>CM072999.1:140660559-143160559 GCA_037038555.1 Rhynchonycteris naso | reverse complement strand
TGCAGGGCACTGTTGGAAGCTTTTGGAAAAGTATTAAACTGTAGAGGAAGGCTACTCGTATGCTATTTTACTGATTAGAAAGCCCAGGCACAGAGAGGTTAAGCAATTTGTTCATCAACACAGATTTTTCTGGTGTTGGAACTAAAGTGCAAACCTAAGTGACGTGATTCTAAACGGGGACTCTTACTGAGAACATTATCCTCCTCCCAGCAGGAAAGGCAGCTCACTGAGCCATCATCTCCAGCCTGTTCTCCCGGCCCCCATCCTCCCCGCCATCTCCACCTCCAGTCTTCCTTCACACAGCAGCTCTAGTGATCTCTCCATAACAGAAATGAGATCACAGCACTTCCCCAGTGGCCTGTCACACTTGGGCCAAAAGCCCAGGTACGACCTTGGCTCCGAGTCCCAGCCCAGCCTCTCCGCTCTCCTCCATGCTCTGCCCTGGTTCCGCCACTGAAAAATAATGTGCACCACGCACACTAGCCTCATATGTACTCTCGCTTTCCTGGTAGCCCCATTACAAAGCAAACAACAGGTGTAACCAATCTTGAATGTTTTGGTTGACCTATTATACCAAAAATATTATTTCAACATGTAATCAATATTCCCAAACACACTAGTGAAATCTCTTCCATTTTATTTCTTTCTAGACCAGATATGTGCAGCCCTTGGCAGCCTGTGTCCGCAGGCGCCCCAGGCAGGTCCAGTCGGAAACTTGGCACCTGCTGTTCTTTTGCACGAGGCTGCCTACCTGGAGCCTTGAGATCTGTTGCCTGTACACTGCAGCTCTCTCCCTTGTCCCTCCATCCTCTTTAGGTTTCTGTGCGGCACGCACCCAGCCCGAAGTTAGCTTGTTTCCTTGTCGGTGTGTGTCATCATCCCCAAGAATGTCAGCCCCCTGAGGACACTCGCTCTGCCGTCTTGCTCACCTCAGCCCCAGTGCCTTAGGGAGATGCCGGACCTGCAGCCCTGTCCTACCTATGCATATCTGTCTGCTTGCCTTCCAAGGTGGCTCAGGCCTGGTGATTGCTCCTCGCTGTTCACGTGACCTTTTTCTCGGTTCTCTCACAGACACTGCTGTGCTTTCCTCTGGTGACAAACCGTGTGTACCCTGGCATCGCCACCACTTCCCGGGGGGTAGAGCTGCACCTGCCGATCAGGAAGCACTGGCCACACAAGGAAACGAAATGGCTGGGTTGGTTAGAGCGTCGTCCCGAAGCACAGAGCTTTGCCGGTTTGATCCCCGGTCAGGGCACATAGGGAACAGCTTGATGTTCCTGTCTCTCCCTCTTTCTTTCTTCCTCCCTCTAAAATCAATAAAATAAACATTAAAAAGAAAACGAAACAAAAGTTAACATTCATGTACTCAGTTGCATCACCAGATTTCAAGGGCTCAGTAGCTCCAGCCAGCTGGTGGCCGCCATCGAGGGCAGTGCAGAGTAGCACCGTCCCCTCCCCATATCATAATAGAAAGTCCTCCAGTTGGCCCTGTTCTGTTAAATATTGTCATTTGGCTGCACGAAGGTCCGGGATAGGATGCTACCTTTTCCATCAATTCATTGATTCATTTCGACACGCCTGGTTGTGGTAGGCTGTAAACTTCTTCCTACCCTACGAGATGGAATGGGTGAAAGGACCCTGTCTCAGGAATGGTTTGATGTGGGGAGCGCAGGGGTGGAGGGAATTGATCTTTCCAGCCACCTCAAAGTCAATAACACTGACAAGGGTTTAGGCAACTTGAAGTTTTGAGTCCAGAAATGATAGGTTCCATGATATAAACAACAAAATGCAACCTAACCTTACCTCCATGTTCTGTCTGCCCCCTCCCTTTGGACACCCTTCACTTAGTTCTCTGTGGTCACCACTGGCCCAGGGATTGGTGCAGGGGACCTGGCGTGGCCTTGCTAGGTTTCCCAGGCAGGCGTGGCTAGACAGTACCCGCTGTCACCATTATGTAATGTCAGGGCTCCGTGAATTAGAAACCTTCCCTAGCCCTGTGCCGCGGGGGCACAGCCGGTGATGTGCCCGGAGCGCACAGTGCTACCTCTCCGGGACGGGAAGCGGAGGCAGGAAGGCGCTGATTTTCCCGGCTGTGGCTGGCCTTCGGGCTACAGAGCGCGGTCTCCCTGGACCTGGTTAATGATCTCCCACCTGCGGGGACCGCCCTGCCGCGCACATGCTACATGATATGGCTCATTCCAAGCTACGGAGCGCCGGTCACATATGTACAAGATTTCTCTTATTACCAGAAGGAGCTTGGCAGGGGGGTTAGGTTTTCTAGCATTTGTTTACGTATTAAAAAAAAATCTAGATTATACATGTGAGATTTAAAAAAGAAACAGCCTCGTGCTTTATCATTCTCTTGACCGTGCCCTCAGGTCGTTGGTTCAGCCCCTACTGCTGAAAGAAAATGTCCGGGAACCTTGTCTGGCCACTGGCTTGTGCTTGGTGACACACAGAGTCCCCCTGAGGCGTCTGTGACCAGCCGCGGCTCTCCCCTCTTCTTAGGTCTCTTTGCTTCTCCGTTGTCGACAGTAGGAACGATACAGAACGGGGAACTCAGAATGGGTCACTAAGTCGTCTCTCTGTGACCTCAGAATGTGTGCATGTCTGAAATCAGAGGACAGCCTTTTGCATACTGCCCTGGGATCAGATCACAGAATGGAAACACATAATGAGTTCATCTTAGCTTGTCATTTTGTTTGGCCATCTTCATCCCCTCTGTTCTGGAAGCTCCTCCACTAACACAGAGCACCCGTTTTAATTCTTTTTATTTATTCATTTTAGAGTGGAGACACAGAGTGAGAGAGAGAGAGAAAGAGAGAAAGGGGGGAGGAGCTGGAAGCATCAACTCCCATATGTGCCTTGACCAGACCAGTGCAGGGTTTTTGAACTGGTGACCTCAGTGTTCCCAGGTCGACACTTTATCCACTGCGCCACCACAGGTCAGGCGAGCACCCGTTTTAGTGTCTGCGTGCTTTCTGACCCCGCTGACTTGGAGGAATTAAGTGTTACAATTTTAAAACTCTTGCTGCTGGTGGGAGAGGGGAATCAACCAACAATTTCATTAAAACTGCGTATGTGTGCATTAACGTCACGCTTGAAAGGTTTGGCACTGACAGACCCAGATAGGGATCTTCCAACCCCAAGACTTCAGGATTCATTCTGTGCACTGGTGGTTTCATCATGCTTTGGTCGGTTGTGAGCCGAACCCAGCTTACCACTTTTCACCGGTCCTGTTCTGTGGACCTTTGTTCCGGGCTGTTTTACATGCGCAGGCTCCTTGGGCTCTGGTGTAGATATATACTTGGGAAGCTGTGGGAAGAGCAATTTAGAAATGGAGCCAGTTTCTCAACAAATGCGATTATCGTCTGAGAGGTTCTTGTGTAAATGGGATCTGGGAAGGTGGGGAAACATCCACGTTCTGTTCTGAAACAGGCCGCCTTCCTTCCAAAGCTCTGCCAACAAGCCCTGCCTTGGCTCTGGGCCCCGTCCTGGCTTCCTCTCCTCGCTTCTGGAGGAGGGGAATGGAGCCTAAATAAATCAGTTGAGAAGCACCAGGCTAACCTGTCAAGATGCAAACCTCAGAGCCTTGGCGGACTGAGCGGGTCTCTCAGTTCTGTTCTCCCTCTGCTAGGCATTCCAAAGCCTTATAGCCTCATTCTGGCCAGCATTATCTTGACCTTTTTAAACGGTTTTGTTCTCTTTTTTTGCCATCCACTGGCAAGGGAATTAGGAGAGGAGGACCCATGGATCTTCCTTCCGGTAAATTAAATGTGAGGCAGCCGCATAGGATGATGGATCCAAGGGGTGGTGTTAAACGGTGATTTTGCAGATGTGACTTTGCTCTCACACACAGTCCTGTGATAGCGTGACCCTTTTCCTGTTGAACATCAGCATAACAGAGAGTACTTTAATGATTTGGGGTCTCTATTTTTGAATCCTTTACCGGAAAAGGTCGGCAGTGGGAAGGTTACCCTATTCCAGGATGCTTTTAGCAAGTTCATTAATCTATCTTGTTCCCCAGTTTCCTTACCCGTAAGATGGCAAAATAATATGATGTAACGTTGTCATGAAATGTAAAGCTTTAATAAGTGCATGGTGCTTGCAAACAGCAGGTGCTCAAGCTGCTCCCAGGGGCTATTCTGAGTTTAGGAGACAGAAGCTGTCAGGACTTTGAACCAAGCAGTCAGCATTGTTATTGTTATTTTCATTTGATTGGATTTGTTTCTTGAAGGTAATGAGGGTATCTGTTACTTGTCCTGGCTGGGTTGCGCAGTTGGTTAGTGTCATCTTGATATACCAAGGTTGTGGGTTTGATACCCATCAAGGCACCCACAAGAATCAACCAATAAGTGCATAAATAAGTGGAACAACAAATCGACATTTCTTCTCCTCTCTGCTTTCTTTTTCTTTCTTTTATTACAGGGACAGAGAGAGAGTCAGAGAGAGGGATAGATAGGGACAGACAGGCAGGAACAGAGAGAGGTGAGAAGCATCAATCATAAGTTTCTTATTGCCGTTGCAACACCATAGTTGTTCATTGATTGCTTTCTGACATGTGCCTTGACCGCGGGTCTTCAGCAGACCGAGCAACCCCTTGCTGGAGCCAGCGACCTTGGGTCCAAGCTGGTGAGCTTTTGCTCAAGCCAGATGGTCCCGTGCTCAAGCTGGCGAGCTCGGGATCTCGAACCTGGGTCCTTCCGCATCCCAGTCCGACGCTTTATCCACTGCGCCACCAGGCTCTTTTTCTTTTTTATTCTCCCTTCCTTCCCCTCTCTTCCTTCTTCTCTCTCTAAAATCAATAAGTAAAATAAAAATAAAGAGATTATTTGTGATTTGAACTCAAAACCAAAAACTTTTGTGAAAAAGTCAAAGTTTAAAGGCGGTCTGTGAAATGTGATTTTTAATGGATGTGATAGCTTGAGGGCTGTGAGCCTTCCTACATCAAGAGATCAGACAATCAGCTAGGAGGCCATCAAACTGGAGGAGCAAATGTTGGTTACTCCTATTCAGGGGGTTGTTACTGGCTTTAAAAACCATCGCAGCCAGACTGAGGGGCTGTTTCCCCCTGTGGACTTCAGTTCTTAGTGGTGTCATGGGGCTTCCTCCTCTTGTGTGTCTGCAACAGAACATTATCAACAGCTGAGAGCTGGCTGTCGTTTCTGACGTTTTTGTGAGAGATCCTCTGCTTTTGACCCCAGTGGAATTCTTAGGTTTTATTCGCTGGAATGTGCCTGTTCAGTTAATATGTTGAAGCTTCAAGGAAAGAGGTGATTAAGAGAATGAGGCCCTACAGTTCCTATCCCATTGTTTTCACCCATCTTGTGTTTGCACAGCTGCGGGCACAGCTCCAGGCCTGCTGTTGCCCCTCCTGGAATTGTGCCCTTGGGAGGAAGATGTCACTTCTCTTTTGTTGATGAGGTTGGGGCTCAGAGGAATATAAAGAAGCTTGCTCACAGCTGATGTGCCAGGTTAAGTGGCTGGGTCAGGACTTGAACTCATATCTTTTTACTATAGATCATGTACTGTTAGCATTAATGAGTGTGTGAGTGTGCGTGTGTGTACTACACAGAAAAATATGTATATATAGTATTTAAATGAGAAATTAAACTCCTAAACAGCAAGTAGGTTTTTTTCTTAATACACTATAGTCTGACCAGGTGGTGGCGCAGTGGATAGAGCATTGGACTGGGATGCAGAGGCCCCAGGTTCTAAACCCTGAGGTTGCTGGCTTGAGCAAAGGGTCACTCACTCTGCTGTAGCGCACCCCCCCCCCCATCAAGGCATATATGATCAATGAACAACTAAGGAGACTAAGGAGCTGCAATGAAAAATTGATGCTTCTCATCTCTCTCCCTTCCTGTCTGCCCCTCTCTCTGACTCTGTCTCTGTCACAAAGAAACCAAACCAAACAAAACACTATAATTGATATGCAGCAACAGTATCGTTTCCCTTTCAAGTGTACTACATGGTCTTATGTGCATTTGATGATGATGATTAAAAGCTCGTGTGCGAGGTGCTCACTCTATGTTCTTCCATGTTCCGAGCACTTGACGAGTATGAGCTCATGTAATCCTAGCGAGTCTAGGAGACAGGAATTAATTGTATCCCCGGCTTTGGGGATGAGGTGGTGAGGGGTAGAGAATCAAGCTTCATGTTCTTAACTTCATTGTCATGTTTCACCCACATCAACCAAAGCAATTCCATATCCTAAGTGAAATTTCAGAATTTCTCTTTTAGAACGAGGGTTGCTGTGACAGGACTGTGCCCTTTGCCTCCTCAAATTCTGGGCTTTACATTGTATTTGCATTCACTTGAAGGCCCACTCGCCCTGGCTCTGACTCCTGTGTGGGGAAAGCCCTCCAACGATATGTGACAAGTGAATGCAGTTAAATGAGTGACTGCGTGAATGAGGGCAGAACTCGTTGAGACTTCCAGAATGAGGAGGGAAGGGACGAGGAAATGTGACAGGTTTTCCCAGCCTAGTGCATTTGACCTCATGCTGTAGTTTTATGACATTCGCTCTTATTTCAGGAGTGCTGCTTTTTGAACTGCAGTGTGTTGTAAATGTTGTGCGTCTTCCGAGAGGCAGGGGCAGTGGTGCTCTGCAGTGCCTGGTGCCTTCCTTGTCTGCCCTTTTAGCTGCCTGTCAGTTAACACTGAGATGGAGGCCGCCTGACCTTGGTGTGAGAGATAAAAATCACTCTTCTCTTCAAGAAGCTCTGTCATTGCCGACTGTGAAATTCCAAGCTGTGGTCTCAGGCATTCTGCAAACACTAACCTTTGGCATACTTGGCTGCAGCCAACCTCTTTCTAGTAAATTCCCCACTGGCTCTTGGCTTTTCTTGTGGAATTAGCACATTTACAAAGTTTTCCTCATTGATATTCCTGGGGCGTGGGACTTAAATGGCCTTCTCCTCTTGATGTGTGGACTTGCTTTGTTTGCCTTTGGCTGTCAGTTAATGAGAGAGAAGCCAGACCAAGTAGGACTGAAGCCTGTCTCATGGAGGGAGATCCCACGTTATTCAGACAGCTGTTGACCAAGTGACCTGAGGAAGACTCACGATTTTCATTCTGCTCATTGATGTACAACCCTAGTGTGATTGGCCAGGGTCCTACCCGCTTGCTCCCTCCTGTTATTAAATACTGGTGGCTGGACTGGCTTCCCAGTGGTCACTTAGGCATCTCTGGGGGACCAATCAAAGGGAGAGGATTCATGTAAACTCAGTTTGACACTTTTTGTACCTTTGAGGGAAAGTGAGTAAAAAGTGAAGCAAACAGCTCACCTGCTGAGGGTGTTTCACATTTTCTTATGATGGACTTACTAGCATTTGCGGCTTTGGGAAGCAGTTTCCTGTGTTTAATCAGGCTTTGGGGATGATTGTGCTATGTGAGCAGAGAAAGTGGGGTTTCAAGTACGAACTTTACCCTGTATTGTTAAACAGACATTTTAACTTCCATCATTAAAAGTGTTTTTAAAAGAAAGGGTTTGTTAGGCCATTGCTAGCAAAAAAAAAAGAGAGAGAGAGAGAGAGAGACAGACAGGCAGGTCTTGGGGGCATGGAGTCTAAACCACCAGCAACATGGCTAGGGAGGAAAGACAGTGTGTCCATCATTTTGGAGTTTGCCAGCATTTATACATCGTGTGTGTGGGGGTGGGGGGGGTGGGAGTGGGAGTCATCTGAAAGGATTTGCATTAGCTGTAGACAGAGGGGTGGGGAAGGCAAGGCAGGCCAGCCCCGGGATAGGTGCTGAGTCCCCAAGAAGAGCTGTCTGCTCCTGTGGTGTGGTGGCAGGCAGCGGGCAGTGGTTGGAAAGCCCCCAGGTAACAAGAAGCAGCATCTGCCGGAACTCCACAGTGCCTGGCTGAAATGATCTTTGGAAATAGCCACCTGGAAATTAATCCAAAATTCCAACAGACACAGAAGGCCTGTGAGCAGCAGTCTTTTGTTAGCTGACCCGTGCAGTTAACAGACTAACAATTGTGTCTTTCTCTAATTCGCCGGCCACTGTCGTTTATTTCATTTAGCTTAGCTCAGAATTTTCTCCTAGCCAGGATTCTGCCACAGGGTCGAGCTAACCTCTTCCTGACAAAGCTGCTGCTAAGATGGTTTTAACAAACGGTCTGCTGGCTGGGGGACTGGTCCAAACATTTGTTTATTTACCAAGCTCCCTCTCTCCCCAAAGTGAAGATGAGTTGGGGTGTTGTGGGGTGTCTCCAGGCTGCGTATGTTTGCAGGAGAGGGTGTGGTGGGAACGGGGAGCTCCTGGCTGTGATGACAGTGGACGTTTGTAAATGGGAGACTGTTAGTGTGCTTTCAGGCCGTAAGGGAACGGATTAGGTAAACTTTTCAGGTCTAAGGTTAATGGAAAGCTGAAGGATTCCAGAAGGCCCCAGAAAAGCTAAGGAAGTAAGGCACTTATGTGATAGTGTTGTGAGGAGAAGTGGTAGCAGATCTAGCACCATTCTAGTGTTTTCCTTCTGACTCATATTTATGTTTCATTGACTCCCTCAAAATGGCCAATCCTAAACAGCAGATATGATTCCCCAAGTAGTCCGGCCAATGCCATGTGCGCTGGTTGACAGGTTTGGCCACTAGAATGGAACCATAGCCTGATTTCCTTAATTTATAGAGGGGAGGGGGAATCAAGAAATGATGGGATTTTAAAAAATTAAAGAATTTCTCCTTTATACTTTTCTGAAATGTTTGATATTTGCTGTTCTATGATTACGTTGAGTTCAAGGGTCATATGCTATCTGATCTGGCGTAAAAGCATAATTATTTTAAGTGTGATCAAACACCATCTGGTGTTTCTTAAAAAGCAGAGCAACTCCCATGAAAATTCCACCCTGATTGGAATTCCTTCAGGGGTACAGGCTGGGCTCTGGGGTTATCCTGTTGATAGAAATGTATATCGTGTGGTTTATATATGGGTCATATTATTTATATTTAATGTATATTTGTTTTTAAAAAGTCAAATAAAAACAATAGAAAGTGAAAGACCTCTGATGTGGTGGTGGTGGTGGTGGTTAGAAACAGATTAAAGGTCAAGGAAGTCTTTTGAATACGTACATTACTTGTTAATAAATGAAGTCACTCTATATTCTGGTAGAGCTCTGGAGAGCTGGCTGAGTCAAGACAGCTTTGTCTAAGGAGCTCAGAGCCCTAACGGCTGTGTCCACACATCTGCTTCTTGCTAACCTCCAGAGGGGAAAGCTCCTGAAAAGTTGCAGAATCCCCCCAACCACCATCACCCCCAAGAGTAGAGTATGGCGTGGAAGGAATGGAGAAAGGGCTGAGGTCAGCACGGTACACAGGTGGCAGTTGGGGTTTTGTAGACCGTTAGGGCCTCTGGAGCCGAAGTTTCCCAGAGGGTGTTGATGCCAGGTGTTTATTTTGGTTCCATCGCCCTGGTTCAGTCTTGGCTGGACTGAAAGAGGTCGAGAGTAGAGGCCAGGACACAGTAGCTGCTCAGGTCATCCAGGTGAGAGATGTCGGTGGTGTGGACTAGGGGAGGAGAATCCTGAAGGTGGATGGAATGATTAGGTACCTGTATTTGGTCTCAGAAGGCTTCTTTGTAGTGAAGGACTGAGCGTGCGGTCAGCAGTGGCCGTGCAGGTGAAGTGTGGGCGAGTGAATGGTGAATGTGTAACAGGGAGATTCGGTTGCAAAGATCAAGGAATGTCTCAAGTTTCAGCCAGTGAATTTTTGTACTTGATTAAAATCCTAATTCCCAAAGGTAACAAAAGCCCACTGTTTGCCCTTTTTCAGCATGAGGGAATAGACAGCATGTTCACTCGTCATGTTACAAAAATGTAGATTGGTGCTTTGTTCTGTAAAAATTCCAATGAGATTGGTTTCTTTGTATAGCAATCAATAGATCCTTTTGTCTGATTCGTGAGCAAGGGATTCCTTTCCATTTTTGGTGGTGTATTTTAAGTGTGTTTCTCAGAGGAATGCCTTCCTTGTGTAATCCATCCATTTCCTTTTGTGCAGCAGCAATCTGCCCGTGAATGAATGCTTTGTGCAGCCCTCAGCCCCTGCACATCTCCCCGAGAGGTAGAGCAGGTGAAGTTGCCTCTGCTCTCAGTATTGCACTGATTTTTTGAGATTAAGGGAGGCCTCGGAGGAAGTGCTGAGGATTCCATCACACTACCAATGACTATCCAATTGGCAATGCATAATTGTGATGGGAGCATCACCGGGGAATGAGCGTGGGTTTTGGAGGCAGAAAGACGAAGGTGTGAGGTCAACTTTCTCCCCACCCCACCACCACTGTCATGAGCTGCCCTTGGGCTTGTTGTTTCTCTCCTTCGGGCCTCAGTTTCCTCCTGAATAGGAGGAGGACAACGAAGTGTTCCTGATAGGCTGGTTAGGTAGACAGTGGGTGTGATGCTTTTGTTTAGTGATCATTAGTATGAGGAGGGGCCATCAGCAGATTGCTGGGGACCAGGGTTGTTACAGGGGACGGGGACATGACAGTGTGTTTTAAAAGCACCTTTTTATAGATGATAGATAGATAGATAGATGCACCTTTCGTTGTCTCTCCATCATAAGGCTCCGGGAGAGAAAAACATAACATATTTAGATTAGAGAAAATATGAACTCTTGTCCGGTAGCATCACAGGGAGGCAAGCAGGGCTTGCTGTGATGGTTTGGAATAAGTCATCTTGAGTTACAGGATAAAAATAAAATAAACATTCTCTAAAGTATCAGGGGTGGGATGGAAAGGAGGTCAGATGTTGCCTCTTTACGTGGGAGCCTTGACCTCCGGTCTTTATTCTTTCCCCTTTAAGTGCTAGATTGCTCCATGGGTGCCTGATTGTTTGTACAAATAATTGTAACCCGTCTGAAGGTGTTCTAGCTCTCTATCTAGGTTAGTGTTATATGTGTCGAGTGACCACTGTTAGTATATACATCTATGTGTGTGTTTGTATATACGTTCATGTAATTTACATCAGTGGTTTCCAACTGCCGCTCTACCGGTGGTTGGAAAACACTGATTTAGATTGAATGTAGCAATTGTGAATATTGGAAAAATTTCCCTCACCTGTCCCAACTTCTAAATTGCAAAAACAAGCAAACAAAAACACAGAATAATCTTAGAACCCATTCCTGTGGGTAACAGACCTGGCTTAGTGCCTGTGTTCCAGGCTGCTGTCTGACAAAACTCACCAGTACCGCCCTATTTTCTGAAGGTGACAATGAGGTTATTATGGTCATGGCAAATTTCTGATCAACATAATGTGAGAAGAAAGCCCTTTTATCTTTGCCCTCTACAAAATGTCTAATTTAATTTAAAACACCTGCTTTTAAATTCAGATTCAAATTTAATGTAATTTTGTTTTCAGAAGGAATATCTCCTGTCTTCCCATTGGGGTGTTGTTAGGGAGCCGATGTTGATGGATTCTTCTGTCTGACATGTTATATAGCCTGGCTCGTGGGCTCACACACATAGCAAACCCGAGATGCTTTCTGAGGGTGGCAGAATTTAAAGCTCAAGTTATATTAAAGCAGTTTTGGGAGTTTTACCTTGTACTCCATTTTGTAGAAACAACCGCCTTTGATATATGTCTCATCACTGGCTTAACCAAGCCTGTGTGTTCAGGAAAAGATGTTTCCGCTTACCATTTTAATGCCAGACATTTAAGCAGGGATTCCCCAAGCTTTTTACACAGGGGCCAGTTCACTGGCCCTCAGACCGTTGGAGGGCCGGACTATAAAAAAACTATGAACAAATCCCTATGCACACTGCACATATCTTATTTTAAAGTAAAAAAACAAAACAGGAACAAATACAATATTTAAAATAAAGAACAAGTAAATTTAAATCAACCAACTGACCAGTATTTCAATGGGAACTATGGGTGAGGATGCACCCTGTGCTTCTCACTGACCACCAATGAAAGAGGTGCCCCTTCCGTAAGTGCGGCGGGGCCGCATGCACCCACGGGTGTAGTTTGGGACCCTGCATTTAAGCAACGTTGTAGCCCAGATAATGAAGACTCTTGACGTGAGAATTTAATTTTGCATCTCCTGTGCAGCAGAAATGGAGCTTGACAATTGCAAAGCTCACTTTCCCTTATTTTTTCTAATAATTTTATCTCTGTTTAAGAAACCCCTTAATCTCAGATGTTTATTGATTATCAAGAAACCAATCAGATTGGGTTAGGGCCCACCCTCACAGCTTCATTTTAACTTAATAGCCCCTTTGACCTTTTCCCCAAACGTGTTGTAGCACCTTCTGAGGTACGGGGTTTAGGGCTTCAACCTGTGCTTGGGGCGGGGGTGGCATACAGGTTGGCCCATAACACCAACTTAGTTTTATGCTTTTTGTAGGAATAGACAAATGTGCTGTGGCTTTTTGGATCTTTCTTAGAAGAAAGGTGAATCCCTATCTTTGGTGTTTTACGATTTAATTATTTGATGGTTGCCAGAGGGTAGGGGGTGTTGGGAGACGGGGTGAAAGAGGTGACGGAATAAGAAGTACAAATTGGCGGTTACAAAATAGTCACGGAATGTAAAGTACAGCACAGGGAATAGAGTCAACAATATGCAATAGCTACGTATGGGGCCAGGTGAGTACTGGGAATATTGGGGGGAGCACTTTGCAAAGTATACGATTGTCTAAACCAGGGGTCCCCAAACTTTTTACACAGGGGGCCAGTTCACTGTCCCTCAGACCGTTGGAGGGCCGCCACATACATTACTCCATACACTGACCACCAGTGAAAGAGGTGCCCCTTCTGGAAGTGCGGCAGGGGCCGGATAAATGGCCTCAGGTGGCCGCAATTAGGCCCGCAGGCCATAGTTTGGGGACCTCTGGTCTAAGCACTATGCTGTACACCCGAAACTCATACAAATAATATTGAATGTAAACTGTCGTGAAAAAAATAAAAGATTTCATTTGTTTGTTCTAAGAATTTGTTGAGAATTTAAAAGTCCCTTGATTAAGTGACACTCTATTCATGGCGTTGCCCATCCGAGGAGCCTAATATATTTGTCTGGATTGAGTGAAGCCACACAGATTCTTTCTGTGAGACCTTACAGCCAGCTGCAGGACTGCAGAAACAGAAAGTGGCAAAAGAGGAAGCATCTGCTCAGGGAAAAGGAGAACTCTTAAAAGGGTTACTCAAGCATATGGTGGACTTCTAAACATTTACCAAAGGTGGAGGGACTCTGACAACTGATGTGACCGTAGGCGGAGTCTCCTGGCTCCAAGTCATCAGGCTGCAGGAAGAGGTGCCCGCAGGGCCTCAGAACCTGGGCGGTGGGGTCCAGGTGGCAAGTTCCTTAGACAGCTGAGATGTGAAGTACGCTGAGAGCACACCTGAGCTGTACTATCCCGGGAGTCCAGGTAACGTTGCTCACCCTTTCCCCCCCTCCGCACCTGCCAGTGGAAAATTACCACTGGTGGCAGCCAGGGCTTCCGCATGCTCTTCATAACCACCCTGGAGCTTTGTGGCTCTGCTTCCCCTTTGCTAAGTTCAGTGCATCCTCCTAAGGGGGACGTCTCACAGTTCAGGAATTAATGCCACTCGGTAAGAAGACTGTCCTTGTTGTGGGGAGGAGGTTTTACTTTCCAGGGGTGTTTAAAAACCCTGCCAACTTCTTCCACCGTCATTTTATATGATCTGAGTATTCATGAGCTAGTTAAATAGCTATCTGACTATGACCTTCTTCTTGGAGGGATTAGATTCAACCTCAGGGTTGTGAACTTGAATTTGGGAGCAAGTCTACGTGGGCCTGATTGGTTTTCTTAAGTAGTGGGTGTTGCTTTAGGTGAAAAACAAACAAACAAATAAATAAAACTAATGGTGAAAATGTATGATTACCACAGAAGCTGTGGATTTGTTTTCTTGAAGGAGAAAACAATAGCACCTGTGAGAGTTTCTCTTAAATTGTACAGTGGGAAAGGAAGTTTTACAGGAGAAGGAATTTCTCTGCAGTGCCCATCCGAGTAGGGCTTTTTCTGAGTATGAAATATTGAGCAGAATTGCTAGCTTATTTTTTTTTTAAAAGATATGTTTTTTTGGTTTTATTTTTTAGGTTTAATAGTGTTTCATTATTTGCCTATTAGAAAAAATTTGGTGAAGATTTCAATGTGGCTAGCCGAATAGCAGCGTTCTTTGTGAAGAGTTGTTCTCTCTTAGCTCTGGAATCAGAACATCCATTTACCTGCTATTTACCCTGCTGGCTTGTATCATGGGCTTGTGTGTGTGTTTATATATTCTAACTACTGCTGTGAAACCTGTGTTTCTAGTGCTTAAAGAGGAAAAACTGAAAGCACCAATTATTGGGGCTGACAAAATGCATTTTAGACCTTAGATTGCTAGATGGCTTTGAATATTTAGTGAGGGGTAGAGGAAGGAGGGCGTGACAGCTCTTTTTCTGAGAAAGGGTACAGAGCACCCCTTCAGGTAAGTGGCCCCTGTGTGAGCTGGCTGGCCACACCTGCTGGCTGTCATTGTATGGTGGCCAGGGCACTGTTTTCCGGACTGGGCGCTTTGGTTTCGTGGGGGTGGGAGTCCAGGGATCCTGTCCACTGTGATATTACTTCACTCCCTCTCCTGCCCCAGGTAAGTTAGTGTAAATCCCCTTCACCTCTGCCTACGAAAGAACTTGAAACCCTGACGCTGTTAGGGAGTTCAGTCCCCACTTCAACCAGGCCTAGAAATTGGAATCTAATCCCTTTCTTAGAAAACTTCTACAGGGGATTTCATAACTTTCCCGAGTGTCATCTTTCTGACGACCAACAACCTGGACGTTCTGAAGTCCCTCCTTTTAAGGATCTTTTGAGGAATGCCAAACGTGCATTCCTCCTCCCGTGCTCTCCTAAAATGATTCGGAGAGTTATGCCTGAACATGCAGACCCCTGGCATGGGGGGTGGGGGGGAGCGGTGTTAAGGGAAAGAGACTGCTGTTTCTGCCTGGGGAGACACCAGGGGAAGAGGCTGAGGCCCCTTCTCTGGGTCTCTGCTCCTGTGTCTCTCTCCTCAGAGGCTGTCCAGGCACCCAAACTTGTATACTCCATGGAATTGCATACTTCCTGCATCATGGTTTGCTTCCAGAGAGGAGGGATGAGTTGTGGTGATTTAGCACTTAAATTTCCAATGCATAGTCAGTGCTCAAATAATGGTTACTAAATATGAGTGTGCAGAACCAGTGCGAAAATACAGAGATGACCGCGGCATGGTAATTTACAGGATGGTCGTGAAACCCCAGGCTGCGGACTGGTAACAAGACGTGCTGTGGTGTGTTTCTGTGCACAAGCCCAGACAAAGGTGTCTGGTATTTGAAGTAGTATGGGACACATAGGGTCAAGTGTTAATAATAATTTAATTGATTGGATTTTGAAATCTGTAGGATTAGAGAGCAAAGAGGAGGCTGTGTAAGAGGGTGGAGGGGAGACGCCCCTCAAGGGACATGTGATTGTGGGCCTTAAAAAGGTTGTAAGTCCAAAAAAAATGTTCTCAAAAATGAACACTGTGCACAGGCAGCCCTTGCTTTTGCATGATTCCGTGGTAACTGGACTTGGGTCCATGCAAAGTGGGACTGCCTGTATGTTTACCAGACCACATAGAACCTTCTGCTGGTCTTGGATCGCACTCCGTTTTGGAAAGAGGAAACTGTGAGGATGGCTGCATGCTGTAACCTCCAGGTGCAGAAAGAGGTGACCGTCACAGCTCCTTCTCATACCCGCTGTGTCCTAACCCCCACCTGGAACTGGGAAGCTGTTGTCAGGGCAGGATCACATAAGTCCAAATATTCTTCACAACACCCAGTTCTTCATCTAATATTTATGAGGGCGTCCGATGTTTCAGATGGCGTCCGGACCTGGGAAGGCTGTGTGCATGTGTAGACAGAAAAACAAAAGCTGTTTTGTAGGGTTTTACTTCTTTATGGGATTTCTCCCTTCTTACATTATGTGAAATCCACATTATGACAATTCAAAGGTAATCTTGCTGTGAAAGGAATAAATATTTTAAAACGTATTTCAGGTGGACTTTCAGGGAACTGGCCTACTAATGCTATCTGGCCTCCTGCAGCTGTCCTAAGAAAGAATACCTTAACATTCTCCTGTGGTTGCGGTGATGGTGTTTTTTTATTTCTTTTCCTCCAAAAGCGTTCTGTTGGAAGTAACACAACATTTGTGGTTTTACTTCTGGTACTTAGTTATAAATATCTTTTGAAGCAGCGCACACCCACACAGTATTTGTGATTATTTTGTAGTTTGAAGAAAAGCTAGAAAACTTGACTTTGATAGTTTTAAATTTTAAAAACATCTTTAGTACTGAGATGAAATCCTTTAGTTGTATGCATTTCTATAAAGAAACGGGAAAAATATAATTTAACCAATTTCTGTTTTAGTTTTTAAAACATTTCATGAGTCAAGCCTGACCAGGTGGTGGCGTAGTTGATAGAGCGTTGGACTGGGATGTGGAAGACCCAGGTTCAAGACCCCGAGGTCGCCAGCTTGAGTGCGGGCCCATCTGGCTTGAGCAAAAGCTTGTCAGCTTGGACCCAAGGTCGCTGGCTCCAACAAAGGGTTGCTCAGTCTGCTGAAGGCCCGCGGTCAAGGCACATGTGAGAAAGCAATCAATGAACAACTAAAGTGTCACAACGGCAACGAAAAACTAATGATTGATGCTTCTCATCTCTCTCCGTTCCTGTCTGTCCCTATCTATCCTTCTCTCTGACTCTCTCTTAGTCCCTGTAAACAACAACAACAACAACAACAACAACAACAAAACATTTCATGAGTAGAAACACAAATTCCAGTAAGCTAGGAAATGGAGTTTTTCCGAGCCCTTCTGGTTAATGAGTTGGCGGGTGAGTTGCGGCTTTGGGACGAAACGGTGTTGCTGGATAATGAGGCTCAGCTGAAATGTTAAATCTGAGCATGCACACCTGCACATTTTAATGAAATGAAGTTGCAGGAGCAGTGATTCTGCCCAAGATCAATACATCAGGAAGACTCGTCTCCTTTCCAGTGGGGAGCCAGTGACCGAGAACATTATCTTTCCTGCCATCTGGGAGATCAGTTAGACAGGATCACACAAGCTGGCTCTCAGCCAGAGACTATGGGAGCGGGGGTGGGGGTGGGGATGGGGAGTGAGGAATTAGGAAGAGGTTCCAAGTCAGACCGTGCTCTGTGGACCTCTGGCCATGAATGGTTGCACAAGTCTCATTATCCTTGTCACCCCCCATGATCTGCTGTTCGGTGGCCGATGTTGGCATCTCTTTGGGGTCTGTGGCACTGGGTGCTGGGGCTTCTTGAAGATTCTGACCGGACAGCTCTGTTCTTGGTGCAGCTTTTACCTCAGGGGGCTTTGGCCTGATGTGCTGGTTCCACTAGGTCACTGTGTTTCAGTTAGCTTTTGTGTAGCACTCAGGCTGACTTCAGCCACCCCTTGAACCAGTGAGCACTTGCACTTTCTTGTGTAATTCTTCCATGTTATTTCTAGAATGATTCTGATGAACAGCCTATTGTAGAGACAGTATTGCTCTTCATAATAGGAATTTTAAACATCTCATATGGAGCCAGTCAGCCAAGCATGGATCCTTTCTGAAGATGATATGTGGAATAAGAATAACAACAAACAGACCTGCCCCCTCAAAATACTATTTACAAGGGCTCTTGACTTGTTTCTATTGGCTATTTTACTCGTGATGTTTTGGAACTGGCTGTAGATAAAGATGCATTCTGACTTATGAAGACTCTTCTGTGTTTCACACTGAGGTTGATGGGGATCGCAAGTATTATTCCTGGGTTTTGTCATAGCGAAGTTACATACATAATATATACATAGAGAAAGTGTGTGATCTTGTAGAAATCATCTGAGATTGAGTTCTTGGTTCTTCATGTGCACGTCTCCTAAAATCACAATACTTCAGAGCTGGGAAGGGACATCAGGGGCCATCTGGTTCGTTTTCCTGTCCCTGGTGCTATTCCTGGCAGGTGGCAGTTCCCCTGCTCTCGCTCTGGTTGTGGCCAGCCAGCTCCCCACCTCAGGAGGCCACCTGCTTCGTGTTTGACCAGGGTGATGTTAGAAGTGACTTCCCCTTGGTCAGGCCTATCTGCCTCCCTGGGGCTTTCGCTCGTGGGCTGAGGTGGCCCTCTGCGGCCTCACACCATAAAATGACTTGGCTTGGGTCACCCAGCCTCCCTTCCTGCGGAAACAATCTGGTCTTTAAAAACAACAACAACAAAAAACACAAACCAGGTCAGACATGCCAAAGTCTTTATGTGATGTCTCTTTGTTTATTAACTATCCTGTTACTTAAAAACAAATGTTTTGAGTTAATATATAAAAATGGTTTTAAATTAAAAGCCAAAAGAAGGCTGCATAGTGAGACATCTGAGTGTGTGTGTCTGTCCGTCTCACATACCTCTGACCCTGGCCCACTCGTTCCTGTCCTCAGTCAGCCAGTTCCTTGTGTCCCACATGCTGACAAATATTTGTGTGTGTTTGCCCATACACACATCTCCTTCCGTGTCCTTTGTATACAAAGGATGGTCTATCCTACGAAATGTTCTCCATCTGGCCTTTTCAATGTGACCGTGTATCTTAGATTGTCAAGCCTGTATATAAGGAACATCTCATTTTTTCTTATGGTTGCTTAGTGTTCTATTGTTTGGATTCCATCCTATCAGTTTAAAACACAAAAGCAAAACAACCAAAAAAAAAAAAAAAAAGCAAAACAACCACCTCCCTCCTAAGTCTTGCCATCGGGGTTTGAACCTAATGCTGGCCCAGGGCACAGTATGATGACATGCCCCACCCTGGACTTTGAATAGTGCAAGTGGTTTACACTGTCATAATGTTGAGTCATGTTGAGCTGGAGATAAAGTACAGCTCCGGAGGTCTCCCTCCCCTCCTTCCGATACTTTCCCTTTTTTTTTTTTTTTTTTTTTAATCCTACTATGTGTTTTATTTCTTTTTATTTATTCATTTTAGAGAGGAGACACAGAGTGAGAAAGAGAGAGAGAGAGAGAAACGGGGGAGGAGCTGGAAGCATCAACTCCCATATGTGCCTTGACCAGACCAGTGCAGGGTTTTGAACTGGCAACCTCAGTGTTCCCAGGTGGACGCTTTATCCACTGCACCACCACAGGTCAGGCCACTTTCCCTTTTTGTTCCTTCTATCCTGCCCTTCTGCACGGACTCCTGCAACTAAGAGCACATCCCCTCCGAAACTCCACCCTGTGAGCTTTGGCCCATCACCCATTGTGATGAAGTCTTTTTGGATTCTGATCTAGTCATCTGACATTTTATCTATTTGTATATATCAACTAACAATTGGATTAACCTGGGATACAATTAGTATCCCCATCCAAATTTTTCTGGCTCCTGTGGCCCTGGGTGGAGCTAACAAGAGAGTTGCATGCATAACCCCCGAGACTACCCTGGAGCTTTCTAACGACTATACTTTGGATAGGAGTTGGTAAGTCAGTAGGTACAACTGGGTCCTATCTAACTTTAGTATCAATTGCCCTTCACCACATCGTTTTGTCTAGGACAGCAACTTTCAACTGGTGTGCCACAAGAATTTTTATAACATGCAATACCTGACTATTTTAGTGAGGGACATTGACCTCTTTTTTTCTTAGATTGTCAAAACAATGAAAACAGCTAGCACAACAATAGCCATTTGGTGTGAATACCCTGTCTTGAACCATAAATATACTGCTCACAAAAATTAGGGGATATTTTATAACTTCATATTAATTTTGAAATATCCCCTAATTTTTGTGAGCAGTATATATAGGTCGTATAATAGAGTTACATCTGATTGGTCATGCCAGATAATAAGGTTGTATCTGATTGGTTACTTCTTGGAATCAGAAATCCTTATATACAAGTATAGTCACCTGACTTCTTAAAAGTCACTGTGGAGCAAAAAGAGTAAGTAATTACTATTATTATATTTTTTGTAAATCAATAAAAATTTTACCTATTTCTTTTGTCCTATTGGCAATTTATATATTTTTTGGTGTGTTGCAGAATTTTAGTAATTAGTTTATATGTGTCATGAGATGCAAAACGTTGAAAATCGCTAATCTAGAAAAATAAAATGTGGTTTGGTCAAAGTCTACATACACTGATAAGTGACGCTGCCTGGAGCGGTTAACCTTATCAGAAAAGGACGCAGGTCTTATTTGATAGCAAACCTTAGGTATATAGATTGTTCTCCTTCCTAAACGCTCACAAAATGTTCAGTAGTTCACTCTAAAACGTTGCCTTGGATTGAGGTTATTTATTCACTCCCCCTGAAACATGTGAGTGCCTGTTCTTTGCAGAGTCTCTGGAAGCAGTGCTGAGCAAGCAGGGAGGTTGCTTCTTGCTGCTCTGGCCTTGAGCAGATGCACAGGGACCATTAATCTTGGTCACCGCCCATGACCTGTCTGGTCCCTGCCCTCAGAGAGCTTGTCTTTGGGCATGAGAGCTAATTTGAAAAGCAAGGGTAGGGCAGTGGTTGCCAGGGGGAGGGAGATGTGGGGAGGGAGGGGGTTGAGGGAAGAATCTAAAGAGGGACAGATATAAGGTGACGGAAAATGATTGGGCTTTGGGTGATGGATGTACAGTACAATATAATCGACTATTCAAATGATGAAGTGAAGTTCATGTCTACTTGTTGATCAGTGTCACTGTCAAAATTAATTTTCTAAATAAAAAACTTAAAAACTATAATACGTATTAAATATGTGAACATGTGAAATGTGCAAAAGCAAAAAGGAAAAGCAAGGACACTGAAGGACAGGAGGAGAAATGGAGGGCACTGCAGGAGGACGAGACTAGTCTAGGAGCCCCGGAACGACATTTTCAGAAACTGTGATGTTTAAGTTGACCCCTAAAGGGCAAGTAGGTGAATCAGAACAGAAAATATAACAAATTGGTTTTAGTTGAGGGAAAAATTTCTGTAAGTCCAGTCTGTGTCATTTGTAGTATGATTTGTAACTTCTTTCCTTTCAAAGTTGGAACATTGGCCCATCTGTGATGTCTTTGATTCCCCTGAGTCACCCAGCAGGTCTCTGAGCCACTGGGGATGGCATTTGGTTGAACGAGTTGCAGAGCCTGGGCAGATGTCCTTGGCACCATGCTAGTGCCTGTGTTTTGGGGCTTTTTTCTCTTAATCGTCTTCTTCCAATGCAGACTCTATACGTGCTCTAATATAGTCAGTAGTGCTGAAGGGCTTTGAGCTGTACAAGAGTGGATGACTATTTTTCCAAGGTCTTCAGACCTATACAGGAATTAGAAATAGTTACCTTCGGAGGATTAAGCTAGTAGTGTATATGGGTATCTGTGGGAGCACACCAGGAAATTATGTGTAACTATGTGGTTGAAGATTTTGGGAATATCTCCAGTTCCAATGCAGGTGACTTGGGTATGTCACCAGGAGGAGGGTCGGAAATTGGTTGCAATCTGTGAAGGGGAAACCTGCCTGCCAGTCAGTCATGGTGCACAGGTCAGAGCCTGGGAATGGACGGGGGTCACGTGGGGTGGAGCAAGGAAACAGAAAACCCGAAGAAAGTTTCTGTTCGGTACTGTTCTCTGCATGAACTTAGGAAGCAGTGGTAGTAGTCACCCTGTTGTGGAGATGAGCACAGCATGGGTTTGAATAATCAAACAAAGGCCTCATCCTGTGTACACGAGCACCATGCAGTCTTCCAGTTGATCATAATTTGCATCTGTTCAACTTGCCCCCAGAATAAAGGTGACAGTTATTGTAGAGTATTGAGTGGGTTATTCGCTTTGTTCACGTGTGTCTTTTCTAACATGCTGGGAGCCCTTGGCATACTGACAGGAACCTCGCTTCTGGTCCTGCTCAGTGAGATTTGGATCTGGGACTACAGAACTGACCCAGAAGAACATCTTCCTGGGGATCCTTGGCAACCTCTGCCTCTGAAAGTCGGGTCTCTTCCTTCTAGTTCCTTCTACTCAAACTGCACATCGACCCAGAAACCCAGACTTGACTTTATTGCAACAGGTCAGAATTATAAGTGCCATGAAAAATATAAAAGTCAGCCTTGGCCAGGTAGCTCAGTTGGTTGGAGCATTGTCCCCATGCACCAAAGTTGCAGGTTTGATCCCTGGTCAAGGCACATGCAAGAATCAACCATTGAATGAGTGGGTAGGTGAACAAGTCGATGTTTCTCTCTCTTACAAAATTTTAGATTTTCAGCTATGATTTTTGGACTTCAACAAAGTGCCATTGTTTATTATGATCGTTTTTAGAACTATGAATACAGGATAATTGTTGTCTTAGTGATCTTAGAGGAATTTAAAAATGTTTCCTGTCTTATGATGAAAGGGTTGAAACAAAAGCACCATTGATAAGTGGGTTCTTTGAAGACCTTTTACATGGAGTTTTACCAACTCTCCTGGTAAAAAGAGAATTTTCAATTAATGGAAGAGAGTGACTATGTCCTTGAAGCTAGAACCCTTGCCAGCTCACTAATATCATGGACACTGTTCAATGGTGCCTTTTTCTCCTCTCTCAGTAATTACTGAATTACTGTGGAGTCTTGGCATTTGGAGATTTAACATTTTGGAGGCCACTCTACAGATCTATCCGCACACAGAAGAATCTGCATTCTCACGTGTTAGGCCTGAGGCCCGTGGGGGTCCCCATCAATTAGCTAGTGACCGATCGCAGCCACCACCCACTGCTGACTCCTCTACCTATCACCCACCCCTAGCTCACCACACCATGGTTTCTTCTTCGGGGGTATATTTTCCAGGTGAAATGATATGAGATGACCACCTAGAATCCATGGCTCTACTTTATTCAGAAGTCAGCAACAAAAACACCTCATGTCATGGAAAGAAAGAAATGTCAGACTAGCACTTGTAAGGAGTGGGTCAGAACAGTATTTAGTTGTAGGGGCAGAGGGAAGGGGGTGAGGGAAACCTGCATGATTCCCTGCCAGCCGTGCGGAATGGGCACTGTAATCCCCTCTTAAGTCATCTTTAGATCCTTGGCATTGCCACAGAACAAGGTCTAACAAAACCAGTCTTACCATGGGCTAACATATGAACAAAAGTTAAGTTCCTAGGGCATCTCATTGACTAACATTATAATGAGATGGTGTTGAATGAAATAGTGTTATTTGAGGACCTGCTATATTAGAATTGACAGCAATCGTATGGGTGCTTGAATGTGATGGTATCGGGATTTATTTAATATATAGCACCTTTACCTTTCTGGCGCAGGTAAAGGTGGTTGTGGCTGGTCTGTCTTCCCTTGGCTTTAGTCCATCCTTTGTGTTTGGTCTGTCTTCACTCCACGAGGCTCCCTCTGGACAGTTTTCTAGATGGTTAGTCCCTTCCACTTCTCAACTGTTCTCAGTTATCTGAGTTCAGTTCTCTTTCCTACCAGCTTCTTCCCTCCAAGTATTTCTCGTTATGTCAGTAATTTTCTCAAAGGGACCAAGAACAAACCTCTGTCAGGACTTTTCCTCCTTTCTTGCCTCCTAATACGTTCTCTGTGAATACTGTGCAAGGTTTAGCAACCTGGTATTGCTATTGGCCCATCCTGGGCTTTGCCAAATCTCCCAGATCTTTGTCACACTCTGTTAAGCCACCGTCGCTGCTGTTCCTTCAATTGTGTAATGAGTTTTAAAATGTCTTGATGCAGGAAGACTGTACTATATTTTACAGTATTTGCTTAATTAGATTTTACAGCTATTAATTCATAAGCACTTGATTTGCATGCCTGCCAGTCTTTAATAATTTAGAGGAACTCTTGACCCTGGAACCTGTGATTGCAGCAAACCCTGCCTCACTGCCAGATAGCTGAATCCTATAGTTTAACTCTTCTAAGTTTTCCATGGATTGCGAATAGGAGTCCTATCCAGCCTCGCCGCCTCCTTTAACAAGCTGTTATTCAAATCCAGCTGCATTTCTGCATGGAGCTGGTGTCCTTTGAGCAGCACCATCTGTGATTATGGAAATGCTCTCTGTGTGCCTTGACCCCTACGGTAGCCACTAGACATATATAGCTGTTGAGTACTGGAAATGTGGCTACTGTCACCAAGGAACTGAATTTTAACTTTAATTAAATACAGTGTGTCTGTAAAGTCACCAGTTGACCGGTCAAAAGTGCATCAGACTTTACGGACACACTCTATTTAAATGAAATTTCATTTAGCCTCGTGTCGCTAGCGGCTACCATATTGGACAGTGTTATACACAGAGTTCAGTCGAGAAGATAAGACTTACCTATAAGGAGGAAAAAGGACTACAGTGACTTACTGCTTAGGTGCCAGAGTAAGTGGTCAGTCTGAAGGAAGGCCCCGAGGGAAGCGCCCGGCCTCCCACTCTGGGTGCAGTTTCTGACCTCTGTACTGAGCCCTGGTTTCAGACCTCTAACTGCCCTTTGGACACCACCCTCCCCGGCACACAGGGAAGGTAACCTCTGACCAGGGAGCCCTGGGTCCCTTATTTCCCTTCACCTCAGACCCGCTCTTCTTCCTTTCTTTTCCCTCATCTAATACCTGATCTTCACTGAGACCCACACTGGAGGACTAAGTCGATGTCTCCTCCTTTGCCTTGCAGAGCAGCGCCTGTCTGTCCCCAAGCCATGCTATTCCTCCAGAAATAGCTTTGGAGCTGGTACCATGTCCTCCATCCTCCAAACAGTGTGGGGAGACTCCATAGCCAGTGTCCCGCCTTCCCCTCCCTGGACTTGACCCCTCAGTCTGCTCTCTGCTCTTGCTGTGCGGTGAGTCCGGCACTCACCTGCTTGGACCTGTTTGCCCTGTACAGCCTGGAGGATGAAGCCAGGCCCAGGGAACTAGTCCCCTCCCCACCGCCAGCACACGGACTCTGTCTCCACTTCCAGGTGCATCCATGCATCTTCCTTCGTCTCAAAGGCTGTTCCTCCCTTTTCCTCATTCTTCAAGGCTCGGCTCAAATGCCTACTCCCCTGGAGTTTTCCTCAGCTGTCTGGTCTGTTTCCTTCTCCACAGCTCCCTTGTAGGCACATTGATTTCTTTCTCATCTGAGTTCCTGCAGAATCCATCCATTGCTGCTATTAAACTTGCTCTGTCATCTTGCAATTACGTGTGTGTGTGTGTGTGTTTTCTCCTGATGCACAGAAAGTAAATTCCTGTGGGCTTGGATTCTGTCTTGTTGACTCCTTATACCTTGTACTGCTTTTAGCACAGAGTAAGCCCTTGGGGTGGAACCACTGCATGGGCCTGGGCAGTTATTGGGGCGAACAGGTGCTGTGTGGGCAAGGACAGGGAGAAGAGAATTGTGTCCCCATTAAGAGCGCAGGTGGCATGGGAAGAAAGCGAGTTGTGGTGAGCCGTTGGCGCCAGGCCGAGGAGTTCCGATTTGATCCATCGGTCCACGGGGAGGCCCCACTGTGCAGAAGAGACAGTTTAGAGAGATTAAGCAAATGAGGTGACAGGTGAACTAAGACAACGAGACACAGCCATGCTTGCACAGCAGCTCCACAGGGTGGGGCACGTGGTAGGTGCTCAGTGGCTTCTGAAAGAAGCAGCCATTGAGGTTAGGCTAGTTGGTGCTGGAACATCCTGCTCTTAGTGATGACACCACTGAGGCTGTGGAACGAAGAAGGGTGAGTGTAAAAGCTGATGGAGCCTCACCAGGCTGCGCAGTGGATAGAGCGTCGGACTGGGATGCGGAAGACCCAGGTTTGAGACCCCGAGCTCGCCAGCTTGAGCGCGGGCTCATCTGGCTTGAGCAAAAGCTCACCAGCTTGGACCCAAGGTCGCTGGCTCCAGGAAGGGGTTGCTCGGTCTGCTGAAGGCCCGCAGTCAAGGCACACATGAGAAAGCAATCAATGAACAACTAAGGTGTAGTAATGGCAATGAAAAACTAATGATTGATGCTTCTCAACTCTCTCCATTCCTGTCTGTCTGTTCCTATCCATCCCTCTTTCTGACTCTCTCTGTCCCTGTAAAAAATAAAATAAAATAAAATAAAAGCTGATGGAAGTTTCACGGCTACTCTAATGTTATCATCATTGTTTCTGGAATTTAAAAAAATTATACTTAAGATCATGTGTCCTAATTGTTCTGGAGTTGCTTCAGTTTCAGATGACTGAACTTACAGGACATCAGGTACCAAACTTCTTAAAAATAGCACAGCCACTGCACTTAATTTTGGGCAAGTCACCAAGTCCTGTTAATTCTGCCTTTAAAATGCCATGCGTTTTACATGATAGAAAACACAGGCCATAATCTGTGAGTCACCGGTGCCTTTTCCGTGTATGGAAACTTTGTCCCTAACACATAGAGGAATCTTAACTTAGTGAAGAGAGGAATTAGACTTCAATTGCATTGGAGTCTCCATATGCATTTGTTATTCACTGCTGTAAATAAATTAGTCCCAAACCTAACAGCTTAAAACAAGAAGCCTGTGTTACCTCATGGTTTCAGTGGCTCAGCTGGGGGGTTGCCTTGCATCATTACTGGGAGATAGCAGGGAAGGGTTTCTCATGAGCTTATAGTCAAGGCACTGGCTATCCGATGAAGGGCTGCCATTGTCAGGAGGTTTGCCTGGCTGTGAAGGAGCTGCTTCCAAGATGGCTCACTCACATGGCTTTTGGCAGGTGGCCTCAGTTCCTCACCATGTTGGCCTCCCTCTCATAGGGTTGCCACTTAAGCACCCTCACTACAGGGCAGCAGCTGCCCCGCCCCTCACCTCCTCCATATTTTGTGTATTAGGAAGAAGTCACTAAGTCCCAGGTGTGGGAGCACGATTAAGCCCCGCCCCCTGGAGAGAGGAATATCAATTTGTAAGCATATTTTAAAACCACACAGCATGATTTCTGACACTGAGCCACCTTGCCCCTTAGCATTATAATTCTGCTCTAAAGGATCATCTCGTACTTCTTCCTTCTTCCCATTTGTTAGCTTTTCCATTTGGTGTAAGAATAGCCATGATCTAGTAAAAGTTGAGAAATGTAGGTTGTGCAGAATCCGATGTTTCCGCAGTCTTTTTTTGGACCAGGTATCCTTAGGACTTCCTTGTTGAGAACAGTAGGCATTGGTCTGACAGTGGCGAGCAGCTGCTGTGGCCGCTTCTGTCGGTTGGGCTGTTTGCTGTCATCCTCATTAGTTGAGCTTGGGCAGGACGTGTTTTCCATCCTGTACCTTTATTCTCTTCACACATCTTGCGTCCCTGTCCCACCCCTGTATTATGGGTGTATTAAGGGGATGTGTAGATCTAATCTCCTTGGTTGATTGTAAGCCCTTCAGGGCAGAGAAGAATGAGCCTTGTACAGTCTGTGCCCCTCCTTTCTGCTAGCACAGTGCCTTGAACAGCGTAGTCACTCAGCACAATTTTTGTTGAATTTTAATTAGAAGGCCAAAGTGGACAACTGAGAGAGAGAAAAGTCAGGAGAGGGGCCAGCAGTGTGAAGTGGGGGAACCCATCAAGAGGGTGAAGAGGGGTCAGGGGTAGAGGGTAGAAACTGGGGGGAGGAGAGGCAGAAGGTGAAGAGAACGTGATGTAGCAAGAGTTGGCAATGACTGGAATGTGGGACAAGGTTGGGGGAGGATAGGATAGTGTAGGATATGTTCTAAAATGTCTCATAGTTGGGACAAGAGCAGGTAGGAGGGGGAAGATTAATATCTATTATGCAGCAGGCACCATGGGTACACTTTTCATATGTAAGCCTATTTGTTTTCTAAAGCAACTGAAGTTAATTGACATATATATAACTTACATATTTCAGTGGTATAAAAAATAGTGATCATCTCTTTAAATCCAGAGAGTGTTTACTGCAAGCCTGCACATGTTATGGGTAACAGAAGTTTAAATGTGATGTAGAACATAGAAGGTAAACACATAAATTGATTTAGGAGACAATGATCAAGATGTGCAAGTCCCTGGCTTAGGACTTCCTTGTCCATGTGGACAGCTGGCGTATGTGACACCCAGGGTCACAGCAGATCCCTATGGGGAGAGAACACTATTTCCCAGCCCAGATATCACCTTTCTAGGGCGGGGAGATGAGCTGTCATGGTGAAGAATAAGGGACCAAATATAAAAAATTACCTTTTCAGGCAGCTTCATAAGAGAAAAGGAACATTCTAGTATCTTGTTTTGCGTTGGAACTTGAAGTCCCTTTGTGTAATGGTTAGCACTCTGAGTTGGAACTTGAGATTTACTTGAGCGCAGGAACAAGTTGGATAGACTCTGTAATAGGCTTCGTGGGTGGGCATGGGAATGTAGTCACCACTTATCCACAGTTTATAGGAGCGGCTGTCTCACAAATGAGCCTTCAGACTGCCACCTGTTGATAAGTTAGGACTTCCTCTGTGCCACTCATTTACTGGCTCAGGCACCTTCCCTCGTTTTATGTCTTGATGAAGAATTAAAAAATGCAGTGAAAAAGAAACACTCGTGTCAGGTGCATAGATCATCTCTGTGACTCAGTAACAATGTAAAACAGATGAGTTGTAACAGGAAGGGACACTGGCTTCTTAAGAACACTGTGCTAGCTAGTGAGCCTCCCCTCTTCTGGGCTTGGCCTTCCTCTGCACTGTACAGTCTGTCTCCGAATAATATTTCCAGTGTCATAAGCCACCTTAGTTAAATATTTAATTCTCCTGGAGTCATAATCAGGGACCAAAATGTCATGCATAGATTTTATGAAAGTAATAAAATGCTTCAGAAAGTACAGTTGCTCGGCGTGAGGCCCAGCGCATCTGATAAATTCGTCACACACCTGGTCATGTGTGTCCTTACAGAATGACGGTGGCTGCTTATCTGTAGGCAGGCTCATAATTTGCAGGAAACAAAGATAAGCTTTTGCTGTATGTCAGAACCCCATGTGTAAAAACTTTTTTTATAGAGTAACATTCTCTTTCCTGCTCCCTGCCCTTCACTTCAGAGAGAAGTAAATTTCCTGAAACAGCTGCTTGTAAATAGTAAGTGCTCAATAAAGCTTGTGTTGTCTTTTCATCTTCTACCTATTGCCTACATCTTACATAACAAGAGAATGTTTTTTATGTCTTCCAAATAACAGTTTCATACCTTTGTGAGTTCACTCAAATGTCACTTGTAGGTTTGTTTTTCTTACGACAGGTGTACTCATTTTAGAAATACAAAAGCCTGGATCTCTAAGCTTGTGATTTTAAAATTCTTTGGTTTTTTTCCTTCTGTGTCTTCCAAAGTTTCTACAAAAGTTTAGTTTCCAAACAAAAATAATGTCTCAAAAGGAAAAAAGCAGCTAAGCAAAAAGAAGTTATCCATTATCCAAAGGTAATCACTGTTAATATCTATTAATATCATCCTTTCTAGATCTTCTCCTGTGCATATTATTGACATTTATTTTAAAATGAGATTCTGTTGTATATGATAAGCTAACTGCTAAAGACACCTTCAGTTTCAGAGGAAATAAACAGTACAAATCTATTTCTAGCTTGCTGTCTGGACAGAGTCCAGGTGACAGTGAAAGGGGCAGGTAGGATAGAAGATGTTCTGTTCCACTTCACTCGCTCCTTTCTTGGAGGTTTTTCCTTCTTGGCCTTCATGGCCACCTTCATTGAGCAGGAAGATGGAGAGAGAATGGAGGATGAGTGGGAGGGTCTATAGTCCTGGTCTGGAAAATGCCAACATCATTTCTGTCCACGTTGTATTGGCCAGAGCCTAGTCACATGACTGCACCTAACTGCAGGAATACTGGGAAATGTAATCTAGTTGTGGGGCCAAGTGGAAAAGGGAGACAGTTTGCTCATCATCTCTAACTCATTTGTGTAAAGCATTTGAAATTTCTGTTTTAACCACATAGTTTATTTCAAACATGTTTTTGTTTGCTAAATCCGGTCACCTCTCCATCTCTATCCCATGCAAAGTCTCACTATCTCCTGCCAGATCTCCTTTTAATTGGTCTTCTTTCTCTGTTCTTGTTCCCTTAGGGTCCATCCATTCCCCCAAACAACCAAAGAGGCCTTCAAAAAATTAAGCAAAAATTTTGTCACTCCCTGTTTGAAACTTTTCAGAGAGGGATGGAATAATGCCCACCCTCTGTCCAATGAGGCTGGCCTGGTGGGTTCCTGGCCCCACCATACCTCACTCCCAGTAATGGCAGACTTGCTCCCCTAGGCCTTTGGGACTTACTAGCACCCTGCAGGACCTGCCACCCCCACCCCCACTTCCCTTCCCCCCATCACCACTCTCTGTCTCTGTCTCCTTCAGGGTTCAGCCCAAATGTCTCCTCTCCAAAGAGGCATTTCCTGACCACCAGTCACAAACGCCCCCCCCCCCTTTCCCCTTTAGTTAGTTGCTTATCTGTAACTGTCATCTGTCATCAAAGCACTTCTTATCCTCATAAATGAGCATGCTTGTTTGTTTGCACTGTGTATTTATATTCTGTCTTCTGGATTGTGGGTTCCTTGAGGCTGGAGCTCCATCTTGCTCACATTCATACCCCCAGATCACGTGTCTGACGCAGGGTGGTGGGAATACAGGAAGTGCTTGTGGAATGAATGAAGGTCATTACAGGTTTACACACACTTTCAATGACAGTCTTGTAGCCCATGGAGCAGAATTGCCATAAACATTTAGCTGTCTACTTGTGGGGGACTTTTAGATTTCTTTCAATTAAAAAAAAAAATACTTTGGGGACTATTCCTTTAGCTAGTTTTTTGGTTTGTTTTGTGTTCATGTCTGTGCTTATTTTCTTAGAATTGATTCCTAAATGGGATTTGTTTAGTGAAAGGGTGTGTGTACTAAATGTTAAGTACTCAACAAAGCACTTAAAATTATTACCATTATGTATTTCCATTTGCCCTGTGGACTCTCCTGATTTGTTTGCCTATATAGTTGAGAGCTCTTATATAATGCACTCTCAGTAACATTAGAATGTGGGCTGGGCAGGGTAGTGTGGGGTGTTTTATCTGTATTACTGTTTCCCTAGATCTTAGAACAGGTGCTTGTGCTTACTAAGTGAATAAATTCGTTCCCATAAAAATTTTAGTTATCCCTTTACTTAAATGTATTTTTTTTTTACTTATTCATATAAGTATTTACTGATCTTAATATGTATGCCTTTGGAAAGTAGGTCCATCCACCCAATGTAAGAACATTCACCCAATGTTAATGTAAACCTAAGGGAACCAGGCATTAGCTGGGCTTACGCTATTTCTTTGAATCTAGACAAGGCTCAGTTGAACCTCAGTCAAGTTTGTGGAAACGACAGGGCGTTGCCCAGGACTTCTGAGAATTCCAGGGGCTACGAGACAAGGAGATGGCTTCTCACCAAAAATCTTGTTTTGTGCCGGTGATTATATCTTGGTTTCTATCTTAGACATAGTGCCTTCTTTATCTCCCAAATCAGTCCCAAGTGCAAGGCTAGGTATGGAAACAGGCTGATGCTTTGCCTGCATTGCTTATCAGAAGGAGTTACTGCTTAGCAGGGAGACAGAAAACAATGCATTCCTGTCCTCCATTTCTTCTTTTGAATGATTCTTCCGTCCATCTCAAGTAAAGTCCTGAACCACCTGGGCCTTCAGACAAGGGTTTCATTGTAACCATGCTTCTCAGTTTGTATGCTATGGGCACTGGTGGACATGAACTCTTCCCAGGTGTCCTGTTAACTCCGTACAGGCGTGTTGCCAAATTGTGATCCATGTGTCAACAATGCTTTTACTGTGACATTCCTTGAACTGAGTTGGCCATGGGAGATGTCAAGTGATTGACAGTGGGGTATAGCCAGCCGGGAGAGACAGGACAGAGCCTCTGCCTAGATAACATCTGCACCAAGAAGGAATCCTTGTCAAGGGTCTGTGCGGCGAGTGTGTAAGAGAAAGGCCAGGGCGGCCGACCGGGTGCTTAACAGGGACCAAGGGAAGATCTCAGAACCAGGGACTTTGGTAAATACTTGGGGACACTGTTCTGTGGAGTAGTTGGTCCTGACTTGTCTCAATTGTTTTATGAAAGCAGCCAAAAACATGAAATTCTGCCGACCTGGTGTGCAGGCCTAGTTTGAAAGTGATTATAAACACAGTGTGTGTGTGTGTGTGTGTGTGTGCGCGCGCGCGCACGTACGCGTGCAGCCTTGCATCAGGGCTGCATGTTTGGAGGGACGTTTGAATGGATGGAAGAACCCTGGATAGTAGATGACCTCAAGCATTGGTCCCTAAGGCATGTGTGCCTGCTTGATCTGGTGGCGAATCAACAAGGCTTCAGCATCCTGGCCTCTCCGTGTACATTTCTCCCTGCCTTTATCTCCTCTGATGTTATGGGATCTACACAATTATTTAGGGTGTTTTCCCTCACCTGGGGAAATGACTAAATGTGGGGGTCGTGAGTCTCATAGTACCTCTCTCCCACTCCTCAGTGCTGCTATCCCAAAGGGCTTCATCCTAGTCATTTTCCCTCCTTTTCACTCTTTGAATAACTTTCCACTGACCTCGGGCTGGAACTCCCAGCTTTACGTGGACCACTACCAAGTCTAACCCCGACTAGACATCTCTCCCATTTATCAATTTAGTCATTTATATTTTTCACCTGGTTGTGTCATAGGCTCCTTGAATACAACTTAATCCTCTATTTTAATTAATGTTAACACTTGGTGACCCGAACTGGAAACCTGAGAGTTATCCCGGACTTCCGCCAGCCCCCTCCCCGCATCCATCCGATCCATCCAATCCATGCAATCAATCCCGATTATCTCAGCCTTAAGTACTTCTCCAGCCCACTCCCTTTGGCATGGTGCCATCACGGGGTTCTGGGCTGCCGGTCCACTTGTCACTCTGCGCAGACCACAAGCATATTCATGCCTGTATTTCAAGATCTAGCTCAATGCCCAGCACATAGAAGCTGCTTAGAAAATATTGGAATGAATGATTTCTGAGATGATTTGGGATGATTTCCATTGAGGGTGGTATACTTTGGTTCTTTTTACTGGGACCGAGGAATTATGTTTACTTGTAGCACTGACATATTTGAAACCATAATGTTGAAGAAATATTTTACCACATGAAATTCCTTTCTATCTCAGGCTGCTCACACAAGTATGTAAATGTCAAAGGAGGGATGATTGATGGAATTTGTGATACCTCATTGCAGTGGGTCATTTATCTGGGTGGTTTCCCACGTGCGGTCGTGTTCGTAGCACCGCTGAGGAATATTTCCTCTTAGTGGCAGAAATAACTGATCTGCGGGGCCTCGTTTGAATCAAACTTGGGCTCAGTTCACCTGGATGCTCTGAATTTCTATGGTTGCTGGAATTTTGAGCCAGAATGTAGCTTTTTGAACTTCAGTGGAAGGGGCAGTTGCCTGTGCTTGACTGGTTCGTTCTGTAGCGTGGGCCCAGCCTGCAGAGGGTCCTGACTTTGCATGTTAGCTGAGTTGTGTGATCCATTGAAGGCGTACTTTTTTTTTTTTTTAATATATATATATTTTATTATTATTAAATCTGATGGGGTGACATCAATAAATCAGGGTACATATGCACAATGAAAACATCTCCAGGTTATCCTATCATTCAATTGTGTTGCATACCCACCACCAAAAGTCAAATTGTCCTCTGTCACCTTCAATCTGGCCTTCCCTGCGTCCCTCCCCTCCTCCCTATCCCACTCTTCCCTCCCTCCCCCATCCCATAACCACCACTCTCTTGTCCATGTCTCATAGTCTCACTTTCATGTCCCACCTATGTATGTAATCGTGCTGTTCTCAGTTTTTCTTTTTTTCTGATTTACTTATTTCACTCCGTATAATGTTATCAAGGTACATCCATTTTGTTATAAATGATCCGATGTCATCGTTTCTTATGGCTGAGTAGTATTCCATAGTATATATGTACCAAAGCTTTTTAATCCACTCGTCTTCTGATGGACACTTGGGCTGGTTCCAGATCTTCGCTATTGTGAACAATGCTGCCACGAACATGGGGGCGCATTTCTTCTTTTCGAACAGTGCTATGGTGTTCTTAGGGTATATTCCTAAAAGTGGGATAGCTGGGTCAAAAGGCAGTTCAATATTTAATTTTCTGAGGAATCTCCAAACTGTTTTCCACAGTGTCTGCACCAGTCTGCATTCTCACCAGCAGTGCAGAAGGGTTCCCTTTTCTCCACATCCTCGTCAGCACTTATTCTGTGTTGTTTTGCTGATAAGTGCCATTCTGACTGGTGTGAGGTGATATCTCATTGTGGTTTTAATTTGTATTTCTCTAATGATTAGTGATGTTGAGCATTTTTTCATATGCCTATTGGCCATCTGTATGTCCTCTTTGGAGAAATTTCTATTCATTTCTTTTGCCCATTTTTTGATTGGGTTGTTTGTCTTTCTGGTGTTGCGTTTTATAAGTTCTTTATAAATTTTAGTTATTAACCCCTTATCAGATGTGTTGTCGAATATGTTCTCCCATTGTGTGGTTTGTCTTTTTATTCTGTTCCTATTGTCTTTAGCTGTGCAAAAACTTTTTAGTTTGATATAGTCCCATTTGTTTATCTTGCCTTTTATTTCAGTTGCCCGTGAAGATAAATCGGCAAATATACCGCTGCTACAGATGTCGGAGAGCTTGCTGCCTATGTTTTCTTCTAAGATGCTTATGGTTTCACGGCTTACATTTAAGTCTTTTATCCATTTTGAGTTTGTTTTTGTGAATGGTGTAAGTTGATGGTCTAGTTTCATTTTTTTGCAGGTAGATGTCCAATTTTCCCAACACCATTTGTTAAAGAGGCTGTCTTTACTCCATTGTATGTTCTTTCCTCCTTTGTCAAATATCAGTTGTCCATAAAGCTGTGGGTTTATTTCTGGGTCCTCTGTTCTGTTCCATTGATCTATGTGCCTGTTCTTATGCCAGTACCAGGCTGTCTTGAGTATAATGGCCTTGTAGTAAACCTTGATATCAGGAAGAGTGATACCTCCTGCTTTATTTTTTCTTTTTAAGATTGCTGAGGCTATTCGTGTTCTTTTTTGGTTCCATATAAATTTTTGGAATATGTGTTCTATATCTTTGAAGTATGTCATTGGTATTTTAATTGGTGTTGCATTGAATTTATAAATTGCTTTGGGTAATATAGACATTTTAATGATGTTTATTCTTCCTAGCCATGAGCACGGTATGTGCTTCCACTTGTTTGTATCTTCCTTGATTTCTTTTATCAATGTTCTATAATTTTCCGAGTACAAGTCCTTAACCTCCTTGGTTAAATTTACTCCTAGGTACTTTATTTTTTTGGCTGCAGTAGTAAAGGGGATTGTTTCCTTAATTTCTTTTGCTGATATTTCATTGTTGGTGTATAGAAATGCCTCTGATTTCTGAGTATTAATTTTATATCCTGCCACCTTGCTGAAATCATTTATAAGGTCCAGTAGTTTTTTGACTGAGACTTTAGGGTTTTCAATATACAATATCATATCATCTGCAAATAATGACAGTTGTACTTCTTCTTTTCCAATTTGGATGCCTTTTATTTCTTCTTCTTGTCTGATTGCTGTAGCTAGGACTTCCAGAACTATGTTGAATAAGAGTGGTGAAAGTGGGCAACCCTGCCTGGTTCCTGATCTTAAGGGGATTGCTTTTAATCTTTGTCCATTTAGTATGATGTTTGCTGTGGGTTTATCGTAGATGGCCTTTATCATGTTAAGGAATGATCCCTGTATTCCCACTTTACTGAGAGTTTTGAGCATGAATGGGTGCTGGATTTTATCAAATTCCTTTTCTGCATCTATTGAAATTATCATGTGATTTTTGTCCTTCCTTTTGTTTATGTGGTGTATCACATTGATTGATTTGCGAATATTGAACCAGCCTTGCCTCTCCAGAATAAATCCCACTTGATCGTGGTGTATGATTTTTTTCATATATTGCTGGATCCGGTTGGCTAATATTTTGTTGAGAATTTTAGCGTCTATATTCATCAGGGATATAGGCCTATAATTTTCTTTCTTTGTGTTGTCTTTGCCCGGTTTTGGGATCAGAATTATGCTCGCACCATAAAAGCAGTTTGGAAGTCTTCCTTCCTCTTGAATTTTTTGAAATAGCTTGAGGAGAATAGGAGTTAGTTCTTCTTTGAATTTTTGATAGAATTCACTTGTGAAGCCATCAGGCCCAGGACTTTTCTTTTTTGGGAGTTTTTTGATAACTGTTTCGGTCTCATTTGCTGTAATTGGTCTGTTTAGGTGTTCTGATTCTTCCAGATTGATTTTTGGAAGGTTATATGATTCAAGAAATTTGTCCATTTCACCAAGATTGTCTAATTTTTTGGCATATAGTTCTTCATAGTATTTTCTTACAATGCTTTGTATTTCTGTTGTGTCAGTTGTTATTTCTCCACTGTCCTTTCTAATTTTATTTATTTGAGTCCTCTCTCTTTTTTTCTTGGTGAGTCTAGTTAAAGGTTCATCAATCTTGTTTACCTTTTCAAAGAACCAGCTTCTTGTTTCATTGATCCTCTGTATTGTTTCCTTAGCCTCTATGTCATTTATTTCTGCTCTGACCTTTATTATTTCCTTCCTTCTACTTGTCTGGGGTTTTATTTGTTGTTGTTTTTCTAGTTCTTTTAGATGCAGGGTCAGGTTGCTTATTTGAGCTTTTTCTAGCTTCCTATGATATGCCTGTAGTGCAATGAACTTCCCTCTCAGTACTGCTTTTGCTGTGTCCCATAAATTTTGAGCTGATGTATGCTCATTATCATTTGTTTCTAGAAACTTTTTTATTTCTTCTTTGATCTCATTGTTAATCCATTCATTATTTAATAACATGCTATTTAGTTTCCAAGTGTTTGAGTATTTTTCATTTTTTCTTTTGTGGTTAATTTCTAGTTTCATGGCATTGTGATCAGAGAAAATGCTTGATATGATTTCAATCTTCTTAAATTTATTGAGACCATTTTTGTGTCCTAACATGTGGTCTATCCTAGAAAACGTACCATGAGCGCTTGAGAAGAATGTATATTCTACTGCTTTCGGGTGAAAAGTTCTAAAGATATCTATTAAATCAAGTTGATCTAGTGTATCCTTTAGGTCTGCTGTTTCTTTATTAATTTTCTTTCTTGAGGATCTATCCAGTGTTGTTAGAGGGGTATTGAAATCCCCTACTATGATAGTATTGCTGTTAATCTCGCCCTTTATATCCATCAAAGTCTGCTTTATGTATGTCGGGGCTCCTATATTTGGTGCATAGATATTTACAATAGTTATATCTTCCTGTTGAATTGTTCCCTTTATCAATATGTAGTGTCCTCCTTTATCTCTTACTACAGCCTTTGTTTTAAAGTCGATTTTGTCTGATATAAGTATTGCTACCCCTGCTTTTTTTTCATTTCCATTTGCATGAAATATTTTTTTCCATCCTTTTACCTTCAGTCTATGAGCATCTTTTGTTTTAAGGTGTGTCTCTTGTAGACAGCATATGTATGGGTCCTGTTTCTTTATCCATGCAGCTACCCTATGTCTTTTGATTGGATCATTTAATCCATTTACATTTAAGGTTATTATTGATATGTAGTTGTTTATTGCCATTTTATTCTTTAAAGCTGTATTGTTTTGCTCTATTCATTCCTCTCTTTAAACTGTTCACAAGAGGCCCCTTAGTATCTCTTGCAGAATTGGTTTGGTTTTTATGAATTCCTTGAGGCTTTCTTTTTCTGGGAAGCTCTTTATTTCTCCTTCAATTTTAAACGTTAGCCTTGCTGGATAAAGTAGTCTTGGTTGTAGGTTCTTGTTCTGCATTACTTTGATTATTTCTTGCCATTCCCTTCTGGCCTGAAGTGTTTCTGTTGAGAAGTCCGATGTCATCCTTATGGGGGCTCCTTTGTAGGTGATAGTCTTTTTTTCTCTAGCAGCTTTTAAAATTTTTTCTTTATCCATTAGCTTTGGTATTTTAACTATGATGTGTCTTGGTGTAGATTTTTTTGGGTTTCTCCTTAATGGAGTTCTGTGTGCTTCTTGAATGTGTGGAGTGTTTCCCAGCCTTAATTTAGGAAAGTTTTCTGCTATGATTTGATTGAACAAAGTTTCCATTTCCTGTCCTCTCTCCTCTTCTTCAGGCACCCCTATGATGCGAATGTTGTTTCTCTTCATGTTGTCACAAAGCTCCCTTAGAGTTTCCTCACATTTTTTAAGTCTCTTTTCCTTTTTCTTCTCTGCTTCTGTGCCTTTGTTTATTGTGTCCTCTAACTCGCTTATTCGATCCTCAGTGTCATCCATCCTGCTTTTAATTCCTTCCATTGTGGTCTTCAGTTCTGATACTGTATTTGTCATTTCTGTCTGATTCTTTTTTATTATTTCAATTTCATTTTTTATACTTGTTATCTCTTTGTTTAGGTGTTCATAATGACTATCCATTGTTGCTCTAATTTCTTTGAGCATCCTAACTATCATTATTCTAAATTCTGCTTCTGGTAATTTGGTTATATCTGGTTCATTCAGGTCCTTCTCTGGGGATTTCTCTTGATTCATTTGGTTTGCATTCCTCTGCCTGCCCATTTTTTCTGTGTATAAGCAAGTTGTGGCCACTGGAGTCCAGTAGGTGTTGCCTTTGTGTTCTCTAGGTGTGGTCTATCTGCATGCCCCCCACCCCCTCTGCCGGTGCCTAGGGTGGTTGGGTATGAGCGTTGCCAGCGCCGGCCCACTGTGGCTTTTGCTATGATTTCTGCCTCTCCTCCGTGGGAGGGGCTGTGACTGAAGCCACAAGATTAGCACCAAGGGTAGAGGTGAGCACCTTTCCTCAGCTGCGGTCCCAGCCTATTTCCGGACTTCCGCCCAGAACCAGCAGTCGGAGCCTGCTCGCTACAGTTCCGCGGGCTAGGCGGGGCTTTTGACGTGCTCTCAGCTGTAAGCTTTTGCCCGTCCGGAGCTTTAGCCCCGCCCTCGAGGCCAGGGCCCTTCTGCGCAGGGTCGGAAACCAAGGTTTATTGGGGCGGGCGTGTTTGCTCGCTTCCGCTCAGCTGCGTACTTCCGCTCGTCCCGGACTCTACCCCGCCCCCGCGTTCGGAGCCCGCTCGTGCACGTATGAATGCTATCTGGGGTTTCTCCGGCCGGATGGGGATAGTAGTGTGGGCTCAGCTGTGAGCCTCCACTTGTCTCGGGGTCCACCCCATTCCCGCGCTCGGAGCCCGCTCGCGCACGTATACTGGCCAACCGCGGTTTCTCCGGCGGGGGGGGGGGGGACTGGTAGCGTCAGCTCAGCCACGAGCCCCTGCCCGTCCCCGGTCCTAGCCCGGTCCCCGCGGTCAGGGCCGGCTTGCGCAGGGCCTGCCCGTTCCTGGCCTCCCGCTTTGTCCCCGTAAGTGGGATTAAAGGCGGGCCCACAGCTTCCTGACTGCTTTCACGGTCCCCTCTGACCCTCTGGGCTAGACTGATCTCCCACCGGCTTGGCCTCTGCCCATGCCGACAGAACCACCTTTCAGCGTCCTGCCGCCCCAAAACCTTAAGCAGCCCTCAGCAGAGTAGGAAGGGACCTAATACTCCACACTGTAGGCCTGGGAGCTCCCTCACTTGTTTCACAGCTCAATACTGTCCAAACGCCTCTTCTAGGCTCTAGGACTGCAGGCTGGGGCTTGGTTCCTGGGACCCAGGTCCCTCCCTCTCCGCCAAACTCTCCTCCCGCCACACGGGTCTCTCCGGGCTGCCGTTTGCTCCGGGGAGCTGGGCAGCCCTCTTCGCGTTTTCGCTATTCCTACCAGTCTCAATGTGTTCCTTGGTTGAAGAGTCCACTTAGTTTTGTGTTCCTTGGTTGAAGAGTCCACTTAGTTTTGTTCAAAGTTGGTTTATCTCGGTGATGGTTCTTAAAATTGAGTTGTAATCCACTTTGGTTCTGGGAGTTGGAAGCTGGTACGTCCGCCTACTCCGTCGCCATCTTGCTCCTCTGCAACATTTCTTAAACGATTTTTGCTTGGCAGAATCCCAGGTTAATCCTTTAGATCATATTTTGTTGTAAAAATCAAAGTAAGATTTCATCTTAGTTATTTTCCTTACTATAACTTGTTATAAAGTTATTCCAATTTACCATCAGTGATTTGATACAAGTTCTTCATCATGAAATAAGTCCCTTTGAAGGCGTACTTTTTAAACTTTTCTTCCCTCCTCCAACAGGGTGAGTCACGTGTTCTGAGAGTGAAGGTCGTTTCTGGAATTGATCTCGCCAAAAAGGACATCTTTGGAGCCAGGTATGTTTGCTTTTTTTCTTTTTTCTTTCTTTTTTTTTTTTTTTTTTAGTCTTTTGTAAGTGTTTGTAGGCTTGCTTAAGCACTGTTCTAAATCAGACACGTGAGAGACTCACCTGGAGGCCTTTTTCAAACAGGAGCGGCTGTGCCCACCGGCAGTTTCAGACTGAGCCCAGGGACCATGACACTGGTCAGCGGGTTATTCCTTCCTGTGGGTTTATTTCCTGAGGAGATTGGTTCTGATTTAATCTTAGTTTAGGAAAGCATAAAGATGTCATTTTGAGACTCATGGACACAGATAAAAGTAAGGTGGTTATTAGTGGAAGCAGGGGAGTAGAGAGAGACAAATACACAGTGATGGAAAATGATCTGACTTTGGGTGATGGGCACACAATCAACAGTTCAAAAGCTGTAGAAATGTTTACCTGAAACCTATGTACTCTTATTGATCAGTGTCACCCCATTCCATTTAATTTTCTAAATTAAAAATAAAAAAGGCATCAGTTTGTTCCTAAGAAAACCGCCTATCCCTTGGCACATACAGCCCTGAATTAAGAGGTTTGGCCATTTGGATGCATTTGGCCGTTTCGAGCAGGGAAGCAGCCTGATCTTGCAGGCCTGTCAGCTTTTTTTTTTTTTTTTCCAGGGACAGAGAGAGCAGGGGAGGGGGGGGGGAGAATAGACAGGGACAGACAGACAAGAACGGAGAGAGGTGAGAAGCATCAATCATTAGTTTTTTCATTGCCGTTACAACACCTTAGTTGTTCATTGATTGCTTTCTCACATGTGCCTTGACCGCGGGCCTTCAGCAGACCGAGCCACCCCTTGCTGGAGCCAGCAACCTTGGGTCCAAGCTGGCGAGCTTTTGCTCAAGCCTGATGGGCCTGCGCTCAAGCTGGCGACCTTGGGGTCTCGAACCTGGGTCCTCCGCATCCCAGTCCGATGGTCTATCCACTGCGCCACTGCCTGGTCAGGCCTTGTCAGCTTTTTTATTGTAAGTGTCGCGCTCAGTATTTGTGGAGTTGCATTACTTCAGCCCTCTCATTCCCGCTGGCCCTCTGTGGGGACGGTGCATTATGTGTTGGGCTGGAGCAGTGAGGTTAGATCCACTTGGTCCAGGATTGGAACCAGATCTTGAAGAACAAAGGCCTTTGGAACTTCACACATAAAGGAGACGTCAGACATCCTCGTCCAGCTTTCCTGTTTTATGGTTGATGAAGCTTAAGTCCAGAACAGTGACAGCTTGCCCCGGTCACGTGTGCCAGCCGTGCTCGACCAGTGCCCAGAACAGGCCTCCCGTCCTTGCCGGTGTCTTCACATTGGGAGCACCGTGGGGTTTAACCACGAGGGTCGTGGTGGCTGCTGCTGTAGTCATCTGATTACGACACTGGATCCTGCTGCGAGTCTCCTGCACTGTCCCCCATAGTGACCCCCTGGCTTCAGAGCCTCAGCCGGACATGGGAGACCCTTGGTACGAGGCCTTCTGTCTAGCTAACTTCACCTTCCCACAGACCCAGAGAGGACTTTTCTGCCTTTGGGAGGCAGACCTCTTTATTATACCAATAGGTCCTATCCTCATGTAGAGTTTTGGTTTTGCTCATGATTGTTTTTGTTTTCTTTTTATCCAAAACCTATCATCAAAAAACAAAAAAGAAATGGACTCAGATTGTGTTTATGTTCAGACAGCAAATCAGAGCCTTAAATTTTTAGTTAGTATGAAAAGAGGCAGGGTCACTTCTCAGGGACGGGGGAGAAAGGACTTGTAGCTAAGGCTTCAGAATGTTAATTAGGAAGATAAATAGTGCGGTGTCTCTGTGGGCCAGGTGCCAGAACGGGAGCCAGAAGCTCTAAATCTTAATTCTGCCTTAAATTTTCTTAGTTTGGTAAATATAAATATGACGTACACTCCTTCCTGCCTGCCTGCCTGTCTGCCTCCCATCCTTTTCTTCTCCCTCCTTTCCTCTCTCTTTCCCTCTTTCCTTCCCTTTCTCTCCATGTCTCTCAGGTGTCGGCTTCCTCTGAAGTGCCATCCTTCTTTAAGGACCCATTTGTCAATGAGTGAGCTAAAATAGAAGGATTAATGACAGTGCAGGCTCATGCCATGTTGGCATGTCCCTCAAGAGCGGCATCATTTATCATCTTGTCTTGCTCAATGACCTGCATTCTTCTCCACATTCTCATGGGCAAATCCTTTAAAGCCACCTCTGTCACAGTGTGGTAGTATAAAACAAAGATGACAGTGTCATAACTGGCGTTTTGGACTTGGGGGAGCAGTCATGAGTGCGGCCAGTTTGCTAGTGTGTGTGCTCTGCTCCCTACCACAGTGGGACCCTTTTCTCTGGGTCCTTCAGAGCCCCAGGCTGGCAAGCACCCCTGTGCCCCCAGCCTGTCCCTGAATATTCCTTCCACCTTGGTCCGTCATTCTCCCTTCACGGAACAAGGGCTGGTAGGAACCGAACTCCTGTTTAGGAAGGTCATGGATGGAGGAGGAAGGCTAGTTCTCTTGAGAGAGAGAGTGAGTCAGCAGCTTCAAAGTAGTAGAAATCATATAACACAGACCTGGGTGTGTTGACAAGTAGGATTTATGGTCTCTGGAGCTGCCTCTCCTTTGTTTTCCAGGGAGGTTGCCTGGGTCACTTGGCCTGAGGTCAGGGAGGGTGTTGCAGAGGTGGGTGGAGAAGGGGCAGGCTGTGACTTTTTTGGTCAGGGGGTGGGGAGCACTGCCCTCCAGGTCTCCCCATGAGCCTCTTGCCCCAGGAGGCTGCCCAAGGCCACAGCTTAAAGGACTGGAGTGTGTGGGGCCCTGCCTCTGAGCGGGGGTCTGAGGGTGGGGATGCACCCTGGAGAGGCCTACACCCGAAGTGGCCTTCTCCTTTTCTGCAGTCCATCCCAGTCCAGCTCCGAGAGGACCAGCTCGCTTTGCAGCTTCCTTCCAGCAAGGTTTAACTTCATTAAAAGAGCCATTGTTGAAAGAAGATTTGATAACGGGGCTCTTGCTGTCCTTGAATATTTGAGCGGTGTGTCTATGGAAATGGCAGTTGCAAAGAAAGATGTTTTCTTTCAGACCATACTTTCAGGTCAGAGAAGGGCAGCCATATCATCTGTCATCTGAACAGGGATACTTTTGTCTGGAACAAATGCTAAATCAAATGGGATGTCAGGACATAGGATGTAAGTGGAGACTGGTCACCCCAGGTCAGAGACATACAATCTTTGTGATCCATACTCTAAAAAAAAAAAAAAAAAAAAGGTAGGTGATGTTTTAAAAAAGGTTTTTTTAAGAAGTCAAGCCAGCCTGACCTGTGGTGGCGCAGTGGATAAAGCGTCGACCTGGGAACACTGAGGTCGCCAGTTCAAGACCCTGCGCTGGTCTGGTCAAGGCACATATGGGAGTGATGCTTCCAGCTCCTCCCCCCTTTCTCTCTTTCTCTCTCTCTCTCTCTCACTCTGTGTCTCCTCTCTAAAATGAATAAATAAAAAGAAAAAAAATAAAAAAAACTACTAAAAAAAAAAAAAAAAAAAAAAAAAAGAAGTCAAGCCAAAGAAAATCTTTATTTAAAAAGTAGGTCGTGTGCAAAAGGCCAGTAAAGTACCAGAAAAGGAAGTGGAGCCATGTCGAAACACTGCAGACACTGGGTATCCAGTTCCTTTATGAAAATGGGTCAGTTGTCTTCATGAGATACAGCCTGGTGAGGGGGATCAAGGAGACAGCCTTTACTTGGGAAGCTTTCTTGCACCTGTCGATTCCTCCTCATTTGCACCCCCGCCCCAGCCCATGTCACCCCATCTCAGGGTTTGTGGGTGGATTGTCTTGAATTGGCCTCTTGAAGTGACGCACCAACACGTCCACACCTCTCACTTTCCACCCTCCTGTGGGCTGCTTTTGCTAAGGCACAGACCTACTACTCACAGATCCCCTCCCTGCTGGCTACTTTGGTCAGCATTTGCCTGTGGAATAGATCCCAGTCTCCTGGCAAGGTATGGGATTGAAGGCCCCCTGTAACTTGGTAAGCCAAGCCTTCGGCCCTGCTTTCCCCTCTCCACCCCTGCCACAACCTGCCTTTCCACAGCAGCAGGCAGGTCCTTGCCCCTGTACACAGCACCCCCTCCTTGCCTCTGTCCAGGCTCCTGCCCTCTCCTCCCTGGAGGATGCACCCCTGCCCCTACTCTCACCAAAATCTGGACAACCCCTGCCCCTCCTCCCTTACCACTCAGCCAGCTCAGTTGTCATCTCCCCCAGCACACAGGGCCACCTCCCGGTCCCCTGCAGATCACCACTTCCTGTCTTTGATGGGCCCTGACACCCAGAAGTACCTAGTGTAGGTCTGTTGTGAGAACTGTTTCTCCCCTAATAGACTTTTATTAGCTCCTGATGGCAAATACCCCATTTTATTCTTTATTCTCCAGGCCTAGCACATAATAGATTCTCAACTATCTGCTAAAGGAGTGACCTCTCGTGTCTCTTCCCTCCTTTCCTCCTTTCCCACCCCTTCACTGAAATCTCACCTTCTCTAAGTGCCAGGAAATGTGCAATCTCATCTTTACTTATGTTTTCCCCTCAGTGTGGAGTCCACTCGTATCCTCTCGCTCCCCACCCCCTGACCTCCATCAACCCCAGCCCAAAAGGAAAAAACACCTCTTGTCCCACCTGACCAGTGGTGGCGCAGAGGATAGAGCGTTGACCTGGGACGCTGAGGTCCCCGGTTTGAAACTCCGAGGTCACCAGCTTGAGCTTGAGCACAGGCTCATCAGCTTGAGCCTGGGATCATTAACATGAACCCAGGGTCTCTGGTTTGAGCAAGGGGTCACTGACTCTGCTTGAACTCCTCAGTTAAGGCACACAGGAAAAGCAATCAATCAACAACTAAGGTGATCCAACTCAAGTTGATGCTTTTTACCCTTTTTCTCCGTTCCTGTCTCTCTCTAAACAAAACAAAGCAAAAAAACAACTCTTGTCCCTGAGCTGTCGTAGCCCCACAAGTTTTCTCCTTCCTCCAGTACCCCCTTAGTGGAGCTGGTCAGCTCGGGGGTGTAGCCCTTCTTACTCCTGTTTGGAGCCCAGAGATGTTGGCACATGGCATCTGCCTAGTAAATTGACTTGAGTCCAATAAGGAAAATCTAATTGTGGTGCACTGTGGCACAGGGCTCCCAGCTGGAGGAAAGGCCACTTCTTTCTGATTCTCATGGAAGTGCCATTAGCTCATCGGGCATCTCCCTCACCCCCACCATGCCATCCTGGGCAAGTACTTCTTGTAATTTGCACAAAGGCCACCTGTAGACCAGGGAAAGAGGTACACCTACGACTCAGATGAAAGGTGAGCATGGAAAAGAAGAGATTGCAGAAAGCAAGTGCAAAAACTAGGGTCAGAGGAGGATCTCAGGGAGTCAGTAGGATGGCAGGTATGGGGTGAGCTCCATTGGATGCTGGTTGATGTCTGTGCAAAATTACTACTTCGAATCCTACCAAAGGAACACTTTTTATTGTGATGGTAGAGTCAGCAACTTCTACTTGGGGGTGCATGAGGTGTCGCTGTGGCTGCAGTAGAGGGTCAAGACCCCCTGGTCAGCTTGGCTGTTATTGCACATAGAGTTGGAGGCATCGCATCAGGAAGCTCACCATCCGTTACAGGCTGGGGTCAGTGGGACCGTTCTGGACTTACGAGGGAGCCTTTTAGACATTTTCTGCTATGGCGGGATGAGTCCTGGTGTTTGACCACAAAAAGGTATACAGTTCGCTTGCTTTTTGAAAATTTTAAATTACAGTTGACACATAATATTATATTAGTTTCAGATGTAGAACATTGTGATTAGACATTTATGTGACTTTATGAAGTGATCACACCAATAAGTCTAGGACCCATCTGACATCATACAGAGTTACTGCAGTATTGCTGACGATGCTTCCCCGTGCTGCTCTTCATACTCCATGACTGTGTTGTTGGCGACCAGCTTGTACTTCTCAATCCCTTCACTTTTTTCACCCAGCCTCCAGCCCGCCTCCCATCTGGCAACCATCAATTGTTTTCCGTGTCTGTGAGTTTATTTTGTTGTTTAGATTCCACATATAAGTGAAACCATTTGGTAACTGTCTTTCTGTTTGACTTAGTGTAACACCCTCTAAGTTCATCCACATTGTTGCAAATGGCTAGATTTCATTCTTTCTTATGGCCGAGTGATATTCCACTGTGAATATGTACCATATTTTCTTTTCATCTATTGATAAATAGTTGTTTCCATAGCTCAGCTGTCATAAATAATGCTGCACTGAGCACATAGGGGTGCATATATCTTTTTGAATTAGTGTTTTGGATTTTTTGGCTAAATTACCCAGAAGTAGAATTGCTGGGTCATCAGGCTATTGTATTTTTAACATTTTGAGGACCCTCTATACTGTTTTCCAGAGAGTATGCTTTCTTACAACGAGGTATAAGGAAGAAGGGAGAGAGAATCATAGTGGTTCATGTTTATTGAGTGTATACTATGTATGTGCCAGGCATGGTTTGAGCTATTCTCCCAAGAGCTCATTTGATTCTCCCTGATGTTTTATGCAGCAGGTAGTATGGGTCTCTCTCTACCCATTAGGAAACTGAGGTATGAAAAATTAAATGAGCTGTAGAGTCTAGACTGCTAGTAAGTGACAGAGCTGTGACTTGACTAAGGTTTAAGTTAATTGCAGACTGTTTTGAGTGCTTCCAGGATAGCTGGCCCAGTGCAGAGAATGTGGCAGTGTCATAAGATTCTGCCCAAGCTTTATGAAGAGGGAACACTTCCCTCCATTATTTTAGGTGAGAATATTGATGTTTAGAGGGATTGTCATCAGCCCAGGAAGAAACTCTATAGTGAGCGCTGGAAGCAAAAGTATCTACATTTACCTTGTTCTTGAGTGAAAGAAGCTCAGCCGTTAGACAGGCCATTGGGCTCACTAGATGACTGAGGGTCCTTCTAAAACCTGAGATTTGATGACTGGTATTTTTCTTTTTTTAAGTATAATTGAAGAACTGGCCACTGTTCTTGATGGCAGCTGACCATGTACTTAGAATTGTATCAGTGTCAGTTTTAGAATAGATGTATTTTACTAAGTAAGATTATTAAGTTTTTGTTTGTTTGTTTTTTTAATTTAGAATACCTTTGCAAGTGTGAAGCTTTATTCTTTTTTCAGTTATGCTTGTGTCTGAAGACATTTAATCTTTGGCCATAGGCCTAAGCAGTATGTTGAATAGGATCCTTTTAATACGAGTTGTCCTCAGTTATGACTGGTCTTTATTTGAGGTTACTCAGGATGCATCTGAGACTGTGAGGCTGTGTCTCACTGTCGGGTAGGGCTGGCGACGACAAACTGACTCCAGAACTCCGTGCTTCCATGCAGAAGGTCTCAGGGGGCTCCCCTCAGAGTTGCTGCTTTATTTTTGTACGTTGGGTTATTGGCATCAAATTTTACCTTTTGGGGTTGCTCTCATTTTTTCTTTTGGCAGCCGGTGATTTGAAATTTAAAACACAAACACACTCAAGGGCACTGTAGGGATGCAGCCAGAAATCCTTCTGTTGTGAGTGAAGGAGACAAGGGTGGAGATTGGAAGCCGCGTAACCATGGCGCCAGGCACGGCCTTACCTCCATTCCTGTCCCTGAGGTTTAAGCTGTTCACATTTTGCTGCATTTGCATCATCCTCCTTTTTTCTTTGCTAAAAGTATTCAAAAATGAATTACAGACATTGCATTGAGCCCCTAACTATTCAGCTGCATCTCTAAAACACAAGAACATAATCCTATATGACCATCAGAGAACTTTCACTGAGTGAACAGTAATTGCCTAATGGACTCTTGTTACTTGTCCATTGGCCTTGTTCCCTCCACTGTCCCTAAAATCCCTTTTATAATTGGGCTGTTTAAATTCAAATTTAACTGAGACTGTTGTATTGCATTTAGTTGTTAGGTCTCTTAAGACTCTGTTAATCTATAGAACAGTTCTCGCCCCCTTTGTAAATTGAGTGGAATTGTCAGTCGGTTGTCTCACTTAGCACAGTGGGTGTTCCCTGTGGTGTCACATAACAGTGCTGCTGTTTCCCCCGCGTGTCCTGTCTATTACCAGTTGGATCTAAAGCCTTGATCAAAGGCAGTTTAAATATGGGGGACAGGAATGGGGATGCTGTCTGCTTAGGATGGACACAATGTCTGGACGTCCCACAATCAATGGTGCTAAAACTGACCCCTGGGTTAATATGGTGGGCCAGTCTCTTCCCTTCATTGTCAAATTACATTCCCTCCCAGGTGCCCAGCAAGAAGTGGGTGAGGGGATGCTTTGGCTTTATACTGTACACATGTAAATTTTAAATATTACTTCACTTTTTCTCCCAAAGGGTTGGGAATTGTGGAGGTGTTTTTTTCCTCTCACTTTTGTTTTTGAAAACATTGCAGATGAGAAGACTCCTTTTACTAATGGAGAACTTGAACCATTAAAAGGCTTTGCTGTGTACAGTGTCCACCAGTCGAGAATGCAGGGAACATCTGATCAGTTTCCAACTATTGCCATAGAAAGTGGTCTTTGTGTCTTTGCAGCTTTGGTAAATAAAGGGGCCAGTGGGCAGACCACATGTCTACACCGTTCCCTGATGTCCTGTTAGTGAGAATCTCTCACTCAGCATTTCCTCCGTGGCCCTGATTCTGACAAGTGGATACGTAGGTATCACCCACGGAGCCTTTGCTCTGCCCGCTGGTTCGACAGAGAGTGGAGGAAAACTGTAGGACGTCTTGCCCGCATTTTTGTCAATCTAGAATGATGCTCTGGTCACTGAGTCCGTAGGGCCGAGAACCTCATGTATGTTAGGAGGAGGGTGGCCCCACATGGAGTGAGGAGATGCTCGATAAATTTGGTTCGTCTGGTCATAGTGGAACCTGGGTGCATTGAAGATCCCAAAGCAGCTGAAGAGCTGTAGGCAGTGATTGAAACCCATGTCATTACACTTCCATCGGCGAGCCGCGAAATCCCAAGACACCTCTGGGGGTTGGTGAAGTTTGGGCCATCGCCCTGGCAACAGTGTGTCCCCCGCAGAGCCCATTCCTCTCCCCTCCCCCAGCTGCCCGCCACTGCTTCTTACTCTGTCCTCTCCTTCCTGCCTAAGCTGCAGGTCTTGGTGTGTGTCCCCCATCCCTCACCCCAATAGCTTTACTCCTGCTGTATCTTCAAGTAGTCTATATCCATCTCATCATTTTCCTTTCGGGGGAGCGGGACGGAAGGAGTCTAAATAAGAGAATGTGGCCAACTTGAGATGAGCCAGAAATGGAGGCATTTCTGAGTGTGTAAGACAATGAAGACAACACTTGTTTTACAAAAATTGAGCTGATACCCAGGCCTGCAGAGACACAGTGAGTGGGTGCAGCCTGGAGGTCTGGGTGGACCTGGCGGACGACTGCCACCTGACGTTCCTCATCAGAGGAGTGAGAGAGGCGTTCCTCTCTCTTGGTCAATGGTTCCCCGGGCTGTAGGGCAAGGGTGGCTCGCTAGTCCATGCGCTGTGGTCGGGCGTCAGGGAGGCACTGAGAAGGATGCTCTCTGGGCCCACCAGGCACTGGCATTAACAAAAATGCCCTTATCAAGGGGGAAAACATTCTCATATCCAAAAGCAAAGCTTTGGGAAATGCACAATCCAGAGTCCAGTTTGGGCATGTATCTCTGAAACCCCCAAATAATCTGTTTCTCAGCTACACATCTCCTACATTGAGTTATTTCATCCTCTGAGAAACATTGTCCTAGATTTCCTGAAATTATTTATATTTAATGTTTATATTGGAGGGAGGGACCGGGAAAATGAGGATTTTAAGACTGCTGGTAGTATTAACGGAGCTGGCAGGTCCTTCAATGGTGAATACAGCCTTTCTTGATAAGTGCTGTAGGGACTTCTTTAAGTCAAGACCAGCAAACTTGTTCTGTAAAGGGCCAGAGAGGGTACAGTTGAGGCTTTGCAGGACTTGGCGCTCTCTGAGAGTGTGCAAAAGCAGACAGGAGGGGGTATAAACGGTGGATGTGGCTGTTTGCCGGCGACCCGTGGGCCATTGTGTGCTACTGCTGAGAGTGTAAGCTATTGATTCTCCACGACATGTATATTTAGAACTGGAAGTGCCAGGGTCCTTTGGTCATGATTTCCAGATTACACTCTTTCATGCGGCTGCTGATTGGTCAATGACAGATAGGACGCCAGCCAGTATTGACTTCTTGGGCGGGGGTGGGAGAGAGGGGTTCCTAGATAATGACAGTAGCTTTTATTCTTTTCAGGGACAGCATGCTTACAAGGTAGCTAATGACACTTCTTAGAGATGCACTGCGTATTTTAAAGTCTATCAATAAATATAACTGCCGAATGTTTTTGTCTTAGAGAAAACGATTCTTGCCCCTTTGTAAATACACGAATAAATAAAGTTGACACGATCGGCATTCCAGCAGATACAGACCATACTTTACATCATCAGTGTGTTAATGATGAAAATATTGCCTGTTTTCTCGGCAGACTGTCTCTTAGGCTTATGACCCGCTGCAAGTAATGTTTACTAAGGATTCTGCAATGTGTAACTTACTCAGTAAATTATTAAAAGGACTGGCATTCCTACTGTATTATGTCAGCACAAGTGATATGAAATATGCCCTGCCTCTAACTGAGGGTGCTAATATTCTTCCTGGCACCCAGAGAGGAAGGGGCGGTCAACACACTTCAAGGGGGATTTGCATTTCTGCCCTTCCTTGTTGCAGGTGCATTGTTATGCTTCCCTTGTTGAAGAACTGATTATTGTTTCAAGTCACTGTTATTTTTAGGTCCTCAAAATTTGGCATTCGTGGGAAAGCAGAGAAGCATTTGAAAGAAATACCATATTTCAAGTGAGGGGGTAACTGGTTGAGAAATCGAAATGGGTGAATCTTGCAACTTTATTTTGGTTTCTTTCTGCTGGTGATAAATGGTAGTGTTGGTTGAATATTGTGTTCTCTCTCTCTCTTGTTCTGACGTATAACTATTGGGAGTTCATTGCAACCAGTCGCTCTAATTTTGTGCAAGTGGTTTTGCATGTTATCTAGACAGTCTGGACGATAAAAGAGAAATTTGCAAATTTCTTTCTTCCAGAATGGGTTACTGGCTCTCTTTAGTGAGATTGCATTTTCCATATTTGATTAAATACATAATCAAAACCATCATGGCCTGGCAATGAGATTTGAATGACTAGTGAGACCATACAACTCAGGATCTTTTGTTTGCCTTTCCACAGTTTCTTGGCCCAGAATGTCAAAGTATTTGAAATGGTTCTTTCTCTGGAATGACCTTAGCTGGTGCTCCACCATCTATCTTGGCATCCCAGTTGGGGACCTAGAAGCTGTCCTTGGCTCTCTCGTCCCTCCGGTCCCTGGCCTGGTTTCACCGTCTCTGTAGAGGACTTCCAAATGCTCTCCACATAGATGCAGAATTCTCCCTCAACACAGACTGTATTCCACTTCCATTCAGCCATCACTCACTGCCACGGATAAACACCTGGCTCCTTAACTTTGACACCTGTGTGTCCTGTCCACCCCCCCAACCCCCACCGCCGGCCTTGTGCATCTTTGGGCTTGGCTTCTCTCATGCCCAGTCCCACATTAACCTCAGAGGTTGTATTCTTTCTCCTCTGGACCTTTGCTGGTCCCCAGACTGACCACCATCTCCTCTTTTGCACATCCGACTTGTTTGCATTTGTGAGACCCGCTCCCCAGACGGTTTCCCCGCCTCTGCACCCACCTTGGGCGTGCGCGCGGGCGGGGGGGGGGGGGGGGCTTTGTTTGTTCACCCTGCGCATCGGTATGTGCGTAGTCGCCAGGGCACCGTGTGGGGATTTTCCTCTGCTGGACCTTCACCGTCGCACCCCAGGTCATCCCACATTGGACTGGAGCCACCAAATCCATGACTGCCATCATCCCGCCCACCCCTTTTACGCACACAGTCCCTTCTTGGGCTCTAGGCAGCCCCCCTGCTTTTGTACTCGCTCGTTGATTTATACGTGCCCATATTTTCTTACTCTCTCATTTTATCATTTCTTGGGTTGTTGGGTTTTTTTCATTGCTTTGTGTGTATCTTTATGACCCTCATTCTTTCTAACTTGCAGGTTATAAATTTTAATAATATAAAAATTCTCTAGTAGCACATGCCATATCATTTCTGGGTCCTTCCTACTTTGAAGTTACCACAACGTTTTTAACCTTGAGGAATGCCTCACCATTAACCCCTCTGCCCCTGTAAGTTCTCTGGAGGAGCACTGTGAAGCGTCCCTAACTGGAAGACTTCATGAATGGCTCCGCTGAGGTCTATTTGGGGGAGTTACAGCTCCCTCTGCTGGTCAGATCATCAGGTGTGTTCTTTTTCTGGACTGTAAAAATGGTATTCAAATCTAACAACCCAGCTATTTTCAATCGGTGCGATGCAAGAATTTTTAAAACATGCAATACCTGACTATCAGGGGCACTGACCTCTTTTCCCTTAGATTAGAATATCAGATTTAAAAAAATGACAACAGCCAATACAACAATAGCTGTTTGATGTGAATGCCCTCTCTTGAACCATATAATAGAGTCGCATCTTATTGGTCAGGTCACATAATAAGGTTTCATCTGATTGGTTAGCTCTTTGTACCAGAAATCCTTGTATACAAGTTTGGCACCTGATATTATTTTAAAGTCACTTTGGAGCAAAAAGGTTAAATTACTATGTTTACTATTTTTATAAATCAATCAAAATTACACCTCTTTTTTTTTTTTTTTTTTGGTCAGATTAGAAAAAAATGTTTTTTGGTGTGTGTGCCATGAGACGAAAAAGGTTGAAATCACTGTTAATCCCCTAGAGTTCTTTAAATTAATTTTTAAATTTTAAAAGAATATATACCATATTTTTCACTCCATAAGATGCACCTGACCATAAGACACACCTACGGTTTTAAGGAGGAAAATAAGAAAAAAAAATATTCTGAACCAAATGGTGTGTTAAAATATTTAATAAAATACCGTATTTTTTTCTCCATAAAATGCATGGGCATTTTCTCCTGCACTTTTAGGGGGGAAAAAGTGCATCTTATGAAGTGAAAAATATGATAAATCTTGTTTGTGTTGGCAGATACTTACATCCTTCTCAAATAGCGACAGTTATGCAGAGGCAAGAATGGTTTTACTTTAAACAATTCATACTTTTTACAGAGTTAGTTTCAGAGTAAATAATACACAGCATAAATGTAATTTCCCCCCTTTTTCTTTTCCTTTCTCTGTCCAATAATTTTCTAGACTTGTAGAATCATCAAAATAAAATACCATGGACTAGAAAGGAGTAATTAACTGTTATTGGGAAGAAATGAAATTCTCTATTTGCAGAGTACTTTAATCCAGAATGATCTCATAAACAAAATAAATGAAATAGCAGTTTTAGCCTTACATTTTTATGGATTAGAATTTCTTTAAGTTTTAAGAATTTCCAGACTGATATTCTTACTAGAGAAAAATAAATATTATAAACAGTTGCCTACATCCATGTAAATTATAGGAAACCGGTGTAGATCATCTTAAATATATTTGGCTTTGGAATTTTGGGAAAAATAAACTGCTTTGTGTATGGTTCTGTTTGAGGTGGTGGGAGTTCTTAGTACTGCAGAGAAGTTAATGAAGCAGCCACGACATGAACAACAGACTCAGGAAAGACAAGAGAGGTGGTTAAATGTTTCTTCCCATCATCTTTTCCCTGTAGCTGGATTTGTAATGATGTGTGTGGATGTAGAGAGCACTACTGTGCAGATTGATGGTGGAGACTTTCAAAGAACAATAGCAGCCACAAGTAAAACTTCCTTTTTTCTTTTAATTTAAAATTTTACTGTTAAAAGTTTAATGCACCTGACCTGTGGTGGCGCAGTGGATAAACTATCAACCCGGAATATGGAGGTTGCTGGCTCAAAACCCCAGCCTTGCCTGGTCAAGGCACATACGAGACTTGTTGCTTCCTGCTCCCCCCACCCCACCCCTTTCTCTCTGTCTCTACTCTCGCTAAAAAAAATGAACAAAAATAAAAATCTTAAAAAAAAAACGTTTAATGCAAGATTGGCTAATTTTATTTCCGGTACACATGAAGATTTTTTTGGATAAAAGCCTATTGGGGGGAGAGGAAGGAGTCATGAGTCTCTGTAGGCGTGAGTGGGTATATTATATCAAAGGACTTACTTAAACAGAAGAGGCCCAGGGAGGAAAAGGGCATGGGCCACTTAACTCATTTTGGGATGGTGTCCTTCTCTCCCTTTGCCATTTCTTCATGCCTACATATACTGACAAAAGCCAAAAACAAGAGGAAAGCTGCGAATGCTTTCAGCAGGATGGAGAAATTGGGAAACACCAGGGAGAAATACTAACGAGAAAAGTATTTGTTGGTTTGAGATGATACTACAACAGTGGGGTTTTTTTCATCTTAAGATATTAGGACCTCTTCTCAGGACTGTTAGGACTGTCCTTGTGAGATAATGTTGCCCAGGGATAGCCCCTGATAATGCTAAAACACTGTACAAATACAGGGTCTTACTTATTTCTTCCAGACAGCTCTCCCTGAAAAACATCCAGGCAAACAGTCGAATAAACAAACGACAAATCCTAAAACCAGTTAGCTGAGAAGCAAATGCTGTCTCAGCGGAATGAATGCTCCTTTACCTCCATGTGGGTGGAGAGCAGTAGAAAGGGACAGGAGCCCCACAGGATCGCCATCGCCATGGGGAGGGTGTTAGCTGGTTATCACCAGAGATGGCAGTCAGCCTCACCCAGCGTCCCCTCGAGCCTCCTGCTCTCTGCCTCTGGCTTCCTTAGGTGTCTGTGGTGAGTCTGAGGCTTTATCTGCAGACTGTACTAGATAGAGCATCCCCAATAGCCGGGAGGCTGGCAAGAGGGTGCCACAGTGCTTAATGAGGTTTGACCACTGAAGGCAGAGCCCAGGGGAGAGAGGGGACAGTTCTTCCCTCCGCCCACTCAGGAAGAAATGCAGCAGTGTCAATGGACAGGACACTGAACTCGTTTCCCAGGTGTGAATCCAAAAGGCAGGTGTAGGGAGTGTGTTGGTTTACTTGTAAAATTTACATATTTAAGCAGTGTAGAAAGTGGTGCAAGTTGATTGTGGAAATCTCCTTAGATGGGTATGAGGCAGGAAAGAAGAGCCTCTCTCAACCTTCCACCCTGCAACAGATGCTCTGAGAGCAGCCCCCAGATTGTGTGTGTGTGTGTGTGTGTGTGTGTGTGTGTGTGTGTGTGTGTGTGTGTGTTTGGTGGCATGAGAATTAGATGGTATCCTCCTATTAATTTGTCTAGAACTCCCCAGGGCTCTGTGGAGATATGGCCAGACCTTACCTGTGGTCAGGCAGAGCACGAGGATGCTCAGAAGCCATTGTATTGACGCACAGATCACCCTCCCTTTAGGTCCACAGCAGCCATAACGGGGCCTGAAAATGGCCTCGTCGTTTGTCCAGAAGTGACTGTGGTGGCCCTTACCCTGCTGCCACTGGACACTTGCGGTTTGGGCCTTGATTTTTCAGATTACCTTTTGAGCCCCTACAATGTTCCGTGTACCATGGGGGACTTGGGACCAGGTGGGGAAGTTAGACGTGGTCCATACCTGCTTAGAGCTTAAGTTCTGCACCCCCTTCATCTCTGAGGCTTTGGCCAGCTACCGAGGAAACTACCCTGACAGATGCACGGCCCCACCCTGGACCCCAGTTCATGGGAGACCTGGCTGGAGGAAGCTTCTCCTGGCACCTGGGTTGCCACTGGTTATATTAAAACTCCAGGTGCAGGTTGCCTGGACCAAGCCGGCCTTCCCTGGAGCAAACATGAGCCCAGAGACATGTACTGATGTTGGCACTCAGAGCACCCTTCACCGGGAGTTCAGAGGCTGCTGTCCTTCAGCGCGCTCTGCAGGTCTGATGCACACCGTCACTGTGCCCTGGGAGGCAGCCTCTCCCAGAAGAAACAGCTTCCTAGGGGAAGTAGGCTTGTGCTCTGCACCTTTAGGGTTGACCATGTGGGTAGAGGGTGTTTATAGAAGGAGGGTAGGTGTGTGTGGCTTTGGGGTCACCGATCTCTTAGGAGCAGCTGTAGGGCAGAGTGCCATCTTGTGGGAGGAAGGACCCAAGGACCTGCGTCTGGTGTACAGGCTAATCCTGGGGACGCACATTATTTTCTGCTCTTTTCAGACAGGGCTTCACTGACCTCCTGGGAAAAAAAACAGGAGTTAAAATGTCCACATTGAACTTCAGAGCTAAAAGAGACCCTAGAGCCAGTGAATGAGTCTGAGCCTGGCCATACACTGGAACCACACGGGAGCCTGCATATTGATACCAGGGTTACGGGACAGATGGTTCGTCCACCGGCGCCTCCAGAGCCGAACACTCAACACCAAGAACGGCAGTGAGAAAATCCGGGTGCTTTATTATGAATGGCGCCATTCAGGAGAACGGGAAGCTGATGCTCAAAGCCTGAGCTCCCCGATGGCTGCAGGTTACAGATTGCAAAGCCACAGACAGAGTGGGTTAGGGGTTCGGGTCCTGCTGGGAGCTGATTGGTCGGAAGAGAGGTGCGGGTGGTGAGTCATTTCTTCTAGTCTGGAGGGCAGCTCTGAGGTCCTTTCCAGCGCCCCTCTGTCTGGTCTCAAGGGCTCAGGAGCTGAAACAAAACTTAGGTCAAGATGTTATCTTTAGCCTGCCGGAGGTCTGGACTGTGTGACCATTAATCAGGCCCTGGCTGCTGTCTCCCGCTACCCTGGGGGGAGGCTGGGTGTCTGAGAGATGTGCATGTGTATGTGTACATAGACAGTTCCACCAGCACTCAATGCAGAGACCCATTCATTTGGCCCAGAGTCGCAGGTGGAAGCAGGATAGGGGCGGGGACTCCTGACTATGGACGTCTGCATTCCAATGACCATGCAACACATTGAATCAAGCCCCCACAGCTCTCTGCTGCCCTGTGTTGCTCAGGTTCCACAGTTTCTGCTCTTGGCCCTCCAAACGAGGGCAGTCTTCTGGGCAGGACCCTGCACAAGCCTACTGGCCTCCAACATGGACTTCTGAGTCAAGGAGGTTAAGTAAATGCATACGTGGGCTTCTACTGTAGAGAAGACTGTCTCCTTTCACAAGTGATCCACACTGATTCTTGCAGGTGGGTTAATTCATTCATTGTCTTTCTGATGAAGGTGGGTGCACAGCCTAATGTTCTTCCCCTTGGTCTGTGCAGCGGCGGCGAGACAGAAGTGGGGACTTACTTCTCAGCACTGCTCTCCTGCCTCAGACACCAGGCCCTAACCTTCTTTCCCAGGTCCCTTTGTCCCTGTAGCAGGACTGTGCACAAAAGTCTTTTCTTTCTTCTGTCCAGGGCGCAGTCCCCCAATAGCTCGAAAAGCCATTGTTCTCGGGTATTTACGCAACACCTGATGCCTCCTGGGAATCTTTAAAATTGTTCGGAAAAGAAACCTTTCTGCCTCAAGTGCCTATTTTTAGGCTTTGTAAAGCCCACGTTAGCTTTATGCTGTCACTGGCTCTGTAAGCGCCCAAAGCCTGCTATTTGGAAAGCAAGGGGATCCTTTGTCTTTAAAAGTTCAGCATCCTCCTGCTCAAACCCCTAAGCTCTGGAATGCCCTGGGATTTGTCTCTTCCCCCATTCTGACCGAAACCACAGGTATTGACCTTTACTTTACATCAGAGTGGCAGAACTAATACCATGGGGGAAGACATTTACTTCACAACAGTGAACCTCGAGTTAAAATGAAAATGAATTGGTATGTCAGGATTCAGTCTGCCTCGGAAAGAACCTGTTATCTGGACTGGTTTAAGCTTTGGATTCTCCAGTTGGCTGTCCAAGTGCAGGACAAGTACATCTGATGGTTCCTAGCTGAGGGAGTTAGGAGCTATCCTGGGCAATAATTAATTGTGTTAGAGGTTTAAGGCTTTCAAGTGGAGCCTTGACCATATTCCAGTCCAGCCCCCCTTTGGCCAAAAGTTTTAGCTTTTTTCTTCACATGGACACATCAATTGTAACTACTGGCAACTATGTGACAGTCAAGGCAGTGATAATTCAGAGTGAATCGCGAAACCCAGAGGCAGGGAGGAGCAGTTTTCTCTCTCTCTACATCTCCTCTCCCCCATTTCCCACGTCCCTCTGATCCTGGCCACACAGGAGAACCCAAGTATCTTTTATTTAGTATTTCTTATTGAATAAAAATTTGGGGATTCATGTTATTAAATTTAAAGTAGGCAAGTCAAATATTTTCTAGGAACTCCTCTAAAAATTTGTTTGAAACTCGACTGAAACCAAATTGTTTATTAGGCAAAATGAAAATAAAAACAATGCAAAACTCTGGGGGAAGGCTGTACATACAAAGAATAGATTGGAAAGGGTGCACAACAAAACGTTAGCACCATGTCCGGGTGGTAGGGTTATCAAGTTACTTTTGCTTCTTGCAGTTCCTAAATTTCTTCAGTAAGTATATTGTTTAATGTTATCAAATATCTAGAAAGAATAATGTGCATGCCTGATGATCTAGCTAACACATTTCAAAGGAATTCATTCTAAGGAAACAGTTAAGAATGTGTTAGTATACCCTTCTGTAGCTAAAGAATTAGCTATGAGGGTGAGAACTGTTTATCATAATGAAAGAGTTAGAACAACTTAAATTAGTCTCATTATGGTACATCTCTAACATGGAATGGTATGAAGCCATTAAAAATGAGTTGTAGAGCCTGACCAGGCAGTGGCGCAGTGGATAGAGGGTTGGCCTGAGGACCCAGATTCAAAACCCCGAGGTCACCAGCTTGAGTGCGGGCTCATCCAGCTTGAGTGCGGGGTCGCTGGCTTAAGTCCAAAGTCACTAGCTTGAGCAAGGGGTCACTTGGTCTGCTGTAGCCCCCTCCCCACCCCCCCACTCCCGTCAAGACACATATGAGAAAGCAGTCAATGAACAACTAAGGTGCTGCAATGAAAAATTGATGCTTCTCATCTCTCTCCCTTTCTGACTGTCCCTGTCTGTCCCTCTGTCTCTCTCTAAAAGAAAAAAAAGGTAAATCACAAATTGGTTTGTATTATTTGGTTCTGTCTTTTTCGAAGGAACACATATATATATACAGAACTATTGAAGATCTGAAAGGGTATTGATATGGGAATGTATTCACAGTGCTACATCAAAGAAGGGAATTAATGGGTATTTATTTTTTCCTCTACCTAACTGTGTGTGTGTGTGTAATTTCATATAAGAAATCTATACTGGCCTGACCAGTGGTGGCGCAGTGGATAAAGCATCGACCTGGGAACACTGAGGTCGCCGGTTCAAAACCCTGCACTGATCTGGTCAAGGCACATATGGGAGTTGATGCTTCCAGCTCCTCCCCCCTTTCTCTCTCTCTCTCTCTCTCTCTCTCTCACTCTGTGTCTCCTCTCTAAAATGAATAAAATAAAAAGAAATTAAAACAAAAGACAAATGTCTTTAGAAAATAAAAAAGAAATCTATACTGACTTCATAGAAATTGGAAAAATTTATTTCACTTTTAGGAAGTAATTGCCTCTTTGAGGGAGAACCTGTGATTTAAACTGCAGTCGACCTTTAAACCCATTGTTTAAACCCATTTTCTTATGCCTTTAAGAGAATCAAGGCAATGATAAAAGGAGCTTAAAATGGCAAACCAATTGACGAATGGGCTGTTGATAATTTTAATGGCTGAGATCTTTTATTGCCATCTGTGTCAGTGAATAGTATTTTTTTTATTTTCTGGTGTGTTGGGTTTTTAGAGCTGACTTGGCAGTGCTGTTGACTACACTTTATTGAAGATTAATAAAGCTTAATCTTTGTAAAGGGAAGCTAAAGATTGAGGTTTGTTCTAAATTAGTGGTTCTTAACCTTTTTTAAGGTACCGAACGCAACAGTTTCATATGCGCATTCACCAAACCCTTCTTTAGTGATAAATTAAATATGATTTTTTCCCCCAAATTCAAGACATAGGTATATGTTTTTTTACCGGTGCACAAAATGAGCCGTGCATGAACATCACCTTGCTCAAAGAACAAAACCAACAAAGTGCATGAACTCACAACAAATTATGGTATTACTTTATTCTGGCCTCCACGGCAGAGGCTTCTCCGAACCCCTGAGACCGACTCATCGAACCCCTAGGGTTCGATAGAACCCAGGTTAAGAACCGCTGTTCTAAATGGTGTGATAGTCAATGGAGCTCTGAGCCCAGGGGCCTGGTGGTAGTGACTGCAGTTCAGAGTTCAGAAGCTGTTTCTGTGTTTATTTGGGTTTTGCAGCTCAGTTCTCTGGGTTGAGGCTGTTGGAAGCCAGGCTCCAGGGTAATTGGTAAATTACTAGAGAAGACATTGGCCTTACTCTGTAGCAGCTTAAAATTGTGTTGGTGAGATGGGTTCATTAGTTCATTACAAAACCACTTACGCTAAGCTAGAACTCGGTGTCTAACCAGAATGTTACGTTGTATGAACAGATAATGAGGGTTGAAGACTTCAGATCAATAATACTGGGGGTGGGGGCGGGGGTGGGAGCAAGGGCAGTGGCTGGCTGGCAGGCCCCGACAAGCCCGTCCATCTCAGAAACCCCATGCCATCACTATCCTCGGCATGTGGCAGAAGTTTGATAAATACTTGATGAATGAGATAGCCTCTGAGCTGGCTTTTCCAGCCTGAGTTCCTAAATACACGCACAGGGATCACGAAACCGTAGGAGAGGAGCTGCGGTTTGCTTGTGAGCGCTCTGGGACTGAGAGATTGAGTGAGTGGTTCAAGGTCACAAATGATACCTTATTCTCAACACGACCTGACGGCATGTCTGTGCCATTGATTTGGTAACAAGGTGAGAAGGCGGAAGGCAGGTTCCTCTGTGGCTTTCCTTTGAGAAGCTTGCTGATTTCAGGAAGGTGAGGATGTTAGGTTGCCCTTACATGAAGCACAGAAGGGAGTTAATGGCATCAGGAGGTCTCCCAAGGCCTGGCGTATCCAGGTTAGTCATAGTTTAGCGCTTACTTTAACGTTTTTACAAGGTTGCCCTGACTATCCTTGTGTTTCCCGGCAGAACCCAAGCAAGCAGCAGCGCTTTCTGGTTGGCTATGGGGGTGCGGGGTGCAGCCCACGGGTACCTACCTGTGTGTGCTTCTCATTTGGAGTTCGGCATCCGACCAGTTCTGCTGAGAGATGCCTGAAGCTGCGAACGTAGGGTCTTTGGCCTCCAAGGGTTTATTTATCATCAGTTTGCTACTTTGAGCTCAACCTGGTCCTTGAACATGGGCCATAAATTTCCAGATGTAAGGAAAAGAAAAGGAAAAAGGATCCTTTCATGCACAGAGTTGTCTTTGTGCTTGCTTACTTAATTTCCGATTATTTTACAGACTTGGTATCTGAGTTGGATGTGTCACATTCTAGTAAAGCACAACCACATGCGTGCCCTGGGCCCTGTGTTTGTGATGGTTGCAGAGGGTTGTTTTTGTTAGTTTGTTTAGTTTTTAATTTTATTTTTATTTTATTCATTTTAGAGAGGAGACACAGAGTGAGAAAGAGAGAAAGAGAGAAAGGGGGGAGGAGCTGGAAGCATTAACTCCCATATGTGCCTTGACGAGACCACTGCAGGGTTTTGAACTGGCAACCTCATTGTTCCCAGGTCGATGCTTTATCCACTGCGCCACCACAGGTCAGGTGTTTTTGTTTGTTTTTTAAAGTAAAGTGACTAAGAAGAGGGCAAAGTCAGTGTGTGCGCGTGTGGGGCGGTAGGTAGGTCACGTGTGGACTGTGTTTCTTGATAGAAGCTATTTTGTATAGGAGCTTTTCCTTTGCTCCAGCTAATAGGCGAGCAGGTACTTTTGGTTGGAAGACAGCCCATCCTAAAATTCACCTCGTGTTAACCTAGTATAAACTGGAACTAAATATCAATCAAGTACTTCATCTTATAGTTGATTCAAATAATATATTGGAGTAATGTGGACGTAAAGGCGGGGCTTTTTATGTAGCATACAGTTCCGAAAATGCCTATCTGGTATAACTGAAAGAGACATCTTCTTCTGTTATGCTCCAATCAGATGCTGCGGGACACAATTGGCCAGCTGTGCTGCAGCTGGCCCCCAGGCCTTTTCACGGCTGCCTCTAAAACCCGCAGGCACTGCCTTCATCCTAGCAGTCCACTGGATCACTTTAGAGAGCATCCTGCCACCACTTAGAGGTGCATTTTACACTTTCCTCGTTCTTCAGGGTCCTCACTCCCTGGCAGATTTTTCCTAAGGTTGTTTGGTAACCTACTTTTTATTTTTTTTGAGGGCCTCCTAGACCTAAATGTATTCACCAGGGCTGGATGAAGTCTTCTGGGAAGGGAAGTGGTTAGGAGCAGTCCTTCACATGTCACCTGATTGGTCGCTGTTTGTCTGTGACCCGATTTCTCTACTCCAGCTGCACAGAACCACCCTCCTGAACCCGCCCAAGTCATGCTTATCGGCCAGGTCCAGCTCAGACGCTGTCTCTCATATCTTCTGGGTCTTCAACTGGCCTCTTCTTTTGGTAGAGAGGCCTGCCTGATATTTTCCTTTAAAGTTGGCTCCTGGCAGTTACAGTCCAGGAACACACCGGCTCTTTGCTTCTCTTTTTCTCTATCTGCCTTGGGAAGTTTTATTCTTTGTAACCAAATCACGAGATGTTGTAGGATGGGTGACCGAGGGAATGGCAAAGAACAGAAATTTTATCTTCCCTCTTGGAGTTAGTGACCTGCTCAAAAGTCTGTGGGAAAGAAGGAAGGTTGGAAAGAAGATCTTGTAAGGAAAGCCCAACAGTGGGCCTTGAGCAACCAAACTAGTTGTCAGGGAGTTAATATAATGCAGCAATTATTGGGACGGGTTGCTTCTTAGAGAATGGGTTGAAGATGGTGTGGGGTTCATGACTGCAATATGCAGGAGCTACCACCAGATGGCGATGGCAGATTCTTGGCTCTTGGGACTCCCCGACTCCCCTGCTTTGAAGATCTCTAGCAGTTCAGGCTTGACAGGGTACTGGTGCCACTGTCGCCACTGTCATTCATATCAGAGAGTAGTAGTATAAGTAACCCGTGAATTCCATTTTAAGAAATAATTCCCTTTTGAAAGGCAGCATTAAAATAAATAAAAGAGCTGACTCAGTTAAGAGCCTATCCTTTTCTTTAACATTCTCTTAAAGATAGGCATGATCTCGGCCTTGAAGTGGGAAGTTACAGGAGTTTGGGACAAAAACCTCCTCTCACTTGAGCTACAACGTAGTGTCCCTGGCAGGCTTTGATCTGAGGGGTCATATGACCTGGTTTTGACTGCTGTATGTCAGAATAACCTTGATGTTGGCCTCCGTAACCTGTTGGTTAAATAGGGAGTAATGTCTGCTGATTCAGGACAGGAATTTCAGAGCCACAAGCTGGTGGAGGGCGAGCGAGTGAAGAAGGGACAGAGACTCAGGACAGCAAGTGACTTTACCTGGGAGCTCACTGATTCCTGACCACAGTCCATGGAGGAGGCTTCACGGCTCCATTTCTATAGATAAGGAGGTGAGAGGCCAAGACACATGCCCGGTGTCTCCCCAGCTAGTAAGGTGGTGGAGATAGAATCCAAAGCCGCCCTTGTCTGATGAAAACATGTATTCACTCCATATATATGAAGACAATGGGGAAGCTACTTAAACAGTTGTATCCAGGGGGTGGTTCTTCACTTCCTTGAATGTCCTTCCTCTCAACATTGGCACGAACATTTGTGGAAAGTGCTATTATAATATTCCGAAAGGGGCATTCTGCATGCCTTGAGCTTCCAGAGGTCCCAGGGTCACTGCGGCCAGGCATGCACGCCTCTCACTGTGAGTTGGCTGTTCCTGTTGGTGATATCTTGCTGCAGGGGCAGTGCTGTAGGGGGTCGTGATTGGAATTTTTTGTCTCTTGAATCCACCAAGTTCCCCCCTGCAGTCATGGCTTCTGCTGCCTCCAACGGGCTGCTTCTTCCCCTCTCCCATGTTTGAATTTGCTCCCGATCTGAGGCTGGCTGGCAAAAGCAGCAGCTTCCAGCCCAGACAGCTTCCGCTCGCTAGGTTGGCGCCCGCGGGCGGGCGGCTGGCAGGCTGGCAGCTCGGCCCTACCTGGGCGGTAGCTGCTGCAGAGCCCTCCCCTCTGCGCCTCCTTCGCCGAGGCACCTCCCGCGCCAGGCTGTGGATCACCTGTCAACAGGGAAACTGGCGGAGACCAGCACTGCTCCTCACTGCTGTGGTTGGGGGAAGCAGGCAACCATCCGCATCCAGACCAGCCTCTCTCAGGCTCTCATGCCTTTTAAAACAAGGTTTTCTGCCTGGAATCTGGTAAGTGCCACAGAGGGTTCCTTTGTTTTCCACGGTTAGCATAAGGCAAATGTTCTCTTAAAATGGATTCATTAACCTTAAATTTGCTAGAATTTGGGGAGTCCTTCCTTCCTTCCTTCCTTCCTTCCTTCCTTCCTCCCTTCCTCCCTCCCTCCCTTTCTTATTTCCTTCTTTCCTTCCCTTCCTCCTTCCTTTCCTTCCTCCCTTCCTCTCTTTTCTTTTCATACCAATTAAACATTTTTTGCATGCTTCAAAAGTGAAAATTGCATATAGTGAATGAAAATGTTCAGTTTTGTTCAACCTCTGTCATCTTGTTGGAAACCTATTTATTGCTTTTTCAGAGCACTGGAAAATTATTATACAGAGACAGCTCTCTGGTGCCTCCCCCTTCCCTTTTATGAATAAATGACTACATTTGTCATCTCGGTGCTCCTGAAATGTCGAAAATAGACACAGTGGAAGGCTCTGTCATGCAGAGTTCAGAAATTTCACCCCAGGTGAAGTGAGGGACGGCCCTTTTATTTACTTATTTATTACCTTTTAGACTTCATGGTGTGTTGAGTTTCATTTAAAGCATAGCTAGTGCCATCAGGTCACCACAGGACAGGTGTGCCTCTTCGTTGTTTCAGATTGACCTCCTGTGATACAAACATCTCGTTTGTTTTATAACCTTTGCAGAAGCACACAAAGATGAGTCACATGACTCTGAACTTGAGCTTTCACTTGGGTACACACAGGTTAAGTGGCTTGCTCTTCAATGGATATTGTTATGAACTTTTAAAATTATAAATGTGCCTGATAATGAGATTATTATTCATTGTCCTTTCCCCCACATTCCTCGGCCCCCAAACCTATAAACTTATATTCCCATCAAGAGAAAATAAAACTGGTACTTAATATTGTCTTGAGTGTGAGCTAAAGAGTCCTCACGTTAAATGTCATTTTAAAATGCACCTAGACATTAATCTCCAGAAGTCTGTTGTCTATTTGAGGTTAATTTCACTAGCAGGAATTAGTGTGGTTCTACTTTTTTTTCTTTGCTTTTTTTTTTTTTTTTTTTTTTTACTTCCACCACAAATACTGCTGTGTGGGAAATATCTAATTGGAGGAAAATTGAATGATGTAACCCTGGAATAGAAACCCAGGACCATCCTTGCTCTTTCTGGGGGTGGCTATCCACAGCCTTGGTCCAGGCGCTGGAGAGCTCCTCCTGCCAGCGGTGTGGGGGAGGGCCTTGCTGGGAAGGGGCCCACGCTGAGGGCATCATGGGGGAGGGCTGTGTGGTGGAGGGGCCCACTCTGAGGTCGTCGTGGAGGGGGGTGCGAGAGAGGGGGCCCATGCTGAGGGCACAATGGAGGGGGGTGTGGGAGAGGGGGCCCACTCTGAGGGCGTCACGGAGGGGGGTGCGGGAGAGGGGGCCCACGCTGAGGGCGTCATGGAGGGAGGTGCGAGAGAGGGGGCCCACGCTGAGGGCATCGTGGCAGGGGGTGCAGGAGAGGGGGCCCACGTTTGCACAGCAACGCGAGGCCATGTCAGAAAGAACACTTGTCAGAAACCGTAGCTGTTCGTCACATGTAGCATCGAACTTCTGACCCTGTTTGCTTGCTTGATGGTGACTTCTTGTTTTCCTTGACCATTGTGTGGTCGTGGGTCCCTGGCTGTGGGAGAAACAGCAGGGCAGCTGTTTGAGCGGGGAGAGGCCGTCTTTTCTGTGTGTGACTTGAAGTCCTGGAGTCTACACTGTCATCTTCAGAGGGGATGCTTCCCCTGATGCCTGGAGAATTGGAGACACAAACTCTGCAGATCTGACCTGTTCAGAATTCCTTAACCTGGGACTTCACTTGCATGTGAGGTGACAGTTCCACCTGCTCAGAGATAAGGAAGAGCAGAAAATTAACTGAGCTATGGGTAGAGAGCCGCTGGTGGAGAAAAGAAGTCCCTCCGCCTCTCACCCCTCCAAGACACCCCATGGTTCAGCCCCCTCTGTGCCACTGTGGTGCCCTTCTCCCGGAATGACCCAGACCGCGTGTTTGGCAACAAGAGGCTGCGACTTTATCTAACTGCACTTTTTAGCCTGTGAACTCCCCTCCCTTGCTGAGGGGCCTGAGCACCTGGTTAATGATCTTGGATGTAAATGAATGTGTGCCCTGATTAACATTTAGCTGGGTTGGTACCAGGCAGGTTGAACTCCTTGGTCCTCCCATGTGATTTACTCTGCCAGCCCTCTGCCCACCTGTAGGAACCAGGCACGGCTGGTTCTCCTGCTGCGTGTGTGCTCTTTTCCGGGAAGGTGGGGGGACGGGGTGAGAGCCAGATGAGGTGGAACCAGAAATAGTGAGCAGACAGGCGCACCTGCAGGGCGTCCTGCCTTGCAGAGGGGTGGGGGTTTGGAGGCTCTGAAACCCAGAGATGACCCGGGTGAGCCTGCGTCCGGGAGGGCTGCTGACTCCGTTCTACCCAGGTGGTGATGATGGTGTGTGGTCAGCAGGTCCTCACTGCAGGTGCCAGCTGCCTGGGTCCCTTTAGACCACCTTGGCCACCATCTGCTCACCCTGCCTTTCTGGTGGGATACCTGTAGGCCACTCCCCATGAAAGAACGAAGTATGTGGATGGTCTTGTGGCTCTGAGGGTGGATGGAGTTAGTCGCTTTTTTCTGACCTCAATATATAGTGTCAGCGACCTCTACACACTCACATTGATGCCTGAAAAAAGCTACAGCATAGCTGTCAGAGCCACAAAAATGAGAAATCTCTTCTTCTATGATTTTAAGAAACGTTTACAAGCAGTGTTTAAAAATCCAGTGGCACCAGCCCTCAACCTCTCAGGTTTTCCTTCAGAAGGACTCCTCCTGTTTGACCGGTTGTTGAAGAGTTCTCCATCTGCTACCAAATCAGGCAGCGACATAGCAGAAACCCAGGGACATTCACCTAAAGCATTTGTAGGGTGCAGACTCCCACGGAGTCTTTTCTCTTTCCCTGGCCTTCTTTTTCTTACAGGAAATTGGGTCTGTTTTTGTTAATGGTGGCAAAGTGAGCCTTGGTCAGTGCGCCTGCGGCCTGCCCAGGCAGGACGTGGATGGGTTGGCTCACAGGCACCCAATGGCCATGACTTGTGTACGCTGGCCTCTTTCCCAGATCAGCTCCTGCCCTACACTTGGTTAGTTTGGCTGCCCATCATAGAATCTGATGTTTATGTTAGAATCCTGGGTTGGAAAGGATTAAGAATGATTTCTAACCCCATTCATTGTTTCTAGGGAATTATCAAGTCTATAGATTATCTTTACTTATGGCTTGAAAAAGTACTAACTCATAATTGAGAAAGAAAAAACTCCATAATGTTGCTTTTTGGTCATCCATAGTGATTATATTTTCTGAGGAAAATACCGGTTTTCATACGGACTCATAAAAGATATTTTTAAAAGTTATTTAATCCACTTCAAAATCTTAACATTGCTATTCAAATTGTATTTATTTATACATATTTTGAATTGCTTTAATCTTCCCAATTTTGCCTCCTTCCTCCTGGGGGACATTTTGGCAATGTCTAGAACCATTTTTGATTTTCCTTTACTGGGGAGGGACCAGGGACGCTGCACAGCCATGTGAAGTGCACAGGACAGCCCTTCCCCACAGACGTGCCCAGTCAGAGTGTCAGTCCTGCCCAGGTTGAGAAGCCTTGCTCCAAGGAATGCCCAAAATTAGAAGACCTAACCTCTCTGGATAGCTTATCCATAGGGAGTAAATGTGGGTTTTTTGTTGTTTTGGTTTTTCTTTTTGCATAAGTGCTCAATGGGGCCTGGTTTAATTGAGAAATTAATGAAATGTGTGGGTTATATAACATAGTTTTAGGGTCGTAAAATATTTCAAGTTCAAATTATTGGCAGAGTGTCTTATTGTAACATAATTGATTTCGTGGAAAGTTATTTGCTGGCATCATGGACGTGAATGGATGGTACATTTCCATCATCGGCAGGGATAGCTCCCCCTTCGTGGTGGAAGTCACTATGGAGGCTGGTGTGCGTGGTCAGCAGGTCCTTACTGGTGGTCCTCACTCCACCATGTAAGAGTTTCATGACCAGGTGGGGAGACCTGGTCATGGTCCTGTCGTCTCAGAAGCCCTCTGTGGCCAAGGACAGGATAGGGGTGATTTCAGGGTGTTTTCTGAGACTAAAATGGGGGGCTTGTGGAATCTTAGACCCTGAAGGCAGTCTCAGTCATTTTAGGTTAATACTTTCTCTTTCGTGATAAAACCTTGCCTGGAAAGTTTAACCTTCCTTTTCTAATCATTCTGATGTGGTTTCTTCCTTGTTTTGGTTCTTGGGGCTATTTTTGCCTGCTCAGTGAATGCACTTTCTAGTTAATCAGGTGCTTGCTGTCGACACCTTTTGATGTCATCTTGCCTTGCACTTTGAAACCTTCAAGGTTAACTTATTAATTCGATTAAACTAACTTTGGGAAGGGGACAATGTAGTGTGCACCTATGGGTCCAGGTAGTGCCCACAGATATATTTTAGAGGGTTCAGATCCCCCCCCCCAACAAGCTATTTGTGGACCTAATATAAATGACACACCTGCTTAGCATGATTGAACCAGTCATAGCGTCCAAAACTGACTTTCATTTTGTTGTCTTTCATGCCTATGACTTATTATGTCTTTGACAAGTGTGAGTTCTCTAAAGTGGTGGTTACTGTAGCTATAGATCAATGTTAGTCTGTTGAAAAGCTGACTGTTGATGGTGTTTCCTCTAAAGTTTGCATTTTTCTTGGGCTTAGGATGCGTTGAGAGGCACCATTTTAGTTCTTTGTGCTTCTGTTTGCTACATTGGCCTAAATAGCCTTCCTATGGTGAATTTTGAATTCCAAGACAGCCAAAATTACATCCTGGAACAGGAAAACCAGGAAATCTGAATAAAGTATGGACTTCAGTTAATAATAACATAGCAAACTGATTCATTATTTGTGACAAATGTCCCATACTCACGTGAAATGTTAATAATGGGAGAACCCGATACGGAGTATGTGGGAACTGTGTACTGTTTTGCAGTAATTTTACAACTGTTCTAAAATAGAAAAGCTTATTTAAAAAATTTCTGTCATTTTGGTAAAAGGATATAGTAGTGAATTTTGTTTTCTTCTTAGAAACAGGCTGCCCTCAAGTTGAATTCCTGTTTACCTCATGGCTTTCTGGTCTGGATAGCCACAAAGTTCCTCTTTTCAAAATGTGCCCAACTTGGTTTGAGCGATTTCAGACCATATTACATGACTTTGATTTGCCTGCCTTTGCACTGACTCATTTCTAGGGGTATGGTTCAGGGACTGGACAGAACGCTCAGGTTAAAAAGTTACATCAACAGAAAGTGCATTTGTCGGTGCCAGTTGAAACACTATCAGCTGGGAGTGCCACCAGCCATGCATGTGTTCATTGGACAATGGGACATGGGACATGTCCTTTCTTTTTGCTGGGCCTCCAAAGGCATCTGGGTGACAGATGTCAGTGTCTCCAGGAGGCCTGGTGTAATTCAATGCCTCTCTAACTGAAATAAGGAATTGTGGCTTCTGGGTCCATAAAGCCACAAAATATACATGTGGGTCTATTGTATTTGATAAGTCACCAAAGAATGTTATTTTTGTGTTTAATCAAATAAGGCTATATTACGAAAGAAACAAAAAATTAGCATGAATTTCTGAAGTTCCACTTGAAATTGCTGGCTGGACCTGCAGACCCGTGGTCCCACCCCACTCCCCTGTGGGTGACGTTCTAGGGACCAGTAAGAAAGGTGCTGAACATGGAGGTAGAAGAATTCGAGTTAGAATCAGTTTGAGTCAATTACCTTCACTATAAGTGGGCATGCTTGTCATCTTGAAATTTTGTTGTAAAAATGGAATGAGATAATATAAAGTGTACTGCTTCTTAGTGACCTTTATTCCCTCAAGTTCTGGCCTTCTCTTTCAGACCGGATGTAAGGGTTCTAACCTCGTAGGACTATGAACTGTGCTTCCTGCTGCGACTTTTTAAATCTAGAAGAAACCTTAGACCTTAGGGGCTCCTCTTTCTCATGTTACCTATGGACTGGAGACCCAGCAGGCGATGATCTCCCGTGACACTCGCCTCCCCTCTGCTCGCCATTGGCCAGGCTGTCTCCTAGGGCAGTGTTACTCAGGGAGTGGGCCACGGACCAGCAGCATCACCTGGCACTTGTTGGAGATGCAGAATCCCGGACCCAGCCCCGGTTGTACTGAATCAGAGTCTGCTTTTAACTAGACTCCCAGGAACCTTGTGCGTAGTCGGGTTTGAGCGTGGTGGTCTGGTGGCCTCACTCACAAGAGCACACAGCTGTGGTTTATCAACAAGGGCCATGCAGGTCCTTTTCAACAAATGGATACACGTCCCCCCATCACCCCTCCAGTCTGCCTGTTCCTGCCTCCCACAGACCTCCTGCTGTGCGGGGCTCAGCATGACCTGCAGGAGCGGTCCCTCCCTGTTAGTGCCTCCTTCATTCCCCCTCACTCACAGCCCGCTTCCTTCTGGGCTCATCTGTCTTATCGTGACCCCCACGATGGCAAGTGCTCTTGCTTTTATTTCATGACCCTTCTTCCCCATTTTTCTCTTTATTCAGTTTATTGTGCATTTTCCCCTCTTTGATGTTAAGGGCCTTAAAATGCTCACTAGTATGTATACCACCATGTAAGAGTTTCATTAGTGTTATTTTTAGCTCCATTTCTTTACTTTGCTGCTGCCGCCGTGTGTGTTTATGTGCACACATGTGCATGTGTGTATGTGTGTAACTGATAATATTAGGCCTCAATACATACTTAAATAAAACTTGCCTGACCTGTGGTGGTGCAGCGGATAATGCATCCACCTGAAATGCTGAGGTTGGCCGGTTCGAAACCCCAGGCTTGCCTGGTCAAGGCACACATGAGAGCAAGTTGATGCTTCCTGCTCCTCCCCCAACCCCCTTTCTCTCTTTCTCTCCTTCTCTCCTCTCTCTAAAATCAATCAATAAATAAAACTTAATTGAAAATTACAACACTCCTTAAATTATCCAAAAACTGAATTGGCAAGCTAACGTGACTGCAAATCACTTATGACTTTTATCATTGTCATAATAAAATCCCTTACTGCTGCATTCAGTATTCCCTATCTCTCTTACATTTCAGTTTTGGAAAGTCAATATTTTTGGAGCGTGAAAGTAATAATTTATCCAGATTCAGTGCTGAAGTTTTTTAGTATACCAGAGTTAAGATTTTAGTTACAATAATTTAAAGTGTTGGTAAATGTACAAGAATAAAAGGTTATCTTTTTAAAGTAGCCTTTTATACTAAGAAACAGGTGATCTTTTCTAAACTATGTTAGCTGCACCCAAATTAGTCCATGTTAAAATAACGACCTTTTCGAATTCTTTTTACTTTTATATAATTAGGAGAAATTCTCCACTTGGTAGTGGATTTCTCAGATAAATTAAGTCTTGCCAGACTGTCTGAGATGATAACTAGTGAATCAGACCCTAAAAACTTGCATCATTTAAGAAATAACAGCTGTCCTACGATCTACTAAAAGTTGGGAAGACAAGAACTCAGCATTCTATCAAATACAGTGTGTCTGTAAAGTCATGGTGCACTTTTGACCGGTCACACAGTCAAAAGTGCACCATGACTTTACGGACACACTGTAGAATGTGAATCAGATGCAAGTAGCCAATAAATAGGTTGTGAGCACTTGTGAGAATTTGGGTTGTGAGTTGGACTAATTGAATAAATACTGTTTTATGAATAATGAGGCAGTCTGAGATGATCTACCAAATATACAGTGTGTCCGTAAAGTCATGGTGCACTTTTGACCGTAGTAATCTTCATTTATTATGACCAGTGTGTGTTCCGTGCTATTTGGGTCATTAGTCCTCTTAATTAATTGGTAATGAACGGATGTGGTTTTTTGTTGTTGTTTTTTTTTACAGGGACAGAGAGAGTCAGAGAGAGGGATAGATAGGGACAGACAGACAGGAATGGAGAGATGAGAAGCATTAATCATTAGTTTTTCATTGTGGTTGTGACACCTTAGTTGTTCAATGATTGCTTTCTCACATGTGCCTTGACTGCGGGCCTTCAGCAGGTTGAGCCACCCCTTGCTGGAGGCAGCGACCTTAGGTCCAAGCTGGCAAGCTTTTGCTCAAGCCAGATGGGCCCGCGCTCAAGCTGGCAACCTTGGGGTCTTGAACCGGGGTCTTCCGCATCCCAGTCCAATGTTCTATCCACTCCGCCACTGCCTGGTCAGGCTGAACTGATGTGGTTTTAAGGTAAGGTGACCAGATTTTATAATTGGTAACACGGGACACCATTGACAGAGGGGTTCTTGATTAAAAATTTGGTCTATATGGAGCAAAAAATATTTTTCATAGAATGCAAAAATAGTACTGTAATATATGTTTTTAAATCGGGACTTTTTTAAAACGCCGTGGGACACGGGACAAATTGTTAAAAATCGGGACTGTCCTGCCAAAAGCAAGACATCTGGTCACCTTATAAGGTCACCAGCTTCTAGCTGCTTCTCAGACAAGCACAGGCCAGCAGGAGAGTGAACGGGAGAGCCCTGAGACAACACGCCTGAGTATCTGTTGTGTTCACAAATGGCCAAAGGAACAACAGAGTTGAAAGAAAGATAAATATAGTCACCTGGCAAAAATATTTGGCCTTTCTCAAAATCCTGTAAGTTATATTTAGGAGAAATGTTTTTGGTAAAAATATTTGAAAGTTTGTTTTATAATCATAAGTAGCTTGGATTATTTTGACTGAGGGAGGGATGTGTGTGAGGGATAGGGGCAGCTGGTAGGAACTCTGGAGTTTGTCAGTCGGGACAGGAAAATGAGATGAGGAAGTTAATCAGTATAGACTGAGACTAGGAAACACGGAGGATATAGAATCTTGAAATTTCAGACTTTTTCCATTAGTCATTAGGTGAGATTTAATGGGGAGATGGTGGCAACTACCAGTAATTAGAAAAGATTATTGTAAAAAAGGGTCCCAGATCCTTTTCCTGGTATTCAGGTAGAGTGTAGTTCTGGTCCAACCCAATTCCCTCTCTCTTCCTTTTTCACCCAGCAACTTGGCTTTGGTTCTCCTCAAGCGTGTGTGCCCCGTATATGTGTTCTGATGTTTTCTCCTCTATGCCATTCTGCTTTGGGTTCTTCCCCGCTCTCTCTTTCTTCCTTCCCCCTCTCTCTTTCTCCCTTCCTCCTCTTTCTCTCCTCCCCTTCCCTCTTTCTACCCTCCCCCTCTCTCTTCCCTCCCCCTCCCTCTTTCTCTCCTCTCCCTCTCTCTTTCTGCCCTCCCCCTCTCTCTTTTTCCCCTCCTCCTCCCCTTCCTCTTCCCTTTCCTCCTCCCTTCCCCACTTGCTTGGTGAGATCAAATTCAGACACTGGTTTTAGTATGAAGGCTTCCTTAATGCCTTTCATTCCTTGTAATTGTGATAAAGTGATTCTCAGAGGAAGCAAAGATGCCTCCCTATGCATTGAGTGCAGGCTGGAACTTCCAGGCTGGGCGTGGCTTCATAAAGCTCAGTGAGGTCAATAAAAGATGACACCCCAGATAGCTTGGTTGGTTAGAGTGTTGTCTGGAAGCAGAAGCGGTTGGTGGTTCAATCCCCAGTCAGGGCACATACAGGAGCAGATAGATGTTCCTCTCTCTCTCTCCCTCTCCCACCGCCCCCCTCTCTCCTCCCCCTCTCCCTCTCTCCACCCCTTCCTCTCTGACTAAAATCAATTAAACTAAAAAAATAAATAAGGAGGACACCAAGTTTTCCAGTCTGACCAGACCAGTCTGCAGTATTTGTGGAGCTGCGTTCCTACTGGCACACCACCTCCTGCCCTCAGACGTGAGTCCTCGGGGGACACACCCGCCAGAGCAGCAGACAAATCCATCTTTGCCTGCTGCGGTAACTTAGGTGTTGATACCTGGCATTTCCGGTTAAGATTTGTGGGAGAAAGAATTACAAAACAGCAGAGAGAGGCCAGGTGAAAGCAGAGACAATGGGGCAGGCTATTTATTACACTGAAGTGACAGCAACTGGAGGCATTACGTGTGTGTGTCTGGGCAGAGGCTTGCTGGTTGCCTTTCCTTGGCCTCATTTGATGCATAAACAGCAGTAACAAGCCTTCAGGAAGCCACAATATGTAGCCTTGTGATGGGGGTGACCCTCAGATATGGTCCCCACCTCGCTGCTCTGCCTGGTGCGAGAAGAAGCCTCTTCCGGTACCTCCCCTCCCCTTGTCCTCCACACTGTGCAACACTGTGGTTCTGATGTCTACTCCCTTCTCTTTGAGCCTTAGCCTGTAGTTGTTCACAAAGAATAAAAATGCGTAGAAAGATTTTCACCAGAAAGTGACATGTTAAGTCTTTCAAAATATAATATGAGACTATTGAAATTTTGACTGGCCCAACCAGTTTGTTTCTTGATGATACCAAGTAGCTGATGGCCATTGAAGTTGGACAACAGAGATTATCCCATTTAATTTTGACAGCTGAAAGCCAGAGTGCTATGCAGAAAAAAATACCCAGCCCACCAAATAACCCATTTGAAATATATTTCTGGAGAATTGAAAATACTGTGTGTTGATAGCCAGTACTGGGCCTTGTATGAACTGACTCATAGTTGTGTCATAGTGTGTAGTTCCCCTGCCCTGAACAATGGGTCAAGGAAGTTGGGGTTATATGCATATAGATAGGGTGTAGGGGACATTATCTCCAGGGTTGTTTTTTACTGATACAGTAGGAATATATTAAGGTACAGTTGACCCTTGAACAACTCAGGGGTTAGAAGCATTGATTCTCATGCAGTTGAAAATCTCCTTATAACTTCTGACTTCCCCCAAAACTTAACTACAAATGTGTACTGTTGACCGGAAGCATAACATAGAGTCGATTTATTTTGTACGGTATTTGTATTAGATGCTGTATCCTTACAATAAAGTTAACTAAAGAAGTGTTATTAAGGAAATCACAAGAAAGAGAAAATATATTTACAGTATTTACTGGAAAATATCGGTGTGTAAATGGGCCCACGCGGTTCAAACCTGTGTTGTTCAAGAGCCCGCTGTACTTGGGTCACCTGGCTTGTGCAGAACCAGCCAGCAGGTTCTCAGAGACTTGAGTGCTTAGGGCTCCTGAATCCTAGTGCACCTTTGTAACATCTCTGTGACTTAGCAGCAGTGCCCATGTCCACTCCCCCAGTAATGTCCCTGGGGCACAGTCTCACACGTGAACTAGTGTCTGACATCTGGCCCTTGGTAAGGATCTGCAGATAATGAAAAGTGAAATGGTGTTCGTATAAGGGGAGGACTGTGGTCCTTTCCCCAAAAGAAGTGCATGTAGCCGACCAGCAAGGGCTGCATTACTTCCTCGCTGGTTTCAGAGACCCTTGGGAATGTTAAACGGTTTCCACCACCAAGGAGTCTCTGTTATAATACGGGTTTAATAGTAATACAGTGTGTCGTAAAGTCATGGTGCACTTTTTTCCTGTGACTGGTCAAAAGTGCACCATGACTTTACGGACACACTGTATTTTGTTTACTTAGATTCACTGGGGAAAATATTCAGGAACAAAGTGAAAAAAATTAAATATATAGAACATGTTCAAAATTTCTTTTTGGTTTCAGTTCTTACGAGGACTTAGGGTAGGAACCCAAATAGAAGCATTTGCTTTAACCAACAGGTAAATTGTTAGCACGTCTGTTGTTTACATATGAGTCAGAGCTCCTAAAATTTGTCCCAGAAGTAGGTTGAGCCTCCTTCTCTGCCTGTTGTCATAGGGTCTAAAAGTGGAAATGTGAGTCCAACCTCTTTCCAGATCATAAAAATAATTCCGACTTAGTAGAGCATAAATGAATGTGATTTTATCTGTGTGTCATCTTCAAGTCCCCCTGGCCAGATTGGGACCTTTTAAATCTTCGAAAGTCCCCTGTAGTAAGGATTAAGGAGATAGTAGCATCTTTGCTTTTCTAGTTAGGCCAGAGCTGCCCGCCCTGGGGTAAGACAGACCTTCTTTCTGCCCCCCTGGCATCAATTTTTAAGAGTTTCTGTCTGAACCAATCACCTACACAAGGTCACTCCTTACAAGGGTACATTGCTGAACCTGGAAAACCATGAGTTCTGAATGATTAGTTTTCCTAATTACCTGAGAGTTTTGCACCGGCTTACCCTGAAGTTGTACCTCAAATGTATTAAGCCATGTTCTTGCAGTAGGAAGTTCATTACCGTGACCTCAGAGCGGATCTTTGTTGATTTAGGGTCTGTGGCGCCCTATATATGGAGCACTGGTCTGCTAACAGAAGTTTTAATAGTAGGCTAAAGGCACACTGACTAAAGCATTTATTCTGGGGATAAATGTGTGTTTTTTTTTTAAACCTATCTATGAATCCAGTCATCACTTTTCCCCCAAAAGTGAAACGTAGGGTGAAAACCTAAAAGTGCAATAGGAGAGAGGATAGAATGTGTTTAAACTTGGCCTTCCTCCTCCTCCTGCTGGTCTGTTAGTCCCCTGCTTTTAGCATGCCAGCTCATGGATGAAGTATTCCATTCCTCTGCTTCCTTGCATGGTAGCTCTTAAAATATTAGCTTAAGTACGTTTCTTTCTTGTTCTTTCTAAGAATTCTTAATATTATACAATGTGTCACCTAGTAAGGGAAAGCTATTTTTATTATTAAAGAAGATGAAAAATCAAGGACTGGAGTATGCATCATAATATGTTAGAAAAAGAACAGCTAAATAGACACCCCCCCCCAAAAAAAAGGAAGAAGAAGGAATTAAGAGGTAACAAAGAGAAAAGTAAAAATTAATACAACAAAATAAAATTTAAAGGATAAATAAATCCAGTAGCTAATTACGTGATATAAACTCCCAATCCCACAGGAAAAAAGAGCAAGAAGAAATAATATGAGTAAGAAAGGAGACATAGATTAATCCACTTTATAGGAAAATGCTACCAACAGCCTTGTGGCAGAATATTTGAAAATGGAGGGGTGATTTCTTAGTAAAATACAAATTACCAAAATTGATTCAAGAAGCCGGTAAAACCTTGAACAGACCAATTGCCGTAGAAGAGGTAGGAAATGTGATTAAAAGTCACCATTGAACAAGGCACCAGGACGCTGTGGGGTTCCAGCTGAGTTTTAGCTAACCTTTGAAAAACAGAAAATTGCATCTAACCTTTGAAAAACAGGAAATTCAACCTTTTAAAAAAACAACAAAATGTTATTGATACTATTCTAGGACATGGTAAAATATGAAAAGGTTCTTAGTCCATTTTCTAAAACTAGCATAATTTTCATACCTGATCAATTTTATTTTATTTTTTGTAACAGAGACAGAGAGAGTCAGCTAGGGACAGACAGACAGGAAGGGAGAGAGATGAGAAGTATCAATTCTTTGTTGCGGCTCCTTAGTCTCCTTAGTTGTTCATTGATTGCTTTCTCATATGTACCTTGACCGGAGGGCTACAGAAGACTGAGTGACCCCTTGCTTGAGCCAGTGACCTTGGGCTCAAGCTGGCAAGCTCTTGCTCAAACCAGATGAGCCCGCGCTCAAGCTGGCAACCTCGGGGTCTCGAACCTCAATCCTCTGTGTCCCAGTCCAATGCGCTATCCCAGGGGTCCCGAAACTAAGGCCTGCGGGCCACATGTGGCCCCCTAAGGCCATTTATCTGGCCCCCGCCACACTTCCAGAAGGGGCACCTCTTTCATTGGTGGTCAGTGAGAGGAGCACAGGATGCATCCGCACCCATAGTTCCCATTGAAATACTGGTCAGTTTGTTTATTTAAATTTACTTGTTCTTTATTTTAAATATTGTATTCCCATTTTGTTTTTTTACTTTAAAATAAGATATGTGTAGTGTGCATAGGGATTTGTTCATAGTTTTTTTTATAGTCCGGCCTTCCAACGGTCTGAGGGACAGTGAACTGGCCCCCTGTGTAAAAAGTTTGGGGACCCCTGCTCTATCCACTGCGCCACTGCCTGGTCAGGCCATACCTGATCAATTTTAAAGAAAAGTCAAGACCAATATTTTGAATAAAAGTACATGCAAAAATTTAAAGTAACTCATTAGCAAATACACTTTTGAGTGCATCAAAAGGCCAATGTTCTATAATCAATAGTTTACTTTAGTAATACTGGGATGATTAAGTATTAGGAACTCTTGTCATTATCACCCATTATTCTACCCCCGCATATTAGCAGAGCAAAGTTTCTTGCAGCCAATAGCAAGGCCGGACAGCCATTTGTTCAACTTAAGCAGCCAATCCTAATGTAGTGCCGTCTATTTTTTTTTTAATTTTTATTTTATTCATTTTAGAGAGGAGACACAGAGTGTGTGTGTGTGTGAGTGAGTGAGTGAGAGAGAGAGAGAGAGAGAGAGAGAGAGAAAGGGGGAGGAGCTGGAAGCATCATCTCCCATATGTGCCTTGACCAGACCAGTGCAGGGTTTTGAACTGGTGACCTCAGTGTTCCCAGATCGACGCTTTATCCACTGCGCCACCACAGGTCAGGCTGTAGTGCCATCTTTAAAAGTGAAATAGGAATAAAAATAAGTGAATTAAACATTAAAAAGGCTAGATAGTACCAACAAATCACTCCAAAACACTTATCTCCTGAAAAGCAACGCACTAAAATTATTTCAATTATAATCTTGGAAGTTATGAAGGGATATCTGCTTTTATAATCACTCAGCACTGTCTGACAGGTTCTAGAGCATGATGTAAGGTGGTGAAATGTTTGTATTTCTAGAAAATCCAAGAACCTCCTGCAAAAAGGGGGGAAAATTCTAAAATTAATAGGAAAATTAGTCAAGGTAGCTAGGTAAAAAAGAAGTCTCTAGAAATTATCATCTTTGTTTTGAAAATGAGGCCCTGGAAATGGAAGTTAAATATTCCTTTCTTTCACAGTAACAAATACCCTAGGAAAATATTAAAGAAGTATATAGGACTTGTGTCTTTTTTAGCAAAAGATATAAACTAAAATAAAAATATAACATAAATATAGGTTATTCCAGAATTAATACATTTATTGAAATTCCATTTAGAATTTCCAAAGTAGTAGGGTTTTCGCTTTCTCTTTTTTAAATGGAATAAAACAATCCTGAAGTTTATGTGCAAGAATAAATGCATAATACTCGAGAATCATCCAGACACATATGGAAAAGAAAAACCAGTAAGGGAAAAACTTGGCTTGCAAGTGATCACAAAATGCTAAGAAAGCATTTGGAACCAAATCAATGTGGTATTGACAAAGGATTACATAAGTAGTTCAATGGGACAGAACAGAGAATCCAGGACTGTGTTTCATTAAAGTAAGAGAAGTTAATATATAATAAGATGACTAGTTCAGTCCTGTTGAGCAAATATGACATTATTTATTGGATGGTATTGGCCTCACCAACTTTTCAAGGGGTGGGGAGGGGGATGGACCTCTATGTTGCATTTTAACGAGAAACATATCCCAGTATCTTCAGCTAGGAGCACGCAATTCCAATTTGCAAGAAAATGCAAGAAACTTAATCTTGGGGGGCGAGGGAGAAGGACACATTGGGGAGGGGTACTTATAAAATGAATAATAATAGACAAGGCGTTACAGTCTATTGCATTAACAACTTATGAGTTGGCAAGAAAAACACAACTCAGGGAAAAATGGGCAAAGATTATGCAGCTCAACTGAGAACAAATGCAGACAGCCAGCAAACCTATGAAAAAGAATTCACATTTGCTGGGAAAATGCAGATTAAAACAACAAGGAGACATTACGTATTTTAAACCCACTAGACTGGTAAAAATAGAGAAAAATAACACCTCTTGCTAGCAAGGTTGTAGTAGACACAGTATTCTAACAATACTGATGGAAATGTGAATTACCATGCTTTATTTGGAAAGCAGATAGGCGATGCATATTAAAATTAAAATTTAATACACCTTTCCACTAAGCAGCCTTTTCCCTGGATATCTGTCTTCTAGAAATGAAAGCATCTGTATGCAAAGTCATATGTACAAGAATGTTTATTATACTATTATAGTGGCAAAATATTGAAGATACAAATGCCCATCAGTTGAAAAATAGCTAATCTATAGCATATTTGTTCTGTGTCTCATTATGTAGCCATTGAACAGAAAGAGTTAGAGCTCTGTTCTAGTTAGCTTTGGAGCGGTGTCTATGAGAAACTGATACACGAGAAATAAGTGCAGAAAGTCTGTAACATCCGGTGTGAAACAAAGGGACAGTCTTTCTGTATCTGCCCATGTGTGTGAATCTGTGAGCATAAAGGAAAAGATGAAAGGGAGTCATTCTCCAAATTAAGATGGATGGAATGGAGGCTGATGTGGATGATGGGGTGTGGGATAGCCAAGCCTCCTCCTCTTTCTCCCCCTTAAATGTAAAAACCTACGTGGTGTTAGCTGCCTTCCACATTTTTCCTGTGGAGACAGCTACACAGCTCTGTGGTTTGAAATTAAAAAATCCTGGTTCCTTCTCTTAGACCTCTCCTCCCTGGGTACCTTCTCATACCGGCCGGTGCTTGTTTGGATGCCTGGATACCCTGTCAGACTTTATGATCCTATTAATGATGCATATTTAAAATTCCTCTATTTCCAACTCTGTTTGCACACTCCCTTGTAAGCTCGTGCTGCTTCGTCATGGCCCTGGCATTTTCACATTGGGCTCTTCTTGGTTGCGTCTGGTCCTTCTATTTGTGACTCCTGTTTGCCCCTTTCTCATCAGAAGAACCTGTCACAATATTTGTCAGGTTGAGGCCACGTGGAGGGCCTGGGTGAGGTGGGCTAGCAGTGGATGTTTCTTCTGGCGATCTCTAGATACCAGCACCTCCAGTCTGAGGACCTCCTTCCTGCTTGCACCTGCATGACAAAGGTAGCAACAAGAAAAGTTAGAGGAAGAGACAGTTCCTGGGGAATTATCCTGATTGTTGCTCCTGGGTTTCCTCAGCCCCTTGTAATACTTGACTTGAATTTTTGGCACCTAAAGAAATATTTCTACCTGTCTAGTGGCTCTCCTCTGCACACGTGGGGACTCTGGATTTGTTTTCCTGTGCATCTGACCCATCCCATTTCTGCTCACCGATGACAGGCTTTCCTACTTCCCCGGGACTTTTATGGATGTGGTATGTAGCCTAGAGGGCAGAGGTGTGGTAGAAATGTGCACGCAGAGGACCCTGTGACTGAAAACATCTCTGAGCCCGAGTTTCTCATCTGTAGAGCAGGGAGAGCAATGGTTCCTGTCTCACAGGGATATTGTGAATAAAGTAAGACATGCTCCCAGAGGGCTCCGAGCAGTGCCTGCCAAGCACAGGCAGACCGCACAGGTATTGTGGGTTCGGTTGCAGACCACCACCACAAAATGAGTCATCAGCTTTGTGCCAGGGAGCGGGGGGAGGGCTTGCCATCAGTTTGTAAAAACCTCATCATCTGTGAAACTCAGCAAAGCAAAGTGCAGTAAAACAAGGTATGCCTGTACTAAGAATTCCATCCAAGTTAGCCGCCACTGCTTTCAAAGAATGAATCGTGGTAGGCATGCTGGATTGCAACGTGGTTTTCTCCTCCTAGTTAATACAGCTACCATGTCTTCTGCCATGATGTGTATTTTAAAATCTGCATGCGTGTGTTTCTGTAGATGAATTGTTATGGTTGAATTCTTGCACAGAAGGATATCAACATATACAATGTTCATCAATACAGGGGAATCGCCCTCCTGAGTATTACAGTGCTTGGTTCCAGCTGTTAGTTGAGAGTAGCAGTTTTTCCCATGCTCCACATTACTCCTCTTTATCAGTCTCCTTTTTTTTTTTTTTAATTTTAGTGAGAGGAGGGGAGGCAGAGACAGATGCTCGCATGCACCCCAATTGGGATCCACCTGGCAAACCCACAGGGGGCGATGCTCTGCCTATCTGGGGCTGTTTGTTGCTCCATTGCTCAGGAATGGAGCCATGTTTTTAGCACTTGAGGCAGAGGCCATGGAGCCATCCTCAGTGCCCCAAGAACAACTTTGTTCTAAACAATTGAGCCATGGCTACAAGAAGGGAAAAGAGAGAGAGAAAGAAGGGGGAAGGGTGGAGAAGCAGATGGTCACTTCTCCTGTGTGCCTTGACAGAGAATCGAACCCAGAACATCCACACGCCAGGCCAATGCTCTACCACTGAGCCAACCAGCCAGGGTCTTTATCAGTCTTCTAGTCTTTACCATTATGCAAGGTAAACACATCATATTTTATGCCTTTAGTCAGTGAGGCTGAGTATCTTTTCATATATTTGTATTTTCTCTTTTATGAAGTGCTGATTTGCATCTTTGTCCATTCTGCCTTTGAATTGTGAATTTTCCATTGATTTGTAAGATTTCTTTGTAAATAGTGTTTTTCTCATTTGACCTAGTGTATTCTGTATAGGAGCTTTATATTTTAACATTGGGCTTTTCAATGTGCCTCTCCTGTGGTAGCTTGAAACGCTAGCAAGTATTCATTATATATTTTTGTTAAAAATAAGAAACATTTTTCCCTCTTCAATTGTGAAAGTTATACATATACATTATTCTAAATCTGAAAAAAGTTAGAAGGAAAAGGCTACCATCAACAGGAAGAACATCTCTCTTAATATCTGGCATTTTCCTTTTAGTTGTCTTCTGGTAGGGAATATGTGTTTTTAAGTAACATGCACCACAATAAATGTAGCCTATTTTGGTCAGTTAATAGTCTAATATGTGCTATACAATGTTCCATTTTCCCAATGTACAATATCTTATTTTTAAGCATTTCTGTTTAAATTTCCAATGTTTCCTATCAAGAGAGAAGAGGTACAGTGACTGCAAAAACTTTTTTCAAAGTTGGATTATGTTCTTATGATACCTCCCTGGAACTGGGATAATTGAATCCAGCAACAGCAGGGTTTAAATCCTGTGGGTACATATCACCAATCTGCTCTCCTAAAGTGAACTACCAGTTCCTGCTCCCTCGGCATAAGGACTCTGACTGTACCTCCCACAGGAGATGAGAGCCAATCGACAAGGTCTGGGACAGGTCCTTCAGGGAGAGGTGCCGCTGGTCTGATGCCAGCATGCCTGTGGCGGTGAGCCCAAGAGATTTGAGGAAGAGCCAGAGGCTGTGGGGTGGGGGAAGGGAGCATGACAGAGAGGACCCGAGAGGAGCAGGCAGTAGCCCTCCCTGGCTCTTGAGGGCTGTGTGGGACATCATGAGGAATTTGTATTCTATGCTTCACGCTATAGAAAGCCAGCAGAGAGAGTTACCAGGCAAAGGAGTGGCTTGGTGTGACTATTGTTGCAACTAAGAGGGTCTGTCCCAGAGGCTGTCACTGTGGCTTGTGTGAGAGAGAATGGTTTGAACACCTGGATGGTAACATCCAGGATGGAAGAAAGAGCATTGTTGGCGTGCGCATGCACACGTGTGGGTGTGTGTGTGTATGAGAGAGAGAGAGAGAGAGAGAGAGATTGAGTTCTCAGGGCCTGCTGATGGTCTGGGTGTATAAAGGACAAAGAGAAGAACCAAGTTGAGGAAATTCCCACTTGAACAGCTGGCTGGAGGGTCGCCACCAAGGTGCACGAGGCTAGCTGGGGAACAGGTGCGGCAGCAGAGTCAGATGGTGGTGTTGGGGCTCTTAGCTCTCCAAGTGGACATGGGATGGCGATGACCGAAAATAAAGATAGGCCTTTGGAAGTCATTTGCATTCAGATGGTCTGTACAACCAAAGGTACGGGCAGGATCACAAAGAGTGAGGTTTCTTCCATGTGGAAATGTGTTCAGGACCGTGAGTAATGATAGAATAATGAAGGTTAGGAACACAACTGTTTCTTAAATCAGGGAACAGCCTGTAAGCTGTCAGTTATAAGTGGTTGAGGATATAAGTCATTGGGTCTTGCATAGTCTCTTGAATGGAGTAGGAATGTGATATTATCTTTGCTGGCTGTTCAGAGATTCAGGAAACCTTTGCCCTTCTTGATGAGACAGTTTTCTGCTCAGATGCTTAGATCGAGTCACTTGATTGTGTTAACCTGCAAGGCATGTAACAACACATTGTCCATTTTTGTTAAGGCTTTGGAAGAAAAGGCTAATCCAGGTTAGGAGGATTTGATAGAAGACCTTGTAAGGAAACTCAAAACTTGACACTATGGTCACCAAACCTTAGTGTATGTAAAAATTTTTGCCTGTGTCATGTCATTCTTGTACTCAATTTATTCCTCCCTGTCCAAGTATCCTAGTTTCTCTTCTACTGTAGCTGGTTTTGGACAAAACAGAGAAACTTGGGTCTCCCCACCCCCATGTGGATTCTTCATTTGGTTACTCATTCTTTTTTTCAAATAGATGATAATACATTCTATGCAATTGTCACATCACAATTTTTTTTTCTGATAATAAGGAAATTAGACATCTGAAAAGATAAAAGAATAAAACAATGATCCACCTGTACTCTGTCTGAATAGCTGGAGACTAGTTACTATTTTGTTTTATTTTCTTCTGGTCCTTTGCCTTTATATGGGTATATGAAAATAGTTCAGATATTTGAAATAATGCTGTAGTATTGTTTAGAATGATGCCTTTGAAGCAATATTTTATGGTGCATATTTTATGCTAACTTGTAATATTTCTAGAAACATGATTATTGTAGGCTGTAGAGGAGTATGGGTAAATTCATGATGGCTTTTAAAGACAAAAAAAAATCTCAAGATGTCTCAGTAATCAACAAATCCTCCTAAAATTAAAATAAAAAACAAACAAGATACACTGAAAAGTCTTTAAGATACTGCTTTTAAGTTCAGATTTTGTGTTCTTAAGATCCTGAGTTGAGTGACATCAGCTTTCTCAGTTTTCTTTGTCTCTTTGGTTATGTTAACTTCAAATTTAATTACCTTTTATACTCTTCCACTGCTTTACACTGGAAGATATGAGTCCAATGTGACCCTTTGTGGCATTTCATAGAATCCCACTTCACATACCATTTTTTTAAGTATGATGAGCAATATTGACCACAGGCTTTGGGTAATATGTCAGAAGTGTTAAGAGCCATAGAAAGATGTGCCTTTGATTGTAAGTAACATGGAATTAAAGAAGTGCCATGAATTTTTACCATTTATTTTGAAATTTGAATTTAGAAAACAAGTCCCCAAAGGGCTAAGTGAGAATGGAAATAGCTTCTCCTTCTGGTACAGTTCTGGTTGACCCACCCCTGGTCGGCACAGGGGTGCCACCTGCGGCCTTCCTCGCCAATAAAAACCAGGGGAATTCCAAGGTAGGCTACAGTCCCTTCCACTCCTGTTTCTAACTGCATTGTGCCCTCCCTGTGAAACGGAAGTGTCTGCCTCAGGACACCAGGCTCTTCCTGTTCACTCAACGCAGGGGCCTATGTCTGCTCAGAAGACTCCTCTTCAACCTTGATGTAGCCCCTTGACCCTTGACTATCTTGGCTTTGTGTTCCCTCCTTGCCTCTCTGACAAGCTTTCTTTTGTGCCTTCTATAAGTCTCTCATCCCGTTTCCTTATAATTTTTCTTTTTCTTTCTTTTATCTTGGAAATCTCACTGTATCTGCTATTGCCTTGATGGAGATTAAGACTCACAAGCTATAAAAATGCACACATATAAATATGGTTTTGGTTTTGTAAGGAACCTCTTGGTCTGCATTGCTTGACCATATCCCTGATTATTTTCTTAGGGGAGAGCCCTCAGATTAGAATTGTTAAGTCAGAGGGGGATGTTTGTGTTTAGTCCTGTGCATCTCCTACAGGCACATTATTTCCTACTCAGGGACACCCCTTTTTAGGCTACCTTCATCTTAATTTGTTCCATGGCAACACATTCTAACAGGTTTCCTTGGTTTCAGTCTCTGAACTCTAAGTGACTGCACCACTGCTAACCTCAATGACCTTGGGAACTACAGTGCACCTGAGGCAGCCGGTGTCCATATCCCTTCAGGAACTTCAGTTACCTTTGTCTAGCCAGCCTCCACACCTTCTTCCCGGGCCCACTGACTTTGGGTGGGAGGACCTACAGTTTCATGCATGCTGGTGCCACTCTGAGCTTAGGGTACCATCTTCCATCAGACCTTCATGCTGCTTAACTTCTCTGACTCCGCGCACCTCTACTTCCTGTTGCTCTCCAGGTGTTCCAGGCTTTGATGTTCTTGACTCGGTCTCTAATCTCTGTCCCACTCTCAGCCTATGAATTTGTCTTCTACTTCTCTGGAAAACCAAAGCAAAGCTGCAGCCCTCAGCCTACTGAGGCAGTACAGGGCCAGTACTATAAGCCGCCCTTCCCTCTACCCAGTCACTGGCCTGTCTACTCCATCATTGGTCCTTTCTTCCTCCATATTGGCCATGTGTTACTTCACTGCACAAAGTCCTGTTCTTTTAAACCAGTGGTTCTCAACTGGGCATCTTTTCCTCCCAGGGGACATTCAGCAATGTCTGGAGATAGTTTTTGGTTGTCACACCCGAAGAGAGCTGCTGTCTAGGGGGTAGAGGCTGGGTATGCTGCTGAACATCCTATAAGGCACAGAACAGCCCTTCCCCAACCAAGAATTAGCTGGCCCCAAATCAGTAGAGCCCAGGCTAGGAAAGCCTGTTTCAGACTTACTCTCAGACCATGGTCATACTCCTTCGGTAATCCAGTGTCTCTCTTCCTGCCTCTTTGTACTAGTTCTGTGGTTCTTAACCTGGGTTGTATCGAACCCTAGGGGTTCGATGAGTCGGTCTCAGGGTTCTGAGAAGCCTCTGCCATGGAGGCCAGAATAAAGTAATACCGTAATTTGTTGTGAGTTCATGCACTTTGTTGGTTTTGTTCTTTAAGCAAGGTGATGTTCATGCACGGCTCGTTTTGTGCACCAGTAAAAAACACATACCTATGTCTTGAATTTGGAAAAAACAATCATATTTTATTTATCATTAAAGAAGGTGAATTCGCATATGAAACTGGAGGGTTCAGTACCTCAAAAAAGGTTAAGAACCACTGCATTAGTTGCTCTGTGATCCTCCCAGCCACAAGGGAGGAAGTGCTCCCCCCTGGTGATCTGTATTGTCATCTCCGCACCTCTGGGAATCCCAGCCTTTGAGCGCCTGTGGGAACTCGAAAGTCTAGTTTAGAGTTTCTTAGCTGACATACCAGGAACACTTAATGAGCGAGCATGCCACCAAATTTGAGCTCATGTGAAATGTCAGCGTTCTGCTCTAAGTGGGAGCACTTCCTGTCTCAGCTGCACCTGCTGGGGCTGTAGAGTGGGGTTTGACTCACTGCAGGCAAGAGTAAAGATGCGCAGGTTTGTGCCAGCCCCAAGCCAGGGAAAGTGCACATATTTTACTTGGCCCTGGGAGTTGAGTAGAATAAAAGGTGGTCAGTTCTGTAAACTGTACCCCTCAGACAGGACCCAGGCCCCTTGACCCATGCCTAAGGGCACCCACTGGTCCATCTAAAATGAAAATGACTTGCACACAGGAGATAATGGACTGATAGGGTATGGCTGTCCCCGTGTCATACTGAATCCCACACCTTCTTTGTTTTGTGTTATAGTTTATATCAAAGTTATCTTGGTTCCAGCCTTCTCCCCTTGTCGAGACTTGAAGCTCTTTGAGGGTCAGTGGGTTGTGTTGTCCAGCCTGCTAGGTCCGGGGCCTCGAGTACAGGGGCTGGACAGAAGCCAAGTCCCTTGTGAAGTGTGAATGACAGGCCTCAGTGCCTGTATGCCCAGAAACCTCAGATCTACCGTGTTTAAATAAGCAAACAGCCCAGCCTGAAGTGACAGTCACTTACAAATCATGTGCACTCTGGTTCCTGCCTGCACTGTTACATACATTCTCCATTCATCTTCTACTTGTGAAGAGCTGTCATTTGGAGAAGCAACGCTGCAGGTAACAACGTTATGGAAGGTGTGGCTATTTCAGCTCAATGCCAAGCAGGGCGGAGTTACTTAATCTTACAGGAGAGGTGGAGCTTGACTCAACTCCTTTTCCACCAACGGGCATTTCTTGCTAGCTGTTATTGAAGTGAATCAGCAGTATAAATAGGCAGCTCCGTGCACTCCTCCTCAGCTGTGCTAAAACTTACTGGTGGTCCCTGAGTACCAGCAGAAGTGTATGTGGGCAGCCTTTCAGCAGTTTCAACACAGGGAAGAAGACAGGCCAGGCGCCCGAGGGTCGTCGAGGTAGATTCCCAGCCAGCAGGTGAGGTGGCTTGTTTTCCATGAGCCTTGAGGACAATTATAGGTAAGAACAAACAACACCTCTGTCTGTTTATTATATGAATGCATAACATCTACTATTGGCATGGAGTTAGAGTTCGGTATAGTACTGTTTTTGTATCGGTGACATTACCTTTTTCCATACGAAGATTCTACTGTATAAATTGCTTCTCTTTGGTGTTTGGGGTTAGTTGTAGTTGATTGGTTTTGCTCTCCTGATGTATATAGATGGGGAGGTAGCAAAGAATGAGACTTGAAGAGGTGTCATCTGAACTCTCGTGATTTCTCTTTGCTTCTCATCTCTGGGCTGTTTAGAAGCATGTAACGCTTTTTTTGTTTAAAAAAAAACAATTGAAAGCACAATAAATACTTTTGTTTTCTTTTCGAAATCATGGAAAATGTAGACTACTTCAGTTCTGGGAATTTTGTTCTCTGATTTAGAAATCACGGGCTTGGGAGGAAACAATTGTGTTTTTCTTCCTGTTCTGTTTTGGGCCTCTCTTTCCTCTGATTATTTCTGACTTCGAACTCTCACTGGAGAGCGGGAGAGACCAGCAACACTTGGCCTCTAATGAAATAACATCTAAGGGTGGGAAGTAGTTTGCTTCTTGAACAATGATTTGTGCTTGATACCTGAATTTTTGGTGATAGTGATAGAATTCTTTCTACTCCTTAGTATTTGGCTGACATATCTTACTGTAAATGTATTTATTATTGTTGTTGTTAATTTGAGAAAACAAAACTTCAGAACACAGTCAACTGCATTTTTCCTTTGGATTTCACTGTCATTTCTCACCCGTACCCACTCATACATACGACTCCACTATATGATTAACACGTGGCTTTTCTGTTTCTTTACCGTCTCATTTGATGATGATTCATAAACTATTAGTTCACTGGTTAGTATATGTCTGTATGTTGCCAAAGCCTGAAACTGGAGTGGGTCACACCTTTCTATAATGAGCCAGGTTACTTTCAAAAATGTATTCCTAATGTTAAATGTGGTTTAAATCTGAGCTATTATTTAATACTCTATTGCACGTTGAGAAGTATATTGTTTACACGTGTTTGAGTTATAATATGCCAATCAAACAAAGGAAAGAAAATATGTAAGTAAACTATAAGAGGGAATTTAAAGAACTTATGCCTTTTCTTTTTAATATTCGGGTGGGGTTGGGGGACCAAGGTGAAATTTAATTCCCATGGGAATTTGAATAAGATGATGGTAAAATTGAGATGAGAGAAAATAGAAATGCTCTCTATTATGGGAAAAGAAAGGGAATGATTCTTCCAGACTATTTTTTTAATTTAAAATGTTTTGTTTTTATTTTTTAGGAAAGGGGAATCTTATATTACAACTCAATGCTATTTAAAACAACATGTTTAGGACATTTTCTGGATACTGTAGAATATAACGGGAAGATGTAATAAGAAGAAGGGGCAGAAACAGAACAATGGAAATTTGCTAGTTAGGGAGCATAACAATTTTATTCTGAAGTGGTTTGTTTGGTGGGTGTGGTGATGGTGATGTTGGGGAGCCCAGTATACTTATACAGTATCCTACAGGCCATTATAAGAAGTTGGGATTTTGTGGTTATGACCTAGGGCTTTTCCTAGTCAATATTCAGGTGAGCACATGTACATACCATTTTACCTCGGCAGAAATCTGTTCTTTCTCATGGTTTTTCTTCCTTTGCAATTTGACTTAATGACAATTTAATATGCTTGTCATGGAGAGGATTCCCCATTCCCCAGGCTGCGTTGGAGCAAGCTGGCTAGGTCCTCCTGCTCGGATCCCAGCGGCTTCTGAGGTCATTCACCTTCAGGCCCATGGCAGAAGCACGTGTCCGCAGGTGTTTGCTGAATCTGTCTCAACTATGCTCTCAGTGGCTCAGAATTCCACAGAGGGTCACCTGGCACACCTTCCCCCACAGTAAATATTTGTGCTCTCTCTGTGCTTGGCCTGGTTTTCTTGGTACCCAGGTAGGCAGCTTCCCCAGGCAGTCCTGCTCCCCAGCCAGGACGGGTGGGTCAGGCCCTGGCTGAGACCGCCAGCTGCCCTTCTGAAATCAAAGAAGGCTTTGTTTTGGACCCGTCTACAGGCCTGAGGTCTAGATCTTATAGAAAACTTCTCCTGCCCTGCTTCTGTCACCACCAAAACTGGATCAGCCAAAATAGTCACAAGATCTTGAACCATGAGCTGTACTCTCTCAGCTGATACATATGTGAGCTATTTATTCATCTTAGAAGTAGTTACTGGAAGAAAGGTTAAAATTCCAGCTCCTGATTGACATCACCCCTGAAAACAAAAGACTGATTTTCTTTTCTTAGAGAATGGAATTTTCCATGGAAGTTTTTTGGAACAGCACGAGACGTGTGAGATATCATCACCTCCTGGAGGTATTTAACAGTGTCACGTCAGACTAAGTGGAAACACAAGGGACCATAGATTCAAGTGGGGTAAGTGGAGTTTAAAAGACGTGCCCAGAAGAGAGCCGCTTGGGCAGTGTAAGCAGCCATGCTCACTCACTGTTACTCATCCGCCTCGGGCAAGAGGATCCCATGCAATTAGAAACTGCCCTGACTCAGGTCTGTGACTGGAAACCCCATCACGTTACAGAGGGCATTTGGTCATGTGCTGTTGAGCAGAGGTCATGTGGAGTCCTGAGGCTGTGATCCTCGGGAGAATTAACCAGTGCAGGGGTTTGAACCTTCAGCCCTATTAACAGGGTCAATGAGTTTATTTTGGCCACAATCTGCCACGCCACGTAGACAAGCTTGAGACTCCAGGAAGTCTCTAGTTTCATTAAAGGAAATGGTGTGGCAGGCTGTGAGGCATTTTACTATATTCTACTTTTCTTTCCTGCCCTGCTGTGTTGAGGTTTTCAGGGGCATCATGGGTTGCAGGCTCACCCGTGAGCAATCCATATATGAAAGAAGTTCCTTCTTTTTGGACAGTCTCCCATCCGGTATTATATTCATGTGATTCTTTATTTTAAAGCATTGACAAGGCTATGTAAGACCCCCGCAATGCCTTGTTAATTACTTGAAAGTAATTTGTCCTCTTGTTATTCTTTTAGTTTATTAGTTACCAAATATTTATCAAATACCTTTGTGCAATAAAAACTGCCCTGAGGTTTGGCAGTTTACGTTGAGCTAAAATTGTTTCAAGTTTGACCATTTCTTTCCTTCTTGTTATTTTTGTTTTTACTCGATTAATTGAATTTTTAATACATACTTTAACAGCTCTGAAGCATTGGGCTGAGTGGGGATGGCAATCAAAGACAATTAAGGATTAATTTGTGATTTAATCAGGCTGGGGAAATGTGTGCCCTATTTGTTAGCTGGTTTTAAAAGGAATTAATATTTTTGATTCTTTGCTCTTTTAATGGGAGGCCGCACACAGAGGCCGAATGGTTTCCCTCATGTGTGTGTGTACCTGTGGAATTGTGTTTTTGAAGAAAATAAAGACTCACAGCTAGAAGGATGATGTAAGCCGAAAGGAATGTGTGTCAGGGAGAAGGAGAGAGCAAGAAAGAAGGCAAAGTGACAGCCCCATCACGTCACCTGCGCCGTCTGAGACCAGGTGTCATCTGCGGTAGGGAGATTACCATTACAATGCGATCATGAGCACGACACGGGACGGAAAGCTTTGATGACAAAGCCAGCATCTTAGTTTAGTAAGAACCGGTTTGGGGCTAAGACCCTCGAACTGAACAGTGAGGTGCTGCAGTGGAGGGTGGAGCCACCCCCGGCCCCTCCCTGGGCAGGGAGCCCCCCAGCCTCGACACCTGCGCAACCTAATCCTAGGTGTTACTCATGTCATGATTAAGTCATTCTTCTGTTGTGCTTGTGCACATCTATATTTGGCTTTGCCTTTTTGGTTTTTTTGTTGTTGTTGTTGTTTTGTTTTTTTAAGGGAGAGGAGAAGTCTGGGCAGAAACAAAATAAAATGCAATTTGCAAGCTCCCAAATGGAGAGTGCACCAGTTTGAGTCTAAGTGACCTCCCAGCCTTGAGTTGAAATTCATTTATTCAACAGCTATGCACCAAGCACCTCAGGCTCCACTGGGGATGTCGGTGCTAGGAAGGCCGGTTATAAACATGAGAGGCCGAGTGCCCATTGGTGCCCGGCTGGTGGGCTGCACAGCTGTCTTCGGCCACCAGCCTCCCCACCTGCAGGGAGCGTCAGCCTGGTGGGAAAGACCAGCGATAGCCAAGTGAACAATACTGCCTTTGGAGGTGCTGAGAGGGACTAAAATGTAGTGAAAATCGTTAGGGTTAGGGTTAGGGTTAGGGATAGGGTTAGGGTTAGGGAGGGTTAGGGTTAGGGATAGGGTTAGGGTTAGGGTTAGAAGAAAAAAAGTAGTGAAAATCAGGAGACAGTAATACTAGTTATGTGTGTGAACACGCCTTTTTTTTTCCTTCTGCATGGAAGCCCCTAACATTTTTTTAGAATCCCTGTTTTTGGTTTGTATGGAAGGTATGGGTAAAACTTGCTTTAAAAACAAATCCTTTGTAACATCTTTCCCATAGAGAGCTATAAATTATTGTACCTAGAAGGGTAAATGGTCATTGATTTCGGAGCAAAATGAAAAGATCTGTCCTGGAGAAAATATGTTTACTCATCAAACATGTTTGAGTATCTATCATCTTATCCAGACAATATTAGAAACTAGGGACATCAACATCTATGGAGGAACCTCAGTGTGAATGAGTCATTCTGCCCTGTGAGAGGCGTGACAGCTGAAACAGAGAGGGAAACGGCTGAACTTGTGCCACCGATGTGACACAAGCATTGTCATTTGCCGAATGGAGTTGTGTTAGGTGATGTGACATCCAGTGTTCGGACTCTCACTTGTCATTGTTTTCAAGTCAAGATTTCTTATGCAGTCTATGGAATCAAAGCTTGTAAATTGTTACTGTTTTAAAACTATAAGATAAATACTGAGTGGGAGGGGTGAATGTAAACACATGCAGAGCAGGGCATTTGTGAGATGTAGTACATACATCCTTCCTGACCTCAACCCAGCATTGCGGAGAATGAGGTCATGTGTTCTGAGTTCCCAGGGGCCGAGGAAGAAGCCCTTGGGATATGTTGTGGTCTACCGTCTCTCACTACTAACGACAACAGCAGCAGTTCACCAGATGTTAAAGTAAAGGGTTCCCACCTTGGATGAGATTAGCTGGCGGAGATCTTGACACCTGATGATTTGCAGTTGCAGGTGGCAGAACCAGAAAGTGCACTGGGGGTGCCTTACTGCCTGCAGAGTGCATGCCCACACTTCAGTTGCTATCTCTCCCTGAATCAAGTCAATCAAGGCAGCCAGAAAAGGGGAAAAGAATCCAATCTTTGTCAATTGTGCAACTGTTGTATTTTTGTTTGGGTCTTCCCCCCAATTAATGATTTCCCATTTTCTTCAAGGTGTCACTGTTTATAAAGGTCTGTAGATCATCCTATTAAAAGTGCATCTACCCCCCCCCCCATCATCCCACCATCAGTCCTCTCTGCCAGCGGGGCCTTTTCTCTTTAGTATTTGTCACATTCTAACACTCTATTCTAATTTATTCTGTGTACCTTACCACCCACCTCCCCTTGTTAGAGCATCAACTGCACGGAGGTAGGCAGTTTTCAGTCTTTTTTTTCCCTCCTGTTGCATCTCTGGTGCCCAGACCAGTGCCTGAGACACAGCAGGTGCTCGGCACGTATTAGCTGAATGAAGCAATGAGAGACCTGACCAGACACCCAGGCTTTGGAGCAGGGGTCCCCAAACTTTTTACACAGGGGGCCAGTTCACTGTCCCTCAGACCATTGGAGGGCCAGACTATAAAAAAAACTATGAACAAATCCCTATGCACACTGCACATATCTTATTTTAAAGTAAAAAAGCAAAACGGGAACAAATACAATATTTAAAATAAAGAACAAGTAAATTTAAATCAACAAACTGACCAGTATTTCAATGGGAACTATGGGTGCAGATGCATCCTGTGCTCCTCTCACTGACCACCAATGAAAGAGGTGCCCTTTTCGGAAGTGCGGTGGGGGTCAGATAAGTGGCCTCAGAGGGCCGCAGTTTGGGGACCCCTGCTTTGGAGGGTCTGTGGCAGGAGCCTCCGTGTGGTCTCCGCGATCCTGCCGGCACAGGTGGAGGTGGGGGTTTCTTCTGAGTTGTCAGTCCTTGACAGTGAGTTGTCTCATGGTCACCTGGCTGCACCATTATACGTTAGTGCAGCGGTTCTCAAATTTTTTGAATTCGGTGTGCATTTAAAATTTTACAAATAATTGTAGGCACACTATATACAAATTTCTGAGAAATACATTATAATAATTAAGTCAAATATTAAAGAGAATAATAAAGTCCAAGAGTGATTTTATGGTAAACAAAATAAATATGACAAAATTAAATTTATTCTGACATTAAAAAAATTAAAAATTTTTTGAGTTAAGCTTTTTAGAATTCATAATAAAAGGGGTTAAAAAATTTAAAAATGACAAAAAGGTTATCTTTTTACATTCTTAGTAAGATTTAGTAAATTCGGCAGGTCCCAGTGTGAATGTGTTTTTTCATTCTTGTGTTTATGAGAACCATAAGCCTAATGTGTCCTAGCGATTTCTTCAATGTTTGGGCATATATTTGAAAGGCAAACTCTCATTTCCTCATCAATACATTGAAGAATTCCTCTCTTTTTACTCTTAATAGTGTTGAATGCAGAAAATCCCCACCATACCTATCATCTTAACTCGACACCAAAGGATAGAAGAAACTTGCCTCCAGTCTTTCTGGGGAACATGGGGGGTAGTGTAAACAATCCAGCACCACAGTTTAACAGCCTTTTGCAACCTAATCAGGCAAGTGAGGTGGGGGATTGGGCAGACTGTCAGTTTACAGCCAATTCCCCACACCTCTGTCCCCCAAAACTCCAAAAACCCTGTTGGTTTTTGGTCCCCAACAGGTACATATTTCTCTGGAATACCATAGGGCACACCTGGAAATCTTTTAGGGCACACCAGTGCGCCCTGAAGCACACTTTGAGAACCACTGTGTTAGTAGGATGTAGTTGGCTGGGTGGCTCTCACCACTTTGAGGTGAAAGTCTAATTGCCAGACTTTCTTCCATGCTTTTTCCAAGGGTAGAGGTAAGCTCCCAGCTTCTGTTACACAGATCTGTCCACAGGGAAATGGCTCTGGGAAGCTCCCTACAAGCTATCCATGTTCATAGCAAGTGTATCACACACTGTAGGCTTTTCCTACCTAATTGCCGCTCTGGTTTTCAGCGTTCCGCACGCTGCAGTTACACGTGCTCTGTGGTCTGATTTAGCCTTAATCCTTTATTAATTGCTTCTTGTTCGAACGCCTTTGGAGCAGATTATCCTTCACTTCCAGCCTCTGCTACAACGCTATTGGCTTTCTTCATTTTGGTCCTAACGTGAGAAAAATAACCAAGAAGTCAGAAGTGAGGCTGTTTCATTTCTATCCGATTTACTCCTGTATCAGCAGGGCTGTGCTTTGAAAGATGAGCGATGGCCAGGGCTCAGCATGTCTGCTCCATGACACGGACAGAGATATTTCCCAGGGTCAGTCCACTGCTGAGCTTGAGATGGGCTCCATCCACCTCAGCCCCACGTCCTGTGTGCCCAGCCTGCCCTTGGGTCATAACGATACCCCATAAAGCAATTACAGTGGTACCTTGAGATACGAACAGACATATTTATATATATATATATATATATATAAGATACAGGCTGCGACTCGGTCTGTATTCTTGTTCGAGATCCGAGCGAAATTTCGAGATACGAGTCATGATTCGAGAAGCTGCTGCTAGTTGGCACGTTGACGCACGGGTCCAGTATCGGCAGTTTGATATACGAGTTGACTGACTTACGAGCTCGGTTACAGAACAAATTAAATTCGTATCTCAAGGTATCACTGTACTTGTTGCAATCCTACTGTGCGGCTGGAATGCAATCTCCACAAGTTACCAAGACATGGCTCTCTGTTTGCAAAAAGCTCCCAGACCAGTAGCAGGAATGGACACCGAAGTAAACAATTGCTGTGCTGAGAGAATTCTGCCAACGGGAGTGGTATTTGGGGCTGAGGAAGTCTTCCCAGCAATAGTTGATTTGGTCATGAAGGTCATGTGCAGGGAAGGCAGGGACAGGGCATTTCCAGCAGGGAACAAAACACAGTGTGCTCAGAGAACGAAAAGTCCTCTTTGGCTAAACATGGAAGGTGACATTGGAGGGGCAGGTAGGGGCCAGAGCCAGGCAGACTGTGTGTGTATGTCACAACAGTCTGGACTTTTTCTTTGAGGTTACAAGAACCAGCTCAGAGTGGGGGATTCCCACGTTTTTGGCTTGGGTGAGTGGGTTAATGTTTGGCCACATTAACAAGATGTGGAAGAGGGGAGGTTGACGCTTGCAGAAAAATTTATCCCTGAGGGGCTTAAGCACTGAGGTCAGGATGGCCAAAGGTTCCTTAATTTGCCTGCCTGGTGCTCAAGCCCGAGGTCCTCAAAATTGACTATATCCTGAATGGAGTGTAAATCTAATTGGCAGTTGATAAGTGGTACTGGGCTGGAGTACATTGTTGTCTCCTCACATGCCACTTCTTGTATTTAGATCATCTATGTCTGAGTCGGGTTTTACGTTCAGTTATAAGGAAGCACACTGTAGGCAGGCATACTATGTGAACGTTCCTAGCTGAGGTCTCAGACTGCTTTTTTCCGTGTAGTTGCTGAATTTTATTCCTGCAGAGTGGGGACATTCACTTGCATGTTCATCTTGCTTGGGGTAATCTAAAACAGTTATCCCTGAAAGACCCAGTGAAGAGAGAGAGGGAGAGAGAGCATCTGAGTTTGTGGTACCACCGGCTGCATCCACAAGTGGCATATATTTGTGGTGCATAGCTGTGATCACAGTTTAACAGTATCTAGGTCCATGTCAGCTGTGCAGGACGTAGAGGTTACTTACAATGAAAATTTTCTCAATCATCTGCTTGTACGTATTAAGGGCTGTTCACAAGTTTGTTTGGTGTGTGAAATTTCATGTCTATTTTGAGACTTATGCACCTTTATTGTGAAAGGAGGCCTTTTCAGAGTTGGGCGGGAAATCAATAACACACTACAAAAAGCATGAAAAATAACACTGAGAACTTGAGTAATTAGAATAAAAATTTATAATGGTGTGCAATAAGCTAGTGATCCATTTACTGTTAGGAACTCTCTTTTCTGTGTATAAGTGGTTATCAGCAGTCCTATCAGTGTTTCTGAAATGAATTGTTTTGTTATTTTCTCCCTAAGTTAGTCCTCAAAGGTTAATATTTCTGGTGTCCTTTTGATTTGAATATTAAGCTTCTCAGACCAAGTATGTCAATTCCACAGGTCAGTTGTTAAATTAACTGCCTTTAGTTAATCAAAAGTGGCTCACGATGTTAGTTTGTGGTATCAGGTAATATTGTTGCTGAAATCGGGTTTACTATGAACTCTCCGACATCCTCCCTGCCCCTACCCCCGCCCACAATTTTGTTTTATTTGAATATATTTTATTTTATAACTCAGGACACTGTAGGAAATGACCCAGTGGCTCCCATATTGTGGGAGAAAGTGAATCAAGTTTAAGAAAATAAAAATTAATGTGGAAAATGCATTCTGTATCTAGTTGATCATTATCAGGTAGGAGATAGACTGAATGTTCTATATTTTGACAAATTGGGCAAGACAGTGTTTCCAAATGAGTGACCCTGGGAAGAAGGAGTTAAGCAATCCAGAAATATTTATTGAGGGCTCATTCTGTGCAGGGTTCTGTGGAAAAGGTAGACTAGCCTAAGGCGTAAATAGTGGCTTTTAAGTGACTTGCAGCTACCTTAAGAGAATTAAGATCCACACACTCAAAAAAAAAAAAAAAAGGTCAAATAATGCAGAAAGGCATATGAGTCAGTGGCAAAGGAGTTGTCTAAACAGTCATGACTGTAGAAACACAGAGTGTGGAGAGGCGGTTATTACAGAGTGGCTTGTCCTGGGCAGAGGAGGAGGAGAAGAACGTGCAGTGCCCGGAGCCCAGAAGGATCTAGGATTTCCATGGTCACGAGGGGAGAAAGCAGTCACTGTTTCTGTCAAATGGTTTAACTGGATTCTCTACTTCTTGCCTGATAGACATTCAAAGCAAAGAGTGACAGGAGAGCAGGATCTGTGCTCTGTGCCAGGGTAGTAGGGATCTGACCACCCCAGCTCCATGGCCAAGGGGCACCTGATTCACGAGCACGCGTTCTCTTAATCGATCCTGTGTGCTCTCACCCAGTGATCAATGCTTTCTTCTGTGGGGGCAAAGGGACAAGGAGAAACCCTATGTCCATAAAACAGAGTCCTTTAGTAACCTGAACCTTAATGCTCCAACACACACATTTACGAGGTGAGACATGGCCTGCTAATAAGTAGAACCTCCATGAGTTAGGCTGTCTTTAGAAGTCCTTTGAGATTCAGTCTCACAATCTAACATAGTACTTAAGGGAGGATTTAAAGGAGCTATCTCCAGTGTGCATCTAGTGTAGGACATGGAATAGGGAACTCTGGGGTTTGCACTGGGTTGATTCCCAGAACAGGTCACCAAGATTTTGAACACCGATCAAGGCTGTATTTCTTCTGCAAACACCCTCTCTTCTTGACCATATATGGGTCCAGGAAACCTTAATGTGACTGCCTGCCATATATTCATTTGCATGCCCTGGGGACAGGAAGGATAGATGTGTGCCCCTATGACAGGCACTCTTCTTCTCAGCATTGCGGTGGGCCAGTGTCATAATCTGGCCGTCCTCCTATTGATTCTAGTTTTTTTTTTTTTTTTTATCCCCTGTGATAATACAATGAAGCATAACTGCTTTTTCCTCTTTTAAAATGTAATTTTAAAAAAACGCCTCGTGATGCTATCAAACAGAAGTTGGCATAATGGGAAGGTCAAGTATCTGGTGTTTTGTCTGCACATTTAATAGCCTTGCAGATAAAACTTAGAAAAAAATTATTTTGCAAATTATTTTTCTGAGAGTTGAGAGGATACTTGTCTCCCTGAGGAATTCTAGGACATCACAGGCTGTTCTCCATGTTTTTGAGAGCAGTCTGAACGTGACCGGCAGTAACACGGCACAATGAGTAAACGTATTTTAAGTGTTGTGCAACTTAGTACAAGCCCCTGATCCCTAACCTGCAGTTTGAAAATTCAGAAACCCTGGAAACCGAAAACATTTTTGTAGTTTTGTAGGAAACTTACTTGATAGCTAAACCCGACCTGAACGAGCTTGAGAGTATTTCTGGTTTTACGCAGAACACTCGATGTGCATACATATTATAGCGCACATATTAACATGAGTGTGGGTCCCGCCCCAAGCCTCTCCTGGGAATGTTGTGTAATGATTGGAATAGCCAGAATCACCATTCTAAAACGAGGGAAAAATCCGGGTCCTCTAACACATCTGGCCCTGAGGGTTTCTGCTAAGGGCTGGCTTTAATGGAGTGTTGATTTCTTTGAGGGTCTCTAATACAGTACCACACATGGGGTGGGGGGATGGTTAAAACAGAAATGTCTCCTCTCACAGTTCTGGAGGCTAGAAGTCTGAAATCAGGGCGCCAGGGAGACCATGTGCTCTCTGAGGGTTCTGGGGAAAACTCCTATCTTGACCCTTGTCTTTTCTGGTGAGTGCTGCAATCCTTAGCATCTCTTGGCTTATAGGGGTGTCTGTGCAGTCACGTGGCCCCTTCTCCCCCTGTCTTCACATCACCTTCCCTTGGGCACGTCTGTCTCTGTGCCCCGGGGCACAGCCACGTTGGATTAGGGCCCACCCTAATGACGGCATTTTAACTCTTCCCTCTTTAAAGACCCATTTCCTGACAGGTCATATGCTGAGTGAAACTTCAACACATCCTTTTTGGAGGGACTTGACTTAGCCCATGCCACAGGGAATTGTTCCCGTGAGATACTCTGTTTTGTCCCCTGTGTTCAGGGCAGTGTGCAGTCTGAGACCTGTGCCTCATGGCTTTCCTGGTGCCCTGGCAGCTGCTACACTGAATGGGTGTCACACTTCAGGCTTCAGAAGCTGTCACATGTCGTCTTAACCCCATGTGAGGGAGGGGTCCTTTCCCACAGAGGACCTCACCTGTAAGAAGACAGATTCTTGCAGTGCGAACTGGCCTGGGCTTGGGGTACACTCCTGAGGGACCTCTGGCACCGTTGCCACTCCCAACCCTAGAAGTCTAGAATGTTCCAACGTGTTTTGAAGGATTGTACAGAGAGTGCCTAGAGCAGTTCTTGGCACGTAGTACACACTCTGGGGCAGAGATATTGATAATTTTATGTGCATAGGAAATGCCTAGCCATATACATAACTGTCCCCTGGCTCCCTCTTCTCTCTATCACTTCTGTCTGCCCCCTAAAACTGGCTCCATAAAGCCTGTACTCAGATAGTTGTTGTTTAGTAACCCGCATGGTGTTACCCTCTGCTAGACCTTTGTCCCTGAGCAGCCAGCACACAGGGCCTCAGCAGGGTCCACCTCTGCGATGCTGGGGGGCACTGATGCTCTGTGAGCCTCTTTAGTCCTCACGACCCGGAGCAAGCGTGGTGGCCGACACAGTGTGCAGGCAGAGCTCAGGGAACTGATGGCTAGTCCCGAGTCAAACACGCCTTTTTCTCTCTGTTTAGTTCAGTGGTTCTTAACCTTTTTTGAGGTACCGAACCCAACAGTTTCATATGCGCATTCACCGAACCCTTCTTTAGTGATAAATAAAATATTATTTTTTTCCCCAAATTCAAGACATAGGTCTATGTTTTTTTACTGGTGCACAAAATGATCCGTGCATGAACATCACCTTGCTCAAAGAACAAAACCAACAAAGTGCATGAACTCACAACACATTATGGTATTACTTTATTCTGGCCTCCGCGGCAGAGGCTTCTCTGAACCCCTGAGACCGACTCATCGAACCCTTAGGGTTCGATAGAACCCAGGTTAAGAACCACTGGTTTAGTTAATAAAGGCTGCATTGCCAGAGTCGTTCCCTACCTGAGAGTTTGCCCTCTTTCCTAGTTCAGCACAGGTCAGAGTGGATTCCACTTTGGTATCCAGTTTGAAGTCCCTCTGCTGGACCAGCGGCATACCTTTTCGACCATAAGGGCATGGGTGGGATTAGCCAAGGAATGGACTTCAGCATTACAGGAGGGGTTGGCTTTGGAAGTCTGTGGCCACACTTGGTGGTGGCCCTGACATTCTGTGTCTGTGTGCCTGTTTTCTAAGCTACTGGCTTTATAAATTGGGGGTGGAGGGAGCTAATTTATAAACAGTGAAATATAGTAAAGCAATTTTATGAAGTTCGAGTTGGGTTGACTTTTTGAACCGGGAGGGGAGTAGATAGATGAGCAGGCAGGTGCCCGTATACCAGCAGAGTCAGGTCTGGAGCAAACCAGCCTCCAAATCCTCCCAACCCCACTCTTGCTTTACTTCCTTTAGAACTGAATTCCTGACAGGCTCTTACTATGACAGGGTACTCCTAACATTACTCTCACTAGACAATAGTGTGTTTTTAAGTAGGCAAGAACTGACCTGCCTTTCCTCTCTTCCTTCCTGTCACCTCCATAGAAATAAGCATAATGTGGCGCTGGCAGGTAAGTTACAGGTACAGATAGGCCTTGTAGGTTGCCCTTCCTGTGACCCCAGTCAGTATGGCGGTGTCAAGGGGCCATAGTAAGCCCACCAGGCCAGGCAAAGTGGCATCTGGGAGAGATGAAGCCGTCCCCTCCTCCTGCGCTCTCGGGAGTGACTGGCTAATGAGGGCAGAAACACTGAGCTGAATGAGCTCATTGGTCTGGAACTGGAGAAACAGAGGAAAAGATGGAGGCTCAGTGGTTTTCACAGGTGCCCAGATAAACAGATTGTTACAAATGCAGATGATCAGCTCCTCCCTCAGATCTGATGGGAAACTGGGGGTAGGGCCCAGCAATCATGTTTTAACCTGGTGTCCCCTCCCTCCTCCAGGTGATTCCAATGCCCAACATAGTCTGAGAACTCTACTCTAGAATTCCTAAGCTCCAGGACTTCCACACTCACCCCAGCCACATGTGATGCTATGTGGTAGAACTAACGTGTCTGCCTCTACGTACAACAGGGAGAGTGTATGTAGGTATTCTAGATTGTTCTAGTTAATCATTGCTGTGGGGAGACACCATCAAAGGGTAGGTACTGCCAAGACAGAGCAAGTATGAAGCTCTCAGTAGGTATCTGGGAAAGGGTGGAGTAGGCTGTTTTAAGGAGGGGCCGTCCTGAGACAGGATTGGGGCACTGATGGGGGGAATATTAGAGTGTTTCCATGATCATATCATCCACTTCGTCATTTTCCATAGGATTAATATTTCTCTGTGATACAGGTCTTATGTGGCGATTTTGCATGTGCCCAGCCCACAGGGCCTTCTCTGGCCTGGATAGTTAATGGATTGAGCAAATTTTTTTTCTATTTTTCTTAGAGTATAAAATACTACTTAAATAATAGAGTTGGACTAATATGGGTTTCAAAGATCTTTCGGGACGATTAGCGTTTAAATTCCATCGCTTGTAAGACCCAATCCTCTAATCAGGCAGCCCAGGGTTCTCAAATCAGCAGGGGCCAGAGGAAAATATTGGGAGAGGACGTGGCTCCCTCCAGATGGTTAAATGGGGGAGCCATGTCCGTTGCATGCTAACCTGAGAGTCGTTTATGCATCTATTATTAACACATTTGCCCTGTTCGTAAGATTTCTGCCTGTGATACCTCTTGAAATTCCTGTCCTACTTCTTTGGAGAGCTAGATGTTTCTTACCCTTTGTGTGAAATAATTTACATAAATATTTACCAGCTAATGATACTTCTGTCTGCAGGTATTAATTCTGTGGGGCATTTGGTAAGTGAAAATACAGTATGTTAGAGATAAGTTGACCACTGTAACTATGACCCAAGGTTGGGAGCCCCAAGTGACCAGTTGTAGAAGGCAAGGGACAGGAGCACTGGCTGTGACTAGAGAGTTCAAGACTTGAGTGTCTGGAAAGGGTTTGGGTTAGGAGTAAGCCACTGGTTGTTCCAAATCCCAAAATTCTAAGTGAAGTAGCCAAAAACATATTTTTTTAACTGCTTTAAAGATTATGCCTGAACTGTAACATTTTAAGGCCTCCTTTGTCTGCTTAGGACCAACATAAGAATGCATTTGAATGTAAATTTACTATTAATTTGTTGTGGTTGTTGACAGGTTGTACATATTGAAGAGTGAGGAACTCATCACGAGTATTGGTAATGAGTAATACATTCCAAAGTATACTTCATGCCTTCCAGTACATCTTGAGGACTGGGATATATGTGCATATTCTTTCAAAGATCTTTTTTCGGAAACTTCATTGAAGGCAGGTTTCTGGATAGAAAAAATATTTGAAGCTCCTTTGGATTTGTTATTGAGTTGAAGGCTAGCTATGAAATTACAGGGTTCATTGACCGATGGAAGAACACATGATAGTTAAAGCGAATGTGTAATTATTGATATTTTTATAATTTTTTGTATTTATAAAAGTAGTACTTGCTCAACAGTAGAAAATTTAGGAAAAAATAACCACAAGAAAGAACAACTATTAACCTTAACTCTGTTCTCAATTACTTTCATACATATAGAATTAGTCATATTTTTAGACCCTGCTTATTTCTTAATGTTATACCATGGTTATTTTTCCCACTTAAAAATATTTTACTCCCACTTATATTAAAAAAAACATGACTTTAATGTTTTATGATATTCTAGCCCACGATTATACCATAATTGATTTAATCACTTCTCTACTGGTCTAGAAGGCTGCTTCTAATGTTTTCCTATATACAGTGCTGTCATGAGTATCTTTTGCGGATAAATATTTGCCTGCATCTCTGATTATTTCTTTAGGATTAATCCTTAGAAATAGATTTGTTGATCAAAGGCATCCACATTTGGATGTTTTTGATACCCGCTGGCATAATGCTTTCCAGAAAACTTGGTAATTATTTCTTTCAAGTAGTAGAATATTACAATGTCTGCCTCTCTTTAGAAAGTTATAACTTTTTTTGTCTTTGATAATGTTAGATGAAAACTTTAGTTTTAATATGATTGCATGTGTGTGTTTTATTACTTCTCTCACACTATCTAGGTAATTTTCCCCCTTGTGTTCTGTGTTACTTCTTCATCAGTACTTCATGTAACACTGTCTATAGTAGAAAAAGTGGAAAAGAATGAGGAAACCTACAGACCAGGTTTCCAATGAAACTCTCTGGGTTAGTGAAGTCTCAGTGTGTCAGATACATCAGGTAGTCAAAATGAATTTGACCTGTGGTGCTATGTAACATGCTACACTAGCCCTCTGCTCTTTGCTAATAGGGAGCAAAGGCACGATCCTTGTACAGGCTGTCCCAGGAGAGTTTGAGCAACTTGATTTTACAGGAAAGAATTATTGCTTCCTTTGTGTTATGGTTGTGGCTGAAAAATGAAGACCTTTTTTTATTGTTCTTCTGATATCCAAGGATCTTGAAAGGACCCCTTTAGAGCTGGTGGTCCAGGCAATACCATTCCAACTTGGCTGCAACTGAATATAATCTACTTTGAATGCTTTGCCCAGTGGAGGCAACTCTGCCTTCCTCCCTGTTCTCCTTAGGACCCTGCCTGCTCTAAGCTATGTGGATCTCAGCAAAGACTGTTTAGTCTGATGAAAACAACTGAATGATCGTTGCAAAAGGACTGACTGGCCTTTATACATTCTTGTTTGTCATAGACCACTTCAGTGAGTCAGATGGGGAAGGTCAAGCACCACCCCATTAATGATACGTCAAGACTGTCCTTGTTGAGAATGTCCCAGGAGGGGGAGCAGTGGGCATGTGCAGAAAAGTCTTATCAGCAATGGAGGCGAAATGAGAACCCTCTCTGAATTCTTTAGACCTAGTCGAGGTCAGCGCAAGCCTGAATTCACGCAGTCTCTGTGAGATATAAGTGGAGAGAGTCCCAGAGATGGGAAGCTCCTTGTTGTCTCACCCAGGGCTCCCTCCCCAGATCCCCTTTGTCCCCAGGTCCTGCAGCTTCGATGGGCCTTTGCCTATGCTTTCCTCTCAGGAAAGCTCACCCTGCTCTTGGCCCTCCCATTCTGATGTTAGAGACTCCCCTCAGGCACGAGGGCCCCAGTGGACCAGTCCATAGAAATCACCTGGAATTCTTGGTAAATGCAGATTCCCAGGTCCAAAGCCCAGAGACTGTGATCCAGTAGGCCTGGGGTGGGGCTTGGCACCTGATGGCAGGCAACTCAGGCTTGCACGAGGTCAGGAGTCACGGCAGTGTTGTGTTCCAGGGTACATTCTTGGCTCACTGCCACCGTCATTTCTGTACTTCTCTGTGCCCCATTCACATGGGGGCAGGGACTGTGTCTTTTATTTCCCACGATTGTTCCCGTGCCTGGAATATGGTAGTCACTCAATAAATAGGATGTTGTTTGAATCCTAATATCAGTTTGTTGTCTCCTTTTAAAGGCTGAACAGAAAGAACATGAAGCCTCAGTAGTTTTACTCTGAGGAGAAAACAAAAAGTTCCAAAAATAGAATTTCTCTTCTAATCTACAAAGCATTGAGCTTCTTAGAGAGTAACCTGAATTGTACTGAACACCAGCCTGAATTATACTGAACGCCAGCCACGAGGACAGTGTAGCTACTTGCCAAGAGTTACTTCAGGTGAACTTCATTGTAAATAAGGTTACTAGTTTGAGCATCTCCACCCAGACCCCCAGGGGACTTCCATGAACCATGAGAAAGCAGAGATAACTTAATGTGCTGTGCTTGGTGGCACCCAGTTTTACTACAAGGTAATCGGTGTCACGTCAAATTAGCGCTCACAGCAGTAGTAGGGGCTCAGAGGAGTAACAGAGACCCTTAAAAGTCTTGCAAGAGAAGCAAGAATAGAACCCCAATAATAGTGGCTGTCATCGGTAGAGCACAGTACTGTGTGTTTGGTGCTAAGTTGGGTGCTAATATTAATACAGGCAGTCCCTGGGTTATGAATGAGATAGGTCCTGTAGGTTTGTTCTTAAGTTGAATTTGTATGTAAGTTGAAATGGGTACATTTACCTTTGAGATGCAACTTAGATGTTTGTCTTAACATAGTATTTATTTTTACTTTTCTGTGCATATAAATACTTAAACTTTACTTCCAAACCTACAGAACTGATCTCGTTCATAACCCAGGGATGCCTGTACCTCGTTCTCTCTGATTCTTACAGTAACCCTCTGAGTTAAGAGTTGTCATTACCATTTCATAAACAGTCTGAGGTGAAGAGTAATCAAGTGACTGACTGAAGGTCACTCAGATTGGTGAGGCCGAGCACTGAGACAGCAGGGGAAGGATACCTGGTCGTCATCTTGTCTGCCTCCCTCCACACCCCACCTGTTCTGTTTATTATAACAGTATTATGCATTAATGATGGACAACAACAAGATTTTACGACAGTGTAAAAGAGTAACGTGAAAACGAAAACTCTACGTCCCTATGCCCTATATCTACCCCCGATAGTAATAATTGCTGATGGGCTACTTCTGTGTCTTTCTGAATCTTTCTGATGCTCTAGGAGGGACAGGTCATTGTAAACGGAGCTAACCATTGACCTCAGGACTCGGCGGCCATTTTGTAACAAAGGTAGGAAATGTCCTAAGGATCTGCAACTTCAAGGACAAGGGTTCTTCCAGAACCTTGGTCTTTGTCACAGGGCTCCTGTGGAGTCATGTGAAAGGACTCTGGGAACTTGTAAAGCCAATAGTCGAGGCCACCATCACAGCAGCCTGACCCGTGCAGGTTCACATTGGATTCGAACAGTCGGTAATGAAACAATGGAGCCAAGAACTGGTGAGCCATCAGCTTTAATTCTAGCTTGCACCCGGCGGGCAAGCAAAAACACACACTGGGCTCCAAAACCCACACATTCAGTGCTCACAAAGCTATTGACTTATCCGAGTTTCCTAGAATCAAAGGTTTCTAGCTCACCAGACTTATTCACCTCTGTTTCCCATCTCCTCCTGCACAAACTCTTAACAAACTGGTTTCTTCCTCAGCACTCTGCCATCTTGGCTGCTTCTCTCCTCCACGTGGCCTTAATCTGATCTCTCTCTCTAATACTAACTTCAAGAACTCAGGAACCAAGAGAGAGAGAGAGAGAGAGAGCTCCCTACTGCCCCAGTTTATAGCCTAGAAAATCCAAACCTTTAATCCAATTATACATACAAGAAAGTCTCTGATACAAAGCCACCCATCTGAGGCATAATGGAATTCCTCAGGAGAGTGCACCACCCTACATCATCCAATAAATCAAGGGTGTGGAGAAGAGCTTACTCTTAAACTAAGCCTTAGGCTATAACGACCCGGCCTGCCCACAGCCTGTTCCAGAACACACATTAATAGCAACGAACTTCCACGTGGGCAGCACCATCTTTAACAAAGTGAGCATAATATATTTTATCTGCCCAACAGAACTGAATTCTTCCTTTACCAAGGCTGCAGAGCATTGTGTTCAGAAACGAAGCCCACCAGGGGCTAAAACCATAAGCAAGCATTTGAAAAGAAGCTGGTGGTGAGATTTGCTGTCCCTTAGGCTTGCCCTGCCACACACACACACCCTGTTTGTTTTAGTTGTTGCTTAAACAAAATGTTTTTGATACATAGTAGCTAAGTTGGCTGGAAGCTGGTGACATGTATAGGGAAGTATCAGCCCAGTGATGGTCAAGAGTCCTCATATTCAAAACTGTGGCTTCACCCTTTATGTCCTGCAGGAGAAAAATCTCTTGGTAGAGGTTAGGATCTTATTCCCTCTTGCTCCTGTATCTTTAGGAAGTTCCATGTTTACCTAGGATGGGATGGGCTGTAGTTCTTAGACTGATGAGAAACAAGTTTGAATTGTTCTGAGATTCAGAATATTCTGATGAAAAGGGACCATCCAGTCTACTGGCTTTAAACGTTTTCATTGCCTGACCAGTGGTGGTGCAGTGGATAGAGCGTCAACCGAGGTTCAAGACCCAAGGTCACTGGCTCATCCTGGGGTTTCCAGCTTGATTCCTGGGTCACTAGTTTGAGCCCAAGGTTGCTGGTTCAATCCCTAGTCAAGGTGCATATGAGAAGCAATCAGTGGATGCACAACTACCTGGAACAAGTTGATGCTTCTCTCTCTCCTCCTCCCTCCCCCTCCCTCTTCTTCCCTTCCCCTCCTTCTTCCTCTTTCTTCCTCTGTCCCTCCCTTCCTCTCTTGCTCTCTGTATAAAAAACTTATGTCTAAAACCCTGTCTACAAAAAATAAATCCTAATATATAAAACAGAGTATGGTGGAATGTTAACCTGTAGTTACCCTGAGATAGTTACACAGGACTAAGCTCTGTCGTTCAAAAGCCAGTGATTTAGTCCAACCCCTTTATTTTGGATATGCAGAAATTAAGGTTCACCTCACTAATGTGACATGTCTGAGGTTACATAGCTAGTTATTTGGAGTGCTCAGAAGGAGATAAGGATCTCAAGGTGTGGCCTTCCCGAAGGTAGACACTTAGCTCAGGCATCTCGTTCCTCCTCCCACCACAGCAAAGATAAAAATTATATCATAATAGCAGTCACAGCCAAAATGTTTTCTAGCATGGCAGGATTCTAGAAACTCCTGTCCCTAGACATTCCTTCTAAGCAGCTCTCTTGTTGGTCAGCTGTAGCAGATGCAGCAAGGCCGAATAGCGGACACTCAGGGCCGGATTCTGGAGCAAGTGCACCTGTCTCCCTCCCTTCCCATCCGCCCTATTTTACTTATTAACCTTGCAGAAGCTGCTTGACCTCTGTCTCCTTTTCTCATCTGAAAAGGGTGCCAACTTCACAAGCTTACCCTGAAGATCCAGTGAGACATGCATGTAAGCTATCTTGCGTGTGCCAGGCGAGGACTAGAGGCTTCGTGGTGCCTGGACACTGGGCTTCTGGTGACAGCAATCTGAGTGCCAGTGGTGCTGGCCGCTGGGGTAGAACTGATTCCTGTTCTGGCTGCTCCGGCACCTTCCTGTTCAGTTTTGGATTCCCGATGCCCCGATGCATAGCTCTGCTTTGTGCTTTAGCTGTCTCCCTGCTGAAATGGGAAAATACAGTCATCTTCACTCAGCTGGGCCAAGCAGGGCCATGCAGAAATGCCCACTTATGACCTTTGTTGATTTCACCCTTTCTTGCCCACCCTTTTCTGCTGCTTGCCAGCGCTTGTGTGTGCACCCCTAGCAGACATAATGTCGTCAGTACTCAGTAAATATTTGTCGATATGAATGGACCGCAGTGCCATCAGAAAGGGAGGAGGGACCCAAGACCAGTCTGGGCAGCTCCCACCAGCACCACCCTTCAACTTATATCTGCCTGCCCTTTAACCAGCCCAGCCTGTGCCCTGTGTTCCCGCCCCTTGAACTTGCACCGTGTTGTCCTATCACCAGCTCCCACACCTTGGCCGTTGGTTCTTGCTTCATGTTGAATTCTCTTTCAGGAGATTCTTGGTTGACCTTTCATGGAGACACACTAGTCCCTGCTTGTACCTGGATGAGCGCTTCAGGATATGCCCTGGCCTGCCTACCTTGTTACAGTTGGGGTACATTGTCCCGGACCCCCCTCTCAATCCCCAACTGCATGTGTCACTTACTGGGAACTATTTAGGGACTACAACCTGAGGTCAATAAATAATTAGTAGAAGAATGTGGATGTTCTATTAAAGGGAATGCTTAGGTCTTTATTGCAGTTATGTAATAGGCAGCAATCATAATAGCCGAGGGACATGAAAACAAGATGCAGTCAGGCGGGTTGACGGAGTTCTCTATAATGTGGTCTTGTGTGTGTGAGCTTGTGCTTGTACCTTCAAGGCCTATTGGGAGCCTGTTCTTGAGATAACAGAGAGATCAGACCTGGTGCTTTTTTTTTTTAAGCAATAGTTTGGTGGCGAGAAATGGAATATTAGTTTCTATAGCTAAAAAAAAAGTAGACTTTAAAAACCATCTAGGACACTGGTTCTCAGTGTGGTTCCTGGATCAAGGGCCGAAGTCTTACGAGGAATTTGTCGGAAATACAAATTCTAGGGTCCTACCCCAGACCTACTGGAATATTTGGGGATCTTTGGGGTTGGGGCCCAGCAATCGGTGTTTTAACTACTCCTTCTCCAGGCAGTTCTGATATGCTCAAGTCTGAGAGGCACTCAGCAATGACTGCTAATTCATCACCCCAACCATGGCTCTGATTAGGAAGGTGCTCTTGGGGTCTTTAAACCTAGATTAGGTCTGTCTCCTGATACATCTTTATTCTAAGGTTGAAGGTGTTCAGAAAGGGAGAAGTAGATGCCTCTGTTAAAGAAGTAGATGTTCTTTAACCAAGCCTTATTCTAAACCAGAACATTTTAATATAAATGAGCAAATTTTGTTGCTGTTTTTTTAAAGATGTGTTCCCATTGAAATGTATTTTATGAGTAGTAAAGATCATATATATATGTGTATATATATATATATATATATATTTTTTTTTTTTTTTTTTTTTTTTTGCTCTGACTCTTGATTTGTGTTGTGCATGTTGAGAATAGTCCTGTTTTTACTAAACTTTTAACTTTGTCACACCTTTCTCTTTCCTTAAAGATTTCATGGTACATTTATTGAAAAATCAATGTAGTCTTAAGCATTTAACAGCACCGTATAATCTTTGGAAATGTCCTAGATGATGAAAAATAAGTGTTAATCGTCATGTTTTAGCCACTAAGGTGTAATTCTCAAAGTGGGTAGAAATGAATTACCAGCTGTAGATAATTAGAGGAGTGAAAATTTGGGGATTGAATACATGGGAGCCTTTTCTCTAATTTTCAGGGTCCCAAGTGTAAATGAAGAATTTATATCCCAAATTCTTATAAAGTGGTAGTTTGACTAGATTTGAGCTGTACCAAGTTACCAATGCCAGAACGTGTGAGTGGATTTATTAAACTCTTAGTAAATAGATAGTTCATCTTAAGTAATCTTTTCAATTCTGTCCTGGTTTTCTATTTCCTAAGGAGATAATAGGAACTCTGGGATTTGTAGTCAGGAAACCTGAAATTTAATCTAGACTTTACTTAAATCTATAAAATTATGCCAATCTTCCTTGATGGTGTGTTTTTGAGTTTTTGTTTTTGTTTTAATCTATAGGGTGATAGTTGTTAGTTTAGATGAACAATGTCTTTTACCTCCACTAAAGGAAAAAAATTTTTATATAAATAATGGAAATCAGAATATAAATAAGACATGAACTAAACTTTCTAGCTAGATTTTGCTAATCTGAACAAATTAGTATGCTTTTGAATATTTTTTATCAATCTTTTCAGAATCGAATTAAGAAAAAACTATAGCAGATGAAATATTTTGATTTAATAGGGAAGATTATCTCTAAAGTTGGAATAAGAGTTTCATGATATTTTTGCTTCTAACGACATTATTGGCTCTTGTTTATAGAAATTTAGTGGTATATTTACTTAGTAGGTATGTTGAAAATATTACTGGTTAGTTTGTAGAATTTACATAAGATGGGTTATTAACTGATATTTGCATTTCACTTAGGTTTTGGCTAATTTCTTTCTTTGTCATTTTTAAAGGAAAAGTGTAATCCTATTAAATCTGTAATATTTTCTTGCAGTGATCCATACGTGAAACTTTCATTGTACGTAGCGGATGAGAATAGAGAGCTTGCTTTGGTACAGACAAAAACAATTAAAAAGGTAGGTGTTCATTCTAATTTAATTCATTTAAGCCAATTATGTATTTTGGTTCTGTAGAAATTTGTATATTAAGATTAAGATGGCAATTTTTTTTGCCTGACCAGGCGGTGTCTCAGTGGATAGAGTGTTGGACTAGGATGCAGAGGATCCGTTTCAAAACACCGAGGTCGCTGGCTTGAACTCAGTCTCATCTGGTTTGAGCACAGCTCACCAGCTTGAGCCCAAGATCGCTGGTTTGAGCAAGGGGTCACTTGCTTTGCTGTAGTGGCCCCACACCCCTGTCAAGGCACATATGCGGTAGCAATCAATGAACAACTAAGGTGCTGCAACAAAGAATTGATGCTTCTCATCTCTCTCCCTTCCTGTCTGTCTACCCCTATCTGTCCCTCTCTCTGTCTTTCTCTGTCTCTGTTACACACACACACACACACACACACACACACACACACACAGATGGCAATATTTTTATTTTAAGCATCTCTCTCTCTGTTAAATCTATACATTTAACATTGAACAAACTTTTCAGTGTAAACCCAAGATACTGTTTCTTGCACTTAGTTAAATGACTGTAAAAACAGTATTCTTAAAGTGAGTATTATCACAAGCAGCGTTTGTTTCCTGACAAAGAGTACAGCAAAATAAGTACCTGTGCTTGTTGACTTCTTATTTCCCACAAAGAAATTTAAAATAACTTCAAATATGTTTAATGAAACAGAGTCACTTGGGGAAAGTGGTAGGCACAGAAGGAATGGTTTCACTTGAAACAAGTTTTTCCAAAGGAAGCAAAATACTTGCTTAACTACATGAAAACAAATAAAAACTATTAATAATAAAAGTATGTTTATATGTGTATGCTTTACTTTTCTAAATTTCACACACATGGTTTCATTAAAGCTGTTTCCGTAATTATATTCTAATTCACCTATCTCCATGTTTATATCATATAAAATATTTACTCCGTATTTGTGTCATTTGTTGGAGATGCATTTTTGTTTTTAAAAAATATCAAAAGCTCTGTTATTTGTCATGCTTCAGTGTTATTTATGGATTGCCTTTATTTTTTCCTCACAGCCTTTGGGTAGTGAGATAACACTGTGATAAGCATTTCCTGGAGTGCCTGGTGGCTTTTAAAAAAAGAAATGGTACCTGCCCCACTGTCGTGTGGACACCAGGGTGCTCTCTCCAGGTCATTTTGTGCGAGGAATAACAGCGGTAGCCCTCTGCCTGGCATTGGGCCTGGCGTTAAAAATCCGTTTTGATTAGCGGGGAGAATGCCTGTGAAAGAGGGAGGCCATTGTTTGCTGTGCTAGGCGCTGTCCCTAGTTCGGTTATCGGTGGGGAGGGAGGCCCGCCATGCAGGGACTGCAAACCCGGGTCCGGTCGTCTGCTTCACGCGGCAGGAGCTGAGAAGCCGAGAACCAAAGCCACGAAGCCTCACGGAGGCCTGGGCCATTGGCGGGTGTTTTTCCCCAAAGGAAGGGCCTCCTCCCGCCTTCGCACGGTGGAGGGCACGGCTCCGTGGCTGGGGCTGCGCTGCCTACTTAGCGGCCGGCCAGCCTCCTGGTCGGTATTACTGTGCCTGGATCCCGGGGTTTAAGAACTGCATTCCCTCTCCTCCACTCGTGGCTGTGTGCCTGGCTGTCGTGCGCTGTGGTCCCACGTTGGTGGCTGCTTCCCTCGCCTTTCCTTTGCTTCCTCCCTTCAGTGTTTCTCTGATGCCTGGTCCCCAGGAGGGCTGCAGCCCTTGGCAAGGTTGGGCCTGCCCTACCTCTCCCTGGCTGCCAGGCGCCCTTTCCCCTCCCCCACTCCAGTCATCGCTTCAAGTATGAAACCCCATTATTTAGGGTCCAATTCACTGTTGAGTTGTGGGTGGGAAAGTGCTGATGCGTTTAATATGCCACTTCAGTGTTGTACAAATTCTGTGGTTTTCATTTTTTATGGTGTATTGTGTTATTATTATTATTAGTTTGCTTCCTCCTACACTAGTATGTTAAAGGAAATAGGTTAAGAAAAGCAAATATTCTGACTACAAAATATCTATGGCCATTGGTGAGGCTGTGATTTTCAGTCTCAAATTTTTACATATAATTTTTGACACGTGTTTATTATACATTTCTAAAATATACAAGCATATACAGGTATATATATATGTATATATACATATGTATTTTCATAGTATCTGTTTCATCTTCGTTTCAAAGATGTTTGACAGTCCATATTGCCTGTGCTGAGACAGTATCCTTTCCGTGTTCTTGTGCAGTATATCTTTAAGTAGGTTGATATGGATGGAGCTGGACGGATGGATGGATGGATGGGTGGTTGTATAGACAGGGAGATGAACTGAAGGATAGGGAAAGGAATATTTTTAAACCTGGCTATTTGAAAGGAAAATAATTTACTTTTGATTTTAACTGACAGATATTTTCCTGTTATATAATCTGATCATCAATATTGTTCTTATAAAGTGTTCGTCAGATTTGAGTAGTTACAGAAATAGTGACCACATCTACCCTCACACCACCTGCATCGCTTCTTTTCAAATCAGATTTGTGGCATGCAGGTTGGAGGAAGTGAACAAAGTTTATTTTCTTCTTGATAGGATAATCATATCAATGTTAATTTCTTAAAAGATCTTTTTAGCTTAATGATGATGGCTTTTTGTAGGTCCCAATGTTATTTTTTCTGGCTGATAGCTTGTAATTTATGATTTCTTATCTATGAATCATCTGTTTCATAAATACATCCTTTCCCCATCTAGTTTGGTTTACAGAATAGCCCCAAATAATTGACTAAATGCTTCCTTTTTTTTTTTTTTTTTTTGCCATTTTAAAAATCTCTTAGATTTTTTTTTAATTAAAAAAAATGGTCAAGCAAATATGTGGACTACACCATACTAGGAACTGTTAAAGTTTCAAAGACTGTAAAAGATATTACAAGATAATTTCTCTTCCAGACGCTGAACCCAAAATGGAATGAAGAATTTTATTTTAGAGTAAGTTTTTCATTGTTTTTTGTAATACTTGTTGTTGATAACTAGATTGATATATTATCCTAATGATTCATATTATACAAAAGCTGTTAAAATTTTATTTTGAAATTCCTTTTAATGTGAGCAGCAGTTGGGTAGCCTCCTAACGTGTCCCAAATTTTCAAAGACTGCCGAGTGGTTACAAAGTCTGGACTTGTTTTATTTGGGATGTTTTAGGGGCAGAAAAAGAAAGGTATCCAAATACCATATTTTAGCTTTTCTTTTCAGGATTTTCTTTAAAAAAGAAATGGGGTGAAATATTATTAAAACAGTAGCTTAATTACCTCTATGAGATATGGGTTATGAGTTATTTTAGAGGTAGAATAAAACAATAGAGGCAACCTGATTTAAAAAGAAGCCTAGATATTACCAATCATATTCCAGTTAGTATGGAAAATTTTGTAATTCAGATATTTAGTGTTAGTATATGTGTGAAGTATAAAACTGCTTTTGGAGTTTAAATATCACCAAATTAGGTAAAATTTCCTCAACATTTTATATTTAATAGCTAGAAGACCTACCTATATATAGAAATGACTGAATTCTATAAATTAACAGAGATGATTATTTAGTGAGTTTTTGTGGTAGTTGCTGGGGTTATTGTATTGAAATTTTGGAAATATTAAGCTGCTCAGCTATATAGTGGAAAGAAAAAGGTGTTTTTTCTCTTCAAAATTAATACTTTCATTGTCTTTATAGCTGTGATATTAAAAACTACTGTACCTTGAGACCTTTTGATTAGTGCGGATTCCCAAAGGACAGTATTTTCATCAGACTGAATATAATTGGTCCTGGTTTCTTCTTTGAATCACGGTAGTATTTTATGTGTCCCAAACTTAGATCATACCTACATGTTTTCTATTGTCAGAGCTGAAGTATGGCATTGGTATTTTCATCCTTGGTGAGATCCTATGCATAGCCTCTACCAGGTGTATGTACAATTACCTTGTGAAGGGCTGAGAAGCCAATGGGAGCAGGTCGATGTTGTTGGCCCTTAATTAACTCTCAAATGGAGCTTTCCACTTGTAAAACCCCAGATGACGTACACCCTTTTCACTTTAACACCTTGGCCACATTTATGTCAGTTTTAGTGCATCCAACACTTTTTTTTTCAACTGATCATGGCTGTGCATATTATGTAAACTCAGTTTTTCTTGACTTTTTACAAAAAGGCCTTTTCATACTGCAAACCGTTATCGTGTGCCTAGTGCCACGGCCTGTGCGTGTGTTGGTCAGCAGGTCAGCCCTTCACAGAGCTTAGACTCTAAGCCCTCCATCCATCTGCTTGCTCCATCACTCACAGAGGGTGGCAGAAGGACAGGAAGCACAAGCTGTATGTCAACCGTTACTTCATTCACGAAGCAGCCGAGACTTACAGTGGACCAGGGTCCCATCCCGGGCTTTGCGACATGCAACTTTTTTGAACCTGGAAAAGCCACCCGAGGACTCACGTCCCCTGCAGGTTTCTTATTGCTCTCATAGGAGAGTGAAGTCCTCACTGAATGGGGCCGTTCTCAGGATTTACATGGTGACAGTATCAATGAGAACACCTCCCACCGAGTCTCACACAGGGCTGGTACTCACAAAATGACACTTGAATTTGATGATTCCTGCCACTCTGGGAAGGTTTTAGTAAAGAGACAGCAAAAAGACATTGACCCCATGGTTGCTAGAAGGGGACACATTTTCCTTGTCTCTCTAATGTTTCAAAGTATGGGCTGTGGAGACAAGCAGGCCAGACCTGGTTGGGGTTCTGGTTGTCCCTGCATACTTAGCCATGGTCTCTTAGGCAAGTTACTTCACCCTCATGGTCTCATCTCTTCACCTGTAAGATTGAGGTCGTCACCGTTACACATTGTAGGGTTCCTGCCAGGATTAAATGAGATTGTATGTTTTGGAGATTTAATAAGAAGATAGTTCCTGAAAAATAAACACAATGTAGTAAATGGCTGATTTTACTATTTTTTTCATTATTTTAATTATTTCATATTATTATTATTACTATTATTATTAGGCTTAAGGGCTAGCATCAGGCACAGACCTTATGAAGATGTAGCCTTGATCTAAAGCAGTGTTTTTCAACTGGTGTGCCACAAGAATTTTTAAAGCATGCAGCACCTGACTATTTTAGTCAGGGGCACTGACTACTTTTCCCTTAGCTTGTCAACTAGAAAAATGACATAGCCAACCATACAACAAGAGCCGTCCAGTGTGAAAGAATCAAAATTATATCTATTTTTTTTGTCATATTGGCAAAATAATATATTGTTTGGTGTACTGAAGAATTTTGCTAATAAGTTTATGTGTGCTGTGAGGTGAAAAAGGTTCAAAGTCGCTGGTCTAAAGGCATGAGCATACCTTTTGTAGAGGAAATTGCAAAACTCTTTAGAATTATCCTTTCTAACATTAAAAAAGCAGCTAAAAGCATTTTCTTTTACTATATCTCAATATTAGGCACAGAACAACGCAGAAATCAATAATAGGAAACTTGATTTAGTAGAGACAGGATTTCCAGAAGAAGCCAGGTACTCAGATTACACAATTGAAGTGGGTGTATTATAAAGCATTCTGTTCTTTAGTTCTTATTTCATGCTTTGAGTTATTTCTGCCTGTTTCTGAAATACTATTTATGTTCCTATAGGTGAACCCATCTAATCACAGACTCCTATTTGAAGTATTTGATGAAAACAGATTGGTAAGTGGGTCCCAATTTTTATTTTTACTTCATTTTATTAAAAACTTAATTTTTAGAGCAACATCTTTTAAAACTCTGTTTCTGTTGTACTTCTGACAGTACGTATGCCACCCCTGCCCCTGGCAAAGCCTTTCTTCTTGTTCCATTACTAGCTCATGATTCTAACAAATATTCTTGTATGACTAACACACAAATTTTATTTGTATATATGCATGTTCTTATCACAGTTAATACTAGTGAAAGTCACACTGATGCTATAGCAAACCACATGCTTCTGTTCTTCTGTTGGGAATTCAGAATGGTAGACCAGTCTGAGAAGAGGTCATCACTCCTGTAAGCAAACCTTTCAGGGATTTTAAATGTAAGCAAGACTAACGGTACTATTACCTATTCAATTATGAATCTATGGCGGTTCTCTCTGGAAAGACAATCCAATTAACAGTAGGTAGCACAAAGTAAATCTATATTAGCAAGTAAAATTAAGCTGTATTTTGAAAGTGGAATTTTCTCCAGGGAAATTAGTAGAAAATACCTTCAACCAAAGATAGGCCGGAGGCATAAGCCTGCTACAAACTAACATTTTAAATAGAGAGATTCTCTATCTATTTATGTGATAAAACTAAGTTTTTGTTTTAGAAATGGAATTTCAGAAGCAAATCTGGCTTAGTGCATTTTGCCAGTTACCTAACTAGAATGTAAACATCAAGTTACCCATGAGTCAAGTGTTCCAACTATGCAACTATGGAAATGAACTTGATGTTACGTGCTAGCTTTTAAGGTACTCTCAGAATTTTTACTAGAACTCAGTGTAGTCAGTTGTCACTCATTCACTTTCCCTGAAACTTGCATATATTTTTGGGTTAGAATGAATGTTCTTATGAACCGTTCTTGCTGCAGAATTCAACTTCATGTTTTTAAATAGCTTGAGGTTACTAGACTGTTTGATCTGGAGGAGCCTTATAATATAGCTCACTTAACTCCCTTCCCTTGCTGCCGAGGGAAGTGAGCTCTGGAACCCTTAAGTAATTTTGACACGGCAGTCAGTGGCAGTGCCCTGATGGAGACTGCTGTTCTCTTGAGTCTCAGGCCATTGGTGATGAATAACCAGGCTTCTCACCCTGGCTAGAGAACTTGGGAGTGTGTTTAATCTCCTCTGCTTAGCGTTCTTCTCCAAATTAGAAAGCCAACAGGTTCTGGCCTACCCCCCTGGTATCTTTTTTATTAAAACCATATTTGGGTTCTCGGTGGTGGTGCATAGAACTCAATCTTTTTTTTTCTTTTTAACCTGGGGTCATACTTAGTTGTACTACCCAATTAAATCCGTGTTGCTGTGTGTCTGAAGTTATTTTCTGGTTTAACTGAATGGGAGATTCAGCTGAGGGTGCTGTTCTGAACACCCCCTGCCTCACCCAGCACAGACTGGATATTAGACAGTGTTCAGCAGAGTGACCCTAAGTCTCTGAAGTCACGGACACAGCCTCAGACTAACCCTTATTCTCTCATTTATGGAGTACAATAACACTTCAAGGTGAAGGCAGGATCAGATTTAAGGGGAAACTGCCCCTTGTCAGATGTGTTCTAATTCATTACTTAAATCTTCTTCTATGACGAGAAACTTAATTGTAAAAAAAAAGTTGTTTCCCTTCCAAAATTATCTAACACAATGACTGTTGTTGAGATGACCTTGCCGTGGGTCCGGAACTATACTTCCAAACCAAAAAGGGCTTTGAATTCCAAACTGAAGAAATCCTGCGTGAACACAAACTTCATCTGAAAAACTCTTATGTTATCAATGCTTAGCTCTGCCCCAGGCTGTCTCCAGCGTTGTTACTATGCAGTGGACTGCCGCTGCTGGTGTTTTTCTCTTTGACCATTTATCCAGCTAAGATAATACGTGACTGTGGCAGTACTTGGCAGTCTTAGCATTAAATAAACTTGCTTCCATTTCTCCCGTAGACCTCATTTTTAGCATTTAGCACACATGCCTTTAGAAAACAGGTTTGGCTGTATGTAAACACAGGGTTAATCCTCCACACCCTTGGCTCCAGAGCTGTTGACAAAGTCATGCTTTGTGGATTTTAAAATAAACTTTTTGTCACTCTTTGCAGTTTGGTATTTCCCCCCCCCTCCTATTTTTTACTCCCTCCTAAATAAACCTCTCTGTTAAATAACCAATGTTTCTGGATCACATAAAGTCATCAGTTTGAAACACACAGAATATACCCAAGTTAACTGAAAATCTGATGACAGTTTTTTGAATGTGACCCTTTACTTACAGTTCTTAGCTCCTTTGCAAAAATAGCAAGATTCCCTGTTGGTATCCCCACTGTGCTAATATTGCTGACTTCTCATGGAAAACTGTCAGCTCAGGGCAGTATTTTTTCTGTGTGGTGTTTAAATGAACTCACAACAGAAAGCACATGGACACCCTTCTTTAATTTTCCTTTTTTTTTTTTTTTTTTTTTTTGCTGGGGGATGTATTGTTTTTCCTCTTATCTGGCATACAGGAGAAAATGTTTGCTCCAGCTGGGTCCCTTTTCTCTGGGCCTTCCTTCTCTGGCAGTTACTATGTGTGAGATCAACACATACACACACACACACCTTTTAATGAAAAGTGTAGTCGCCAGAGGCCAACCACTAACTGGCAGTGCTGCAAGTTGTGCCCCTACTCCTTAGCTATTTTGTGACTTGTAGATCATGGTCTAATTATTTAGCATTAAAGGGACGCTAATTCCGTGGGTGTGTAACCGTATTTATAGCACGTTTTATTAGTGTGCATTCCATCCGGGTAGTGTGGCGATATCATAAATAACAGAAACTTAACTCCCGAGGCTCGTGAGAGGGTTTTCCTCGAACCGAGGCATTTTTACTTGTCATTTGGTCCTGCGGGGAGGTTGGGAAATGCCGGGCGTGCTGCATGGCCGTGCCAGAGCTCGCCTTGGTTAGAGAGTCCCGGTGCCCCACTCCGCTCAGAAAGAACTGTCCTATGAGTGTGATGTGGACAGATTTATAGCGGCATGGCTCGGGCTGTGTTTGCTGCCATAGTCAGCTGGGAGAGCTCCCTGCTGGGGCCACTCCTGTCTGACGGAAAAAAAGCAGCAGCTGGGAAGGTGCTGTTTCAGGCTCTTGCTGTTTAAAAAAAAAAAAAAAAGAGCAAGAGGGGGGAAAACTCCACTAAGTCCACAAGCTGGCATTGGAGGGGGAGACGGCGGTCATGTGGTGCTGGCCACCCTACCCTCTGTCACAGTACAGATGAGAGCTTTTTGCTCTTATCCAATCATGCCTGGAATGCCGCTTGCCACTTGGGTTATTTCTGCTATCTGTCGCTCTTGGTGCCGCAGTGCTAACGGTTTGGCAGATGGGACGCTTTTTCTTGGAGTTTGTGTCCTGGGTTTTTGACTCCTGGCAGTGCCGGGCGTGTTGTCGCAGCTTGCCCTCTCCCTGCCTGCCCCCCTGGGCACCATGGCCCATCGGCTTCGGTTTCATTTTGGCTCTGGTCGCAGCAACACAGCCCCCGAGTCGGAGATCCTCGACCAGGAGAGAGAAGACGACTTTTTCATGGCATTCCACACACTGCCGCGGCGGAGCGGCCCGCACCCCTGCACCCACCGCGCGGCAGGGGACGGTGGCAGGCTGCGGGAGGCGGTAGGCGCGCTCAAGCGTAGCACGTCCATGTTCATCCCGCAGCTGCTGAGCCCCGCGGACACGCGGCCCACCCGCAGCTCCTCCGTGCAGATCTCACTGCAGCGCAAGGCGGCCGACGGGGCCCCAGACGCGTGCGGGCCTCCCGAGGGTCTGGACTGCGATGGAGGCTCGGTGTCTCTGGGCTGCTGCCCGGAGCCCCCCAAGTCCCACACCTCGGAGAGCTCCCCACCTAAGGCCACCAGGTGTCCAGAACCCCAAGTCAATGGCACGTGCGGCCGCCGAGTGCGGGGCCCCATAGCTACTGATGGCTGTGAAGAGGCCGAGCCTGTGGCCACCCAGGGACCCGAGGGTGGCGGACTGCGCATCCAGCACCGAGCCTCCAGCGCCGACATGTGCCAGGTGAGGCTGATGCCCTTCGGGGCTGACGGCCCGGGCGGCCCCTCGGCTCCGGAGCCCAGGCGCTGGTCCCTGCAGCACGTCCCTGATGCTTCTGGAAGTTCTGGGAAGCGGTGCTTTGTCTTCCAGCTGCAGCAGCAGCCGCCGCCACCCGGTGTGCCGGGTTTGAGCGGTGACTTCAACTTTGGGTTCACGGGCACGAAGGGGGACAGGTTGGTGCGGTATCCTCGTATCCGGCTGGAGAGGAGTACTTCGTACCCCACGCAGCCCCAAGCGGAGCGCAGCAGCCCCACGGAAGACCGGGGCCACCTAGGACACCCAGAGACGCCACCGCGGGGCCGCAGGGTGGCTCCTGAAATCCACAGGATGAATTCTGTGGAAAGGACGTCTCAGGGTAAGGGCTGCACATTTAAGATCAGGCAAGATCAAAACGCGGGCCAGCAGCATTTCAGAATTCTTGTAACTCGGGGACCGGAGGACTCTCACCAGAATCCCGAGGACAGCAATGCCACCAGCCCTGGGTCCACCGTGGCGGCAGCACCGGTAAGTTAGCTTGCGTTTCCATGTGGACTGCCAGACAGATCTGATACAAGCCCAGAAAGGTTGTTCTGCAGAGTAATTAAAATAAATATCCTACTCCCTTCTGGGAGTTTCCTAGCTTATGGCCAGAGTAACAACATTTGGTTGAGTTGTGGGAGCGTGATTTGTGCTTCAGCGTTTGTTGGAGGTTCATGAGACTAGTTAGCGTTTCAGAAAATTTCTATAGGTTCCCCAAAGTCAAACAGCTCTGTTTTGAATATCCAAACTCTGCTTTCCTTCCCCCCTTCCCCTTCTGAATAAAAGCATTAAAAAATTGTATTACTTTAAATCTGCCAGTGCCTCAACTCGATGTTGGAAATGCATTTAAAAGCTGCCCAAATCCTTCCCTTTAAAAATAGTTCTAATACAGGCAAGAGAATATCGCCAAAAACTTGAGACTAGTCTCTTAATAAAGAATATGTAAAGTCTGACCAATTCTTCCTAATGGCCATTTTCCTGTAGGTCGGTTCTTGTTACATCACAGTCTTTTGTTTTTGTTTTTTTGTTTCGTTTTTTTGTCCCATTAATACTGAACAAAAGTGGGACAGTAAGAAATGTGTTTTTGATCTCGGGTGACTGATGGGCCAATGCTAGGTGAAATGGACTGGGGACTGGTTAATGGTCAGATTGCATGGCCTGCAACTGAACACTGCCCACCTGAGTGTCTAAGCTGGGACGCTGTATAGAGAGACAAGTGAATGCCCTGTCTCCAGCTGTGGAAACAGATGCCCTAGAATGGATTTTGGCTTTTATTGCTCCTGTGTTCTTGCTTGTTCCCCTTCAGTGAAATGGAGTACAGAAAGACAGCTGCTGACCCCACCGCTCAGATAATGACTCTGCAGCTTTCATAGTTTATAGTGGGGTGAAAAGTGTCATCTGTTAGCTTTCTTTTACTAGTAATCATTAGCCATTGGTTGCCTTTTTTTTTGGAGAACACACTCCTTCTATTTTGAATTGGCACTTTTCCTCCCTGACTTTTATGTAATTACTTAATTACTGGTTTGAGGATAGTGATTACAAAATGTCTGGGGGACTCTCTTGGTGTGGGTTTTCATTGTGAATTGTGACTTTTCAAAGTGGATGGTGGTGTATGACTGTAGAATAGTATCGTCTTTTATTGCTTCATATTGAGAAGTATTTTGGGCCATTCCAGTAAACTTTATCACTGCCCTACCATTGGTTCTCACCACTTTGAAGGGCTTATCAGATGCTAAATACAAATATGATATCTTTCTTGGTGTTATATAACTGTTTCTTCTTTTTATGCCTTCCATGGCCCTTTTATTATCCCTAACCCTTTTATTAGGAATGTTGAAGTGCTTTGTCTTGTACTGAACCAATACCATTTTTATACAGTGGTTCAGATGTCAATATCATTTTGATATTATTATAGCTGTTAACCTTCACCACAAGAAAGTACCATCATGACAACTGTAGGCTTTGTTGGGTATCTGAACTTGGGCCACTTAGCACAGGACAAACAAAATGCATTTCCTAAAGCTTTGACAACTATTCATCTACATCACCAAACTCTTAAATTATCTTTGCAGTTAGATATCGAGGACAGGTGGATTTATTTAATTAGAGTATCATTTGACTTGAAGTTTCTAATGTAATTAGAAAATAAACAATATGGTATACTAAAAATGGTGTGTACATTACAAGGGCTATTGTAACTTGCTTACAAGGACTATTAATTATTGTGGAAAATAAACTTCTTTACGTTTGGAAATTTAAGTTCTACACTAAAGATCTCTTTTTTGGAGATTAAGTTCTTTCTACCACACAGCAGTTTTCATTTTCATAGGTGTATTTTTGTACCCATATAATAAATTTGTAAATGGTTGGTAGGAAGCTGGTTTGCTTTTAAGCAAAAAGTATTTTTTTTTCTTTAAGAGGCATAAGCAAACCTTGTCACATAATGAAATTGCCTGTTCCATTCAGCACTTTGTACGTGTTTCACATGGGCAGGGTGTCAAGTGCGGGCAGCTGCTGCCACGGCCTTATTATATCTTGAGGGAAAACAGTTACTTGGGCGTCTACAGTCTGGCTGCCACCAAAGCTTTTTTGATGTTTCAAATATCTGCTACTTCGGTCAGAGGGGCATTTCATTCCGAGTTTACATGAAACTACACTATATTGCAGGCTGGTTTTTTGAATGCTGTCGAAAATCTTGTTTGGGAAAATCACTCAGGATTCCTTTGACGAAAGTGGTCATATTTTGTAATTTCTGCCTTAGACCTTATTACCAGATTAACTTGTCTAGTGCTTTTCTGTGCCTCCCAAACATCCTGTCATAAATAAATCCGAAGTGCAACATGACTCCAAAAAATGTTAACCAGCTAGATTCTGAAGAAAAAAAGACATGGGAGCACCCACCTCCACCCTTGCTAACAGATTTCCCACCTGGTCTGACACCCTCTGGAAAGAAGAACTGGTTCTCAGTCATCAGTTACAATATTTAAGAGGTCAGCGAACTTTTCAATTTGTGGCATTATTAATAGTCATTTAGTTGTTTTCTTAAAGTCATCTTTGAGGTATTTGGTCTGGTTATGAGCTTCTTAACTGCGTTAGAGTTATTCCAAGGTAGTAGGATAACTATTTACCAATTTTTATGCCCCTTTTCAACACGGTTTTATGCAGAGTAATTGCTAGGCTCTCCATTTACGAGCTTCCAGAGCCCAGTTTAATCTCTTTATGTCGTTAAGTGCTTCAGACCCACTGCGCAGATAACATTGCTCTAGGTACTTGGACAGTTTCACAGATTGTCTCAGTTTCCTCCTGACACAGAGGTACTAAGGTAAATGGGGAGTGCATGGGGGGCAAGAGACACTTTCTAACACCGCTACATATGCTCTGTGGGAGGAAGGGTCCCTTCTTCACTCCTTGCCAGGTTCTCTGGACTTGTCCGTGCGCCTCCTCAGTGGCCATACACTTTGCAGAATTAGTGCAGTAGCTTTTGTGATTAAAAATTCATTTTACTGAACACAAAGGCATATCCAAACTCGTATTCTTTGGGAGGAATTTTAGATGAACTCTCTTTTAGAAAAGGGTGACCATACAGAAAATTTTTGACGTTTTTACCCCCCCCCAATAATTCTATGAATATATGTCTAAAACACCCTTTATTGATAAAACCATATTGTCACAGGTAAGAAAAAGAGCCAGTATTCCTTTTATTGACTCGGTTTCTGCCTGAATTCTGTCAAGTTTCTCTTCTCTTTGAGTATAGTAGTAATTTCTCTTAGTGTGGTTCTCTCTGAGAATGTTCCACTATCATGTAGCAAAATTTCAACTGTTTTCAGGGATGTCTTCATAAGCATAGATAGTGCACTGGGTTGACACTGATATGTGTTTTCATATACAGACAGGACTTGCAGTGAGAGCTCCTGTTTCTAACAGCACTTCAGAATTTGAAAGTGCCTTCATGTATCTCATGTTGTCGATACAGCTAACCCCTTGCAGAAGTATCCTCTCACTCGCCTTCCCAACGACCGTGTAAACTAGAGCTCCTTTACTGTTTCAGATGAAAGTATGTGATGTCATCATTTGTTGTGATGGCTAGACTACTATCATATCACTTTGTTTACATGTAGTGGGAATTATAAGACTGTGTGTATCTTTGCACAGTTAAAAAGCCTGTGTAGACAGAAAAGCAGTTTCATTCTTCCTGTGATGTGACATTTTAGCTGAGAATTTTGGAGGTGGTAACTCCACTGGGTGCCTTGCAGCACTAGCCTTATGGAGAGAAGGGGGCATCTTTGGAGGTCCACAGAGCCAGGCTGGGCAGTTGAGGGATGCGTCCTGAGTGTGTAACTCCCTGATCAGCGAAACATGGAGATAAAAATGTCTAGCTCACAGGTTTTAAACCGAGTCAAAACCTTGTTAAAACCGTGAGTTTTAAACAAGGCTGTGTATGGGGATGTACCTGATGAGTTTTCACGGTGGTTTCTTCCTTCTTAACAAAGTATCTGTAATGTACAAATCTTTCCCTGAGGAAGATAATAAAGTTAACTATGAGCAATCAATTTTTAATCAGCATGTCATTAGACACAGGGCAACCTGCAAACGTTTACTTGAATAGCTAGCTGTGAGGTCCTTCTGTTGTCATCTACTCAGCCTGAGTATTTGTCCATTAAATAATTGGCACCACAGATCCCAAACACGGCTCTGTGACGATGTAGTCGCTGAGAAACCCGAATTCATGTGTGAGCTCGAGCACTGTGCAAAAGGACTTTTACTTGTATTTGCTATATTAAGGTATTTTTAATTGATTTTTAGAAACAAAGGAAAGGGGAAAGGGGGAGGCATTCATTTTGCTGTTCTACTTAGTTGTGCATTCATTGGTTGCTTCCCCTATGTGCCCTGACCAGGGATCAAACCCACAACCTAGAATTTTAACACTTTGAAACATTTACCTCCTCTGGTATTTCCCACATGTTATAATTTCACCACTTAATTTTGCTATAATGTTTCCAGGGGTTAAGTTTACTTTTACTTTGTATAGGCTGAGGTTTCAGCAATCTAATGTTATCTGTACAAAATTTCCACAGTGTGATTTACAAGTGAGGGCTGTATTTGGAAAGAGGCCTTATTAGTTTCTGCATTTTAGAGAATTTTCATAATGCTGCAGCTGCTTTGCTTGCTAAGCCCAGAGGCAGAGTTCCTGAGCATTGAAATAAATCTATAATTTATAGCACATGTTAATAAGAAAATTGTTATCTCTACGTGAAAGTTCACAATACCAGAAGAAATTTACTCCGTGTCAAAATTACCTTAAAATTTAATAAATGTTGGGTTGCTTTGTAGAGTTCATAGTTTGAAGCTAATGGAAGCTAGTCTAAATGATAGCCTATATTTGTGCAACTTGAAATAACCAAGCAGATTTTTAAACTAAAAATAATGAACTGCATATTATTACTGCTGAGATAGATTACTGCCCTAAATACAGTGACCTTTTAAAATCTCTTAATGATACTTCCAAGTCATTTGTAATAATGAGGAAATTTATGGTTGGTGTTGAAACTGTTGATCTAAAGTGTGAATACCACAATATCTAAGTTTTGACTGTAAATGCCAAAAGCAGCTTGGGAAACCAATCCTGAGCTGGCTGGTGATAGTTCAGAGCAGGGGTCCCCAAACTTTTTACACAGGGGGCCAGTTCACTGTCCCTCAGACCGTTGGAGGGCCACCACATACAGTACTCCATACACTGACCACCAATGAAAGAGGTGGCCCTTCCGGAAGTATGGCGGGGGCCAGATAAATGGCCTCAGGTGGCCGCAATTTGGCCCACAGGCCGTAGTTTGGGGACCTCTGGTTCAGAGGTTTAGTGTTCTGCTTGTGATCATTCAGGTCCCTTGATTCACACCAGGTAACTTACCATTCCATATCTCTCATTAGAGATACTGACTAGGTAGTCTACCTCCTGTGTATACCCAGCTCCAGTTTAAAGATTTAAAAGGCCTAAAGGGATAGAGTATTGAAATTTTTAACTAAAATAATGTGTTGCAAGAGGTCTGGGATTTTTCTGGGCAAATGGAGATTACTGAAAGACTTTTAGAAATAATCTTGAATCATTAAGCATTAGGGATGTGTAATGAATAACCTCAATAGAGTTTCCTTTTTAGTTTTTTATTTTCATTTCTTTAACATTTTATTTTATTGATTGATTTTAGAGAGAGGGGAAGGGAGAGAGAGAGACAGGAACATTGGTCTGCTCCAGTATGTGCCTTGAATGGGAATTGAACCAGCAAATTCTGTGCTTCAGAGTTACGCTCTAACCGACCGAGCTCTCTGGCCAGGGCTGGAATTTCCTTTTTAAATCACTTGTTTGTTATTCTGTTACGGTTTACTTGAGCAATGCAGGATAAAGAGAAATATAAAAATAGTAATAATAATAATAATAATAGTAAGTGAGTGAAACAGGTGGCCTGACCATGAGTGGGCTGCAGAGGAAATCTTTGATGTCGTGCCGGGTTTGTGCTGTCCTAAAGTGACACTTTGGTGGTCCCTAGACATCACCACATTTTAATGGGAAGTTGAGCTTTCAGGACGGAGGATGGAGTAGATTGAATCTCAAGAAGCCTGCTTATTATTCCCTGGGCATTGTAGAACCTTGGACCTTTTGGTGTAAAGGGAAAGGTCACGAAATGAAAGTATCCCAAATTGAGGTGGAAAGAGCCTTTTTTATTCTAGTTGGACTGTTGTTGCTATACTTAGTGCTTAAATACTTTGCATCATCAGTTCCTTTCAGTGCCTGCCCTGACAGCCTATCTTCTGAAAGGAGTCTGTGTTTATTTTGGTGTTAAGTATTGTGCCGCATAATACCGGGTAAGCAGACAGTGAGGAAGAGAGGAAGAGATTAGAATTTCCTCTAGGAAATCTGCCATTCACAGGTCCTTGGAATTTATACAGCCTTCTATTGTGACTTAAGTTTTTTGAAATGGGGGGGGGGGGTGAGTAGAGAGGCTTTTACTTCCCCTATATAACAACTTTGAGGGACCTGCTTTCAACATACAATCTTTCATTATGTTGCCTACGTCTTCTTGGGGGGTGGAGGACTGGGATGGGCTAGGTAGGACCTAACTAGGCTTTTTAAGTATTTGATGATTCAAATAATTGGGTAGAGTTACAGTTCTCTTTCTTACTCTCTGTGGGTCAATCCAGAACTGAGAGACTTTTAAAATATAGGGTGTATATCTAATAACTCACATCTGTCATGACCCTTCCATCTTCTTTAAATATGTTTTCTAGCCTCATAGTAAACCATTCTTCTTGAGAATTTTCTCTCCATATTTTAAAACACATGACTAGGTAGTTAACTCTTGAAGGAGCAGGGAAAGTTGCTTTGGTCCAGCTTTTTTTAAATTGAATTAAATTAAAAAGTTGAGGTGAAGCAGAAATATACTGAAGTGTGTGGTTAAGCTTCCAACCAAAAACCTCAACACCTTATCACCACAGGAAGCTTTTCAGGCTAGGAGTTCAGAACTAGCAGCTCTCTTGCTTCCCCAAGGAGTTAGCCTGGGGTGAGTGCTGCCAGCAACTTGACCCTGGGGCTCTTTTGTATTCTCTTTCTCAGGAGTGAAAATGCCTTCAGCTTAGTGTCTGTTCCTTGTGTATTTACTGATTGTGCTTTCCACTTGAAAAAAAACAAGATATTAAATTGTAATAGAATTTAAACATCTTCACATCAGTTTTAATGTGTAAGTTGATTTAACCTCTTATTGTTGTAGAAACCATGCTTTCAAAAAAAGATCCCAATGCTCTGTCCTACTCGTTAGCATATATGATTAGAGTGCCCAGGGGGAACAGCAAAGGACAAAGCAATGAAAAGTTTTATATAAGCACAGTGTGCCTACAGGCCTGCCTGTACCCTCAGCTGGAATGACATTAGCAAGAGATGCCCCTGTATTTTGCAATCCGGCATTCTTCTCCAGCTAATGTGTGCAGAAGTCATTTTTAAATTTTATATTTATAAATGCATGGAGTTGTGAGTTTCAGCTGGAGTTATGTAGGCCTTTCCCTTTCCGTTTAAAGATGTGGAAACTGAGAGCATTCTTTTTATTTTTGAGAGAGAGAGAGAGACAGAAGGCAGAGAGATGAGAAGCATCAACTGTAGTTGTGTCACTTTAGTTGTTCATTGATTGCTTTTCATATGTGCCTTGACCAGGACTTCAAGCCAAGCCAGTGACCCCTTGCTTAAGACAACGACCTTTGAACTCAAGCCAGTGACCTCAGGATCATGTCAATGATCCTTAGCTCAAGCTGGCGTGCCCACCCTCAAGCCAGTGACCTTAGGGTTTTGAACCTGGGACCTCCACATCCCAGGTCAAAGCTCTATTCACTGCACCAACACCGGTCAGGCTGAAAGCTTATATTTGCAATTACAGTGAATATTTGTTGTATCTCACAGGTATGAAATAGTGATTTTTGAATAATACTGAACACAAAGCACTATACTTCTTGATGTTAGAAACAGCAGAAATTGGAAAGTCTCATCTCTACATTTCCGGTCCAGCAGACAAGACAGCTAAGATGAGGCATACCCAGTAGAAGCATTAATTCACGCTAGCAGGCACTGTGGAAGTGCTGATGCCCAGCACACACAACGGGTGACATATTGCTTACACGTGGGATGGGGCACTGTGGGTCATGATGGACAGGAGCAAGGTCATGGAGGGGGAGGTTGGAACCGCATCTGGAAAGATGAACAGGGTTTGTCTCAGTGGGTCAGTGAGAGGGGCCTCGTTTGGAAGTCTGAAGGTAGTGGTGGCTGCCAGTAATGTGGTTGCTATTTTTGCCCAGAATTTCCTTGATCGTGATTAGCAAGTTTCAACAAATTGTTTTTTAATGTGAAATGTTGTTGAAGAAGTTTTGGGTGTGGTTAGTGGCATGAATAAACTCCAAGCTTTTCCATCAAACGGGGAGGTGAATTAATTCCTGAATTTTTTCCTTACCTGCCTTCCACTGAGCTGATCTTTGAGCACCTGACCACACGAGACCAGGGACAAAAGGACACCAAGAAAATTCCTTTCATTGAATGGTGGTAGCAGGAATTAAATGGATATCTGTCCACTATTATTGTGCTGTAGTGCCATAACTCAAACTCAGATGAATAAGCTTGCTTTATCAGGGTTGACTCTATTAGCTCTTTATACATGCAGTGGAGAATTTATCCTAAGGAAGAACCAAAGAAATGAATTATCTAAACACTTCTTTGCATGTCTTTCTATTTAAAATAACAGTATGTCAGAAAATTCTTACTCTACATTATGATATGGGAAATGTTATATTAATCATATATAGTACATTCGCTTTTGCATTTAACAACAAATCAGATAAGTAAAATAACCCACATTTTCACCATTAAAATTACCCATATTTACTTTTATGTAAATACAGTCTTTCTGTATTTATTTTATTTTTTATTTGTTCATTTTAGAGAGGAGGGAGAGAGAGAGACAGAGACAGAATGGGGGAAGAGCAGGAAGCATCAACTCCCATATGTGTCTTGACCAGGCAGACCCAGGTTTTCAAACCAGTGACCTCAGCGTTCCAGGTCAACTCTTTATCCACTGTGCCACTGCAGGTCAGGCTGAATACAGTCTTTAAATAAAATTCATAGTATTGGGTGGGTCTAAAACCTAAAGCAAGCATTAAAGTAAGTTCAAGATTTATCTAAATCTTTTTAAATATAAACTATTTGTATAATTTCATATAAAATGCTTCACACCATAATATAAGAAGCATTAAAAAATATCAGATCTGTGAAGTATGATACATTCCTAACCTTAGAAGGAAAAAAATTGAAAAATGAAGTAAAGATGGGCAGATTGAGCCACATAAAAGTATTAAATTTATGAACCATGACAAAAATTAACTCAAGAAAACAACAGATTTTCTTAGTGATTAATATGATTTTCTCATGCAGTCTGTATTTTCACTGTCTTTGGATCTTGTTATATATTTTTGCTAACAGATTCGTATCCATGTTGCAAAAGTTTTAGTAAACACAAGACAGTGCTGAGGTTCCCCATTCTCCTGATTCTCTAACCTCTGCACTGGACCATAGACACACATCGGTGAATCACCAAAAGGCGTTAACAATAAAGACATAGACGTCTACCCCGCCAAGATACATCACTTTGTACCTTTTATATGTATTACGAAAGTGGTTAAGAACTGTAACGCATAAAGTTGGGAGAAGTTGTGGTTGAAAAGAGTATGTTCCAGTTGCTGGTAGTAGTATCCATTGATATGACTTTAGAAAGATTTTTATCCATTTAAGTGTTTAAAAATAGTAAAGCAAATTATAGCTGCTAAAATTCTTGTTTTGAAATATTAGAGTTAACCCAGAAGAAGTTACAAACCTAAGCAGAAGCCTTTAAAAGTAGGTTTTCATTTTCTGCTTTTCAAGTAGGTTTACTCTCCATATCATCACAAAGAGCAGATGGATGGGAAGAAGCTCCAATAAGGTTACTGGCTACTCTTAAAATAATTTGGCGATGTGCAGTTACACCTGGTGTAAGCTGTTAGATCTTTTGGAAAAGGAATGCTTCCTTAATCTTTCCTTTACTATATTTGTCACCCAGAATTTACAATTTGAAATTTTCTTTTCAGCCAATACATAAATGAAGTAGGTGAATTGAGTTTCACACATCATTATTTCTTCTTCTTTTTGTATTTTTCCAAAGTTAGAAGCAGGGAGGCACACAAACTCCTGCGTGAGCCTGACCGGGATCCACCCAGCATGACCACTACGGGGTGATGCCCTGCCCATCTGGGGCTTTGCTTTGTTGCAAGCAGAGCCCTTCAGCGCCTGAGGTGAAGGCCGTGGAACCATCCTCTGCGCCTGGGCCAACTTTGCTCCAATGGAGCCTTGGCTGTGGGAGGGGAAGGGAGAGAGGAAAGAGAGGGGGAAGGATGGAGAAGCAGATGGGCACTTCTCCTGTGTGCCCTGGTCAGGAATCAAACCCGGGACTTCCACACACCGGGCCAACGCTCTACCGCTGAGCCATCCGGCCAGGGTCTATTTCTTTTTTGCTAATGAAAACTATAATCTCACAAGAATATGCTTCCTGAAATTCACGTAATTAAGCACCTTAAAATGTTTTGATTATAATTGTTGGGCATTAATCCCATGAGTTTAGGTTTCTACTTAACTTGAAGCTCCATTTGAAATTTACAGGAAGTTACCCATATTTCATTTTAAAGTGAAGTAGCTTACAATCTTATTACATTCTAAATTAAGAAGTAATGTGACCTTAAACTGTACCTTAACCGTGAAACTGTAACTGAGACAGTTCCCAAGGGACTGAGACTTCATTCTCCAGGGGGCCACTGAACACGTGGTGTGCTCTTTCTTGGTAGAGAGATATTTTACGTTACACACAGATTTTAAACTTGTGATGGATGCCTGGAGTTTGGGGCATATGGGAACTATCTCTGGTCTCAAGAAGCTGATCCTTTTTCTTGACAAATGAGACTGATGTCACACGCGGGCAGCCCGTTTTCCGTAACAGTGTGTGTGCTGCTCTCAGCGAGCTCCTGGTCTAACACATGACCACCAAGCCTCCTAGGTGTGGTCGACCTCTATTCCAGTGCCTTTGTCCTGTCAGAACATTTTGGAGAGTACCAAAGCTGGGGTGAAGCAGATGGTTATGTGTTTCTGACTCATGGGCTCAATATTTATTTATACTTTTCTAAAACCTCCCTAGTTTTCATAGCTGGAACTTTTTTGCTGCAGGAACAAATGGGTGGAACTCCCCAGTTGGGCTGCCTGGAGACTGATAAAAATCATTTGTGATGTTGCCAGTGGCGGAGATGATAAACATTTATTAAATGAATCCATGAAGTTACTGCATGCTGGGCAACATTCTAAATTCTGGGTATATAGCAATGAGCTAAACCAGAAAACCTCTGACCTCGTGTGACTTCCATTCTGGTAGTAGAGAGACAGAGGAACATAGTAAATAAGTAAAAATACAGTATGTAAGATGATGATGAATGCCATGGAGAATAGGGAAGGTGGGTACGGAGCATTGCCAATTTAGGGTTTACACAGAGAAGCCAAAGAGGGCCTCCCTGAGATGGATATTGATGAACAAACCATGCCATGCAGATAGCTTGGAGCAAATTGTTCCAGAGAGAAGGCAGAACCAGTGCAAAGGCCCTGAGGTCCAAGGGTGCCTGCAGAGTAGGAAGAACAACATGGAGGTAACCGTGACTGAAAGGGGCACCCAAGGATGAGATGTGTAGATTTGGAAGGCAGAATAGTCATGAGGATGGGCAGATCATAGAGGCCACTGTAGGCACAAGGGGATGGAAGGCCACAGGTGAGCGGGGGTTGAGCAAAAGAGTGATGAGATCCCATTTGTATCTTCATGGGCAACACTGACTCCTGTCCGGAGATGACGAGGCAGGAGTGGGGAGGTCATTGGAATAGTGCATGTCACTGTAGAGGTGGTAGAGCCGAGACTCGGGTCTGTGTTGCTGTCCCCCCGCACATATTTATTCTTTCGAATACTAGGGACATTTATTGATTCTTCTCAGGAGTTAGTATAACCTTAGTACTTAAATTGTCATTTTCACATTGCAGTGCCTAGAAAATGAGAAGCTTTTTTTCTCCTTAACAAAGTGTTATTTCAAGATGCTTTCTGCTGCCTGTCATGCCAGGGTGTGGGCAGATTTATTTTTGCAGTTTTGCACCAGGGAATCTGCTTCTGATTTGCAGATTGCATTTATTATAAGGCATATTGTCCATTGATGAATAACGTGTGGGCTACAAAGCAGATACACAGCTTTTAAAATGGCTCATTTACCCTGCAAACCTCACCCCCTGAGAGAGGCAGGACCTTCAAAATCATCCAGGAACAGGGTTTTTTTTTTTTTGCATCCATTTTCCACAATTTCTGAGGCCATTGTTTTTATGCCCTCTGGGTCATCATGTTTCCTTGGTGGGCTGAGGACTTGAAATAGAGGGACACAATCTCAGTTCACAGAGAAGACTCAAGGGGGAGAGAATTTTAGGTCGCTGCTAAGGAGATAGGTGCTCCTTTGTCTCAGCTACTGAAAATATCCCTTACGTTGTGGGTCAGAATTCCAGATGTCTTGCCGTTGCCCTAATGTCCTGCACAGATCGTCATAACATGGCCACAGCTAGTTCATCCTCGTTTCTTTGACTGGCTAGGACACAGGCAGAGGTCCTGGGTCTGGTGGAGCCAGTGAAGTCCTCCAAGAGTGGAAAGTTCCATTTGAGGGCGTGCTCTTGGGAACATTCTCTCCGTCTCAACCATAAAAGGGTCACAGGCAGGGTATGACCTGAAGTGGTTCAGAGCCACCTCCCTGACGAAGTCCAGCCCTGCAATCCCAGTGATCGCTGCTCCCCAAAACCTCAGTGCTGATTGCTTTTCCTTTTGAGCAGTTTTCTTATTTTGCCTAATATGTTGCAATCTTCACTCAGCAGCCAGGTGGCATCTGATGGAATGCTGGTGTGCGGTGCCAAGGAAAACAGATGCAGGAAGATTTGACTGAAGTTGGGGGAGAAGACTGGGAGGCAGTGGAGGGCTGGGAGCTAGTGAGTAGGTTGTGTTGGATGGAGGTCTGGGTGGGATTAAACAGTGATGGTCTATAGAATGAAGGTATAAAGTTTAATAAGTCATTGTTTTATAACTCGCAGAAAATCATCCCGGTAAGAAATTCATGAAAGTGTTTCTAAGCCCATGGAATGCCTCTTTTTCATTTCCCACTCTGCATTCAGAATGGTATTTAAATGGTTCAGTACAGCAAAAAGAATTAAGCCGTTTTAACGTTCTGCCCAATGCAAGCCACTGGTCATCGGCTATTTTATTTTAACATTGCTATTTCTGCTTATTACTAGATTGGCTCTCAGTGGAATTGAATTTGCTGAGGAGAATGCAGACTGGATAAAAAGAATTACATTCATTCTGATTTTCCAGCTCGCTGAAGGAATCCATGGCCAGGAATGGATTTATTGATTATAAGGTGCAGGGAGCGTGGTACCCAGGGATTCTGCTGTGACAACTAGCTTAAGAAGTTAATGCTAATGACAACCTAAATATTGATTTGGTTAATAACCCTTGCTATAAATACTCGTTCAGTGCATTTATTCTCCATATTCTCCCTTCATCATCCCAAAATATGCATTTTGTTTGTTTATGCCGTGGCTTTTGCTGGAGGTGGGGGTGCCTTTTGTGACTCCATAGTCTGCAGAATAGATTTCCATGAGAATGCATCTGTACAACACCTATGTATTGAGAGCTAGAGTGTTCCAATAGAATATTTGCAATGTATATGGAAAAAAGCTTATCTCCCAAAATAGCTCAGAAATGAAAAGAATAATTTTCTCCTCAGTTTCCAACTGCAAGCCTTACGTGAAAGTGGATTCCAATTCTTGACTGGCAAGACTGGTCTATCCTGTTACATCTTATGTGCAAATACCATTTTGCTCCAGCTAACCAAAGTATCTTCCTTCTGTAGAGATTAACTGTGTGCATTTTTTGGTGGTTTTTGAAAACTCTGCTTCTTGAAAGTGTCCATTTGTCAAATTTTCATGAGTTTCAGAGACTTGGTAATCAGGCAGTTTCTTCCTGAGAGTATTCAAAGCAAAATATTAAAAATGCAAAAGGTTGAGAAGGTTACCCGTGCCAACATCTCATTTTTTAAACAGGAAAGTGCAGTGGCTCATTCAAGGGCAAACAGGAAGGGGGAGCAGAGCTTGGATATCAGGTGGCTTGTTGCCCAAACCTCTGTGCCTGCTAACCCAGCATTCCTCTTAAACCGCAGGCAGCCCTCTTTCCATTGTGCTTCCCTTAATGATTCCTCACAGATGCTGATTTTTGTTTTTTAACAAATGGAAGGCAAGCTCTCCTCCCCAAACCAGCAAAAAGATGACACCTCACTTGATTACAATGGTCTGGAGCCAAACCTGCCATATCTCCATGATATGCCTGCTAGCACTACATCTTGGCCATCTGGAGCCTTGCATATGAACTGCCCGAGGGTAGAGCACACTCCTCTATTGCTCTCTTTTGTGCCTTCTTAAGAGCATATTTCAACAATATCTTTTTGATTCACTGTTATCTTCATAGCCACCAATTATTGTATATTCTAGTCATAATTTTTTTTTTCCATAAGTGAGAAGCGGGAGGCAGAGAGACAGACTCCCACATCCACCTGAACTGGAATCCACCCAGCAAGCCCCCTACCAGGCGATGCTCTGCCCATCTGAAGCCGTTGCTCAGTAACCGAGCTATTTTAGTGCTGGAGGCGAGGCCATGGAGCCATCCTCAGCACCAGGGCCAACTTGCTCTAACTGAGCCATAGCTGTGGGAAGAGAAGAGAGAGATAGAGACAGAGAGAGAGAAGGAAGGGCGGGGTGGAGAAGATGGTCGCCTCTCCTGTGGTGTGCCCTGACCGGGAATTGAACCTGAGACATCCACACACCCGGTCAACGCTCAACCACTGATCCAACCAGCCCTGGCCTATTCTAGTCATTCTTTATATGAGTAAACATTTGTTAATGATGCTATACAGGACAAATATATAATACACTTTTCTTCATCATTAAGGTTCTCTGGACATGCATGAGTTTAGAGAAATTGGCTGCTTCTTTTTGATTTTTCATTTCTCTTGCTAATCAATGACCACTTCTTATGGCTATCTGTGTCATGACCCACCACACTAATATGACTTACTGCTTCTGATCGGCTAAGGACTTAGAAGATGTATTGGGTAAGCTTGTTAGGCTTGTTCCTAGAGTGAGACTCAGCAGGCTTAGAGTGAGGATTGGGGTCATTCTTGAATAGTGTGTGTATGGTCTGTCCTTGGTCTTTCGCCCCCATCCCATTGCCTCCTATACTTTCCTTTGTCCTCTTGGAGCACATTGGGAATCAGATTGTTATAAGATTTAAGTTTAAGAATTCAGTGGGGTAATATAGGCCAGCTGTTTAGCATTGCTCCTGGCACATTACTGTTTAATAAATGTTAGCTGTTTTTATTATTGTTCCCTCTGAAGGAGAAGGTGGAAATTCTTCACAGATGTTTAGGGGTTGGATATGCGGCCAACCTGTGAGCGGAATTTATATCAGCAAACACATTTTTAGTTCATCTTAATTTTTTATTGCTCTCTGGCTTTTGTACTTATCCTTTTAGGGTTAATGAATTTTCTACTGCATGGAAGAACCATGGTGGGGGTTGGGGGTGGAATCAATAAAAAGAATTCTTAAAAAAGATTTTATGATTAACTAGAGAACCAGGTATCAGCAACTTTTAATTTTAGAACTTTCAGTTAAAAGAACTTTATAGGCTTTGGTGCTTTATTCTCATTTTTTTTAATTATTTTTAATGGGGTGACATTAATAAATCTGGGTACATATGTTCAAAGAAAACATCTCCAGGTTATCTCACCATTCGATTATGTTGCATACCCATCACCCAAAGTCAAATTGTCCTCTGTCAACCTTCTATCTGATTTTCTTTGTGCCCCTCCCCTCCCCCCTCTCCCTCCCTTTCCTCCCTCCCCCCAACCCATAACCACCACACTCTTGTCCATGTCTCATAGTCTCACTTTTATGTCCCACTTATGTATGAAATCATGCTGTTCTCAGTTTTTTTCTCTTTTACTTATTTCACTCTGTATACTGTTATCATCGAGGTCCATCCATTTTGTTGTAAATGATCCAATGTCATCATTTCTTATGGTTGAGTAGTATTCCATAGTATATATGTACCAAAGCTTTTTAATCCACTCGTCCTCTGACAAACACTTGAGCTTTTTCCAGATCTTCGCTATTGTGAACAATGCTGCGACGAACATGGGGGTGCATTTCTTCTTTTGAACAGCGCTATGGTGTTCTTAGGGTATATTCCTATAAGTGGGATAGCTGGGTCAAAAGGTAGTTCGATTTTTAATTTTTTGAGGAATCTCCATTACCGCCTGCAGTGCAGGAGGGTTCCCTTTCCTCCACATCCTCGCCAGCACTTATTCTGTGTTGTTTTGCTGATGAGCACCATTCTGACTGGTGTGAGGTGATATCTCATTGTGGTCTTAATTTGCATTTCTCTAATGATTAGTGATGTTGAGCATTTTTTCATATGCCTATTGGCCATCTGTATGTCCTCTTTGGAGAAATTTCTATTCATTTCTTTTGCCCATTTATTGATTGGATTGTTTGTCTTCCTGGTGTTGAGTTTTATAAGTTCTTTATAAATTTTGGTTATTAACCCCTTATCAGAAATGTTGTCAAATATGTTCTTCTATTGTGTGGTTTGTCTTTTTATTCTGTTCTTATTGTCATTAGCTGTCCAAAAACTATTTAGTTTGATGTTGTCCCATTTGTTTATCTTGACTTTTATTTCATTTGCCCGTGGAAATAAATCGGCAAATATATTGCTGCTACAGATGTCGGAGAGCTTGCTGCCTATGTTTTCTTCTAAGATGCTTATGGTTTCACGGCTTACATTTAAGTCTTTTATCCATTTTGGGTTTGTTTTTGTGAATGGTGTAAGTTGATGGTCTAGTTTCATTTTTTTGCAGGTAGATGTCCAATTTTCCCAACACCATTTGTTAAAGAGGCTGTCTTTACTCCATTGTATGTTCTTTCCTCCTTTGTCAAATATCAGTTGTCCATAAAGCTGTGGGTTTATTTCTGGGTCCTCTGTTCTGTTCCATTGATTTATGTGCCTGTTCTTATGCCAGTACCAGGCTGTCTTGAGTACAATGGCCTTGTAGTATACCTTGATATCTGGAAAAGTGATACATCCTGCTTTATTTTTCTTTTCAAGATTACTGAGGCTATTCATGTTCTTTTTTGGTTCCATATAAATTTTTGGAATATGTGTTCTATATCTTTGAAGTATTTCATTGGTATTTTAATTGGTATTGCATTGAATTTATAATTGCTTTGGGTAATATAGACATTTTAATGATGTTTATTCTTCCTAACCATGAGAACGGTATATGCTTCCACTTATTTGTATCTTCCTTGATTTCTTTTATCAATGTTTTATAATTTTCAGAGTACAAGTCCTTAACCTCCATGGTTAAATTTACTCCTAGGTTCTTTATTTTTTTGGTTGCAATAGTGAAGGGGATTGTTTCCTTAATTTCTTTTGCTGAAGGTTCATTGTTGGTATATAAAAATGTCTCTGATTTCTGAGTATTAATTTTATATCCTGCCACCTTGCTGAATTCATTTATCAGGTCCAATAGTTTTTTGACTGAGACTATAGGGTTTTCTATATACGATATCGTATCATCTGCAAATAATGACAGTTTTACTTCTTCTTTTCCAATTTGGATGCCTTTTATTTCTTCTTCTTGTCTGATTGCTGTAGCTAGGACTTCCAGAACTATGTTGAATAAGAGTGGTGAAAGGGGACACCCCTGCCTGGTTCCTGATCTTAAGGGAATTGCTTTTAATTTTTGTCCATTGAGTATGATGTTTGCTGTGGGTTGTCATAGATGGCCTTTATCATGTTAAGGAATGTTCCCTGTATTCCCACTTTACTGAGAGTTTTGATCATGAGTGGGTGCTGGATTTTATCAAATGCTTCTTCTGCATCTATTGAAATTATCATGTGATTTTTGTCCTTCCTTTTGTTTGTGATGAATCACATTGATTGATTTGCGAATATTGAACCAGCCTTGCCTCTCCAGAATAAATCCCACTTGATCATGGTGTATGATTTTTTTCATATATTGCTGGATCCGGTTGGCTAATATTTTGTTGAGAATTTTATCATCTAAATTCATCACGGATATTGGCCTATAATTTTCTTTCTTTGTGTTGTCTTTGCCCGGTTTTGGGATCAGAATTATGCTCGCCTCATAAAAGGAGTTTGGAAGTCTCCCTTCCTCTTGAATTTTTTGAAATAGCTTAAGGAGGATAGGAGTTAGTTCTTCTTTGAATTTTTGATAGAATTCACTAGTGAAGCTATCAGGCCCAGGTCTTTTCTTTTTTCGGAGTTTTTTTTATAACTATTTCAATCTCATTTGTTGTAATTGGTCTGTTTAGGTGTTCTGATTCTTCCAGGTGGATTTTTGGAAGATTATATGATTCAAGAAATTTGTCCATTTCACCTAGGTTGTCTTAATTATTTGGCATAGAGTTCTTCATAGTATTTTCTTACAATACTTTGTATTTCTGTTGTGTCAGTTGTTATTTGTTTACTCTCATTTCTAATTTTATTTATTTTTGTCCTCTCTCTTTTTTCCTTGGTGAGTCTAGTTAAAGGTTCATCAATCTTGTTTACCTTTTCAAAGAACCAGCTCCTGGTTTCATTGATCCTCTGTATTGTTTCCTTACCCTCTATGTTATTTATTTCTGCTCTGATCTTTATTATTTCCTTTTCTTCTACTAGTCCTGGCTTAATTTGCTTTTGTTTTTCTAGTTCTTTTAGATGCAGGGTCAGGTTGCTCATTTGAGCTTTTTCTAGCTTCCCATGATATGCCTTTAGTGTTATGAACTTCCCTCTCAGTACTGCTTTTGCTGTGTCCCATAAATTTTGAGTTGATGTATGCTCATTATCATTTGTTTCTAGAAACTTTTGTATTTCTTCTTTGATCTCACTTTTAATCCATTCATTATTTAATAACATGCTATTTAGTTTCCAAGTGTTTGAGTATTTTTCAGTTTTTCTTTTGTGGTTAATTTCTAGTTTCATGGCATTGTGATCAGAGAAAATGCTTGATATGATTTCAATCTTCTTAAATTCGTTGAGACCTTTTTTGTGTCCTAATATGTGGTCTATTTTAGAAAATGTACCATGAGCGCTTGAGAAGAATGTATATTTTACTGCTTTAGGGTGAAAAGTTCTGAAGATATCTATTAAATCGAGTTGATCTAGTGTATCCTTTAAGTCTGCTGTTTCTTTATTAATTTTCTTCTTTAGGATCTATCCAGTGATGTTAGTGGGGTATTGAAATTGTCTACTATTATAATATTGCTATTAATTTCACCCTTTATATCCATCAAAGTCTGCTTTATGTATGTTGGGGCTCCTATGTTTGGTGCGTAGATATTTATAATGGTTATATCTTTCTGTTGAATTGTTCCCTTTATCATTATGTAGTGTCCTTCTTTATCTCTTACTACAGCCTTTGTTTTAAAGTCCATTTTGTCAGATATAAGTATTGCTACTCCTGCTTTTTTTTCATTTCCATTTGCATGAAATATTTTTTTCCATCCTTTTACCTTCAGTCTATGTGCATCTTTTGTTTTAAGGTGTGTCTCTTGTAGACAGCATATGTATGGGTCCTGTTTCTTTATCCACGCAGCTACCCTATGTCTTTTGATTGGATCATTTAATCCATTTACATTTAAGGTTATTATTGATATATAATTATTTATTGCCATTTTATTCTTTAAAGCTGTATTCTTCTTTTGCTATATTCTTTTCCCCCTTTGAACGGTTCACAACAGGCCACTAGCATCTTTTGCAGAATTGGTTTGGTTTAAATAAATTCCTCGAGGCTTTTTTTTTTCTGGGAAGCTCTTTATTTCTCCTTCAATTTTAAACGTTAGCTTTGCTGGATAGTTTAGTCTTGGTTGTAGGTTCTTGTTCTGCATTACTTTGAATATATCTTGCCATTCCCTTCTGGCCTCAAGTGTTTCTGTTGAGAAGTTGGATGTTATCCTTAAGGGGGTTCCTTTGTAGGTGATAACGTTTTTTTCTCTAGCAGCTTTTAAAATTTTCTCTTTATTTTTTAGATATGTCTTGGTGTAGATTTCTTTGGGTTTCTCTTTAATGGAGTTCTCTGCTTCCTGAATGTGTGAAACGTTTTCCAGCCTTAATTTAGGGAAGTTTTCAGCTATGATTTGATTGAACAAAGTTTCTATTCCTTGTTCTTTCTCTTCATTTTCTGGAACCCGTATGATGCGGATGTTATTTCTCTTCATGTTGTCACAGAGCTCCCTTAGTTTCCTCAGATTTTTTGAGTCTCTTTTCTTTTTTCTGTTCTGCTTCTGTGCCTTTGTTTATTTTGTCCTCTAACTCGCTGATTTGATCCTCAGCTTCATCCATCGTGCTTTTAATTCCTTCCATTGTGGTCTTCAGTTCTGATACTGTATTTGTAATTTCTGTCTGATTCTTTTTTTTAATTTCCATTTCCTTTTTTATACTTGTTATCTCTTTATTTAGGTGTTCCTAATGACTATTCATTGTTGCTCTAAGCACTTTGAACATCCTATCATTATTTTAAACTCTGCATCTGGTACTTTGGTTATATCTGGTTCATTCAGGCCCTTCTCGGGATTTCTTTTGATTTATTTGGGTTGCATTTCTCTGCCTGCCCATTTTTTCTGTGTATAAGAAGGGTATGTCCACTGGAGTCCAATGGGTGTTGCCTCTGTGTTCCCTAGGTGTGGTCTGTCTGCAGGCCAGCCACCTCCTCTGCTTCTGTCTAGGGTGGTTGGGTATGGGCATTTCCAAGGCTGGCCCACTGCGGCTGTTGCTCTGATTTCCACCTCTCCCAAGGGAGGGGCTATGTTCTGGTGCCCTGCTCTACAAGCCTCAGCCTGTCTGGGCCTTCGCCTCGCCCCCACAAGTGGGGTTGCGCACTGCACTCAAGCCACAAGCCTCAGCACCAAGGGTAGTGGTGAGTACCTTTGCTCAGCTGCGGACCCTGCCTGTTCCTAGGCTTCCCGCCCAGCCCCGTTGGTCAGAGCCTGCTCGCGCGGTTTCTCGGGTCTTGCAGGGCTGCTGGTGTGCACTCAGCTGCGAGCCTCCGCCTGCCCTGGTCTTTAGCCCTGCTCCCCGGTCAGGGCCGGCTGGCACCGGGTCGCAAACCTCGGAGGCCAGGTGATGCTGCGCACCCCCGGGCCCCTGCTCAGCAGTGGATCTCTGCCCGTTCCTGGCCTCCCACTTTTCTCCTACAGGTGGGGCTGCAGGCGGGCCCGCAGTTGCCGGGCCGCTTTTGCACGTCCACTATACCCCTGCTGGGCTAGACCCAGCTCATGCAGACTGGACCTCCGCCCCCGCCGACAGAACCGCATTTCATCGTCCTGCCACCACCATCCCTCCAGCAAGCCCTCAGCAGTGTGGGTAGGGGCACTGCAGCTCAGACCCTAACATTCCATACTGTAGTCCTGGAAGCTCCCTCCGTCTAAGCAGCTCTTTTGTAAGTGCCACAAGAGAGTTTGTTTGGGTGGTGTCCTGTCTCCCTTTTCTGGTATTGCTAGTATCAGGGTAAATAATTCGTTTTCAGTCAGTGAAGTGACTCAGCCCAGGGGTTAGGGTGGCTGTCCCGCAGAGTGTGTCTCTCTGTGCCTTCCAGTCCACACTCTCTTCCTGCTGCTCTGGTCCTCTCCTCTGTCCCCCTTTCCCGGAGCCCCAGGTGAGTGGTTGTGAGAGAGATTTTCTGCACTGTCCCTTTAAAAAGAATCCTGGGTTTGAGAAAACTGTCTGTTTCTCACAAACAGTATCCTCACTTGTTTAACAGCTCAATACTGTCCAAACGCCTCTTTAGGCTCTGGGGCTGCAGGCTGGGGCTTTGTTCCTGGGACCCAGGTCCCTGCCTCTCCGCTAAACTCTCTTCCCGCCATGCGTGTCTGCCGTTCGCTCCAGGGAGCTGGGCAGCCCTTTCCACGTTTTAACTTTTCCTACCAGTCTCAATGTGGCTTCTTCTGTGTTTCTTGGTTGAAGAGTCCACTTAGTTTAGTTCAAAGTTGGTTTATCCAGATGATGCTTCTTAAAATTAAGTTATAATTCACTTTGGTTCTGGGTGTTGGATGTTGGTACGTCCGCCTACTCCATCGCCATCTTGCCGTCCTCTATTCTCATTTTTAAAGGCCAAACCAAGATGACCTTTTGAATTATGTTTTCTTTCTTTCCCTGCCTGTACTTCTGAAAATGTTCTTTCTGATTTTCATAAAAAACAGTTAAATTATGAAATCCCAGAGTTTCATAATTTAAATATTACCCTTTAGATCTCTGTAAATTATGAAAACCAAATTTTAAGCCAAGATGTACACCTGATTATAGATCAATCATTTTATCAATAGTGATGTATTTACAAATACAAATTGCGTATTTTGCTTATTGAAAATGTAGGAATTGAACGAGTAGTTTCCGTAATTGATTATCATGTTTGTTTGATAATAAAGATATGAAATAACCCTCTATTTTTCTTTTTGTTTATGTTCTCCTCTTCACACTGAATGTACTTCTCTCTAATCTCTACATTTCAGGTGTCTATTAATAAAGTGTGTGTAAAGAATTAGTTGCTAATTTTGGATGTGCTTAAAATGAGATTGTCAGCAAATTACACCTTCAAGCCTAGACTGCAGTTTGTTGTGGATTGGACATCATCCTTAGTGTAAGAGATACATTCCGAACTCATGAAAAATATGCAAACTTCATTACTTCTAATCATATATATTATATATATATATATAACTTTGTATACTTTTAAGATACTTAAAATGTTATATTAGATTATTACATTATGGATAGTTTTTCTAATCAGGCTTATTTTTACTTGCATAAAGATTTTACAATATTAAATTTATTAGCAATTAGAGACTAGAAAATGAATCTCTACTGATTGCATAGTAAATATAAAGGAATATTTATTCCTAAACCCCACTTAGTAGGTAATAGCTGTGAACTAAGCACTAAGCTTCCATTCAATGTTAAACCTGCCAGTAAATCATTGTTATTTCATTCGGCCTCCCTCTATTCAATGAAAAAGATTAAATTAAATCCAGAGGAGTTATATGATTTACCTGCTGTTGCCACCATTGTAAACATGAAGGCAGTGAAGACAAGTAGCCTTTCTGTGAATTCCTTTTACATTTCCAGTTCTGTCCTAGAGATGCAAGTGTTAAAGGAGAGACCTGTCCACTGTTCATGGGAGACTTGCTTTTGTAGTTGTTATGAATAGTTGAAAGGGATACTAATATATACATAGTACTGTTCATAGAAGGCCATGTTCCAGCAATTGTAGTTAATATGAGTAGTAAAAAGATACTAGTATTTTAAGATACTAATGCAGACATATTTTTATAAGTATGCCAAAGGAATTAAACAGGAAGCTGAGACAGAAAAGGAGGGAGACCTGCTTGAAGAAGGGTGAACCCCTCTCGAGCTGACTGTAATCATAGTTTAGTTCCTATCAGCGTATCCTTCTCAGAGTAAACATGGGAAGACTGGCAGAGTGAAGGTGGAACATGTTCCCATCCTTCCCCATCAAGAGGCAGAAGGTATCCTCCCTCCCCTTGGACTTGAGCTGTCTGGAGAAGGTGTCGGCCAGGATGCTGGGCTAGTTCTATACTTAGCCTTTAAGGACACTGCCTCCAGCGTTCTGCCTTTTGGGAATGTGCAATTTTAGGATCTAAGTGCCATGTAAAGAAGCTCAAGTTAGCCCTGGCTGGATAGCTCGGTTGGTTATAGTCGTCCTGATGCACAGAGGTTGCTGGTTCAATTCCCAGTTGGGATACATGTGGGTACAGATCGATGTTTCTGTCTTTCACTATCCCTTCCTCTCTCTCTAAAAATCAATCAATAAACGTTTTAAAAAGAAACTCAAGTTAGCCACATGGCAGTTCCAGCAATCGAGCCACCCACCCCCATCCCCAAAGTGCCAGACAGGTAAAGGAGGCCTTGGATATTTCAGCTCCGGTCACCATCAGATCTCAACGCTGAAGACCACAGACTGCCCAGTCCATGTACCAACTCCCAAGAAACAGGAAAGGGCTGCTGTTGTTTTAACCCCAAGGTTTTGGAGTGGTTTGTCAGCGACAGATAACTAAAAGAGACACTGTCCTCCATATTCAGTCTGGAGGAATTTAAACTTTGCTTGTTGTCCCGAGCTGCATCCTGTAGGTAAGGCTTGGCGCCGTGTGGGCTGGTGAAGTGCTTGGACAGCTGTTTTCCCGGAAGCTGGAGGAGGGAAGCTGTGCTCAGGATGGGCAGACCAAATAATAGTTCGGGGAGACACTTGGCGTAGACAGCTGAGAAACAACTGCCGTGGCCCAAAGGAGTAGAGAGAGTGGGTGTTCTGCTATCAGGAATGAAATTATGCAACTTGAAGTAAAGAGGTCGTTTAAGAAAATTTATCATACACTTAGAGGTTGCAGAAAGAGAGGCATTGTTGGAGTAGATCTGCGTGAAGGTCCAGTTCTTGGTTAAAATCTTGTTTAATAGGTGGGTAGGTAGTGAAGGACTGCTCCCAAGTAATAAATGAGGAATGCTTTGCTGTGGGATGGTCGTCGTAGTTTTCCTCTCCTGGAGTGCTAGTGCATTTCAGTGTCCACTACAATGTAATTCACTGCAGCCCGCAGGCCTTTGTAGCCATAGCATTGGTAAAGTGGCCTTTTTTTACATAGTAGGTGTACAATAAGAGGGATCCGTTTAGTTTGCTTAATAATTTGATTCTAGTTAGATACGCTTTAACTAAGGTTGCTAAGGTTTCTCCAAGGCAAAATCTGTTACTCTGTTTAAAGTCACAATAAACAGCATCAGTCACAAATCATGCCTACACACTTTACTGGAGTTTCTCCCTGTCATGTGATTAACCACCTACATACATGTGCACACACATACATGCTCATGCACACACAACAGAGCTCAGACCAAGAACAATTTTGTTTTTCCTCTGCCTTGAGTAGTTTGCAGAGAGACACAGCTCCAGTGATATGTCCTAAGCACGATGGTGTGTGAAGCCTGGCAGCTGTGACAGTCCCTCCCCTGGCCATGGCCTTGGTCACCTACTACACATTGTGGGGGCTGCAGATGACACCAGTTTTTCTATACCTGTGGCTTCAGCCACCCTGGGGCCACACCCTCACCTTTACCTGACCCCAGGAGAAGGGTGGAGTGGATGAGAGCAGGAAATATGGAGAAAGCTTGGACTCACAACTCTGGCCGCACATTAGAACGCCCTGTGGGCAGCTGATGTCAACAGGGACAGTCTCAGCTTGTCTGTCGTCTTTGGTGCTGTTTGGATGGATGCCAGCAGGGACAACTGGTCGGTTTAAGTATTTGGCCTCTGTTGACACTTTTTAATAATGTTTTGTTAAAGATTCTTGTTCAAGTCAGTAAGCAAGAAAAAAAACGATTACCATATACCGGCTTTGTGTTTAGATTTTGTTTACAGTTTTAAATATAGCCTGCTAGGATGTATTAAATAAAGCACTTGATTTTAATGTCCTTTTTCTGCCCCAGACAGGTTCTGTGACCCTTGGTCATTTCACTTTTTTGAACCCTATTTCCTTATTTATCACATGACAGCATTTTGTGTGAGTGTTTCTATAAGGAATAAATGAAATAACTTTAAGAGCTATGTGAATGCTAATATGCTAAACAAGTGTGGTTGATTATATCATTATTATTAATAAAATGCTGGCCAGAAAAAGTTAACACATAGTCCTCCCCCCCCCCCCCAAGACGACTTAAGGATGTTAGGCTTAAGCAATTAATGAAGCCACATGACCTAATGAACTAAATGTCTGATTTAAACTGTGCACATGGCTGGGCCCTAGGTATGTAATTGCTGGAATTTGTTGGGTGTCCATGGTTACGAACTTCAGCACAAGTGTGAGAAGGCTTCTGGTTGAGTAGACCATGTCCTGCTGCTGATCAGACGTTTCTGGGTACAGAGACTTTGTTTTGTTCCCTGGAGTGTATTTATTTCTTAGAGCCAGGCTCCAGGCTGGCTCTACTCCCTGGGCTTTTCTCTCGCCACACACACAGCCAGGTCAGAAGGGGAACTGATGGCAGGTCTCCATAAGCTGAGGAGGAGGAGGAGGAAAGGGACTGGAGTTGTGGAAGGGGAAGCCTGTTAGCTTTGGCTTCTCTGGACCCATGTTCCACTGAGGGCTTTCATCTGAAGGCTGTGATCACGTGGGACCCTCCTGGGAGGGCGGGGCTAGAGAAGCATTAAGAACAGGAAAGAAAAGAAAATGCTTTGTTGTAGCCTGAACGTCAGGAGCACAGTTCCTCCTGATAGAATGGGAAGGGGTTATGTGAAAAGAAAGGTTGTTGACTGGGCATCTTGTCATGTGGTAGATCTCGACCTGTAACTGTGGCCGTCCCTCTCCAATAGGTAGTTAATAGGTAGTCCCCAATAGGTTGTTAATTGCTGGTGAGGTCACTGGTAACATTTGTGCTTTTTGGCTTGCTTCTCTGTGGGCATAAATGGATTAAAACCTGTGGTTTCTAAGAACTGCAAACATCTGCCCAAATTTTGTTTTTATTATTTTTAACCTTTAACAAAACTATAAAGATCGATATGAATTTAAACACAGAAAATGTGTAATGATAAAATATGAGTGAATATGTTTTAGATTTTGAGAATCTATATATGTGGTTTGAAATACATTGTTGTAGTCTGTTAGCTGATTTTTAACTACTTGATTATTGCAATGTCCTAACTGGTTGGGTTGACTTGGTAGGTTATGGCCCAAACCTTCAGTTTTCAAAAGCATCCCAGATGACTCCAATCTGGGTGGTCCATGGTCCACTTTGAGAAGCCATCATCTAAGTGTAAGAGATGTTGAACGATCCCTCATCAAAACTGACAAGCCTGGAAATATTTTCTCCCTAGCATAGCTATTGTCAGCTGCAGAGTCATTGTTTGAGGAGTTGCCCTCTTTTTTAATGGCAAGAAGAATGTTGAAGTGTGTGCATCAGCCCACCGAGTTCCCTAATAGCACTGACCTCAGATGGGCCTAGGAAATTCAGAGAGGCTTTCCCTCCATTGGGAACCTGTATGTTTCATAACTACCGGTGTCTAATGCAATCGGTGCTAGTGTTTGGGGTCTGACCTCTCCACCCGGCCGAAGCCATCGGAAGACCATCAACTTTGGAGGCACGTTACACTTTTTTTCCTACTCTACCCCAGCCCTGCCCACTGTGCCTTTAGCAGAGGCCCCGCCCCCTGCTCCCCCCACCACTCTGTGGCCAACTTCTAATCCAGGGCAGTGGTGTCCTAACAGGTTAGACACCTATCCACCTCCAGACTGACTCCTCTAGTCCATGGGCCACATTAGAGCACAAAAGTGTGCTCTTCTGAACTGCAGATTTTACCAATTTACTAAAACCCCATGGTGGTTGTCTGTTGTCACCGCGATAGATGTATTGGTCTTTCTGGCCTGTTGGGTGCCTGGCCCCTTTCCCACAACATCCCCGATACAGTGCACGTCTCCTCCTGTATTCCCCATGGCCCCTCAGTTTAGGGTGAGCCCCCCACCTTTTCTGCCAGCCCCTGGCTAACAGACCTCCGCCTATCCCTCACTGCCCCACTTCTGCTTCCACCGGTGTGTGTTTGCTGGCCCGTCTTCTCGCAAACTAGGCTGGAAATTATTAAGTTTGAAGACAGGTTATCAGACTGAAAGACTATTCACACAGTGGTTATATGTTTGACTTCTCTTACTTTAAAGATGTTTATTGGTTAAGATGAAGCGAGTCCTAGGTGACCAGGCACCTGCCCTCTGAGAGCTTGCAGTCTGGGGAGAGAGGCAGGTATAGAAACCATACCTGCAGACAGTGTGTACTAGTTATGGTAGAGAAAGGATAATGGATGAGTGAAAGCTATGGTTTTTCACAAGTGAGGATTCAGAAGGCCAAAAGGCAGGAGGTGCAAATGGGGTTTTGTGGAATGCTTGGGATGTCGACGGGCAGAGGGGGCATTTCTAGCAAGACGGCGTGGAGACAAGAGACTAGGGCGGGGCGGGGATGGGGGGAGGCCTGTGTTGGAAATCAGGTGTGTGGTTGAGTGGACGTGTGACTGCAGGAGGAGGCTGAGCAGGTGTGCAGGCGGCTCTTCTGAGCACATCAGCAGTGTTTTTTGGTTGGTACGGGGGTTGGGAGAACAAACACCTGTGCCCTTGGATGGCTGGGATTTTGCATTGTTTGCCGTGATACATACCGTGGTCGACTCTGCTTGATTCGACAAGGATTTATTTTGAGGCTCTTAAAATCAGGCGTTGGCAAACTTTTCCTGGAAAGGACAGGATAGTAAATATGGTCAGCCTCCAGAGTCTGTTTGGAACAGGCTGCCCCGTGTACTGTTCCTTATGAAATACACAGATTTCGAGTGGAGGGAAGGCCTGCCTGCATTTCTTGGTCCCTGCTCTAAGCGAGGCTAAGTGTTCCTGGCCGGATTCCACCCCCTCCGCCCCTGAGCCTGCTCTGTGAACAGGACGCCCGATCCCGTTTCGAATCTGTAGTGTGCAAGGAGGGGCTTGGACATTTTTCAGGCGGTGTGCCTCTATGTTTACAGTGTATTGTCTGCCTGTTCCCCTGTGTAGTGGAGACAGGACCAGCAGGGCTGGCCCGGCTCAGAAAGCTTTCTTGGCAGCTGCTGTGGGGAGTGTACCATGGAGAGAACAGAGGAGGGACTCCAGGGTGAGTGGTCTGATTTCAATAAACAAAGGAAAGCTGGTGGGCACTGCAGAGGCAGGACAGTTGAGGGGACCAGATACGACTGGGATTTCAGAGGCATAACTAAGTGTAGGTCTGTGGGGTTGGCTAGTTGAAAAGGTATCATTTGGACAAGCTGATTGATTGGACCCTCTCCCGAGAGCTGCTGATGTATCACTAGGGGGTTACAGCAGAGGAGGTGGAGGCGGAGGGACTTGGAAATAAGGGCTGAATCTGAGATGTCAACCCTTTAAATTATTTTAAGTGCATTACTTTTTTCCTGTATTCAAACACAGCTGATACACATTCGTTTTAGAAAAGCTCAAGAGTAAGAAAACGCGAATTGCACAGCCTCATCACCCAGAAATAACCACTGTTCATCCCCTGCCGTGTTTTGGGGAGGCACATAAAAGATGAATTTGGTAAAAGAATACTCAAAAAATGATGTATTTCATAACGAACTCCTCTTCCCACTTATGTGACACTTCCCAAACTCTGTTCTAATCTCCATTCTATCTTTTTTTTTTTAATCTGGAAGGAGTAGCCCAATGGGAAGGGTGAGGTTTCCAACAGCACACGTTAGACAGCATTGCCACGCGGTGCGTGGGGTTAAAACCTATCAGAGCAGCTTTTGTCGCTCGTTCTAAGGCTCTGCCCACTCAGTGGTACCCCTTTCATCATGTTTCTCTCAACTTCTACCTCATGGCTCCCTTCTTTATAATACAAGACCTCTTTTCATCATTCCTCCTCCTAGCTCTCCATGCCTTCAAACAGCATTAAAATAAGCAACGTTTCATAAAGGAGGCAATAGAAATTTCCTCTAACCTTTGGAAAATTGTTTTGAAGTAGGGGAAAATGCCTTTTTCTCCTTTAGTACACTACAGCCTATCTATGGGAGCAATTTTAAAATGAAGACGTTTAAGAAATATACTTCCATATGACCCAGCAATTCCTCTCTAGGAATATATCTAAAGAAACCCAAAGCACTGATTCAAAAGAATATATGCACCCCTATGTTCATTGCAGCATTATTTATAATAGTGGAAATCTGGAAGCAGCCCAAGTACCCATCAGTAGATGAGTGAATAAAAAAGCTGTGGCACATTTACACAATGGAATACTACTCAGCCATGAAAAAGAAAAAGGAAAATATTACCTTTTGTGACAGCATGGATGGACCTCGAGAATATTATGCTAAGTGCAATAAGCCAATCAGAGAAAGACAGATACCATATGATTTTACTTACATATGGAATCTAGTAATCAAAATAAGCTAACAAACAAAATAGAAACAGACTCAGAGATTCAGAAAACAAACTGATGGCTGTCAGAGTAGGAGGGTTGAGGGGCTGGGTAAAAAAGGTGAAGAAATTAAACAAAAAAATTCATAGACATAGATAATAGCATGGTGATTACCAGAGGGAAAGCAGGGTGGGGGAGGGTAGTAGAGGGTAAAGGGGGAAAAAGTATTGATGGAAGGAGATTTGGTTTTGCGTCGTGAACACACAGTACAGTTGTACACCTGAAACCTATATAATATTATTAACCATTGCCACCCCAATAAATTGAGTAAACATTAAAAGAAAGAAACATAATGTTTAATCAGAAGATAAAGTTAGTAGAAGTCTCTGTTTTACAATTCCAGCAAAATATCCAAATGAGCAGTGCATAGTTTCTTTTTTCTTTTCTTTTTTTTTACAGGGGACAGAGAGAGAGTCAGAGGATAGATAGGGACAGACAGACAGGAACGGAGAAAGGTGAGAAGCATCAATTTTTTCATTGCCGTCGCAATACCTTAGTTGTTCATTGATTGTTTTCTCACATGTGTCTTGACCGCAGGCCTTCAGCAGAAGGAGCAACCCCTCACTGGAGCCAGTGACCTTGGGTCCAAGCTGACGAGCCTTTGCTCAAGCCAGATGGGCCTGCGCTCAACCTGGCGAGTTCGGGGTCTTGAACCTGGGTCTTCCGCATCCCAGTCCGACACTCTATCCACTGCGCCACCGCCTGGTCAGGCAAGCAGTGCATAGTTTCTGCTCGCTTATTTTTCCATCTGTTGATCACATATCTGACTGACCACAAGGAGTGTTTCCTGGTCTGGTGAAAATGCTGGCCTCTAGCTAGTAAATCCAGTTTTGCCACTTTGGAGGAAGGGCAGAAACTCTTTCTAAAAAGGAGAATCGAACTACTTTTCATGTTCTTATGCCTCCCATTTATTCATCTATCTGATTTTTAAATGTTCCTGGAATTTATACTCCCCCCAAGTTTAAGAGTGTAGTAATTAATTGCAAAAAAAGTTGCAAAATATTATCTGCAATGATTGCAATTAAATAAAAAGTAAGTCAGTACATTTTGGATCAGTCCAGTTGATTTAAGTAAAAATTTTACACCCACTGAATGGTTGAATGGACGAGCAGAAATGCACTTTGCTTTGTGACGTGGCTCCTGGATCTGACCCGACCCAACCGGGGCTTGTCATGTTCGCTCCCTTGCATGCTTTGATGACCCAGCTGAGTTTGGATGCTCTCAGTGGGTAAGGCAGAGTGGCTCAGACTGGTGTAACATTCTGCACCTAGGCCTTTTTCTTTACATGAGCTCATGAAATAGACTTCCTTTTCCTAAATACCTATATATAGAAAGAGAGAAGCCCAAGGGAATTTAGAGAGGAAGAATTCAAAGTTGAGAATTTCTATTTGTATCAGGTTTAGTTGTGCTGCAGAAACAAAATCTCAGTGGATTACACCACAAAGAGTTACCTTGTTCGTGAGACAAGTCCAGCTTTGTGAGCAGGTGGTCACTGAGAGTCCCCAGGATGATGACAGCTAAACCTACCACATCCACCATCATTGTGGCAGAGGGAGGAGCCTGGCAGTTACATATTGTTCTTGAAGGCTTCTGCTTAAATATATCACCTTCGTGCACATTTCATTGGCCTGAACAAGTCCTCTGCCCATGCCTCACTTTGGACTGAAGGAATGCATGTCTCCTGTTGCCCAGAAGGAGAAATAGGATATACAGGAACAGCCTTTTTGACCAGAACACTACCCTTTATCTCCATTAATGGTCCGGAGGTTTTGGTACAGTGAACAATTCTTCCTCTTACAAAGGTCCTGGCCGCCTTGTACCCAGCGAGCTACACACCATACACTTGACTCGTGAGAACTCCCTTTTGAGAATATGGCTCATCTGGCCACTTCACTGTTATTATTGTCATGGGATGCACTGTGTCCCCCAAGAAGATATGTTGAAGTCCAAGAACATAAAAACGTGGCCTTGGACATAGGGTCTTTGCAGACATAATCGGGTTAAGATGAGGTTATTCAAGTGAGCCCTAATTCAATATGACTGGTATCGATTTAAAACGGAAAATAGGGAAATTTGGACGCACATAGGGAAAATGCCATGTGAAGGTGAAGGCAGAGGGCAGGGTGATGCATCAGAAGCCAAGGAACACCAAAGATGGCCAGCAAACTGCCAGGAGCTCATGGAGAGGCATGGACAGTCTCCGGCACAGATCTCAGAAAGGACCAGCGCTGTGGCACTTCAGTCTTAGAATTCTAGCCTTCAGGACTGGGAGACAATACATTTCTGTTGTGAAAGCCACCCAATCTGTGGTACTTGGTGATGGAAACCTTCACAAACTAATTCACTTATCATTATAATTTTTATCATTCTTCCTGGGCTTTGCAAGCAGATCTACCGGGGAGATCATTACAAGGATAGCCAAGATGATGTCTAATGCTGCTTGAGTAATCTCCTTGATATCTTCTCCCCCCTTACACACCTCCCCAGGAAGTAGCTTTTAGCAAATGTTTCTCATGTTGTAGCCTTGGAAGCGAAGAGTAAAATGTATTAGCAGGAAGCCAGTATTAGCAAGAAGAAGAATTTAGGAACAATTCCAGCAATATGAATAATCTCTCTTTATTATACTATTGCAGGTGGTTATCAAGATAGAAAAAAAGTTTTTGTGGGCTAAAAAGCTTTGGGAACAGGAGTGCTTTTGTCAGTGACAGGGAAAGGGAGCTTGTCTACAGGACAAAGTGCTGGTCGCTTCCTTCAGTGATTATCTCCATTGTTGACGCGGCAGCTGGTCTTTTGGGCAGACTGATTTTGCATCATCTTGTTATTCTCAGTAAAGATGGTTTGTCAAATACTTAATTTTATTGCTTTGGAAAGCTTCTATATCATTGATGCTTACCAATTAAACTATTTTGCTAAACCATATGTCTGGCTCTTTTGTTTAATTGAAAACCTGCTTTCTCACTGTTGCCATGGAGAATAATGCTGGAAATACACACTGTCGGGCATCCTGTCATTGAGCCTGTAGGTTATGTGTGACCTGACAGGTGATCGTGTTGCTGCATGGCTGGGTACCAGGGTGTTACTTCTAGGTGCTGGGCACCTGCTGTGCTCGTCCCTGTATATGCATTGTCACCAGACATTCCTGTGCTTTCTGTCTCCTGTACACATACGTCACATGCATGCATACATGCTGATATATTTCAGGATCACAATCTACATTATATTTAAATTTTTGAGTTAAGTTGCCTCAGGCAAAGGATTTCTTGATTGTTCAGTGGCAGAGAAGGAGGTGCTAAGTGGTAACCAAGCTGTTCTTTTTCCCCAAATGAAGTTCTCCCCTTCCTCCTGCTTGTAAACTCCAGATGCTGTGTGTCTGCTTAACCGCATGCTTCCAGTGCAGACCTCCAGGCTAGTGGTAAACTGGTCTCTGTCTTCAGTAAATGGGTCCATTCTGAGAGTTGCTGAGAAGCCAACCCACCGGTGAAATGCTGTACACAGGGATGTTTAGAAGCACACAAAATCCACAGGACTCTTATGTGTTCATGATACCCATTTGCCCACAGTGGTCCATGCTGTGAAATTTAAAATTTCAAAGAGGTAGAGTTCTTATTCAAGTTTTAATAGCGCCTTGTTGTTTTTTTTTTTTTTCCTGGTAAGGATTTGTATTTATTTCTTTATTTTACTGATTCTTTTCAGAAAGGCAAGTTGTATCTGATTATGTCTGCATAACCATCATAAGTGCTTTGGAAAGTTAGTCAATGTTCTTTAACTGTTTTAAGGTTAGTAAATTAAAGTTAGTAAACTCTGGTCTTTATTGTGGCTACATGAGCTATACTGATATTATATGCTGCCCAAACTGCTGTTGAAATACTTTATTTGTTCTAATTGAATTCTTTAGCCTTCTTTTATTGCCACCAAAGAAGTAAACATAAAGCAAGAGTACTTTCTGAAAAATTTTCTTAACCAAGCATGAAATAGATGCTACATGCAGATTCATCATTTGCTAACAAGTGGCAGTAACAGACATTGAACTCACGGGAAGAGAGCAGTTAGTTGTAGGCCAATATCATTATCCTGCTTTTGAGACTTAATTGCAAAGCATCCCTTGATTGTAATGTTGCAAAAATTGACTTAAAGATTCACTGTGAGGTTTGAGGTGGCAAAATGATTAACTGAAAGGTTCAGCAAGCTGCTTCTTTGTAACTTGGACTCATCTTTTGCTTTTCTTGCCCTTAAAATGAAAATTGATCTGCAAATTGGTCTGTGGCTAGGTGGTTTTCAAGAGCAAAACTCAGCGCAAGAATTGATGGGTTCTTTCTTCTCCCATCACTGACTTTATCAGGGGATAGTGACATAGTCATTCAACATCAGAGAAATGAGAAAGGCGATTTAATTTAGGGTTTCTAAAGTCTGCTTTGAGAAATAGGGAACTTGCTCTTCTTACTCTGTTGCAGCATTTACTTGGGAAATTGTAGTGTTGTGTAGAGTTTTATTTAAAACGTCTTCATATTATTTCTTTTTGTACAACAGAACGGTTGCCATCAGGCATGTGTGTCCGTTGCTCGCATCCTGTTTCTTGTAGGAGGGACTTGGACTGTTGCCCCCGAGATCATTGTTTCAGTTTCCACTAAGGCTGTACTTCTGCCTTGCGTATCTCTAGAGGATATGATGCACCAGGGTTGTGGATTTTTTCTTAACTGATGACTACTTGGTTTTATCATTGACTTGGGTTTCTGTTCTTCCTTTGTTTATTCTCATTATATGACCAACCAGTAGAGCTACTTCCCTGTTACTCAGCTGCTGTACCCAAATAGTACTGTGCACGCTCAGAGGTGAGTTGTTTCACTGCAGTAACAAGGACCATGGCTTCATCAGCATTCTTATTTCACCCTAGATGCTTGTTCAAAGAGCTAAGTTCTCACTTCACTTTTGTTTAGAAATTCTCTAAACTGGTCTGGATAGCAACATGGTAAGGAAAATAAACTTTGAAACTAATGCCTTTGGAAAGACTTTTTTGGACATAACAGTTTTGGCTTTGAATGGCTCACTGCATTTTTCATAGAGAAGAAGTCATTAGCAAGTTACCATTAGATGATATTAAATATTTCTAAACATTCCTCTCTGTGTCTGGTTCTGCTAAAGGCTGTGATGGGGAATTTAAGTTCAGTAAATGGCCTTTGCAATCAAGAATGGCACATGCTGTTTGAAAAGGTGAGCAAACCACACATCCAATAGTATAGCTTCATTTTTGGAATTCTGTGAAAAGTTAAGGCTGCATCTATGTATACTTTTGTGTTGAGAGACAGTATATTAAGACAGGCCCTGTAAATGTTTTGCCTTAATGATGAGAGTCAATACTGTTCTTAAATCTAGTCTCAACCCTCTTGTTTACTTAAATGAGGAAGAACCATATTAAAAACCCAATTTATAGTATAATAAATTACCAAAGCTCCATGCACAGTTGTTCTGACTGCTATAAGTTATGATTTATTATTATTATTTTTTTTGGAGTTTATACTGCTCGTTTTTTCTTTTTAATACCGCTGTATTTCCTTACAATCTGATTGTAATGGCTCCTCTCTGATCATGAATCATGTGCAGACACATCTTCAAGGTATGATATCCATGTATGGTGGGCCTATTGATGTATTAACTTCCCACCTGTACTTTCCTTCTTGTTCATGTTTGGCCTTATGAAAAAAATCCAAGAGAAGTCATAAGAGGATGGCTATTTGGGCCTCGTCAAATTGATTTCTAGTTAGCTGACTTTTCCACCATCTTTCATTCTTCCTTCCTCACTGTCCTGGATAACTGATTGTTCATGTACATCAAATTACTTTAGCTTTGTCTTTATTTCATGATTCTTAATAGTGCTTTTTGTTCTTTTCCATCTACTTCTGTACTTCTCGAAATCTCATTAAAACAGCTGGGATTACATTAATATTTTAAGATACAGTGGAGTCATTTTGGTGAACTCCAATTAACTTTTTTGTCAGAAACCTGGACATCTTCCTGTTTCCATTGTTCCACTCATATCCTTTTTTTTTTTTTACAGAGATTTTATTTATTGATTTTACAGAGAGAGGAGGGGGATACGGGAATGGGGACAAGATATATCTATTAAGTCATAGTTGCTTCGTTTTTAATTGTTACTGATTTCTTGTAGTACATGACTTGACCGAGTATGCCCGGGGTTTTGAACTGGCAACCTCAGCATTCCAAGTCGATGTTCTATCCACTGCGCCACCACAGGCCAGGCTCTATCTCACATCTTGAAAGAAGAAACTTTGTAAATGGAAGGTTGTTTTGAAGATGCCCGGTAACTTTCTGGATTGTATGTTGGTTCTTTCTTTGCCTTTTCTTTCCCTCATCTTTACTCATTTGCTCAGAATTACATCACTTGCTACCTAGTATTTATGTATTGAAGGTAATAGACAATAAATACTTGCTGGATAGAATGAGTGAGTTAAATATGCCTGAAGTACTTAATAGAAAAATCTAGCTCTTATTATTATCATTTCCAGACCATAAAAATGGTCTTTTATATTATCAATATTTTGTTTTTTTAATGAGTGCCTAAATTTTGCCATGTTATAGGAGTCAATATAAGTTGTTACTTTTGACTTCAGGATACTTGGGTTGTTGTACCCTCTTGGCTAGACAATGCTCACTATTCTAAATTGTTAGAATTATTTGGACAGTCCTAATTCTTTTTACTATTAGGACAAAAATCCACTAGGCAAATTAATATCCTTGCCTTCTAGACTTTTCTAATAGCTGATTAGTTCACATGCCTTTAATCATGTGAACTAATCAGCTATAAGATTAGTTCCCAAGACCAGGTTCTGGTACTGCTGTATTAAGATAGGAAGAACTTGATAATAGAGATTACCTATAAAATCTATAGAATGAATAGTCATCTCTCATTCAGTCATACTGGATGTTTGTAACTCCTGTCCTAGAGAAATTGTAGGTTAGTCCGGGTATAAAGCTGACTTTCTCAGTCCAAGAACATAGATATTGAAAACTGTCTTCCTTTTGCAAATGGTTCTTTCTAAAAATCAAACACTTTTAATCAAGCTATTTTATGAGACCAGAATGTGGAAATTAAATACTAGATGAGCTATATTTCAGTGGCCTGTTTACTCTTTTTTTCAATATTTTACCATAAAAATCTTATTTAAACAAGTATAGTAAGTGTTTTCTTGCTTACATAATAAATATAATATTATTTATTAAGGTGTAATCTCCTTCCTTATAAGATTTTTTTATTTTATAATTAGATATACACCGCTTCCATCCCTCAAGGTTTTACCACTTACGCATTTCAGAAATGTTGAAGCACTTTGCACGTGGGTACACATTCTTACCCATACAATGTCAATGGCAACAGGCAGTCTCTTGCCACAAGTATATTTAAGTCTCGAGTAGTAAAGAATCGAAATGTTACTTATTAAAACTTTCACATAGCCATCAAGCATTGACCTGGAATGCTGAGGTCGCCAGTTCAAAACCCTAGGCTTGCCCGGTCAAGGCACATATGGGAGTTGATGCTTCTTGCTCCTCCCCCCTTCTCTCTTTCTCTCTCTCTCTCTCTCTCTCTCTCTATTCTCTAAAATAAATAATAAATAAAAATAATTTAAAAGAAGCTTTCACATAGCCAATTTTAAGTTGCTTTTGCTAATTTAAGTATACAAAATGAACCCTACATTTACTAAAGACATGCCTATAGAAAGTGCTATGTTCTATATAGTACTTAAGGGGATACCACACTAGTCCTCAGAGCTTCCATGAGGTGGTCAACTCTCAAATAAAGGTGCCATATAACATAGATGTTAATTTGACATTGGCCAAAAGGTGCTGTTCCGTTTTGAAAAAAATTGTGTTTTTTTTAATATATAAAGTATAATACTTTAGTCTGACCAGGCGGTGGCGCAGTGGATAGAGCGTCGGACTGGGATGCAGAGGTCCCAGGTTTGAGACCCCGAGGTCGCCAGCTTGAGCGCAGACTCATCTGGTTTGACCAAAGCTCACCAGCTTGAACCCAAAGTCGCTGGCTTGAGCAAGGGATTACTCTGTCTGCTGTAGCCCCACTGTCAAGGCACATATGAGGAAGCAATCAATGAACGACTAAAGTGCAACAACGGAAAATTGATGATTCTCATCTCTCTCCGTTCCTGTCTGTCTGTCCCTATCTATCCTTCTCTGTGACTCTCTCTCTATGTAAAAAAAAAAAAGTATAATACTTTATATAAAATACCATGTCCTTTTTTACTGGTTGGCTCTTAACTTAGTCAGAAACTTCTGTTATTGGTGTCTTTAAGTTAAGACATCCTATGAGAAGAAACTTTATGTAACCTGTACTTCTTATCCTGCTGATAACGGTGGTCTCCAGCAGCAAACAGACTGTTTCAGTATGTGTCGAAGTGAGGCCTGAAACACTGAGAGTCTTGTCAAGTTAATGACAAGCCAGGAAGCTTGGCATGTAGGATCCGTTGTTGATCCATGGCACATGGGAGCACTAACTGGGACAGGTCAGTTTGGATAAGCAACTGAAGAGTAAACACCAGCAAGTACTATGCTAGGTGTTGCACCCACAGAGCTGCTTCTCATGTGCATTGCCTGTGGAGATGTTCTGTGATTAAAGGATCATGTATGGGGCCAGTAGAGATTTCCCCAGAAAGCCAAGCACAGGTGGGATCATTTGACTGTTCTGTGTTCATAACTATATAAACTTTTGCTTGACCCAGAATGAGCTACCACAGGCCCCTCATTGACACACAAGGAATTTAGGATGCTGTGGATATTTAATAGAAAAACGAGAGAGCTGTTTTAAAACACTGCCTTCTTTAACTGTTTTACTGGACACTTAACCCTGTCCTCATTTAACTTTATCCTGTACACATGCTCTGAGCTTAATAAGAGAGATCTATATGATCAAAAAGGCAGATCTTAACCCAGCATGGAATTTCAGTCCCATTTATTTCTGTTTTGCGCTCTGCCAAAGAATTCAGACAACTGCATCTTTGACTTCCAGACACAGAGGACAAAGCTGCAGTCAGTAATTGTGTTTAAAATATGAAGCTGAAATAAGTGTATGCACAGTAAATTCCAGGAAGAAAAGGAGATCTACCCTATCTCTTCTAATGCATGCTTCCTCCCTACCGGGTCCCCAGAGTGAAACTGCGCTAGGCATCACAGAGGGGATGGCAGCCCATAAGGTGACATTTGCCCCCACAATCACAAGGTCACTTCTAAACCGCAAGCCATTTGTGAACAAGTGAAGTTCTGACTTGATGCAGCAGAATCAGAACCCCTGTTCACGTTGTCTTTCGTGTTCTTAAGCTGTCCATAAATATTTGGTATATAAATACTTTTGCCATATGAGATCTGAAAGAGTCTTGTAATGCGTATTTCCATATGATTCCTTATGTGGCATCAAACTTGATAGATAACTGAGTCATTGTGTTGGGGGTTTAATTCCGGTGAGTCTCCTTTTATAAGTTTCATGTGTGTTTGCGCGCACGTGCGTTCACTCCTGTGTTTTGCTAGAATGAGCAAGCTAAGGGCAGAGAGTTCGTTTGCTCTTTCTAACACAGATGGTGGGGGGAATTCTCTTACAGCCACTAAACAAAAAGAGAGAGAGAGAGAAAGGCAAAAATGATCATCCTGTGCCTAGTTCATCCGCCAGATTTCATTTACAGCTGAGCCTGATCTTCAATATCACAAGGAAATAAGCTTTAAAATCAAATTACAGTAGAACTTTGCTAATTCATGCCTGACTAATTTGCCCACCCAGTAGTTTGCACTGCAGTCTTGCTGTTCTTCTACTGACTTTGAGAAAAATTTAAGAGTGGGCTGTGGAGAAGGCTCATGTTACTCCTTATTTCAGGGTTCATTGTGAAAAATACATTGATATACCTTAAGGTCTCATAAACAGATGAAATGAGCACAGATCTGTCTGCCAAACCGTCGAGGGAGAGAAAACATCTGTTGGAAGGCTGGATTCTATTCTTTCTTATTTTTAATTGTAGGATTTTTTTAAATGCATCAAACAGAAACGGGAATAATTGTGAGTAGTCTCATTTAAGAAAGCCTACCGTAACTTGTCATGGTGCACAATAATACTATTTTAAACTAGAGATAAGTATCATACAGTTTACGGAAGGCTGTGAGGTGGGCTTTAACATGAGTAATAGTTTTATGACCAAATTTTGTTCTGTAGGGGTAGAAGGAAGAGTGAGTGATTTAACTGTAATATGTAGTTTATAGTTGACTGTGTTGTCTACTGAGACCTTTGGTTTGCTATTTGCAGCTTGCTGCCCAAAATTGAAAGGGAATATGAGATAAACTGGGCAGGGGGTAGTCCCACTCAGGCAGTGTTTGCAGTATAGAGTCATCCGATCAATTACACCACATCCAGAGGTATGACTGCTAAGTATCCAGAGGAATATAAAGGCCCATATGGTAGGCTTAAGTAGAGTTACAATGTAACATGTTTGCTGTTTCATTCTGCAAATTTAAACATTATGACTACAATACCACTAAGTTACTCTTCCTATTGATTTATCTATATTAGTTGTTATTTTTTTTAAAATGAGTGAATGACCTACACGGAAGCAGTGACAGGAGTGTGCAATCATTTGTGAATGTTTTCCCAAGTCAGTTTGATAGAAAATTGCTTATGTTTACAAATGATTACCTGGTATACGAATTAGCCCAGAGTCGAGATTTTGGCTCTGGTAACTTGACTCTTAGTTGCACCTCCAGAGGCAGCTCTGAGTGAGGGCGGAGAGGAAGGAGCAGCCCTCCATCTTCGACACTCGCTGATGACCCTGGGCTCTCTTGGGCATATTCTCGGGACTCCTAAGAGTGTCGTGCCTGTACGGGGAAAAGGGTTGTGACCCAAGGACCCAAAGCCTTCCCTCAATTAAATTCTTAGTATTTTGATGACTGGCATGTGCTCTGAGGGTGCCTTTAAGATAAGAGTAGGAGCAGAAGCGTGTTTTGCACGCCGCCTGCACAGAGCATGCCTCTGAAGGTGTAAGATGAGTCAGCCACCCACACGCGGGGGCTGCTCCTCCAGCTCCAGGAGCTGCTTGGTGGTGATGGTAGCCGAGCAAGAGACAGACGCCTTCGGTAATGAGGGAAGGTATCTCCTTGATACCTCATCACTGCCAAGTCTTCCTTCCATGCTCTTAGTCTAAGGCAGGGGAGCGTCTCCTGTGGGTGTTACATATTTTAGGGTTGCCCTAGTTAGTAAAGTCCTTTCAAATCCCTATGTGCTAAGTATGAATTTCTATACAGCTCTTCACAAATTTTCAGATTCTACCTTAAATTAGCACAATTGTTCTCATGAGTTTCAGGTTTTACCCCAGCGTTGTATATATACCATTGCTTATCATTATTTCCTTCTTAAAGTTAGTCAAATTCCCTTTCAAGAACTTCACTCCTTATCTATCAAGTTCCGATGTAACCATTAAAACTGTGATGTTAAGACAGAATCCTCATAAATGCCAACTATCCAGTGATTAGATGGATATTTTGATAAATTAATATTATTAGAAACCCACAGATTGACATTAGGTTCAGGATTTTCAGAGCCTATTACATGCTTAGCACAAAGCAGGCACTAAATAAATATTTGTTGAATAAATGGAGAAACAAAGAAATGACTGATGGGCCAACCGCTTTACCATAGAGTTTAGTAATCAGGAAGTTCAGCGGGGCTGTACAGTGACCAGATTTCTTCTGCTAATCTTATTAGTGCAAAGTATTTGTTGTAAAAACGAAGAGATATTCATTGTTTGACTAGACCGTCTAAAATAAATCTAGGACCCATTGTTTGCATACTTTGTAAATGCAGGATAAAATAGATACGCTTCTAGTACGTCATCTGCGTGACGCACTGCTACCGCTGAAATCTCAACCCTCAGTGAACGGGAACCGAGAACCAGCCAAAAGCTTGGCGCTCACTCCAAATGTATATAAACAGCATTGGCCAAGCTCAGAGCTGCTGGAGTGTCTAAATATAGATAGGTAATCCCTTATCTTGTTGCATATGAAAATAGTGTGTATGCAAAACAACATTATTAGAGATGATGTGTGAGAAAAGAATCCCTGCCATGTCTTTGACAATTTGGAGTGAGAAAATATATGAATGTGACTTTGAAGCCCAGGATTAGTGCTGCTGGAATGTGGACCACAATTGGAGCCAGTTTCTCTCTGATGAAAAGAAGCGGTTTATTTATGCGGATCTATAACACCCCGTTCTGCAGAGACTCATCCTCGGCCCCCTGTGGAATCCTGTTTTTCCCACCGGGGTCCACCAAGAAACTCTCCAATGATGGTCATTGAAAAGAGAGGTCTATGAGGATACCCTAGATCTTAGTGGCTTCACCCATGGAAGGCTTCCCACTTGCGCTGCATGTCAACACCGGTCAGCTGGTGTTCGGATCCACGTGGTCACACAGAGACCAAGACTGACAGAAGTTTGAGTGGGAGCTTTGCATAGCCTCAACTCGGAGGTGATGTCACCGTCACCTCTTGTCACCTCTTCTCAGAACGCTTTGGCCAAAACCAGTAATATGGCCACGTCTGACTGCCAGGGCTTGGCAAGTGTGGTCTTCTCTGTGTTGAGGAAGGAGAGGGAACTGGAGAGTAGAGAACAACTTTTACAGTTAGTGAATAATAATGTTATATTGAAATCACTGAGAGTATGTGATATGTCCAGCACCATGGGTTCCATTTTAAACGGACTGATTTGTCTGATTTTATGTCAACGGGTGATTTCCTGAGCCCTGCGAGTCACTAAGTCTGGTTAATGTCCCAACTGTCCAAGTTGGTCGGCACACACTAAATGGATTTGGGCCTGTGGCACATGGTCTTTGCCTGAGAAAGACAGCACAGATTTTTATGTTTGATCTTCTCCAAAAAGCTAATCTGATATATCAGTTTTTCAAATTGAAGCATAGTTAGGTAATTCTAAGTCAAAGCCAAAAATTCACCACCAAGAATTGTTAAGCAACATAGGAATTTTCAGGGGTATGTTCCCCCTATGGATACAATGAACATCTGCCAGCAGCTGAAGGTGGCCAAGAGAAAATGTATTTATTTTCCCTTCCCTCCTGTCCTTCAATCCATAGCACCCACACATACCTATACATCCCTGCTTAATTAGAAAGAAGTAACCCAAGTTATCTTCTCTTACCTGGGATGTAACCAATTTAAGAAGTGATATAGATTGAGAAAGCTGTCTGGCCATTAGTCATCTATAACGCTCAAGTGTTAAAAGTAACGTGAAAGGACACAGCTCTGGGGGTTCACAAGAGGCACTCAGCTCTCATCTCTAAAGGACAGTGAGGACTTGAACTTACTGGTGCCTTCCAGCACTCACAGGAGGGAGCAGTGGGTACCGGTGAACTTGAACTGCAAAAGTACACAGAAAATTAAACAGTAGAGTCCCTCTCAGTTCCAAGTGGCTACCAGGACTTAAGCCGAACTGACCTTGAGTTATTGTCTAGAACCCCGGTATTCGTTTGGGCTGCTGCCTCTGCGATCACTCCTTTTCCTCCACCTGGAACCTGTGTGCCTCCAGGAATGCTGGGCCTTCCTTGGTCAGGTTTCCTGGGCTCCCTGGAGTAGCTCTCCTCCGGCCCTGCCTGGGAGGGAGCCTCCCTTCTGCTGCTGACTCCCCCTTCTTCCTTAACCCACCGGGCCGGGCTTCTCTACCCATTAAGAGGGTTCCCTCCTCCCCCTGTATGACCGTCCCTACCCAAGTCACCCTGTCTCTCCTCCAGGGTTTCATTGTACTTCAGTTTTGCGTGGCCCGTGGCTTGTAATGCTCTAACTTGTATTTATAGATATTTCTCTACGTCTCCTTCTGCATTCTTTTCTCTAAGCTCCTATGAGGTCAAGGAATGTTTGATGTGTTTTCTCATACTCTATTGTTTAGAAACGTATAGTGTTTTATACGTGATTAAATGCTCACCAGCTATTGAGTGAATGGACTTGTACATTACTCTTTAGTATGAATAAGTACATGGAGTGTTGGCTCCCTGATATTAATACTCTTTGGATGCTTCGTTTACATACATTGTACTTAGTAAATAAATACCTGTAAGATAGTGTTTAGTCTGTAATATTTAGGTCTTTCAAGTCATGGAATATTGATCTTAAAAACATATGAATGGACACCCATGTTAATTTTTTACTCTTCTATAAGTTTAGCTTAGAGGGGACCCAAACATGCTAATATGTCTCCTCATGGTAGGATGGACCTGAAGTAATTTTTTCTCTTGAATCATTTTTGCTCAGTTTTATCACATCCAATGGGTGATGTCCAGAAATTTGAGACCAGGGGTTCAGAGAAACTTATCAAACAAGACAAGAAAAATAGCTTAACTAGAGCAATACTGGTTGATGACCGTGAGGTCCATGGCCATGCATGAATTTGCTTTGCAGTTGGAGGATAATTGCATCTTTGAATTCTTCATTAACAGTTGCATCATGTCTTTTAAAAAAATTATTTTATGAAGCTAAGTTGAGAAATGGCTTGTTCTGTTCTTGGCAAAGTCAGTGCTAGTGTAATTAATGCACCACCTGAGCTGGGTTTTTTATTTAAAGAACAAATTACCTTTGTAAATAGTAATAGCTACCCCCTCTGGAATAGCAAGATGTCATCTGTTGCATACGGGGTATAAATAACATGTGTTTCAATGTCATTATAAAGCACAATAATTTTAATAACCAGGATATGTCAGCCATGTGCTGTGATCATGTAATGATAAGGTTTTTATTTATGACATTATTTAAAGTTTTAACATACCCAGTCTGTGCAAAACACTGTATTGCGTTATTTTCTTACAATTCTGGAGGCCTTAGTTTCAAATCAGTTATCACTGGACTAAAATCTGGATGTAAGCAGGACTAGAGGCCCCAGGAGAGAGCCTGTCCCTGCATCCTCCAGCTGCTAGTGGCTGCCAGCATTCCTTAACTTGTCGTGGCATCCCTCCCGTCTCTGCCTTCACCTTCTCATCGCCTCCTCCTCTCCTGTCTGGGTCAAACCTCCCTCCACCCTTCTCTTATAAGGACACTTGTGATGTTATTTAGGACCTGGCTGGATAACCCAAGATCCGTAATACAGTCACATCTGCAGAGACCTTCTTCCATATCAGGTGACATTTACAGGTTCCAGGGATTAGGACCTGTTATCTTTGTGGGGCATAATTCAGCCTGCTGCATCCCATATTCAGCATCTGGGACCACCTTCAGAGATAGGCAGAGAAAATTCACATTCCATCCTGCAGGGGTCGTTTGAAGTTCAATCGAGGGATTATTGCAAACATACTGTGTGTGGTGCTGTTGCTAAGCACCGTGGGGGATACAGAGATACATAAAACTGTGCCTGCCCTGAGGTCACTTGGGATTTTGCTGGAAGAGAAGACATGTACATGTAAAATGAGTCGGGAGGAGAAGGTCGCATTCGATCCTGAGAGCCAGAAAGTAGTACCGACTGGGAGTGTCGGAACCCCGCGCCTGTGCACCTGGCCTGTTTGGCTCAGCGTGCGGAAGCATTTAACCTGCAAGGGATTTTAGGAGATGATCACGTCCAACCCACCGCTTGACTATTTCCCATGCCATTGTTTTTCCGCTGTCTCTGGGTCTTTTCCCAAGCGCAACTTCCTGCAAGTATGGCTTCCTGTGTGCATTACTGCCTTCTTCTATTTTGATGGTGCCATTGTCTACTCGTCAGTTTCTTTTGCTCCAATAAAAGAGCAGTTCAGGCTCTTGAAGGGAAGCAATTCAAAGATAATGCTTCTGTGCTAGAATCACTTCTGTAAATCAGTAATATAGAATAAGAAATAAAATCAGGGAAACTCAAATTTACAGTAGAATCCATCTATTACAATATTCATATTTATTCTAGCTCAGCCTGTCTACGTGAATGTCATATATCTTAGTGTAAACTATGGGAATAGCCCTTTAAATAGAAAAACAATGATTTTTTTTTCTGTATGTATTTTAAGGGAACGCACATTTCTCTGAGTTGGAATGCATGGTGTTTTGTTGGTAAGAGGCTAGGGCCGCCTGATGTTGTTCGGTTTCTCTCTGGGCCCCTGGTTATCATAACTACATCTGCTGCAGTGACAACAGGGGAAGATAAGACAAGCCTGAGTTGGAACCCTGGGTGTATTTACAACCTGGACCCTAGCCCTGCTTACAGGGAGGTTTGAGCAGGTTACTGAACATCTCTCAACCACACTTTTCTCATCTTCAGAACAGGGCTGGTAACAAGTACCTACCTCACGGTATTGGAATCATTAAATAAGATAAAGCATATAAAGTGTTCAGAACATTGCCTTCAAGTTTGTCTTTTCCTTCTCTTTCCCCCTGCCTTCCTTAAAATAAATGTCTGCGTGCTGAGCAAGTTCACTATCTCTGCCTTAAGTAATCAAACACTGTCCTGTCTGGTCGCCTTTGACAAGCCCTCGATGACAAATTCAGTGCCTTGGATACTATTTCGCCTTGGATATAAACCAAGCTTCTAAATTACTTTTTATATGACAATGTCCCCGTGTATTTTTGTCCCCTGGACTTTTTGAATTGCAGGATAGCATGTTTCTTCCAGCAAAACTCAAAATGAAGTAATAAACAATTAAGCTGCGGACTGTGGCGAATAATGATTTGTACCATGACTGGGGATAGAGTAGCCATTCCATTTAATGATAGTATCCTTCTAAGTATTCTCTTTATTCAAATGTTTGCATATACTTTTGCTTCTAAACTATAATTATCGTGTGTGCACACATGCATTCACACAGACATCTGAGTTCTGTCGTTGAAGAAAGCAGATTGTTGAACACAGTTTGGTCTGGTTTGAATAATAACTATTCTGGAGTTTATGGTTCTATTTTATTTAAATTTTTACTGGAATGTCAAGAGTAAAAAGGAAGACTTCTCCTACACAAAGCTGCTAATGGTCCACACACCATGTGCATCCTTCATGAGAAGTGATCGGGGAATGTGTCACATCAGTGCCTTTGTCCAAGTGTCCTTCTGTCTTCAGTCCCTTTGCAGGGAGAGAGGCATAGGCTGAGCTTGGCTGAAATGAATAACTGTGATACATTTTTTTGACTGCTAGACACTAAGATTTTTTTTGACAGATTGATACCTGAAAAGAAAAATAGAGTAAGTACTAATGAATCAAAAACATTTTGCTGGACCTTTGTATAAATTGAATGTATTTTGGTTCCCTTTTGAAAATTTAATGCTGAAACTAGTCTTTTTTCTGGTGGCTTTGAAATGCTCGAAAATAATTTTCTGTGAGTGGGTAGATTCCATTTAACCACACACAGTGCTTACCGCTATAATTAGGTTTTATTTCATATACAAATAGATAAGTAGTCTCCTCCCTTATAGTCGCTCCTCTTAGAGATGAATTGAGATTAGGCTAAAGGAGGGTTGACGGAAGACTCTGGTGTTATAAGATTTTAAGAGTCCCATAGTTAGCTCTTCTCAGTTTTTCTCAAGACAGCATCTAAAATGAGTCTTAAATCTGTGATTTATTCTCAAAATTTAATTAAATGATCCACTTATGATCTGCCACATGTCCCACAAACTAGGTCCCAAAGGAACTGACAAGAATGTACTCATGTCTGGGTAAGGTTTTTACCCAGCAAAAAGAAAAGACGTAAGAAGCGGGGGTTTTATTTTGAATATAGACAGCCAAGCTTCTGTGACTGTTCAGAGGCAGCACATGTTGGAGAAGAATTCAGATCTTGGCTGTGCTCCTTACCAACTCTCTGACATGGGACCAGTTCCTTGGCCTGTCTGTGCTTTAGTCTGCTTATCTGTAACATTGTCATTAGGAGGATTAGGGGAGGTCAGTTATGAGAAGCACTTAGAATGTGCTGGGCACAGAGTGAGTATCCCTTATATACTAATTGTTGTTGATTTGCAGCTTAAAATGCATTGGGGTTATGCAAACACATAGGAGGGTTACCACTTGCAGCTTAACTAAAAGTTCTTACAGCACTTTGTACCCTGGAGAAATGTCTTCAGGTTTAATAGTACCTTCCGTCTAAGCTTTCTGAGTCTCCCGTCTTGGTCCTTAAGAATACATTTCATTCTCACGCATTTATTTTTTTAAGGCACAATTAACTTCGCAGCAGTGCATTCTCTTTCAAAGCCCTTTATATGTTTGGGCCTCACAGGGTAGAGTTTCTCAAACTGTATGTGCGCCCTGTGGGCAATACAAGAAACGTTTTTCCACTGGAGTGATGAATGAGGCACGGACTTTCTGAGAATAGCCGTTTGCTTTCCAGTTGACCAGTATTGGTAGGGACCCCATTGAACTCAGGATATACAGTATTCACTAATAAGAATAGCTTAATAGGTTTGGGCCCAGAGCCTCAACCTGTGCAAGCCTTCCACATGCACTGACACGTAGGATGTGTAACAGTTTGTGCACTAGGAGGTACGCGTGGGCGTAGCCCCACTTTCCAGATCAGGAACCAGTCTAGGGAGGGGTTTGTGCCCAAGGTCATCCAGCTACTTAGTTGCTGAACGAGGACTCTTCCTCAAGGGTCTATCCCCCAGGCCTCCGAGGCTTCTTTTCCGGGCACACTGCAGCTGCACCCCTGGAATTAAGAATACAGGCATTTAGACTGTGTATTCTCAAGGATGGCACTGCCCTCTTTGAGTCATCAGTGCAGGGCACAGAGTGCAGCAAATGCAGGTTTGGGGATGGGACTAAGGTGTGGGGCAAGAGAGGGAAGCATCCAGGGCTCAGGATTTAAGTAACACCCTGTCAGCCTTGGCTGACCTCTCTCGGAACTTTCTAGCCCCATCCCAGTCCCAGCGTGGTCGGGTCTTACAGATGGCACAGATACCCTTCTGCTTCTTGCATGGCATGTGGGTTCTTAGAAAAAGTCACAACTTTGTTCCCCCAGGTTCACCTTGTGTTTTGAGCCATCCGTAAAGACTGAAAGTTTGGTGCCTCGCCAACTAGTTCTGTCTTCAGAGGTTTGATTTTTTCCAGACTTTTGGAATGAATGTGAAGGCAGGATCCGGGCATCTTTCTCCTCTGGGAATGTCATCTGAAGTACGGTCGGTCTGTCAGTCACATCTATCTCTCTGGCCACCGGGGCTCCCCGGAGTGGATGCCAGCCCCGCTGCTTGGGCCCAGCGATAGCCCCATCTGTACAACATGGTTCCTTGTTCTGGATACAGTTTGGGCCCAGAGCCTTAGTTCCTTCCTGATATTTGTTTAGCTTCTGCTCTTGGTTTTGAACACTACTCAGGCAGGCAAGGAGCTCGGCCTTCAGTCCCAGCTTCTCAGGGATTTCCCTGGTAGCTGCGTAGTGAACCATGTCACTCTCTGTTTTAACCATTAATTCGGAAATCCTGGGGTGCAGGGAGCTTTGCTTGCAGACCTCTCCTTTTAAAAAAATATTCTGGCTGGTGGGGGGAGGGTTGGACAGAAGCCCGCTGGAGAGTAAGGACATGATGGCTTTCTTCAAATAAGTGGTTAAGCTGCCTCATCCCCATCAGAGCCTAAAGAAATAACAGTATTGTAGAAACAAACGTTAAGTGTTGGTTCTGTCCCTGGTTCACGTCCTAGCATTGTGACTTTCTAGCTAGAGAAGTGAAGTTACTCTTTCTTCTTTCCTGGTGCTTCAAGGGGGATGAAGTAAATGAACACTCTCACAGACCTGCCCAAAGACAACAAGGACACTTTACGGAGCATAGGGGAGGGAGGTAGAATTGGACAGTTGTTTTCAGCTGCGGGCAATATTGCCCCATCTGCATGCCCCACCCCAGACATTTGGCCATATTTGGAGATATTTTTGGTTGTCACAGCTGGGGACAGGGGTCGCTACTTTTATATCATAAATGAACACCAGAGGTGCTTCTCAACACCCTGCAGAGCAAGTAGACAGACCCTCAGGACAAAGAATTTTCTAGCCTATACTGCCTGTATGGTGCTAAGGCTGACAAACCCTGGGTGAGGAATAACTTAATACGCAAAGACGATGCAAGATAAAGTTGTTTTTATCCCCATTTTGCAGAAACCTACCTTGGGGTTATTCAGCATCTTCTAGATAAGACGTGGATTTTAAACTAGGCGTAGATGCATCCAAAATCTACTCCCTTTCTACTGACCCAGTAGGCAGCGAGCTGCCCATTGCTTTGACATTCAGAACCAGGCAGGGTGAGCCAGCCACTTGAGAGAGATGGCTGGAGATAGGATTCTCAGATGATTGCTGCACTGAATGACTTTTGAGGTCTCTGCTAAGGATCACATTCTCCGATTCTATTTTGAAATGGGGTTTGTTTCTTTAGCCCCAGCATTAGAGTGGCAGGCAGCTAGCCCTTGGCCGTGACCAGTGAAATCCCTGTGCTTTGTGCACCTGTGAGCCTCACTCCTATTAATATCGCAGCCCTACCAGGCCAGAGGGCTAGGGTTCCAAACGGGGGCAGCCAGAAATGCGCCCCCTCCCCCATCTCGCCCACATTCCTGGGCAAGTTATTTTTACCAACATGTGTAAATGGGTCCAGCTAGTTCACATTTGAGAGGACAGTAGAGGCACAGATGAGGGGAACTGGGAACGAAATGCTTTATACTCCCCCTCCTTCCTCAAGCTGCTTTATTGCAGAATATTGGAGGAAGTGAACAGTCCCAGCCCTCCGTCCACCTCTAGGCAAAATGGAGCTGAAATGAGAAAGCACTCGGGAACGTGGGCATGGCAGGACCCTGTGCAAACCCCAGGACCCCTAAGCAGTGAGCCCCTGACCTGCTGCCCGGACGTCCTGGCCCTGGGGACAGGAGTAAAATGGGGGTGAGGTGGGTCAAACCGGAGCAGCGTCTGCTTTTGAAGACCTAATACTTGTAAGGTATTGCAGTATAGTATCAGTTTGCTTATCACTTTAACAGGGGACTATAGTTTCTCTTCCATGAACAAGGGAAACTGGAAGGTTCGCTCAGTGGCTGCCACCCCTGGCCACAGAGAAGGGTAACCTGGAGGGCTTTTAAAGCGCCCCTGTGCCCCTCCACCAGAGCTTCGTCCCAGGGGAGGCCTGGGTACCGGTGTGTTTAGAACCTCCCAGGAGATCCTCATGTTCTCCACAGGAGCCGTGTGCCGGGCCTCATCTCCTCCCAGTCCCCCTCTAGTCCCCACACCGGCACGCACTTCAGCCGTCCAGACCTGTGCCCAGTCTCCACCTTCAGGACTGCTCAGCGTTAGTCTCATCTTCTTGCATACCATTCATTCCCTTTCTGCCACAGTCCTTCCTGGCAAACTCCTACTTCATGACCCTACCCTGCGTGAAGGTCATCCTTCATAATAAAGCCATCCCCGTCCTGACCCTTGGCAGAATGAGTCACTTCCTTCATGGTATTCTTGCAGCCTTCTGTTCATGCTTCTGTTCTGTGGCAGCTCCTGTGTGGTGTGGTGACTGCCTCTCCAGAGCTGCAGAGATAAGACACTAGCCACCTGTGGCTGCTGAGCCCTTGAAATGTGGCCAGGCCACACTGAGGTGTGCTACTAGCAAGAAACACACATGGGACTTCAGAAATTTGGTGTGAACAGAAGAATGTCAAAGTTTTAGTAATAAATAACCTTTATGTTGATTATACATCAAAGTGATAATATTTTGGACATATTGGGACAACTAGAATATATTATTAGAATTAATTTTACCTGTTAATTTTCACTTTTTAAATGTGGCTTGGACGTTTTCAGATTCTGTATGTGGCTCACATTCTGTTTCTGTTGCACAGGATTGGTTAGCCTCTCTTCCTTGGTGATAAGAGCACCTGGTCTCTGCACCCTTAGGGTCCAGTGCAGTGGAGCACAGTCTGTCTATGGGTGACCCCTGCTGGCAGAAGCCAGTGAACTTTCAACAATGCCACTTACTTTTTGTGTCTGGTTCCCAAAGTTATTTCCCAGTGTTTGCACCCCTGGAGTTTATTGGATCTTAAGTTCAGATTATCAAATGCTCCTTTTGCCAAAAGCTGAAATTTCTGTGGCCCGCAGTTGACCCCTGGCCTGAAGTATGTATATTTGGAGCAGGGACAGGACTGTTGTTCTTGGGCCACCTCCACCCCACAGGCAGGAGGAGGGAGCATCAAGCCCACTTCAGCCCCGATGTGATTGCTGGGTAACTGCAGCAACTGGGACTCCCCTTGAGCCCACAAAGTAGTGGCTTTTGCCCTGGCCAGTTGGCTCAGCTGTAGAGCGTCGGCCTGGTGTCTGAAAGTCCTGGGTTCGATTCCTGGTCAAGGCACACAAGAAAAATAACCCTCTGCTTCTCCACCCCCCTTCTTCCTTCTCTCTTTCTTCTACTCCTGCAGCCATGGCTCGAATGGTTTGAGCAAGTTGGCCCTGGGCACTGAGGATGGCTTCATAGCCTCGTCTCAGGCACTAAAATAACTCAGTTGCCAAGCAACAGAGCAGTGGCTCCAGATGGGCAGAGCACTGCCCAGTAGGGGGCTTGCCAGGTGGATCCTGGTTGGGGCATATGTGGGAGTCTTTCTGCCTCCCCACCTCTCAATTAAAAAAAAAAAAAGCAGTGGCTTTTGTAACCCAGTTTGTACTGGTCTAGTAATGCTACTGGATTAAGGTCAGACTGCTGTGGCAGGGCTGCTCTCGTCTTTGCCAGCATGAAGGTTCTCTGCTCTGCCTCCCCCCGTTGGTTTTGTCTTCCGAATTTCAAACAAAGTTCTCTTAAAATAGAAGATGGGCTTCATGATCACCCATTTGTCCAGCACGGCTTAGTCCTGCATGCCTCCCCAGCATGGTTTTACAGGAGCCTGTAACAGTCCTGTGCGCTTGCCCTGACATCTAGTTGACATGGAGGTTTTGTTTGTTGCTATAAATAAAAGCCAGTGTCCCCAGGGCACATTATATTCTGTTAACAAATGGGAGGTTTTGTCTCTAACCTCAAATAACTAAATGGCAGAGGGGATGGCAGACAGAAAGCTGTGTATGTTTTGATGAATAAGTGTCTGTACTTTATTTGATTTTTGTGTTCTGGTACTTCTCAAGTGAATTTGGGTAAGAGCGTGTGCATTCAGAAGATGTCATCATTGCACCTGGATATTTTAGTTCTTGTAGAATGCCGCCTGACTGTTTGATTACAGTGACATCGGCAACATAGTTTCTTGAAACAATTCACCTTGAAAGCCGGAGGCACCTCCTGGTGCAACATTGGATGTATATTGGGAAGGAGACTCACTCAGTTTCTTCCTGAGCCTCAGCATTTTGGCTCTCCGCATGACAGAGACCAACGTGGAGGACACATGGAAGGAGAAACAATGTTCTTTCTTCCTTTCTTCTGAGCATGACGACTGAAGCTGACTTCCTGCTTTAGAGAAGAATGAGACAGCGCCTAAAAGTGAATGCATCTTGACATTCAGGTGGCTCTCCAGACCGGAAACTATTGGAAGAGTCAGTCTATTCATTAACATTTTATCTTGAAAGCTTCCATAAAAGTTTCTCAAGCGATTCATTATTTAGAAGATTCCGAGAACCCGCTTCCGATCACCCTAAAAACAGAGCCCATTCCCCTCGTATGGTCAGCTCAGGTCCCCGAGTGTAGGGCCACAGATTGTGGAAGTTCAGCACACGGGGTTGCATTTAATGGTTTCACGGGAAAACCAACATGTTTTTCTGGCTTCGTGTTAGAGGTTGTGATGTTTTCCTTGATCTGTAAGCTACAGACATCAAATCAGATTCTTTCTTTCATCTTAAACGTTTTTCCGGCAGCTTGGGTTCCAGTTCTCCCATACTCCTTGTCTTGGGGAGTTCTAAATCTAATTTTCTTGCAACTCCGCTGCTTAATGGTTTATAGTATAGAGCGCCAGGCAGTTTTCATTCGCTGTAGTTGAGTGGCTTTTACACCTTTGCTGGCATCACACAAAAAGAAATTAATTTGAGATCACCACTTAGTACGCACATTCATAAATGGACGTAACTGAAGTAAGGTTCTCGAAGCGACGCTGCTCAGTGTCTCCCGGGAGGTCTGATATGTTTGGTGTCCCTTGCACAAAGTTTCAGTTCTCTTTGACATGCTTTTCCCGGTGTCCTTTTCCAGTTCCAGCGCATCCGTGTGAAACGCGCAGTCCTGGCCTCTTACACCCCACGACCTCTGTGGTCATCAGTGGGCACTGAGATTCAGATTACAGCCTTCAAGTGCAGTTCTGACCTAAACATCAAGAGTCTCGTTTTTTGTTTGTTTGGGTTTTTTTGAATGAGTTCTTTTGCGGAATTGAGTCTCATTCACTTTGTGAGGACAGCTAAGCCTGGTGTCCACTCAGGGCTGGCGCTCTGGCCCAGCGGGCACACAGGAAGCCTTGGGAAATGCCCCAGGCATGTGATAGGGGTCGCTGGCACTGTCAAAGTTGTTTCCAGCATTGGGTTCCCATGGCATTCACACATGGTACAGCATAGCTCCACGACCACGACGCATAGTTGCCCTCTCATTTAAAAGGGAACATTTATTTTAACATCAGGGAGGGGCAGTCCTGGATATAGTTAATCATCATGTACAGAGCAAGCTATAAAAGAGACAGTGCTTGGTGTATTAATTTTACTTTTCCTGTAGGGGAATGTAGATTTTATTTTCTTTTTTTATTACCTTCTCTGACACATGATACGAACTCTGTTTTGCAGTCATGACACTGCAAAAATATTTGATGGCTTGTCAAAGGGAAACATTTGTAATTGGCACTCACCTGTACATTTTCAGTCTCTAAAATAGTGTGACGTGTAATTGAGATTGAAATTGATAGCATTTACCACTTAACAGTAAGCGCAAGAAATGCCAGCATTCACTGTATGAGTTGAAACTAATCGGGTTTTTGTGACCTCTTTTTTTTTTTTTTTTTTTTTTTTTTATTCATTTTTAGAGAGGAGACACAGAGTGAGAGAGAGAGAGAAAGAGAGAAAGGGGGGAGGAGCTGGAAGCATCAACCCCCGTATATGCCTTGACCGAACCAGTGCAGGGTTTTGAACTGGCGACCTCAGTGTTCCCAGGTCGACGCTTTATCCACTGTGCCACCACAGGTCAGGCTGTGACCTCTTATAGTTAACATGTAGCTCAAGGGAAATGGAAATTACTAAAAAACTGATTTGGTGAATGTATTTTTATAACATTGGTTTTCTTTAATGGTGACGTTGCTCCGCCTTTGGCTGATTTAGAGGTTGTGTTTTGACTGTGACCAGAAGACTTGGTAAGGTACGAGGGAAGCTGTCTATATCTATAGTCCGTGCCTCAGGTGTTCAGTCAACGGTTCTGTTGGAGGAAAAAGCAGAGTCCGAATAGGAAGTCGCCTTAACAGTAACATCACAGATCCCCATGAGTCTCCTAAAACTATGCTGGGAGCCACGACCGTGTAGAGAGCCACCACCCCAATAAGAAGCCCGAAGCTGGTGCACAGATATGCTTCCCTGCCTGCTACTGAGTGGAGAGCACAGGCTCTGGAACCAGTAGCAGGTCACACCTGGAGCAGGTCACACCTCTCCCTGGTTCGTAGGCTTCCCACCTGTAAAAGTAGGCCTAAGAATAGCGCCTACTTCCCACGGTTGTTGTGAGGATCAGGTGTGGCCGCGGCACAGTGCCTGCTTTGCAGGTGTGTATCCAGGAATGGCAGGTGTCAGTCTTCTGGTGTCTCAGCAAAGCTGAACTTGTTTGATCAGCTTAGCATGCTAACAGCTCCCCAGAAAAACAACACAGGGTGTAGCGGTTACGTGAATCTTTGTTACTGTGCACGGAGGCTAACGACGGGTGGGTAGCCTCTTCACGTTCGGGTTTTGAACAGCGCTTCGAAAGAGATGGTCTTCTCCTCTATGGGCGTGCCCCATGGCTTTTCCTTCATAGCATCAGCCGGTAGCAGGAAGGGGAGGAGACAGGGGGCAGTTAGGTAGATGAGCCATTTATGAACAGTAGTCAACACATTTCTGTGTTTTATTTTCATTTTTTACTGTAGAGTTAACTGATATTTAAACTAGCTTTGTAATGATAACTGAATTGGCCAAATTGGGGACAGGAGTGCTCCCTAACTCCGTGGACACCCAATATGTCACCCTTTTCTGAGCCTTCTCTGACTGCTTCTTTTGTTAACATATATAACATGTATTGGCACCTTATAGTCTTGTGCTAGATGAGGGATCTCCATGGTGGGTTGTAGAAAATGCAGCTAAGAAAATGAATGAGAATCTCATCATAAGGATGGGACTAATCCCATGCGTCCTGCGCATCCGGCCAGCGGTAACTTTGATTTTTCATTATTCTTCCCTCGTCTTTAGAGGAGACAGACAGCTTTCTAGTTAATTACATTTTTAAAATTACCTACAAGGAAATCCTAAGCCCTGGGGCAATTCAGGTTGCTAAGTCTCATTCATATTTACCTATTGCTGCTTTTTAAATGCAAACAGAGATGTTTTCCAAGTGCTTTTGAGAAGGAGTTTCTGTAAATGAGAAAATTTCATGATAACCCAGTAGAGAGTGAAAATTAGGAGCCCAGATTTGGAGTTAGGAGGTCTGGGTTCTCCCTTGGGCTTTTCCTCAAGCTAGCTGTGGGCCAGGTCTGATTACATCCAAAGAACTTGCCAGGTTTTAGGCATTTCTGGATATGGTCGGTGCCACTGCCTGGTTTTATATGAGAGTGACAGAAGTCCTTGTGTCCTGATTTGCACCTCAGGGCATGTACGCCTCCGAGGCTGTGCCTCACGCACTCTCACAGCAGGACGTGGTGCAGACATGACCTGTCAGACACCCTGTCATCCTGGCCATGACACCTGAACCTGAGTTAGGGTTCTCAGGTGACTCAGAGTCTCGTGAGAGCTCCAAATGAATTTTATCCAGGTCCATTTTAAGTCAGAAGGTGCTATGTTAAGTGGTGGATGGAGAGAGGAAGAAGCACGGTGTGACTAAGCCATGAACTTGGATTCTGCAGCAATGTGCTTACTAGATTAAAACTCTAATGCCATTTTTATGATAAGTAATTTATAAAATTTATTAATAACTAGACTCTATGTTCTTTCCCTAGACTCTCAGCTCTTGAGGAGCTTTTTAGTTTTTAGCACTTGAATCATAAATATAGGGTGGGGCAAAAGTAGGCTTTCAATTGTGTGTGAAACACAGAGTTTAATCTTATAGTAGTATTTCTTAATTATTGTATTATTTTCCACATGAATAGCTGTAAACCTACTTTTGCCCCACCCTGTATTTGTTAAAATGTTCCTGACCTATCTTTACCATGTTCTCTTTAGATTGGCCCAGCTATGGCCCCCGACCCCCCTGTCACCCAAGTGTCCCTTCTTTGACAGTTGTATGCTTCTCAATTCCAACAGATGACCTGTTACCATTCTCTTGGGCAGTGGATGCCTGACAGTCTCAAGCAGCTAAAGGTCAGGTGTATGAGGCCTGGGGCTCACCTGTCTCCAAGTGACAGCTGTCTGTGCCCCATCTGGGCCATCTGCCTTGGCGCCCTCCACAGTACTCCACTGTCAGGCCCTAGACCTTTGTTTCTGTTTGTAATGAAAAATTCTGAAGAATACTGACACTCCGTGAAATCAATGGAGACATTAACCCTGTGCTCTCCTCTCAACAGACACGAGACGACTTCCTGGGACAGGTGGACGTGCCCCTCAATCACCTCCCGGTAAGGATGGTCCCTGCTTCCTGTTGCATGTTGTGAGCCGTGACTTCTGACTGTTTGCAGCTGGCTGTATTTTCAGAGTTGTACCTCCCCCGTACCGTGGAAAAGGCTGACATAAAGAGCCTGTCCTCAGGCCACTGTTCTTCCCTAGACAGTGGTCCTTTCCAGGGGATAGGAGAGAGTCAAGTGTACCTGAATCTGCACGCGTGCCAGTCAGTGTTACCAGCACCTAGCTCTCTGCTCTCTAGTCTTCCTTCGTCAGCTCCTGCAAACCAGGAGGTAGCTCCTGCTACCTCCCTTTGTCTGCACTCCTTGTCTTTGCTTTCAAATTCATCCTTTGGGTCTAATTAAATGTGCATTCCCTTTGTCTAGAATTGTACACGCTGTTTCTTGGGGGCTGCATCTATATAAGCTGGTGTTGCCCAGCACAGAGCAAAGATGCTGTTGGTTCTGAGTGGACTTGTCATCTGCAAACACCTACCCGAGCTTTAGAAATTGTTGTCAGGTAGCAAAATATTTGGAGCTATTGACTAATAGCCGAGGTTAGAGGTGTTCCTAAGGATGTAGCCAGAGTGTAGGGACAAGACCTGGAGGCCTTGGTGGAAGGTAGATCACCTCATATCCCAGTTTCGCTTTTCCAGATGGTTCCACCCACCCCCAGTCCGTGGTTCCCTGGGCAACACAAAGTGATTGAAATAGCAGCCAAGAGAGGATGAGCCAAATGATTCTGCTTTTTTGTTATTTTTTGTTGTTAACGCTTTGTGTGAGCAAACACCTTACATACTCTATAAACTAAAGTGACTTAAACCACGTCCTGAAAGCCTACCATTGCATTGGAATAGGGTGACTGTCACCCTATGTGAAATGCCAGGAAAGACTGTCTGTACCTTGACCTGGAAGCTTTGAAGAGGTGTCGTGAAAGGATGTGATAACAAGCAATTTATTCTTATTTATTCAGAAAGCTATTAAGGGAGAAAGGTTTCAAATACTGTACAGTCCCTTCCAGAATATTGGCAGCAACAGTGATATCATTAAAATATTTTTGTTTCTCTATAAAAATCTGATGCAGCAAGGTACATGCAGAGAGTGCATGTGCTTGCATGAGATGAATTCTTTAAATTCTTCAGCTATAAATCCCCTGAGAGGGTCGGGGATTTAATACCTCTTTTCCATTTTATTTATTTTTGAGTGAGTGGAAGAAAAGAGGGAACAGGGAGAATTCAATTAGGTCACTAGTCTGACCCTTTATGCAGGTCCAAGAGTAACACATATAACTTCATGTACACGGAGTGCCAAGCCTTAAAAGATCCCTCAGGAATTGTTGGCTCCGATCTGGGAGGTAGGCAAGTTGCCTTGCTAAGTATAATGAGTTAGTCTTCCTCTCTGGGCCTCTGTCTTCTCATCAGTAAAATGGGTCATGCACATAGAAGATACCAACTTTCCATCCATCTCTGGGAGGCAGCATCTCAGATCTTCTACAGCATTCACTAAGCAGAGGCACTGATGACCATGATGACCTACTTGTCCCCTGGGGGACCTGAGCAGTGTGATGTACTGGAGGCATGTGGCAGAGCTGAGAGACTGTGATTGAGGAGGGTGGGCACCATCCACCCAGCCTGACATCTGTGTCATGGCTGAGGCCCAGCTCTCTGTTTCCTTCTTTCACAATGGGGCACTAAGAGTAAACTCAGCTATCGCTGTGCTGTTATTGTTGATTTTAAAAAGCTGTGAATTTTACATGTGTTTGTGAAATTCAGTGCATCACCTTCACCGTACTTGACAATAATTTGGATGATGGCCAGAGAGGGAGGTGACTTGCCCAGTGATCTGCAGATTGATGCAGTCCTCAACCAGACCCCTGGGTCTCCTACATAGCTCTGTGATGTAGTCAGGGGCTGGGTGGGGAGTGTTTAGCCTAAGGCTTGGGTGCTTTTGAGGTTTGGGTTGGGATCTTTAATAGGGTCGCTCCCTTTCATTTGCCCACAAAGCTGTTTATCTTACCATATATCATAGTGACCAGAGTTCTGCTGAAAGAACTTAATGTTTCTAAGATGGAAGCATTAATATCCTAAAGGTTTTCTCTGAAAGCTCATGCCCTGGGACAGGAGGCAGCTAACACTACTGTTAGCATCATCAGTCTGGTGGAGATGGCGGTCTCCAAAGAGCATGCTCAGTGCTGTCCTGGGAATCTCCACTGGGCTTTTCTCTAGGCTACATGATCCCGTAGGTACCTGGATAATGCCAAGGAGGACCCTGTAGTTGCCCACAAGATCACCACCTTGTTCATGCTGGAGGATTTCTATGAAGGGGGGTTTTTGTTTTTAACACCAACTTTTTATTGCAGAGCACTAAGTCAGCTACACTTCCAAGTGAAATGAAAATGTAGAACTGGCTAATGACGGTAACGGCCAGTGCCTGTTAAGGGTGCCGGGAAACCTTGGGAGGACTTTGTACATACCAACTCAGTTGATTGGTTTAATTGTCACACCTCCCTGTGAGTGGGACCCTGTGAGGACACCAAAGGCACAGGGAGGTGAGGAACTTGGCCGTGGCCACATGGCTGTGTAAGTAACAAAGCCAGTCCACAGACCTGGGAAATCCGCCTCCTGATTTGTGTGGTGCTTGTCATCTAAACTACACAGCATATGGCCAGTCTCATTTTCCAGAGTTTCTCTGAGCTCTGGTTTTCTCTGTTTACTCTCGGACTCTTTGCTGCTCTGAGATTCCCCACGCCTGCTGCTACAGGTCCTGGAGTCTTGTTCATCCTGTTGGTTTTTACAGCATGAGCTACCCTTCCTCCCAGTTCTTCACCTCTCAAAACTTCCCCTCTCAAAACTTCCCCATTCATCTCAGGTGGGACCCCACATCTGAAAACCATTCTGATCCCCAAGTCAGAGTCGGTCTTTACTGCCTTAGTGAGAACAGTTGGAAGAAGTATGTCCTTGACTTCCTTCAGGGATGGGTGAATTTTCATGGCGGCGGTCGTTTACTGTAGATCAAATGAGTTTATCGGCTGCCTGCACAAGTGCCTCCATTATGCAAGGTGATGTTCTTGGAAGCAAGGATACAGTGGTTAGCAAATCCAAGTCTCTGGTCTGAACTCACATTCTAGAAATGATGGGTGATAACCCAGTAAATAAGTGAAGAGGAGAAGATAGTGAAAAGGGGGCATTAAGTCAGAAGGTTATTCCTGGAAGGGGGTAAGGGGAGGCTCCTGGCAGCAATTTGGGATGTGATGTCTGAGGATACGAACCAGGATCTCAGGTCTGGATGGCAAAGTGGAGGCAGCCGTGGCCTCTGGGGCCAGAGCTATCCAGCAGAAGGACCAGCTAGGGCAGGATTCGATGGGCTGTGTGCACAGGACAGATGAGGCCAGGAGGGTTGGTGTAAGCCGTGAACAGAGAGACTGGTTAACAGTGAGGGTATAGGTAATCAAGGGCCAGATACTGTTTGACCTTGTAGGCAACAGGAAAGAATTTTGTTATAAGCAAAGCAAGCGTCCTTCAGGAGTTTAAAGCATGGAATGACAAAACAGATAACATTTCATGTATAAATGCATCCACACACCCCTCTGATAGAAAAAAATCGTTGTGTTGTGGTTTGTCTTTCTTATTACAGAAGTAAATATTCTAAATTGTGTTTCATGAAAGAGTCTAGGTTTTTAAGGTTTTATTACATGCAGCTCTTAAAAATTAATGAAGCAGTAACATTTATTTTCCTAATTTCCTGCCTGCTTTGACCAACTGATTTAGCACAATCTTTTGATTTCTTTGAGAAATGCATAAATGATACCATTGCATTCGTAGCTTCATGAAATAAACACCAGCAAAAGGCAGATTAATGGTGCCTCCTAGGACGGTCTCTGTGGAGGAGATAATCGTCCAATTATCTTGGGCGGTTGACATGATCCTTTCATGTTAAAAATAAAGTAAAATTGCCTTCACAGGTTAGATCTTGCATATTTTCCCTGTTAACACCATCTTTAGCTTTCTTGATTGACAGGGACAAGAAGGCATCAGTGACCACCAGTTCACCAGCATTAATCAGTGTGTGAAACTGAGGCCTCCACCCTGCAGTTAGAAATTACACTTGGCATTGACGGCTGTCATTTTGTCATTTGTCTAAGGCTGGGGTTAGCTCCGAAAAAACGGATGTTGATAGTGACATCTAGTGGATCTTTAGTGGATAGAGGTCTGTGACCTATAATGTGTTTACCTGTCTACGACGTACTGGTTGAGGAACCCACCCTGTCATCGAGTTCCTGCATTCTAAAGTGAAAAGGTGCTCTCTGTGATCCCATCTGGTGTACCTAGCAATACAAATGCTCGGGAGTACTGACACTTCCTTTTCCTTCCCGCAGACAGAAGACCCAACCATGGAGCGACCCTACACGTTTAAGGACTTTCTCCTCAGACCACGAAGGTGAGGCCATGGTGGGGGCTGGTGTCCTTCATGCCCTTGGTTATTGGTTTTCTCTGAGGAAGACCCTGCCACTTTTCCTGTGTCCTCTTTTTCTAAAAGTCTTCATAAACAGGAAAGTTGTGACCCAGCCATGTCCTTTATAACCAGTCTTTTCCCCTCTATCGTGTAGTCATAAATCTCGAGTGAAGGGGTTTTTGCGATTGAAAATGGCCTACATGCCGAAAAACGGAGGTCAGGATGAAGAAAACAGTGAGCAGAGGGATGACATGGAGGTGAGTGTCAGGCCTCGGCCTCTCTTCCTGGCTAAGAGCAGAAAATATTTCCCTTTAAGGCTTTATTATATAAGGAAGTAAGCGTTTATTAAGCTCAAATATGTAAAACTTAAAAGTACCCATGAACCTGTCTTTGATAATCTACCAGTGTGTCTGTTTTTTGTGAAAAAGGTGAACTTTTGCCCTGGACAGGTGGATTAATTGGTTAGAGGGTCATCCCGATGCACTAAGGTTATGGGTTTCATCCCTGGTCAGGGCACACACAAGAAGCAACCACTGGATTCATGAGGGGGTGGAGCAACAAACTGAGGTTTCTCTCTCTCTCTCCCTCTAAAATCAAGCAGTAAAATTTTTTTTAGAAAGATGAGCTTTTTCTCTTTTCGAGCATACTAATGATCAAAGAGGTTTTAACGGTCCCCGCCCATGTGAAATCCCCCTCACCTGTTTGGTTGTCCTACTGTTTTGGACTCTCAGCCCTTTGTCCATCCCTTTCAACGCTTGGAATTGCTTCCAAGTGGATGAAGCGATTTAGAAAATCCCCTCTCAGTTTCTCACTCGTTGGGCCTGCAGGCGATCGTATGTGTTAGGAAGGAGAACTTTCCTCCAGAAATGCCGTATTGGAACCAGCTGTTCAGCGGAACTTTCTTTTGTTCCCTCCTGGCCTAGCTGCTTTTCAACTTGCCCGTCGCACACCTGGACTGCGGGTCCCATTGTACCTGCTCAGCACACCCTTCAGGCAGTGCCGTTTTGTTAGTTCCTCCTCTGGCCTGGAAAATGCCCATTGAACGAGTCCTCCCTATGGCTGATTTACACATCTGTTTGCAGCTGTTGCATATACATGATACGTGCATATGTGTGTGTATTGTGGGAAAGTCAGCCATACCTTCCACCATGAGGTCAGATGTCCGGGCAGCATTGCGTCTGTGGGCTTCCATCTCTCTGGGAGGAGAAGGGAAGTGGGTGGTAGACAGTCATGAATGTTAAGATTTCACAAGCGCATCAACAGATTTTTATCTCAAATCCAAGGAATTTATTTTTTAGCCTCTGCCGGCCTTCCAACTGCAGTAACCCCTGAATTACTTAATTTTCCAGTGACTTTACTGGGGGATGTTAGGAAGGAATACTTAATGCCTAAACAATGTTTTGCAGAAATGTCACTCTTACTCTGGTACCGTGAAGGCTGTTTATATGGCCCCAGAAGTGGGGAATGTCTAAGGAGAAAGCCACAGAGTCCAGAATCTTCTGGATGGTCCTAGGTGCAGTGTGGCAGCTCTACCCCCAGAGCCTATCTCGGAGCCCCCCTCCCTGGGGAACCATAGAGCCCGGCTCACCTGCTTACTTGTGCTGTGATTTCTGTTAGAACATATGCAACACGGCTTACCTTCCCAGCTCCCTTTTCCCTTAGGGAGGCGTTGAAAAGATGGCAGCTGCAACATGACCCATGTCATTGCCATGGCTTTGTACAGCCCTGGGGGCCTGCAGGTCAGAATGAACGTGACATATGAAAGGAGGATAATGTGACTGAGGTACCCAGCAGACTGTACACGTCCAGCTCCCTGTTGCTCCTTATAATATAGTCATCTAAGAAGACAGCAAAGTTAGTGGGCCATTGCTTATTTTTAAGATTCCTCTAGAATTGGGGTTGTTTTGTTTCTGCTCCTTTTGAGGTTATTTCTTCCAATGTGGCACATGAAGTCACTGTGATAGCCACAGTGCAACGGAGCAGGGAAACAGCACAGTGGCTGTCCGTCCCTCCCGTCTGGAGGCCCAGCCTCACCATCTGCCATTTGACTTTCTTTCCCAGCATGGGTGGGACGTTGTGGACTCAAATGACGCGGCTTCCCAGCACCAGGAGGAGCTTCCGCCACCTCCTCTGCCCCCCGGCTGGGAAGAAAAAGTGGACAACTTGGGTCGGACCTACTACGTCAACCACAACAACCGGACCACTCAGTGGCACCGACCGAGCTTGATGTGAGTACCGTGCGCTGGTGCCCCCTCCTATACTCACCCCCCACCCCGCAGGTAGGACCTGGTTTGGCAGCTCTTTGGGACCAGGCCGGGAAGTACAGCTCACGTTTATAAAGGGCAGGCGGTCCTGTGGTCCCACTGGGCTCTCCTTCACTAATTCAGGCTCATGGCAGCCTGTTAGAATGCGCGTGTGATGAGGAAGCACTTGCCTTTGATCACCTTCTGCTCTTTTACGAACTAACTTATTTTGTCTGTCTTCTTTGTATAGGTTTGTGAAATATAAAGTAGGTTTCCTAGCTCCCTCTCACGTGTGGCGACAGGTATCATGTCCCTCTTCCTCCGCTTCCTCTTCTCAATACCCAGAATGGAAAACAGCCAGCAAGATGGCTTTGACATTTCCTCTTTGCCTTAATTAAGATTTTGAATCTTTATTCCCTTTCATTTTTTGATTTGGAAGCCTCAAAAATTTTAGTTTTCTCTTTTTGGTAAATTTGTATATCATCCCTTTTGATATAATTAGAGCACTCATAGGAGGGGTTCAAACTCAGAATTAGTAGTTACTGTTTATCATACTCCCTCCCCAGTCTCAGCGATATAGTGAGCTGATTACTGTTCTGTTTATTTGGCAATTTTTGGTTTGATGATAGCAAATAAACACTTGTTAAACCTCAGCTACTATAAGGATTTGAAGTAGCTTGTTTTTAAATCATAGCATACAGGAAGATCTAAAACTATTAATATGCAATAAAAGGTAGAAGACAGAGAATTAAAAGAAGGAAAAGAAAAAATTATTCTAGCAATCATGAATTCCCAAGCAGCCACGATAAGGAGGTAATTATCAATGAATTCTATTATGTGTAATATGTACTAAAATCCCAGTATATCAGATGAGATCATTTTCTCCTTAACCCAGACTCTGGGGGAGATTTACTAGTGATGTTTTTGAAACAAGTGATATTGGCAGTGTGATGGGTGGTGGTGTTGATAACCCTTTTCTCTTTCGAAATTGCAAAGGTATTCTGCATATGACTCTGGGTGGGGAAGGTAGCCAAGAAGTTTGGTCTGGTTTTTGTTGATTTAGAAACAGAGCTTGTAGAATCTGTAACAATGAATAGTCAGTCCTTCCTAAGCCCCTCAGTGGATTCTTGAGAATATCAGCTATCCTTGGTCAGCTTTGGACTGCCCAGCATAGACATTAGGATAGCATCTCAGAATAGCATAAATATCCAAACATTGGGGCAGTGCTGAACTCTGTTAAATTTTTTCCCCATGGAAATGATTTAATGATTTAAAAAAAATTTTTTTATTATTATTTCCCTTTGATTAATGGCAATATCTATTAACATTATTGTAAGCCATTTGACTACTTTAGCTACTTGTAGTTAAAAAGAAATGGACTCACCTTGGACTTGGTTACATGTAGTGATTGGAAGAATCTTGGTAATGATATTTTAAGCAAAACACCATGTTGTACCTTTGCGTCGTACGAAAGTACCTTAAAACACAGCACTCTGTGGGGACCAGAGTGTCATGTGACCTCTGTAAAGGAGTGGCCCCTAGCAACTCACAAAAGAGAAAATACTAATGACCAATGCATATATGAGAAATTTGTCACCTCCATTAATAGTTATGTGAACTGAAGTCTGTATTTAGGGGATAAATAGTGACAATTTCAACTTTCTCTTTCTCACCGGCTTGTGAAACTTATTAAGGAGTTACTGAGAAAATACTGCATATGTTTTTCTAAACATTCTAATTTGGAGGGCAGTGTCCCAAAGAACTAAAACAAAACTGAACAAGTAACTTGTGTAATGCTGGCAAATCAGCGGTCCAGAAGCAACACGGGGAAAACACAGTTCTTCATCCAAGTTCAGGTTCATGGTGTAAGTTAGGGACATGAGTATTCCCATCAGGGAGACAGCTATGCTCAAATGAGAGGTGGAACCAGGAAGGTTATCAGCAGAACTCTGGGCGGAACACATGGCATGGCTCCCTTCCAACAGGCGTGAGTTCTAGAAAGCAAGAGAAAAGTTAGATGAGGAAAGAGTGGGTTTCCACAGTGACTGCTTCATCCCATCTAAGCGACTTGAGAACTTGGGGTTCTTTTTCTGCTTAACTTTATTTGGCTTGGCCATAAGCTCCCATGCCTTCCAGAATTAAAGAATTGTTTTCATTCAAAAGTAATCATTTTCACAATTCAGTCTTCACGGAATACTATACTATACTCTTTAGAGGAAAACTGATACTAAGAAGTCTCTATTTAAAGGCTGTATCTGAGGAAATCAGATAGAGATTACCACATGCTAACCAAAGAATTAAGGCTCTCCTGGTGACTCGTTTCTTACTCAGTTTACAGCAGACTTGTGCCCTCAACACCAACGCCCTGAAAAATCTCAGTGGCCCCAGGCTGTTCTTACAAGGTCCTTTCCCACCCTGTCTCCTCCAGACTGGCCACCACAGTAACAGACGTGCAGTGCACCAACATGGCCTGATTGCACAAGCTGCTTTCTAAATACTTGCTCTTCTTTTTGGCGCTGTGGTTGTGCTAGTTCCTACCCCATCCTCTCCACCCCCCCATCTCACCCCCAAAAAAGGCAGAACAAAACTAGAGCATGCCCTTTCCCCTGGCTACCGTAAGGCTAGTAGTGTCCTCTGAGCAGCCGTTCCTCCTCCGCAGTCAGGCGTCCCCCATCATGGCCCAGAACACAGGACATTCCCATTCCCTGCTGGAGCAAGGATGTGCTTCCTTATTCACAGACCTGCCCTTTGCACCCGGCAGACAGAGTCAGAGCTCAGCCAGTGCCTTTGACAGCATGAGGGACCACAAATGAATCACTTCTGAAAGTGATTATAAGCACGTGGCATTCTGAAGTGTCTAGGGCAGGTTCAGGCCTGAATGGACTACTATAGACCCGAAAGTCACCATAAAAGACACCCCTGCCCCTGCGAGTCTAATGGTGGCTTTTAAAACACCTAATTTTAAATTTGTCTTTTTCCTATTTAAACAAACTGTCAGCTTTTTATTGTGCAATATATTTTTAAATGGGGAGACATTACATTAATGTTATAAATAAAGATGAACTTGTTAAACTCACTTATTTTCATTCTTTCTTTAGCTCTTTCAAAAAAATACTTTGTATCTCATCCTCTACCTTAGTGGTAATTCAGTCGTATCTAAGTACCTCAGGTCATCCTTATAGTCACTAATGTGTGAATATAAATAATCTGACACATTGGTCTTTACTTGGCACTGAACTTGATAAATTTGTGATTGTACTTGTCTTTATTCATTTGTACACTTCCTGTGAAAGTCAAATGAAAAATACATATGTGAAGTTAATGACTGAAGAAAATTGACATAGCCATTTCTTAAAATGTTTTCTTGCCCCCAATAAAACCATTTTTCTGTTTGAATATGTCAGATTAGAAATATTTTCACATGTTCATCTTCCCATTAGTGAGCATTTAAATGTCCAGTCTGCTTCAACAACTTCCATTCCAAACCCTTTTATTCAGTCACTTGATTAAATATGAAAAGCCTCCATGGGGTGAACGTTTTCATTTTATCACTAAAGACCATAAAAGCCATGTTTGGAGTTTCAAAATCAGAGGTGTCTTGCTTCTTTATGCTATTTAGTTGTTTCTGGCTCACACAGATGACTAATTATTTGGGTATGTTGGGTAAGGAAGATTGGTATAATTGATTTTAAATGCCCCTTTTTAAAAAAAGTCAGTTCTTCCCAAATAATGAAAATTTGTATACTTCTGAGAAATACCGAACATACACATAGTAATATGGAAACCTTATTCTTTTCAACCTCTCGAAGTCCCTATCGAAGTTCAGGTGTGGTTTAGGGTGGGCATATGGCCAGCATGCAAACATTAGTCACTTGGTATTGACTGAATGAATGAATGAATGATGACTGATATTTCAAGTGAAGATTTAAAACTTTAATGAAACTCTTATATGTAAAATATTTTTAAGTAAAGCCAGTTGTTATAAAATGATACTGCTTTCATCCTCAATAAAAAATGAAAGAGGATATTTTCGTTTCCTCTGCCCTCTTACTCCCTTATGAAATAGTTCACATATTTTATTAAAGTATTCTGATCATTCTATTCTTCTGATTTTTGTGATATTTGTAATACCTTATAATTATTTTTTATAATCATTGTGTGCTTAAGAAATGAACGTCCAATAGAAACAACGGCAGCAACATCAAACTACAAATACAGGCAGTCCCCGGGTTACGAACAGGATAGGTTCTGCAGGGTTGCTCTTCAGTTAAATTTGTATGTGAGTTGGAACAGGTACATTTACCTATTAATGCAACTTAGGTGTTTGTTTTAACATAGTACCTTTCTGTACGTATAACTACTTAAACATTTTTAAATACAACCTTAAACAGTCTTGGATGATGCAGAAGATGATGGACTTGTTGGAGAGGGTGGGACTGGTGTTTAGAGTCAGGGATTGATTCTGCTGACGGAGTCCGTTTCTCGAAGTGTAGGCATCTAGGGAGGTTTGTAACAGAGCTTTTCTTTCTCTCATCACAAATGGCCCTGCAGCATCTCAGGCTTTCAGTGACTGCACAGTAAACTCTGGTGAACCTCTCTGTGTCAGGATCTTGCTCCTCTAACTTTGCCAGTCCTGCTTCAATGAGATGAAAGCATCAGCTATCTCTTGTAGAAAACTTTTTCAGTTCTGGAGTTTCTAGGTCCCTGTTTTCTTCCCTAAATGCTATCATCTGCTGCTCTGGTTCCATGAGGGTTTCATCGGTTAGTTCTTTGCCATGAGAGCCGAGTGACTCTGATACGATTTTCACTGATGTCTAGCTGCAGTTGATTACCAATAGCCCCTATGGTGCTCCACTAGTAAGTATGAGTTTTAAGTAAGTTAGATGTTTGTAACTTGGGGACTTACTGAATAATATTAAATTTTCTAACATATTTATTAGTATCATCTTTTATTCTGTATTGGTGGTTTCAGAAATGTTATTGAGTATACTTGTGTGCCCCTGGACTTTAATTATGTTCTGCTTGGCCATCATTGTCAGTTTTCCTGAAGGTATCTCTATTGAGCGTACTATTTTTAGTCCAGTTATAGCAGCACTTTAACATTACTATAAAATGTGCAGGATATATATTTCTGTTAGAGTTAAAAGGTTTGTGTACCGAGTGTGCAGCTACAGCAAAACTTTATTAAGATTTTCGTGATAAGGAATTACGTTAATATGGATTAAATGAAAGCTGACATTCATACTAACCCCTTTACCAGTAATTAGTTGTGCAAAGATGTCTGTTAGAAGTATCTAAACTGTCTCAGAAATTGGCCTTAAAGAGTCGCCTGTGTGTTTGCATATAGGCCTGCTAGTTGCAAGCTATATTCACTATTGAGGGGCCCAACAGGCTCACTATATCATTAGTTTGAGACTGTATTAGAATGTTTCAAAATCTATGTTTTAGGAAGAATCTGTAATACAGGCCTTTGATTAATACTGTATTGCAATTAGTCTGAAATATAATGTTTTCAAATATCTTGAAATATTAACTTGTGACATTTTTGTTAACTGAACATACTGTCTTATCAAAAGAGTCTGTGCAAGTTTTTTCTGGAAAACATTTTGACGTTTAAACTTCTTCTCTAAAAGCCTCCAAGTAGTATTTTTCCAAAAGGATGATTGCCTGTAATTTACTATAAAAGTTATCAAGATAGAATCAGTGCTTTCAGATCCTGAGCTAAGAAAGTTAGTTATATGACCAAAAAATATGACCTTGCAGTAGTCTTCAAAGCCCACTTTGATTTGGGATGTGATTGCCTGATGTTGGAATGTTCAGTGTTGAGCAGGGAGAAACGTAGTGTCCTGATTCTGAGAGTCAGTCCAAATGAGAGACGGTCCTGAAAAAATTGGGGTTGGGTCAGGATCTCTTCTCTCCAGATCCCCGCTTTGAATTTGTAACATTTACACTTTGGTCCATTGTTAATGACCAAAACTTGCTACCTTGTCATTGGGAGACTCCTAGAAGGGTCATGCCTGACACCTCTCCTTAGAGAGGCCTGACATCAGAGGCCTGGGGCTATGATTTCTCTCCTTTCTTAAGTACAACAGTACCTTTCGGAGCATCTGCCTGAATAATGCCCAGAATGTTGTGACGGATGCATTTAAAGCTGTATTTATTTGATGGAAACAAACCTAGAACTAGACATTGGCCAAAATAGGGTGGAAGAATTCTCATTGTCAGAGTCTGTTCATTGTAAGAGCGCTGGCGTTTTAGTGGGTGTAAGGCCCTCTGTGAGCGCTGACCTCTTGGTGACTGGCCACTACTCAATGTTGGGTCTTGTCTCCATCACCCCGCCCTCAGGGACGTGTCTTCCGAGTCAGAGAGCAACCTCCGCCAGATCAACCAGGAGGCGGCACACCGGCGCTTCCGCTCCCGCCGGCACATCAGCGAGGACCTGGAACCCGAGCCCTCCGAGGGTGGAGAGGGCCCGGAGGTACCATGTCCCGTCCTGCCCCACACTCCCTGCCTCTCCTCCTCTCCTTGTCCCCCGGCTTGATTCCATGTTGTGATTTCTCCGTAAAAGCAGTCTAAAAAAATAAAGCTCATGGTCTCATAGCTAATTGACAACCATTGGGTTATTAATTTAAAAAGTGCTTATAAAGGCCATATTTGATGAATACTTGTATCTATATCTTTACAAAAGGGAATGACATTCTTTTTTGTTTGGAAGTCTTAAGATTTTATTTTTCACTCTAATTTATTTTCCACCGAAGTCTAACCACATCTTATCAAATGGCAACATGGTTATCATATTTGAGCAACTGAGTGATCCTTTTAACTTGTTTTGGTACCAAATACAAGCTTTTACTGAATACTGTTTGTTGATACCACAAAAGATATTTATGACCAAGTAAATACAAATTTGGGCAAATAGAAATGTTTATAAATATTTTTCCCTGAAATGGGTATGGTAAATTACTAGGGGGAAAAGTTATGAATTGAACAAATTAACAATTGTCATAACTTCTATGCTGCCTTAATAACTCCATTTACCTAACTAGAAATCCATTAAAGATGCTGTATGAGGAAGATCATTTACAGAATGTTCCAGTGATAAAAATTGAAAAAGCAGAATTAATGATTCGTAAAAAATTTTGTGAATCATACCCGTGTTTAATTACAGATTACAGCATCTCTGCTGTTTTCATTGTGAATCCTCTGCAGTTAGAGTAAAAAAAATTCATGGAAATCATCAGTGAATTCCTGAGATTATTTTTTAGCCCATGCATTTAGTAGTAGTAAGTGCTAGGAGTAAGTCTCGGCTCAGAGAGGGAGATGGTGCTTTAAAGTGGGTAAGACGCAGCCCCTGGAAGCAGACTTCCTCGGTTCAACACCTGGTCCTGTCACTCCCTAGCTGTGACCTTGAGAAAGTCACCCTCTCTGCCACGGATTCATCATCTGTCAATTAGGGGAGTAGTCATATCTTTCTTGTGGTTATTTAGAAGATGGCCTGTCTCCTACGTGCTCAGTAGGTGTTCATTACAGTTAACAATGGTGGTTATTGTTGGGGAACTCCTCAGCTCAGGCATTTACCTCTGTGTCCCCTTCCCTGGCAGCCTTGGGAGACCATCTCCGAAGAGATGGCCGTCACCGGAGACTCCCTCAGCCTGGCGCTGCCTCCTCCTCCATCCTCCCCGGTCTCTCGGACCAGCCCTCAAGAGCTGTCCGAGGAGCTGAGCAGACGGCTTCAGATCACTCCGGACTCCAATGGGGAGCAGTTTGGTTCTTTGATTGTGAGTAATTGTCCTGTTTGAATGAGAAGTCAAGCACATATTTTACCATTTTTGTGTTGCTTTAAGAGAGTCTGGTATGCAAATAATGACCAAAGGTCTTCCAGCTCCCAGATAACTCTGACATTTTCCCAAATTCTTTCTACACCAAAATTAACCCAGGTAGGTGAGAATTTTTCTGGATTTGAAAAGAATGCAAGGAATAGAGTTCATGACTTCTACAATGATCAGCTTTCCCCTGGTAGAATTTCTTCTCTCAGCCAAAGGCTCATACACAGTACTTTCATCACAAAGATGGCACTCCACATTGGGATGTGGGAAGCGTTGTACCTCCTGGTCAGTCCTCTAAGGCCATACTCTGCATGCCTTATCATGCTCATTTCACAGAGGAAGACCTACTTGTCCAGTGTCCTGTCCAAGACAGAGTGAGAATGGGAAATAGAAGATATTTACTAAGTCCAAGAAAACCAATCGTTGAGAAGGGTTGTGGATTCGGGACACTGATAGAGTAGCCTTTGAATTTGGGTTCTCAGCAATTAGGGACACTCTTTCTAGGAGCATCCAATGGGGCCAAGCCCCAATGAGAAGCAACAGAATCAGCCATGAAGACTTCTGTGTTTGACAATACAAAACTGTGCAGAAAGGACCCATAGGAAATGCCTGCTTGTGCATTAAATTGAGAACAAATGCAGTCTCAGTTTCTTGAGAAGTAGAGTGTAAAGCTGTTTTATTGTAAAGATGATAGTGATGTCACTGAAAATGGCATCCTAGAAAAATAGTGATTGTTGCAATCACACAAAATGTCAATGGCAAGGCAGACTGCATAAAATGTAAAAGCAAGTAAATACTCACAATGGTTACTCCTTCAGTTATGGTGTTTTTATTTAGAAAAACACCATTGGTCCATGTTATGTGATTACTTAACCTAATGTGGTGTTATATTAAAATTCTATGAATGTTTTTCGGAAAGGAAAATGCCACTAAGATGAAAATTTAGTACTAAAAGATCAGAAAAAAAAGAGTTTGCTTATATGGGATATTTGAATTGATAAAAATGTTGCTATGGAAACAATGTAAGCAATATATTTAAAACCTATGAAGGGAAGTAAGTACTGCAATAATTATAGTAATTATACACCTTTGGTCTACCAAGTAAAAAATCATATTCTTCAGCATTAAAATTAAGTTAGCATCTCTAATTTGTATAAGGAGCTCCTGCATTTAATTATTAAAGCTATATAAAATACCTATAACATCCAAGTACAAATGTCAGAATTATTTTAAGATTGTGTTGAGTCTTGTTCAACTATTAAATAACATTGCCTAAGAAACAGAGAAGACTGTGGGACTCTTCTCCAGTTTTGCTCGGAGTCACTCTGATCTAGGACAATAGCATGGATTCTACTAAAAAATTGAATCCTTATAAAAAGATAGGAATAGGCCTCCACCCCGGTCACTGCCCTAGAGTCTTTCTTTAACCTATTCCATTTTAGCTATCACCGTGAAGTAAATGCCAGTTAGACCCCTGTCTTCGTGTGTGTCACTTGCTGTGTTCTCTGTTGGGCCTTTTTAAAAACTACATAGATACAAACAAGTGAGAAGAACATTATACATTGCACATTGGATTTATAGGTTAACCTCGCTGTTTCCCCTCATTTCTTATCTGTACTACTTCAACTTCATGAGAAGCTAAAATTATAAATATCTGACCCTTCTGAAGTAGCCTAAGATTATATTTGAGTTTCTCTGGGTACAGAATCTAATTGGTTCTTTGTCAGTGATAATTATAGTCAATAAATATTTAATAGCCATTTATTAGCCTCCTTCCTCTATTCACATCACACTAGAATCTGACTTCTAGCTCCCTAGTTCCATTTTTAAAGCCAACCTAGAATGTCATGGTGTCCTGTTGCATCCACTTTCATGTTTTGACCTCGTTCTCTTCTTTGAGCTGTTATTTCTAACTAAGGACCAATCAAAAAGCCCGGTCTACATAAAACACTGAGATCGAAAACTGCAGATAACTGGACTCCTGAAAGGATTGCTCTCATTACTCTGAAACGATGATATTTCGTTTAATTATCTTCCGTTATCATGGAGCAGAGAATAGGATTGAATAAGCCAGAGAAATAGGATTTGGAAGCCAGTGAAACTTGTCTGTTGCTAAGAATGTGATTTCTTGATGCTCTGTGTCCTTTTCCCCCCTCCAGCCAAGGGAGCCCTCCTCGCGGTTAAGGTCGTGCAGTGTCACCGACGCGGTCGCCGAGCAGGCTCATCTACCACCGGTAACCCATGCTCATTTCCCGTCCTCGGGTGGCTCTTCTGGTTTTTCTTGAAAATCATTGGGGCTGCTGAGGAAGAGTTTTTTCTGTGTAAACCCATTAACTTTATAAATGAGACGTTCGGATGTCTTAGCAGATTGCCCAAGAAGGGTAGGTTTCCAACACAAAGAGTTGTTTTTGCCACCAAAGTCTCTGACATGGTCAAAACTTCATTGCTTAGCTTTTCACCCAAATTAATACCAATTATGGTATGCCCACTTGACTTAAATTACTTAACTAGAAGAGCATACATTAATAATTTTTTAAAAAACAAACAACTAAATTTAGTCACTAATGCTATGTTCCCGTGACCTCCATTTTAAGAACATATTGAATCCTTTCAAATAGGAAGAACTCTTCTGGGTTGGGAACAGGGCTTTCCATGACTAATGGCCTAAATTCTTAACCCCACACAGCTTCTCTTCTCCTTAAAGGCAGCTCTACCAACTAAGGAATTAGTGATAATTTGTTCCCACTCTTCCACAATTCTGTTAACTAGCAGCAAATATGGAAGAGTGGAGGGTGTTTAATACATCATATAGGATCTATAAAAACGAATATTCCAATTGAAAGGCAGACCAGAACTGCCTTGGGAAATGTTTGGTGTACACATTAAAAATAAGACTTGTTAGGTAAATTTGTTTCTTCTTTTAGGGGAGAAAAAGATATGGTGTTAGCATGCTCAATCTGATGTTTGACTGTAACTGATTTGGGGTTTTTTTATGACTACAAATCCTCCATCATTTTTAGCACTCATACTTTATTTCATGGGACGGGGGTGGAGGGCACCTAACAGATTTTGGAATCACAGTGTCCTTGTATCGTGTACAATTTTGCACAACTCTCAGAAAGATACTTTTGCCTCGGTTTTAGTCTTTCATGTTTCCAAAAATGAATTAGTGAGTACTCTAGTCAACTGAGTAGTCAGAAAAATCGATTGACTTGTGCCTCCTATCAAAGGCTCTAGTTGGTAAGAAACTTGACAAGGGCATCCTTTCTGGGGTGGTTTTTGGTACAGGCCTCCCCTAATCTGGGATGGTTTCGGGACAGGCCTCCCCCAATCTGGGATGGTTTTGGGACAGGCCTCCCCCAATCTGGGATGGTTTCGGTACAGGCCTCCCCAAAAGCACAACCATAAGCTGTGATGAACACGTGGGATCTTCAGCCTAATGATTCAGTGATTTTCCCTGATGAATTAATTAATGGCACTTTCTCTCCTTTCAAAAATCAATGTCAATTTTATTTGCCAAAGAGCTCATTTTCCTGGGAACTGATGACCCTCCCTCTTCCCTTGTGCTGTGTGAAGCTGTAAACTCACTGATCACCAGTGGCCTCATACTTGAATTGTGAGTTTGGCAGATTTAAGACCCTGCTAATTAACAGTGGGGGCAAAACCATACATAGTGGTTTTTCATTTTTTTCCAAACAAGACATCTTACATTTATTATTATTATTGAGGTTGTCAGTTCATTGTTCATTCAAATCAAAGCTGCAGCCTGAGGCTTCCGTGGGTGGGAGGTGGAGGGTGTTCCTTGTTTTCCTTCTGGTCATCAGTGATTGCTCAGCTTCGCCTGGACAGGATGGGTTTCCGGGACTCTGATTCATGTCACCTGCCTCACTGGCTGTCCAGCAGTGTTTCCTGATTTAGTGAACAATGGGTGGGCTCCCTAAGTGCATCTCACTGACATAAATTATCATTTAACAGCCCAGTGCCCCAGCTAGGAGAGCGCGTTCATCAACTGTCACGGGTGGTGAGGAGCCAACGGTAATGACACCTCAATCAGACTTTCATGCCAAAACTGGGTTGATTTTAATATTTTGTATAATGATGAGTATACTATTTTTTTTAATGATCTCAGCTTCTTTTTGTGCTACAGAGGTGTACATGGGTCTTACTGTAAACCTCTCACTTTTACACTGTATGAAGATACTGGGTAAAACAGCCAGGTTTTGTCATAGTTTATTAGTGTACTTACAGACTGTCAAGTGTTGGTTAAGCACACTTAACCATTTAGATGTTTTTTTTCTGTATTTTAGTATTTGTACTTTTGACGAGCTTTTGCTGTTTGTTAGAAGGCTTGGATGAATGAATTTGGTTGGGAGAGAATCAGGGAAGCCACAGGACCTGAATGCAACTGTACGAGTGGATTTTCGGCTGTGCAGAGCTGTCTCGTGGGTTTTCTATATCCCATTTCCAGCGCTCAGTTAGATTTTCTGTATCATGAGCATAAACCAGTGACCCTTTGCTACCAGGAACTCTCCTCGTAGATGTGAATAACTGTTCTTATACTTGTTGGTGGGGGGTAAGAGGGGAGGGGCATATTTTAAAAATATGAAAGGTCAAGAAAAAATGGTGTTTCCCTAAGCCGAGTGTCTGTTGCTGTTGTTATTCATTATTTTCTGTAATGAGTTTGACAATGTATCGTAATTGCCTGTTTTCTATTTGATCCCTAAAGACAGGCTAGCTTCTATTTTATGCCTTGAGCTACTATAGCTATTTGAAGAATGTTCCTTACTATTTCACCTTTGTTGTTTATTAGAACTGCTTATTACTTGAGAACACCTTTAAATGCATATACAGTTGGTGGTTTTCTGCAGAGTATTGATGATTTAAAGGAACGATTTAGCTATATTGTCAGAATTTTTTTTTAATTTATTTATTTTAGAGAGGAGACAGAGAGAGAAAGAGAGAGAGAGAGAGAGAGAGAAAGGGGGGAGGAGCTAGAAGCATCAACTCCCATACGTGCCTTGACCAGACCAGTGCAGGGTTTTGAACTGGCGACCTCAGTGTTTCTAGGTCGACACTTTATCCACTGCGCCACCACAGGTCAGGCTATATTGTCAGAATTTAACGCTCAGCATCGACCACAGGAAAGTCATATTGGCAGTCAGCACAAATCAGCTTCATTGAAGCTATGGAGCCGCAGTTAGTTTATGGGAAAGCCGTGTGTCAGGTGGGCCAGGCACAACCTGTGGTAAAAGTCTGGGCCTAGCTCACTTCCTACTATGCACCAGGAATCTGCAGGGTAGAGAGGTCACTTAGTGAAGTCCTTTTGGGAGCGTGCAGGGCTAATGAGCATGCCTTTCTTCCACTGCTGCCTTTTCTTGGCCTTGAAACCTATTGTTAGTGCCTGAGTGTTGGGGCAGCCATGGTGTTAAATGCCAGCATAGATTGGTCATGAGAGTGCTGGGCTCCCGGTGACAGCCTCCCTGTGAGACGGAGTGCCCGTCCCTATCCCTGTGGCTAGGGCCCTTATTGCTGGTGCTCTCCCCTCCCCCACCAATGAATCACAACTATGAGTTTGTCTTTGATTTTGTTTTTAAGGACAGGCCATAGGAGTAGTTCCTAAATGCTTTTACTACTCGCATGCTCTCTGTGTACCTGGTCCTCTTTTGGCTGCAAGAAACCAGCTTATTTTGTGGCCACATTAGAAATTTTGGTAGGTTTTGAAAGTATCACATCTGTTTCTTTCCCACCAGTGAATGCCCTTTGCTTTCTCTTTTCCAGTCCCATCTCCTGCCATGATTTTTCTCTCTTGCACTCTCTGCCGTCCCTCTCCATGTCAGCTCCACATGAAGTGTGCACTGCTACACTGGAGCTGTGTTGGGCGCTCACAGACGTGCCCACACGCACGCACACACATGGCAGCGGAGGTCTGATTTCCGCTGCAGGACCGGCCCCTCCCGTGGTCTGTCTGCAGAGGCTGAGGCCTGCCCCTCCCCAGCTATGTGTGGTGGGAGGCAGTGTTTTAAGTCACAGCACAGGTTGTTCCTGATGGTGGTTTGGAAAGAAATCTATAAAGAAACATTTTCATAACACCATCTCACATAGATGGAACTGGATTATGGGTTACCAGCTCAGCTCTCAGTAGAAGGTGGACTGAATGTTTTAATCAAATTCAATGTTCCCTGCTACGCTCCTAATTTTCCATAATCTCATTAGTCTTATTAACTGTGGATCTACGAAAAAAACCTGTTGGCTGGAATACTGTGCTGGAACCCAGTTCCGAGATTGTCCATGGTGCAGCCAAGCTGTTTAGTCCCTCAGGCCCCTCAAAATCCTCTCCTGGGATGTTCCAGTGTAAACCTATCCTTACGGTTTCCAGACCGGAGTTTTCTCAGGGCCTGTTTAATTGCTTCTCAAAAAAAAATAATAATAATAATAATCATTTAGCGGGGAGGAAGAAAAGCAAGAAATTGTACTTAGTACTTCATTTAGCCAAAGCGTTTTTGGTCATAATATAAACAGTCATAGGTCAAATCTTGATTGCACGCAGTTTGCCACCTGACTAATTGACCGCTAACTTAGGGTACAACTCAGGTTCTCACTTGCTTTGGCAGAGTTGTCCTTTTTCTTTTTATGTCATGCCCACCAAAAATGTAGACAAGCAGTAGCTCTTTTCTGTAGGTGCCACAGCCAGAGGAGGAGGGAGGAGGAAGGAGCTCCAGGCTGCAGGCAAAACCTGCTGTCTCGGTTTCTCATGGAGGGATCGAGTCTGCGACTTGGTGTTCTTGTGCTCTCGTGGAACCCCGCACCTAGATAGATCCCAGACTCTGTGGTCAGAGTCTTGGAATGAACCATTATGGGGTCTCCGGGGTTTTATCCAGAGCAACATTAAAGAAATAGTTGCTGCAGTTGTAGCCAAACGTTTTCTTGTAGATCCTCTTGCCTTGCCTGGTAAACATGTTTTAGAAATAACCATGGAGGCAGCTGCTTCATGGCCTCGGTTAGTTTTTCTCTGGAATGTGCTGCTGAGCTCATGAAGTAGAATATTGAAGCCTCATTAACGGAAGTCTCCAAATTACGTGACAACATCCTTGATCATGCTAATTCAGGGTCCTACAGTGAAGTAGGGGACCTCTGCTGGGACCCAGTGTCCTCTGTGGTTCTCTACCACATTGTTGGTAGAGAACCCAAAAGGTAGGATGAGCCCCGAGAGAAGCTAAACTAAAAGACTGACATCCCCAGCCTGCTATCAATACAGCTGCTAAAACATCTGGAGGCTGAGAAATCCTAATTAGGGAAGATGGTACCCAGAAAGAAGTGGCTTCCTTTTGTACCTCACATCATGTTTGGCCTCTTGCTTCTTTGACATTCTCCTGGGAGCCTTGATAGCCAGAGTCGGCTTCCTGGTTCTGAGCCCCCCACCCTTTGTATATCACCCGGCCCAGAGTTAGAGCTCTGACAGGCAGCATCCACGCATCCACAGCTTCGTCCTGAGATGGCACTGACCTCAGATGCCTCCTGGAGGCACTGAAAACATCCTTGCTATTCCAGAGCGCTCCACCCCAGCTGCATTTCTCAGACTGCTTCTGAGAAGCAGAAGTGTCGCAGGAATCCTTTTTCGATCTAATTTGGACTACCTAAATATAGTGGCTCTATACTGGACACATCTCTAAATCTGGAAACCGCCTGTGTTTCCTTTACCCTTTAAAGAGACAAGCTCTGCGTGGGCAGACAGGGTAGATATAGCCTCAGTTACCGGGCTGCTTCGGAACTTTGACCTCAGATTGCCAGGGGTCTTCCTGGGCTGGGGCATTTGGGATGTCCTGCTCAGTCCTCCTGGTTATACGCCACTGGTGTGACTGCAGACCTCCCGGAGAAGGGGCTCTGTGTATTTTTCCCTTTGAAAGAGATAATGTAAGGGCTGTAAGCTGATGAAGAATTTTGAAATAATCTAGAATAGTATCCCTATGGCAACTGTTGTTGAGGGGAAAATATTCAGAGCACACCTCTCATAGTGACATTTGACAGTTTGAAATACCTGTACGCTCTACATAGTTTAACAGTAGAATTTAGTATCTAAAAGAGATTGTTGTATTTTTTTCTCTTTCCTTATCACATTAGCAACAACCTTTGTATTTAAGACTTCAGGGCGTTAGAACTGAGTTCTGTGAGACTTTGGGCTCCATGGGGTTTCATGTCACAGTCACTTTGAAGCTACTGGAAGCCTGCTACTGTTTTCCAGGTGCTAATGTTTTAGGGTACAAATAGAATTTAACTCACTCTGTCTAGGAAAGACAATAATTCTATGGGCGTACATTACTTTAATTAAACTGGTCAGAAAACAAATGCGTGAAATAATGATGATTTCTCACACAAACAGCCTTCAGTGGCCTATGTACACACCACGCCGGGCCTGCCATCAGGCTGGGAAGAAAGGAAAGATGCTAAGGGACGCACATACTATGTCAATCATAACAATCGAACCACCACTTGGACTCGGCCTATCATGCAGGTATGCAGATCGCCGTCCAACTCCAAACTGCTGGTGTCGAAGCTGAAATGTACCCAAGCCCTATGTTGCTGCTGTTTACTTATTGTCCTAAGCACCCATGTTTTAGAAAACAATTTTTTTTCTCGTTATAAAGAAATGCCTTGCTCTGGCCGGTTGGCTCAGCAGTAGAGTGTCGACCTGGCATGTGAATGTCCAGGGTTCAATTCCTGGTCAGGGTACACAGGAGAGGCAACCATCTGCTTCTCCATCCTGCCCCCTCCCCCTTTTCTCTCTGTTTCTTTCTCTTCCTTTCGCAAAAGCATGGCTCTATTGATTGGAGTGTGTTGGCCCGTGCACTGAGGATTGCTCCTAGAGCTTCTGCTTCAGGCACTAAAAATAAATGGGTTGTGAGCAAAGCCCCAGTTGGGCAGAGCATCAGCCCCCAAAGGGGATTGCTGGGTAGATTCTGGTCAGGACATGTGCAGGAGTTTGTTTCTCTTATCTCCCTCCTCTCACTAGGGAAAAAGAAAAAGAAATAACTGCCTTATTTATTATTTTAAGTATAATATATGCCTAAGGAAGAATTCGGGCTCAAATCAATTAATTCCTAGATATATTTTTGAATGTCATGAGAAATATTTTCTAAGTAAGAGCCTATGGCCATCTATTGTTTCTCCCAACCTCACCCCTTCCCCTTTTTCCTGAAGCTTGTGGTTCATTTTTATTTCCCTTTAATGTGTTTCCCCATCCCCCCTGAACCCCCCTCCGTTATTATGTTTAATCATTTCCTCCATGCTTTAAATAGGCCAGGCCTCTTATTACTGCTAGCTGTGTTGTTGTTTGGGTCCACACTCCCAACCCCCCCCCCACACACACACAGGGAGATGCCCACATGAAGCTAACTTGTTTTTGCCTCCAACGTAGCTTGCAGAAGATGGTGCGTCTGGATCTGCCACAAACAGTAACAACCATCTAATCGAGCCTCAGATCCGCCGGCCCCGTAGCCTCAGTTCGCCAACAGTAACTTTGTCTGCCCCACTGGAGGTGAGAAGGCCGCTCATCTGACTGAGGTCTCGTCTGTCCTGTGGCTTCTCACTCTCTTCTCTCCTAACGTGGACTTCAGTCTTGCTGCCACCTTCCTGTCTGATAGGTCATTGTGTTCGTGGGGAAGGGTGTTCTTGTGCAGCCTGACTCCGTGCTTCTCTGTCCCGCCCAGCTCGCCTCCCTGGACTCGCACCCAATTCTCATTCTCATGTGGCTGAGGCTGGGATGACTTATGCTGGACATTGTGGGCCCCTCTTTTCAGAACTTCCCTCCATTCTTGCTGTGTTTCGCTCCTTCTTGCCTGTTACCTCATTAGACATGCGTGATAACTCTTTCAAATACCGATGCTTATATTTTCAATCACAGCTGTGGCTTTGATCATTTCTTTTTCTTTCGACTGCAGGGCCTGTCATTGTGTGGGCATCCGTGTTTCTGATGCATAGCTGCATCTCTCAGTCATTGCTGGGCATCTACGTGTGCTCCTGTTTGTGTGGTTTCAGTGCCATCCATTAACATCACTGTACCAGGGGGTTAGAGAAACCAGAGTATAGACATTCGGGTTCTAAACTTAACTGTGTCCTAGAGTTAGCTGTGGGATTCTTTGTACCCTGGGCTTAAGATGCTAATAAGTGGGAATGGATGATGGCTATCTTCCAAACTGGAATATAAATGTCCTGGGATACTATACAAGTCCAGGCAGTTGTCTTCGATGATATAGGGGTTTCTTTTTGTGCTCTGCAAATTGCCAATCGATTCTTTATTAGACTGTGAGCTCATAATGAGCAGGGGCACGTTTTTCTCCACCCTCTGTAAAATCTCCATTCATAACTGTCAGGAGAAAACAATATTTTTGGTCTATGTCCAGTAGCTATCAAAGGATGGTGGTTTTTAAGTAATTAATGTTGTATGTTTAACCAATAAAAAAACTGTAAAGTTAGATTGATTTGAAAGTAAACAAAGGACAGAAATGGGTTTTTTAAGAGCTTCGCTCTTGTCCCTCTCCAAAGAGGAGCATTCAGAATACCCAAGTACATTTGGACACATCTGGAATAGCACATGATAAAAGTTCTAATGCTCATTATTATTCCTTAGGGTGCCAAGGATTCACCCATACGTCGGGCTGTGAAAGATACCCTTTCCAATCCACAGTCCCCACAGCCATCACCTTACAACTCCCCCAAACCACAACACAAAGTCACACAGAGCTTTCTGCCACCCGGCTGGGAAATGAGGATCGCGCCAAACGGCCGGCCCTTCTTCATTGACCATAACACAAAGACTACAACATGGGTAAGGTCGCTGCTTTTATTTGGCTCCGTTTTCATCGTGAGGCTCCGCATTAGTTCCTTCATTTCTTCACTCCGTATTCATGGTTTATGTAGAGAAATTTCACCAACACCAAAGCTGGTTGGTCTCCAGAGGGTCTTCTCAGTCTTCAAGATTCCACACATGTGGGTCGGTGGGAGCGGGTGACTAGGGGCATGAGGTGAGGGCCAGCTCTTGGTGCCCAGCTGGATGGCTTTTCCCCATAGCACCCCTGGGAAGCTGTAGTTTTTCCAATTCACCAATATTGGGGGGTTGGGAGGGGCAGTGCTCCATATTGCTGCCATGTTAATGTTACTGCTTCACATCTCATGATGGTGCAATAGGAATTCTGATATTTTTCATAATAGTTTTTCTTTGTCAGTTTCTTTCTTGCATTTTTTTTTAGCAATCCCATCTTTGTTTGATTTGTCCTTTTACTTTTGACTGTTCACCTCGGATAGTGTTTTGTGCTTCTGTGCTGCATTTCACACCTTTGATTGTGCGATAGGAGACCTGCGGAGGGACTTTGATTGTACATTTGATATAGCTCTATTCAGTGAACATCTTGTCAAATTTGACTTTTCTTCTCATGCTGCTCTTCCACCTGCCCTGAGTCATACCTGAGAAAGAACCTGTGTGTTGCATTGACTTGGACAAGATGAGTTGAAATTTTTTAAGAGTCAGTGGTATTTTTTCTACTATGCCATGTGTAGACCGAGGATTGGACTGAAATTGATTCTTTTGTTTCTGGCAATTTCTGATGCTGCAGAAGGTTTGTTTTTCTTCCTGTCCTTGGGCGGTTTTGGGACAGAGTTTAAATCAGTTCTCCTAGCACCTCTGCTTCTTGCTGAGAACTGCTGCGATGTGAAAGCTGGCTTTGTTTTGGTGATTGTCACTGGCCCTAGCTCTTTGGACTTGGATCAGCAACGAATACATGCTTTAAATTCGCATTTCCAGGGAAGACACTGAGTGTGTTGGTTGGTAGAATGAGCAATGTTGTGTAAATGAAGAGGTCTGGACCACAATGACCCGGGCTATCATTTATGCTGTGCCCACGGTGTGATGTTAATTTGGTCCCTTGAGAACTGGACCAGATGGCCTAGATAGTGCTTGCTCTCTCTCTCCCTCTCTTTCTCAAATACTGTGGATGGATCACAGCACAGCATATCTCCACGAGGACATTCTTGGCATTTGGAGCAGGACTGTGACTGTGCCTTGTATTACAGGCCACCTAACATCCTTGGTTTCTGCCGCTGAACAGCCTTTCTCTCCCTCCCCTACCATAGTGATAACCAAAAACGTTATCACACATCTGCAAACACCCCTTAGTGAGAACTGCTCTAAAAAGTTTTTCCTATTTTTAAAGTAAAGGAATATATAGCCTGCCAAGAGAATTTATCATTCAGAGCCTGGTGGCATTCATTAAACCCATAACGACCTCTAAGGCATCTAATAACAGAGAGCTTTGTTGAACTCATCTTCCAGTCTGAAGATCCTATTACAAGTTTGTGGCCTAGAGGAAAGTAGCAGATAGGTCAGTTTTGGGGAAAATATGCTAATGGAGATTGGTTATTAAGTCTTTTATTTTTACCCCTCCTTGGCAAAAAAAATTTGTGGCTGCCGCGCTAGAATACCCATTTCTGCAAATCCTCAGGCAGTCATGGGAGCTCCGGGAATAGGGGGAAATGGTATAAAAGTATACGGATTAGAGCATGGAGCCACTGTGGCTTGCCAACATAAGCTATGGTTTTAGTAATTTGAACTAACTTAGTAATCAAATCCCCTAACCTTTTCACAGCCTCCCGCGCCGCAACTGTGGACTGCCTGCAGCCGGGAGGCCAGATCTTCTTTTAAACAGCACCAGCTTTGTGTGCTACCCGCGTCGTTGCGGAACCGAAACCCAGTGTGAATTTCCAGTTGTCCCTTTTTACGCAGATACTTGCTCTCGACTGATTTACTGATGTGAAACTTTAATTTGTGCAAACAACAGTTTGTTGCTGCTGTCATTGTTGAACGCCCTTAAAATAATAACCAGAAATCCTTCAACTTGCTTCCCTAAACCGCACCAGATGAGCGGTCCCTTGGCTCCCGTGCCTTCCGAACAAAGGCCCCAATGAAATCCTCCTACTCTGAATTTCCTGTTGATTTGGACAAAAGGAGGAGGAACAGAGGGCACTGTAAAGATGATTTTCAGCTTAAAATCTGTTTCAAATTCTTTTGAGGTTTGCTTGGGGGGTTCTTTGTTTGTTTGTTTGTTTGTTTGTTTGTTTGTTTGTTTGTTTGTTTAAAGAGGACAGATGAGAGGCCAGCATAGTTTTCCTTAGTTCTGGGCCTGACAGTGAAAAGGGAAGAAAGGCCGGCAGGGCAGGGATGGTCCCTGGCCGCCTGTGTGCACATACATGCATGCGACTCCTGCCCTAAACCAAAGTGTCAGAACATTCATATTCAGGCCAGCATCTCCCCTGTGTGCATGCACAGAGGGACGCTCCCTCCCGAGTCTGTTTATAAAGCACGACCTTTTATGAAAGCAGCATGCCTGCCGTCCAGCTGGAATACCGTTTGAGACCCCCATACCTGGAAGTGCAAGTCTGTCTGCCATGCTCTTGGCCCTTTAGCAACACCTAAATGAGGCATGAAGCCCGAGGGTTAGTGACAAGCCCCATGCATGTGAGGATTCCTTGTGGCCAGACTTTAGCATGGGTTCATTTGTCCCCTTCTGAGCAGGGCATGGAGACCACCAGCAGGTGACTTGAGGAGAGAGCTCACGGGGCCTTCGCTGTGTCCATTCTGTCCAGGGAGCAGCCGGAGGCATGTATGTGAGAGTGTGTTTATGTCTTTTAGAGGACAAAGCATTGGCTTCTTTTTGTAGCAAGAAGGAGTATACCTTAAGGAAGCTTCAGGTTTGTTTTCTACGTGGGTCCAAAATAATAAACTTCATTGTAGCCCAGGCGTGGTGGTTAATCTCTTCCAGGATTGGGGGGAGGGGGCTGTTTGAACCAGTGAGCATTTCTCTGTTTTATTCATTCACTCATTCATTCATCCATTCATTCATATAAATTTTTTAAAAATGATTCTGCCAGGAAACCCTTTTGGTTTTTAAAACGATGTTGATGTTTGCATTCTGTCTAAAACCCCCTTCAGCTCTGCTGAGGGAAGCAGTTGGGAGTGTTGAAGTCATTGTGGCACAGTGTTGCTACTGTGCTGAGAAGCAGGAGAAACGATCAGTGGTGCTTCCCATGTCTTATTCATTGTATATTCACATCAGCTGAGGCCTCATTAGTGGTCCAGCCCTTGGCACCCCTGAAGTTGTCATAACTCACATGGGTCCCTGGCTGCCTTCCACCCATGCCATCAGCGGGTATGTTCAGGGGTTCAGTGTGCCCCCTAGACCCAGCGCTCAGAGCTTGAGAAATGGTGGCTGCTGCCATTACATTTATGTTTGTTGGTATAATAAAATAATACGACCCCTAAAGTCATCTAGCCCTTACATCCTACAGATTCTGGGTTTCCATGCAAGGCCATTGAGCAGACCTGTGAAATAGAGTTTATTTTATACTTTGTACTTCCTACAGCATCTAGCCTCTATCCCCTACTCCCTACCCACTGGTACTTTTAATTTCAGCTTTGTTTCTTTTTTTTTTTTCTCTTCCTTTTTAAATCACCAGCTTTTTACCAGAAAGGCTGGCTGTCTTTTTGCAGAAGCCTGTCTGTGTGATTGCAGGGCATGGCTGGCCCTTTGATCAGCATCCGGAATCCCCTGTCCTCTATGCCATAGAGGTCTCAGGCTTTCTCTAACCCTACCCAGTCAAGGGTACCCTGTGGTTGTGGCATTAGAGGATCCAGCTCAGAGTTAACCATGAGTGGGTAGTGTTTGTGGAGTTCTGTGCTTTCAGTTTTTTCTCTGTCACAATTAGCATCACAAGTTTTTCCTAGAATATCAGCTGCTGATTTCCTAAATCCTACATTTGTCTAATATATCTGTTTACACTGTATGTGTTCCAACATACCACAGAATACTGGACCTATTTTATGCCGTTACTTATGCCTTTTAAAAGCATATCAGCACCTGACCAGTGGTGACGCAGTGGATAAAGCGCCGACCTAGAATGCTGAGGTCGCTGGTTTGAAACATTGGGCTTGCCTGGTCAAGGCACATATGGGAGTTGATGCTTTCTGTTCCACCCCCCCTTCTCTCTCCTTCTATCTCTCTCTCTTTCCCTCTCTTGCTCTCCTCTGTAAAATGAATAAATAATAAAATAAGTAAAATAAAAGTATATTAGTGAGGTTCAGGGTCAATAATCCAGCATAAACCACTAACACGATTAACTTCTTCAATAAAATGTTTGCTATAGCTAAGAGAAAGCAAAGGTTAATTTTGTTTTTTGTGATTTTATTTTTCCTACCAATTCCAAAAACATAGTGCATTTTTACAAGCCAGTAATACTAATGGTTTTAACTGTTGACTTGGGAAAAAAAACTTTTAACAGCTTTATTTTAAGATATGAGTCATATACCAAACAGTTCACCCATTCAAACTATACAGTTGAATGGTTTTTAAACACTGAGCAAAGACATGCAACCATCACCATAATCAATTTCAATACATTTTAATCACCCCCAAAGGATACTCATACTCATTAGTAGTCACAAGTAAGTTATATTATTTCCCAAGGTTCATACCAGTTATTTCATTTTCTTGTGGACTTGGGAAAATACTGAGGCAGAATACCTTTTAGTAGTTTGACAATAACACAGGCTTTAATTGAAATGGTTATTTTTAAAGGTTTTTTTTTTTTATCTTAGGCTTATTTGATTGACATCTTATTATTCTGAGTTTTATTATTTGTCTTCTAATCTTTTAAGTTTAAAACATGAATTATCTTAGTTTCCTTGTATTCGCACTGGATTTATATAAAGGAGAGGCACTCCCAGACTCTTGAGTCTTCTAACTTCTGGGCAAGGTTTCGTTCTTTCTGAAACTCACATTTCCTCATCTAACAAAATGGAGGTCATGGACCCCACCTCCTAACAGCGTGGTTGCAAGCTCCTATGTCTGACTGTAATTTGTCAATTATAAAGCTTTTATTTTTTTATTTTATTTTATTTTTACAGGGACAGAGAGAGAATCAGAGAGAGGGATAGATAGGGACAGACAGACAGGAAAGGAGAGAGGTGAGAAGCATCAATTATCAGTTTTTTGTTGCGACACCTTAGTTGTTCATTGATTGCTTTCTCACATGTGCCTTGACCACGGGCCTTCAGCAGACTGAGCAACCCCTTGTTGGAGCCAGCGACCTTGGGTGCAAGCTGGTGAGCTTTTGCTCGAGCCAGATGGGCCCCACGCTCCTGCTGGCGACCTCGGGGTCTCGAACCTGGGTCTTCTGCATCCCAGTCAGATGCTCTATCTACTGTGCCACCACCTGGTCAGGCTGTAATTTGTCAATTATAAAACATGACCGAAGATGTCAGACTATACATTTCTTTAGTTTGTTCTCCGTGGTATCTTAAGAAGCATATCCTTTAAGAAAACTCTTTTGCAACCTTTGAACTGTTAAGACATACATGAGAATCTAATCTGTAGAACTCAAGACTCCCAGTCAAGTTGTATAGTTGGTTTGACTTTAATTTCTTCCTGAGAGAGCACGTGACTTGACAGTCAGACCAGACTCCGACTCTGACTCTCTGCGTTAGTTAGGAGAGAGTGGAAGGGAGAAGCAGGGCACTGAAGTGCTGATGGAGACGTGATTCCAAGTGTGTTAGGCTAGCTGCCCTCAGCTGGGGCTCCGGATCTACAGGGAGATTTGCAAACCAAGCCTTCACTCCTTCTTTGCCCGCCCGAGTGGAGGCTCAGCTTCACTGGCACCCTTTATTCTGGTTTCCATAGTAACATCACTGCTAAGCCCTCTTCCTCTTTACCTGCTCAAGGTCTTGGGAAAGCAGTGACACTTTTATTGAAATATTCTTCCTCTACTTTCACCAAGAACAAGGAGGAAGAGTGGAGTAGTCTTTTGTGAGAGATGGTCAGCCAGGCTTCCGGTTCACAGATGGAGCACACACCCGGATTGCCTTGGACCACGCAGCTCCAGAGTGGAGGAGCCAGTGATGGCACACAGTCGCTCTTTAACACCTTCTGCCTTTTACATTTTTCTTGCAGGAAGATCCACGCCTGAAATTTCCAGTACATATGCGGTCAAAGGCACCTTTAAACCCCAATGACCTTGGCCCTCTTCCTGTGAGTACACTGGAGACACAGGGACAAGTCTGAAAATGTTCATTCTTCTGCCCCATGTTGATAGAGAGGCCCTGTGACCTCTTCTCCAAGCTTTTGGGGGCCCACTGGTCTATAACTTCTTAATAGGATTGGGTATATGTCTGAGTTCTACTAGTGCATACAATTCATGCAACAGCCAGGACGTATGAAAAAGGTTTCTGAATTGCTAGCTGCTAGTAGAAGGTAGACCTTGTAACTAGGGTATAAGAGGCATTCTTTACAGGTGACAGTTTAAGCAGCACATGTTTCTTTTGTAATATTGCAACCACTAAGTTCCACTCATAATGCTGAGTTAGACACAGGAACAAAAATATTAAAAATGGTGAGAGAGAAAGTCATAGGTAACCACAGGTTTTTATAATTCATTTAGTATGCAGATATTTTAAGGGTTTTTTTCCTGGTTGATGACTGTTTATAAATCTAATTTTTTCATTAGTCTATTCTCTTTGGGAGCCAGAGTGGATTGAGGTATTTATTTCAAATTGAATTTTGAGTGAAATTTTTACCATATATCTTCCTCAACCCACCCCCAATTAAAGAAAAAAAAAAAAAACCATACAGGGGCAGGAAGCAAGGCGGAGGAGGAGGCGAGGAGGACTCTAAGACTATTTGAAAATTGAATGCAACTGGGAGAGTTTTGGTTGTTTTTTTCTCAAGCATAAGAACCTTTTCTGCTGCCCAGTTTGTGGTGTATTTTGGCAAAATTTGAAGCTAGGAAGTTTAGGATTCAATCTTTATTCATTAGGTTATACAGATATCCCTCCTGCTCCAAATCTGCTTGGTTCCTGGGTTCCAGTGACAGAGCCCAGAATGTGTCTCAAGAGTGAGTTTCCATAGGGAGTAACTGTGTGTGGTCTGGACCTTGTAGGTTCCTGAGTTTCAAATAGCAAGTGGGCACAGTTCAGATAATGAGAGCATACCAGCCTTCTCTTGAAAATAAATTATCCAAGTCTGTTTGGTTCCCGAGTTTGAACAGGGGGAGTTCACAACAGAGAAGTGTGTGTTAGATTCCTTAGCCAGCCATGACCTGAGTAAAGCATCTGTCTAACATTTCCCTATTAACCTTCCTTCTCCCTTCAGTACTCAGTAAATATCTATTTAATTAAATGAGCGTTCAGCCCCAAACTCAACTGTTCCATAGTATGCTAAAGTTTCCCTTTGAAGCTTTTGAAGTAGCAGCCCGTTTCCTGTTCATATGGTGAACGCATCCAAGGCTGTGGAACGTGTATCAAAATGTGTCCCTCGATATTGTCAAAGGTTAACTTCAAATGTTAGCAGTTTATTCTTAATGTAAAAATGTACTCTATCTGACCTGTGGTGGCGCAGTGGATAAAGCGTCGACCTTGAACGCTGAGGTCACCGGTTCAAAACCCTGGGCTTGCCCTGTCAAGGCACATAGGGGAAGTAACTACTGTGAGTTGATGTTTCCTGCTCCTAATCCTCTTCCTCTCTCTTTCTCTCTCCCCTTTCTCAAAAACTTAATTTAAAAAAAAATGTGTCCTAGGAGAGAAGAGTAAGAAAGTATCCTAGAGTGTCTTAATTTTGCCTTTGGTTTTGGAACCGCTAATATAATTTTTATATTCTCTCTCTCTGTTTTTCCCCTGATACTAGCCTGGTTGGGAAGAAAGAATTCACTTGGACGGCCGAACATTTTATATTGACCACAGTAAGTAGGCACTGTTCTGAACACACGGGTTGCCAGGAATGGGAGGTGGTGGGTATTTCAAGTATTGAAGTGAAAGCTTTGTTATTTTACTCTTTGTCTAGGCAGCCAGGTGTTATGTGGCGAGAGTGATACCAGAGAATCAGTGCCCTCATACGGTACTGTGCATCCCCCCTCAGTTTGCTGTCAAGTAGCCCACCAAGCTTTCACCCAGTTGATCTTGCAGCCTATTAACTTGTCGTTGTTTTTTTTTTTAATTTAAAAACTTTTTTGGTTGACGATCCCTTGACTTTTGCGCTTTTAATAAATACACCTGATAATAGAAAATAAGACTAGAAGTGATGATGGAGTCCAAAAATTCGTGTGTGTACAATGCTTGGCACAGCACCTAAGTGTTCTAAACCCTGCTGCCTTCAGGGGTCTCAGAGCAAGGTGCCCATTCTGACTTATTTTCTATTCACAGCATGTTTTCTTGCACCCAACACACTAATATATACGCAGTTCTTTCCTCAAAATTGTGGTATATTTGCTGTAGACATTTGCTCCAGCACCTACAAAAAAAATGTGTGGTTTCTCGTTTCAACTAAAAGTTAAACTAATAAAGGTTTGCTTTTAGCCAGTGGTTTTTCTTTTTTTTTTTCTTTTTTTTTTTTTTTTTTACAGGGACAGAGAGAGAATCAGAGAGAGAGTTAGAAAGGGACAGACAGACAGGAACGGAGAGAGGTGAGAAGCATCAATCATTAGTTTTTCATTGCCGTTGCGACACCTTAGGTGTTCACTGATTGCTTTCTCACATGTACCTTGACCACGGGCCTTCAGCAGACCGGGCAACCCCTTGTTGGAGCCAGTGACCTTGAGTCCAAGCTGGCGAGCTTTTGTTCAAGCCAGATGGGCCCGCGCTGAAGCTGGCAAGCTCAGGGTCTTGAACCTGGGTCTTCCGCATCCCAGTCAGACGCTCTATCCACTGCGCCACCACCTGGTCAGGCTCTTTTTTCTTTCTTGAAGTGACATGTTCTCTGCATTTATATATCCCTTACAACATCTGAAAATGTATATTTAAAAAAAGACTTTCAATAGGTTAAAAGCACAGATCATGCGTACAGTTTGGTAGGGTTTTGCTCTCTGTTGTCATTTGGTTCTAAACAGTAAGTCTCCGCCAGGTTTCCCCATCCTTCCATTGTCTTAACTCGTCATGTTGATTAGTTAAGCACATTGATGAGCCAGTTGCTGGAAAGTCTGGCCGCGAGGACAGGGCCTGTCACTATCTCCCAGGCTTATTGCCTCTTCCAGGTGTTACTAAGCAACTGAGGGCATGGCAGTTACACCTCGTTTTCTTGGCATGGGGAGTTGAGGGGTTTTAAAAAATTGAATTATGCAAGAAGCCCAACAATTCAGAACTAAACCAATAGTAGAAGTCCTCAGTGTACTTAGGGGTATGGGCTACCCTTTGGTTTAAATTAGATATGTCATGGTACAGAGGGCTAGTTTTTATCTTTGACAAGTAAAAATACTATTTACCTATTTTCCAGAATTTTACAGTAAGCATAAAATTCCTACTATAAATGCTTGGAAATGTATGTGTTTTCCTTCATATACTACTTATCATTTTCTTAGCGTAATTTGCTAAAAGAGTAGAGGAATCATATCCTTTTTTCCCATTTAAAACAAAAAACAAGGTTTTCCCCTGGTATTTTATATCTTACAATTTTACTTTTCAAACATAGGTACAAAGAATAATGATTATATTAAAACAGGGTTTTATCCAGTAATGCAGTCTCTGCTATACACAAAGAATATTTCACACAACACTATGGTTGTGTCATGGATGGTAATCTGCTGGTCAACCAAAAAAAACCTTTTATAAATGTTCCTAGTGTACAGCAAGGACCCAAAAACAAGAGAAACACTATTGCAAACAGCTATTCTAGTGTACATTAAAAATGGTAAAAATCATAGACTATTTTTCCAGTGATGTGCGTAGAACTAGTAGCACATGTAGCAGATACTTTGGAAAAACAGTGACTTAAAGTTGGTTCATGGAAGGTCAGTGGTGATAGTGTTAGGAAGTTGATGTCCTTGATCAGAAAAGGAAAAGAATTTGCCCTGAGAAGCAGCAGCACCTGCACCCTGAGGCTTGCCTCACTCCTGTGTGCTGAGGCAGAGAGGGTCATTACTTGCTAAATGTCTAAGCAGTTCCTTAATCCTAATCAGTCCACCAGTCTCCAAGCATGGCATTCCTCAGTTCTCCTGCCAGAACAGAGAGCACATGGGAGGCTCCTCTTTCCAGAGATTGAAGAGTGCCTTTGCCTAAACATACTGAAATGTTCTCTAAACCAGTAGGTGTAAATAAATTAGACCAGAAACTATGTCAAAAAAAAAAAAAAAAAGATCTGTTTATGAGAACCTCATTAACTGTTAACAACATTTCTGCCATTTCCCTAAGTTGTCAAGGTTTGCTCAGTGGACAGCAATGAAGGGGTACCTATAAATGAAACAAAGTTCAATTAATGTGCCTTTTCCCCAAAAATCTAGTCTATGAAAATTGCGGAATACCTATCTTTTTAAGAGGTTTTATCAGGCTGGTAAGTACACTCCAAAATGGGTTTAATTACCTGGTGATGACATTTAGGAATTTTTTACCTTCCAAATGAACCTCTCTTTCTAAACAGTTTTCCTCCATCTGATTTCTAGCAAAATTCAGCATCTCATTTTGTTTTTGCAGGACAGACACCAGGTCATCCTTACATATGCCATTTTACTGTGAAAGCTATCATCCTGTGAGTTATTCAGAGCCATCCTGTCTTCCAACAGCACTGGGACAGGTGACTGCGCTCTGAATGACAGAGATAGCAATGCATTTATCTTTTAAATAATTAGGTTATTTATTTTATGCTTCGTAAAGTCTTAAGAAGTTAAACATTTTCAAGACTAATAACTTCAGCCATCTTAAAAATTTAATTTCAGGAGAGATAGTGCTCAGTACCAATTTTTTCTTTAGATGCCTTCATTCATTTGATTGACATTTATCAAATAGCTGCTATGTCTCAAGCCTGGTGCAAAAGGTTGAGGGACGGTCTTGTTCTGAATCTCTACCACACTCAAGAATTATGTAATTTTTATTAAAGACCAGTTGTGCCCTGGGGCTGAGTAATTGGCCACGGGCATCTCATATACAAAGCCAGAAGAGGAAATTAAATTACAGTGATACTGTCAAATCCTGTTCTAGTCTGTTCTGCCCACAGACTTACCCAACCAGTTGATAGTAGCTAAATTGACTGAGTTCCTCGTTCATCTACTTCATTCTTGTCCTTTTATTTGAAAAATCTCTCAAAGACAAAAAATCAAGTTTAGATTCTAAAATTCTAGGGGGAAAAATGGATAACTGGCCACCATACATTCCTATATTGATAGTGCTTAGCTGCAGAATTGATCTTTGTTGTACCCACACAGAAACTTACCTAGTTCTGAAAATTTAGACAATTTTAAAGGAACTTTGCTTTCATCAACAGCTTCATTGGGTCATTCAAAAAATAACATATTGGGCTCCTTGTCACATGCTAGGAAGTGTGTGAAATGGTGGAGAGGAGATAGCAGAGAGGGGCAGCATAAGTACTGGGGAGGATTTCCAGTCCTGCATTAGAGGAAAGAACCCTTTGTTAATCTGGAAGTGGAAGAGGCAGAGGGTGCACCTGCTTGCGAAGTGGCTGGGTACCAGGCATGAGGGAGGCTTCAGGAGAACTTTATGGTCTGGATTACCTTTTAGACAGATCCCAAAGGATGAGTAAGATTAGTCAGGCACACCCGGTGAAAAAGGAGTCCAGCAGGAAGAAGACATGCACGGGTGTGTGAAGTTGTACAGATGCAGATGGTGCCATGTTCAGAGAAGTGTGGCAAGGTTGCCCTTGGCCAACATGCAGAGGAGGCAGGCATGGCACATAGGTCAACTCCAAGGGGTTTTGGAAGGTGTGGGAACTCAGTCCCTTCTGAAGGCAGGAGGGCACTCCTGAGGGATTTGCCAGAGGAAGTGACAGTGGTCAGATGGGTTCTTTAGAAAGAACCTCTTGGCAGAGCTATAAAATAGGGCATGTTGAACAGGGATAAGACTGAGGCCAGGGAGACCTAGAGAATGGTCCAGGGAAAAAATGAGTGATCAGAAAGAAGCCTAGTCAGAGAGAGGGAGGGACAGGTGACCACCAGAGGTAAATGACCAGGCAGGAGAATGGGTGTGTCCATATTCCAGATTTGAACAGTAAATGGGTTATGAAACTGTTAATTGAGAATATAGGATGACATGAACAGTTTTGGTGTTAGGAGAGTATGGGTTTAATCTTGATAGAGTTGGGTTGAAGGTACCTATGGGAAATCCAGGTGCAGGTGTTAAGGGTGGAGCTTGAAGTTCAGGTCTAGACTAAAGAATTTGGGAGTTGTCATGTATAGGTAGCCATGAACTTATTTTCTGCTTTGATGATGAAACCCAGTCCTTACAGTTGTAGTCCACAGCAGTTATTAGTCAACTCTACTCTCTTTCCATGATTTGATTTTCTTTTCTATCTTTCTTCATCCCAGTAGCAAGTTTTACTTTCCAAAATCCTCTGTTTTCAAGGTCAGGGGCCCCAAACTGCCTTTTGCTTCCATCTTTTGGAAGAAAGAAAACCACTTTTTGCCAGCTTGACCAAAAGGGAAGCCTTTGTCTGGACTCTTCTGCAGCATCTAATTCTCATTTTTTGGACTGCCTTACTTACTAGCTGCTTTGATTGTTGTGTGCATATGAGTGACACATGTAATGGGTTATTCATTTGTTCAGTGTAGGATTCTTAATCAGAAGCAGATTTTCAAGATCCTGAGCACAGACAAAAATATTTGAAATGAGAAAAAAAAATTATGGGTGTTTGTTAACTTCTGGTGGACTAAGACTTTGTGCCGTTTTTTCAATTAAGTGAAAATCAAGATCAAGTTATAAATCCTTGAAAGAAGAGGGGTTTATAATAGAAATTTCAGCAGGTTGCTGAAATTTACTTTACTTGGGATTTTACTTTAGTTGGGCATTTTTTATTGTTTTTTTAACTAAACAGTGTGCAGGAGGTTTGCCAGAGAGAGGATTGTTCTCTTCTAACCCTGAAATACTAAGTTATCTTGGGGGCCAGGTCAGAGGACTAGAGAGCTTTTGAAAAATGCAGAAATAAATATTTCTAAGACTTTTTTTTACATAAAATATATGAACTAATATGCTGATTTTTTTCTTTAATATTAATTTTCAGATAGCAAAATAACTCAGTGGGAAGACCCAAGACTGCAGAACCCAGCTATTACTGGCCCGGTCAGTATTCTCAAGTTTTATATTATTTTGGTTTCATCAAAACATATTTCTAGCCTGACCAGGCGGTGGCGCAGTGGATAGAGCGTCGGACTAGGATGCGGAAGACCCAAGTTCGAGACCCCGAGCTCGCCAGCTTGGACTCAAGGTCGCTGGCTCCAGCAAGGGGTGGCTTGGTCTGCTGAAGGTCCGTGGTCAAGGCACATGTGAGAAAGCAATCAATGAACAACTAAGGTGTCGCAACAGCAACGAAAAACTGATGATTGGAGCTTCTCACCTCTCTCCGTTCCTGTCTGTCTGTCCCTATCTATCCCTCTCTCTGACTCACTCTCTGTCCCTGTAAAAACAAACAAACAAAAACATATTTCTATATATTATTGATCACCTTGGTGTGCTTGAATAGTTTAACATTTCTCCCATCTCCTGTGGGGATTTCTGGGTGAGGTAGGGCTGCATTTGCCTTTTCCCATGACTCATTATAAAGGAAGAGAAACTGGTGTGATAATGGTTGCTAACTAAACTAAACATCTTCTGTTTTCCGTTATAAAAGAGTGGGTCATAAGTGTAACAAATCCAACTGTCCTCTCTTTCTTTTTAATTTAGGCAAAGCCAGCCCTGTATTTGCAGAATATTGTTGTTTCTTTAAGGCCAAGGGCAGTTAATGCATGCTAACAAACTTAAGCTGTATTCTGGATCTCGTCCAGCGCTGAAAATCTATAAAAGTTTGGGTGAGGTTGTCACCAACCTCTGAAGCTGGCAGATAAGAATCTTTATCTCTGCTGACCCACTAACTCCCTCATAGCCCCTTTGTGTATGCCAGATGGGGAAAGAACCAGTCCTGCCTTGGGTATGGTGCTGCCCTCTTAAAATGCTGCCGTGCACTGTTCGTAAGGAAGAGTGGGAATCTCCGGGCCACTCAGCAATAATGGACTCTGGGTATCCCACCCCTGGAAGGGGTCTGTAGGACGGGCCATGCTCGTCTCATCGGCAGGGAATCCACCCACCTGCGTCTCTTGTTATAAGTGGCAAAGAGATGAGTTGGAAGTATAGGGATTCTTTTATAAACTAGAGGAGCAGAAAGAAGTTCAGTTTATTAGACTGAGTGCTAAGAAACCGATGGGCATGTTTAAAATACTAATTTCATGGCTTTAATGTGACTCAGTTCAAATTATGCTTTGAATTATAAAGGTAAGTCCATTTGAAAACTTAAGTGATATAATAATGCAAATGCACCTTGAAACCTGACATCCCTTACTTGTCTGTTTGCTCTGTTTGTCCCACTGCGTTGGTGCAGTTTACAAAGTGCCCAGTAATACCAGACTTAAAGCAGCCACTCAACTACTTTTTCTCCATGTAGCTCAATCAATACCTGCCATCCTACCATGGCTCTTTTTTTATTATTATTCACAATCACAATACATTGTGAGAAGAGCATTTTCTATTCTCCATCATGAAAAACGGGAAAATTCATGAAACAAATGTTTTCAACTCACAGAGGACTTTGGACATGCTATTTCCCAATTATTTTTACATCTTTTATATGGCTCATTGATCATCTACATTCACTCAAGCACGTAGCCTTTTTACTATTGAAAATTGCTTAGAATCATAAATCCAGGTAGATTTTCCCCAAGAAAGATCTCTATTTGTTTGTTTTCTTAAAAAGCTTGGTTTACTCTTTTATTATTATTGGTATTATTTCTTTCAATAAGAGTATATGTATTTAGATAATTATCAACTTAGTATAGACATCTGGCCTTTCTTGTGCAGTTCTGAATATTTGACTAATTTCCATGTGATTTTCCTCCTTGATTTACAAGTTATTTAGAATGTGCTTTTTAATGTCTAAGTCTTAGACTCTAAGATTATGGGGGGATTTTGCTTATCTATTTCTTATTGAATTCTAGTTTTATGGCCTTGTGATCAGGGAATATTGAATATGGAATATTAGTTATCAGATATTTGAAACTTCTTTGGAGGCTTGGCCATATTATTTTTAATGTTCTTCTGTGTTTGAAAAGAATGTATTCTGTCTTTGTTGAGTATAGAAGAGTTCTTTATATTTATATCATTAGATCAAGCCTGTGGTGTTCAGACCAATCCATTTCCACCTCTACTTTTTTCCTGGCTGTTATAGCTAACTGAGACAGCTATGCCAAACTCCCACAGTGACTGACTCTATCATTCATTACATTCATTTTCTATTCATTAGTATTTGTCAGGAAAATCTTTTCTGTCTCTTGCTATGTTTTTTTCTTTTCTTACCTTCTATTAGATTGATAGAGTATTCTTTTCTCTCTTTTTCTATACTTTCTTGGAAGTTGTATTTTCTCTTTCTGTTCTCTTAGCACTCACATTAAAATTTTTAATTAATGCACTTGATTTAATGTCAAAATTAATCACTCTTTTCTCTCATCCAGGATAATATAGGACTTTAGGAAATGTTAGTGCCATTATTCCCACTCCCATTTCCCATTATTCAATGAAGCATTACATTTACCTTGTCTTGAAACTTTCCAAATTGTCATTAGTATTTTATCTTTTTTTTAACAGTCAATGCTCACCTAATTTCACTTCAATGTAAACAGATTTTTTTGCCCACCACTGACCCTTGCATCCCCTTTTTTCTAGGTTTTGTTCTAAATGATGTATAACCTCTAGTTTATAGTTCTAAAAGGGTAGTCTACAGATAAGAAGTATCAGTTTCATCCAGAAATTTTTTATCTAAAATACAGATTTGGAGCTCCATCCCAGACTTACAAAAAACCAGCAACTTGGGGAATGGGCCCCACAATCTGTGTTTTAACAAACCCTCCCAGAGATTCTGATGTCAGAGGTCAAGAATCTCCACTCTAGCAGCAATTTCAGTGGAGCCTGGGTGGTACACTCAGTCTGAAAGGACTTATTTGACCTCTCTGTGAAATGGTAGTTTAGCTCATTATAGAATTCTTGGATAACAGCTATTTTTCTTCAGTACTTTAGAGATATCCTTTTGTATCTTCTAGTCTCCTTAACTGATGATGAGAATTTTGTTGTCAATCTAATTATCCTTTTTTTTTTTTTCATAAGTATCTTTTCTCTGGTATTTAAATTTTTTCTCTATGTCTTTGATGTCCTGCAATTTTACTGTATCTTAAGTATAGATTTTTAAAAATTTATTCTGCTTTGGAGTCATTGTGATTCTTCAGTATGGGGACCATGTCTTTCCTCCACTCCAGACAATTGTCAGCAGTTATTTCTTCACATGTTGCATCTTTCCTATTCTTTCAAAATATCTGTATCAGTAACTGTTGGGTAAATGATTCACCTTCACAACTATCTCCCTTATTTCTTAGCTTTCATATTTCCATCTCTCTTTTGTTACTGTATACAGTGGGCTCCACTCTTCCAGTTGAAACTTTCTTAAGCTTTTTTGTATAATCTACTCTTTATCAGTTTATTTTGTCTTATTTCATGACTGTTTAATTGCTCAAAGTTCTACATGCTCTTTTTAAATTGGTTTGGAGTTTTAGCTATTTTTCCGTCTTGTTCATTCCTTTTATTTTTCTTTTAATTTATACTTCCAACTCTTTAATCATTCTTAAAATGGCCTCTTCCATAACCTTTTTCAGATTATTCTGTTGTTTCTGGTCCCAGGAGCATAAAATATCCTCACTAGTGTCTGTAGACTTTCCTCAATAGTAGTTTATTGTTCAGTTCAGTTTATAATTTGTGTCTGTGTTCATTTTCATATTTTTTTCCTATGGGGCTTTTCAAAGTTCTGACCTGTATTTACTGTTAACTGCTTGGCTTGGGTTCATTTGCCCCCAATAAGCATAACTATGGATTTCATACCCAGTTCGGTGTAGTCTTGGAGTATGAATTTATTACAGGTCTGTTTCTTTTTCTTTTTCTTCCATTTATGGTCCTGGACAGAAGGTAAGCTTCTTTGCAACTCTCCTGGGCCAGTGGGCAGGGTTTTCTTGTCCCCTTTTCAGATGTAAGTTCTGAGCAGGGAACTCTGTTCCAGCTCCCTAGGTCATACAGACTGTTGGCCAAGTTCTGTGACCCTACCTGAGGATTAAAACCCAAGCCTGAACACCTATGTCTAGGTCCAGTACCCACTTATTTCTCTATTTTGAGTCTTTCTGCTTATCTGGTACCTAGAATTTCTCTTTTTCCAAGTTTTAAAAATATGTATTAGGGGACAGGGGACCCTTTCTGTGTCAGCCCAGCACAGCATTGCTGTAAGTCAATGTGCTGTCTGTATAACACATGTCGCCATTAAAAGCATTTGTGAAACTGCTCCCATGCTTGCTGCTCTCATAAGTACTATCTCATGCTTATGTAACACCTTGTACTTTTCCAAGAACTTCATAATCAGCTGCTTTGACACTTTTAGCAATCCCCTCTGGAAAGTAGGGAAGATGTTATTATTCCCAACTTGTCAATAGACCAGAAAGCTAATTATGTTGCCAAAACTTCCAGCAAATGTCAGAATTGGGACTAGAGCCCCAGGTGTGCTAGCCTCACCAAGACCCTATGCCAGACATGAGCCTGTCTTTCCAAAGAGCTCCAGTATCGACTGCATAGCAGTGACATAAAAACATTTAGAGCCATCTTACACAGTAAGTCGGGTTTTCATTTTTCTCAAAAGAGAAAGCCTCTGCAATGCACAGCAAAAGGGCTTTAATCCACAGACATGTAATTGTTCTAAATTTCTAAACTTGTTTTACAAGTTAAATTGTCTGTAGGAAAATAAGATGCCAGATTTTCAAGAGAGAATAAACAATTTGGCCAAAACAAGAAACTTACTGCACCCGTGATTCTGCTCCGAGGCCGCACAAAGGGATGGGTGTCTTTGTCCTGTTACATTGCTGGCCTCTTGTCAGGATGTAAAAACCAACTGTTCCTATTTCATTATAAGAACTACCTCTAGAGAGCCCAGATCAGTACTGGAGGAGATTAATAATTCCTCAACAGGCATGCATTGTTCCACAGACGAGGAAAGGCCAGAAATATCTCAGCAGCTTATTCCCACCCACATTTAGCCAGCAGCTAGCACATTATAAGTCAGACAAGGGATGAGCTGTCATGGGATGGTGGCCACAGGAAATTTGTTACGTAAGACTAGAGAACTTCACAACGATGAGTGGTTACGCCTTTTTTTCAGCATTTTCAGGGGGGAAACTAACACAAAAATAATTGCTAGGATCATAGATTTTTTTGGAAATGAAAGTACCATCAAGGTCTAGTCGAATCCTTCCGCTTAGTCAGGAAGAAATGCCGTCCTGGAGAGTTTATGGCAGAGCTAGCTGCAAGAGAGTCTATTCTAGAAATCAGGTTTTGATTTCTGGCATAGGGTAATGAAAGGAAATGAATGTTTTCATTGACTCCCCTCCTCAGTCTAAGAACGTCAACCAAACATTTTGCCTCCTCAAGGCTTTGTGCTCACTGGACATAATTTGGTCCCTCCTGTCCCTGGTTCCTGGTCCAGTGTCCCTTTCTCAGACCACCTTATAAAATAGCCTCCCAGGGACACTGTCTTTTTTTCCTCGTGGCATTTAACCCAATGTATTCACTTATTTTTTGTTACCTATTGCTTGTAATGGCGTGTGAACTCCAGGAGACAGTGGGGAAAGAATGCTGGTTGATGTGCCATTATTTCCCCGGCATCTAAAATGCCTGGCACAGAGCATGTGCTCAAGAAATACCTGGTGAATGAATTGGCAAAAATGAACCACCAAAGAGCAAATAAATACACTAGATGGAAAAGCTTAGTTTGTTATGGGATGTAGTATTGATGCTAGCACCAAAAAAAAAAAATGCTAATGTCTTTATTGGCTTTTGTCAGAACACTGTATCCTTTTTCTTACCGTGTTGGTGGTTGTCCAAATATGGACAAAATTTCTGCATTTTCTAGAATAAGAATTAATACACGATTTCGTCAGATTAAACACTGTCCAGAGTAAATCTGCTATGTGGTCAAGTCCAGTGTTCAGTGCGAAAGCAAGTGAAAAGTGGGTTAAAACTAAGGAAAGACCATAAGTCATATACATTGTCTTCAGGTGTATAAATATGATGTCCTTATTGCTCTTGAATTACAAAGTAAAACACTGAAATGATCAGTGTTTGCTGTAGGAGTGGTTATTTGTTTTTGTTTTGGCTTATTTGTGTGACTGTCTTAAAAACAGTATGAAGGAGGGAGGCTTATGTTTTTCTTCTCTCCTTTCTGGTCAGTAATAAGCAAGGTGAAGGTGTGAGGTTTGGAGTGTGGAATCACTTTACTAAAGATCAGTATATTTAACTTACTTAGCTCAAAATAGGATCAGTAAGAACCATTCTTGCCCAAATACACACTCTTCACCAAAAAGTAATGAGTCATTCTGAGTATGAGGCTGCCACATAATATTTTTTAAAATCCTTGCCCAAGACAACTTTGTAAATAGTAAGGGGCAAAACTTCTGACTCCTACATGGGGTACTTTCCAGAGTCTGTCTCTCTACCCAATACAAAAATATCCATTCAGTTGCCTTTCCACTAATTATATTGCCTCCCAAAGATTTTTAAAAGCACGATTCGTCTTTTCAGAATGACAGTCTAGGTCACTTTTGGGTTGTATGTTCCAGTATCATATCTAGTAACTCTTATCTCAGTGATAGTAAAAAAAAAAAAAGTACACCCTGACTCATCTTCAGACAAAGGTCACATTGGAAAGTATATTTTATATAGCATATCCCTAAAGGACTTCTTGACTATCAGTATAGTTTTCAGGGATGAAAACCCTACTCATTGCTGCTTTGCCTTAATCATTTCTAGAACTTTCCCATGTGCTCTGTGGACATGTAAATTTCAGTGATAACATGGAGAGTAAGAATTTTAAGGTTTATGATTCATGAAACTCTCTGAAGGTTGGCTCAGTTTTTAGTAACACTTCAAGTGTATTGTTTTACATTGTCTATATTTATGAATTTATCTTCTAGGCGGTTCCTTACTCCAGAGAATTCAAGCAGAAGTATGACTACTTTAGGAAGAAATTAAAGAAACCCGTGAGTAACATGTCTTCCAAAAATGCTGCTTTAGTCCTTCTGTAAGCTACCAAAGTTACCTCAGTGAGAAGAGCTTATTTGTGACTTTTCTCTATGTACTAAAAATATCACCTTCCGTTTTCCATTGCGCTTTGATCCACCTGGATATTCCATCTGAGTTTTCTTTTTAACAGAAATGGTAAGTGGAGATGAGCTAGTTTACATATCAAATTACCTGAAGGGTAATTTCTTATGTAATACATAAGAAGATAGAAAGGATTTTATGGGAAATAGAGTAATTCAGGACCTAGTCCAAAAATTCAGAGAAGCTTCTACAATGACCTATGGTTATCATATTTAATAAAACCTGGATCCTAGTTAGAAAAATATTCAGGTCCCTTCCTTTAAATTCAGAAGTATAATTTTAATTATTTATAACAATCTACTTAATATAATATTTAATTATAATATTTGGCATATTAAGATCAAGTGTAATTTTCAGATTAAAATTCTCACTGGGGAGCCCAATGAGATTTTTTACAAAACTGAGAAACCCAATAATGTTTTTATATTCACTGTCTTAAATGACAATATTTTCTACTGATGCTTTACTCCAAATATTTCAACACGATGTCATCTGTTTCGCTTTGTGGTTTCGCTCCTGTGATATGGGTCTTACCCGCTTTCTCCTCCGTTTGTGCATTCACTGTTTGTTTGGGGTTTGGGGAGTTTTGTCTTGTTTGGTCAGGGGTTTGTGCATCGGTCACCCTTTCTTGGCTTCTTCCCATTGGGGACAGGAGAGCATCAGACCCCACTCCCATCTCCCCGGTTTGCCTGTGCCCCACCCATTGCCGCCTCTTCAGTCTGGTCCCTCAGCTGGGGCCTCACTTTCTGGGCATCTGCTGTAGATGAGGCCCTGGGGAAACAGAGATGCAGGAGAGACCATCTCTGCCTTGGGACCTCTCACCCAGGTTCTGTTCTCTCTTCCAATGTCCCAATTCAGGTGGCTCTCAGATAACTAGTTTTGAAATGACTCACATATTTACATAAAGTCCCCGCAGAGTTTCTTTGTGCACTCCTCCCGGTCATAAGTGATGACTTTGTGCCTGGCGCCCTGTCTCACTAACTGACTGCAAATCCATTTGCATGGCAAGGCTGCCCCCATCCCTCATTTCTCCAAGAAGTGGTTGCTCACAACTTGTCAAGTGCTTTTTTATTTTCTTATTGATTAACTGTGGCCTTCCCTACAACGTGGCATGATAATTAGGGTCCCGTTCCCGTGACAACAGAATCAGCTGGTAGGCATCCTGGATCACAACCAGCAACAGGGAATCCCGGCAAGAGTGGAAAGTGCTCTTATTCTGGCCAGTGGGGCTTATTGGAGGTTTTGATGACCTGGACTGAAGTTGCTTTCTTTGACAGAAACAGTATATAGAATTGACCGTATTTCAGTTGCTAGTGGGTAAGCGCCCACAGTGGTTCCTAAAAGGGGGGAGAGTAGCTCTCCTCTTCTGCAGCACCTGTTGCTGTCTCAGCGTCACCGTGAGGCTGTCTGTCTCTGTGAAACGAGACAGATAACAATTCTGTCTTGCTCAGTTGGAACCACTCATCACAGCTTGTTTATTTGAAGACTGCCATCATTTCTGTTCTTTGAAGTCAGGTACTGACTATAGAATGATGTGCTTTTTTATTTTCCTTCTGTGTAGGCTGATATTCCAAATAGGTTTGAAATGAAACTTCACAGAAATAACATTTTTGAAGAGTCCTATCGAAGAATCATGTCTGTGAAAAGACCTGATGTCCTAAAAGCTAGGCTGTGGATTGAATTTGAATCGGAGAAAGGTCTGGACTATGGGGGTGTGGCCAGAGAATGGTTCTTCTTACTGTCCAAAGAGATGTTCAACCCCTACTATGGTCTCTTCGAGTACTCTGCCACGTAAGTATATGGAGTGAATTAAGAAGAAGTCCATACTGAAACAGCTTTATTCTTTTTTTGAGAGAGAGAGAAGAACATTGATCTGTTCCTATATGTGCCCTGACCAGGTATTGAACTGGCAACTTCTGCATTCCAGGACGATGTTCCAGCCAAATGAGCTATCTGACCAGAGTTTCCATAAAAATATAAGCAGATTTGCATTTGAAATGATATAACACTGCTGATGTCCTCACTCTCAACACACGTACCCCTTTTAAGTCTAGAAGAGGTGGTAACTCTACCTGGTGAAATAGTGTTCTCTTGAGCACATAAAATGATCTTTATCTTGTCTCTTGGGTCCACGTAATTGAAATTGAAAATGTGCGGAGTATTCATGGTGAGGAACAAGAGACAATTTTCATTCAGAATGTTACGTTAATTTAGGAGAATTCATCAGTGTCAGAATTCAGAAAGTCGTTGTCATCTCATGGACAAAAATAGTTTCCAAAGTTACACTAGTTAAAGACAAATGATGATGCTTTTGAGGAGGACCCATTCTTCAGGATCCAAAGGAGGGCCATGCCCTCCCTGGTCCTGTAAGGGAGAACTAGCTTCCCCCCATGAATGAGGATTTCATCATCATCAGGCACAGAGACTATGATTCAACTGCTTACTCAGGAATCCAACATGGGCAGCTTACAAGGCCAGCCCTCGTCCTCCGGGCTGTGGGCCTGGGTGCCCTGTAGAATGGTTGTTGACTTTGCTGAAAGGCAGCCTCTGATCTGAGGGTCCTGGGTTCCCCCATATCTTCCATCTGGTGCCAGTACCCCGGGGTTCTGTTGGAAGGCAGCCTTGGGATCCCACCCAGTTAGCTCCAGCCAAGAATTGCTGAGCTTGTTATTGTTGTTGTTCTGAGTAAAAGCTCACTACGTAAAACGGATCAAAACCACTGAGTGGCAGGCAGGAGAGGGAGCAGGACCCTCACCTCTCACCTGCATTCCTGGAGAGCCCCTGAAAGCATCTGTCTGTGGAGCCCCATTTGAAAACCACTGATCCTCATGATTTTGAGATCAAAGGCAGACAGGTGAACGTTTTCTGTGGTTCACATTGTACACAGACAGCCATGCTGTTACCAGCGCCCTTGGGACCAGGGCAGAGCGGTGGTCAGACCAAACGTTGGGCCCAGAGGAAAAATCTTAAATCTCCAAACCAAAGGCCCCTCAAAGGAATGAATCCTCCCCATCCTTGGAGACCCTAAAGGACTCCTGACGATGCCAGTCTGTGCGCAGGTCTTTGCTGTGTGATTGTTCGCACCTTCCCAACAGATCAGGATGAACCATACAAAACTGACATTTTTATAGATCAAAAATAGTCAGACATCAGCACTTTCTTACAGTTTAACTTAAAAAGGGCATGCGCATCTGCTCTCTAGGACGTCAGTGTTGGATGGCAGAAAAAGGCTGACGAAACGGGAAGACAAGTCTCATTCCCTCGCTCACGCCGCTCCCCACAGGAGCGGGAGGTCTGCAGAGAGCCTTCAGCACCCTAACAGCGAAGGACAGGCAGCGAAGGAAGATGCACATTCTTGCATTTCTGCCTTAAACATGTGATCAGGCTTCTTCTCTCCCTTCCTTCCCCAAGGGACAACTACACACTTCAGATCAATCCCAACTCCGGCCTCTGTAATGAAGACCACTTGTCCTACTTCACTTTCATCGGCAGGGTGGCTGGTCTGGCAGTATTTCACGGGAAACTCTTAGATGGTAAGTTATTAAAACCATCTTGAAGTCGTAAAAACAGGACGGCGCAGTTTGTGGTTCCTTATTAGGTGTCTCCTCTTTCCTATCACAGACATTAAGCAAAAGTGTTGCTGGATCTGTGTAACTCAATAAATTATTTCTGTGTTTTGCCCGCGATGGAGGTACTTTTCCCTGATGTCATCTTAATTGGAGCTCTGCAAACATAGTGTCTGCACACAGTTTAAAATTCTGTTTATAACAGAAACAAGTGTGAAACCCAGAACATTCTGTGAGTGTGCATTTCCTGCTTTTAAGCATAACTTCATGTGGTTTTTTAGTGAGAGCTAGATTTTGGTGACAGATGGAAAAACTTAATTTCCGAGTTAATAAAAATGACCTGATTCATTGAATATCCTGCCATGGCTTCATTTGTGTGCCCCCCCCCCCCATTATTTTATTTGAATGTGAAGCAACAGTAAGTCATTTCAAAGCAATGTTATAATTTAACTAAGACCTTGACCCTGGGATCACTGCTACCTGGATGCCACAAAATAATCTGCTTCTTATTTAGAGCAGTCGAGCCATGGAAGAACCTCAGGGTACCTTGGAAGTTAAAGTCTAATTCCCTTCCTGGTTCCATCTATAGGCTTATATTATAATAGAGTCTTCTTACAGATTTGCTCATTTCAAAAGTACTGCCCTTGAGCGAATACTATAGAAATCATTACTGAGAAAGGAGAATTGGAAATAATTTTGAGGGATTTGTAGGACCTCAGTGTTTGAGGATAGAAGACAGACCAAGATTTGAGATTCACATGAGAGTTACTGTAGAAAGAGAGATTTCCAGGGGAATTACGTCAATTGCGTCTATGAAACCTTAGCTATTCCAATAAATAATTGATGTACCTTCGGTACTTTCATCCTTTAAAATGTTTTTACTGGCAATTGCTAGTTGATTTTGAGCCTCTGATTTCAGTATTTTATTTTTATTGGGAAAATAAACACTTTTTTTCATTGGAAGGAAACTACACTCACTCTCTGTGTGTGTACGGTGTATGACTGTATTTTAATTTGCTGATTAGAGTCACACCATAGGTTATTTCAGCTGTTCAAGTTCACTTTTCTTTGAAGGTCTGTCTGTATCCCTTCTGCCCAGTGAGAAGACATTCTTAGTGGCTCGGGGAAGTACCAAGAAGTGTCAGCTATGATCTTGACCCCAGTGAACCTGTAATCTAGTGGGAAAACAGAAGACACACAGTGACAAGAGTCGAAGCAGAAAGGAATACAGGGAGTACTCCAAGGAGACCCCAGTCTGGCTGGAGGCTTGGGAGCACTTCCCCAGGATTAGGCATACCTTGCAAGTGGGATGGGATTTGAGCATTTAGAAGCTCAATTAAGAAGAAAAGAAAAGGCCCTCGTCTGCTTGGTCACACATTACTGTAGAAGGCCTTTGATTGTTCTGTCCCAGCCTCTCATTCAAACTGAAGGCAGATTCACCTTGTATCCATTGCTGATGCACAACAGCAGCAAAGACCTGGCAGTAACCCAGTTCCCACTGTGTTTCAGGTTTCTTCATTAGACCGTTCTACAAAATGATGCTGGGGAAGCAGATCACCCTGAATGACATGGAGTCTGTGGTGAGTAAACGCAACCACTCCCACGGGGCGCCACAGGCCACTCCGGCCTGATGGAAAAGCAGCTGTGACCGTGTTGTTGCCACAGCGATTTTTATGGGTGTTGCTATTCAGCGTGGATAATAAGGGAGCATTTCATTATTTGAGAATTTCATTGATATCCCTAATTTTCCTAATAAGCAAATCATGGTTCACACGATCTAGAAGCATATGGTCTAGACACACCCAAATCGGAGCCACCCCTGCTTACCCAGGATTGGAGTGACCAAATTAAGTCCTAGGGTCACCTCATTGCAGCCCATGTTTTCCATCGAAAACGAATACTGAATGTTGAGACATTGATCTGCTGTTCCTCTGTTCTGACCTCAAAATAAAGGGCACACAGGCCAAAACAGCAGATAAAAGGTAGAATATATACAGTCATTCTAGACATGGAAGGGTGAGTGATCACTGCCTGTGAGGAGGAACAACAGAAGTTTGAAAGTGTATGCTGTGAGAAGTTTTCCAAAAAGTATTCGAGTTTTCATGTTGTGTTTAATTCATTTTATCTAGGCTGACCATTTTAGAGCCCAAGGGATTTTCTATACAAACAAAACTTGATGCTTTTTCATAATCTACTTTCTGATTGCTTTTCTTTTAATTTACCTGGACCCCCACTGTCTGCCTCTGAGAGTAGGGCGGGGAAATTCGCCCAGCCCCAGCGCACTCACACAGTGCCAGCGAGAGGTGTCTCTGTCCTTTAGTGTGTTTGTAGCTCCATTCTCACGTCCTGTCACTTGAGTCAGAAAGTGTCTGTGTCCCCTTTGCTGTGTTGACCATCTCTTGTGTGGTTGGGTCTGTGAGCCCATGTTCTCATTACCAACCATTCCTGACGGCTGTTTCTGCGCATCCTCTGTGTGCTGGTGGTGAACTTAAGTCCATCCCCCCCGTGTTCCCAGGGGAGGGCCACTGGACATGTCCACAGGACCAGTCTCAAACTTCTTTCCAGCGTTCACCTTTAAGTTGTGCTTTCTGCTTGTATAATGTATAATGAGGATGCGAGGAACATAGACGTGTCTCTTGAACTCTAGATTCTGTACCACAGGTTGACAGCTGGTGCACACATTCTGTTTAGCCTTCTCAGAGCCTGTCCCATCCCGGCACTGGGGTCCCTAAGAGAGAGGGGCCAGGCCCATGCAGCCTGTGTTCAGGCTCCTTCCTATTTGCTTCCACTGACTTGCAGAGAGCAGAAAAAGTGTAGGAAGAGGCAGAACTTGAAACTATTGATGTTTAATTAATTAGAATGTTTTTTATCCTTCCTTATTGTCCTTTGCTATTTCCACTCTTAAAAAATAGGAAGTGTAGCCTGACCTGTGGTGGCGCAGTGGATAAAGCGTCAACCTGGGAACACTGAGGTCACCAGTTCAAAACCCTGCACTGGTCTGCTCAAGGCACATATGAGAGTTGATGCTTCTAGCTCCTCCCCCCTTTCTCTCTCTCACTCTGTGTCTCCTCTCTAAACTGAATAAATTTTAAAAAAAAATAGGAAGTATATTCATCTTACATGCTCAAGTTTATGATTTGATGACTGCCATTCAGAGCAGGTTGCTTCCTCTACACTTCACAGAGGACAGGGTTCAGCTGCAAACCCCTGTTGCTTCTAAAACATTTTTGTTGTATTTTAAATTAAAGGAGAAGAATAGGTTTGTGGTGGAGCGGAAAACATCATACTAGTGACTAATGTAATTCTTGAACAATGTGAATAGAATTACATTAGAAGACCTTATTATTTAAAGTCAAACAAGTGTGTATTTTGGGGAAAACGAAGCTTACTTTCAATTTCTGTGTCATTTCTGTAGGATAGTGAATATTACAACTCCTTGAAATGGATCCTTGAGAATGATCCCACTGAACTGGACCTCATGTTCTGTATCGATGAAGAAAACTTTGGACAGGTGCGTCCAGGAGGCCCTGGGAGCTTCTGTCTGACTTTCAGAAAGTCTTTGCTTTTGCACAGGTTGTAACACAACTTTTCTGGACAACTGAAAACCACCACCAGGAGCTTTAGATGACAATTGTCATCTCATTGTATCAGCACCTTATGCTGCCAGGAAGCGACGCCCCAGTGCCAGCAGAGTTACAGAAAGTCTAAGGCCTCCAAGTGTGAACTGGCACCTGTTTCTAATCTAAAGCAAGTCAGGACATGAATGTGCCTTGTTTTTAGAATTTAGGTACTTTGAAAAACTGTGTTCACTTCATAATGTAACTACGTGACTCTATATAATCTTCATACAACATCAGGGTGGTTAACTCTTTCACAGACTGGCAGTTGAAAAGCAAGATTCTTCTGACTTTAGAGTTGAACCAGGGAGAGTAATGCAATAATCAGACCCATGAGATGAGTAACCTAATGATCAGGAGCCCTGTTTGTTAAATTACTGCCTTCCCTTTTAGAGAGCTAACCTGATTAACAGGGAACAAATAAATGCCTTTTGCATTCTGGGAAGAAATTAAGAGTGAATTAAGCGGCTCCATATTGATCGCATCTTCACCCTATCACCAAGCCCTGTTCTTTTTAGCTCCCAAATATTTCTGATGTCTATCTTTTCTCCCTATCTGTTCAGTCACCAGCACCGAAGTCTAAGAAGTCTAAGCTACCGTCGTCTCTTATGACCTTCTGACCAGTCTCTCTATATCCACCTCGGCCTCCCATCATGGCAGAGTGGTCTTTTCAGAATGTAGAAATGCTCATGTCATTCCTCTCCCAGAGATGTTCAGAAATTTCCTACTGCCCTTGAGATAAAGACCCATAATCTTAATTCACCCCATGGTGTCCTGCATGGCCTGGTTTGTTGGCTCCTTCTCTAGGGAAGGTAGAGCCACTCCTCGTGGTTCCTGGGTCTGCTCCCAAGCTCCGTGCCTCGGGACCTTTGCTCATGCTGTCCCTTCTGGTGCTCATGTTGTTCTCCCCACTCTCAGTTCAGACTCCAAGCTGTAATACTTCCGAGCATCTCCCAGGTCACGCTATTGCATACAGGATGACTTGGCATTCATTTGTATGACAATGTGTATAGCACCTGCCCTACCCATTGGTCTCAGTCTTGGTGATGGCAGCACTGGGTCTGCCTTTCACTCACCATGGTGCACACGCTGCCTGGCACAGGGTAGGCACTCAAAATAGAGTTGTTCAACCAAGAATGTGGGCACCAGAGACAACTATGCAAGGCTCTTCCCTCTCTCAGCCCCCAGCAGGACTGTAGACGATACACTGCCATCCATTCTAACCCAAAAGGAAGCCCAAGTCCCTCTTGTGCCAGAAGATAAAGTCCTTTCTTCTGTGGTGTGAAGTTATCCCAGATGTGAAATGTCCATCCGTGCACTCAACCTTCCTTGGCGCTTTCAGCTGGGTGTCCTTTTTTTTTTTAGAAATATCAGACCATGAAGTAGGGGGCTGTCACTTCATGTAATGAAACTGCAGCTGTTGCTATTATTTTGCGATGTGTTTTCTTTCTGGTTGATGAGAACGAGGAGCTGCTGGTTTCTGGGACCTATTAGGAATGTTTCCAGTGAACAAATTTCAGTGTATGTGAACAACCATCACATGCCAAGCAGAAAGAATAAATCATTATGCCCATGCACTGTGTACCCACACCGACGCACCTCCCAGGAAGAGGCTCGGTTAAGGAGAAATTCTTACTGCAGTTTCAGCCAAGCAGCGTCTGACTAGGTTGTCCTGGGCTCGTTAGGAGCTGTGCAGTAGGGAGGGGTAGGAAATGAGCAGCAGCCAGGCAGGACCAGGCATGAGGTAGGTGAAAGGTGTGCATTCCCACCTGGGGTGATACTGCCCCAAGGGCACAAACCTCAGTTCTGGACAAAAATGTCTCGGCCATTACAATGGTTTGTGGCCCTCCAAAGGGCCACAGCATATACCACAGGTGGACCCTGGAGCTGTTTATTAAGACTTGGTGGGGAAAAGGGGTAAGTGAAGGGGGATCCACGAAAGCGCCTTGGGGAATGTTAATGAGAAAAGACTGAGAAACAGTGGGTTGGGGGAAGGGAATGAGTGAAAAAGCCAAACTTGGAAATAAAGGGAGTGGGGAGGGATAGAGCAAGGTCCTGGCGGAAGCGGGAAGGAACTAGACCCAGAACTCAATGTACAGGTGGCTCCAGGAAGGGTGGAGGACCTCCTTCTCGGAGACCATGTCAGGGAAATCCACAGGGAGCCCTGCAGGAAATGGGAATGGGGACGTAGGCTGACTGTACTTGCGCTCCAGTCGCTCACTTTGATGTCTGCAAGGAGAGACTGGGAGGGTGGCCTGGCCCCTGGGACCCATCTCTATGGCCAGTAGCTGCCACTGTGGTGGCCGTGCACATGCAGGTTCCCATTGGATTTAGGCAGACAGTAGAGAAACAGCGAAGCCAAGAAATGGTGGGCCATTCCTTTATTCTAGCCTCTCAACCAGCAGGTAAGAAAACACAGAGCATCAAAACCTACTCACACATTCTCCAGTTCCATAACCAGAAAAATCTCCGGTTCCTCCTAGAATCAAAGGCCCCACCAGTCTCAGCGGAGCTCGCAAGAGCCCCTCAGTTCTGGTTCCCCCATCTGCACACCTTCTCCTTTCTACTCTCTGCTCGAACTCTGCAAAAACATGCCTTCCTTCTTTTGCTTTTTAAAACTTTTTGGCATGAAACCCCTCCTCCCAAGCAGGAAGGTAATTAGCAGTTTCATCTAGCAGCGGCATCCACGTGGGCAGCGGCCATTTTTAACAATAAAAGTGAGCAAAATCAACGCAAATTTTACAAACTTACTTGCCAAACATCATCCCACAGGGTTTGTGCAGCACCAAGCATGGGGGAAGGGAGCCAGACCTTCCTCTGCCCAAGTCCATCCCGTATGCTCAATATGACCCAAGCATATTCCTCAAGACATGTGGGTGGCATAAGGCATCTTGGAAAGATCTGCAGGGATGTGTGTGAATCCAAATGTAGCAGGGTATGCGTAGAAGAGAGACAGAAAGGGATCCCACCAAAATATTGACATGGCTAGCTTTGCACAAGAGAGCTATGAGTGGCAATTTCTCTTTTATTTTTCCAAAATTTCTGAAAATAAGCATTTTATTTGTAAACTGGCCGACCTCACCCTCCCTTCCCTCCTGCTCATTATTGCTTAATCCACACTGTTGTGAAGGCAGGGCTGGCCCAAAGCACAGGACAGGGTCCCACCTTGGTCTCAGCTGCTTGGCTTTTTATGACCAGGTAAATCCACCACCTCAGCCTTGTTTCTTAAGCTGCTTTGTTTTGTATTTTTAATCCCTGTGTTTTACCTTTTTGAAAGACATTCCACACATTTTTTTATGACTATGAAATCGAATTTTCAGAAACAAAATACATTCGAATTTGGATCTCTGCAGTCTTGATGGACGTACCCCTGTCTTTTCTGTTGACATAATTAATTTCTTTTTTTAATTGAATTTTTTTGGGTGACATTGATTCACAAAATTCTACAGGTTTCCTCACCATAATGTAATTAATATCTTGATAAATGAATAGCAGAAGAAAAAATATTGTTCTTCTCCACTGTTGCTAATGTATGAAGAATAATTAAAACTCATATGATAATCGTGATTTGCCTTAATGATAACATCTTTAAATGTGTGACATCTTATCAGCTCATAAACCTCATTAGACATCCTCTTATACACAGCCTATTTCCTAGAAAATATTTCTGAGCAAATTTTGCTTCTCTTCCTTTTATGGTAAGACATTCTTACTTAGAAACAATACACAGAATAAGTTTATGATGGTGACTGTTGTTTTATCTTTGTAATTACAGACATATCAAGTGGATCTGAAGCCCAACGGGTCAGAAATAATGGTTACAAATGAAAACAAAAGGGAATACATTGAGTACGTATATGCACATTGACAACCTTTTATCTAATTAATATGAGGTTGCCACACCCTGCCTTTTAAAAACAGTTCGTGCATGTTATGGACATATTTTCAACAATACGAGTTCCTTTCTGGCATGGGCTAGTAGGAAATTGAATTAAGGGGTGATGACTCGTGTCGTAATCGGGTCTTCCGTGTGAAGGACCAGTGCGAGGAGGAAGGTGTGCGTTAGTGAGTGGTGTGACAAGACTCTTTTGAGCAGGTGGATATCTAGTCTAACACTGAGAATTGCAATGACCAATGGGGTAAAATTAGGAGCAACTAAAGATAAAATATTTCCTCTTCCAATGCGTAGGAAAAATTAGCACATGCAAACATAATGAGCCGTTTCTGATACTTATAATTTTCTTACCCCAATCTCAGTGTCAGCTGATGGAACAAAATGTTGAGCCTTTTGAAAGTCTGGACATGAAGCGACCCTGAAGCATTTGCCCAAGTCAGAACATCTTTCTGTGTTGGCCATGTTACATTTTACTCTTTGGTATATAGGTATGCTTCAAGCACATATGCTTCAAGCACACAATTCTAGGATCTTCCGAGAATTGTCCAGTTGGCCTCACTAGTCCTGGTGCAGGAGTGAGGTCAGAGAATCACATTTGGCCTCTGGGTCCTAGTTTCCACTCATCTTGTGGGTTCCAGCTTCAGCCTGAGCTTCTTCCAACAAGCTGGGCTCCCTCCTCTCTTCTCAACATAACTGGTCAGTAGGACTTCCTTTAGAGAATTGGCCCAGGGTGTTGGCATCTTAGCGTGATCTGCAAAGAAAAATAACCTTGGAGTGTTGGAGTCTCTATTTAAAGATCCTGACAAAGTACGACGGGTACCTACAGACTCCTCTACTCCCAAGTTAACAGCTTGCCAAGCTTACAAGAAGGAAGATACTGCCCTTCTGACCTGTTCACATTAATTAGTACACTTGTTCTGAACTTGGCCAGTCACAGCAAACAAATAACACCCTGGCAGACACCACTGTCTTTCCTTTGGAAAGTACAGACTTTGGAAAGATTTTAAAACACCCTACCCAGGTGACTAGGGTCAAAAGTGTGAGGAGTCAGACGTTGTGATAGATGTTGTGTATTGTTCCTTGCAGTTAATTCTTTGAGAGTTCACATTTGGTGGGTGTGGGGTTGGGCAGAGTCTCAGCTAGCTTCGCTGAGAAAAGGGTGATAGAAATCTCTACCTGCTCCCAGACACCTGCATTCTTCTGGTACAAGAAGGCAGTCGTCGGGCTGCTGACTGCAGGTCACAGGGTAAATAAAGCCTGATAGGGGTGAGCAGTGGTCATGAGAGGGGCTGGTCCTTGAGGGCCACTGCCGTGGTGCCACCTGTGTCATAGGTGAGAGCCATTTATGACAAGGTCCTTGTGCTGTTTCATAACAAAACACCTTAGAAAGTAGCCAAAGTTGATTCGCCTGGGAATAAATTCTGCTGTAACTAGACATTGTCACAGGGAAGAGGGTTTCAGTGGATTTGTTATATAAAGAGGTCTTACCGTTAATCCTCTGTATAATAGTATTATAGTATCAGTATAAGTCATTTTGCTGTTAAACTGTATGTCATTGTTGAAAATCTGTAAGAGTGCATTCTAGAGTGAATCCACTTGATAAAATATGTTGTACTGGTACTCCCTTTAAAAGTGTATGTACGTAAGTATAGACAGGTGGGCGTGGATATATGTGAGTTTGTGTGTGTATACGTATTCTGCACATATACATACAGGGTGGGGCAAAAGTAGGTACAGTTGTGAGTACGCAAAGCAGAGTTTATGCCTATATTATTTATTGAGTAATTTTCCATACGAACAACTGTAAACCTACTTTTGCCCCACCCTGTATGTGTTCATAATGCCATGATCTTTCCCTTCTTTGTTATGGAGTTACATTTTTAAAGCAACATAGATAAACCAGGCCTTGAACTTGGAGTGGGGGGTAGAGAAGAAATCAACTGTTTCTTTGAGATCCTCGGTGAGAGTTCAGGCTTTTCACATGTATTTCAGTTATTCTTGAAAGCATTAATGAATAAACAGTGTAGGCCCCAGGCCCATACTCTCCCCACCCCCGTTTTCCTTTGCCCTTTCGCTCTGCAATCTGATGAGACATGACCGAAGCTGAGCGCACGCTGACAAAGGTGCTTATACTCTGTTCCATTTTCCCCGCAGCTTAGTCATTCAGTGGAGGTTTGTGAACCGGGTCCAGAAGCAAATGAACGCCTTCTTGGAGGTGAGCAGCGCCCCCCGCCGTGGTCCGTCTGCCTGCGCTGTTAGTCACAGCAGGAGGGAGGGTGGCTCTCCTCCTGCGGGCAGTGTGGTGGCGGCGATCACCCACTGGAAGGCAGGCACAGGCCGGGGACATCTGGCAGAAAGGTCAGGACTGCACAGCTCACACCCTAGCCCGGTCCCCAGAACAGGAGTGTTTGGCCACCACATGGCCACCCTTCCATTTTGTTTGTTTAGTGATCTTTTCTTGGCTTCTCGTCTTTTCTCATTTGCCTTCACTGTTTTTAGAGAAGAGAACCTTTTGCAAACTCGATCCAGAAGGCAGGTTCCCCCGCTAGAGGGGCCTGTGCAGGCACATGTGGGACATAGTTCCTGAGCTGGGCTCATCTTAGACTAGCCTCCACCATCCTAATGGGGGGGCAGTTCTCAGCGCCAAGCATTCTATGTCAGCGATGCCCCCAGGCCCCCTTAGCGACCCTGCCTGTTAACTAGAGCAGGTGTCCTGTGGATACTGGGTACTCCTGCTCTCTTCTGTACCGAGCCCACGACGTCCTTGTCTGTCTCATCCAGGTGCCTTCGGAACCTGATTTTTAAACGTGTTTTCTCGCATGTCTGTGGTGTGTGTGTTCCGGGACACACCGGCTTACAGCACTGCTATTAAGTGACACTGGAGTCCTCCAGCCTCCCGTAACCTGTGTTTCCATGGGGCTTCAAAAATTACTCATATACCTGGGCCTTCTAGCTTCTACGCTTTTCCAAAATTTTTATATTGTGACTAGGTTGTTTTTATTTAAATTACAACTATGGATACTGTCACTGATATGTAAAACAACGGTATATAAGTCCAGTAAAAAAATGTATTTTTTCTGGCTAACCCCCAAAAAAATAGTTTTTCCTGTAAATTTTGCCTCTTTCAAGAAAAAAATGGTGTTTAGGATGATTTTGCTTGTTTTTTCTTTCAGGGATTCACAGAACTGCTTCCTATTGATCTGATTAAAATTTTTGATGAAAATGAGCTGGAGGTTTGTATATAAACATTTTGTATAAAATAGATTTTAAGTTTCTCATTACTTCACGTATGATATTTTAATATTCTCTGATCCATAATATACTGCGTAATGAGCTTAGGTGAATTCTACTGTGTGCTTTTTTTTTTTTAACAGAGTCAGAGAGAAGGACAAATAGGGACAGGCAGAAAGGGAGAGAGATGAGAAGCATCAATTTCTTTGTTGCAGCACCTTATTTTTCATTGATTGCTTTCTCATATGTGCCTTGACCAGGGGAATACTGCAGACCGAGTGACCTTGGGTCCAAGCTGGTGAGCTGTGCTGGTGGCTGAACAGACACAGCCTTCCTCTCAATATAAAAAGGGTGATGGATTCTTTTGCTTTTTAAATTGATAGTTCTCATCGACCTCAACACAGAGGAGCTGGTACAGTCAAATATTAAACTCGCTGTTGCCTTCTGATGTTTCCCTGACCTTGGTAAGGCACCTCCCTGAACTTGATACAGACCGCTTCAAGTTCAGGGAGGCACCTTATACTCACCTCAAACCAGCGACCTTGGGTCCAAGCTGGTGAGCTGTGCTCAAAGCAGATGAGCCCGCACTCAAACCAGCAACCTTGGGGTTTTGAACCTGGGTCCTCCATGTCCCAGTCCGATGCTCTATCTACTGCGCCACTGCCTGGTCAGGCCTACTGCATGCTTCTTAAGGAACTTGTTTGTTTGTTAATCGGGGAGTAAGGAAACAGCAAAGCGGTCCCCTACAGATTTCGTGCCTGGAAGGGGGCAGTTCAAGAACATACGGGACAGGCAGAGGCCCACTGAGCTGAGTTGGGTTCTTGGCCCATGCCCAAGGTGAGGACAGTTGCTGCATCTAATAGAGCCAATGTGGCCACACCAGTTGGGGTGTCAGCACCCTGCCCTCACGGCCCGGCTGGCCATCTCCCCACACACACCCTGGCAACCCAGTGCAGATTTGGCCAGGAGGTGAGTGTAAGTGTCTACCTGGCAGATTTGGCCAGGAGGTGAGTGTAAGGCACTTCCCTGAACTTGAAGTGGTCTGTATCAGGTCAGGGAAACATCAGAAGGCAACAGCGAGTTTAATATTTGACTGTACCAGCTCCTCTGTGTTGAGGTCGATGAGAACTATCAATTTAAAAAGCAAAGGAATCCATCACCCTTTTTATATTGAGAGGAAGGCTGTGTCTGTTCAGAAGCTGTTCAGTTAAGCCATTTGTCCAAGCCACATCCAAAGAAGCCTTTCTCATTGACTGGCTTTCTGTTTTTTATCTTAAAATGGAAACTTCAAGTTGATGATGTCATAGAAATTATATAGTGTAAGCCCTTCGTTGGACAGGTGGGAAGACTGAGTCAGGGAGAAGTTAATGACCTCATGGGTTTCCCCAACAGGGTTTGGCACAGTTAGGACTAGGAATCCCGTTTCCAAGTGTCTGGCTCAGTTTTCTTCCCTTTTCGCATTAGTATCTCTACAGGGACATCATGTTCATATATCCACAGGAAAGCGTTGTATTGGAGGGTTAGATCATTAGAAAAGCAGACCTAAGGCTAACTGCTAAGTCAGAGAACTAGTTACTGCGTTAGTACAGGTCTGCAACCCGGGTCTCTGGACCAATGGGGGACTTGCCCTCCCCTGGGTTGATCGATCTGGAGGAGATGAGTTCTTGCTGTCCTAACACACTAATTCTTTTGTGTGTGGGGAGAGATTTTTCAACTATTGAGACAAATAACTTCTCAGAAGGAGAGACGGCCGAGTAATGTGGAGATATGTGGAGCATTAGAAAATCTATGAGCGCTGTGCTCAGATGAGGAGGGGATGAAGGATGACCGATACGGAATGTTGTGGTCTGTACGGGTATTAGGTTTGAGTCCCCCTTGTCCCCAACGCTGTCTCTGTGATCTGCGGTGGCAGGTGAAATTTGGAACACACATTCCCTGCGTTTGTTTTTATGAGTGGCCAGCTTACCTGCTGGCCCTCAGGGAGGCCGCCTTTCCATGTGCGGTTTCTTCGGCGTCCACGTCGCTCCCCATTTACATCTAGTCTCTCTCCTTCCCAGTTGCTGATGTGCGGCCTTGGCGACGTGGACGTGAACGACTGGAGACAACACTCTATCTACAAGAATGGCTACTGCCCAAACCACCCTGTCATTCAGTGGTTCTGGAAGGTGAGGGCGGGCCTTCAGGGCCTCCTGGGCCCACATGCTGCTCTGTACCAGGGTCAGGTCTGAGGTCTCCACTGCCCTTTCCATGGTCTGGAAGTTGGGGCTCTGTTAGCACCTGGCAGAGAGCAGAGGCAAACTTAGCTAGAAGCAGCCCTGGTATAACTGCAGCAGACAGCTGTCCTTAAAGGAGGTTGACCCTTATCAAAGCATCCTGCCCTTCCTTAACCACCAGATTGCAGTGGCTTCTGTCTGAGGCGCCCGTCGAGTGGGACAATTCTGAAAAGGAAGTAATTGGATTCAAGGGTTGGAGGGAGTCCTCTATAGAGGCTTCTCGGGGCAAAAACATGCTTTGGGGCTGACTTTTCCAAGACGCCATTGTCAATTAAAAAGTCATTTCCCACTTTTCTTTCTTTTTATGGTGGGGGGGCAGGTAATTCCAACACATATTTTGATTGGTTATTATCTTACAGGAAAGGATGGCTACAAATGAAATTTGATTTACTGTCTTAGAGCCAATGTTTGCTTTCTGTTTAACCTCAGGAGAGAAGAGAAGTGGGGATGAGTGGGTCCAAAGGAGAGATAGGAAATGACTTTAAAAGAAATAATACAGGGGGAAAAAAGCTGATTGTTTGCTTTACAGGATAATAAATCATATCACTTGCTTTAATTTCTAAATGTCTATTTTTAATATTACCAGCGCTACCCGAAATAGAGATAAAGAATCTTCAAATCCCGGTCCAAGTCTTGCTCAGTTCCTTTTTTAATTTTTATTTATTGATTTGAGAGGAGGGTGTGAGAGAGAAACAGCATCTGTTTCTGTATGTGCCCTAATCAGGATTCAAACCCGCAACCTTTCTGTATCGGGGCGATGCTCTAACCAACTAAGCTGCCTAGCCAGGGCTTGCTTAATTTTGATTTTGGATTATTTTTATTTTTTATAGCAATTCAAGTCACATTACCCATACAGCCAATTCAAGTCACATTACCCATACAGCCAATTCAACTGTTGCAATAACTCAGATACATAGGATGCACACATTATTTCAGAGGTCTATCCTCGCCTCTTTTCTTTTTTATAAAGTATTATCTTTCAAGAATCTGTCTATAGTCTGAACTCCCAGCTGGGTTTTTAAAACCTGGGTTGCTCTGGTGTTGACACTTCTCAGACCCTGTATATTTATAATTGGCTTTCCAGGGACTGGCAAGCCTCGCACACGGAGGCCTGAGCTCGGTGCCATCCAACAGTTTGCTGTTTACATCATTTATTCTGACTTATTGCAGAAGAGGAGAGAGAGATTGTGATCTCTTGCGCTCTAAGATAGAGAGACCGGGGCTGTGGTGGCCATTAAAAAAAAAAAGAGGAGGAAGAGGAGGACCATTTTCCCAGTCAGCTGTCTGTGGTCTTACGTTGCCATGTGAATAAGGTTAAGTGTGCCCATGTGCAGCACGTCAGCGCGTGCCGCCTGTCACGTGGGGACACGCTGACCTTCTGCTTCTGTCCCTAGGCTGTGCTGCTGATGGATGCTGAGAAGCGCATCCGGTTACTGCAGTTTGTCACGGGGACGTCCCGAGTGCCTATGAATGGGTTTGCTGAACTTTATGGTGAGCAGGAGACCGTCTCGTGTTTCGCTTCGTTTGGTCTGGCCCATCTTTGAAAACCTAGATTTTGCAGAATTGTCCATGTGGTTGGAAACTGAATGTTGAAAGGACGCCTCACCTCCAGGAAGCAGTTCTTCAGTGCTTACTGTAGATTTCTTTTTTAATCACTCTTTCTGCTTTGCATATTAAAAGCCATGTTTCATTCCCCCCAACCCACCCCCCAAAAAATGTAGTTTTAAATTTAAGCTTCCAAGGTTTGGCGGAAAGGCTGTGGCAGCCCGCACTTCCGTATGTTGGGGTGTCTGTTCCACTTGGCTCGGTTCCGTTCCGAAGGTGACATGGCATCTGTGATGTGAGGCTGTGCAAACCTGTTGCTCCCCCTCCGTTAAATAGTAAACATTTCATGCAGCCCTAGAGTGTCTCTGCTCACCCCCCTCTCCTTAACTCACACGCTTACCTTGAGTGCTGTTAGCATTCACTTTTTGTTTTCATCTAGGTTCCAATGGTCCTCAGCTGTTTACAATAGAGCAATGGGGGAGTCCTGAAAAACTGCCCAGAGCTCACACATGGTGAGTGACAAAATGCACCCTTGTCAACAAATTATATTTTAAATACTTAACTGTGTACAGGGCTCGACTAGAGGGTGCAGGATGCCAGGTTCCTGCCAAAAATAGAGTCTGAAATACCAAATGGTGCAGATGAAAGGGTAAATTGCACTCTGATGCTCAGAAAGCCTAAACCGCGCGGCTCGGCATGGACCCGATGAGTTTGGCACACCGAGGGTTAAGCCCCCACCCCCCATGCGGCCTTTCTCCTCCAAACCCCAATTCCCCGAATTACTCCCGGAAGCAGGGATTTTGCTAATATGCACCATGCATGGGTATGACAGCCCCCAAATTCGAAACAGATTGAGTTTTTACTCCACCCTTAAATTAGCTTTTTAAAACTTGGGATAAAATTCCCTATAGAAACATTGTTTTGTAAAGGGCTTCCAAGGCCACAAATAACCCATAAGTCTCAGGAATTTAGCACCAATATCACTGTGGCCAGAGGAAGGTAGGAGGTCAGACCAGGGAGACAGGGTGGCGCTGGGCCACCCCCAGGAAACGGGGCAGGGAGGCGGGTCTCCGGTTTCCCCAGAGTTGTGTAAAACCAGCGCAGGGATGAACCTGGCTGCTCTCAGTGAGCACTTGTTAACCCAAGCTGTGATGCCCCTTGAGTTGGTTTTCCCTACAGTCTTTTATTTCTTGCTTTTAAGAAGCGAGTGATGGTGGCCCTCCTGGAAGGGGAATAAGGTGTAGCTGGGTGAGGTTCTCAGGAAAGGGTGTCGGTGAAAAGTTGGCTGTGAAGACAGTTTTTGCTTCTGTCTGAGTCCCCGGGAGGAACGAAAGTTTTTTCTTGTGTTTACCATCCATGGGACAGAAAGGAATGCATCAAGGCTCATTGCCCGCTGGCCCTTGAAAGCACCTGAAAACTGGGGACTATCTAAAGCAGTCCTGGTCCATAGTTTTCCTCTTTTATGTGGGGAGAGAATGTTTTGGTAGCTTTTATTCCAAACTGTACCAGAGTCAGGTTTAGTTTTCTGGGTTATGATAGCCTTTGTTGGAAGGGCAACTAGCACTGGGCAGGTTCAGGACTGGGGATCAAAGGAGAACTCCCCATTTATAGTCTAAAAAGGAGAAATAATAGGAGCCACATTATTGGGCACAGCTGTTGTCTGTGGGCCAAGTACTGTCTAATCTTTAAGGGCAGCCTATGGTACGCAATTATTATTCCCACGGGCCACTTGGAAGCTCTCCCAATATCACAGAGGTCGCAGGTCCCAAGTCCCAGGATGTGCCAGAATTCAAACCGGCGATCAACCCACGACACTAGTCTACAGTGGCTATTGAGACAGCCCTCCTTCTTTTAGGACTCTCCCAAGAGAACCAAATAATGGAGTGGTCAGCCTGTGTCTCTTCGTGACGCTGTGGACAGACAGCTTTACTGTTGAACTTTTCCTTCTGTGTTGGAGCCCACACTTGAGCCACAGCTAAAATAGGGGGCTGCCCAGATAAGCCCTTTGCCCGCGTTGGTTCTCAACCTGGTCTGCACACTGGGAGCACCTAGAAAGTTGAAAACATTTATATTGATCCTACCCCCAGAGAGTTGGAAGTAGCCGGTTTGTCGTGGCCTGGGCCTTGGGATTTCGGAGCTCCCCAGGAGGGTCTGGTGGACAGCGAGGGTTTCAACTCCCTGCCCTTCCTTATGAAGGACGCAGGCCTACCTGCAGGAGGAAGGCCACCCTGCTGGCTCTTCCCGGAGCCTCTGTCTTCTCAGTGTGTCAGCAGTAAAGCACCCAAACAAGTGTCCTAATGATGGTCCCAGAACACCTGCCACCTGCCCGGGGGGAGGGCTAGTTGCTGGCTGGCTGGCAGGGCAGGACTTTCTGTTTCCTCAGCCTTGCCGGCCACTTTACAGTCAGATTTAGCCACATGTAATGGCTCATGTCTTCCACGTTTTGTGAAAATAGAAAACACACAATCAAGTCTTCAAAATGCAAGCTTTGCCTGAACAGGTGGTAGCGCAGTGGATAGAGCGTCTGACTGGGATGCGGAAGACCCAGGTTCAAGACCCCGAGGTCGCCAGCTTGAGCACGGGCCCATCTGGTTTGAGCAAAAGCTCGCCAGCTTGGACCCAAGGTCGCTGGCTCCAGCAAGGGGTTGCTTGGTCTGCTGAAGTCCCGCAGTCAAAGCACATATGAGAAAGCAATCAATGAACAACTATGGTGTCGCAACAGCAATGAAAAACTAATGATTGATGCTTCTCATCTCTCTCCGTTCCTTTCTGTTTGTCTGTCCCCCTCTCTGACTCTCTCTCTCTCTGTCCCTGTAAAAAAAAAAAAAAAAAAAAAAAAAAATGCAAGCTTGATTTACCAGGAGAGCCAGGGCTGGTCGAGCTGGTTCTTTCTGGTATGTTCCATAAATTGCTGAGATGTAATTATTAGGTATCTGTTATTTAAAGGGCTTAATTTTATTCTGTCAAAGGTCACTGCCTGGATATTTAAAATTACGCTTTACTAAGAGTCACAGACCTCCTGGCTCTTTGTTGTTGACTCTTAAAATAATCTCAATTGGCCCATACATCTTCTTAGGAAGACGCTGAAGCCCACTGAGCATATAGTACAGCCACACAGTTCATTAGGGGCAAGCCGGAGACTGACCCCAGAGGGAACTACACTAACAGTCAAGCACCCAGTTTGTTCCCAGCGTGTCCTCAGTGCTTTATGTATGTGCATTAACTCATGCCAATCGTCGCAACAGTTCTAAAAGGTGGGTCATCTTGAAGGGAAAATAATGGTCACAGACCCTCAAGAATGTGTCTCCAGAACCCATAGGGATTGCAGGCTCTGGACTAAAAGACCAACTTACAATTAATGATGCCTAAGCCACCTTCTGGGAATGGCTCCTCGAAGTGCCTTCTGCAAAAGTGGAGTTCTGTCTTTATCACTGGTAAAATAATAATAAAGAGCATTATCAAAATGAAAACCAAAACTTAAAAACTTATTTTAGATTCACTGTTTCAGGATTTGCTGGGATTCTGAGAACTCCACTGTGTCTTTCACTGTTTAGTGACTGTTCAGAAATCTGAGAGCTCAGTGTTTCTGATTGAACAGCTTAGGGGCTGGCTGTTAAAGGGCCCACTGTGGATGCGTGTTTGTTCTACTGCTGCTGGTAATTGTTAGCTTTTCAAACTTGGAACCATATGTCAGTGTCTGGAGGGGGGCAGTTTTAAATGCAGAGGTAGCACATACAGTGGTTAGAGCTGGGCTTTGGAGCCAGCGTAGGACTGAATCCCAGCCCAAATGTTTACTGTGTGATCAGGCAAGTTACTTAACCTCTCTGTGCCTCATATTCCTCCTCTATAAAAAAGGGATGAAGCATTTCCCACCTTACAGGGTGATTGCTAGGGTTCACTGGGGTAATAAATGAAAAGTATTTAACAATGCTGACTGCACAGGGTAAATACCCCCTGAAAGCTGGCTCTTATTAAATCATCATCAGCCGTGGAGGCTGTGTGGCCATTTTCATGATGGGTACATGTCAGCAGATGGCCCCACATGCATCAATCCTGTGGCTGGGGGCTCTGGCTCCTTGCGTCTGATGTGGGCGCTCGGTGAATGGTGAACAAAGGATAATAGTGGTCACCATCTTTGGGGACTCGCCTAGTGGCAGGACGCTTCACACACGTTGTGATTTGACCCATCCAGCACCCTACAAGCAGTTTCCCCATCGCACCAATGAGCAGACAGACTCAGAGAGGATGGTGACTTGCCCGGGTCACATAGCTGACAAGTGGCTAAGCCAGAACTTGAACTCGATCTCTTAGACAAGTGTGCTTCATTTTTCTTAAAGTCTCGCTACTACAGGGGAGTTTGTAGCACCCCAACGAAGCCTCTCACTGAGTAGGGGCTGTTAATAAATGCAGCTTTTAGCTCTAGATGTCTGTTACTTCCTAGACTGTAGCTGGTAGAACTAGCTTAGCATTGGTTCTGGAGCAGACAGCCTCATTCCAGTAGAGTCTACCATGCTGCTGGGGTCAGAGCTTGGGCCCAGTGACCAGACCTCTCTGGGCTTCGGGACCCTCATCTGCAGAGCAGAGAAAGCATTACCCACCTCACAGGCCTGTGATGGGAACCAAGTGAGTTACTCCTGGAAAAGCACTTGGCTCAGGGCCCGATGGGGAGTGAGCGCATTAGGAAACGACACAGCTTCGGTTCATCCAGAACTCCGAATGCCTAAGTTCTTTAGGGTGTCTAGGGTTTTGGACTCTTGGAGTATATATGTCCCTTACCTTGCCTTTCGTGTCTCTCTCCCTGGCCAGATTTTTCCAGCATCCACACCTAGCTGGACTAGAGAGGTTTCGTGGACTACTAGGAAATTCTTTTCTCTCCTCTGTAGGTTATATAATCTAATCGGTGTGGACAGTTTCATCCCTGGAATTTATATTTAGATCATCAGAATTTGGTGAAGACATTTATACACTCTTGCTCCAATACCAAATGCGTCCACCCTTAGCCAAACCTAGGAAATGCTGTTCTAGCTAGAGGGTAATGCTGATGGCCTTTTACCTTTTGTTACCCTTGCAGTTTTAATCGCCTTGACTTACCTCCATATGAAACCTTCGAAGATTTACGAGAGAAGCTCCTCATGGCCGTGGAGAATGCTCAAGGATTTGAGGGGGTGGATTAGGCGGCCCCTGCCTCAGGTGGTGGTCCATCCAGCAAGTCCTGCTTGCACTTTTGCATTTGCCTAACAGACTTTGCAGAGATGATGGCGGCGAGCATTGCCCAGCATGGCTCCCCAAACAGAGCCTTCGCCCGTGACTTGCCCAAGTTCAGACATGGGAAGCCAGTCCCAGGTCCTGTTTCTGCGTTTTCCACCACAAATTATCAACTGGTTGATGTGTATACTAATTACATTTCAGGAGAACTTACTCTATTTATGTTGTGCCTCTGTAGGCAAAGCCCTTAATAAATATTTTGCATACTTTATAATGACAATGAATGGAATTAATCACGCTACAGGTATAGTATTACAACTCATGTTTACTTCTCAAAAATGATTTAGGCCGATTTTTCTATTTCATTTCATTACAATTAAAGATGTCTCATGGACTTGGAAAAGTGAACATTTTTTTTTTTGTATTTGAATTTCATACCAGGTTTAATGTCCGTGACATTTTTATTTTTGAAGTATTTTGACATCCTCACCCTCAATTGAATTAGAATGGGAAGACTGATTTTCGTCCCAAAACCTTCATACAGACAAGTACTTTGAGAGCATTTAAATGTAATACTAGTCATAATGATAATTGTTTCCATACTCAGAATGAAAACAAACTGGGTGTTAATTTTTTTTTTTGTACAAATTTAGCATAATAGCTACAGGCTGGGAGCATTGTACTATAGCATGACAAATTTCATGTTGACCTGAAGGAATCACACCATTATTCCTTAGAAGTACTTACGTGTGCTCTAACACATTTGAGACAGGGTTGATGATCATTTCTCGTAAGAGAAATTATTTAACCTTTCCTGATGCTGTACAGTCTTTCTTTTATTATATTTTTCTCTTGGCTGTTCATCATAGAGGCGTTTATATAAATGAAACCCGGCACTGCTTGATTTGAAACTATGGAAACCAGATCAGTGTAGTCTCCTATGTGTACGCGTTTGCTACTAGTTGTGAAATACCAATTTTTGTTCTAACTGCACCAATTCCAAAGGCACTTTATGTACTCCATGGAGGTTGTACCTGGCTTGGTTTGTGTTTTGCTTTCTTACTGTGGACATTATTACACGTGATAACGACTTCTCTCCCTGCACTCATCCTTCCGGTGCAATATCTGTGGATAGCGAGTCCGGCGACTGGTGTATAAAACCAGGCTGGGAAGCTGAGCCAACAGACCTGTGCTCCCAATCGTTTTGTGGTTTCTGCTGAAAGACGTTCTTATGCACTCGATCTGATTATTTTTGTCCCCGTGACGTGTTGCATGCTCCCTGTCGTCCTGTGTGCTGCCCAATCGTGTCTGTTGATTAAAAGTGAGCGGGAAGACTTGGTCTGACCCTCTGTGGTCAGGCTGTTAAGCTGGTCAAGGGGGCCGGGGATCGAGGACGTCTGCACAGTTTGATTCTTTGCTACTTGTGATTCCTCATTGCAGAATTCTGTCGTGTTCTGAGAGATTGCCTGAAGCCGTGTGGGGGAGTCTACCCTGCTGTCCTTTTCAACCTGTGTTGTCCTAGACCCTGTCCTGGCAGTTAGGGAACACGGGAGGTTTGATCTCTTCACTAGTCGTAAATAAGACACAATGTGCTTTTAAGGCCTTTGCTTGTTATGTAAGAAAGAACTTTTGGTGTAAAAAAATCAGTTTTGGTGTCTTGTGAGAAGCTGTGAATGTTCATGCTTTTGTAAGTGAGTTGCCTAAATTCTGAGGTGTCCAAAAAAAATATGGTGGGTTTCTTCAGAGCTAAGGACTGGCTCCCTTTTCATATTGATTTTAAAGTATTTAATAGTGATCAGAAAACATAGATACTGAGTGATTAGGAAAAAGCAGTGTTGCTCATTTTTATCTGCTGGTGGTACCCTCCCCCCAATCAATGTAACAAATGTCTCAGTAGAAAAAACCACTCCTTCCTGCAGCCTCTCCCAGTCCAGGGTCTGCTTTCTCTGTAAGACTCAGGCAGAGGCCCTGGTGGGTTCTGAGAGTGACTATAGGTGGAGAAATCCAACAGTTCTGGTCTAGGGACTGAGTTCTTCTGTCATTTTTAAACTGTCTATTTAACATCAGAATATCTGTGCAATGCAAATTAGACAAAGTCTTGAAGATAAAAAGGAAAGAAAAAATCATTCTAAGATCATTTCTACACCAGGAACAGAATGAACACCTGAAAGGCATTGATTGTGAATGACAGTTCAGTTCATCTGTCCCTTGATGTCTTATTTCAGTAACAGCTAACCAGAGCTGGGTTTGGGATTCATTTTGGTTTTCTTTTCATCGAAAAAGGTTCCCTCATTCTCAACACTTCCCAGTGTTTCACTCTTTGTTGAAAATAGTCCTCTATCTTGATGACCACTGTCCATCAATCATCAAGACATAATGACAGAGATGTCAGTAAAGAAAATGTGTCACATGGAGAGTGGAATGATGGGTCATTCCTTGGGCCTCCACCCACTCTGGTCAGGAGGTGTGGAGTTGAAGGCAGGGTCGCCCTCCTTTCTAGTTGTCCTTAACAGTGATGTTACTTCAAAGTCCAGGGTCTCTGTAGCCTGTTTTCTTAGAAATTACTTGAATACAGTTGGGTTTTTTTTAGTTCCTAGAAGAAGGTATAACTATTACGAGCCAGTTTGCCATGAGGTTCAGAAGAAAGTTCCAGAGTTTACATACTGCATGTCGAAGGTCTTTGGCCATCAGTTATCACAACTGATAACTGGGTATTTCTCCTCCTGCCCCCTGTTGGCCTGCAGATTAATTTGGAAAGTCCTCCAGGTGGGGTTAACAGCAGAAAGCGTGCTGCTTTCTTACCCGCAGCCTCGGGAACAGGAAACTGAGGCATTTGTCAGTTTGAAAGTTGTATTCGGTGTCAGGGAGCTTTTCTCTTTGTCCCAGAACATTTCCCATTCTTCACCTTCCTGCAGCCTGGCCCCTTCCCAGTCACAGGAATGTAAGATCCTTCTTTGGTTTTTGTTGCCATGTCCCTTTGGTAGTTAACATCAGGTGTTCCCTAAAATCCGGCGACCGATGACGTGGATTACCCCTCCCAAGTAAGGATGCCGTGACGGGTTCCGAGAAATGGTTTGCGAAACATTTGAAACACCTTCTGCGTCTTGCATTGTCAAAGTTGACAACATGTTCCATTGCTGTTGGATCTTGCCAGGTCCAAACTGGCTCTTGATGGCCAGGTTCATATGCAGCAAGTTACTAATTGTCCTAACAGTTACTAATTGTATTTTCCAAGTCTTGTCTGTCATCTCTGAAATTTTTAAATCTGTAAAAGAAAAGGCCTGGATTAATCAATTCTTGATCTCCTACCTACTGTGCTAGCTGTCCTTTCTGTGGCTCTTTCCTCTTCACCCTGAGTCTGCACCCCTGTACCGACAGGGAAAGGAAGGGACATGCCGTCTGGTGTCATTTTCTGCCTTGCCAGTAGGGGGTGCTGTTGGCCAGGGTAACTGTCTGGCCGGCTTCCTTCCTCACCCCCAGGAGATCACTACCTCTGTCTCATTCAGGCTTTGGGGTATATCCTGATAAGTCAAAACTGCCAATTTCAGGTCTGAGGCGTGTTTTTAAAAATCCTTATGAACTCTACTTTGTATTTTAGATTTTAAAACTGGGGAGAAAATGTGATATACTTTGGACCACTTTTTTAAATTTATCCAAGCCTTAATGATCAATGTAAATACACTTGCCTAAGCGCGTGCGCACACACACCAGAGTGTTTCCAGTGTGGCAGAGAAAATGCCATCGCATTAGGACGTGAACGTGTGTAATGTTTTATTGAAAAGGAGAGCTTTCAGTTGGTGTGAACTTTTCCAAGAAATCCTTGTTAGGCATCTAGCCTTCCTTAAAGCTGTTAACGTGCAAAGCAGCACATGTCTGAAATGCATGTCTCTTTTGTCAGTTGGTCTATTTGTAAGGAGTAACAACAGGAATCTAATGACACTGGCCGCAGACCTCTGCGAACTGCATTCTCAACCTTGTATCAATGCCTCGAAAGCCTTTCTCATGACCATGACTGCGTGTCTGCAGACATCTGTGTTCCTATGGAAGAAGCCAGTTTGCAGCTCCTACTGAGACTAATTTCACCTAGATTGTCACGGTTTCCTTCATGTAATAACTCTGTATAACATGGTTCTTTCGCTACTACTGTGTGTGTAAAATATATATACATATATATGTACGTATGCTGTCCAAATATATATGTATATATTTGTATAGCATTTTTACACCTTTCTTGAGCAATCTGGTTTCGAACAAGAGTGAGAGCTTAGTCCCTTCTAAAGTTTTCTCCAAGCTATATCCTGAGAATTCTGATCCTCGGAACCCAAGAGAACCCCCAGAAGATGGTGTTAATATGCTGTCATTTCTTAATTCAGAAGTGATTATCAAAACATGAAAAAACACAGTGACTGTTAAGGTGAGAAGAGTTTCAAGCATTCCATAACAAAGCCACGTACTATTTGATACAGTGATTAAAAAAACCAAACTACTTTGATGTTTTTTAAAGACAGCTTATAGACAATGCTCATTTTCACAAACAGAGTAGTTTTAAAACATGGTTGAGTTTAATACACACAGGGAAAGTTTTAAGTATTTTGGCTTTTCATTTTTCTTGAGATCTAATGAGAAACTGTAGATTGTTTTCCTGACAGCGAAAGAGTCATGTGACACAATGGAGTCCTTGTAAAGAAGTGATGCAACTTGTCAAATATTTAATAAAGAATTATGGAAGCTGGAACATTTTCTACATCAAGTATGATGGCTTGTCTGATTTGAAGGTCTGTGTGAATGTATCGTCGGGTTCCAGGGGATTAAATACCTATGAACCATATAGCACGTTCATTTCCTTAATCTCCCTAAGAGTTCCACACCTTTAAAAACTTCACAAGTCTGCCCAAAACACATGACTTTAGCTTAATGAGATGCACCTCTAATCTTATCCATCTGTCTTTTTATTAAACTTGAGAATGGATGACATTATCTAACACTTTATAATCCCTCCAAGTCTGTCCCTGCAAAAGCATATTTCTAGTTGTTATCTGACCGACACTCAATTTATGCGAGCTAATAAGACTCGGTCATAAAGCCCAACGTGGGTCTCAGAAGGACGAGGCTGTCGAGGTCCAGACCTCACATCCATTCTCTATTAAAACTCGCAGGCTCTTCAAATTGTTTTCTTTTTTCTTTAGCACTAAGCCTCCTCATGAAGGCCTTGACCTATCCCCTCAGGGATGACCAGGAGGCAGTGTCCAAGAATCCAAGCAGGACATAATGTAGTCCTTGGTGTCTTGTGACTTGTCTTTTTCTGTTAGCAGTGATGGCACCGTGCTGGAGTGGTGTCAGCAGCCGGGGTCTGCGTTTCTACTGCCCTGTCCAGCCTCACCAGGCAGACGGGGACTTGCTGGAGGACAGAGCTGCTTGGAACCTTCATAGGTTCTTCCTCAGAGGAAAACACGAGGGTCAAGGACTAAATCACAACCACAATACACATTCACTAGGTTAACTTATCTCTTCACCTCCTCTGGAGTCCAAGGGGGACATGGGCCCTTCTAAAATTTTAAAGCCCCTCATAAAAGGGGCTCTTGTGGGTCTCCAGGAATTCTGGTTCCCATGGCTGGCTCTGAGGCCCACATTCAAAGGGGTCCGGGGACCTAGTAGTGCAGAAGCCCCTTGCTGGTTCCTTCGGTGCACTTCCCCTGTGAGGAAACATCTCAGAACTGTTTCCAGAGAGTTCAGGTGGCGGAATCTGTAAGTATTTGCAGGACATGAATTATATAGGAAAATGCATGGATTGGAAGTTTACTTAAGACCCTGCACAGACTCCTTCAAATGTCGATTGCATGACCCCGTCACGATCTGGTGTCCCCCACTGGTGGAGACTGAAGACCACCTCCCTTTGTAGGGCTGACCTCAGACTAGACTAGAAAGGGGTACATTAGCCCCGATTGGTCTGTCCCTCCAGTCGCAGCCCCTTTTTAGTGTGCCCTATCCTACCCCAAGCTGATGATCTCAGCCACCTTACCCATTGGGCTGCAAGTCACAGGTAACAGAGGCTAAATGGGTGGCAGGAGATAGCATGAGGAGGCCTCCCCTCTGCCTGTAGGCAGAGTGTCACCTCACCTGGGCCGGACACTCTGGGGAAGAGGCCTCAGTGCTTCAGGGGAAGGTCAGAGACTGCCCTCTTCCCGCCTCACACAGGCCTGTGGCTGGCAGGGTCCCAGAGGGGACGCGTCTCCTTCACGCTCACCCACAGGCCTTCATCCTGAAGTTAGGGCTGTTCTGACTCAGTCCCGCTGTTGGTCAGGTGCCCTGCAAACTGGCCGCTTCACTTCGGGTGTGCCTTCTAGCACATTGCAGGGACTCCGGTCATCAGCAGGTCTGCAGCCCACATGCATGGCTCCCTATTGAGCAGGGCCCAGAGTGCAGAGAGGGGGCTTGGGCCCAAACAGTGGGAGAAGTGGTTGGCACAGGTTTTCTCCCAGAGCTTCTGCCTACCCCTCCTCACCCCAGTGCTGGGGGAAGCCCATGTTTCCTCCCTGAGGGAAGGGCTCACTTGCAGACACAGCTCGGCACATCCAAGGGCACTGCCGTGTGCACCCCACCCAAGGGAACAGCCTGGCCACTGAAGGTGACTGAGAGGCACCTCCCACCGTCATTTAAGGAAAATTACATGTGGGCAGTTTCTAAGCAATCCCCTGCCACTGGAGTTTTACACTCAGTTGGTGGAGTTAGGGAGCAAGAAGCGCTTCATCCTGCGTGGCCCTGCCCATCTCTAAGGTGTCCATTCCTAAGATGTCAGTGACTGGTCACACTAAACACACTGCCCCTTCCAGAAGTATTTGTAATTTAACGAATGCCAAAGGTGAAGCTTGTCTTAAGCCAAAAGGGATAAAGATGGGAATGATGGTATTTAGGTCCTAGCAAACTGAGGCAGGGAAGATTTGTGAGGGCAGGGGGCCTGCAGATCACGTTCTCAGGGACAGCCCCAGCCCCGGGCCACACAGGGGGCTACCCTGCCCCTGCTGCCGGGCAGAACTCTCCGAAAACAAGTGCCTCCTTTTCTCCAGCCACCTCCCAGGGCAACACAAACGCCTCTTTGTCCAGCCGAGTGGGAGGGCCGAGAGGACCACAGGTTCTCCACCCCCAGGAACTATTGGATGACATTGTATTTTAATAAAGGATTTTAGATCAGTATATTTAATCTTATTTGTGGCAGAAAGCTTGGGCTTGGGGTTTGTCTTTGGATTTCTAGTTATTTAGCTTTCTTACAAATTGTAAGACTCTTCTGCCAGTGGGGTCTTCTCTCCCTGTCACACACACCCCCACCGCAACCCCCCTCTCTGGACTGCAACACCCCCCACATGCCTCCTCTGCAGTCTGTATTTACTTAGAAGATCCTTGCTTGTTCATCAGTTGAGATTATCAGGGGCACATGCCCTCCCCAATGTAATGAGTGTAAACAAAACTCAGGCCTTTGAACCCCGACTCCAGTTAAAAAGTAACAGGCTGGAAACTGGATCAATAGAAGACAAATATTAGCTGTGGGGGGCTGGAGACACAGCATTAGGAAATACCTATTGCTGGTGACATAAAAAGAGCAATGGTCATACCTGTCTTGGGGGTCCAGGAACCCCAAGGACCCCATGACCTTGGGCCAGTCAGTTTCTTGCTCTACAAGTCCAACAGTGATGCCACCAGCCCTTAAGTTAGCTTACAGAAGTCCTTTGGCCTGGGCAACTGCGATATTTTCTTGTGTGCACTGTCCTCTCTATTTCCCACCTGTCAGACACCCTTGTGAGCCTACCTCCAGCAAAGCTCTGATTATATCACTCTGCTATTCGTAAAATGTCATTGACTTCCCTTTGCAGTCCTGCCTGGTGCTCAAGACCATCTGGGGAGTCTGGGCGGTGGGGTAGCAGCTCTCTGGGCGGTCGTGTATATCAGCTATTTCTCAGTCTTCGTCTTCCCCCTCATTGTGCAGGGTCCAGTCACCCCCTGCTTCTTTCTCGAAACTCTGTCTTTAGTTTCCATGACATTTCACCCCCTGGTTATGCTCTCCCTCTCAGACTGTTCCTACTAGTTTTTTCTCCCCTACATGCAGGGGTTTCCCAATAATTTGTTCTTGATTTTCAGTCTCTCTCTCCTTTTCCTCCTCTCGTGGTTTATGGTCATCACCTTTATATGGGCAATGACCAAATCTACCTCTACCCCAACCTCCCCCAAAGCCGTCTACCTTCATACCCTAAATACTGCTGGACGTCATCATAAGATATTCCTTAAGTCACTCCACACACTTGTAGAGGCTAGGAAAACAGCAATTAAAAACAAAAACCCTTTCCATCAGGAAATACATGTTCTAGTGGAGGCAAGCAATAAGCATATAAATGAGTAAAATGTCTATTACATTAAATGTCCGTGAAACTAAGGAAAGCAAGCAAGCAGAGGAAGGGTAGTGGGAGGGTGTGAATCTAGATAGAATGACTGGTTCAGGAGAAAGATCTCGGGGAAGTGTATGAGCACGTGAGTGGCTACTTGGGGAACAGCATCTGGGGACAGAGGAACAGCAGATGCAAAGGCCCTAAGCAGAACTAGGAAATAAAGCCAAGGTCCTTTTGATGTTGAGTCAGCGGTTGGAAACCCAAGTGAAGAGGTCAAGGAGATATTTGAACATAGATGTCCAGTGAAACGTGTAGGCTGGAGATGTCAACTTAAGTGCCATCAGCATGTCAATGAAATCTAAAGCTGTGCAATTTCCAAGGACGGGAGGTGAGGCCATTGGAAAAGGAGGAAGAACCAGAGAGAGGTGGGCGGACGACCAGGAGCCAGACGCATTCCAGAGCCTGGCAGAGCAGATATCACGGATGAAGGAGGGCAGACCACCCATGCAAAATACACGCTGGCAGGTCTGTGAGGTGAGGGCTGAGGAGTGACCGCTGGAACTGGCGATGAGGATGTCATTGCTGATCTCAATAGCAGAGGTTTTGTTGGAACTGTGGGGGCAGATGCCTGGCTTGCGTGGGCTCGGGGAAAAGGGGGCTGGAGCAGGGGACAGTCAGAGCATCCTTTCCAGCTCAGGCGTCTATAGTCTCGCCTCCAGACCCCCCCCACACACACACCTTATATGCCTCGTGACTTCTGCCGCAGTTATCACAATAACCGCCTATGCACATCTCACTTCTCCCTCCCCCAATTCCCAATCTAGTTTGCACACAGCTATGAGTGTAGCCCAACTCTAGTCACTGAACTTCCTGCAGAAATCCCTGAAGGGCTGTCTGTGTCCACTGATGAAAACCCAAACCCCTTAGCCAGGCACTCTGGGCCATGCATGATTGGGATCCCAAGTCATTTGCCCTCCAGGACCCACATTCATTCAGATAGCCCGTCCCACCCCCGCCACACCCTTTGACTCTCATCTTGCCCTTGCTCACCCTGTTCTCTGTTCTGGGAGTAACCATCCCCCAGGTCCAAATCTAACCCTACATCAGAGTCCATCTCCAGTGTTAACTCATCCAGGAAGCCTTTCCTGATTCCCTCCTGCCAAATGAGGTTCCATCCCCACTCCTCTGAACCTAGAGCACTTTGCCCCTTTTGCCTCTTGTTGTGGCCATTTGTAGAAGTGATTCTCCCTACACAGTACACTGCCACAGGAGACCTGAGAGCCTAGGGCTGCACCGATGCTCTCCTGCCTCAGATGCTCAGTGACGTGGGGTTACATGGGACAGGACAGGGACCTGGGGGCTGGTGGGAAGCTGCTGCTTAGGGCAAGCTTGGAGCTTGTCTGTGGTTTCAGTTTTGAGCATCCCCACGGGCTCCTGCCTCTGTCCACGGCTGAATAACAGTGGAACATCGGCCAGGCTGATGAGCACCTTCTGTCTCGTAACCCTGCCAAGGGACTCCGTTGAGTGTAAGAAGGTCACATGGGGTCTCTGGCAAGAGAGCAAGGACACAGCAAAAGAGAATGAGGCTGCAGAAAACACGCTGCCTGGGCCCGAGGGTTTTGGTGCCTACAAACTCTCCTGGTTGCCTAGAAGGTAGCAAATGAACACAGGGCCATTCCTGCTCTGCTTCTCCTCCTTTCCATTTTTAAGCCTCTTAGTAGTGGCAGCACTTGAGTTCTCGGGAGAGGGCCATTTCCCTGGAAGCCCTCGGGCACCTGAGCCACACTTGGCTGCCTAAAGCAGAAGCACCTGGCACGTGATTTCTGGGGGCTGCTCAGTGATCTCCATCACATGCTGGCCATAGCTGTGGGGAAGAGGCCTTTGTGCTTGGAATAGGAGGTGGTCCCTGGGGAGGTGAGCCTGCTCTGACTTCTGGTGCGGGGGTGAGAAGCGGCAAATGACAATAAAGACCTCCACCTGGGATGGCCCCAGCTCCTGGGGAACTCCCAGGAACCTACAGATTGATTCCCCTAAGCTTATGAAAATGGGCAGCACCCAGGACGTCTGGAAACAAAAGTTGCAAAATGGTGATTGGTGGGCCATAACTTGACAGCCAGTGGACTTTATTTGGCCTTCCTAGAATGTTTTAATGAGAAAATTTTACCTAAAAGTCAAGTTTTCCCATTGCTCTTGAAAATCTACAAGACCTGCCATCAATCAGCAGGAGCTGACTAGGGGCTGCCCTCAGTAGCTGAGGCACAAACCTCAGCACACAGCAGACAAGCCACCTGCAAAGATTCCATCTGCCCATGGGACAACTAGGGCCAGTCCCAGGGAAAGCACATGGTCCTGCTGCCCAGGTGGGAGACACAGGCACAGCAGGGACCCAGAAGTGCTGCCTAGCTGGGTCAGGTTCACCTGGGGAAACGTGTTCAAAACGAAGAAGCCCGAGCCTTCACCTAAAGTTTCTCAGGAAATGAATCCCTGCATACACCATTTAAATAAGTTCTCCAGGTGACTCTTATCATGCTGAAGTTTGAGGGCCCCTGATTTAGTGCACTAAGTTTAATGCGCTAGGCAGGTGCATTATTATTCCCATTTTGCAGATGGGGAAATCAAGGTACAGAGAAGACTTTTAAAACTCATCCAAAGTCACAGAGCTTGTAAGATTCGCCAGGTGATCTGGTTTTAGAGTTTGTGCTTTGAACCCAAATGTTGCCTTTGCACTGGGTTAAGCCTCCCTCCCAAACTAGAGCTTCCCTCCACCTGCAGCCACAGCAAACCTGGGGCTTGGGTACCAGGAGTGCTAAGGAGGCGTCTCTGAAGGTGGCCGTCATGCCTTGTGTTTTCCCCCACAGGGTACAGTGCAGAGCAGGTCTCAAGGAAAGGGGGCAGCTTTGGTCTCCCTTCCCCCTCCCTGGGGGAGGTGGGCCCACAGAGAGAAGCTCACCAGTTTGCGATAAGCCTATTGGCCTTGGGGTCCAAAGCCCATGTTGCTCTACTTTTTATCTGTGTTATCGAGATCTCTCTCAATAGCTTCTGTTTGAGGAGCTGGAGCTGGGATGGGGTTGGAGTCGGCTGACCGGATGGTCAAGCTTGGCCAGCAGTTTGCCTTGTTCTGTGTCAATTCCAAAAGGCAGGGTTTGGAAATAAAGTCAACAAAGAGCTTGTCTTCATCACCTCATGAAACGCTATGCTGCAGCTGTTTGGAGAGAGTTGGGCAATTCTGGGAGAAGTGCAGTCAGGGGAAAAGTCACCTTTGCCTTTTCAGACTCCGATGCTTGGCTTTGATGTCCACGTTGCTCTCGGCACCCACAGCTCTTATCAAAAAGGAAAGGCCCCAGGGTTGCATGTCTCCCCCTCCCCACCTCCATCTACCTACCAGCTAATTATCAGGGGCATAAGAGAATGTAGTGGAACATTCCACCTTCTCCCCTTACATTGGGTGTCTGTCATCAATGCATGAACCATCTCTAAGTAACCTTTTCCTGGTGGCCCTAGCGTTCCTGCTCAAGGACAACTGCTCTCCAGCTGAAGCCAATTCCGAGACTGGAATCACACATGACTCAAAAAAAAAAAAAAATGGCCTAATGCCAGGGGTAGGCATAGCAACCATCCACTGAAAGGATTTTAAAAGCAAGGAGAAAACATTAGAATTTTTTTTTTCTCTGTACCCTTTGCTTTACAGATGAGTAAACTAAGGCTCAGAGAAGGGAGGTTTCTTGCCCAAACAACCCTGTGAGCCCACTCACTCAGCCCCTAGTTGGTTGACCTACTATTTGACCTCTTATCATTTGTGTTCAAAACTTTCTAGTTCATCTTCTCAATCAGCCATTCAGCCTTTTGTTTATTTTTTCAGGAGAATCTTAGACAAGCCAAGTGATGGGCAGAGCCTGGAGACAGACCAGTGACCAGACAGACGTGTGCCTTCTTTTCAAGGGGCTCCCCTGGTAACCAACCTTTCATGAATTCTACCTCCTTGCTCCCTCTTCCCTTCAGAGCTTGCACCAGGTATTTCTTCACCCCTCGCCAATTAAAACAATCTCTGGGGCGAGGTCCAGACATTCATAGTTTGAGAATCTGCCCAAATGAATCAAATTATGAAGCAGCTAATGCTGAGAAGCACGCTCTAAGAACACTGCTTCCGAGAGTCGCGGGCCCCACTGCTACCTGACACGGCTCCTCAGAGCCTGTCTCCTGCTCCCAGGGAAGCGTGGAGGTGTCTGAGCACGTCACAATGGTCACACTGCCCCCCGTCCCCCGTCCCCTGTTGCAAAAGGAGGCCAGCCTCCGGGGTCTGGAGACACTAAAATAAAATAAAAGAATGACTCTGTGCCCTGAGCAAATCTAAAGGAAAAGAACAAATGGGCGGCAGAAGTGGCTGGGATTTAGAACGTTCACAGAGCAGAGATGGCGGTGCCAGGGTGGTGGAGATGGCTTTGCCTTAAAGGGACCGGAGCCAGGAACCCACCACAGGCCAGCCACGGTTCTGTCACGGAGGGGCTTCAGGAGAGTCAAAGAAACGGAATGAGTTAGCCAAGGAAGGGGGTTCTGGAAGGATCCGTGCTCTTCCTGAGTGCTGTCATCATTCCAGTGACTCATGCACCTACAACAGGAGAGACCAAAAATACTCCAGAACTGTCTTCGTCTGTTAGAGTCATTTTGCGGCAAACAGCCGGAAAGTGGGTTTTCTCAGGATTACTGGGAATGATCTTCCTTGTACATGTTACACCAACTCCCGTAAGAGGGTATAAGAAATCTTACCAGGCCTGACCTGTGGTGGCGCAGTGGGTCAAGCATCGACCTGGAACACTGAGGTCGCCAGTTCAAAACTCTAGGCTTGCCTAGTCAAGGCACATATGGGAGTTGATGCTTCCTGCTCCTCCCCCCTTCTCTCTATCTCTATCTCTATCATCTCTAAAATGAATAAATAAATAAATAAATAAATAAATAAATAAATAAGAAATCTTACCAGATTTGCCGGGACTGTGATGCATTAGTCGGCATCCAAGTGGGCTGGACCACCCAGTCACCCGAGTGACTGACACTCATGGGAGGAGCCAGGGAGAAATGGGAGCCATGAAGCAGAGAGCAGGAAACTAAACACACTTACTAAGGAGTAACTGAGTCAGGAAACCTCAAAGTCAGAGCTTCAAGGGGTTTATGTCAACTAGCCTTCATCGGACTAGTGAGAAACCTGGCTGAGCCTGGGAGGGAAGACATCCCAAAAAGCAGAGTCGCCGCCATGCGGAGACAGTCGCCACTGATTGCAGGTGCCTCCTTAGAAGGTTGTACGATTTCATGGAAATTTATCTCTCTACCTTATAATGAATGGTTGAAACGTCTTCCTTCATCTTGAAGTTTGCTAGGTCACCTACCCAACCGATGAACACAGGCCCAGAAGGTTTGGGGAAGTCCTGTAAGCTTTTCTCATTTCCCAATCCAACTAAACCTGGTGGTGCCCAGAGGAGCCTCCCTCAGGAACATGTGCCTTGGCAGATGAGTCCCCAGTGGGAGTTTCATGAGTTCCTTCCGACATGATCATCGCTAACAACAAAGTGCACTTGGTCAGGAAAGATGCTCTTCAACTGATCTCAGTATTTTTTTAAAGGACACTGATGGTCTAAGAAAGTGAGGAGGTGTCCTTCAGTGCCAACTGGACTAGCCTTTTCTCCATTTCTCCCTTCCTCTCCAGCCACTTTGGCCAATTGCCTTGCATCTGAGGCAGCTAACCAGCTAGCTGCACCCACTCTGATGCTACTCCACCATCTCTGGGCAGTGGTTCATCTCCACACACCATCTCTCACCAGCCAACTGGGCCCCAGTTTCTTGTTAATTATGTTATATTTTAGCTCCTAGTTCTATTGTTGGTAATATTATCATTAAACTTCCTCTACTGTGTGTCAGGCCCGAATTCCAATTGGTGCTAAGTGCCAGCAAATTATAGCATCTTTCCAGGTGCAATAAGTGTTATTCTGACATTCTAGTAGTACTAAGGATACAATCATTACTAGACATATATGTTTAAATCTATGAGAACAGAGTCCTTCACACAAGCACAGCCTCTTTGTTAGCATCAGACGTTAAGTGGTGAACCATGTTGATGATGCTGGTCTTTAACATGCATACTTTGAGTAGTATTTCACTATCTTAGCTAAGATTATAATTTGTCTTCCAATCAAGTTATTTAAATGGCTTTCTGCATTCTGCCTGAATATTTCCTGAAATCCCACCAGTAGAAATTCAGTCCTTTGTGTTCATTTTTACCACATCCAGAGGCTGCTCTTTCAAAATGCGTGTCCCTGAGGAAGGAGTAACATTGTGATCTTAAGTCCTAACATTCAGCGTATCTCTAACCAAACTGCTTATCTTTACCTAAACTCAGCTTTTCTCCACTGTTCCAGTGACTAACCACCTGTTCACTGGTATCTATCTCCCACCAGACCATACGTTTGTGAGGGCAGAAACTTTGTCTGTTTATTCATGAGTATCTCCAGGCCTTGCAGATAGCAGACATGCAATAACTACGTATTTATTAAATTAGTAACGGCTCACTCTACTATGCCAAGTCCTGTGCCCTACACAAGTAGTTCTCAAGTATAATGACCCCTTTTTTAAAAATATCTACAGACACACCCACACACGCACACATACACAATAGCAGGTTCAACTTTTAAGATCTAGAGAGAAAATGTATAATGACCAAAAGTTATATTGAATTCAGTAGGACATCAAAATTAATTTCTACTCCATCAATCACAGTAGCACACACACACATTCAAAGGCTTGGTGCATGTGCGAATTTTCAGGCCTTTACAGCCCGCCTGAGGGCCCCCTTCCCTGTGTACAAAGCCTACAGGGGATGAGGCACTTAGGCAGGAGAGAACCCTGAAAAGGTCCAGGGCCTCAGTACCTCCTAATGAACAACTTTGCCAAGAGACGGTACTGTCCCTAAAGATGAATGGGAAGAAGATACTGAAAGGGGGTGGATAACAATGTTGTCAGTACCCAGAAAGTCTTTGCATTCCCCAGGAACACAACAGTCCTCACCCTAGAGGCTGGCCAGTATTAAAGTCTATGCTGCTGTGTGGAAGTAGTCAGTCTTATGCACCCCAGTTCCTCGGGGTGGCAGGAGGCCGAGAGCATGGCTGGGAGTGTGGGCTGCAAACGATGTTGCACAGAGTACAGAGCTCCTGTGACTGGTCTTCCATTTTTAATTTTTATTTTTGGTCCCATCCACACTGGCTCATTTCAAGGCAGGTCGGGGTGGAAGTCATGGGAGCTGGTGTGGTTCTTCTGAAGTAGAGGTCACAAGGGGCACACACCCTCTCCCTGACTTTAATAGCAACCCTGTTGTCCCCATTGTCACCATCTCTCATGGGGCCTTCATCAAGGCCCTGTAACTTCCTCCCTTACCTTCTTCATCCCCCTTCTCTAGCTGCCAGATAAGGGATCCTGTCTAGATATAATTGACGCCCTTCAACTGCTTCCCAGTGCTCTTGGGATAAGGAAGGAACCTGAGCCCTGCGGGCGAGCACCCTATCTACCTCGTGGATCCGCTTCAAGTACCTGGGCTCCCCTGCTGCTCCCTGTCTCAGACCTTCCTTCCCACATGCTGTCCTCTCTCCCTGGTATCTTCCAGGCCCCGTCCCTCTGCCTACTCAAGTCTAATCCCTCCTTCAGGCCAGACTTGCATTCCTAGAGGAAGCCAGGAAACCATGACTCCATCCCAGTCACTGGAGCCACCTAGCACCCCAAACCCCTGCGGGGCAAGCCCTCTGAGCTGTCTGACTCCCTTCCAGGATCCAGGTAAAGCTCCCCTCACTCCAACCCTGACCAGCCCCAGGAGTGCCGAGTGTCAAAGCCCTCCGCTTCCAATTGGAGGTCACTTTTGTTGGTCTTGCAGCTTCGCCCTGACCTCCAACAGCAAGCTAGTTTGGCTTTGTCCGTCCTTTGATGTCATGCTGCACTTGCTCTCCGCCTTTGCACAAGAGACTGTGTCTTCCTGCATCTGTTACCAGGTTCGGGGGCCTCAGAGCTCTGCTTCTCATCACACCTCCAAGCACTTAAAGGACAACAAGGTAAAAGCCTAAACATAGAGCCCCTCCCCCTCCTCTCAACCACTAGTTCACTCCCCAAGGGACCACCATCGCTTATGTTCTTTGTAGAGTTCAAGGAAGAAAAGGAAAAGTAGGCTGTTACCACCAAATAAATACCTACACAAATGTACATAAGTATTTATTCATATCCTTTTTATTTACCCCAAATACATTCCTATGTATTTTGGACTTATCATCTTTCTTATCCCAGTTCTTGGTGTTTTTCTTTTTCTGTATAAATGTCAACATAATATTAAATTGTGTAGCTGTATTATTATAATATTATGTTTTATGGCTGTATAATTACATTATCACATTCTATGGCTGTATTATTTACTTAACCAGTCTATCACACAGATATTTAGTTTTCGAGTTTTTTTGCTTTTACAAACAATGCTGCAATGAATAGTTTTATATACACATCTTAGTGTACTTTTGTGAGTATATCTGCACAGTAAGAATAATTGGACCAAGAGGGATGGATTTCCAATTCTGATAGATATTGTCAGATTATCTCAAAGCTTTCAAAAACAGTGTTTGAGAGTGGCGGATAGCCAACAGCATGGCCAATGCCAGATATGGACCAGCTTCTTAGTTTTCACTTCTCTGCTCACTGAGAATTGATATCTCATCTACATTTCTATAATCCTGAGTGAAGCTAACCATGTTATCATGTGTTTATTTTTCTGTAAACTTCATGTTTATAGCCTTTCCCTTCCTGAGTTTCTTCTTGAATTACTCAATCTTGGCTTATATGAATAACTGGTAGACTGAAGAAATGTGACTATATTGCTAATATTTTTGTTACTGTTGTTGTTTGCCATTTGACTTTATTATTTTAATCATGTAATGTTAAACATTCTTGATTTTAGGCTTTGTGTGCTACTTAAGAATAACTTCCTGCCCCCAAATTATATACTTAAAAAAAATCAATTTTAAAGAACTAGACATTGCCACAGGTTGTCAGAAAGATTCAGCCTAGTGCCTATCTCTTCTTAGCCCATGAGACATCAGAGCTTGAACAAAATGCTGATGGTTGATATTCCTTTTGACCATCCTGGCTGGGACTTCCCAATACTCACACATTCAACCAAAATAGCCAATACACTGGAGGTTAATTTGATTGATTTTTTCCCAGAGGTTCCAAACTCTGGTCTGAGTTATTGATTACTTTTGAATGCCCTTTGCACAGCCTGGATGGAAGAAGAAAGACATCCCATAAACTCAGGTCTCGTTCAAATCCTGCTCTCAAAACAGACTAATCTATTTGAATGCTTTTCCTAAAACTTTTGGAGAAAAGAACTTTCCCAACTGTCTCTGGTCTTGTCTGCACAGCACCTTCTGCTGAACCATTCCTAGGAGAAGTCAGGGTTTCCCTGACAGCCTGTGGAGTAGCTTTGGGGTGAGAATGAATGGAGCGGGCACACAGGTAACTGTTGGGGAGAGTGCAGCAGCACAAACTTGGAATTGCTCATCACAGCAATTAAAAGTTAAAGCAACTGGAGACAACTCATTTGTTCCCAGGTAGTTAATCAGGGACAGGGCAGGCTGGGACAGAGCTAGGAAGGAGAACCCAGCCCGGATTCTGAGGACTGCAGCTGCCACACCTGCCCTGTTGACCAGGATCCAAGCAGCTAAAGCCAAAGGCAGGAAGGGATTGAGAACTCTCCAGGTGGTGCCTGGGACTCCCAGCTATCCTTCTCGAGGGCCAAAGCAGAGATCTGAACGTCAGGAGGAGGAATGGTTATGGGTGAGAGGGCACGAATAGACAGGTGTGGTACTACCGCTTGACTAGCATTTTATCTGTTAGCTGGAACTTGTCCTGGTCATTTAGGAAACTCAGGCAGAGGGAAATCTTTGGTGCTCAGTCCAATTCCCAGATTTTCCCTCTGGGTTGGCCCCAGACCTCTGAACCCTAGGGTCCTTCTTCTCTAGCAAAGCAAGGAAGGGAAGGGATTAGCAGATATTGGTATCTCCAGTCCCAGCCAGCCACAGCAAGGGATGGCCTGTGGTCTCCTGCAATGCTGAACTAGCTCATGCCCGCCCTCAACCACTAGCTGAGTGTCTCTGCTCTCAAGTGTCCCTTCGTAATACCTGCCTAATAGTAGTGATCATAATATTTATTGTTTATGTCAGCTACTATACAAAGTATTTTATATATGTCATTTCATTGAATCTTCACCATAGCCTGGGAAAGTAGATATTGTTATATGAATTTTACAAATTAGGAAATTTAGGCTCAAGTTCACCCAGCAAGGACAGGGCAGAAACAGGATTTAAATTTCAGGTCCTCTGACTATAGTCCCCTGCTCTAAACCACTCACTCCTCAGAGTGATTAAGTACTTCTCCAAACAAAGACCCCAACTGCTATCTGTCTGTTCCTTCTAACCCCACTAACTTTGTTTTGTTCCAGGTCCTTGGGCCTGTCTCTTCTGTCCCCTTTCTACCTGCATACTAAGTAGACAAAGAGCTACCCATGTTCCTCCCATTGTCTGCCTGCTAACCCTTCAGGAGTCCAGGCCTGACATTAAGACCACTGACCAAAGAACTGGTTTGGCAGCTGGCTAGGTGGAGTCAGGAGCCTGTGGCCCTGGGCTAGATAGAGGACGACTCCATCCTGAGTCCATTCTCAGTTAGTCTCTCAAACAAAAGCGAAACAGAAAGCAGCTGCAGCCAGGACAGAGAGCAAAGAAATTAATTTGCTTTAAAGAGGTGGGAGATTTCTTGGAGAACTCTCCATCTAAGTGGGGTCTATGAGAAGCCCCACTGCATAAGAGGAACACATACCCAGATTTGCACCAGAACTTCTAACACTGAACCCAGAGAGAGAGAGCAGAGGGGCCGTTATTATGGTGCTCTTCCCCCTGCTAGCCTCACAGCTCACCTTTTAACCTCCTGATCTCTGCTCACACCTGGCCTCAGTGGACCCCTGCCTATCACAGTATTTCAACTTGAGCTCTTCCCCGAAACTTATCACCTCCTTCCCTTATTTTGGTTATTTTGTTTATTGCTTGCCTCCTCAGGAATGTCAGCTTCACAAGAGGAGGTGGTCTGGTGGGTTGGTTGGCTGGGTTTTTTTATTGTAGACCCACTACACAGAATATTGCTGAAGACATTGTGTCCTTCAACACATCTTTCTTGAATGAATGAATGAATGAATAAATGAGAATTCATTGGAGATTCTTGTTTGATATTTTGAAAAGATTTACTCAGAGAGTTTCTGCTCATCTTCCAAAGGAGGCAGGAAGCCAGGCAGAAGTATTCAAGGGCCTGATTTCTAGGCCTTCTCTCATTAGAAGTGCGGAGGAGAGGAGTGGCCAATCTCTGGGAAAACGATGGTGGAAACATAACATCCTGACAAAAGCATGTATCGATAGATTGATTTTGTCATTTGGAAAATGAGAAGAGCCAAATGCAAGGCATTAATCTCAACTGGTCATCGTTTTAAAAGAAAAGAAAAGAAAACAACAGAAAAACACTTTGAAGGGGATTTTGGAGATAGTTGGGAAATTTGAAAATGAGCTAAACATTAGATGCTATTAGGGAAACCCTGTTCACTTAGCTCTGGTAATGGTACTCATGTTAAGTAGAGTACTCTTCTTACTCGGGGATGTGTGCTGAAGTGGTTAGGGGAGAAGTGACCATGTCTGTGACTTGTTTCAACTGCCCCTCCTGGAGAGGGTACCAGGTCATTCATGTGATGACTGCCCCATGTCCCCGGGGGTCAGGCCACTGTCCCCCACGCCAATCAGTGTTCTGAGCCTGTTTTCCACGGATAAGAGCCAGGCCCTTTTGCGGAAGAAGGTGACTCATGTGTGACTACAGTGATGAAACCAAGACTCCCTGTCAACATTCTGTTTCCCCTTGGTCCTGGCTTGGGCGGGACATTGGTTTGAACGTGGTTCAGGTAGCAGATCTGAGGCTGTGGCTGTTCAGCATCCTTCCCGACTCCTGTGCTCCGCTGAGCCCCTCGGGGACTCAATCTGACTCCTCTGGTCTCTTCCTTTACTACTCCAATAAGTCACCAGTGAGTCGGTGTAGGCCATGATATTTGCAGTTTTTCTCTTTGCATCTTTGTTTCTCTCTATTCATTAGTCAACGCGAATTCATCTCCTGTTTTGTCTCAAGTTTCAGAGCAAATGACGAGCAAGAGTTCTCAGCTTTGCTGCACACAACGGAACCTAAGGACTCAGAACTAGAAAACGTGTCCAAAGGCAAAAATCCAAATGGCAAAGAATCTCGAATGATTCCCAGTTCCCTAACTTCCGCCTTCCTCCCGGCAGAAGTTGGGACATTTTTCAGTGGAACTGACCACTTTTATTTTTTCCATCTCAGCAAGCCAGCAGCTCAGGCAGGAAGGTGAGGCAACCACAGCCCGGCCCCACCCCCAAGGGGCGGGGCCTGCCTCCAGCGGCACCCTGTGGAAAGTTACCTGATTTTGTTTTTCACCGTTCACAAAGCCCAGCCTTGCAGCCTGGCTCCCAGTACAAACATTAGGGATTGAGCTGTTTCAAACTGAATGCCAGCCTTGCGGGCTTCGAATCTATCTCATCTTAAAAGAATGCATCTCTTCTGAGAAAAAAATAAAATACAATAAAAAGAAAGATCATTTTAAAGACAGCTAAAGTAGGGGTTGGCTGGAGGGAGTTTGTTAAGGATTATAAATAGGATAAGACTGATCATTTCTCTGAAATTTGGAATCCTAGCAGGTGTCATGGCTGGCGGTTTAAAGGAAACCCTCCGAGAGCTGAACATTTGTCTTCATCGTAGTTTTCCGAAGGAAAGGGAAACTGTCTCGGCAAACACCCATCAACTGTCATGGACTGAGAGAGGCTGATGGAAGTGGCCTGGATGTCCGAGTGGCGGAGCCTGGGAGTGGGGGGATTTGTCTTGCCCTTGGAAAGAATAGCTACATGGCGGATTCTGGGAAATCTGCTTCACTTTAAAGGGGAAAAAAAATTAACCGTACTTCTGAAGTAACCGAGAAGCAACATAAAATGTGGAAAGGAAGTTACCCCAGACAGTAGCAGTAACGTGACCTTTAAAAACATCACATTGGCGCTACATCCCTTGAACAGAATGGGAGTGAGCAGCACCTCTGCTGTTTCCGCAGGGCCCACAGGAGTGTCTCTCCCCTCTCCAGATGAACATTTGAGCTTTTACCTCGTGGACGTGCCGGCCTTTGAAAGGCCACAGCTAATCAGGGGCCAGCCGTCATGAGAAGCCCCTGCTCTTATCTAGAAGTGAGTTTGCAGGATGAGCTCAGGAGGTCTGAGGCAACCAGAGAAGCCCTCCCCCCTCCAACTCCCCCAACTACTGAGGGACCAAAGCTCAGCGGAGATTCTTTGGGCTGGTTTTTCAAGATCAGCTAGCAGGTTTTAGGAAAGAAAGAGGAAGAGCCACAGCATATCTGCTCTCCCCTTTCCCCTGAAAAGAAATACAGCTAAGAGCAAGTGTAGGGAAGACCGCCAACCTGCTAGTTAATAAGGCTGCCAGCCTCTCAGACATGGCAGCTTTGACCAGGATCACCAGACCTCACCTGAGATGGTATTTATTACTAGGGACGGTGACAGATAGCTTCCTTTCGAAGCTTAAGGAAGCAAAATGACCAAGTGGCCTGAGGAGGGAAAGGAATGATCAGAGACATAAAAAATAACAGCAGCTACCAGACGATACCGAGGGCAGGTGGCAACCCCAAGTGTCGGTTCAGCCATGGCTTTTGTACATATCTGTCTCTCTCTCCTACCACATTGTCTTCTCCATTCATCTTACTCACCCCTGCGTTACCAGAGCTCAGCAGATAAGGAGGAGCTTAATAATTGCTGGCATGAACAAATAGATGGATTGCAACTACGTCAGAAACCATCGGTGCCGGAGGGGAATGAGATTGCTTCCAAGTATTGGTCAAGAGCTTTGAGTAGGTTGAGCGCGGAGTTTTTAAATTACTATGCCCATAGGACCAGGTGACTTTTCTGGGTCTAGAAACCTGAGCTAGTGACGATTTGACAGACTGCAGTCTCCCTGGGAGGAAAGAGTTAAACCTGGGTTTTGGAGGGGATTGCTGTGGTCACCAGGGACAGCTCCCTGCTGGGCCTGCCAGCCTCCATTTCAGTCCACCCCCCTCACACACACACACACAGGGGAGGGTGGACACTGGCCTTTCCGGTCTTGCTTAGCATGTTTGACCAAAGGTGACGATGACTTAGTGGGCTAAGGTCGTGCCCTCCCCCCTTCCGAATCGATAATTTAATGTGACTTATCAGAAAGAGAAAGAACTGTTTACTTTAAAGGCCTGAATCCCATAAAGGGAGAGGGACAAGACCTAAAACCGACAGAAGCTCAGAGCTTGCGCCCACTGCTGCCTGTGAAGGACAGGGACCTGGACGGCACCACCCGCTGGCCAGACAAGGGGCACCGGGCTAAGAGACTTGAGCTGGGCAGGTAAGTCCCATTAACCCTCCAACTCCCTGTGTGAATTAGGCTATTCTTTTGGGTGTTCTCTGGCTTTCCAAAGTGGGGGTGAGCTGTGACCTAATTGATTTAAAAGATCCCACATGACACCTGAGCAAGGTGCCGTGGTGAACACAGCATATGTGAATTCGTCTGCATGATTATTCTGTTTCTCCAGAAAGCCTGAGACTTTTCTAGATGTTCTTCTCACCCCTGGGGCGGGAAAGAATAGCCTAGAAAGGAGTCGAGGGCCCAGAGGTGGCATGGACTTTTATTTCTGCCCTTGAAGAGGCGGTACATTTCCTGGTTTACTATGATCTGATTTAATAATGGCAACAAGACCTTCAGGACTCCACTAGAAGAGCCCTGGCCGGATAGCTTGGTTGGTTGGAGCACCGTCCCCATACATAAAGGGTCCCCTGTCAGAGTACCTACCAGAACAGATCGCTATTTCTCTCTCTCAATAAACTTTTTTTAAAAATTAATACCTTAAAAAATTATTCTACCAAACCTCCCTCTCATTTGTCCCCCAACTTCTAAAATGCCAGCATCAGAGCTGTTCTCATATTAGCCCATCAACAGCACCGGAAATAGCTGGATGCCGGCACAGAAATAAAACTCATTCTGGGAACCCCCAAACCTCAACAGCTCTCTTACAAAGAGTCTGTGGAGACCCCAACTCAGCTGAGAATCTGCCCAGTGATCCCCTCTCCACCATGGGTTGGTGACTAACATGGGTAGTAGGAGCAGCATCTGGAGCACGATCTTCTCTTCCAGACGAATTTCAGCAAGAAAAGAAATGCTCCCCTATTGACCAGAATATTCTATTTTAAAATTTCCATGTACTTTCAAAGTGACAAGACTCAGGCACATGATAGTGACTTTTTTTGTCTCCATCTAGACTCTCATAGCTTAAAAGAATCAAATAGGTACATTTAATCCATCTATTTGAAATGATGGAAAATGTGGATTTGGAATTAAGAAAGAGCCTCTCCATTTATCTTTTGCCTTTTTTTTTTTTTTTTTTGAGAGGGACAGATAGGGACAGACAGACAGGAAGGGAGAGAGATGAGAAACATCAATTCTTCGTTGTGGCACCTTAGTTGTTCATTGATTGCTTTCTCATATGTGCCTTGTGGGGGGGAGGGCGGGTACAGCAGACTGAGTGACCCCTTACTCGAGCCAGCAACCTTGGGCTCAAGTTGGTGAGCCTTGCTCAAACCAGATGAGCCCATGCTCAAGCTGGCAACCTCAGGGTCTCGAACCTGGGTCCTCCGCTTCCCAGTCCGACGCTGTATTCACTGTGCCACCGCCTGGTCAGGCTATCTTTTGCTTTTTTAAGAAAACTTTTTCTCCCTCTTTGGTGCTGATGAATTAGGTTTTCTGCAAGGTAATGAATGCTTCACAGTCCCAGAGGACTCTTTTTTCTCAGTCCTCTGGGGTTGGCCCTAGAATGTTTTCAGCCCTTAGGAAACAAGACATGAAGGCAGAGACAAGCTGTTTCTGCCCAGTTCTGACCTCAGGAAGAACAGTGAGTCTTGTGATTTTCCTGGGACTTGTGAATTGAAGACATCTTGCAGGATGTTGTGACGCACACAAGATACTTAAGGACTGAAGAATTCGCCAGAGGGTTAGGCTTTGTAAAGGCCTCATCCTTGATGTACAGTACACCTCCCAACACACACACACACACACACACACACACACACACACACACACACACACACACACCTGCCTTCTTCCCATTAATGGGGGAGGGGAAGCCCATGACATAAAAGGAGAGGCAAACCCAGTCTTGTTTGTTTTTTATACCCACAGGTTCAATGGGAACTCTACATTCTGAATGGAGCACAGCAACTAGAAATGTCTGGAGATTCCGTTCAGGTGGGGAAGGTGAGGGAAGGTTAGACAGGGACACTCACTGCACAGAAATTTTGTTTTAATACAGTGTGTCCGTAAAGTCATGGTGCATGTCAGTCCTATGACCGGTCAAAAGTACACCATGACTTTACGGACACACTGTAGATAGCCACTTAGGAATGTCTAGCACTCAATCCCTCTTGGGAAATCTTAGGAAGGAAGGCGTAGAGAGAGAGGAGGAGAGCTTCATGAGGCTTGGATCAGAGCAGACACTCAGCAGGACCCCTCCACGCCTCTTCTAAGCTGCAGAAAACCATGCTGACATTTAGACCTGTCACCCTGATTAATATCCAACACCTTTGAGCATTCACTGTTTTGTAGGCAATAACAGCTTTAATTATTTCTCAACTGACTTATTATAAACTTTGTAGTTTTCATGCACTAGTACTATAGAAGTTGTTACATTTGAAAATACTAGAACAAAGTTGTTTTTTTTTCTATATCTGCAGAATGAGAAATGACTGTGAATTTTTAAAAAAAATATATCCAAGCAGATCCTGGCGTTAACCACTTCTCATTTTTACTTTTTAGTGACATATTATTGGATGGCCTTTGGAAAAAGTGAAAACATTATGCTTACTTTTTAAAACTGTTTTTGCAGGTTTTAACCGTGCCTGCAGAAACAATCAAAGAAGTAGTCATAAAAGACAATGGCCATGATAGCTATATTTAAAACTTGTGCACAAGGTTGAGAATGTAACAGGCATGCAATAAATATGTGTTTATTGACGGGTGCAATCATACCATTAAATTATCATACTGCATAATGAAGTATGCTACTAATTATTTGCTAGCAAATTAGCCTGAGGCTCCTCTCCGCACAGTGCTAACTTTTCAAGCTTGTTGACAAGCAGTCTAGACACAGATTAAGTTCTGACCTCCCAATTTCGGAAGAGCCTTGTGCAAGAAGGTAATTTTATTAAGAATCCACAAAAAAATAAAAATACAAAACTGCTTACAATTGTTTAAATTCTAATTTTTTTTTTCAGTATGAAAATACAACATGAACTGTGGAAATTAATTAATGCAGAGAAGCAAAAGGAGGGGAAAAAGGAAACCCTAATTCTACCACTCAAAGGTAACCATGGTTAATATTTGATGTTTTGGCCCCTGGCAATACGTTTTTTTCACGAAAAGGGGCTCATACTCTGTATATTATTTTGTAAACTACTTCATTCAAGCACATCTTGAATCTCTCTTTCCAAGTCACCAACCATTTTCCGCAACATCAACTTAAATAACTAGGGTGTATCATAAATACATTAACCTTCTATAATTGGACATTTTAGGTTGTTGGCAATTTTTACTATAAACAGTGCCTCATGGACAACCTTATGGGTAAATATTTTCTCCAAATTCAAGGACTTTTTCCTGGAGATAAATTTCTTGGGCCAAAGGAAAAGAGGTTTACTTGGGGGAGGAGTTGGTAAGATTTTCCTGTGACGCATTAACTTCCCCTCTTTTCTCCTTCCTTGTTTATACTTCCTCTCCTTGTCTGTCTTTTGCAGATGGTCAGAAGCCAGAAGCCCATAGAGCTCACCTGGAGAAGTGGAGGGCCCCCACTCGGCTGTAAGTGAAATGGGTCCACGCCCATGCCCCATTCAGAGAACTCTCAGCATGTCCCATCAGGACCATTTTAACTAGCAAGTTGTCCCCCTCCCATTGACTCTTCCTAAGTGAACTAAGAGCTTTCTGGAGCCTCTTGTTATGATCACCAAGGTCCCTTGAGTGGCCAGGAAGTAGGGGTTTCTAGGTCCCTCAGGCAAAGACAAAGCAGATGAGATTGGCCGACTTGTTAGAAGGGGCAGTAAGGAAGATAAGAAACAGAGGTCGTCTGTCACACACTCACATCCACGGAGGCTGTACCCAGGGGGCTAGCTAAGGGTTAGCAGAGGCGTTTGGGGCAGGTTGGAATTCTGGAGTTTGTGTTTGGTTAGAGTTGTGACAAAAGTGCCCAGGGGAAGAGTCCCACCTGAAGAGAGCAGGTCTAAGGGCCAGGTGGCATTTCCCTGCTGCCCTGCAAATGGACACCCTATGGGCAAGCCAGTGTCACAGACACTGAAGAAAGCAGCTACTTAATAGGAGGATAAGCATATCAACACTATCAAAAAGAGACAAAAAGAAGGTTGGGTTGTTTACCGGAAACAAATACAGTGCTGTACCGTATTTCCCCATGTACAAGATGCACCTTTTTCCAGAAAAATTGGGGCCTAAATACAGGGTGCATCTTTTACAGTGGTTGTAGATTTTTTTACTTGCATTTCCTGCTTTTTCGCGCTTGTTTTTGCGCTCATTGTTGCAGATGAATAAAACTTGAGTTCAATAACTTTATGTAATACTTTTTTTTTCAAATTTCCGGCCCCCAAGTTAAGGTGCATCTTATACATGGGGAAATACAGCATAGCAAAGCTCTCGCCATAAAAGTGAAAAGCAAAAAGAGAAAAGGCTCCAGTCCTGTGGGAGGCTAAGCGACTTCCGACTTCTATAGTGTGCTAGATAAGTGCACAGTCTAGGCTGACCAGGGCGATTCCATCGGAATAAGGGGCACGTTTACTGGAAAACGCAGAGGACTCACATTCCATTGTTAAGAATGGGCCAATTTTATGGCCCGAACAAGGTTCTGGTCAAATGTTAACAACTTGGGTTCTCCTGGGGTGAAAATGAACTGACCCCCTCATTCCTCTCTTTCCAGCATTTGGGAGACAATGAAAGATCAGGTGAAATGCTTTATTTTCTCTCATTTTCCAGTGTGGGCAGGAGTTCATGTGTCACTTGGAAACCATTTTTAATAGGAAACCCAGTAAACCAGAGGGATTTACTCACAGGAATCTCCCATTTGCTAGAAAACGAATATTAGTCATGAAAAATTGGATAGTTTCTCTCTGTCTCTGCCTTCTCCTCCTTTCCTTACCTCCCCTCACCTCCCACCCATTACAATAGTGGAAAACAATGTGGTAAATAAGACTTGACATCTGGATGCCTCTGGATGCTGCTGCTATGGAGAGTACATTATAGCCCGTCTAAGTGCCATATCCCTGTATAAAACAATGTAAATTTTCTTAGACTGCAGAATGTACCACATTTACTGATGATGGATTGAGACACATTGGAAGGTGGGAGTTGGGGAGGATCTAATCATATTATGATGGGTTATGATGTGGTGACCCACTAAGTATTTGTTCCCTAAAATCAGTTCCCTTTAGGATTCTTTCTCAGTGCTTTTCGAAAATTGATGCCAACAGATTTCTCATCCATTTCCATAGGAAGTCCCCCTTCCTGTTGGTGAGAGGCCTTGGTGGGGTGGATGCAAAGCATAAGGTAGTGGGGTTCCTTTATGAGCTTGTCTGTTCCCGAACACGTGAGCCTGACATCCGTGAGTCTTTCTCTCTTTCCAGTGTTCCAGATGCTCCCCACCTTTGACCCCTCTTGTCTCTGCTCAGGTCACTACGAAGCTGCAGAAGTGATCAGCGGGCACAGTGGAATGTGCAGGTGAAATGAACACCATCATGGCTCCAGATGGATGTTCCTTAGCAGAGCTGTGGAGTGTGACAATGGTGTTTGTGTCCAAACTATCAAACGCCATTATCACACTAAATAGCTACTGTTAGGCAATCCTTCCGCTCAATAAATGGCTCAGCTTCCGTTCGGTATGGGCAAGAAGGTTCAGCTCGCAGCCATGCTCCCACTGGTGCGCAGTTACTGAATAAATTCCAGTCCTTTTGTGCTCATAACCAATGTGTCATCTGAACTGTGCCTCTTAAGAGCTGTTAAGCACTGAAGCTGAGGATAAATTTTCTTGTTTTCCTGAGCCAATAAGAGGGTTGTAGTATCCCCCACCCAGACCAAGGCTAGACATATGATGATTGTTCATCTCAGGTTTACTGCATGGAAATGAAGAGTTAAGAAAGTGTTAGATGCAGAAAACTAAAACCAGGTTATCTCTAAGTTATGTAAACCACAGGTTTATAGCTGCAATATTCAGGTATGTGATACTTCCACTTTTCATCATTAAAAATCAACTTTCTAATAAAACTCTCATATGGCTTCACTGACCTTCCAGAAATTCTAGAACCTGTTTAAATTCTTCTGATCTTAATCAATCATCAGGCTGATTGCTGAATTTGTATGCTAAGCTCTTTTTCCTTATGGTTCAGTTAACATCAGGAAATTATATAGGAGCTATGTGTGAGTTTCCTTAGCCAATCTGAACACTTTAAACCCAAGACGCTTCTTGGGTTTAAAGAAGCAGGACAATTGGACCAGCTGGGTGGTTTAGTTTGAAACAACTTCTTTCTCTGAGAGGCATTTAAAATGAGGAGTAGGCTCTGTTTGTGCAGGGCTAAGGCACAAACAGAGCCTACTCTCTTGTGACTTTGCTAAATGAACCAGGATATGTTTCATCAAATGGAGAGGATTGGAGCAACCATCAGGAGCAATCCATTCCATCATCAGCCATTCATTTATCAAATAAATACGTACTGAGTGGCTACCATGTGTCTGGCACGGCCCTGGGCATGAAGGATAAATTATACATGTCTGACATCATTTTCAGAAATGGTACTCACTGACTCACATTCTTTTGGGATCATTCTGATTGTTGAATTATGTTTATTAGCAAATGGGCAGAACTTTGCAGAATCCTTCCAAGTCCCTGGCTGGAAAGCACCACTATTGTGAAGTCCACACATCTGTGATGCTCTAACCAGGCTCCATGGTCAGAGATGCTACCATTCAAAGAGGAGGGGGTCTGTTTCTGCCTGTCCTGCAGCTCCTTGCCCTCATCCACTGTCAAGAGGAGACCTAGACTCCCTGAAATCATTAATACACTGACATTGGTCTTTTGTGGCTTTTTATGGAGAAAGCCCTAACTGAGCAAGCATGGGTAGAGGGCTCTGCTATTATTCAGGTCACTCCCATGCACATGAGTTCATGTGGTCCATACAGCACAGGGTGAAGGTGACAGGTGTGGGACTCCCTCCCAGGTAGTGAACTGAGACCGAGACCAGTATGGAAATGTCTGCTCATGCAACTACAGCTCTACCTGGGTCTCCTGACCTGATGTCCTCTGCGTGTCACCTTACTTAGCCTGGTTATGCCACGGCTGCGGCCATGAGGAAGCTGGGTTAATCATACCAGTGTCTGATCAATATCCTCAGCCCCACCGCTGTCTGTGGGAAAGCCTGTCGAATGACAGAGAGATGAGTCAGATGACAAGCTGTCCTTGTGAGTATTCGTGATACAAAGAAAGTCATGCGCTGTGAAGTGAATGGGAAGAGAAGGGAGGACAGCTGAGTGGTAGTTTGGAGGTTAGGAAGGGGGCGACAGACTGTCAGGACATGGATCAGCCAACTTAGTGACCCGGCCAACTGATGCAGCAATGGCTGACCCAGAACCTTCAGGTCCCGAACGGTTCCCAGGCTCAGTGACAATGTGAAGCCAGCCCCACACATTTCTCATTCCCACTCACCCTGAGGTTTTGCTCAGAAGGAATCAAACAGGGGCAAAGGAAGGGCATTGTGCATCTTTCCTGCTGGGTTGGCTCACATAGTAGCTTATTATGATCCCTGCCCAGGTGTCAGTTCTGCCTCCAAGACAGGGCCTCGTTCTTGGTGTAGAATCTAAGGGACACTGGGAAGGCAAAGCTTCCACACCCCACCCCACCCCACCTGCCCTTAAAGCCGTGGCTAATCCAGTCCTGCTGCTCAGATCTCGATCTTGGATTACAGCATTCTTCCCCTGCCTAGCTCATATCACTCCCATTGTCCCCTGGGATGGCTAATGCTGGTCCTCTCCCACAAAATGTGCCTGGGGACACTCGCTGACTCCCCACATCCCGTGTAAGATGAAAAGGTCCACTTGGAAGTGCAGTTCAAGTCAACGCCGAGCGCTGGGAGGCTGCCGGCAACCAAGAGGTCACACTGAGTGGTTTTCTTCCCCAGGGATGGGACTGATTTCCCTTTGTGAGTCACCCTGGTGAGGCCCAGTGAATCCTTTCATCTTAGGAAAATGTGTCAAACATGACAGTTGCCACTTAGGGACTGTCCAATGTGCCAGCCAGCCCCAGAGGAAGTTTGGGAAATAGCATAGCTGTTGTCACACATTAGATGGCTCATCTATACGTTTTTCTGAACTCTTCTCAAACCTTTATTTTCCAGTTGGTATACTTTCTTGAATTAGGAGACAATAGAATGTTAGAACTGAAAACCAGTTTACTCTCGGTTCTGATGAGGAACTTGAAGCCCAGGAAGGTTGAGGCATGTGCCCATAGACTCAGTTAGTCTATGACCCAGCTGGGCCCCAGAGCCAGGTCAGCAGGCTTTGCCCCTCATCCCTTTGGTGTCCTATGGTTGCTGCGAAGAGGAGTCAGGCAGTGCTTCCTGCAGGAGCGGCTAGATGTCATGTAAAGCCCTCTTCTCCTTTGTTCATCTGAGATCTGTTTCCTTCAGGTTTCAAAGGATGCTCCTTCATTTACTATTCTAGAATTTGGTGACCAGGTCTGGTCTCTTCCCCACGTTGTCCACCCCTCACTGGACAGACACGGGTTGCGTGGTCCGCATGCCTCATATTGTACTGGGCTCTGGTGACACAAAGAAGAAGAAGGCTGAGTCCCTTCTCCGAGCTGCTCTCAATCTAGGGGTTGGACAGTTGTCTGAGACGGGGTACCCAAGGGCTTTATGTCCTTCATTTCTTTGCAGGTGAAGAAACACAGAGTCAGACTTTACCATCTGTTTTGCTACTATTGGGGAAATAACCAAACGCTCTTGCTTTTTGGGGTGATTACATTACCAGATAAAGGATGCTTCGTCATACCTGGTGTCAGTGCTGGAAGGTGGCGATCATATTGCTGCTCTCTGCCAGTTGCCAGCACCATGAGCAGACGGGACCTGCAGGGGGCTGAGGGTGGTGGGTGCGGATGGGTTAGGATGCTCTCGGTTGTCTGTGAGGAATTTTCATGACCCACAGGATCTGGGTAAGGAGTATGCTGGCCATCGTTCACGATGCAGGCTGGTTTGTGCTCCCAGTGCCAGGGCAGGAGCCTGGGTCCTCCACTGCAGCCACCTCCCCCATCACAGAAAGGCTGTGCCAAAGCCACCCGTTGAATGTCGCACTGACCTTCAGTTTCCCCTCCCTTGGGACAGGCTCCAGGAGGTTGTTGGGGACAAGCCCATGGCAGCAGCCATACGGCCTGTGTGTAGTGAAGGGATGGGGGCACCACTTCTACTCTTGGGTACCCACGTTCCCCTCAAAGATTTCTAAAAGAACAGGCAGGGTGTCAAACACACACACAAGGTCACAAAACTGAAAGTGGCTTCTGAACATTTCAAAGGACCTGATTTAGAAAGCAGGGTCACCATGTGTGCCCTGAACAATGATTTATGAGACACCAGTCTAATGTGTATTTAGAACATTTGAACACTGTGCGTGGGGGGCGAAGATGAATGAGACGTTCACTCACTCATTCAACCAACATTCAAACCTGTGTTCCTACTATGCGTCAGGCATTGCACTCGTCGCTGAGAATTAAAAAGAAAGATGCCCTTTCCAGAATAGAGTGCTGACAGTCTGGTGAGGACACAGACAGGCAAATGAGTCATAGCAGGGTATAGTCACAGATTCTTTGAAGCAGGTATGGGGGCCACGGCTGAAGGGAAGAAAACATCATCTGTGGAGAGTGAGAGAGGCATGTATATGACAAGACAAACACTCCAGGGAAGGAGCAGTCTGGTGCCTCAGACAGTCACCTAATTAAAGAGAAATGCATGACCTTGGCAATGTTGTCACCTTGACAGAACTGGTGTTGGCTGCAAGTTTCCTTAATTATGTCCCAGCAATTGTCCCCAGAGAGCAGCTGAACCTTGAACCTGGAATTTAGTTGGTCAGGATTTCTCTCTCTCAAAACTAAAGCCAAACATCCAAAGAAAAGGTCACCTTTTAAGTAAAAGAAGCACCTTGTACTAGTTGGCTGGTGACAGGGCAGGTGCGAGTGTGTGTTATGGGTTTGTAGTGCACATGTGGAGAATTTAATTTCTTAATGGAGCTGCGTAAAATGTCTTTAAATTCTCATTCAACTGAGACTTTAAAACAAACAAACAAACAAAAGCAAAATCAAAACAAAACAAAAAAACAGGGAAAAGCCAGGGCTGTGATCTCCAATTTAGACCGAAATGAGTCTCCTGGTAATCCCAGCCCTCACTCTCTATTTGTGATAATGCCCCCAAGTGGTAGGCTATGTCCCTGCACATCATAACCTCGGGTTCCCAAGGATGTGTGTCACATTTGCTAGCTCCGTGTTCCCAAATGATTGCATTAAGATATTCTCTGACAGCCTGACCTGTGGTGGCACAGTGGATAAAGCATCAACCTGGGAACACTGAGGTTGCCAGTTCAAAACCCTGCACTGGTCTGGTCAAGGCACATATGGGAGTTGATGCTTCCAGCTCCTCCCCCCTTTCTCTCTCTCTCTCACTCTGTGTCTCCTCTCTAAAATGGATAAAATAAAAATAAAACAGTTTTTTTTTTAAAAAAAGATATTCTCTGACAACAGAATCCAGCTTTAATTTTGATAAAGTAGGTTTTCAAAGGCTGGAGAGGGAGAGGGAGAGGGAGAGGGAGAGGAGTGGAAGAGGTTGTTTTATGGAGTGTCCGTTGACCCATTAAATGCACCAGACAAGAACTAATCGTGTTCTTCCTCGAGAGCAAGTCCCTTCCTTTTCACTGTTCCGGCACAGTTAGCCCAGTTAAAAGCTAATAAAAGGCCTTCTCATTCTCTAGGCTGCCTGTCTTTCCCGCTGCACATCCTGCCTTGCTTTTCTGCGTGGCTTCCAAACATGGCTGGATATGACAGAGTCAGAGATTATCTCCCACTGGGTGGATGTGCCAGCTGCTATAGTCATAGTCCTCTTACTGGGCATTAACCACCGTGCCCAGGAATGTTCTAGTCTCTCCTCTGCCTCTGTGTGAGCTCAGGGTGCCTCAGACTCTTTGCTCAGCAATGAGAGTGATACTCTGGATTGAATAAAACATGGAAAAGACCCCCAAAGGTGTTCCAGAGGAAGTATCTACAATCACCTCCCCCCCAATGAGGGGTGGTAAAGTCAAGATTTCTATGTGTGTCTGCGAGCTATGTCCCCACTCACTGGACCATATGACTGCTAATCAATATTTCATTTTAGCCAATAGCTGTTTTGTTACAATTATGTTGCTGATGGTCTTTGTCACCCACTGGCCTCTTTTCCTGCCAAATGCCTTGTCTTTAATCATCTGACACCTGCTCTGTGGATATCTTGTGCCAGACGTCAGCCTGAAATGCTGGCACTTCTCTTGTCCTAAGGATGAATCCTGGGCCCAGGGGTGGAATCAGGGTGATTCTTCAACCCCCTGAAACCAAAAATGGCATTCCAGGCTTAGATGCATTTTTCTAGGGGAAAGTCCAGGACTATGGTCCAGTCCTCAAGTGGCACTCAAGCCTCAGAAGGCTAAGAAGCTCTGATTCTCAGCAACAACAATCCAAGTGCCTAAACATTCGCCAAGCTCTCAAGTCAGAGTTACAGGCCTTCCTGTGGGGTGCCCCGTGCTCCCCATTAAGTTTTGACGGATGTTTGTGTTTCTAGTAGTCATCTGGCATCACTGGGATACTCTCGTGGCATCTCTGGAATGTTCCTCCCTTCTGCCACATCCTGAGACCTCGCAAACAAACCACCAGGCTCCTCTGTGGACAGTGGGCTCCCCTGTGGCCATCTCTCAGGGGCTTTATCCTTGAAGATCATGAAAAGCACAAGGCTGAGCCTCCCACAAGTCACTGGGGACCAGAGACACTCTTCTGGTAAGAACCCGTGCTGGTTTCAGCAGAATGGCTTACAGTGCACTTCTTTGCTAAGGAAAGAGCACAAGAGGAACAGGCTGGAGGGGATAGAAAACAGGCCGCAGCTACAGTTGTGGTCCCCAACCTACATAATCAGAGTGGCTACCAGGAGCCTGTTAGAAGTGCAAATCCTATGGCCAAGCCCAAGCCCATTAAAGCAGAAACCGGGGGTGGTGGACACCCTGTCTTTTCACAAGCCTCCCAGGCGCTTCTGATGAACCACTGAGCTGCAGGTCTGGTTTACTGCAATGCTCATTAGTGTCTGATGAGAGAGCAACTGGGACAATCGATCAACCATTGACTCCCAGCCTCAGCTGCACATTAGAATCACCCTGAGAGTTTAAAAACCCCAATGCCCCAGCTGTGCTCCAGGCCAATTACATAGGAATCTCAGAGGGGGACCCAGGCATTGACATTTTTAAAAGCATAGTAGGTCACTATAATGTGCGGCCAAAATTGAGCACCACTGCAGTCAATGAAGGTATTCGCAAGATGCTCTATTTTGAATGCCTGTGAGAGCTTTGTTTTTAAACAGGAACAATTTACATAATGTGGATCCTTCTGGGTATCCACTCCAGCCTGTCCTCATGGTCACCATAGGATTGCCAGAGCTCCAGCTCTCACGTTAGTGTTCCAGGAAGAAAAAACTGAAAGAATAAAGGACAAAAAGGGTAGTTGCTCTCTCTCTTAATCCCCTTTAAAGAACACACCTGGAAGCCCCACCTGAAGGTTCTGCTTTAATCTCATTGGCCAGAACTGTGACATAGGATTACCCTCAGCTGCAAGGGAGCCTGGAAAATGCAGTGTTTTAACTAGGCACCTACCACTGTGAACAAAGTTGGTTTGTTTCTAAAGATGGGGGAAATGGATATTGGGTAGAGAGAATGCATAGAGGGTGCTTTTTTTCTCTCTTCTTCAGGGGACTGTTCCGGTACTGGGGAGGCAGAGATATGATCTTGTTGTAAGACTGGGAAAGAGAGGACAAAACAAAGTAGTTTTTAATTCTTTCCATTCCCACTCTAAGGCTTTTCAGAATCAAAGGTGAAGCAGAGCATAGCTTTCTCTTCTCATCCAAGGAGGGGGAGGTGAGTCGCAGCCCTGGAGTGACATGGAGCATGGGGGAGGGGTGGGACCAAGCACGCATTCTCTGAGCTCCCTGATCTTCAGCCAAGACTGGGGGGGGTGTGACTCAGTGGGGTGGGGAGGGTTCTCTGAGACCATGACTTTTGAGCACAGATCTAAAAGGAAAGAAAGGGAGAGCCAAGAGAAGTTTCCAGAAAAATGCCCAGTGAAAGGTAAAAACTGAAGGGATTATTCCACTAATTCAGAGAAACATGCCTTATCTGCCTTTTAAAGGGGCAGGGGTGGTTTTCCTTCAGCTTCTCAAGCCCACCACCGGGATGGAGAGAGGAGAAGGTGATTCACGGGTGCAGGACCACGTCTAATATAAACCTGCAATCTGGTGCAGCGAGGCGTCGGTTTGATTTATTGGTTTCTATAACGCAGATGTGGAAATCATAGTCAGGACTGTGTTGACCTCCAGGACTAATTATATCGTGAGCAAGATGTGTAACCACAGATGAACGAGGACAAAGCCGACAACCTCCTGGGGAGCCTACGCAGTACCATGGGCATCGAGAGTCACAGGCAGGCTTTTCCGCGGCCCATGGGTTCTGAGACAGGTGCTGGGCTACCTGCAAACAGTGCCTCCCAACCCACCCCGTGGAAGTTCATCCTGCGGGATTTCCCCACTTCAGTCTGGTGCTGCCATTTCTGCTGTCCCTCAAGGCTGAAGTGACCTATGTGCAGGGTTGGCCCCTGCTCTGCAGAGCCGTCCACCCCCATCCCGGGGCTGCCCGGAGAGGGAAGTTTCCAGATGCTGTAGTGGGCAGACCCCGTATGGGTTCGGCCTTGCTCGTACTTCCGCTTTCCTTCCATCTGTGGTCCCGCCAGCCTTCCCGTGACTGGCCCCTGACCCCCCTTAGCCATGGTGTCTTTCTTGGGCCGTGCCCTCTCCTGCTGGTGGCCCTGCTCTCCGCTGCTCCAACGTGCCTCCTTCCGGGGCAGCTCTACTCCTCCCAGGCCCAGCCGCTCAGTTTGTCTGCCGCCAAGCCTCCAGCACCTCCTTCTTTAAAGTCTTTTTAATGAAACGTTTTTTAATGAAACTATTAATTTTAAGACCATTGTAGACACACAAGCAGTTGTAAGGAACAATAGAAAGATATCCTGTACACCCTTTACCCAATGTATTTTCCCACATGGCAACGTCTTGCAAAACTGTATAATACAGCATCACAACAAGAATATTGACGTGGAAACTGTCAATATTCAAAATATTTCCAGCACCTTCCAAAGCCACAGAAACAAGCCGAATCTCTGGCCTGCGGTCAAAGACACCGCCTCCAGCGTGCTCACGCCTGCTCCTCCTCCTGCCTCCTTCAGCCAGATGCCTCCCGCCTTTCCAGGTGAGCTGGGCTGTGCTCCTAGGAGGATGTCTCCTTCTGCCTGCTTCTGAGCCTCCGCTCTCAGCGTCTCCCCGTGGAGACGACCTTTCTTCCCTTTCTCTGCTGAGCTGTCCTCTCTTTTCATGCTCTTCTCAAAATTTACTTCTTGCAGAAAGATGGAAGATGACAGAGTAGCTGGAAGCGGGAAGGGTGATGGATCAACGCTACGCTTGCCTAAACCCAGCATGCAGATGGTGCGGAGGGACTCGTCACACTCCTGGGCCAGCTCCGGCCCAGAGGGCACCTTGGTGCTTGAAAGTGGGTGTTTTTGAGTATGCAAATCTTGATAGTCTAACCCCCTTAAGAGACTGGGAGCTGGGACTAATAGAGAGGCTGTATAGTCAGGGACCCATAAAACACTGAAGTGGCTTTTGAAAACTGAAGCCAAAAAAGAATGCATTATATAAATCCATCATATCACACGATCTTCCCTCATTTTACTTTTTCTTTTTTTGCAATATCAACAGTAGGAGAAAAAATAGTTCATTTATAGGTGTAGGTCTTTTTAGGTATTTTATTGTACTGCGTTCCCTAGAGAATAGTAAAATCATTTATGAAACTCCGCTACTTTGAATGAGACACAGGTATTTCTAGATAGTTTCTTCAGGCTAAACAATATATGAAAGTTTAGTTGTTATAGTAATGATTCATATTTATTGAAATCCATGCTAAGTCAGTTGTTTCTTTTTGTCCATAATTTTCACAACCCTGCGAGATGGGTGTCATTATCCTCATGTATCAGATGAGGAAGTGGGGAGCTGAGGGATGCGGTCACGCTCTAAGCTTGCTCAGCTGGGAAGTGTTAGAATGAGGACCGGAGCCCGGTTTGTTTCCAGAGATGGACGCCTCACTGCTCACCATGCTGCCTTCTTGCTTTAGGATGTGGAAATGAACAAAAAGAATGAACTGTCTGGAGGTAAACTTGATACATAAAGAAACTAGAAAACCGTTCCAACCCAAATCATCATCTGCCTTTGGGCACTGGGGGGGGGGGAGGGGGGGAGGACAGGGGTCGATTCAATAATTATTTATTAAGTATCTACTATGTTCCAGGCAGTTCTAGGTTTTACAGATACTCCCTTCTCTATCCTCAGAGCTCACATTCTAATGGGGCAGATAAACACTAAACATAATAAGTTGCCCACATGGTGGATTAGAAGCTGGCACGAGCGCAGGGGCATCTAGGAGGGAAAGAGTGAGACCTACAGGCTGGTGTTAGGATTTTAAATCGGTGGTCAGTCGGGGAACAGTTTGCTCAGTTAGGATGTGGGGAAAGTCACGCCATGGGAGGGCTGGGCAGGGGAAAGGCAGCCCCAGGAAACCAGCACAGACACCAAGGAAAGTGCCGTAGGCAGCTTGTCACAGGGAAGAAGCTACTACCTCATCATTCCATAGACGTGGGTAGGAAAAGAGGAAGTGACGGGAGGAGGGAGAGAAGGGAGAGGGTGATGGAGGTGAGATGAGATATCCCATTCAAATTGCTTCTAATACTTCTGGGCCCTGAAATAGATGCCCACAGACTGGCTTTTCTTGATTATAACTGATTTAGAACATGTGACTTGGGGAGCCCCTGTGATGATTTCTATCTGGGACCATTTAATCCTCTCATGAAAAACAATTTTAAAAAATTCTTGATTTAGTGGGACAATGAGAACCTGTAAATATTTGCTTGTCACATCATAAAGCTGACGCCTGTGCTCATGTGACTGATCACAGAGATGACTTTGGCATCCATCCAAACTTTACACAAGTTTTATTGTTTGTTTGTTTTGTATTTTTCTGAAATGAGAAGCAGGGAAGCAGAGAGACAGACTCCTAAATGCACCTGATCAGGATCCACCCGGCATGCCCACTAGGGGGTGATGCTTTGCCCATCAGGGCATTGCTCCATTGCAACTGGAGCCATTCTAGTGCCTGAGGCAGAGGCCATGGAGCCATCCTCAATGCCCGAGCCAACTTTGCTCCAATGGAGTCTTGACTGCAGGAGGGGAAGAGAGAGATAGAGAGGAGAGAGAAAGAGACAGAGAGAGAGAGAGGAGAGGGGGAAGGGTAGAGAAACAGATGGGCGCTTCTCCTGTGTGCCCTGGCCTGGAACTGAACCTTGGACTTCCACAAGCTGGGCCAATTTTACCACTGAGCCAACCAGCCAGGGCTACACAAGTTTTATTTAACACCAGCAAGCTCCCAAAGGGTCTCAGAGATGCGAGAGCAGAATTGGGAAACACACCCTGTGCCAGGAGGCCAATGAGGGTCTAAATGGGGAGAGATGCCAAGCTATTCACTTACATACCCGTGGTCCAGTGGAACAGAATGCACACAGAGGATATGAACCAAAAATGGTTGTAACAAGCTCCTCCCATCTGCAGTCAGTTGAACACATGCCCAACACACACACACATACACCCCTATCTATATATTTAGAAAAGAGAACACTTTCTAGTTAGAAATAGTCATTTCTTTGGACACTCTTGATAAGAATCTACTGCAGCACTTTGCTATGACTAGGCTTACCAGAGAGCATGGCTGGGAGGCACAGGCACACGAGGTCACATGACACACGAACGTAAGCCGGGATCCACGCATCCAGCACGAGATCTTGCCAGAACATGACGCCTGCTGGCAAGAGCTTACTGTGTCCCTGCCATTCTCATTAGGGAAAAAGCTGCTGTTGAAAACAGGCTCTTTTTAACGAGGTGTTCATTTATTTTTGTTATCTGCCTATCACAAGAGATTCACTGTTGAGCCCTTTGGGAAACAGAGACACAAACATGTGTGACCACCCTGCAGACATCAGGCACCGAAACCCCAACCAGACCCGTCCTAGCTCAGAGCCTGGGTTGAGCCTTCACTGTGTCCATAGACTCTGGACACTGCTCACCTACCAGACCAACGGAAAAATCAATAGAAAGTGGGCATGAGCTCAAACAGTGGCAACGCATGTGGGCATTTCGGAGACCTCAGCAAGCTACCTTCGGGGTAAGAGAGCTCACCACACACTCATCATTAATTGATTTCTAGAGATACAACAATAACAATTCATCTTAGAACAGGAGGTCAGAGTTTGGGTGGCTGGACAGATGGCCACACAGCCTGGCAAAGGCCATCCCTGGGAGCCATGGCTGGGCCAAGTCCCACTGCGGCTGCCCCTTCTGTCCCTGGTCATCTGAATGTTTTTATTTATTTATTTATTAGATTTTATTTATTTATTTTTAGAGAGAGAGAAAGGGAGAGAGAAGGGGGGAAGAGCAGGAAGCATCAACTCCCATATGTGCCTTGACCAGGCAAGCCCAGGGTTTCAAACTGGCGACCTCAGCATTCCAAGTCAACACTTTATCTACTGCACCACCACAGGTTGGCCCCTCTGAAAGTTTTTAAACAGAGAAAATAAGAACAAACACTAAGGGCACTTAGAAGACAACCTAAGCATCTGTGAACAGAGGAAAGGACAGCTCTGTCCAAGAGGCACTCCATGAGCTCATTGCAAAACCAAGATAGATCATGTTACTCATATGTACATATGTGTGTGAGTAAATGTGTATTATAGATGTATGTGTGTATACAGGGTGGGCAAAAGTAGGTTTACAGTTGAGTACATGCAGTTTATCCTTATATTATTATTAGTTGCATTATTTTCCACACAGACTACTGTAGACCTATTTTTGCCTCATCCTTTATATACTAATTCTAATCAGTATGTGCCCTGCACCTTTTGCAATTGTGGAACTTTCTAGAACTCCACTGCTATACACATCTGTAGGATCTCTATGGGGAATGGAGGATGCAGGTGGCCTTATAGAAAACTGAGGACTTGGTCATTTGTAGCCTGGCAAATCGCTTCCAAAGCAAGGCTGGAGAGGCAAATTCTATGAGAGTCTGAGTTGTGGCTAGCTGAGGGGTCTCCTCCCTCACATCCCTTTCAAAACAAAAAGTCCCATCTCTGTTCTCTCTTTTATCAGAACCCCGTGCCAAGGAGAATCGTGTTTTGAAGCAGAAGTCAGGAGTCCCCTGAAGCCAGAGGCGGATTTAACGGCGGACACACCTGGCGGGCACGTGCCCTGGGCCCCGACTTCTGAAGGGCCCCCCAAAACCCCAACTTTACACTTTGTTCTAATGAAGGAGGGGCCCTTCATCGGGCCCTTAGGGGCCCAATATTTTCTTCTGCGCCCTTGGCCTCAACTGACCTTAATCCGCCTCTGCCTGAAGCCCATGTCCCCTCCCCCCCTTGAGGCTGGCTGGGTGACTGGGTGCCCCTTCAGCAGACAGTTATTTGAACCTAGTTCTTCTCACTCCCCTCCACATTCCAGGCCCCTCCCACCCATGGTCTCCACGCTCGCTCAGTGTGGTCCCTGGCCTGCATGGATCCTGCTAGAAAGGCAGCATCTTGGGACCCACCCCAGACCTACCAGGTCAGAACCTGTGTTGGCACAAGATCCCAGGTGACTCGTGGGCACTTTCCACTTGGGAAGCATTAACCATGCTGCTCAGAGGAGGCCTAACAATTCTTTCGGATATGATTAGGGTGTCGTTAAAAATCATGTTGAAAAACATCTGCAAAGGCTATGTGCTCTGGGGTTCCAACGATAGGAGATACAGAAGGGAGCAAAACTACGGAGACAGTATAAAGATCCCTGGTTTCCAGGGTGTCAGGGGGTGAAGAGGAGGAACCAAGGGAAAGAAGTTTAGCGCAGTGAAACTATGCTGCATGATGCTGGTCTAGCAGATGCATGTCATTACATGGATGTCAAAACCCAGCAAGCGTGAGCGCAGTGATCCCTGATGGAAAAGATGGACTCAAGTTCATCACAAAACACAGTTGCAAATGCGTTCTGCTCCCGTACACTTCCTAGCGAATCACTGACCCTGAGGGCGCGTGAAATGGGCACTAATTCTACAGAACAGGTGTCTGTGCTCATAGACGCATCTCACATTTTTTGTTTAAATACGAATTTAATGAAACAGAACATTATTAACTGGACGTATGAATAATGACGTGAAATGGCCTCCTGTTTCAAAAGGCCACCTCCGGCCACACTAGCATATTCTACACCAGTGCAACCACTTGACCTGATAAAGGAATTCATGTTTCCTGCTTATTTAGCAGCTGGAAGTATCTAGAAATCTTGAGGTGAGGAATGGGAGTGGGGAGGATTTGGGCTGCGGACAGACCCTCGCTCAGCACCAAGTCCCAGACAACACGACAACGTGCAAATAAATACACATATCGACACATAACTCGAGGTTGGTAAAAACGCTACAGGTAGATACAAAGGTGGACTGTCCCTGAGACAGACGGTCCATTCAGTCTCTCCAAAAGTCTGGTCAGCAACCCTGCTCCAGACTCACTGCAACGAAGACCAAGATCCCACAGGAAGGCTTTAGACACAGCTGGGAACAAGGGTTGTCACAGCGCCCCCTGAGGCGTGCGCTCTCTCCAGGAGATGTCAGATGACCACTCGCACGCTGCTGTGCTGCTAGACGGTGGCTGTCAGTTCCTGTGGGGTGCTAGGTTTTCTTTTCTGCTGGGGTCCCGGACACCGTCTTCTTTGCTGCTGTGGAGTTCGGCTGGCTTTTGCTCTTCGTGACGCTCGGTTTCTTCTGTTTCTGGTTGTTGTTTTGAAGCGATTTCAGCCCCAGCATTTTGCAATACTTGTTACACTGGTGTAGTGCTTTAAACTGTTCGATGAAGGTCATGGAACAATTGCCTTTAAATCCTTTGTACCTGTGAGTTTGAGTGGGAGGAAACATAATTTGTGAAAAAACAGGACACTTCACCCGTTTTAAAAGACTCTTTGAAGGGAGACAGTCACGGTGCATGGAAATATATTTATTCCTAAATTAGGCAAGAATGGCCACGTGGTCGACACACTATTGATAGAAAAAAAAAACATCTTGTGGAATTAAGTAAAGGCAGAGACCCATTGGTCAAGGCCTATGATTATGCAAATGACTAGGACCGGTGAGGTGAAGATTCTTGCCCTTTTACTTGTAGTCATAGTGACTAGCGCTGGACCACCTTGATAAACGTTAGAAGATATCCTGGCACTCTGGAAACGACCCCATCCTAACCAGAGATTCTGAAGAAAAAAATTCTAGAACTTTGGGGCTGGACAAAAATGTTTTCTTTAAACCCTTTAATTTACCGCTAAACTAATTTAGGCTGAGAGGTTGTGAGGCCAGCCTCAGAAAACACAGCAAGTTGATGGGAGACAGAAGAGTAGGCTGCAGCCCCCTGAGCCTCCCTCCTGCCAAAAGAGCTCTCTCCTGTGACACCCAGCCTTCTCCCCAGGAAGAGAAGCAGCGTCTGGCTTTGGACTGGGCAGGCTTGGGAGGGGCCATGTGGCCCCTCTGCCTGGGTGTAGTCTCAGGGGCTGTTTCTTTGGTGGGCAGCGCCCTCTGGAGGCTGGTAGAGAGGAGTCAATTCTGCTTACACCTCGTAGACATGTGGTTCTGTACTTCCCACCTCCAGGACTGTCCAGCGACCTTTCTGCTGTTGTACTCCACTCAGCTTGTGGTGATTTGTTATGGTAGCTCTGCAACTCTAAGACACTGCAATAGAGAACCTTGTACTTGGGGACTTTCCCACACATTTCTATTTCTAGACACTTCAGCTCTGTGGGATTTTACTAACCAGGTCTTTTTTGTCCTTAACTTCAACTCAGCGTAATGTTCTAGCCTATCACTTTGTTAGTCTACTTGTCCTCACTCACTGTCTAGAGAAATGGAACGATAACCCTATTGCATTGAGCCTCTTTTCTGGTGCGTGGGGGGCATACACATTAGCCTGGAGTCCTATGGAAAGACTGATTCGTGTTGGGCAGGTCTGGGGTGGGATCCACACTTCTGCATTTCCAACAGGCTCTGATGCCACTTGAAGCAGCGGGTGACCAAGTGTGAGCGACCTCAAACCAGCCCTGTTTGAGTTGGAAACATCTTTACAATGGAACTGGAACACAGGTGTATTTTTTCTCTTGAAATGTGTGTCACACAACATCATAAAACCGCACTGTAACATTCCACTAAGCAGGCAGCTAGGAAGCTATTTCCACAGTCTCCGCTCTCACCTGACACAGAGTTCTTCAATCAGGCACACCTGGCTGTAGTGTGCGGCACAGGTGTTCCGGCTTTAACAAACCAGAGGCAAGGCCTTCCACCCAAAGACAGCGACCCGCTGTCTGGTGGCCGTCTGGACCCAAACCGACAGTATCTCCCAGGTAAGCATGGACTCGCTATGTGTTGAAACTGGCTGGGCTGGCTTCTTGATGAAAAAACCACTTTCTTTTTCCTCTCATCTGGAGAATGGCTGCACCTTTCAGACTCATACAGAAACGGCCAGTGGACAGCCTGGCTGGTGGCTCTCCCAGCCCGTCCCAGCCTCCGGGGCAATGGAGAGCCCGGGACGCACCTGGAGCCGGAGGGACCGGACAGAGCTGCAGAGACCCCCAGCCCTATGTTGCAGGAATCAGGGTTCCTGTCTGTTTTCACCAAGAAAACCCGACAGAGAAGTCCCACACTTTGGTAACCCTTTTTTTTTTTTAATTTTATTTTATTCATTTTAGAGAGGAGACACAGAGTGAGAAAGAGAGAGAGAGAGAAAGAGAGAAAGGGGGGAGGAGCTGGAAGCATCAACTCCCATATGTGCCTTGAGCAGACCAGTGCAGGGTTTTGAACTGGCGACCTCAGTGTTCCCAGGTCGATGCTTTATCCACTGCGCCACCACAGGTCAGGCTGGTAACCCTTTTAAAAGCAAGCCCGACGCTAGAGATCACCCACGTTTTCCTTTGCTAGCCTTTGTAAAGAAAACGTTAATTTCTTGAGAATGGCTACAAGGACAGAGAATTAAAATAAACCCCGAGTTTGGTGGGTGTGCATGTGCGCGTGCCTGTGTGTGTGTCACATAAAGCCTGGGTCTGATTGAATGGGCGAGTTTATTTTAGTTTTTCCTTTTTCGTGGCTGCAGGACTAGAGCTGGGCACATTAAGGTCAGTAGAGCCGGCTTTCTCAAGGCCACCATCCTCCGCATGCATCTGCCTTGCTGTTTGGACCTTTGTCGCCTCACGCGTGCGTCCCTGCCGGGAGCGAGCCATTTGTGATTCTGTCCGGGATCCCCTAAATGTGGTTTCCCTGCCATGCATCCCTGCACACGATGCTAGCTGGTGACCACACAGAGGGACGTCCTTTGTGGCTATTCATGCCAATCCTATTTTGGTCCTGGGTTTACTGACTGGGAAGAAAGAAACCGGCTCAGGATGCATCTCTTTGTTTCACTTCAATCAGCGCGGTGAATTGGGCTGTTAGGGGGAGCTATTGCGGACAAAAAGGTTGCCTCTGCTGCCCTCTGGTGGTTAAATTGTAATCTCGCCATCTCCCCAGAATCTCAGCCGCTGGCTAGGAAGGGGCATGTGTTTGCAAGAACCCACTGTGACAGGTGCAGGTCTGTTCCGCTGCAGGCGCCAAAACCAGTTTACCCTGGTTTTGGTTTGGTTAGGTTAAACTTCTGAATCCTCTGCTACAGAATTAGACGTTTTTTCTTCTCTCCTTCAGACTTCTAAATGGCTGAACAATTTCAAATCAGAAATATGTTCAACAGTTTTCTTGTTGGGTCTGCCTAGAAATTGGATTCTCAGACATTGAAACAGTCCTGTTTGCCAAACTTTGCAGCTTGACGTTTTCGTACTCAAGGCTGATGGGTGTTGAGGGTCAGGGGATGCATTTCATGACATATTCAGACTGCTGGCTCCCAGGATTGATATGACGTACTTCTGTTTTAAAGAGCATACTACCGGTAGAGTTGCGTTAAAATGAATAAGTCATGACCATTCCCTATTTTGTTTTATGAGATTACAAGTAACTATCCTCAAAATACTACCACACCCTCTGACTTCACAAAATAAGAGAATAAGACAGGTCGCATTTGAGGGTTGTCAGCAGTCATGGTCCAGGTTGAGACACAGGGACTATTTTCTTTAAATGACCCAATGGCTCCTCTTCCTGCAAAAGATCCTGCCCACTGTTGGCCAAAACAGGGTGAGCCCTAAATTTGGGAGGAGTTTTTTCTTTCTGTTTTAAGTAATCCAGAATACTGTTTATTATCATTATCATTACTATTATTTTTAAGTAAGTCAGATTTGCCCCCTCATTGCTTCTGCCGTCCGTGCTTTGAGATCTTTCCAATGAGTCTAGAGGGCCACATGAGCTGCCACCTATACATAAATCATGGCTGCTTAGGTCTGCACCGCTCCGGGTGCCTGGAGAACACGCTACTCTCCCTGCCCGTGCAGAGGCACGAAGCACAGGAAGGGTGTTTGCCAAGAGTAAAAAGAACGTGCTTCATCAAAGGATCGTCACCAGTCTTCTCTCCTGCCCTCTGGAAGCCCCCCACAATGCTTCCCCATGCCTTCTACCCCATTCGTGAGGGCTTCCCCCTGGACCTCTCTCGGTCTGTCTGCAAGCTGCCTATGAGCCTTTCCCAAGCCTCTCCTCACTGGCTGAGCTCCACCCCGCAGCTTTGGCCTCCACCGGAGAGTTTCTTCAACCGGATCTCACCTCCAGACATCCAGGCCCTGCCCTTTTCCCCGGGGAGGACCCTTCCTCCAGGCTGCCCCTGCCTGTTGGCAGGCAGGTAGCCCGTCTGCTGCACCACCTGCTCCTTCCCTTGGGAAGTAAGAGGGTTGGACATGTTTGTTGGTTTTCACTCCAGAGCAGAGGGGTTTCCAGGGGGTCTCCAAAGAGATCTCCAGACCACCCCTTGTGCTCTGTGTGCTCTGATTGGAGGTTCCCCTTTTATCAGTTCTTTTAACTAGGATTCTAAAAAATGTTTCTTTGTGGGGGGGTGGAGGTGGGAGAATTGCGACTCAAAAACAAAAGTTAAAAAAGAAAAAACAACAGGATGATCTAATGTCCATTTGAAGCTCTCAGATGCTGCAGAAGGCCCTTCTCTCCCACCTCCTGCTCCCTTACCACTCATTGCAGTCACACCTTATAGACATTCTGCAGCGGGCTCCAGCCATTGTTCTTCTAATGGGACTTGGGCAGCTGTCCCAGGCCAGACGAGTCACATTAAAGCTGAGAACAAAACTGAGGAATTGGATTTCTCTTCAAATCGGGAGACAAATCCAATCTGGGTTTCCTGCAAGCTATTAAAATGCTTTTAGAAGATGTTTTAAATAATCATGCTCTTAAGCTTGTCTTAGTTCTTGCAACTTCTTGGGGGAAGTTTCTGCTTTGCTTTGGTAGAAAGTTGTTCTAAACAATGGTATGAAATTGGACTATTCTGGTGTCAGGCCGGGTCATGGAGGAGAAAGAAAAATGGTATTTATCAAGCATGCACTGAGCAGCAGAGACTAGATATAGATTAACTAGGGGAATCCTTGAGACGGCCCCTGAGTCCCTATTGTGTCGGTCAATGGCTGCAACAACTTAAGAGTCACGTGCCCACATGGCTGGTAAGACAAGAACCCAGCACGGAAACCAGGTCTGGACAAAGCCTGGATTTGCAATGTTCCACAGGGAACATGGCATCAGTAAAGGAGAGCTTTACTTGGGAAATTCTTCTGGGGCCCCGGGGCATCTCTATTAGTAAGGATTCTAGTTTCTTTTCTTTTCTTTCTTTCTTTCTTTCTTTCTTTCTTTCTTTCTTTCTTTCTTTCTTTCTTTTTGTGTGTGTGTGTGAGACAGAGAGATAGAGAGAGGGACAGATAGGGACAGACAGACAGGAAGGGAGAGAGATGAGAAGCATCAATTCTTTGCTGCAGCTCCTTAGCTGTTCATTGATTGCTTTCTCATATGTGCCTTGACCAGGGGCTCCAGCTGAGCCAGTGACTCCTTGCCACCTCAAGCCAGCGACCTTAGGCTTCAAGCTGGCAGCCTTGGGCTTCAAGCCAGTAGTAACTTTTGGGCTCAAGCCAGAGACCATGGGGTCATGTCTATGATCCCATGCTCAAGCCAGTGACCCCATGTTCAAGCTGGTGAGCCCATGCTCAAGCCGGATGAGTCCATACTCAAGCCGCGGACTTGGTGTTTTGAACCTGGGTCCTCTGTGTCCCAGTCCAACACCCTATCCACTGTGCTACTGCCTGGTCAGGCTCCAGTTTATTTTCTCAATGTGGGAACCTGTCCAGGACAATGACTGACCAGATGGGATGCTAGGACAGCATGCCTGCAAAGGTACTGCTCTGACAAACCAGGATGCCCAGTCACCCTTATCATCACACGGGCCAGACAAATTCCTATGACACCAAGAAGCAAGGCTGCCACTGGGAGAATTGGAAGTAAGTGGCAGGACCGAAAGTTTAACCCATGTCGCCCTCTACCATTCCCCCCCACCCCCGCTATATCATACCCCCTCCTGACGTGCTGTCTTCCTGAGCCCAAGGCCATGACCAAATTCCCTACCCTGACTCATGACATTTAGGACACAGGTCAGCACTGGGAATGGCAACAGTTCCAACACATTTTATTATCCTGAGCAATTTTTCAGAAGAAAAGATATCCAAACTGCATCTTAGTTCTAAAACCAAATTGGTCACTCTGTGTGGTGGGTGGGAACTTTGTGACTCGGATTTATTAATCCAGAGGTTAAAAGAAAGAGATGGTCCCCTGTCCACTTTTCCCCCAAATCCCTCTCCTTCGTCCTTCAGTAAGGCTGGGGATTAGTTTACTTGTCACAGCATTGTTGATCCGGGGAGCTGAAGTGACCAGAAAGCTCATGCGGCTAAGTCATTACCAGCATGGGGGAGAATGCTGTCTCAACCCTATGCTTTTATTTTCCCTGTTTCCGACACGTTGACATCTGGGACCTTACTGGCCCTGGAGAGGCTGCCCCTCCCCGTGGCTGGTGTGGCTGGCTAATTCCTAGAGAGAGTAAATGACTGGCTTCTAGAACGCCTTTCATATGCAAATTAACCAATCCGGAGCCTGCCCTCACCTCCTCCTCTATTGGGGTTTCACATTCAGGGCCCCTAGCTCCCCAGCATAGGCCCCAGGCAACTAGGGACAGCCCCTACTCCCCAGAGCCCAAGCCCGCTCCCCAGTCCTTCCCATAGAAACCACAATTAGGGGGCTTGCCCACATTTTCCCCCGACTCCTCCCCCACTCCTCCCCTGACCCCTCCCCCTGACTGATGCTGGCGCTCCGCCTCTGTTCCCCCTCCCCTCACGGCTCCCCACGGTGGCATGGCCTGTCCCACCCCTTCCAATGGCCATTATCTCCTGACCTGTTGGCCTCATCGTACCTGACCAATAATAACCCTTATGTTTCAAAATAGAACCCATCTCTTCAGAAACTGATTTGCTTTCGACTTCCACCTCCTTAGAAAAGGGCCTAGTTCCTGGGAACAGCAGCAGTGGGCAAGACAATGGCAGCTCCGATCCAGAACTCTGTTTTCACCAAGAACCACAGAGAGCTTGCCACCCCCCACCCCCCACGCCATGGGCACGCGGGGCAGCAGGCCGCTGGGGGGCACACTGTGACAGGGGCGTCATGGTGCACCCCACGCAAGCAAGGAGCAACACAACCTTCCACAACAAGCCGAACAAGCAGTCACATCCCTGCCTGAGCCATTTACTCCTGTAAACATCACCATGGAAGTCTGGGAGCCACCTAAAGGTAGTTTGGGGAAAAACGGTACATAAAAATAGCAAACCGAATTATTGTATTCAATTGATAAATATATACTGTATATGTCATTAAATATATATGTATATTTACTGATGCATCTAATAGTGAAGATATTAAATGGAGAAAAAGAGAACATTCCTAGTTAAAGGCAATCTCAGTAATGCCAGCATTTCCCCCATGGCATTCCTGTTAGTAATTAATCTTGAAATGTCTTGCAGAGTTCTTATTTGTTTCAAAGTTAGGATGCAAATGTGTTTCCTTGGGAGGACACAGTCTGTAAATGTTTTATGTAACTGAGAGAAACGAGTTAAATTTGTCACCCACAGTGAGGACAAGATACCTGCTTTGCCCACGTGGGTCAGACCGTGTCTGCCCAGAAGGTGGTTGGAAGCCCAGATTTGAATGATAAAATGCACTTGATTTTATTTATTTATTTTTTTTCTACTTACCCTTTAGCCAAGGTTGCTATGCCAACATCAGTTAACTTCATTCCTACACCTACAGGAAGGGAGAGCAAAGACAGAATTTGTGTCACATGGGCTGCTCAGAAAGGACAGGGTGGGGTAGTGACAGCCCCTTTCTGCATAAGCACACACGGTCCTCGGTCCCATCTGCAGAGGCCTCTCTCATGGTTGACAACCGTGTGGACACACATGCAGTGTCATGGGGCGACACAAGGAAAGCAGGCCTCTGACGCAGCAGTTCAGGGGAGTCCTGCCTGTCTAGGGTGGTGGCTGTGGACACTTGTGCCAACTCAGTGGACCTCTGCTTCAATCTCACCATTGCAACCTAGCAACAGACCTTTGATGGCAAGGCACAGGGGCCACAGCGCCACCCCACAGTCTGTCTGGACCAGCAGACACCTGGCCTGAGTCTTGCCTGCTCCTCTCTTGCCCCGACCCTTATCCTAGCTGAGCCAGGCCAGGATGGCTGTCTCCCCTGTGGCCAGCAGGTGACCTGGCAGCATGCGAACCAGTCTGGGCAGTGGATGAAAGACCCAACCTCCCACCAAAGTCAACCCTGAGATTGACCTAATGGCAAAGTTGTATAAACTGTTCCCCAAGGCTCAGGAAATGAACACTAAAGGGTGAAGGCTCTGATTCAGCAGATCCCACCTGGAGCATAGCAGAGATTCGGGTCATGGGGCTCCACCGACTGACTAGTCCAGCCAGAAGCAATGAACCCTGCCTCCCTGCAGAGCACCTGGGAGCCGAATTAGACACGGCACTTGGGTTGAGCCAGTGAGCGTTTTAAAAGCCTCTTTCACAGTTGGCAGTGAATCCATCTCGTCCTTTGAAAGCTGCTAACAGCTAGAACATGTGTAGAGATGCTTCACATAGCTATTATTACAGGGACTGTGCTTAAGGGGGAAAAAAAGACACCAAACTGCAAAAGCCCTCTTCGGACACCTTGTTTCCTGAAAAGTTATAGTGAAAATTCACAGCTCTATGCTGTATAGAAGTCCAAGTTTAAAAGTCATTTGGCAAATGGTCCTTGAATTTGAAAACTGCCCCTCATGGTTACCAGCTATCCCTTAGTTTAGAAAACTAGAATATGATTTTTAATAGGAAATGTCTCTCTTGGTTTAATAATTTGCAAGCAATTCAGCCCAGGTTTAAAGGTCTCTATGGGATAATAATTGAAATTCTCATGTGCAGCTGTTACCCTGTGTTGGGGATAATAGTAATCTACAGGTTGTCTCTGATGGGAGGGAAGAAGTAGGCAGCCATGCGAATTCATTCTGCAGCATTTGAGTTCTTGGGTCCTGTGGGGGACAACTGTTTAGGAGCGTTAGGGGTCTCACCAGCGTGCCGATCTTAGGCTTGGCTTTCACTTCTCAGACCTGTAGGAGCCACCAGGATCCTATCAACAAGCAAGGGCAACCAGGGAAGAGAAAACTTTTTTTTTTTTAAGTTTATTTTTTTCCAAGGACAGAGAGAGAGTCAGAGAGAGGGATAGATAGGGACAGACAGACAGGAACGGAGAGAGGTGAGAAGCATCAGTCATTAGTTTCTCGTTGCCCTCGCGACACCAAAGTTGTTCATTGATTGCTTTTTCACATGTGCCTTGACCGCGGGCCTTCAGCAGACCAAGCAACCCTTGCTGGAGCCAGCAACCTTGGGTCCAAGTTGGCGAGCTTTCGCTCAAGCCAGAGGGGCCCTCGCTCCAGCTGGCGAGTTCAGGGTCTCGAACCCGGGTCTTCCGCATCCCAGTCCGACGCTCTATCCACTGCGCCACTGCCTGGTCAGGCGGGAGGAGATAACTTTTAAGAATCTGAAAAGGTGATGGTTGTTTGGGTTTGTTTGCGTATTGAGTGTTAACTCTAGTGTCTCAGGAAATTGATACTGTGGATATGGCTTGGAGAATGGATGTGCTATCTTGTGGCATCATGACAAGGGCAATAAGATTTTTCCCAAGAGCAGCAGAGGGTAGATAAACACTTTCATGAAACAGCACATTAAGCCGCACACCTCATTTGCAGAGAGAGAGAGAGGTAATATTCTTGGAAACGAAACTAGCTGTGCAGGACACTCCAGGGTGTTACTTTTCAGTTGAAGAACTATATTTAATGCAAAATGTAATGGGCATCTGTGATTGCACCCCAGAGTCTAATTAGAATGGAGAGCCATCTGCTGAGAGCACATTTGGGAGTATGTGGCCAGGGATTATGGTAAAGCCAGTGGGGATGGCTGCCTTCAATTTGCAGACCAGCCCTGTCTGCAAGATTGTAACACTACTTCCTGGGTGGCCTTTGGGAGTCCCTCCTGGGAGACTTTGACTTTAGGAGACACTTGGAAATCTACTGCTGGCTTATAAATTTGTCGGTTAGTGCATAGAGCTCGGGGTTTGGGGTCAGAAATCATGAGTTCTAGTCTCGGACCCCTCTGCTTATTAACTGAGTGAGAGAAGGCAATTAAGTCACTGTCTCTGGGCCTCTGTTTTCTCATCTGTAAAATGAGGTCATAATAGCTTCTTTATAGAGTTATTTTGAAGATGAAACAAAAGTAATAGGATAAAAGGAGTGCAAAGAAGAACTAGTGAAATCCTAGGAAGGTCATTTCAGGCTCCTTTGTCACACCTTGCTTCTTTTTTTTTTAACACTTTGTTTCTGATGACACATTAGTAACACAGTCTGCTGGTGAAGGTGCTTCAAGGCACCCAGCATGCCCCCCTCTCTGCCTCCCTTCCTCACTCCCCACCCCCAGGGACATCCAGGCCCACAGCACCCCCGGCACCCCCACCAAGCTGCCTTCCTTACCCTGCATGTCTGTGACCAGGAGGCCACCACTGGTTTTCTGGTACACCCAGTGCTGGAAGGTACAACACTTCTGACCAGCTTCTGACTCTCTTCTCAAGAAGTTGATTTCCTTCCCATCCCTGATGGAGTACTTCACAAACTCCCCAATCAGCTCCTCCTCTACTGTCGCATACGGGATGTTGTGCTCAGGTCGATGGATAAGGAAAATAGGAATGATCCTGGAAGGGAAGAGGACGAGGGCACGCATCACGTACCCAGAGTGGCACAAAGACGTAGAGGCCATTCTACCCTCACCTGGAGGGGCCGGAAGCTACAAAATAAACCCCTGGTTCTAGGAACGTTAGACTAAAAATCCCTCCAATGGTTAGTCAATGAGTAAAACGATGTGTTTGTTTATTTATTGGCCCCTAGAGCTGGGCAGAAATGTCTCCTAGGCATGGAGTTAAATTGCTCATACAGAAATGAATGTCTCATTATAGTCACATCTCCACGACCCACTGGTCATGTGACTGTAATCCATTTATCCCTCCATAATACTTGCAACCTTCCATCCTTCCTTCTGTCCTTTCTTCCCTCCTTCCATTCAGTCCAGATATCAACAAACATCTATTCAGCCGCTTCTAGGTGTCAGACATGCCCCCAGACTCGATTCCAGGAAACAGCAATAAAGAAAGCGGCCCTCCTGCATGGATGTCCCATTGAAGTGAAGGAGATGACAGCGAACAAATAAATGTACATTGTGGCTACGTGCCAGCAGGAAAAACAAGGCAGTGGAGAGGAGCTAGGGGGTGCAGGAATGCGGGAGGGGCCACTATTTTATTTAGGACGGTCAGAAAAGGCCAATAAGGGACATTGAGCAGAGACCCGCAGGAAGTAGCAGTGGAGGCGTATCCATGCGCAGAGCCTTCAGCCAGAAGGTACGACAAATGGACAGGGCTCTGGGGCGGAAGCATTCCTGATGTGTTCACAGAGCAGTGAGGGGCAGTGAGCGAGGAGAGAGGGTGGCAGATGAGGGAGGGCGTGGAAGCCATCCTTGCAGGGGCAGGGGATCTGGTGAGCCATCTGAAAAACTCTGCCCTTTGTGCTGAGTTGGATGAGAAACCACTGGAGGATGCTGGGCAAAGGAGTGGCATAATCCCACGTCTGTGTTACCGGGATCGCTCTAGCACCATGTGCAGAGTGGTCTGCGGGAGGGCGGGGCAGAGTCGTGAGAGAGGGCAGGCCACGCAGAGAGCTGGCAGCCGGGCAGCACCTTCCCACACTGACCCGCCACTGCCACACGTCCTGGATGACCTCAACACCTCCTCCCCTGTCTCACCCTCAGCTGCTGACCCAGCTCCCTATTCCACTGAAAACTCCATCAACAAGCACAGAGCACGAACGCACCACCCCACACACTCCTGTCTCCCAAGGTCTGCGCCCACATCCTCCACCTCCCAGCCCCTCCTTCGAAGAATCTTTGCTCCTGCCAGGGCCACCTCCCCCATTGGTGCCTGGATCACAGCCCCTCCCATATGCTCCGGGATATGGCTCCAGCAGCTTTCCCTTGGCCGCATCATTCTCAATGGCGTAGCGGCATGCTGCAGTATCTTTGTAGCCTGTGTTGAGCCCACAACCCACTTCAATGACCAACTCAGAGTTTACATCAAAATGCAAATCAGTTGTAGGTGTGCTGTCTCCAGTGTCTCCTCTCCCATTCTCTCTCAAACCCACTCAGAGAGCCCTTCCTACCAAAGAAGCTTCTGTTGAGGCTGATGAGTCTAACGGTCTCTTTCTTGCCCTCACCTCACCTCACTTGCTGTCAGTGGCACTTGACTCAGTTGCTCTCACTCCTTTCTGAAACACCCTCCTCCCATGGCTTCCAAAAACTCGCCTCCCTAGCTACTCCTTCTCTGTCTCCTTTGCTGGGTACCCATCTCTCACCAACCTTGAGACTGCACCCAGCATGCTGGCAGAACTCTTCCCTCTCACCCACTGCAGGAAAACGACATGGACAGCGGGACGGACAGACCGTTGCCTATGGCCCAAATCTGGTCAGAAGCCTGCTTTCATTCAGCCCACAAGCTAAAAATGGTTTCTTAAAGATGAACGTTTGCAGTCAATTTTGTCAGAGAAAATACTAACTCTGAACCCGAATTAAGAAAAATGTTACTTGAAAATGAAAAAGAATTTCGTTCTTCTTATTAGTAAACCTATGTATCAAAAATTGTATTCAAAGAGAAGATGGGAATGGAGTAGGCGGACGTACCAACTTCCAACTCCTGGAACCAAAGTGGATTATAACTGAATTTTAAGAACCATCATCTGGATAAACCAACTTTGAACTAAACTAAGTGGACTCTTCAACCAAGGAACACTGAAGAGGCCACATTGAGACTGGTAGGAAAAGCGAAAACATGGAAAGAGCTGCCCAGCTCCCTGGAGCAAACGGCAGACTCGCGTGGTGGGAAGAGAGTTTAGTGGAGAGGGAGGGACTTGGGTCCCAGGAACAAAGTCCCAGCCTGCAGTCCCAGAGCCTAGAAGAGGTGTTTGGACAGAATTGAGCTGTGAAACAAGTGAGGATACTGTTTGTGTGAAAGAGACAGTTTTCTCAGACCCAGGATTCTTCTTAAAGAGACAGCGCAGAAAACCTCTCTAATAACCACCCACCCGCGGCTCCGGGGGATGGGGACAGAGGAGAGGACTGGAGCAGCGGGAAGAGAGTGTGGACTGGATGGCACAGGGAAAAACACTCTTAGGGAAAGCCACCCTAACCCCTGGGCTGAGTCACTTCCCAAATCAAAACCGACTATTTCCCCTAGAACTAACAATAACAGCAAAGGGAGACAGGACACCAGCCAAACAAGCTCTCCCGCGGCACCTAGAGCAGAGCTGCTTAGACGGAGGGAGCTTCCAGGACTATAGCATGGAGTATTAGGGTCTGAGCTGCAGTGCCCCTACCCACTCTGCTGAGGGCTTGCTGGAGGGACAGTGGTGGCGGGACGTGGAAAGGCGGTTCTGTCGGCGGGGGCGGAGGCCCAACCAGCTCAGTCTAGCCCAGCAGGAGTGGAGGGGACGTGTGAAAGCGGTCCGGCAGCTGCAGGCCTGCCTGCAGCCCCACCTGTAGGGGAAAAGCAGGAGGCTAGGAATGGGCAGAGATCTGCTGCTGAGCAGGGGCCTGTGGGCATGCAGCATCACCTGGCCACCAAGGTTTGTTACCCTGTGTGAGCTGGCCCTGACAGCAGGGGTGGGGCTAAAGCGAAAAAGGCGGAGGCTTGCAGTTGAGTGCACACCAGCAGCCCCGCCCAACCCGAGAAACCACAGCAAGCAGGCTCTGATCGCTGGGGCTGGGCGGAAGCCCGGGAACAGGTAGGGTCCGCAGCTGAGCAAGGGTGCTCACCACTACCCTTGGTGCTGAGGCTTGTGACTTGAGTGCAGTGCGCAACCCCACCTGTGGGGGTGAGGCGAAGGCCAAGACAGGCTGAGGCTTGTAGAACCGGGCACCAGAACACAGCCCCTCCCACGGAGGAGAGGCGGAAATCACAGCAACAGCCTCAGTGGGCTGGCACCGCAACAGCCATACCCAACCGCCCTAGGTAGCAGCAGAGGGGGTGGAGGGCCTGCAGACAGACCACACCTAGTGAACACAGAGGCAACACCCATTGGACTCCAGTGGCCACACCCTTCTTATACACAGACAAAATGGGCAGACAGAGAAATGCAACCCAAATGAATCAAGAGAAATCCCCAGAGAAGGACCTGAATGAACCAGATATAACCAAATTACCAGATGCAGAGTTTAAAATAATGATAGGATGTTCAAAAAGCTTAGAGCAACAATGGATAGTCATTATGAACACCTAAATAAAAAGATAACAAGTATAAAAAAGGAAATGGAAATAATAAAAAAATCAGAAATGACAAATATAGTATCAGAACTGAAGACCACAGTGGAAGGAATTAAAAGCAGGATGGATGAAACTGAGGATCAAATCAGCAAGTTAGAGGACAAAATAAACAAAGGCACAGAAGCAGAGCAGAAAAAAGAAAAGAGACTCAAAATATCTGAGGAAACTCTAAGGGAGCTCTGTGACAACATGAAGAGAAATAACATCTGCATCATAGAGGTTCCCAAAGATGAAGAGAAAGAACAAGGGATAGAAACTTTGTTCAATCAAATCATAGCTGAAAACTTCCCTAAATTAAGACTGGAAAATGTTTCACATGTTCAAGAAGCACAGAGAATTCCATTAAAGAGAAACCCAAAGAAATCTACACCAAGACACATCATAGTTAAAATACCAAAGCTAAGTGATAAAGAGAAAATTTTAAGAGCTGCTAGAGAAAAAAAGGCTATCACCTACAAAGGAGCCCCTATAAGGATGACATGCGACTTCTCAACAGAAACACTTGAGGCCAGAAGGGAATGGCAAGATATAATCAAAGTAATGCAGAACAAGAACCTACAACCAAGACTACTCTATCCAGCAAAGCTAACGTTTAAAATTGAAGGAGAAATAAAGAGCTTCCCAGACAAAAAAAGTCTCGAGGAATTCATTTAAACCAAACCAATTCTGTAAAAGATGCTAAGGGGCCTGTTGTGAACAGTTCAAAGGGAGGAAATAATATAGCAAAAGAAGAATACAGCTTTAAAGAATAAAATGGCAATAAACAACTACATATTAATAATAACCTTAAATGTAAATGGATTAAATGATCCAATCAAAAGACATAGGGTAGCTGCATGGATAAAGAAGCAGAACCCATACATATGCTATCTACAAGAGACACACCTTAAAACAAAAGATGCACATAGACTGAAGGTAAAAGGATGGAAAAAAATATTTCATGCAAATGGAAATGAAAAAAAAGCCGAGGTAGCAATACTTATATCTGACAAAATGGACTTTAAAACAAAGGCTTTAGTAAGAGATAAAGAAGGACACTACATAATAATAAAGGAAACAATTCAACAGGAAGATATAACCATTATAAATATCTACGCACCAAACATAGGAGCCCTGACATACATAAAGCAGACTTTGATGGATATGAAGGGTGAAATTAACAGCAATACTATAATAGTAGGGGATTTCAATACCCCACTAACATCACTGGATAGATCCTCAAGAAAGAAAATTAATAAAGAAACAGCAGACTTAAAGGATACACTAGATCAACTCAATTTAATAGATATCTTCAGAACTTTTCACCCTAAAGCAGTAGAATATACATTCTTTTCAAGTGCTCATGGTACATTCTCTAGGATAGATCACATGTTAGGACACAAAAGTGGTCTCAACAAATTTAAGAAGATTGAAATCATACCAAGCATTTTCTCTGATCACAATGCCATGAAACTAGAAATTAACCACAAAAGAAAAAATGAAAAATACTCAAACACTTGGAAACTAAATAGCATGTTATTAAATAATGAATGGACTAACAATGAGATCAAAGAAGAAATAAAAAAGTTTCTAGAAACTAATGATAATGAGCATACATCAACTCAAAATTTATGGGACACAGCAAAAGCAGTGCTGAGAGGGAAGTTCATAGCACTACAGGCATACCATGAGAAGCTAGAAAAAGCACAAATAAGCAACCTGACCCTGCATCTAAAAGATCTAAAGAAACAACAACAAATAAAGCCCAGGACTAGTAGAAGGAAGGAAATAATAAAGATCAGAGCAGAAATAAATGACATAGAGACTAAGGAAACAATACAGAGGATCAGTGAAACCAGGAGTTGGTTCTTTGAATAGGTAAGCAAGATCAATGAACCTTTAACTAGACTCACCAAGAAAAAAAGAGAGAGGACTCAAATAAATAAAATTAGAGCCTGACCAGTGGTGGCGCAGTGGATAAAGCGTTGACCTGGGAACACGGAGGTCGCCGGTTCAAGACCCAGGACTTGCCTGGTCAAGGCGCATATGGGAGTTGATACTTCCTGCTCCTCCCCCCTTTCTCTCTCCTTTCTAAAATGAATAAATAGTAAATAAATAAATTTTTAAAATTAGAAATGAGAGTGGAGAAATAACAACTGACACAACAGAAATACAAAGTATAGTATGAAAATACTATGAAGAACTCTATGCCAAAAAATTAGAAAACCTAGGTGAAGTGGACAAATTTATTGAATCATATAATCTTCCAAAAATCAATCTGGAAGAATCAGAACACCTAAACAGACCAATTACAACAAATGAGATCGAAACAGTTATCAAAAAACTCCCCAAAAAGAAAAGTCCTGGGCCTGATGGCTTCACAAGTGAATTCTACCAAAAATTCAAAGAAGAACTAACTCCTATCATTCTCAAGCTATTTTTAAAATTTCAAGAGGAAGGAAGACTTCCAAACTCCTTTTATGAGGCAAGCATAATTCTGATCCCTAAACCGGGCAAAGACAACACAAAGAAAGAAAATTATAGGCCAATATCCCTGATGAATTTAGATGATAAAATTCTCAACAAAATATTAGCCAACCGGATCCAGCAATATATGAATAAAATCATACACCATGAGCAAGTGGGATTTATTCTGGATAGGCAAGGTTGGTTCAATATTCGCAAATCAATGTGATTCATCACATAAACAAAAGGAAGGACAAGAATCACATGATAATTTCAATAGATGCAGAAAAAGCATTTGATAAAATCCAGCACCCACTCATGATCAAAACTCTCAGTAAAATGGGAATACAGGGAACATACCTTAACATGATAAAGGCCATCTACGACAAACCCACAGCAAACATCATACTAAATGGGCAAAAATTAAAAGCAATCCCCTTAAGATCAGGAACCAGGCAGGGGTGTCCCCTTTCACCACTCTTATTCAACATAGTTCTGGAAGTCTTAGCCACAGCAATCAAACAAGAAGAAGAAATAAAAGGCATCCAAATTGGAAAAGAAGAAGTAAAACTGTCATTATTTGCAGATGATATGATATTGTATATAGAAAACCCTAAACTCTCAGTCAAAAAACTACTGAACCTGATAAATGAATTCAGCAAGGTGGCATAAAATTAATACTAAGAAATCAGAGGCATTTTTATATACCAACAATGAACTGTCAGCAAAAGAAATTAAGGAAACAATCCCCTTCACTATTGCAACCAAAAAAATAAAGTACCTAGGAGTAAAGTTAACCAAGGAGGTTAAGGACTTGTACTCGGAAAATTATAAAACATTGATAAAAGAAATCAAGGAAGATACAAACAAGTGGAAGCATATACCGTGCTCATGGCTAGGAAGAATAAACATCATTAAAATGTCTATATTATCCAAAGCAATTTATAAATTCAATGCAATACCAATTAAAATACCAATGACATACTTCAAAGATATAGAACACATATTCCAAAAATTTATATGGAACCAAAAGAGAACATGAATAGCCTCAGCAATCTTAAAAAGAAAAAATAAAACAGGAGGTATCACTCTTCCGGATATCAAGGTCTACTACAAGGCCATTATACTCAAGACAGCCTGGTACTGGCATAAGAACAGGCATATAGATCAATGGAACAGAACAGAGAACCCAGAAATAAACCCACACCTTTATGGACAACTGATATTTGACAAAGGAGAAAAGAGCATACAATGGAGTAAAGACAACCTCTTTAACAAATGGTGTTGGGAAAATTGGACATCTATCTGCAAAAAAATGAAACTAGACCATCAACTTACACCATTCAAAAAAACAAACTCATGCCTGACCTGCGGTGGCGCAGTGGATAAAGCGTCGACCTGGAACGCTGAGGTTCCCGGTTCAAAACCCTGCACTGGTCTGGTCAAGGCACATATGGGAGTTGATGCTTCCTGCTCCTCCCCCTTTCTCTTTCTCTCTCTCTCTCTCCTCTCTAAAATAAATAAATAAAAACAAAAACAAAACAAAAAAAAAAACAAACCCAAAATGGATAAAAGACTTAAATGTAAGCCGTGAAACCATAAGCATCTTAGAAGAACACATAGGCAGCAAGCTCTCTGACATCTGTAGCAGCAATATATTTGCCAATTTATCTCCATGGGCAAATGGAATAAGAGGGAGGATAAACAAATGGGACTATATCAAACTAAAAAGTTTTTGCACAGCTAAGACAATAAGAACAGAATAAAAAGACAAACCACACAATGGGAGAACATATTCGACAACATGTCTGATAAGGGGTTAATAACCAAAATTTATAAAGAACTTATAAAACTCAACACCAGGAAGACAAACAATCCAATCAAAAAATGGGCAAAAGAAATGAATAGAAATTTCTCCAAAGAGGACATACAGATGGCCAATAGGCATATGAAAAAATGCTCTACATCACTAATCATTAGAGAAATGCAAATTAAAACCACAATGAGATATCACCTCACACCAGTCAGGATGGTGCTCATCTGCAAAACAACACAGAACAAGTGCTGGCGAGGATGTGGAGAAAAGGGAACCGTCCTGCACTGCTGGTGGGAATGCAGACTGGTGCAGCCACTGTGGAAAACAGTATGGAGATTCCTCAAAAAATTAAAAATCGAACTGCCTTTTGACCCAGCTATCCCACTTTTAGGAATATACTCTAATAACAACATAGCACTGTTTGAAAAGAAGAAATGTGCCCCCATGTTCGTGGCAGCATTGTTCACAATAGCGAAGATCTGGAAACAGCCGAAGTGTCCGTCAGAGGATGAGTGGATTAAAAAGCTTTGGTACATATATACTATGGAATACTACTCAGCCGTAAGAAATGATGACATCGGATCATTTACAACAAAATGGATGGACCTTGATAACATTATACGGAGTGAAATAAATAAAACAGGAAAAAAACTGAGAACAGCATGATTTCATACATAGGTGGGACATAAAAGTGAGAGTATGAGACATGGATAAGAGTGTGGTGGTTACGGGGTGGGGGGAAGGAGAGGGAAGGAAAGGGAGGGGTAGAAAGAAAACCAGATAGAAGGTGACAGAGGACAATTTGACTTTGAGTGATGGGTATGCAACATAATTGAATGACAAGATAACCTGGAGATCTTTTCTTTGAACATACGTACCCTGATTTATTAATGTCACCCCATTAAAATTAATAAAAATTATATTCAATTATTATTATTATATTTTAAAACTCATCAATAAGGATTTGTTACATAAGTATTTACACAACAGCCTTGATTTTGCCTCTTGATAGCCCCAAATATATAGTTACTATCAGGCCCTTCACAGAAAACGTTTGCCCATCTCTGGTCTCAAGTTTTGTCTTTTGCTGGTTACTATCTTCTTACTCCTTATTTCCTCTCTCTGCCTGGAAGCCATAAGCATGTTCCTGTCTGCCCATCCTTTAAAACAACCATCACCACCTTCCTTTGTTGGGACTTTGCGATCCATATACTATTACCATTGATGTATCCATAAATTCTCCCACAGTGAGAAAGGAAAGGGGTCTTGGATATTGAAATGTCCTAATCCATCTTCAGAGCAGCAGTATTTACTGGGGTGCCAAAATTTGCTTTGGTGAATAGTCAGTCAGTGAGTGAATAAAAGTAATCAGTTTCATTACCTCTGTAGGGTTCCAGGAAGTGTGTATTATGTTCCTGTAATCCTGATTACCCAATTAACTCTTTATGGACATGGCACTATATTTTATATTCATTATAGGACTGATTGCTTTGTAAAATTCTCATGTTTTCTTATATTTCCTATTGTTTAGATAATGTAATATTTGTGAGAGAAGATATTCTTTCTTTTCTATTTAACATGATAGATGAATTTACTGAATCCATCCATCCAACTATGTATCCATCCATCCATCCATCCATCCACCTACCTATCCATCCATCCATCCACCACCCATCCACCTACCTATTCATCCATCCATCCATCCACCTACCTATCCATCCATCCATCCATCCATCCACCTATGTATCCATCCATCCACCTATCTATCCATCTATCCACCTATCTATCCATCTATCCATCCAACTATCCATCCATCCACCCTCCTACCCATCCATCCATACACCTATCCATCCACCCACCTACCCATCCACCCACCTACCCATCCACCCACCTACCCATTCATCCATCCATCCACCTATCTATCCATCTACCTATCTATCCATCCACCTACCTATCCATCCACCTACCTATCCATCCACCTATCCATCCATCCACCTATCCATCCATCCATCCATCCATCCATCCATCCATCCACACATACATTTATTTAAAGACTATCATGTAACCTTCTGCAAGCCCTGGTGACCCAATGAAGAACAGGATAGCAGCCATAGGTGCCCTCATAGCTTACAGACAGAGAGACCAATTGAAATGTTTGTCCTACCAGTCTATCTCACTCTCCCATCCCTCCAGCACGCCTTCCCCAAGTCCCCCAAAACTCAGAGGAAGAGATACAAGAGAGGGAGACGCACTTACTCTGGCACTTCTCCGAAGCCTTCCAGGGGCTGTGCTTCTGCGGCATAGATCTTGGCATAGTATCTGGCGGTATTTTGAACATAGCATTCCTACATCACCAGACACATGGGACAGCAAAATGATTAGAGGAAATTCAGAGTTGTTTGGTAAAGCTAATCAGATTTCCTGATGTAGGTCAAGCCAATGGATTCTCAAAGCCATCCCCTGGATGGGGGACAGAAGCAACAATGATTGTAGCCTAGAGCTGGCCACTCGCAGAGGAGCTCTGAGACCTGAGGTAGAACCACACGGCTGAAGTTCATTCATCCCTGAACTAGGGTGACTGACCTCTCGGCAGAAAGTCAGATAAAGCTTGGGGCTTGCTGGGTTTCCCAAGAGCTCCCCAATCTGAGGTGGTTCTTCAAAGGTGCCATTTGAGGTGTAAATAGTGAACACCTTGACAAGATTGTTGGTGTAGAGGAAAAGGTTATTGGATTTTGCCTTCCACCCTGTAAGCATTTCTGAGTGGGAGTCTGGACACCGGGGCATTTTCCACGATGGACCAGGTGATAGTTAAGGTGGAAGGAATACTCAGTGAAAGAAAGGGGAAAAGAAGGGTGGATTTGTAGGAGAATGAAATACAATTGGCAAAACCCTATCCCCTCAGAAGAGGGGCTGCCTTCATGAGCACCAAGTCCCACGTGACACAGCCATGTCTGAGCGTCATGGGTGGGTAATGCTTGCCAGCACCACAGACATTCATCTAAGCCTGATCTATGTGTACTGTAGCTAAACATTTTTAAAGGGCACCTGGTTTCTAAAAGAGCTAAACCCAGTGCTCCTGAAAGATTGGCCAGTGCTAGTCTCAGAAGTGAAATCCATGGGTCAAGGTGGGAGGGGAAGCAGGAAGAGAAGCTGATGCTCTCCTCCTGTCCCCTCTTGCCACACAAGTTCTGTGACTCACTGGCAAAGAGAGGTGGGGACTGAGCTAGAGACCTGGGTTGCTCTTCCTTGGTAGCCTATGGACTGGCATTGAACCAAACACAGGAAGGCAGGAAACAGGCCAAATGTACCTAGCACAGCTTAGACCCCCATTCCCATATCATCCTGTGTCCTAGTAGATGCAAACCCTCAGAGGGGTAGGAACTCATGGGGGCTTCCTAGGAAATTATCTCAGCCCAGGTCAGAATTGGTGAGGTGCCTCCAGACATAGGCTGAGGCCTGTTTGGCTGGCACAAGGCCAAGAAATACTGCTGGGAACAGGCACAAATCCCAGCAGGGAGTCTTAATCCAGTGGTGCCCTTATTACCAAACCCCAAAGGAAGAAAAACACCCTCTTGGAAACATTCCCATCAATTCTGAGTCTGATTATCACATCACGGGTCGCTCTCACCCCTCAAATGACACCTTTCAGCCAGGTTGACCCACCTGGGCAGCGAGTTTGTAGTTCTTCTGGATGAGCTCATCATTGTTTCTGGTCCCATAGGCAACAGCATTGTGTACCTTGAGCACGCAGGCGTGGCCCGGCTGGAAGACAGGCATGAGACCCTGCATCACTTTGCTGCGGAAGGCTTTTCGGTGGACGCCTTCTCCAAAGTGCAGCTGCTCCGTGGCGATCTGACCTCGCAGGCGGTCCCCAAAGTAGCTGTCATGGAGGAAGTCTTCTCTGAAGATAAGTTGGCTGAATTCAATCTCTTCCCCTCCTGAAACACAGCTGGTATTTAGTTGCACTCTCCTCAGCGGCCACCTCCCCATCTCCTCTCTGAGCGGCGCCTCTGTGGGAAGCTAAGTGTGGCGACCCCTTCGTGATCCTACAGGTCAGCCCTGTCATCATCCGTATGTGGACACGTGGGTTAGCCATGGAGCAGGGTTGGGGGCTATCTGAAGATCAGCATAAGGCCCAGTGGATTGGATAAGAAGAAGGGGAGATTGGTTGGAACAAAACTGGGAGACCAGGAGAAGAATTGTAGACAGATCTTGAAGATGTAAGCAGAACCACGAGAGGTAATTAAAGGTAAGCTGAAAAGACAGGTGAAGTGTAGTTGAGGGAAGATCAGTGATGTCTGATGGATTGATGTTTCTCAACTTTTTCATCCTCTCCAGACTTTTCTCCTCATTGTTCTCGTAAAGTTGAATTTCTGTCTATATACTGTATCATACACAAAAAGGTTTTCTTGCTTCTGCAAGGACCAATTTAGCCCTCTTGGGGACAATACTACCTCTTGAGAATGCCTGTGGTAGTTATAAGAAATAGGCAAAATCCAAACCAAAATAAGTAAAAAAAAAAAGACCTGCCTTTGGGGAGAAATCAGAAAAAAGTAGAAAGATTTCAGATTTATATGTAAAAAAAAAAAGTAGAATAAATTTTTGTCTTCTAGCAGCTGTTTCAGAGTTGTTTCTGCACATTTCCAACAGAAACAGCTATTAACAAAAATTTTTAGAAGTTTTAAAAAATAAATCTTAGGAGTTTTTTTTTTTTAAGTGCTGTGTGCTATCATTAAGTTGTGCTAGTTTGTGTTTTATTTGGACCATATCATTCATTTGGGGCTTTCCCATAAGCTTAGTTATATTAGTTTATTAATTAGAGACCAACTGGTAAAATGTCATTTGTTCCTCCTCTAGATAATTAAATTTAGTAAAATGCTGAGTAAGCGAGATCTCTCCAAATAAACACGTAACAGTCACTTGAAGCATCTGAATCAGAAAGTGGGAGGGGTGGAGGAGGATGGGTATGGCTCCCAGCTCGAGAAGTCATTGACACTGGAACCTGCAGTCTCAGGGAGAAGGTGACATCATCAGAATCTAGACCCAAGCTCTGCTGTTAGAGTCAGAGGGCTACAACGGGCATGCCATTTCCACCGGGTGGCCAGCAGCTTACTCCCATGGGGTCTTGTTCCTGGCTGGTAAAACCCTTGGCAAACCTAACTTAATGAGATCCTAGTTACAGCTATTGCAGATGCGACGGCAAGGCAATGCTAAGAAGCAGATGAAACAGACCAACCCTTCTTCAGAAGGCCGTTTTGTTTTCTGAAAGGTCAGAAGGAAGGACGTTCTTTTTCATATTTTGTCTCTTGGAAGGACAGCAGCAAAAGTGAGGAAGAATTTAAAATTATACCACAGTACTACAGTACACAGTAATTATATTCAGTACTACAGTACACAGTAGCATTTGAGTGGGTTTCAAAGAGTTTGTATATACGTGCGCAGTTTGGATAAGTATCACCATCTTTGCTAGACCATTTTGAAGCTGAGATCCCAGCTCCTGGCCTTTCCTGTACTGAATGTTACTGTCTCTCAATTGCTTTTGTTGTCTTGTTTTCCCAAAGGTTTCTGTATTTGCTTTAGGAATCAGCAAAGGAGGCAAATCTTTAAGATGCAAAATTAATTTAATGATCAGAGTTTGATTCATATCTCAGAGTGACCAGAGTCCCACCCTGTGCCAAGGACCATGGTAACATGGTACAGGGGGACTGGGAGGTGTGCACCACCCAGCTCCATCCAGCCCCTGAGAGCTGACTATGGGCATCTCTTCCCAGCTCCACATTCTTGTGATGTCACATTGTCCATTTAAAAGCAGCCATGGTTAAGGTGACCAGATTTTTAAATTGGTAAAGTGGGACACCATTGACGGGGTGGGGTGGGGGGGGTTCCTTAATTAAAAATTTGGTCTATATGGAATAAAAAATTTTTTCATAGAATGCAAAAATAGTATTGTAATATATATTTTTAAATTTTAACATAAGTACAATTTACAAATATAATACATTAAAAAAATTATGTATAGTATTATTTTATTCTTTGGCATATTTCTCATTTGAGAAATATCAACTCGTCCTTGCGGCGGCCGTGCTCCAGGCGTCCAGCCCTGCCGCCTGCTGAAAACCCAGCGGCTTGCGCCTCGCGGAGCCCGGAGCCGCACGCCCAGCGTCCAGGATGTGGGCCTATGGGTAGTTAGGCGACTTGACAGCCGCTGCCCCAGCAAGTACATCCCGCCTGAAGTTCTTTGTTTTGGGGCCCCGCACAGGTCAGCCAGCTCTTAAGGCAGTGCTGGTGCTTCCAGGTGGAGGCAGGGTCTCCCCTCCGAAAACCATATATTCCCTTCCTGTTCTCCCGCTGTTCTCTAGCTTTTTGTGCATTCTTTCCAAAAATCGGGACTTTTTTAAAACGCTGCAGGACGTGGGACAAATTGTTAAAAATCGAGACTGTCCTGCCAAAAGCAGGACGTCTGATCATGTTAGCCATGGTGAGAGTATTTACACCACAGATATTGGAAAACTATATAATTCAGCTCCCTGTCTCTACCCAAGGCATATTGTGAAAAACTGACCAGCACACTACAGGGTGGGGGTGAGCATTTGTGTGGGGACAGGTAATTTTCCCTAAAAGAAATCACATGACATCTCAGAGGGTGGCCCAGGGGCAGCGTGAGATGCCCAGGAGCAGCTGGTTAGGCTGTTGCTGCCCCAGGCATGCACAATGCCAAAGGAGAGCCCAGAAACATCTTTCCGTTTCATTCAGATGCAAATGAATGGGCTTCTCCTCGTAGACCCCTGGCTCCCTTTGGGAATCTGCTCAGCTAGTCAAAGCAAAAAGTAAATTGGAGAAACAAAACGTGCCATCTGAGTACCAAAAGCTGAAAACCCCACGCTATTGGTTGAACACTAGTCTGATGGTTAAAGGAAGAAGCCTAACCCCAGACTCTCCTCCACGTTTCCCAGCAACCACCCCTACAGTCGCGTCACTTTCCAAACTGATGCACTTCTGGGTGTCCGTACCCCAGAGAACTTATCATAGGCCCTACAATCGGGTTGAGATGGCTCGTGAATTTTCATTCATTTCTCTGCCATTCCTGAGCTCTCTCTTATTTGATAAGAAGAGAATATTGCTTCTTCCATGGGCTCCAGGAGCTATGTCATGCCTTATGGTGGGTCCGTCCCCCTGTCACCCAACCCAGATTCTCTTACCTCTATTATCCTGGTGACTGGAAAGTTGCTGGAGAACTGGAGGAAAATATAGAAGAATTGCCTTCAGTACGAATGAACATGCTTACCTGGTAGGAGCCAGTGGCTCTGATTCACTGAAACTGAAAAGCTGAGGTTTACCTTCAGCGGTGAGGTTAAAGTCAGCGGTCGCTTTTCCATAACTGTTCTTGAGGCAGCAGTGGTAGAGGCCATGGTCCTTCTGACCAGCTTGAACGATGGTCAAGGACACAGTGGAGTTGTCTCCTGCCCTGCAGGGGGCGATATTAACATTGGCATGGGTCATCATTCTGAAGTTCTGTTTCCTAGCACGCTTGAGGTGAATGGGTCGCACGTTCCTGAGACCTTGTATTTTTCAGCCAAGGCACTGGCTGAAGGTCAAGATCACGATAAGCTGTCTACATAGTTTATTTATCTGTAGGGGATGGTCGGGGAGATTTTGGTTTAACGCTCTTGCTCCCATATGCAATATTAAGACACAGAAACATTTGGAAGGGCTGGCCATCATTAATAAGGCAAAGAGCTAGAATGGTGAATTCTGGGGGCTGGTCAGGATTCAGCTCAGTTCATTACTAATCCGGATGACTTGTGCTTGAAATAAACCTGAAATCATCTGACCTACATGAAAACCTAGACACAATAAGGGACAAAAAAAAGGGGTCTTTGCTGTTTATAAGTGACTCTTGGAACTCACAGACATGCAGAAAAGAACTCTTGGGATCACAGAACGTCAAACTAAAAGATTTGACATGTTCCCCTTAAATATAGTAAAAATGTAATGATTTTAAAAATAAAAATTAAAAATGTAATTGAAATGACTTTAAATTACATTTTTTAAATGTAATGAAAGGTTACATGACTTCCTAAGGCAATGGAACTCCATGGTGACTTAAGTCGGGACAAGAACCCGCCATCATTTTTCCTGCCCAGATGCCTGACTTCCATCACTTACTCTTCTTGAATACTTTGGGTGTGAAATTTCTACTCCAGTTTTCCTTTTTACTTTCTCTAATGTGTTACTTTACTTCAGAACTAAACTGTGAAACAAGCAACCAGGATAGAGAGTAACCAGGGGCAAATATCGCACCTTCTCTGAGCTTGGGCTATTGATTTTGAGTCTTTTGTCCAGCAGATAGTAGAATCTTCGTGAATTTCTGCAAACTGGCAGCTTAATCTTACATTTCCAGTGTGGTCAGGAAACGTCTCGGCTTGGATCTTTCTCAGTAATACAGGAGCTAGAAATGAGAGATCAGCAGGTCAGCGTTCGTATAGCAGCTGCAAAGAGCTTTATATAGGGACAAAAGTCTTCCTGCCCTGACCAGTTGGCTCAGCGGTAGAGCATTGGCCCGGCGTGTGGAAGTCCCAGGTTTGATTTCCAGCCAGGGCACACAGGAGAAGTCCCATCTGCTTCTCCATCCTTCTCTCTCTCCTTTCTCTCTTTCTCTCTCTTCCCCTCCTTCAGCCAAGGCTCCATTGGAGCAAAGTTGGCCCCGGCACTGAGGATGGCTTCAGGGCCTCTGCCTCAGGCTCTAGAATGGCTCTAGTTGCAGTGGAGCAACAACCTGAATGCGCAGAGTATCGCCCCCTGGTGGGCATGCCAGGTGGATCCCGATTGGGCACATGTGGGAGTCTGTCTGTCTGCCTCCCCACTTCTCACTTCAGAAAAATTAAAAATTAAAAAAAGAAAGAAAAGAAAAAGACTTCCCTATCTCATCTCAGTTCTCACTACAATCCCGGAGACAAGGATAATAATTACGACCCTCAAATGATGGATGACAAAACTAAGGATCTGAGGGAGGTATAGCTTGCCTAAACATGAGGGAAATGAACAAGTGAAATCTAATTACTTTTCATAACTTAAAACTTCTTGAGCAGGATCTGAAATGCACAGTGTGAAATATATCTTGAGAGACATTTTAAAATATGGGAGAAGGATTTTCAATACCTAGTCTCGAAGATCTGGTTCAAACCAAAATGCTTTTAAATGACCACTAGATGCTCCAGGTCAAAACCAGAGCTGAAGATTAGGGAGTAAAATAAAATCTCGATCACCCAAATAATTGTGGTTAAGCCCTCTGATGGTTAAGGCAACTCAACAACTGTTATTTGCTGAAAAGCATTCATCTTTCCTCTAATTACCACTGTCTTTGCTGAAGACTGCTCTTATGTCTGATATCAGTTTCACTAGCAAAAGAGATGTTTCTGCTGGAATGAAATAGAAGCAATAAGAAAATGATTTCTTGAGTTGGGGAGGCGACTGTTGAATATCACTTCTTAAAATCAAGGATGAGAACTGGGCTAATGTGTAATTACTTGTGGCAGCCACCAGGAGGCAACATAAACATTAGAACAAGACCAGGTGAGCTAATCCAGCCAGAGGGTGGGAAAAATGCAGTCTGTTGGTTAGAGACCGAGTTTCATAACTCTGCAGCTTAGGTAATATAAAATATTATATAGCCCACAGCCAAGGCAAAAGTCATCAACACTGATGCTTGTTTGCTCTGTCCCCTCAAACTCCACTGCTGAGAAATAGTCAGTTCGTTGAGCGTGCCCCTCTCTCCTTGGTGCCAACAGACACTTGGGTGACACAGTTCATATTTACAGTCTTATTTTCTTCCCAGGAAGTGATAATGGGCAGCTTGGACAACACATTCTTCAACTACAGGGTGGCTGAGGGTACAAACAATATTAGGACAGGGAGAAAATATACCAAGTGTTTATTGATGGCAACCCATTTCCACGCATTGGGCTCCAATGGCTCCTGCTGGCCATGTGGGTGTTCAGACCCACAGTCTCCAACTCTTGGTCCGGAGTCTGGACCAAGCCCACCTTATCTGAAAAACGTTTCCTCCAGGGCCCTTCCAACATTAAGCAGTGACAGTTTTCATGGGCCCATTTGTTTGAAACAGGGCTGAGGGCCCATGGATATGGATAGGGAATGACAAGTGCCACCGAGAAGTCTGAGGACTCAGTAGGCAAAGAGGGGAGACCCTTTCCCTGGAGCTGAGGGGCCATAGCGCTCTGCCCCAGCAACAGGCTTCAGCTGCTGCAATATCTGCTCTTCCGGCTTCTACTGGATTGCATGGCAAGGGAGAAGAGCTCCGACATAAGAGGCTAAAATTCGGGTTACGGGATGAGATCTGGCGTTAACGTGATTCCCTGACAAGCAGAAGTGATGGCAGTCACAAGGGCTATGAGCCTCTAGGGGTCCGAACCCCAGAACAGAGACCCCTGGCGCCTTTCAACCCAGATAAAGTGAAGGGTGAGTCAGAAAAAAATTTTATACTCAAATTTGGAAGGAAATCCAATGTTGATGAAGCCATTTTTAAATGAAAATCAAGGATTGAAGAAGAGACTCCCAAACTGTACCTAAATGTTTACTTCTGGAAATCCTGCTTAGTGTGTGGTCTGTTTAATTATTCTAGTTAGCTATACTGATGGATTCTTCTGCTTATTGTTTTTAAATACTTTTAAAAGGATGATTAAACAAAAGAGCACCGTGATCATACTCCCTCGACTAAACGTAGCTGCAGGCAGCATTATGGGAGGCTGTTAGAAATGCAGTTTCTCGAGTCCACAAGTGGAGTCGGGACCCGGAGGCGGAGCACAGCACGGTATTGTCACAAGCCCTCCAGGTGAGTCTGAGGCTACTCAAATGTGAAAACCAGGGCTTCTATACAGAGCCATTTGGTCAGAGCCATCACATCAGTGCCCACCTGGTTGATGCTCACCTTAATCACAAAGGACCCAGGAGTACACAGGGACTTGACATCTAGTCAACAAAAACCCAAACTGTAACGGACAGAAAGCAGCTGCGTCTCACCTCGTTCTTCTCTGTGGCAAGGTGTCTTCTTTGGGTCTTTTTTCTCATCTGAGTGGGACACTGATGTTTCAAGTTCAGGAATCCTTTTAGGAAAGTTTGATTTCTTTCTGGCATTTTCCCTTTCTTCCAATCTCAGCCTCAGGGCGGCCACCTTGGACAGAATTTTCTTCTTCATTCCCTCAGCTAAGTGTCCACTTCCTGAGGTCTCTTGCCTCTTCTTGACCTCCTCCGCAGCAGGCACTGGGGGTCTGCCCGTCTTGGCTGCTGTGGGCCTCCCCTCCCTGGGCTTTCTCCCACGGCCCAGGGTGGGATTCCGTTGACATGGGTCCGACAGTGTCTTGGGAGTTATCTCTGCCCCATGTTCTCCTGAAACGAATGCCAACGTCACTGCCGGGGAGCCAGGAGCGCTTGCAGGTTTGGTGTCCCCACTTTGGGGCACCTCTATGCTAGGCTCCTCTATTGTGTGGCTTACGGAAAGGTATGTGGTGTTTCCTTCAGGAGGGGACGTAAAAGGCAGCTGAGGGAGGCCCCTAGGAGACGGCAGGTGCTTCCTGCACTCACTCTTTCTCTCTCCCCTTTCCTTTGAGCCCGAAAGCACATGCTGAGTCTCTCTGGGCTCCACTAAATGCTTCTCAGGGGTGTCACAAACTTGACCTACACTGCTGTGAGTGTCAACTCCAATAGAGGCCTGAGTCGTGACTGTAAGTCCACTAGAAAGAGGGGAAGAGGGAAAGATGAAGTCTGCTTCATTGTTTTTACCTGGTTCGGCCTCCCCTGAGCCTCTCTCAAGGCATTCTGATTCCTGGCTTCTGCTGAGTCCCCTCGGTATTGTGTCCCCACATTCATCAAGATGTGGGACTTGCAAGACGGCAGGTTGGACTTCCACTTTGGCTTCTGCATATTGACCTTGTTCGGCCTCCCTGACCGCACTGGCTTCTTGGTTTTGGTTGGTGCTATTTTCCCTTGGAATGATTTCCCCACTTTGCTGGGGGCATGGGACCGGTGAGTGGGCAGGTTGGATTTCCACCCTCTGGCCCAAGTTTCTATCATTCAATTTGCTGTCCTCTCTGATGCCCCCCAGCGTGGATTCGGAAGGTTCCTGGGTTTGCACCCCGGCCCACTCCATCAAACCCGTCTCATCAATGGGATCGACAGAGGACTCGAGGATTTGGGGGCAGTGAAGAGACTGTTTAAAGAAGGCAGGGTGCTCCAGACTGAGCTGGTTTTGACTCACATTGTTACCATCTTCCTGCCCTCTGGTTTTAGAAGTCTCTGATGGCAAACCTGTAATACATAAATACTTTTCATCTACTGGGTCCACCGATGACTCCAGGAATCGGGGTTGGTTCAAATACTGGGAAGAAAGACAACTCCATTGTGTGCGCCTGACTGGTCCTTCTTCTTCGTGGACTTCTCTGTGATTAGCAAGGGCTGAGCCAGACTCACCCTGAAGGCCACCAGCCGATATTGCCCATTCAGAGGGGTCCAGTTCAGGCCCAGTAGCACCTGCCTTTAACATGTCCGCTACAGCCCAGACCCTGTTGGGAGCCGTGGTACCAGCTTCTGAATCCTTGTGCTCAGAATCTGTCAGTTGTCTGGGTGGCCAGACCTCTGAAACAGAAGCCTCTAGAATTATAACCTTGGGCTTATTGACTGCTTCCCAATGTCCCGGTCCACTCTCTGTTGACTGCTCCAGGACGGTGTTACAGAGAAGTGGGCTGTCATCTTCCACAGTAGCTTTAGCCACAGACATGCCGGCCCCCAGGCCTGGGCTCTGTGTTCTTTCCTCCCTGGAGTCTGCTGATGAGTGGTCCACGGGCACCAGATCTTCTTCCCCCTGTGCGGCAGATGTCAGAGACCAGCTTTCTCGGGCATTATCTTCAGAAAGAGAATCCTGGGGGGGCACGCTCTCCTGTGGGATCCTCTGTGTTCTTTCACTTCCTTTTTCCTGGAAATTCTCTTCAGGGCCCGTATTGTCTGCTCTATCCAGGGTCTGGCTCTTATCTCCCAACTGGTTATCAATCTGAAGAAGGGAATTGCTACAGGAGTGTCCCTCTGGGGGCAGGGAAACACAGCCACAGACTCCTGGCCCGCTGGGAGCCACGCAGAGCTCATGTGGAGATTCGGTGGTGGAGCCATTTAAAATAAGACCCGACTGTACATTGGAAGGAAGGTGACAAATATCTCCATCTGGTGCCTGAGGTGAGCTCTCCTCGGGGCCATCTGCACAGCTGTTCTCAGCAATTGAAGCAGGGAGGTACTTGGCTGGGTGGACTTGGGTGGCAATAGTAAGAGTTGGTGTGTCCCCACTCTCCCTGGTCACCTGACGACACTCCAGATTAGCAGTTAACGTGGTTGGCGTCTCCTGGGGAAACTTCACTGTGGAACTCTGACTGGTTGGCATGTCTGTGGAGTCCAGAGCACTGGCACTGGGACTCTCCTCACCTTTACCCCACCCAGGAGAATTTGCAGAGGACGGAGGCTGTCCTTCCTCAAGCCCTCCTGAGATGCTGAGGCTCAGCTGCTCCTGTCCTGCAGAGGCCAACGTGGAAGTGGACTCCTCCACCATGGCTAGGTGTCCCCCTGTGGCGCCGTCACTGGCTTTTGGCGAAATGTTCCCGGTGAGGGTATTGCTAAGTGGAGGAAGCACAACCGAGTTTCCATCCTTGTTGCCTTTGCCTGTAGGCTGTGGAGGCTCAGAACCTTGTGTTTGAAAAACAAGGGCTAGGGTCTTATCATCAGGAAAGTGTAAATCAGGTACGTTGCTTTGACCTTCTGCCAGCTCGAAGTCCATGGAGCAAATTTCTTGAGGCAAATATTTATGAACTGGGGCTCCAACAGGAGAATCCATGGGGTCGCATGGTCCTTGGTCACCTGCTTCAAGATGCTCCATCAAACACTCTGCTTCTCCGCCCCCTGGCCTATGACACACAGTTTTCAGGGAGGGGACAATATTTGCAGGTGCAAGAGAAGCAACAGTGAGAGCCTCAGGCTCCCCGAGAACACTGTCACCCTCCCGGGAGAGACACACTGACGGTTCACAAGGGGACATAGTTGCATGGTTGACATCTGGGAGGTTCTGCCCATGCCCTCGGTCTTCCCAGGAATGTCCAGGTGTGTTGACTTCTCTATCTTGGTTTTCTTCACGCTGTGGGCCTTGAGTACAGCTTTTTGTCTCCAGGTGTCGGGCCAATGATGCATTCTCCTTGTCAAGCCTTCCCAAGTTGGGGAAGGCGTCTGTCGTGGTCCCAGTAAATGCAGCCTCCTCCCGGGCAGGCTCTGAGAGAGCTGGCACCCAGCTGGGAAAGAGTGTCTCCCCAACTGTTTCCTGAAGTCGCACCTAGGAAGATGGAAAGAGATATTAATAGACCTGTTCCCGGGAGAGCCCACAGTAGGGCAGAACCGCAATCACAAGAGTGTTAATCTGTGAGGACTGTAATAATGGGACAAGAAGAGCAGCAGGAATGACCGAAACCTGAACGTTAATCCGCAGACTCACATAGCTATTACAGATAGATGCCCTGGAGAAATGCCAATTTAAGTAACTGTATGTTCCAAGGGACCCTTGGTCAAATTGCCCATTATAAGCAAAAAACCTTCTGACAGTCATCAGTCAATGATTTTTTCTCTCTCCTGGGGGATAAAAAAGATAAAAATAAGTGGAATGTTAACTACTGTGATCAAGTAAGTCCTAAGAACTTGTATGTACCTTTCCAGAAAGATAAATGACACGTGATTATAACAAATAAAAAGACAGTGTTTGTAAAGTAGCAATGAGCAGTCTTTGTCCCCAAATATAACAGCTTGCTGGTTAATAATGTTACTAAAAAACAGGGGCTCTGTTTTTTGACCCCACCTCTGATGAAGTAATAGGGTTATGATTGGCCAGCAGCTCTGCCAATCATTTCTGCCCCGGGTAGGTTATAAAATCTTGACATGTCTCCTGCACTTTAAAACATTTGCCCTGTGGCTGGCAAACTATAGCATCAAGAAATAGGGAGCCCAGGACTGCTTAGGTTTTTGTGCAGAGAAAGAGACAGAGTCAGGAAAAAGGGAGAGAGAGAAAGAGGGAGGAGGAGGAAAAAAAGAATGAACCGGTCTCACATGGTGAGGAGTGAACCCATCATTATACTATTTGAATGATATTGTTCAAGAAGCAGCAAACCCTTTGACTAAATTTGTGCCTCTTAAAACTTTTAGCTCATCGAGTATTTCAACACATGTCAAAATTATGTATGCCCAGCTAAAAAGGATGGAACTGCTGCTGATTTTCGGCAAGTATACCTACCTTTGCCCCCAGGACTCCTGCTTTAGAGCAGCCCAGTTCAAACATGCAGGAACGGAGGCTGGGCTTACAGAGGGAAGAAGTAGTCTTTCCCGCGTGTGACAAAGTAGAGCTGGAATGTTCCCCCTGTGCACGTGCAACTCCAGAATCCTGAGGCTTAGTTCCCTCAACATAGGTGAGAATCGGCACTCCTTGTCCCCATCCATGGTCAGGGGACAGGGGACAACAGCCTAGCCACAGCTCCCTCCACAGTACCCAGGGCTGCTTATTGCTGCAGGGGTTCACCTGCCATTGTCTCCTTAAAGCTACCCTGGTGTTCCTTTAACCCAGAATTTTGTTTGTTTTTATTTTTTAATTTATTTATTTATTCATTTTAGAGAGGAGACACAGAGTGAGAGAGAGAGATAGAGAAAGAGAGAAAGGGGGGAGGAGCTGGAAGCATCAACTCCCATATGTGCCTTGACCAGACCAGTGCAGGGTTTTGAACTGGCGACCTCAGTGTTCCCAGGTCGACGCTTTATCCACTGCGCCACCACAGGTCAGGCTAACCCAGAATTTATTGGCATGAAAGTGTTAACTGAACAAGAAGGAATTTAGTATAATTTCTTGGGCTATTAATGCCACAAGAGCTCATGGATTCAAGAAGTATTTACTTAACGCCTCCAGTGTCCTAGGGAGACTCCCACGGATGAGGGTTCCATAGGGCCAAAGCCCCATCTGCAGGGTATTTCCACTCTATGTTGTATTCAAGGCCTCTCACAGGGTTAGCAGCAGGTGTCACATGTTAGCACCCAGCAGGTGTCACACGTTAGCACCCAGCAGGTGCTCCATAGGCACTTGCTGAAAGATGGAGGAAGTGAATAAGCCACGCACCATGGATATATTCTTTCTCTATATCCTTTTTCTTTCTCATCATATTAAAAGTGAAAACAGGAAAGATAATTTCTGGGAAATAAGAAGCAAGGTTCTCAAAAGTGTTGAGAGGTTGAACATGTACACGGCCTCTCCTCTATACCTGAACATCTACAACGCATTTAGAGAATGTTCTTTGTGTTTACTATTTTGGCTCAGATATTTTTGTAACAGACGATAGCACAAATATGCTAAAATATCAAGCGCAAAACGTGTGGGTGGCTGCCTGGTCATGGTCTGCGATATGCAAGGTCATTGTCTGATCAAAACCACCATAGCCCTCTCTTGGGCCTTCCTCTCCTGCCTGGATTTCCACTACCTATGTCAGTCCTTTATTTTAAGATCTTGCCATCATCACAAGGTTATCAGTGCCAACAGACATTTGTGGAGTAGCTTTCATGTATAGAATTCTCTGCCTGGCACTGGACATATTCCTTCAAAGGTAGGGTGACCAGATTTTAAAATTGGTAAAGTGGGACACCATTGATGGGGGGTTCTTGATTAAAAATTTGGTCTATATAGAGTAAAAAAAAATTTTTATAGAATGCAAAAATAGTATTGTAATATATTTTTATAAATCGGGACTTTTTTAAAATACCGCGGGACGCGGGACAAATTGTTAAAAATTGGGACTGTCCCGCCAGAAGCGGGACATCTGGTCACCTTATCCAAATGGATCAAGTTTAAAAAGCCAGTCTGTTATGTACTGGGAAGTCACCCACTCATTCCTTCCTACTACCGTATCAGCAGAGCTCTTGGCTGATAACGGAGAGGAAGTGAGCACCCAGAGAAGGTAAAACACAGGACAGGTAAGCTTTGATGAGGATAAGTTTGGCCATGGGATACATTATCTCAGCCACGGTATTGTGCCTGGGTTCACAAAGCAGTCATGTTCCTGTTAAGGTAGACTCATCCTTCCTCTCTGGCTTTTAAAATAAAATCCCATTTTAAAATAGCCTGGTGAAGTCCCACATGTATAAAAATATGGCAAATCCTTGACGGTGTGAATTCATCCACTCAACAAACTTTTGCTGAGCCTCCACTGTATACGGAACTCTGTTCTTAGCACCAGGAAAGCATCAGCGACCATAACTAAGACTTCTGGCCTTTCGGAAGATATGTTCAAGCGACAAACCATATAAGCGGTCCACTACGAATGGGAAAGTCCATAAATTTGATTTTAACTAATCAATAAGGTTTGTTCAAAGCAGAGTCTTTCACAGCCCAGGGCATACTTGAGAAGGCTCGTTGCTCCTGCAGAGGCAGAATCCTAGAGAAAGAGAATCCACTGGCAGCACCTGTCAGACCATTCAGACCTTTGTTTTAGGAGGAGAGCGCCTCGTTAAGTCACTGTGAAAAAACTCCAGCAAGTGCTTCTTCTGCTGCTCAGCACTTCTCATCATGGAGTGAGTCGTAAGACTTGGGAGGCTGTGTTATGTAGAAAAATTGTTCTTATTCAAGTAAAAAGAAGAGTTCGGGGCTGTAGGAAGAAACCCAGTGTGGTGTGTGTGGGGTGTGGACTTGGGGGACTGGTTACCTGGGTTAAATTCAATCCAGTACTTCCTTGCATGATCCCAAGCAGCTCTTTGGTCCCTCTGGCCCTCTGTCTCCTCCTCTAGGGCTAAGCGCATGCACATCGGCACCATCCTGTCAGGTGCCTGTCACTCACTGAGAGTAGTTTCCCTTGTTCTCTGTCCAAAGCAAGAAGTAGCCAAGGCAGAGAAATAACTGAGCAACCCTGAGGCACAGAGCCTGTGCTTTGGGCTCTAGGTGGGCTTTCTCACTTGACTGGCAAAATGAATCTGAAATACTGACCCTCTTATCTCTTTCTTCCTGATGAGCTGAATGGCCAGGGTTCAATCAGAAGACAGAAACCAGAGAGTGGGTTATGTAAGGGCAGCTGCATACAAAGTAATGTTCACTGCAATGAAAGAGTAACTATAAGACGTAGGGACACCCTAGTTGGAGAAGGTACACGCAGGCCACTAGGGAGCCGAGAAGCTTGCTGGTTCAACCAGGCCAGAGCTGGTCTAGAATTGCAGGAGTGGGTGGGCTACACATGGTGGGGTAGAGAGGGAATGACAGTCCTGGGTATGTGGGGCCATGGGTGATTGTATGCAGGTCCTGCAGGGGCTTCCAGAAGGAGACTGATGTTGGTCCAGGCAGGAAGCCTTCAGAGCCAGTGGGCCATGCCAAGCTCAGGTTTTGGAGTAAAGAGGGCTATAGGAAGGTTATCACAATGCCAGGGTGACAAGGTCACAGATGGACCATCCTCTGGGTTCCATGGTTGGGACAGACTCTGTGGAGGACCACAAACCCATATCACGGACCCACCAATGCTGAAAATGACAGGAATCGTCTTCCTGCAGTGTCCGCCCAGCACCCTCTGTCAAGAAAGCTTCACATCAAGCTTATTTTAAGAGAAATGGTGAACAGAATTCTATCACTGATCATTAATGAAAAACATGAGATCGCTGATGATCAGGGGTTAGCAATCACCCAAGGGTCCCACAGTCATTGGCAAAACCAAGATTTACAGCCAAGCCTTTCCAACCCAGCTTTTGTAACACAAAAAGTTAAGACAAAACCCCAAAAAGGCTGGGAAACCCCTTAATTTAAACTCAGAACTTCTGAGCACCAGTGGCACTGGGTATAAGGCTATAATGGTCCTTCTGACATGCAACGTGACCACATGTTTACTTAGCTTTCACAAGTGCTAAGGGCAGAGGCACTGTGCTGCTCATCTCTAGACTTCCAGAACCATGGGCATAGTAGGGGCTCAATTAATTTTGCTGAATGGGTAAGCCAATGAATGAACACAAGGAGAGGAAAGGGGAAACCAAGTCTAGTAGCACTTCCAAACCTGCCCTTGAAAGCAGTGTTCGTCTGCGGGCACAACACTGTCCAACATGCCTCTCATTCTGCAAACACATTGTTTTCATGCATTGGCCATTGCAGAATTTCTGCCTCCCCAGTGTGTCCGCCATGGACCCCGGGGAAAGGTGTGTTGCCCCGCTGTCCACCCTGTGTTGTTTAGGGTTAGACACCTCTTCCTCAAGGGGAGTGTCCTGGATGCCAACAACAGTGCACAACGCTAATTTGAGTCATTCACAATAGATGATGGTATGACACAAGATCCTCTGCTCGAAGAGTGTATAAGCCTGCTGAAGAGGGAAGATGCACACGGGAATGATAAGGAAATAGCCATTCTTGACAAATTGTGCTAATGGCCAAATGGATGGCACTTAACTAACAGCACTGCTCCAGTGGAGGACGGAAGGTCACACTGCCTCTGCCTCTTCCACTCGATGGATAAGATCCCTCTGGTGCAAAAACCGAGGCTGCGCTCTTAAATTATACGTAGCTATGCTTAGATAATTCTTGGACATTTCAGTGCGGTCCCGGGAACCTTCTCTACTGAGTACAGCGGGCAATTGATGGGGCAGTGCTGTTTATTGACTAACTCAACAGCATCCTGGTCCCTTGTCCCTTGGTGGCTCCATTTAAAGTAACTGGAAAACACACTCTCACTGACACCTGTCCAGTGAGACAGAGCCAAGGGGTCAGTTCTGGACAGTGAGATGTAAGGGGAATTCCAAGGAGGGTCTTCTGGAAAGGCTTTGTTTTGCTTCTGGCAGGTATGGATGTGGTGGATGCTTTGTCTACCCCCTGCCTTCTTCCCGGAACAAGGATGTGACTCCTGGCACCGTAGCTGCCATCGCTCCATCAGGAGACAACTGGCCCACAAATGAAGAGCCAACACACCGTGGCTGGTGGAGCCAAAAGTGAGAAAAGACCTGGGAGCTCATGGGCATCCTTGAGCCATTGCAACAACACAGAGACCTTCCACATCCGGGCTTCTTATGACGTGAAAAGCAGAGGTCCTTACCTCTGAGGCCACTGTCAATGGGTTATTTCCTTAACTGCAGCTGAAAGCAGCCCTAATGGACACCAGAGGACAATATCTTGCTGAGGGCGAGGGAGAAGGCATGTGAGGTTCACCCTGGAGCCCTTCTGGGGGAGGGATTAGTTTGAAGGGCAGTATCACAAAGGGCAAAGGGCTGGTCAAGATGCCAAAGGATCAAAAGGGCCCGAGGCAAGATGAATGTGGAGTCCAGTGGGGGAGGGAGAATGGGGAAATGTGAGAAGTTGGGTCATCAAAGGAGAAGCCATGGTTCTGAAAGCCAAACAGCCCCCCAGGACCAGGAGGGTCAAGCTCTTAGCTCCTTGCTTCCACTGGCCAGCACCTCCGTGCCCCTCCCCCACGACAACTTTCTTTCTCTAAACCCTGTTTCTTTTCAAATGTTCTTTGAATGTTCTTTCCTCCTTATCTGGACTAGATACAAATGGCACCGTGTTCTTCAACACTTGTCTACACATCATCAATTTCCACCTCTGGTTCCAGGAAACTCCAACTGGGACCTTCCCCACTCCCTAATGTCCTGGCCCGGCAGCCTCGCCCACAGCTAACCTTTCCTAAGTATCTGCTGAGCCCTCACTACAGGCCTGGGGTCATTCGTCATCTGATAGGTCAAATCCATACCACCTGGGTCCGCAATGCTGTAAACAGCCCAGTCCCCAGCCAAAGAAAGCTTAAAGGCAAACTAGAATATTTCGGAAACTTGAGTTTATTTTTAGGTGTTGCCGGGTTGCCCAGAAAAGAGCTTCACTTAAAGGCTTTGAATGTGAAAATAACACATAACAAAGGGAGGACACTCATCTGAAATCCCCAATTCTGAAATCAGATCCTGAACACCCCTGTCATTTGATCAGTCCATCATTCCGTCCCCTCCCGGGAGATGGAAAATCTGCAGCCAGCCGCTGCTCCAATCCTGCCCTCATTTCTTGAGGAAGTAGTAGGGTTTGTAAAATAACAATGTGATCTCTTGCTGGGGGTGGACAGGATTTCCATGAGCCATACCCTTTCCCAGGGATTGGGGGGCTCTGTGCATTCAGTGGACTCTGCCTGGTGACACCGTGTGAGAGAAAGGACACCGGACCATGAGCCAGGAGCTGTGTGTGTTCATTGCGCATCTTGGGCGACGCAAGGCCAGGAGCAGAACTGTTGCTAACAATAATAATCACTAAGCCCTATGTAAGCCTTCACACATGGTGGGCACTGTGCTGTGCTTCACACACATCAATGCAGTGGTTAATGTTAGTAAAATGGCATAGAAATGTATGCCTTTGGGACTTTGGGTTGTGTCATGTTAGGGAGAAATATCCCAGCTCCTCCAGTATATGAGAGGGCCATTCCATGATAAAGCCCCAAGTACATGAGTCAGAAAAGCAGCTGTCTTCCTTTCTCGGAAGCATCTTTATTTTCCTGCTTCTGGGAGATGCGAGGAGAGCCTTGGTGTCCCTAAGGGCATTGGGAGATAGGTTCATGTAAGAAAAACAAAGCTGGGAAGGCCAGCGATGTTTTCTGGAATCCCAGCAGGCACTTCTGAACAGTCTTTGGGTTTTCTGCTATGTCTGGAAGGGACTGGACTTGAATGAGGCGTGAAAGGAGAGTGGCGGGGATGGAAAGAGGGTTGGAACTCAGAAAAGCCAGGGCTGGATCCTGGATGCTCTGTGACGTGGGAGATGGCATCCAGGAAGTCACTGGATCTCTCTGGGGTAGTTTCTTCCACAGTAAAGTGAGAGGGCTGAGAGTATATCTTGGCTCCATGGCTTTGGTGTTCCATGACTTGCTGTCATGTTAATAACACAAATATTGAAATAGGGCTTAAGCCTTACCTTCCACGTGGCACCGGGTTTTCCTTTGACTCCTAAGGCTTTGAAAGCTAACTCTATAACTAGGAGAGTTATTAGGGGAAAGGACACAGCATGTCGCCATATGTAGACTGACCCAGAATGAGGCAGTGGGGGCCCCAGGGAGGGCCAGGGAAGATACAGTGGTCTGGAGAGCAGGTCGCCATGGGGCACATACACTCCTTGGGGTTCTGGCTCTTGTCCTGCCCCCCATTGCAGCTTCCCCTCCTCTATACTATAAGTGGACTATACCATGTTAAATGGACCCTGAAGCTGATCTCAAAGAGTTCTGGAGGTGCCTGACCAGGCGGCGGCACAGTGGATAGAGCGTCAGACTGGGATGTGTAGAACCCAGGTTCGAGACCCCGAGGTCGCCAGCGTGAGCGTGGGCTCATCTGGCTTGAGCAAAAAGCTCACCAGCTTGGACCCAAGGTCGTTGGCTTGAGCAAGGGCTACTCGGTCCGCTGAAGGCCCGTAGTCAAGGCACAGATGAGAAAGCAATCAATGAACAACTAAGGTGTCACAATGAAAAACTGATGATTAATGCTTCTCATCTCTCTCCGTTCCTGTCTGTCTGTCCCTATCTATCCCTCTCTCTGGCTCTCTGTCCCTGTAAATAAATAAATAAAGATGTTAAAAAAAAAGAGTTTTGGAGGTTCACAGACCTAGTCCCAGCCAATAAAATCATCACAGCCCCAGAATAGACAATTGGTGGCCATTGGCCCCCAGTTTTGCTACTTTTTTGGGGGGCTGAGGTAAATCATGGCCTCTTTTCTCCCAGGAAATCTTATTTTTTACCCACACAAATTTGTGCATAATTTCAGGGGCCAAGAGACCACCTTGAGCCAACTGATCCCCACTTCAGGGCCCCTGGAAATGAATCCCTGCTGTCAGTCATGAGCTGGGATGTGTGAATGACGTCGTATTGTTTACTTCTCACAGCCCAAAACTTCTCTGCAGACTGGGTAACGGGGGGTGGGGGGGGGTGAAGCCTTAGTCTGGTTCCAGGACAATGTTTTCAAATCAGTATCCCTCTTTTCCGTTTCTGAATTTGTGAGCAAGATCAAAACCAAAGTAGTTGCAATTACCGTACTACACTGACAATAATACCTTGTACACAGCAAGTTCTTGTAAACTTTAGAAACAGGAAGTACTTGTCACAGTTACTACACTATAACTTGGCCTATTGCGCATGACTTCAAAGTGTACAGTAGCGATGGCAATTGGCACTTGGAAAATCTGAATGTAAACATAAATATAGGCAGGTCACCTGTCTCAGATGGTCCTCACCTGAAGTAAGGAGAAAATGCAGGCGTGGGTAATATACCATAAGTCTCTTCTAGTAAGTAGGAGGACAGTTATATGTCCTCGGCTGTGGCTTCTGTTTATACAGAACTGTCCCCTCAAAGCATCCCGGTCTAGGAAGGTACGTTAACCCAACGGGCAGGAGCAGTAACCCGGTGGAAGTCAGAGACGGTTTTATTCTGCAGAAGAATCCAAAGTGCCTGGGATAGTGAGATCCATGCAGGAAGGACAGGGTTAGTCTTATTCAACTTGGTGCAAGGCACATGGCAGGCACTTAAAACATAGGTCACAGGAGCGAACATCCATCCCATCTGCTCTTGGTCCAGTGTCAACATAGACAGGAAGGCCTTGCCCCTGCAGAGCCTGGTTCTCTACTCATTCTCTGTCACTTTGTCGGTGGAGATGTTGACCTCCTACCTGAACCACTGCCCGACAGCCCTGTGCTTCGGTTAACATGTGTTTTCTACGGAATGTAACTCTTCTTCATCACTAATAATTTGGTGCTTGGTTGCCTTTGGTCTTCTTTAGATCTGAACTGAAGCCCTCTGTTTTCTTTGGAGCAGAGAGAAAAGCAGGTCTTGTGTTCATCACGAACACACTGAGGTTTCCAATATATCCTACCCAGAAAACATCAGCCTGATTGTACCCATGGACACCAGGCACTAACGGTGGTGATGCCCAGTTGACCCTGGGCACAGAGTTGTACAATCACAAGCGCAGCTGAAGGGTTAAGTTTCAAACACCTATACTTGAAAGACAAGGGAGTCAAAGGCAGGAAGTGGGGAGAAGCATGGTGCAGAGCACACTGGAAATTCAGGGACCTTTTCTGATGAAGCCATCACAATCAACTTTCCCCTGATAGATGGAAGGAAAAAAAAGAAGGTTTCCGGACAGCTGAAAGTGTTGAGGAAATGCTTTGAGAACCATGAAAGAAAGAAAACATCTGGGAGCCAGTGCAGTGATTTGAGGTAGGAAAGCAAAATCTATGCTGAGCTGATGTTTGCTCCTATAGCGGTTAGGACGTCCACCTGTATTACTCCTTGTACGCGTGAGTTAATGCATTCTCTTTATTCTTTCTTTTGCAGCTGGTCGTGTCTTTCTCATGGGCTCCCAGTCACAGGTAGGGACTCAGCGAATAAGTGGAAAATAACAGCTTTCTCTTGGACCGAACCAGCCTCCCATGGAATAACTCAAACAGTCCTTCAGGGAGTGCTCAGGCCCTCAGTTCTGCTCCCCCTGACCCTGCTCCTCTGGAAGCTGGTGTCTGAGCTGCCCACACCAGTAGATGTGTGTGAGAGGCTAGTCCCCATGTCCCTAAAGGGGAGCAGAGAAAAATCTTCTGTCCCCACAGTTTCCCTTAGCTGATCCAAACACAGTCCTGAAGTCAGGAGACATGAGGTCAAGACGGATGTGCCCTCTGTGCCCTGACTCTACCTCTGTGAGCATTTTTGTCACAGTGCGCTTGAGGATCAGGTAACCTTGTCTAAACACTCACACGCTCTGGCTTTCTGATTGTTCAGAGATAGAACTCCAATCCAATACAAAGAAAGAGACTTAGAAAACTCTCCTCTCGACAAAGCCCAAACTTTAAAACTACTGTCCTGCTTACACAAAAATAAAAACAAACACCTTTGCTTTCACCTGCTCGCTTTCCTCAGCACAACCCTGATGACCCCTCCATCCCCGGCAGCCTTGTCTCCCCAGCAGCTTTGGAAGAAGGCCCTAAAGGCAGAAATGGACAAACGAACATTTTTTTTTCCTGATCCCTCCCTGTACACAACCCCGGCAGCGATATCGGTGTCCTGTGGCTGCGGAAACCAAGTACCACAAACTCCGTGACTTAAAACAACACCCACTTACTCTCAGTTTTGGGGGCAGAAGTCTGAAATCAAGGTGTCCCAGGCCAGTTGCCTCTGAAAGCTCTGGGGAATAATCCTTCCTTCTTCTTCTTGTTGTTTTTACCTCATCTTAACTAGTGACCTCATCTTAAACATTGCATCTGCAAGGATTCCAAATAAGGTCTCTGCTGAGGGTCCAAGTGGACATAAATTTGGGGGGACATTACTCAGCCCACTGTAGCAACCCATTCTTTTCCCAGTTGGTTCTGCAGGCCCTCCCACCCCAGGCTCCGGTTCACCATCAACATTCAGCTGTCAAGCTTTGTCACCTCCCTGGGTCTCGTGGGTAGCAGAAGAAGGGAGAGGTTTAGAACAATGTACCAACAACAGGACAGTTAAAGGAGGCTGGGATGCTTCTGGGAATCATGTTGGTTTCTGTGGGAAGCAGTCTGTTGGGAGCGTGAGATCCAGGACCCCGTCAGGGCTGCCCCTTGTCACTGTCCTGCTCCTGTGAAGGCTGGCCTCCTGGGCCCAGCCCCCCAGACCTGAAGGCAGCATCGGCCACTTCAGGATGTTCTGAAGGGACTGGCCAGGCCTCAGCCAGACGTTCTCCCCTCTGCCAAAGGAAAGGGGGTGACTGGGGAGTTCCTTGTGTTTGATGCCAGATGTAGACCCCAACTAGGAATCTTAAAGACAGAGGAAGGAATAAGTGGGTCTCCTGATGGTTGACTTCCCACTCACCACCTTCAGTGTGATAGTAAAGCTGAAAGCACTTGTTTTTAAAACATCACTTGAAAAAAAAAGCCCCAAATCTCAAGGCAGTATCAAAATACCTGTGCTGAGTCAGAAAGATAATTTTTTGAGCATCAGCAGAAATGGGAACTTACAGAATTTGCAGTCTTACCAGATCCCACCCCAGCTCTGCCAATGCAGTGGAGGTATATATTGGGGGTGGGGAAGAACATGGCTTTTCACGCTTCTGCCTTGCCTCTTTAACTCGATTTAATTCAGATCGACAGAAGAATATCAACAGGCACTGGGTCAGGGAGTTTGCACATGAATCAGAGCCATCATCTGTCTCCACAGAGCTCAGGGAGTGCACGTAGCTCACAGAGCTCACAGAGTCACAGCCCAGCTGGGCAAACCAATAACAGACGGGTAAATGCCAGCAGAGAGAGGAATAAAATGTTATCAGAGAAATCCATTCTCCTTTAGGGAGAGGAGGAGGGACAAGTGTATCAGGGAAAGAGCCAGAATCCATTTATTTGCCCCCTAGGCAAATAAACAGGGTCCTGGATCTCACTCTCCCAACATTTATTAATTCCTTTTTTCATCAAGTCCTGTTGAAAGCTCTCCGCATGTCAGGTCCCATCCTAGCTGCCGGGGAAAGAACCTCCCTTGTGAAAGAGTCTGTCTTCTTGGAACTTACATTCTGTCTAAGGAGATAGACACAGTCAAGGAGGTTAGCAGGTGTTCTGCAAGGGGAGAAGGTGGAGGAAACAGCATACACAAAGGTCCTGGGGCAGGCAAGTACTCAGTTATCTAGAATGACTAGGATGCAGGGGTGGGCACAGAAGTAGAAAGAAGCTACAGCTAATGCATTGCGCATGTACTCAGATTTATTCTTACAGTGAGAGTGGCCACCTCAGTTTGCAGGGGCTGAGAAGATGTTTTAAACAAGGGAATGACATTCCCAGATGTAGGGGTCCAGAGAATTGTCGCAGTAGCATTTGGACAGTGCCTTAGAAGGAGCATGGAAGGCAAGATATTGCAATTATCCAGACAAAATTATGAGGCCTGGGTGCCAGTGGTGGCTGAAGGGATGGAGAACGTTGTCAGGGGAATCATGTCCCCAAAAATATATGTTCGAATCCTAACCCCTGGCACCTGTGCCTATGACCTTATTTGAAAATATAGAGTTTTTGCAGATCAAATCAAGCTAAGATGAGGTCACACTGAATTAGAGTGGGCTCCAATTCAGTGACTGGTGTCTTTATAAGAAGAGGGACATCTGGGCACAGACACACCCATGTGGCCACAGAGGCAGGGACTGGAGCAATGTGGCTACCAGCATGGCCGATGACCACAGGAGCCACAAGAGGAGGGGCGTGGAATGCCCTCTTCCTCAGAGCCTCCAGAGGAACCAGCCCTGCAACACCTTGAACTCAGAGTCCCAGCCTTCAGAACTGTGAGAGAATCCATCTCTGCTGCTTTCCACCACCCAGTGTGACCATTTGTCATGGCAGCTCCTGGAACCAATAGAGAGAGGAAACTCCTGCCTTAGGGGACACCGTGGGGGTAGAATTGACAGTACTTAGGCACGAAGAGGGCATAAGGACCACTCTTGGGTTTCCAACTTGGGAAATTTCACTATAAGCTCTTCGAGGGGTTGAGACACCTGCCTGCTGTATTACTTGGTACACCGAGTAGATGCTTAACAAACACGTGCTAGGTCAGCTGTCGTCTCGGGCTATAGCAGAGCCACTGGACAGCTTAGCTATCTGTGTCACAGTTCTCCGGGGGATCTCGGGCAAAGGTGAAGGCTGTGTGCCAGGAGGGCCACAGTGGGTTCAGAATCATGACATTAGACATCTGCCATTTCCGTCCCTGACTGCAGGAGCCTGGGAGGAACGCTAGACACTACAGTGGAGTGCGGTGCGATGGGTGCCAGGTTCCTCTTTCTCTCTCTCTCTTTGTCACCACAGGCCACATCCTGAACTCTGTCCTCAGCCCCGACCATAGAATGGACTGCCTATCTCTGAGTGCACCCACCTGCAGGTGCTCCAGCTCCCTCCCGATGTAGGATCCCCACCTTCCCCACCCTACCCAGAGTCTGCCAAGTGTCCCCCACCTCCATTTCTCTCGAGGATCTTCAGTGAGTCCTTCGGATCAATCACAGGCTAGGAGGCTTCTATGCCCTCCCTTTTCGCAGAGGTCTGGAGACTTGAGGGGTCTAGGCAGGGAGGCTTAACTAGCCTGGCCCATCCTCATCAGTGGAAGGAACATTCCCAACTCACCATGCATGGTGCAGGGCTCTCGGGGTGCGGCCTGAACACAGGACATGACAAGAGGACAGGGGCTTTGGAGCACCACAGGAAACTGGAGATTGAGCCGACCTGAGACATTTTGTGGAGATGATGTTCAAAGTCTCAGGAGGAGGATGACACAGCGTAGGCTGGAGAAGCCGGCTGCCGCTCGCCCTCTGTTACTTCCCACCCTCGCCCCTCTGGGTGGAGGTAACTCAGGGAGGAAATTGGGGCACAAGGAGCAGCTGAGGGGCCACTCCCCCTGCTTTACATGGTTGGCTTTCAGATCAATGCTCTGAGTTCCCGCATCCTCTGAAAAGCATAGCATGGTCACAGAGATGAAGCCATGTCTGGACACGGACTAGCATGTTCAGAGGTTCAAAAGTTTCTTGCCCTTTCATCTTAGGGTTGCCACTCCAACCCCCAGAGTCCTCTGGAGGGCAGAACTGCCACTCAGAAACTTGAGATGGGGAGATGGAAGGACACAGGGAGACCCTACACGCGATACTCCTGTCCCGTTGCCTTGGTGTTGAAGGAGTATCACCCGTGCCTGTCCTGGTGTTTTGACTTCCTGTTCCCTCTCTAGTCAAGCATGGGGCGGAGGGGGGGGGGTTATTCCTCACCACCTCGGGGTGGGACACAGTGAGCGAGAAACAAACCCAGCCTGCATTCAACTCTCAGCTCTCGAGCATCACAAGGCCTGAAGTCTCCAGGGAGGTGAGAGGGTTTTCAGAAGTTAGAAGATTCAGAAAGACCTGCCACCCTTCCTAAAGTAGTACCCTGTTCGCTCCCAATCCTGTTCTGTCCTTACAGCACTCACCACCACTGCTGCTCCAGGTACATCTGTTCATTGTCGGTCTCCCCCACTGGAAGGTAAGTGTCCTGCAGGCAGGACTTTGCTCACTGCTCTGCCCCTGGCACACAGAAAGGGGTCGGACATATTGGGTGCTCAATAAATATTTGCTGGATGAAAGAAGGACATGGGAAGAGTATTTTTTTACCAGAGACTGACCTCCCCTAGTGAGAGAGATCTGCTGGCCTGGGAATGAAGTCAGGACAGAGGGACCTGGGTTGTCTCTGCTCTCAGCTTCTAGGACAATGCTGGTGTCAGGCAGTCAGCAAGAACCTGGAGGACATGGCAGTGTGGCACCCTGCAAAATGGGTCATCAGATTCCTGGTGTGGCACAGGAAGAGCAGGAACCACCAAACCTGAGGCCATGTGGGCCAGGGTAATGGTCACCTCTAGGTGGTGACCTCTGTGACCAACAGCAGCAGGACAGTGAGTGAGAACTTACGAAGACTCAGATGTACGCTTCCTGCAGTCTGCAAACGTGCTAAAAGTAGTTGAGTTATCATGAAATTTCTTGTGCCCGCGTGTTGGGCTGGCTTCCTTCCAGCTGCCTGTGTCCATGAAGACCCAGGGTCTTGCAGTGCGTGTGCCTATGTCCTTACAGAGAACAGTCGTAGGGACAGTGTGAGGCCATGTCATTATTGTACATGTGTGTAAAGCAAATGAATTTAGGAATAGTGACTTTTGCTGGAGGGGCGGGTGGAGGTATTCAAAGGTATTTGGGGCATAGCAGGAACATTCTGTTATATGCTTGGCCCTTGGCCGGGTTTCCTCCCGCAATGTAGGCCCCGAGGGCTCTGGCCCCAAGCTCCCAACGTCATCATCTATACTCACTAGGTCCCACCCAAACTAAACCTTGCTTTCATTTCATATGTCCCCTGAGCCAATTAGCTCTCTAAGATGGACACTCTTAATTATGGCTAATTTCACCAGAAGTTTATATGTTCAGTAAAAACTAGTTAGTTCATAGCCTCTTCTTGTTAAACTTCTTAGCAATTAGATTCACTCATTATGCGGATTTGGAAGTAATTAACCTGCATTCCTTTATGTTATGTTAAAATTCACATTTTCATACATTAGCTTAAGTTAGCGAAAAAGCACAGGTTCTAATCGCATCTGGGCACCCACTGTTAAAGTCATTATTTTCTCCTCTGTGTTCATGTGCACAGGTAAGCACTCCTGGAATTCGGGCCACGTCCAGTTGTCTGAAGGAAAGGAACTCTCACCTCGGACTTTGAAAAGCACCGTTTCCCCAAGATTGTCTACTCATTGAATTATTCCTACGGAATCTGCCAGTTCTGGAAAAGTCCTCCCCAAGCAGGTGGGAAGTGTATCTTTATTATCTGGAGGGGAGTTACAGACCAGTTTTGCTGGGTGATTCCCAGACGATGGGAAGGGGACGGCCGGGCCTTAGGAGCCATCACCATCTTAGCAATGAGGCGAATGCCCAGCTTGGAGGGAGTTACATAATCTCCTTGCCCTGAGAATTGCTCTGACCCTGGTCCAGCGGTTGGTTTATGGTTCTAACTAGGACGGCTATGGACTTATTTTCTAATTATTTTTTTAAAAACTTATTTGAGTAGATAATGCACACACACACACACACACACACACACACACACACACACACTACAAAACTCACAAGATACAATGAAAGGATAGAGAGTGACAATTAAGTGTCCCTCCTACCCCAGCCACTCTCACTGGAGTTATCAGAGTTTATTTTCGTTCTAAAGAAAGTTAAGGCACTCAGTCCTAAAATGGAATTAGGAAGCTAGGTAATATCATGGCTGGGGCTCGAGGGGCTGAAGTCAGGCAGACTGTCCAGAGCCAGGCCACACCACGTCCTGACCCGGAGCCCGGGCAGCGGGAGTTATCTCGCTGGGCTGTTGAGATAATTCAACAAGCTCACCCGCTGAAGTCATAGCACAGTCCCTGCCGCATGTCCACTCAATAACCGGCAGCTATTATTAGCTATTGGGCCATTGAGACTTGTGAAGGTAGGTGGGGTGGGGGCAACTGAATCCTCCCTGGGAAAAGCCCTAAGCCTTTGTTACTCACGGTGTGGTCCCTGGGTCATACCAGGCATGAGTTAGCAATGCAGGTTCCAAGACCCCACCCTAGACACACTGAGCCAGACTTTCTGCCGAGGTCCCCAGTGATGGGCGTGCAAGGCAGAGTTTGAGGGGCTCAGTACTACAGGAGCCTTGGTGTAGAGATTCTCCACCTCAGGGGAGGAGATGGCCATGCTGGTTTTGAGCCCTTGGATTTCTCATGATAAAAACAAAACACCTTGAAAGGAAAAGCCATCCCCCTCTTACTCCCCAGATTGCAATTTACATCTGATTCCTCAGCCCAGTAACCTATAACCTGAGACACCATTGTAATGTGACCCCTTTTGTCCTGCATCCTGCCGGTAACCTGATACATGACCCGGGGGCAGAGCAGCATGTAGTTTTAAAAGTGATACAAGACACCCAGTGGAGCCTGCCCAAGGAGCAGCGAGTAGAGCAGCGGGCCACCAGGATGCCAGCTGGGACACTAGGCCCTGGAAGTGGGGGGCTTAGGGCTTGTCGTTAGAAGTAAGGGCTGCACGGGTGCTTGCTGGGAGGCTGGAGGGGCTCCTGGGGTGACAATTGCTGCTGTTTGCTGCTTGTTCCAAACCAGTCAACCCTGGAGATGAATACATGGCATACAGGAAGCAGCCCTTCCCTTTAAAACAGAATTTCAGACCACGGTGGTGAAGACGTGGCATTCTGTATCTGCCAAGACCCACAGAAGGTGCATCCCCAAGAGGGAGCTCTGTGTGAACTATGGGCTCTGGATGGTAATGACATGCCATGGTAGGTTCACTGGTTGTAACAAATATCCCGTTCTGGTGGGGGATGTGGCTATGTGTGTGTGTGGGGGGGAGTCAGAGGCGTATATAAAAAACCTCTGTGCCTTCCACTCAGTTGTTCTGTGAACTTAAAACTGCTCTATAACAGAAAGTCTTTCCTTTTTTAAAAAAAAAGAGACATAAAATTACATATTGTCACTGGATCTGCTGTAGAAGAGAAAGAAACCAAGGTTGAGGTCCAGGGCAATGTGCTTTTTAAAAATCACCATTACAACTGAAATAACTAAGAGCTGGGATGCCCCCAACCCAGAAGGTGTCAGCCACATGTGGCTTGTGAGCAAATGAAATATGCCTGGGGCAATGAAGAAATTTAATTTTATTTCATTTTAATTAATTTACATGTAACTTATAAAATAGACATGCGTGATTTGGTTAAGGAAATTTTTGAGTAGGTTTGGAATGACATGGGCATGTAAATCTCCTCTTTCAACTGTTAATTTCATGAAATCTCAATACGGATCACGTGTTTTCTGTGCAGAGTTAGCACCCAAATCACGAGATATGCTATAAGTATAAAACATACAACAGACTTTGAGGACTTAATACCAAAAAAAAGTCAAATATCTCATTAATAACTTTTATACAGGTTATACATTGCAATAATATTTGGGTTATATTGACTCTGCTAATTAAATATGAAAGTTTACTTTACCTGTGTCTTTGAACTTTTCAAAAACGTCACTTCCAAAAAAATTTAAATTATATTTCTAGCTTACCCTCCTACACTACTGGTAAGAATGTAAAATAGTGCAGCTGCTTTGAAAAACAGTCTGATTGTTCCTCAAAAGGTTAGACATAAAGTACCCAGCAATTCTACTCCTAGATATTGACCCAGGAGAACTGAAGATGTATCCACACAAAAACGTGAACATGAATGTTAATACAGGCATGATCCATAATGGCCACAAAGTGGAAACAGCCCAAATGCCCATCAGCTGATGAATGGATAAAAATAAGTGTGGTATCTACATACAGTGTAGTATTATCCAGCCATAAAAAGGGGATAAATACTTGATAGATGCTGCAACACGGATGACCCTTGAAGATATTGTGTTAAGTGAACAAAAGTATATTGTATGATTCCATTGATATGAAATGTCCAGAATGAGCAAATCTACAGAGACAGAAACTAGGGTTTGCCAGGAGATAGGAGGAGAGGAGAATAGCAAGTGATTATTCATGAGTACAAAATTTCTTAGGGGAATGATAAAAATATTCTGGAACTAAATAGTGGTGGTGGTTGCACAACTTGTGAACGTACACAAAATTACCTAAGTGGCTTGCATGAACTTGTCATTGGACAGAGCTGATTTAGCCACAGCTAATTAACAAGGGGTGATTTTTGCTGTCCCCTCCCCTCAAGGGACATTTGGCAATGTCTGGAGATAATCTTGGTTGCCAGATGGCACAGGGATGAGGAGTAGAGATCACTGCTGGCCAGAGATGCTGCTAACCATCCTACGATGCACGGACCAGCTGTCTGCAACAAAAAATTCTCCTGCCCACATGTCAGTAGGGTCGAGTTTGAGAAGCCCTGAACTAGAGGCTGCTCAGGGGTTCCCCGCTTACTTTCCACCACCTCAGCCCCTTTGACTGCCCTGCAGTCAGAAGGTACATTCTGGGTATGACCTTCCCAACACGCTTTCTCCGGGACTCCAGCCACATTCTCAGGCCAGGAGTTCCTCTGAACACCAGTGATTCTGGGTACTCAGAGATGATCAAGGCAGAGTCATGAAGGGACCCAGGAGAAGTTCTAGAATGCATTAGTTGTGGAGTCCAAGACTCTGTCCTTACTCTCTGAGGCTTCCTGGGTTCCAGAATGTTACACTTACTTTAAAGTAAGCTTGCCTTATGCTGGGTAGATTGCCATTTCTCTGGTTTGCATTTCCACGTCTGATTTTCTAAGCCAAAGATGACTGGAATGTGCAAGTCTGTGTCATGGATGGCCCCTTCTCTGGTGTTTGAAGTAAAAGCCTGAGGACAGATATCCCAACTTGCTTTCATGTTCTTTGTGTTTCAGTTATCTGTTTTGTCAGTATTAGTTTCTCATGGCTGTTCTAACCAATTACCACAAAGGTAGTCACGAGAAATAGTACAAATTTATCATCTCACAATTCTGAAAGTCAGAAGTTCAACATGGATTTCACTTGGCTAAAATCAAAGTGCCTGCAGGGCTTCCTTCCTTCGGGAAGCTCCAGAGGGGAAACCCCTTGACTTTCCCAGGTCCCGGAGGCTCCCCAAACTCCCTGCCTCTATCTTCAAAGCCAGCAACACGGCATCTTCAAATCTTCTCTTATTCTGACCCCCCCACTTTCACTTAAAAGAACCATGTGATTACCTTTAGACCACTGAATAGTCCAGGGTCATGGTCCCATCTCAAAACCCCTTAATTTTTTCACATCTGTGAGCTTTCACCAGGTACAATAATATTTACAAGCTCTGGGGGGTAGGGCATGAACCTCATTTTGGAGGAACATTGTTCTGCCTACCACCCTGTCAACTACAGTGTGTCCCTAAAGTCATGGTGCACTTTTGACTGGTCGACCGGTCAACTGGTCAAAAGTGCACCATGACTTTAGGGACACACTGTAGAACTGGGTAATGTGATGGGATGGTCCCTCGGGTGACCTTGTTCCAGAAGGAGAAGAAATTAGGACATATTTGCTTTTCCAGAATTGTGGAATTTTCCCAGGTAATTGCGGACTTTCCAGGTCCTAATTCTCAGTGCCCCATGACCCAAAATGGTCAGTGAGAGATTTAGAAACTATTTGTTATATGGGCTGAATTGTGCCCCGCCCCATTTATATGTTGAAGCCCTAACCCCAGTTCCTCAGAATGTGACTGTATTTGGAGATAGGGCCTATAAAGAGGTGAATATAGTAAAATAATGTCATTAGGGTGGACCCCAATCCAATATTACTGGTGTCATTATAGAAGATGAGATTAGGATATAAACAGAGAGAGACACCAGGCACATACACCCACAAAAAAGACAACCACAAGAATCCACAGCGAGAAGATGGCCGAGAAGAGAGGCCTGAGAAGAAACCAACTCTGCTAACTCCTTGATCTTGGGCTTCTAGCCTCCAGAACTGAGAGAAAATTTCTGTTGTTTAAGCCACTCACTCTAGAATTTCATCATGGCAACCCTAGTAAACCAAAGCACTGCTCTTCCACATTTTTGCCTTGGTCTCTACATAATTTGAAATGAATCTCTTCATATTATTTTGGTTTACCAAGTTTCTGAAGTTCTGTCACACTAGCTGTAAGAAATCCTCTTTCACTTGTGGGCCAAACAGATGACATGACAATGTTCAACTCGACATTTATTAAAGCTCTCCTAACCATCAGGTACTGTGTGTGCTCAGTAAAGCTCACCAGTGACCCAGAAGGAATTACAGTTTAGCAGGGCAGATGAATCAGTATACTGCCCATCTAATCCAGGGAAAAGGCCAGTAGGCTACCACAGAGGGAGTGAATCAGGGCTGGATGGTTCTGGGGAGGAGATTATAATCCTGAAAACCAGTACTATAGAGAGGTATAAGGGTACTGAACTGAGAAAATGACCAAGGCTTTTGCTTAGGGTCTATCAATAACCAAATAGTGAGACCACAGATGAAAAACTTAATCTTTCCATGAAACTTTAAGTTTCTCAAGGGAAGACAATATCTATCTACCTACCAGCCTACCTACCTCTCGATCTTTCTTTGTGATTTGTTTACAAGCATTTTTCCATATCCCTAAATATTTTGAAAACATGATTGATCTTCAGTGGCTACATGGCATTGCAAAGAATTCTGCACTACAATATTTAACCATTCCCCTATTGTTAAATATTTAGATTGTTCCCAGAGTTTCATTATTGCAAGTCACGCTGCAAGGAACATTCTTGTCCAGCTAGCTCTGTTACTATCTCTAATAATTTCACTAGGTTAATTACTGGGCCAAAGTTTGTTACCTTTAAAAGGTATTAGTAAATGTGGCCAATTTGGTTGTACCAAGTTGTACAATTGGTTGTACCAATTAGTACTTCTGCCAACGGTATAAAACAAAGTCTGAACTTCCTTGCAGTCCTGTCAACACAGGATATTATCACTTAAAAACCAATCTCTGAAAATTGAGAAAAAAAACAAGGAAAGAAGGGATGGAGGGAAGGAGAGAGGGAAGAAAGGAGGGAGGGAGGAAGGAAGAAGTTAATTGGTAAGTTTATGGTGTAACTGTACATTTTTTTATGATTTGTCTATTTGATTCTTTTGCCTAGTTTTGATTAAGTTATTTGTTTTCTTTGCCTACACATCACAAGTACCGTTCTAAGTTTCCGTTTGTTTTTACATCCTGTTTATGGTGTTATTTATGTGCAAAATTCTTACGTTATCCGATTTATCAATTTTTCCCTTTTATGCTTAAAAAGGCTTTCCTCATCTTGACAGCCACATTTTCTGCCACTTCATTTATTTTGGTAACTGAACATAGGGATTCAAGGGACTTTAGTGCCTTGGAAACAGAGATCTTGCTTCCTGTTTAAACCCTTCAAATTCACACCGAGACAAGATGCCCAGAGAAATGACTCAAGGACATACAGCTGGTTTATGGCAGAACTGGAACCAAAATCAAGGATTCCTAGGCCCAGTTTGCTTCCCTTTTTTAAAATATTAGTTTTCAATGATATAGGTAATGGCTTTGGCCGGTTGGCTCAGCGGTAGAGTGTCGGCCTGATGTGTGGAAGTCCCGGGTTCGATTCCCAGCCAGGACACACAGAAGAAGTGCCCATCTGCTTCTCCACCCTTCCCCCTCTCCTTCCTCTCTGTCTCTCTCTTCCCCTCCCACAGCCAAGGCTCCATTGGAGCAAAGTTGGCCTGGGTGCTGAGGATGGCTCCATGGCCTCCGCCTTAGGCACTAGAATGGCTCTGGCCACAACAGAGCGATTCCCCAGATGGGCAGAGCATTGCACCCTGGTGGGCATGCTGGGTGGATCCCGGTTGGTCGGGCTCTTGCGGGAGTCTGTCTGACTGTCTCCCCACTTCTAACTTTGGAAAAATACAAAAAAAAAAAAAAAAAGATACAGGTAATAAATAGAGTTTCCTTTAAAAATATTACAATACTAATCACCCATCCAAATGCAAGATTCTCATTTCCTTCCCCAAAGTTAGTCACCATTATCATTTGGGTGTGGGTTAAAAAAAAATTATGCACATATAGATGTACAAATAACACTATTATGGGTTGAACTGGGGGCATGAATGGTATCCTGGTGTATGTATCATTCTGTAATATACCTTTCTCACACACTACACGATGTTTCAAGATGCCATTCAGTCATTTGAACAGGCCACATTTTTTTTAGCCTTTTTTACATAAATGTTGCCTTTATACAAACAATTCTGCAACACATGTTATGGTACCTGTCTCCTTGGGCCCGTATACACATTTTTCAAGAGTTGATACCAATAAATGAAACTGCTACATAATGGGTAAGGCTCTTCTTAATTTTAAAGGATAATATAAAATGACCCTCCCGCTGGTAGTCAAGGTACCCATTTCTCCATAATCTCAACGAGTTGACATTATCATCGTTGTTGCGTATCTTCTCATATGTTTTTATTACCATTTGTATTTCCTCAGCCATGAACTTCATATTTATTTAATTTTACCTTGTTTTTTAAAGAAAATTTAGTTCTAGGGTATTTTTCTTATCTATTTGTTATTTTACACACTTTGGAAATTCATCTTGTCTATTATAGAAACGTTACCAGTTTCTTCTGGTGTGTTGCTTCATTTATGTTTGTTTATCGTATTTCTTGTTATACAGAAAATTTTAATTTGATGTCATCCAAATTATCAGTTTTATTCTTTGTCTTATTTTTTGTTGTTATTGTTGTTCTTTGGGTCCCAAGAAGAATTTATGACTTTCAGGGTCATAAAAATAGTTTCCAACATCTTTTCTGGTAGTTAATAGTTTTTTGAGTTGTTCATTTCCTTTTTTTTTTTTTTAACTCAGAAATCCATCTGGAGTTTATCTGGGATCCACTGTAAGGTACTGGTCCTGTTTTTGTTTTTATTTTGTCTCATATGGGTGACTAACTGGGTCAACATGGACAATCTTGATTCTTCTCTAAAACTTGAGAGGCTATTTTTGTCATAAACCAGATTTCAGTATATTCTAGGGCAGGGGTCCTCAAACTTTTTGCACAGAGGGCCAGTTCACTGTCCCTCTACAGACTGTTGAAGGGCCACCACATACAGTACTCCATACACTGACCACCAATAAAAAAGGTGCCCTTCCAAAAGTGTAGCAGGGGCCAGGTAAATGGCCTAGGGAGCCGCAATTTGGCCCGCGGGCCGTAGTTTGGGGACCTCTGTTCTAGGGTCTTATTCTGTCTTTACTACTGAGTTCGGTTTATCTATTTATTTAGTTGGGGCTGCTTCCATACTGTTTTGATGACCATAGCTTTATCATTTATATGATAGATGGTTGGTTAGTTCTATGTTTTCTCGATCCCATTGCAGCAAGCTCATTTTCAGTCATGGCAAAAAGAAGCACCGAGAAGGTACATCTCCGGCATTCAGCTGCCCACTCACCCAAAGCAATGATGAGAGATTTGCTACAGGGACTAAACTGCACCCAGGCAACCAAGTGACCCTCCTCTTACCAGTCTCTCCTGCTGCCACCCTCAAAATAAAACTCAGCTGGGATGACACACCTGTTTTGGATTAGTTACAATAAATCAGGATCTGTATTTATTTCTGTTGCTGGACAGGTGAAGGACGCGCCACATTTACACCAAGCCAGCCAGGAAGCGGAGAAAATCCAAATCATGAGGGTTTTTTCCCTCCTAGGCAAAGGAGTTGCCCTTGACAAGTCCTAAACTTCCTGTTGTTCCCAAATCCTGTGGTACTTTACAGGAACGCCTCAAGTTGTAGCTTTCTCTCTGGGTCTCAGTGTAGCTAAGCCAGTGGTGGACTTCAGCCGGTTCGCACCGGTTCAGCAGAACCGATACCTAATTTTTTTTGTTGAGTTTGGAGAACCGGTTGTTAAAACAGCACTTGTAATCAGGGTTCTCTAAGGTGGGCACCCAGGCAGCTGCCCAATGTGGAAATCACAAATTTACATTCCTTACTCTCTTTTAACGTTCATCTGTACAACAGCGTATTCTAAGAGCCTGTAGTAATGTTCATTCTGTCCATAGGTGAAAAAAATTATAAGTGAGGATGCCAATCAAGAAGAAATATGGAAATATCTTGAACAATTTTATTGTTTTATGTCAGGTATTATCTTTTCATTAAATTTTAAAACTCTTATAACCTAGTTCTGTGTACCTCTTTCATTCTTAAATATTAAATCCATGAAATAATAAACTACCTTTTAGTATTTTTTTTATACTTAAAACGGTCATTAGTGCAGAGAGCCGGTTGTTAAATTATTTGAATCCCACCACTGAGCTAAGCTCATGGTTAAAAATTCTACTGCCCATGAGAATCACCCAGAGAGCTTATTAAAAGTACTGATTCAACAAGTCTGGTGGGAAAATTTCAAGGTCCATATTTTAAAGCATGCACCTTAGTAAGTGATTCCAACGCAAATAGTAAATCGAGGCCCTTGCTCTCAGTGTGCTGCCCTGCGGACTCAGAGCACCTGAGCGGGAGGAGGAGGCCTTCCAGCTGGCCTTTGAGGTCTTCATGCTCTAACACGTGCTGTGACTCAGCCCTATGAGCCTGGTTAATAGGAGAATGACGTCAGTATAACGCCGATGCTACACTGGTTTACCCAGGCGATATTTCCTAGGCCAAGCGGCCCTGAATAGCCCGAGTAAACGATAGAACCTTGAGCAGGAAATGGAATAGCCTTTTTCATTGGCTGCAGGCACCCTTTCAGGTTGTATGTTAATAAAACTAAAACTGCATCCACCCCAGCGCTCCTCTCTCCTAAGGAGCGCGCTCCAAGCCTGCGTGTTGGAGGGCAGGCGGCATCCCCTCCTTCCCAGCAGCCCCGCAGGCCCGAGACCCCATTCTGTCTTTGTGGTCCCAGCCCCGCCAGCTTGCTCTAACTAAAGGTCAGTAGCATTTCCACTCAATTATCTTGTGTATTTTTCATGTGTGCCACCCCAGGCACTGGCCAACCTGGGCCACCAAGGAGCTTCCTGGGTACACTGCTTCTATCTCTAGTTTGAAAATGGCCTGTTTATGAAGTGAACCGTGGGGGTGCTGTTTTCCCCAGGAGTCCCAATACTGTGTGTGATTTTGCAGAAAGGGGCGTTTCGGGAATGCACAGATTGCACTAACGCAGAAGCACCTTATGTGTGGGGACTGCCCATTGCCTCCCTGAAAAGTAGCACCAAGGAGCCTGTGTTTTTGTTCCTTGGCTAAGACTGGGGAAAACCAGAGGTACGAGGTCCAAAATCCTGAGAGAGTGCTCTCACGAGGCAACAACCCGCTGTCTGCAGCCCGTGGTGGGGGTGGAGCCTGGAGCCCCCAGGGCGACCCCTGCGGTGCACTCACTGAGGGCTCTAAGTTAGCATACCTGCCGCAGCTCATCCCAGAACCACCTAAATTAGGACTTCTGGGGGTGGCCTCTGTATATTTAGGGAAGACCACAGGCGATTTTAAAGGCCAGCCTGGATTCTCAACGTTGGAGGTACGGAGAATCACCTGGGAGCTTTAAACACCCCCAATGCCAAGCCACACACAGACCAGATTACATCGAAACCAACCCGGGTGTGTGTGTGTGAAACTCCGGAGTCAGAATGTGTTACAGTCTCAGGGGGTTGCATGTCTAGCCAGGGTTGAGACTACTGTTTAGAATCTTTCATTTCCTTTCTTCTTTAAGTGAGAAGCGAAGAGCTAGACAGACTCCCACATTAGTCCTGACTGGGATCCACTGCAACCCCCATCGGGGATGATACTCTGCCCATCTGAGGCATGCTTACAACCAAGCTACTTTTATTGCCTGAGGCGGAGGCTCCACAGAGCCATCCTCAACACCCAGGGCTGATGCGCTTGAACCAGTCAGGCCATGACTGCAGGAGGAGAAGAGACAGAAAGAGAGAGAGAGACGGGGGAGAGGGAGGGATGGAGAAGCAGATGGTCACCTCTCCTGTGTGCCCTGAGTAGGAATCAAACCCATGACTTCCACATGCCAGGTCAATGCACTACCACTCACCCAACTAGCCAAGGCCTGCCTGTTTTGGGTCTTTTCTGAGAAAGATGCTGCCTCTAGAGCAGGGTTTCCGGAACTTCAGTGTACACACCCGTCTGCTAGCAACTGGGGAGGGGAGAGTGCAGGTTTCGATTCAGCAGACTGAGGTAGGGCCTGGAAGTCTGCATTTTAACAAGCTGGTCTGCAGACCACACTGTGAGCAGCAAGGTTGTAGGGCCTGATGACTTTCCATTGGTATTTAACACAGACTGGGCATAATGACCACAGCAAACCAGGCATTTGGTGATCTTGCAGGTCCAGAGCAGTAAACTTATTTGGCAGGAGCGGCACATCAGGCTTTGTGATTCAAACAAAACAAATGCACTCCTCCCTGGATCAGCCATGGAGTGGTGCTGACAAGTCATGCGGTATCCAGGTGCTGTGAGATGGGCACTTATAAACCTCTTCCCTCCCCATCACCAGTGCAGAGCTGGCTCGCTGGACTACCAGAGTCAGTTTTAACAGTTGTGATAGGGGAGAGGGGCATGCAACACACTTTAATATGCAGATTACTCCAAGACCTCAGGTTGTGCTGGCCCAGACATGAAACTGTATTGCAAGAAAGTTTAGATTATCTGCTTATATTTTTCTGTGCTTAAAAAGAAAAAGTTGCTGGAGACCTATGTGCCTTGTCTGTTCCTGGGTACCTGGCCATACAAGTTTTTCAGGCTGCTCTATACCCTGTTCTTACACTGCCTGCCTAGCTACTGGGTTAAACTTAGGTTAAACCGGAGTGTCATGCCACAGTTATCATATGAAGCTACACAGGTGATACATTTGCATAGATTTAACACATGCACATCAGCACAAGTAAAACTGAGGAAATCTGAATATGAGCAGTAGATGCTACCATTGTCAGTATCTTGGTTGTGATATTAAACAGACAGCTTTGTACAATGTTACCAACCAGGGCGATCTGGGCAAAGCGTACAGCAAGCTTGTTATTTCTTACAACAGTGTGTGCATGTATTATTATCTCATAAAAAATTTCAACCAGAAAGAGGTATAAAACCACCCATAGCCAGCCCCCAATATGTCTTCAATGTGGGGAGAAAACATGTACTAAGAAGGTCACTATACAAAGAAAAAGAAGGTAATACTTACTAAATGTTAACTGCATAATGGGGACTGCGCTGAGCATATTACATGCAAGATGTTCGTGCTCACAACACTGTGATGTATTATTATTATTTCTGTTTTCTGTGTTTTTCTGGAAGGAGAAATCATAGGTAGGGAGGAAGAAAGCACTTCAGGGGAGTTGTATCTTGAAGGAGCCTGCAGGCTCTCGGCCTTGAACAAGTCAAGCAAGGGCATATCGGACAAGAAGAGAAATGCACCCGATGTCTGAGAAAGTGCTTCCTTTTCCAGATAAGGAAACCGATGGGTATACCTGCTTTGCATTTCAGAGGTGGATGGAAGCATTATTGTGGAAGGCCTCGAATGCTAAGGGGATGTGGTCGGATTTTCCTGGATCTTGTTAGCATTGTGAGGGCTAATAAATAAGACACTGATAGGCTGTATGTGAATCACCACCATTCACAAGGGAATTCAACTCTGTACAAGGTATACATGTTCTAGCACAAACCAATCCATCCCCAGGACCTCATGAGCAATGGGAAGCAATTTCCTCATAGGAAGTGGGTGAGGGAAGAGAACCACGGAGAATACTTACGGCTATGACAACCATGAAGTGGTTGGGACTGATCATCATGGAATTATACCTGACTATACCTGAAATTTCATTTATAACAATATGGCTATTTACTCAATTAGGAGGCCGGCACTATTCCAAGAACTTGGGATATATCAGTAAACAAAATACAGTGACCAAACTCCTGCCACCACAGAGCTCACCTTCTATCCTTAGTGCTTATTTCCAATCAGAAAGGTTCTTAACTATTGAAACCCTAGAAGACATTTTCATACTGTACACTTGAGACCTCATGACCCCAGAGAGAAATGCAAGCCTCTCTTGGGCGCAGCTGGGCAGCTATGCCAAAGGATGAGCCCAGCACTTCTGACTTCAGAGTGAGGATGATCTTACCCCGGTGCGGCTACACGGAAACTTAAGATGGGTCGCTTGTCAGGTCTTGCCTCTGAGTTGGATCAGAAAAGGGAGATCAGAACCAAGGTGAAGGGTTGGCAGTGCGTCCTTGAAGATGATTCAAGTTAACCTGGGGTACCCTCTCTCTTCTCCACTCCCAAACTGGGATTAACTTTGGAATCTTCCATAAATGTAGAGAAATTGGAGGCTTTCCAATCCTAACCTGGGTAAGTACTATTTCCAGACAAATCAGATCAAGATGGTCTTGCATTGTGGAAGCAGGAAAGAAAGTCAAGGGGTAGGTGCACCTGGAGATGTCTGGGTAGGCAGGAGATGTTCTACAATCCAGCCATGTGCTTGTACCGCAGAATTAGAGACATGGGATTTCCCCCAGAATGCTAAAAGCAATCTACAGATGAAGAGAAAGCCCTAAAAGATAAGTGGCTGGTCACTTTCTCTACAAAAAACAGCTAACGGTAAGTGAATAAGGCAAGAGTGGGAAAATTTATTAACGCTACTCCAAACCAGGGAGTTTTAATGACTGCACAATGTTAAAGTTCCCACAAGCCTCAAATATCTGAGAATAAACATTTAAAACGTCTTTTGACTTAGTTATAAAAAGATTCAGTAATCTTTATTTTGTTTTTGGAACAGTATTATAAAAAGTTTGATTTAGTTCCCAGTGACCCACTCCAATGCTTTTGTGTCCCATTTCCGAGGACAGTTAGCTATTTGCTGTAAATTTGTCTCTGTTGTGTATGTGTGTTAAAACACAGACATCTCCTGCAATTTAACAGTAACTTTTGCATGGGTAAAAGAACCCATACTCACTATGTCCTTCTCCCTATAGCAAAATTTTCTTGCTTTAGTCAAGGAGAAATAAATGCCACTGATACAGATATTCTATTTCTTTTCTCTTTTAACTTTAAAAAAAAAAGTTTATTTTATTGATTTTAGAGAGAGGAAGGGAGAGAGCAAGAGAGAGACAGGAACATCGATCTGTTCCTGCATGTGCCCTGACTGAGGGTCAAACTGGCAACCTCTGTGCTCCAGGACAAAGCTCTAACCAACTGAGATATCCATCCAGGGCAATAAACATTTTTTTAGGATTTTTGTTTTTTACTTACTGATTTTACAGAGAGGGGAGCACAGAGTGAGAAGTATCTACTCATAGTTGCTCCACTTTAGCTGTTCATTGCTTGCTTGTCATTTGTGCCTTGACCGGGCAAGCCCAGGGCTTCAAACCGGCGACCTCAGAGTTCCAGGTTGACAGATATCCTATTTTTAACTTCAGGCTACATAGAACTGCTCCCAAATATATAGCTTTCATTCACATTTCTGGTTGTCCCTTGAGTGAGAGGTCAGCTCTTCTACTGAGCACAGTCAAGTTAGAAAGAGACCTACTACCTTCAGAACGCAAGCTTTCCCAAGAGCCACACCCATGGTTCTGAGGTAATACTCATGCTACAAAACACAGGTCAAACTTGAGCAAATGGCTAATGGGTTGGGTGTGTATTCATGAATGTGTGAGTGTGTGAGCAAGAGTCCCCTAAGAACTTTGACAGAGACAAGAATGGGCACAAGACAGATGACCCTGGTCCCGGAGATGGCCCATTGTGTTAGCTGCATTACCAGGAACAAGTGGGCCTGCTGGTTACCTGGGCTCTCCATCTCCAAACTTAGTTCAAGGTACATATTGAACATGACAGTGGGGGCTCCTTACTCTAGCTCCTCTTAGTTTGGGGCAATTGGGGGAGCTAGATACTGCCTCCCACTCGTGTGGGTCTGAAAGCAACTGTCAGTAGCCCCCTCGTTTCCACTTTCTCCTTTTGGCTACTTGACCCCTCCCCTCCCAACTTGAATAAGTAATTTGCCCAATGAAAAGCTCAGTGTGGGTAAACAACTGTATAAACACACTTTGCTCAGCTAGGAAGAGCATCTTATGAATAGAAAAAGAAATACTCTATTGATTGACATGCAAAATGAATATTGTAACTGAATTCTGCATTAATATTTGGCCAAACCACCTCTATAAACACATCTTGGGGATCTGTGGCCATTGATGTGTGCTCAGCAAAGTGGCATGTGTTAAACAACCAAATAGAATAAATCTGGCTCCCATGAAAATAGTAAAGTCTAAACTGGGCTTTCATATGGCATCCTGGCTAGTGGAACAGAACAGTTTGCACAGTAAAAAGCTACCTCAGATCTGGAGATTTTTAGATTGGCTATTTTATGACTGGGTTGTTATGTTAGAAATCAATGTATTGAATTTTGACTTTTTTTTCCAGAGAGTTTAATAAGTTCAAATGCATTTGGAAATATTTTCTATAGAGTATGTCTAGTCTTCTATAAAAACAACATGGGTCCCTACTACCAAGTTCAGGGAAGAGAGAACACAAGATATAGTAAAAATAGTTGATAAATAACTCTTCTTAGGTACTTTGTTTTACAAAATAAAACCTTGGTCACAGGACAACATCAGTTCAAAACCCATTAGAACCCTTTAATATATATATATATATATAATACATTTGTATTTTAAGCACAACACCGTATGTGCATTAATTATTGCCATGAATTTAGTGCCATCTCTTTACAATATACCCCAAATCAGTAACAGGGTAAAATAAATATACTTCCTGGCAGTATGTTCTTAGACTCTTTTATACTTTGTGGTCTAAGCAAACCAAAATAAAACACACATCCGACCAAAACATCCCACCAGCCCCACAATATCGACTTCGGCTACTCTCTCCGCATCCCCAGTGAATTCTACAAGTCCTTCAGACATATCACAATTTTTCAATACTCCACACACTGATTAAAACCAGCACTTAACCATTCTCAAAGTGCACCCCCTCCCTGAAAAAAAAGGATTGAAAAAGAACGTTTTGTTTTTCTTTTTCAAGGCTACACACAAAACATTTGTTTGAAAAACTTTCTGGGTTGTGCCACTGCCTGGTAAAACATGAGGTAGACCCCATATCAGGTTTCTTTTTTCAGCTGTCCAGAGTCCCATTAGTGCCTCTTTCTTCTGTCAGTCTTTTGCTATAATTAGGATGGCTTAGGGTTTATCTGGGCCTTCTTTCAAAACCAGATTTCCTTCCCAGCAGCAGCAGCAGCTGTCATTCACAAGAACCCTGCCCTGCCTGTGTCGGTGTCATGGTATAGCAGTAGGGAACGGGAAGTGAAGAGACACCCCCCCCCACACACACACACCTTTCATCTTGTGATTTTTAAAAAGAGGGATCTTACCTGAGCATGATCATTCTGGTCTGGAGCCCAGCTGGTCTCAAAGAGGCTGTGAACCTGCCCCCCATCTCCCTCCACCTTCAGCCTCGCTTCCTGGGGAAGTGTGCCCGGTGGAGTCTGCAGCCCTTTTGCTTCTCGTTCTGCTTGGGCTGGAACAGCGCCCTCTGTGCAGAACCGGGAGTTCGGGTCTGGAGCCGCCGCTGTGACATGGGAGCTCTCTTTCTGATCACTCTGGGTTCGTGGGTGCTTGTCAGGCTCTTTGGGACAGAGGTGATTAAGGGCGCCTTCTCCTGCGCTGTCCTTCAGGTTGGGACTCGGCTGCTTGTGTTGTCCCTGAACTCCTGCTCGCCTGGTCGGGGCAGATTTCCCTGAGCCCCCCTTGCTGCTGAGACCCACTCCCCCTGCTCTCTCCTCGGCAACACTCTGCAGCCGCTGGTTTCTCCCTGACTTCTCTAACTCACCAGACAAATGCTTCGCCCTTCTCCCTGTCACCGCTTTGTCCATGGCGAGCAGATTGTCCCTGGCAAATTCCTCTCCTGCTTGGTGGCTGTCTCTGGTTTCTCCTTGAATTCCTGGATAATCATCTTCAGCAGAAGCAGTGGGCAGTTTATATGTCCCTGGGTCTGTCAGCACAGACGTCCCATCCTGGTGAGATCCCAAAGTCCCAGTCATCCCTGCTTGTGGGGATGGGGGCCCATGGGTGGAGGCACGGCAGCGCCTGACCCTCACTTCTTGGGGCTGTGAGTGATCACCACAAAAGCCAGCACAGGCCTCCATTGGTCCAGTGTCAGACACCCGGGGCCCACAACCCATTTCACTGAGGAAAGGCTCACGCTCCCCCAGGCAACACTTTCTAAATTCCATCTCTTCGTCATCGCTTTCTAATAAAAAAACACACTCAGTCCCCTCCAGGTGCCTGTGCCAAACTGCATTAGAGTAATCTGTCATAACGTCGGAACATTCCAGATACTCCAGGTCATCGTCTGAAAATTCCTCTGTGTAGGTTAGGGTTATCTCTGGGCAAAGTTCGTAGACACTGTCGGAGTCCGAGTCTTTGCTGGAAACCGGTGGGCTGACTTGCCCATTGACGGTGGCCTGGGCACCTGGGTGAACAGCTGCAGCTGTCCCCAACAGCGGTAGGCTGACACTGATGTATTTCTGTGCTTTCTGATCTTGATGACCAGAGCTTAAGTCTTCATCCTTGTCTAAGGCACCGTCCGTTAACTTTGATGATTCGGACTGCGGCGTCCCGTGGCGATATACGCCTTGTTTATTGGGACTATTACTTGAATTAGGAAAAAGCAACCCATCCACGATTTCCCCTGTGCCATTCGGACCACAGTCCTCTTCAGTTTGTCTTGTTCCTTTAGCATCCAAGAGTTTTTTGGAACCGGATGAGTTCACATCATTACCGGCCAACAACTGGAGTGAGCATAAATGGTGACATTCGGAGGCAGAAGAATCAGCCGACCTGGGAGTCCCCAAGGAGAGACTCTCTTCTTCCTTGGAAGGGGGTTCTTTCCTGTCCATCTGATTTGTGCTTTTCTGCTCACACGCCTGTGTTTCACGTTCCCCATTTGTGTACCCACCATCTTTTGGGTCAGGGAAGAGTTGTGTGTTCTCCAACGAGCACTCGACTTCAATGGAAGCAGAGCAGCAGATCATTCCAAAGCAGTTTTTAGCAGAAATCTGGTAAACAGCAGTGTCATTTGGGGTGCAACTAGGATGAAGAGAGCACACAGGTAAGTTGGCCGTGTTTGGAAGGGCATGCCCACATTTCTCACACCCTGGCACACAATAGACATGATTTCTACTGCGCACTCGGGGGCTTCTGTGGTCACCCCGGAAAGGGGGTTGTGCTCGGAGGCCACCACCGGCTTCTGAGCTCTGTCTGCCCCAGTTCTGCTGAGAACCCCAGGAAGCTCAGCACTTTCCCTAAAGACACCCCACAATCTTACACCAACCTGAAAATGCTGAGCATTCCTGGGTGAATGGGGAAGTGCTTTCTATTCCTATCTCTTCTCCCCTATGCTAAGCCATGCTTATGCCGTGGGAATTTGCGAAAGCGTTGTTTTATAGAGGGAGACGTTGCACACAAGTAACTGAGGTATCCCACCTCATACGATGGAACAGTGTAAGCAGTAACCCTTTAAGACCATGCTAAGAAGACCTGGTCCTTTCCAGGAGACTGTGAATTTAATACCAAACCAGGACTGTGTGTATGAGGAAGAGTGTAGCTTCCTCTTTAACTTAACATGACTATTAGGTCCAAACCACAGCCAGAGAGCCCCTCTGGCGAGAAACCCCTGTCCACATGCCATCCTGACTTATGTAAACAGAGCCAGGTGTTCAGCTTTGGCCCAGCAGGGAAGAAACTAAATTCTGGATCGCACCAAGCCGGCGCTCCCTGCTCCAGAAGGGACGACTCCTGCGGCCCCTCCCGCTGTTGACTGGAGCCACCTGGCACCCACAGCCTGACACGCCTTGCTGACCTTTCCCACTAGAATCCCCCTCAAGGCTCTCAATCCCAATAAAAGCTTGTTGCACTTGCTCTATAATTTGCACCCTCACCGATTGTGTTGGACGTCGTGGTCACTGTAACATTGCTAATCTCACTCTATCTATGACCCAACTCGGAAGTCAACAGCCACATTCAGAAGCCGGGAGCTGGGAGTCTGGCTTGGACTTACAGGTGTTGCTTAGATCAGTGGTTCTTAACCTTTTTTGAGGTACCGAACCCACCAGTTTCATATGCGCATTCACCGAACCCTTCTTTAGTGATAAATAAAATATGGGTTTTTTTCCAAATTCAGGACATAGGTATATGGTTTTTTACTGGTGCACAAAATGAGCCATACATGAACATCACCTTGCTCAAAGAACAAAACCAACAAAATGCATGAACTCACAACAAATTACAGTATTACTTTATTCTGGCCTCCGCGGCAGAGGCTTCTCCGAACCCCTGAGACCAACTCATCAAACCCCTAGGGTTCGATAGAACCCAGGTTAAGAACCACTGGCTTAGACCTTTATTGACTGATCTGTGTGCAATGTGCACAGACATCTCACCCAGGAGGGTCGGTGTGAGATAGGCACAGCTGTGGCACACCGTCTTCCTTGTTCCTTCTTTCTCATTGGAGGGGCCCCTTTGTCTCCCTGAGCTCTCCGTGCTCAGAAGTCCTCAACCTCTGGGTGCCGGCTCACACCGGCCTCATTTGTGGAAATCATAGACTAAGTCTGTTTTTGTTCATATGGTGTTTTGTTAGTAAGCTGGTTCCCAAGTGGAAGCCACTCAGGAGTGGCTCGGGGTGGCCAAACCTGACTCACAGCTAATATCTGCTTTGAATGGGGAAACTGAAATTTAGGGCAACTTTCTGGGGGAAACAGTACCTGCTTCCATTTTACAAGGTTATTCTGAGGTTCAAATGAGAAAATCAATGTGAAGAGGCTTTGCCTAGCAGAAACTTTATGCCCTAGGCAGTCTATAAGAATGTGAACACACGACAGACGTATTAGCTATCCCTACTATGGCAGTCACATTGTAACATACCTATAGCAAATCAACATGCTGTGCGCCTTAAACTGACACAGCGTTGTACCTCAAATATAACTCAATAAAAAGGAAAAGGGTGGGGAAGTGCTGAGACCAGGTTACAAGCATGCAGAATGATCCCAAGGGAACTCTATTTAATATTCTTGAATCAGAATCTGGGTGAAGGGCCTAAGAATCTGCTTTTAAAGGTCCCAACACATTCTTCTACGAATTGTCCTCTGCCCACCCTCGGCGATATCCTCATCGTCACCAGCATTGATTAGGCCTAGGTGCCCTCCATTAATGCTGCAGGAGGCATGGACGGAAAGCGACTCCTGCTTATTTCTTGCTGCCCACACCACTCCCTTCCTGTCTCTTTTCCATTAGTTCCGGGAAACCCGGGCTCCATTGAAGAGCCTAGAAGAAACAGAAGACAGTACCACAGGCTTCCAGAAAATCCTAAGTCATTCTGATTCCCTGCTTTATTCGGGTTGCGGTCCCTCCACTGGAGAAACCCCCTTCCCTGAAGGTACCATGACTGGCTTGGGAAAAAGAGACAGAAAGAAAAGGACAGAAGGCCAGGGGACACAGAAGACCAGGTAAGAAGTCAGTACCGGGAGATAACAGAGGTGATTCTCATGAATCAAAGAGGAAAAACGAAAGGAATTTTAGGAAAATGTAGATAAAATCATTTGGTGAAATATAGTCAACTTCTGAATGACTAAATAAACAGATGGGAGAATGTTATGATTTAGTAAGGAGTGATTTTATGGAGCATGTGTTTAGCTGATATAAGACTTAAAAGTCATCCTAAGTACAGGGAAGAGGAACAGAACCTGGGGTAGGTATAATTAATTCTCACGGGTTAGTAAATGCTTTTGAAAGGATATGGTTAGCGGTTGACATGTCCTGGGTAATTACCTCCAGGTACCTTAAAGAGAAGGGAAGAAGATGGGGCAAGGAACCCAGCATTTGTCGAAAGCCTCCTCTCTGTTCAACAGTATGCTGGGGGCTCCCTGGGCATAAAACTCCGGCTCAGTGGAGCTGAGTAACTTCCCCTAAGGGGCAAAGCTAGCAAGTGGTGGAGCCAGCATAAGAAACCAGAACCTTCGGACTCTGAAGCTTGGAGCTATGTGTCCTGTTAGAAAACTAACATTCAGAGAGGAAACGACAGGGTGTCAAGAGATCATTTTTGCAAATAAAGTGTTTTTGTCCTAACTCTTCATCTTGACTGATCAACTGAAAAACTCGTGTCAAATTATGTTCTGTTGCCCTGATATGTTAAGAGTTGAGGGAGTCAGGTTGATGTGTGAGATATTGTATCTGCCCTAAAATATTAAAATACCACTGGGGTAGGGGGAGATAATACTAATTTCTTAGAGAACCTCCTATGTCCGTCCTGTGCTAAGTTGTATGAAATAAACTGCAAGACCCAGGGAATCCAAAGAAGGGACTTCAGTGGTAGTAGCCGAAATGGTGTGGGTAGGGTTGGGTTTAGAATCTGCAAGATGCTGGCAGAGGGACCTGTGTGCTCCTCAGTGAATTGACAGGAATGCAAAACCACCCAGGAAGAAGAAATTCCCTGAACAGTTAACTGAGTTCCCTCCTTAGTATCGGCCGGCCCTTCCAGCTGAGCAGCAGCATCACTGCAGAGCTTGCTGTGAATGTCTTGCTTGAATACTCTAGGTTCTTTCTGCAGTCCTCATTTCCATGCTAAAGAAAAGAGCTCCATGCGACCTTGTGACCTTGCAACATTAAGACCTTAGGACCTTCCATGGGTGGGGCTTCTGCTGAGACTGAATCCCCTGCACTGGTCTAAACCAGAGGTTCTCAAACATTCTGGCAGCGAGACCCCTTTATGCTCTCAAAAATAATTGAGGGACTCCAAAAAGCATCTATCAATGTCTACCATATTAAAGCTGAGAAGAATTGGAAATATTTGTGCATTTTAAAATAACGTGGTTTTTTTCCTTTGCTACAGTGTGGGGATTGCAGGCTGGAAAGGGCGGGGGCAGGGGGACTCAGTATTCCCTCAGCAGGTCACGTGGCAGAGAAGTGCCAATGGGCTCTGGACGACAGGCACCGGCATGCAGGTTGGACTGTCTTGTTCAGTGGTCATGTTTAGGTGCTCTCTTCAGTTGATGCATGAGACATCATGTCCAGCCCTAAAATATTAAAAATCCACTGCGGGAGAGAATCTTAATTTCTTAGAGAACCTTGTAGGTCAGTCCTGTGCTAAGTGACTTAATCTCTTGGGGCCTCAATTTCCTGACTTAGAAAGAAAGAGAAGACCTATGCCTGAGTTCTACCCTCCCAGATATTCTGATCTGATGCTCCATACACTAGTCTATGCGGTTTCACTGTGCTCGGGCAGAGGATGGTTCCACAAGTGGGGTGGGGGTGGGTGGCGTGCTGACCCTAAAAGTTCCCGGGGATCCCGCCAACCTAAGATGGTCTTGTGCCTTGGGAAAAAGGCTGATTAATGTGGGTGAGAACAAAGAGCATAGGAAGAATATCCACAGGACAGATAACCCTATAAAATAAGAAGACGAAGACGAGGGCTTGGGGAACAGAAATTAACAAGTGCAAAAAGAAGACAAGGAATCAATTTTTTTTCTCCGGCTACCGGAGCAATAAACCTATGGAAATGGATGCACTTTTTTTTTCATTTTTTTTATAGACTTTTTATTTATTTTATTTTATTCATTTTTTTTAGAGAGGAGACACAGAGTGAGAGAGAGAGAGAGAGAGAAAGGGGAGAGGAGCTGGAAGCATCAACTCCCATATGTGCCTTGACCGAACCAGTGCAGGGTTTTGAACTGGCGACCTCAGCGTTCCCAGGTCAACGGCTTTATCCACTGCGCCACCACAGGTCAGGCTGGATGCACTTTTAGATCTCTGCATTCCAACCATCCTTGTCCTCATAATACCCCAAGGGTGTTATGTTTTCCCATGTGTTATTTCATACATTTTCTTATTCACGGTTCCACTGGCACAAACAAAGCGGATTACTCCCGTGTGGACTGAAAAGTGGACTCCCCAGCTCACGTTGCTGTTCCTCCTTTTGTCTCCTGAAGGTCACTTCTCTGCTCCCCAGAAAACTCTCCCGACAGTACTGAAATTGCTGAAACTGTGTGATCTGACCAGGCTTCCTGAAGGCAGAGTTCATAGGAGAGCGCTCTGATGAGAGGTAAGATTCGGAATTCTCTCTGGGGTTCAGATATTAGTCTACTTTTTTATATATTCCACTTTCCGGAGGAAGAAAACAAGATCTGGGGCAGAAATGTCTGTAGTCTTCGCCCATGCAGCCAAGAATGCAGGGGTGAGGAGACCTCTGAGGACTCCCTCCTGCCCCCCACCACAGGTGGCTGTGAATTTTCTGAGCCTTGCCTTCCATGCAGCAGGGAGGGGGGAGAGGGCTCAACTCAATAAACACTTCTGTGATGACATCCGTGTCCTTGCCACGGCCGTGGTACCAGGTAAAGGTCAATATCTCCTTATGCTGTGTCTGTCTGTTACGACTTACTAACTGCTTGCTGCTGTCAGGTGTAGTAATTGAGTTATTCAGAGTAACTGAAAGCATAAGAAAGGCCTAGGTTTTTCATGCCCCAAAGCCTTGTTGGTTACAGAGATGGAAGAGAGCTAAGGCTGGAAACATGGAATTTCCTGATCTCATTTTCTACCAGCAGCTAGATATGTTTCAACAGTGATGAGAAGGTTCCTCACATGCTTACCAATGAATTCAGTTGTTCAGGCAATTAAACAGAGGGATGGAAGCACACATCTGGATTGCTGTGCCGCTCCTGGGCCTGCCTGCCCCTTGCCCTCCCTGTACTCTGTCCCAGGACTGGTGACCCAGAACTAGTCGAGCTGCTGCTTCCCTTCACTGCAGCCTAGGAGGAGGTGTCCTCCTACTGATGCTAATCTCAGGGGATCTCACTGCCCCCCCCCATTTTGGCTCAATCACCGAGGCTCAGAGAGGATAGGACTGTCTCAAGTGATAGATACGGCTAAGAAAAATACTGTGAGAAATGTCTACCACATGTGCGGCCCTGTTAGCCATTGTGTCGAGGGGAAAGGTAGGGAATTCCGAGGCCCTGCCTCAGAAACTTCCCATTTAGCAAGGGAGGCGTATCAGTACACAGACAGTTTCAGTACGGGCCTCTGTGCCCTCCCCGGACGGACCGCCCTGAAGATGCAGGCGAGGGGCACACGAGACCACGCGGGAAGGACACCTGGGACCCGAGAAGCTGCAGCCGGCCTCGGAAATCCAGGGTCAGCTTTTGTCCAGAAGGATGGCAGGTGCCCAAGGTTGGGGATGGAGCTGCTCATTTATTCTGGCAGAAGCAATAGCCAGGCCCTCACAGGCAACATTAAACCATTTTTTCATTTGGGACCTGGGGCGGTGGTGAGCTGAAAGAGAGGGCAGCTACATTATATACTGCTTAAACAAGACGCCTTAGTGAGTGAGAAGAAAGTGATTCTTGTATCAAGACCACAGGCAGAAGGGACCAGAGGAAAAGAGGACAGAGGGAAAGGGGATGATAGGATGGGATAAACCTGAAGGGAAGGGGGGAGGGCGCTATGGATAGGGGGGCAAGGGAGATGTTGAGGGGAGTACAGGGGGAGGGGGGATGCATTCAGGGCAACACTGGAATCTATGTAAACACAATAAATTAAAATCAATTTTAAAAAAAAGACCACAGGCAGAAATTGTGGCCAGGGAAACTGAGGCTGAACCAGGCAAATCAGGAGGCACAGTCACCCACCAGCAGGTGGGCAGGGCCCGGATCATAGAAGATTGTCCCTTGTAGAGTAGAGGGTTTGGACCTCAGTCTCCAGTTCACTGGGAAGCAGGCCAGAGCGGCCAGCGATGAATGGAAATCCTTCTGTGAGATGCTCACTGCATTTGCAGTGTCCAGGGGAGCTGATGTGGCCTATGGCCTCTGGTTCAGCAGGGACACCCCATTCCCTCACATGTTCCATGGGACCCCCAACTACATAAGCCCGGGTGTGGGGCTTGGGAAGGGAGACAAGACATCGGTGGTGTGAGGTTGGGTTCTTTCCCTAGGGGGAGTGCCAATTTTGCCATTGAATTCAAAAAGGGACAGCTAAGGCAGAGAGTGCCTCTCTGGCAAGGAGAGGGGAGGTCAAGGAGGCCTGACTCTTCAGGGAATGAAGCCAGGAGCTTGGAACTTGAGCCCAGCGGGGAAGGATTAAACTTTGGCAGGTTAGGGAGAAGGGAGAGGGGCATCTCAGGCTGATGTACCAAAGTTGGAACCAGCAGGTCACATGTAAGGGACAGTAAAGAAATGAGCTGGCCTGGGGAGTCACAGAAGGCAGGGCTGCTAGGAGAGGGTCCTGGGGGACAGGGATTCTGGGTTGGAAGGCCCAGGGTTCTGCTCAGGAGCATGGCAAGCAAGCCAACTGCAGGGACAGTCTACTGTGCTGATTGACCCAAGCCCAATTCTGAGCAGCGTGGGGAGAGGTCGACTGCAAAGCCAGTGTGGCCTATTGGTTAAGGGACAGACATCACAGTACGCCAAACTGGGTTCACACACTGCCCATCATTGTGTGACATTGGACAAGTTGCCAAATGGCTTGGAACAAGAATGGTATCTACACCACAGGTGACATGACGGTTAGGAGATTTAATTCCTGTACAATGCTTGAAGCAGGACCGGGAACTCAGTGAGCGCTAAATCAGTAGTTTTCAGCCCTGGCTGAACGTTAGACTCGCTTAAGTGCTTTTAAACATGACCAGTGCCGGAGGATTGCCAGGGCAGTGAAGTTAGTCCATTGGAGACTATAATAGTGGTTCTGTGTCATGATACACTGGTCCAGACCCATGGAGTGTACAACATCAAGAGCGTGGCCGGATGTAAACCGTGGTCTTTGGGTGATCATGATGGCTCAGTGGAGGTTCATCAGTTGTAACAAACGTCCCGCTCTGGTGGGCGATCTTGATATTGGGAGTCCGTGCATGGGAGGAAGGGGGAGTTGTAGACTTTCTGCTCAATTTTGTTGAGAACCTAACTTGGTCTACACAATGAAGTCTATTTTTAAAAGCGAAAAGTATCAGTGCCAGGGCCCCACCAAGAAAATAAAAACAATTAAGCAGCATTGTGGGGTGAAGGGCTTTGCCACGGGTATTTTTTAAGCTCACCGGATGACTCTAATGGACAGTCAGAGCGCTAAAGCACTGAGCTAAATGGATGTCAGCTCTTGTAGGTAGTGAGGGAGGTAGGGAACCAGAGAGGTGATGAGAGAGGGGAGACCTTTGTCAGGCATGTGTATATAGGAAGTGGGTTTCTGGCTTTATATCAGGACAAAAGCCCCGAGCTTCTGACAGCTCTTTGAGCCTCTGGGAGCAATACAGGCTGACCAGACAGTTTTTAAACAAGTAACAAGCAAAATGACTTCAGAAAGGAAATCAAAGAATTCTTTGTCATTGTTACCCTCAGGCTTAGTTAACAGACGACAGACCCCTCTTATCAAAAGAAAGCTCAAGGGTAGCTGGAGACAGTCGCCATTCCCAACCCCTCCTTCCAATAGGTCACCAAGCTGATATTGTGTCCAATATCAGCTTGGTGACCTAAGTCATGGGGTCCTGGCTGTCTCCAGGAGTCTCAAGGGACATTGTGAAATTAGAAAAGCTCCTAGATCAAATTATAACTCCACCTGTGAAAGCCATAGTACCTGACCGTGGGACAGCGGGCAATGCACCGCCAGAGCCTGGCCAGAGGGCCCAGAGCTCTTTTGCAAAAGCAAGTTGGCTTAGAATTCCAACAGACTAGTGCTGCTAATTTCTGAAACACCCAGCATGTCCAAAACCAAACTCGATTTTCCTATCCAAACCTGCTTCTCCTCTCAAAAAATCCTTAGAGCTGGGCTTCTCGCGCTCACAAATTGCCTGGCATTTTGTTAAAACTCAGAAATTGATTGGCTAGGTCAGGGCTGGGGGTCGGGAGCCTGGCACTCTAAATAGCTCCCAGGGGTGACGCTGCTGGTCTGAATCAAGTTCAAGTGGCAAGGTGTTCAGTCACTTCCAGCTCTGACTCCAAGTGTTTACGCAGAGGGCAAGTCCCTCTGTTAAATTCCCAGAAAAAAATTCAGCTATCCCTTGACTTGCTGCTCAGTTTGAGCTGAGTTCCCAGTCCATGCCTGGCAAGCTGACCACATAAGCAACTCTGTGGGTATTTGAGTTGGTTTTGCTTTTTCCCTTTTCCTTTTGATTGGGAGAGCAATGAAGAGGCAGGGAGGGAGGGAGGGAGGGAAGGAGGGAGGGAGGGAGGGAGGGAGGGAAGGAGGGAAGGAGGGAAGGAGGGAAGGAGGGCAAGAGAAGCATTAACTCACTGTTCTACTTAGTTGCCCCATATTTAGTCTACCACTCATCAATTGCTTCTTGTATGTGCCCTGACCGGGGATTGAACTAGTGACCTTGGTGCACAGGGGACAACACTTTATTCACTGAGCCACCCAGCTAGGGCCTGGCTTTGCTTTTTTTTAAAAAAAGCTAATTGCTAAACTGCGGCGGGAAGGGGGTGGGATGATGCAGGGATGCACAAAGCCAGACCCAAGGACTTTTCTTTGCAAAGCCGCCTGCTCTGTCATCAGAGCCGTAATGCTAGCTGTGTCCCTCTTTTCTTCACTGGATCATCTCGTTCTGCCTCTGCCTTGCTCCCACCCCCTCGTGCCCACTGGATGAGCAGGCATGGTGACAAGCAATGTCACACTCTCAGGACTCATTCAGGCTGGTCTGAGGAATGGCTAGGACTCGCATCTGCTGGGTCCATTCAGGAAAAGTGACGTCGCCTGGGCTCTGTGCTGGGGACACAGAGGCCTTTCTGGTGCCGGGAAGTTCTATCAGTCATCCTTAAGACTTATTACACATACTTAAGCTCACGGGAACACCAAGTTCACAAAGTGCTTTCCAATCTTGGATGAATGCCTTTTCTGTCTTAGCCAAGACACAGGAATATTCAGTCATCTTTATTTCTACCTAATGATTCCTTGATTAAACACATCAATTATATTTTAGCTTCCAAGAGGGAAATAGCAGAGAAGAAGAATGTTGCCAAACTGAGCCCCCTTTCTTACCTCCAGATTGTCCCAGTTCTAATCAGGTCAGTGCTGGGAACAAGTTCAAAGTGCAAAAAATATTGTGTATAATGTATTCTGAAGTCTTTGCGTGTGTTGGCTTACTCCCCACACCAACCCCATAAAGCAGATGCCAGGTACTATCATTATTCCCATTTTGCAGGTGAGGAACTGAGACACAGGGGGGTTAAGTGACTTGCTCAAGATGATACAGCGCAGACGAGGTAAATCTGGGCTTTAAATCCAAACAATTTAGCTTCAGATTTTTTGCTCTCAATGGTGGAAACAATCTTCTGTCCTTTGTACGTAAATTTGATAATGACAGTTATACCTTTAGCAGGGTGTGTACCTTGAGGGCTTTCTTCCCTGAACGGAGGTATTTTACTTGTAGCTGATTTACCTACACTCATTTGGCCGGTCTCATTCACCACCAACAACTCAAGCCTTTTAGATACCTGAGTGATGGTGTGTAGAAAGAGGCTGATGGGCCCTCCAGGGGCCAAAGCCTTTGGCTCAGACGATACGCACTTATGAACAACTCCCTGCCCACTAGAAACCAGAGTGGCTTCGGGACTGTACCCCAGGATCCTGGGGTCTGTCTGTCCACCCAGATGTGAAGAATAACTGAGAAGGCTGAGACTTCACTGGGATCACAGTCCCCGCCTTCCAAAAGCCATTCAAATGGGGTTTCAGATACAAACACATGTGACTAAACAGCCTCAACACTTGTGTCTGGATTACAGCTGTCATGTCCAATATCCATTTCCTTCTTGTCTTTGAAAGTTCTCCATTTGTTCTGGCACTTGCATCAACACCATGCATGTAAAATTAGTCCAGCTCTGAACACAACTGGTAGTGTAGGCTAGGACAGAGTAATTCTGGGGGCAAAATGCTTTCAGGGAGTGGGCAGTAAAGTGATACTAACTACTGACCAATGACAACATATGTTTGTCGCTGGCTAATGTGCACACCTTGTCAATCATTTTGCACAATAATCTCATTTAAATCACAAAAACTCATTTTGCTGAGGAAGAAATTGAAGCACAGAAAGGTTAACTGACTTGCTCAAAGCCACACATCTGATTAGTGGCAGAGCACAACATGGACAGTGTTGCCTTCAAGGAAGGACTTGGAGAATTTTATCATTTCCAAACACATAAGGCTGTGGGGATACAAAATAATAGAAACCTCAGTCCCTGTCCCCAAGGAGTTGACATTTTAACAAAGAGAGGACACAAATGAAGCAGAAGTCACTAACTTAATGCAACCAACGTCTACTGAGCACATGCTATGTGCCTGTCACTTGGTGAGACAGCAGCTTCATGGAGCTTTGGGGGAGACAGATGGAAACCAGATAAAAGAATATTATATCCCGACCAGGCAGTGGTGCAGTGGATAGAGTGTCGACCTGGGACACAGAGGACACAGATTCAAAACCCCAAAGTCACTGGCTTGAGCGTGGGCTCACCAACTTGAGCACAGGGTTGTTGACTTGAGTGTGAGATCATAGACATGACCCCATGACTGCTGGCTTGAGCCCAAGGTCACTGGCTTGAGCAAGGGTCACTCGCTCTGCTGTACCCCCAACCCCCACAGCCTAGTCAAGGCACATATCAGAAAGCAATCAATGAACAACTACAGTGCTGCAATGAAGAATTGATGCTTCTTATCTCTCTCCCTTTCTGTCTCTCTGTCCCTGTCTATCTGTTTCTCTGTCTCTCACTAAAAAAAAAAAAAAGGAATATTATAAAGAAAAATACCATGAGATGAGTGCTGAATTGTTTTATAGAAGGCGACTCAGGAAGGTCCCTCTGAAGGGGTAACAGCAGTGAGACATTAGACACTCAGAAGAAAGCAGGCATTTTCAGCCCAGCAATGCCAGGGTTGAGCTGATGAGAGAGCCAGGGGACTGTTTCACCCCTCTCCACCCGCCTGCCCTTTCCCCCCCTCTTACCCCACCAGTAATCTGTGTTCCTCTCAGCATAGCGGGACACGGTTGTGGCCATTCACAGGGGCTCCTTGCTGCAGAGTGGAGTGTCTCTCTCGAGGTGTGGGCTCCCAGAAGGATTGTATCTGTTGCTTTGCTGCCTCTCTTTAAATTGTGTTCATCAGGGACCCCAGCCCCCTGTACATACCACCTCGCAGCCTGCTTTCACTGGGAGGTAGAAACCAGCTATTTGCATTTTCCTCCTCTCCTCCCAACCCCACAACTACTGAAAAAAAAATTTTTTTTTCACATTACAGTGCAAAACAACTGTTATCGATGTTTTCCTTCCTTGGAATGCTTTCTTGGCTTTCCGTTCCTCTTGCCTGCCAAGCCCACTTGACCTGTGGACATGTAAAGGTTGCAACAGAACTAACCGACCTCCTCCAAGCCCGCCAACTTGCCCCAAGCACGCTGTTCCACGTGATAGCGGAGGGAGGATCAGAAGGTCCATAAGTGTGGCAGCAGGGCTCCTGGCCTCCAAACAGAACTGCAGATTAATTGTTAAACCAGAACAAGCCCTTGGGGAAGACGGACCTAGCTTTCGGGTATCTAAGAACACCAATTTGGTGACCCAACACCTAAACGCAGGTAAAGGAAACCACCTTTCTCTGGGGAACCGTGAGCTAATCTGCTGGTGTATCTATGGTGTATTGACAATGGCAAGAAAACGTGAAGCTAATATTATAACTAACAACAAGCTTTTCATCTCTGACAGGTGTTTGCACAAAACGCCATTCATTTTCCTAAGCAGCATTTCACAGACTGGTAGATGTCAAACTACTTGGCAGGTGAATGTTTTAGATATAAAGCCTTTTTCATCTCAGGCAACACATTGGGAGCAGCAGGGCTCAGATTGACTTGGTCCAGGGTGAAGGCCAAGCATTAGTGGACTTTAAAAGCTCCCCAGGAGATGCTAAGGGGCAGCTATAGTTCAAAACTACTGGTATAAAAAGTGAGAGGGTTCAAAGATCTTTAGCACCCAATGTGTTTACTACTAAGCAGAAAATGTAACTGCCATCTTTTATACTATGCCTACCATTCATTATTTTTTGCATTGGGTCTGAATACTTTTCCCAGCAGATGGGCTACTTTTCAAAATGGCGGGCCAGGAGTTTGGAAGAAGTGCATTCTCCCACATGAAATCTTTATTTTTACATCAACCGCTGCCCTGCTGGACTTCAGAGCAGAGAATGAGGATCCCCTGTCCCTTCCGTAGCACAAGTTCCCTTCCTAAGTTTTCCTTCCAGAGTCCTGTCTGTGTCTCTCCCATTTTAACCTACCCATCTGTGGCTGGGGCTTCATCATGGCGTTTTCATTCTTCTGTCCCTTAACTCCTTATGACCCTACAAACATTCATCTGGTCTACTTTCCTGGCCCTGTTAAACAACAAATAACATTCATAGCAAATCTTTATTCTTAAATGACATTCTGTCAGTAACAGCTTCTCTTCTGGCTAAAAAGTGAATATAATATTTCATCCTAGTGTGAGATGAAAGTTAATTTTAAAAATGTATCGAATGCTCAGAAAAAAGTACAGTATATAGATCCCCAAGGATATGCCATCTAGACTAGGGGGTGACAAACTATAGCCCATAAGCCAAATCTGGCCCCTACCTGTTTCTGTCAATAAAGATTTATTGGAACACAGCCACACTTTAAAAAAACAAAACAAAACATATTGTCTATAGCTGCTTCTACAATGGCAGCACTGAATAGTTGTGAAAGAGACCATATGGCATCTGAAACCTAAAATATTTACTTTCTAGCTCTTAATAAAAAAAGTTTGCCAACACTGATCTAAACAAACTAACAAAAACAACATCTATACACATAGCCATCTATTCACCATCCTTTTAACAAATATTTATTTTGCGAGCACTATACTAGGCCCTGGGAAATGTATTACATAATGTGAAACAGAGAGGATTCCTCTCCCTAGGAGGCCCAGAGTCAACTAAACTATCCATCACTCCTGATGGCAAACACCCCAAAGGAGGCCTGCGGAGAGGAGAGGAGAAAGTTTGAGGCTGGGCAGGACCGTGGGTAACTAATTTGCCTGTGAACCACAGAGGTGGATTCTAAGTTGAAGATGGTGAAGAGGAGAGAGGGGAAAGCCTTTGAAAAACTGGAAAGAAGCAGCAGGAAAATTCAATCCATGAATGAAGAGGCAGCAAATGGCAGGTGGGCTGCCTCCCAGTGCTTTGAAGTGAGAGGGGAAGATGGTGTGTGGCTTATTCACTGGTCTCCATGCTGAACTTGAGGTGGGATGAGGATGTGGACAACACATATGCTCACCTCTCTCCATAGATTAAACAACATGGCTGCCATAGAGTAGAGGCTTGATGAATATTATTTAAAGGATTAAATATTAGATGCATAAATGGATGTCTCGAATATAAGGTCATATATACTGTAAACGAGTTGAAGCAAAAAGAGTGGATGAGGATGTGAGAAAGGTCATGTTTTTTGAACTACTACTTACACAACAAGCCCTATACAAGCCTTAGATCATTTTACTTTCTTTTCTTTTTTTTTTTTATATATATATATATATAGATCATTTTACTTTCTAAGCCACCCTTTTCTGTGTGGAATAACTGAGACTTGGAGAGGTCAAACAACTGACCAACCTCACACAGCCAGAAAACGGCAGAGTCAGAATTCAGACACAAGTCTTCCTTTGTTATTCTCAGATCCAGGGCTATTGGCATACGCCCATGCTTACTGGTCATTGTCATCCCATGCTCTGCAGAACCTCAGGCTCCCCAGAGCTCTCATAAGGGACATCAAGGCCAATTCGGAAGCAGTAGGGACCAAGAACACGGACTCCCAAACAGCTTCAAGCAGAGCAGTTCTCATTTTCTCTATGTTACACGTGGAGCTTCCTGATTTCATTCAACTAGCTCTTGGGGGAATGAAAAGGAATTAGAAACCATTGCTCTGGACCTAAAATAACTCCATCACCAGTTTGCTGTGGGCTCATGCTTAGTCACTTCCTCCTTCCGGTCTTACACAAGAAAGCCTGGATGACGATGCTGAAATGCTATGGTGCTTCTTAACTTGCCAGAGAGAGGATGAAATGAAAAGCTCGTGTCATGACTGAAAATGGCTGGACCACCCTGAATAAAAGTCTACCTCAAGTTGTAATTCTATCAATGGCAGCAAATAAGGGAGTGAGATTAGTTACCAGGCCTATCCTCACTGACCCATTGCTGGATGCCTATGCTGATGCCAGCCAATGGCATCTGAGCTTAGGACTCAAAAAGCCAACAAGAGCCACCTTTGGCCTTGCCTCTTAGTAACCAGCACATGACAGGACACAGGGATCTTAGTCACTAGTCCACAGAGGCTCATCCACTTACCAATAGAGATGTAACACGTGAATATACTGATTCTCGAAGAATTCATAACTGGAAACAATGCTGCACTCCTCTATGGTTCGACCATTTTTATACCAAGTTACCTCTGGCTTGGGCTGACCTGATCATACAGAAATAAGAATATTCTTATTAAGTATTTTTACAAAAGAAAACCATAAAGCTATGACCAAGAAGTGGTAAAAGCAACAGGGATGAGTATGGTGGATCAATCAGTCGGGGAATGGGAAAACTCCCTCTCATTAATAAGAATACATCATTCGATAAGCACTGTAGGGCATCTTATCTGCCCACCATGGTGCTATGTTGGGGTGGGGTGGGGCATACAAAATGAACAATGCTATCTCTAACCTCAAGGAACTAGAAAGAAAAATTATCTAAAACTTCAAAATAAGGCAAAAATGTGGATGGTCTCTTCTTTCAGTGTCACATGAGGGCAAAGGTCCATCTAAGAATTCTCTGAGGAATGCACTTAGTTTCATTCAATAATTACTACTGATTAAAATTCCCAGGTATAGTGAAGTTACATGTAAATTTACAGATTTGTATCCAATAGAGCTGCAAATCTCTGTCTGACAGAGAAGATAAGCCCGTAAGTTATGGTTGATTGCCCGGCCTACAGGACATAAACCAGTGTTTTACCCAACCAAGCAATCTTAACCTAATGTTTCTTTATTAAATTGTCTATAAATACCTAATTCCTCAAATGTGGTTTGACCAGGTCTTAACACTTTCTGATTCCCTTTTTATTGAGAAAGTTGAAAAAAAAATTGTTTTGAAATGTTCGTTTCATATTTGCATGGGAGTTATACTTGCACAGTGCTTAGAGGTGAGTGTGGAGTACGGTACAAAAGAGAAGAACAAGGCAGACTCGTAGGCGCCAGGCCCTCCTGAGGCTGAAGGAGTCTGAACTGGAGGTTTCCGGGGCAGGTACTGTGCGTGTGTGACCCGTGTAATCATAGACATTGACCCATGCTTTCTCCCTCAGCAGGGGTTTGTCTTGCCCTGGTGATCATTAACCAGAAGTAAATTAATCTGGTAAAGCTCCTAGGAATTCCATTTATACCTTGGGTCCTCCTCCCCCCATTGTGATGGGGCAGGAAGGTTTCCAGGGTGTCCCAAAGAGCTTTCTCAGTAGCTTCCACATCACTGAAAGTGCATGGAAATGTGCTGTCTACACAGGAAGAAAACCTGGTATTTGGAAGAAATACACCCTTCTCCATCCATCCTTGGAACATCCTTGTGTTTTCTGTCTTATTTATCTCATGGTTTTTGCAAGCGACCCAGGAGACCACTAAGAGAAGAACTCCTCCATGTTCTTCCAAGACCCGTACCATAGAAGGACTGGAAGATGCTCAGAACCCATGCTCTCTCCCGGTCCCTGTCTCACCTAACTTGGGGTGTCCCAGCTAGACTACCTCTGTGCCAACACCATGAACATGCTGGGAGGCAACCGCGGGGTTTCCCCTTTGCCTCCTCCTTTAGGTTGGTGCCTGAGCAATTGGTCCTGGAGCCAGGAGCAGACAGACCTATGTGCAAGGACATGTCTCTTTCAAACAAATGACTAAACCATCAAAAATGACCTCTCCTGAGAAGCCATGCCAGGGGTTGCAGATCCTAAATCATTTCTGCCTCTTCTTATCAGACTGTGTTCCCCCTTTGAATCTGTTTCATTTGATTCCTTTTAGGAAGCATTTCATTGCTCTTTTTGCTGTGTATATATGACCATTTTTTGAAGAAAGTATGTGAGGTATGCGTGAGCTGGGCCCTGGACTCCAGTGTTTCATTCAGACTGATCAGGGCTGAATGATTCTCCCAGCTCCTCTGTGGGTGACTGGTTTTTTCCCTTTGTGCGGTACAGATCTGAATAATCAGCCAGAAATGAGACTCACACAGGGAAGTGGTATCTTGTACCTCGTGGGTGGTTCTCTTTTCTTCCCTCCATTTGCTGGAAACCTCCCCCAGAAATCCTGCCCTTGTTTTTAAAGCCTAACTGCAGGTCACAGATGGAGAGCCCCCTCCAACATCTCCCAAGAACTTGGCTAATGTGTGTGTGGGACAGGCCATCAAGTTGAGGGCACATCCAACACTGGGGCTTCCTGGGGAGACATAGGGGCCGTACTCTGAAGGCTTAGCAGTGGAGCTGTACCTGTCCCTCCATCTGAATGGCCTAAGGACAAACCTCAAGAAAGAGAGGGGGCTCAGCTCTGGGCTCAGGAAGGCTGAGCGTACATTCTACCCTCCAGCATCCAGACAGAAGGCCAGATTTTATCACAACTTCAGCTAAGGAAGCACTGTCTTGTCAGAGGCAGACTCTTCTTTCTGGACTTAGAGAAAGGCATCAGGGGAAGAAGGATATCCTGTCTGCCCCCACAAAACACTCCTGGAGCCTCCACGTTTTCAGGAGTAGAGCCATCATCTAAGAAAATATAAAACAGTGTACAAGGTACCAGCTTCCACTTTCCTATCCAATTATTTCACTTCTATTTTCTTTTAATAATAACTCCTTGTCACCTCTGGGGCCACCAATTGTGAGTCGGCCCTGTGGTATTTATTCTCCTGTCCAGGGAGAATTCCAGGCCCCTGCTTCTCCTCCAAGGGGCTGGAACCTTTCCCTGACCACCCTACACCTGAAGGAGGGAAGCAGTTTGGGGAGATCAGCAAAAGAACAATGGAAGAAGAGTTGGACGAATTGTCTGAAAGGAAGCTATTTGTGCCATCCCCACGGACCGCAGAAAATGAAGAGCGAATCATCTGGGAAAATAACCCATGTGGGAGAACCATACATAACATGAAGTGCCAGTGGCTGAAATGGTTCCAGAAACTGAATGGAAGAATCTTTTAGAAAGAAAAGCAGAGAAGGTTTCGTTGCTCAACTGGCTACTTAGGAGAAACTTCCCAGGTGATTTTCCCAAATGATGTTTCAGGCATGCCTTTGTGAGCCAAAAAGAAACAAACAAACAAAAAACTTGTTCAGCAGGGAGATTTCAGAGGGTGATTAGCGAGTGATGGTTACCAGATATTATGCAGCGAAGCACAATGTCTGACTTCTCAGGAACTTTCTGGGAGAGCAACGTTGATAAAAAACAAAGCGAGCGCCTCTGGGGCCCTCCGGAGTCTGTCATCCTCTCATGCCACGTGACTCTGAAAAATAAAACCCCAGCATCAATCACCATTTGTTCTGGGACTTCGTTGGCTTTCCCAGGAGTCTGGGAAATGGAGAGGGAGCGTGGCGCTGCCCCCGTGGCTTATTCCAGGCTGGGTTGGGGTTCACACCAGTGGGCAGGTAGGAAGACCTTGTGAGAGAGGCTGAGTCTGCCTTAAATGGATGGGGGTGCTCTTCAGTTATTTTTCAAGCTCTCCTAAGAGGAGTTTCTCTCCAGGCACTCCCAAAGAGCTCTGCCCTGCACCTGCACCGGCACCAGGGGATCCCAGCCCCGGGGGAACCTGGGAAGCAAAGATCTCCGCTCTGCTCCTGCATGCAGATCCCTGTCATTAGTGCTTGCTCCCTCTCTTTCTCCTTCCCTCCCCCTTGTTTTCAGTAAACCTCTTCTTTTGAATCTGTTTCACCATTTCTCTTGATGTCTATCTTGGGGGTTGGAGACAAGAACCCTTTCACTGGTGACACTTTGACAGGCTTTCTCACCCATACCACTGCTGACATGTGGGACAGACACTTCATTTTGGGGTTTGTCCTGTGCATTGTAGGATATTGAGCCAAATCCCTGGCTTCAACCCACTAGATGCCAGTGGCAACCCTTCCCCAAAGAGGTAACAATCAATAATGTCAGGGCCTCCCTTGTTGAGAACCTCCCCCCCGCCCCAGTCCTAGAGGACCACAGGACATCCAGAGCCCAGACTGACAAGGAAGACAACTGCATGAGCCACTGTTAGGGCACCACCTCTCATTTCTCTTTCTCTCTCTCCTCAAAGTCTTTTACTGTTGGACTCAAAAAGTACAAATGCCTATTTGCCTCCAAAAAAGGAGGAGTTGATGGCCTGACCAGGCGGTGGCACAGTGGATAGAGCGTCAGACTGGGATGCCGAGGATCCAGGTTCAAGACCCCGAGGTCACCAGCTTGAGCACAGGCTCATCTGGTTTGAGCTAGGCTCACCAGCTTGAGCCTACGGTCACTGGCTCGAGCAGGGGGTCACTCGGTCTGCTGTAGCCCTCCGATCAAGGCACATATGAGAAAGCAATCAGTGAACAACTAAGGAACTACAATGAAGAATTGATGTTTCTCATCTCTCTCCCTTCCTGTCTGTCTGTCCCTATCTATCCCTCTCTCTGACTCTCTCTGTCTCTGCCACAAAAAAAAAAAAAAAAAAAGAAGAGTTGATGAAATGCAAAGGAATCTCCAGGTGGGAGGGGTTCTGAAATTGAGAAAGTACTGCTCCACGTGCACTAAACAAGTGACCGGAAAGGCAGTGACGGCTAGATTTCCCAAAAAGCATGGCTGTGCAGGCAGCCACCCTAAGTGTGCAAGGTGCTCCTGGAGCCACGCAGTGCACAGTGCTCACAGACAGGGGGCAGCCCTGAGAACCAGTTCTGTCTGAACCCAGGGGACCCTATCCACCCCGTCCTCCGGGAAACACAGTGCTAGGCCCATTCTGCCAAACCAAGCCTTCGTGGAGCCCCAAGCCTGGAAATAACATCTCACTTTGTCCAGAGCTGGGTTCTCACGCGCCGCCAGAGCAGGAGCAGGAGCAGAAAAGGAGCACTCAGAAGCCACAAATGGGGACTCCAGGGACGCTGAGTCCTAACACAGAAACCTGAGCTAGCTGAGCTCTTGGTGGAAGAGGCTTTGTCTAAGCAGCCACAGCTGCATCACAGAAGGGGAAACACCTCTCCATAGGGGTGTAACAGCCATGAACCATTCAGAAGCAATCCCTCCCCTCACTTTTCCAGGTGGTTCCACGACCCCCGAGAGATGGCTAGCCTGATGCAAGCTCCCTGACAATGGTTCGAGGTTTCACCAGCACCTGACAACCTCCTGCTGAGTGGGCAGTGAGTGGTCAGAGAGGGAACAAGGACAGGGGGTGAACAATGTTTCAGGACCTTGGCCTCTGCTCGGGACTGGTGAGATAATCTGCAGGGGCTGGTTTGAGATGAAGATAAGGAGCTTCTCATTCAACTAGGACTAAGACAGGTAAGACGGCACTAGCGGAACATTAAACTAAGCGTTGGAACCTGTCTGTGAGAAGGCACAGATTGTGGGCCCAGGAGGCTGGCCCTGCCTGGCAGATGCCTCCTGCAGGACATTCTGCCCACAGATGCCTGGCTAGTCCTGCCCCCTGAGGCCACGCCTGCTGCTCCTGGTGTCCCCACAGCATTTCCTTAATCTCAACATGTTCCTTGTAGATGTTCTGTTTTCAGTCCTTGAAAACATCAAAGCATTCCCAAACTACCCCTATAGGAGACCCACTCCCTAAAAAAGTCTGAATATCAGGGTTAAAAAAAAATAATTTAGGAGAATGCGCTTCCCTTCCTCAGAAAGAGTGTGTGCAGGAAGCCACTTTCGGTCTAGACCTGAGGTTTAACTATCTCACATGAAGGGTAGAAAAAGCGGTTAAGTTGAAGAAGTTGTAATGTTAGCATCAAAAAAGGAAGGAACCACTGGGTGTGGGACAGAGCACATGGGCTGGGAGAGAAGTTTGAAGAGCTCTGGGGATATGTGGGGAAGACTGAGCCAGACAGAGTCAAGAGAGGATTTTAAGCAGGTTTGCTCTGGGATGATGAATTGGATCATTTTGGCATTCTTTAACAAAGACTTGAATGGCATCTCCAGTTATGTGCAGTTATTGGGTATTTTAAATGCAACCATGCAGAGATTGGACCACCTGGAGGTTCCTGGTTTATACACGTTATAAGCCCCTCTTGGTGTAGATTATGAACTAGTTGCACAGATGAGGAAGAGACTTCACCTGCAAGGTGACAAGTACGTAGACACCAGCCCAGATTACATGACAAGTACATTTGGTGGCTGAGGACTTGGAGGGCTCTATGTGGTACAAGCCAGCCAGGTTTGACATGCATTTCTATTTACTTAGAAATCATAGGAATCTCTCATGGAAGAGTTGTTCTCAACTAGGTTGGAAGAAGTACCTTAAAAACATAAAAATCCAAGACAACTTTTAGGCTAGTCATCTTGCACAAGAATGAAAATATTTACAGAAACTTTGGTGAGTGTTGCTGAATGATTGAATGAATCAGAGAATGAGCCAGAATATGTGTGGGTCCAACAGCACACAGAGAGCCAGAAAAATGCATGGGGACAGGCTGTCCTCTCAGGGCTGAGGAAACGTGGGCCCACCTTTGTGAGATGCATGTGAAGAGAACTCTGCTATTAATGCCCATGTGTTTACTCATCTTATTTTAGAGGTGTGAGCTGGTGATGGGAGCTGCCGCTGTGGGTTTGATGTGAAGATAGAATGATGATAGTTCTCGAGATTATTGAACAAATCATGTCAGAGCTAAAATGTAAGCATAAGAGAAAAAAATGAAACCCAAATCCAATTTTAAATTTTTTTATGGTATTTCACAACTGGGAGTACAAATGGTATTCATGATCTCATCTACTGTCCTTGGATCAGTATAAAACGGGGAACAAGGATTGGCAAACATAAAAGGATAGCTTCGGAAAGAGAGAAAAAGAGGCAAAAGCTATAGAGACAAAGACAGAGTCTTAGATGTAGAATCATCCTCCAAAGAAAGATACTTTGTGCATCTATTGCTGGTCTGATAAATATCCCAAAGATGAGGAATATGCTATTTATATACATTGTTTCCCCAGTTAGTACATTGATTCCAACGTGGCACATGGTCAGTCTTCCTTACCCACAAAAAGCAGCAGACCAGAAGTCAGAGGTTTTAGTTCTAACACTTGCATTTATCGTTTTGAATGGCAACATAGCATAGGTGGTTAAGAGTTCCAGAGCCAAGTTCCCAGGGTTCATCGTCTGGCTCCAACCTTTACTAGCTCAACAAATGTCACAACCTCCCTGTGCCTCAGATTCCTCAACTGTAAAGTAGGTGCTTCATAGGTTTTTGTGAAAAGTAAAGAAGTTATTGCCTATAAAGCACTTAGTGCAGTGCCTGGCACCAAATTGCATGCTTGGTAAATGTTAGCACTGATTTTTTTAAATCGTTTTATTTTTATTTATTTTTAATTTTTATTTTTAATTTGTTGTGTTGACATGGTTTCAAGTGTCCTATTCAATATAATACCCTCTACCCACTGCATCAAGCCCCCCATGCAAAGTCTCTTTCCACCCCTATTTCACCCCCTTTGCCCCATCCCCTTACGTCCATACCCCCTTTTCCTCTGGGAATTGCTACCCTGTTGTCTGTATCTACATGTTAGCGCTAACATTTAAGTGCGCTTCACGTTGGAAACACCAGCTCGTCTGACTTGTTGACTGGTAATGATGTTAAGGTCTCTGAAACACTTCCTTTTCAATCGTGTTAAAGAAATATAATTCATATGCAGTTCACCCACTTTAAAGTATACATACAATTCAATGGCTTTCAACATATCCCAAGTTGTGCAAATATCTCCACAATCCATTTCAGAGCATTCTCATCACCTCAAAAAATACTCCTACACCCCTTAGTTTTCTACCTCCCCATCTTCCCACCCTCCCCTCCAACAAACTTATAGCAATCAGTAAGTTCCTTTCTGTCTCCATGGACTTGCCTATCCTGGGCATTCTATGTAAACAGAATCATATAACATGTGGTCCTGTGTGACAGGCTTCTGCATATCAGCATCTATACAAGGTGCATCCCTGTTGTAGCAGGTACCGGTACTTCGGTCCTTTTTGTGTCTGATCCGCCATTAGGGCGATGGGATGATACCCTGGCTCTGCACATTCTTAGAAGACTTACCCAGACAAGGGGACTCGGGGGCAAGGAAGGGGCTCTCGTGGCTGGAAAACTCTCCTGACCAGCAAGCATCATAGGACTGTGGAACAAACCCAGGCTTTGTCACTTGCTTGGGACAAATCTACATCCAGCTCTGACACTTACTTAGTGGTTGAGGGACTGAGCCTGTTTCCTCATCTGTAAAAGGAAATAATGATAATGTTCTAAGAATTAGAATAGTGTACATCAATGGCCTAGGACAAATCGGTTACATAATTGGCTTTCAATATGGCAGTCATTGGACTATCAGGAAGGTCTTCACTTGTTTCGTCAATTTCCTTTTAGACTGTGGATTACCACAACGATTTTTTGTAAGAGATATAGCAATTAATGTCTAAAACTCTTTCCTAGTATAACAACCATCTTTAGTTGTAATTTACAAGACATGACTCCTACCATCTCCATTCTCAGGATTCATCACCAGGATGGAGAAGGAAGAAAGGATAAATCAAGCTGTCAAGGGTTGGGGGTGACATTGAGGACCTTATGCATCATCTATGACTCCTCCCCAGGCGACGGCTTCCTGACAGCGAAGTCCCCCAGGTTACAACACTGAAGAACACACCAGTTGACTCACATAGTTGGTTCAGTCACCACAGGCACAGGGTGCAGACTATAAAGGATAGAACAGTTAAGTCAGGCATGTTTCAGGTTTTGAGGCTCTTCTGAAGGTGAGAACCCTTAAAGACAGATTCATCATTCTCTGCTAGAGATGGGTAACCAATATTGAATCACTGGCATTTGGAGAAGGGGCCATGGTAGGGTTCCCAGGCAACCTTGGAGAGAGAACACGTCAACTGCAAGGAAGACAAGACTTGCTTGTTTTTTAGCTGGGTGTTTACTTTTAAAATAGTTTTAACCTTTGATTCTACCAATCCTAAATGCATACATTCATATTCTTTAAAATGCATCTACAGGGAAAGTCTCCCATAAGCACTATCCCCTATCTCAGTACTTTTTCAAGAGGAAGTGTTTGCTGTCTTTGGGCATCTTTCTATTTATTCACTTATGTATATAGTCAATTCACTATATATACATACTTTTGTTGTATGTATGGCATTAAATTGTATATACTTGCCAAAGCAGTTGGCTTGTCATACTTTATAGTAAGTTTTGGCAGTCTTGCAAGGTCAAGTCAACCCTAAGAAATGACTGCATCATTTTTTAAAAACTGCCCACTGACGAGACTGCTGCATGGCATAGCAATACCAGACTTAACCTGTCCGTGCTTGTGTTGGTGGCGTATATCTTGGCTGGAGTTCTTTAGAATGACAAATGTGTCTCAAAGAGCAGTGTGGTACATGCCTCCTTGGCCACATAAGTGGTTCTCTAGGCTAAATACCAGTAAATGGAATTGCTGGATAAAAGAGTATTCACATATTACCTTTCGCTAGATATTCCAAAGTGGGCGGGGCCATTAACAGAATGGCAAAGGGATGTGGTGAGGAAGAGCCCGGATTCCTGGGTTCACATCTTAGCTCTGCCACTTACTAGCTTATTGTCTCTCTGCCTCAGTTTCCTCATCTGCAAAATTAAGAGCGTAGCAGTTACAATGTCATTTGACTGTTAGGAAAATTAAGTGACTGTGTATAAAGCCCTTCTGACTAGTCTAGTAAGCACTATATGAGTTATCTGCTATCAGGGGCTTTGGGTTTAACGACAACAGAATTACAAAAACATCTTCCTCTCAAACTGGAGAACCGGAAGAGGTTATGGGAGAACTCTTTGAATATTAAAAGCTCTTGACAGAAGCCAGGTTTTATTTGGGCTAATTGGCCATCCCCCGCAGAGAGCTGGCCGTGTGGCTGCCATCCAGTGAAGGGGCCAGGGACGAGTTCTGAGCCACACGCAGTTAATGGTAACCAGGTCTTCAGAGCGGGCAGGAAAGCCAGCTGTTGTAGTGCTTTCTCACTGGGGACAGGAGGGATTAGTTCTGATTACCCAGCCTAATCCAATGGCATTTGGGTTCCTGAATTTGCTGTCTGAGTTACTATAGAATTGGGTGCCACACCCACTGCCCCTTAATAGCAGTTCCATATTAGTTAGGGAAAAGTACCCCCCAGCAAGATGGGTTTTGGAAATTTTGTGGGGAGGAGGGAAGCAGAGCAGGTAGGGGGCAGGGAGACCACTAAGGTGTTTTGGGTGCCTTCTATGTGTCACCCCCAGGCTGGGCTCTTCTTGGACAACATGCCATTTAATCCTCATAGCTAAATTACCAGGTAGATGTTCCTCCCCATTTCACAGACAGTGACTTGGAAGCTTAAGGGAACTTTAGTGGGTTAATGTGACAAACCTAATTCCTCACTGCATGTAATAGCAGGGCTAAGATAAGAGTCCTGGTATTGGAGCTCACACGTTGTTCTCTTTCTTGCGCAGACTTTTAGGATCGTATGTGAGAAATGGAGGCAAGGAAACAAGCTCTTAAAAAAGATGCGCAACATCATTAGTCACTATGGAAATGCAAGTAAAACCACAATGAGAGAGCTCATCACACCCACTAGAATGGCATAATAAAATAGACAGCACATGAGGGCAAGGACATGGGGAAAAAAACCCAACCCTCAAACATGGTTGGTGGCAATGTACAATGCTACAGACCCTTTGGAAAACAGTTTGACAGTGTCTTAAAAAGTTAAACATAAACTTACCGAAAGACCCAGAAATTCCATTCCTATATATATACCCAAGAGAAATGAAACCATATATCCACACAAAAACTTGCATACAAATGTTCTTAGCAGAATTATTCATAATTACCAAAAATTGGAAATAACCTAAAGGGCCATTGGAAACAATCTGAATATCCAACTAGTAAACAGACAAAATGCAGTCTAGCCCTCCAATAGAGTTCCATGGAACAATAAGAAACAGATGAGGATACATGGTCCAACATGGACAAACCTTAAAAATATTGCCATTACTATATCTAGTGAAAGATTGGTATCTTTCACTAGACACAAAGGACCACATACTATATGATTCCATTTATATAAAATGTCCAAAGAAGCTATAGAGCCCGAAAGTAGATTAGTGGTCGCTGGAAGTGGAGACAGTGGAGAGAACATTAATTAACAATGAATGTGCACAAGGGATATTTGGGAGGTGATGCAAATGTTCGAAAACTGACCTATGGCAATGATTGTGTACCTTGATAAAAGTACTAAAAATGTCATTGAACACTTAATGCACTATGCAAAATAAGCTTCAATAAAATTAAATTTTAAAATAGAAAAAGAAGGAAAGAACATCTAATAAACACCTGCTATATTCCTTGCAGCATTGGTTGTGATAGCAAAAGATTGGAAGTCACCTAAATGTCCATTGATAGAAATCTAAAAAATATAAAATAAACAGTGGAAATCTAGTTATGGCATATCGATACAAGGGTATGTTTCATTTTTAATAGTAATGGGCATTAAAAATAAGGTAGTGTGCCTGACCTGTGGTGGCGCAGTGGATAAAGCGTCGACCTGGGAACACTGAGGTCGCCAGTTCAAAACCCTGCACTGGTTCGGTCAAGGCACATATGGGAGTTGATGCTTCCAGCTCCTCCCCCCCCCTTTCTCTCTTTCTCTCTCTCTCTCTCTCTCTCTCACTCTGTGTCTCCTCTCTAAAATGAATAAAATAAAAATTAAAAAAAAATAAGGTAGTGTTTGCTCTGTATGTACCAATACGGAATAATCCCCAAGATGTATTGTTAAGTGAAATAAAGTATAGAAGACAGTGTAGTATGCTATCACTTGCATAAGCAAGAAAAGAAGAACTTTCCAATGTGCTAATTTGCACACATGATGATTGTAGAAATACACAGGAAACTGGTAACCTAGTTACTCCCAAACCCATGTTTCTGAGGAAAGGCAGGTTGCTAGCTGAGAACCATGATGGTTTCTGCATATCCTTTTGGATGTTTTTATTTATAAATGTTACCCAATAAACAAATACAATTTAACTTTTCAATGTTAAACTTTTCAACTTTGTGTGCCCGGTACAGAGACTCAGGCACTGTGAGCACAGCTGTAACTACTCTTCGGCTTTCAGCATTAGTTTTGAACATTTTTTATCTTACGGTTTAAAAGTAAGTCTTCCCACTGGTACGCCTGTCCTCTGCTATTTAAAATCTGTGGCAGTTTTCAACTCTTTAAGGACAGCTAATAATAATAAAAACAAATAGCTCAAGGTTAAATGAAACCTGGGAGTGTTTAGCACCTCCTCTAATTTTACAATTGAAAAACACTCCCTGAAACACAGACACGTTAAGCAACTTTTCCAAGCTTGTTAGCAACAGAGTCCACGATTCTTGCTTCTGATTTTCAACTTCTGTTGGCAGCCTGCATTACTCTGCCTGTCTTATTATCCTTGTGCTCGCTGAGGGTGAATATGGGCAAGAGAGGAAGGACCAAGACATGATAAACACACAGGGCATGACCGTGTTGTTAATGAGACTAGCTTCTGTGAATTCATGGATAAAGATCACTGTGGTTTGAGGTTGAACGTAGCATGCTGAGAGTTGCACTCAATGTAGGCCCATGTCATCAAGGTCATCACCAACCCTCTTTCTGGTTCCGCTCCTTGTCCTCTGTCCTCCACATCCTCCCAGACAACCTGTGTCCTAATGCTCCCTTCCTCTATCTGGAACACAAACAGGAGCAACTCCTTTGGAGAATGTTAATTTTAAATGGGACCAGAAGGTGTTGTGTTTCCCTGTGGGATTTCAGGCCAGGCCAGCAGAGGAGAGGACCTGGGGAAGTCCCTTTCTCCTCCCTGCCCTGTAGTGGGCGAGAATAAGCCTGCCCTGGTGTGAGAACTGGGCCTGGATGGAGTATGCTGAACAAACCACCTCTCAGTGGTTTGATTAAAGGACGTTAGCTGTGGGGACAGAGTGTCTCACCTTCTATTCTACCCTCATCCTTCAACCCAGCGGGTCAAGAGATCTTAGGAGAAAACTTTTCATTTTTGCCTCCACTTGCCTTGTTTTATGAATATTTTTTTAAATCATTCTTCATTGCATTGTCTTTAGTAAATTGTGCCTTATTAGGAGCCTTGCCCCCAGTGACAAGCACCTGGCAAGGAGGGGAGTCCTGCATCCATGGCTTCATTCCCTGTAAAGGCAGGGCTATCTTAACATGTCTGGGCTGAAGGTTAAAGCAGGTCCATCCTAACTTTTTCCAGTAGGAAGCTGCCCATGGCTAACCTGGTGGCTAAGGAAGAGGTGGTACACCTTTAGAGGATTTTCTCCAAAATATCCCAAACCTTCCAAAGGGGCCATTTTGCTGGCCCGGCTAACTCCATTCCCTGCCTCCCCCACCGCTCAAGCCTGGTGCTGGGTGGGCTGGTCCTTGCCCTTCCTGCTTGCTGCGTGCTAACTGATCTATACTGACCAAGTACTCTCTTGCTGGTGATTGGTTTATTAATAAGTCTAAGCCAATCAGCACATGGCTCTCTCCAGAAAGTAGTTCGGGGTGATCCAATCAGTGCAAAGTTTAAGTCCTCTAAGGAAAGAAAGCATGCGGACCCTCAGGGGAGGTGTTAACCATGTGAGGCTGACAAAGCCAGCCTCAGATTGAAACCACAGCCCAGAGAAGAGTACAGTCTCCAGAAATCAGAGAACCAGAGCCGGGGTCCTGACCAAATCCTGGACTTTTCAGCTTTGTAAGCAATAAATCCCACTCCCGTTTAAGCTAATTTGAGCTGACTTTTTATTGTTACTTCTAGAAAGCATCCATTGTAAAGCATCCACACCTCCTCCTGTCCTGTGGTACCTGAGATTCCTGCCACCGTTCCTCCATTCCAGATCTCCACATCGGACATGCCTTCCCCAAGTTACAGATGGAAGGGAAGGATTTAAGATACAATGGCTGAACCAAAGAATGCTTCTCCAAGGAAGTTCTGGGGATGACTGTAGAAAGCCTAGCCTAAATGAATTTCTGGTTTCCGGTCTCATCCTATCTCTTTCTGCCCCCCACATTGTGTTGTGTTTTGTTTGTTTGTTTGTTTTCTTTTTACAAAAGGACCACCTTCCTCTCGGTATCTTCGAATCCCACAAGTTTTCGAACCCCAACCCGAGTGCTAGCTTGCCCTTGAAGCCTACCCTGACAGTTTTAGCTGGAAAAAGAAACAGCCTCCCCCCAAGTGACTGACGGCTCACCTCAGTGTCCTCCCCACACTCAGTATTCCCCACAGACACGCTTGCCCGAAGGACAACTGATCGGTTTATCTTTTCCACAGCTGTAGCATTCTGTGTCCAGGCCTCTGCATCTCTGAGAAGTACGCAAGTTTAATGACTAGAAAGTACAAGTGTAAATAGCTTTTCTTTAGGAATTACAGGTCAAAGAAATGGTTAAAGCAGCGGTTCTCCACAGTGTAGTCCTGGACCACACCATCAGCATTACCTGAGAACTTGTCAAAAATGTGAATTCTCAGCGCTGGCCGGTAGGCTCAACAGTAGAGCATCAACCCAGCATGTGGAAGTCCCAGGTTCAATTCCCGGCCAGGGCACACAGGAGAAGCGCCCATCTGCTTCTCCACCTTTCCCCCTCTCCTTTCTCTCTTCCCCTCCGCAGCCAAGGCTCCATTGGAGCAGAGTTGGCCTGGGTGCTCCATGGCCTCCACCTCAGGTGCTAGAATGGCTCCGGATGCAGTGGAGCAACAGCCCAGATGGGCAGAGCATCACCCCCTGGTGGGCATGCAGGGTGGATCCCGGTCAGGCACATGCGGGAGTCTGTCTCTCTGCCTCCCCACTTCTCACTTCAGAAAATTACAAAAAAGAATGTGAGTTCTCAGGACCTTCAGAATCAGAAACTTTGTGGGTGGGACCCAGTCACCTGTGTTTGAATGAGCTCTCTAGATTTGGTTGCACTTTAAGGTTTGAGAACCGCAGGACTAGATGAAGGTGTTAAACTACTGAGGAGTGAACGTGCCTGGTTATCCAAGAGCGGGACTGCAGATCAAGGGAAGATCAAGGTGAGTGTGTGTCCCTGGACATGCTGGCCACAGCCATAGAGGAGATGGCCCTGGGAGGTGGAGTTTGCTCTGTATTCAGAAGGGAAAGATTGAGAATTGTCATCTCTGCACACTGTGTCCATCTTTTTGACCTGATGTCCAAAGTCTCCAGGTCACTGGGGGCTGTCCCAGGGGGCTGTGCATCGGCAGAAACCTCAGTGAGGGCTCTAAACATTTTTACCTGCTCTTTTCTGTCATGTAGATTGGGCATTTACTCTCTGATGTTTGCCGACCCTAAGATGACATGATCACTTTCTCCCAAGTTTTTTTTTATACTTCTGAATTTCCAAATTTCCTTTTTTGGCAGAACTCAACCAGAATAACAAGGTGTCTTCTGAACCTGTCAGTATCTCAAGCAAAGAATTTATCAAGATGCTTCGATGTGCCCAGGCAAAAGCTTTGGGGCATCTCGGTAACAACAAAGGCAATAATAGAGACATTGATAAGATTTTTCAGAGCTATCCCATGAGCCCTGCTTGTGATTCTTGTCTGCTCCATCCCTCTGTGCCTGACTTGCGCTCCCCCCAGAATGAGGGAGCGCCCTGTTAATTTTGAACCTTTATCACTGACCTCGAAATTCCAGCCACCACTCCTGAGATAACCCACTCAGCTACTGTCTCTGCTCAGCCACCCATGGCTAGTCCATTTCAGCATATTTTCACCACACTCATGCTACAGTGCCTGTGTCTAAGCAGAAAGGGAATAGATGCTGGGCCCACTACAGTCTTTGAGGAAAGGCTGGGCTTGTGCCTCCGTTTTCATCATAATCACAGACATCATCTTGTGTGCAGAGACACCCTCACCTTCCATTCCTGTGGATTCATGAAAACTCGTATTCAAATACAGTACTGATATGTACTAAAAAGCATTTCCGGGTGATAGTGATAAATCTCCACTTCTCTTTATAGACAATAAACACATCATCAACCATTTTCAGCAAGACTGTGTTCTTGCTTTTATCTATTTTTAAGTGACTGTTAGATGTCTGTAACCATTTTCAGACAAAAATGGTTTTTCTTATTTATTGTAGATGTATTTTAAATGGTCATCATTTTTTTAATTTTGTTCTCAAACACTGTTTTCAAGTACAGAGTTTTCTTCAAAACAATCTAATTTTCGATGTTATTTTTGTTTGATCATTTCATTAATGTCAAAAATATGTACTTCCTATTACTTTATAGTTTATATCATAAAAGCGCTCTGAAGTCTTAGAGGGGAGAGTAGAGAAAGAGAGAAAGTGAGAGAGAGAGAGAAGGAGAGAGAGTTTTTAATTCGCCAAGAGGAAGAACTAGCCTTGTGAAGAAAGTACAATGTGACAGTTACTTCAGGGGTGTTTACCCATCTGACCCCCATCAACCCTGTCTCAGAGGATGTTGTCATCTTCCTTTTGCAGATGAGCACACTGGAGCTCAGACAGGTTGAGGAGCTAGCTGTGCTAGAGTCAGGATGTGACTCCAGAGTCTGGGCTTCCCTCCTCAGAACAACCAGCTTCTCCCCATCTCCACCCCGATTAACACCCAACCGCATCTCCTTGCACAGGCTGATATCTACAAGTAAGTGTGCAAGGAGCTGTTAAAACTGAATTAAGTTAGGGGTGGGGGTGATCTTTGCAGGTGATAAAAATAAAAATTCAACCATACCTAAAAATCTTCCCCCTAACTGTGATTAGATGTTTTGCAAAATCTTCAAAAGGGCAATGTGATTTAGGAGCTAAAATACATTTAGTTTGTTTTAAATCCAGATCTCCAAGATCGGAATGTGTTTATTGACCATTAGGGACTCTTCCTTAGGACTTGTCAACTTGTTGATTCAGAAGGCAGCCTACAACATCCTGGGGTTCAGATCGGAAGCCTCACAGCAAAGGCCTTCATTCAGTTTGCCCCTGGCTGAGATGCGCTTCTAGAACTTCTTTTCCCATTCCCAGGTAATTAACCTTTAAAAATGAGGCCTCCCTTTGCTCAAGGGAAAGGTTGTAGAAGGAAAAGAATCAGAGCAGAAGCAACTCTTAGTGCTGTTCTTGCTTTTATCTATTTTTAAATGATTGCTAGATGTCTGTAACTGACACCTTTAATCAGTGGTTTTAAATTTTGGATGTGTTCATTAAAATGTAACTAACGTGACAGTGATGTCATTTGAGGGGCGGATTTTTTTTTTTTTGGTTGACTTTTTGTCTTAAAATTTCAAAATATCTATGTAGCAACTTGAGTACAACATCGTGCCTCTAGTTAAGAATACTGTATTGTACACTTAACAATGTATTAAGAGGCTAGATCTCACGTTAAGTGTTCTTACCATAACAAAAAGAAAAAAATAGAAAGGAAGAAAGAAAAGGAGAAAAGATCTATTTTAATGCCCCGGTGAACGTCTGCAGCAGCCATTTTGAAATGCCTGATAGCTTTTCAGTAACGTGACTCCTGTGGTCAGATAAGATACTGCTGTGTCTACTCTGAAAGATAGGATTTTTACTAATCATGATAACCCAAGTAAAAGGAATAACTTTTGACTCAAACACCCAAATATTTCAGGCAAAAGTATCTGGGGCCTGAGTTAACTGCCTAGTTACCTCAATTTGTCATGGTACTTTGCAAAGACTTTACAAATCACTCCCTTGAATCATCCTAGATGTCTGTCTTTCTAATTATGAGATAGCCATGTTGTGAAAGAACCTCTTAAAATTATTGACAAGCCAAAATAAGCAAACATTAAAATAATAATAATTTCCCCAAAGGGACCCAAACTGAAAATGATAATTTGGCTACTTAAAAACCCTATAGATCCAACTATGCCATACAATCTTTACTCAGAGTAATCTCACACAGTCTCATCTTGTTCTATGGACACAATCTGCTTTGTTCTGTTGTAGAAATTGTAAACAGCTTCCTACTGAAAGCACACAGCTATTCCTTATGTAAAAACAAAGTCTAAATACTTACTTTTCAATACTTTTTGTCCCAGAGATGTGACAGGAGAGCTGCCTTGGCTGTGGGCTCCCCAGGCCGTGTGGGAGGCATTGATTGGGTGTTCCTGTTTCCGGGCCTGGGGACTCAGAGGAACTACTGGGCGCGGGGTCTTTTTCACGAACAGGTCAGAGCACAGCTGGGTCTGTTTCCAGAAAAGCACCCATCTCCCTAAGAGGAAAAGTGCTGGGCCCAGGGGAGCATTTTTCGCTGCCCTCAAATGAACTAGGTCATTGCTGAAGCTGGAGAATATTTTTTAGCATCCCTGTGATGAAACTTGAGGGCTGTTCCTGCAGTAGGTGTGACACTTGTTGTTGACGCTGGGGAGGCCCTGGCACAGGGGCAGCTGAAACGCAGTGCCAGCAAGCTGACGAAACCCAGAGACAAGCTGTCACTGATGTCTCAGGAGACTGAGCAGCGCTCTGCAAAGGCCACGCGGGACCTTGGGGTGAGCTGCTTGCCTCTTAGAAAAGCTAAATCTTGCTGCCTGATAAAGTGATTAAGGCCGGGCTAACACCAGCCCTTCCATCAAGGGTATCAGGCATCTGAAGTGCACATAGGAAACCCATGCAGAGGGGGCGGGGGGGGGGGGCGCACAGTCGAGCCCTATGTTGTTCGTGTAGAACCGGCTGGTATCACAGTCGTTCTCTGAAGTTCTCTAAGAAAAGCAGAAGCCGCAGCAAGGCAGGACCCCCTCTCCCCCCACTCCTTTTACAGCCTCCTCTCCCTCCCACCCCCACCCCCACACACAGCCTCTCTCTTCCTATTTTAACTACAGTAGTAAGAAGAGACTGGAGGAAGCCCATAGAAATACCATGAGCCCCGTTCCTTAGGATTGTCAGGAATTGTTCCCACTTGGCCAAGCAGACTTTGTAACATGGGCATTTCTTTCACTGAATTTTGTCCACATCCAAGAAAGAACACAGAAAACTCAAAAGTGTTCTCTGTAACTACTTCGCCTCTCCACAAAAGTATTTTAATGTACCACACCTGGAAACTCACAGCTTAGAAGGAAACCTCTTATGAAACTCAAGGAGAGGGCTAAAATTAGCAGCTCTGAGTGGGTGACTTTGAAAGGGACATAACTGTGAGTATTCACTCTGTCCCAGGCACAATCCTGAAAAGCACATTGTTTTTTATGCACGGCACAGAGCGAGCATGTATCACTAGACCTCGATGGAATAAACCTTTTCATGGAACAAAAAAAGAAAATCACCTACAACTTCATATCAAGAAGTGTATGGTTGGTATGATTCGTTTTTCAATCTTATTCTCGCGTGAGAAGAACAATATCGATAGCTAAGAGACACTAAAACAATGACTATTTCTTTGGGGGCACATCTATGAAATGTAACGACGCAGAAATGACCAAAGCCTGGTGACTTAGGTATCGATGGGTTTTATTTAAAGCTGGAGCCTCTTCAGAGGATCTTTCCAGATAAGAAGAGATAAATTGAAGTTGAGAGTGAAGAGAGGAGGAAGGTGAGATGATAAAAAAGAAACAAATATTAGAGCACAGCATCAGGGTAGGGTAGAGACAAAAGGGAACAACATCCCAGGACAGTGATAAACGCAAGGGGCTTTTAAACAGAGTTCCCTGGGAGTCCCTGAATGGAAACGATGACACTCGTTATGAAACTTAATTTTGTTCTGCACAAACAGTTTGAAAGATGAACTCCTTCAACTCCTCGCTTACACCTCCAAGTAAACTAAAGTTAAGGAGAGAGGACTTTTTATATAATATGAAATGACTTGCCTGTATTTGTGTCATGATTCACCTCATTCACCTGCAGCTGTAGAATTTCTGTTTTGATCTTAGGTTTAGGGGAGTGAGAACGGAGGAGAATTATCCTGGGATAAAGCTCAATTAGGCCTGGATGCTGTTCTGAATTTTCTGTGATTATTTGAAGGAGAGGAAAGAAGGAAATGGAAGGAGGGAAGTTGTGGAAGAGAGAAAAGAGGCATATATTTGTGCCCATCTAGTAGTGATAAAATATGCATGAGTTTGTGATTTAAAGACCTAAAAATGCATCATTCCCAGTAAGTAGCATGAAATATAAGAAAGTTTATTTTAAGCAAACTCTTTTGCTGAAGCTATAGGAGAAGAAAAACAAAAACTTTATTTGTGAAGAGCTGGAAATGTATGTTGAATCAGATCTATTTTTTAACCCCTTCTCCTGAAAGGCTTTTGTTGGACTCTGGTATTTTCTTGGCCTCTCAAATGCATGGGTGCCGCTCAATTCACAGGCCACTCTAGGCTTGCAGCGGACTGGCATCTGAATCAGTTCCTAGCTGATCTGAATATTTAAAGCAGATTCATTAGGTTCTTAAGCTGTTCTTTGCTCCCAAAACTCGGGCTTGGATCGGTATGTGAGGGGTTTATCTGCTCATTTTATTCCTCCTGGCACAGAAGGTCCCCGAATGTTCGTGGTTAATGGTACATGCGATAAACGCCCTTCCCAGTAGAGCACATTCTTGGCTGAGGCTTGGTACCAATCACATGTCAGGTCAGATCAGATTTTCTGCCAGGGTCCTTGGGCCAAGTTGGAGCTGGGCAGATCTCTCCTGCTTCAGGGAGCAGCCAATGTTGGGGGGCAGGCCCACAGCATCAACTCACTCTCCTTCTCTCAACAATTCATCCCCATCCAGGGTCCTGGGGTTCTTGACTTTCTTGCACTGTGTGTGCTCAGTGGATGTGATCTGAATTAGGCCTCTGCAACCTTCATGTAACTTCCCATATTTTAAAGGGCTGCCAGTCATTCAGGTAGGTTGACTCAACTGGCATTTTTTGGTGTCAAGTACAGTGTAAAAAAAAAAAAGTTATTAAAGTAAATAAGACATGCACGGTGCTTTTCACCCCAGGTAACAGATTTTCATAAAATCCTTCATGAGAATATGATCTTTTGAAATATTTGCAAAATAACGACTTAAAAAGTCAGTTTTATGGCCTGACCAGGCAGTGGCGCAGTGGATAGAGCATCGGACTGGGATGTGGAAGACCCAGGTTCGAGACCCCGAGCTCACCAGCTTGAGCACGGGCCCATTAGCTTGAGCAAAAGCTCGTCAGCTTGGACCCAAGGTCGCTGGCTCCAACAAGGGGTTGCTCACTCTGCTGAAGGCCCGCGGTCAAGGCACATGAGAAAGCAATCAATGAACAACTAAGGTGTTGCGATGGCAATAAAAAACTAATGATTGATGCTTCTCACCTCTCTCCGTTCATGTCTGTCTGTCCCTATCTATCCCTCTCTCTGACGCTCTGTCCCTGTAAAAAAAAAAAAAGTCAGTTTTATGAAAGAAACTTGTCCAGACATATGAATGTTGTTTGGAATTTGGATTTCATTTTGCCCCAGAGTATCCACACTATAAATGGTATTTAGGCTCATACAACACTTTACAGAAGTATCTAGTCCATCACATTCCTGAAGGGCCATATTTCAGCCACCTAAAACTACAAGTATTGAAACCACATTAAAATTCAATTTAACTACATAGGATAGTCTAAGTACATGGCGGGGGTGGGGGTGGGGAGAGATTCAAACTTCCATAGTAAAATTCAACAGTTTATTTAGTTTCAGTTTTTAAAAATAGCCATAAAAATGGTATTACAACTTTCAGAACGGAAGCAAAATTCTAAATTTTCACAAATGTGTATGTTGAACCCTAGGCCCCATTTCCCAAATAATAAGTCAAATTAATGAGTTGAACAGTATGTAAAAATTTAAATTGTTAAAAGGATTTGCAGCCCTGGCCGATGGCACAGTGGATAGAGGGCTGACATCTCTAGTTTGTTCCATGGTTGCTGGTTTCACCCCAAGGCCGCCGGTTCTAGCCCTGGTCAGGGCATGTGTGAGAAGCAGTCACTGGGTACAGAACTAAATGGAATAATGAGTTGATGTTTCTCTCCCCCTCTCCCTTCCTCTCTCAAAAAAACATGTATTTTTATATGTTATATGTGTTAAGTAATTTTATAAATTTTCCTTTTTCAAGGCTTTTCTTCTGGTTGTAAAAGCAATGTACACGTATTACTGAGAATTGCATACTCATTACAGAAAATGTTTACTATTTTGACTTTGAAAGTTTCAAATCTCCTACCACCCCTAGCTAGCCCCCATCTTGGTATATTTCTCCTTATTTTCACTTTGCGCATGCGCAGACGTACAATTTTCTTTTCTGGTCTTTTTTTCTTTTTTCATTTATCCTGAGTCTCTCATTAAGAATCTTTCAAGAAAGTCTCCGTATTATTCTGTCATTTGACTTTGTTATACTGTTTGTGGCCAGTGTGCTACTGTTAGATATTTTGATTGCTTGCGTATTTTGTTTTTATAAATAATTAGGTGAAACACATTCTTGTAAATAAACCTTTGGGCACATCGCTCTTGTCTAAGGACAAGATGTTAAAAGTGACAGTGGGTGAAAGGTTATGAATATTTTAGGGTTTTGAAATATACTCCCAAACAGAACTCCAGCAGCTGTACTGCCTGTGTGTCCACCAGCACGTGTGAGCCCGCCCATCTCACGAGAGTAACTTGGTGCTGAGCACTGTCACTGAAAATGTTTTTGCCAACTTGAGAAGTAAAATTGGTGTTTTAATGCACATTTCTTTGATTAGTAATGAGGGTAAATATACTGCTCACAAAAATTAGGGTATATTTAAAAATGAATATGAAGCGGTAAAATATCTCCTAAGTTTTGTGAGCAGTATATTATTTTCTAGGTTCATTGGCCCTTTTGCTTTTATGAATTGTCTTTTCAATTTTTTTGGTCAGTTTTGCTTCTGAGTGTTTTCCTTCTGCATGCGTAAAAGCAGTTCATACGTAATATGCTGCAAGTAGATTCTATCTTCCCATTTGTGGTTTGCCCTTTTATATGTGAAGTTTTGACATATATATATATATATATATATATATATATATATATATATATATATATTTTTTTTTTTTTTTTTTTTAAGAGAGTCAGAGAGAAGAGAGAGGGATAGACAGGACAGACAGCAGACAGGAACGGAGAGAGGTGAGAAGCATCAATCATTAATTTTTCATTGTCATTGCGACACCTTAGTTTTGATTGCTTTCTCACATGTGCCTTGACCGCAGGCCTTCAGCAGACCGAGCAACTCCTTGCTGGAGCCAGCGACCTTGGGTCCAAACTGGCAAGCTTTTGCTCAAGCCAGATGGGCCCGCGCTCAAGCTCGCGACCTCAAGGTCTCGAACCTGGGTCTTCCACATCCCAGTCCGATGCTCTATCCACTGCGCCACCTCCTGGTCAGGCTGAAATATATTTTGAGAAGAATTATGAATTTTTATTTAATAGAAATTCTCTCTGGAGAAAGGGGAGATGTTGTTTAACAGGTGCAAAGCTTCAGTTTTGCAAGATGAAAGAGTTCTGGAGCCTGACCAGGCGGTGGCACAGTGGATAGAGCATTGGACTGTGATGCGGAAGACCCAGGTTCGAGACCCCGAGCTCACCAGCTTGAGCGCGGGGCCCATCTGGCTTTGAGCAAAAGCTCGCCAGCTTGGACCCAAGGTCGCTGGCTCCAGCAAGGGGTTGCTCGGTCTGCTGAAGGCCCGCGGTCAAGGCACATGTGAGAAAGCAATCAATGAACAACTAAGGTGTCGTAAGGGCAATGAAAAACTAATGATTGATGCTTCTCACCTCTCTTCGTTCCTGTCTGTCTGTCCCTATCTATCCCTCTCTCTGACTCTCTCTCTGTCCCTTTAAAAAAAAAAAAAGAAGAAGAAGAAGAAGAGTTCTGGAGATCTATTCACAGCAATGTGTGTATACTTAACACGACTCAACTACACACTTAAGAATAGTGAACATGGCATATTTTACGTTAATTTTTATCACCATAAGAAAAAGCAACAACAACAATCTTTTTCTTTTGAGAATAAAGCCCTACCCTGCCATGCACTTATTCACTATGCCATTCATGGCAGAGTAGAGAGTAAAGTTGGGTTCAGATCAAGCCTGCTCCCTCTTTTGCATGAAACTTGGTCTGTGCTAATGAACTGGATCAGTTTGTGCCTTTTCTTTAACCCAGGTTATCTAAGAGTCTCAGGTTCCCGCCTGCTTTAGGGACTTGCACTCTTTGCAGGTAAGAAATTGCTACATGGCCCTGGCCAGTGGTGCAGTGCACAGAGCTTCCTCATGAAGCACTAAGGTCGCTGGTTCCATCCTGAGGGCACCAGCTTGACCCCAAGGTCTACAGTTTGAGCCCCAGTCGGGGCACATATGAGAAGCAATCAATGGCATCACAACTAAGTGGAATAATGGGTTGATGCTTCTCTCTCTTTCCCTATGTATCTATCTATCTCCTCTCTAAAATGAATAAATAAAATTAAAAGGAGTTAAATTTTTTTAAAAATGGAATGAAATGTGAGTTAGGACCTTGGCCATGATGGAATGAGGAAGCTGGAAAATCTCCCCCTGAAGCAACTATCAAGATGGACAGTACAGACCGTTTTAGCACTCTGGGAATCAATCTAAGAAGCATTTGTGCTTGAAGAACTTCTCAACCTTGGGTACTAACAATGGGTCTCTATGGCCTTCCTGCCTAGAACTGCTCCCAGGCCCTGACCCAGCTCTGATGTTGTAGGGGTTCTGCCAGGACAGGCTGTGAGCACTGCCATCTTCACTGGCATCGTCAAAGGCTCACTGGCATTTGAAACAGTGAACGCCACCTCTGCCCAGCAGGGTTATCGATAGAAGTAACTCTTAGCAGATTAACAGAGAAGGCCAACAGCTCTTCTAGCCTGAGGATGGGATTGGGGTTAGGACAAGCGTCTGTCTGTCTGAGGCTGCACATATGTGCAGTTCTGACCAGGAAAGACTCAGCTATCCATCCACACATTCCCAGCAAGCACAGAGAAAACAGGAAAGGCCCAGCAGAAAGTTAGTATCAAAGCAGAGTTGAAAATGGCTGTACTTGAATGCGTTCCCCCCCACACACACACACAGATACATAAGCAGAGGGTGAAAGTTTTACTGGTTCAAGGTATTTGAGCATGACCTCTGCCCAATCATTACCTAACCACTAGGCTATACAGACACAAGGGTGACCACTAAGAAGCTAAACTTTAAAATTTTTTAAAGAACACTGAACAGAAATATGTGTTCACATACTTTGGGTAAGACGTATTTCTCAGTCACAAAACAAACAGCAACAACAACCTGAGGGTGGGGGGATAATTGGGATTCAAAACAACCACAATATATTATCTAAAATGTCAGGTTTTTGCCTGACCTGTGGTGGCGCAGTGGATAAAGCATCGACCTGGGAACACTGAGGTCGCCAGTTCAAAACCCTGCACTGGTCTGGTCAAGGCACATATGGGAGTTGATGCTTCTAGCTCCTCCACCCTTTCTCTCTCTCTCTCTCTCTCTCTCTCTCTCTCTCTCTCTCTCTCTCTGTCTCCTCTCTGAAAGAAAGAAAGAAAGAAAGAAAGAAAGAAAGAAAGAAAGAAAGAAAGAAAGAAAGAAAGAAAGGAAGAAAGAAATGAAAATGTCAGGTTTTTAACCAAAAAAATTATGAGACGTATAAATAAACAGGATAGTGTACTTTTATGCTGAAAAAAAAAATCAGGCAGCAAACTTTCTGAATGTCCCCAATGTTACCCTGATACCAAAGCCAGACAATGAAATCATAAGGAAATAAAACTAAAGATTAGAATCTTTCATGAATATAAATGCAAAAACCCTTAACAAAGTTTTACCAAACTGAAATCAACAGTATATCAAAAGGGTTATACAGCATGATCAACTGGGGTTTATTCTGGTAATACAAGGATAGTTTAACATCTGAAACCCAATTAATGCAATACACTGTTATTAGAACAGGAGGCAAAAACCACATAATCATCTCACTAGAGGCAGTACAAACATTTGACAAAATACAGCATCCATTCATGATAAATACTGTCAAAAAACGAGGACTAGAAGGGAATTTCCTCAGCTTGATAAAGGACATGTTATGAAACAAACAAACAAACAGTGAATATTCTACTCAAAGGCTGAATTATTTTTTCCCTAATATTAGGAAAATAGCAAGGACATTGACTCTTTTCAAACATACAGGAGCTTCCAGATTGAAAGGAAGAAGTAAAAGTATCTTCATTTGCAGATGATTAGATCCTGTACATAGTAAATCCCCAGGAATCAACTATAAAAATGGTAACACAGTCACAAGATGTAAATCAATATAAAAAATCAATTGTATTTCAACATACTAACACTTTGAAATTAAGAGAATAATTCCATTCATAATAGCCTCAATAAGAATAAAATACTTAGAAATAAATTTAAAAGAAGATGTACATGCTAAAAATATTGAAAAGAGAAATTAAAGATAAGTAAAGGGAGAGGCAGCCTATGTTTATGGGTTGGAAGACACAGTATTGTCAAATGTAAATTTTCTCCAAATTGATCTACAGATGCAACACAACCCCTATCAAAATCCCATCAGAGTTCTTATAAAAATTAAGCATATGGAAATTCAATGGAATTAAAATAGCCAAAACAATTTTGAAAAAGAACAACAAAGTTGAAATACTTATACTACCTGACTCGAAAACCTAATAAAAAGCCACAGTAATCAAGAAGTGAAATATTGGCACACTATCATATACAGGAATAGACTCTATATAAATAACAGAATCGAGAATCCAGAAATAAATCCTTACATTTATATCAAATTTTTTATTGAGATATGTCAATATCTCAATATCTTTTTGGCAAAGATACTAATTCAACAAAGGAAAGAATTGTCTACTAAAATAATTCAATAAAGGAAAAAATTGTCTTTGCAACAAACTGATGATTTTATTTGGGGGACAATTTTATATCCATATGCAAAAAACCCTGAACTTTGACACCTCATACCATACACAAAAATTAACACAAAAACAACAAGACATAAATATAAGTACTACAATGAAAAACCTCTTGAGGAAAACACAGTAGAAAATATTATTAAAATTTTCTTGAATATATATCCCGATGTGGGATTGCAGGATCATATGATAGTTTTATTTTTAATTTATTGAAGAACCTTCATACTGCTTTTCATAGTGGCTGCACCATTTTACATTCTCAACAATTGTGTACCAGGATTCCAATTTTCTACAATTTTGCCAATACTTATTATCTTTTGTTTTGTTGATAACAGCAATCCTCAGAGGTATGCGGTGATATCTCACTGTGGTTTTGATTTGCATTTCCCTGATGCTTAATAATGTTGAGCATCTTTTCCTGTACCTGGTAACCATTTATATATCATTTTGGAGAAATATCTATTCAAGTCCTTTGCCCATTTTTTAAATTGGCTTGGTTTTGTGTGTATGTGTGTGTGGGGGGGTGTTGTTTTGGTTTTACTATTGAGTTTTAGGAATTCCTTCTATATTTTTTATTTTATTTTATTTTTTAGTGAGAGAGAAACAGACAAACAGATGGGGACAGACAGGTAGGAAGAGAGAAAGATGAGAAGTATCAACTTGTACTTGCTGCACTGGAGTTGTTCATTGATTGCTTTCTCCTATGTGCCTTGACGGGGGGGGGGGGCTCCTGCTGAGCCAGTGACCCCTTGCTCAAGCCAGCGACTTTTGGGTATGATCCCACGCTCAAGTTGGCAACTTCAGGGTTTTGAACCTAGGCCCTCAGCCTCTCAAGTCAACGCTCTATCCACTGTGCTACCACCTGGTCAGGCCCTTTTATATTTTTTAAATTAACCTCTTGTTGGACATATGGTTTACAAATATTCCCCCTCATTCTGTAGGCTCTTTTCACTCTGTTGTTTCCTTTGCTGTGCAGAAGCTTTTTAGTTTCATGTCATCTCACTTGTATATTTTTGCTTTTGTTGCCTGTGTTTTTGATGTCACATCCAAAAAATTATTGCCAAGATCAACATCAAGAATCTTCCTCTATTTTTCTTCTAGGAGCTTTACAGTTTCAGATCTTATGTTAAAATTTAATCCATTTGGAGTTACTTCTTGTGTATGGTGAAAGGTAAGGCTTTATCAGGCATATGGATTTCATTCTTTTGCATGTAGATACTCAGTTTTTCTAACACCATTTATTAAAGAGACTATCTTCTCTCTATTGAATGTCCTTGTCAAAGATTAGTTGACCATATGATGGGTTTCTTTCTGGGATTTCTAGTCTGTTCCATTGGGCTCTCTATTCTGTTCTATGTCTATTTTTATGCCAGTACCATAGTGTTTTGATAACTATAGCTTTGTAATATAGTTTGAAACCAGGAAGTGTGATGCCTCCAACTTTGTTCTTTTTTCTCAAGATTGCTTTGGCTGTTTGGAGTCTTTTGTGTCTCCATATGAATTTTAGGATTGTTTTCCTGTTTCTGTAAAAAATGTCTTCAAGATTTTTGTAAGGGTTGCATTGAATTTGCAGATTGCTTTGGGTAGCATGGACATTTTAACAATGTTAATTCAAATCCACGAACACAGGATGTCTTTCCATGTATTTGTATCTGCCTTAATTTATTTCACCAGTACTTTGTAGTTTCAGTGTAAAGACTTTCACCGCCTTAGATAAGTTAATTTCCTGAGTATTTTATGTTCTTTGGTGCTTTTGTAAATAGCATTGTTTTCTGAATTTCCTTTTTGGATAGTTCATTGTTGGTATATTTAGAAATTTAACTTTGTTGATTTCCTGCAATTTGACTAAACTTATTAATAAATTCATTAATTAGTTGTGTGTGTGTGTGTGTGTGTGTGTGTGTGTGTGTGTGTGTGTGGTCTTCAGGGTTTCTACGGGACATCTGCAAGCAGATAATTTTACTTCTTCCTTTGCAATCTGGATGCCTTTTATCTGATCTTTATCTTGAGTTAAAAAGGTTAAGACCCACTTGATAAACTTGTGACTTTGAATAATTACTTTGGATTTCAATTCCCATGTGACCTAGTGAATAAATCCTGCTGAACATGATATTCCTCATGACAGATACCCAGAGAGCCAAAAGTCTAAGACAGAATTATCACCAGCCACCACGTGTGACACTTGCTCCTTTGACAGTTGTTCTTACACTGCTTCCTTATGTAACAATGTCCTCCAACAAATGTAAAGGTGGCAGGGGAACTCTGCGAAGGTCAGGGGCCAGGGCTCCTGGATTCCCTTACCACTTGTAACCTGCTGATCAGTGAGCCTTGAAGACTTTGATGCCCAAGATTCTGCATTAACAACATTAATTTCAAAACCATTGTTAAGGTTACCTGCTCTTAAATCAGAACTTTTGGCAAAATACTGTTTCTTGTTTCTACCATTTACTTTTATAGGTCCTTGATCAATTCAAAGACCAATCAATTCTGCCTGCTTGATAAATTATCAGGAAATGTGTGATTTCCTTGCTGGGGGCAAAACTAACTCACCGCTTTCCGAAGCACAGTCAACCCCTAGTTACCCTCACTTCTTTTCTTGCTTTCTGAAAACCTGCCCAAGCTTCATGCCCCTTTTTTTTTGGTGTAAAAGATTCATGTGTCTGAGTTCTGGGCTCAGTTTTGCTGGCCCCGAAAACTTCCACCTTTGCTGTACTCACCCCCCCTGACCAGGGCTTGTAACAACACTCTTAGGACATGGCCCTTCTTTCTCCTTATATGCCACACTCCTGGTTCTCAGAAGGTGTGCAAACCTGTCTTCCTGAGGACAAAAGCAGAGCTTTGTTCCCGGGTGGAACACTATCGTCCAGACCTGCAAACATGGCTACACGTGATAGTAACAATAGAACAACCCGTTAACGTGTGAGAGGGTTCCACAAGCTCTTCTCTGTATCCAGTTACTGTACAAATGTTCAGTTATGACTCCATTTTCTCTGCCCCAGTCCCTTCATCCCCTGGCAATGGGGACTCCAGCGACAGCCTAGTGACCTCCTCTTTCCAGGTTCACCACCTTTGCCACCACTTCCTCCCACCACAGGCACCATCGAGGCTGCACCATCAGACCAATCTCAGAGAAACACTGTTGTTTTCCGTCTCTCCTTTGCTTTTACATCTTCTGCGATTCCCCCATCATTAATACAATAAAACCAAACCAGCTCAGCCTGACATTCCTAAGTCCTCGATGGTCCTGTGATGAAAGCCCACCCAGAAGGCAATTCGGAGGGAAATGCCGATCTCATTTCTCGGTCACTATGCTCTCAGCCGGCCCAGGTTCCTCAATCCATCTCAGTTATACCGTCACCTCGCTCCAATGGTCACATGACCGGATCAGACTTGAATCAATGACCATGAGTGTTGGCAGCATATCTCATCAGCACCTCAGAGACTTCCCAAAGGGGATATATCTTATGCTGGGATTAGGCTGGACCATCTGAGAGCTCATTCCCAACTTTGACCATCAGTAGAAAGGCTTCCACTGAATCTGCCCCTCCCTGTAGGCCAGTGATGAGCAATCTTTTGAGTTTGGTGTGTCAAAATTCACCAAAAAACCGAGCATAACGGGTGCTGTGTCACTTCGAGAAAAACAGCCTAACTGGAAGTCCGAGAACTAGACACTCTGTGCCTGAGTTCTGTTGTTTTGGCCTACAGACCTCCGGCACAGGGTGTCTACACTACAGCAAATGTTTTATCCTTGGCTACTGCACCTCTCCGTGCAGGAGCCGAGGATGAAACGTCCTTCTCGGCATGCGGCCCCATACTTCTCTGGTATCTTTGCGTGTCATGGGAAATGGCTACACGTGTCAGTGCTGACACGCATGTCATAGGTTCGCCATCATGTAAGCGCTTAGTCTCCTCGTCAGGCCCCTGTCTTCATTCCCCCGCCCCAGACACTCTCTATAGACCTCTCCTGCTGTGTCTTTCCTGGCACCTGTCTTCCTTCCCCTTCAGGGCTCAGCTGAAGGGGCCCCTCCTCCTGGCAGCTGCTACGCCAGCATTCCGTAACCCCCCTCTCTGAACACGTTTCGCTCATTTGTTGTGCCACTTTGAGTTCCCTGAATTCTTTATATCATTGACGGTGGTGGTGATGGGGTTTTCAGAGAAGACCAGGCAGGAAGACTGTGCCAGGGCTGCCCTCACCTCCTCCCGGGAGATCCGCTCTGGCCGAGAGAAGGAGGAGACGCCAGACAATTGTACTCAGTTGCTGCCTCAGACTGCTCTGTTCCTACAGTTTTCTTAGCCACACTTATCATGTGCTGGGGGGGCTGGAAGCCTGTCTTTTCATTTATAATGACTTATTTACCAGAATGAGATGATACTCTATATATTCTGTAATCTGTTTTTTAATTTTTCATTTGGAATATTTCATATAAATAAATATCTAGATCTAGGTCAATGGTATTTCATTGTATAAATATAATTTAATTCGCCTGACCTGTGGTGGCGCAGTGGATAAAGCGTCGACCTGGGAACACTGAGGTCACCAGTTCAAAACCCTGCACTGGTCCAGTCAAGGCACATATGGGAGTTGATGCTTCCAGCTCCTCCCCCCTTTCTCTCTTTCTCTCTCTCTCTCACTCTGTGTCTCCTCTCTAAAATGAATAAATAAAAAGAAATTAAAAATAAAAAAAAGATTGTAGAGTGTCAAGATTTAAGGGGGGGGGGGAAGCAAGATGGCGACGGAGTAGGCGGACGTACCAACTTCCAACTCCCAGAAGCAAAGTGGATTATAACTCAATTTAAAGAACCATCATCTGGATAAACCAACTATGAACTAAACTAAGTGGACTCTTCAACCAAGGAACACAGAAGAAGCCACATTGAGACTGGTAGGAATAGCGAAAACGCGAAGAGGGCTGCCCAGCTCCCCGGAGCAAACGGCAGCCCGGAGAGACCCGCGGGGCGGGAGGAAAGTTTGGCGGAGAGGGAGGGACCTGGGTCCCAGGAACCAAGCCCCAGCCTGCAGTCCTAGAGCCTAGAAGAGGCATTTGGACAGTTTTGAGCTGTGAAACAAGTGAAGGAGCTCCCAGGCCTACAGTGTGGAGTATTAGGACCCTTCCTACTCTCCTGAGGGTTGCTGAAGGGTTTGGGGCGACAGGATGCTGAAACGCGGTTCTGTCGGCGTGGGCAGAGGCCAAGCCTGTGAGAGATCGGTCTAGCCCAGAGGGTCGGAGGGGACGCACGAAAGCGGTCCGGAAGCTGCGGGCCCGCCTTTAATCCCACTTACGGGGACAAAGCGGGAGGCCAGGAACGGGCAGGCCCTGCGCAAGCCAGCCCTGACCGCGGGGACCGGGCTAGGACCAGGGACGGGCAGGGGCTCGCGTCTGAGCTCACGCTACCAGCCCCCCGCCCCCCCGGGCGGAGAAACCGCGGTTGGCCAGTATACGTGCGCGAGCGGGCTCCGAACGCGGGAACGGGGCAGACCCCGAGACAAGTAGAAGCTCGCAGCTGAACTCACGCTACTATCCCCGCCCGCCGGAGAAACCGCGGATTGCATTCATACGTGCACGAGCGGGCTCCGAACCGGGGGCGGGGTAGAGTCCAGGACGAGCGGAAGTACGCAGCTGAGCGGAAGCCAGCAAACACGCCTGCTCCAATAAACCTTGGTTTCCGACCCTGCGCAGAAGGGCCCGGGCCTCGAGGGCGGGGCTAAAGCTCCGGACGGGCAAAAGCTTACAGCTGAGAGCACGTCAAAAGCCCCGCCTAACCCGCGGAACTGTAGCGAGCAGGCTCCGACTGCTGGTTCTGGGCAGAAGTCCGGAAATAGGCTGGTCCGCAGCTGAGCAAAGGTGCTCACCTCTACCCTTGGTGCTAAGTCTTGTGGCTTCAGTGACAGCCCCTCCCACGGAGGAGAGGCAGAAATCACAGCAAAAGCCACAGTGGGCCGGCGCTGGCAACGCTCATACCCAACCACCCTAGGAACCGGCAGAGGGGGTGGAGGGCCTGCAGATAGACCACACCTAGAGAACACAAAGGCAACACCTACTGGACTCCAGTGGCCACAACTTGCTTATACACAAAAAAAATGGGCAGGCAGAGGAATGCAAACCAAATGAATCAAGAGAAATCCCCAGAGAAGGACCTGAATGAACCAGATATAACCAAATTACCAGAAGCAGAATTTAGAATAATGATAGTTAGGATGTTCAAAGAAATTAGAGCAACAATGGATAGTCATTATGAACACCGAAATAAAGAGATAACAAGTATAAAAAACGAAATTGAAATAATAAAAAAGAATCAGACAGAAATGACAAATACAGTATCAGAACTGAAGACTACAATGGAAGGAATTAAAAGCAGGATGAATCACGCTGAGGATCGAATAAGCGAGTTAGAGGACACAATAAACAAAGGCACAGAAGCAGAGAAGAAAAAGGAAAAGAGACTTAAAAAATGTGAGGAAACTCTAAGGGAGCTTTGTGACAACATGAAGAGAAACAACATTCGCATCATAGGGGTGCCTGAAGAAGAGGAGAGAGGACAGGAAATGGAAACTTTGTTCAATCAAATCATAGCAGAAAACTTCCCTAAATTAAGGCTGGGAAACACTCCACACGTTCAAGAAACACACAGAACTCCATTAAAGAGAAACCCAAAAAGATCTACACCAAGACACATCATAGTTAAAATACCAAAGCTAATGGATAAAGAAAAAATTTTAAAAGCTGCTAGAGAAAAAAAGGCTATCAACTACAAAGGAGCCCCCATAAGGATAACATCGGACTTCTCAACAGAAACACTTGAGGCCAGAAGGGAATGGCAAGATATAATCAAAGTAATGCAGAACAAGAACCTACAACCAAGACTACTTTATCCAGCAAGGATAACGTTTAAAATTGAAGGAGAAATAAAGAGCTTCCCAGAAAAAGAAAGCCTCAAGTAATTCATAAAAACCAAACCAATTCTGCAAGAGATACTAAGGGGCCTCTTGAGAACAGTTTAAAGGGAGGAAAGAATATAGCAAAAGAAGAATACAGCTTTAAAGAATAAAATGGCAATAAACAACTACATATCAATAATAACCTTAAATGTAAATGGATTAAATGATCCAATCAAAAGACATAGGGTAGCTGCATGGATAAAGAAACAGGACCCATACATATGCTGTCTACAAGAGACACACCTTAAAACAAAAGATGCTCATAGACGGAAGGTAAAAGGATGGAAGAAAATATTTCATGCAAATGGAAATGAAAAAAAAGCATGGGTAGCAATACTTATATCAGACAAAATGGACTTTAAAACAAAGGCTGTAGTAAGAGATAAAGAAGGACACTACATAATGATAAAGGAAACAATTCAACAGGAAGATATAACTATTGTAAATATCTATGCACCAAATATAGGAGCCCCGACATACATAAAGCAGACTGTGATGGATATAAAGAGCGAGATTAACAGCAATACTATCATAGTAGGGGATTTCAATACCCCTCTAACAACACTAGATAGATCCTCAAGAAAGAAAATTAATAAAGAAACAGCAGACTTAAAGGAGACACTAGATCAACTTGATTTAATAGATATCTTCAGAACGTTTCACCCTAAAGCAGTAAAATATACATTCTTCTCAAGCGCTCATGGTACGTTTTCTAGGATAGACCACATGTTAGGACACAAAAATGGTCTCAATAAATTTAAGAAGATTGAAATCATATCAAGCATTTTCTCTGATCACAATGCCATGAAACTAGAAATTAACCACAAAAGAAAAAATGAAAAATACTCAAACACTTGGAAACTAAATAGCATGTTATTAAATAATGAATGGATTAACAATGAGATCAAAGAAGAAATAAAAAAGTTTCTAGAAACAAATGATAATGAGCATACATCAACTCAAAATTTATGGGACACAGCAAAAGCAGTTCTGAGAGGGAAGTTTATTGCACTACAGGCATATCATAAGAAGCTAGAAAAAGCTCAAATAAGCAACCTGACCCTGCAGCTAAAAGAACTAGAAAAACAACAACAAATAAAACCCAAGACAAGTAGAAGGAAGGAAATAATAAAGGTCAGAGCAGAAATAAATGACATAGAGGCTAAGAAAACAATACAGAGGATCAATGAAACAAGAAGCTGGTTCTTTGAAAAGGTAAACAAGATTGATGAACCTTTAACTAGACTCACCAAGAAAAAAAGAGAGAGGTCTCAAATAAATAAAATTAGAAAGGACAGTGGAGAAATAACAACTGACACAACAGAAATAGAAAGCATTGTAAAAAAATACTATGAAGAACTATATGCCAAAAAATTAGACAATCTTGGTGAAATGGACAAATTTCTTGAATCATATAAACTTCCAAAAATCAATCTGGAAGAATCAGAACACCTAAACAGACCAATTACAACAAATGAGATCGAAACAGTTATCAAAAATCTCCCAAAAAAGAAAAGTCCTGGGCCTGATGGCTTCACAAGTGAATTCTATCAAAATTTCAAAGAAGAACTTACTCCTATCCTTCTCAAGCTATTTCAAAAAATTCAAGAGGAAGGAAGACTTCCAAATTCCTTTTATGAGGCGAGCAGAATTCTGATCCCAAAACCAGGCAAAGACAACACAAAGAAAAAAAATTATAGGCCTATATCCCTGATGAATTTAGACGCTAAAATTCTCAACAAAATATTAGCCAACAGGATCCAGCAATATATGAAAAAAATCATACACCACGATCAAGTGGGATTTATTCTGGAGAGGCAAGGCTGGTTCAATATTCGCAAATCAATCAATGTGATTCATCACATAAACAAAAGGAAGGACAAAAATCACATGATAATTTCAATAGATGCAGAAAAGGCATTTGATAAAATCCAGCACCCATTCATGCTCAAAACTCTCAGTAAAGTGGGAATACAGGGATCATTCCTTAACATGATAAATGCCATCTACGATAAACCGACAGCAAACATCATACTAAATGGACAAAGATTAAAAGCAATCCCCTTAAGATCAGGAACCAGGCAAGGTTGCCCCCTTTCACCACTCTTATTCAACATAGTTCTGGAAGTCCTAGCTACAGCAATCAGACAAAAAGAAGAAATAAAATGCATCCAAATTGGAAAAGAAGAAGTAAAACTGTCACTATTTGCAGATGATATGATATTGTATATAGAAAACCCTAAAGTCTCAGTCAAAAAACTACTGGACCTTATAAATGAATTCAGCAAGGTGGCAGGATATAAAATTAATACTCAGAAATCAGAGGCATTTCTATACACCAACAATGAAATATCAGCAAAAGAAATTAAGGAAACAATCCCCTTCACTATTGCAGCCAAAAAAATAAAGTACCTAGGAGTAAATTTAACCAAGGAGGTTAAGGACTTGTACTCGGAAAATTATAGAACATTGATAAAAGAAATCAAGGAAGATACAAACAAGTGGAAGCATATACCGTGCTCATGGCTAGGAAGAATAAACATCATTAAAATGTCTATATTACCCAAAGCAATTTATAAATTCAATGCAATACCAATTAAAATACCAATGACATACTTCAAAGATATAGAACACATATTCCAAAAATTTATATGGAACCAAAAAAGAACACGAATAGCCTCAGCAATCTTAAAAAGAAAAAATAAAGCAGGAGGTATCACTCTTCCAGATATCAAAGTTTACTATAAGGCCATTATACTCAAGACAGCCTGGTACTGGCATAAGAACAGGCACATAGATCAATGGAACAGAACAGAGGACCCAGAAATAAACCCACAGCTTAATGGACAACTGATATTTGACAAAGGAGGAAAGAACATACAATGGAGTAAAGACAGCCTCTTTAACAAATGGTGTTGCGAAAATTGGACATCTACCTGCAAAAAAATGAAACTAGACCATCAACTTACACCATTCACAAAAACAAACTCAAAATGGATAAAAGACTTAAATGTAAGCCGTGAAACTATAAGCATCTTAGAAGAAAACATAGGCAGCAAGCTCTCCGACATCTGTAGCAGCAGTATATTTGCCTATTTATCTCCACGGGCAACTGAAATAAAAGGCAAGATAAACAAATGGGACTATATCAAACTGAAAAGTTTTTGCACAGCTAAAGACAATAGGAACAGAATAAAAAGACAAACCACACAATGGGAGAACATATTCGACAGCACATCTGATAAGGGGTTAATAACTAAAATTTATAAAGAACTTATAAAACTCAACACCAGGAAGACAAACAACCCTATCAAAAAATGGGCAAAAGAAATGAATAGAAATTTCTCCAAAGAGGACATACAGATGGCCAATAGGCATATGAAAAAATGCTCAACATCACTAATCATTAGAGAAATGCAAATTAAAACCACAATGAGATATCACCTCACACCAGTCAGAACGGCACTCATCAGCAAAACAACACAGAATAAGTGCTGGCGAGGATGTGGAGAAAAGGGAACCCTTCTGCACTGCTGGTGGGAATGCAGACTGGTGCAGCCACTATGGAAAACAGTTTGGAGATTCCTCAGAAAATTAAACATCGAACTGCCTTTTGACCCAGCTATCCCACTTTTAGGAATATACCCTAAGAACACCATAGCACTGTTCGAAAAGAAGAAATGCGCCCCCATGTTCGTGGCAGCATTGTTCACAATAGCAAAGATCTGGAAACAGCCCAAGTGTCCGTCAGAAGACAAGTGGATTAAAAAGCTATGGTACATATATACTATGGAATACTACTCAGTCATAAGAAACGATGACATCGAATCATTTATAACAAAATGGATGTACCCTGATAACATTATACGGAGTGAAATAAGTAAATAAGGAAAAAAGAAAAACTGAAAACAGCATGATTTCATACATAGGTGGGACATAAAAGTGAGAATATGAGACATGGACAAGAGAGTGGTGGTTATGGGATGGGGGGAGGGAAGGAAGAGTGGGATAGGGAGGAGGGGGGGGACACAGGGAAAACCAGATTGAAGGTGACAGAGGACAATTTGACTTTTGGTGATGGGTATGCAACACAATTGAATGATAAGATAACCTGGAGATGTTTTCATTGTACATATGTACCCTGATATATTGGTGTCACCCCATTAGAATTAATAATATTAAAAAATATATATATAAATAAAAAATAAAAAAAAAGATTGTAAATTCTGCCTGACCTGTGGTGGCGCAGTGGATAAAGCGTTGACCTGGGAACACTGAGGTCTCCAGTTCAAAACCCTGAACTGGTCCAGTCAAGGCACATATGGGAGTTGATGCTTCCAGCTCCTCCCCCCTTTCTCTTTCTCTCTCTCTCTCTCACTCTGTGTCTCCTCTCTAAAATGAATAAAATAAAAATAAAATAAATTAAATATATATATATATATATATATATATATATATATATATATATATATATATATGATTTAATTCACCTATTTACCATTTTCCTGTTTCTGTCCCTCTTATTCACATTGGTCATTTTCATATTTTAGTATTTTTATTATTATTGTTATTTTCATCATTGTCCCTGGCACTTAACACTCTCCTTCCCCTCTTGTCTGAACAATTTCTAAAGAATTCCTACCTCTATCAATACTATCTCTTATAGGTTGTTGTACACAGGGCTTTTATACAAAGCAGATTAACTATTAAAAGTTATTTTATGACTTGGCTTTTTTAAAAATGAACTTTCTTCACTCACTAGCTGTCTTATAAGATTGTTGCAACAGAATGTTTTTAATATTTTAATTAAATAGGTGGAATCAGTATTACTTAACTGCATTTCTGTAATTTAAAAAGAGGTCAAGTATCTATTCATATATTCAAAAACAATTCAAATTATTTTTGTCTGTGAACTGCCTATTCATGTTTTTTGCTCATCTTTTTTTGATAGTCTTTTTTATTGACCTGTAAGAGTACTTTTATTTAAGAATAATACTCTTTGTCCTCAATATACTTACCAGTTTGTCAATTGAATTTTTATTTTATCTATGATATTTTTTCATAAGGAAATCTTAATTTATATGTAGATAAATTTACCAATATTTTATTTTCAGAAAGCCCTTAGTGCTCTGAATGTGAAGTCATTTGCCTGAATTCTTCCTTTTTGTATTTTTACAGTTTCACTTTATAAAATATTATCTAAATCTGAGGTTCTGGCTGCTTGGCTCAGTGGTAGAGCATTAGCCCAGCGTGTGGAAGTCCCAGGTTCGATTCCCGATCAGGTCACAGAGGAGAAGTGCCCATCGGTTTCTCCATCCTTCCCCCTCTCCTTCCTCTCTATCTCTCTCTTCCCCTCCGACAGCCAAGGCTCCATTGGAGCAAAATTGGCCCGGGTGCTGAGGATGGCTCCAAGGCCTCTGCCTCAGGCGCTAGGATGGCTCTGGTTGCAATGGAGCAATGGCCCTGATGGGCAGAGCATCACCCCCTAGTGGGCATGCTGGGTCGATCTCGGTCAGGGACATGTGGGAGTCTGTCTCTCTGCCTCCCTGCTTCTCACTTCAGAAAAATACAAAAATAATAATAATAAAAATAAAAATAAAAATAAATCTTTCATACACTGGGAATTTGTTTTGGTGTGAAACAATTTTTTTCCCCATTTGTCTCGATAACCATTATTCAAAATCAAAATTGGCCCACTGACTCACAATGCCACCTTTATTAGAATTTAAATTCTCATCTCTTTTAGGTCTCTTTTATAATTCTGTATTCTTTTCCACTGATCTGCCTATCCATGAGCTGATGTAAAACTGTTTTATTTTGATAAGGCTGGTCTCTCCTCATTACTCTTATTTTTCAAGAACTTCTTGGTTGCTATCTGTTTACTTTTCTATATGAACTTTATAATCATATTGTCTGATCCCTGTCCAGCAAAATCCTGTTGGTGACATGATCAGATCTGGATTTGAAGAAGAGCATTCAGGATACTGGGTGAAGCATAAACATGCCTGAGGGAAGTGACAAGTGCTATGTCAGGAGTTCACAAAAGAGATGAGTGTAACTTGGATAAGGATGGCTCTAGCAGAAGCATTAAGGAAGTAGGATCAAGTGGTATGGAAAATAAAAACTACATGGTGTGGTGATAAATGTGATTTGTCAATTTAGAAAGAGATGGTGGTTTTCTAGTCTTGCCTGGAGCAATCCTGGGATATAGTCTAGTTCCATGATGGCTAACCTATGACACATGCGTGTCAGCACTGACACACGTAGCCATTTTCGATGACACGTGGCCGCATACCAGAGAAGTAAGGAGCCACATGCCGAGAAGGACGTTTCATCCTTGGCTCCTGCACAGCCAGGTGAAGTAGCCAAGGATAAAACATTTGCTGTAGGGTAAACAGTCTGTGCCGGAGGTCTGTAGGCCAAAACAACAGAACTCCAGCACAGAGCATCCAGTTCTGGGACTTAGGTTAGGCCGTTTTTCTCGAAGTGACACACCACCCGATTTATGCTCGTTTTTTTGGCAAATTTTGACACACCAACCTCAAAAGATTGCCCATCACTGGTCTAGTTCTATAAAAGTCCCAATTTAGATCAATCCAAGCGTGCAGAGTTACTCCGGGAATTGCCCTAAAAAATCAGAATAGACTTGGAAAGTGAATTGGGACTCTTTTGTACCAAGATACCCCAAGTGAATTACCTCCCCGACCATGCCCTGTATCAGGAAAACCAAACCAGCTTCTAAAGCACTTCATAGGAGCGCTGCCCGGGTAGTTCACTTGGTTAGAGCATTAACCCAATATGCCAAGGTTGCAGGTTCGATCCCCGTCAGATCACATATAAGAATCAACCAGTGAGAGCATAGATAAATGGAACAACAAATCAATGTTTCTTTCTCCGTCTGTCTCTCTCTTTCTCTTTCCTTTCCTCTCTCTCTCTCTAAAATCAAAAAATAAACAATATATTTTTTAAAAAAAACAGAAAAACAAAGCACTTCATAGGCTGTGGGGATGTACCCATGACCTCAGACCTCAGGGTTCTAAATGGCAACAATGTATTCTGCGATATTCTGTCACATGGCATTTGGGGCCTGCAGAGCCAACTTGTGATTAGTGAAGAAAAATATAACAGTTCAGTTTTCTTTGGTCCTCAAAATGCCTCTGTTTCTCAAAATGTTCCTCCAACAGAATTACCAGAAGATTTACTCCTAGGTACATAACCCAAAAGAATTGAAAGTGAGAACTCAGCAGGCTTCTTGTATACCAGTGTTCATGGCAGCACTGTTCACAATAGCCTGATGGTGGAAATAGCCCGATGTCCGCCATCAGGGGAGTGGAGGAACAAAGTATGCAATGTGCACACATGGAATACTATTCAGCCTTAAAACAGAAGGAGATTCTGACACACGCTGCAGCATGGATGTACCTAGAAAGCATTATGCTAAATAAAATAAGTCAGTCACAAAAGGACAACTACTCTATGATTCCGCGTATACAAGTGGAACCAGAGAAACAGAAAGTTGAATAGCAGTTAGCAGAGGCTGGGGGGAGGGAAAAATGGGGAATTATTATTTAATGGCTGTAGGGTTTCTGTTTAGGAGTGATGAAAATCTCCTGGGAATAGGTCATGGTGATGATTGCACAACACTGAGAACATGAAGCCACTGGATGATACACTTAAAATGGTTAAAATGGCAAATGTTATGTATATTTTACCAGATTTAAAAAGAATATATATATATATATATATATATATATATATATATATATATATATATATTTAAGTTTTCTTACAAAGGCATGTGTCATGACAGAAGTATGTCCCCTCCCCACGATGACAGATCAGGATCATGTGGTTATGATTCTAACTCCTATTACTCTCTGAGACCTAGGTACTACAGAGTAGGCAATACTCTCTCACACCCCAAACAATGCAAAATATTTTGGGAAACAAACTATATAACCTGCATCTCCGGAAATCCCCTCCCAAGTGGCTAACCACAAAGGGAGGAAACATACCAGGGTGAAACCAAAAGTTTTACAGTCAAAACGTAGAGTTCATTTTATTTCATTCTGTCCCAGATGAACGCAGTGGAAGTGTGCTCTCACACTGAGCACACTTGATACAATAGGGGCACATCAGCTTTCTTGGCCTCAGTATTTCTCTCCTCATTTTTGGGGGGATATTCTTGTCTCAAAGTGTCATTTAAAGCACATAGGTGAACCCTGGCAGGATAGCTTGGTTGGTTAGAGCACCATCCCAAAAGGCAGAGGTTGTCGGTTTGGTTCCCGGTCAGGGCACATGCAGGAACAGATGTTCCTGTCTCACTCTCTCTTTTCCTCTCTCTAAAATTATAAAATAAACATTTAAAAAGTTTATTTTATTTTTATTAAACATTTTTATTAAACATTTATTTTTATTAAATTTTTATTTTTTTAAACAAGCAAATAGGTCTAAGGTATTCAATTAAACAGAAGCTATTTAAAACTCATTTGACGAGTCACCTGAATATTAAATAACCAGAATTAAGCAGTGTCCTTTAAGGAGCTCTGAGGACAGCTAGAGATGAAACTGAGTTACTATTGGTGGAACTGATGTTACAAATGACCACTAAGCTAAAGATGCCCGAGCAGCCCCATATGACATCCATGCCACTCAAAAAAAAAAAAATTGTTCCAGAGGACAGACACCCTTAAGTGGAATCTGTCATAAGATGTAGGAACGTCTAAATGAACAAATAATCCATAGAGCAAATAGTAACATGGTATCCACAAAAAGAATTATGCTATCTCAGAATTGATTAATATTGTGCAAGTCAGCAGATTTAAATTATAGCGATCAAATTCTTGGGCAAAATTCCACACAAAAGAGAATTTTTCTAAACACAATCCTGTGAGTAAAGAGTGTGCAAAGGTTCGGGCATTGTTCAGCGATAGTAAAGGAAGGGCACAAATAAAGGGAAATGCTTCCAGGTCAAGAGGGAACAGCCCTTCCAAGTCATTGCTGTCTATGAGGAAGATGTGGGAGCTTTGGGATCTGCGGGTTTGTGGATATCAATGAGCTTGGGGAAATGACTAGAAATATAAATAGGATTTTAAAATGCAATTTTTAGTGGAGGCACCTGAAATAGCCACCACACTCCATGGAGGTGCAAAAATACTGACATGCAGCGTTTACAAAGCAGACAGCATAATAAAAAAGAGCAATAGCCACTGCATACCTATTAGAATGCCCCAAATTCTGAACACTGACAGTACCAGATGTTGGCCTGGTTGTGGAGCAGGACTCCGGCATCGCTGGTGGGAACGCAAAAGGGTGCAGGCACTTTGGGAAACAGTTTGACACTTTCTTACAAACCTAAACACACTTTTATGATATAATCTAGCAATCCTCCTCCTTTATATTTACCTAAAGGAATTGAGAATTTATTGCACAGGGATATTATAGCAGCTTTCTTCACAATTGCCAAAATTGGGAAGCAACCAAGATATCCTTCAGTGGGTGAATGGATAAATAAACTGGTACATCTAGACAATGGGATATTATTCAGTGCTAAAAAGAAACGAGCTGTCAAGCCATGAAAAGAGGTGGAGGAGTCTTAAATGCATATTACCATGTGGAAGAAGCCAGTGTGAAAAGGCCACATACTGTGTGACTCCAACTCTATGACATTCTGGGAAAGGCAAAACCATGGAGACAATAAAAAGATCAGCGATTGCCAGGCAGTGAAAATACTGTGTATCATACAGTGTGTCTGTAAGTCATGGTGTACTTTTGACCCGTCACAGGAAAGCAAGTGCACCGTGACTTTACGGACTCACTGTACTATAATGATGAATGCATGCCATAATTAAGATCTGTTCTAAACCCATTAACTGTCCAGCACCAAGGGTGATTATTTTCTTTTTTAGTGAATGGAGAGAGTTGAGAAACGTCAACTCATAGTTGCTTTACTTTAATTGTTCCTTTCCCCCCAACCTTTTATCTCACCCATCCCTTTTTCTACTAAATTAGTATATAATCCTTCAGCTCTAAACTTTTAAGAAGCCAGCTACTGGCGACTCATCCGGTCCCTGAACCCTGGGACCGGAGGGCATCGTCAGGCGGGATGCGCGGTACTTAATTCCACAAATAAAAAAAAAATTAAAAAATTTAAAAAAAAAAGAAGCCAGCTACTTCCTTTGATGGTTCCCACATGCACAGGAAATAAACTTCTGTTAATCTCCCTTTTGTCAGCATAATTTGCAGGTCCCAGGTGCTGAACCTAAAAGGGCAGAGGAAAAGTATTTTTTCCCCTTTCCTAGAGCAAAAAGGGTGATTTGTGGGCTCAGCCAATTGAACTGCAGGAAAGGTGGATGTCAGCCTCAGGGATGACCACAGCCAGAAACTGGAACCCCACCCCCCACCCCCAGCCCTTTCTCCATCTTTCATTTCTGCTTCTCTCAGTGAACCAGTCACTTTTTCCTGCTACAGACTGGCTTCTTCCGCACAGCAGGTGGGAACGTAGCAACCCAACAACAGCTCAGGCTACTACCTCCTGGATTTTCCACTAGAGATAACCTGAGACCCTCTTCACCTGGCTGAAGGTAGGAAACCCCCAACACTGGCCAAGCGTGGGGAACATGCCTATTCCAGCCGATAAGAAGCCGGGGATCCCATTGAACCACACATCAAGAAGCAGTATTTCTGAGAAGACAGTGCTACTCTAGGCAGACAATACTGTTCCCGTCCACTGCCCGGTCCTTCCTAACAGCATTGTGAGGGCCTCAGGAACACAGTCGGGCTGCCCACGGCTCCTGCATCTTTCTCTCTTGGATGTCCCGCACCCCTGGATCTCTCTGCTAACACTGGGTTGGCAGGAGTGGGTGGGGAGCAGTAGCATCCTGCCCAGAAACACAGCCAGTCATCTGAAGCCATTTGAGGCTTGTCAGCGCTCAGCTCCCAGAGGGCTAACCGCTCTCTAGCGCTGCATTCAGACAGTTTCTGGAATAACGTGGGCTAGTGCTTGAGATTCCCACTGTCCCTACTGCAGAGTGGCTAAGATTCTCTCCCCACTCTGTGCTCCTTTGATTCAGGGTGATGTCTCTTAAAAACCCACACTTCTAACAAAACTGTGCCATGGCCTTTTTAGTGGGGGTCTTGGATTATCAAATTAGTGATCAAATAATGGTTGTGGGGAGCGGCCGAAGATCAGCCCTTGCCACCTCTGTCTTCATCGCCCCCTTGGGCTGATTTCCCTTCTGCTGAGACCCGGCCCTCACTGTTACCCGTAAAGGAGGTAAGAAAAGCGACTCTATACTGTGCAGTCTGTGTGTCACGCCCTTCAAAGCTTTAGGGAGATAAATTTAGACATAAAACAGGAAGTAATTCTCTATGTGGCTTTGAGTGATCTAAAAGTTATTGCCCCAAGATATTTGAAAGCTGAGGGTGGGGGAGCAGTTTTCCAACATCAGAACCACCGGGAGGGGCTTGTTGAGCCCCTATTGTTGGACTCATCCCCAGAGCTTCTGATTCAGAAGTTTGGGGGTTGGGCCTGAGAATCTACATTTAAAAAAAAACAAAAACAAAACCTGATGCTGTTGGTCCAAGGTCCACATTTTGAGAGCTACTATGGTAGAGGTTCCAGAAGAGAGAGAAAAACCTCTTTAGGCCACAGGGCTCTCATCTGCAGCTGGAGGTGTTGGGCTAAGTCAGCTAAGCAACTCTTTTGGGTGGCCATGCCATGATGACAGTGTTAAAGAGCTGACTACATGGGTACTTGTGTCGCACCAACCTCATTACTATCAAATAATTATTGATTGCTCACTTATTAAGACACCATAAAACTTTCCAATAGCATTAAAACTCTGATCTTTTTTTTTTTTTTTAGATTTTATTTATTCTTTTTTACAGAGAGAGGCAAGAGAGAGAAGGTGGGAGTGGCAAGCAGGAAGCATCAACTCCCATATGTGCCTTGACCAGGCAAGCCCAGGCAGGGTCTCGAACAAGCAACCTCAGTGTTCCAGGCAAACCCTTTATCCACTGCCCCACCACAGGCCAGGTCAGGCCAGAACTCTGACCCATATACAGCAAAACCTCATGAAACAAAACTCAGTAGGGTCACTTAGTGAAAAACTTAAATTGTATAATATTTTTAATAAATGTTCTTTTGCTCATAATTTTCTCTAGCAGCCTACAAAAAATCTTTCAAAGGAAAGTTTTCATTGAGGTTGCTTTACAAAAAACTTTAATTAATAATTAGCATATAACTAAGGTGTTCAAAGGCCTTATGTGTAATTTAAACTGTTGGATCAACTACACATGCACCTTTCTTTTTCCTTTTTCCTTTCTCCCCCAACAAATAAATCTTGCTTGCATTTTTACAGAATACTGGTGGGTCCATCCTCCTGAAATAACTATGCTTTTTCTCAACATCTAATTTTAGCATTTAATTACTGTGTTACGATTTTGAGTTGATGGTCATTTAAATATTGCCCCTCTGCTCACACAAATAAATCTTATTTACATGTTAATTTGCTTAACTCAAATTACTCCACAATCCTGGAGCAGCAGACATCCTCATGGCTGTCCTGAATCATATGTTCTCTACCTTTTGGGACATAATGCTCTTCCACTCAAACCTCAGGATTGAAGGAGAATTAGAAACCACCAAATGTGACCTCAGGGTACTACACCAAGGAATTCCCAAACTCTAAATGGACAGCCCAAGGAATGAGGGCTTTTAAATCAATTCTTGGCTCCCAATACCTAGCAGAAGCATCTCCTAGGGCCCCTCCATCAGAAACCCCAGGAAATCAAGAACACACCACCCTTGGAGGCATGGAGTAGAGTCAGAGCTAATGTATTTGACTATCTTTGCACCTGAGTGTGCTCACTTGTAAAAGTTAATGTCATCATTTACTGGGAATAGTCATAGTTGTCACATTTTTAAAAATATTAAATTATACATACCCTTATTACCCAGAAAATAACCATGCCCTTATTGGTTGGATTCCTTTCACTCTCAGAGTCCACCATTCCTGATCCTAGAAGGTATTTCTCTTTGCTCCTGGTCCATCTGTAGGCCCTTTTGATAAAAATCTCTAGAAAATTACAGAACTACATATACCAATATTATAGAAATTCTAAGGTCCAACATTTTGTTTTGTCACTTTTTCCCATTTATATAATTCATCTCCTCTACAAGATCCATAGGCTCCTAGAAAACATGGGTCTTGTTTTATATTTTGTCCCCTGTCAGTTTTGTCTGAAGGGATAGCCAGGACCTGGAATCCTGAGTCCCCTATCAATGTCTGCTTGGTTCCCAGGGGTGTGTCCATGGAAGAGGGGCATGTTATGCAGGGGACATTGTAGACAAATGCATTCTCTTTACCACCGGTAAGTCATTCGCCAAAATCCTTATGATAGAATCCTACCCTGAAGAAAGGACACAGACTAGTAGGTTCCACAACTTTCACCCAAGGCCTAGAGCAGAGGTGGCCTCCTCTGCTCTCTCCATGTTTCCTGTCTCTCAGGTGCCACCTGCTCCCACATTGCCTTTCAGCTGCATGTCTAAATCCTCACCCCACCTCTGGTCTAGTTGGCCTTGGTCCCAAGTAACTAGGGCTGGAATGCCAAACAAGATGGCAGGATGCAGCAGGACTGGATAAGCAGACTGAGTCAGCACTTATGCAAAAGAACAGAAATACAAATACCAAGGAAGATAAAAGGGACAAAAGGTTGGCTGGAGATACGTTGGGAGCAGTCAGAGGGTGGTGTATGGCCACGATATCACTGATCTTGTACAGGTAAACCGGCTCATCTTCAGGCACCAGCTGTGTGGTTCTTTGATTGGGATGCTCTTAACAGCTCTGGCTCTTCAGAATTCTGGCTGAGCAGGTCAGCTCTGAGCCCCTCCTGGGGAGGGAGAGGAATCCAGTGAGGATGATGGATAGGATGGGGAGCAGCGCCCACGTTAGAAGCTGCTGGGAGCTGAATGCCTAGAAGAATAAAGAACCTCTATCCCTAAAGAGTGAGCCTGAGAGATGGATCTTCAGCCCTTTCTTCTGGATCTCCTACTGGTCTTCTTTGCTTCTCCCACTTTTAACCTTCTGACTCTGAAGAGAATCAAGTGACCCGAGATAATTTGGCCCTTTGAGTGACATCAGACATTCCCTTCCCACTATGCCCTTGATTTCATCATTGACACAGTGGAGTTCTTGTTCTCCAAAGGTGGGACGCAAGGCAAAGATCCTAGGCTCTCCGTAGAGCAGCGATTTTCAACCTTTTCTTTTTTTTCAGGACTACACATAAACTAATTCCTAAGGGACAAAAGGTTATGAGGAGAATAAAAGGTCGAAAAAAATCACTGCCCTAGAGCTATGGTTCTCACTTTGACTGCATATTAGAATCAGATGGGGAATTGAAAAGAAAAAAATATCCTAGTAACCAGGCAATAAATAGCCCCAAGCCAATTAAATAAGAACCTTGGGTGTGAGACCCAGATATCAGTGTATTTTAAAACTTCCTAAATTTTCCCATGTGCAGACAAGGCTGAGCAGCCCTGCCCTCTGTAAGCCTGGCTGCACAGTAAAATCATTTGAAGGACTTTAAAACTTGCTGTTGTTTGTGCCCAGGCCAATTAACATGAGAGTGCTAGAGATTGTGGCCCAGGTATTAGTATGTTCATAAGGTTCCTTGAGTGATGTTTCTGTGTGTATGTGGCAAACTATAGATAACATAAAATTTACCATTTTAGCCATTTTTAAGTATATAATTCAGTGGCATTTAGGTACATTCACAATGTTGTGCAGCCATCACCATGATTCATTTCCAGAACATTTTCATCACTCCAACCAGAAATTTCATATTCATGAAACACTAACCCCCACTCCTCTTTTCTAACAGTCCCTGGTAACAACCTCAATTCTACTCTCTGTCTCCATGACTTTGCCTCTTTTAGCTAATGCATATAAGTAGAACCATATAGTGCTTGTCCTTTTGTGACTGGCATACTTCAGTGATTTCTGGGTTTATCCATATGTTAGTTATGTGTCATTTTTCTTCCTTTTCAAGAGTGAGTAATATTTCATTGTGTGTATACACCACTTTTTGCTTATTCATTGAATTGTTAGTGGATATTTGGGCTGTTTCCACTTTGAGCTATTATGAATAATGCTGTTAATGAATATTGGTGTACAAGGATCTGTTTGAGTCCCTGCTTCCAGTTCTTTTGGGTATATACCCAAGGCAGATTGCTGGATTATACAGTCATTCTATGTTTAACTTTTTGAGGAACTGTCATACACTCATGTGACTTTTATGCATAGCCAAAGATGAGGAACACTGGCGTAGCCAGCATCCTGTGACATTCATTCTAAAAGAGTACTACTGATTGGTAGCTGCCAAATATTATTGAGTGAATTTCTTCATCAATTGCATTGTAGCCCAATGCAGTTGTTACTGTCACAAAGTCAAAAGACGATTGTGTGGATTAGTGTCGTTAGTGCCCTTTTGAAAACCCCAACAAAGTGTCTCATGGCCATGAGAAATATCACCTCAACTCTAGTGCCTCCCTTCCATTGACATGTGTCCCCTGTGATTTGTTAGCACTGATCATGTCTGTGTCAGAGTTTCTGAATGATTTGCTTTGTAGATAATAAATTAGACCTGGTTCAAGACTCTTCCTATTACAATGCTGTATCCATCACGATACACCTTGTATTATTCTATCATAACACTAGTGCTCAACTATATCACCTTGAATAGGAAAGAGAGTATGTTAAGCATATGAAAGTCTTCTGTCACAGAAGGCTAAACTATCTGCTGAGAGTCCCCTGGGAGCTCCCTTGTGAAGAATATTTTCTCTTGCTGCTCCACCAGTACTTTCTCCTCAGTATTTTCACACTTTCTTCTTGCTGCCAATGGATTACTCACCACTCCCTCCCCTTGTCATAAGCAAAGAGTGGATTTAGCCAACTTTGTACACGAAGCACTGTAAGGAAAATTGACAAGATTGAAATGTAGCCAGACCAGGCGGTGGCGCAGTGGATAGAGCGTCAGACTGGGATGCGGAAGATCCAGGTTCGAGACCCTGAGTTCGCCAGCTTCAGCGCAGGCCCATCTGGCTTGAGCTAAAGCTCGCCAGCTTGGACCCAAGGTCGCTGGCTCCAGCAAGGGGTGGCTAGGTCTGCTGAAGGCCCACGGTCAAGGCACATGTGAGAAAGCAATCAATGAACAACTAAGGTGTTGCAACGGCAACGAAAAGCTAATGATTGATGCTTCTCACCTCTCTCCGTTCCTGTCTGTCTGTCCCTATCTATCCTTCTCTCTGACTCTCTCTCTCTCTCTGTCCCTGTAAAAAAAAAAAAAAGATTGAAATGTAGTTGGGTATCTTAACTAGCTCGTCCATCTGGGTTAACCCATGCCTTTCATTGTCTACGACTTGGCTGTTTTTGCAACCCTGAGATACAGAAGGTGTGGAAAATGGATATTAATATAAATAACAGTTATAAGTAAATTCTTTCAGTGGAAGTTCAACTGCTAGCTTTCCCTCACTGCAGAAGAAGCCAGTATGACATCTATTAAGCTAATCATTTCAGCATCCTCTTAGGCTTACATATTTATCTTGTTTTAGATTCTCCTTTGAAGTGGTTGTAACACCTTTCTGGTTCACTTGTTCACTAACGTGTTAAATAAAATCTTTAACACATGTTCATTGTACATTTGTTTTGAGTCATGATTTTAGCTTTCTTTAAGATAAAAAACTAAACTATCCTATCTAAAATATGGAACACCAGCATCATCAAATGCTGGCCTGGTTGTGAAGCAACAGGAATTTCCATTCATTTCTGATGGCAATGCAAAATGGTACAGCCACTTTGGAAGACAGTTTGACACTTTCTTGCAAAGCTAAACATACTTTTACCACACAGTCCAGCAATTTTGCTCCTTAGTATTTATTCAAAGGAGTTAAAACTTATGTTCATACAAAATCCTGCACACACAAATGTTTACAGTACCTTTATTCATAATTAGCAAAACTTGGAAGCAACCAAGAAGTCCTTCAGTGGGTGAATGGATAAACTGTGATAGATCCAGACAATGAAATATTACTCAGGGCTAAAAAGAAATGCACTATCAAGCCATGAAAAGACCTGGAGGAACCTTAAATACATATTAGTGAAAGAAGCCAATCAGAAAAGGTTGTATAATTCCAAAGATGAGACGTTCTGAAAAAAGCAAAAATATGGAAACAAGAAAAAGACGGGTTTGCAAAGAGTTGGGAGAGAGGAGACAGGACACAGAGGATTTTTAGGACAGTAAAGATACTACTCTGCATGATACAATAATGATACATGTCACGATCCTTTTGTCTAAACCAGCAACTTTCAACCAGTGTCCCGCAAGAATTTTTAAAACATGCAATACCTGATTATTTAGTCAGGGACACTGACCTCTTTTCCTTTATATTGTAAAAAAAGATTTTTTTAAATTTCAACAGCCAACATAACAATAGCAGTTCAGTATGAATGAATCAAAATTATAGCTATTTTTGTCAGATCGGTAAAAAATGTGTACTTTTGATGTGCTGGAGAATTTTAGTAATTAGTTTATGTGTGCCCTGAAATAAAAAAAAAAGGTTGAAAAGCGCTAGTCTAAATCCATAAGATGTATACCACCACAAGTGATCCCTGATGTAAATATGAACTTAGGGCATTAAGATGTATCAGTGTAGGTTCATCAGCTATAACAAATGTGCCATACCTCTCTAATGGGGATGCTGATGAAAAGAGAGGCTGTGTATATGTGAGGGCAGAGGGTGTATGGAAAATCTCTGTACCTCCCCCCAATTCTGCTGTCAACCTAAAACTGCTCTTAAAAAAAATACAGCCTAATAAAAACAAAATTAAAACCATCATTTAACAGTATTTGGCACATAGCCTGGCACAAGGTAGGCATCCAATAAATCTTTGTTATGAAATGCTAGTGATATACTTAGGTACCATTCCAAAGTTGGAACCCAAATGGGAAAATTGCCCTGATCCTTTGGGAAATGCCAGCAAAAAGGGGCTGTACAGAATGTGGAGATTTTAGTGGCTGACAATGGGCTCAGTGGCCTCCACACAAAGGCTGAGTCAGAAGTCATGAAGTGTGTGGGACATAGAATAGGGTAAGAGACAAGGAATGCCATTTAATTCACAAGACTCCTGTTTCCTTTCCCTCTGTTCTGTGTGTACAGATCTCAAGACCTGCAGGCTTTCTCCTGAGCTGGGCCATTGAAAATCTATCCAGATTGCACTAATACATTGTTTTGGCTTTTTTAATTTAGTGTACTAGCTAGAGACAGATTACATAAAAGAAAAATAAATCTGTATGTCAGTTTCCAGATTTGTGAGTGTTTTGAAGATTACATCAATGAATTTCCATAGAATGAAACCACAAGTTTCCTGCCAATTGTCTGGATTCATAAAGATCTATGTCACTTTTTGCCTGACCAGGTGGTGGTGCAGTGGATAGAGCGTCGGACTGGGATGCAGAAGACCCAGGTTCGAGACCCCGAGCTTGCCAGCTTGAGTGCGGGCCGATCTGGCTTGAGCAAAAAGCTAGCCAGCTTGGACCCAAGGTCGCTGGCTCTGGCAAGGGGTGGCTTGGTCTGCTGAAGGCCCACGGTCAAGGCACATGTGAGAGCCTGACCTGTGGTGGCGCAGTGGATAAAGCGTCGACCTGAGAACACTGAGGTCGCCAGTTCAAAACCCTGCACTGGTCTGGTCAAGGCACATATGGGAGTCGATGCTTCCAGCTCCTCCCCCCTTTCTCTCTTTCTCTCTCTCTCTCACTCTGTGTCTCCTCTCTAAAATGAATAAATAAAAACTTAAAAAAGAAAAGAAAAGGCACATGTGAGAAAGCAATCAATAAACAACTATGGTGTCAAAACGGCAACGAAAAACTAATGATTGATGCTTCTCACCTCTCTCCATTCCTGTCTGTCTGTCCCTATCTATCCCTCTCTCTGACTTTCTCTCTGTCCCTGTAAATCTATGTCACTTTCAAATAATGAGGAAGAACTCCCAAGTCTATAGACGCACATTAACTTTTAAGGGACATTAAAAGGCCAGATATCCAGTCTGTTTTTCTTCTGTCTTTATATAAACATAATGGTTGGTATATAGAAAAGGAAGCTGAATTACTATTCATTATGTTGTTCCCAAAATTAACGTGGCGATTTTGAGAGTACTAATACTACACACTACATTACTTCTCCCAGACCAAGGCAAACTTGTGCATTCACGAGGATAATAGCTATCATTTATTATCTACTCTGTGCCAAGCAGTTATGTCTTTACATACACCAACTCTTTTAATTCTGATAACAACTCTCTCTATATTATATTTTCAGTCCCATTTTAACTTAGGAGGGAGAGAATTACAGTAACTTATTCAAGGTCTTAAAACTAGAAGCAAACAGATCTTTCTGGATCCAAAGGTTGTGTACTTAGCCATTATACTGCATTCTGAACTTTGAATTTACAGTGGTGAGAAAGTGTAGCAATTGCTTGTGCTAAACTGTGGTGGAGACTGTATATAAAGCAACCACCTTGCCAATAGGTAGTGAGAATTAGGGTGTACAAATTATTGCTACAGAAAGTCCTGCTGTCCTGTGATGAAAAAGCTAATGCACCAGAAATTGGGCCAGAAAGCCTTGTCTGGGAGCTACCTGGCTGGTCACACTTTGTAAGTTGCTGCTTTTGTCCAAAACGTCCCTAAAGTTTTCAGTGGGATGTTCGTGAATGCTGCCGCCATTGGGAGAGCGAGCTTAGGTGCGGTCAGCGTTTGTTTATTTTACCTAGGTTCGACGGTTCCAGAATAGCGCAATCTCATTATAATGTTGCCTGCGTTGATTTATGAAAATTATGGGTGGCAGTCTGGCTTGGAAGGAGACCAGGCAATTCCTTGTAAAAAAAAAAAAAAAAGAAAAGAAAAAAGAACAAACAAACAAACAATAATTTCCAAGATCTTTTAAATACACTACAGCCGTTTTTCTTCGTGTGAATTTTTTTTCTTTTGTCTAGGCACAGATTTCATGGCAATTTCCATTAAGTATCCGGACGTCCAGCACCACTTCCCTTAACAATGCCACACACATCAATCCCTAAAAGAAGGAAGCCTCGACTGAGGTTGCCCAATGCGGGTGCTGGTGGCGTCGGCGGGCACACGCAAGTCACTGAGTCAGCGGAGCGTAGCCTCTGCAGGACGCGGCCGGGGGCCGGCGATGGAGAGCCGAATACTCCCTTCCTTGACGTGAAGCAATCCTCCTCCCACGGTCTCGGGAAGCCCCGCGCCGCAGGCTGCCTCGTCGCAGCGGAGCCGCCCGGGCGTAGTTCCTCCACCGCTTCCTCCTCCAGCGGCAGCCACCCGACCCTTCCTGCTCCGCCAGAACTCCACCTCCCTGGGTTTGAAGCGCGCGCCTCTGCAGGGCAGAGCGAGGGAGGTGCGCGGTGGCGCGCACGCGCAGGGCGGCCCCGCCCCCGCCGACGCCCCGCCCCCTCGGCGGGGCTGGCGCGGCCGGTCCACTCGGCTCCCCCCAGCAAACCTGTCTCCGCGGGGCGGGGAGCGGAGTTTCCTCCCGCGTGTGTGGTGCCTCGCAGCCCTATTCGTCCTTCCGCCCCTGCCTCCGCGGCGCCGGGGCGAGCGGAAGGTGCGCTGGGGCCGACGCCCGCGATGCGGCCGGCGGGAGCGGCGTCGCCGGCGCGGGACATGCCGCTGTGCGGAGACCCGCAGCAGGCCCTGTCGCCCCCAGCTTCGCAGCTGCCTCTGGTCGCGCCTTCGGGGCCGCCGCTCCCGGCTCCGGGCAGCGCGACCCTCAACCGTCTTCCGGAGCCGCTGCTGCGGAGGCTCAGCGGGAGCTTGGACCGGGCGCCCGAGGGCCGCGGCTGGAGGAGGCTGGCGGAGGTGGCGGGTAGCCGGGGGCGCCTGCGGCTCAGGTGAGGTTGCGGGGGGCGCCGGGCTGGGGGGACCGGCTGGTGCTCGGGAGCGGCGTAGCTGCGCGGTACTGTGCGGGTCCGGCCCGCGTGGAAGGAGCGCTCAGGGAAGGACGTGGGGAGGATTCGGTAACCTTCCAGAGAAAGTTTTAATCCAGAAAAGTGCTGGGAATGCGAGAGATTGGAGATTGGACCCCGGGTGTTCACACCCATTCCCTGCGCTGAAAGAGAGAAGTGGGGTTGACCTAGGATGCTGAGAGAAGGGAGGCTCTCCGGAGACCATTCTGATGGGGCAGTAATTCCGAAGGACTCTAAGTGCAAACTAACGGGATATGGACACAGACCTGGGAGACCTCAGGAAGGGTAAGAAGAAGAAAGAAATGAGAGGGAATGGTGTGGGGTGCAGGAGTTCATCATGAAGGTTGTTATGTAGGGAGAGAAGAATGGTGGGAAAGACTGAAACTGGCTCGCCTTCTTCCTCCATCAAAGCAGCTGGCTTCTTGACTTCACCAGGAACATTAAACTAAGTGAAACTGTCTTCCTATTGCCAGACTTGGAACTGCTGCCCTAGCGGTTCTTGAACTTTTGGTCTCAGGACTCCTTTTAAACTCTTAAGAATTATTAAGGACCCCAGAATTTTTTATGTGAGTTCTATATATTACATACATAGAATATGCATTGATATTTGCCATGTCAGAAAGCAAAACTAAGACATTTCTAAAGTATTAACTTATTTTACAAAAACAAACCCGTTGCTTGTTAACAGAAATATCATGTTTTTGTAGAAAAAGAAACTTTTCCAAAACAAAAAAATAAAGTGGCATGGTTTCACATTTTGCAGATCTCTTCATGTCTCACCTTCACTACAGAGTGGCTGCTTTTACGAGCTTCTGGCTTCAGCCTGTTGCACTATCACAGGTCACGTGGCAGCATGTGCACCAATGAACACTCCTCGAGACAGTGAATGAAAAAGATAAACAGCATCTTAGTGTTATTTTGAAAAATCACTTTGACCTTGTGGATCCTGTGGAAAGGTTTCAGGACCTGCACTGAGGGTTCCCAGACCACACTCAGAACCACTGCTCTGAGCCATTGTCATGATTTTCTTCTGCCTTTGAGCCTCTTAGCAGTTTTTTTTTTAACTTCTCATATGACTAAACTTTGTCTTGTAATTATTTGTGTGCTGCTTTAGAAACTACTTGAGAACAGGAATCATTACTTAAGATCCTGTAGATCATGCAGAAAACCTATCTTGGACATTCTAGAAATAACTTTTTTAATTGAGAGGGGAGATGATTTATTCAAAATTACAGTTCCTGAGTGCCTATTATTTGCTAGAAGTTCCAGAAGATGAAAAGATGACAACTATTTAGGTCCTATTCATCTGGGCTTAGTAATGGGCTATCATTCTGGAACATCCACAGATAACATGTTAAATGCTATGTTGGGTGAGGTTAACAACAAATTTTTATCGTTTATTAAGCACTTAGTAGATACCAAATGCACCAAATGTTTGCATGCATTTTCTACCTTAACACTCATACCAGTCTTGAGTTTCAGAGATTTGGGGTTAAACCAGAGTAGTGAGGATTTGGGATTATATGGCCATACAGAGGAGTAACGGTAAGAAATGGAATCGAGAATGCTAAACTGGCAAAGTTGAACAGACAGATGGCATATTTTTTTTCTGTTCTGGGAAAAATGCATTGTGTTTTTGGCTATGCAAAGAAAATCCAAAATGGTCCATAGATTTCTGAGTTTCTAGACTTAACACTAAGGGAGGAAGTTGTCTTCTTTGGGGGTCAGATCACCAGGTCTGTGATTGGTTAATTTGTGATATTATCTAGTACTCTGGTTGGAGGGGGGGGGGCTCTGGCTTTTCTTGAAAAGGGCTCCTATTCTGTGATGAAGGAGAGAGAAAAAGGCAAGTTCTGCTCCTGAAGGAGCATGGCTGAGTGAATCTAAAAGTAGTGGACATCTGACATCAGGTGTTCAGTTTTCGTCCCCACGCCTTCGGTCAAGTTTTGTTAAAGGCTTTAGAATGGTGTTAGCTTTCTTTGGGAGAAGTAACAGAAAACTTGGAGGTCCCATGTCTGGTGAAGGTACTATAGAGGAAAAGAGCATCGGACTGAGACGCAGAGAACTCAGGTTCGAAACCCTGAGGCCGTAGGATTGAGTGCCAGCTCATCAGCTTGAGCGTGGGCTTACCAGCTTCAGCATGGGGTTGCTGGCTTGAATATGGTATCATAGACACGAACGACCCCATGGTCCCTGGCTTAAAGCCAAGGTTGCTGGCTTGAGCCCAAGGTCGCTGGCTTGAGCAAGGGGTCTCTCGCTCTGCTCTTGCCCCCTGGTCAAGGCACATATAAGAAAGCAGACAATGAACAACTAAGGAGTTGCAGCAAAGAATCAATGCTTCTCATCTCCCTTCCTTCCTGTCTTTCTGTCTTTATCTCTGACTCTCTCATTGCCTCTGTCAAAAAAAAGAAAAAAGACAGTTGATGAGCAAATGGGGTGACAGGCAGCAAAGGGCATGCATTTGTGGAATCTGGGAATTACAGGGTGGAAAGTCTGATAAGAGACAGATGGAGTTTCACCAGACCCAGGATGCTGAAGGTTAGTTCAGAGTAGGTTAGTCATGGTGAGGCGAGTAGGGGCACCATGAAGGTTGGAGAATGGGGAAACTATTGAAATCAGAATTAAACTGGTCTGACAAAAGGTTAGCACTGGGATCTCGGGGGCTAGAGACTAACAACTAAGGGGGCAAGGTAAGCTGGTGATACTTACTCTCTTTAAGACAAAAATAGTTAAAGTCAATTCACACTAAAGGCAGGAGAGCACCTATAACAGTAGAGGGTCTTAAACGTGTTCTCCAGAGTCAAACCCAGGAAAGTGTGAAGTGCTTTCATCCGAGTCACTGCTTTCACTTCCCTAAAATCTCAAAAGGTTGCCTATTCTGTTTCTTTTCACTTTTTTTTTCTGATTTTACATATCCTTCCTCAAACTGGATGAGAGTAAATAAACTTCAAGAGTCTAGTCTGAATTGTCCATCAGGTATTAGGAATCATCGCAAGTGTTTTCAGATGGTTGTTGATGACTCAGAAGAAATCCTTGCATATAATAATTTCCCGCAGCCATGCACCTATGAGAAGGCCCTAAATACAAACTCAGCCCTAATTCCATTCCAGGCTGAGCTACTGTTGAACACTCTTTGCTGTCCATGTAGATAGGCATAGGTTCTGAGTGTCTGGCCCAAGTGACATAAATTGTGGTGGCATAGAACAGGTACACAGATGACAGAGGTTTCTGGAGGCTCTAATGGCTGCCTGAAATCCTTGAAGGAAGGGCTTAGAAATGGGACTATGGAAATGGACCGAGGAAGCCGGTCAGTCCCTGCACACCTGCTGTGAAGGTGATCGGTCCTTGCACACCTGCTGTGAGGAAGGTGACCAGTCCCTGCACACCTGCTGTGAGGAAGATGTACCCGGCACTGTAGTCAGTCCTGCCCTGCGGGGGGAGAGGGGGTCTGTGAAAGGAATGGGAAAGTGTGAAAGGCTGAACAATAGCCTTCCTCCTGTCCCTGTCTCCTCAGTGTCTCTCTCTGCCAGGAGTGCCTCAGGGCTCAGGCTTTTTACCTCTATCCGCAAGTCACCCAGTTCCCTTTGGGCTATTAGCCTTTAATCTCATGACTTTGCATATGTTTAGGTTGATTACTCTCAATTCATATCTTAAGTCCCTATCTTTGTTTTGCACTCCCCATTCATACCTGCAGAAGCCTATTTGCCACCTCTTCTTGAATGACTAGTAGACATCTTAAATACAACGTAACATAAGCCTCTTTCTCCTGCAGTTTTTTTGCATCTCAGTAAATGGCAACTATGTCTTTTCAGTTCCTGGTGCCCTAGACTTCTGAGTCTTTCCTGACTCCACTTTGACACATCACATCCATTTTCTCAGCACATACTGTCTGCTGTTTATCCCTGCAGTGTAGACCCAGCGTCCAACCTCTGTGGCTAGCCACGACAGTAGGGGAGACACCGTTGCCTCTCACCCGGGTCATTCCCATGGCTGCCTGACTTCTCCTGCTTTGCCCCCACCCCCAGTCCATTCCCGATAGATCAGGAAGAGTGATTCTTTTAAAGCATAAATCAGGTCTTATCCTTCCTCTACTCACAACTTAGAGTTAAAACACCATTTAGCTACCACTTAACTCGTGGATCTGATAATCTACCGTTTCCTTTCTCTGCTCAATTCAAACCTGCTTTCTTGCTTCTCTGTGACATGGTAGGGTCTTTGTGCTGCTGTCTACTTAGTCTAGGGTTACTCTCACAGATGAACCAGGTGACTTGCTCCTTCACCCCTTCAAATGTGTGCTTACAAGTCACCCTCTCAGTGAGTTCTTCTCTGATCACATTATTTAAAATCTCCATCTGTCCTCTGCTCTAGCCTAGCATTGTCTATCCCTCTGCTTTGCTTTGTTTTTGTTTTTTTTTTCCAAAGCACCTAAGACCATGGGGTAGATGAGAGAGAGAAAGTGTGTGTGTGTGTGTGTGTGTGTGTGTGTGTGTGTGTGAGAGAGAGAGAGAGAGAGAGAGAGAGAGTCAGTCCTTTTCCGGTAGACAAATACGGGAGGGTAGAGAATTTTATTTGCTGCTATATCCTCAGTAGGAAAAAAGCCTGACTTATTGGGGGATTAGTAAATAGTTGTTGGTTTAAGGAATAAAGACTCCAAAGACTAAATGTTCCAAGAAGAGAAGCACATGAACCTAAAAGCAGTGCCACGGTTTGTACCCTAAAGAGTGACTCATATGCTTTATTGGGTTATATGTTTTTAAAAGATATATTTTTAAAAAGCAAAGTCCATTTTCAGTAAGAGTCTTTTAAATTAAATCAGAAATTTCAACTTAGGGCTGGTAGAAACCACTTCAAAGCACAGTCTTACAGGAATGTAACTAAAAAGGGAAAGAAAGAAAAGTTGGGTGTGTGTAAGCATCATCTTAGCTGAAAGCCAGCGCTCGTGCGGAAAATTAGTAAAAGGAAAGGAGATAGAAAAATTTGTTTTAACACTCTGCCTCTTGTTTTGGAAGAGAAATCATTGCTTCAATTTGATCTTTATTTTGGGAGAAAAAAGGCTGTTTTTTAGTTTCTCTGTATCAGTATAATCATTAATTAAAGCATCACTTGGTTGCATTTGACACAATGGTTTAATTTCTTGTATCAAATCCTAATAACCTTTCTGAATGATAAAAATTATATTTAGCACCTTTTTTTTTATAAATCTCATTATTTGAAAAATTGATAATCCTTACATTGTCTCTAAAACTGATTCCTTGGCCTGACCATTACGAGGACTAGTCAAAGAAATTTTTACAAAATAAAGGACCAACAGGCATCTTCAGTTTTTGTTTTTCCTACACTGTAGTCACCATCATTTCATAAAAGAAAGAGCACTTTAACACTTTAGAATACTGTATAGGAAAGACAATCTTTAGGTAAAAAACACTCTTGTCCTTATTTTTATCAGTTTACCATGGCTTCAGATTGTGCTGTCTCTGGGCTGATGTGCAGAATTTGGGAATGGATATATATTATGGAGATTCCCATTTAACCAGAATATTGAATATGTAAATTTAACTAGGATACTTAACAAAGAATACCTAGTTAATATAGTGATAGGAAGCTTTGGAGGACAAAATCAAGGTACCAAAATAGTAGCTATTCAAAAGCCTTTTTTAAAGGTAAAGCTAAAATAGTTTCAGAAATAAACACAATTAAGAAATTAACCTTAATATTTTTTTGATATTCTTATGTTTTTATTGTATAGCTTTTATTGAGTGCTTATTTGCCAAGCATTGTGCTAAATTCTTTTTACATAGATTACCTAATTTAATTTTTTTTTTCAGGGACAGAGAGAGAGTCAGAGAGAGGGATAGATAGGGACAGACAGACAGGAATGGAGAGAGGTGAGAAGCATCAATCATTAGTTTTTCATTGCCATTGCGACACCATAGTTGTTCATTGATTGCTTTCTCATATGTGCCTTGACTGCGGGCCTTCAGCAGACCGAGCAACCCCCTGCTGGAACCAGAGACCTTGGGTCCAAGCTGGCGAGCTTTTGCTCAAGCCAGATGGGCCCGCGCTTAACCTGGCAACCTCGGGGTCTTGAACCCAGGTCTTCCGCATCCCAGTCCGATGCTCTATCCACTGCGCCACCACCTGCTCAGGACTAATTTAATTTTAACAGTCCTATGAGATAGATGATATTACTATTGAAATTATTTTGGTTGAATACATTTTTTATGAGATAACCAACTTTATCACAGAATTATATACCTCTTGGGTGACCATTATATAAATGCTATGGCAGCCTTTTAATAAAACTGATCAAAATGAATGTGGATTGAAATAATTTCAATCACATAAAAGCTTTCTACCCTTAACTCTGCCACAGCTGTGGGACTATTATGTTTCACCTTCCACCTGTCCAGACATCTAGGCTTTTCATTATGATTGAAATTACTCAGTAATCATTCAGCTTTGAATAATTAATATGAACAAGACAAGTTTAGGTTTTGAGAAATTAAATATGTATATTTAATATATATATGATGGGTTTTCTGTTTTCAAAGAGTACTATAATCTCATTAAGGCATGCTTATGAAAGAACACCTCATGGTTTTTAGGCAAAATCATGTAGAATAAAACATATAAATTGAGGGTCTGCAAACAGTGGCCCATGGGTCAAATTCAGGCCACTGCCTGGTTTTCTACAGTTTATGAGCTAAGAATGGTTTTTATATTTTGAATTTTTTCTTACTTTTTAATATGTGTCAAAGATGTATGCCTCTTTGGATCACCTTCTACTTTATATATAAGTACAAAAAAAAAGTAGAGAAATATATGTGGTTTTCCCGTTCCCTATTCCCAAGGACAGATTTCTCTCATATCAAGTTTCTAGATTTCTCTTATTCCCCTGTAGTCGTGGGAGCTGAGTTGGCCATGACAATAAAGAGGAATCCCCTGTGGTGGCAGAAGGAGGAAGAAAGAACAGGGGCATTTGTAATGTCATAGTTTTTCACCACTCCACCCCTGGAGATTTATTTCCTGCAACACCTATGGTGCCAAACATAGAGCGGGCAGATATTGTATTGAAGGACATTTTTGACTTGAACTCCCTCTTGTTTTCAGTTGTCTGGACTTGGAGCAGTGTTCCCTGCAGGTCCTGGAGCCCGAAGGAAGCCCGAGCCTGTGTCTGCTGAGGCTGATGGGGGAGAAGGGCTGTACTGTCACGGAGCTGAGTGACTTCCTGCAGACTATGGAGCACACCGAGGTTCTGCAGCTTCTCCGCCCCCCAGGTGGGTTTTCCCCAGCCATCTGCCCCAGGAGTTTATGGACACACACTGGGAGCAAGCTGTCTTAACCGACCAGGTGAATTGTGTTCAGTATTTTTGGAAAGGTAAATTATGGAGCCACATTTTCCCCCAGGTTAACACATAGTAAAGAACATACAAATATAATGCATAAACATCGATTGGATTATAGTTTTAAAAAATCAGCTAGTCAAGACATTTTGGGCAAGTAGAACAATTTGAATATAACCTGCATGTTAGATATTGGGGAATTATGTGATAATGGTGTCATACTTCTATAGAATAATGTCTTTATTCCAAGGAGTTGCATGCTAAAGTATTTAAGGGTAAAATTTCAGTGATTTCTGTTGAAATAGTATAGGAAAAATCTAAATATATACATTTTTTATATGTATGTATATATATGAATGGGTTAAAGCAAGTATGACAAATATTTATTGTGGGGTTGTTTTTTTTTTGCCAACATGATGCTTTTAAATGTTGATAGACTCAACCGTATGATTTTTTTTGTGAATCTATCAATATTGAGTGAAGTTTCTCACTTCCGAAGTGAGATGTGAGGAATAGGAAAGCGTCCCAGCCGTCCACAATTATGGTGGTGTTGGCTGCGGGTCTGGGTCCTCTCAGCCCTCTGTCGGTAGCAGCGTGGCAACCCTCCATTCCCGAGTGTCCGCTCTGCCTTCACAGGTCCCTCGGCACAGAGAAACCAGTCGTGATCTGGAGGGCCGTGGACTTGGGACTGGATGCTCTCTATTTCACATGGTTTTGATGTATGCAGTTTTCATTACAAAACAAACTTGTCTGTGATTATGTTTTTAAGTTAATGCAAGGTACCTAAAATTGTAATTTAGATCTTAGTTTTCACTTTGTCAGTTTGGGGGTTGGGGGGCCGGGGCACATGGTAGTGCTATAAGTACCATGTACCAGGAAGTGCCCACTCAGACTGGCAAAGGAGAGGGAGTATGTTGGTTCTTCTAAGTGAAAGCCCTTGAAACAGGCTGGGCTTCAGGAGAGGAGGTGGGGTACCACCCTGTTGCCTAGGAGCTGGTTTCTCTTTGTCTTTGCTGACCCTTGCTTGTCACTGGCTGCCCTCTAAGTCTGACTTTCCACATGGGCACAAGATCTCTACTAGCTGTGCTTACATTCATCTTTGTCCCAACAAAAATCATAAGATGCACCCTCGTTAACTAATTTTGGTCACACGCTGTCCCTGCACCTGTCGCTGTGACCAGAGAGATGGAACGTGCTGAGTTGCCTGGCTTAGAGCCTGGTGGAGAGTTGGGTTGTGTCAACTTTCCAGAAAACACACCAAACAAAGACTACGCATGGGTCACCAAACAAAAGTGGGCCTACTGGAAGGAGAAAAGGGGTAACAGATGCAGGAAGGTAGCAGAAAAGTCTATAAATGGGAAGGATCCTGGATTATGGGTCCGGAAACATGGACTTTCAGAGTGTCTTCTGCTTTACAAGGCCTAATATAGATGACAAAACAGGCCTCCTATAAATGCCTCCTTTGTGTTGTGTACTGTATTGGATGCTTGATGTGTGTTTCTCATTGCAAAGCTATGGGGTAGGAATTACTAGCTGCTAGTGCAGACGTGTCTATGTAGCATTGTCATCTGACCAAGTTCCTGTGATGTGTCGGTTTGGGGAGTCCCCACGGAGCTGGGGCAGCACTCCCCCATCTCTGACTGGAGCAGCTCCCTTGATGAGGAGCTAACGTCAGTGGTCCCTTCCTGGCAGGAGGCCTGAGCAGAGGGGAGCTCTCCCGGGGGTCTCGCTCTCTGTGGGCTCTGACACCTAAGGTGTTTCTGCAGGAGCATCATGGGCAGAGGTCTGCTTCTGCTTTCTCCCTGCTTGGGCTCTTCTGCAGCTTGGGGGCGGGCCAGCTTGCCCTCAGTCTGGTATTCCTGTGCTTAGTTAGAGAAATAGCTCGAGTTTTCTGCTTGGATGGTGTCCATTCCCATTCCCATTTTCTGGTACTCATTGTGTGGTCATCTTCAGTGGAAATTGAAGGGGGAAGGTGTTAAATGAATGTGCTGAAATAATTTCAACCAAAAGTCCATCATGGTTTTTTAGACCCTTTTTTTTTTACCATTAAAGGATCAAAATCCCTGATCCCAAAGCAATCAATATTGGCATCTGTCTCTTTGGCAAATGTAGATAACCTTAGATGTGCTGTTCAAGAAGTTTCTGTTTTGCCTGACTAGGCAGTGGCACAATGGATAGAGCGTCACCCTGGGACGAAGAGGACCCAAGATCAAAACCCTAAGGTCTCTGGCTTGAGTGCGAGCTCACTGGCTTGAGCGTGGGGTCATAGACATGACCTCCGTGGTCGCTGGCTTGAGCCCAAAAGTCACTAATTTGAGCAAGGGGTGACTGGCTCAGCTAGTGCCTCCCTCCCCACCCCTGGTCAAGGCACATATGATAAAGCAATCGATGAAGAATTAAGGTGCCGCAATGAAGAATTGATGCTTCTCACCTCTCTCTTCCTGTCTGTCTCTCTCTCTCTCTCAAAAAGACAAATAAGATGTAAGATGTTTTTGTTTCTTTTGTTTTTAAGTGAAAGCATTTTGAGTACATATTATAGACCCGATCAGTTAGAGTACTATGGATCACAAAATGGTCACCAAGGAAGTAACATCCTGACCTGGAAGTGGTTTAGCAGAGGCTAGACATTGAGGGGTATTTAGAGAAATGAACATTTCACATAAAGGTTTCATTAGGTGAAATCTAAGGTTCTACCTGACCAGGTGGTGGTGCAGTGGGTAGAGCGTCAAACTGGGATGCAGAGGACCCAGGTTCGAGACCTCGAGGTCGCCAGCTTGAGCGCAGCTCATCTGGCTTGAGCAAAAAGCTCGCCAGCTTGGACCCAAGGTCGCTGGCTCCAGCAGGGGGGTTGCTCAGTGTGCTGAAGGCCCGCAGTCAAGGCACATATGAGAAAGCAATCAATGAACAACTAAAATGTCACAATGAAAAACTTGATTGATGCTTCTCACCTCTCTCCGTTTCTGTCTGTCTGTCCCTATCTATCCCTCTCTCTGGCTCTCTGTCCCTGAAAAAAAAAAAAAAGAAATCTAAGGTTCTTTCCAACTCCAATTTTGTGATATTGCCCTTTTATCTCATTCTTTATGCGTAAGGTGCTTCACTCTGCACGTCGCAGATGTCATGTGGAACTCTCCAGTGGCCTCTCTCCATTTGCCCCACCCCTTTTTCTTTCATCGCACTTCACTTTTTTCTTTACTCCCCCAGTGAGCACACCCATTGTTATGGTTCTAATATTAATTTTAGTTTTTATTGCATTTTTGACTCTAATACAAGAGCAAAGATTGTTGAATATTATTCTTTAGTATCCAAAATGCCTTTTTTTTTTAATTTTTATATTTTAAGTGAGAGAAGCGGAGAGAGTGAGACAGACATGCATGTGCCCCATCCAGGATCCATTCGGCAACCCGTCTGGGGCCAATGCTCGAATCAGCTGAGCTATTTTTAGTGCATGAAGCAGATGTACTTGGACCAACTGAGCCATACTCAGTGCCTGGCGCCAATGCTCAAACCAAATGCAGCAGTGCCTGCAGGAGGGAAGAGGGAGAGGAAGGGGGAAGCGAGGCAGATGGTCACTTCTCTTGTGTGCCCTGATTGGGAATTGAACCTGGGACGTCCATACACTGGGCCGACGCTCTACCCACTGAGCAAACTGACCAGAGCCCAAAATGCCTTTACTTCCCATTTTATCTTCACAGTTCTGTGAAAGCACAGAAGAGTACTTTCGTGAGCATTTAAATTTTAAATGTGAGCAGGCATTTATGTAAAACACAAGATTTCCGAAGTTAATATTTGTCTAGAGTCACAGTTACAAAGGTAGGTTAGAACCCAACTCTGCTGGTTCTGACCTGAACTCATGGTCATCTCCATAATGCTGGGAAGTCTCTGGATTGTTCGGGAAGCTCAGTTGTCTCTTTGACCCATGGACTTCGATTTCTTTCCTTCCTGCCAAAATGATAAGTGCTCAGATGCTAGATTTTACTTATAAGGGACTTTTTTCTTGTTTTATGAGTGACAGAAATTTTTAAAAGGAGGGAAATATCAAGAACTGAGTAGAGGCCAAGGTGGAGTGGGCAATAGTAAAGCTAAGGAAGAAACAGTTGGGGAGGGAGAGGTGACTGGGGTCTGGAAGGAGTGTTTTCCCCAGGGCGTGCAGGGTCATGGGCAGTGTAGAATGGCAATGTGACGAGGGGCTAGGTTCAGCCACAGGAGATGCAAACGTAGCTTGGCTTGTAACAGGGACATACCTGGACATACTCTGGTTGTGTGCTGGAGGGAGATTATTAGAGGAAGAGAAGTGGTATTTATTTATTCTGGAACACTGGAATGGTCTTCAATGATAGCTTAGAAATTTTGAGAATACCTTTGAGGAAGAGTTTTAGATGGAAACTGATGGGAAGATTTATTTACTTATTTTATTTTTGTTCATGGCCTCTAAAAATACACTCCTTTCAAAAATTAGGGGGCCTGACCAGGCAGTGGTGCAGTGGAAAGAGCTTCAGACTGGGATGCGGAGGACCCAGGTTCAAGACCCCGAGGTCGCCAGCTTAGGTGCAGGCCCATCTGGTTTGAGCAAAAAGCTCACCAGCTTGGACCCAAGGTCGCTGGCTCCAGCAAGGGGTTACTCGATCTGCTGAAATCCCACGGTCAAGGCACATATGAGAAAGCAATCAATGAACAACTAAGGTGTTGTAACAGCAATGAAAAACTGATTATTAATGCTTCTCATCTCTCTCCGTTCCTGTCTGTCTGTCTCTATTTATCCCTCTCTCTGATTCTCTCTCTGTTCCTGTAAAAAAAAGAAAAAAGTTAGGAGATATTTTATCACTTCGTATTCATTTTTTAAAATATTCCCTAATTTTTGTGAGCAATATAGACACCTGGTAGTGGGTACTGCCAATCTGTTCCTGGAAAAGCTGTTGATAAATTGCATCGGTATTTAAGTGCACGGTGAGAGAGAAACTTAAAGGCAGATTCTGATGAATCCTTTATCAGGTCAGGAATCCCTCCCATCCGTCTGTTTCGGTGTGTGTTGAAGGCACAATCCCCGTGTTCTGTCGTATGGAGCAGAGTCTCCATGGCCTACAGGAAATCCAGCCACCTCTTTGACTTCTTCGCAGATGTTATCTGAAAACAGGCTGGTTTGTCAGGAAGCGCTGCATTCGACCTTGAAAACGGGGCTTCCATTTGTGTGCCCTGGAGCACCCTCCCTAGTGCAGAGGGTGCCATCTTCTCTCCTTCTGCTCGACACCGACACCGCTGACTGGCTGGCGCTGTGCGGGGGGTTACAGGCTGGCCGTGTTCCCTGTGCTTGGCGCTGTGTGGGCGGGAGGAAGTGTGTGTGGTTACAGCATGGGAGGTATTGTGACTTCTCTTCTTTATTCTCACCAGGGGCGGTTTCCAAATCACATTTTTCCTTTCAGTTCTCAGACTTTGAAGCAGTAAGTAATAAATACCTGTATTTGCTGGCTTGTTGAAAATCGTTGGTACAGGACATATAAACTTCGAGTTTGAGTGGACATTAAAAAATCATTGAGTCTTGTTTCCCACACAAAGGAAGGATCCCTTTTAGAACATTCTGGCCATGTGGGTCCTTTCCAAGTCATTTGTTCCTTTCTTGGGAGAAAGTGTGTGTGTGTGTGTGTCGCAGAGACAGAGAGAGGGACAGATAGGGACAGACAGACCTAAAGGGGGAGAGATAAGAAGCATCAATTCTTCGTTGCAACACCTTAGTTGTTCATTGATTGCTTTCTCACATGTGCCTTGACCGCGGGCCTTCAGTAGACCGAGCAACCCTTTGTTGGAGCCAGCGACCTTGGGTCCAAGCTGGCGAGCTTTTGCTCAAGCCAGATGGGCCCGCCCTCAAGCTGGCATCCTCGGGGTCTCGAACCTGGATCTTCCGCATCCCAGTCCGATGCTCTTTCCACTGCTCCACTGCCTGGTCAGGCAGAATAACTTTCATTTTAATACTAGGTCACAGCACTGAGATTCAGATGTCTTTGCAGACATTTTTAGTATCATTTCAACTCAACACTGTGTTATTAACCACGCACTAACTCTGTTGACTTACCAGCCGCGTGAGCATTTATGAGCAGATATTCAAAGAGCTGGCACTGAAAACCACCTTGTGAGCCCTGCCTGGCAGACAGCTTTTATAAGTGCATCCTGATTTCAGACATGTTAGAATGTGGAAAAAATATTTCTAAGAATTGAACAGTTATGACAAACAACACTCTCCCCCCAGTTATGGGAAGTAAAACAGATGAAAGTCTTGTTTCTTTCCTCCCGGTTTTACAAAGCCTGGAACTTCACAAACTCATAACCTGGTGCAGAGGAAAGGCAAATTGGGTGATTTATAACAAGGATGAATATGAAGGTTATTTTTAAAATACTTTTTTTTTTGGTTTCAGAAATATAAACAAGGAAAGCTCCTTTCTTGTGACTTTATTTACTTAACTTTTATTTTTTCTTTTTAAGGAATAAAGATCACTGTAAACCCAGAATCAAAGGCAGTCTTGGCTGGCCAGTTTGTGAAACTCTGTTGCCGAGCAACTGGACATCCTTTTGTACAATATCAATGGTTCAAAATGAACAAAGAGGTAATTTTTTTTAATGTCTTTTAATTCCTTTGTCATAAGATAGAATGATAGAAAATGAATTATTGCTAGTAGCCTCAGTATGTTTTTAAGAATTTCAATCTGATAGACATTGCTGTATTCAGTAATAATTACTTTATAAAAAAATCGTAAGAAATAATAAAACCAATAATCTCTAAAATTGTGGAAAGTAGGGATTACTTGGAGCAACAGTGTCAACAAAGAGGAAACATCATCAGTATATTCTAAGCTATCTATAAAAAGTCTTGAAAGACTTTCCAGGTGACATGGAAGGCTAATGCATTATTATTTTAAGTGTTTCATGTACTATAAAGATGTGAGCTGTTGTGAGATTCTGAAGTAGAACTCAGGTGGGTGGGTAGGTGGGCCATTTTTTTCTTCTTGTGGAAGTATTGTATTCCTGCACCACCCAAGAAACAATTTAAAAATCACATATTGGAATTCTCTTAAAACTTCTTCAAGCCATGGCTGGATAGTTCAGTAGGTTGGAACATCATCCCAAAGCACAGAGGTTACCGGTTCAATCCCCAGTCAAGGCACATACAGGAACAGGTTGATGTTCCTGTCTCTCGCTCTCGCTCTCTTCCTTCCTCTCTCTAAAATCAGTAAAATAAACATTAAAACAAAATTTTTGAGCCACCCTGCCCCTGGGGAGTTCTCACTGTCTTGCCCGTGTTGTGTCCCATGTGGTGGACTTCCCTCCATCTCCCCAAAGCCCTCCCCTCCCCTCCTAGACCTGAAACTCCATATTCTGTTCCACCTGTTAGTCAGATCACTAAGCTTTCTTCCAAACTCAACCGGACATCTACATTTGCAAACTTCAAACTAAGTTAAAGGTCATTCTAAGATTAGGGTCTTTCCTTTAATGGGGTCACCCTATACCATAGAAGAAATGCATGTTGTTGTTTTACAGTTCTTTTCTTTCCATCCTTTGCACACAGGGAAGGCAGAGTAGCTGTGGACTGTAGTGAGAAGGTTGTGTGTAGGCTTCGGAGCTAGACAGGCCTGTGTCGCAACCCTGGTGGTCATTCTTAGCGACATGAGTGCCTGTCATTGGGGGGGGGGGTGAGAATCTGATTGCTAGGGTGTTCTGCATGCCGAGGCTCCTAATAGATGGTAACTAAAGTTATTTTTACCATATTGTCTCCATTGCTAAGTTGCTTTCGTTTTAACACATGCCTTTTGAGGAAATAATAATAGGTAAAACTTACTCTATTGAGTGTGTCATTTGTCAGTTGTCCAGATTTGAGAAAGGCAGAGGCGTAGGGGGCGGGGCGTGTGTCTTAGACGTGATGAGCTGCAGTGGAATGGAGAGCACTAACCGATTGCACTTTGTCAGACGGCTCTGATGTATGTGGTCACGTGTAGGAGATGGAGATGCTCATTTAGCAAGCACTGGAGGAGCAGCCGACCCGTGCCAGACTGTGTTCTGAGGCCGGTGGGGAGGCATCAGGCCCTGCCACCTCCAGGGGGAGACAGGCCACAAGAAGATAATTCCTAAAGCACTATGAAGAAAATAAACACGGTTATATAAAGTGAGAAGCCACTGATGTGTTAAGCAGGAGAAATAACATGATAAGATTTTTTTTAAGAGAGAGAGAGGGACAGACAAGCAGGAAGGGAGAGAGATGAGAAGCATCAACTCATAATTGCAGTACCTTAGTTCAATGATTGCATTCTCATCTGTGTCTTGATGGGGGCTCCAGCTGAGCCAGTGACCCCTTGCTCAAGCCAACAACCTTGGGCTTGAGCCAGCGACCATGGGATCATGTCTATGGTCCCATGCTCAAGCCAGCAACCTCAGGGTTTCAAACCTGGGTCCTCTGCATCCCAGTTCAACGCTCTATCCACTGCACCACTGCCTGGTCAGGCAGGATATATGTTTTTAAAACACAGACCTACTGCCTGACCAGGCGGTGGCACAATGGATAGAGCGTCGGACTGGGATGCGAAAGACCCAGGTTCGAGACCCCGAGCTCGTCAGCTTGGACCCAAGGTCCCTGGCTCCAGCAAGGGGTTGCTCAGGCCCATGGTCAAGGCACATGTGAGAAAGCAATCAATGAACAACTATGGTGTTGCAAGGGCAACGAGGAACTAATGATTGGTGCTTCTCACCTCTCTTCGTTCCTGTCTGTTTATCCCTATTTATCCCTCTCTCTGACTCTCTCTCTCTGTCCTTGGGGGAAAAAAAAAGAAAAACACAGACCTGCTGCTTGAAGGAAACAAGAAGACCAGTTATGCCTAACCAGAAACAGTGGCGGTGTGGGCCAGCGCGTGGCCTGGGGATGGAAGGAAGGAAGTCAGTCAGCTTAGTTTAGGGCCAGAGTTAGCCAAACGCCGTAGATTGGAAACAGAGAATGAGGGGAACAGAAGAGGTGTCAAGGATGACCCCAAGGCTTCTTACTTAAGCATCTGGGGACATCTGTACTGAGGTGTTGAAGATGAGGAGAGGAATAGTTTTAGGGATTTCGAAAAACAAGACTTCTGTTTTAGACATGTTAAGTTTGAAATGCCTGTTAGATATTGTGATGAGTAAGCTAGTCAGTTTGGATATTGGGGGAGGCAACACTGGAAGTCTTTGTGGTGGAGGAGGGACCAGAAAGGAGACCGAAGGAGAATCTGCAGGAGAGAGGGGAGAAAACCAGGAGAGGGGGTATGAAGCCTGGAAGGGAACGTAGTTCACAGAGAGGGTGGTCAGCATCCTCAGTGCTCCTGAGAGGGCCTGTGGGTCAAGGGAGGTATATTTGGGTATATTTGTTTATTTAAGGTACAAGGCACTAGAGTATGTTTTTGAGAATGATACAGTAAAAAAAAAATAAAATAGACATTAAAGCAGAGAGAAAGTTACAAGGAGCAAGAGAGGATGGGACTGTCAGAAAGGAAGCACCTTCTTCTTTACCCTCTTATGTTCAGTCCCTGGGGCCTGTGAATTAACTGCCAAAACCCAGATTAACAAGAAAAAAGTTTATTTATGTAGAAACTTATCACAGAAGTAGCTCCATGACTGGTTAGAGGAAGAGGCTTATATCCCTAACTTAGGGGAAAGGAGAGAGGAAGAAAAGGCCTCTCTGAGAACAACAGTGGGCTTCTTTAGGAAATGCAGAGGGGTTTCTAGAAAAATAAGTGGGAACAAGAAAGTTTGTGATGCTGGTTATTCATGTAGATGAGGGTGGTCTTTCCATCTTCGTGGCCCTAAAACACCCCTGGTGGAGGGATCTGTATGTAGGTTTATTCTTGGTCTCCTGCCTGGGAGCAAAAGCTGCCCTAAGAGGGACTTTATGGTCTCCTCGTTTCCCAGAACTTTCTGTTTTTAGTGAGATAAGGGAAGCTCTGAGAAAACTTCTTTATGCATCTGTTGAATCTCAAATGTCTTTTGGGGTTCTGAGTGGATCCCCTCAGATCCTAAGCCCAAGTAGCCTTTGTTCGGAAGACACCATTTCCTATTTCTGCAGGAAGGAAGGAAGCAGTTACAACTTATGAGTAACAGATATTTTTGAACTTGTAAAAAAGATTACTTTTCAAAACTCCAAAGAAATCATACATTTTGTACAGCACATTTTATGAGGCATGATTTGATAAGTCATTCACTGATTCTCTTACTGATTATTTCACAGATTCCAAATGGAAATGCATCAGAACTCATCTTTAGCGCAGTGCATGTAAAAGATGCAGGCTTTTATGTCTGTCGTGTTAATAATAATTGCACCTTTGAGTTCAGCCAGTGGTCACAGCTGGATGTTTGTGATGTCACAGAATTAACAGAAAGCTTCCAGGGTAAGTAATTAAGTTGAATGTTAGGAAGGGAGTTACCTTATTTTAACTTATTTTCAATGTTTACTTTTACATGATTTCCAAGTATCAAAAAGTTTTCTCCCAAACTACTGTATTACTCCTAAAAGCTCACATATGCTCTATTTACACCCAGTATTAGGTCGCCAATTAAGATTTTATCCCATGTGCTTTAGTTCTCTTCTCTACACTCACACACACACACACACACACACACACACACACACACACACCTGTGGATGACCCAGAGTCCTTCTCAGTCTGGCCCTGCTGCTGACCCCTTCCGGCCTGCCTTTCATGGATTTGAATGTTGCCGTCTCTGGTTTTAGAAGAGAAAAGAATAATACCTACAGTCTTGCTCACTTTTTGGTTTCTTTCTTCTACAATGTACATTTTTCTCCGAAATTACTGTATTACTTCTAAAAAATTGTATTGCAGAATAAAACTCTAGAGTTGAGGTCGACATGGAAGTGTATCATTTGCTGCAATAAAGCATCTCTCATCAAGCTACGTTTCTGCTCCCTGTCATCTGTCTTTTTAGTCCAATAACTAGTATTGATCAAGGGAAAAAAACATCTAAAGAGTAGCCATCAGATGCTACTCTTTATTTATTCACATGCACAAGTCAAGATCATATTCTTTATAATTTTTTCCAGACAGAAAGAGTAAGAGAAATGGGCTTTTTGTTACTAGCCTTTCATTATTCCCTCTTGATTCAGCTTTTTCTATACCTGAATAAATAAAGCATCTCTAAAACTAGTCATGACTAATGAGAGGTATTTATAACTTTCTAGAATATTTCTGTACATGTGATGAAATTTAATGTTTATAAATAGAATTGTATTATTGATCCCCTGAGATTGTGAGGCACGGAGTTTCACAACAAAGGGTGTGGTCTTGTATAAGCACTGACAAGCCCTCTGTTCTGGGGAACTCTCAGAGTAACGAATGTTCAGTGAATAACTCTCCGATGTCTGCCTTGGGAAGCGATGCCAGTGATGACCCATCCATATGTATTCAGTGCTAATAACAGAACTCCCAATTCAATACGTCAAATTAAAGGGGAGAATGTAGAGCTTTCTGTGTGGAACGTGGCTATCCCTCAATATGTCAATAAGTAGTTTGCCCCACCAGAAAGATTCTGCGACCACACGCATTGGGACACTCTGTGAACTATTTCCCCTCTGACATACACAAACATACTAACACTGCAAAAGCTCTGAGAAGTCCTTCAATTAAAAAAAACTTGTTTAACTTTGTTTAACCCAGTATTCTCTAGACTTATTTGTCCATAGTCTTCTTTTATCCACAGAACATTTCTTAATATTTCTAGAAACGCTACAGTTTTATTAAACATAGTTTGGGAGGTGCTGTTAAAGATTGTAAGAAAAGAAGGATGAACTTAAAAGCATACTTTTTTAAATTACGGGGAGGGGAGATTTATTTTTAACTGAGAGATTCTATTTATGTTTGTGATATTTTTCTCTTAATTTAAGGAAGTTTGGATGGCGTCTCTGAACCCAAGTTGCAAATCTGCGTTGAACCGAGGTCCCAGAAGCTGCTGCCGGGCAGCACGCTGGTCTTACAGTGCGTGGCAGTTGGCAGCCCGCTTCCCCTCTACCAGTGGTTCAGGAATGAGTCACCGTTAGCGCATGAGACAAAAAGGACATACATGGTAGGAAGCTGGTGTTCAGGGTATTTTGTGTGTGTGCTAATATGTAAAATAAATAGTATGATTGAAAATTAAGGTGGACATTAAAATTCATATCCGTTAGGGAGTGTTTTCCGGACTCTTGTTTCAAGTCCTTGTTATTTAATATTCATTGATTTGTATTTTTGCAAAAGTGCTAGAAAACAACACCAGCCAGTATCTAAGGTCTTATACTGCAATGTCTAATACAATATTGCAGCTATACTGGATTCATTGTATCGTTTGCTTAAACCAGTACTGAGCCTAATGAATGGAAATAACAATTTAAGACTGTTTAAAGCCTTACGAAATTTTGTTTTGTAGGTTTTTTTTTAATACAGAATAACTTGTTCTCCATGTCAGTTTAAGTTAAAATTGACAGGAAATGTGTGTGTGCTCCGACACCGGTATAGGTGCCTTGTGTGGATTCGGCACATCAAGGAACCTATTGGTGTCGTGTGTATAATGACCGGGACAGTCAGGACAGCACGAAGGCAGAAGTCATCATAGGTAAGCACCACTCCCCAGTGTTCTGACCAGTGGAGTGTGATGGAAGCCATAGAAAGTAACACATACATCTAAGGGAGGGAAATTCTGCTACTTACTAGCCATTCTATTTAATGGTGTGTTAATTATCAGCAGTTACATTGTCTGTATAGAAATTTGAGATACATGCTAAATTCATAATCTAGGTTCCTATATCATCACCAGAAAGAACCAGAAAAATTGTTTTTTTAAATTTAGATCTTTTTGGTTATTTTTGAAAATTTTATATAAAGTTTATTTTAAACACTTCTTGCAAAAATGTATCAAAACTTAATTTTAAAGAACTTGATTTCATGGAAAAATATTTTTAAGAAAACATTTTAATTTTTTATCTTTACATTTTAGAAAACATTTTTAAAAAACAAACATCACAGATATATGAAGGAAAGAGTGATGATTAATCAACAATCCCTGTTATGAAGTGCATAATTTGGGAGTTTGTTCTTTTTAAGCTTAATGAATTCAAATGATGTTGTTAATAGTAGGCGATGGTGATGCATATGTTGGTTTGCCAGCATAGTTCTGTGATATTTATCTCTCTGCTTGCTTGATGGCTTCCCTTCCTAAGATCATGAATTACAATATACTCACATTTGTTTTCTCTGGAACAAGGAAGGACAAATGAGGCAGTGGAGTGCACTGAAGGTAGTGTAATCCTTTGGTTTGGTACCAAATATTCTGCATGCTGGTTCTGCTTGGGATTGGTGGATGGAGTGCTCTAGCCTACTGAGTGCAGTGATGGAAAAAATACTCATTGTAAGAAATAATTTCACTCAAAGGACATTGTATCTTAGTCTTTGAGGGTTTGTTAATTGCCACAGACACTGTTATACTGACACACAATTAAAATAACTAGTTTTCAATTGGTTTTCTACTGTATATAAGAATAAAGTTTCTGCACAACATCTTATGAATAGTGAACACTTACAATTAATTCTTAATGCTAATTTTTACTTTATAAAATCTGTTAAAAAGAAAGGAAGAGAGAGAGGAAGAAAGAAAGAAAGAGAGAGAGGAAGGAAGGAAGGAAGATTGCTAGACTCTTATTGAAACTTGTTCAGATTATTTTATCTGTCCTTCAGCCATGATAGTATGATCCTCAAATGCGAATATAGTTTCTGTAAAAATTTCAGGACAGATTTATTTAACACATATTTTATCAAATATTAAATATTCTGCTTGAATATAAAATTGACACTATCTATTTTTAAAGCTACAAGGCTGCAGATTAATCTACTGTGTCACCTTTACCATAATATATAAAGAGAATTGAAAACGTGTTTCAACATAAGTTTCTGATTCGGTTTATTTAACCCAGTGGAAGTCAACCTGGTCCCTACTGCCCACTAGTGGGCGTTCCAGCTTTCATGGTGGGCAGTAGCAGATCAACCAAAGTATAAATAAAAAGATAGATTTAACTATGGTAAGTTGTTTTATAAAGATTTATTCTGCCAAACTTAGCAGAAATCCGACATAAAATACTTGGTAAGTGATTATTATTATATGCTTTAACTTGCTATAACTCTGCTTTATAAATTTTGTAAAGTAAAGTTACTTCCCTACTTTATAAATCACCATCACTGTGGAACCGGTGGGCAGTTAGAAAATTTTACTACTAACAGAGATACAAAAGCGGGCAGTAGGTTTAAAAAGGTTGACTACCCCTGATTTAACCAAAGCATTATACATAAATTGTAATGAGTTTTAGAACTTAAGTTCCCTTAGTATGCTATCACATTGTTTTGCAAAATTAGGTTTAGGGATTGCAAAGTATTTTTTCAATTTCTGCCTCTTTAAACTATAATATAACCTTAGGCTCTATTTGGGTAAAGTAAGAAAATAATGTTGAATCTTATGTTTCCTGGTTTTCTTGTCCTTTATATCACTATGGTATCCCTTTGAAATACTGTAATTTTTGTTTTCGTCCCAATACGTAATTGTGGACGGGCGTCCTCTAGTGCAAGGGGACTCTAGTTCCATAGTCTTTGGGCCCTCTGTGCGGGAAGCTACAGGAGAAGTCCTGATCACCTCCTCTTTCTTCTCATAGTCCTTATCTGCCTACTTGCATGATTTTTAAAACTGTCTAACACTGAAGACCTCTAAGAATAAACACTAGCGCTGCTCTTCTCTTTGCTTCAGGGTGATGCCTGTAAATTATCACCTTGCTTTGATGCTTCCTTATCTGCAAGATTCTCCCTATAATATTTGCATAATAAGCACACTATTTGATAATAATTTTCAAATAAATCTGTTCAGAACACTCAGAAATGAAAATCTGACTATGAAATGACTCCTGAAATTTCAGATGGAAAAATCAGATTCAATTTCTTTTTTTTTAAAATCTAGAAAGTTGAGACCTTTTATAATTGGTAGGTTGACACATAATTGTGAACAGTGTCCTAGTATATCTTTTTCGCCCAAGGAACGTGCTGTTAACATATTTCATTTTAGACGTCAGAGGATATGTTAGGGCAGTGAGACTATTCTATGTGACCACTGTATGGTGAATGCACATCTTCAAGTTTTTAAGAAGTCATTTAGTAGGAGGCCAAAGGAGGGTCGATCCCAGGCTGGAATGCAGAATATGACAAAAGAACCTAAACTTGCTACAAATGCACAAAGCAGCCTCACTGAAGGGAGAAGAAAGAAAAAGGCGCTGACCCGAGTAGTCAGAAATAGGGGACATCTGCGAGGTAAGAGCAGGAGACATTGTGCCTGGCCCTGTGCTCTGGCCGCTGCTAGAGCATACCCGTATCACATAGGGACACGCTCCACCTGACATCTTTGGATTAGCATAACGTTAGTAACATTAATTTTTATCATAAAATTTGTAAAGAAAAATAGATGGCTGTAATGTCGTGATACTTGCTTAGATGATGTCCTTTAGCCAGAGAGCGCAGGTTAACAATTCTGAAACCACTGTGCCTCCAAAAATACATTACACCAGTCTAACCATGAGAAGGACATTGACAGATCCCACTGGAGAGACGTTCTACACAATGCCTCGCCGGTAATTCTAAAGCAAGGGAAGTCTGAGAACCTGTCAAAACAAAGAAGAGCCCGAGGTGACATAAGCAGTTGGAATGTGTTGTCCTGAATGGGGTCTTGGAACAAAAAAGAACATCAGTGGTTGTGACAAATAGACCTTCCTAATATAGATGTTAAAGGTAGGGAAACTGGGTTGGGGTGTTTACGTGAATCTGCACCATCTTCACATTAGTTCTATAAATCTTAAACTGTTCCAAAATTAAAGATCATGGGAGATTGTGTATTAGTTTCAAGAAGTTTATGATTGAGACCATACACATACCTATCTCTTAACTGCATTTCTCACATTAACTGGCCAGAATACCTAAAATTTGAACAAATTATGAATGAGTCTGTTTAGCTTGTTACGTGTGAAAGTAATAATAGCTTAGAAGCCCTGAATGGTACCCACAACAGTATTCTTTTCTACTCAATCTTGCATGGCTTCTCATTTAATGTATTTGAAAAGGTTTAAACTGATGAAACATTTTAACATGATTTAATAGCTCAAAGCCTTCACTAATTAGTCTTACTATTTGTGCTAAATTGGCAGTTAAATAATTTAAAGCTAATCTATTTTATTTCATTTCAGATGAATTACATCATCTTGGGCATCCTGGTGAGTAATAGAAATGTAAAATATTAGTCTTAGATTTTTAAGTTATTGAATACAATAATTTAAAGGTACTGTAGATATTCTTTTGCTATAGTAGTACTGGTAACTTTTTTCTTTATTAAAGTAATATTGCAATTTAGGGTTGAAATTAGTACTTACCTGAAGTACAATTTCATGCAAGTGAAAATATTTAAAGTACTCAACATTATAAGACCATAGAAGGGTAGAAAAATATACTAAGGCAACACAAAATATGAGTTGTTGTTTTTTTTATCATTGTGAATGACTGCACCATAAAAAGGCAGTTACTGGGGGAAGTAAGTGAATGATTTTTAATTTGAAAGACAAGAAGCACCAGTCTTTAAAAGAATAGCAGGGTAACAATTCTGAACTTGCCAGACCCCTGGGACCTTGTTCAGAGTTGCTCGTTCATAGAATAAATCTGAACCAGTTGAGTGGGGTGTCTTTTATCTGAAGTAAAAGGTGTGTTAGTAGAAATACCTTACATAATATAGATAAGTAGTTGGTCACTGACCATTAAGAAACTGTTGGCAGGAGTATTCATCATTCTTCAGCCATTGTTTTCATATATCTCTAACCCTAAAGATACCTGTATCATGGATAATAACACCATATTTCTGTGCATTTTCATTTTCTTATAGATAATAAAGAGCAAATGAATGACCAACCTTTAGGTGAGTAGAACTTTAAAATGTATGATCGAAATATAATTGTGTGTGTGTGTATCTTTTATGGTGATCATAAAGGGATTTGAGACCTTTTAATTTGACAGCTTTTATAAATACTTGAATGACTTTGGGAATGGTTTATCTTGGATATTTTTAAAAGAAATTATAGAACAGAAGGCTTACAAAGATTATGAATTCCGTTTCTGGGACCAGGTCTGCGTCTGTGGAGTAAATTCTTTGTTTGGGCAATGGCAGACAAATAAGCATGTATGTTACATGGAGGGAGTAATCCTCTCTCCTGGGAGGGTTAGATTGGAAAAGCCCCAGAGAGCATTCAATAGCAGCTCTACATTTTGAAGTAGGAGTAGGAGAAGGGCCTTCCAGACACGGAGCCTGAAATTTTAAGCACAACGTGATAGGGAAGTGAGACAGTGTGTTGAATTTGGGGAATGGCAGGTAACAGCCCAGGATCCGGGGCCTAAAGAGAAGTAGGTGAGAGAAGGCTGAGACCACACCGTCAGGAGCCCCGGTCCTTATTTCAGCCATTGGAACCAGCGTTCTACTGGAGGGCTGAATGAGCTGTGTCTCTCCGGAAGGCCAGGCTCATGTCGGTGTAGAACGTAAACTAGATAGAAATATTTTGATCAGGAGAAAAATGAAAAGACTGTGGCTATCGTCTCGAGAAGAACTAAGAGTCTAAATTAGGGTTATTGATGAGGATGCAGGAGACAAGAGCAAATTCAGAAGATCTTTAGGTGGTAAAATCAGTAAGCTGATTTTGTCATCTTGCTGATAGGGTATTAGAAATAGGAGTCACCCTGCCTGCTGCTAGTTTTCCTGCTGGGACCTCTCGGGGGTAGTGACATACCCACTGAGTTGGTGAACACAGACTCAAAAGCAAGCTTCAGCCTGACCTATGCTGGCTCAGTGGATAAAGCGACGACCTGGGAACACTGAGGTCGCCAGTTCAAAACCCTGCACTGGTTCAGTCAAGGCACATATGGGAGTTGATGCTTCCAGCTCCTCCCCCCTTTCTCTCTCTCTCTCCTTCTCTCTCTCACTCTGTGTCTCCTCTCTAAAATGAATAAAATAAAAAAAAGAAATTAAAAAAAAAAAGCAAGCTTCAGAGGATAGATGGCTGTCAGTTTGGAACCTAACCAGTTTGAGGTATTATGTCACATGTAGGTGAAAAGTATATAGCAGGTAGTTGGATGTGTGGATCTGGAGCCCTAAGGTGACGCCAGAAGTAGAGATACAGTTTTATGATAGATGTGGAAGTTAAATCCACGGGGCAGCCAACATGAGATTGCTGCAGGCCACAAAGAAAGGGCACAAAATTGGCTAGCCTTTTTTTTTTTTTTTTTTTTTTTGTGGAGAAGAGGCAGGCATACAGTGTTTTTTAACAATTATAATCAGTTGATATAATCAGGTCTGATATCATATAAAAATTTAGATTTCTAGGTTCTTCTGAAAAGTGGTAGCTGTCAGTTGTGGCTAAGTAGTAGCTGCCCCATTAGAGTCATGTGCTCCCTTGTGTGCTTGTTGTGAGCTTTCCTCTTTCCTTCTGCTTCCCTCCCTCCTTCCCTCTCTCCATTTCCCTCCCCTCCCCTCCTTCCCCACCTGTCTCACCATGGAGCTAAATTTTTTTACATGGTGGCTGGATCCCCAGTCTGGATGCTGTCAGACTTCTTCAGGTTCAGACTCAGAGTTGACAGAGTGTCACACCCCATTATGTTGTTCAAGGAGAATCACAGGGCAGACCAGATTCAGGGCTAGAGGTTGGGGGCCGAGGTGAGGGTGACCACACTATGTGAGAGCAGGGACACCGTGGTTCATTGGGGGCTGTCAATTACCGCAGCTGGAAAGGTAGGCGTGGACAACACTATGAATGGCTTTGCTTGCCCAACTAAGGATTTGGGCTTTATTTTGTAGGACACAGATATTAAAATATTTTAGGCATGAGACCAATAAGGACTGTATATTCAGCCAATCAGATATGATGCTAATACTCAATATTTGATAGATGGTCAAAGATTTTATTTAACAAATACTTGCATTGCACTAAATATGGACCAGACCCTTTTCTAGGTGCTTATGAATATTATTCATTTTAGAGAAGTAACACACCGTTAGATCATTAGACATGGAACTGATATGACACTGTACCAGTTTTTAAAAAACACATTGCACTGAGCTTTGGAAAATGTCTAGGATCATGAGGTTAAATACTTCTCTGAAGTGGTTTTATTGTATTGTTTAATCAACTTGCATTGGTTTCTTTTTTCCAATAAATGGTTTACATTCAAGAAATTGTGGGTGGCTCTTACAGTAAATGTTTTTCTGCAGAACTTTTCTTCCATTTATATTATCACCTGAAAACTATCGTAAATTGCTTGGATGGTTGCTTTTTAAAGTTTTCTTTCGTTCCTCACTCTTCTCATCTCTACTTCAGATTTCACTGTTTCGTCCTCTCTTGAATCTCTAAACCTGCTCTTCCTTTCCCTCCTACAACTACTTTCCTGGAATGAGTCTGTGTCGTCTCTTATTTCGACCACTGCCATCTGCTTCTCAGCCCTTAACCTTCCCCCTTCGCCTGTCACTCAGGAACTGTTTTGCTAGTAGGCTGGACAAGGTAAGGTTTACTTGTTCATCATTTTTATTACCATTTATTTCAAAAAATGCTCTTAAGACATTTTAGAAACTATTAAAAATTAGCATTAGAAAAAATATTTTGAAGAGTTACGGTCAATTATTAATACATACATTTTTAACACACATAGTTCTCAAATTGTTGAATTCTTCTTGCATTCTATGAACTATGCCAAGTGTTCTTTCCAATCAGATAATAAAACCAATTAATAAAGAATTGATGTTAGCAGAAGCAGCCTATTTTGCGTAGTTTGACAACTTGTTTTTTTTTCCCTCAAGGACCCCGGTGGTTTTTTTCTATTACATACCTTCTCATTGTTTTCTGCCAATAAAGCTTAATTTAGGATACATTTTAGAATTAAATTATAATATTCCACCAAAACACCTGATTTACAAACACTTGACGACCTGAATAACTTTGAAAACCCCATGATTTGTGCTATAATGGTGTAAGCGAAAGACAGCACCTTTTTTAATTGATTTTTATAAGAGAGAGAGAAACATTGATTTGTTGTTCCACTTATTTATGCAATCATTGGTCGATTCTTGTATGTGCCCTGACCTGGGGAGGGGGGACGATGCTCTAGCCTACTGAGCTACCTGACCAGGGCTTCATGACAACTCATTTCTGTGTCACTTAGAAGCAGACTGACCAGAGTCCTACACTGAGTGGAGGTTGGGTCTGAATTCTGACAGGATTGGTGGGCTCACAAAAAAACACACTGAAAATTTTCTTACTGTGGATTAGCCAGCTAATATAGTCTTACAGTGTAATGATGCTCTAGTTTACTTAAGAACAAACTTAAAAAAGGAAGAAATATAATTTTTATGCTGCCTCCTATTGAAATCTATCCTCAGTATTCTCAACCCCTTCACTGAGTTTTAGAATGAAAGGTAGTTTAATAGAAGCTGTATGTCTGAATCCTTGTATATTAAATGGTCTTGATAATTGGCCCTTTCTTTTGGATAAGAGATTGTCATTTCTATAGGACTTGGGTGACTTATTGAATTAGAAATGTAGCTTAAGTATCACTTTATTTTTTTCTAAAATGTGCATACTCATAAAAGTGGGCAATTTGAAAAAAACTTCTAGAAATGTAAATATAAAATAAAGATACCACACCATGCAGGTAGTAAAGCTTTTCACAAGGCAGGGCTTCAGCCACCTGGAGGGCGTCTCCTTCCTTGGCACCAGTTCTTCTCTAGACCTTGTTTAACACTAGACTCAGGTGTTGTGGGGGAAGAAAAGGCATTTTACCAGAAAATTTTGGTGAAATTGAATCAACTTAATGTATTTGAAACATCTGAAATGTTGTTAAATGCTGCAGACACTAAGTCAGCAATGGGATTATTTGTGCCCATTATGATTTTGTAAGATGGTATTCATAATCACTTCTAACTAAACTACTGAGCAGCACTGTGTGGCAGAGGTCAGGCACCTAGTCCTGGCTGGTGGCAGAGTAGGTGGCCTGCGGTCCTGCCCAGTGTGGCTCTTCAGCCAATTGGGGGTGCTGCTGGTGACACCCTTGCAACACCATCTCCACTGCTCCTTGGTGTCTCCTTCACAGATTCATACCACACTAAGCTCAGGAAAAGCATCACAACGGGTTCCTGTAGACACGGCATGGTCTCAAGTCTTTTAACCCCAGCCTGGACTAGCAAAGGCACAGTTCTGAAGACATCTTAAGCACTAAGCTTCTAGCCTTCCACAGGTGTTTCTAGACAAGCTATACACCCGATTAAGCGAGATGGCACTTTTTAAGGCATTGGTGTGCATCTTTTCGTCCCTTAAAAACAAAGATATTCTTTGTATGAGAATACAGCTTTGAGCAAAGTCTCAGTGCACTAAGGTCAGAAAATAAATTAAGATATTCATACAGAAGTCTTCACATACCTCTCAAGTAGCCACATCTCACCCAATGGAAATTACTTTTTCCAAAAAAGCTAAGAGAGGACAGTATATCAACTGAAAAGATACAGATACGATGCTTGTTAAGTGGCTGCTGCTCTGTCCTCATTAGCATTTTCCCTTTTTTACTTGCCTTTCCCTGTTAGCCTCTTTCATTGTTAGCAAAACAAAACCTAATTTGATGGGAACCCAATTTCTAACATTTCTTGTTTAAATTTTTTTTACATATCTAGTTGACTACAATAATATTCTTTAATTTTGTTGTAATTTGATAAAAGTGTGCTTTAATATTGGTTACCATCATGCTTCACAGACAGCTAATAAATATCCTTTGCCTGGTTCTCAATAGTGTCAATAAGTTTAATTTCAGCAGTTTGATTTGTTAGCCTTTGTGGTCCTTAGTATATTGATCTGCTGCATAAAATGATTGATCTAAGATGAAATTAAGTAATGGTGAAATCTTATTTGTAAAACATACTTTTTATTATAATGATACCATTTTTATAGATTTTATTTTAATCTTTATATCCTTTAAATCCTTCTCTCCCCTTTCTTTTTAACAGCGAAAGACAAGGTCGCCCTTCTGCTCGGAAACATGAATTACTGGGAGCACCCCAAGCTGAAGGCTCCTTTGGTGGACGTGTATGAACTGACCAACCTGCTAAGACAGCTGGACTTCAAAGTCGTCTCCCTGTTGGATCTGACCGAGTATGAGATGCGGAACGCTGTAGATGAATTTTTACTACTTTTAGATAAAGGCGTGTACGGTAAGATGTTTATAATCTTCGTTCTGATAGTCACCCACTAGTACTTCATTGAACAAATTAGGTTAAGAGTGAAAAATCAGAGAAAGGTGCAGTAAGCACATTGTTGGATTGAGTTTTATTTTTAAAAACAATTGATTTGGTCTTCATGCTATAGTTGTTATGAATAATAGCTTAATTAGTTACTTAGCTTTACTTTCATGTCTCTTGTGTTGTTTGGTGCAGTTTTCATAGCATCATTTTACAGTAAAGAAATAATGGCTCATCTGTTGATTACTGACACTGACCCAAATTTTAGATTATTAATTTAAGAGTCTCTAGATGAAAAATAAATGATAGTTATATCTCATAAGAAGTTATCCGTGAGGTCAGATTTCCTTCTCTGCTGAGAGAAAGCTATGTTATAGTACTGTAACCCTCACTGACTACTGAAACACCTATGCTGTTTCTTACACTTGATATTGGAGTTCTTTTTCATCTAAATTGTGTTCATTTGTTCACCTATCTTATAAGTACTTACCGGGCTCCTGCTGTGTGCCAGGAGTACAGGGATAAATGTAGGCTGCCCCTGCTCTGAGGGGGCCCCTGGTCTCATGGAGGAGACAGTGAGTCAGCAAGGCAGGCCTTAGTGTTACTCATCTTACGTCCATCGTGAGATAATCGCATTCCCTGTTGCACCATTGATTATAATGTGTTACGTCTATGAAGTAAAATGCACTTCAGGACAGTGTCTTAACGTTGGTTTAAATACGGTCCTGAAATGAAGTTGGCGCCAAAGTACCTTGCCGCACACATTTAGTCGACATCGATTATGTTTCTAACTGGGAACCCCTTACATAAGTTCACATTAGCTCTGAAGAAAATAAAAGTCATTTTTTTAAGAGTGCTACATATGTGTTCAGAGTACCATTTAGAATGAACTCTTGCCCCCTTTCCTTTCTAGGGTTATTATATTATGCAGGACACGGTTATGAAAACTTTGGGAACAGCTTCATGGTCCCTGTCGATGCTCCAAATCCATACAGGTCTGAAAACTGTCTCTGTGTGCAGAATATCCTGAAACTGATGCAGGAAAAAGAGACCGGGCTCAATGTGTTCCTGCTAGACATGTGCAGGAAAAGGTAACCGCCCCTGTGTGTCGGAGGTGAAGGTCAGCCTTGGCGCGTCCAGCTGAGGCAGAGCTTCAAGTCAGGAGCCCTCAAGTTTGTAAATTGGATAGAGTGAAGCTGATTAGGAAGAAAACTGGAGGAACCTATATTTTCTCTGTGTATTTTTAACTAGCTTAAGTCTTCCTGTTTGCTGTGGAACAGAAGCAAACTAAAAGGCCTGGGTATTTACTCATACTACAGTAGGTACAGCTCACCTAATTATTTCTCCAGGAATTCTCAATAACAGCCCTCAGCGTCGGGCCTTGGCTCCCTCTAGTGATGGTCCCCACCTGCACACACAGGAGGTCTAGCGGAACCAGAGCCCGTTGTCCACCCTATGTTACTAAGGAATGCAGCCACTGATGAGTCATCTCAGATACACAATTTTTTGCTTGCTCAGCATTTACCAACCAGAACCCAGCACCGGAATTCAAATGTAACTCCACTTTTAACATTAACAAGGGAAGAGGTGTGACTGTCGACTGTCTCATCAGTCGTAGGCACCTAGATTATTTTTGGCAAATAATGTAGGTGATTTGTTAAAGGAACTTTTGATTCTCTAATTTTAAATTATGTATCATAGAATAGTGTAACATCATATTTTTGTGACATTATTACTGTTAACTGTATTTGTGTCTGGCCTTCTCCCCTCCTAACTTTTCAATAGAAACGATTATGATGACACCATTCCGATCTTGGATGCACTAAAAGTCACTGCCAACATTGTGTTTGGATATGCCACGTAAGAAACTTATGTTTATGTTCAAGATCCCTTTATGCTGCATTCATTTCTTTTTATTGTAGACTAGAAGCCTAGAATATCTATAAAGTAGCTGTTAATTTGCCTCCTTGATATTCTTGATAGCAAATTTTAAATCATCGACTTTGGCATTTCACATCTTTGCTCTTCCTTTTACTGAGCACCAACGTGTATAGTTACTGCGTAAAGATTAGCTCTTTAATTAGGATGTCCTGCAAGAGGCGGGGAAGCAACAGAGGCTCATCAGTGTTTAGGAAAGCCCCACGTGGCAAGTGTTTGCCTTTTTAAGTTTCTTTTCTCTGTCTTGAAGGTGTCAAGGAGCAGAAGCTTTTGAAATCCAGCATTCTGGATTAGCAAATGGAATCTTCATGAAGTTTTTAAAAGATAGGTTATTAGAAGACAAGAAAATTACTGTGTTACTGGATGAAGTTGCAGAAGGTAAAATAAAAAATGAAGAGAAAGCTACGCAGGGTTCTCTGTGTGGTAACTATTTTATTCCTATTACCATCGTGCAGGTTTGGAATTAATATTTATTTTATAAAATAACTATTATTATAATGTCCAGCAACACTCCCATTTAATTCCTGTGCAGCATTGCTGGAACTGCAGGACTGACCCCAGACTTGATGAGAAATCAGTCAAGTTTGGTCCTCTGAGCTCCTTCCCACGTTCCTGTGCCTTGTGCCCCGTGTTCAGTCTCCTTGTGTGCAAAAACATTATTCACCTAGCCTTCTCTCTCAGCATCAGACAGGTGAAACTTGACAGAACTTCTGAGGCTCTGGTGGAAAACACTGTGTTTTTACTTTTGGGTTTTTGTTTTTTGGTGACAGACACAGAGAGGCGCAGATAGGGACAGACAGGAAGGGAGAGAGATGAAAAGCATCAGTTCTTCGTTGCGGCACCTCAGTTGTTCATTGATTGCTTTCTCACATGTGCCTTGACCGCGGGCCTTCAGCAGACCGAGTAACCCCTTGCTCGAGCCAGCGATCTTGGGCTTCAAGCCAGCAACCTTGGGGTTTCAAACCTGGGTCCTCTGCATCCCAGTCCAACGCTCTATTCGACTGCGCCACTGCCTGGTCAGGCTGGGGTTTTTTTTCCTGATGAACTTAGTGGTTTTAAATTTTTGCTATAAGGACACAATGGTAGAGATCTAACACATGTCTTCCGTCCCCTGCCGGTGTGGTACACGGCTGTGGCAGGTACTGCATTAGCAGTATTATAGCCGCGCATCGACATGTCCTTTCTGAAATGCCATTGTATCAGCCATATCAAACAGAAGGCAGCTCTTTTGCAGACGAGTTACTGGAGTTTCATGGATGTTCCAAAGACGGCAGTTTTAGTGTAGAGTATTTGAATGTTTCACCAAAAGCGGTTAGTCACATTTGTTTATTTTCAGGTTTTTATCAGTGTAGATCTTTTAGCTGGGTCACATGACTTAACCACTTTTCCGTGTACCGTGGACAGTCGGGGCCGTGGGACTCCTACAGCCAGAGAACGTCTGCTTTTACCTGTCTTACATAGTAGGCTTCTGTTGGAGCTCTTATTTGAAGAAAAGTTTCAGCTGCTTAAAAGACCAATAAAAGCCTTTGGAGCAGATCAGTTATTCCCAAACTGCGATCTAGAAAGGCGCTGCAGAAACTAAAATGTTTTATTCTAACTTTATATTTTAAATACATTCAACTATGTTAAAAACTTAATAAAAAGCACCAGTTCATCTATATATATAGCGTATAAATACCAAGCATGTATATAGCATAACACTGTGTCAAGTTCAAAACCTAAAACTTGGGCACTCACAATTTCCCAGTGCCTGTATGTAAGTAGAAACTAAGTTGTGCACGGAGGCACCTGACCAGGCGGTGACACAATGGATAGAGCGTCGGACTGGGATGCGGAAGATCCAGGTTCGAGACCCTAAGGTCGCCAGCTTGAGCGCGGGCCCATCTTGCTTGAGCAAAAGCTCACCAGCTTGGACCCAAGGTCACTGGCTCCAGCAAGGGGTGGCTTGGTCTGCTGAAGGCCTGCGGTCAAGGCACATGTGAGAAAGCAATCAATGAACAACTATGGTGTTGCAACAGCAACGAGAAACTAATGATTGATGCTTCTCACCTCTCTTCATTCCTGTCTGTCTGTCCCTATCTATCCCTCTCTCTGACTCTCTCTCTGTCCCTGTAAAAATATATATAGAAGTCTGGACCCAGGTTGCTCAGGAAATAGAGAGTTTTACCAGCGCACCAAGGTCGCGGGTTCAGTCCCTGGTCAAGGCACATATGAGGAGCAACCAGTGAGTGCATAACTAAATGGAACATCTAAGTAGAATGAATTGGTGCTTCTCTAGCTCTCTCTATATATCTTTCTCTCTCTGTCTTTTTCTTTCTACCTCCCTTTCCCTCTCTCAAATCAATAGAAACAACTTTTTTAATTAAAAAAAATTTTTTTAAGCCTGATCAGGCGGTGGTGCAGTATATAGTGTCCGACTGGGACACAGAGGACCTAGGTTTGAAACCCCAAGGTCGCTGGCTTAAGTGCGGGCTCATCTGGCTTGAGAGTGGGTTTACCAGCTTGAGCCCAAGGTTGCTGGCTTGAGCAAGGGGTTACTGGTTTGGCTGGAGCCCCCTAGTCAAGGCACATAAGAGAAAGCAATCAATGAACAATTAAAGTGCCACAATGAAGAATTGATGCTTCTCATCTCTCCCCCTCTCTGTCCCTGTTTTTCTCTTTCTCTCACTAAAAGAAAAAATTTAAAAAACAAATCTGTGCTAAATATAGGATATATTAACTCTCTCAAAAATGTGATCATATGATTACTAACTGAATCTATCTCTCAACAGTATAGAAATAAAATTGTCATGCCTACCCTTTCGGTGAAGAAATATACTTTTCACTCTCTGTGAATGTCCAGGCTTAGACTATTAATGGTCCATTGTTAGAACTACAGAGGAGAAAGCCAGAGAGGTTGCCTTTATAAGTGAGCTGGTGCGGTGTGTTTACCCGTTCACTCCCTGCCATGCGCCGGGCACTGTGAGCTGTGACTAACTCGTTCAGGTGCTTAGTAAATATCTGATGAGTGAAAAAGCAACAGTGAGAATATATAGCCTGACTTGTAGGAGAGTTCTTGGCCCATTTAAAACGTAATGAAAGGGTTATGGTCTTTAAATAATATTTACTTCTTACCTTTTAGATATGGGTAAATGTCATCTTACGAAAGGCAAACAGGCGCTAGAGATCCGAAGTAGTTTGTCTGAGAAGAGAGCACTTACTGACCCGATCCAGGGGACCGCCCATTCGGCAGAGTCTCTGGTGCGGAACCTGCAGTGGGCCAAGGCACACGGTATGGTTGCCTCTCCTGGCTGGGAGCTCTTTCTGTTATTTGCTTATGTTAAGTCAGGAAGTGTTTTTCCTTTGAAGGTACAGTCTTCCTCCCGTTCTGCAGTGAAAATACTTTAGCTCTGTGGGCAAACACAAGACTAAACAAATGTTTCAGTTACAGGTGTTACACTGATTTATTTGGTGTTGGAAATATTGTTATTTAACTCATTATTTTCACCATTGGTAAAATTAAAATATCATTTGAACAAAATTTTCAGTGTATCTGATATGCAGTCTTTTATATTAAATTGTCTTGTAGTAAATGTGGGCTGTTGAAGTGTTCTGTTTCAAAAATCGCACAGGCCTGGATTCTGATCCTGTCTCTACAGCTTGGTAAACGTGTTATCTATAAAATGGGGAGAAGAAATACTGCTCACTGGATAGGGTTGTCCATAACGAGTAAGATCACACATGTAAAGAGACAAGCATGGTGGTCAGCAAATACTGTCTGCCCATAGACATTACTGGGCTTTTTTGTCTTTGACACTTGAATCCGTGGTTGGTAACGAAGAGAAGAGGTGAGGTGGGATTTCTTTCTGTAACTTACTTACCTTTGGTAATTCTACATGATTTTGTGAAAAAGTGTGTTTAAATTATTGACTACAGTTAAGATTTTGGATTCTCTCTGTGTCCCAAATACCTATGCTGTTGGTTCCCTCATTATGGATAATTGAAAATAATTGTATATTATTATATAGTAAGTATATAAGTAATTGAAATGGATTCTTTTCCTTTAAAAAAATCTCTAATCAACAGCCGTGGCCGAATAACTGGGTTGGTTAGAGCATCTTCATGAAGCACAGAGGTTACCGGGATCCTGGATCAGGGCACATGCAGGAACAGCTCGATGTTCCTGTCTCTCTCTAGCTCTCCCTTTCTCTCTCGCTGCAATTAAAAAACAGTTTTTTTTAAAGAGTCTCTAATCAGCAATAACAAAAATCACAGTGATAAAGATCAAGAGTAAGCCAAACCACTTTTATAAAATAAAACTGAAAGGTCAGATAGAAAGTATTTGTAACAAATTTGATAAGTTGATAATTTTTTATAATAAAGAGTTCATGCAAAATAGTGAAACAAAAACATTAAGAGCCCCCCCTTAATTAATACTCAAGGATGTAAATTCAACTGTCTGCACAGAGAATATATATATTAATAATTAAAAAACAAATACAGAAAATAGAAAACTAATAAAGTCATTATAGAAAAGAAAACTAAATCTATGATGGCATAGTTTTTTTTTAACCCCATCAAATAGGCCAACTTTTTGAAAATTAATATTACCTTGTAGAAATGTTATGGAGAAAATAGTATAGTAATATCAATGTAAATGGAAACTCACAATTGTGAGGAACCATCAAATACCTATATCTAACAATCTTAAAGCATTAAGTATATATAAGAAATATTGACTATGATAAAAAAGAAGTAAAACCCAGAAATACTGTATGCAGCAGTAGCAGAATTGTTAAAGGTAACAAACCATTGAGTGACATTATGCTTTATTAAAAACTATTTTCATGAAAATGGCATCAACAGGAAAAATATATTTGTAATTAATGTATACTTTTGATTGTCACTATAAAAATTACATATGGTAAAAGACAAGAACTGTAAGAAAACAGTAAATTAAAGATTTTTATTTGCTAGACCAACAAAATATTGGGCTTTTGTTTTCTCTTTTTTGAGGGGGGTGTGTGTGTATGTATGTCTTTAAACAATGTTAGTTATATAACCATTTAAGCAAAAGACAGTGTTCTAGCTGTATTAGGCCCTATAAAGAATATTTGTTTGCTGTTCACCATCAGAAAACTTACCAAGCATTCTTTAAATAATTATTTATTTAAAGTTATTCTTAATTTTTCTTTTCCAGAACTTCCAGAAAGTATGTGCCTTAAATTTCAATGTGGTGTTCAGATTCAGTTAGGATTTGCAGCTGAGTTTTCCAACGTCATGATAATCTACACAAGCATAGTCCACAGACCACCCGATATAACAATGTGTGATGCCTACGTAACTGATTTTCCGCTTGTAAGTCTCTCCTGGTTTTTAATTTAAAATCTAATAACATGTCACTTATTAAAGACTAAATTTTGGAAAACTTAACGTTAATGGTAAATATGAAAGAAATATGTATAACATATAAATATTTATTTGTATTTTATTAACAGTGGTCATATTACTTGAAAACTAACTGCCAACATATACCTTAAACTTGTCAAATTTAGGAATGTCTCAAGTTTTCCAAGGAAAGAAGCCTTTATTAAAAAGTACTTTAATTTTCTATACCATAAATAAGACATCAAAAATGAAGGAATAAAATATACTCGTCATCTGTCAAGAATAATTTCCATTTAAAAACTGTTCCTTGGGGTGGGGGGAGGGAGGGAAGGGTGGGATAGGGAGAAGGGGAGGGACACAGGGAAAACCAGATAGAAGGTGACAGAGGACAATTTGACTTTTGGTGACAGGTATGCAACACAATTGAATTTTAAGATAACCTGGAGATGTTTTCATTAAAAAAAATAAAATTAAAAAACAAAACACAACAAAAAACTGTTCCAGACCTGTGGTGGCACAGTGGATAAAGCGTCGACCTGGGAACACTGAGGTCGCCAGTTCAAAACCCTGCACTGGCCTAGTCAAGGCACATATGGGAGTTGATGCTTCCAGCTCCTCCCCCCTTTCTCTCTCTCTCTCTCTCTCTCTCTGTCTCCTCTCTAAAATGAATAAATAAAAAAAAGAAATTAAAAAAATATTTAAAAAAAAAATTGTTCCAATATGAGTTACTACAACAGTCAAGTTAAGGTAGTATATTGGAAGAATAGAAATCTAGTTGTGTTCTTTCCGAACATTTAGATACGATATTTATTTTGCGTTGGCCAGAAGAAGTCAATAAGCAGTACTCCTCTTTCCTATGTAGGTAATAAATTGAGAAGTAAGCAAGGAGTAAGACAAATCCGAAACATCACCTTTGCTACTGATAAAGGTTTCCCAGAGGACATGACAGTGTGAGAGCCAGTGGTGCAGCCCTGAGCGCAGAGCTAGACAGGTCGGCCCACCAGGCACAGCCCGCTGGACCAGGACAGAGCTCCCTGGACATGGGCAGGGTAGAGCCTAAGGGCTTCTCTCTGAAGGAGCAGAGCAGATCTGCTCTTGACCAGCAATTGGCTCTAAAAGAAGGAAAAGGAAGGGGCTTCTTTGGGCATGTCCATTTATTCTTCTTAAATATATGAATCGCCTGACCTGTGGTGGTGCAGTGGATAAAGTGTCAACCTGGGAACACTGAGGTCGCCAGTTCAAAACCCTGCACTGGTCTGGTCAAGGCACATATGGGAGTTGATGCTTCCAGCTCCTCCCCCCTTTCTCTCTTTCTCTCTCTCTCTCTCTCTCTCTCTCTCTCTCTCTCTCTCTCTCACTCTGTGTCTCCTCTCTAAAATGAATAAAATAAATATATATATATATGAATCATATAAATCCTCTTTGCCTTCCCAAAAGTCATGAATGAGGAAGGGGAGAATCCAGGAGTCATGATGTGACTTGAATGGCTTGAACGGAAAAGGAATTTTGAGTGAGCTAGGAAGTGTTTCTAGGGATAGTCTGAAAGTATCCTTTGTAAATATACCAGCACAGAATCTAAAATTCCTACTATTACTAGACGGTTGTTTTCATCATTTCTTTAGTCCTGGATAAATGATCACCTACCTGCTTGGGCCAATATTCATGAGCAAGCATGACCGGTTAAGATGTTTTATCATCATAGAGAATGTTGTGACTGCCATTGTTTTCATGAATACTTTCACTGATTTTCACAGGACCTGGATATTGATCCAAAAGATGCAAATAAAGGGACACCTGAAGAGACTGGCAGCTACTTAGTATCGAAGGACCTTCCCAAGCACTGCCTCTATACCAGACTCAGTTCACTACAAAAATTAAAGGTTACTGCTTTTCCTGTTTATAACTAATGGAACACTTGATGAAAGCACAAGTGTACTTGGTCACGTGAAGCCTGTATTAGGGTGCGCTGCTGCGCTGGGTAGACAATGGAAGTAGATCCCTGATCTACCCGGAGTCTCAGCAGTGACCCCTTTCCCATTCTGTCCTGTACCTGAGGACGGCCAGAGGGTCTTTGTGAGAGAGTGTGTGTGATCACCCTCCATGCTGGCCAAAACAATTGAGAAGGAAAGCCTCGTGTGCTTTTACAGTATTGTTTCTTAGCTCTGTGACTTTCTACAAAACAAATAGCAAATTAGAATTGGTACTTATTGTGATATTCTTTTCATTTCTTGTTACCTTGTTAGTCAAAAACTAGCTCTATATGGTTGAGCCTTCTTCTCATAAAAGCATATCCTTGCAAACCTGTGTTTTTAATTTATTTATAGTTACATAACCATAAAATGTATTAGCCAGAACTTGGGGAGTGAAGGGAGCACTATTGACAGTTGCAGAAGGACAACAGACATAAACCTATTATCACCCTGTTCAGAGCTAATATATTCCCTTTTTTAAAAAAAAATTAACTTTAATGGGGTGACACCAATAAATCAGGGTACATATGTACAATGAAAACATCTCCACATTATCTTATCATTCAGTTGTGCTGCATACACATTACCCAAAGTCAAATTGTCCTCTGTCACCTTCTATCTGGTTTTCCCTGTACCCCTCCCCTTCTCCCTATCCCACCCTCCCCTCCCTCCCCCCATCCTGTAACCACCACACTCTTGTCCATGTCTCATAGTCTCACTTTTATGTCCCACCTATGTATGAAATCATGCTGTTCTCAGTTTTTTGTTTTTTGTTTTTTTCTGATTCACTTATTTCACTCCGTATAATGTTATCAAGGTCCATCCATTTTGTTGTAAATGATCCGATGTCATCATTTCTTATGGCTGAGTAGTATTCCATAGTATATATGTACCAAAGCTTTTTAATCCACTCGTCTTCTGACGGACACTTGGGCTGTTTCCAGATCTTCGCTATTGTGAACAATGCTGCTACGAACATGGGGGTGCATTTCTTCTTTTTGAACAGTGCTATGGTGTTCTTAGGGTATATTCCTTAAAGTGGGATAGCCGGGTCAAAAGGCAGTTTGACTTTTAATTTTTTGAGGAATCTCCAAACTGTTTTCCACAGTGGCTGCACCAGTCTGCATTCCCACCAGCAGTGCAGAAGGGTTCCCTTTTCTCCACATCCTCGCCAGCACTTATTCTGTGTTGTTTTGCTGATGAGTGCCGTTCTGACTGGTGTGAGGTGATATCTCATTGTGGTTTTAATTTGCATTTCTCTAATGATTAGTGATGTTGAGCATTTTTTCATATGCCTATTGGCCATCTGTATGTCCTCTTTGGAGAAATTTCTATTCATTTCTTTTGCCCATTTTTTGATAGGGTTGTTTGTCTTCCTGGTGTTGAGTTTTATAAGTTCTTTAAAAATTTTGGTTACTAACCCCTTATCAGACGTGCTGTCGAATATGTTCTCCCATTGTGTGGTTTGTCTTTTTATTCTGTTCTTATTGTCTTTAGCTGTGCAAAACCTTTTTAGTTTGATATAGTCCCATTTGTGTATGCCTTTTATTTCATTTGCCCGTGGAGATAAATCGGCAAATATATTGCTGCTACAAATGTCGGAAAGCTTGCTGCCTATGTTTTCTTCTAAGATGCTTATAGTTTCACGGCTTATGTTTAAGTCTTTTATCCATTTTGAATTTGTTTTTGTGCATGGTGTAAGTTGATGGTCTAGTTTCATTTTTTTTGCAGGTAGATGTCCAATTTTCCCAGCACCATTTGTTAAAGAGGCTGTCTTTACTCGATTGTATGTTCTTTCCTCCTTTTTCAAATATCAGTTGTCCGTAAAGCTGTGGGTTTATTTTTGGGTCCTCTGTTCCGTTCCATTGATCTATGTGCCTGTTCTTATGCCAGTACCAGGCTGTCTTAAGTATAATGGCCTTGTAGTAAACCTTGATATCTGGAAGAGTGATACCTCCTGCTTTATTTTTTCTTTTTAAGATTGCTGAGGCTATTCGTGTTCTTTTTTGGTTCCATATAAATTTTTGGGGTATGTGTCCTATATCTTTGAAGTATGTCATTGGTATTTTAATTGGTATTGCATTGAATTTATAAATTGCTTTGGGTAATATAGACATTTTAATGATGTTTATTCTTCCTAGCCATGAGCACGGTATATGCTTCCACTTGTTTGTATCTTCCTTGATTTCTTTTATCAATGTTTTATAATTTTCCGAGTATAAGTCCTTAACCTCCTTGGTTAAATTTACTCCTAGGTACTTTATTTTTTTGGTTGCAGTAGTGAAGGGGATTGTTTCCTTAATTTCTTTTGCTGACAGTTCATTGTTTTTATATAGAAATGCCTCTGATTTCTGAGTATTAATTTTGTATCCTGCCACCTTGCTGAATTCATTTATAAGGTCCAGTAGTTTTTTGACTGAGACTTTAGGGTTTTCTATATACAATATCATATCATCTGCAAATAGTGACAGTTTTACTTCTTCTTTTCCAATTTGGATGCCTTTTATTTCTTCTTCTTGTCTGATTGCTGTAGGTAGGACTTCCAGAACTATGTTAAATAAGAGTGGTGAAAGGGGCACCCCTGCCTGGTTCCTGATCTTAAGGGGATTGCTTTTAATTTTTGTCCATTTAGTATGATGTTTGCTGTGGGTTTGTCGTAGATGGCCTTTATCATGTTAAGGAATGTTCCTTGTATTCCCACTTTACTGAGAGTTTTGAGCATGAATGGGTGCTGGATTTTATCAAATGCCTTTTCTGCATCTATTGAAATTATCATGTGATTTTTGTACTTCCTTTTGTTTATGTGATGAATCACATTGATTGATTTGCGAGTATTGAACCAGCCTTGCCTCTCCAGAATAAATCCCACTTGATCATGGTATATGATTTTTTTGATATAATGCTGGATCCGGTTGGCTAATATTTTGTTGAGAATGTTAGCGTCTAAATTCATCAGGGATATAGGCCTATAATTTTCTTTCTTTGTGTTGTCTTTGCCCGGTTTTGGGATCAGAATTATGCTCGCCTCATAAAAGGAGTTTGGAAGTCTTCCTTCCTCTTGAATTTTTTGAAATAGCTTGAGGAGGATAGGAGTTAGTTCTTCTTTGAATTTTTGATAGAATTCACTTGTGAAGCCATCAGGCCCAGGACTTTTCTTTTTTGGGAGTTTTTTGATAACTGTTTTGATCTCATCTGTTGTAATTGGTCTGTTTAGGTGCTCTGATTCTTCCAGATTGATTTTTGGAAGTTTATATGATGCAAGAAATTTGTCCATTTCACCTAGATTGTCTAATTTTTTGGCATAGAGTTCTTCATAGTATTTTCTTACAATGCTTTGTATCTCTGTTGTATCAGTTGTTATTTCTCCACTGTCCTTTCTAATTTTATTTATTTGAGACCTCTCTCTTTTTTTCTTGGTGAGTCTAGTTAAAGGTTCATCAATCTTGTTTACCTTTTCAAAGAACCAGCTTCTGGTTTCATTGATCCTCTGTATTGTTTCCTTAGCCTCTATGTCATTTATTTCTGCTCTGATCTTTTTATTTCCTTCTTTCTACTTGTCCTGGGTTTTATTTGTTGTTGTTTTTCTAGTTCTTTTAGCTGCAGGGTCAGGTTGTTTATTTGAGCTTTTTCTAGCTTCTTATGATATGCCTGTAGTGCAATGAACTTCCCTCTCAGTACTGCTTTTGCTGTGTCCCATAAATTTTGAGTTGACGTATGCTCATTATCATTTGTTTCTAGAAACTTTTTTATTTCTTCTTTGATCTCAATGTTAATCCATTCATTATTTAATAACATGCTATTTAGTTTCCAAGTGTTTGAGTATTTTTCATTTTTTCTTTTGTGGTTAATTTCTAGTTTCATGGCACTGTGATCAGAGAAAATGCTTGATATGATTTCAATCTTCTTAAATTTATTGAGACCATTTTTGTGTCCTAACATGTGGTCTATCCTAGAAAACTTACCATGAGTGCTTGAGAAGAATGTATATTCTACTGCTTTAGGGTGAAAAGTTCTGAAGATATCTATTAAATCAAGTTGATGTAGTGTATCCTTTAAGTCTGCCGTTTCTTTATTAATTTTCTTTCTTGTGGGTCTTCCAGTGTTGTTAGTGGGGTATTGAAATCCCCTACTATGATAGTATTGCTGTTAATCTCGCCCTTTATATCCATCAAAGTCTGCTTTATGAATGTCAGGGCTCCTATATTTGTTGCGTATATATTTATAATAGTTATATCTTCCTGTTGAATTGTTCCCTTTATCATTATGTAGTGTCCTTCTTTATCTCTTACCACAGCCTTTGTTTTAAAGTCCATTTTGTCAGATATAAGTATGCTACCCCGGCTTCTTTTTCATTTCCATTTGCATGAAATATTTTTTCCATCCTTTTACCTTCAGTCTATGTGCATCTTTTGTTTTAAGGTGTGTCTCTTGTAGACAGCATATGTATGGGTCCTGTTTCTTTATCCACGCAGCTACCCTATGTCTTTTGATTGGATCATTTAGTCCATTTACATTTAAGGTTATTATTGATATGTAGTTGTTTATTGCCATTTTGTTCTTTAAAGCTGTATTTTTTTTTTTTTTTTGCTATATTCTTTCCTCTCTTTGAACTGTTCACAACAGGTCCCTTAGAATCTCTTGCAGAATTGGTTTGGTTTTAATGAATTCCTTGAGGTTTTCTTTGTCTGGAAAGCTCTTTATTTTTCCTTCAATTTTAAATGTTAGCCTTGCTGGATAGAGTAGTCTTGGTTGTAGGTTCTTGTTCTGCATTACTTTGATTATATCTTGCCATTCCCTTCTGGCCTCAAGTGTTTCTGTTGAGAAGTCCGATGTCATCCTAATGGGGGCTCCTTTGTAGGTGATAGTCTTTTTTTTCTCTAGCAGCTTTTAAGATTTTTTCTTTATCTATTAGCTTTGGTATTTTAACTATGATGTGTCTTGGTGTAGATCTTTTTGGCTTTCTCTTTAATGGAGTTCTGTGTGCTTCTTGAACGTGTGGAATGTTTTCCAGCCTTAATTTAGGGAAGTTTTCTGCTATGATTTGATTGAACAAAGTTTCCATTTCCTGTCCTCTTTCCTCTTCTTCAGGCACCCCTATGTTGCGAATGTTGTTTCTCTTCAGGTTTTCATAGAGCTCCCTTAGAGTTTCCTCACATTTTTTAAGTCTCTTTTCCTTTTTTTTCTCTGCTTCTGTAACTTTGTTTATTGTGTCCTCTAACTCGCTGATTCGATCCTCACCGTGATTCATCCTGCTTTTAATTCCTTCCATTGTGGTCTTCAGTTCTGATACTGTATTTGTCATTTCTGTCTGATTCTTTTTTATTATTTCAATTTCGTTTCTTATACTTGTCATCTCTTTATTTAGGTGCTCATAGTGACTATCCATTGTTGCTCTAATTTCTTTGAACATCCTATCATTATTCTAAATTCTGCTTCTGGTAGTTTGGTTATATCTGGTTCATTCAGGTCCTTCTCTGAGGATTTCTCTTGATTCATTTGGTTTGCATTCTTCTGCCTGTCCATTTTATCTGTGTATAAGCAAGTTGTGGCCACTGGAGTCCAGTAGGTGTTGCCTTTGTGTTCTCTAGGTGTGTTCTGTCTGCAGGCCTGCCACCCCCTCTGCCGCTGCCTAGGGCGGTTGGATATGGGCGTTGCCAGAGCTGGCTCACTGCAGCTGTTGCTGTGATTTCCGCCTCTCCTCTGCGGGAGGGGCTGTCACTCAGGCCACAAGCCTCAGCACCAAGGGTAGAGGTGAGCACCTTAGCTCAGCTGTTTCCGGAAGGCTTACGCCCAGCCCCCGCAGTCGAGCCTGCTTGCCACAGTTTTGCGGGTTGGGCAGGGCTTTTGACATGCTCTCAGCTGTGAGCCTTTGCCCATCCAGAATTTAGCCCCGCCCTCGAGGCCAGGGCCCTTCTGCGCAGGGTCGAAAACCGCGGTTTATTGGGCCAGGCGTGTTTGCTGGCGTGAGCTCAGCTGCTAGCTTCCGATTGTTCCTGATCCTACCCCGCCCCCACGTTCGGAGCCAGCTCGGCACATAGGATGGTAATCCGCAGTTTCTCCGGCCGGGCCGGGCTAGTAGCATGAGCTCAGCCGCGAACTTCCTCTGGTCTTGGTGTCTCCCTCGCCCCCGCATTAGGAGCCCCCCGCTCGCGCACACAGAATGGCACACCGCGGTTTCTCCGTCCGTGCAGGGTTGGCAGCGTGAGCTCAGCCGTGAGCCCCTCGCCCGTCCCTGGTCTTAGCCCCGTCCCCTCGGTCAGGCCCGGCTTGTGCAGGGTCGCAGCGCAGATCTCTGCCCGTTTTTTTCCCTGCAGGCGGGCCCGCAGCTAAAGGACCGCTTTCACGCGTCCCCTCCGCCCTGCTGGACTAGACCGAGCTCACACCGGCTGAGCCTCCACCCACGCCGACAGGACCGCGTTTCAGCGTCCTGCCGCAATCACACCCTTCAGCAAACCTCAGGGAGATAGAAGTGCCCTAAGTCTCCACACTGTAGGCCTGGGAGCTCCCTCCCTCTAAGCAGCTCTGCTCTAATTGCCGCAGGAGAGCTTGTTTGGCTAGTGTCCTGTCTCCCTTTGCTGGTATTGCTAGTTCCAGGGGAAATACTCGTTTTCGATTAGGGAAGTGGCTTAGCCCAGGGGTCAGGGTGGCTGTCCCTCAGAGTGTCCTCGTGCCTTCAGTCCACTCTCTGTTCCCGCTGCTCTGTTCCTCTCCTCTGTCCCAGTTCCCCGGAGCCCCGGGTGCGTGGTTGTGAGAGAGGTTTTCTGTGCTGTCCCTTTAAAAAGATTTTTGGGTCTGAGAAAACTATCTCTTTTTCACAAACAGTATCCTCACTTGCTTCACAGCTCAATACTGTCCATATGCCTCTTCTAGGCTCTGGGGCTGCAGTCTGGGGCTTGGTTCCTGGGACCCAGGTCCCTCCCTCTCCGCCAAACTCTCCTCCCGCCATGTGGATCTCTCCGGGCTACTGTTTGCTCCGGGGAGCTGGGCAGCCCTCTTCGCGTTTACGCTATTCCTACCAGTCTCAATGTGGCTTCTGCAGTGTTCCTTGGTTGAAGAGTTCACTTAGTTTAGTTCAAAGTTGGTTTATCCAGATGATGGTTCTTAAAATTGAGTTATAATCCACTTTGGTTCTGGGAGTTGGAAGTTGGTACTTCCGCCTACTCAATCGCAATCTTCCCATCCCAATACATTCCCTTTTATCTTTGGAAAGCAGCCCAGTGTCTGATTCAGCTATACCCCTTTGACTGGATTATTATTGCACAATATTTTTTAAACAACCAGTCTTTTGACTTGGGTATGAAGCCAGATACTTGGCTCATCAAAGGGTCATTCCCCATCCCCATAGTCGGGAGGGAAGGTTTCCAAAGCCGTGCTCTTTGGGAAGTACCTTTCACTCCTCATTAAGGATATAATAAAAGGTCTCTGTGATTCTGACTACTTTCAGTAGAAAAAACTAGAATTAGACTAATTCAAAGTATCGATTGAGGGAAAAGGAATGTGACTAGAGCCTTTGTTAGTGGAGGGACGGTGTGAAGAATGCCTTGAGGATTTGGAACATGAAGAAGAGGAGTGCTGTTGGATTTTCATTGTTTGGTTCTTCTATACTTGTGTGAATTATATATATATATATTTCTTTTTAAGTGAGAGGCGGGAAGGCAGGGACAAACTCCCTCATACACTCCAACTGGGATCCATCCAGCAAGTCCCGTACCAGGCAATGCTCTGCCCGTCTGAGCTGTTGCTCCATTGCTCAGCAACCAAGCTATTTTAGTGTTTATGGCGAGGTCATGGAGCCATCCTCAGCTCCTGGGGCCAACTTTGCTCAAAGCATTTGAGCCATGGCTGCGGGAGGAGGAAAGGGGAGTGTGGAGAAGCAGATGATTGTTTCTTCTGTGTGCCCTGATCAGGAATTGAACCCGGGACCTCCACACGCCAGGCTGACACTCTACCACTGAGCCAACCAGCCAGGGCCATGTGAATGATATTTTAAGATTGATATACTTTTCACGGTGATAAAAATAACAAACCTTACTTCTTCCTTTTCAGGAACATCTAATCTTCACAGTATGTTTATCGTATCAGTACTCGGGACTGGAAGACACCATCGAGGAAAAGCAGGAAGTGAATGTGGGGAAACCTCTCATTGCTAAACTGGACATCCACCGAGGGCTGGGAAGGAAGACTTGCTTTCAAACCAGTGTCATGTGCAATGGCCCTTACCCGGGCACTCCCTCCCCCTCAGCAGGAGCCGGGCGCTATTCTTCTTCTCAGGACTCCTTCCTTGGTGTTTACCACTCACACCTCGGTGGCTCGGGGAGCGTCCTGCAGCCCGATAGCTGTCGGTGCAGCCGGACGGCAGATGCGTTTATTTCCAGTCCTCACTCGCACCGTTACTCGTGTCAGTTGGGCAGAAGCAACGTGCCAGTGGAGACAACTGACGAAATACCATTTAGCTTATCTGACGGGCTCAGGATTTCTGAAAAGTGACCGTCTTGTGTTTGAAAGTCATCGTAATTACTAGATGCCTCCTATGCGACAGTCCTTACGTGAAGTGAGGTGCTGTGAAAAGGCACACGTGTGTGTGTGTGTAGAGAGAGAATTAATAGCAGCTGTTTCATGGCAAGCTTGGGACTGTGAAATGTTGGAATTATATTATTTAACCACAGCCTTCATCGTCCTCTTTGCTCTTTTGAGGTTTTTGAATTGGCTGATTTGTTCTGTAAGAGCGAGGTATGGATGTATCTGTTTATTTGTAAATACTGAAAATATTTTCATTTTGACCACTCTGGATTAAGAACAGTGGGAATGGCATTATTGTAGAATAAGTCATTGTATTTTTAAATTTTTTTAATTTATTCATTTTAGAGAGGAGAGAGAGAGAGAGAAAAAGGGTGAGGGGAGGAACAGGCAGCACCAAATCCCATATGTGCCTTGACCGGGCGAGCCCGGGGTTTTGAACCAGTGACCTCAGCGTTCCAGGTCAACATTTATCCACTGCGCCACCACAGGTCAGGCCAGTCCTTGTATTTTTAGAACTACAAAAAGAACCTTGGTGCTCCTCTGGCTTAACTTGGTTTATCAGCAGGAGAAACAGCTGGAGGCACATTGTGTAAGGTAGAGTTGGCCCTGGGCCTCCTGATTCCTGCCCCGCCTTGATTCTGCTACGTGGCCTTCCTCACGGGCTCCGGGACAGCTGTTATTTGTGTAGATAGATTTAAAGATAGATATGTAAATATATACATCTATATACAACCTAGAAATATACAAACTTTCATTTGTGATTATAGGACTTTGCTACAAATGTCAGTTAAGAGCTTTGTATATGATTTTTATGTAAAACAAGCTGAAATTTTCTGGTCTAAGGTCATGAAAGCACATGAGAGGCGACAAAATGTTTGTGTTAAAGCTGGACAGCAGGATGGGCAGGCTGCTGGATAACCTAGGTAGCTACCTGTCTGAATCTTACAAGCATTGGACATGTCTTTCTTAATATGTTTTTTTTTTTCTTTTTTCAGAGAAAGGAGGGGATGGGGAGCAAGAAGCATCAACTCATGGCTGCTTCACTTAGTTCAGTGGTTCTTAACCTTTTTTGAGGTACCGAACCCACCAGTTTCATATGCGCATTCACCGAACCCTTCTTTAGTGATAAATAAAATATGATTATTTTTTCCAAATTCAAGACATAGGTATATGTTTTTTTACTGGTGCACAAAATGAGCCGTGCATGAACATCACCTTGCTCAAAGAACAAAACCAACAAAGTGCATGAACTCACAACAAATTACGGTATTACTTTATTCTGGCCTCCGCGGCAGAGGCTTCTCCGAACCCCTGAGACCGACTCATCGAACCCCTAAGGTTCGATAGAACCCAGGTTAAGAACCACTGACTTAGTTGTTCATTGGTTGCTTCTTGTATGTGCCTTGAACTGGTGACCTCAGCATTCCAGGTCGACGCTTTATCCACTAAGCCACCACAAGTCAGGCGCATGTATTTTCTTATTGAATTTTACTCCCCTTAGGAGGTAATCTTATTACCTTTAGTTCTACCCAGGAGCAAGGTAAAGAGGCAGCTGTCGGTAAGGAAGAAAATATTGAATTAGTAATTTTAAAATCCCAGGCCCAGGTGGCTTCACTGCTGTATTCTATGAAACATTTACAGATTAACACCAATCTTTACAAACTCTCCCCAAAAACAGAAGACAAGAGAACACTTCCCAACTCATCTTCTGAGGCCAGTCTTACCCTGATATAAAACTAGACAAAGACATCACAAGAAAACTACATACCAATATTGGTTATGAATATAGATTTTAAAATAATCAACAAAATAATAACAAACTGAATCCAGGCCTGACCTGTGGTGGCGCAGTGGATAAAGCGTCGACCTGGGAACACTGAGGTCGCCAGTTCAAAACCCTGCACTGGTCTGGTCAAGGCACATATGGGAGTTGATGCTTCTAGCTCCTCCCCCCTTTCTCTCTCTCTCTCTCTCTCTCTCTCTCTCTCTGTGTCTTCTCTCTAAAATGAAGAAAATAAAAAAAAAGAAGTTTAAAAAAAATAATAACAAACTGAATCCAGCAATATATAAAAAAGATTATACACCATGACCAAATGAGATTTGTCTCAGGAATGCAAAGTTGGTTTAACATCCAAAAAATCAATGTAATATGCAAATCTCATTATTCACAGTAGATACAGCCTATAAAGTCACTAGTAATACTGTTTTGTGGATACAGAGTCATAGCGCCTGGGGGAAGTGTGTGTCTATTTACACAAATGCATATGTCAAATAGATCATTATCTTAAATCCTAAAAACAATTTGTCCTGATATATTTCTTTATTGTACAAAAGAGAGAGTGATGTTCAGAGGTTTTAAGTGGCATGCCTAAGGCTGCCCCACGAGCAGGTGCCAAGTTGGAATTCAGACCTGTCCAGCTGGCCCCAGGGCCCAAGCTTCTTACGCTCCACTGCCTGCCCCCTGCCTTCTCCATCCTCTGCCAATCTGTAGGAGAGTGGGAACGAGAAGGCATTGCCCTCGTGTTCAAACTCAGCTGAGAGCATGCCCATCCAGGAACTCCAGATCCTTCCTCACTGGTCTGCACAGGTCTGCGGGTGACCATACACGTGCTGCAAGAATTGGTTTGAGGACAACAGATACAGTAGCAAAGTCACAGACTCGGAATCCTGACTACTATGGATCTTGTTCATAAAGGACAAAATTACCACACGATTGTCCTGATCGATGCAAAAAAAGCCCTTGATAAAACTCAGCACCCTTTCATGACAAAAATAGTCCCAGCCTCAACATGGGAAAGGACATCTATGAAAAGCCCACACCTAACACCACACTTCATGGCAGCAGACTGGAGGCTGAATGCTTTCCTCCTAAGGTCAGGAAGAAGACCAGGATGTCCTCTCACCACTTCTATTCCACCTCAAACTTGAGGTTCCAGCCGTGGCAGACGGGCAAGAGAAAGAAAGAAAAGGCAGCCATGCCGGAAAGGAGTAAAACTAGATGTGTTTACAGATGACATCTCATTATACAGAAAGTCCTGAGTAATTCATATAAAATCAAATGAGTTCAGCAGATTATAGGATAGATACAAAAATCAGGGAGGTTTTTTTTTGTTTTTGGATTTTTTTTGGATGAATGACAGCTTTACTTTTTGCACTTAAAGGCTAATGAAAAACCATAATGAACTCTGTTAAAGAAAGTGCATCTCAATTACAAACCCTGGTAATTATATTTACTCATTAAATACTAGTAGGGTTTTCTAAAACACAACTTGAAAACTTGCAGCATGAACATTTCATTCTCAATACGATGGATTCAAGAACTATACATGTTACATATATCAGGGCTAGATTACAGATGATCATAGTCATCATCTGCCTGTTTTCTTCTCAACGCATGTGATGGTGCATTGGTGGTTTTTTATGTTGACACCATATTAATGACAATAAGAGTGTTTTTGGACCTAGTTAATGATCATTCAGAACATTCTGAACTGCTGATGTTGCAGAAACTGATGTTTGTACAGCCAGGGACTGCGAAGTGGGCATCTGGACTGTAAACCTTTGCCTCGTGAGGGACGTTGAGTCCCTCCTTCAGCTGAAACTGATATGGTTTGTGGGGTTGGTGTGCCATGGTGGGAGTCCTTGGTCTGCTAGCAACTGAACTGACATTAACCATGGAGCTGTTGTCCTTCCCACTGAAGTACATGCCTTTCTTTATAAAGACTTAAGTCTATCGTTTGGAGCAGTCGAGAATTATCGATCAGGTGGCAATCTAGGGCATGGCTGTGGGTTGGTCAATGGTAAGGGCATTTGATTTCTTTGCCTTGTAACATTTAATAAACACCTATTGGGGGAGGAAAGGTAGAAGACTGGTCAGCAAGATGCTGGCTTGTAGTCACACGTCATCGGTGTCCATAGATTTCCCCGCACGCTTGACTGAATTTCTGCACCATCTAGAATTGTGGTCACATATCAGAAGGCTAACTCCAGTATCTGATTTCTAAATCTTGGCTCATTCTGTAATCCCCATAGCCTTCAGGATTGGTGCCTGTAAGCTCCAATACATCATCTCTGCATCTTTCAGCATGCTCTGGGGAGAAGCCATCCTGCCAGACTCCATGATATCAGACTTCTCGAGCTAAATCACCCACATTAGTGCATTTCAGTCCTAGTCTGGATGTAAGTTCTTTGTCTGGCATGGTTTTTCCAACCCCCGGTGGACAGATAAGCAGGATGTTCAGAAGCAACATGGTCCTTAACACAATGGCTCTTCAGTTTTATTTCTATACGAGCAGTGAACATTCGGAAACTGATTTTTTTTCATTGTTTGATTTTTTCCCCCCTTTTATTGAATTTGTTGGGGTGATGGTGCTTAACAAAATCATAACGGTTTTAGGTACACAATTCTATATCTACACATCATCCGTACACTGTACTATTGTGTGATCATCCCACAGCAGCATCAAGATGAATAAAACTATAAAATATGTTTGAAAGAAATCAAAGAAGACCTGAATACATGGGAAGACATCTTTGTTCATGGACTGGCAGACTTAACATTGCCAAGATGGAATGTTGCCCACATTGGTTTCCAGATTCAGTGCTGTTCCCATCAAAATGCCAGCAGAGTTTTTGCCGAAATTGACAAGCTAAGGATAAAATTCATACGGAAATACAAGGGACCCATAGCCAAAACAACTGAAAAGGAACAGAGTTGAAAGACTTCACACTTTAACTATTTCAAAACTCAACTACAAAGCTTCAGTCCTCAAGAGAGTGTGGTACTGGCATAAAGATAGGTGTATAGATCAGGGAATGAAAAGTTTAGAGTTTAGAAATAAACCCATATGTTTATGAATTTATTTTTTTCTTCCATTCTCTGCATAGAAAAGGATTCTGTGTGGGCTGAGGGGGTGCAGAGTGAAGAGGAAGCAATGAGAACAGACAGAATGATGGGTCTAGGAGGCGAGTTCTCCTCCTAGAGCCCAAAGAGGAAATGGCTCCATGCAGAGTCTAGACACAATTGAGTACCTCTTAAAAGTCTCCCTGCCCATAAGTAATGAAGCTAAACAACTGTGTGAGCCGTGCTGTGGTCCAAATGCTGTCTCAGGATAGCTCAACATGAACAGATGACTCAGGACCAGAAGGCCCCTCAGTCCCCCAATGAATTGATGTTTTGACAAGGTTACCAATACCATTCAGTGAAGGACTTGTCAGCAGAAAGTCCTAGGAAAACCACAAAGCCACATACTTATACCATATACAAATTTTAATTCAAAATGGATCATATACCTCAATATATGAGCTAAAACTATAAAACTCTTTAAAAAAGAAAAAGTAAATCTTTGTGATCTTGGGCTAACCAATAGTTTCATAGATACAACACCAAAAACACAAGCAACAAAGGGGGAAAACATTGGATTTCTTCAAAATTAACTTTTGTGCTTGAAGGAATGCTATCAAGAAAGTGAAAAGACAGGCCACAGAATGGGAAAAGATTTTTGAGAAGTCCTATCTGGTAAGGGACTTGTATCTGTAATATATAAAGAACTCTTATACTAAGACATGTACATATATATAAATGCTTAATTATGGTTATTGTAGAGCAGTAGCCAGTGAACAGTCCAGTGGACTTTCTATGATGATGGATATGTCCTGTCTGCATGCTCCAATATAGTAGCCTCTAACACCATGTGGTCACTCAGTGGTCAAAATACAGCTAGTGCATGGAACTGAATTTTTTTATTTTAGTTTTAATTTAAATAGCTGCATCTAGCTAATAGCTTCCATATTTGATTAAGCTGCAGTAGGAAGTGGAGCTAAAAGTTTAGGTAAGGTAATGGGACTTTCACTTTATACTCTTGTATAGTTGAAAAAAATTTTCTTTTTGTATTTTTCTGAAGTGAGAAGCAGGGAGGCTGAGAGACAGACTGCCGCTTGCGCCCAACTGGCATCCACCCAGCATGCCCACCAGGGGGTGATTCTCTGCCCATCTGAGTTGTTGCTCCGTTGTGGCCTGAGCCATTCTAGTGCCTGAGACAGAGGCCATGGAGCCATCCTCAGTGCCCAGGCCAACTTTGCTCCAATGGAGCCTTGGCTAGGGGAGGGGAATAGAGAGATAGAGAGAAAGGAGAGGGGGAAGGGGGAAGAAGCAGATGGGCACTTCTTCTGTGTGCCCTGGCCAGGAATTGAACCCAGGACTTCCACACACTGGGCCGACACTCTACCGCTGAGCCAACTGGCCAGGGCATATATTTGAATTTTTAAACTAAACATATATTTATCATTTTGAGACATTTTTCAATAACTGAAAAGATGGTGCAGTTTTTGTCTTTTCTGTCAGCCATTGCCTTTATTTTACTTGAATCTGTTACACAATTTGCTCTGTAATATTAGTATAGGATTTATATACTCCAGTGGAATTTAGTCCATGGGACCTTTCAATGCTAATTATAAATTGAGGACTTGATTAGAATAGTTAAGTTTCACTCAGATCCAAAATTAGTATTTGGTTCTGGGAAAGGGGTATTCCCTGGTCAGTAACCAAATACTGACCAGTAGTAGTTATAAGTTAGGCGTTTCCTAATAAAAGAAAAATCTATCAATAGATGTGATCATATGCACACAAAACATCAAAGTGTTACCTGTCCAGAGATGAACGGGTCAAATGAATAGAAGGTTATCACACCCTTAGGAAAGGCAGTCTGTAGAGAAGACTGATGGAAAAGTCCCTCAGACTTCCCACGTCTTCAGTCTTCAGTGTTTATTTTCACGTGTCTGACCCACACGTGAAGCAACAACGAGGTGGTCTCATCACGAACCAGTCTTTTGATTTGTCAGACTCAATTAAGTTCAATCATGTAGCCACAGCTCAGATAATTGATATATTGACACATAATCAACACAAGTTTAATATCACTTTGGGCCTGACCAGGCGGTGGCGCAGCGGATAGAGCATCAGACTGGGACACAGAGGACCCAGGTTCGAACCCCCAAGGTCGCCAGCTTGAGTGCGGGCTTATCTGGTTTGAGCAAGGCTCACCAGCTTGGACCCAAGATCACTGGCTTGAACAAGGGGTCACTCGGTCTGCTGTGGCCCCCTGGTCAGGGCACATATGAGAAAGTAATCAATGAATAACTAAGGTACTTCAACGAAGAATTGATGCTTCTCATCTCCCTGTCTCTCTCTCCCTATCTGTCCCTCTCTCTGTCTCTGTCACACACACACACAAAAAATCACTGATATCTGAATTTTTTTTTTTTTACTTTTAAGGGTGTGTTTTTTTTAAACAAAAGACCAGTTAATTTTGTGATTTCTTGTTGAATGTTTCCCTGGTATTTATATACTATCATTGCTTTAAATTATCAACAGATATCAAATATCTGGAAATTACACGTTACTTTTGTGCATTTCTCCCTGTTGACCTTGTTTGACTTTGTGAATTTTATCCAGGTATAACTAACATATTTTTCAATATTTTCTCTTGAATTATGTGACAGACTTCTCAGAATAATATATAAAATTAGTAAAGAAAGTATACCCAGAACATGAGGATATTTGTATAAATGTACATTATTTTAGTTTCCAATTTCACAACATTAAAAATATTTCAGCAACAGACACAAAACTTGGCTTCCTTAAGGAGGAGTCTGAGTCCTGATCACTATTTTACCCAAACTCACTTGGTGAAAGGCAGCTTGCATCTACTATTTTAGTAAAATCAGTGGTTCACCAATATCATCGAAGCTTAAGGTGTAAATGTTTGTGCAGAAGGAGGTGAATAGGCCTTTGGGGTAGGGCATGTCACTTTCTATAAACTAGAAATGAATGTTTTACACATAGGGTCTCATTTAACTCTGCCTGGCAGTTCAGAGATGAAGAAACTGTTAGGCTAATCCGATGTTAATTGAGCCTGGATAGCCCAGATGACAAGTGACAGGAAGGCTCAAACCCAGAACAGAGCCGCATTGTTTTCCACCATGCTACTGCTTAGTATCCAATAATGAAGAGATACACAGTCATTGCTGAGTAATAAATGCTGAGTCGATGCAAAAGTGATGCTCATATTTGGTGGGGTTTTACATATTGTGTCTAAGGCCCTGGCTGGTGGCTCAGTGGATAAGAGCATCAGCCTGATGTATGGACATCCTGGGTTTGATTCCCAGTCAGGACACACAAGAGAAGCTATCATCTGCTTCTCTTCCCCTCCGTTTCCCCCTTTTTCTCTCTCTTCCCCTCCTGCCAGTGGCTCAGTTGGTTTGAGCATTGGCCCCAGGCACTGAGGATAGTTCCACTGGTCTAAGAGCATCAGGCTTAGGCACTAAAAATAGCTCAGTTGATTTGAGCATCAACCCTAGAGGGGTTTTACCAAGTGGATCCTAGTCGGGGCGCATGTGGAAGTCTGCCTATTTTCCCTCCTCTCACTTAGAAAAAGAAAAGAAAAAAAGTCGTGTCTGAGAGATACAAATATTTTAAGTTTGCAAGCAACCATCCTCCACTGAAAACAGAAGAAATGGCATCTTGAATTGAATAACTTGATCTTGGTGTTTTCCACCAAGCAGAAAAAGAGCCAACAGTGGTGATTTTTTATGGCATATGTATGTGAACAGTGTGGCTTAATATTTCATTCTAAGTATATAAAAAATATTTTTAAATATTTAAACATTATTTTTAAAAGAGAAAGTAATTTACCACCTCTGTGAAAGTCACAGGTCGTATTCCAAGAATTTTCAAAGTAGTTGACCTGAAATTAGTAATATTGTATTATGCTCAACAGAGTTCTGACAGGGAAAGCTGTCTAAAATATTTTTATAAGTTTTAGTTTTACCGCTTTCAATTTTGGGTAGAGTGGGTTCATTACTGTATGACAAAGAATTATTTCTTCCCTAAGGACTATAATCATTTTTGTAATACACTATCTTCCTTCCATGTGTCTCTCGCCCTGCTGGCAGACTCTGGTGGCGACGCTGTCATCTGACCTCACTGTCCCCTACTCTGTGCCCAGTTTGGGTAACTGGCTTTGTCTCCCTTCCCAATTTCCTGTTCTAACAGTTGACCTCCTACCAGAACCCGGTGACTTTTAAACTGAACAGCTTCTCTCTGAAAGCCTGAAAGTAGGGCTCCTCACCTCTGTTTCACCTGGAACAACTGCTTTTGTCTGTTTGTAGACAACCCTCCCAGGCTGGCTTTGGTTTGTGCGTGAAATGTTTCCCAGCCAGAAACCACGGGTTTCTGCTCACCAGATGCCACCATTGCTTGGAGGGTGTGCCCTCACTCACACAGCCATTCTGCAAACCAGTTGGGTGACTGAGCAGCCTATGACCCTGACAAAAAAGGGGAGGGGAAAAATCCCAACTGAGCTGTGAGGGCCTCTAGCCTTCCTGTTAAAGGAAGGGGTTAACAGGCCAGTCCATCTGAGCTGCAGATGACAAATAAGGCCATAAGAGCAGGTACTGACCAGCAGTATTGGTCAACGGCCCAAGGCCGGGCCCTCAAATAAACTGTGTCACTCAAGATGTGGCTTGCTGGTAGGCACCAATAACAAGGCCAGGCGCCATTTGATACCCTCATGTTTGAATGCGTTATTGTTAATGAGGTATTAAGTTTCTTAAACCCAGATTTTACACTTTGGTGTCACCTGACTTGGTTGGGGCCCTGGGAGAGATATGGTTTCAAGGCATGCGGTGGCATGGCCACCAGTAGGCAAGGCAAAGCATGCTTGCCAGGGAAGGCCAGGTGGGCAGCACACTGGGTCAGCTGGCCCGCCCTTACCCTCCCTGGAAGCCCAGCTGTGTAGACAGCCAACTCACACCAAAGGCGGTTTAGTGAGCACGGTAGGGATGAGGGAAGACACCAGCTGAATGCAGTGGTTAAGAGCCAGTATTGCATGCTAAGTTTTGTAATCGCCCTCTTGGCAATTGGCAGGATTTGATGGAGGTCAGACAGGGGCACGACACATCGCATTCATTTTCTGGAAGTCTGGTCAGCTGGGAGTGGCCTGGAGGCAGGGAGCTCCTGAGAGAAACCCTTGCAGAGATGGGGACTGAAAGTGGCCAGGTCACCTACCACTCCATGTTAGAAAGGAACTTGGGGCGTGTGGCAACAGCAGAAAGACAAGGCGATGAGGGTGCACCCGGAGGAACAAGCAGGGTAAGGCCGCACCCCCAGGGAAGCTAAGGGCTGGAGCCCTCCTCGGGGACAGTTGAAGTTCACCTTGCCCAAAGGGGAGAGAGCACAGTCCTGGTCATCTGAAAATGGCTTTCTATTAACAGTGCCAGCCTGCACCATCACAGAGGTGGGGGCAGACCAGTGAGAAACGCTAAGGCCCCAGCGGGAAGGGACCAGCAGAGCACCTGTGTGGGGACCTGCGGAGATTCAAGGCACCCCTTTCAGGACTGCTGGCTCTCCTGCAGACCTCGTGGGCCTGGGCCTGGGCCTGGGCCTGGGCCTGCTCCTGCTCCTGCTCCTGCTCCTGCTCCTGTGCCACGCCTGGCGGACCTGGGTTTTCCCTCCGGCTGAGGCCTGGGGAGACCATGAGCTGGGACTACCAGCAGAGGGCAACATAGACTAGAGTTTGTCTTTGGCTCTCGGGTCTGGGGAGCCAATTTGCACATTCCCAAGTCTGTGTGGGTAGAATGCGACACGGAGGAATTTTGTGTTTTTACAACTTGGAGCTTACACACACTCAGGGCCCACCCATCCAGCCTGTGACTTACCGCAATGACAAGGGAGGCACGGGGAGCCGCAAGGAGAAGGAGGGCCCGGGGACCTGAGGACCGCGTAAGGAAAGGCTCAGCCAAGCTGTAAACCAGTCCCTGCAGTCCCTGCTCCTGCTCCCCTCCAGTCCTCCCCCAACCCCCTCCCGCCGCTACCCCGGTCTGGACAGCGTACAGACACCAGGAGAAGCACCCACAGTTCTGGGTGTGGGCTTGGCCACATGTCACTGAACCATTGGAGGGAGGCTCCTGCCTCCTGCCCACCTGGGGTCCCTCTTGGGAGGGGTCAGGGCACAGGAGCAAAAGAACCTACAGTTCCAGCTAAACTTTGAAACTTCCACATCCAGCCAGAAATACAGAAGGAGTGCAGAAGGCTTCCCAGAAGATGGGACCCTAAGTAAAAATTAATTAAAAAGAGGAAGGAGAAGATGTGACCCTGGATTTACTCCTCTTAAAATGGAGTGTCAATCATGGTTGAAGGTCTTAGGCCCTGCCCACTCTACTTTTATTTTTTTATTATTTTTTTAAATTGTGGTAAAATATACATAAGACAAACTATACCATCTTTTCTATTTGTAGTGTACAGTTCAATAATGTTAAGTGTATTCACATTGTTCCCACGCTACATTTTTTTTGTGATTTCTCCTGTACAGCCCCTAAGGCAGAGAGAGATGCCTTAAGTGAACCTCCAAGAAAAGGCAGAGGCTCAAAGAATAATTTCCTCGAGAAAAACATGGAAGGCATTCCAAGGTGGGTTCAAGAGGTTTTTCAAGCCACTGGGCACCTGTGAATTTCCGGGACAAGTCTGCCCTGGGGGCTAGGGGCAGGGAAGCGGTGAGTGATGTTACATCCTACACTTTTCAGTCCTATCTGCGGGACAGAAGCTACAATGCAAGCAAGACCCTGAACCCCAATACTAACAGTGGATACTCTTTAGACCAGGGGTGCTCAATACGTCTATCGCGATCTACTGGTCGATGGCGAAGGAAGTGTGGGTAGATCGCATGACATTAAAAAGACATTTATTTGTCTTTTGATTGGCATACAGGGTAGCCAATCTGACGGCTGAACTTTTGACACCCTACGCATGCGCGTTAAACCGCGCTAACTTGTTCAGTTACATTGCTGCGTAGTTAGCCTTCAATTTATTTAAACTAAATACAACAAAGGGTATAAAAATGAGTGCTGGTCCGAGTAAGAAGCCTAAAACCTACCACTTTCATACAGAATGGGAGGGGATTTTTTTCACTATGTCATATTCTAAGTGCATTTGCCTCATCTGTCTGTGTGCCATTGCTATTCCAAAGAAGGGAAATGTGGAGCGGCTTTTTCGGACTGTTCATAAAAACTATGACATTGACTTTCCTCCAAAAAGAGAGCTGAGAAGGAGAAAGGTGAAAGAAGAGTACACAATATTAAATAGTAATAATAGTAACTTAAATAATGATAATATAGAAGAAATAAATTTATGTTTTGCATTTTTATTGTAGGTAGATCATTTTGACTTGGTCATCTTATAAGTAGCTCACAAGCTGAAAAAGTGTGGGCACCCCTGCTGTAGACAGCACCTATGGTGAGCCTGGTGCAATACTAACCACTTTGCTTATGGGGCCTTTGAGAGGGAAGTGCTGTTCTTGTGCCTGTCACAGGATGAAGCTGAAGCCCAGGGCTGACCGGCTGGCCTGAGGCCACAGAGGAAGCTGTTGGTGGAGCCTGGATATGGACCCCGGCAGACTGGCTCCAGTGCCATGGCTTTCATAACCTCACCTTGGCCGGCCCTGTGCTGGCATGTGCAGGGATGAGATAAACCAGGCGTTCCCGTGCCAGGGGTGGCGGTGGGGGTGGGGGTCTGGAATGGTAGAAAGGTGAGGTTCCCATCTCAGAACACTGTCACAGTCACCAGTCCTGATGGGCTAGAACTGCCCCTGATCTGCCCATTGTGATGGGTAAGTTGATTTCACATGAAAACCTTCACAAGGGTTGTCAGTGTAACCACAGGGGTACTCACATCACACAGGCTCAACAACCATCCCACCTCCACTGCATGCTTTGGGGGGAGGGGGAGAAATGTCACCCAAGGAGCTAAGAAAATCCAGAATATTTTTATTTTTTATTTTAAATTTTATTTATTCATTTTGAGAGAGAAGAGGGGGAGGAGCAGGAAGCATCGACTCTAACCAACTGAGCTACCCGGCCAGGGCTATACTTAGTTCTTTAAAATGCAGTTTGGCTCCTAGATTGCAAGATAGTAGACAGTGAGGCCCCAACCGGGTAGTTCACCTGGTAAGAGCATAACCCCATATGCCAAGGTTGTGGGTTCGATCCCCAGTCAGGGCACATGTGGAAAACAGCCAACAATTGGACAGTTAAGTGGAACAATAAATGATCGCTTTCCTTTCTCTCCCTCTCTTTTTCTCTCCCTTCCTTTCTGTCTCTCTAAAAATCAATCCATCAAAAATTTTTAAAAAAAACATAGTGGGCCTGACCAGGCGGTGGCACAGTGGATAGAGCGTTGGACTGGGACGCAGAGGGGCCCAGGTTTATCTCCACAGGCAACTGAAATAAAAGGCAAGATAAATAAGTGGGACTATATCAAACTAAAAAGTTTTTGCACAGCTAAAGACAATAAGAACAGAATAAAAAGACAAACCACACAATGGGAGAACATATTCGACAACATGTCTGATAAGGGGTTAATAACCAAAATTTATAAAGAACTTATAAAACTCAACACCAGGAAGACAAACAATCCAATCAAAAAATGGGCAAAAGAAATGAATAGAAATTTCTCCAAAAAGGACATACAGATGGCCAATAGGCAAATGAAAAAATGCTCAACATCACTAATCATTAGAGAAATGCAAATTAAAATCACAATGAGATATCACCTCACACCAGTCAGGATGGCGCTCATCAGCAAAACAACACAGAATAAGTGCTGGCGAGGATGTGGAGAAAAGGGAACCCTTCTGCACTGCTGGTGGGAATGCAGACTGGTGCAGCCACTGTGGAAAACAGTATGGAGATTCCTCAAAAAATTAAAAATAGAACTGCCTTTTGACCTAGCTCTCCCACTTTTAGGAATATACCCTAAGAACACCATAGCACTGTTCGAAAAGAAGAAATGCGCCCCCATGTTTGTGGCAGCATTGTTCACAATAGCAAAGATCTAGAAACAGCCCAAGTGTCCGTCAGAGGATGAGTGGATTAAAAAGCTTTGGGGCCTGACCTGTGGTGGCGCAGTGGATAAAGCGTCGACCTGGGAACACTGAGGTCGCCAGTTCAAAACCCTGCACTGGTCTGGTCAAGGCACATATGGGAGTTGATGCTCCCAGCTCCTCCCCCCTTTCTCTCTTTCTCTCTTTCTCTCTCTCTCTCTCTCACTCTGTGTCTCCTCTCTAAAATGAATAAAATAAAAATTAAAAAAAAAAACTTAAAAAAAGCTTTGGTACATATATACTATGGAATACTACTCAGCCATAAGAAATGATGACATCGGATCATTTACAACAAAATGGATGGACCTTGATAACATTATATGGAGTGAAATAAGTAAAACAGAAAAAAACTGAGAACAGCATGATTTCATACATAGGTGGGACATAAAAGTGAGACTATGAGACATGGACAAGAGTGTGGTGGTTACGGGATGGGGGGAGGGAGGAGAGGGAGGGAGAGGAAGAGGGGAGGGGCACAAAGAAAACCAGATAGAAGGTGACAGAGGACAATTTGACTTTTGGTGGTGGGTATACAACATAATTGAATGATAAGATAACCTGGAGATGTTTTCTTTGAACATACGTACCCTGATTTATTAATGTCACCCCATTAAAATTAATAAAAAAAAAAAACATAACAGGCCTCACCAGGCTGTGGCGCAGTGGATAGAGCATCGGACTGGGATGTGGAGGGGCCCAGGTTCGAGACCCGGGGGTCGCCAGCTTGAATTCGGGCTCATCTGGTTTAAGCAAGGCTCACCAGCTTGAGTCCAAGGTCACTGGCTCAAGCAAGGGGTCACTTGGTCTCCTGAAGGCCCGCGGTCAAGGCACATATGAGAAAGCAATCAATGAACTAAGGTGTCAAAACAAAAAACTGATGATTGATGCTTCTCATCTCTCCGTTCCTGTCTATCTGTCCCTGTCTATCCCTCTCTCTGACTCTCTCTCTGTCTCTGGAAAAAAAATTAAAAAACCATAGTGGATGGTGAAAAGGTTTGAAAACAATGTTATTCCCAGTGTACCATGCAGCTGAGCACTCCGCGATTTTACTAACCTCTCCTGTCTTTAGTTTTTGATGTATCTGACCTTCCCCCTCAGCCGGTACCCACCCATTGTTGTGGGGAGAGAATGGGTGAGGGACCCAAGCTCCTCTAATTGGTGACAGCCCACATCTGCTTGTTTCTCACGAGCTAACTGTACTTACCAAACAAAATGTCCAGCTGTTAGTTTCCAGTGGCTGCCCGGTGGCAGCGGATTCGTGCGCAAACGCGCACACTCTCCTTTATTCCCTCTGTAAGGGAAAAACAAGAACTAGGAAAAATTCCATATGACCTTTAGGGCTTGTGAGACAGGTACCCTGCTGTACACAGACAGGAACTAGATAAACTGCATCCTGCTGTAAACAGATAAGGACATTGCTCAAACCCACCTTACGAGACACCGCTTGATCAAAGCAAATACCTAAATCCCCTGCCCCCCGCCCTTCCCTAAAAAGTAAAGTATAAAAATGCTGAGAAAACGCTGTATGGCGCGCCTGGCAGCATACTTGCCTAGTGCCCTCTCACGAGTGTACTAAACTCTTTCTTTTGTCTGTAATAAACTTTTCCTTCTACTTGTACTCCTGGTCCTAGCGTCTTAGTGGTGCGTCTTCGGTTAACATTTGGAGGTTCCACCGAGATTCAATCTCTTCGGAAATCATCGGACGGACGCCCACTTCTGGTAAGTGAAACTGGCGGTGGCTGTCAGGCAAGGACGTGAGTCTCTCCTGACTGCGACCCACAGACGTGTCAGAGGGTCGCAGGCCACAACTCCGGGGGACTCCCTGGAGTGTGCGGACGACCAAGGACGCTTGGAAGTCCATCTGCTGTCTCAGACAGAATCTGTAATTTCGTTGCCAGTTTCTAACCGAGCTCATAGGTCCGGACCAATAGACTTATTTTTCTTTTTATTTTGCCGTTCGCGGCGCAGCCGGCTTTGTCTGTCTGTCTCTGTTACTGTCTTCTTTGTTGCTTTCTTTTTGTCTCTCTATTTCTTTGAGACTAACATGGGACAAAGGTCGTCGACCCCACTGTCCCTGACTTTTTCTCATTGGTCTGAGGTTAATACCCAAGCCCATAACTTGTCTCTCCTAGTTAAGAAGCGCAAGTGGCAGACTTTCTGTACCTCCGAATGGCCCACCCTCGGAGTAGGTTGGCCAACCACTGGAACTTTTCATAAGGACACCATACAGGCGGTCAAAACAATTGTCTTCAGTCCAGGACCTCATAGTCATCCGGATCAACAGCCTTATATTTGGGTTTGGGAAGACCTGGCGAACGACCCTCCTTCTTGGGTCCAACCTTTCCTTCCTCCCCCTACGTCCTCCCTTCCAATAACTCTCTCCACCACCCCGGAACCCTCTAGACCTGCTCCAACTCATCCGAACAGCTGCTCTATGCTCCCACTCAAACCCCCAGTGCCAGCGGCGCCTGCTCCATCCCTATATCCCTCTCTCCCCTCCCCTGTTCTCCCTGAATCTCAAACTGACCTTATTCTTTTTGATTCAGAGTTCCTGCCTCCCTATCCTAGGGGTGCCCCCACCGGCACTGCTGGTCCTCAGCCTGGGGCCTCACATCAGGGTGATCAGGGACCATCAGTAGGAGGTCCGGCCCAGGGCACCCGGAGCCGGAGAGCACAGACTCCAGATGACGTGGCCATCACCCTGCCCCTCTGGTCTTTCGGACCCCCTGTCCCTGATGGACAAGGGGGGAACATGCCGGCACTTCAGTATTGGCCCTTCTCTTCCTCAGACCTATACAACTGGAAAAACAATAATCCGCCTTTTTCAGAGGACCCTGTCAAACTTACTGACCTTCTCGAGTCTCTTATGTTTTCCCATCAGCCCACTTGGGATGACTGCCAACAGCTTTTAGGTATCCTCTTCACCTCAGAAGAAAGGGACCGGATTCTCCTTGAGGCCAGAAAATTAGTTCCTGGACCTGATGGTCGCCCTACTCAACTCCCCAACCTTATAGATGAGGCTTTTCCCCTGAGGCGGCCTAACTGGGACCTTAATACGCCTGAAGGTAGGCAGCAACTCTTACTCTATCGCCAGACTCTGATGATGGGTCTCCAAGCGGCGGCAAGACGCCCCACTAATTTGGCTAAGGTAAGAGAAGTAACTCAAGGACCAGAGGAATCCCCATCCAGATTCTTAGAGAGACTAATAGAAGCCTATAGGAGGTACACCCCTTTCGACCCTGAGTCTGAAGAACAGAAAGGGGCACTGGCTATGGCTTTTATAGGACAGTCAGCTATTGACATTCGGAGGAAGCTCCAGAGAATAGATGGGTTATAGGATATGGCTCTGAGAGACTTAGTCAAAGAAGCTGACAAAGTTTATTACAAAAGGGAGACAGCAGAAGAGAAGGAACAAAGATTAGAGAAAGAACATGAAGAATTAGAGAATAAGAGAGATAAACGAAGGAATAAAGAGTTAACTAAAATTTTGGCTACCGTAGTGGGAAAACAGGACAGAAAAGGAAAGAATAGTACCTCGGGCCTGCGCCAAAGGCCAAGACTGGGGCCTAACCAATGTGCCTACTATAAAGAAGAAGGGCACTGGGTAAAAGACTGCCCCAAGAAAAAGAAGAAAGTTGACGAAATTCTTACCCTAGGCGATTAGGGGCGTCGGAGTTCGGACCCCCTCCCCGAACTCAGGGTAACATTCAACGTGGAGGGGACACCAATCGACTTTGAGGTAGATACAGGAGCAGTTTACTCCGCCTTGCAGAGCCCGCTGGGACCCCTTTCAAATAAAAAATCCTTAGTCCAGGGGGCAAATGGATGCCAGCATAGGTCATGGACAACTAAAAGGACGATGGACCTGGGGAAAGGAAAAGTACAGCACTCCTTTCTGGTCATACCAGAATGCCCCGCCCCGCTGCTGGGGAGAGATCTGCTTACCAAGTTAGGGGCAAGTATTGACTTCAAACCTCAGGGGCCAGAAGTAAGATTCAGTAACCCTCTTGTCAGTCAGCCTGTTGTGACCATGCTGACCTTGTCTGCTGAAGATGAATATAAACTATATGAAGCCCCTACCCCCGGACCCCATTCGACAACAGACAGATGGCTCCAGAGCTTCCCAGAGGCCTGGGCAGAAATGGCAGGGCCAGGGTTAGCAGTACAAAGGCCTCCGGTAGTAGTATATTTAAAGCCCTCCGCCACTCCTGTAAGGGTCAGACAATACTACATGAGTAAGGAGGCCCGGGAAGGCATCAGGCCTCATATCCAGAGGCTGCTAGGACAAGGGATCCTAAGGCATTGCCAATCAGAATGGAACACCCCCCTGCTGCCAGTGAAGAAACCAGGGACAGGGGATTATAGACCAGTCCAGGACTTAAGAGAGGTTAACAGTAGGGTGATAGACATACATCCAACGGTCCCAAATCCTTACAACCTCCTCAGTACCCTCAGTCCTGATAGGAAATGGTATACAGTGCTGGACCTGAAGGATGCCTTCTTCTGCTTGCGCCTGCATGAGGACAGCCAATCCCTGTTTGCTTTCGAATGGACTGACCCTGAGAATGAACTCAGCGGACAGCTAACATGGACACGGCTACCCCAGGGCTTCAAGAACTCTCCTACCATCTTTGACGAAGCGCTGCATCAGGACTTGAGTGCCTACCGGGCCTCCACCCCTGAGGTAACTCTGTTACAGTATGTTGATGATCTGTTACTTGCAGCCGCCACCACAGAGCAATGCAAAGAGGGAACTGAGAAGCTGCTGGTCGAACTGGCCAAACTGGGATACCGAGCATCTGCCAAGAAGGCCCAGATCTGTCAACCCGAGGTCACCTTCCTGGGCTACTCTCTCCGAGACGGTAAGAGATGGCTAACTGAGGCCAGGAAAAAGACTGTTACTCAAATCCCGCCCCCGAAAAACCGGAAGGGCCTCAGGGAATTCTTGGGCACAGCAGGTTTCTGCAGACTGTGGATACCTGGCTTTGCCGCATTAGCTGCCCCTCTGTACCCCCTGTTAAAGGATGGAACTGAGTATACATGGGGAAATGAACAGCAAAAGGCCTTTGACCAAATCAAAAGAGCGCTGTTATCAGCCCCAGCCTTGGCACTCCCCAACATAGAGAAGCCATTCACTCTCTATGTAGATGAAAAAGAAGGGATAGCTAAAGGAGTACTGACTCAGTTTCTGGGACCCTGGAAGCGACCAGTAGCCTACCTCTCTAAAAGGTTAGACGCAGTCGCAAAAGGGTGGCCAGGGTGTCTACGGGTGATCGCCGCTGTAGCCCTACTGGTAAAAGATGCTGACAAACTGACTCTGGGCCAGAAATTGACTATTGTCGCCCCCCATGCTCTGGAGAGCATAATCAGACAACCTCCAGACCGCTGGCTAACTAATGCCCGCATTACTCATTACCAGAGCCTCCTGTTAGATAAAGACAGGATCACCTTCGGCTCTCCAACTCTTTTGAACCCAGCCACCCTGCTACCCAGGGAAGAGGGGGAAACTGTCCACCATCAGTGCAGGGATATCCTAGCCGAGGAGACTGGGATTCGAAAGGATTTACGGGACACACCATTGCCACAATCTGACTTAATTTGGTACACTGATGGGAGCAGTTTTCTGTGCGAAGGAGAACGCAGAGCTGGGGCTGCAGTAGTAGACAAGGAAAAAGTAATCTGGTCAGAGAGACTTGCCCCAGGAACCTCAGCCCAAAAAGCAGAGCTAATAGCTCTAACAAAAGCCCTAGAACTGGCCAGTGGTAAACGGGCCACCGTCTACACGGACAGCAGGTATGCGGTTGCCACTGCACATGTGCATGGGGCAATTTACAAAGAAAGGGGCCTCCTCACGTCAGCAGGTAAAGATATTAAACATAAACAAGAAATCCTAGCCCTCTTAGATGCTGTCATGCTCCCACGGGAACTGGCCATTGTCCATTGCCCTGGGCACCAGAAAGGGCAGGACCCAGTAGCCAAAGGCAACAGGAGGGCGGATGAAGAGGCACGAGCGGTAGCCATGAGGACTGCCTCCAACATCCTCGCCATAGAAGCAGAGCCATCCTCCACCTCGACCCACCTAAAGGAACCTGAGGACATTCGGACGTTCCTCCAGATGGCCCACCGTCTCACCCACCTTGGGACTGATAAACTAGTACAACTGCTCCAGGATGATAAGACATTAACCTCCTCTGAAAAGAGGCAAATGGCAAAGGAAGTAATAGAAGCCTGCAAGGCCTGCCAGATAGTAAATGCCTACCCAGCCAAAGGAACCAGTGGAACCCGTCTCCGAGGCACCAGACCGGGCCAATATTGGGAAGTAGACTTCACCGAGGTAAGACCTGCCAAGTATGGACTAAGGTATCTCTTAGTGTTTGTAGACACCTTTTCAGGATGGGTAGAAGCCTTCCCTACCAAACATGAGACGGCGGCGGTAGTAATTAAGAAGATCATGGAAGAAATCTTTCCCAGGTTTGGCCTTCCAAAGGTAATAGGGTCTGACAATGGACCGGCGTTTGTGGCCCAGGTAAGCCAGGGGGTAGCCAAAATATTGGGGATTAATTGGAAACTTCATTGTGCTTATAGACCCCAGAGTTCAGGACAGGTAGAGAGAATGAATAGACGATTAAAGAGACCCTAACTAAATTAGTCATAGAGACTGGCCATAGAGATTGGGTAATGCTCCTACCATACGCTCTTTTCCGGGCACGGAATACCCCTTCCGCTAAAACTAACCTGACTCCCTTTGAAATACTTTTTGGAACCCCTCCGCCCATTCGGGATTTATCCCCCTCTGACATGAATATCCCGAATACACCCTTGTCTGTTAGGTTACAGGCCCTAGCCAAAGTGCAACATTGCCTGTGGAAGCAGTTATCTGACCTTTACCAGCCGGCAGGAGACGGAACCCCACATCATCACCAGGTTGGGGACTACGTCTACGTCCGGAGACACCAGCACCGTACACTCGAACCTCGCTGGAAGGGACCCTACCAGGTCCTCCTCATCACACCCACTGCTGTAAAGGTCGATGGCATCGCTGCTTGGATCCATGCTTCGCATCTCAAGCCTGCTCCTGCTCCTGATGACCAATGGACAGTGGAGAAAACGGACAGCCCCCTCAAGCTGCGTGTCCGCCGCCGCAATGAATCCTCATCAACTGACCTGGCAGACATGGCAAGTGATATCAGGGACTAGTGACATAGTATGGGAAATAACTTCTGATAATCATCCCCCTTGGACTTGGTGGCCATCCCTGCATCCAGACCTCTGTCAGTTAGCAGCAGGGTTAGAGACCTGGGACATCCCAACCACTTTCTTGCAAGGGCAGATAGGAGCAGTAAAATTAATGATAGTATGACAGCATTATGAAAGACTAGTTGAAAACACTAATCTCTAGGATTAGAGATATACAGAACAAGAGGGGGAAATGTAAGGGAAAAACAAGAACTAGGAAAAATTCCATATGACCTTTAGGGCTTGTGAGACAGGTACCCTGCTGTACACAGACAGGAACTAGATAAACTGCATCCTGCTGTAAACAGATAAGGACATTGCTCAAACCCACCTTACGAGACACCGCTTGATCAAAGCAAATACCTAAATCCCCTGCCCCCTGCCCTTCCCTAAAAAGTAAAGTATAAAAATGCTGAGAAAACGCTGTATGGCGCGCCTGGCAGCATACTTGCCTAGTGCCCGCTCACGAGTGTACTAAACTCTTTTTCTTTTGTCTGTAATAAACTTTTCCTTCTACTTGTACTCCTGGTCCTAGAGTCTTAGTGGTGCGTCTTCGGTTAACACCTCTCTCTCTTTGTTCCTTGTTTTTCATAATTGAGGCCTGCTTTTACTCAAATGTATGAGTGGATGATACTTTGTCCTTTCAGATAGGAGTGTTTCACAGATGTTGAACACTAAAAAATTAAAAGAACATAGAATCCAAACAGCAAAAGATGCCGCGTGTGGAGACAGCCCCGCCCACTGTCCCGGGTGGACCAAGTCCGCACCCCCTTTCAGCGTCTGTTTTGTTTGTTTCCAGCTACGATACCAGCGTTCACATTGCCAGATGCAGCCGCATTGCGTGGCTGTGGGTATTTGCAAATCCTTTGCCCAGTTGGTGGTGTCCACGTGTGTTATCTGCCTCCCGTGCTTCTGGGCCATCCTTAGAAGCATGCATGTGCCATCTCTCCTGCCCCGCGCCCCCTCCCCATCCCTTGCCAGGAAGTGCCCCCAGTGAGCGGGCTCATCCCAGGACTTATCAGTTAAAAAGAACTATTTCTGGCTTTATCGGCATAGGGCCAGGGTTTGCAGAGACGGTAGCATATGAATTCTGCACTTGGGGGATGTCACTCTCGTCCCATCCTGTTGAACCAACGTCAACGTCCAGTTCGATTTCTTTCAACCACGGTTTCTCAACCTCTGCGCTATTAAAATTGGGGAGCAGGTCATTCTTGGTGGTTGGAAGCTGTCCTGGGAACTGCCGGGGGGGGGGGGGTATTTTAGCAGCAGGGCATCCCCTGGCCTCCGCATACTCCATGCCAGTAGCACTACCCTAAATTGTGACGCCCAAAAATGTCTCCAGACATGGCCAAACGTCCTCCGAGGAGTATTGCCGCTCATTGAGAATTGCTGATCTGGGGGTTAGAAGCCAGGAGTGCCGCAAAATGCCTTATGATGCACAGGACGGCCCCACCACAAAGCGTTATCTGGCCTCAAATGTCAACAGTGCAGAGAGGGAAACTCTTCCCAGACAGTTTAGCACAGCATCAGTCACATCTTGTATGTTACGGGCAGCCTAACACACTGGTCTGACACACCCCTCACTGCGGTTTTCTCCTTGTACAATAAAGGGTTCAAAGAGTCTAAGGTTGCGATGTGAGAGCTTTGTAGCGGGAAAGCATGTTTGTTCTAAATTTGGGGCTGTCCCAAACGTCATCTAGCGGGAGCCAGCCACCCTTCAAAGGGGAAAGAGAGCGGGGAATCAGGGCTCCAGGGACAGCGAGTGACAGGATGCTGAGGGTGTTGTAGGAAAATGGCTGAGAGATTAAACTGCAGCCCTCAGACTAGTCTTTGGTGTGGACTTAGGAAGCCAAGTCCTGCGGGGGGGGGGGGGGGGGGGGGGGGACACACGCCCCGGCAAGCACTACTAAGATTGTTTATAGGAAGGAAGCAGCTGATCCCTATAGCCATTTTCATACATGCCTGGGGGGCATTAGTTGGTCATCTTTTTCTGCACCGCAATCCACTGTAGACTAATTTGACTCAGGCTCTGCTATTTTGCTTGATGAGCAAAGACAGGAATAAATACAACCAGGCTGCAGAGATCTGGGCTCTCAGTCCCAGAGGCGGGGGAGTCCCCTGTATCCATCTTTTCTCTATGTTGTGTCTTGTGTGTGTTTTTTCTTAAGTCCTGCAGTGCCTTCCTTTTGTGCACACCCATTGCTGAGTTGGTCTCAGCAGGTGTAATGGTCATTGTAACCTCAGTGCTGACCTAAGGGGCCACGGTTCCCGTGGACCCTTCCACTGGGGACCTCAAAGCCACAATTCCGAATGGGCAGTGAGAAATCTGGTGTGCTCGGGGGCTGTGTGGGCAACAGTGCATGCTGTGACATAGGGACAGTCATGGGCCAGGTCCAGTCCTGGAAACCCACTACCAGATCTGACAACAGGATAGGTTTGGGACCAGGACCATCTGAGAGGTTCTGGGTGCCACCTGCTTGTCTTACCTCTCTGAGGGAGGTGAGGCACCCTCCTTTGGAGTGGTGCTGATTCGGGGGTTTCGTATACTTGAAGGTGTTCGGAACCAGCTATAGCTACTAGAACTCTTTTCCCCAAATCTGGTTCTCTGAGCTCTCAGGGACGCTCCTTGGAGAGGGGGGAAGGGGCCAAGGAACACTGGCAGCCAATCAAGCTGGAAAGGCAGGAACTGGATTCTTCAGCCCCCACCCCTCCCTGCCAGCCCACCTGGTGTTCTTTTCAGCCCTCCTATCTGCCTCCTTCCCCTTGGAGACTCTCTTGAGGCTCATGTCCACCTGAATGCAGCCTTACTCAAATGCTGGGGAGGAGGAGAGGGGGTGATGTGAGCCCTCCAACTCTCCCCTGTTGTCCTGCTCACTGACTAATCAGAATTACTTCTCAGAACTTTTTCCTTCTTCGTCTTGGGGCAAATTTAGGAGTGTCCCTGACCTAGAATGTACAGTGCAAAGCCAGGTTGTTTACGGGGGAGTTTTACTGCAGACTTGGAGAGAGGGTGCTTTAAGGAACTGCTTGTTCCTTGTCCTGGCTCTAATGCCACATTACTCAGATTAATGGCCAGCCAGCCATTTCCCGGGGATTTTGTGAGGCTTCACGAGTTAGCATTTGGAAAGAACTCCTTGAACTTGTCCATAAATTAAAAAAATAAATTAAAAAAAACTCACAGTTGGAAACTCTGATGTCTTGTAATGAGTCCTTTCAGAATCCCAAAGGCACCTAAAATGTGTCACCCTCCAATCATAGCTACTAGATGTTTACATGCATGTCATTCCATACATGGTATGTACCCCGCTGCTATCACGGAACACGTATGATGCACCAGGCATGTAGGATTACCCGGATCTCATTGATTTAGGGAGATAACGATCACCTGTGGCCTGGGTTCCTGGGAGGCACAGAAAGCCCCATGCATGTGTTTGCTTTAATCCCGATGTCACTGACAATAGGAAGAGCTCCTTGCACAGGCCTGGGGACTCCGTGATGGGAATGGATGTCATTTCTTTGCATTGCAGCAAAGTGAGATGGGCTGTTACTGGGGAGACCAAGCTTGAGTCAGAGGAGTAGAAACTGATGATTAACGATGCTAGGCGGTTCTCTAATCTTCTGGGAATTTGCAGTTAAAAATAAAAAGGTACAGCGGCTGGAATCTGTTCCTAAAACCAAAACGTTCCTTCATCGTCCTCTGCTGCTCAGCCTTACTGGTTCTTTCCCACATAAGCACCGTCCAGGGTAGGTAGGAAGACAGCGGCGACTTGTCTGGAAGCTGCGTTCTGAGTAGTTTCTCTCCCAAGTGCCACCGGGAATGCCGTCAGGCTCTTCTCAGAAAGTACATTTATAGTTTGGCTCAACTTCTCGGAAAAGAACCGGAGGGAGAAGAGGGACTGAGTAAGTGCAGAATAGCACAATTTGTGTTCATTCTGTTAAGATTGGGGGGGTGTCTTTGCACAAAGTAGCCACCAGGTGGCACTGTTACTCTAAAAGTATTTGGGGGTGTGGAAGGTGGGAAGTGTATGGTGATGTGTGGGGTGTGTGCGCATTGTGGTGCAGTGGTGTGTGTGTGTGTGTGTGTGTGTGTGTGTGTGTGTGTGTGTGTGTGTGTGTGTGTGTGTGTGTGTGTGTGATGAGGCATAGGTGTGCACATGTGCTGGAGGTAAATACAATTTCACTTCTATGTACCCACTACCCCCTTCTTCTCCATCATCCCTCTTTTCCATTCTTTGTTAAAACTTAACCAAGAGGAGAAAGGAAACCCAGCAGAGATCCTGAAACAAATGCCAAATCAAAGTTATTTCCCAAGATGCCTTGGGAAGCTCTGGGGTCCTCTTTCCTTTGTTACCTCATTCTCTCCCTCATTGTGATTTCTAGCATTCCCCACCACCACCACCAATTCCTCTCCAGCCCTAAACTTTGGACAATGCTGTAATTGCTTTCCAGGAAAATGGCCCCATCATTCTGGTGATTTCCTTCTAGTAGGCATATTCGTTTGAAAAGAGAGTTCTAGATGAATAAAGACGTCAAAGAATGATTCTTTAACACTTTGAGCAGTACGGACATTCATGTATGTCCATGTACCTCCTGACCATCCAGAGTACAACTGACTTGTTTTAAAAATATGTAAGGCAACATTTAAAAAAGGCAAATGTATGTTCTTGTTTCTGTAAATTGGTTATCAAACAAGCACAATTTTAAGTTAGTAAAACTGGAACTGGAACTAATTCCATTTTTTGAAAAAACTCACTCCTTGGGGTCAGCGAGCATGAAAAAAACTCACTGCTCAAGGGGTTAATGTTGGCTTTCAGGCACATTTTATTTTATTTTAGTGACAGAGACAGAGAGACGGACAGATGGGGGCAGACAGACAGGAAGGGAGAGAGATGAGAAGCATCAATTCTTCATTGTGGCACCTTAGTTCATTGATTGCTTTCTCATTTGTACCTTGATGGGGTGGGGGCTACAGCAGACAGAGTGACCCCTTGCTCAAGCCAGCAACCTTGGGCTCAAGCTGGTGAGCCTTGCTCAAACCAGATGAGCCTGCACTCAAGCCAGCGACCTTGGGGTTTTGAACCTGGGTCCTCTGAGTCCCAGTCCGACGCTCTATCCACTGCACCAAGGCCTGGTCAGGCTCTTCAGGCACATTTTATATTAGACCTTCTGGATCTGGAGAATACATGCAGGAGGGAATCCCTTCCCCTAAAATCACACCAGCGTGCAGAGACCCACCTCCTCTGTCTTTATGTAAAGTTGTCTTCAAAGGTCTTTCAACTCCAACCTTGTCCGGAACCTGAGCTGTACGGTCAGGTGGTCAGACGACAAGCCCTACACAAGAACAACAACATCGTTATTCATTGATTTTCTTCTTTCCCCACCTGCTTAATAGGCATTAAAAGCCATCCGCTGAAGGACGCCTCCAGCAGTTTTGAAATGCACTCACATAATGGACTTGTCTCCATAGTACAAACCTCCAGGGCCACAGATCAGGCAAAGCACTTACAATACTGTCAGGAGACAGGAGAAGCAGTCCATGCTTTCGAAAGGGCGTGTGTTGCTGAGTGCTCGGAGTTCAAATCCAGATGGTGCCATCCAACTGGCTAAGTGACTCTGAGCAAGCTATGGAAACTGCCAGAGCCCTCCTGTTTATATCTGTAAATCAAGATTAATAATCCTTGTGCACTAATTTATTGTGAGCTGGGGTAATTACACAGGCACATTCCCAAGACAACTAGGTCAAAGTATTATTTTTGTTACTGTGCACCTGGCATGTGCTAAACGCTGAACACGAATGAATCATCTTAATCCGCACAACAACACTACTTTGCAGAAGTCGAAAGTGAAGCCTAGGGAAGCCAGTGCTTCATGGGCATCTGGATGGTCTGAGGGCAGCTTTGCTGTTGTAAGAAAGACGCTGGTCCAGGGTCCCATTCCTCCCTGCAACGAGTAAACTGGAGAGTTTTTATTTATGCGGGGGCAAGGGGGGAGGTCTGAGGAGCCGTGACACAGGGGGTTCCATGCTCTGTTCCACGGGACCCTGGGTAGGTTCCTCCCTGTTTGGTGATGCAGGCCACAAGAATGGGCACCTCATGAAATGGGTGACTGAGTCTCTTCAGTGTGACACTCAGCACCATGACGTTTACCAGGCTGAATCAATGATGCCTACGGAAATGGCATTATGAAAATTACTGAAAACAGCAAGTTATCCCTCCAGAAGATATTTACTTTATTTTTAGGGGCTTAATTAAATCACATGATTACTCCTTGGGGGGTAGGGTTGGGAAAAGTGGTCACTATAAAATTTAGATCTGGCAATACTCTGGTTTCTCTTCAGAGCGAATAAATCTTTCGCCTTTTACTAAAGCTTTCCGTGGAGAGAAACAATTATGGGTTTCGAACTAATTTTTTGAGGCCTTGCTTTGGCAAGGCTTACTAAGACAGTCTAAAATAAGCAATTTAAGTTATGTTTTACAAACTATGTGTTATGTTTGGGAGGTTGAAAAAAAATTAGATTTGGCAGCTCTCACAACTTTAAATACCAAGGAATCTATTTTTTTAATTTATTAATTTTAGAGAGGAAAGAGAGAGAGAGAGAGGAGAGGAGGAGCAGGAAGCATCAACTCCCATATGTGCCTTGATCAGACAAGTGCAGGGTTTTGAACCGGTGACCTCAGCATTCCAGGTCGAATCTTTATCCACTGAGCCACCACAGGTCAGGCCAAGGGATCTATTTTTTTTATTATTAATTTTTATTGAGGTGATAAAATTACACAGATTTCCGGTGTACCATTTTATAATACATCATCTGTATCTTGTGTTGTGTGTTCGCCACCCCGAGTAGGACCAGGAGATCTAAGAGTGACTGGTGATGGAACCTTTCTAGTTCCTGTGTCTCCTTCACAAAGTTCACTGATGTCTTTAGACCTGGGTGCTTTTATGGGCCTCCTCAAGGCCATCTGAACTTTCATTATCCTGGCAGAAAAGAGGATCGGAAACTTTCCTTTGTTTTTGTCTGTGTGCGTGTGTGTATGAGAGAGAGAGGAAAGCTAAATGGGAAGAGGAAGGCCCATGGGGGCAGATAAAAGTACGAGGCCTGAATGAATCAGGGGGAGTGCACACCAAACTCAAATAGGGACATAAGACAGAGCGGTCGAGGGTGATAGTCCCGCAGAGGAGAAGACTTCGGAGGGAGAAGACTTTGAGAATCCTGGGGAAAAGAAATGCTAATAAGAGCCCCTCATTGTTTTTGATAGGCCAGTCAGAAAGTGCCAAGTGTGAGGACTCAGGCGGAGGGCCAGGCCGGGCAGCCAAGCAGGACTGTCCAGGACTGGTCTCCTCCTCGCTGTCAAAGGGACAGTCACCATCCTCTTTCTAACACCTCCTCCCCTTGCAGCCCGTGAACAATGAGCTCCCTTGTGTCCACAGGCCCCTCTCTGGCCTCGTCCTCCTTTCAGGGAGGGGCTGAGGACCTTCAAAGCTCCTCCTCCCTTTGGAACACAGAACTCTGGGGTGCCGAGGTGGCCGCCACCTCTGAGGAGGGCAGGCCCTGGAAAGGCAGCCCCTTCCTCCCTTCCCCACTGCTTCTCCCAGCTGGGGAGCCCAGCCAGGCTTGTTGCTGAGGAAACCAGCCGCAGCCCAACCCCCCTCACACAGAAACAGCCAGAGGAGATGAGCAAAGGATTAAATTGCCCTAATCTCCAGGCTTCTGTGGAGGCTGGGAGCGCAGGAGGGTGAGGTTGCAGCCCCCCGCTGGCCCAGAGGCAGGCCTCAGCCTCCCTCTCTCTCCTGCCCCACATCCACGCCCTTCTCCTCAACCACAGACTCCCAGAAGGAGGACCATTGGTTTTGCTGCCCCAACACAGGAAGGGCGGGCCAGAGCCAGCCACTGCCTGGGGTCACCATTCTGCTGTCTTTGCTTGGAATCGAGGAGGAAGTGGCTGCCCTATGAGAGGCAGGATCCTGTTTGGTTCTGACTCATTGTAGCATTGGGGGTTGTGAATCAGATCACCTTCCACCTGCTGCTGGGGGGCCGAACACCTACATGTACAGGTGTTCCTCCTTCTCCCTCCCGCCCCAGAGCACCGCAGCTCTCCCCTCTAGCCCCAGGATGAAGTCTTCAGCGTGGTATTCAATGCCTCTGGTGGGCAGATAAATTATATTTTGCTCACTCTGTTAAAGATGGATGCTGCTCTCACGTGGTGATGCTGTAATATGATACAGCTAAATGCCCTTCTTGCTTGGGAAGGGGCTTGGTTATACTAATGTGTGTTGAGGGAGGGCTTTCATGCCAAAAGGTTTTAAAAGGAGGAGCTAGGAGGCCATTTTAGGGAGAATGTTCTATGTTCTTGTAGAGAGGAGGGGCCCAAGCTGTAGCAGGAGAGAGAGAGGCCACGTGGAGGGGAGGAGGCAGCCAAAATGGCGGGATGGGGAAGGAAAAGCCCATTCGTGGAGGGGAAGGAAAAACCCGTTCGTGGAGGAGAAGGAGATGGGGAACAGAGGTGAATAAGACTGGTGAGGTAGAAGCCTTTGATTCTAGGAAACTCGGATGAGTCAGTGGCTTTGGGAGCCCTGAATGGAAAGGGAAGTGCTTTCCCGCTGTGTGTATTTTCTCGCCCGCCGGGTGCAAGCTAGGATTAAAGCTAATGGCCAATCAGTTTTTGGCTCTGTTGTTTCATTACTGTCTGTCCGAATCAAATGCGAACCTGCACAGGCCAGGTGGCTGTGATGATGGTGTGACTACTGGGCTGACAGCTTCCCTTAGATCCTTTGGTTCAGGGGGCTCATCCAAACTACACTTTAAGGCACATGGGTCACTATTTTAAATACTCATTCCCAGGCTCCACCCACCCTGCCTCCAAATGCAGATTCAATAAGTGTAGAGTGGAACTGGGGGATAGGGTGGGGTGGGGTCTGTTTTAAACTCCCTGGGGATTGTAATGAGCTCTGGCACTAAGAAGCAGCTGTGGTTCCCAGGTGAGCAAGCTGAGGCCCAGCAGGGCGTGGGGCGAGTCCGGCTGAGTGTCCACCACAGACCTGGGACAACAGTACAGTTTGCTTGACTTGAGCAAAGTACTCCTCCTGCCGTATTTTTCTGCTCAAAAGAATTTTTTTAAAGTAATACACATAGCCTGGCCTGTGGTGGTGCAGTGGATAAAGCTTCGACATGAGCCTGACCTGTGGTGGCGCAGTGGATAAAGCGTCGACCTGGGAACACTGAGGTCACCAGTTCAAAACCTTGCACTGGTCCGGTCAAGGCACATATGGGAGTTGATGCTTCCAGCTCTTCCCTCTTTCTCTCTCTCTCTCTCACTCTGTGTCTCCTCTCTAAAATGAATAAAATAAAAAAATTAAAAAAAAAAAAAACCTTCGACATGAAACGCTAAGGTCACTGGTTCAAAACCCCAGGCTAGCCCAGTCTAGGCGTACATGAGAAACAACTCTTGAGTTGATGCTTCCACTCTTCCCCCCTCCCGCCTTCTCTCTCTGTCTCCTCTCTCTAAAATCAATAAATCATTTTTAAAAGAATTTGAAAAGTAATACACATACTATTTAGGAAATGTATAAAATATACAAAAGTATAAAGAAGTCAATGAGATCACCGATAAACCTCAACACCCAATTAGGGCACTGTGTTAACATTTTGGATTATGTTCTCATCTATTTTCACATAATTTACAAAGAAGTTCTACAGCATACGCAGCTTTCTGTCCACTTTTCACCCCGTTGTAACAAGTGGGATGGGCCCCTTTACTGCTGGACGAAGCGTGAATTGGCAGTTTTCTTAATAGGCTCTTTGGCCACGAGTCTCAGGAATATTTTAAATCATCACCCTTCAGCCCACTAATTCCATTTCTAGGAATCTATCTTCAAAGAACGATCACATGCACGCAAAAGAATTTATGTACAGAGGCTTTTCTTTGAGTGTTCTTTAGTATAGCCAAGACTATATCAACCTCATAAACGTACAAAGCTTACAGGGGCTGTTTAATAAATTGTGGTTATTCATGAAATGGAATACCATGGGGTCATTGAAAACTGAATTTTCACAAAAAATGTGTACTGGCTATGGTAATCTTTGTTTTTCCCCACAGTCCCTCTATGCCTTGGGATATTTGTCCTCAGCTGTGTCTTACTGAGGGTACTTCCTCTGGATTTGTAACTCCTTTGGATGCTCCGGGACCATGTAGCATTTGTTCTCAGAACAAGATGCTTTGGCAGTTAATTCTCCTTGTTATTTTGTTATGATTTATTATTTTATTGTGATTTACTATGTACTACTTTTACTTGCTCACTAGCATATATATATATATGGTTGAGTGTGTCTCATGGGTACACATGTGTATGTACATGTCATTGTATATGTAAGTGTGTGTGTGTGTGAGAAAGAGAGAGAGAGAGAGAGAGAGAGAGAGAGAGAATGCGGGATTATGAATGGCTCAAGGTAAGGGCCATGATTTCCACATCTTCGTTCTTTGTCAGCTCTTCAGTTTCAGCATATATAAAACTCAAATCATCTTCCTCAATTCTATTCCATTTCCACAAGTCACTATACGAATGTAAAAAATGTACTTCTCTCCCTAAGGGGACTGTCTTTCTGCCTCACCAATCTCTTCAGGGGTAACCCTAAAGCATTCTTCTTTAGGACACCCAGATTAGAATGTTTTGGAACCACTGGCTACAGTGGAGTTTGTGAAAGTCTGGACACATCTCTCTCTGCTCCCATTGTAGGTACTCTCGACAGCCACCTCCCGTCACCTCCTCCAGAACAACCCGATCTCTTGGCTGGACCATCTGCTCACAGCCTCTTGTCCCTTCAAACTATCCTAACAATCAACCACCTGTTATTTTTATCTTGTCACTTCTATGCAAAACTTTTCAATGGTCCCTATTATTTTTTTAAATGTATTTAGTTCTTATTTTAGAGAGAGAAGAAGGGGGAGAGAGACAGACAGAAACATCGATCTGTTCCCGGTATGTGCCCTGACTGGGGATTGAACCCACAACCTTTGCACATGGGGATGACGCTCTAACCAACCAAACTATCCAGCCAGGGCTTAAATGACCATTATTAAATAAAGTGCCAACTTCGTATCTTGGCACACAGGTCCCTCCTTATTTCAATCCCAACCCATCTGTCTTCCTATTTTAATATTATACAACTTCCTAATTAATGTCCCTGATTCCTGCTAAGTTGGAATCTACACCAACACCAGGACATACCCTGTGCTCTCATGACCTCTCCACTCCCTAGCTGTGTGGTCCTGCATGATTTGGTTAACCTCTTCCATCTCCTCCCCTTATCTACACAGTGGGCATAGTACTAACTGTATCTTCTTATAGGACTGTATAAGAAGAAAGAAGCTGCAGGAGGCCCTGGCCAGTTGGCTCAGTGGTAGAGTTTCGGTCTGGTGTGTGGAAGTCTCTGGTTCGATTCCAGTCAGGGCACTCAGGAGACGCGCCCATCTGCTTCTCCACCCTTCCCCCCCAACACACCCCCTTTCTCTGGATCTCTCTCTTCCCCTCCTGCAACCAGGGCTCCATTGGAGCAAAGTTGGCCTGGGCCCTGAGGATGGCTCCATGGCCTTCGCCTCAGGCACTAGAATGGCTCCCATTGCAAGGGAGCAACACCCCAGATGGGCAGAGCATCACCCCCTAGTGGGCATGCCAGGTGGATCGGGTCGAGCACCCAGCGGGAGTCTGTCTCCCTGTCTCCCCCCTCCCCCTTCTTACTTCAGAAAAATGAAAAAAAAAAAAAAAAAAGCTGCAGGAACGCAACAGCTAAGCCCTGGCGGGGCAGCTCTTATCTGCTCCAAGCAGCGGCCAGATCAACGAAGCCGAAGCCGAAGCTCTACTGCCCAGAGGCCTCCGCATGCTGCTGGGGGCCGGTGCTGGCGGCTGGTGCTCAGCTGCGGCTGCGGTCCTGGGAACCCGGTTGTCTTACGTTTGGACTTTGCATGTGGCTTCTCGGACTTCCTCGCAGCACGCCCGCTGGGACCAAAGGGAGAGGAAGGAGAAACTGCCTGTCTTCTCGGAGGCCAGCCCGCTCGAGGAGGAAAAGCAGCACACTCGGCCTCTACACGAGGGAGGGGAGCGTGCAAAGGAAGAGGGAAGAGTAGCCTAGACAGCAGCCCTCTTCCGAGAAAGTGAGCACTGTAGGGGTGTGGCGGTCTGCTATCTTGTCAAGGGAGGGAGACACTGAACAGTTCACGTCTTCCGAGGGCCTGTAATCCTCATTTGCAAAATGACCGGATAGCTATCTTGAATTGAGTCGACTCCCTGCCACCCGCGGGATGAGCTTTGACATTGCTGAGGAACAGTAAGCGCTCTGAGGGCCAGGCCTGCTACCCTCCCCATTCCTGCCCCCACACACACACACACACAGACGCACACACAGACAAGTACGCACAGTAAACGGCAGAAACAGGCAGCCCTTGATTTACTTTCTCTGACAGCCTTCAAGCGGGCCAGGGAACATGAGAGTTGCTTTTATTGAATTTTTGTACCAGGGAGACTCCGGGGAAAGCTCAGAAAAACGGCCCATTTGTTCTGAAGCTCCAGCCAGACCAGCGCTGGGCCCGGGGCCTTCACTGGGGAGTGAGGGTGGGGGCGGGGGCAGCGAGGAGGGCGTGTTGAGGAAATTCCATTCTAGACCCTCATTTCCGAAACTGCTCTGTTATTACCGAGGCTTTGTGCCGCCTGGTCCTGACACACAGAGAGACTAGCCTGCGGGTCATAAAAAGCATCAGGAAAACACAAACTCAGGCCCCTTCTACAGCCCCAAACGGGAGGTTAAAGGGTTTGCTTTGTTGTTTGTTTATCTCTCAGACTGAAACCAATTATCCCAATTACTTTTTTTTGGAAAGTTTACTTGTGATTATATTTTAAATTTATTTCTTCTCTGAAACAGGCCTTACAACATTTTTGTTTCCTCCTCTTTGGCTCCAAGGACTCAAGCCCAGCTTCGTGGGGCAGAGAGGGAGGCCTTGGGGATCACAGGTCAGAGGTCAGAGGCCCCTGATTGTTCCCAAATGCACTTCCAAGTAGCCATAGATTTGAACTTTGCATTGTCTAGGGGCCTGGGGCCTGCAGGGCTGGGAGAGCCTGAGGGAGGCCATGCTGTTCAAAGGCTGCTGCTGTGGTTTCACTTGTCTTGTGGTTTCAATCCTTGAGACAGCCAGGAGCCCAGTCCCCACAGAGCTCCCGTGGCTGGAAGGTGGGGTGGGACTCAGGGTGGACACTCGTTGTAACGAGACACTGGGTATAATGAAAAGCTGTGAGCTTGCAGATTCAGTGGCCTTGATAGCCGGAAACCATCAGTACTGGCATCAGCAGCCGGAAGTTCCCCTGCCTGCTTTCAGATGCTCGAGGAGGATGCTCCCTGCCCAGAACCAGCCGAGAGCTCATCATGCCCCTGCCCAGTGAGGATTCTGTAGCGTGAAGCTGAAGGCAAGACATTGGGGTTCTGAAAGGAGCCCTGTTGAGCAGATAAAATATATTATGCTCACTTTGTTAAAGAAGGCGCTGCCCACATGCAAGTTTTAAGAGTAAGCTTATCCCCACACCCTTGACTGATTGGATGATGTGGAGTGGTGCGCTCTCATGAGGAATCCCATTGTGCCTCAGATGAGTGACTTTGTATCAGAGACTTTCTTGTTTGTAGATTGGGTTAAGGGTTTGGATTTCTACACTATAAAGTGGGGCAGGCCGGGAGCTTGCTCTCTCGCGGTTCCTGAGGTTAGCATTAGAGAGGAGAGCAGATTAAGGCCACGTAGAGGAGAGGAGAAGCAGCCAAGATGGTGGAGTGCTGAGGAAGAAGCCAGTTTGTGCTGAGTTTGTGCAGAGAGAAGGAGATGGGGAACAGAGGTGAATAAGTCTGGTGAGCTAGAAACCTTTGATTCTAGGAAACTCGGATAAGTCAGTAGCTTTGTGAGCACTGAATGAGTGGGTTTTGGACCCCAGTGTGTGTTTTTACTTGCCCGCCGGGTGCAGGCTAGAATTAAAGCTAATGGCTCACCAGTTCTTGGCTCTGTTGTTTCATTACCGACTGTCCGAATCGAATGCGAACCTGCATGGGCCAGGCGGCTGTGATGCTGACCCTGACTACTGGCTTTACAAGCCCCAAGTTCTGGCCTTACCAATGGGAGAGTGGGTGTCTACAAGACAGTGCAGGTTGAAGAAGAGGTAAAAGGTCCCAGACCATCACCCAAAGCAAGTATCTCCACTGATACCTGAAATTTGCTAAAAATATGATGTAAACTTATATTTATTGACATGGAAGGGTGTGTTAAAACATATTGTTAGAAAAAAAAAACATTGTTAGATGCAAAAAGCAAGTGTTGGTCAAATAAGTTTGTAAATATGATATATATAGTTTGCTCGCTTAAAGTTGCATTGGGTGTGGGGGATAAGCTGTATGAAGGCAGGGTCGTTATAGTCTAAGGCTTAGTTTTAAGACAGCCTTTCCCACCCTTTTAATACTAAGATGTTTTCAAAACGAAGCTTTTCTCCACACCCTTGACTGTTGTTGCATGATGTGGGGTGGTGCACTCTCATGAGGAATCCCATTATGCCTCAGATAAGTGGCTGTGTATCAGAGACTTCCTTGTTTGTATATTGGATTAAAGGTTTTGATTTCTACACTATAAAATGGGGCAGAGGAGCCCATGCTGGAGGAGAGCAGAGAAAGGCCACATGGAGGAAAGGAGAAGCAGCCAAGATAGCCGAGTGCTGAAGGAGAAGCCAGTTTGTGCAGAGAGAAGGAGATGGGGAACAGAGGTGAATAAGGCTGGTGAGGTAGAAACCTTTGATTCTAGGAAATTTGGATAAGTCAGTGGCTTTGGGAGCCCTGAATGGAAAGGGAAGTGTTTTCCCACTGTGTATTTCTTGCCCGCCAGGTGCAAGCTAGTTTTAAAGCTAATGGCCCACCAGTTCTTGGCTCTGTTGTTTCATTACTGTCTGTCCAAATCAAATGCAAACCTGCATGGGTCAGGCGGCTGTGATGGTGGCCGTGGCTACTGGCCTTACAGCAAGCTACAGAGTAATATACGGTGCATGTTCCCATCTACATACAGGATGCACACAACACACAGGACAAACGTGGATGAGTATCATCAAAAGGGTGGTCATAGCATCCCTGACTGCTAGGATTTCCAGTGATTGTTTATCCTTTTACTCTTCTGCATTTTAGAATTTATTTTAACTAGACATATTTTTCATGCGATTTTTTTTTTCGAAAGAGATCATCTTGACATTTATGAATCAGCTCTTCAGTTCAGTGTTTTTCAGAACGTGATTTAAAAACACCAACATCAGACTAGAAAGCTTGCTGAAAAGGAAGAGCCCTGGGTGCAGCTCAGACCTACTGAGTCAGCATGGAGGGGGTGTCTAAAAACCAATATGTTAAACCCCTCTCTGGGTAATTTGAAGGGAATAGAATCCACCTAAGGATGTTGGCTTTCCTCCCTCATTCCAGAGCCTGCTACCCAGGTTGACCCTTCTCCCTTCTCGACCCCCTTGACTGCAGGAGCCTGTCCACCCGGGCCCCTCCCCTTGCATTGACTGACAGCCCAGAGGCAGAGTTTCCCGGTATTGGTACCGGTATCGGTACTGTCCTCTTCTCCCTTCCCCTTGCTCTGTTCTTCTCTTTTGCTTCACACTTTTTTTTCCCTTTTTTTGGCTAGAAGGACTGACTACACAGGTTGATTTGCATAATGATATCTTAAAGAAAACCAAAGCTGAAAACCAAATTAAGTAGGCCAGCAGGCAACAAGCCTAGTGGAAGAATCATAGGGTAAGTCTGCCCCTGCTCCTTGATAGACTTGTGATCCTAGGTTAGCTATTTAACCTCTCCAAACCTCGGTTTCCTCAACTGTAAAATGAGGATAGCCATTCCTACCTGAGTGGCTGTTGTTACAAGGTTCAAAAGTAAGACCATGTTCCTGCGCAAAGCCTCTTGTACACGGTAGGTGCCCCACAAAAGCTGCGATCACCAACCCGAACCGAACACCCGCGAGAAGTCTGAGACAGTGGTTCTCAAACTCCCCAGGGCGTTTAGTGATCATGCCCAGTATTGTCTTCCCCCAGATATTCCAAATTAGTCCCTCTGTGGGGGTTCAGAGCGCATCCCCCCACGATGTGTCTCTGGTATAAGGATTGTCTTGAGCCAAAGGCAACTGTAGTCTAAGACTTAAGAGAAACTTCTGCTCCTAACTTAAGTACCTAGATGACCTTGAATTTGGGGCCTTGCCCACAATAACCAATTTTCAGAGACCTCTTTTGACCTATTTTTGGACAGGACAAACTTCTATTGACCAAGTGCCTGCTCTTATTATTATCCTGCAATGACCCTCTGAAGCCCCAAGGCACCCGACCTCATCCCTGGCTCAGGGTATCTTGTACACCCATGCTCCCTTTCTGTCTCTGACCCGCTCGTGTATGTGGGTTCCTATACCCATGTCATATTAAATTTGGTTATTTTTTCTTGCTAACCTGTCTCATGTCTATTTCATTATTAAGCCAACCAGAAGAACCTTTAAGGCAGAGAAAAGTCTGCTCTCACCGACACCTCCAGTCAAGGCCCCAGGAAACTGATATTTACAAGTACCCCAGGTGATACAGATCAGACTTTGTAGGTGGCCCCTGATCATACTTTCAGAAACACCAGGAAGACTTTCACCAGAAAACAGAAGTAACTACAATTACCAAATTCCCCCACTACGCAGGCAGTTTCTGCTTAAGTCATCAATCATCCACATTGCGATGCGTCACAGGTTGGCTGAGGTTTGGCTGATCTGAGCTGCGCCCTGCTCACCATGTTACCACACTGGCGCTGGGTCCATCCCGCTCCTTCTTGTCTTTCATCTTTGTCAAGCCAGCAGGTACCCAAGGTAAATTCTTCTCATGCCACATTTGCTAATATTCCATCGGCCAAGCAGTCCCATGGCCACACCCTACATCCGTGGGGAGAGGGGTGGATATTATACTCTGGCTGGGAGACAGAAGTGAAAAACAAATAAATGCTGTTTCTCTAAACCAAATCCGCCTACTGACTCTTTTTGGACTGCCCACAAGCTAAGAACTGCTTTTATATTTTTAGGAGCTGTAAAGAAGAAACAAAGTACGTAAAAACAGAACCACACATGGCCCACAAAGCCTAAAATATTCACTACCTGGCCCTTTAAGGAAAAGGTCTGCTGATCCTTGGCATAAGCCATCAAAATGCCAAGGTTTCTATGTTACACAGCGTTACTGCACAAGGAGAGGTGAGCGATTTCATGGTTTTTGTTTGCTTGTTTTTAAATTAAGAGGGATTGAAGATGTTTCTAAGCTGTGCAACTGTGGAGGCGGAGGGGAATCGTTGAAGAAATAAGAGAAGGAAGTTAATTAAAGGAGAATGGTCTGGAAGAGAAGGGTCCTTGAAGAGGAAGGGGCAGCTTTTTCTGCTTCGGTTGGTGGAAATAGGTGGGGATCTGGACCAGCAGAGAAGAGGGTGGAGCGGATTGAGGTGTGGCGTGATTGCCATGGAGAAAGAGGACAAGATAGTGGCTCATGGGAAGAAACAGCCAGCTATTGGGTGTCAGGAGAAACTGTCTGACTTGGAAATGGACAAAAGAGAATTCTGGTGTCCTTGCGTAGAATGCTGGGGGTTCTCTAGTAGACAGACCTTCTGGAGTTATCCGAGCCTCTGGGGTGTGCCTCTTGAATCGTTTTGGATTCACTAAACTACTGAACAACTCTATGGGGATGGAAATGAAGTAGGAAATTGAACGCATGAATGTGCCCTGCCTGTAGGAATTCACAGGTGCCTGTTCATGGCAGTGCCGGGGGTGCTGTTCTCATTTCAACCAGTGCCATATCTTACTGATTTCCGCATTAACCCATGTGCTGAAGAGAACCTGTGACACTCATTCGTGTTATCTTCGCCCGAGTGTCATGATTTCACCTTTTTGAAAATCAGAATTTAACCCAGTTTAAAATAAATAAATAAACATAATAAATAAATAACCTTGGAGATTAACAAGAAAACATGAAAATTAAAATGAGTTTTAAACCCTGGCTGGATAGCTCAATTGGTCAGAGCATTGTCCCAAAGCTCAGAGGCTGCAGGTTCAACCCCCAATCAGGGCCCATAGAGGAATAGATCAATGTTTCTGTCTCTGTCTCTCCCCCCTCCTTCCTCTCTTGCTGAAATCAATCAATAACAAATAAATAAATAAAAGTTAAGGTGTGAAGCCTGACATCCTCGCACAGTGCTCACTGCGCATCCTTTTGGACACTGAGGAGAGGGAACCTCTATCTGCACACTGTGTCACCAGCTCTAAGAACCATTTTTACAACCTTGTAAATTTTCTAAACTTACAGTGATTCTCATCTGGAGAGATGCATGGACGTTGTCCAGTTGAGGTACAGCCCAACCCCCACAGGCGCCTTCCGTGCATAGCCAGTGGCACATTTCTGAGCACGCTCACTGGCGTCGCGGACTGACCGTACGTTTCCACTCTTCACATTCTCCTCGGAACCAGTTTCAGACACTTTACTGGTTCCCTCGTTAATTAATGAGTTAAATAAAATCCTGGACATGTGTCTATTTCATAGTTGTATAAAAGTGCTAATTTTGCTACTTTTTAAATATTATCTTATAACAGCATCTAAGGGATCTCATTTGGTAGTCGCTACAGCCCATGAGGCCGGGACTTGCTGTCATTGTCAGGCCCTCATTTTGAGGATGACATCATTGAGGGGCGATGAGGGACAAAGCTAGGGTCAGAGAGGTGCAGAGTCCAGGCTGGGACTTTGGGAGTCTTCTCTATTCAAATCTCCTGTTCTTTCTCCTGCTGAGTTAAAAGGAAAGGGGACGCCCGTCACATTCTTGTCTGTCATTCACGAGTGTAAGAGCGGTGACCTAGTAAGTAAGTGGGCCTAACATTCCTGGATACGTGGTGGCCCACGTGCAGGGGCTGGGAGGGGAGCTATGAGGACATAACTGCTTGCCTTGCTGAGAGCAGACAGCACTTGGAGTCAATATGATTGAGGATGAATGCCAAGGCCAATGGGAAATGGGTGTCCACTTAATTTTTTCTCCTCTAATAGACCCTCAGGCCAAAATTCTTAACAGCTGAATGTCTCACAAGTATATTGAATCATCGCTTAGCGCGATGGAGGGGTTCTGCGATGTTCAGTGACATGTAACGCAAGCAATCTTACCATAGGCGGACTGACCCAAACAACTGCTAAGCTCCTACAGGGTCTCCTCGACGTTATAAAGAAAGGACACTGAACAAAGCCGGTTAGCTATTTTTGAGGACCTGCTTGCTGTACTTTTCAGTCTTGTTTGCCTTCTCTCACAAATACACCCTGCCCCCCACCCCAGGAATGTGAGCATTGCAGGTGGTTCCACTCTAAAGGGCTCTGCCTTTTCCACAAAAAAAAAAAAAAAAAAAAAAAAAAAAGGCCCAGCATTGAATGAACACCTGTAGTGGATGAACCAAGTATATATATATATATATGGCTCAGAGCACATTACCAATGTCACTGGCGCAACAGGCCTTATCTCTGTCGTCCTGTAGTCAACAAATATTTATTATGGAAGAATAATGGTGTTCGTGGCACAAATAAGAAAAGAAACTAAACGAAACATCAGGATCTCTGCCTCAAGTAGTCGAGTCAAAGGAAGATCCTTACCAGCAAACAGGTGATTACAACACAGCGTGCCAATCAAAGGTGGGCGGGAACACAGAGAAACAAGGGGCTGAGTGTTTTCGAGAATCATGGTAAGCTTAGCTGATCTAGAGGTCCTGTGGAGACTTGAAGAACAAGTAGGGGTTGGCCTAGAAGAGAGAGGAGGAGGTTCCCAGAAGCTTCTAGACAGAGCGCAGTGCTGTAACAAATGGGAAGAGAGAGTGCCAGGTATCCAGAAGGCAAAAGCAGCCCTGAGTGACTGCAGCAGTCAGTATTTAGGGAAGAATTCCAAATACAAAACCAGAGGGGTGGTCAGGCACAATTTATGACAGGCCATCACGTGGAAACTTCCCACGGGCAACTATGGAGAGTGTCACTGCAGCAAGGGCTGAGAATATGTCCTGATCAGAAGGACCCACAGGACACCTTGAAGGGAAAGCAAGGGCCCCTTCAAGGAGGTAGTCATGCCCGAAGATTGATAGTCAAATCAACACCAGGTCCCCCACAGCCTTCCACCTATATCCAAACCCCAAAATAGCTTCCATGGTGTTTGTATCAGTATGTTCAAGCTGCTGTAACAAAACACCATGCACTTGGTGGCTTCTAAACATTAGACATTTATTTCTCACAGTGCTGGAGGCTGAGAAGTCCAAGACCCAGCCACCGGCAGAGCCAGTGTCTGGTGAGGGCCTGCTTACTCATAGACAGCCATCTTTCCTCTCTGTCCTCTCATGGTAGAAGGGACACAGAAGCTCTTCGGAGCTCCAGTAGAAGGAACACAGGAGCTCTTCGGAGCTCCTGTAGAAGGGCACTAATCCCATTCATGGGACTCCACCTTCATGACCTAATCACCTCCCAAAGGTTGCACCTCCTAATACTATCATTTTGGGGATTAGGATTTTAACATATGGATTGGCGGGGGGGCACAAACATTCAGACCGCAGTAATACTCAAGATAGAGACCAAGTAAATGGAAGCTGAGAAACTGATTTGGGCAGTCAATATTTTGCACTGGGTTATTTCTTCATGGTCTGAGGTCTGAGGTTCCTTGCTGTGATAGTTTAGGTTGGGAAGCAAGAGGGCAAATGTTCATTGAATTGGAAGGAGATGCACTCTGTCCCAGCAAAGCAAACTAAACTATTACTATGACAATGTTACATGGCAAAAGCCCATGGATGTTTCTGTCCTCCATTTATCAGGGTCTTTGGAAATGCTAACTAGCAGGAAATGAATGACCCCTTGGACAGTGACATGTCTGAGGACCTCTCAGGCCATATTTCAGTAAGCACTAGTTCCCTTCCTCTCCCCATCTGACCCTGCCCACCCTCCCCTGCCCCACCATCCCCATCTCTCACCCTTCAGAGAAGAGACAAGTCTGCAGTAGGTGTGTGTTCTTCACCGACATCCTCATCCAAGGGGGTCTTGGGGAAGAGTTGGCAGAGATAAAAAGAGAAGAAATTAATCTGTTCCCAACAGAGGGCCTGCCTCAGCTGGCTGACAGCTTAATCTCCCCAGGGGTCCTGAACATTCCTTTTATTTTAATGTGCTGTCTTTTTATTAAGTACTGTTGAAAAGAAACAGAATTTGGGATAATTGGATGGTGGCAGCATTTTTTACAGCAGAACACACAGTCATCAAACTCATCTGCCATAAATGCCATAGGGGACAACTATTAATTTTTAGCAACAAGGGGCATTTTAGTTCAAGTATCCTCTCCTTGACTAAATTCTCACTTCTAGATCTCTTTTCCCCACTGGTTTTGATGTCCAAAAGAGAGAGAATCACTGTTGTATGCATACTCATTCCTTCATAGAGCGTCTTTGGGGCCCCAGGATCCCCCAGATTTGGGGGTTTTGTCATACTTAGAACCCCACCTCATTCCTGACATCAAGTCTCATCACCACTGCCCATAGCTCCCTCCCTTCTCAGAACATTTTAATGGCCATTTTTTGGAGATTTCCCACGCCCTGTTCACGTGGCCTTTAATCCTGCATTTCTCTGCACCAGTCTGCATTTGTTGTCCCCACAAATTAAAGGATTTTGAAGACAGCGACTATGTTTCCATGTTATCCAGCCCGATCCAGAAGGTTGCATTAGTTTCCATTGCTACATAACAAATGCCACAAACTTCACCACTTAAAGTAGCACCCACTTACTAACTTACCGTTCCGTAGGTTGGGTTCAACTGGGTTCTCTGAGCTGGACATCACGGGGTTGAAAAGGAGATGTCAGCTGGGATTGGCTCTGGGGAAGAAGTCATTTCATTCCGATTGTTGTCAAAATTCAGCTCCACGCAGAGGTAAGACTCAAGTGCCCATGACCTTGCTGGCCGTCAACTGGTAGTCACTCTCAGCTCTTAGAGGTTGCTCTTTGGTGTGTGGACATGACCCCTTCCATCTCCAAGCAAGGGTACGTCAAATCACCATTATGCTTCCTGGAAGTCTCTCCAGCTTTCCCTTTGCTATCAGCTGGATAAAACTCTCTGTTTCTAATGGACTCGTGTGATTCAATTAAGCCCATCCAGATCATGTCCCAAAGTAAACTGTTAGTGACCTTAATGACATTTACAAAATCCCTTTTTGCCATGTAATGTAATGCAATTAGGGCATGGTTTGATATAGTCACAGACCCTGAGATTAGGACAGAAAGTTGCAGGTTGTGGGGGGTATTTTATGATTCTTCTTAGCACAAGGGTCTCAGACTAGATGCAAAAGCAAGAACTGTTGGGGATCAAAGGCTCTCTAATTGTAGTTTCTGTCCACTGTCCTGGGCATGTCAAATGCTGGCAACCTAAGTGAGCACTATGATGATCCCATATGGGCACCTTACGCACATAGTAGAAGGGGCTAAATATCTCCAACACACACAGTTGGTCACTTCTAGCAAGTCCAGGACTTACCTACTCAACAAGCCCATCAGCCAGACTATGCAACTTTGCTACATTGGAACAGAGATGGTCCATGGTCCTTCAGCTTTAAAACATGTCCACTTCTTGCCTGACCTGGCAGTGGCGCAGTGGATAGAACTTCGGACTGGGATGCGGAAGACCCAGGTTCAAGACTCCGAGCTTGCCAGCTTGAGCGTGGGCTCATCTGTTTTGAGCAAGAGCTCGCCAGCTTGGACCCAAGTTCGCTGGCTCCAGCAAGGGGTTGCTCGGTCTGCTGAAGGCCCGAGGTCAAGGCACAAGTGAGAAAGCAATCAGTGAACAACTAAGGTGTTGCAACGGCAACGAAAAAACTAATGATCGATGCTTCTCACCTCTCTCCGTTTCTTTCTGTCTGTCCCTATCTCTCTCTCTCTCTCTGACTCTCTCTCTGTCCCTGTAAAAACAAACAAACAAAAAATATGTCCACTTCTCCCTCAGCTTTATCCTCTAGAGCCTAGACTTGCACTGGATTGGGGTCCTTACTTGTCCACTCATTTCTCAACCTTTAGATTCTTAGTCTCCCCCATCTCAGGTATCCCTGCTCCCTGATCTGATATCCTTTTACCCATTGTTACTCCATCCCGTGTAAGGGCTCCATCTCTCTTCTCTTCTGCAGCTCCTGAGAGTCTCCCACTCCCCACCCTAGAGGCCACGATTTCTATTTCTCACCACAGGTCTCTCCAACCCTGTGTCTCAGATGCCTAGCCCATGGTGGCAATCAGTACTTGTCTGTTATTTGAATGAGTGAGTGAGTGCGTGAATGAATGAATTGGGGGACTTGAGTTATTCGTGCCATCCTAAAAATGTATTATGCTCTAGTTTCAATACCTAGGGGCTGCCTTTCTGGTGATAGGATCATTCATTGATTGATTCACTTATTTCTAGGAATGCAAAGATAAGTATAAATAAACATTGTTTCCTATACTATGCAAGAACTTGTACTTAGTTGAGGATCTGGGACATATCCCCCTTGGGATAAGCTTTGCCAGCCCAAAGGGGTATATGAAAGTCAACATCTAGGAGGACAAGCTACTGTCAAATTTAATCAGTAAGACTCCAGGTCTGCCAACCCAAGAGTGATAGGATTCCTTTCTTCTGTGAAATACAGCATTCTCATTGTTTTTCCCTAAAAGAGACACTTAAATTTGCTTCCCACCAGGTTTGAAGCTGGTGCCTAATGTGGCTGAAAATGTTATTGAGCCCAGCGAGGAAACCCAATGCCCTGGGCTGCGGGCTGAATGGCAGCCTTGTTTCCAAGGGCATTGTCCTTTGTCTGCTGGGCTCTCAAATGACATGTTTGGACACAAAGCCTCTTAGGTAGAAATTACTACATTTGCAGGCGTTCCTAATTTGGACTGAGGTTTATTATTTCAAAGTCTTTTTTCAGGATTTAGACTTCAGTGCAGTTTTATAGCTAAGTCACAATCCTTATTTGAACATGTTTTATTATGATGGTTATTAGTATTCCTGTTATTTATTTATTTTAAGTTTCCTCTTTGAAAGAGAGCCATCCTGCACTGAAATTTTTCAACAAAGATTTCACTTTCTTCCCACTGAGGTCATTTCCTTAACCTCCTGGAGATGTTTATCTTTAGGAGTTTGAGGCCTTTCTGTATAGAAAGCATTGAGAAGACAGCTGATAGGAGCTAAGAAAGCCGGAATCATTGGGAAATTGGAGGAGAGAGAGGCTGTTTTCCTAATGATTATTATTCTTAGGTGGTGGACTGTGTGGTTCCTTAGCCATAGGGGCAGGTTTGGGCCATGGGTCCTGGGAGCATAGGTGTCACTACCTTTGTATTTGAGAGCCTGTCTGTGTTCCCCTACTCATCAACTGTACTGTGTTATGTCATTGTCCCTCGGTTTCCACAGGGGATTGGTTCCATAACCCTGGGAAATACCAAAATCTGCCAAAGCTCAAATCTCAGGTAAAATGATATAGTATATGCACGTAACCTGTGTTTACATATAGGCTATATATTGCATATAGGGTATCCCTATATATCATTGTGTTCATATGGATTCAGTATAGTTATAGTGCTCAGCGTGTGGCAAGTTCAAGTTTTGCTTATGGAAACTTTCTGGGATATTTTAAAAAAATATTTGTGATTCATAGATATGAAAAAACCACAATAAAGTCTCTTATCCTGCCTTTCTGCCTCCTGACCAACCCAGTGCTTCCCGTGTGGCCCTGCACGGCATGGTGCACCTCCCGGGAACTTTGAGTAACAACTGTCTCCTTGATGGCAGGCCTCTCCTCATCTTTTGGCCTCATCATCCCTAAATAATAACAAAATCTACATTTTGAAAATACCAACACTGCTCTCAGAAACACTTCCCAGGAAGTAAGAAAGAAAGAGAAAAAATACTAAAACCTGTGTCTACCACTTAAATCCAGAGACCAATGCACAGAGGAGAATTCGTGAAGGAGAAGAGTAGATGACCAACATCTCTGACATTATCCAGCTCAGCTTTATCAAGACCTTGGAAAGTGATAGTATGTTGACCTCATTTTACTGATGGGCAACTAAGGCTCCAAGCAGTTAAATAATTTGTCCAAGGCCACAAAGCCACAGTAGGAGGCAATAAGACCAAAACTAACACTCAGTTTTCTTTCATTACTACTCAATGCCAATGCCAACCCAATCCCAATCTTTTTGTTTTAACCCGTACAATGTACATCTCCCACCTCATGTGAAAGCTTCTCTCCTGGGTTCTATTCCAAAATAGCATTGCTGTCCATAAAATTCCCTACAATACCAAACATAAAGGTTTAGGGCAGCCTGACCTGTGGTGGAGCAGAAGACAAAGCATCGACCTGCAACACTGAGGTTGCCGGTTTGAGACCCTGGGCTTGCCCGGTCAAGGCACATATGGGAGTTGATGCTTCCTGCACCTCCCCTCTTCTCTTTTTTTTCTCTCTCTCTTCTCTCTAAAGTGAATAAATAACATCTTTTTTCAAAAAAGGTTTAGGGCATTGTGCTTCCTTCTAAAAGTACTTCAAAGAGTCAATGAATGGTTGTTCCTAAGCACCTGCCGTAATCTCTTCTCTGGGCTAATGCAGTAAAAAGGACAGTGCTGAGCATGACATAGCCTCCACCTGGGGAATTTACAATCTTTTTAATTTATTTTATTTTATTCATTTTTAGAGAGGAGACACAGAGTGAGTGAGTGAGAGAGAGAGAGAGAGAAAGAGAGAAAGGGGGAAGGAGCTGGAAGCATCAACTCCCATATATGCCTTGACCAAACCAGTGCAGGGTTTTGAACTGGCGACCTCAGTGTTCCCAGGTCGACGCTTTATCCACTGCGCCACCACAGGTCAGGCGGAATTTACAATCTTTTTTATTTTTAATTTCTATTTATTTATTCATTTTAGAGAGGAGACACAGAGTGAGAAAGAGAGAGAGAGAAAGAGAGAAAGGGGGGAGGAGCTGGAAGCATCAACTCCCATATGTGCCCTGACCAGACCAGTGCAGGGTTTTGAACTGGTGACCTCAGTGTTCCCAGGTTGACACTTTATCCACTGCGCCACCATAGGTCAGGCGGAATTTACAATCTTATATGGGATATACAACTAACACAGGGGGAGCAAGACCAGATAACACAGGGAACTATGTACTCAGGGGCCAGATTGTGTGGTAAGAATACATAAGTAGAAAGAGTGGAGGAGACCATTACGGATTTCCTGGAACAGATAGAACTTGATTAGAACCATGAAGGATGGGGGGCATTTGAATAAAGAAAAAGATAGCCTGACCAGGCAGTGGCGCAGTGGATAGAGCGTCGGACTGGGATGTGGAGGACCCAGGTTCAAGACCCCGAGGTCGCCAGCTTGAGCGCGAGCTCATCTGGTTTGAGCAAGGCTCACCAGCTTGAGCACAAGTTTGCTGGCTCGAGTAAGGGGTCACTCGGTCTGCTGTTGCCCCCCGGTCAAGGCACATATGAGAAATCAATCAATGAACAACTAAGGAGCTGCATCAAAGAATTGATGTTTCTCATCTCTCTGCCTGTCTGTCTGTCTCTCTCTCTGACTCTCTCTGTCTCTGTCTCACACACACACACACACACACACACACACACACACACACACACACACAGAAAAAGATAAAATGATTCATTTTAAACAGTTGGCAGTTCCTCAAAAAATTAAAAATAGAATTATTATATATCCAGCAATCCCACTTCTACCCCCGCCCCAATGAAAGCAGATACTTAGAGATATTCGTACAATCATGCTCATAACATTATTCACAATAGCCAAAAGGTAAAAGCAACCTAAGTGTTCACTGATGGATGAAGGTGATATATGTATACATGTTGATTATTCAGGAAGGAAATTCTAATACATCCCACACATTCCACAATATAGATGAACCTTGAAGGCATTATGCTAAGTAAAATAGCCAGTCACAAAAAGGCTATATTGTATGACTCCATTTACCTGAACTGCCTAGAGCAGTCTAATTCATAATAACAGACAGTGAAATAGTGGTTGATAGGAGCTAAGAAGAGAGGAGAATAGAAAATTGTTGTTTAGCCCTGGTCAGTTGGCTCAGCAGTAGAGCATTGGCCCGGCGTGTGGAAGTCTCAGGTTTGATTCCCGGTCAGGGCACACAGGAGAAGCACCCATCTGCTTCTCCACCCTTCTCCCTCTCCTTCCTCTCTATCTCTCTCTTCTCCTCCCACAGCCAAGGCTTCATTGGACAAAGTTGGCCCAGGCACTGAGAATGGCTCCATGGCCTCCACCTCAGGCACTAGAATGGCTCCGATTGCAACGGGGCAACACCCCAGATCAGTGGAGCATCGCCCCCTAGTGGGCATGCCAAGTGGATCCCGGTCGCGGGCATGTGGGAGTCTGTCTGACTGCCTCTACGCTTCTAACTTCGGGAAAATAAAAAACAAAACAAAACGAAAATTTTTATTTAATAGGTACTGTGCTTTTTGTTTAGGATAAGAAAAATTCTCTAAATAGTGGTGATGCTCATACCACATTGTAAATGTCTTAATGCCAGTGAATTATACCCTTAAAATGGGAAAAATGATGCCTGACCTGTGGTGGCGCAGTGGATAAAGCGTCGACCTGGGAACACTGAGGTCGCCAGTTCAAAACCCTGCACTGGTCTGGTCAAGGCACATATGGGAGTTGAGCTTCCAGCTCCTCCCCCCTTTCTCTCTCTCTCTCTCTCTCACTCTGTGTCTCCTCTCTAAAATGAATAAAATTTAAAAAAAATAAAAAAATGGGAAAAATGATAAAGTTTATGTTATATGTATTTTACCACAATAAAATAATTAATATAGATATATTTGCTCTATCTCTTTAAGTGCCAAACCCTGACACTACTTGTTTTTAATGGAAATGTTCTCAAATCTATGATGCATGCCTCTGCTTTCTTAAGTAGAGCATACCCACATAAACATCTCCTGAGGGTCGGCATCGTCAGCTAGAAAGCAGTGCCGCCAGAGCTCTGAGGTTCCTGGCACATGTTGTTTTAGTAAGTTACCAAACATTCTCACACTGCTTGGTAGTCTGCTGCTTTGGTCTGTCTTCCAGTTTTCCCCAGTTTCCTGCATCCAATGGGTCAGCATGTCTGTTCAAATGGCTGCTTTATTTTTGAAATCTAACCCTGGCTGGTTGGCTCAGTGGTAGAGCATTGGCCTGGCATGTGGATACCCTGGGTTTAATTTTTGGCCAAGGCACACAAGAGAAGTGGCCATCTGCTTCTCCACCCCTCCCCCTCCCCCTTCCCTCTGTCTCTCTCTTCTCCTCCCTCAGCCATGGCTTGATTAGTTTAAGCACATTGACCCTGGTGATGGCTCCGTGGAGCCTCTGCTTCAGGCATAAAAATAGCTCGGTTGCGAGGATGACCCCAGATGGGCAGAGCATCAGCCCCAGACGGGGATTGCTGGGTAGATTCTGGTCAGTGTGCAAGCAGGAGTCCATCTCTCTATCTCCTCTCTTCTCACTTGGAAAAAAAAGAAAAAAAAATCTACTGTGAGCAGAGAAGCAAATATGTTCAAATCAGGTGCAGTATAAGAGTTACCAAGATGCCTGGAGGGTGGGGCGGTCTTCCACACAGGCTCTGTATCTACATATGTAATTTCTTATTGTCCTCTCTTTGGGGGGCTTTCATGAACATTTGAGACTCAACACAATCAAAAACAAAATAATTACATTTCCCCTCAAGCTTGCTTCTTGTCCAATGTTCCCTGGCTCCATTGTCTGTGTGGTCATCACAACTCCACAATGCTGAAGTGAACGCTTCTCTCTCACAGTTCTGCTGTGTCCAGTTATGATCTTCTCATTTCTAAAACTCTGGTCAGGCCCTTACCACTGCTTTTCAAAACTATGACAGTAGCTCAATTGCTTCTCCAGGTTTGAATCTTGCTTCCTTGCACCTCATAGCTGCAGACAGTAGACTTTTCTTTCAAAAATGTATTTGTCGTGTCAATCCCATGCCTGCAAAACATTGATGACTCCATATTGCAATGGAATAAGCCCAAATTCACCTCACAATCTGACCCCCAGCTATTTTTCCAGTTTTCCTAATCTCCAACCCCTTTCCCCCAAACCCTTCTGTGAGAGTCACAGGCATTTTCATGACCAGCAAATCTCTAAATCCTCACAAATATTTCTTTGTAGCATGTCTTTTTGATTGCATATTTCTCGAGTCCAAATTCAAATATCACCTTGGTGGATCCCATACTCACCTCTACTCAAAGTCTCTTCCTACCCTAAATCAATCACTCCCTCCTTAGGACATCCATCATGGTTGTTCATACCTTGGACAAGCTTCGCATTAGGAACTGGCTGCTTGCTTAGAAGGGGACTCGAAAGAATGGGCACTTAGAAGGTCGTGTTCAGCACACTGAATTCTGGTTAATTGCCTGGCTCTCTTTCCTGCTATGAAACAATGTCTTAATTAGTTTTGATCCCAGTGCCTAGCACAGCACCTTGAACAGGGAGACAGTAACTGTTTGTTAAGTTGAAATGAATTATTGAACCCTGGCGGGGTAGCTCAGTTGCTTAGAGCATCACACCCCGGTTGTCAGTTTCATCTGCAGTCAGGGCACAAACAAGAATCAACCAATGAATGCAAATAAGTTGAGCAATAAATAGACTTGTTTCACCCTTTCTTTCTCTCTCTCCCTCCATTTCTCTCTCTCTCACTCTAAAACCATAGTATTCTGCCTGACCTGCAGTGGCACAGTGGATAAAACGTTAACCTGGAACACTGAGGTCACTGGTTTGAAACCCTAGGCTTGCCTGGTCAAGGCACATATGGGAGTTGATGCTTCCTGCTCCTCCCCCCTTCTCTCTCTCTCTCTCTCCCCTCTCCAGCTCTAAAATGAGTAAGGAAAAAAAAAAGAAATAAAACCGTAGTATTCTGTGCCCATCTGTATGATAACCCTCATCCCTTTGGATTATTATTGTTATTGGTTAAAATTTCTTTCTCCCCAGCTTGACTGAGCTCCCTGGGAGCAGGCGCACCATGCCTGTCGCATAGTAAGTGCTTGCTATATGTTTTACTGATGTGCTGCGTGGGTGGAGAGATAAAATATTTTACTTTTAGCAGTTGACATGCTTCCTCCCCCCACAGCCAGAACAACGTGGCTCCATTTCCAGGCCTGACAGAAAGGATGGGCCAGCCTGGAAACAGATGTTTCTGTTCTTCTTCATGTTTACTTTTCTTACGCACCTTTCTCTTAAACTAGCATTAGCCTTCGAGGGCAGAAGATAAAGGAGAGACCATTTGCTCACTAGTTTTTTAACCTGTTCTTTCCAAATTAGCACTTATGAAGAGGATTCCTAAAGTTTCATGTCATTTATATGTTTTTTTGTTTTGTTTTGTTTTTGTGACAGAGAGAGGGACAGACAGACAGAAAGGGAGATGAGAAGCATCCATTCTTCATTGTGGCACCTTAGTTGTTCATTGATTGCTTTCTCATATGTGCCTTGATGGGGGGGGGGCTACAGCAGAGCAAGTGACCCCTTGCTCAAGCCAGCAACCATTGTGCTCAAGCCAGCGACCCCACGCTCAAGCCGCATGAGTCCACACTCAAGTCGCAACCTTGAGTTTTCTAACCTGGGTCCTCTGAGTCCCAGTCCGACGCTCTACCCACTGTGCCACTTCCTGGTCAGGTTCATTAATATATTTTTAAAGAGGTGATTTTCTCCCAAAACTCAAACAGTTGAAAGGCACGCAAATAAAAAGTTATAGCCAGTTCCTGTCCTCAGTGTAACCCCCAACACTACTTTCTTGAGTAGCCTTCTAAAGATCATCTTGCTTACAAAAGCAAACCCCTATTTTTTTCTTTTTTAAGCAAATGGAAGCATCCCCTTTATCAGCTTTCCTCCACCCTGGCTGCACACTGTAATCACCAGGGCAGCTTTCCAGAAAACTTCAATCAGAATCTTCAAGGGAGAAACCCAGGCATCAGTGTTTTTTGAATTTCCCAGGAGATTTTTAACATAAATCCTGAATCAAGAATGCTACGGACATGTTTCTGCAGACTGCTTTCTTCCCTAACATATCTGCAAGATCCTTCCATATCATTATATGAGAATAAACTTAAAGAAAAGAACAGAACAGCTGCATAGTGTTCCGCTGGCCAAATGGAATCTGAAGGACATTTAGGTCACTTCTAATACTTTGCTTTTAAAAAAGTGCGGCAACAAATAACCTTTTACATCTGTCATTTTGCATATATGTGCATATACATATATATGTAATGCAGATTATATATGTGTACAAATGTAGGATCAAGTCCTACAAGTGACATTCCTGAATCAAAGAACAAGAACATTTGTAATTTGCTAACTGGTTGTGATTTTGCTAACTGTCATGATAAACATTTGATACGTATGACTAAACTGCCCTGTGAGGGTAGATTATTCGTCAGGGTCCACAAAGAGTTTTTAAAGTGGAAAAGTGTGATTGCATTTTTGAGATGTATATGCTAGGACCTAATTACTGTATTTGGGCTTAAATTTTAAAAAGTGCCTAGATTTGCAGAAGCGGGTCCTTTGTCACAGAGTTACGGGTGTCTTTCCTGATCGGGCTGGCTGGCCACTCAGTTTCTTGTTCTTTCTTGTCATTAAAGAGTTTTGTCTCAGAAAGGAAACAATATGTGCTCTTTGATGTGGTTCAGGAAAAAAGACACCAGCACCACATTTTAAAGTGCTCTGTGGAAGAGCTTCCAGAAGAGGATCTTTAGAAGAAACAACTTACAGAGAGAGTCACGGCCAGGACGCGAGAGGTCTTCAGCGCAGTTGGAGAATTTCTGACTCCGGAGGATTCCTCTCGTTTAAGAAAGCACAGCAGCAACTCTGAAAGATGCAGACACAATTATTCCCACTCTGATTGGAATAACTTTCCAACCCCAGTAAATCTTTACCGTGAGGATAGACCAGAAGCTACAGTAAATCAAGCACGGAATTAGAAACATACCCTTGTATGAAGGCGTGCACTTCTTGGAGCAAAGAACAAATGCCTTTCTAGAAGTTTCCACATTTTTTATACCATCAAAGAAATTCAGGCATTAGTCTTTGACTAATCTGTCAGTCAAGGTTCTTTGATTTAAAAATAAAAGCAGGCCCTGGCCGGTTGGCTCAGTAGTAGAGTGTTGGCCTGGTGTGTGGAAGTCCCAGGTTCGATTCCCGGCCAAGGCACACAGGAGAAACACCCATCTGCTTCTCCACCCTTCCCCCTCTCCTTTCTCTCTGTCTCTCTCTTCCCCTCCTGCAGCCAAGGGTCCATTGGAGCAAAGTTGGCCCAGACGCTGAGGATGTCTCCATGGCCTCCGCCTCAGGCACTAGAATGGCTCCCGTTGTAACAGAGCAACGCCCCAGATGGGCAGAGCATCGCCCCCTAGTGAGCTTGCTGGGTGGATCCCGGTCAGGTACATGCAGGAGTCTGTCTCTCTGCCTCCCCACTTCTCACTTCAGAAAAATATTTTAAATAAAAAATAAAAAGCAACAGAAATTAACTCGTGAACTTAAGGCAAAAAAGGGAAATGTTATTTGAGTGATGCTAGGCAACTCACAGAACTAAAAGCAGGACAGATCTGGGAACCACTGTAGCAGAGGCTTATAATGAGCTTTACTAGAGATCTTGCCATCTGGTGATTTTTCTCAAATTCCCAGAAAAAATAATCTGATTGGGTTGGCTTCATCACTTGCCCACCGCACCTCCTGTGGTCAGGGACAGCTTTGTCTGATACCAAAAAGGGGTGTGGGAAACTGAACAATAGGCCAGGAGTACCATAATGGCTACTCCCAGAACACCCAGTCATTGATAACCAGGAATATTTGATCTGTGGGAAACAGGAATGCTACACTGAGCGCCTATCACAGCTTATGACTTTATTCTTCATGAAAATGTGTAGAAATCTGATTAGGATTAGGACTGGACAAAAAGTTTCCAAAAATCCCTGTCAGACTGAGGGGCTGCTGAACATGTTTCAGTTTCCTGGACAATGTCTGTCATTGTTTTTTGTTTTTTAAGACTTTTATTTATTCAATTTTTTTTTCAGAGAGGAGAGAGAGAGAGAGAGAGAGAGAGGGAACGAGGGAGAGAGAGAGAAGGGGAGGAGCAGGAAGCATCAACTCCCATATGTGCCTTGATCAGGCAAGCCCAGGGTTTCGAACTGGCGACCTCAGTGTTTCAGGTCGACACTTTATTCCACTGCGCCACCACAGGTCAGGCCATTGTTTTTTTAAGTGATCTTTTTCAAAAGTGCACCAATACCTGTGCACCGATGTCCATAGATAGCAGCATTATTCCCAATAGCCAAAAGGTAAACGCTGCTCCAGTGTCCACCAACAGATGAACAGTTAACAAAATGTGGTGTCCATATGCAATGGAATACTATTTAGCCTTCAAAAAGAGAGAAATTCTGATGCATGCTATCACATGGGTGAAACTTGAGGATATTCCCCCACATGAAATAAGCCAGACACAAAAAGACACATATTGTACACTTCTTACATAGAATACCTAACGTGGGCAAATTCGTAGAGACAGAGAGCAGGATGGTGGTTGCCTGGGGCCGGGCAAAGGGGTTGACGGGGAGTTGTTGTGTCACAGGTACCTAGGCTCGGTTCTACAAGGTGAAAAGCATTCTGAATATGGACAGACATGATGGTCGCATCACAACGTGAGTGTACTTGGTGCCACTGAAGTGTACACTTAACAGTGGTTAAAATAGTGCACTTGATGTTAGGTAAAGTTTACCATCATGTAAAGAAAGGAAAAAAGTGCTGGCCAAACATAGAGATGCCAGCAGTGGGAACAAAGAGAATACAAAAAAAAAGGAGAGGGGAAATGAAAGACTTTATTTCCACGTAGGGCTCCTTCCCGGTGGCTTTCTGCCCAGGGATGGTAAGGTTGGTTCCAAGTGTTGCACTTGATCATTCTTTAAACTGCAGAATAAAAAAATGCATGAGTTTTAAAGAAAGATTTCAAAGGCAGAAATTGACTTCTTTTTTATACATGTCACAAATCTAGCTGGTACTCCGAACCCCCTGCATTCACCTGGGCATTCCCCCCAGAACTGCGCTGCAGAGTCCAGGGGGAAACCTGAAAATGCAATGACAGAGAGAGAGAGCACGGTTTCATTTCCTTTCCAAATGGACCCTCAGAGATGCCACCCATGAAGGCTGGTGCAGACCCTAACAAAAGTGTGAAACAAAAATGCATACAATTAAGATACCTAACCCCCACTGGTTTTCATCTGGATAATTTATAGCTGGTCACCTGGTGAGGTTATCGGTAGTCTTTCATGGGGTTAGCTTCAAAATGTTATTTATTACCCTCCCTAGACCATGGTTTTCTGGTTGGTTCCTTCTACTACCCAATTATTTTGCCCCTCTCCTGCACGGAGTCCCTGATCCCTCCCAACCCCTGACCCTTTACCTTTCTGTAACCATCCACATCTGAAAAGTTCGCTTCTCGAAGGTCTCTCTATGAAAGGTTCTTTTCTATAAAGTCTTCCTAGGCCACTTTGGCTCTCTTCCTCCAGTGAACTGTCATCAGACTACTTGCCTTTCTGTGTTCATGGTGCACAGGACTTTGGGTTATCGAAGTATAAATGTCAAGAAGCTAACCCTGGCCAGATAGCTCAGTTGGCATCGCCCAGAAGCACAGATGTTGCTGGTTGGATCCTCAGTAGGGCACATACAGGAATAGATTAATGTTTGTCTCTCTCTCTTTCTAAAATCAATAAAATAAACATTTTTTTTATTTTATTCATTTTAGAGAGGAGACACAGAGAGAGAGAGAGAGAGAGAGAGAGATAGAAAGAAAGAAAGAAAAGGGGGAGGAGCTGGAAGCATCAACTCCCATATGTGCCTTGACCAGACTAGTGCAGGGTTTTGAACTGGCGACCTCAGTGTTCCCAGGTCAACACTTTATCCACTGCGCCACCACAGGTCAGGCAAAATAAACATTTTTTTTAAAAGAAGGAGTTGAAAACCCTACTTGACTCCCTAAGTTTTGTTCCTGACAAATATAGAATGGTCACGTGTCAGTTAGGTATGTAACTCATTCTCGAGGGCGCCAGGATGGCGACGAGGCTGATTCAAAGGAGAAGTCTGAGAACAGAGGTTCGTGCAGTCATCAGGAAGGGCATACTAAGTAAATTCTCTGAGTCACAGACCAAGCTGCTTCATGCCCTGGGAGCAATAAAACTCGGCCCTCTGGAATGATCTTTGCTAGCTCTGGAAAACTACAGGTTAACCTGTAATCTCAGAGAATCTGGACCTTAGTCATTAGTAACTGGAAAGAAAACAGAAGTATCTCAGAGAATTAAATCAACGTTGTGGGGGCTTTCGACTAAACCAGGGATCCCCAAACATTTTACACAGGGGGCCAGTTCATTGTCCCTCAGACCGTTGAAGGGCCGGACTATAAAAAAACTATGAACAAATCCCTATGCACATTGCACATATCTTATTTTACAGTAAAAAAAACAAAATGGAAACAAATACAATATTTAAAATAAAAAACAAGTAAATTTAAATCAACAAACTGACCAGTATTTCAGTGGGAACTATGGGTGCGGATGCATCCTGTGCTCCTCTCACTGACCACCAATAAAAGAGGTGCCCCTTCCAGAAGTGTGGCCGGGCCGGATAAATGGCCTCAGGGGGCCGTAGTTTGGGGAACCCTGGACTAAATAATGCTCCCGTATGATGTTGAAAGGCTGTGCAGCCTTACCTGTGGAGGCGCAGATTATATTTTCCAAAGATGGCCACACCTACATACTTAGCTCATGTCAACATGCTCTTTCCCACAAGGGGACTGAGGCTCCTTCCCACCAAGAAGAAGCAAAAGTTCCCGCACCCGCAGCCTCTCTGACCCAAGGAACAGAGCATCAGTGATGCCTCTGGACTTATGAGGAGAGGCAGTAGAAATCACAGTGCCCACCTTGTGCCCCCCTTTCTCTTTCTGCCTCTGTGGTCTCCCCTTGCCCTTAGAACCCAATTGTCACTTTGTGAGGAAACCAGGCTTCACGGAGCGACCATGTGTGGCTATTCTGACCAATAACCCTAGTCCCCAGCCAACGGCCCCGAACCCTGGGACCCAACGGGCCAGCGGATGAGTTCAGCCCACAGCTCTTCTAGTCTTCCATCTGAGACCCAGTCATCGTAGAACACAGATCAATACCCCTGCTGCGTCCTGTCTGAATTCCCAACCCACAGAAACCAAGAGTATTTTGTTCTGTTTTGTTTCAAGCTGCTGAGTTTTGGAGTAACTTCTTACGCAGCAATAGATAATTAATATACTATGTTCCTGGCACCGGGCATTAACAGTCTCAAGTTTTTCCATCAGTGGCCCAAATGTAGATGAAGTGGAGTTCTTCCTGACTGCACTGAGCCGTGACTTTCAAACGTGCTCACTGAGGGCGGTGTTCTGCCTTGCCTGGCTGGCGAGGGGACCTCCCAGCGCCTACAGCTCCTTCCTAGGCGCCATCGTGGTGGTTCCTACTTGTCCCTGGGCATGCCACCACTTACATAAAGAAATTTTTAAAAAGGGCCTGAAAAAGGGCCAAGAGCTGTTCTGGAAGTAAATAGAACTTGGGGATGTTTAAATTAAGAAAGTAATGATTCTCAGTGGGGGAAACAGAGGAAAATGGGGTTAAGCTATGGGGTAAAATTCAGTGGGTGAGCAGGTCAGATGTCACATGGCCTGTTCCACCATGTTGTCTAGATGACAATGTTCCAGCAAGTGCTCCATCCAATGTATGATTCCATTTTATGGGGACGTGCTTTGCTGGCGTGGAGGTGTACCTTTGTAGCATTATGAAGGCCTCTGTCAGTATTGCCCTAAACTCTCAGGGGTCAGTTGGGCTTCATTATACTCTTCAGCTCTGAGCTTAGAAGTCCCCAACATGTGCGGTATGTGATGTCCTGAATCCTCTGCCAAAACATCTCAGTTCAGGAGAAAGAGAAACTAAACAGACCTTGGATTAAGCCACTCATTAGTGCAGGCTAGCTCGGAGCTTCTGGCTTCAGGGACACACAAGCTGGTGAAGTAGCTTTCCCAGGAAGAGGCCTAATTTAGATAAAGTGCACTTTTAGGAATAGTGTTTTAGGAGCATGCGCACCTTAAATTACTACAAAGAGCTGCATTTTAGAGATTTCTTGACTAATACAGTTTTACTCCCATTACCTGAAAGCTGTATTTAAATAAAATGACAGAAAAACAAACAAGCAAAAATAAACAAAAGGCAGCAGAGCAGAGCCACTGAGAACTGAGAGTCTTGTTTCTGCCATTACCAGCCCCAGAACGTCGTCGAGCCTCAGTTTCCTCACCTGTGGAATGGGGATGATGATTACCTGCCTCACAGGATTGTTCCGAGGATTAGAAGGGAAAGCCCTTCACAAACACCGGCCACCCAGGGAGAGAAGAAGAGCTGTTCCACAGCCATTCCCCTGAATCCTACATGCACTTGACTCAACCCCAAGATCCTCATCTGCTTCGCCGCTAGAATGTGAACTCCAGGCTGGCGGGAACCTGTTTGTTTGGTCACTTAGATAACAACTTTCATAAAAGTGCACTGACCAAGCTCAAGCCCACAGCCCCGATGATATCCTTACCTAAGTCAGTGTTTTCCCTGCCCTAAATCATCTTAGGTCCAGGTACCAGGCACCTAAAGACCAGCCCTAGAGCCCAGAGCATGCTAGAATTACTCAAATTAGCCAGTCCTAAACAGCTGACCCTGGCCCGCCTCACCTTTATTTTAGAAGCAGAATAGCACTGGCCTCATCTTTCCCCTTCTTCTATCTAACCAAAACCTGGTGGTCCTTCCCCTGTGGCCCTGCATGGCATGTTGTGCCCTCTTCCTATAGGAAATATCAATCATAAAAATATTTCAGTGGCACTGGCCTCTGGTCCCTCAGTCACCTCTATAAATTGAAATTCTATAGGTACAAATTTTAAAACCCTGGTACCCTGACTTGATTCAGGGAGGAACTGATTTAGGAGGTTTCTTATAGAGCTGAATCAATGCCTTCCAAAACTCCTTGTAATCGTCATGGTACTATTTGCGTAGTTATATGCACAAGTGATTCCTCTCACCTTGAGCCCTGTGACTCTAAAGCAAGGTATTAAAATTAGTTTCTTAATAGACAATGGCACCGATCTAAGTATTTACTACTACATTTCTTGGATTATTCAAAAGGATTCTGTTGATTCATGTAACTGCTGAAGTCCAAAGAATTGAAGGCATGCTCTGTAAGGTAGAGACTTCTAGTTTTCTGCAATATCTGTTTTTCTCATCTTGCCTAGTAATACAGATGTTATCAGAGGACATGGCCACCCAGCATAAAGATGATCTTTGCTGACCTTCCTTGCAGCCAGGTGTGGCCGTATGATTAAGTTCTGGCCAGTAGGATGGATGGGTAAGGTTGTGTGGCTCACCACTCTTTTCTCCTCTCTTCCTCACCATCCCTTCTTGCATCCTGACGTTTGGAATGTCAACACCACCATGTTGTACCATACAAATTGCTCCCTGAAGACTTCTTAAAGCAGATTGCTTACTTCTTCAATTTGTCTGTCTTGTTAAGCAACTGTTATTGGGGGTTGTCTGTCACTCACAGCCAAGCTGAATCATTACTAATTCAGTGGCAAATGGTGTAAGCAAAGTACTCAAGGAGGTGGCATTTAGTGATAAAATTGGTAGCTACATAGCTTTAGCTGAGATTGCATCCTATGGACAAGAAACAGGTAATAATAATGGCTGGCTTTTCATAGTGCTTTATAATTTCAAAGCATTTTCAACTGTATTTTCTCTTTTGGTGTTTATTACAGTTGATCTTGGCAATGGTGTTTTAAATATACCCTCCACCCAGTTTTCCCATCCCCCTTCCCCCAGGATTATTTTCAAGCAAAGCCCAGATAGCATATCATCTGCAAATATTTTACCATATATCTCTTAAAGATAAAGATAATTTTTATAACTATCCCTTTACATCTCTCTGACCCCCACAGTTTATGAGCTCTGTGAGAGCCATTCTTGATCCTCTTTCTTGTCTTCTCAGAGCCAGAACCAGAGCTGGCTTCACGGTGTGAACCTGTGCAGTTTCACAGGGTCCTGGGACCCAGAAGGGTCCCCGTACCTGGTTTGTTGCTCTGTAGTTGCCATCTTTAAATTCTTAATCATTTTTGAGCAGAGCTCCCACATTTTCATTTTGCCCTGAGCCCCATGGATTACGTAACCAGTCCTGGCCATGGCTTAAGCAGGCAATAAACATTCGATGATGAAAGAGAGGCACAGCGCCGGGCTCTGCAGGGAATATGGCACACTCACGCTCTCTGCCCTAAACTGACTCTCCTTCGGCATTCCCTAGCTCAGGGCATGGCGACGCTAGCCTGCCAGCTTGCAAGTCTAAAACCCAGGTATAATCTTTGCCTCCTCCCTCTCCCTCAACCTCCCATCCCCCTACCATGTATGACGTCACCATATCCTAACATTGGCAGCTCTAAAAATTCAGTACAGGACAAAGAAAGGGAAGGCTAGTTTTGAGCTCTGACTTTGCAGGTGGAGGAATTTGCCAAGTTTCATAAGATCAATTCATAAACTAGAATGCCAAAGTATTCATTGAGTCCAGTAATAGCTTACATGGTCAAGCAGGCTGCCATACATGGGCTGCTGGCCAAGTCACCAGTCTGTTAAAATGGTAGACACACGGATGTGTTCTTGTCCCTTGCCGCTCCCTTCAGAGAATCCGCAGGGATCCCCCTTTTCTTACAAACAATTCTTTTTTTAGATAGTTCCCAATGCAGGTGTCTATGTTGCATGCTGTCCTATGAGGACACTCTGGGCATGAGGAGAGTCACAGTCACCTGGGCCTCCGCAGGCAAAACTTTTATGTAATTCCACGAGGGCAAGAGACTTCAGTACTGTCTCAGCACCTCCAGCAACTCTCATTTTACAGGGTCTCTTTAAACCCACATTCTGGAGGGAGGGACATCAGACTCAAAGGCTTACAGGAGCCAGACACGGAAAGGAAAAAAGCAGGTTGAGGCAGTGGGGAATGGTGAGGATTGCGGCAACTGAGAGCTCTCAGGCCCGTGTGAGACAGCAGCTTGGCTCTCACCCGCTGCGGCCGCACCCAGATGCAGGCTTCACTTTATAAGGTCTTTCTACTTCACACAGAGACGTCACAAGTCTAGATTCTTATGTGCAATGTCACGATTAAACATGGATGTATCAACCGTGTGTTTTATTTTCTGTATTTCTGATGCTTTGACATCTAGGGCCTTGCTGACCCTGGAGGGGCTATCCTCCTGGAGTTAGCCAGTTCCTAGAAGGAATAAACGCCTTCACCATGAGCACACTTGAAATCTAAACCAACCAGACCACAGCCACAGCCCACCCACTTCCTTCACCAAGCTTCCCTACTCTGTGTCACTATTCACCTGCCCTGATCACTCCGGAGCAGGTACCAGACAACCAAAATGCCCCTGACGCCTTAGAACCTGCTGACATTATTCAGATCAGCCAATCCTAAGCCTGCTAACCCTGCCTTGCCTGTTCCTCTCTGCAGAAACCACATCAGGGCTCCTGCCCAGAGGCACACCCCAGCCCACCTTGATTCTTCATGTTCTTCCCCCACTATGACATGGTGTTCCCCTTCCAGTTCCTTGGGAACTGGGAACTATCATAAGATGTCATAAGATACATTTTCTTTCTTTCTCTATTTTGTTGACAGAGACAGAGAGAGAGTCAGAGAGAGGGACAGAGAAGGACAGACAGACAGGAAGGGAGAGAGATGAGAAGCATCAATTTTTTGTTGCAGCTCCTTAGTTGTTCCTTGATTGCTTTCTCATATGTGCCTTGACGGGGGGCAGGGGAGCTACAGTGACCCCTTGCTCAAGCCAGCAACCTTGGGCTTCAAGCCAGCAACCTTTGGGCTCAAGCCAGCAACCATGGGGTCATGTCTATGATCCCACACTCAAGCCAGTGACCCCACACTCAAACTGGTGAGCCTGTGCTCAAGCCACCAACCTCAGGGTTTCAAACACGGGTCCTTTGCATCCCAGTCCGACGCTCTATCCACTGCGCCACTGCCGGGTCAGGCATAAAAAATATTTTCAATAGCAGTTGTTTCCTGATCTGTTGGTTTTACTATACTTCCAGTTTTCTAATAATACATTGTATCTTCAAACAATGGGCGGCACTAAATTTTTTTTTAATGGCGAGAACAGTGCTGTCTGTTGTAACGGAGGAAGAGGTTAATGTCTGTTAACAGGCCTATACCACGCTGCCGTTCACTACTTCATCCCACTGTTTTCTCCCATCAGTCTTGTATTGTACCACACTGGGTCATTAGTCTCTTTCTTACAGATAAGGAATCTGAAGCCCAGAGAAGTTAATTACTTGCCCTGGGTCGCCGCATAAGTGGCTTAGATGGAAACTGAATTTGAGTTTTGAACTTGGAGAAGGCAGGATTAGGGAAGAAGGATATACGGAAACTCCTAAAACAGAGATTAGGACTCAGTTATATAATAGAGGCCAAGCAGAGAGAGGGTCCAAATGGGATGGCAAGATAGTGATTTTCTTTTCTTAGGACATTAAGAAAAATTTTTGTTAATGCCCATTGGTGATGGTTAAAAGCTGAATAAGATTTTCTTTTGTTCTAAGGAATATGTTTTACTTTGGATTTAAAAATATAAGGGCTTTGTCAAATCACAGATTGGTTATGATGGAGGGGGAAGAGTATAAATCCTCAAGGTAGGCATTACTCCAAGTTAATAAAACACCTTTGAATATTGACCTAACAGACCTGTAAATGGCCATTGTAGCTCAGGCCCAAGGCCATACCTATCTGTCCCAGGGAGTGTGCACAGATGTGTTGAAGGTCCTGAATGGTATCTTTGGAGTTTTCACGTTGATTATTTGCATACATAAAAAATGAAAATTTAGATCTGATTTTTTTTTTTTAAATATTTATTTTATTTTATTCATTTTAGAGAGGAGACATAGATGAGAGAGAGAGAGAGAGAGAGAGAGAGAGAGAGAGAGAGAGAGAGAAAGAGAGAAATGGGGGAGGAGCTGGAAGCATCAACTCCCATATGTGCCTTGACCAGACCAGTGCAGGGTTCTGAACTGGCGACCTCAGTGTTCCCAGGTCGACGCTTTATCCACTGCGCCACCACAGATCAGGCTAGATCTGATTGTTTTTTAATGTGCTGTATAAATGTCATCTCAAAAATAGAAAAAATCCAAGGCATCTTATTTCTGGGATATTACCAAATTCCTGCCAGGTTAAATTCTATTTTCACCTCTATGACTCATGATGCCACTAAGATGCCCAAGAAAAAATAATGGTGGGGGAGGGGTGGAGCCTGAGAAGACAGGAAGCCAAAGGAATGCAGAGCTGACCCTGGATCTCCAAGCACTGCTCACACATGGAGAGTGTGTCTGGACCCTGGCCTTTTGTGTTGGGATTAAGTCCTATACTGCACATCCATAATAGCAACCATAAAACAAAAGTCAATTAGATAATCACCAAAAAGAGTTTACTGGGGACAAAAAAGGTATCGCAATCCTGTACGTTCAGCCATGGTCAGCCACATGAAGGTTTTACTCAGACAAAGATGGAGGTGGTAAGATATAGAGGAGGAGAGGAAGTTAAGGGGAGGGGCTGTTACAACCATAGAGCTGTGTTGTAAACATAGAGTTCTTCCTGAAGGGCTCTCAGGACAGCACAGGGTGTGACAGAGCGCCTCCCACAGCCCCTCCTGATTCCCATCTAGGTCAAGGTCCCTGGCTAAATTTTGACAATGATATTATCTAAACTGTGCTTCTTGCTATAGAGTGAGTTCCATTGCTGATCTCTGGCTGGAGGTGAGAAATTAACCTAGAGAATGGCAGATGGGCTGAAGTTACCTAACACCGTTACAACAATTCCAGCTCTTGTGCTATTAAATCGGGAGGCTGGGTGGAAGGCTTCAACATTGTCTTCAAAGATGCTCAGGTCACATTGCTTGGGAGCTGCTGAACCAAGTCTGAGACCTCCAGGACCTTCGTTAGGCAGAGGTATTTCAAACCCTCTGAACTGTCCTTGCCTGAACCTTCCTGCACTCCCCCAGGCCTGCTAAGCTCTATTTTAAGAGCTTGCAATTTAAAGAAGTGAAGAAGCAGAAAATATGTAGGATTGAAAATGAAAAACATTTTCTCCAGGGTTAAGCCTAGTCCTGGGGTTAAGACTTGTTAGTGGAGCCCACCTGCTATTTTTTCAAATAGATAAAAGAGTTTTCAGTCTCTTGCCATGAAAAACTACATCCACGCCCCACCATCCCTTCCGCTCTCATACACCCTGTTCCCCCAGCCCCCAAACCCTATAATTAAAAAGGCTCTTTTCAGTCTGGAATACCATTCAAGCACAATCATTATGAAAACCCTGCCCTGTTTCTGTGGTTACTAACGACTCCCTTTGTGCAAATCTCATTAAATCAAACCAGGGACTCCCGGGTTTTGTGACCATTTCTAGGAAGAGAAAGCTGTGTTGATTTTAGAAATAATGTTGCAATCTCAGGTATGAGATGCCTTTGGATTAGAAAATAATATTATTTGTCTCTCCGAAACCACTAACAAATCACCCATGACAAATTAATAATGGTTTTTTGCCACCAGCATCCTTTTTTCTCCTGTGATAGCATTTTATTATAGATCTGTATTTCCCCTTCCAAAGGGAACGAGAAGGCTTTCTTTGACGAGCTGTCTTATTTTCACGCCTTTGAGAAGACACATGAAAATAAAGTCTTGCTTTAGAAACTATTTACAATTCATTTTACTGCTAAACATTTTTGCTACTTAGGAGCAAATTGCTTCTCATTTGGGGAGAAATATGATTCTTATTCAAACCATAAGCAACAGTGGGTTTTCCTTATTCCCTAAAAAGCTTGAAAAGTAAAATGGTTCTCTTATAAAATGAAAGACAACAATGAGATTTCTCTGTGTGTTACAGAGGAGCATACAATATAGAATACTTACATTTTTTATCCAGGTCTAGAGGTGGTATTCGCTGCTATTCTCTTATTTTTTTCTCTCTCTCTTTAATTTTATTATATCTATTTCCGTTCTAGAATTTCCAAAGCCCTTAACTGTAGAAACATTTCTCTTCCCTTGTATCTTTTTCTATTAAAAAATATCAATGGCTTAGACACTTTCTTACCATCAAATGAACAAATAAACTCTACTGGACACAACCAGAAAAGGACATTGATATAACTGACCCTGTGCTCTCTGTGGACTTATGTATGCATATGCCTTTCTTTGCAGGAATTAGGGCTCTTCCTTGCCACAGTGCCAAGTCCTAGTGACTGAAAACATGCTCCTTGGGAGCATATCATTTAGAGGATTAACTTCCACTGGAGTCGTAGGTCTGAAAGGGATCTACCTCCTGTCCGGCCTTACCAGAATTCATGCTTATTTCCTAACTTTGCTCATGGCCGCTGCAGTCAATGATGGCTCAAGTTAGGGAAGTGGCAGACAACCGACATGAGAATGAGAGATCATGCCTGTAACTGTCCAGTTTCCCCACTGGAATATAGACTGAATGACTGAATGCCACTCAGTCTTGAGTTGCCCCTGGCTTCCCCTAGGGACCTTCCTCCACCCCACAACCCCAGAGCTCCCCAAAACTAGCTTTTGCCTTGTGGACTACTGTGCCCGTTTCATTCCGTGTGTTATTACAAAGCACTATTTCCTTTGTCATTCTCCTGCACCAGACTGCAAGGTGTTATTGTTCGGGGGGCAGGGGAAGGGTCCACCAGTGCCAGCCCCCTGCTACACCCAGGATGGCCATTTGTAAATGTGACAAAAAGCCCTCTTATCCACCACAGGAAGTATCGGGAAGCATTGATGGCTTTCATCTGACATGTTTTACAGAAAAAGGAAAACCTTCTGGTAGAAGCATCTTCAGAGAGAGATAAATGAATAGTGCCCTAGATCAGAACCAGCAATATCTGTACCCTGAATGAGATAGTGAAGACCTAGGAAGACCTCAGGAGGCTTAGGAGAGGAGAAGGGAGTATCAGACAAAGGGAGGAGAGAGGAGAGGGCAAAAGGGAAGAGGATTACAGAGGCACACCCTCTTGTGAGATTACACAGTGATTAGCACAGTGAAAATGAATATTTATGTAGGTGGCGCTGATTATATTACAGGGGATCATTTGAATAATCATGAATATGTTTCCATGCATTTGGACCTAATGGAACAGTTTTCTGTCTTTAATGAGGCATGGGCTTGTGTTTGAAGAGCCAGGGAGAGCAGAGCCGGAGGGGAGAGAAGGGAATGAACAGTGTGGGTCACAAGGTTTCTGCACATATCTTTCTCACTGTACCCTCTCTCCTCCCTGCAGGCCTGTCTGTCTATCACAGATCTGCAGGGAAACGTCTAGTTGTACACTGGGTGCCTGTCTGTGCATGAGCTAAAGCGGTTTGCTGTTTCTTCTAAACCTACTCTGCACTTCAGGAGGGGGGAAACTTGACACGTGGTTCTTAGCAGATAATGAAACTGAGTTTCTGAAGTTTTCTAAGGTCACACAGCTATATAATGGCTGAACCAAGGCTCCAGGTCCAACTCCAGGGTCAGTCCCAAGTGCACAGGGAAGCGCATATGGTGAACATGTGTCCCCTTTGCACAGTCAGTTCTGGGTTATGCCTACTGCTTTGCCATAATCACTAATGGATTGTCCCTTTCATTTGAAAAGTGCATCAGTTGGAACAAAGGAAGAGACAGAGAGAGGGACAGGCAGACAGGAAGGGAGAGAGATGAGAAGCATCACTTCTTCCTTGCAGCAGCTTAGTTGTTCATTGATTGCTTTCTCATATGTGCCTTGACGGGGTGGGGTGGGGTGGGGGGGTTTACAGCAGACCGAGTGACTCCTTGCTCAAGCCAGCGACACCTTGGGCTCACGCTGGTGAGCCTTGCTCAAACCAGATGAGCCGTGCTCAAGCTGGCAACCCTGGGGTTTCAAACCCGGGTCCTGCGCGTCTCAGTCCGACCTCTATCTGCTGTGCCACCGCCTGGTCAGGCACCCCTTTATTTCTTTTAGCTTCTATCCCTAGCAGGATGGTAGGTGCCCCTAAATGGTGGTTTTGAAGGGAGAGAGCTCACAGGAGGGCAGGTGGGAGGCAGGAAAAGCAGGGAGGGGTGGGAGCATTTCAATGTTCTTGTGAATTGGTGAATGGGTTTAGGAGGGCTGCGAAAGTGTAGGAAGTTCAACCTCAAGAAACGCTCGCTTCTCAGGGGGGCCAGCCATGAAATTAGCACCATACAAGGTAGGGCATACACCAGAATGCCAGCTCAGTTAGTTTTCTGCAGCGAGAAACAGAGCTCTACTTGGTCCAGACTTGCTCTTGTAGGCGGCATAAACCAGGGAGAGGGGTGGTAATCTTGCACCCCGGAGCCAGGCGAGCCTGGGTGCAAACCTGCTTTCTTCCCCCTCCCCCATCTGCTCTTTGACCTTTGGCAATTCCCCTCCCTCTCCCAGACCTAGGATGATCAGCTGGAGGCTGGGCTGGGAGGTGGAAGTACAACCAGGAGTGTACCCCAGGTGCCTGGCTCAAGATGCTAGCAACCCACGGGAGCTATTATTAGACTCCCCTGGCGAGCTGGAGCCCAATCACACAGTCAGGTTGCTGGCTCGGCGGGGAACCACAGCAGGGCAGGTGAGCAGCCTCTTCCGGCAGGGCTGCACCCTTCATGAGCTGGCACTTCCTGCAGGGAAGGTTCTGGATCAGGCCCTAGCAAAGCAGGATTCCCACAGGAGTTTATTTTCCCAAGGTTCTAAACTAACCACCCCCCACCCCAACTCCTGACTGACACATCCTTTCTTTAGATATGCTAATACATTCCACTCGAGTACAGTCTAGTCTTGCCCTAGCAAGCTTTGTCTCTTTAGGGGACTTGGCTTACTTCAAGTCTTTTATTTTAGACTTTCAAATATTTACCTCTAAGGAGGTAAACTTTTACCCTCATTCCTGAGTTCCTTCAGGGGTGTCCCAGTCTGGATACTCCCAATCCAGATGAGGGCCCATTCATTTATCCATCCATGTCTCCATTCAACAAAGGTATATTTGAGTGGCTGGGACCTTGGATAATTTTTTTAAAAGAACAGAAGGAAATATATCTTCCTTTCCTAGTCTATAGACTGGGTTGTTCTTTGAGTTGTTATGAAGATTAAATAAAGTCAGCCTTGAAGAAGGATTAAATGAAAAAATCTTGGGTATCCTAGCGTCTGGTGTATGGTAGGGACCAAATACACTTGTTGAATGAGTGAACAAATAAACAGTATTCATGATTATTGCCACTCATGCTGTATGCCAGGTTCTTTGCTACTGTTTGGGGATATAATGGTGACCCACATATAGGATCCTGCCTTTACGGAGCCTCCAGTCCACAAGGAATAGAGAAAAGCAAGCAACACCCCAGACTGTGGAATAAATGCAACAGCTGGGGAAATCCAGGTGTCATCGGAGCTCCTAGCTGGAGGACCAGTCAATGACAAGGTCTCTGGGCTTCCCAGAGGAAGTGGGCTCTAAGCTCTGACATGAGCTACGAGTAAGAGTTAACCAGGCAGAGGCCGAGAACCAGAGCATCCTAGTACAAAGCCTCAAGGCAAGGAAGACTTCCTGCCAACCGTGAGACCCTGAAGAACTGTGGGAACATACCTCGCCGAGAGGATTTGGGCGCACGAAGAGGCTGGGCAGGTAAGCCAGTTTTGGATTTTGGAGGGCTGATTAAACCACATGAAGGAGTTGGATTTTACCCTAAGAGACTTGGGATGTCTAAGAAATGGGTCCACAGGCTTTATAAAAATGAAAGCCTGGAGGAAAAGCCAAAGGAGGGCAGCGGTGACCCAGGACTTTCAAGCTTGGACTCCCTGTGGAGTAGTGGACCAAAGAAATGGCGTCAGACTACCTGGCATTGAAGGCTCCCTCTGTCACATAGGCTGCGAGCTTGAGAAAGTTACCTGATCTCATCTGTAGACTGAGATCATCATAGGACTCAACTCTTGGGTTTGTGCGAGAGTGTGGGTCAAATGAGATAATACGTATGGAGCAAAATACTCAGAACATGACCTGGCATGGAGTATGTGCTCCCTATGTATTGGGCATCATCCTTGCCACTACAGCTTACACACCAAGGGTCCTGGATCCTGAAGCCAATTATCCAAAATGCATCTGGGAAATGTAGGGTAAGAAGAAAGCTTACCAACCGCCAGAGGATGGAAACTCCAGGGATTTAGAGCTCCTCTTTTAAGTTGAGTTATGGTTCTTACACACGTGGTTACTTGGTTTCAATAGCTGATTGCAGCCAATTGCAGGTCTCCTAGGAATAGCAGACGTAACTCCTGGCAGCTCAAAGAAAATTGAAGTACTAGGAGAAACAGATGCGAGAAGCGGAGAAGTAAAGCAAATTATGGTCCTTTAGGGCAGGGGGTAAGATTCCTGTGCACCCGAAGCACGCTAAAGACTTCAGCATGTTGTAGGGCAACTATTGAGGGCATGAAGGCTCCATTAAGACTATGGCTCAGCCATGAAGGCAGAAAAACATTTTATGAACTTTAGAAATAACATTATGTTGGACAGAGAACATAGTAGACTCACCAGAGTTCTGATGCACAACAGCCTGGTGTTGGTCAAATAAGTTTGTAAAGTGTGATTTTTATGTTTGTTCACTTATAGTTTGCATTGGGGGCTGGGCAGAGCTGGGTATATGTGGTCTGTGAAATTGCAAATTACCTTCCTGCTTGGGAAGGACTATTGTCTTGCTAATGTTTGCTGGAGGAGAGGTTTTTGCACCAGTACCTTTTGAAAAGAAGGAGAAGGAGAAAAAAAGCCATGTTGGCAGAGTGAGAAAGCTGAGAGAATGCAGAATGCTGAAGAAGAAGCCAAATTTGGCAGAGAGAGAGAGAAAGTGTGCAGATGGGGAACCAGAGGTGAGGGGCTTTGCGAGCTCCACTGAGACTAGTGGGGCCTTTGATTCTAGGAGGAACCAGAGAAGATTCTCCTGGCTGTGGAACTGGACAGTGTGTCAGGGCTTTGGGAATCCTGAGTAAAAGGGAAGTGTTTTCCCTGTGTGTTTGCTTGTTGGCCAGTGCAAGACTTTAATTTATTTTATTTTATTTTATTCATTTTAGAGAGGAGACAGAGAGTGAGAGTGAGAGAGAGAGAGAAAGAGAGAAAGGGGGGAGGAGCTGGAAGCATCAACTCCCATATGTGCCTTGACCAGACCAGTGCAGGGTTTTGAACTGGCGACCTCAGTGTTCCCAGGTCGACGCCCTATCCACTGCACTACCACAGGTCAGGCAGTGCAAGACTTTAATAAAGGAATGGCCCACCATTCTTTGGCTCCACTGTTTCTTTACCGTCTGCCCGAATCTAATGGGAACCTGCATGTGCATGGCCATGATGGCTGGTGAGATATACATTGCTTATAATTATGAGGTAGGGTTAAGGCACACTCAAGCTTAAGAAATTAGCGAAATAGTGATGGAAGGAGACTTGACTTGGGATGGTGACCGCACAATACACTACAGATGATGTATTGTAGAATGGTGTATTATAGAATGGTATACCTGACACCTGTATCATTTTATTATCCAGTGTCACCCCAATACATTTAATTTAAAAAGGGATCAGAAAATAAAATAAAATAAAAAATAAAAAGGGATCAGCAAAAAGAAAAACATATATGGCAATTCCTATGCAGAAAGGTGGTTGTTTTCTAGTTTTTGTTTGTTTGTTTCTTCCAGCCAGGTGGGATGTGGGACAGGCAGAATAAAACAAAAAGTTGACTTCCTTCTTGGTGGAAACCAAGTTCAAACTGTGGTGGGAAGGACTTGTTTTCCGCTGCTGGGGAGAAAAGGTGTGCTTTTCACGCTCCCAGCCACTGTGCTGGCTCTCTGCCTCTGGAAAGGACTCATGAGAGGAATGCCACGGGTCACAAGAGTTACTTAGCTGAGTAAATACACATGAGTGATTGGGGGAGAATTACAAAGTCTTCTCTAAGTAACCGAGTCAAAACTGACACTACGCAGTTGTCAGAGCATCAAATGAAGCTGCCCAAACTATCACCCGTGGCATGTAGTCCAAATATTTTAAAGACCAGCTGTTAAGGACAATATTTGATGGGTGTAGTTTTGTTTTCTAGCTTATGGGAATGAGAGCTTGGTAAGGGGATAACAGAGTGAATGCAGTTGGGGAAGGAAATCTGATTATTGTGAATGGGGGACACCGGGCAAGGCATGGAACAGATGGGTATATATATATAAAAGGATTCTGCTTTTACTGTCAAATTTATGGCTCAATTCTGATTTGTATTAGTAGGATTTATGAGCTGTCCTTTGCCCGGGGTCTGCCAGTTTGGTATGTACTGGTGGTCTTAATCCAGTATCTGGACCAGAAAGCAAACGTTTTCATCACTAGAATCCCCATTTCAATTGAAAATTTTCCAAGGAGCAAGCAGAGGCCAGATGAAATGTGGTATACATTGCCCTGTTAGCACTAAGCCCAGTCAGTGCAGTGCTGCTTTGGGCTTCCTTCCATCACTCCTGAACACTTATGAATGCCTACTGTGTGCCGAGCCTGACAAGGCTGCAGAATGCACATACCATGCAGGGAACTTTGAACAGAGAATTCAACAGACCACACCTTTGCCTCATGGAATTTGTTTTCCAATGGAGGGAGAGGGGAGGAATTAAAGATGCAATATAGTCATGGTTGCCAGATTTAGCAAATAAAAAATACAAGACACCCAGTTAAATTTAAATTTCAAATGAACAATGAATAATCTTCTAGTATAAGCAGGTTCTGAAGATGGCATGCATTTATTTGGCCATCTTAACTGTAATGTTGGGTGGTAGAAAATGCTTTGGGACAAATAAAACAAAGTAAAGGGCTAGCCAGGGGTGCAAGTTTTGTTAAGCTGGTCAGGAAAGCTCCCCGTGACAGGTGACAACTGATTAGAGACCTGAATGAAGAGAGGGAGGGAACCAGGCAGGTAGATATCTATGGAAAGAATATCTAAGTAAGCAGGAACAGCATTGCAGAGGCCCTGAGTTCCAATTCCAGTGTCAAGACTTGGGCTGTACAACAGCAAGCTTTATTTTTATTTTGTTTTTTTTTATTTCTGAAGTGAGAAGTGGGGAGGCAGACAGACGGACTCCTGCATGTGCCCAACCGGGATCCACTGATGCTCGACCCATTGGGGGTGTTGGTCCATTGCAGCCTGTAAAGCCAGTAGCTGTGGCCACCATCACAGCCACCTAGCCCATGCAGGTTCGCATTTGATTTGGACAGATGGTAAAGAAACAACAGAGCCAAGAACTGGTGGGCCATCAGCTTTATCCTAGCTTGCACCCAGCGGGCAAGAAATATACACAGTGGGAAAGCACTTCCCTTTCCATTCAGGGCTCTCAAAGCCACTGACTCATCCGAGTATTCCTAGAATCAAAGGTTCCTACCTCACCAGCCTTATTCACCTCTGTTCCCCATCTCCTTCTCTCTGCACAAACTGGCTTCTCCTTCAGCACTCCGCCATCTTAGCTGCCTCTCCTCTGCAATGCTAATTTCAGGAACCAAGTGAGCGAGCCCCTGGTCTTCATTATTTTATAGTGTAGAAATTAAAGCCTTTAAGCCAGTGTATAAATAAGGAAGTCTCTGATACAAAACCACTAATCTGAGGCATAAATGGGATTTCTCATAAGAGTGCACCACTCCACATCATGCAACAGTCAAGGGTGTGGAGAAAAGCTTAGTATTGAGAATATCTTAGTATTAAAAGGGTGGCAAAGGCTTATTCTTAAAACTAAGCCTTAGGCTATAGGGGCCCTCCCTGCTTACAGCCTGTCCCCCACACCCAATGCAAACTATAAGTGAGCAAACATATACATCATATTTGCAAACTTATTAGACCCACATGGCTGGAGCCATTCTAGTCCCTGAGACGGAGGCCACAGAGCCATCCTCAGCACCTGGGCCAACTTTGCTCCAATAGAGCCTTGGCTGGGGGAGGGGAAGAGAGAGAGACAGAAAGAAAGGAGAGGGGGAAGGGTGGAGAAGCAGATGGACGCTTCTCCTGTGTGCCCTGGCCGGGAATTGAACCTGGGACTTCCTCATGCCGGGCCGATGCTCTACTGCTGAGCCAACTGGCCAGGGCCAGCAAGCTTTTAATAACTGATGTTAGAAAACAAAATTCAACTGAGTAAATTTAAAAAATCAAACTAGCTTTATTCAATGGTTCATGAATCGGGCAGCAGCCCATCCTGCAAACAGAAAGAAGCACCGAGGAGCTGTACAAAATGGAGAGCTTTTTACAGGCAAAAGGGGTGGAAAAAGGAAGTTTCCAACAAAGAATAAATTGTTTCAGGAAAGGTCACCTTTCTTTTGGGGAGGGGGGTGTCTGTCATGCAGATTACCTTACTAGTGCTGATCAAGTAATTCCAGATTGACTGGTTAAAGGTCTCATTCCTGGGAGAAGCTGAAACTACAGTTAGGTTAGATTTTAAGTCTTGGTTTGCTGACGTGGAGCTTAGCATAAATGACTTCATGTTTGGCCTGTGGTCTCTCTTTTATTCTTTAACACTGAAATGGGCTGGTGTAACTCTGAGTCACTCCACATTTCTAATAGCCACTCGTTAAATGCTAATTCTTCAATACGCGTATAAAGGTCTAAGTGATGGTGGTGGTGGGGTGAACAGGACAAAGAAGGGAAGGAAGCAGAGTAGTATGGGGAATTGTTGAGCGCACCATGAACATGGGCCACACAGCCCTATACCAGGGGCTACTAGGGCTCCCTTAGGACCCTATGCTAGTGCATTGCTCCGTGCTAGAGAGTATTGCTAGAGTCAATAGCAGGCGAGTCTGTCGGATGGAAGGTCTTCTGTAAACCCCATACTGCAGGCATAACAGTTTGATGTGAGTGTGACTGTCCCTATTGTTTCTCCACGTGCATGTGCACTTCATGGCCATAGCATCCATTGTCAAAAAATGCCCTGGATACCAACAAAGAATCGTTTTCCAAATGCCAACCTAGAGACTCAGAGCTCTAAGACAAAGGGAGGCCTTTTGTGGCTTTGTATTTGTTCATGGATTTTTGCTACTTAATTCTAAGTGCTTACATATTCGCAGTAATAAAAAGGAAAGTTTTTTCTTCTGTGACAAGTTTTCTAGCAGAAACAATAGAAATATTTTAACACAGAATAAACAAGTGAAGTTATAAAAACTGAAACAGTTCTCTGACCAGACGGTGGTGCAGTAGATAGAGCGTTGGACTGGGATGCGGAAGACACAGGTTCAAGACCCCGAGGTCGCCAGCTTGAGTGCGGGCCCATCTGGCTTGAGCAAAAGCTCGCCAGCTTGGACCCAAGGTCGCTCGCTGGCTCCAGCAAGGGGTGGCTCGGTCTGCTGAAGGCCTGCGGTCAAGGTATGTGTGAGAAAGCAATCAATGAACAACTATGGTGTCCCAACGGCAACGAAAAACTGATTGATGCTTCTCATTTCTCTCCGTTCCTGTCTGTCTGTCCCTATCTATCCCTCTCTCTAACTCTCTCTCTGTCCCTGTAAATAAATAAATAAAAAACATTTAAAAAAGGAAAACTGAAACAGTTCTTTCCCCAGACCTGCCCTGTGTGTCCCTTCGGTCCCACCCATGGGACCATGCTGGCATCCTGTGGTAGTCTCGGTCTTACAGATGGCAAGAATTTCCTTTCTTTTTTGGCAAGATGTTCTGGATTTGCTAAGGATAAAGGGATCAAACATCTTCTCTGATATTTTTCTTATTTACCCAGATGCTTTATTGTTTTAGCAGGTTCCAAAGAGGAAGGTTTTGGATACTTCTGTGTCTGTCTTCTCTTTCCTCTCCAGTGGCCTGGCATCGTGACCTCAGACAGGATGGATAAGATGGAAGATGTGGCAGGAGTCAGGTTCAGAGCTTCCACTGTCTCCCCTCCTCCCTCTCCAGCCTGGACAGGAAAGCCTAAATGACACTTTCAAGTCTACATTAACATGACTTTGCTAGTCTGTTATCTGAATTAGCATTTTTAAAATGCATCCAGAACTCACCTGCCCAAGAAAATGGTGTGATTGTGGTTATAGCAGTGGTTCTTAACCTTTTTCGAGGTACTGAACCCACCAGTTTCATATGCGCATTCATCGAACCCTTCTTTAGTGATAAATAAAATATGTTTTTTCCCCCAAATTCAAGACATAGGTATATGTTTTTTTACTGGTGCACAAAATGAGCCGTGCATGAACATCACCTTGCTCAAAGAACAAAACCAACAAAGTGCAGGAACTCACAACAAATTACGGTATTACTTTATTCTGGCCTCCGCGGCAGAGGCTTCTCTGAACCCCTGAGACCGACTCATCGAACCCCTAGGGTTCAATAGAACCCAGGTTAAGAACCACTGGGTTAGAGGAACTTCTCCAAAGACCTATCTGCTCTTCAGTGACAGAACAAACACTAGATGTAGTTAGGTGGTCTAGGATTCTTTAAGTCCCTCACCTCAAAAGTCCTTACCTGGCTGTTTCACCAACCCTGGCCTACAGACCTCTGGCACAGAGTGTCTACACTATAGCAAATGTTTTATCCTCAGCTACTGCACCTGGCCGTGCAGGAGCCGAGGATGAAATGTCATTCTCGGCACGTGGCCCATACTTCTCTGGTATGTGGCCACGTGTCATCGAAAATGGCTACGCATGTGTCAGCACTGACACGTGTGTCATAGGTTCGCCATCACAGGCTTAAACCGAGACATCAGCGTGGACAGGAACAGAGGCAAGCTTGCTGCACAGGCTGCAGAAGGAACCGGCAGCTATCTCTGGTGTGTGGAAGGAGGAGTATGATATGAGAGGGTTGGAGAAAGACCTGTGATGCTCTAGAGAGACATGCCCGCAGGGGAGGATGGGAAAGCAGGAGGTATCTTTTGGGATCTCCTGAGTTGGATGCAGTTGTCAGTCATTTGGCAATTCATTGGCATCTGGAGTTAGGGACATATCAGGGCCAAAAACACAGATTTGGGAATCTAGAAAAAAGAGATACTTGACGCCCTGCCCTAGCTGGGTAGCTCAGTTGATTAGAGCATCATCCTGAAGTGTAGAGGTTCCTGGTTTGATCCCTGGCCAGAGCACATGCAGGATCAAATTGATGTTGCTCTCTCTCTCTCTTATCTTTCCTTTCTCTCTAAAATTAATAAAATAAACATTAAAAGAAGAAGAGATACTTGAAGCCCCTCATTCAAGGGAGGCAGCCAGAAAAGGGCCAAGAAAAATTTTATGCCCCAAGAAAAAGGGTCTTGATTCCCCTTGACTTAATCTGTATTTAGAAAATACATGTAGGATGGACTAGGTCAAAGAACCTAGACAGGTAAGCTGTACCTAGAAGGGCTGATTTAACGCCCTCTTTGCATAGCTGCTGAGCAGAGAGCCTAGTGCCGAGGGAGCTGCGCTGGTCGCGGTTTATGTTCTGAATTCTCCATGTGCTCCAGGGGAGTGGACTTAAGCCTACATGGGATGCACTGGGATGAGCAGGATGGACCATGGTCCCGGGAGAGGCACTGCCACTGCCGGGGCTGGAGGGTCCAGGAGCTCCAGCTCTCTGTAAGAGATGCAGTCTCGTCGGCATTCAGTTGAGTGAGAAGTTGAGGTGGAAACCCAAAAAGGGTGTGATGATGATTCTTGGAATGGGTTTATTCAACACCACATGCGTTTAATCTAGACTTTTTGTGCAGTGAAACAAAGGGATACAGGGTTTTACATTGTGTCCAGCCAAAATTGAACTTGTCCACTCAAGGAAATTTTCAAATCCAGTGGCTTTTAGACTCTTGATCATATCTATTTATTCACTTATAAGTTAAAGATAAGAGAGGACTATTCTATGAACTCCTGTATGGTATAAATTATACACAAAGAATAGGTGTCAAAGATGGTGGAAATTATCATGGTCTAAAAAATGTCATTAAAATTTAATTTTCTTTATTAGCAGTATAAAGAATGATACTCTTACTTAAATTCTTTTTTTTTCTTACTTAAATTCTTAATATTCAACATGAGTTCTTTTTGGGGGGGGGGTCTTGCTATAACATTGTGATGAAACGATTTGAAGATTTGGTTCTGAATTGAGTTTTTTTCTATCTTGGTTGTTTTATTTTATTTATTTATCTTTTTTGTGACAGAGACAGAGAGAGGGACAGAGAGGGACAGACAGACAGGAAAGGAGAGAGATGAGAAGTATCAATTCTTCATTGCGGCACCTTAGTTGTTCATTGATCACTTTCTCATATGTGCCTGGGGGCTATAGCCGATCAAGTGACCCCTTGCTCAAGCCAGCGACCTTCAGCACAAGCCAGTACCTTTTGGGCTCAAGCTGTCAACCTCGGGGTTTCGAACCTGGGTCCTCTGCATCTCAGTCTGACACTCTATCCACTGCTCCACTGCCTGGTCAAGCATAACCTTAGTTGTTTTAAATGCTGTCGTAGTAGGAAAAGATGCTTTCCAGAGTTATGTAGCATTGGAAGAGGTGGGTTATTTTTACTACTTACTTAATGATGCTCATTTTTCAGTCTACCTATCAACTATGCAAAAGGTTTAGTTGGAGTTGGGGTGAATGATCTCAGTGTCCCATGTTAGTCACTTGTTCCTGCAGTGTAAATTAGAAGATCTTGCATTGGATTTATATATTTTGTATTTATTTTTTTGTACCAGCTTTCTTTTCTTTCTTTCTTTTTTCTTTTTTTTTTTTTTTTGTATTTTTCCAAAAAGAGAAGGGAGGTCAGACAGACAGACTCCTGCATGCAACTGGCCGGGATCTACCCGGCATGCCCACCAGGGGACAATGTTGCAACCAGAGCCATTCTAGTGCCTGAGGCGGAGGCCACCAAGCAATCCTCAGCGCCTGGGCCAACTCTGCTCCAGTGGAGCCTTGACTGCAGGAGGGGAAGAGAGAGATAGAGAGAAAGAATAGGGGGAAGGGTGGAGAAGCAGATGGGTTCTTCTCCTGTGTCCCCTGGCCGGGAATCAAATGTGGGACTTTCGAATGCCAGGCCGACTCTCTACCACTGAGCCAACTGGCCAGGGTCCATGGATTTATATATTTTTAACAAATGTGTTCAACTATACTGAAACTCTTCATCTGGGAAGTTTTTTTTTCTTTTTAACAGTTTATGCTATTTTAAGCATGCATATAGGTGATATTCATAATTATTAACATTAAATCATGAGGGATTTCCCAATATCTATTTCTAAAATGGTCTCTTCATAGGCTGACTTTCTAAAAGCAATTATTTTCATGGTTAAATATTATCCTTACCCCAAAAAGACACACTAAACATTTTTTGTTCTAACAAAATATCTTTTAAATAGCATATTATAGACAGCATTTACCAAAAGAGAAGGTCAGCAACTTTAATTTATTTTATTTTTATTTCATTTTAGAGAGGAGACACAGAGTGAGAGAGAGAGAGAGAGAGAAAGAGAGAAAGGGGGGAGAAGCTGAAAGCATCAACTCCCATATGTGCCTTGACCAGGCCAGTGCAGGGTTTTGAACTGGTGACCTCAGTGTTCCCAGGTAGACACTTTATCCACTGCGTCACCACAGGTCAGGCAGTCAGCAGCTTTAAAATACTATTTTTATTATTAATTTTAATGGGGTGATTTAGATCAATCAGGGTACATAAGTTCAGAGAAAACATCTCCAGGTTATTTTGACATTTGATTATGTTGCATACCCATCACCCAAAGTAAAAAAAAAAAAATTTTTTTAAAAGGACAATGAATAACATTAAGTTCTTTGCCATAACAGAGCCAGCAAACCACTGAGTGATACAAAGATTTTACTAGTCATGCCTTATCTTTCAAGATACTATAAAAAGTTCTCTTAAAGGAACTGTTGTTAGCCTGACCTGTGGTAGCGCAGTGGATAAAGCGTCGACCTGGGAACACTGAGGTCTCCAGTTCAAAACCCTGTACTGATCTGGTCAAGGCACATATGGGAGTTGATGCTTCCAGCTCCTCCCCCCTTTCTCTCTTTCTCTCTCTCTCTTTCCCACTCTGTGTCTCCTCTCTAAAATGAATAAAATAAAAAGAGAGAGAGAGAGAGAGAGAGAGAGAGAGAGAAAGGAACTGTTGTTAAAGTCCTTCTTAAACCTCCTCCCTCTAAAAATGAAATTAATCTCACTGATGATATCCCGTAGCAACCTATAAACTTCTGGCTTCAGTTTCTTGATTGTAGTAGCTTATTTGTGAATGATTTTATGATATTTGTGTGTGTTAGAATTTTTGGAATTTATTTATTTTTTGATTGATTTTAGAGACAGAGAGAGGGAGGGACAGGAAGAGAGAGAGGGAGGGAAGAAGGGAGGAAAGAAGGGAGAGATTGATTTTTGTTGTTCCTCTTAGTTATGCATTCATTGGTCACTATCCATACCTGCCCACATTGGGGTTCAAACGTGCAACCTTGGTGTTTTGGGATGGAGCTCTAACCTACTGAGTGACTGGCCAGGGCTGGAACTTTTGTAATTTAATCCCAGAATTTTAACTTCCTGTAGAGAAACTGCTTCTTCAGTTGTTGATTGTTATTGTTGGAATTCTTGTAATTCAATGGCAGAATTTTAACTTCCTATATATAAGCTGCTTCTTTAGTTGTTATTGTTACATTGTTGTGTGTGTGTGTGTGTGTGTGTGTGTGTGACAGAGAAAGAGAGACAGAGAGAGGAACAGATAGGGACAGACAGAAAGGGAGAGAGATGAGAAGCATCAATTCTTTGTTTTGGCACTTTAGTTGTTCATTGACTGCTTTCTCATATGTGACTTGATGGGGGTGGGGGGTACTTCAGCAGAGCAAGAGACCCCTTGCTTAAGCAAGCCACCTTGGGCTCAAACCAATGACTTTGGGCTTCAAGCCAGTGACCATGGGGTCATGTCTATGATCCCACACTCAAGCTGATGACCCTATGCTCAAGCTGGTGAACCTGTGCTCAAGCCAGATGAGCCCACACTCAAGCCGGTGATGTTGGGGTTTTGAATCTGGGTTCCCTGCGTCCCAGCCCAACAATGTATCCACTGCTCCATCACTGTTCAGGAAAAAAAAAACTATATTGTTTTGATTAAAACAACCATTTACTGTTGAGAATATATACCTTCTCTGCTAAACTTTTTATTTAGGGGTTTATAAGAAATAAGTGTTTTCAGAGATGTCATCATTGGGACAGTATCAAGCATATATCCGGAGTACCCTGGACAATGGCATGTTAGGAATAGCTGTACTTTTCTTTCAACAGTAGAGCAATCCTCCCACACTGTAATTTATTCTCATATATGTTTCTTCAAATCTGTAGCAATATTTTCTAAGCCTCTTCCCATTGTTTGCTGACAAATGAATGTATTTTATTTTGCAGTTATATTTTCATATTTTAACTTTTGTTTGTTTATATTTCTGTTTTAATCTTTCCAGAAATTACCAATGTTTCCTCAGTGCTATGTGGATTTTGGTCCTCTGGCATTAAATTTACCATTAAGTTTAGTAACAAAGTATTTGATAATCTCTTATTTCTAAACATCATTGAAAAAAATATCTTATAGGTGTTTAATAAATCTAGATGTTCTGAACACCTAATTTTTAAATGTTCCCTGATTGTGATGGCACTGGGGAGAGAGACTTCAGTGAGCCAAAGTCCTTCATTGTTCTTGACCTCACAGGTTTCTTATCTCATGGGGAAACAGCCAAATAAACCTTAAATATCATGTGAAGAGAACAACTCAGTGCCTGACCAGGTGGTGGCGCAGTGGATAGAGCGTTGGACTGGGACACAGAGGACCCAGGTTTGAAACCCTGAGGTTGCCAGCTTGAGTGTGGGGTCATAGACATGACCCCATTGTCACTGGCTTGAGCCCAAGGTCACTGGTTGAGCAAGGGGTCACTCGCTCTACTGTACCCCCCCCCCCAGTCAAAGGCACATATGAGAAAGCAACTAAGGAGCCACAACAAAGAGTTGATCCTTCTCATCTCTCTCCCTTCCTGTTTGTCTGTCCCTATCTGTCCCTCTCTCTCTGTCTCTGTCAGAAAAATAAATAAAAAAGCAAGAACAACTTAGGGATATACGTTAGTGGCACCCATAACTAGCTTATATGAAGTATGGGAAGGCTTCTCCAAATAGGTGACATAAATTTAGACCTAGAGATAAATGGGAGTTAGATGAAGGGAGTTGGGAAAGGGTGGGAAGAGTCTTCCAGAACGAGGGACAGCAGTGTGAAGACCTGAAAGCAAAAGTGATCTGCTCTCATTCAAAGAATAATTTTTTTTTCTCATGTGTGCCTTGACTGGGGGGTTAGAGCAGAGCAAGTAACCCCTTGCTGAAGCCAGTGACCTTGGGCTCAAGCCAGTGACCTTTGGACTCAAGCCAGCAACCATGGGGTCATGTCTATGATTCGACGCTCAAGCCAGCGACCCCACGCTCAAGCTTGTGAGCCTGTGTTCAAGCTGTTTGAGCCTGCGCTCAAGCCGGTGACCTTGGGGTTTCGTAGCTTTGTCCTTCATGTCTCAGTCTGATGCTCTATCCACTGTGCCACTGCCTGGTCAGGCTTAAAGAACAAAATTTTTGTCCAGTAAGCCTGGATCTTGGAATGTGAGGAGGGAGAAGAAAGGGATGTGGACAGACAAATGGGTTGAATCATGGAGAGCCTTCTAAGTCACTTTATTGAGTCTGGACCTTTTCTAAGGACACTAAGGAGATATGAGAAGGTTGAGCAGAAGGCTGAGAAGGTATATATATTTTTCTTTTTTTTTTAATTTCTTTTTATTTATTCATTTTAGAGAGGAGACACAGAGAGAGAGAGAGAGAGAGAGAGAGAGAGAGAGAGAGAAAGGGGGGAGGAGCTAGAAGCATCAACTCCCATACGTGCCTTGACCAGACCAGTGCAGGGTTTTGAACTGGCGACCTCAGTGTTCCCAGGTTGACGCTTTATCCACTGTGCCACCACAGGTCAGGCTATATTTTTCTTTTATAAGGATTTTATTTATTGATTTTACAGAGAGAGGGGGGAGGGGAGCAAGAAGTATCAACTCATAACTACTTCACTTTAGCTGTTCATTGATTGCTTGTTGTACTTGCCTTGACCAGGGAAGCCCAAGTTTTCAAACTGGTGACCTCAGCATTCTAAGTGGACGCTCTATCCACTGTGCCATCACAGGCCAGACTGACAAGATATCTTTACAAAGATTCTTAGAGTTTTCAGTGTGGAGGATGTTTAAGAAGTTGACCAGGTTGGAGGCGGCGATCAGTAAGTGACCAGTCCCAAACTGAGGTGATAGGTCAGAGGTTGAGTCAAGGTGATGGGCATGGAGAGAACAGATTAGAATCAACAGGTACTTGGGAGGTAGAGTCTACAGACATGATGATGGAGTGGACTGGAAGGAGTAAATGGCGTTAGAGAGTGGTGTCAGTGGGGAGATGGATCTGGCTTGGTATGTGATTGGGCTAAGTTTCCTGGAAACAGGCTCTGGAAATCCACTTGTGAAAGAGGCAGAATTAGGCAGAAGGAAAAATTGACCGACATTGCTATGGAGACCTAGACCTCAGCCAGTTTACAAGGAAATCTGGAGCTTGGTTTGCCATTCAGAAATGGCCTAAATTCACAGTGGATAAAGTGTCGATCTGGAACACTGAGATCGCTGGTTCGAAACCCTGGGCTAGCCTGGTCAAGGTACATATGGGAGTTGATGCTTCCTGCTCCTCCCTTCTCTCTCTCTCCCCTCTAAAATGAATAATAATAATAATAAATTAAAGAGAGAAATGGTCCAAATTAAGGCATGAAGGCCAAGCATTAGAATCTCTACATCAGACAGATATTGCCTACTCCCTGGGAAGGGGTGTAAACTTCAGCAAGGCAATTCCCAACAACTGACACAAGATAGTAGCCAAGGCAATTTGCAGGGAGGGGCTCAGCTGTGAGTAGTCAGAGGCTAATAGTCTCAGCAACTAGGGCTTGGGGGTGTACACCCTGAACAGAGGTCTTAGACAAAACACTGCAGTATCCCACTACAGGGCCAAACGATTTTATGTTTATTTATTATGAATTTATTTATTGGTTTTAGAGAGAGAGGAAAGGAGAGAGAGAGACAGAAACATCAATCTGTTCCTGTATGTGCCCTGACCAGGGATTGAACCCACAACCGTTGCATGTTGGGACAACATTCCAACCAACCGAATGAGCAGGCCTGGGCCTTCTTGTTTACTTTACTAAAGGAAAGCCTTTAGGGTCCTGTTGGTTTATTATCCATTCCTTAGTCCACAAATAACTAGTTAATTTTAACTATGGGCTGTGCAAGGCATTGTGCTAACTGGTGGAGATGGTAGGGGTTCTGGGGGCAGGTGCAAAGCTGAAGCATAGTGCCCAGGTATCCTCTGTACTGCAGGGGACCAATGCGATTCATTCGCAGGTGGAACTGAGTCCCCATTTCCTATGTGTTCCTTTTTCCTCCTTGAAGGATAAGCCTGAATGTCTTTCCTTTCCTCTGATACCTTTCTAGCTCTCTCTTCCCCTCCTCTTGGACTTGAATGAGTAAGAAACAAGCCCAAACACCAGTTCTTTTCGAAGAAAACCAGGCACAATATACAAGTTACAGAGGATTAAGGAACCTTACAAAATTCTCAACAGGCTTTGTCCTTCGGTCCACAGTTGCTGAAGAATCCTTTGCTGGTCTCCCAAACACCATATTTTCTGGTTCTTCTGTGATTCTTTTTTGTGAGGTGGGTGCAGTGGTGAGGCAGGAAGGGAGAAAGATGAGAAGTATCAACTTCTAGTTGTGTCACTTTAGTTCATTGATTGCTTCTCCTATATGCCTTGACTGGGGACCTTAGGCTGAGCCAGTGACCTTTGGCTTCAAGCCAGCAACCTTTGGGCTCAAGCCAGCAATCATGGGATCATGTCTGTGATCCCACGCTCAAGCTGGTGAACCCTTGCTCAAGCTGGATGAGCCCACGCTCAAGCTGGTGACCATGGGTTTTTGAACATGGGTCCTCAGCTTCCCAGGTTGATACCCTATCCACTGCACTACCACTGGTCAGTCTCTTCTGTGATTCTTTAACGTCCATAAAACAACACTTTCCTTGGTTCCTGCCCTTCTTGTTTGTTGCACAAGACTGCCTTTCAAGCATTTAGGTTTAAAGAGACAGTAGGAGATAAAGAATTGTGGACCCATCCAGTAGCCAGCATGTAGGATGTCATCAAGATTTGCCCAACATTGCACAGCTAAAGCAATTAAATGAGGAGACCATAGACTGAGGCGGCTCTGATGCTGTGGTGACCTCCCTAAAATACCTCTAGATTACAAAATCAAAATGCTAAGGACAACCATTCACCAATAGCCAGCTAGGCTTTAAGCTACAGCCAATAAAATAATTTCCTTTCTTTGTTTCTGAGCCCTCTCTACGTCATTCATTCCGTGACTTCTGTAGGTGGAATGCTCCTGACCACTTCCGATTTGGCAATGCTGGATTAGCAGAGATTTTTGCTCTAATAAACTCATAACATTTTTAATATGCTCAGTTTATCTTTTTAACAGAGCACAACCCCCATCCCTTCAGATGTCTGAGTAAAAGGGCTTTGCAGGCATTTCCAAGCTAAGGTTCAGGAACAGGGAGGAGTCTTTGCCACAGAAAATCTATTTCTGAAGTCAGTTAACAAAGAATAAGGGAAATCCTTTCTTAGACCTCCCCTTGGTTTATTTCTTTTAGGCGAATAACAATTTAAAAATGGTTGTTTCTTTCAAGAGTATGATTTTTGAAAATACAAAAAAAAAATCTTGATTCTACTACTATTTTGATGTTAAACATAAAAGATTGTCTCCCCCCACCCCCTTTTATTTGCTGGCCAACTCAGCTAAAGACCTTTATAATTCTAGTGTCGAACAGTATAATAACTCCTTTAAAAACATGTCAACAAATTGAACATTAATATTAAACTCTGTATAAATGTCTAGGCCTAGCTTAGTTTTGAACTAAAAACATGTAGCTCAAGTCACAGGGCTGGCCGCTGAGGTGTGCTTTGCAAGGACTTTCGATGGTGAGATAAAACGCTTTGCTTTGCTTTTTGTTTTTCCACTCCTTTCCCTCAAGGAACGCACCTTTGTGTGCTCTGCTTAACAAAGGAATCTCCCAGTTTCATAGTGGAATTGGGAGGGGGGGGGGATATGATGCGTAGACCGACATCTATATGTGCCTGCAAAGCTGGCTTCAAACCACAAAAGGATTAAAAAAAACAAAAACACAAAAACTGGGATTTTGCAATACACTGATTGGAGGACAAACTCAGACATGGAGAGTTAGCAATGAAAACAGCAACAACCAAATCCGAAAGGGTTTGGAATTCCTTGAGTTTCTACTGGGTGTAACAGTAATATGATTCCTTTGTTCTGTCTTTTCTTATCTTCAGCACTCAAATAATAGCTTATTTCATTCTTGCAGGAGAGCTACTTCTATTGTTGCCCAGAGCAGAATGGTGCCCAAGATAGCCTTACATATGTAGAATAATAGAAAGAACGTTTGTACTTATTTTTTGGGAAGGGGGTAGTGTCATTAAAAAAAGAACAAAAAAATAAAATCTTACACTAAAATTTGTTTTTTCTGCTGTGAAATTGAGTGATGTCATCAAATGGACTAAGATGGGTGCTTTGCTTTTAACTATTGGTTTACCTGGAAGTGGGGTTTCTTTGAAATCCTTTTTGTAAAAGCAGAACTGTGATAATTTGCAAGAAATTATCTTTCACTTTGCGTTGTTTATAGTTTTTAAAAGCACATGCAAATGTTATCTGTTGCAGTACAAATGATGAATTGTGCTTTCGAACTAATTTCCTCCAGCTGAGGCTTGACCAAAACACTGGGCATTGTACAAAAGCTCTGCTCAAAAAGTATTTGGCATCCTGAAGCCACGAGGCAGTTGTACACCCAAGACACTTTATGATAAGCAATCCAGACTTTAGTGCAATTCTAACCAGTCAAGCACTGCTGTGCTGTGCTTTCAACTCTTAAGAGAAGGGGATGGGGGAGGGGCAAGAGAGCATTTGAAGTAAACAAAGATTTCAAATCTAGGAAAACGAGGATTTACTCTGGTATGTATATTATGAAATTCCACGTATTGTATGTGTAGCGTTATCAAGATTTCCGATAAGCAGGTCTTTGGATACTTTTCAATGCATGTAATGTTTTCACATGCATATTAATAAGGGCCCATTTTTGGGAGAAGAAAAGGCCTCCTTTTAAATGAAATCAAGCCCAGGTAAAGTTGAAACTCAACCCCACAGAGTACTGGCATCGTTTTCAGGCTCAAAGAAGATGAGTTTCAATTTCATCATCCTATAACACCGATAAATGTGAGGCCGTGGCTGGCAAAATTTGCAGATTACATAGGTCTTACTAAACATAGGGAAATACGTGTCCCAATTTATATGCAGCCTCAAACAATTTGCTGTTTGAAATGAAAGACCAACAACTCTTCCGTGAGACAATCACTTGGTTCATTTACATGAAAAGCCTTAAATAGCAAAAATGCTACTTCAATTTACATCATACAGTGTCCCCATAACGGAGAACAATGGCTTCCTCAATGGAAGTTAATGCAAAGGAGAGGCATGCTGAGATTTAAAAAAAAACAACTTCCCAGCACTTTGTAAATATGAACCACTTAATCTAATTGAAAATAAAACACACACAAAAAAACCCTTCCTAGACTGGGAGTTTTTACTGCAACAGAAGTGAGCCTTCTGAAGAGGTAATGGTGACATTTTTTTCAGATCCTTCTATTTTGTGCTATTTCTAGGGTATACACTATTAGCTTGACAAGGGGTTTCTTTCCTTTTAAAAGACCACCCCATTGAGTGCAGGTCTACGAACCATGTAGGAACCAGGACACAGGGCTGGATAAATAGTGTAGGGATGTGGTGGTAATATATTGTCTCTGTCCCATGTGTTGATGATTATTACACTTTTGTGGGCTTTACATATACATATGTATCCTTTTGTGTTCTGTAGGCTATGACCACCTGCTGTATGCACACTACTTGTTTGTTACCTTTGTAACCCTTCTTGAATTTAAAGACCTAGCCATTACATTTTGTTTACTCAATATCATTACCCATTAAAAAACAACAAAAAATGCAAAACGACATGAACTGAACATGCCATGTTTCAATTTGGCCCCAGTGGCTTTTTCTCTGAAAGCAAAACGAGTGTCTTTTACACCAGGGCTTTCTCCCCACCCCAGGGGGTGTCTTCCATTCTTTTGTGGCTCAGTTTAAGGCTAAAAGGGCTCCAAACCACCAACTAAACTGCAGAGAGCCCCTTCTTCCACCTCCGGGGAGAACTTCAGATTGAATTTATCTGAAGATAGCGTGCTCTCTTCTTACTTATTTGCCACCATTACGAAGACAACAAACACCACCTTGGCTTCAAGATCCTGGGTAGAGGCTCACGGTCTTTTTCAACCATCTTTGGCGAGGCCTTGCTTCCTTCCACTCGAGTAAGTTGCGGCTTGGGGCTATGGAAAGGACTGGGTGAGAGTCTGAAATGTTTGAAAAAAAAGCAGCGCTCCCTCCATCCCCTCACCACCACCACCACCACCAGCAGCACCACCACCACCACCCCGCTCTCCGGGGCGAAGCTGCAATCCAGCAGCCCCAGATGGGCAAGACGTGGCAGGTCTGCGGGGCTCCTCTCGCACCCGCCGCGCCGGCACCGGCACGGGCCCCAGCCCCAGCCCGGCCGGCGGACAGGCCGCGGGGCTCTGCGCTCCCGAACCTCCCTTCCCCCACCGGCCGCCCCCTCCCCCTCTCCCGCGCTCCCTTTTGTTTGCTCGCCACGGCCCGAGCCGAGCCGCCACCACCGGGCCCGCACCCGCATCCGCACCCCCAGCGTAGGCCCCGGCGTGGCGGGCCGCCCCTGTCACCGCTGCCACCGCGGCGCGGCCTAGAGTGCGGGGCCCGGGCCCGGCCGGGCGCACGGCGAGGCCGCTGCGGCGGTGGCGGGGCGGCCCGGGAGGCGGCGGCAGCGGCGCGGCGAGGCCGCTCCACCGCACACGCACACACAGACCCTGGCAGCGGGAATGCAGATGACACGCCCGTAACATGGAAGCCGCCGCCGCCGCCGCCGCTACGACGACAGCAGCAGCCAGCGCAGCAGCAGCCGGCGGCGCCGCGCTGAACAAAGGTCATCCGAGCCGCGGCCCAGACGCCCGGGCTTGACCGCTGCGAAGGCCAACCCGGGAAGGGGGTGGGTGTGCGCCTGGGGGCGGGGGCCGGGCGGGCGGTGAGGGGCGCTGGGCCGGGGCGCGGGTGGGCTCTGGGCCGAGCTGCGGGCGCGGCCCCTCGTGCCACCCTGCGCTTGGGGTGAGCGCGTGAGGCTCAGGCACTGTCCCACCCCGGTGAGGTGGACTGCAGTGGCCTGTCCCACCCCGGCCATGGGGACAGCTGGACTTCACGCCCGTCCAGCTTCCTTGGGGGGGGGGCAAGGAGCAGCCGGTGTCGCTAGGCCCCGCAGGTTTAGAGAGGGGGGCCACGTGAGCGCAGGACCCCCTCATCCCCCTCCAGCGTTGCCCTCGGGAGAGGGTTCTGAAAGGCCTCTGTGCCCCTTCCCCACTGGCCTTTCCTTTGCCCCCCATCCCCACCCACCCCAGGCATCTCTAGTTTTCTGCCCCGAGGTGAAAGGATTTGGACTTCTCCCCCCAGGTGCTTGAAAGAAGAGAAGGTTGGAGGAGGAGGAGACTGGGGGTGGGGGGGTTGCTGGTGGTGGTGACAGGGCTGGGAGAGAGAGAGAGGGACGGGAGGAGGGGGCTGGGTGGGGTGGGGGTGACAGGCAGAGAGGAGCCTGGTCAACAAGCCAGCAGCACTCAGCCAGGAGGCCGAGGCCGGCTCCCGCAGCCGACGCATCCAGTGTGAGCAGACACATAGATTGCTTTCTCGGGGGCTCTTTGTCAGCCACCAACACAGAGAACACACACTGACACACACGTACACAAAGCTCTGAGCCAGGTTGTGGGAGGTAAGTGGGGAAAGGAGAAGGAGGGGGCAACAGTGTCTGCGGTGGGCTTTAGGGTGGAGGCGCGGGGGGATGGGCCCCGAGGGGCATTGGGGTGCTTGTGACCTGGGCATTTCCAAGACTGTATGCTTGTGTGGTGGTGGGGGGACACACGATGACCTTTCCTTCCTCAGAAAGACCTAAAAGGTAAAAGCAACCCCCAGCGAGATCCCCCTGTGCTGATGATTTTAAGGGACTTGTTGGCAACTCAGCGAGGGTTGCCATAGCTTTTTTATGTAGGGTGACCAGAACCGGCTGAAACTGGTTTGAGGCAGATCAGCTCCTGAACACAATGCAGTCACTGAGCTACTACAGTGGGATAGCAGCTTCCTCCCTTCATGGCAGCCAAAAGCAGAGGAGCTTGCAGGAAGGTACCATCCCAACACAGTATGTGAATGCACACTTAGACACCACACAGCACTGGTATGTGACTAATGGAGTCCTGAAAGAGTCTGTGTAGAGAAGATGGGGAAAATGTGCAGGTTTGCAAGGTCTGAGATTACTTGAGCTTTTCCTGCCTTTTTCTTTTGCTTAAGGGATGGACAAGGAGCTGAGATTTATGACCCTTATTAAAGAAAAAGAAATGTGACTTGCTAGGGTGGGACACTTGGTTTATGCAGTCTCTCTCCTCTCTTTCTCTGTTTTTAACAAAACCAAACCAAAATGAACTGATGGGTTTGTAATGGTAGTTTGTTGCTGGAGATTGCTACTTTGCATGCTTTTTTTCTTTTTCTCTTGCAGGGTATGTTCTGTTTTGTGCTTTTCCTTTTAGAAGCTACTAAAGGGTGTTGGGGATACTTCTATTATGAAGGCCAAAAGGTAACAGTATTGTTCTAGGAAATGAACATAAATGCTTTCCAGTGATGCTGTAAGGCATACATGCTGTCTTTTTTTTTTCCCTTGTAGGCCTGTTGACTGGGGCTGCTTTTAACCCTTTCATGTATGCAGAGAATGCAACTGTGTGACAGTAACTGAACCCTGGTCCAAAGTCTTTCCCAAAGGTCAAGGTTCAAAAGGTGAGAAATGATATTTTGAGCATGAATTTAAGTATTTATTTGAAGATCCATTCAGACACAGCCTGCTCAGTGGTTTGGTACCCCGGAGCTAATACTGGGTTTGTAGGGGAGAAGAAATACTCTTAACGTTATTCATGTTTAATGGGATTAGAGTGATTTTATGATGGTATTTCTATCCAGGCAAAAATCAGAGTGACTTAATTAAGTCGCATGTGTCTAGTCATTTAGAAGATTCAGGCCTGGAAAGAAGCAGGTTTAGAGGATGGTAGGAGGCAGGGCCTTGTGGAGAATGCACTGTTTTGCATAAGACTAAAGCAGTACCCATGTAGCATTTCCCCGATGATAACAAAAAAATAAAGGAAGGACTGAAGGACTTCGCCAGATAGAGGCAGCCTCACCACCTTGCTGGGATCTGCCTTTTGTTCATTCATCACCTTTCTTTTACCTTGCTGTCTGTGTTAACCCGAAAAGTTTTTCACTCCTTTTTCAAGTGGTGGAATGGCTTTTATTGATTTTGGGGGTTGTTGACGGTGAGTTTGCCATTGGATTATTTGTGGCATAAATTTTAATGTGGTCTCCTAATGCAGTACCAGGAGGAAGGTGGGCCATCTGGCTTCCTCTGTGCAAAGATGCCTGCTAGCTCAAAGCTTTCGAGCAGTGGATAGCAGAAAATGTCTCCTGCCTTCAGAGGTTGCAGTTAGATTTGAGCTGGCATTTTTGTGCACACCCCAGAAACAGAGGTTTTGGAGCTGAGAGAAGAAAGCAGTAATGAGGATAGCCAAGTGACGAACAAAGGCAGGGAGGGCTTATGAGGCAACACTAAATATTTTGCCTTGAGGTTCCTTGTGGAAAGAACTTCTACTTCCCCAAACAGGAAGCCAGCAGCAGCTCCAGAATCCCATCCAATATGATGTCACCAACAGATAGAACTGGTGCTGTCGTCTGATGTGGTAGAAGTACAGTCCAGAGGAGCCCCATACAAGGCATGATTGAAAATAAATTTCTACCCTACTTTGAAGAGGGTATTTTGTTCCTCTTCTCGGTCAGCAGAACAGAGTCTTTTCAGAAATGCCGAGGACCTTAGAATTGGTTGTGCTGCTGGCAGTGGGTGGGCAGAGGCTCTGCCCTGGAGGGTGTCAAGTATGCGAGGGTTTTTGTTGTTCAGAAAATTTTCTCGTAGGATTGCAGAGCATCCAGAGTCTGAGAAAACTGGCAAAGGGAAACAGGAGTGCATGGTTTAGGATACTTTGTGCAGTATTTAATAGAGATAAATGTAATCTCGGACTGCAATACCAGTAAATAGCTTACGTGATGGAGCAAGATTCTTGACAAAGCGCTGTGCTGAAATTGGTTTTCAGTTCTACAGCGTTGTGAACTGCCAGAGATGGTGTGTCTGAGTGTGGGCAGAAATTGCTTGCAAAGCAGATCCCGGTCCATGTTGAATGGTATGCTGCTCCTGCTTTTTTTGGTGCCAACTAAAACTCAGATGGCTAATATGATAAACCTTAATTAGCTTGATACAATAAGCTGTTTTATAATTTAGTCCTGCACTCCTGTCTTTGGAAAACCAGTGATTTTTTTAATTTAACTTTGACAGCTCACCCCTTGCAGGGACTCTTCCTTGATAATATGTTTTAAAAGCCCTTTTTGTAAAACACTGCCTGTCACAGAATGTTCTGGTTTACTCTTTCTCTGTGGTTTTTAGCTTTGTTCCTCCCCTCCCCCAGAAGGCCCCTGGAAAACAGCATTTGCTTTGCATTTAGGCTGGTCTTTCCAGCGGCAGATGCAGGGTGAGGGCTGGAGAGCTGGTTCTCCAAGGCTGCAGGCTGGCAGCTCATCTGGGCTGAGGTCCGTCTCAGGTGGCGAGCTCAAGCTGTGAGGTGTAATAGTGTGGCAGCCCAGGTTCCCCTGGGAGAGGATCCGAGTTTTCTGGGCTTGGGAATGGGAATGTGAGTATGGAGAACAGCAACGTTAGCATTCTCTTTCCTGGAAGAGCCAGGAGGGAACAGGGTGGCGCCCACATTTGGGGCCTGGGCCTATGTGTTGCTGTCCCTGTGGCCTTGGAGGCAACCACACCTGGAGCCCAGCCCCCGGCATGGCATCAGGAGCCCAGCCCCGTGTCGGGATTGCCTGCAGCCGTCCACGAGGCCCGCAGTCCCGTCTAGAGGAGGAATGTGTGGGTTTGGCTGAAGAGGATACCCTCGAAAGATACTGTCACTGGGTGTTGAACCTATGCCTATTTTTGTCATTTGCCCACTTAGAATAATTTTTCTCCATGCTAAAGAACATTGGGTCCAGGGCTTTCAGACCTCAGACTCCTGGTTCAGAATGACCCTGCTATCTTTTTCCCCCTCTTTTTGTCACATCCCCTCTTTTGTCACAAAGAGATTCCCTGCCTTCACTCACCTTGACTCCTTTTTAAATAAGGAGGGTCCAGGAAGGAGGCCGTCAACAATGGAGTTTTCTGCTTATACCTTTAACCAGGATGGGTTAGAATTTTAGTATTTCTAGTCTCAACTCCTTTATTTCCTCCCTTGAAATACTTTCTTGGGCATTGTTATGGGGTGTTGCTGTGGGCTACAGACTCTACCCAGCAGATTCTGTTGATTTGGAGTAACCTTACCCATATCCTTGGTAGAACCCCCCTTGGCTGTGTGCAGCTGGAGCAGAGGTTGCCAGTACAAGGGAAACGAAGTATCTGGAAAAGATCTGGGCTCCTCTGTTCCGCCAATATTTCTTCCTAACCAATACAATTCAGTAACATCAAAACAGCAGCCACATTAAATGGTAAAGGAAATCCATACCTTTGTGAAATTGTATTTAGGGGATGATCTTTAACCAAGCCATGATTAAATAATTTAAAGATATTTTAAACTTATTTTTATTTTTTATTTGTTTTGAGAGAGGGGGCGGAAGAGAGGGAGGGGAGAGTGAAAAGTGTCATCCCATCGTTGCTGCCCTTGTGTTGTTCATTGATTGCTTCTCGGTAGGTGTGTCTTGAGGGCAGGGGGTGGTGTCTTAAGCCCAACCCGTTACCCCTTGCTCAAGCCAGTGACCTTGGGCTTCAAACCAGCCAACTTTGGGCTCAAGCCAGAGACCTCGGGATCATACTGATTATCCCACACTCAAGCTGCCGAGCCCGCACTCAAGCCAGCGACCTTGGGGTTTCCAACATGGGACTTCAGCATTCCAGGTCAGTGCTCTACCGGCTGCATGACCATGGGTCAGGCATTTTTTTTTTAATTTTTAAATTTACACATTGTAAAATTTACTCGGTGGTGTACAGCTCTCTAGGTTTGACAGGTGTATAGTACTGGGTATCCACCACCACTATCCGTAGTAGGGAATAGTTCCATCACCCCCAAGACTGTCCTCTGGCTGGCCCTTTGTTGTCAGACTTCTGATCCCTGGCATCCGCTGATTTGTTCTGTTTCTGTATCTGTGTTTTCTTCTGGAATATTGTACAAATTGCTGCTTTCACTTAGCAAAGTACATTTAAGATTTATCCGTATTACTGTGTATCCATACTTGGTTCTTCTTTATTGCCAAGTTGTAGACCACTGTATGGATGTACCTCAGTTTTCTTTTTCTTTAAAGATTTTATTTATTGGTTTTAGAGAGAGGAGAGAGAAATAGAGGGGGTGGGAGGAATAAGAAGCATCAAGTCATAGTAATTGCTTCTCGTATGTGCCTTGACCAGCCGAGCCCGGGATTTCGAACCAGCAACCTCACCATTCCAGGTTGATGCTTTATGTACAGCACCTGCACAGGTCAGGCTGGATGTAGCTGTTTTTTATCCATTCACTGGTTGAAGGACATTATTAGGGTTGTTTCCAGTTCTGGGCGATTGTGAATTAATTGCAGTAAACATTTGCATACAGGTTTTAGTTTCAACATAAGTTGTTATATCTCTTTGGTAAATACTTCAGAGTGGGATGGTGAGGTCCTGTGGTAAGTACATAAGAATTAGAAGTTTGAATGAAAATACATACAAAAAAGAAAAGATCTAGTCTTACCAGCTGCAGTTAAGACTTCTCAAGTAGGAGATTGTAGCGGACATTATCTGAAGACACAAGAGGTAGGACTGTGATAACAGGCCACCCACTAACGGGATGACATGCTTTATAACCCAGAACTAATTGGAATTAGCCAAAAGTGGAAACAAAAAATTGCAAGTGGTAAAAATCTCCTTTATTTCCTGCAGCAATTATTTTTAATCTCTTCAGAAACATTTGGCAGTTTAATTTATACATTTGTCTTCAGGTTCAGTAAAATGCTAAACAAGAATATAATCAGAATTTTGGAAAGGGGTACCAAAGATCTTTGTTGAAATCTTAGTTGTGCAAGCAGTTATAATTTGTCTTTAATTTATTGACTGCCAAAATATTGGTGGTGTTTTAATATTTGAAGTTATTATTCAGTTTGTATGCCTTTTAAGGACGTGAAAATATTTAAGCAATATCAAAGCAAAGAAGTAGGTAGAATTTTGGAGGCAGATTTTTTTTTTTTTTGAGGTAAAATAGTGTTCAGGATCGGGAAGAACAAATAGACGAGGTGATGGTGTTGTAGAGGGAGAGGGCCCAGGGGAGTTGGAACCGATGTTAAGTTGGGGGTTCTTTTTCATCTATTTAACTAATATTTACTGAGTGTTGACTAGGTAGCACATGTTGTGCTAGGCACTGGTAGGACTGGAGGGAAGGGAAGTCAGGGAAAAATGAGTGGGATGTAGATGTAACCTGCAGATGCTATGACGGGAATGTGAATGGGCCTCAGTGCCATGTGTCCAGAGTGGAGCCCTGGAAGAGGTGGTTTCTGAGCTGAACAGTGAAAGTCCAGTAAGGTGGAAGAAGACTGGACCTGGAGTGGTGAACACACAGTGCAACATAACAGATGATGTATTACAGAATCGTACACGTGAAAACCTATACAATTGATTAACCAATGTCACCCCAATAAGTCCAGTTAGAAAAAAGAAAAGATTATGCCAGGTAGGCAAAGACTTGGGGAAAGGAGGCGAGTCCGGAAGACCAGCGTGTGAAAGGGCACTGAGGGTGCGTGGCTTGGCACGTGGGGGAGCAGAAGCAGCTGAAGAGGCAGGCAAGGGCCAGACTTCTGAAGGTCATTCTGTATTGTCCATTTGAGTGCGGACTTCCTTGTGTAGGCAGTATAGGCAGAAAGACTTAACCTCTAATGACAAAGGTCCAGCAGTAATCCCCAGGAGGCTGGAATGGAGGTTGTTCAGACTGGAAGTAAGGAGGTCAAATGATGAGAACAATGCAGAATCCGGGAGGGAAGCCCAGGGCCTGAACCAAGGCGTTGCCGTGGGGATGAAGTGGTAGGTGGTGACCGCTTCAGAGGGCTGCCCTGTGTATGGTGGTATCTGATGAGATGTTGGGAGTGGTGAAAGGGGGGAGGTTTCTTAATGCTGATTGTTTCTGGTCTTTTGAGATCCTGAATTTAGAAGGCTGAGTAGATTTGGAGGATGGAGGTGTGGAGGGGTTGGTTGATAACAGTGAGTTCAAGTTTGGGTTGAGTTGCCTGGAGGGGTGTCCTTTGTCTCCCATGTTTGGGTTAGAGATTTAGATTGGGAGGAATTAGCATAGACCAGATGATAGCGGAAAAGATGGGAAAAGAGTTGAGTTTGGGGTCCCATATGATAATGATTTATTTAGTAACAACCATAGTGAAGTATGGGGGTGGCTGAAGAACTTAAGATGCATGCTTTAGGAAGCTGGAGGACCAGATGTTCCTAGAAAGGCAGCAAATATTAGTAGCTAAGACCTGCGGGCACTGCAGACCTTGATGGTGGGCCTTTCTGTAGGTTACATCATTTATATTGAAACTGTGGGATGAACTGTGTACTCTTATCCTCATGGTATCTGCTGATGGGGAAACTGAGGCGAAGATCCTGGCCAGGGTCTGCCAGCTCATAAATGGTAGTAGAGGCAGACTTTGAAACCTATTCCTTACCACCATGCTATCCTGCTCTGAGGGAGCACATTGGTGGGCGTGGGGGAACCATGGAAGGTGTTTTGAGGTGTGGAGGCAAGAGGGAGAAGCAGGGGAGGGCACAGGTGAGTGCTAGGCAGCACTGATGATGGTCAGTTTCCAAGTGGCAGATGGTTGAGGCGAAACTATGTAATGGAGACATTTGAGTCCCGTAAGGGACCTTGTAATTAGCCAGATTTCCCTGACTTGAGTCATCCAGAGAGATAACCTGTATCTACACCTGAGACGTGCTGGAAATAGCGTGTTGAAAAGACATTTTTATTGGGACTAGGATGAGGATACAAACTAGAAGGAAAAAGGAACAAAGAGATTTTTAAAAAATTATTCTTTGAAAGGGACAAGAAAATTGAAGTAAATTGAAAGTGGTGTTGAGAAAAATCTTTTGTTCCAACAATAAACAAACACGGTTTAAATTAATTCCGGGGATCATCCTCCACAGACGAGAAGTTCTACATTCTGTTTAAGAAAGAGGCATGTGCGCACATTCTGCTTAATCTAACCCAGGAGACTGAAAGAAGGAATTTTCCCGCAAACTTGGTGGCCTTGTTAGCTGTCCCCAAGTATTCCCTACTAAGTAGTTGCCTCTAGTTGGTGGTGCTTAGGGACAGAAAATGCAGGCTTGGGGTGGTTTTGTCTTCAGTCAAATGTTGTTACAACTTTGCATATTTAGAGATCCCACGCCTCTAGAAGGATTCATAGAAACCTGAAAACATAAAGTCAAGGTGGTTTAGTTCTTGACTGTTTTCTCAATTCAGTCTTTTCCATTTGGAAACATAAACTCTAGCTTTTCCCGAAGGCTGACTCAGAGTCCAGTAATGGGTATTGATTTTGATAATTTTTATGGATCTGAATGGTAAGAATTAGATGGCTGAAAAACTTAACTAGGTTAGAAAATTCCAGTATTTACAGGGCTTGCCTCCTTTTCCACAGTGAGCCCGTCCGTAATGGTGTGGAGCAGAAGGGGTCATCCAGCAGTTCATAGTAGGTTTGGAACTAGAACCCAGCACTCTGGGCTCCTGGTCTAAGACTGTTGCATCGTTACTTTCACTCTGCCTTCCAAAATTTTATCAGTGGTGTTTTGATGGTACATAATTCAGCTCATGTTTATAATCCGTATTATATCGTGTGAACCTGAAATACTGAGTTATTCCAATGAAACCTCATGCAGGTCCTTAACACTTTTGCTGATTTAACGTAGCCAGAGTGGGAGAGGTAATTTGAGGTTTGTAGCCTGAGAACTGATTATGCCTAGTGGTGTAGTTAAATCTGGGGGGTAAGGCCGTGGAGATTTTCAGTTGTCTTTGCCTTACCCCTCAGTGATATAAAACCTGTATTCTGCCACTGACTAGCTATGGGACCTTAAGCTAGTTACTTAAATTCTATGCTGTTGTTTTTTTTTTTTTTTTTTTGGAGGGCATTTATTAAGATTAAATACATTTAAAAGTACTTACCAGAGTGCCTGGTAAGTGGTCAGCCCTTTGTAAAATCTGAGCTCTTCTGTCTTTTGCAGCCCTCTGTCTTTTGGGAAAGAAAGGGCTTTTGCCCAACTTCCTTCTTTCTGTCTAGGAGTGTGTTTGTCCTTGCCTTTCCTTTGATCTCATTTCTAAGTGGATTTCTTTTGTCCATAAAAACATGTACACTGAGTGGCTCCATCTTGTCTGCAGTTCTTCACTTACAGTGGCCCTGTATTTAAAAGTGGGTGACATGTGGACAGGAGAGTAGCGTACCTGTTCCTACTTGGCTGTATTTTCATTTGTAGGGCGAAAATCTTGCATGAATTTTGTGGTTCTAATCTTGCTTCAGCGGTCTTTGCTTCTAGGAAAATTCAGCCCAATCAGTGAGTGGTTGGAGTCTACGCTGTCTATCATTGTAATTTATGTTGATTGGGGTTTTTAAAAACAAATGACTCGATTATGAAAGTGTGGCCACTTGTCCGATGCCTTGGATCTGTCCCTTCCTCCTGGCACGTTGCTCCCCACATTTGCTTGATAGCGACCAGATGTTCAGATCCTGCATGCTGGGATTTGGTGGTGATAGAAGAGCGACTGGAGAAGGGACCCAAGGGATCTAGGAAGAATTGTTCTGTGTCTAGAATTGCTCTGTCTGGCATGGTAGGCAGCAGGGCTGTTGAGCACTTGGAGTGGGGCTAGTCCTGAGATAAGCTGTAAGCATAAAACACAAGCCGGGTTTTGAAGACTATACAAAAAACAGGCTGTAAAATGTCTCATGAATAGATTGTTACATTGATGACATGTTGGAATGCCATGAGGATGGGAACTGGGAACTCAAGACATCTTGCTGTGTTCCTTACAGGGCCACGTCCTAGGCTGTCACTGTGCGTGTCCCTTGGTAGAACTGTGTTCCCTCTCCTGTGCATATGGCTGTCCCACAGCCTTTGTAGTCCCGTGTCTTCATTAATTATTTTCCCCTTATACACGCTAAAGTTTATTTTTTATTTTTAAATGTTTTTAAAATTACAGTTGACATTCAATATGATCTTGTATTGATTTCAGGTGTACAACGAAGTGGTAAGACAGTCATATGCTTTACAAAGTGCTCCCCTCGATATTTCAGCACCCCTCTGGCACCGTACAGTTATTGGAATATTATTGACTGTCCGTGTCCTTATCTAAACCACTGGGAGACATCACCTCTATTCCTCAGTCCCACTTCTGATTCTCAGAACCAAACATCTCATTGGTCCCAGTCTAATAAGCTGTGGCTTAGAGGGCAGGGTTACTACTAATCCTAAGTGGGTGACAGTTTTCAGTGGGCTTGAGAGATACCCCCTGAGGGTCAGTACAGTAGGAATTATACAAGCAAAAGCAATTAGCCATCTCTAGTGTTAGGGCATTCCTCATTTTATAATGGAATGCCTTCTAGAGAATGTCATTGTAAGAGCAAAAAGGGCTAGCTGCCTTTGTTCAGACATCCTCAAAGCCACTGACTGAGCAAAGGCAGCGAGAAGTGACGTATGTGTTTATTAGCTAAGTGTAACAAGCTGGAGGCAGTGGAAGAGGAGGCTGTCCTTTTATAGAGCACATTCTTGTTCATATATGAAAATGACTTGTGGACTAACTTGGTTTTTTCATTGGTGAGGATGGATTTGCTTTGGTTTGTCCTGTCTTTCATCTGTTCTTATAGCTCAGAGTACAGAATTTCTACACAACTATACTGTTTGGGAATGCGTCTGTAGCTTTGCTTTTGTTCATTATTGTCAGAAAGTAACTTGCCCATAAAGTGAACTGAATTTATGTCCTTAATTTTTATACTGTTTTTTTTTTTTACAAATTATTTTTTAATTATTTTTTGTGACAGAGACAGAGAGAGGGACAGACAGACAGGAAGGGAGAGAGACGAAAAGCATCAATTCCTCCCCTTGTGGCACCTTAGTTGTGCATTGGTTGCTTTCCCACATGTGCCTTGACCGGGAGTTACAGCAGAGCAAGTGACCCCCTTGGGCTCAAACCGGCGACCTCAAGGTTTCGGACAAGAGTCCCCTGCATCCCAGTCCTACACTCTATCCACTGTGCCACGGCCTGGTCAGGCTTATACTGTTTTTATAATGTGCTTACTTGGATTCTAAGGGTGAGGTAGGGGGAAGAAAACAAAAAAGAAAAGGTTGAATCTAAATAGAGGTTTAGATAAGGATAACTTGAGGTGGTGAACAGTTTATAGAAGATGTGCTGTACATTTGCGCACTTGAAACCTGTATAATTTTGTTAACCAGTGTCACCCCCAGTTAATTCAATAAATAAAAAGATAATTACAAAATTAAAAAAAATATTGATTGAGTTTGAGAGAGAGAAACATTGATATGTTGCTCTATCCATTCGTGCATTCATTGTTTGATTTTATTTTTAAAACTTTATTTATTGGTTTTAGAGAGAGGAGAGAGAGAGAAAGGTGGGGGGAGAAGCAGGAAAATATCTTCATATTTGCCTCCTGCATGTGTCTTGACCAGGCAAACCCAAGGCCTCGAACTGGCGACCTCAGCATTCCAGGTCAGCGCTCCATCCATTGCACCACCACAGGTCAGGCCATTGTTTAATTCTGATATGTGACCTGAGCAGGGATCGAACCCACAACCCTGGAGTATTGGGATGATGCTCTAACCAACTGAACTATCTGGCCAGGACAAAAAAGAAGATAATTTAAAAATATTATTTATTCTTTATTATTTTTAAAAATAAAAAAATGGTAAATTTTGAGTAGAATAGTAAAAAAGAAGAGGGACAGAGCTTGGCTAAAAGAGAGAGATGATCCAAGGACGGAGATGGTGGAGAAGTTTAGCACTTGGCACAAGAAGACAAGGAGCAGAGGATGCTGAGCACTGCTTTCTGGCTAGGACAGAGGTCTGGAGCCTGGAAATGGTAGAAACAAGGGAGTCCCAAGGAAGGTTAGCCTAAGGGTGACTTGGTCACCCTAGTAGAGTGTGGCTAAGGAAACAGTCTATTCCTAGCCACTCGTGATTTCTGAGTAGCTAGGTCTCACAGCAGCCCTGACAAGTGGGTAATCTTAGCCCATTTTATGCCTGAGGGATTTGAAGCTCTGAGAGGTGAACAGATATGACAGGGCTAAGTTGCCAGTTGTTGGGGGAGGTGGCATTCATACCTGGAGCTCTCTGATCCTGAAGCCTGGACCTCTTGCTACTTACTCTTGGCTCTTTTATAGTAGCCAAAGTATGTGAACTGTTTTGAGTATAGAAATGGAATCTTTCATCTTTTTTTTCTATTTACTCAAAATCACAAAAACAAGACTTAGCTTTCAGTATTGGTTCCATGAATGCATAGCAAATGCTGAGACACCAGAGGTTGGAAATTTGGCCAGACGGCCAGAGGAATAGTTCTACATAATGTTTAGGGTCTCCTGGGTACATGGATGTATATTTGAGGCCTCTCTTAGGTATATATATCCTTCTGGAAAAAATGCAAATCTGGTTTCTTTGGCCAGTGTTAATTTCAGGAGAGATTAAACACATAGTTCAGCAGCTGAGTAATAATAATTATGCTTTAGTGGTTTTGATGTAGATGACTCACAGAATTTTAAAAAATTTTCTGTTCCTCTAATCTTGAGCATTAGGATATTGTTGACCTCTGTTGGAGTTTCGAATTTAGCTGTAAGTTCTTGGGTTACACGGTACTCTAATTTCAGTTCACTGAGGATAGCACAAATTTGTTCTGCATCTTAGAAGACCTTGCTTGCCTGCCTTTCTACAAGAGGCACTTCAGTTAAGGATGCTCATTAGTATACCCTGTGTGGCTGTGGGGGACAACACCACTCTGATGGCATCTCTCTTATCATCACCTATTTGGGAGCATCAGAGTTGTGGCTTGATGTGTATGGGCTCTCTGTGTGTTTATCTGTTAGAACCCTATTGCTGACCTTGTTTTGATGTTACAGTAACATTAATAAGTACTCACTGTATTTCAGGTACTGTGGTAAGCATATACCTGGTTGGTTTTAGTTAATCCTCACAGTAACTCCAGGAAGTCGATCTTATTTCCATCTCATACCGGAGAAAACTAGCTTAAAAGAAGTAATTTGCGTAGAACCTTGTAACTTAAAGGGAAGAGCCAGGACTCGGTCCAGTTTGTCTTGCTCTGAAGCCTGGGCTGTTAACCACTGCCATGTACTGTGGTTTACAGGTATCATGTCTACAGCTAATCAGCAGCAGCTCAAATGTCTCTGAGGTTCAAAGCCACTGCTTCTGGGTCAACTAATATTCCCTGTTGTCATGATGCAGGAGGTATTTCTTGCTTGTTCCATGACACTGAGGTGGCCATGGCTGCTAAAAATAGGTAAACGTAAAGAGATACCTTGCTCCCTTCCCTGATTTTCTTCCTTTACCATGTGTGTATGTGCCCATTTGTGTGCATGTGCATTTTGCAACACAGCGTTTTTTTTATAGTACTTACTGAAGCAGACAAACAAGGTTTTTGTACTCATTTGGATGGCATTACTGTGACAGCAGAGCCCCTTTAGAGAGAGGTACCTGTGTATTTGTTCTTCCTCCATTTTTGCTCCCTTGGACTGATTGATGCTCAGGTGCCCTGGGGAGGAACTACCAGGAAAAACATGGTGTTCGAATTGTCCAGAAAGATGGGCAGGAAGCATCTCCCTTACACTCTGCTCCAGAAGGTGCTCGCCCCCCATTTCCTAACACCGTTCTCAGGATAAGGCTTTCTGAAATCTTGTTTCAAGTGTCTCCCAAAGATGTCTCACCCTGAGAGTTCACAGCCTTAAATAAGCGTGGGTAGTGCTCTCAGCCTGGGTCCCCAGAGCGAAGATTTGCCTTGGAAGTTCAGAGAGGTCTTGGGACAAGAAGGCTGTGCATGTGTTTGCGTGTGTGCATTTAACCCAGCATTTCCTGAGTGCCTAGACTGAAGAATCCCTTCTTCTGTCTTTATGATGGTGGGAAGTTCAGTAACAGGAGGAACATTCCTGGGTGAACATTGCTCCGAGCTGTAGTCTCGGATGAGGGGAAGGAAACACAGGAGAGGGCCTTGTGAGGAACACAAGAGGGTTGCCTCCGTTGTCTTCCTTTGAATAGTACATAGCGCGACTAGAAATGATGTCATTAGTTCTCTTTCTCTGTGTTTTTCTGTTTTCTGTGACTTCCAGGAAGAGAACTTTTAAATGAGTTTATCTATATTTTAAAGACAGTACCTTTATTGATTGATTTTAGAGAGAGAGAAATGGGGGGAGAAGAGAAATATCCATCTGTTTCTGTCTGTTCCTCGTCAAGGATAGAACTGGCAACCTCTGTGTCATGGGGATGACACTGTAACCAACTGCGCGATCCAGCCAGGGCTAAAGGACTTTATTTTTAAGTCAACAGGTAGTAGAGGCATCCTGTGAATGACAACTTTCGGGGGGCATGTTCTCAGTCATAGTACATAGATGAAAGGACTACTCATAACTGCAAACAGGTTGTAAGTGAAATTGGGATCTGGAAAGAATTGTTCAGTGATGAGGCAATAGTCTCATTTCAGAATATAAGAGGAGTTGTAGTAAGGATGCAGGGAGCCCCTTTGTCCAGGCCCGGCCTCAGTTAATGGGAGAGGGGAGGGGTAGGGGTGATGAGTGGGAGCCGTGACGTGCTTTGTCTCCATGCTCCACGGCCCTGGTGTGGATGACGGAGGGGAGCAGGTTTGTGGTGACTTCAGCCTCAGCACCGCTGACAGTTGGGGCTGGCTAATTCTTTGTTGTGGCATTGTCCTGTGCATTGTAAGATGGTTCGAAGTCTTGGAGCAAGAACAGTACTTCCAAACTTCAGGTAGTGGAGTTAACAGAAAGCCCTGCTGGGGAAGCAAGCAAGCATCTTTGAACTGGAGAATCACCGGAGAAGTGCAGAAGAACCTTCAGGTGTTCTCTTCCAAATTTTCTAATGCCAAAAGGCTCAAAAATGTTGACACATGGTTTAAATTTAAATACTGTAGCATTGAAAAGAAAAAAACATTACTGGTAAAATGAGAAAGAAAACAAAAAAAAACTAGAGCTGCTGGTTGTTTTTTTTTTTACAGGGACAGAGAGAGAGTCAGAGAGAGGGACAGATAGGGACAGACAGACAGGAACAGAGAGAGGTGAGAAGCATCAATCATTAGTTTTTCGTTGCTATTGTGACACCTTAGTTGTTCATTGATTGCTTTCTCACATGTGCCTTGACCGCAGGCCTTCAGCAGACCGAGCCACCCCTTGCTGGAACCAGCAACCTTGGGTCCAAGCTGGCAAGCTTTTGCTCAAGCCAGATGGGCCCACGCTCAAGCTGGCGACCTCGGGGTCTTGAACCTGGTCCTCTGCATCCCAGTCCGACGCTCTTATCCACTGCGCCACCGCCTGGTCAGGCTAGAGCTGCTGTTTTGATTGGAGCATTTTGAGGACAGAAGCTTCTCTGCAAGATTTAGGATTTATGTGCAAAAATTCATAGGGCTTATTAAGTGGAGAAGGAAAATTACTTTGAAGTTCTCCCTTTTATACTAAAAAAATACCACTTCTAATTTAGAAAAGCTACACTTTGCCTTATGCTAGAATGGTAGAGATGCTACTAAAAGTGTGTTACTTACCCGATTCCAAAGTCGTACTTCTAAATCCTTGGTGAGTTTCCCTTCTAAACCGTAGTTCTCTGCTTAAGTACTTAAATGGATAAGTAAGTGATTTCTTAGTTTTGAAATTCACCAAACATGCTTCATTTAAAAAAAAGGGAAGAGGGGGAAGTTTATATCCAACAGTGAAGGAATTTAGATATTTTTTACTTGCTTTCTCATTGCGGAACTATTTGAATAGCCCAGTTCAAGCAGAGGCTGTAATGAAAGTTCCTGAAGTTTATTAATGGTGACAGGTTGAGCTCAGCCCCTTTCAGTGTTTCTCATTGACGAATTAGTGAATCGCCCACACAAGGCTCTTTTAGTTAAGAGAATGTCTGTCCAGTGGGATATAGAGCTCACACAAAAGGACCTTTGACGGAACGGCTAGGATTGATGGTTTTGACTATTCCTAAGTTCGTAGGAAGTTGAAACTTCCATCTATTTCCCCGGAGAGACCAGATTTTGAAAATGTGCACCTACACTAAGGTGGACAAACTTTCAAAAACATTTTCCCCTTGCCAAAATGAGGTGCATCCTAAACCTTTCTATGAAGCCTTTCTATGTTTATGTATGTTTATATATATATTTGTGTGTATATATATATAGTTTTATGACCTGATTTTTTTTCACTAAGTGGTGCATCTTGAGTGCTCACCATCAGTCTCTATGATAGCTCTCCCTTTTAACGACTGTCTAATACTCCGCCAAGAAAAGATGTACATAAACAATGTAAATGTACTTAACATAATGGAACTCAATGGTTAAGATGGTCAACTTTCTATTGCATGTATTTTATTACAATTTTAAAAAAAGAAATCATTGATTTATTCATCTCCCTGTTGATGGACATTAGCATGTTTCCGGTGTTTTGCTGGCTAATAACTGCCGCACACATTTTATGCCGAGCCCCCTCACTTGGGAAGATTTTGTTTTTTCTTTTAGTTGAAAATATTAATAACCCTGTGTCCTAAGAGCAGTGCCATGTCCAGATACAGCAGGTAGGGCCCTAGTGCTTTTTTTCTCTTTGGAGTAACTAAGGAAAAGAACAGTTTTCTATTTTTTTTCTCTCTGGACTTTAAGAATGTATTAGTTGTGGGGGTGCCGTTGGCAGGGAGAGAACCCTGCTGTCAACTGCTTGTTTAGCTGAAGGCTTTCTTTTTGGTAGCTTATAAACTCAGTGGGGGCCTGGACAAGCCCTGCCCTGAGTGCATTTTTATGATCACAAACCAGATATCTGCAGAGATGGTCAGCCCAGGCAAATTACCCAGCTCCCTGAGGCATTCCCGGAGGTCAAATGAAGGACAGCCCTAGGGAGAACACAGCCAGATAACTGGGTTAGGCGGCTTACTCGCAACACCGTGGCGCCGGCAGTGTGGGCTTGTGGGCTTGTGCGCGTGCGGAGTTCGGGCGGGAAGAACCCAGCCAGCTGTTCAGGCCTGTGTGCACTAGTTCAGCGTTTAGTTACTTAGCTTTAACGTCTGTTTAATTAATTTATTTTTTTCTAGCAAAACCATCTTTTGACATGCTAACCTGAGGGCAGTCCTGCCCTTCAAACTTACATTCTGCTTTCTAAAGAAAAACACGGGGCATGTATTTTGGGAAGCTTTGTATACTCAGAAAGAAAGATATACCACTGTCCAAGATCCTTAGCGCTCAGGGTAAGTCAGCCCAGTTCTATTTTTGACTCAAGCAAGAAAAAGAAAACAGTGGTCACATGGAATGACGGGAGTTGCTTAATTTGGGTGTGTTTGATGAAGGTTTAGCCACAGGGCGATCCAGCAGGCGCCCTGCTTATGTGTCCTGGATGGGGTGGGTGAGGGGGTCTGGTGGGGGAAGAGGGAGATGAACAAACGGGTTGGCTGTAGCAACACGGGGCCCATCACCTTCCACCTGGGCCACACCAGAAAACCCCAAGAGCAGTGCAGAACCCATGAGCTTGAGCACGCAGAGTGTCTGTGTCTTGTGGGACTAGCCTGTCATACAGATTGTGGCCAAGGTGCCCTCATCCAAATCCGAGTCCCTCTTTGCATGCTGGGGATACACTGAGCTGGGGAGAGCTATGGTCAGTCCCACTTCCTGAGGAAGTGACAGGGAGGCCTGCTTTGTGAGAGCTGCCTGCCGGGGAGTCCCATAGGGCAGAGCAGGAGGAATTGCATGCAAATTGATTTTCATTTGACCAGAGGCTTTGGAAGTGAAGGAACCCTCCACAAACTTGCTTGTTGTTTGGGTAGTGTTTTGCTTTCAAAAATGGTTTCTTACTGCTCTGCTGTTCTCTGTTCTCGCTGCCTTTTGTGAGTGTCCTACACCCTTGGAAATCAGAACCACGACAGAAAACTTTAGGTCTTCCATAAAGAACTTTCTGGAATTCTGCTCTGATCTAAGTTATGAAAACCCAGTATATTTTAAGGGAATTTAGTCCCGTGAATGATAAAACACAGTCTTAAGGAACATTTAATTTTGTACAAGCAGACTCAGGATAAAACTCTTGAGTAGTTAATTTATTAATAGAAATTAAAAAATTTTAAATTATTATTATTATTTATTGTTTTTACAGGGACAGAGAGAGTCAGAGAGACGGATAGATAGGGACAGACAGACAGGAACTGTGAGAGACGAGAGGCATCAATCATCAGTTTTTCGTTGTGACACCTCAGTTGTTCATTGATTGCTTTCTCATAATGTGCCTTGACCGCAGGCCTTCAGCAGACCGAGTGTAAAGCCAGTAGTCAGGGTCAGGATCACAGCCGCCTGGCCAGTGCAGGTTCGCATTAGATTCGAACAGACTGTAATGAAACAACGGAGCCAAGAACTGGTGAGCCATCAGCTTTGATTCTAGCTTGCACCTGGTGGGCAAGCAAAAACACACACTGGGCTCCAAAACCCACTCATTCAGTGCTCACAAAGCTACTGACTTATCCGAGTTTCCTAGAATCAAAGGTTTCTGGCTCACCAGACTTATTCACCTCTGTTCCCCATCTCCTTCTCCAGCACAAACTCTGCACAAACTGGCTTCTCCCTCAGCACTCTGCTATCTTGGCTGCTTCTCCTGACCTCCATGTGGCCTTCATCTGCTCTCCTCTCTAATACCTCAGGAACTGAGAGAGCAAGCTACTGGTCTGTCCTACTTTATAGTGTAGAAATTCAAATTTTTAATCCAATCTATAAACAAGGAAGTCTCTGATACAAAGTCACTTATCTGAGGCATAATGGGAGGATTCCTCATGAGAGTGCACCACCCCACATCATCCAATCAGTCAAGGGTGTGGGGAAAAGCTTACTCTTAAAATTTGCACGTGGGCAGCGCCATCTTTAACAAAGTGAGCATAATATATTTTATCTGCCCAACGCTGAGCAACCCCTTGCTTGAGCCAGCAACCTTGGGTCTAAGCTGGTAAGCTTTTGCTCAAGCCAGATGGACCCCGCGCTCAAGCTGGCGACCTCGGGGTCTCGAACCTCGGTCTTCCGCATCCCAGTCCAATGCTCTATCCACTGTGCCACTGCCTGGTCAAGCTACTAATAGAAATTAATAGATGAAAATGTGGAGATTTAGGCATTTTGAAATTTGCATGTTTTAGCAAACTACAAATGAAAATCAAAATATTAAGTCAGTCGACTCCATATGAACATAAAGAACCACCTTCAAATGGACCCTGTCAAGGTTCAACATCATGTATTTTCTCAGCAAACATTTTCATTTTGAGTTTTCTTTTTAAAAAATGAGAATGTATATGATTCACACTTTTCCTTCTCTTTTCCCCATCTTCAGCATAGTGTGGACCATATTTTCTCTTTCCTCAATTTTCTTTTCCCACTGTTTACAGAACACGCTCTGAAGTCTCCTAGGGAGGGGGGACTGAACTCCTGGGCTCCCCGTTTCCAAGTCACTGCCACCAAAGAGATGGGAGTTTTTTCTGGGGTCTATCTTAAATTGATCGGGTAGCCTTTCTTTAGCCATATATATAACACATGCCATCATGCCATGTTTAGAGCTCTTACTTGCCTCTTCATCTATATATCTTTCTCCCCTCCCCTCCCCTCCCCTCCCGAAACCTGGTACTGAACCATCTTTTAATTTTTTAATAAAGTTCAGTTATTAAGAAAAGAGCCATATTACCTTGTACATTCTGCTTAAAAAGACATTTTTTTTCTTTTTCAGAAGGTGAGCAGATGCTTAAGGAATCCTAAGGAAAATTAAGTGTTCAGTACCTACTTATTATGTACCTGGGCTTATCTAAACCTTTGCTTTCCTCTTCCCAGAGGGCAGTTTCTGTGCCTTGGGCTCCAGTTTCATCCCTGCTGGGTTTTGCTGGAAAGGGTGGTTATTACCTCCCTGATGACTCCAAGTTGTTTTTTGACCTTTCCCTGCACCTAGTACCTGCTTGCTAAAATCTCCAGGGAAATCTTGTCTATCTCCTACTAATTTTTTTGGAAAATGTAAAATGTAATGAGAAGTATGATATGAATGAGATGTCAACTATTACCTGCATTCTCACCAACCACTGTTTTCAATGTAAATGTCTCTGTCTGCCTGTTCTGTTTGCTCCCTCTGCTTCCTCCTCCTCCTCTTCTAGTAGGAAAATGGCCCCTTCCGTCCTTTGTAGATGGACCAGGAACCGTTGTCCTTGAAAATCATCAGCTACAACAGATTATCCTTTATAAATGAAGTTAAAAAGTTTTCTTATACATGGTTTTGATCTGTGATTTTTGTATGTTTTAAGACTTTTTACTTAAAATGAGAATGTGTTTAGAACAAGTTTGACTAAAGGGCTGTGAGAAAGTTGCCTGGCCACCTCAGTCTGTCTTCCCAACCAATCCCTTTTTTCCTTCTTGATCATACTGATTTTTTTTTTCCATTCTAGCACGATATGATAGTAAGTGCCCGGCCTAAACCGCTTTGCTTTTTGGAGGAACTTTTGGGTTTACACTTGCTGTGAGTTGGGGGAAGTAATTTATTGTTTAGATGAGATTTCCTTCAGGGTAAGCTTCATTAGGAAAATGAAAGTAAAACTACTGAAATATCAGGCATATGGATAGATACAGATAAAAATTATCCATAGGGAAGCCTAGTTTAGGGTGAAATCAAGACTAGCTAGTCTCTTGGAGGGTGCAATGACCGAAGTTATTCTTGGAGACATGTGAGACATTAGGGTTATGATTTGAGAACACAAGGAAGTGATTTTAATGTCCCTGTTTCCTTCATCTTTCATTTTATCATGAGTTAAAAATATATCTTCAGAATTTTAAAGCAAATGGGTGAAACTCAACACTGTGCCTTAAAGGGTTTTTTTTTTTGAAGTGTTCTAATTTTGCAATAGTTCTTGAAGGAAGGTCTCTGGTTTCTTGCTTTGGCAAAATTTCTGTGAAAAATATCAAATCTAAATTTAAAAGGGTACTCTTAAACAAATGTATGTGTTGAATGAACATGGGCATATATCTGTGACATGATGGAAACATGCATAAACATAGATGTCTGCGTTAAGTTCCTGAATGTATAAAACTAGTATGGCCTGACCAGGAGGTGGCGCAGTAGGTAGAGCGTCGGACTGGGACCCAGAGGACCCAGGTTTGAAACCCCGAGGTCGCCGGTTTGAGCACGGGCTCATCTGGTTTAAGCAAGGCTCACCAGCCTGACAAGGTCGCTGGCTTGAGCAAGGGGTCACTGGTTCAGCTGGAGCCCCCAGTCAAGGCACATATGAGAAATCAATCAATGCACAACTAAGGTGCCGTGGTGAGAAATTGATGATTCTCATCTCTCTCCCTGTATTCCTCTCTGTCCCTCTCTCTGGCTCTGTCACACACACACAAAGTCTAGTGTGTTAAAATTATATATGTATTAATATTTATGTATGCATTTAGAAGCCTATGTCTCAAATGTTAACAGTGCTTAATCTCTGATGAATCAGCCTTCTGGGGACTTATTTTCTCTTGCTTACACTTCTGGGGTTCAGAGTATTAGCAAAAAGCATACACTACTCTGATAATGAAAACGTTTTTAAAACCCATGAATGAAAAGTATTTTGAATACATGGCAGCCATGAGTAGTTGGCTAAATAAAGCCCTTTTCAGGGAGCTACCTTAGCATTCAAGTTCAGAGTGTTTCTAGTGTAGTAGCAACGTTCACATAGAGATGTTGGTTCTATGGGCTAGAGGGTCCCTGAATGGGGGCATGAAGTAGAGGAGGTGGGATGCTATTTCTATAACAGAAGTCACACACAAAACACTCAAGGCTCTGCTACTGACACATGAAATGATGGAGTTTGTGTACCATTTCTGCAGGTTTCAGTACTCAGAAATTCTTAAATGCTTGTCAATCAAGAGAGCAAGGATATCAAATCACTAATTTCTGATTTGTACTTTGAAGAAAAAAATAACTAAAAGTTGCTGTGAGTTGCTCAATCTTTTGCTATAATGGAATAAGTTAATGGTTAGCTTTCAGAAATGAGAAAATTGGGAAGCTGTATACATTTTTGGCTCTACATGCTTGTTATTTAATACATTAGAGCAGCTTGATGGCCTAGCTTCCCCCTGTAATGGTTGGCTTTACTATCTGGTTATCTTTAAAGGGGTTGGCTTCATGCTTCTCATGTGTGTAAGCAGTGATTGCATGGTGTAGAATGGTGGTGCGTCTTTACTTAGCTGTGGGTCAGCTGGGTGGTTGCAGAATATTCTGGTCCTCTGGAAAGCCCCCAGAATGTTCACTGGGTTTATTGTGGCTTTTTCCTTGGCCTGTTATGGTCCTTGGCAGTGAGATGGAAGAACCATTTCCTCTGGTTCTGATTCTAACCACTTAGAGAAGAAAGAGATGTTCCGTAGCCAATCCATGTCTCACCTCTGTCTTTGTAGATTGCTCTTGTCTGCTTGTTCTTACTATCCATCATCTCTGTCTGGTCCTTCTTCACACTTTTGCAAAGAATAGATATGTGATTTTCATCATGCAAGCCTTTTCTTTGTTTTGGAAGGGTTTAAATAATAAGTGAAAACAGTGTTCTTACTGTCAATTCTATATATAATAAACCATGCTGATCCTGAGTATTAATTTGCAAGGCGTTAAGATTATTGACCACCTTACTCTTCCCTAAGGAATGAATTAATCATTTGCTTTTTTTACAATTTTCATCTTCCTTTTTAGATTTTTTTTTTTTATTTATTCACTTGATCTTCCTTTTACCCACTTTATTTCCATTGGACTTGAAGTCTTCCTGAATTGGCAGCCGCTCTTTGGTGTTTTATGAACAGAAGTAACCTATTAATTTTTTTCCAGATATTGTGTCAGTTTTACCTGGGTTAGTATTGAGCCCTACCTGGCATATTTTAGAAGTTAATGTACATTAAGGTTTTGGGGCTATTGGAATTAGAAGAGATGCATTGTGGGACTTGAGGAAAAGTTAACATCCCACAGGGAAGGCCAAAAGAAATTGTGCCTGAACTTTCCCCTTCTTCTTCCACATTCCTGTGGCAAGGGGCCAATGAACAGGAGCTCTAATTGGGCTTCTGTGTTTATTGTCACTAAAGTTTGATCCAAATTGGATGGCCCCTGTCAGATATTCTGACAGTATACCAGCTGGTATTGGTGGCCCTCTGTAGAGGAGTGGGCATCTTCTGGATGCTCCCATCTCTGCTTGTGTGGTGGTGTCTCCTTATCAGCTGCAAATAAGTAGACTAGTTTCTCTCTCTTTGTTTTTAAGATTTTATTAATTTTTAGAGAAAGAGAAGGGGGGAGGAGCAGGAAACATCAACTCCCGCATGTGCCTTGACCAGGCAAGCCCAGGGTTTAGAACCAGCGAACTCAGCATTCCAGGTTGACACTTGATCCGCTGTGCCACTACAGGCCAGGCAAGACTCGTTTCTTGAAGGTGGAGTTTTCCAAAAGTCACATGGTACCTGTGAGGTACTTCTGGAAGAGAAAAAGGGTCTGGAGCTTAAATAGATTAGGTAAACATTAAATACTCCAACCCTTTGTGATTAAAAATGAACATTACTATATCAAAACTCTCAAAAGGGATGGGGACTAAAGAGTTAAGGAAGTCTTCTGTTAAGAAAACCAGTTAAAACTTGAACCCTTTGTCCCTAGAGTCTTCCCACCTAACCTCTGTAAATGGGGACATATTTTGGGGTGCAATGATTTAATCAGCCAGTGTTGGAGCTGCCTCACACTGGCTCACCAGCTCATTGCATGTCTGGCTGTCGACCCCACCAGCGACGTTATTTTAGTACCTTGAAATGTATCCCAGGTGGGAGTATTTAAGTCATAGAGATGAGTAAGCACTGAAAATCGGGCTCCCCACCCCTCAGACTGCCGGTTCTTAAAGGTTGCCAACACCTTGCTGGTATTTATCAACCCAGTTCCATACAAATGTCACAAAAAGGTACCAGACACTAGAATCCATTTCTGACATCCACATTATAAAATAAGGGGAAAGTGCAGCAGTTTTTATCTGGTGTGTCTGGGATGGGAAGGGAGGGAAGCAGGGTTTGCATGTGCCTGGAATGGCTTCAGCCGCAAGCATGTGCATGTGGCACCTTTCGTTCCTCCTTTTGTGCTCGTTTTGGTCCTTTCTGAATGTAGCTCTTGTACGGTGAACCACCTCACGTCCTTCAGGGGCGTTCTATGCATAAAACGACACACGATGTACAGAGTGTTGGGAAGACCGATAAAGCGGATGGAGTGAAGGTGGTCGGGATTGATCAGTTAGAGGGGTGTCTTCGGGAAGCTTTGAATGGGAAAAAGATAGACTGGGTTGCTGAGTAGAGCAGATGAATGTGAACCAGCAAGAGAACCCGTTGGGAGACAAGGCCCCAGCCCTGCGTGACCTTACATTTTAAGACGGGCAGCCTGGTCAGTTAGAGACATAAAAGGCTGCCGGACTACATTCTCCAAAGGCCCTGGCTTTGTTCTGGGGTCAAGTCTTAGGCTGTAAGCCGTTTTCTTTTTTCTTTCTGACCCTCCCACCCCCACCCAGGATTTGAACACACATAAAAAATTCTTTGAGTTTCATTATGTGTGTTCTTAGGTTCAGTACGTTTGGAGAAATGGTTCGGCTGTTTCTGAATTTAATAATTTTATAAGCTGTGTGCTTAATATAGAGCAATTGTGTAAAAGTAGTAGAATGCTATAAGTTTTTCTTCTCCGCTCCTCTTTTTGTTCCCTTTTATTTTTAACTCTCACTGAATAAGGGTCTTCTGAATGCAGTGAGGTTGGGTAAAAGAGACCTAAAAAAGAAAAATACATTTAAAAGTTCTTCCTGAATATTCATGAAACCTAATTTTACAATCAAAGATGACTCTTTCTAAAGGGTTTTCAGTTATATAACATTTTCTGACAAAGGAATATTCTGTATTTCATTGTAAACAATTTTGGATCACACTAAATGCAATAACACTCTAAGGCTTACAATTAGTGAACTATTTTCTTTTCTTTCTTTTTTTAAAGATTTTATCGATTGATTTTTAGAGAGAGAAGGGGAGAATGGGAAGCATTAACTTGTAGTAGTTACTTCCTGTGTGTGCCTTGACCAGCAAGTCCGGGTCCTCGAACCAGTGACCCCAGCACCTATCCACTGCTCCACCACTGGTCAGGCGTGAACTGTTTTCTTACTGTGACAGATTTACATTTGCATTAGGGAAATCCGTGAGTATGTTTTATGCAGTTTTGGAAAACTGAGACTTGATGAACAGAATGATTTTTAAGTTGTTTACATTGAGGAAATAGGTGATTCAGACTGTACTTACCTATTTTTAAGAATTTTATTTCTTTTTTGTCAAAGTAATACATGCACATAGATTTAAAAATATATATTTTCCAGTCCTCTTTGCTGTAAGCCATTAATTTCAACTCTTTGATCTGTTCTTCTGTTAATTGACTTTCTGTTTCTAAATAATATACTTACCCTACTAAATTGGGACTTCTTTTATTTATTTATTTTTTTATTTTCTTACAGGGACAGAGAGAGAGTTAGACAGAGGGATAGATAGGGACAGACAGACAGGAACGGAGAGAGGTGAGAAGCATCAATCATTAGTTTCTCGTTGCCCTTGCAACACCTTACTTGTTCATTGATTGCTTCCTCACATGTGCCTTGACCGCGCGCCTTCAGCAGACCGAGCAATCCCTTGCTGGAGCCAACGACCTTGGGTCCAAGCTGGCAAGCTTTTTGCTCAAGCCAGATGGGCTCGCGCTCAAGCTGGTAAGCTCGGGGTCTCGAACCTGGGTCTTCCGCATCCCAGTCCGACGCTCTATCCACTGCGCCACCGCCTGGTCAGGCTAAATTGGGACTTCTTTATTTGAGTGATCACCTCCAGACTATATTCTGGTAGAGGTTATGAGCCTGGGCTATGGAGGCAGGTCTGAGTTCTGATCTATCAGCTACCATTTACTGGCCATATGTCCTTAAGCAAGATGCTTAACCATTCTCTGCCTGACATATAAAAGAAGAAGAAGAAGAATAACAGTAATGGCCCCAGGCCTGCCCTTAGTGTTTCAGGGGCAAGAGTACAAAGGAAGACCAGATGGCTAAATATTTAAAAGGCATAATGAAATATTTAAAAGATACATTTAAATATTTAAAAGGTATATACCGTGTGCCTAAATATTTAAAAGGTTTAAATCAAGCTGTATTTCTGGCCTGGCCGCTGTTCCCACTCTGGCCCCGGAAGCCTGCTCCTCAGGCGGCTTTCTCAAGACCAAAAGTCTAAAGACCCTCGTCCTTGGACCAACCCTGTGTTCTGAGTGATGACAGGAATCGGCCCAGGTGGGAGCTGGGCCTGGACCCAGGCTGAGCAGCTCAGGGTCTCCAGGGAGCCTGGACTGGGTGGTTCTCCGTGCAGGAAACTTCCTGAACTGCCCTCCTCCATGTCACATTTCTGACTTAGGATTTCCAGGCTGCAGTAAGCACCTCCCTAAGCCTGTGCCACCTCTGCAGGGGCAGGCAGAGAGCGCTGGCACCCCAGGGCAGCAGCACCTGTGCTCTGCACGCACTGCCCATCGCCCTTTTCCCGTCTCTTTTCTGTCATTCCCGTTCATGCAGCCATTTTCCAAAATTAAACCAACAGAACTTTTCGGTAGGACTGGAAAGAAAATGAAGAAGGTCTCTGGGTTTAGTCTATTAATTAGATAAATGGGTCAACTAAAGCCCAGGCCCAGGGCAGAGGGTTCTTCTGTCTGAAGGCAGCGGCACTCAGGGGCCTCTTGGCTATTGGGAGGGTCCCCGAGTTAATACAGGCACAGACAGCCCTGAGAAGAGGGTCTGGGCACAGACCCTCTACCTTCCGTTGTGCCGCTTAATATTTTGGTGTTTAATTTCACTGTAGTGTGGACCTTTCCGTTTGCTGTGCTGGGCTGTCAGAGGGAGAGGGTTGCTGGATTTAGCAAACAAAAAGTAAACAATGGAATGTACTTAAACTAAAAGATTAATCGTTGTTTATCTGAAATTCAAATTCAACTGGGCGTCCTGTGTTTGAACTGGCAACCCTGTGAGGACCTTTCAGTCCTGAGACTTGGCTCCGTGACTGGTCTTGGGAGATAGTCCTGTATTTGTTCTTTGATAATATCCTCTCTGCATTTTCTCTTTTTGAAAACTTCTTAGAGGTTGGACCGACTGGATTGTGAACTGTTAATTTTTATGCCTTTTCTCTCTTGTTGTCTGGATCTCTTTTCTCTTTTCTGTCCTATCTTCTGGGTGATTTCCTTGACTTTATTTTTTTTTTACCTGTTTTATCTTTTATTTCAGTTTTTAAAATCATTTTGGAAGTTCCTTCTTGTTCTCTGGCTGCTGCTTCATCATAACTTTCTGTTCTTCCCTCTCTGATGATACTAATTATCACCTGACCTTTTGGGGGACTTCTTGATGATTATTTGTGGAGCTGGACGCTTTGTGGAAGGACCCTACAAGTCAGAATCTAGAATCTTCTCACTAGCTTTTGTTTCTTGGGAGACTCATCCCTTTTCCTCCCTTGGGAAGAAACCTGGCTAGTGGCCTTCGGGGTGGAGGAAACTGAAGGCGAGGCTTTCTGTCTCCTGCCTCATGCGGGGGCTCCCAACCCCAATCCTCCAGGGCTCAGCTAACTGGGACAATTTTCCTCCCGCTCAACCCTATCTGCCCCAGGTTGCGGAGGGTCAGGGGATCACACAGGGGCTCTGTGTGCTGACTTCCATCCATCCCCGTTTTCGGCCCCACCTCACTGCCTCCTCCCAGGCCAGACTAACCATACTACATCTCTATGGCCATCTCCTGCAAGTCCTTGGCACGTAACTACCTTCTGGGCTCTGCTGAGCCAGCTGCCCCTCCACCATCCTCTTCCTGTTCTCAAAACTCGATTGGCAGCTTATGTTGACTTTAACTCTTTTCTCACTGCCCTGTCCTTTGGGAATATAATACTTTTTGGCAGCAGCTTTATTGAGGTACAAGTCACATACTCTACATTTCACCTCTTGAGAACGTGCAGTTCTGAGGTTTTTTAGTCTTTTTATAGAGTTGTGTAACTGCATATCTTCAGTCAATTTTAGGACCTTATCATACATTTTACCTGCTACTCCCCAGTTCTCCCAACGTCCTCTGCCCCCAGCCCTGAGCAACCACGAATCTGTCTTACATACTTGCCTATTTTTATCTTTTAATGATTTTAATGTCATCTTTGTAGAATTCCAGGAGAGAAAGGAAAGAAGCTCATGAACTCAGTCAACATTCTTTCATGAGGAATTTTCGCCACATATAAAAGTAAAATAGCAAAAACACCGTGTCTCTTCTCTCCTAATGCATTCTGACTGAGGATGGACTGAAGGACCCACTGACAGACATGGGAATCTTCCTCTGTTCTCTCCCCCCCTTTCTTTCCCTCTCCCTCTTTTTCTCCCTCTCCCTTGTTTAATATCTCTGCATGACTTGATTTCTGATCTTTTGGAGCTGGGACCACTACACCCGGATCAGGGGCCATCATATCCTCTTGGCTTCTAGCGATTTCCAGGGTGCTGAAGAGCGATTTGGTTGATGTGGCAACTGGAAGGCCTTCCTTTGAGTCCAGGCCCCCAGGTGTACTGGGGCCTGAGGAGGTGGAGGCTGTGGGGACTGAGCTGTCGCTTTCTGTCACCGCCCAGCTCTAACTCTCGCGTTTACATTGCACCAACACCTGCTCTTCCGGGAGCACTGCTGTGGGCAATTCTGGAAAATGGATTTTGGGGCTCTGGCTAAACCGTTAAGGAGAGAGGACAAACAACAGCACCTGTTGTAAGTGGTGGTCGGCATAGTGGTGGTGGGGGGGGCGCACTGGAGCAAGGCCCGAATCCTGAATGGACGCTAACCGCCCCTGCGGCTGCTGCTGCAACTGCTGTCTCCCTGTCACCTGCACCTCCAGGGTCCCTGGGGGCTCTGCACCTCGCCCCCTGCTTCCCCACACTGCCAGGCTGGGGTCTTCCCCTCTCCCCGCTAGGGTGTCCTCCCTCCCTTTTTCCCTGCGGAAAGGGCCGCCATTCAGCTTTCCAGAGAGCTCTATGGCGGTGAGCAGATACTTCTCCAGTGTGGCGGGGACCTCATAGCCCAGTCATGCTTTAACTGTTCTCCAAGCCCAGTCCGTCCATGCCTGTTTTTCTGTCGCTTCTCTTTGAGTGTTGGTTTAGGAGGCTCCTGCTGACAGCCAGCTCTCTGGGGGGCCTGATGTGCCCGCTGCCAGTCAGCTGGGGAACAGGCTCTAAGGTGTGGTCTGGGCCGTGGTGGGGCCAGGAGCCAGGCCTTGGTTATGCTTGGCTGAGAAGACAGGGTTTCAAAATTAAGAAAAAGGGTCATGGGACAGTCAGATATAGAGTATTTCGCTTTGTAAGTTGAAATTTTACTGCCATTTAAGAAGAAACTGCATTCCATTCCTCATATGAACTCCAGGTGACCCTCCCAGGAGCTGATCCCTAGAATAGGCCTGGAGGCACAGCACACTGGGACAGAGGCCATGCAGTTTGAAGTGAAATGATTGTGATAAGGAAGCAGTGCCATCACTCTGCAAGGGACCCAAGAGCGCGCCACCTCCTCCCCTCCTCCAATCAAACCCTCATCACCTTGAAGCATTTCACTTCTTTATTGTTAATTCACTTTATTTTTTTAAAAGTATTTTTTAGGTACAGTTGACATACAATATTAGATTAGTGTCAGACGTACAACATGCTGATTAGGTATTCACATACCTTCCAAAGTAATCACTCCGGTAAGCCCAGTGCCCACCTGCACCATTCACAGTTACTACGGTACTATTGACTATATTCCCTGGGCTGTCCTTTACTTCCCCGTGAGTCTCTATAACTGGCAATGTGCACGTCTTAATCCACTCACCTTTTTTACCCATCTTGTTTCAGAAATAATTATTCCATTTTCCTTTTTTCTATTTTGTTTGTTTATTCTAACAAACAGAGGAAGAAAATAGCATTTTAATGCCTATGTGTTTGATGCTTTCCATATACTTTATTTTCATTTATACAACAACACCATGATCTGGCAATTAGTTTTAGTTCTCATTATATTTGATTTAATTTTTAGTCCCCGCTTTCTTTTGTGTGACAGAAACAGAGAGAGGGACAAATAGGGACAGATGGACAGGAAGGGAGAGAGAGATGAGAAGCATCAGTTCTTCGCTGCAGCACCTTAGTTGTTTATTTTTATTTTATTTTTTTAATTTTTTTAAAGCTTTTTAAAAAAATTTTATTCATTTTAGAGAGGAGACACAGAGTGAGTGAGAGAGAGAGAGAGAGAGAGAGAGAAAGGGGGGAGGAGCTGGAAGCATCAACTCCCATATGTGCCTTGACCGGACCAGTGCAGGGTTTTGAACTGGCGACCTCAGTGTTTCCAGGTCGACGCTTTATCCACTGTGCCACCACAGGTCAGGCTCGGAAATTTTTAGTTTTAAGTGACTAAAAATAATAGCATGAAAGAAAGGAAGTCTGACTCTGAAGACTCGACTTCAGTTGACAATGTTTGAAATGCTGGTAGGATATTTGGCTGTAAATATCCACCAGGCGCTTTACCGAGATTTGTCAGGAAAAACCAAATTTTGATTTGAACCTCTCCGAAGCAAGTGACTATTACTATTGTGTGATTTGTGGGTGTTCAGTGAATATATATACCAAAAAAATCAGAAGTCTGAAGTCTTAATATTGCATAATGTGTATATTTAGAAATGGCCCTTTTAGAGGTTTTAAAGAACTTTTCAGCCTGCATTTGGGGATAGCTCAAATAAAAGCATTTTTGCTTTTACTATTTTGTATAATCATATAAAGTGTACATAGTTAAGATGTTAAACTTTATGATACATGTATTTTATTGCAATTTAAAAAGATTAAATGTGCCTGACCTGTGGTGGCGCGGTGGATGCAGCGTTGCCTGGAAGGCTGAGGTCACTGGTTCAAAACTTTGGGCTTGACTGGTGAAGGCACATATGAGAAGCAACTACTATGAGTTGTTGCTTCCTGCTCTTTCTTCCTGCCTTTGCCTCTATCCCCTCTCTAAAACAAAATCAATATATTATGTCTTTTTAATTTTTTTATTTGTTGATTTGAGAGAGAGAGAGAGAGAGAGAGAGATAGACAGGAGCATTGATCTGTTCCTGTATGTGCCCTGACCTGGGATCAGATCGGCAACCTCTGCTTCAAGAGGATGCTATAACCAACTGAATATCCAGCCAGGGCAAGAAATAAAATCTTTAAAAAAAAGATTAAAGGTACACATACAATGCTCTTTTTTTCTGTGTGGGGGCCATTAAGTACATTTGTTTGGCGACATACGTGGTTTGTAGTATGTAGGATTGGGAAATTATGCAGGAAAAACAGTAGTACCAGTTATGACTGCTCATTTTTTTTTTTTTTAACAGGGACAGAGAGAGAGTCAGAGAGAGGGATAGATAGGGACAGACAGGAACGGAGAGAGGTGAGAAGTATCAATCATTAGTTTCTCGTTGCTGTTGCGACACCATAGTTGTTCATTGATTGCTTTCTCACATGTGCCTTGACCGCGGGCCTTCAGCAGACCGAGCAACCCCTTGCTGGAGCCAGCGACCTTGGGTCCAAGCTGGTGAGCTTTGCTCAAACCAGATGAACCTGCACTCAAGCTGGCGACCTCGGGGTCTCGAACCTGGGTCCTCTGCATCCCAGTCCGACGCTCTATCCACTGCGCCACTGCCTGGTCAGGCAGGACCTATTTTTTATAGGCTGCTGCTTTATAAATTAAACTGTCAGTGATCCAGTTGTCATGTTGCCCACCATTGGGCAAAAAAGAGAAAGCAAATCAGTTATCATCTCAGGCCACAGACGGGGGGGCTGGCTGTCATTGCCGAAGATCCTCTGAATCATTTTGTGTTCTGAAAGCATGGAGAATGCAAACTGGGTAATTCTGTTTGTAATAAACTTCGCTTTGAAAGTTGCTAAGACATTTACATTAGCCTGTGGCTGACCTTGAAGCAGCTTATTGGTAAGAGGATAAAATGGGAAATTAATCTCCACATATATAGAGCTGTATTTAAACATTTTGGGGATTATTTCCTGTTTGTAGTGCCACTTGGTGACATTCTTTGGAAGCAGAAGAATTGCAGTTCCATTTTCTGCTCCTGTCAGTTCTTGTCTTTGCATTTTAATTCTCCCACCCTTTTAGCTGTCCATCACCTCTGTCTTAATCACTTTTTATGCAGCCTGAAGTCCATCCTTTTTTTTTTTTTAAAGATTTTCTGTTTTCACCTAATGTCCTTTTTCTGTCCCAGAGTCTCATCCAGGATCTCACATTGCATTGAGTCCCCCTGTTTCCTGGGGCTTCTCTTGGCTGTGACTTTTTCTCAGGCTTTCCTTGTTTTTCATGACCTTGTCAGTTTTGAGGGCACCTGGCTAGGTGTTTTGTGGAGAGGGAACCTACCATCAAAAGGACTTATCCCTGTTGATGCTACCCTTGGTCACCTGGTTGAGGTAGTGTGTGCCAGGTTCTTCACCTGCAAAGTTACTCTTTCTGATCTCTCCCCTTTCTAGGTTGTCCTCTTTGTAAGAGTCCCTAAGGAGTGGGTGTTACTTTTCACCTGGGGCGGGGCACCTTCCTAAGTTATTTGGATTTCTGCTGCACAGACTGGTCTGCTTTTCCCCCTTTGCTCAAACATTTCAGTCACTTCTCTCAGTGTGGACTCCCGAATATTTATTTTATGCTTGGGATGATAATCCAATACTGATTCATTTGTTGCTCAATTATGCCAGTGTTGGCCGTGGGGAGCTCTTTCAGGTGACTTCCGTGTCCCTTTGACCTACCCCTTGTGGTGGTGTTTGTGTTGTGTGTTGGTTTTGGAGCCTTTCTCACCATCTGGCTCCTGGCTCATTGGGTGCATTTTCTGTCCAGTCCTCACATCAGCTCTGTTTCTAGGAGCCCTGGCTCCTGCCAGTGGAGGATGGTGCTAGAAACAAAGAGCCAGGGGCTGGGTAGCCTCCTCACTTTTTGGTCTTTGCCATTTTTGGTCTCAGCACAGGTGCTGCGTTCACCTTCTCACATAACTCGCTCTTCTTTTTCCTCTCCGTTCTTCCCACAAGGTGGGATGGCTCTGATCTGGTGTTCAGAGCAGTCAGATTTTTAGAAGACTAGATCGATACAAAATTACTGTTTCTTGGATGGGGAATAAAGTTGATTTTTTTGTTTGTTTGTTTTGTTATATGTGCTTTTGAGTTCCAATATTGATACTACACAGGAATCTGGGTGTAAAGTTAGGTTGAATTTGGTACAATGATAATCGTGGTCTCTGACTTGCATCTTTTATTGCAGTTCCCAAGGATTTTACCAATTCATGAACCGTAGGGAGATAGTTAAAAACTTAATAGAATTAAAATTTAAACCTTTGGTTACATCAAGGCAAAATAAGCAATTAACTAACATGGGTCGGGAACTGCAAATCGGCACCTGTCTTTCCCAGATTAAGGCACGGGTGCGACGGGGAGCGTCGCCAGGGGCGGGAGATCGTCACGTGACGGAGACTCGTTCAATTGTGGGAAGCTGGGACAACAGAAAATTCACATTTCCAGGATGTAATATCCTCCCTGTATTTGTCTTTTTTAAATGTACATTTACTGGGGTGACACTGTTTAATAAAATTATATAGGTTTCCAGTGTTACAGTTCTGTGCTGTGTCATCTGTACATTGCATTGTGTTACCACCCGAAGTCAGATCTGCCTTCCGTCACTGTAGCCCGATCCCCTTCACCCTTGACTCCCCTCCCCTTCCTTGTCTTTTATGGGAAACTGTACTTGAGAGCCACTTTCTTGCTGCTAAGTGTGAGCAGAGTGTAAGCTGAAATGAGTGTACTCCTCTGTACTCTGTGCCTCAGAACACGGTATTTTTGTTGTTGTTTCTCCTCACATCATGTTAATTATTGAATGATTTTTTTTTTTAACGGAGGGCCATTCTCAGACTCAAGACTTTAGAGTTCAATTTAGTTCTTAGGGCTCCCTTAGGGGCACAGCTTACTTGCAAGGGCTCTGAGGATTTGGAGGAGGCATGACCTTCTGGTCTCACTATCCCTGATTCCTGCCCCTCTAGGATGGAGAGAGCCCCGCCTTCTGCAGGCCACAGGTCCCCTGGAGCCCTTTCAGATGTGACCCCCACCTGAGGCTGCTGCTGCTGCTTGTGCTTGTGGGAAGTGGTGTGCCCTCTGAAATGCTGTGTCTGTGTACATTTTTAATTTGGTGTCATGTAGGTTGGCAGAGGTCAGGTGGGACAGGTACGGATGGTGCCATTGGGGTCACACCTCAGCCCATGGGTGAGGTGAGCCCCTGACCCCCCCTCCCCGACCCCTTAATACCAGCCTCCCTACCTGAGAGTGCTGCCCACTCAGCTTCTTTCCTTCCTCGCTCAAACCCAGATACTCAGTGACCAGGAGGGTAACAGGGACTGTGGGGCCCTCCTACCTGTTGTCAGTGGTTGTAGAGTTGGGACATTCCAAGATCATTCTCTTCACCAGCGTTTTGTGAAACGCTGACTTATTTGTGGAAGCTGAATGGTGAGTCTCTTGCTTATTAGTTAAGTGACGAGAGGGTAGGTCGGTAAGTTACCCACAGAGCTGCAGGAAGAAGGAAGTAAGAAATTTATCGTCTCCCTCCATGCATTCATTCATCATTTACTGGACAGATATTTCTTTTACAACTATAAGCAAGCCACATGGGAAGTGGTTTAAACTTTGTAATAGCGCAGGAATTTGTATATATATAATAAGTTATTCTGCTACCTTAGCTGTTAGCTAGCTAATAAATGTTATAAAGGGTGAGGGATATGAGGTACTTGAAGTATTATGGTGGAAACAAATGGGGGCAGCCTTTGAGGGAATCATTTTGGCTTTTGTGGTCATGGGTCAGAAAAAAATGACCTGTGGTTGGGCCAGAATTTGGGTACTATTGCTTCCCTCTTTTCAGAGATGATAATAGTTATTTGCATAATAGAGCTGTCCTTCCTGGAAGCAGTCTGCTCCGTGTAGAAAGTTCCAGCACTTACGACATGTATTTTCTTCTTGTGTTTGGAGAAAACCTAGTAAGTCCTACAGAGCTAGTGTCTCTGTCTCCCAGCGTGGGAAGTGCTGTATAAAGATTTTTAATAGTTTTTTAGCAAAGGTTGAGTGTCCCTGATGTCACACAGCTAGGAGGTAGAGGAGAACAGGTTGGGAGGGAGCATCAGGGCTTTAGTGGAAGTCTGATAGATGGTTGGGAGAGCCGAGGGAAATGACTAGCCAGCAATTGGCAAGGTGGCTCTTAAGGTAGAATTCAGGCTGAATGTAGAAATATGTGAGTTCCGTGAATATACGTCATTCTTGCGACCATAGGGGTTACTGAGGTTGCCTTGGAACAAAGGTAGGTGACAGTCTGTAGGGGCCCACAAGGGGAGAGGGGGTGAGCCAGTGAGTCAGAGGGGGCAGTCCAGGGCAGTGCGGAGTCCACGAGAGGAGGGACAGCAGGAAAATGAAAGCTGGCTGATGTCTCCAGGCAGAGAGGACGGTCATAGGTAACAGCACAGGGGAACTCAGGTTGCGAATGTCCTGAGGCACTCGCTGTATTTCATTGAGTAGCTTTAACTTTTTTTACTTTATTTTTTTTGACAGAGACAGTCAAAGAGAGGGACAGATAGTGACAGACAGGACAGGAGAGAAATGAGAAGCATCAATTCTTCATTGCAGCTCCTTAGTTGTTCATTGATTGCTTTCTCATATGTGCCTTGACCGGGGGGCTCCAGTAGAGTGAGTGACCACTTGCTCAAGCTAGTGACCTTGGGCTCAAGCCAGCAACCTTGGGCTTCAAGCCAGCAACCTTGGGCTTCAAGCCAGCGACTTTTGGGTTCAAGCCAGCAACCATGGAGTCATGTCTATGATCTCACGCTCAAGCCAGCGACCCCGTGCTCAAACTGGCGACCTCAGGGTTTTGAACCTGGGTCCTCTGCGTGTCCGATGCTCTATCTACTGCGCTACCACCTGGTCAGACGAATAGCTTTAACTGTTTATATTTTAAAATAATTCTAACTCATAGAAGAGTTGGAAAAACAAAGAGTTTTCATGTGCCCTTCACCTGGTTTTCCCTAACCACCTGACATCACCATAACACACTTCCCAAAATTGAAAAGCAGTCATTGCTATAACATGGCAAACTAGATTATAGACTTCATTTGTTCCCTGTGGCTTTACAGTGTGCACGGTCAGAATTTTGTTTTCCAAAGTTGCTTTGGTTAGTTCTTTTTCTCCCCAACTCTCTTCAGGCTGGTTGTTATTCACTTGTGAGATAGTTAGGCTCTTTGTTACAGTTGGGCTTTCCTTTGGGGCCTTCCCTCATTTCCGGTCGCCCCCCTCCCCCATTTACATGCAGCAAAATCCTCTGGGTTTTGACAGATGCACAGAAGTGTGTATCCACCCCCCATGACTGTGATGCAGAACAGTTCCATCACTTCCCAGTTTCCTTCTCACTGCCTAGATGGAAGAACGAACTGCAAGGGGACCAGGAAGGTGGGTTTGTCCCTGTGATCCAGGACTGGCCTATGAGGGCAGCGTGTTGATGAGACAGCACCGAGGTCCAGTCCTTCTGTGAAGGTTAGGAGAGGTCTCTTTCAGCCAGTAGGTAGAGGTCACAGGAGTGACCGAAAGAAAGCGCAGGAGAAGGGCATCAGCTCACGGAGGAGGATCAGCTTTGGCCGCCGACTGCAGGACCAGCAGATCTGTGGGAAGGAAGAGCGTGGGGATGCCTGCTCTCCTGGAGGTTGCCTGCAGGAAGAAAAAGGCAAAGGCTTGGGATAGGTAAGAGGAAAAGATTAGAAACAGTCTTCATCTCCTGGCAGGGTGGGGGTTAATAATGAGGAAAAGAGGATTGCAGAGCTTAAGTGACACTGGGGACTCCCCAGGGTACACAGCAGGGATTTGCACAGCCTTATTTGGGGGTTTTCCTGGCAGCTGCTGAGCCCTCTTTATGTATGGCTGGGCTTTTGTTCTGACCCACGAGGGCTTGGAGCCTGGGGCTGGGTTGAGAAGTAAGCCAGGAATTGCTGGTCGAGTTGTGTAGGGACCATTTGCTTATGTGGTGGCACATTCCCCTTGTTGCCCCTTATCCCCTAGGAAGAATGGTGGGTGGGGGAGGGCAGGGGAGGGCCTGAGGGAAGAGGAACCACAGGGGAGGGCTGGGAAAGGTTGGGACCGGTTTTATTCTTAGATTTTCCAAGGCTGTGTGTGCCCTGATGAAGTGACTCGGAGTTTCTATTTCCAGAAGCAGCTTGAACTTTCACATCAGTTATATTAGGCATGGACTAAAGAAGAAAACACCATGACCTTGGCTGAAGTATCTGTGTATTGATAGATGATACCATCAGAGTTTAGTGAAACAAGTAATTAGCCACTCTGGATCACAGCGATTATATTTAGTCATTTCTCGTTAACACATGCAAAATTAACAAATGTACCTTCTGTTCATTTTACTTCCGCATGAACTGCCTTCACACACAGCGTGTTACCTGGTGTGTGCTGGCTGTTTAGAAAATGTCCTTCTGCCCTCGGGGCAGAGTAAGCAGGGTCCCCACCACCAGTGCTGGAAGGTGATGTGGTTGTCCCAGTTTTGCCTTGAGCTGGGAGGGAAGGGTGCGATCCACAAGGTGCTGGCTTGTTGTTAAGGTTTCCTCAAGGTCTGATTATTGTGGAGGCCACTTATTGTGCAGGACAGAGATGGCATTTGTCACTTGGCTTGAGGCCTTCAAGTGACACATAATTCTTAGATTCCTGTCGTCATCCCATTGGTTATGCTTTATTTGTCCTCAAAGCTGTACACACTTGGGCATTCATGTATGTATATGTTTGCATGATCAGTTATTGCTTTGACATCTAAGTGCCTGCACGTTCTGGGGCCCAGTCCCCTCATCCCTTCACCCCCATTCCTAGAGAGTTCTTAACACCTTCTTCTCCAGGAGCCGGGTCAATTTTTCTTTCTTAACGCCTCAGAACTGACCTGTGTTCCCAGCTGGTGTAGGAGAAGTGAAGCACGAGGCAGACCTGCGTCATGGAACCTGTGTGGCACTGGGAATGCGGCTGCAGTGCCAAAATATGTTCCCTTCTAGGCAGCTCAGTTTGGGAGTGGGGTAGAGCAAAAGGGCCTGCAGGGGAAGAAGCTGTGGTTCCTCCCTCCCTTCCCCTCCCCTCCCCTCCCCTCCCCTCCCCTCCCATCCGTCCTCCGATAGGGAGCTCAGACCACGCAGGAGACAGGAAAGATTGGTGAGGGCGGAAGCTCTGAGGCCTACACGCGAGGGTGACTGGACGAACAAGAACTTGAATGTGGAAGGCCAACCTCGTTTAAACACAGGGGCTGCTGGGATCGTCGTGTTCTATGTATAAGGAACAAAATAAAAAGTGAAACATTGCATAACATTAAGAAATGAGAAAAAAATAAAATAAATGAGATAAGAACATTTTTCTGTTCAAAAGAAAGATGATAAGGGTAGAAACACAAACCAGATCCATTAATCTGTTGAATTATTTCTTTAATGGCCAGATGGTGCTAGAAAGTAGTGATAAATATAGTCCCAAAAGTGAGCAGTGGACTTTGTATTATTACCTTGTTATTTTGTGCAAAGTGTGTGTAATACTATCAGGGTGGTCAATAGGCTTTGATTTTTTTTTTCTTTAGGATTATTATGATTTAGAGATTATTGATCTTCAGAGATGGGACAAAATCAGGCACATTCAGGGCAGGGTGGCCGGAGACAAGATTATTGATTTTCATTAAAGAAAGTGTTAGTTTCCCCGTTTATGAGGGGAAGCTGATGTGCTCTCACCGCTGCGACTGACCTTGCGTGTTCCTTTTGGAGGCAGGGCCTTGGCTGGGTTTGGGCACGTCTCTCGGGTTAAGTTAGCATCCGTGGTTAAGTAATGCCTGAGTCTGTACGCTGTCCTCCCTTGGGTGGAAATTGGGAAACATCTCCATGAAGTTTTTTTTTTTTTTTTGCTTGTTTTATATATTACAAAGCATAAGTATGACTAAGGCGTGAGTAGGTTTTTCTTAAGGATTTCTTTTGACTTGACTACTTTTGACTTTTGCCAACAAAGATGAAATAATTTTCTGTAATTTTTAAGAGACTTTGGGAGGAGAGGAAATGTTTAGTCTGTGTCCTAGGAGGGCATGAAATGATCATGTGACACACTTGAGTTCTTTCAATTTCCTTTTCTGTAAGCAAACTTAGCCTTTCCCCCCAGATATTTTCATTGTCTTTGGGTAAAAGGACATTCTACATGAAGCCCAAATGCTATGAGTGAATTACAGGTTATTGAAATAGGGTTTTAGTTTTGCTTTGGAAGACTGTCAATACCTCTGAAGGACGGTGTATTTTGCAGCATATAAATGAAATGAGACATTGTTACAGTTACTAAAGCTGATGCTGTTTGAAAATCAAATTGTTGAGGCCAAGAGAAGCTCAAATTTTGAGATCTTTCGATGTTACCTTTTAAGAGAGAAGACTAAGATTTATTTTTGTATAGTATTTTGAAGCAAAAGAATTTTTTTTAAATAGAATTGATTTTAGAGAGACCGAGGAGGGAAGGGAGGGAGAAGGTGAGAGAGAGAGAGAGCGTGTGAAGCATTCATTAGTTGTTCCATTTAGCCATGCATTCATTGGTCGCTTCCTGTGCGTGCCCTGACTTGGGATGGAACCCACAACCTTGGTGTTTCAGGATGACGCTCTAACCAGCTGAGCTAACTGGCCAGGGCCAAACTAATCTATTTTTAAAAGTGTAATAATTAGGAATTGGGATAAAATGAAGAAAACTTGCAAACATAAACATTCCTCTTTGTACTTCATATATCAGAGACATGAAGTGAGAGTTAAACTTTTTTTTTTTTTTCTCCTGAATGGAAAATTTGCTCTCACCTTCCAGAATGTGGGAAGGTATTGGGTAATAGGACGATGTGATTGTGGGCATGAAAAACATTTCTATAAACCAAAAAAGAAGTGTGAAGTTACAGAGAGCGGTGTTTATTACACTAATTATACAAGCCTGAGAGACAGATTCACCCGCACAGTGCGATCTTGGGTTTCAGACAGTGTGGCAGGCTGTCGATGGGCCCTGTGCTCAGGGTTTTATGCCCGTTGTGCATTCTCAGCTTGCAGGCAGGATTCCGTCAGGTGAGCCAGGAGGGCTGACTCATAACTTTTTTTTAAACTACAGCTAATGCCCTCTTAGACTTCTGCGGATGTTTCACTGGTCCACCCTGAGCTCCCCTTTCTCCCTCCACAGAAAGCGTGAGGTGAAACTGAGCAATGAGACAGCAGGGTGTAGGGCTGGGTCTACAGAGAAGCAGTTGCTCTTGATTCGGAATGTCTTCCAAACCCCTTGGGAGGTCCGCAGGTTGGAATTTCCCAACTCTTTTTTTTTTTTACAGGGACAGAGAGTCAGAGAGAGGGATAGATAGGGACAGACAGACAGGAACGGAGAAGGATGAGAAGCATCAATCATTAGTTTTTTGTTGCCCTTGTGACACCTTAGTTCATTGATTGCTTTCTCACATGTGCCTTGACCCTGGGCCTTCAGCAGACCGAGCCACCCCTTGCTGGAGCCAGCGACCTTGGGTCCAAGCTGACGAGCTTTTTCTCAAGCCAGATGAGCCCACGCTCAAGCTGGCAAACCCGGGGTCTCGAACCTGGGTCTTCTGCATCCCAGTCCGACGCTCTATCCACTGCGCCACCACCAGGTCAGGCGGAATTTCCCAACTCTTAACTCTGCTTTGCTTGGGCAGAGAAGGAAAGATACCGGGCAGTGTGGTGGGCAGCATCCTACCACTGACTAAAGGAGTTCCTAGCTGCTCTGGGCCACCTGAGCCTGGACAGATCAGGCAGGTCCCCACCGTTGCAACAGGAGGAGGATATAATAGGACTCATGTGTCTATCTTCCGAGTAGTCATGCGAAGACCAGCCACTCGCACTTCTGATCTGAAATGCCCGTCATTGCAGAGTTCATGTGGCAACCTTTAATCATGTCTGTGGTTGGCATCCTGGCCCTACCACCCACAAGTATTTGAACTGTCTCGTATGTTCTCTCTGCTCCTGAACCCATGGCCTTTTGAAACCAGAGAATTTGTTTTGCATAAAGAGAGGGAAAATGACATGCATTTTGTGTAGCTGTTAAAGAAAGAAAGGATGGAGGCATGTAGGAGGAGCCCCACTCCTACTGTGACTTCCAGAGCCTGCGTTCAAGCTGTGGATAAGTGGAGGCATTAAAAACCCACCTTCCACTAGGGTGGTGGGGGTTGGGGGTGGTTCACGATCCCGTGTTCTGAGTTCTCTGAGAACAGTGATCCACCAACTTGGACCACCGTGATTGGTAAAGACAGCAGAGGGATGCTTTGCTCATGGCTGTTTTTTTTGTTGTTTTTTTTTTCTTTTTTATAGGGACAGAGAGAGGGATAGATAGGGACAGACAGACAGGAGTGGAGAGAGATGAGAAGCATCAATCATTAGTTTTTCATTGCCACTGCGACACCGTAGTTCATTGATTGCTTTCTCACATGTGCCTTGACCGTGGGCCTTCAGCAGACCGAGCAACCCCTTGCTGGAGCCAGCAACCTTGGGTCCAAGCTGGCGAGCTCTTTGCTCAAGCCAGATGGGCTCGCACTCAAGCTGGCGAGCTCGGGGTCTCGAACCTGGGTCTTCCGGCATCCCAGTCCTACGCTCTATCCACTGCACCACGGCCTGGTCAGGCTCATGGTAGTTTTATTATTGTGAGTATTTAACTTAGAACTGCACTATGATGCTTACAAATAGAGTGGGATATTCAGGAGTCATTCTCTAACTGGGTAGACTCTTCAGTAGACATATTATCTAACAGATGGAGTTTTCATTCTCCATCTCTTGCAGTTTAAATGTTCGACTTCATTTTAAAAAGAAAATCATCACCAATTTTCGCAGGGCGTATGATTCCTTACTGGCATTTTCGCATCAATGTGAGCTTAGAGGCGTTGTCTTGTTTCCTCTGCACGTCTTATCTTGGTGAGACGAGTGGAGGCCGTGGGTGTTTTCCCTAAGCAAGGCAAGCCATCTCGGGGTTTCTTTAGACATGTAAGAACTGAGACATACATGAATGGGAGGTGACATTTTTTTCTCCAGCACCTATTGAACCCTAAGTGTTGTTTCATCTTGAGCAGTCGTTTTCCCAGCCACATTCTTAAAAGTGCTTGGATGTGTCCCAGAGTGAATGACTGCTGGGGTGTCTCAGCAGCTGATGATGGATTTGGGGTGAGTTCTCATGGGTATATGTACTATATGTTATTACCCGAGTGAAAGATCAGCCTTGATCTTGGTATTGTTACTTGCCTTGGGAATATATGATCTTTTACAGATTTTACAAGAAAATGAAGTATTTCAGTAAAATGTAGAAAGCCACTTCCTACTGATCTAAAGCAGGTTTAAAGGAGCAATAACATATAAATCGAAGAAGAGTGAGTCTAGGAATATGTATTGACAGTCAGTTAGGCTGATTTTTCCATGGAGAGTTACCAGAAGTCAGCTGTCACCCTCTTCCCTTCTGACATTGATTCTTGCCTCCTATTCTTCCCTTTTGTATTTTTCATCCTCCCTCTTCCCTTCATTTCTTTCCTTTTCTTCCGGGCTGCCTGCCTCCTTCCCGCCTCTGAAGTGGAAGGAACCTGCTCAGGTAGCTTCCCTCACTTCCTAGGGTCTCACAGCTGCCTCCAGGCCTGCTGCTCTTCTCTTGTGAAGTCCAGTGTTCCAGTCCCTGATTTGTGGCATGTTAATAATCTGAAATGTACGGTGTAAAGGTGAGAGCAGATGGGCTACTAGGTCAGAAGAGACAAGTGCACACAAATCGGTACACACCAGAAAGTAATAGCCTAAGATGGTGTGCTCTGGGGTTTCGGGGAGGACAGAGAGCTCTCACATTGGGAGTTTGAGCTGAACCCCATTCTACTTGTTCTCTGCAGCTAGGATGGGCGGTACTCTTAAAACCTCCAGCGTTTCATGTAGTTATATATCCTTCATTTTTCGTAATGGCTGTGACGAACCATTTTTCCAAAATTGTCCTACCACCCAAGGTTTTGTGGCCCCGAATGGGAATACTTCTCCATAGAATGTTACCCACCCAGACCTAACTGAGGGGTGAGAGAGAGGGCCACCCCTCTCCCGGGCTCTGCGGTCCTGGGTCCGTGTTGCTATGTGCTGAGAGCAACTTCATGGCAGTGTCCTTCTCAGGTCCATAGCCACTTGTTCCACTGCGTGGGATGAGCGGGGGGGTGTCACCTCCACCAGGAAAACCACAGAACTGAGAGGGGCAAGGAGGGATGCTAGACTTTTCTGCTAGGGTGGTGTTTTTTCCCTATAGAAAAAGTTAAGATTAAATAAAAACTGATGGAATCAGCTCCTTAGGGTTTTTTTTTAATCCCAGGTGGAACTTAATTAGCAGTAGCTATGCTGTGGTGGGTTGGGATGCGTGTTTCCTCTCTGCTTAAATGGCTATCTGTAACTTCTTTTTTGTAATATATTTTTAAATTCAATATCGAGAATCTGATGGTGACTGTAAGAGGAATATTTTTGCCTGTGGAAGTAAATGCTTTCAAGGTCAAACGTGTGTTTGGAAGTAGCTTTTTGTGAAAACAATGTGATGAGACCATTGATAAATGGATGAATTTTCTAGTTGTTATACCAAAACCTGCTTTTAAAAAAATAAAACCAAAAACCCAGCTTTGATCAATTTTATTTCTGTTAGAGAGATGTCATACTGATTATGCTGTATCTGCAGTTTTGGAGGGATTACTTGGAAGCTGTTAATTTTCAAGGCTTTTTATATATTCTCTGTCTTGTTTGTTCACTTTGACTTGTAATTCCTTAGTTATAATAATTGTGCAGCTATTGACTTGCTCTTCTTGGAAATCACCACTGTCTTAATGTAAATCCTAGAGGGGCATTTATCTCCTTGTTACAAAATGCCAATTGCTAATGGGATTGTTTCCTATTTGTTTAACAGAACACCTGATCAAATTCGTGACCATGGGGGATATGAAGACCCCAGACTTTGATGACCTCCTGGCAGCATTTGACATCCCAGATATGGTCGATCCCAAAGCAGCTATTGAGTCTGGACACGACGACCAGGAAAGCCACATCAAGCAGAACACTCACGGCGATGACGACTCGCACACGCCGTCCTCTTCCGACGTTGGCGTCAGTGTCATCGTGAAGAACGTGCGGAACATTGACTCTTCCGAGGGCGCAGAGAAGGAGGGCCACAATCCCACAGGCAACGGCTTGCACAACGGGTTTCTCTCTGCATCCTCTCTCGACAGTTACGGGAAAGACGGATCCAAGTCCTTGAAAGGAGACGTGCCTACCTCAGAGGTGACTTTAAAAGACTCCGCGTTCAGCCAGTTCAGCCCCATCTCTAGTGCTGAGGAGTTCGACGATGATGAGAAGATAGAGGTGGACGACCCCCCCGACAAAGAGGACGTGCGGGCAGGTTTTAGGTCAAATGTGTTGACGGGGTCGGTTCCCCAGCAGGACTACGATAAAATGAAGCCGCTTGGAGGGGAAAACTTAAGCAAAACTGGAATCTCGACTTCAGGCAGTGCAGATAAAAACAAAGTTGTCAAGAGAGAGACAGAAACAAATTCTATAAATCTGAGCATTTATGAACCTTTTAAAGTCAGGAAAGTGGAGGATAAAGTGAAGGAAAACTCCGAAAAGGTGCTTGAGAATAGGGTCCCTGACGGGAAACTGAGCTCCGAGAAGAATGACATCACCCTTGGTGCTCTGGCACCTTCAAGGTCAAAGCCATCCTCCAAGCTTTCTTCCTGTATAGCTGCCATCGCAGCTCTTAGTGCTAAAAAGGCTGCTTCAGACTCCTGCAAAGATCCGGTGACCAATTCACGGGAACCCTCTCCGTTACCCAAAGAAGTAAATGAGAGTCCCAGAGCCATTGAAAAGTCGCCTGAATCCCAGAGTCTCATCGATGGGATGAAAAAGGTGTCCCAGAAGCAGCCAGATAGCCCCAGGAGCATTTCAAGTGAAAACAGTAGCAAGGGATCGCCATCGTCCCCTGCAGGATCGACACCAGCAATTCCCAAAGTCCGCATCAAAACCATTAAGACGTCGTCCGGGGAAATCAAGAGAACAGTGACAAGGGTATTGCCAGAGGTCGATCCCGACTCTGGAAAGAAGCCTCCTGAGCAGACGGGGCCCGTGATGGCGTCTGTGACGTCACTTTTGGCGTCTCCCACATCAGCCGCTGTCCTTGCCTCTCCCCCCAGAGCACCTCTGCAGTCTGCCGTTGTCACCAACGCAGTCGCCCCTGCGGAGCTGACCCCCAAACAGGTCACTATCAAGCCTGTGGCGACGGCCTTCCTCCCAGTGTCCGCCGTGAAGACGGCGGGATCTCAAGTCATTAATTTGAAGCTCGCTAACAACACGACGGTCAAAGCCACGGTCATATCTGCCGCCTCCGTTCAGAGCGCCAGCAGCGCCATCATCAAAGCCGCCAACGCCATCCAGCAGCAAACCGTCGTGGTGCCGGCATCCAGCCTGGCCAATGCCAAACTTGTGCCAAAGACTGTGCACCTCGCCAACCTTAACCTTCTGCCTCAGGGCGCCCAGGCCACCTCTGAGCTCCGCCAAGTGCTAACCAAACCTCAGCAGCAAATCAAGCAGGCAATAATCAATGCAGCAGCCTCGCAGCCGCCCAAAAAGGTGTCCCGAGTCCAGGTGGTGTCCTCCCTGCAGAGCTCTGTGGTGGAAGCTTTCAACAAGGTGCTGAGCAGTGTCAACCCCGTTCCAGTTTACATCCCCAACCTCAGCCCCCCTGCGAACGCAGGCATCACGCTGCCCACCCGCGGGTACAAGTGCTTGGAGTGTGGTGACTCCTTTGCTCTTGAAAAAAGTCTGACTCAACACTACGACCGGCGCAGTGTGCGCATCGAAGTCACGTGTAACCACTGTACCAAGAACCTCGTTTTCTACAACAAGTGCAGCCTCCTCTCCCATGCCCGCGGGCACAAGGAGAAGGGGGTGGTCATGCAGTGTTCCCACTTGATCTTGAAGCCCGTCCCAGCAGATCAGATGATTGTGTCTCCGTCAAGCAATACTTCTGCTTCATCTTCCACTCTGCCAAGCTTGGTGGGGGCTGGCACACACACTGTAACCAAAATTCAGTCTGGGATAACCGGGACTGTCATATCAGCTCCTACAAGCACACCCATCATTCCAGCTATGCCTCTAGACGAAGACCCATCCAAGCTCTGCAGGCATAGTCTGAAATGTTTGGAGTGCAATGAAGTTTTCCAGGATGAGACGTCGCTGGCTACGCATTTCCAGCAGGCTGCAGATACGAGTGGACAAGTAGAGTATCATTTACATTTTGGTGTTTCAGTGATGAATCTGTAGACATGAGTGCTCTATACGATCGATGCCCTTGATTTTAGGGGTGAGAGCTCAGTTAAATGGAAGGGTGTGTGTGTGGGTGTGTGTGGAGTGAATGTGTGTGCACGCTCATGAGAGAGGAAGGATTGTTTTCATAGAATAGAACCATGTTGAGACAGGACTCTCATTTTAAAAAAATTTGGGGGGGGGGAAGTTGATTCTTCCACCAGACAGATAGAAACTCTGTACTAGTTGAGTTACGGCACCTTAGATTTAGGGTAAGTAATGGAGTTCTTAATTCTTGGATCATTGGAGTATATGTAGGGAGTCTTGAGATCTAGCTAATTACAGTATCATCCCATTGAATTAAGGGTTCAAGTTAGGCTATGTCACCAGTGTTCCTTAATTATTAGTGAGAGTTTTGGTATTTAAAAAATTCCTATTGTTACTTACAATGACTGTTTTTTATGGTTAAATATGCCTAATTGGTACCCATTTTATGGCTTGCCTGCTTGCCTGAAATATCTTCAGTTATAGTCTTTACTGCAGTGAATTTAAGCCATAAATGGAAAACCCACCTTCATTCAATAGGGTATCTTTGCCTTGGCAGCTTCTTGCTGTTGCTGTTGTAGTGAAGTGTGGGTCGATGTTGGTGATGACCTTTCACAGTGGGCAATAGTCAGCTTTTAATCTCTATCGTTGCTTCTCTCCACAAGGCCTGCCACTATTTGGCTGACAGATAAGTGTGTTTACAAATACATGATACCTATCATTTGGAGGTTGCTGGACGTGTTGAATGAGACACAGTCGAGCTTAGAGAGACTGTATCATTGATTATCCAAACCAGAAAAACTTAGAAAACTGGAAGGGAGCGCTATTTTGGGCTAATTCTACTCTGACTTAAACTTCTATTTATGAGGACTGACAATAAACTGATTTTTCTTTTATTTGCCTCCAATATCCCCAGGATAGTTTCCCAAGGGCAATGACTAAGTTGAGTTCTTTGCAGGCTTATGGATCTGGGAAGAAGAGCAAGCACACCCCCATGATTTTTTTTTCCTCTTGGGTTTTCAGTTTAGTGGAAATGGGAGCAGTAAAGTTTTGAGGACATTCCTGCAGTATTGGGTGTTAAATGTTAAATTGGCTCTGAGAGTAAAACACTCATAAAGAGTCAGGTGGCCAACAGGTTTAAGAAGGCGGTGATTAAGGCTGTTTTTCTAGCATGTCCTAATGACAGTGCTTTGGCTCTTTCTGGGCACCTTCTTATCTTGTCCCCATTGCATCAAAAGGGTAATATTGCTTTCCGTCTTTAAGCAGACAGACCTATGACTTGAGTTCTGTTGTCTCGTTTTTGTGTCTGCTGGTCTTTGGTGTGCCCTGGCTGCTTCAGGGGTTCTCTTGGGCCCCCCTCGCTCGCGTGTGCTGTTTAGTGTCTGGCTGTTGAGCTGCCCTCAGATATGTCTGCTCTCTTCGGGGTCCCTTCTTCTCTGTATTCCCCTAGTCTTTGGTCTCTGTTATCTGGTTAGGCTCAATAGACCAACTAGGGCCAGACAGGGTGAATCCATTTTCATTAGGGAAGGAGATGAGCTCTCTTCCTGTGCATGTGGTGGCTTCACCTTGACTTTTGTATTTTGCTGAGACAGGTACATAGCGCAGCTCACCTGTCTCTCCTGGAATGCTAAGGAGTGAGTTGCAGCTGAATATACAGGAACTCTAGGGCCAAATACACATGAAGGCAGATGTTTGTACCCTCTCCTGTTTCTTAGCTGAACACCCTCATCTTAGCCAGGCATCCACTCAGCTCACCAAAGAAGGAGAGTGTCTGTCCAGTGAGCCCCTGGGCTAACAAGATAAACGTGCCACATGTAGATATACTCTTCCTGTTCCCCGTTTCTCCTTCTTCTCATATTGGAATTTCGCCCAGGACACCCCCTCCACAATTTCCCATTCTTCTCAGACTCAGCCAGTGGCTTCCTGTTCAACTCCAGGCAGCGGTGGGCTCTCCTGCACCGGCTGTCAGAGAGTGACTATCCCTTCTCCAGCGTACCGAGTTACATGAACCCCGCCTCGAGTTTCTTCTACAGTCCCGGAGGTTCAGTGGGATCCTAATGGCTACTGCTGGACTAGCCTCAAAGGGAGTGAGAGCTAGGGTGGTGCTCGCTCATCCCTGTCCCCTGGTGTGGCATCAGGTATCAGTGACAGTGATGGGGGGCTAAAGACAGGAAGAATAGCAGAAAGGAGAAAATTCTCCATCTCATTGGCTCCAGTTTGCTGTTCTCATGACCGTTGGTCAGTTCACAATTTGTGCACTTAAATTCAATTGGGGAAAAAAGCCACCTATATAAACTGTTCCTTCTCTGAGACTTTTGACAAAATTTGGAGGTTGAGCTAATGGCACTTCAAGTACCAGTCTTTCTCGAGCGCCTTCTTTCCTCTGTTGTCCATGACATGCCTGTGTTTACAACTTATGTCTGTTTCTCCTTTGACCTTCACCTGCTTGGTAGTTCACTGGTGAACTGAGAAAAAGTCGGACACCTCACATTTGCAACAACCCTCCATGGCAACACCTGACCATCCTTTCTAGAATGGGACCGGGGCATTGTAAGCCCCGAGCCTTCAGCCGCCCACCTTCCCTCCGGCCGTGTTGCAGGGTTCCCTAGATCTGCAGCAGTCTTAGTTTGGGAACCATCCCCATGGATTCCTGACCTGGCCCTGCTGCTTCTGCTGATTCTGAAGGTTAATGTGTATGGGCATAGGGCCCTAGTGAGACTAACAGGTACACCACCCTCTCTCATCACCTTTCAGCTTTTGATCTGACTGGGCCCAAGAGCAAGGTGGACCACGTGACTGGTGGCAGGGATATTCCTCTCCCTCCCTCCTGTCCAGCGTCTACTTAGAATTACCCTGATGATTTATAGTCTTACCTGATAATGCTGATGTATCCTGGTGCTGATGTTCTGGGTCTTCCTTTTCAAATCATTTAATGTTTAAAATTAAACCTTTTATTTTGAGATAATTTTTTGAATGGTAAATATTTGAAAACTGACTTTTTAAAAAAAATTGATTTGAGAGAGAGGAAGGGGAAAAGAGAGAAAGAGAAAGAAACATCAGTCTGTTGTTCCATTTATTTATTCATTCATTGGTTGATTCTTGCATGTGCTCTGACCAGGGATTGAATCTGCAACCATGGCAGTTAGAGAATGATGCTCTAACCAACTATGCTACCTGCCAGGGCTTGAGACAACTTTAGATTCCTGTAAGAAATAATACAGAGAGGTCCTGTATACTTTTTATCCACTTTCCCCCAATGGTCTTGCAAAATATAGAATACAGTAATACTACAAACAGGATGTTAACATCAATGCAGTCACTATACAGAGACAGAGTATTTCCGTATCTTCAAGGCTCTGCCAGATTCTCTTTTTAAAAAGAGTCACCCCACCCCATTTTAAGCCCTGGCAGCCAGTAATCTAGTCTTCACTTATAATTTTGTCACTTCAGGAACACCTGGCTTTATTCCCTGGACATTCATCTCAGTTGTTGCGTGTATTAATGTGTTGTTCCTTGTTATTGCTGCGTAGAGTTCCATGGTGTGGTTGTAGTGCAGGGCGTTTAACCCTTCATTGAAGGATGGATGGCTACATTATTTTCAGTTTGGGGCTATTTTAAACATTTTTGTGTGGAAGCTTTGGTGTGAACATAGGTTTTCATTTTGTTGGGATAGATGCCCAGGTGTGCAATGGCTGGGTCGTATGGTATTTTTTTTTTTTGTATATTTGTATTTTTAAAATTTTCTTTTCCAGAGTGGCTGCATCATTTTGTATTCCACAGCCAGTATAGGAGTGGTCTGTTTTTTCTACATCTTCATCATCAGCTTTGGTTTGTTATTTTTGCCTTTCCGATGGGTGTATGTTAAGAAGAGCTCATTGTGGTTTAGTTTGCAATTCCCCAGTAGCTAACGACCTTGAACATCTTTTTGTGGGTTTATTTGGCATATATTTCCTTTTGGTGACACCTCTTCATGTCCTTACCCCTTTTCTGATTAGATTATTTCCCCTACTGTTGCGTTTTAAGAATTCTTTGTTTTCCCCAAATATTTTATTTATTTATTTTACAGGGAGAGGAAGGTGCGGGGAGCAATAAGTATCAAGTCACAGTGGCTTCATTTTAGTTGTTCATTGAATGCTTGTTGTATGTGTCTTTTTGGGGCAAGCCCAGGGTTTTGACCAGCAACCTCAGCATACCAGGTTGTTTTAATTTTGATGAAGTCCACTTGATCAATTTTTTTCTTTTATAACTTGTGCTTTTGTTGAAATCTTAAGAACTCTTTGTTCAATATCCTGACATTTTTCTCTTTTCTTTCCCCCTAGAAGTTTTGTCGTTTATGTTTTACTTTTAATTCCATGATCCATTTGGGATAATGTCTGTATAAGGTGTGAGACTCAGGCTGACGTTTATTTTTGCCTGTGTATGTTCTCTTCCTCCATTGCCATTTGTCCAAAAGGCTGTCTGTCCTCCAACGAATCGATTTGCCCCTTTGTGAAATATCAGTTGGCTATATTTGTTTGTGACTGTTTCTGAGTTCTGTTCTGTACTATTGGTCATGTGTCCATCTCTTCACCAGGATCAGCCTTCATTAGAACTATCAAATGTCTTGAAATCCAGTAGACTAATTTCTCTGGCTTTATTCTTTTTTCTCAAAAATTTTAACTATTCTAGTTTTTTTTCTTCTTTTTGCCTTTCTACATAAATTTTAGAATAGTTTTGTTAATGGGTAGTAAAAATCTTGTCGGGTTTTTGATAGGAATTAAATTAAACCTGTGTATCAGTTGGGGGAGAAATGAGTGATATATTTACTTAGGTGGAGCCGTTTAGTCCATGAACAACACAGAATATTTCTTCACTTACTTAGCTCTCCTTTGATTTCTTTTTATCATTTTTAGTTTTTATTATATAAGTCCTCTATATGTCCTCCCTCCTATCCTTCCTTCCTGGCAATTATAAATGATACTGTATTTTTCACTGTTCACATGTTCATTGCTGATGTGTAGAAATACAATTAATTTTTGTATATTTATCATGTACCACATGAGTTTTGAACTCAGTTATTGGATTTAGGATTTTGGGGGGTTAGGTTACATTAGCTTTTTTCCCCTCAGATATTGAACCAGCCTTGCATTCCCGGAACGAATCACACTTGGTCAGGCTGTATAATTCATTTTATATATTGTGAATTATATTTGCTAGTATTTTGTTAGTTTTATACCTATATTCATATAGGTTTTATTTCTTTGTACCGTTTTTGTTTGATTTTGGACAGGTTTATATATTGGCTTTTATGTAATCCATTGAAGTATTCTCTCATCTGTTTTTGGAAGAGACTGTATAATTTGGTTAATTTTACTTTAAATATTTGGTAGACTTCTTCAGTAAAACCACCTAGTCCTGGAGGTTATTGGAGGGGGGTATTTTCCAAAAAATCCACTGGGCTGGTAGAGGGACTCATTACTTGATAAGGATGAGAGTCCTACTTCCTTGCTGGCCTTCTTTGACACCATCTAGGCAGGGGTACTGGGACACCTTATTATAGCCTCAAGGGGGCAGAGGTCTGTGCTCTACCTGGACTGGCATGGTGGGTGTGAGGCCACAGTGTTTCCTCTAGTGTTTAGAGTAAAGCAGTCATTTTTTGATTTCTACCCACTGGCATTTTTGGGTGGTAAGTTCTTTCAGCCCCATATCTGGGCTTTTTGAGGAACCCAGAAAACTCATTGCTGTGTCAACCCCCAGGTCCCAAGGTCCCTAGCCAGCCTGCCTTCTTCTCCCAGTCTGTCAGGCTTTTTAGGTTTGCGTTGCATATAATGCACAGGAGTTTCCCTTGAGCTTCATGGAAGGAATAGGGAAAGGGACTCCTAGTCCATTTTCCTGGAAGTGAAAGTTGCACTCTGTTGTGTAAATGTCTGAAAGTAGCTGTTGTTTTCAAGGAGAAATCCTGTAATTACATCGTTGGGCTCTGCCCGCAGCTTTGGCCTGTGATGCCCAATTGTTTTTGGAACGAGGTTGTTTTTTTCCCCGGGAGGACAGCATTCCATTCAACTCTGCCGACATCTCTCTTCCCTGAGTCTCAGACATCTCTCCTGTCCAGTGCAGATGCCTTATTCTTAGCCCTGTCTGTAAATGCAGTGAGGTCAAGCTCTTCTTCCCCCGTGCAGATCTGTGGGGTCCACCTTCTGGAGAGTTCAGCCTCCCTCTTGAGAACAACCATTTTCTTGGTTTAGTGTGGTCACCGTCTTCCTTCACTTCTTGTCTTCCATTTTCTACTCATTTATATTATTTAGATTTTGACTCCTGTGTGTGGTGTGGTCAGATCCTTTTCTGGGTTTCCCAAGGGTGCGTGTTTGAACCCAGCCAAAGCTGTCTTCTGGAGACACTAACTGAGCTGGTTGTGCCTGATCTTCACCATCTCCCATACCTGCCATGCCTGCGTAGGGAGCCTTCTGAGACTTTGCCAGTATGTAATGGAATAAAGGAAGACTTTGGGGGCATTTGGTGGATTCTGTTGTGCCAGCAGCTCCGCCTCCAGATGTCCTGTGGACTGTCTATGCTACAGTAAAGATTGCCTTGAGAGACAGTGCCACATTATTATGACTTGGCCCTGTCCTCCGCGAGAGCCCTTGGGTGCAGGCCTCTGCTAGGAGCTGGGTCAGAATATAGAGACTAGCCAAAGCCCAAATCCAAGTCATGGAATTTTGTCTCACTTGGGTGTGTAATGTGGGACAGGACTTCCTGCATGCATAGGTCAGGGTTAGATTGTTCTGCCTGTGTCTGTGTACCCCAGGCAGCCGAGGGAGAGGGCAGAAGGCAGGGCATTGTGGGGCAATCACTTTCCTTCCCAGAGGCATGAGACCAATCAGAGCAATAAAAATGGAGCATGTGGCACTGTCCCTTTCACCCTCGTAGACCTGCCCTTGCTGGGGGTTTGTGTTCCGACCTCTCTGATTGATCGCCCTGGCTCCCTGCTTTGGGACACATTGAGAAGGGGGGGGAGCAAGAGATGCTTTCCTCCTCTCCATGAAGTATTTAAGAGCTGACAACCTGGGTTTTAATAATTAATATTTGAGCGTACTGGAATGTCATCGCCTCACCTCTCTATAAAACCGTGACTAAATTTAGCCTAGGGCAGACTGGAAGTGTGACCTCTTATGTGGCAAAATCAGTTTTCTTCTTTTAGAATCTACATCAGCTGTAGAACCAGATGTCACAGGTCCTTTGGTCAACCCTTTCGTTTTACAGTTGAAGCCCAACGAGTGGCCCAGTAGGGACTCGAGGCAAAACTTCTTCATTTCTGGTTCATGCTGACAACCCGTGCTCTACACACAGCATTTTCCAGTGGTGGAACCACCGGGATTGTGCGAGAATTGCCCCTTGGGTGACTTCCAGATGAGCTTCAAGAGCACAGCTGAAGGTGACTGACTTGTACCAGTCCTCATTTTTGCGATCACCGATTCAGTTCAGTTTCAGGAGCTTTCTGGGCACCATGAACCTAGTATACCAAGTACAGTGAATTATCTAGAGCAGCCCAGCCAGCTCTCATGTCTAGAGATATTCTGCGTAGGCGGCTTCTGGAAATATACAATAATATAACCGTGCAGCCTGCTGCTGTTCCCTTGCCAGCCCGAAATACCATTCTTAGCTGCAGACTCATAACTTTTAGTTTTTGGTCCCGCTCTCTGAAATGCTTAATTCTAATTTTGGTCAGACGAGGACTGTCCTGGTTTATATTTCAGCATCATCAACCTTTAGTTAAACTCTGTTCTCCACTGATTATTATCTTAATGGGTTATATGTGTTGACCACACTGTTTTCAGAAAGTTTGCTCGTTTAACTGTCAACTCTTGTTAGGGGTTTTTACTGTAGCAGAATGATTTGAGGAGAATAAAACAGCACAGCCATGTAGCTTTAGGTACCAAGGTCTGTAGCATCCTTTCTGCTGTAAGTCTTGCTTTGGCTTATTTCTGTTTAAGCGAGATCTGAAATGAAATGCTTTTTCTCTGTGTTCTCATTGTGAAACTGCATGAGAGTGAAGCCAGGAAACAAGCTGGTGTGCTTTATTATCATTCTTCTTCTTACTGGTAATTATACTGTAGACAGAAGGTTACTAAACTACTGTTAATGAGGAAGAAGCAATTTACCTCTGGGCTGACTGGGAAGCCAGTAGTGTTTTGATCTTTCAATCCAATGTTTCAGGCTGTCTCAGGCTTTTGGTCTCTGAAATTTAAGCATAAATAGATGCTATGTTGACTCACCTATCTCTAGCCTTTATCACCTTTCCCTTTGTACCTTTCCCACACTGTTTTTCTCCCTAAAATAGAAATTGCAACACATAGGATTGTTTTCCTTGTTGCTCAGACATCTCAGAACCCTTCATAGGGGTGTAAGGTGCCACCGTCCCCCTGCCCACAGCCTGCGTGGCAGTGGCAGCCACCGATTTCAGTGCCAGGGTTGGGCAGGGAAGGCGCAAAGCAAGTCGTTGTCAAGTGTGGATCGTGATGACTTTTCAACTCTGTTTTCCTATAGCTTTCTCCTGTTTCCTGACTTGTGAAAAGTACTTGTCTTTCTTGGAAAAGTAACAGTTCTCTGAGCAAAGGAGTCTGCCCAGGAGTAGAAGTTAGCCATTCAAGAGTAGAAGTTAGCCGTTCATTACTTACCTACTGAAGACATTTATCCATTTTTAGGTGATGTAAATAATGTCAGAAGACACTTGAAATCATTTCAAGTACTTTGACATTTTCTATTCAAAAGGCAGGTACTGTCTCATTAGATTGCTGTATCCTCTTGTAAATAGCCTCAACTTGTAGAAAGTTAGTTTTAAGATACATTGTAGTTTCTTTGATGAAAAAAAAATGTGGAAGTGGAGTCAGGTCCTTTCAGACTACAGAAATCCTGGCCTGCTCCTCTGTTCAGAAGTGTCCCCCAAACCCAGAGGTGAGTCATGGCCACCAGCGCAAAGTGTCCCAGAGAAGCTGATGGGATACACGCCCTCCCCACTCTCTCAGGAGCAGGGTTACTGATGTTATCTAAAGCAGGTATAATGACTAAACCTCGGGGACATACAGTTAGGTATTAAATTGTACTCATGTGAGCTTTAAACTCTTGATGTCACACCAAGCAGCAAGGAGAAATGTCGGCGACCCAGATAGCATGCCTTTTCTCAGAATGAGTGGAGGCGAGGAGTGGAAGCTGGTAAACAGAACTGTGGGAGTCGATACAGTGTGCACATTGGATACATATATAATGTGCATAGACCAGTGGTTCTTAACCTGGGTTCTATCGAACCCTAGGGGTTCGATGAGTCGGTCTCAGGGGTTTGGAGAAGCCTCTGCCGCGGAGGCCAGAATAAAGTGATACCGTAATTTGTTGTGAGTTCATGCACTTTGTTGGTTTTGTTCTTTGAGCAAGGTGATGTTTATGCACGGCTCATTTGTGCACCAGTAAAAAAACATATACCTATGTCTTGAATTTGGAAAAAAAAATCATATTTTATTTATCACTAAAGAAGGGTTTGGTGAATGCGCATATGAAACTGGTGGGTTCGGTACCTCAAAAAAGGTTAAGAACCACTGGCATAGACCAAATGTGCGGTCTTGATTCGTGCGGTCTTGACTAGGCGGGATTCCCCAGCCACTGAATCCTCCCACTTCAGCCAGGGGAAACGTGAAAGCATTTCGGTTTGGGGCTCCAGTCCACCATGGCTCCCGCATTCTCCTGGTACTTGCATCTAGAGGGGGTGGGGAACGTCCCCAGCAGACCTGGAGAGTGCGCTTTCCTGTTGAGTCTGTGGCTAGGGGGTGGTGCTGGACGTAGTGGCCACCACCACCTCCCAGATCCCCACTGGGGCTCTGGGACCACGCGCCACACAGCCCATCGTGGAGGGACCGCTCCCCTCTCCAAGAACCGGTGTGGGAACTCTTGGTATCGGGATGTTGGTGTTTAGGCGACGCTGTTGCTCTGAAACATTTTTCAGTGTTTGCAGTCACCGATTTCTGTCGTAAAAAACATTTAATAATTCGTAAAACGTATTTTGAACTGAGTAATTTTGATACTGTATTGTTAACCTGTTAGAAACAGCCTTTTCACCTACCTACACATTCATAGCTATTTATATAGTTATACGTGTATTATAAACATATAAATGTCAAATAGGGAAGAGCATTTAAGCAATTCATTGTGAATTTTATATGTATTGTGAAGGATATACATACTTAATGAGAGATAATGTGAAAAGTTTTTTTCAGCTTTTACAGAACACATACTTTGTCTCCTCTGTAGATTTTCTTTTTGTTGCTGTTTTTCCCCATTATAAAATAGTATCACCACATTGCTTTAGATAAAAAAGAGGCTGTGGAGGGAGGGGGAATCACCTCTAAGCTAACATAATGGTCGTTGTTATGCGGCTGTATTTGCTAATAGTTTTTCTCCTGTGAATTTTTGTTTGTTCATTCCTTGTAACCCCCAAAGCCCCCCTCACAAGCACTCCGTCACAGGCCTTGGAAGTAGTCAGAGTCCACTTCACACCCTGGTTCTCACTTACACTTACTAACTGTGGGGCTGTGGTAGTTTCTTCTTCAAACCTCATTCCCTCATCTGTAAAATGGACACAATATTATCTACTTCATAGATTATGAGAATTAAATGAGATGTTGTATTTAAATGTATTTATTTAAAGTACTTAGTTCATCACTTGGCTTATGGTGCAATGGGGTCAGTGTTTATCTAAATAAAATATGTTCTGACTTTAGTATAGAATATATTGATTTTATTGCTAAGTAAGTATAAGACATTCTAAGATGTTTGTGGAAATTCAGACATTATAATTCACTGTCTGGGATTAATGACTGTGGTGGAAGTAGAAAATTTTAGTTCAGAGAAACAAATGATTACCTGTGATAAGGTAGATGTCAGCAGGACCTTATAATTAATTAATGAATCTGTTGATTGGTTTTCTTTGTTGTGGCTTGTTTTAACCTTTGGAATATTGTTATTAGAAAAGGAATGCTATTTTTTAAATGATGATAACCTCGTCAAAGCTGCCTGTAATGTTCTTATTCTGTGATTATAATAAACATTTTGTGGGATAAAATTTGTATTTTAGTTCTTTCAGGAGAAAAACAAGAAAGAGTTTACAAGTGAGTTTTTTATTTTTCTTAGTCGCTCAGTTTAAACCTTAATTTTTTGGGCATGAGTCAAAAGCTAAAAGAATAATAAAAAATCCTTTTAAAGTGTCATAATTCTGTTTTCAATATAAAAAGGGCATTTTAAAAATCTATATTTTGAGGCTTTTTAAAAAAACAGACTTTATTGCAAATTGTTCATTTTAGAAGGTTGTAGATATTTGTTGCATGACTATCCAAAATAGAATTCAAACACATTTTATCTTGTGCTACGTTAGGTTTATTTTAAGTGTAGTACGCCCTTAGTTATCTTTAAGTTTTAAAAATATGCTCTGTTTTATGCTTACATCTTTAAGGGATGAAAAATAATGTGTTTCAGTTTTTTGTTAAGGATGACAGAGCCTATTCCAAAGAGGATTTCATTCTTAATTTTATCTTCTATGTGTTTAGATTTTAAGCTCTATTTTAAGTTTCAATTTAATACCTAAATTTATGTATCTGAACTTGACTTCATTGGTTTTAATTATAAATTCTGTAATGTCCAGTTCATCTATTTAAAGATAATTTACGTGCCAACAAGGACAACTGATTGCTGTGGCCACTCTTGAATTCCCGTCTTTCAGATTTCAAACAACTGAAGCGACTTAAAAAAGTAGAAACTGGATTAGACTATAAATTTTTCTTATTTTGAAGAAAGTGTTTTGAGTTGTGGGACCTGTGACTACTGTCAAAATAGATGCCCATAAACTTGTATTTATACATTCCTGTTGGGTTGCTTACATAATTTGCAAGAATACCTCTTTCATACGTCTTCTCGACACTTAGCAAAATGCAAAAGTAACAAAATTGGAACTCTACCTAAAACTGACTTTCTCTTCCAACGTTGGGATGATCCTGACCACCCTAGTATGTATTATCTTTATTTTACAGGGTAAGGAGTTTTCCCACTGCACACGTAACTTCCCATTTTGCTTTCTCCTTGGGCTTAGAATCAATGGTCATCGTGTTTGCAATGACTTGACCACTGTGTAATGATTTTGAGGTTTAACCAAACTTCTTTGCGTGCTAGAAAGTACTTCGTAGGACCAACCCTGTCTCCCCCTTTGGTTTATTTAGAAGACTTGCACTATCTGCCAGATGCTGCTTCCCAACCAGTGCAGCTATGCATCCCACCAGAGAATCCATCAGCACAAATCTCCCTACACCTGCCCCGAGTGCGGGGCCATCTGCAGGTCGGTGCACTTCCAGACCCACGTCACCAAGAACTGTCTGCACTACACACGGAGAGTTGGTTTTCGGTCAGTATAATCATTCACTTAACGTGCAAGTAAAGCTCGTTCGCTTGATAAACTACATGGCCTTTTGAGTGGTCTGTGCATCCAGCATTCAGGGTCATACAGTGATACCTGGATTAACAGATCCTCTGGGAACCAAGCTCAGTGGTGGTAGAGTCGATCTGTTTGAATCACTTCACATTGTCCTGGCCCCCACTGGTCCACACAAACCTGAAGGTGAACGGAGCCCTGCTGTCTGGGCAAAAGTGTGCATGTGGCATGGTTTGGCTTGGGTCAAATGTATTTTTTTCTGTACTCTTTTTAGCATACTTTTGTCGCCTTCCTTTGCATTTGAACGCCTGCAAGAATACCACGCATGTCTGTACCTCTTCATCCTTCCTCTCTAAATCGGAAAGGGTGTGATGGTTCCTCACTTTTATTTTGTCACAGTGAAGGATTATGGGTCTATGTTCTTTGCTAACATTGCTCTTCAAGGAAGAGCCTGCCACCTGGGTACCCTTCCTTCCTCGATTTCTTCTTCTCCATTTCCTCTGTCCAGGCCCCTCCCCTCCCGCACATCTTGACCATGACCCCTTTCACCACCTCCTCAGAAGCTTGGATGTGTCTCTTACAACATCTGACAAATGTCATGTTAGTTTAGCTAATGTGGGTTGGTGACGTACTTGAACTTTATTCTCCACTCCTGAACCTTTGAAATGCATTCCTCCTATCTGTGCCTTTTATGTTTTGACCCACTGAAGACCCACCAAGAACACCTGTCATCGATATGCAGCGTCTTTGTTAATAGAGGTATTACTGTATTGTGCTGTTTATCTTTAACTTAAGTATTTGGTTGCCTGATATCTTTAATGTTAGACTGTTACTATACACCACTTTTTTTTTTAGTTGTAATACGATTATGATATTTTATAAAAATGGAGTCCAGTTGGTATGATTTGACAGTTCTGTTTCAGTTAAATTTAGGTTATGGCATCACCAACTGCTAGGCGGCTCTGATCAGTTTTCTGACATTTAAGACAGACTTACTTCCTATTCAGTCTCCTGCCTCCAGACCTGTGATGCACAAATGTTTAATGGATTGGGATCTACCCTAGTAGAAAACCTTGGCTTTGGAAGTTAAGAAACCAAAGTTTTTGGTACCAGTTCTGCTGCTGGTTGCGTGGTAATTCCTGTGTTCTCTCTGTGCCATGGTGCCCTGTCTGTACAATTGGTGTGATGCTTGCCTTTATTTCCACTGAGGTGTTATTAAACCAAAATGCACACTAGGAGAGTTACACATTGACGGTGTGCCTGTTTACACAGACTCGGTACATGTGATACTCTGTTTCCTACCCCATATATACAAACTCTCATTACTGGACTCTATGTGTAATACTGATGAAAGTCGGGGCCCCCACAGCATTTCCTGATTGCTCTTTTAATGGATGCAACACTATCTTCAAATGCTTGGCTTATTTTTTTTAATATAATGAAAACAAACTTCATTTGGAACAAATAAAGAAAGTGGAACATCCAAACTAGCTATTCCTATTCCTGGTAGAGCACCTGAATAAAAGACGCTCTGTGGGTCCCTTGCTTTTTTTTTCTTTTTTGCCACATTCACAGAGTTGCTTAAATTGGGAATTGCTTGAATTTATACCTAAAATTATTGTGTTTAGTATAGATATTTTTTCCTGGATCATGAGGCTTATAATAGCTGTAAAAATATTATGTGTTTGCATATTCTGAAGTTTCGTTCACATTTACCTCTTTAGATGATATAAAATAATTTTATCTTAGTTTTTTTCCCCCTGCTCTTTTAAATAATGATCCAATTACTTGACTAGGGTTTAGCAGCCCCTTGGCCTTGTCTGTTTTCTCCTTCTTTCTGGCTCTCTAGGATTTGTTTTTTGTTGTTGTTGTTTTTAGGCAGAGTCTGACACGGCCTCCATGTCTGACTTGGTCTCTTTTTGATTGAGTATGCCTCATTTTCTCTCTTCTGGATTATTTTGCATCTCCCATATATCGAGGGGAGTCATTCTGGCTTCTGGCTAATTTGGTAAAAGTCAAGCATATCTGAATTTTTCTGCCTTTCAATCCATTGGATCTGAATCTAGAAAGGGGAAATTGTAGGATTTTATACTGCAAACATTTCTTACATTAAGAAATAAAAGAGAAATTTGATACCCAGAACACAAAAGATTTCAGATATATTCAATATGAGCAGACTGATTTGTAGTAACGTTAGGATACCATGTGACCCCCTTCACATTCTGACTTCTGTTTGTCTTCTTTCCTCTTTTGGCCTCTCTTTGCCCTTAAACCTTTCTTCCACTTGAGGCATATGTTTTACAGCTTTCTTTTATCTTGGTTTCTCTTCAGTTCTCTCTTTACTTACATTAAAGAGGGTTTTCCTTTGACCTCCATGATGCTCTTTGGGCCAAGCCTTAGCCATCTCCTTCGTCAGCTGTCGCTTCTTAGTGTCCTGTGTACTTTCCTTAGGATGAACTCTTCCCCTCCCTCCAGGCAGCTGCAGGGAAGGAGCTCTTGGTTCCTTTCGGCCCTTCCTTGGTCTTTTGCTCTTTGAACACCGTCTTGCCCTTGATGGGAAAAACCTTCTGTGTATGATTCATGGTGTAGAGAACCCTTCTGTTTCATTAGTAACCTATCTTTTTTTTTTATATTAGCTTTTTCTTTCGTAGGCATCACAGGCTGCTAGGGTTGTGAGGAATAAAAATAAAAAAGATTTCATTTTACAAATGAGAAACTGGCCCAGAAAGAATCAGTAACCCTCAAGAGAGAACACAAGTTCAGGTTAACCCAAAATAATTTCAGCATGCTTGCGTGGCTTTACTGCCTAAAATAAAAGTATAGATTGGATGGAAGGGCTTTGCTTAATTATTCTCCTATTGTTGTGTATGTTCTCAGTGTATAGGCTGCTGAACATTATGCTTTTAGGCATTTAAAATGCTAACACACTTAAAAAAAATGCTAACACACTTATAACGGTTTTTATAAAACGCTTGCAGAACTTAACATGGCCTGCTTTGTAGAGCTCATGTCGCTCAGAGCATTCCACTCCTGAGACTTTGCAAATTCAGAAGGAGGGAATGTAAGAATAGAAGGTCCTTAGATTAATACAGAAGTCTCTGAGCACAGCTTCCTAGAAGACAGGCCTGTCTGCTGTCTCCATTCCTCAAGTCGACTTTCCCATTCATGTAGTCAGGTGACAACAGAGAAGGACAACAAGGTCATCAAATGGTCACACACACTCTCAAGCATTACTGTGAGTCCCTGAGAGTTAAAGATGTGGTTGGGGAGAAGCGTGTCTCTAAATTTTAAAATTTGTTTCTGTAGGACTAGATTTGAATAAGGAATGAGCCAACTAATTTATTAGAAATTCAAGAAGTAAAGCAGTTTGGCTAGAAGAGGTGATTTATTTAGAGACGTTGATTTTTCTGAAGTTTATAATTCATGCTATTTCTTAAACAGGAAGTCCACTTCCATAAGAGTGGACTTAAATTTATTTTTTTAGCAGACAAATAGGTGGTTGACCTTCTTCTCTACCTAATGGGTCCCCATAACCTCCAGATACGTAACTGCACCAGTGTGTACCAGGAGACAGTGACCTTGGCTTTGGGGCCAGTGCTCACTTGTTCCTTTATTGATGACGTATAGGATTGGATAGCAGAGATTTCTTCTGTGGGAAATGCCATTTGGATAGAGGGGATGGGGAGGAACCTCAGGGCCCTAGTGTCAGAATATGGCACATAGGAGTCTTCTCCAAAGCAGAAGTCACAGTCTTGCTGTGTCCCTGGCCTTGATAATGTCCCCATAATCCATTGGTCACTCCACAGTCTGGAGTCTGGACATCCAATCTTAGGAACTTTAAAGATGCTCAAAAAATAGACCATTTGAGTTTTCTTTTTCTTCTTCACGATCTTCCTTCTTACATAGGTAAAAATAATTTGATCTGCTATCATTAGAAAAAAAGATACGATACCTACTTCCAGGAAGCAATTAGAAACCTAAGGGGCTATTAAGATGTGTTCATTTTATCCAGTTAAGTTCCACCTGTTTGATGGTCTCGTGCTAACGACTCTGTGTTTATTTTTCTAACAGATGTGTACATTGCAATGTTGTGTACTCTGATGTGGCCGCACTGAAGTCTCACATTCAAGGTTCTCACTGTGAAGTCTTCTACAAGTGTCCTATTTGTCCAATGGCGTTTAAGTCTGCCCCCAGCACACACTCCCATGCCTACACACAACATCCTGGCATCAAGATAGGAGAAGCAAAGTAAGTCATGCTGCCTTTTGACCTTGTACCCCACTACTGATGAGTGATTTAGAGGAAGCAGGCTTTCGTGGAATAGAAATAAGAGAGGAAAGGCCGTGCCCCCAGGCAGATTCTGGGGCACGATGAAGCCCAGCTCCCAGCTCCTCAAACCTTTCAGATCTTTCCCGCTGACCTCTTTGTTCAAGAATGTCCCTTATTTTAGTTATGCCCTTGCCATCATTTTTAGTAAACAAGTGATTATTGATCAATTTTGTTCTTTTTCTTCAGGTGATATTATTAACAAGTCTCAGGGAAACTATTAAAAACTCACCGTTCAGGTTTTTTTCATAGTTTCTTTCTTATAGTATATGCTTTTCGTAGTAACATTTTTAAGATGAAGTCAGCTTCATGCACTGGTTACTGAATTTAACTTGATTGCCAGTACGATGTCTTTGATTAGTAAAAGTAAATGTCACTTTGGCCTTAGTCTCACTCTTAATATTTTCAGTTTTTGTGTCTTCCATTGTGGAGTGGAGCTTCAGCAGACCGTTGTGGCTGCCCGCCCACAGCAGAGGCAGCTTAGCCAAGAGAAGGGAGTGTGGGCCCTGGAGCCAGAACCCCGCCCCCCACCTGCTGTGTGGACTGGGACCATAGTTCACCCTGTCTCAACCACCGTTTTTTTTCTCCTGCTAAGTGAGGGTGATGCGTTAGTTCCAGGGTTTGAGTGAGGATAAAATGAGGTTACATGTTTAAAATGCCTGCCTATCACATGGTCCCTCTGTTTAGAGCATGGAGGGGGCTCTGTAGCATTAGTTCTTTCCCACAGTTCCCCACCCCCTCATGTAGATGTGGACACTGCACTGGTTGAGGTGCTTGTGGTTCTATTCTTTTTATTTTTATTTTTTATATTTTTTATGGCAGGGTGGAAATGTTTTCTTAAGTTTTTATTTATTGATTTTAGACAGAGGAGGAGGGGAGGAGCAGGAAGCATCAACTCATAGAAGTTGCTTCTCATATGTGCCTTGACCAGGCAAGCTCTTGGGGGTTTGAACTGGTGACTTCAGCATCCCAGGTCAGCTCTATTCCACTGCGCCACCACGGGTTAGGCAGCAGTGTGGAATTGGATGATTATGTAAGGGTAGATTGGCAGCCTCAAATCTATTGTATTTTTGCCCATAACTCCATAATCAAGGAAGTTTTAAGGAGAAGATATGCCATGTAATATAAATTTGGCTTTTATTGTATCTTTTAGGTTTAGGGAAATATTATTGTTAAACACTACAGAAGTGAATCTGTTTACTAAATATTATGATAACATGGAATTTTATTAGAAATGGACCTTCATTCGGATCTTTGTAGATCCTCCAAATAAGACAATTGACAGCGTGGAGATCCATGTACAACTTGGCATGTTGACACTGTGGACGAACACTAGTGATCTTTAGTTCGATTTCAGTGTTTATGGCTGTTAGACTCTGGACACTAATGTAATCGTTTCCCCTCAGTGAATAAAGTTTTGGATTTAGTTCTTTATTCAAATAAAAAAAAATATTCACTGAAATATATATGAAACCTAGAACTATAGTTGTTAGTTGGAAATATAGGGCAACAAATGATTCAAATAAGCTAAAACAATAGTCCTCAAATTTGAGTAAATATATAGAAAAACATTCCAGTACTTTCTTTTCTTTTCTCTTTTTTTAGGTGAGTGGAAGGGAGATAGTGAGGCAGAGTCCTGCATGCACACTGACCGGGATCCACCCAGCAACCCCATTTGGGGATGATGCTTGAATACTGAGCTATTTTTAGTGCTCCGGCGGAGCCACCCTCAATTCCCGGGGCTACACTTGAACCAGTAGAGCCCCTCACTGCTGTGTACAGGGAAATTTTGAACACTGTTGAGTCTTTTCTGGGTAAATTGAGATCATATTCAGTGTCCATTACTGGGTTTTTTTTTTTTTTTTTTTTTTTTTTTTTACAGGGATAGAGAGAGAGTCAGAGAGAGGGATAGATAGGGACAGACAGACAGGAACGGAGAGAGGTGAGAAGCATCAATCATTAGTTTTTCATTGCCGTTGCAACACCTTAGTTGTTCATTGATTGCTTTCTCACATGTGCCTTGACCGCGGGCCTTCAGCAGACCGGGCAACCCCTTGCTGGAGCCAGCGACCTTGGGTCCAAGCTGGCGAGCTTCTGCTCAAACCAAATGGGCTTGCGCTCAAGCTGGCAAGCTCGGGGTCTCGAACCTGGGTCTTCCGCATCCCAGTCCGACGCTCTATCCACTGCGCCACCGCCTGGTCAGGCTCCATTACTGGATTTTATGGTGATCCAGATTTCTGTCTGTCTGTGTTTGCATTTCCCTTGACAACTGATGAACAGCAGTTTTTGTCACTGCTTTGGGCCTGCCTTTTATTTGCCAGCTCTCGATGTACTATCTAAGTAGATCAGTGAGAACTCCAGGGTTTAGAATTGTATAAGAGATAGAGAAACTTTGAACACCTTCCTGAGAAATAAAACACATGCAGAATTATAGCAGCACCACAATAGAGGCCTTTGGTATTGGGTGAAGCTGGATTTGAACCGTGGTCTTAGAAGTTACACGACATCAGCAGATTCTCCAATCTGAGCCTTAGTGGCCCTCTGTGCAGTGGTGGCAGTATGACTTCCCCCAGCAGAAGCGTGGGGGTCCATCTGTGATGGAGGAAGTGGTAGCAGTGATTTTGAAGTATAAGATCCTTTATTCATTTGTTTTCACATCCATTCAAGAGGAACACTCTTTTTTCAAGAGTTCCCGTTGCTACAAGTTGGATCTGAATGTGGGTATTTGGCTTTTAGCCTTCTATTCCTTTTTTACTTCCTTCCTCTCTCCCCGCTCCTTCTAGTCCCCTCTGCCCTCCATGTTTCTAGGCTGGTTAGTCTGCCCTTCACTGAGCCTCATTACTCAAAGACTAAGTCACGCTTCTGGGGCTGCCATTCCCACAGCCCTGGGGGCCAGCACACTGAGTTTCTCACTGTCCCCTCCCATGCCATGCCCATCTGCGCTCCCTGCACACTGGTCTCACTGCCTTCTCCCCTCTGCCGGGTGAGCTTCTGTGGCTTTTCCATTGTGTTTTCTCCGTCTTCATGTTCTGTCCCTATGTCTGAGGTTCACGGTGCCTTTGTTTGGACTTTGTTTTAACATTAGCACGAGTTTCTTACTGTTTAATAGTTTCTATTCTACAGAAGAGCTAGAAGAACGCTCTGGAGGACTCAAGCATCCCCTTCAGCCAGATTCCCCAGTTGTCCACATCCCCATTTTACTCTTCTTTCATTCTCTCTCTGTATCGGTCTTTCTCCTCTTTAGGAATTGTGGGGCATCGTGACATAAATAGGTGAGTGTTTTCCGCCTCTGCTGTCATAAGGATACTCACCATCCAGCCTCCCAGTCAGGAGTCAGTATTGATTACTTTTCCATCCAGTTCATAGAGCTCATGAGAATTTCTCCAATGGCTGAGACAGTGTCATTTAAAAAATTTCTGGTCCAGGTCCTGGCTGGGTGGCTCAGTGGACAGAGCGTCATCCTGGTGTGCCGAGGTTGCAGGTTCAACCCCCGGTCAAGGCACAAGAGAATCAACCAATGGTGCACAACAAAGTGGAACAATGAGTTGATGCTGCTTTCTCTCTTTTTCTTTCTTTCTCTTTTCCACTCTCTCTCTTTCTCTCAAAGTCAATGGGAAATTGAAAAACAAATTTTCTGGTCCAAATTCTATGCAGGAGCCCATTTTGCATTTAATTGCCCTGTCTCATCATTATTGCTGCATCTGTAATAGTCACTCGGTTTCTCCTCTTCTCACGTCTTTGGCCATCTAGTGGGATACAGAGCTCTCATTTGAGGTGACCCTCCCTCCCCAGGTCTGTCCCTGCCTCTTCGGAGCTGGACTTGAGACATGCATTCTTGGCTGGAATCTTCTCATTGCGTCACGTTGGGGAACACTTTGTGCCCCTGTCCTTGTCGTGCTGATGTCCTTAACCTTCATTGATGTCCATCATCCAGTGCAGTCCCTGTCACCATTTCCCCTTTGTAATTTGAGCTGTTTGTGGGGGGAAATTCAAATATTATACCTACAATGTGTTCCTTTGAAAAATGCCTGAATAAGTAGATTCTCTGCATTTTATTTTTGTTTGTTTTTGTTTTTAATTGAGAGGAAGGGAGGCAGAGACAGACTCCCACATGTGCCCTGACCAGGATCTACCTGGCAGGTCCCCTATAAGGTGATGCTCTGCTCCTCTGGGCCACTGCTCCATTGCTTAGCAACCAAGCTATTTTATTGCCTGAGGTGAGGCTACTGAGCCATCCTCAGTGCCCAGGCCAACTTGCTCAAATCTTCTGAGCCATGGTTGTGAGAGGAGGAGAGAAAGAGCAGAGGGGGAGGGGGAGAAGCAGATGGTTACTTCTCCTATGTGCCCTGACTGGGAATCGAACCCAGGACTTCCATAAACTGGGCTGTAGTTCTCCCACTGAGCCAACTGGCCAGGGCCAATTCTCTGCTATTTTATACCTCCTTTGCTGTTAAGTAGAAGGCAACAAATCAAATCAAACCAGCCCCTACTCCAAAGGAATATAATAACATGGGTAAAATGAGCCATGCCATTTTCCATGATCTACTTATTTCTGAAAATGGAGGAATAGAATCCTGAGAAAATTCTTAGCCTACCTAGTAAATCTTACTTCTTTTCTTCAGGCTATTCCCCTGCCCCCTTATTGCTGTATGCTAATTACAGACAATTCAGGAAATATAGACAAGCAAAACCATTAAAGGAATACGTGTGTTATCATCCAGTGGAGATGGTGACAGTAAACTGCCTCCTAATTTCTTTTCGACGCCCCTTAAAAAAATGTGATAAATTCATCCATACTGTCTTGTTACCTCTTGTTTAAATTTTTGTGATAATCTTTCCAGGTCATTGGAAAGGCATTGTAACCTTTTAAATATTTTTATACAGTTGCTCTTATTTAACTACTTATGTTGCTGGACTGTTTAAAAATCTAAGCTGTTTTAAACAGCGAGGAAATGGACACCTTCATCTCATCTGGTAAAATTGATGATGACACAGTAGTGTCCCACCTTGAGCTGTCTGGGTGAAACTCTGTCTGATCTTAAAAATGCCCCTGTGTCAAGACCTTGTAAAGATGTGTGTCACTCAACTCCGATTACACATAGATCTTATGGGGGATTAAAAGAAGAAAACAGTTAAATCTCTTACTTTTGGACAGAGAAATGCAAAGTGAGGTTTGAAGGTGCATGAGAAGACCCTGAGAGCCACGGTGCGCGACGCAAGAGGCATGTCTCTCGTCAGCCGTGCTGCAGAGATCCCACACAAAACCTTAGCGTTTCCTTTCTCATCTCCAGCCTTCATCTCCGGTGCTCGTTTCTCCATCATTTTCCTAAGCTGCTCCCCAGGATTCTTTGTTCCTCTTCTTCTAGTCCTTCAAAGGAGAACATAGGTCTTCTAGGGCCTCCCCTAGGGACCAGGACAACGTGGAACAGTTGAAGAAAGGGTAACCTGCTGCTGTGGGCAGATGTGTTCACAAGTGACCCATTAAGTTCACTGGAAGCGGAGGTGGTGGTGGCCAGGAGGCTGGGAACATGCCCTCCTTCAGGTCACTCCTGCGGGAGCATGAGTGGAAGGTGTTGATTGGTTTGAATGGATTATATTCTGAAGGTAAAACCTGAGGAATTACTTTAAGGCTGCTTGGTAGTAACATATCAGATACAGAAGTGGTTTGTAGTGGACAGTGACTGTAGTATGTTAAGCCAGTTAAAGCACAGTGGACATTCAGGTGTTGAAGTGTGGATTTTCTTTTTTTGCAGGGCTTTTTGTGTTAACAGTATGTTGACATTCAAGCATAGAATTGTTACTAAGTCTAAAGGAAAACTTGCAACACGTAAGAGCTTGTGTAATTAACGGGATTAGGGTGGGTCTACTTAGTTCATTCATCAGAATCTTTCAGGGTAGGGAACCATCACCGAGCTGTGTTCCTTGTCTGATCTTTAAAAAACAAAACTAAACTAAAACCCCCCACATACTAGGGGTGCTTGTGTTCTGTGTTAAAGTAACAAGTATGCAGCCCTTATAAAACCGTGTCAGTTGTCCATCTGTAAGTTGTAACATGGTCCTTCACTTAGACATCTAAGCAAATGTGCCTTAAATCTTTGCCCAAAACGTTAAGATCGATCTGCACTCGAGTGATGCCAGTTGTCCAAAAGTTTGTTTCAAAACTAAACTGTTTTGTTCTTCTTACCGTGTTTATGTGTTCTCACTGCTTCTGCCTCCTGAACTCGCGAGGTGAGATGAAAAGTTTCTTTGGCTTGAGCAGTGAGGGCTGACTGACGTGTCCATGCACTTCTCTGTTTTAGAATAATATATAAGTGTTCCATGTGCGACACCGTGTTTACCCTGCAGACCTTGCTGTATCGCCACTTTGACCAACACATTGAAAACCAGAAGGTGTCTGTTTTCAAGTGTCCAGACTGTTCTCTTTTATATGCACAGAAGCAGCTCATGATGGACCATATCAAGGTGTGTGCGCCTCTCATGTCTTTTAAGTGAATCCCAGATCCCTTCATTGGTCAGAAATGAAGGCTGAGCCGCAGATTACGGTAGAGCATGTGGGCTGGCCGGGGAAGGGATGGATGTTGGTCGTTGGTAATGAGCAACTTACGACATGCTGTTCTCATGTTTTCTTGACTGAGGGATGCTTTTTATTCTCGAGCCCTGACCTGCATACTGTGAAAGTAACAAATCCATGCGCTGATTTTAAAAGCATAATAAGGTATCAGGATTCTCTCTTTCTGCAGGTGAAAATGACCGTGAAGGGTGCTTTTCTGGGAACTTGGTGTTATACCCTATTTAGAAATAGACAGGGACTTAACAAAGTGTCAAATTTGTATATACATTGGTATATTTTTAAAAAAGGAAGGTTTTTCCCCTTGAAATGAGCAGTTTTGAGTTTGCATTATAATTGATGCCCCTGGATCTTTTAGTCTTTTTTTTTTCCTTCCTTCTGTCAAGATTGCATGTAAATTGACTAAAATGTCCCAGACACAGCACAGTGTGTAGCACCTTGTAGGTGTTCAGTTAATGACATGAATAAATGTCCAAGTTGGACAACCAACTCTCCAGCCCCCAAAGGAGACACTTAAGTCTCTTTACAGCCTTTTAAGCTCACTAAGGACTGAGCTTAGTCCTAGCCTCTTACTGTCCACTGTGGCAGGCTAAGCAGTTTTACTCCTGTGTGATTAGGAGAAAATATCCATTAGCTCTCAGAGATTAAAGTGATTTAACTTCTAAGAGGAACAACAGGTTCAATATTATCAGGAATTCAATCTCTTTCTCGTAGTTTTTTTTTTAATACATTGCACAAAAAGGTTAAAGTGCAAATCAAGTCTGAATTAGTCTAGTCTCATCTCAGTTAAATGAATGGACTGTTAATCCTTGGCATTTTCTGTGCTGAGTGTATGTGAGCTCACATAGCATAATCACCTCTTGCAAAGGACTTCCTGTCTTGGGGTCTGCCCATTAGAGGTCAGGTGGCGGTGTGGCATTCTTGGGGCCAATAAAGGATGTGGCGGTCTATTTTGTCATTCTCACTTGAAGTACAAGGCAGTCCTCTTTTAAAGGTTTTTTGCTAAAATTACAAACCTATCTTGCTAATAAATAATGATTTAATGAATGATCAGGAAAAACTAATAATTGCTAATAAAAACTGAAAGGACATTGGAATCAGATCCAAATATTTAATATACTTAACGTGGGGAGGGCACGAAGAAAAGTTACTTCTTAAGAGGCTTTTAAGGTATTGGGCTTCTGGAACTCATCTTTCCATCTGGAAGTGGGTCATCGACTTTGTGGTTAGGGTCTGTCTTCCTTGTATTAATAGTGAATTTGGAGGAATACAGGGTCCCAAGAAACAGAGACTGAGGAGGAGTGATGAGATCTTGTGGCCACCAGAGGAAAGAATTGTCCTTATTCATAGGAACCTCTTGTGGGACATGATGCAAGATATAGTGGGAATGAATACCTACTTATGTTCTCATTTTAAACATGTTCTGTGCATTTTAAATATATACTAGACTGCTTTTATGTGTTTTGGGGGGGCAAGATTGAAGATCAGGTTTTAGGGGCACCCTGTTTTTATCATTTTAAGGTCTGTACCCAGCTTTTGTGGATCCATTTTTATTGCCTAATACCTGTGTTGTTCGGTTTGTCGTGAGGAAGGAACTGAGATAATAGAGACAGTGTTTCCCCAGATATACACTCAAAGGCAGGTCTCTATTTGCCCAGGCTGACCCCAGCTCATGTAATTTCTCAACTCCAGCCAAAGACAGGCTTACTTGCTGTAGGCCCCCTGTCTCCCATGCTGGTATTGACATTTAAAGTGAACTTGCAAGTTATAATCATCCAACTATTGCTCCCCGAGCTAAGGAGAAATCAGCTCTGAAAGAATTCAGTTCTGTTTCTGTTACTTAAAATTTTGTTTTAAATAAATAATCCTATTTTTACTTGCAACGTGAAATAAAATGTCTGAGTTAGAAATGCTCACTCTAGCACATGGACCATTTGCTCTCTTCATTATGGCAGAATTTTTTGCTACTTTTCTGTAATTTCCGTAGCACAATGTATATTTTATAAAAGAATAATATTTTACTTTCCAGCTTTTAAGTGGGTAAGAATGCATTTGCTCAGAAACTTATGGAATGCTTATTTAGAAGATTTTGGGTTTAAGTTTTTCTGGGAGGTTGAAATGGTTAACAGTGTAAAATAAAAAGCCAGAAGCCACTGCCCTGAGTGGGAAGCCAGAGCCCAGTTTTTGGCTGGCGTGTCTCCCCCAGATTTCTCTCTGCAGAGGAATACTGGGCATGTGGCTCAATCCCTTTTACAGGGCACACCTCAGCCCCTGCTCACGAGAGGGTAGAGAACCCCGTGCCCCTTCTGGGGTAAGACAGTGGTGAAGAAGGTTGGCTGCCTCTTGGCACTGTCTGGAAAAGACCTGGCCTTGGGAGCCTGTGCGAGAGAGCACGCTGAAGTGAGTGCTTCGCACTCAGACCCTTGGGTTGGGGGAGGGGATGGAGCTGGACCTTTATGGTGTGAGGCTGGGCCCTGCACATGTCCTCACATGCCTTAGGAAGCATGCGTCCTTTCTGTGGACTGGCCACAGCTTGGGCATTGAGGAAAGGCAACAGCCCTAGTCAGAGATAGATTGTATATTGGGGCATTGACGGATTGGCTTTCTTTCTTTCTTTCTTTTTTTAAATCCACACTTTTAGAACACATAACAAAGACCAAAGTGAGCTGATCTTTACAATCAGATGCACTCATTCTACCACCACCCCCCCCGTAGAATTTGAAATCCTGAGAGTTTAGGTTGAAGGAGGCTGTTGAGGTTAAAGAGAATAAATAGCTAAGCAGTTTAAAAAGGGTTTTCAGCATAATTCACGAGTCTGGGTGCTATCAATAAGAAGGGATGGATTCAGATAGGGTGTAGGGAGATTAAAGTTACCCCCCAAACTCCAGCAAAACCCCAAACTGTTATAAGTGTTCCAAGAATATGAAAGGCAGGGAGAAAGGTTTGCTGTTAGCTTATTGGTCTTCAGTAGCTATGAAAGTTGAGTAGCTGAGGGTCTTGAACACCTACCAACATGTGACAGAAAAGCGGTCTTTCCCGAAAACGGTCTGTCTTTGGGAAGACTGACTGTGCTGTACTGGAGTGTCAAGGGTAATCTGGATTATAACTGGAAATGCATATCTAGTTGGCTCACAAATAATACTTCATCTTTTTCTTTTTAGGCATATATTTTGCTTAGGTTTTCCTCTTAATAGATACAATATTCTGAATGAATATAAAGTCACATTTATTTAATGTCCTGTGCATTAAGATAGTCCACATGTGCTCTCTTTTAGTGGTGTCACTTGTGAGAGATGTTTCTTTTCTTTTTATGACGTAGTCTATGCATGGAACATTGAAAAGTATTGAAGGGCCTCCAAACTTGGGTATAAACTTGCCTTTGAGCATTAAGGCTGCAACTCAAAATTCAGCAAATCAAAACAAAGAGGATACCAGATCCATGAACGGGAAAGAGAAATTGGAAAAGAAATCTCCATCTCCTGTGAAGAAATCACTGGAACCCAAGAAAGTGGCCAGTCCCGGGTGGACGTGTTGGGAGTGTGACCGCCTGTTTACGCAGAGAGATGTTTACATTTCCCACGTGAGGAAGGAGCACGGGAAGGTAAGAGAGAGAGTCCCACCCCGACCCCGGCCCCCTGGGCGTAAGGAGGTGCGCCGGACTGACCAGCCGCTGGGATTGGGCTTCCCGGTGGCTTGGTTCTGTTGGTAGTTAGTAGGGTGACTTTAAAAATCACTCAGTATCTCTGGGCCTCCGTGCCTCAATTTCTTTATTTATAAAATGGACATCTCTGAGTCCTTTCAACCTTGTTCTGGGATTTTGCTCGTAATTGCGTTCACCTGTGCCCCTGAGGCTGGCAGTGAGTTATTGCCACATTTGTGAGGAAGCCGAGAACAAGGTGAACCAAAGTGGAAGGTGTTTGAATTTACCTCTTCGCAGGAGAGAAAAAACATGGATGTTCTGAAAACTGGTAGTAGCATCTTATGACTGATGTGATTATTTCCTGAGTTTGGTAGTAGGAAGAGGGACCTTACCCTTCAAGAATATAGGAGAAGCTCTATAACTCAAAATTGCTGAATAATCTGAGTTGCAATATGTATATTCTTTCTCCTTTTAGCCTGACCAGGGGTGGCGCAGTTGATAGAGCGTCCAACTGGGACACAGAGAACCCAGGTTCGAAACCCCAAGGTTGCCAGCTTGAGTGTGGGGTCATTGGCTTGAGCTTGGGATCACAGACATGACCTTGTGGTCACTGGATTGAGCCCAAGATTGCTGGCTTAAGCCCAAGGTCTCTGGCTTGAGCAAGGTGTCACTTGCTCTGCTAGAGCCCCCAATTAAGGCACATATGAGAAAGCAATCAGTTGACAACTAAGATGCTTCAGTGAAGAATTGATGCTTCTCATCTCTCTCCCTTTTGCCTATCTGTCCCTATCTGCCCCTCTCTCTGTCTCTGTCTCTCTTGCTAAAATAATAATAAGTATACATCACCAATTAATAAGAAAAAATTTTAAATACTTATTTTTAGACTTAATAAACTAGCAAGGTTTTTTTTTTTTTTTAAATGTTACTGTGATCTTCTTGAAGTTGGCATGTTCTGTCCAGGGCCCAGAAAGAGCCTACATCACATTTGGTTGTCGTATAACTTAAATTTCTCCTATGCTGTAGCAATTTTTATTTTTTAATGTGAGATTGAGTTGTTGGAAAAATTTGGTATATGTCCCTTGAGTTTCTGGATTTGGGTGATGACTTCCTCTTGACGTTGTTTAACTTAACTTCTCTTTATCCTATGCTTTCTAGAAATTCAGGTTGTGGGTTTTGTTTTGTTTTTTTTTTTAGATAGGAATATGCCATAGGTGCTATATTCTTTCTGTATCGCTTCTCAAGTCACATAGTACCAGCTTGTCCCACTTGTAGTGGCTCTAAGATTGATTAGTGGCTTCAGAGACAGTACCCTGTAAATAAGCCATTTTATTGCTATAAATTAAGCTTATAAAACCAAAGAGTTGACCCTTGGGGAACCTGCATAAGGAGTGCGTAGGAATTGGGTTGTCATTAGTCTATACTAGATCCTTGTTACATTAAGTACTTTAAGCATTGCTTTGTAATCTAATTTGTTGAAATCATTTATTTGAACTTCTCATAAAGCTACATGTTTTACCTTGCTACCACCATCCAAATCTTATAAACTTGCCTTTGAACATCAATTATAGTGATCACAAACTGCTGATATTTTTATTATATTTGGTCTAACTGTACTTAATTCAGTATCTTTTCATGTAAAAATTAGTTACTTGTGGAATATAGATGGCTGGAGTAGCCTACTGCTTACGTCATCATGTCAGCATTGGGCTCCCTAGCGGGTCATGGCATCTTACAATATGCATTGTAGATATTGAGTGTCCATGCTTGATAAGCCTTCTGTGTAAATACCAGTCGTTCTCTCAGAGCCTGATGTGTCAATGATTCTAGAAGTCTTTTCTTGGCACCCAGACTGGGTTTCACAAATATTAAAATGAGCTGACCTTAATTCTCTAGCAGTCCAATCTTTTTGTTTCTGGTACATTTGAAACTTAATGTAACCATTTTAGGACATTTCAGAATTCTTTGTTTCTTTATTTTCCCCCCCTTAATCTGTCTTTATCTTGCACATCTGACAATTATTAGATCTAGACTATAAGATGAAATTTAACACTTGCTGAAACAATTTGCTTTGGTTGGCAGCGTGGAGCCCACCCTGATCGGGACTGCATGCCAGCCTGCTGTGCACCGTGTGTATACTTACGTTAGATGCAGCCATTCATCACAAAGGAAATGTTTGGTTTAGTAGGATTTTAGGATTAGCTATGAAGAAGTTGGACTCTGCCTTTTGGAATGAGACACATCAGATTAGATTACAATTTCAATTCAGTTCATGCAGCCTCCTGAAAGAGCTAAAGGGAGGTGTGCGGAAGGGGAGGAAATGTCTTCATAAGCGGATGAACTGAAAAGGAGGTTGGTTGCACGCGAGTCAGAAACCAACACGTGAGATTCGCCATGCTGGGCCAGATGGGAGCCCTCCACTTACACGCATCCTGCCTGCAGACAGCCTCGTAGCTCTTCCCGTTGTTTTTGTCTTCTCTTGCATCAGAGTACTATGTCACCTCTCCTGCATGTAAATGCCAGACTTCAAATCTGCTACACTGACTTTGTCTCTCTTTCATGACAGCCAAGCATGCACTCCCGCTTACCCCTCAGCTGACCCCCTTTGGGTTTTGGCTTCATCTTTGTCAACAAACCCGCTTCATCCGTGACCTCATTGCTGAGGCCGGTGGACATTTTTATCAACTTGACCTCGATTTGCTCCATTGAAGCTTTTCACACTACTACCAATTCTTCCTAGAAGCATTTTCTACCCGAAGTGTTGAATACTCTACTCTCTTGGGTTTTCTCACGGTTATTGTCCTGGAAGCATTTAACTTTCTCTCTCTGGGGAATTTCAATTACTCTTATAACTTCACGTTTGTATAAATGTGCAGGTAACTTCCACGTCTCCGTCTCCAGCTGAGGTTCCTTACCTGCATTCCAGTTCCTGGATTCCAACCTCTTAGTAAGTGTTTCGGCTTATTGGATAGCTCCTCCCCGCCTGAGCTTCTTTCATCAAAGTTCTGGTGCCCAGAGTCACTTGGTGTTTCCCTCCTGCTATCCAGCCCTTTCCCCATCTGCTCACTTAGTACCCTTTAGTTCACCCAGTTAACTTTGTTCTGCCCGGATTATTATTATACCGTAAAGTGTAGTTCTGATTGAGTGAAGTGTTCTGTTCCTCTTGCCCTCAGAGTCATCCAGTGGCTTGGGTGTCCTCTGATCTATCCTGTTCTTTAGTCACAGCTCATGGTGTCACTAGATTGACTCAGCTGCTGTAGGTGCTTCAAACACTGCTCATTTTCTGCTGGGGCATTTCTGGTGATCTTCATTATCTTGAAGGACCATACCTTTCAGCTGGCTAACTTCTCTTATTCTTCAGTCTCAGCTTAGACATTGCTTGTCTAGAGTGCCTTCTCGGTCCCCTCAGACTGAGTCAGCACCTCTTCCTGCCTTTTCCATGGCAGCCTGTGCTCTCCGGTATATACTTGCCAGCCTCATGTGGAAGGCCCTCTCCCATTAGACACTTAGGCTTTCTTCCTCCATTCAGTTCCATGAAGTTTTGGGGAGCTTCTCTCCTGAGCTCATAGTAAGCCAATAAATATTTCTTGACTCAGTGGATCAAGAATGGGTGACATCAAACCCTCTCAGACATAAGTCCCTCTTCTTTAAAACAGAAGTGCTATGTGGTTTAGTGACTACTTAGTATTCTGTGTTGTAGGTACGTACCTAGAGCTAGGGAGCGGTATGGGAGGTGATGAGCAGCCTTCCGTCCTTCTGGGTTTAAGACGAGATAGGAATACGCACTGTGCTATGCATGTGAAAGGTATGTGAAAAGAGTATTTGGCCAAATGTCTCAGGAGAACACGGTTGGTTACTTCACCAAACTAGAAGTTACTGGACAGACCCGATTTTACTGGGTTACGACAGCACATGAATGTTCTGAACCAGTGACCTGTAAAGGTCTACTTGATGGATGGTTTGGGTAACTTGAGCTAAATGGGAAGGCAGAGTGTGATGAGGACGATGACAACAGGGTACACTGTTATCTCATTTATCCTTAAAACAGGTGCATGAGGGAAACGCTGTTACTAATCCCATTTTACAGGCAAGGAAAGGGAGCGTAGGAAAGGCTCAGTAATTTTTTACCCTGGGCTCTACACCCCGCACGGCAGACGTGGGACCCAATCCAGACCCCTCCAACACTGTGCTGAACAGTCTACTCTTTGCAGACCAGAAAAGCTTGGTATTTCAGAAATTGCTTAATTTCAGCCTCCTTGAGCCTTTCAACATGGATTTGGAACAGTTAACAAGTACTTGACTTTCCATCCATCATCACTTTAATGGATGAAGGTTGTTTATGGTCAGTCTTGGTTAAAGCTGTGCATGTCATCACTGAGTGAATGAATGTGTGTTCGCTGTTTTGGAAGAACGTTGAGTGTAAACAGTACTGTATTCTTCACTTGGGACCCACGGCCTCACTGGAGTGAGTTGCTGTCGTTCATTTATCGTGTAGATCTTCTTGCAGCATCACGGACACTCTGGAGTGGCTCATACATCCTCAGCCATGGCCTGGAGTGTGTTTGGGGCTGTCTGGGTTGCAGCCAGAGTGGGCTTCTGGGGACACAGAGGCTCTTCCTGCAGGGAATTTCAGAAATCTGGAGGACCGCACAAGGACACCCCTGCCCCGCTCGAAGAGTTCTCAGTCAACACTGTGGAGTGAATTAGCCAAAGTGCTGCTTAGCTGGGTGTTTTCAGACTCTTTTGGACATGCATTGTGGCCAGTTCCACTCACTGCTTACTGTAACCAAAGATTGCACCTTCGCTTTTACTTTGCCGCCGCCTGGCGGATGGGAGCCTTTGGCCAGAGGACCGGCCCAAAGGGACTGGATCAGCCCAGACTCATTCAACAGTTATTAGCAAAGCACTTAATGTGTGGGTGCTGCAGATGCCAAGTTGGACTCTTTGCACTTGAAATACAGCTCCTGGGGCACAAGCAAGTCCTCTCCAAGGTGAGTAAGCAGTAACTGGTTAGATGTCCACGGAAGGGCAGGCTGGTGCAGCAGAGCGGCACCCTCTATGGCGGCTGTTACTTTGGAGACTGATGAAGACCCTCCCTGGGTCCTTCCTGTTTATCTCCACTGTGGACCTCAGCCTCAGGAGGTAGCTGCTCCCCTGAAGTCTGGCTGGTGCCATCGCCAGACAGGAGAAATATGAGACTTGGTCCTCGTCTCCGTCTGCTTTGGGTGAATGTACTGGGACGTGCTGGCTTAAGAACATTCTTCTGAAACACATCGCCTGCAGCCAGGAACTGACTTCCCTCACTGTCACAGATGGTCAGCTTTGCCTCTCTCTGCTTCCTCGGCCCCATGGCTGTTGTGGGTGCAGGTGGTCCTCCATGGCCCTTGTTCTCCTCCCCCTCCCCCTCCTGGCTCGTCGGAGCTTCGATTTTGCTGTCTCTTTATGCGGCTCAGAACCAGAAGCTTTCTTTATGTCCCAGGCTTGACCTCTCGCCCTGCTCCCTGCCCTGGACCCAGAGCGATACCCCCGAAGTCCCTCCCCTTGTTACCTGTCACACCTAGTTCCTTGCTGTGTGCCAGGCTCCCCCCTTGCCCTGGCATCCCTGGCATCTCTGGCAGGTAGAGTGTAGATCCCACGGAAGAAGGATGGAGGAAAGTAGCTTCGAAGAACCTAGGTTTGCTGTGGGGTTAGGTTTCTTCTTTGAACGGGTGCTGAAATCTCATCAGGGTTTAGACTCTCATTCCAGTTTTGTGGTTCTTTTATTACGTGGGTAGACACTTCTATGTACGTGCCCAAGCATGCAACACTAATTTTGTGATTTCTTTAGGAAAATAAGTTGCTAAATCTAACTGGCAGACTAGGCTTTTAGGCTTTAAGAATTTACCACGTAATTGTGTCTGTAAGTTGATACTACCTCAAAGCCCCGAAACCAGACAATAATTTTACATGCCACAAGGGGGGACATCAAAGGAAATATAAGGCCTTTCTGGCCACGGTTGACTTAATACAGAATCGTAACATGGACAACACTGGAAGGTAACGGAAAGGTCATGAATTCCCACTCAGTTTACAGGTGGGGAAACCTCAGACCCAGAAGGATAGCCTTTTTCATAATTGAACCCCAAGGTGCCAATGGCTGCCCATGAACCCAGAGGCCTCCGTTCCGCTTCAGGGTCGGGGGGTGGGTTTTTCAGCAGTCACCCCAAGTTAGGAGCCGGTACAAACTCGTTTGGCAGGAGCAGAGCCAGAGCTTGCAGTAAGGCTGGAGCAAGGCAGGAGATAGAGTCAAAGTCCTTAGAGTGGCAGGTCCACATAAATGCCCACGCTGTACCGCACACGGTGCTGCCCGTAGAACATTGGAAGGTGCTCAGGGAAGAGAGAGACAACCTTTTCTTCGCATCTACTCGAAGCCAAGTAATTGCAGAACTGGATTCCACACTGAGACGAGAAACACAGGAGAGCCTTCCAACAGCCATTGGAGGGTTGGTTCTCACACCAGGCGCGCACCGGTAACTCATGGCATCACGTGTTCTCACACCTTCAGATCGATGGTTGATGACACTCACCAGCTGTCCCTCATGAATACGGTTTATGTAGACAGCTGGATATCAGTATATCCCACAGGACTCAGACTAGTGAGAAAATACCATCATTGTTCAGTTTTAATTTTAGCTTTTTTTATATTTGTGCTTGCTTACTTTTTCAAGTTATTAACAGATTTCTTACAGGTCATCTGATAAGAACTGTGATTACCTTTAAAAGGAACAATTAGTTCTTTTGTCTTGCTTTGTGGAAATAACATTGCAAATAGTCTACTTAGATCTTCAGACAGTATATTTTAATTTTTTTGTTCTATAGCAATATTTGTCCTTTTATAAAACAGTGAGTGTAGGAAAATGTCCTTCCCAATCACTTCTTTCCTTCTAGATTGCTTTTTAATTGAAAAGGGCAAAAGGATTGTATATAATTTAAAATTAAATAAAACTAAACTTTGTATTTGTATTTAATTTAAAATCACATTAGAAGAAAAGCATTCTCTATATACCTTACAGCCCCTCTTTGAGGACTGGATTCTCTGAGAACAGAAATAATAGAGAAATAATGTGTCACCATGTACACACATTTTAGAAGCCAAGGGGTCTCAGAACTGACCGGGCAAACTCTTACAAGTAGAAGGGGAATGAAACTGAACCAGACCCAGAATAACTGGGCAACAGAGATTTATTTTTTTTCATGCTCATGTGATCTTTGATTTCTGGATTCTTGGAGTCACTGAGATTTGGCATCACATGGGCCGTGGGACCCGTCAGTTCTGTTCTTTTCCTTGTGCATGTGAAGGAGAGAATGTACGGATTTGTCAGGGTTTGCTGCAGGGGGACCTGGAACGGAGTGGACAGCAGGAGGGAAGAGCTGTGGGGTCTGCTTAGGACCTATGGCAGAAACCCCAAACCTCTGTTGCATGTCACCACTGATCAGTGGCGGCCGAGGTCCCAGGCTGACATGTGCCTGTGGTGACCTCACGGCACCCTAGCAGGCCCTGCTGAGGGTCAGTGCCACGGTTCTGGCAGCATCACTAGGAAGTGAGGCTTCCTTCCAGCACTTTTCTTCTCCCCTGGCTGGAGTGCCAGGCGGGTTCTGAGCACAGCAGCGGTGGAGGGACACCTTTCTGTCCCGTCTGCCCCAGGTGCAGCCTTTCGTTACTGTGCATCGATTATAGTTCTCTGTCCTTTTTCAGGTGTACAGGGTCATCAACAAACCAGTCTTATAACCTGCGCGTTAAGAGACTGGTTTTGTTTGTTGTTGTAAAACAAGCACAGCAGCAAGCACATACTCGTCATGCACACTGTCACCTAAATAGCTCAGCACAGCCACAGGAGCATGTCATATAAAGAAGAAACCAACCTCCTTGCTTTAGAGTTGCGACTTGGTTTTTACCTACATTGATTACCTACTTTGTTAAGTAGATTTGGTTCTGAAGGGTGGAGACTTGGCTCTGTTTCCTATAGAATGTGAGAGAATGGTCTAAATTAGGGTTAGCAAACAATGGTTGGCAGCCTGGCCACCTCTCTCTGTAAATAATTGGTTGAAACATGGCCATGCCCATTAATTTATGTATCGTTGTGGCTGCTTTTTGAACTACAAGGTGGAGTCGGAGTCATTGCAACAGAGACTTTATGGTCTGCAAAGCCTAAAATATTTACAGTCTGGCCCTTTACAGAAGAAGTCTGCCAAACCTGGGTCTAAATTTATTCTGTGTTTAAATATTTCCCCAAAACACTCAGTTCCAATTTGTAGACACTTGGATCGTTTAGCACTCAAAAATTATTTTTCTTGGTGCTTTCATGTGTATTTAAGTTGAATTTCCTATTCTGTGCCCATCTAAATACCCATTTATTTATATATTCTTGGATACAGTGAGACAGGACCTGGAGAAATCTCACCAGCGTCCTAGGTATTAAATTCTCTCAGTAAGGACTTTGGAATTTATGACTCATAGCATGCCAAGCTTCAGGGGAGGCTACTTGGCTATAGACCACTTTCTAAGGGAACAGTTTGGTTTTGGAAAGCAGCTTTGTTTCTTAAGATTTACCATCTGCAACTATAGGTCATATTTTTATAAAGGGAGCAAAAACTTTCCAGTTTGGAGTACACATACTGACTATATATCCAGGTCTAATATATTGAATAGATGAAGAAACTGAAATACCTATGAAACATTATTATGTTTTTATTATTTTTTCTGATGAAAGTTTCCAGAATTCTCAGAGTGAAAAAATTTTTTCCTCAGAGTGAGAAATTGCATGTTTTATCTATTGAATAACTATGCTAAAGATATTACCTGTTTCTTCAGTAAATTTCCTTTTTAAAAAAATCAACTTTGTTGAGTCATAATTTATAGGTAATCTTAATACATTTTTATCCTGTGGAAAAGCTAAGAGACATATTTAGACTATAGATTTTTAAAAAATTAAATGTGTTCATGCTTATCACTCTATACTTTAATGTGTCTGGGTACTTGAATATTATAGGAATGACATTCAGTTGTGAAACTATCTAGAGCAGCCCATTCATTCGTACTTCGGGAATGTTTAACTTTTAACCATGTTTGTTCTATTGGGTGTACCTTTCCTTTATTCTGTAAACATTTACCAGTTTGCTATGGAGAAGGACAAAGTATAAATGCTAATTCTTGCCTAGCACATTCTTACAAATGTGTAAGGAAAAAAGAGTAGCTATTTTAGAAGCGAACACTACTAGGAATAGGGTGTAGAGCCAGACCTGCAGAGGACTCACACAGTGGTATAGGATTCAACATTATGTGAAAGGTGCTTTTCATTCAGATGTCCACTTGGGTCTCGTTGAGGCCCTGTGAACAGAGTAAGCAATAAATGATAGCTCAACCATTAAAGAGGTTGGAGGAGGGAAAAAAAAAAAAAGAGGTTGGAGGAGGATAGAGTGAAATTAAAAATCAAAATTGTGTGTGATACATGGGAGAAAAGAATTGGACTTACATCTGAGGACAAGGAAGTAGAGGTTTGAACATCGCTGTTACTGTGGGAGATGGCAGGGAAGCTTTGCAGAAGAAATGCCACCCGTGGAGGCAGTATACGGAGGATGCACAAGGGGAACTCGCCTGGGGTGCGGAGCTGTGGGAAGAGTGTGGACGCCATACAGACCCGCGTTACAGGCTTCGTGACAGCCAGCAAACAGTTCCGGAGGGTGACGTGCTCGGGAGGGTGTCACTGGTGAGGTGGGCAAGTCCAAAGGCCTTACTCGCTGAGCTACCGCCAAGAAGTGACATGTCATGTTGTGCATCTCCAGTGGTTTGCTGGGGTAGTTGTGTGGGATAGGACTGAGAGGGGGGAGCATGGTGGCTGGAGAGGTTGGGCAGGCCTGCCCAGGATCTGAGAGCTGAGCTGGCAGAAGGTGGAAAGGGTTTGAACAAGAATATGCCTCCAGGGGAGGGAAGGCTATCTCAGAAGGGCAGGGGAAGAAGGTGTCTTTGTCTTGAGAAGATGCGAATTTGGAGGGGGGGAGCTTTAAATGAAACATATTTTAAGTCCTAGGAGCTATAGTCAAAACGATGGGCTGAGGACATACACGAGACATGGCACAATGAAAATCCATCTGCAGCTGAACACGTGTGCTGTCTTCACCCGCTACAGAGAGTGAATCTGTGTCTTCCGTAAGGACAGCCTCTCACCTGAGCGCTCCATTCGGCCCCCTTGCTGACTAGTTGAGGCTATCACAGCCACACTTGTCCCTTCTCTCCTGCATCTTCAGCTTTCCCAGACATTCTCAAAATCATAAAGAGTTCCAGATTACCTCTTACTGTAGCCAGACCAGGTGAGCTTCCTAGCCACACTTGTCCCTTCTCTCCTGCATCTTCAGCTTTCCCAGACATTCTCAAAATCATAAAGAGTTCCAGATTACCTCTTACTGTAGCCAGACCAGGTGAGCTTCCTAACCACACTTTCCTCTGGCTCCGTTTATAGCGGATCTCCCTGAATCGTTCTCTCCTGATACTCCCCATGTCTCCTCCGTGGTAGGCATTTGTCTTATCATACCACCAGGACCACTCTTGTTGAGTTTCCTGTTGACTTCCGTGTCACCAAGCCCAGGGGTCTTGGCTTTCTGGGGCACCATCTTATTTGACCTGTCGGAAGCAGCTGTCTTCTGGGTCCCGCTTGAGACGCTTTCTTTGCTGGGCTTCCCAGACACTGTTTTCTCTTGGTTCTTCCTCTCCCTCGTTGACAGTACTTCTTGATCTTCCTCATCTTTCTAGCCTTGGAAATGTTGATGTGTCCATTTACTCTCAGAAAGTTCTCATCCGGACCCATGATTTTTTTTTAAATTTATTTTTATTTTATTCATTTTAGAGAGGAGACACAGAGTGAGAGAGAGAGAGAGAAAGGGGGGAGGAGCTCGAAGCATCAACTCCCATATGTGCCTTGACCAGACCAGTACAGGGTTTTGAACTGGTGACCTCAGTGTTCCCAGGCCGACGCTTTATCCACTGTGCCACCACAGGTCAGGCCCAGACCCATGATTTTAAAAGTCAGCTGTGTGTCTCTCAATCTCCTAATGACTTGTAGGTTTCTATCTCTGGCCTGGACCGCTCCCGGGTTCCATTCTAGAGTTTAACCACCTAGCTAGGTAGCATCTGTCCTTAGCTCTCCAGGGGGCCTCTCCAAGTTAACCTTTGATTCCACGCCTTCCTTAAACCTGCCTCTCTCCTGCGTCGCCAGTTAGGAACTGGTGACTCTCTTCCACCAGGGACCCAGACCAGAGTTTGGAGTGATACCTGTCTTTTTCTCCTTTGTCACCCAATCTAGCCTATCCACAAATGCTGCTAGCTGTCTACATTCTGAGATACCTTTATGGTCCAAGCCCAGGGCACGCAGCGTCTGCACCGAATTGCTGCAGACAGCCCCTGCGTGCTTCCCTACTTTCACACTTGGCGGCCACTGACCCGTGGGAAATATGTTGGTTGTAGTGCTCCTCTGCTCAAACCCTTTAGTGACTTCCCTTCACACCCATGGAGCACGCAAAGCCCTTGCCATGGTGCACAAGTCTGTCACACAGTTTACTCTCTGATCTCACCTGCCATTCTCCCGCCTCCGCTCCGTAGAAAACTTCAGAAGGGCTCTGATTGGGTACTTCACTAAGGAAGTCCAAGTGGCTTTCACCAGTGTGTGGATGTCCTGTACCACTAGGCCTGAGGAGAAAACAAAGCACAATGTAATAATATTTCACCTGTTACTTTGGCAAAGTTGATGAATGGTGATCTGGTGTTGAAGAGTCCTGATGACTAAGCCCTGACTTACATTAGTGGTGTCCTTTTTAGGGACAGTTTTGTAAGAAGTTTCAAAGAGCCTTGGCGTTTTTTACAGTTGACATTCTGGACCGGAAAGACTGCTTTCAGAAGTTTATGCAAAGGAACCAATTGGTTGCCTACCAAGATTTTATCTGTAATGACTAAAATGCTGAAACAGCATAACTCAGTAATAGAAACTATTTAAATGATGGTTCATTTGTACAACAGAATACTATCAATGCAATGAGAAGAAAGTAGAAACATCAAAACACGTGTCGCTGCGTGTGTTTTACCAGTGAAAAAAATCAGGATACAAATCAGTATGTATAATCTCAACTCATTGTAAATCCATGAATGTATATTCATGACTCACTATAAATACATGAACGTGTATTTAAAAAGAAATGGGAAGGCTATATATAGCTAAAAACTGACTCCGGTTGGTGAGATTAGAAGCAATCTTTATTCTCTTATTTTGCAATATGCACTTGCTGTTTCTATAACTGGAAAAAATGAGAGAGAGAGGAAATGAAGGCTGCAGTGTCTAACTCCCCCACATATTCTTCACTTGGAAGGCAGAGGCTGCCAGGCAGGAATGCTCTCAATTTCCTAGTCCCTTCCTCACCCACCCACCAGAGACCATAACAAGCACTGCACCTGTCTGTGGATGGCGCCGTATCTCCGGCCACACAGGAAGACTGGGCCTTCCTCCTCTGATCACTCCCTGCTCATTGACTCTTCTCTTGGCTTTGTCCTCAATATTTTTGTGTGGGGGTATGGTTTTTATAGGTCTTTCCAGTGCTTGCTCTGTGTCCAGCCCTCAATTCTATATTTGTTACTCTCAGATTACTCTGTAGAACAGTGGTTCTTAACCTGGGTTCTATCGAACCCTTGGGGTTCGATGAGTCGGTCTCAGGGGTTCGGAGAAGCCTCTGCCACGGAGGCCAGAATAAAGTAATACCGTAATTTGTTGTGAGTTCATGCACTTTGTTGGTTTTGTTCTTTGAGCAAGGTGATGTTCATGCATGGCTCATTTTGTGCACCAGTAAAAAAACATATACCTATGTCTTGAATTTGGAAAAAATAATCATATTTTATTTATCACTAAAGAAGGGTTCGGTGAATACACATATGAAACTGGTGGGTTCGGTACCTCAAAAAAGGTTAAGAACCACTGCTGTAGAAGCTGCTCATGCTATTCCAGCAGATAATTGCGTATTCAGTTATTTTCTGTATTCATTCATTCGTTCCCACGATAAGCAGTGATGGGGCATTCTCTGTGTGCTGAAGGCCTTGGATGCAGAGGTGATGGTTCATAGCTTCTGTTTTCAAGGAAGCTACCGAGGATGACATTTACCTTGAAATAAAAAGATAAATAAACCCAGACTGGTACAGTTCGGAGCTTTTCCTCTGGAGGAAGAGGTATACCAGAAGGTGTTTCATCTGTTCATGGAAATGTTTTTTTACCTTGTTACTATTAGTCATTAGAGAGATACAAATTAAAAGCACAGTGGAACACCATTGGCCACCCCCCTGCAATGGCTGCAATACAAGAAAATGGTGGCCCCAACTGTTGGGAAGGTTGCAGAGCGGACAGCAAAGCATAGCCCACTTGGGAAACAGCGTGAGAGCCTCCTATTTATTTTACCATACAATTCAGTAATCCCATTCCTAGGTATTTACCTAAAAGAAATAAAATCATGTGTTCACACTAGAACTTGCACATGAATGTTTATAGTGGTTTTAATTGGTAATTTCCCCAAACTGGAAACAACCTAGATGTCTTTCACCTTGTAAATGGAGAAACAGACTGGAATATATCCGTACAAAGGAGTGCCACATCACTGTGAAAACAAACAGGCAACCCATGGGCTCAGCAGCGTGGGTGAATCGTGGTGTGCCCAGTGGAGAGAGGCAGACTCAAAACCCTACCTGCTGTAGTACCTGGTTCCATTCGCTTCAGTGGAAAAGCAAATGTGGAGGATAGAAGGAAGTCAGTGGTCACCAAGAGCTGGGTGTAGAAAGAGGGGTTGACTACAAAGGGGCATGTGGGAATTTTGGGGGGTGATAGAATTATTCTAGATTGCAGTGGCAGTTACTCAACTATATATATGTTTGTCAAAACTCGTAGAACTACACGTTAGAAAGACTGAATTTCACATTTTGTAAATTATACTTAAGTAAACCTAACTTGAAATTTTTTTGATGCAACAAGTTTTTTGTTTTTGATATGTGCTATATTCACGTGTTTCACTAATCCAGATGCTATGAAGAATACAGTGAAGTCCCATTCCTGCTATTGTTACAGTCACCAGGTTTCTTGTGCATTTTGAAGTTTCTTATATAAGTCTCATCTTATCATGTTCTCATTTTTTACTATTTCTCACAGAGAACACATCTTGTTAACATAAATTTCCAGTTCTTTCTCCATATGGTATGTTAGAGTTCTTTTCATACCAGTGCATTGAGGTCGTCCATTCTTTCCTATAGCCACTTGGCAAGCATGTTGTTGTATGACGGCATTTGCTGTATTTGACCAGTTTTCCTAGATTTTGGACCCAGTCCCCCCTCACCCCATTATACACAGTGCTGCAGTGAATAATAACCTTTTATATACAGTCAGTGCTGCTATAACTCTAGTGTTGGAAATGCACACTTGTTTCAGTACAGTTGGTACATCAGAGAGCCCTGGTAGCATAACCCGAAGTCTGAATTTGCTCCTGTGGGATTCCACCTCTGAGAAAACTCTAGGTGCGCATGGAACCCTGGACTGGAGCCACGTAGGGCCAAACAAAACACCCACGCCCTTCTCACTCCACTTGTGACTCCAGCTCCTGAGTCGAGTCACACCTGGTGTTACAACTTCCCTCCAACCCTCCAATTTCAGATAACCCTTCTTCCACCACACCACAAAACTCAGCGGCCACAAACACACTGCAGGTCATTTCCAAGGTAAAGTGCCATTTTGATTTTGCAGTACCTGTGTATTTTTTTTTTTTTTTTTTTTTACAGGGACAGAGAGAGTCAGAGAGAGGGATAGATAGGGACAGACAGACAGGAACGGAGAGAGATGAGAGGCATCAATAATCAGTTTTTTGTTGCAACACCTTAGTTGTTTATTGATTGCTTTTTCACATGTGCCTTGACTGTGGGTCTTCAGCAGACCAAGTAACCCCTTGCTCGAGCCAGCGACCTTGGGTCCAAGTTGGTGAGCTTTTTGCTCAAGCCAGATGAGCCTGTGCTCAAGCTGGCGATCTCAGGGTCTTGAACCCGGGTCCTCCACATTCCAGTCCGACGCTATCCACTGTGCCACTGCCTGGTCAGGCACCTATGTATTTCTTTAACCACTTGCCATGTATTAAACCATGGTACCGTTTTATTCAGTATATCGACAGAGCTTGAGTCTTATGCCCATAGCTTAATTTTTCATGGAAGCCCTGTAGTTTAGTTTGTATTGACTGACTTTGCCTGGTACAGTGATTTATAGCGTGTTACATGTGTGTTTGTGTTATTATAGCAGAACTGATTGTACTGTGTATGGGTCTGTCTGTAGAATAAATTTCCAAGTGGAAGGATCTGGAGTTTAGAAGTTAAACTCTGAGGGATTTACATTATACAGTTGTATTTTTTCTCTTTCAGAAAAAAAAGGATCGAGCTGAAGAGTGCGTGTATCAGTGTGGTTTGGGAATAGTTCTGTTCTTATGTAATCTTAAATTTGCGGAGGTTTCTGGATGCTTGATGGCCGATAGGGAAGGCCACTTTCTTGCATGTTGATGTGAGTCAGAGGCCCCCGAGTGGCAGGAATCTCAGGCAAAGGTGAAGTGGATGTCTGGCCAGTTGGATTTGTGAAGAGGGGACTTTTCTTCCCTAACTTCTTCGACTCTGTGCCGAGGCCTCCGAGCCTAGAGACAAGAAGGGGCTAGTTATAAGCACGGGAATGGCTGGTTGTGAAGACCTGTCGGCTGTCCAAGACCCGTCGTTCGCCAACTGCCATCTGAAAACAGTGGAATTCAGAGGCATTTTAAATCCCAGCGCTAGACCTTGAGCCCGGGGCTAGATCGTTCCAAGCAAGCAAGGAATTTGCTAAGAGGAGCTACTGCTTTCTTTCCTAAAGTATGTGAAGATAAGAGACAAAAAATGGAAATTAGGGAGGAATTTTTCTTCCCCATTTATTTGAGAAGGGGTAGGGGAGCATCAACTCATTGCTTCACCTGGTTGTTTAGGGAGGAAGTTTAGGAAGTGTACCCAGGTGTTTACCTGACACATTACTGTAAGGTTTTACAGAAATTTTCAGACCCTGCCAGCTTGTTATATTAATTTATTAAAAACAAAACAACTAGTAGTTGAGAACCAGGTTTATTTTCTGATTTTAGTTGGCTTATAAAAAGCCCACTCAAGGCCATGGCTTCCTCAATATCAGCTCATATTACGTTGGAGCTCTAAGGAAGTAAATAAAGGACCTTAGATGTTGTGGCCGTATGATGCGTCCAAACCTCAAAAATGTTCTATGAGTTTTATTTGAGCCAAATGGACGACAATTGCCGGGACGCAGAATCTCAAGGGATTGAGGAGATGTTCTGGACAGTGGCAGTTTTGCCGGGATTGTACACATCGGAGTCAGAGGGGAGGGCGAAGGGGTTGCAGAAACCATGAAATCTACTGGTCAGAGGCCAGAGAAGACCAAGCGGGAAACCCCTTGGATGGGATCGGAAGGAAACCAGTAGACACAGACTTCTTTCACAGAGGCGGTATAGGATGGTTAAGTTAGCCACGAACGGGATAACAATAACAATGAGGGGACGTGTGGTCTCTGTTCTGGTGCCCCATTGTGCTGTGATATTCCAGAGGTATGCTATTAGGTATGATCCTTTAGAATAAAAGAAAAAACCAAAACCATAGGCTCAGTTTAGGTGAAGACTGACCTTTGTTAGGGAAAAATACCGCCCTAGAATGTGACTGCCCACCATGAACTGCTTTTAGTTAGAGAATTCTAATCTCAGACCATCCTCTGTGTTTACTGCAGGTCTCTGAGTGTGTAAGGCCACCATGCTGTGTCCCCCCCCCCCCCCGCCCCAAACTTGTCAAGTTCAGCGTGTGGCCCCTTTTTCTTCCATAAGGTTTTGAAGACAGAACAATGATGAACTTTACATTTTCTTAAATACTTTTTTAAAATTTTTGTTTGATGAGAATTGCTTTCTGTGTATAACTTATAATATTGAAGATACAGTTCTGAAAATAAATTTGAAGCACATTTAAATAAGGTAGTTTTTAAAACTTAGCGAGGAAGAAAGTCATTTGTTTTGTGAGGCATTGTGAATACAGCAGGGTTGATCTGGAAACTAGTGTTTAAACCTGTAATTTTCTTGTCACCAGTGATTTTGAAACCCTGTTTTATTACTTAGGAGTGCTCACAGTTCATTTCTACATTTTAAAAATAAAGATGTTGAAAAAGAATAATATCTCACCCATTGTCAGCTCTTTTTGAAAACAGTAATTATTTATTCAGCTAAGCTGCTCACCATTTAATTTATTCTGTACTTGAGGATTTCTTTATTGGAATTTCTCTGAAATTTTTGTTTTGCTGTTAATGGAACTACACCATAACAAGAAATGGAATGTTTCGCCTTGGTGTTGCCCATTCACTTTTGGAAACTAGTGAATGTGGTGTCAAAAAAGGCGTAAACTAAACGCTTTGCAGCCCTCTTCCTGCCCTTGAGTTTGATGTCTTTGGTGTAGGAGCTGCGTGAGTGACAGTTCATGCCTTTATATTAGTTTGTTTGCACGTGTGACCTTGAGTCTTGACAACATTAAGTGTAGAGTTTCTCATAACCGGTTAAAAAAAAAAAAAAGAAATGGAATATTAAGTCCGTCACCTGAAAAGAAAATGCAGTTTGTGTTTCTCTGAGGTCTCTGACCCCTTGAATAGTTAAAAAGATATATTTCAGTTTTCTACATCCTTTGAGGTTCCTTTACAACTTTGCTTTTAGAAATAGGTCTTGTGTTTTGATTCTTCCAGGCAATCTTGATATTGTCTATCTTACATGTACAAAGTTCAAAGGGAATTTCAGGACTGACTGTTCTTCAGTTACAACTTTCTTCCAAATGTAACCTCGTGTTCCTACTCAGGCTACATACATCTAAGAGACTAGGGTTTGCTGATGGTCTGCCTGCTTTGTGCGATCACACACATGAAGGAATACCTTTCAAAGAAGGGACAGCATTTCTCAGAGGCACCGGCTAGTTACTCTTTTTGTCTCACTCTCTTTTTTCCCCCCAGAGATTATATGCTGAGGAAAAACAGTAAATGCAGGGTACAACTTCAGCATCCCTAACACTGAAAAGAAACTTTCTCCTTTGCCTTTAGCTGGGTTCAGGACCCTTTTGAACAAACACCTGCCAGACTGATGTGCTTTATTTAAAAGACTATATCTCCCACTCTTTTAAAATGAAACTCTGATGTATAACTTTACTGTTATTAATAAGAGAACATTTATTGAGGATTTCTCTGTGTCACCAAGCTCTGTTAACCTTTACTTCAACCGCCCTTCCCTGCACCCTCTGAGGTGTGATCACAGGTGTGAGCGCTACCTTACAGTTGCAGAGTGGGTGTTTAAAAACTCAGCCACTTTGATTTGCTGACCAGTTTGACTAGGATGTTTGTCAGATGATGTAAAAGGAATTTTAAAAATATATTTAACATTTCTTTATTACTTAGCTCATGATTGCTTGCTTCTTATCTCTTTTTATTGCCAACAATAGTAATGTTATTTGAGAGAACATATTTTCATGAGAACTTATTCTTACTTCAGCCTTATTTCTGGTGAGGTCTGAGCCAGATGTTGTTCCATTCATGCTGTCAGCTCTTTCTTGATCTCATTGACTTGTGATACATTGTTTCATTGCAGCCAGCAGTGCTTATCTGGCCCAAAGAATTTGTTTCTCAGTTAAGTCTCTGATTTGACTTCATAGGTTCCCCCTGGGAATACATTGAAGTAACATAATCGTGTCTTAGCCAATGTGGGAAACTTTTAACTTTAATTTTTATATAACTCTTTATAGCTTTCTCTTGCATTCTGTCCAGCCATGCACATCCCCCCGACTCCATACCAACAGGCAGTCTCCATAAAGTGGCTTCAGATGTTTATGTTCTCAATAACCACGTGGTATTATTTAAAACAAAAGGCCTTCCACCCTGGCTCGATGGCCTGGTTGGTTGGAATGTCATCCCCGTAGCAAAAGTTGCAGGTTCGATCCCCAGTCAGGGCACATACAGAAACAGATCAGTGTTTCTGTCTCTTTTTCCCTTTCTTTCTAAAATCAATAATTTTTTTTAAAGGCCTTCTGGAAAACTCTTTTAAGGAATAATCACTTAATCAACAAGTGAGAAAAAGCTAGGAGGTTTAAAATTAGCCAGAGCTTTAATTTAAAATAGCACATTGGATAAGGTGACTATTCTTTCTGAATATAGCAAATTAAATAATGTCTCAATTTGGTATTTACTGAAGAGTTAACATTTTCATATATCATCTGCTTTTAAAAATAATATTACATCTTTTGCAAAGAAAATTTATGTAATCTTGTCTCTTGAACTCCTGGGTGTTTGTGTTGAATGAAAAATGTAAGTGTTTTTGAGGGGCGAAAAATGTAGTTTTTACTTTCACGATACAGTTTGTTTCATTCTGTAGAAACCAGCCTGTGCATGGCTATGCCAGCCCGTAGCGCTAAACAATTATGAGTATTTAGCTTAAACTCTTAGGAAAGAGTTCTTAATTTCTGAAGCGCTTTCTGTTTTTGTTCTCCTAAGTGACTGTCCCTCTCTTTCCCTTACTAAAGCAAATGAAGAAACATCCCTGCCGTCAGTGTGAGAAGTCCTTCAGCTCGTCGCACAGCCTGTGCCGGCATAACCGGATCAAACACAAGGGCATCCGGAAAGTTTACACCTGCTCGTAAGTAGTGACCATGCCTCTTGTGAGAAGTACAGCCAGAGGGTTCAGCTGGGGTTTTTCCTACTTTACCATTAGTTTTCTGTTCCCACCCTCCATTCCACAGTCTGTGGATTTCATTTCTCAGTTCTGTTTTGTTGTTTCGACATGCCGTTTCATGATTGGACTGGAACACTTAAAACTATTGAACTTGACAGGAGCGGCTTCATTACACCCTATGTCGGTTCCTGCGTCCTGGCTGCTACCCAGAGCACGTGTTAGTGAGGATTTGGAAAAGAGATGGAATCTCAGGTACACAGTCGAGGAAGCTGCCTGCGTGGGCACGTTGACTTGTCTGCTTGGTTAACTCACTGGTTCCGAGAGGCCCTGACAGGGCCCGGCCATGGACTCAGGCCTAGGCTGACCATTTGCCCTTTGGCTGTAGGTTACCACCTAATGCAGGGCAGCCTTATCTCAATACATGCTATTGGCTAAGGCACCAAAGGCGTGGAACTGAGTGGACAGCATACCACTTGAGATGGTCATGAGCTACTTAGTTAGTATATGATGGTCAGAACTGGTTACATTATGGTTGGTGAAAAAGCTTTGTCATACACTAAAAGAGCATGCCTAAAGTGAGTTGATTAAACAAGGTTACTTTATTTAATTCTTTTTTCTTCTTTTCCAAATGAGGGGAGGGGAGATAGACAGATTCCTGCATGCACCCCAACTGGGATCCACCTGGTAGGCCCTATCTGGGGCCGATGTTCTGCCCATCTGGGGCCATGCTCGAACAGAGCTATTTTAGGGCCGTAGGCGAGGCCATGGAGCCACCCTCTGGGGCCAGCTTGCTCATAGCAATTGGGCAATGGCTGCAGGAGGAGAAGAGAGAGAGAGTAGGGGGTATGGAGAAGCAGATGGTCGCTTCTTCTACGTGCCCTGACCAGGAATCAAACCTGGGATTTCCACATGCCGGGCCAATGCTCTACCACTAAGCCAGCCTCCCAGGGCCAAGGTTACTTAGTTTAAGGCACTTCCCATGGAAGAGACAGAACCAAAAGACACAGAGGTCGTCATAGCCAGGCTGTAACATGGAGGCTCACAAAGGTGGCTGTCAGGTCCACAGGGCTTTGCTGTGGCTCGTTTAGGGAACGTTTCTTGGTTATGACAATAGGGACACAGGCGTTCCTTCAGTGACATTGATGCTGGGAGTGAATTTTGGAGAGATGAGCATATTCTGTAACAGAGTCTGTGTGCTGAGGGTATTGAAAGAATCAGAATTGAAAAGGAAGGGCTGGGAAGGAGACGGAAAGGAAGTCTGACATGACACAGTCCTTCAAGGGTTGCGCTCTGTGTATTTCCCTGTGAAATCACCATCGGGCAGCAAAATGCTAGGATTGTCTGGTCAATTGCTGTGTTCTTTGGTATTGCTGCCGGCGCCCAGTGTCACCTGGGAGAGGGTTGCATGAAATCAGCAGAGAGGGGGCCAGTTAGAAAATCCACAGGAGCCTGTTTGGAGGCAGCAGACTTGGTTTTGCATGAGACCACGAGTGCCGTCCACTCCCCGGTGCTGTAGCGGTACTGACATTTGGCTTCCAGCATAGTGTCCATAATCACCATGGTCATTAACGTGGCTTTTGTTTTTTAACGTTTTTTGGCCTGTTTCATTGAGAAAACAGTAAATTTATATCTGCTGAAGAAAAACTGTTTTTGTAATTTATGTGTATGGTTTGGGGTTTTTTTGCATAAGATAAAAGGAAAACTTTTAAATAATTTTAAAGTTTTGGGTATCTTTTAAAGAGTTTTGGGTATCTCCTTCATCGCTTTCTACATTTGAATCTCTGGATGAACACGTGTATTTGCATGCTGGGACTCTCACCGGGCATGTTGCTTTTGTGCCTCGATGAGGAATTTGGTTGGGCGAGGCCTTCTGTCTTCTCTTAGTCCCGGCAGAGGGACAAGCATAATTAGCTCAGCATGAAGGAGTCCGGGAGGGGCTTTCTTCCTATTAAAGTGTTTCCCATGACATGAATTCTGAGGGAAACACTCTGAGCCGTGGTAGAGGAAACTTCTGAAATTGAACACTCTCCATTTTAAAATGAAAACCATCTAGAATTAGGAATGTAAGTGGTACTTGAACCAAACCTAGAAAATAAACATTCCCTCTGAACCAGATTAGGCTGGCCCTGTAAGGGCACAAACATGGTCAGAAAACTTTTTACCAAAGCTGCAGGTCCACCCCCTCCCCCAAATTGGAAACTCTGACTTACAGCAAAACTGCTCTTTGACTTTGGACCACCGGTATTCACACGAGTCATCTCAACCCCTCTGTGGCGGTGAAGGTCTTCCGGCCGCGACCGTGACCTTCACCGCGAGTCACTGCTGAGCAGGCAGGTCACCCGTGCCCTCTGCCCACAGGCACTGCCCGGACTCCAGGCGGACCTTCACGAAGCGGCTGATGCTGGAGAAGCACATCCAGCTCATGCACGGGATTAAGGACCCCGACTTGAAAGAAATGACAGAAGCCGCCCACGCGGAGGACACAGAGATGAAAGAAGACACCAAGGTGGGGCACTGCAGACGTTCTCTGTAATGGTGAAATTGGGGTGGCTTTGTGTGTGTGTGTTTTCATTGTTCTTTTTATTTAAAATGTTCTGTCGCTACACCATGTAAAACATTCAGACTACGCATAAAGGTATAAAAATAATAGTCTCCCCCGACGCCCATTCTGACCTTTCCTCTTGCTCCTGAAAAGGTAACCTTTGTCACATTTCTTCTGTGCCCTTTCAGAAATAGCTCTAGGGATCTACTTGCATAAATAAATCTAAAAATTTGATGTGGACTCACAGAAACTGCCTCTTGGCCAGAAGGAATATATAAAAAGCTAGCTTTCTTTTTACTTTGAAAAAGTGGGCTAGGGTCCTAACAAAAGTTGTGGTTCCTTTTAGCTTCTCTTTGTGATGATGGAAGATGAAAGGGCAGACTCATGCTTGATTCTTACATCAGTGACTAGTGAGCTTGGGTCAGACAAGAGAACATGTATGAACCTGGGCACAAGGCGTGTATGTGCCAGCTCTTAGAACAGAGCAGCGGAGACCTTTAAGAGACCTGCGGTCTTTGGTACCATGCCCATTGGGGGTGGACCTGGGTTAAAGCCTACGTGTATTTTCAAGGAGTTAATCATTGAGTCAAGGTGTCAGAATATAAATTAGACTAACATCATGTTAGATTGTAATCCTCTTGCTTGTGTGACATTCAGAGGGGTGTGTGAGGGGGAATGAAAGAATGCAGGTGGGAGCAGCTTCAGGTCAAGGTGTGTGAGGTCATAGCTCCAGGTTAAGGTATCTGAGTTCATATATCCAGGTCAAGGCATGTGAGGTCATAGCTCCAGGTCAGGGTGTGTGAGGTTTTACCTCCAGGTCAGGGTATGGGAGATCATACCTCCAGGTCAAGGTGTGTGAGGTTATAGCTTCAGGTCAGGGTGTGTGAGGTCATAGCTCCAGGTCAGGGTGTGTAAGGTGATACCTGCAGGTCGAGGTGTATGAGAGGCACCCTGTGAACCAGGCAGAGAAGTTGGGCTGTGGCATGGGGGGGAGGGGGTGTCCCTTTTGCATGGAGTTTTGGATTGACGTGGGTCCACTCTGGAAAGCTGGAGAGGTAGGGGAAGGCGTGACCTGTCAGGGCAGGGGCATGAAGAAGGTGAGTAGGCAGGGCAGGGCAGTTGCTGGATCAGCTGCGTCTTCCAGTGACTCCACCTTGGTTACAGAAAAGGCAAGATTCCTGGCCTTTTCTCTCCCACACGGCGTTGTCCAGTCCCCCCAGCCCCTGTGTCTCCTGGCCTCAGCTCTGCAGTCACCTGGGCGCCCTGGCCCAGCCCCACGGGCCTTTCTGCTCTCCAATAGGCACAGGCCCCACCTTAGGCCTTTCCGTGCACAGCTCCCATGGCTGAACCTTTTGCTCTATGTGGTCATGTGGCCCCCGTCCTCCTGTAGCAGGCCACTGTTCACATGTCACTGTCATGCCATGTGTAAACCTCCCCCGTTCTCTCCCGTGCTGCCTTGTTTTCCTGTGTGTGATGTGGTAGATCGGCTCCTTGGTTGTTCCTTGTCATGCTCCATTGGAACCTAAGTTCCATGAAAGATGGGGACTTACTTGTCCCCTGCTGGACCACTGGGCTAGAGTGCTGCCTGATGACACGGGAACTCAGATTTGTGGAGTGGATGGAAGGCCCAAGCCTCGGGTGAGGTGGCAGACACGCAGCCATGACAAAGGCCACGTCCCAAAGCTCATGGTACATGTCCCTGGCAGCTCTAGAGGCTGAGGGAGCTGCTCTTGAGTCACCCAGCAGCGGAGAGTGGCTTTCAGTTGTGTCTGTTTTTTTCTCAAAGGTTCCCAGTCCCAAGCGGAAGTTGGAAGAACCAGTTTTAGAGTTCAGACCACCCCGGGGAGCAATCACTCAACCCCTGAAAAAGCTAAAGATCAATGTTTTCAAGGTTCACAAGTGTGCCGTGTGCGGCTTCACCACCGAAAACCTGCTCCAGTTCCACGAACACATCCCGCAACACAAATCGGACGGCTCCTCCTACCAGTGCCGCGAATGCGGCCTCTGCTACACGTCCCACGTCTCCCTGTCCCGCCACCTGTTCATCGTGCACAAGCTGAAGGAGCCCCCGCCGGTGTCCCACCAGAACGGGGCGGGGGAGGAGAACCAGCAGGACAAGCCCAGCCCTGAGCACGAGGCAGCCTACGGCGCTGCTGACAGGAAGTGCAAGGTGTGCGCTAAAACCTTTGAAACGGAAGCTGCCTTAAATGCTCACATGCGGACACACGGCATGGCTTTCATTAAATCCAAAAGAGTGAGCTCAGCTGAGAAATAGCCACAGACCTTCCGGAAGGGAGATCCCTGTTCACATTGGAATAAAAAGGACATTTTTTGTTACAAAATGTTTGCAGTATAATAGAGTTAACAGTACTGTCTAGGCTGTTGCAGTATATTCTCTTTCAAGGTCCCTTCTCCATCTGGTCGTGTGTATCCTCCATAAGTATTAAAACAGTATTTGAGTTGAGAAGAGTTTGTATATATTTAAATGAGTAACTTTTTATACTCTTTGTTACGTTTGTATCAGTATTTAGTAGAAAATATTTTGTGTTTGGGTGTTTTTTTGTTGTTGGTGGTGGTTTTTTTTGGATGGGGGCAGGTGTTTAAAATTTTTCTTTTTGTAATTGTTCCTTTAAAACAGAGTTCTTAGTAACAGGGGCAGTACCTGAATTCAAATACACCATTTTGTATGTTATGGATTTAAAAGGGTTCACTAATTTACAGGCTAAGAATAATGCCTTTTTAAGTGTTTTAAATTTTTAGAATTCACTACAGAAATTGTAGGTGATTGTGGGTCTCAAAACACCTAGGGACTTTCAAGTGTCTTAGCACTATCCTCACCGTGCCTGCTTTGAGTCCGCCCTCCGGCGGCATGTGGCATCTCTTTTCCAGGCCATGCCAAACGGGCGACTAAAACACTTAGGCCAGAAATCAGGAATGAACGAGGATCTCCTTAATTCCATCTTACGGGGAAGAGGGTCTCTATCCTCACAGTAGAAACGGGGGGTCTGGGGGGCGGGCTGCTTTCTGGTCAGATGCGCGAGGCTGACTTCAAGAGCACAAGGAGATAAAAAAGTCACGAAAGGGCTGGACTACTGTAAAAGTTTCAAATACGTGTAGTTAGACCAATAGATTTGTACAGTCAAGTTTTCGTCTTGTAATTTATTAACTCTTCTGTAAAGACGCAACTTAAAGATGTCAAGTATTTCTCTGGCTCTTGACAGGAAGACAAAAATCCTAGTTGATGTAACCCTTTGCTGTCCGAAGAGTTGGCATTTCCTGTTCTGGGTGCTACTGCCAAACGTTCTCGTACTTATAAGAGTCGGGGTGCACAGGCTCCACCACCAGCCTTTGTGCGTGCGGCCGCCCGCGCACGGCCACTGGCCTCTCGATCTGCACTGAGCCACCCGGGTTCGGTTCGGTCATTTCAATAAGTACACTTTCTGCTGGTGGTTCTGTTCTAGGGCGGCTCTGCAGGGTACTCTTCTGTCCCTTCCGTTAATAGTTCTCTGGGAGAGTTATATTTTTGGGGGGTTTTGTTTTGTGTTTTCTTTGGCATTTTATATCTTGTATTTATCCCTACACATGTTTTGTATTTTTTTTTAAAGAAAAGAAATTCTTTTGTGTATATATAGATACCTTGCATGAGATACTGTAGTCAATGTTCGGTTCCTCAAAATAAAAAAGGTCTTGCTGCTGTCAAGGGTTATGCACTGCATACATCATAACTGTATTAAACACATTTCTCCTGTAAATAAACGTGGGCCACTTGGCCTTTGTGCTTCTGTGAGAGAGTTCTTGATGGTGGGACTGTGACAGCTTCACAAAGTTCAGGAAGTGATTTAATTTCAGGGACAGGCTACAGGATATGGCAGAATTCTTCCCACTCGGAAGAATGGCGCGTTCCTTCTCATTAGCAATAGCTATTTTGTCACTTTCTTGTCGACTCTGCCAGGACATCGGTGTAATCCGGGGGCATGATTAAGTATTCCTCAACTTAAAATTCAATTGCTGTTACTTGTTATACTTGTATTGCTCTAAGTTGTATTCATAGCCCTTTCCTGTGTCTTTGCATTGGAACCTTGCAATAAATCTGTGTGGTGGGCTGCTCAGGTCCTACTTGCCTCGTTTCACAGTTGAGGAAGCTGAGCTCAGATTAAATTCCTTGCCTAAGCAATCATAGCTGGTAAGTGGCTTTGCGTATTGGAACCCAGATAGTCTTGCTCTAAATCTAGTGCTCGCTCTGTGTTTATGTACATATCGGCAAATAATTCATTTATTCTGCAAATAAAAAGTATGTGCAAAACCTGATATTATAATTTTTATTTGTGCCACTATGGCTTTCTAAGATTACATGGAAGTCTGTCTCTTCATAAATACCCACAAATGCTTGATAATATGAAATTAGCAACTATTAAATGCCTAGTTGAGCCTCAAAAAAGGTTTTTCAAAATGCCCAAATGTCCAAGATGAAGATGGAGTGAAACCCGGAGTAGAAAAACATCACAGGATGCTATCATCCTGGGAGGGAAGCTGGATGGTCCGACTGAAGAGAAAACTGGTGAGCTGGGGGGTAGATTGTGAAGAAACTACTGAGACTACAGCGCAGAGATAACTATGAAATACAGGAAAGAGGTCAGAAGTCACAATCAAACAAATGAGAGGCTGTCACAAGTTTAATATGAGTTCCAGAAAGAGGGGATAGTATTGGGAAGGGCCATTGTGGAAAATCCTTAGTCACCAATGAAAGACATGAATTCTTGGGTTAATGTGGTAGACACAGCAAAATCCACTTTGGGACTTGTAAATCCTACCTGTGTTTTATTAGTTGTAGATGCTGGGTGTGGCTGTAGGTGTGGGCATTTGAGAAACAGGATAGAGTCAGACCAAAGGCAGAAACTGGGGTTTGCTTTGTGCATTCTTAGGAAGCCCATTTCCTCTGGTGGGGAAGTGCTTCCTGAGGCTGACAGAGTAGGCTCAAGTCCAGCTGCAAAGAGCCTTGAGTGACGGACTAAGGAGTCTGTGCTCCAACAGAGATGAATTCTTTGAACAAGAAAGTGACAACCAGATGAGTTGGTGACTGTGTTTAGGGTAGGTGGTGGGAGACTCAGGATAAGTTAAGTTATGCTAGGGTTAATGGCTTACAACAAGACTGACTTCTTGCTCACGTTCCATGTCCATTGTGGGTTGACTATAATCTGCTTATCCCCTTACCCTGCTATGACAAAAGTTACTGGCTACTGTGGCAGAGGGAAAGGGCACTTAAATGCAATGTCCCTTTTCACAGCTCATTGGCCCAAACCGGCCATTTGGTCCCACATAACCACCAGGAAATGCAATCCTATCATGTCTCTAGAAGGCAGAAAATAAAATTACTTGAGCAGCATACACGACCATCCCAGGAATAAAGTTGACATCCATGTAGCAGTGCTGCTAACAGGGGACCTGAGGACTGACCTAGGGTGGTGGAAGGAGCCTTGGGCAGAGGCTGAGGCTGAGGCCGAGGCCGTAGGTAACATTTCACAAGTAGTATCAGGAGGGTTTCCTGCTGTGGGAGGCAGAGAAAGAGGATGGTAAGTCTGAAAGTTGAAACCTAGGTGATTTCTTAAAAGGTTTACGTTAAACAGTCAAAATTAGAGATAGATACAGTGAGTCTTTCTCTTTAGATATTCATACTAAGTAAATTTTTGTTCGGATGTATGTGGTTGGATGGATGATTTTATTAATAATCGAGTAATAGAGCTGCAATAAAAGAATACCAGTGAGGTGATCAAGATTTAGAAAATGAGAAATGAAAAGGGAGATGTAGACTCCATGACATAGACCACTCCTCCCAGACACATTTCCTGCAAATTCCTCACTCCTGCTGCACTAAGTATTCTAAAGAATCACTGTACCCTGAAGCTCTAGTGGGCGCTTCTCTCTGGGGTCGGCAGTGAGGGAGGTTGCATCTCAGGATCACTGACCCACGGGGGAATTTCTTGTTGAAAACTTTGGCCAAGACTAAGATACCATTTTATATTAATATATTCATCGTGCTGTGATCTCTTAAAAATGCCTACTTGGAAGGAGAAAAAGGAAAGAAAAGGTATTTGAAGAACTTTGTAAAATAAAGTATGACTTGAAAGAACCATTTGTCCCACAAGTGGTCAGAAAATAGAAGAGTGTGTCAGAGGTGGGATGCGGTCTGTGCCACTGAGGTGCGCGCACGTGCACACACACACACACACATACATGCTGTAAGGGTTCCATACATCTTAGAACCTACATTTAGTTACCTTGAGAACTGGGTTCCCCCATTCACCCATGATTCATGCTTTGCTTAAATGTACACTTGAACCTTCCTGTTGACTTCAAGTTTCTTTCTGAAGTTATAAATCTCACAAGCCTGCAAGAAGTCACCATAAACCTTTGAGATATGACAGTGTGAATATATGTCTCTGCAGAGAGCCTCTTTCCCAGTGACTAGAAGTTCTGGACTAGCCAGTTGTCACTCCGTGGTCACCATATCCCAAACCACTTCTTCTGAACAGCCCAGCCTCTGTCCCCGAGGTTTGGGTGTGAGGCTGAATTGGAGACATTCCCTTTTGACATTCTCTTTCCTGCTCTACTGTCCCAATGGATTTGGGGGAACATTTTAGCAAAGGCTCAATTCATTGGTTGTTGAAACTTTCATTGTCTTAGGACTTAGCCTGTGTTTCTCTAAAAGTTTGCTCCTGCACATTTGCTGCCCTTATTGGCAAGGTAGGAAAAGTAAAATAAAAAAGAAAAGGTAGAACAGAGGTCCCCAGCACTAGATTCTGTATGAATTAGGGTCTTAGCAGGACACAAATGGCACACTAGTTAAAGAAATTAAGGAGTTGTAGTCAGGAACAAAAGATGCTGAGACCATCAGGGACTAGCAATGGTGGGGAGCCATCGCCACCCTCAGGCGAAGCTGGAGCTGGACCAGAGTCTCTCCATGAGAGCCAGAAACCCAGTGAAGCAATGAGGGTGTAGGGGGGAATTACAAGGAAGTTTTCCCATCGCACTCAAAGATTTCCTGCCAGCATCTCCCACTGGCCAAAGCCAGATAGAAGTAAGAGGACAAGGAACCCCCAGAAACAGTCCAAAATATCAGAAATAGTCTGTAAGGTCAGCAGGAAGGGCTCAGAGCAGGGAGAACGGATGCATGATGGGATCTGGGGTACAGGTGGGAAACATCGTGATGCCCACCGATGCCAGGCACACGCTTTGAGAAGTGTCTGCTCTATACCTGTCTTCTTGTCAACATGCATTTTATCCCCAATAGGCAGGCTGTGAACTGGAACGGTTCCCTTCATTCCATATTTATCTTTTCTAATTGCTCACCAGGTTTACCCTGGAATTATATACCCTTTCCCTAGTGGCCATATTTTACCTAAGGAAACAATAGCATTTCCCAGGAAAACATTCTTTGCTAGTTTTTAAATTCTATCTGTGAGGCTTGTTCTGACTCCAACTGTCACTATTTATCATGTTTCGTGGCATTAAAGGAACTGATTATTCAATTTGCTTTGCTGTCTTACTGCACGCTGGTGATTCTGGAGCCTTCTAGTTACAATGGTAAATTACATGACCCTGGCAAGTCTGTTTCTAAACACAATACTTGGCAGGACTGTGTTTTTATCTATGGGAGCTCTCTCATCAGAATCTACCGTGTCAGACCTCTAACTCAGTTCCAGAAGGCGTTGGTTTAGCTCAGGGATATTTTCTGACCTTCAAGTTTGATTGGATTGGTTATTTCTGGAGAATACATATCACCTATTTGATGAAAAGGACAGGAAGGTATAGATAGGCTGGCTGGAGAGGATGGCGTGTAGTCAGGAGAAGCAGAGCTGCCTGTGTCAAAGGGAATGACCCTCTCTTGGAAAGGGTAGAAGAAAAATCTCTAATTAGGGGTAATAGACATTTTTCTTGATTTTGTCAGTTCAGCATCTGATCCCCATCCAGGGTTGGAGAATCTGCTATTGTATGACTCTTGGAAAGAAATGGACTTTGTCTCCTGCTCCAGAAGCCAGAAGGTCACTCTCCCTTACCCCTGGCACCCTAACTTCAGGCATGGGATGCTCAGAACTTGGCCAAAATGGTGCCGCTACCTGGAGTCTCCAGCAGATGATACAAAGAAGCAGGCACAGTTTTACTCATTCTGGTGACGTGTGGCAGGGGTTGCAGTGATTACAGATGGACAGTGACCTTGTGAGTTGTATTGGTTGGTCAGGAAAAGGGAAGTTACCAAGATGGGAGAGGAAGGAACGTGGACCTCTATCAGCCTTTCTGCCCCCTGCTTCCAAGGAACCGCTGAAGCGTCTCGGACCCGGGAGTGCGGAGATCACGGCAGGACATTTCAGAGCTTAGATGCTTGCTTCCTCTGAATGACAGAAACACAACCTATCAGTGATTATAGAAGAAACTTACCAAGATAAGCGGAAGTGTGTGCCTTTCCATAACCGTGAGGCCCCAGCAGACATCCCAGCCCCCCCCCCCGCACCCTGTCCCCTCCCCAGCCTCTTCTACCACTTCTTCCTGATCTCTCCTTTAACTCACCCTTGCCATTCCCTTCCAGGACCCGCACTGGCTGTTCCCTCTGCCTGGAAAGCTCTTCCTTGAATTGCTATTCTCACGTGGACTCCCTCCCCCCCCCATTAATTTCCAGTTGGCTCAGAGGTCACCTGCTCAGAGAGACCTTGTTAGGTCACCTTACTGACAGGTGCCTGCCCCAGCAGCACACACTTGGCCACACTCTCTGTTTCTTTATGCCACAAGACTCTTCTTCCTTCTGGCTCCTATCACCTTTGACATGTGCTCACTTGCTAACGCTCTGCTTGCCGTGCTCTGAATAAACATCTGTGGACTCTGCCTGCGTTCTGATCTGTGGTCGCCCTGTCCTCTCATGGCATGGGGCAGTGTTCGTTCTGCAGCTATACTTATCCTTATTCTTGCTGGCGAGACAAAGCCTGGTGTTCACAAGTTCACTGACAAATGATGAGAGGTCTCATGCTGTTCCCTTTTCCATCCAGCCAGTTCCCTGACTACAAAGACGGTGGCATGGCTAGCAGCCTTGGCAAGCTATTTGCTCGGCCACAGGAAATGAGACAGATAGGCCTGCTTTCAGGAAAGGTAGGCAGTTTCCATTTTCCTGGTCTATTTTTATGCCTGACACATTGCCTTGCATAAAACACGTGCTTAAAATGTCTTCGTAAAACAACAAAGTCTCCTTGGAACTTGATTCGTCATAATTTGGGTTCTTAGGAATTGGGACAAAGCTATGTTTTTTTTTGAGCTACTTAGTTTTCCAAAAGTAGGATTCTTTTCTCCTTTTTATTTAGGCAATACTTAAAAATCTTTTTAGGTGGTTTTTATTACTGATGATTAAAATGTGGGTATGTAGTTTACCCCTCCTCAGTTGACAAAAGATTGAATATGTAACACTGAATTGTGAAGGTGATTTCCTATTTTCAATCACTACGCCATATTAGTAACTGACTTGGAAATAAATCTAGGTCTTAGGGAGTTTTCCTCTTTAATCACCCAGAAGTGGGCCCTTGCCAGAACACGACCACGCTGGCACCTTCAACTTGGACTTTCAGGCTCCAGTAGTGTGAGCAATAGATGTCTGTTATTTGTAAGGCGCCCGGTCTGTGGCGTTCTGTTCTTCAGCCCTGATGGGCTCAAACAGAGGGTTGGGGTCTGGGATTCTACGGGGCTCTGGGAAGCCACTGAGCCACAGGAAGTCCTACTGAATCCCAGCACCCCCATACACCTCCCCCTACCCCTGTGCAGACTTGTTCCCACCGTGTAAACAATATTTGTATCACATTTTAAATGTAGTTAGGGAGGTTGCTATTTAAAGAAAGCCTTTCTGGAAAGATAATATTTGCACCCTGAGACATCCAGACCCACACGTTTTATATTTTCATAAAGTGGAGGAACACCCTCACCATGGACCGCTGTCAGTCGCATTTCCTTCCCGGGATGTGCGTTTTAAGCACCATGAGATGAAATGGGTGCTTATTTGTCCTGGCGCAGCGTGGCTCTTTCCGTGGGGGCGTTCATCACTCCCACACCTATGTCGTCTTCAAGTCTGGCAGACACATTAACAGATGCAAGAAATACCCACATGATCTCGGAGAGGCCCTCCTTTGCTTCTTATCCGCATGTTTTACTGGTTGGATTCATTATCATCCTGGGGAAGAACCAAGTATTGCCACTTAACATCTTCGGTGTATATTTTTTAAACCCCGAGGTATATGCAAGAATGGCTAACTAGCCTGACCAGGCGGTGGCGCAGTGGATAGAGCGTCGGACTGGGATGCAGAAGATCCAGGTTCAAGACCCTGAGGTTGCCAGCTTGAGCGCGGGCCCATCTGGCTTGAACAAAAGCTCACTAGCTTGGACCCAAGGTCGCTGGCTCCAGCAAGGGGTTGCTCGGTCTGCTGAAGGCCCGTGGTCAAGACACATGTGAGAAAGCAATCAATGAACAACTATGTTGTCGCAACGGCAACGAAAAACTAATGATTGATGCTTCTCACCTCTCTCTGTTCCTGTCTGACTGTCCCTATCTATCCCTCTCTCTGGCTCTCTCTCTGTCCCTGTAAAAAAAAAAAAAAGAACGGCTAACTAGAGAAAATCTAGCCTTAGCCGTTAATCTGCATGACTAAAGGAAGCCAGGTGGTCAGCGGCTCCCACGGCCACAGCGCGATTTTACTCAACAATAACAAGTTGTGTGTAAATCGGTTTCCATGGTTTGCTCATCGCGGTCGCTTTGCAGGTGGCTGAAGAGTCACAGCTTGTCGCTCCGTGTTAAGGGCTGAGCAATGTCACATTTCCGTGCACTACCCCCCACCCCAACATGTTAGAGACTTGGTGTTTCATAAATATAAGGCTCTTTGTCTAAGAGGGAAGTATTTTCCTGACAGGTTAGGGGACAATGATGGTCCTGACTTTACTGTTTTGTCTGCTTTCTTTTCAGTTTCAATTACCCTTTGTTTTTCCTGCAAGAAACATTTCTCTCAAGTGCATGCAAGACACTGGTGAATTCCTTTCCGATCTGAACTCCATGGAGCCCAAAGACTACGCTCTAAGAAGTAAGTAGGCTTTCCTGGCCCATTGGGTAGGTGAACACAGGGCAGGCAGTCTGAGGTTCTTGCTGAAGCATTCTAGAAAAACTCTTGAAAATTAAAAGCACAGAACCAAATGGAGAAGAAGAGATGGGCCTCAGTTTACAAATGACGCCAGGAATCAAGGCCGGAGGAGGAGTCCTTCTTGCAGAAGGTAGTATTGGAAGTGGTATCAACGCTAGCCTGAAGGACTCTCAGGAAGCCCAGCCTCTTAATAAGATGAAAATGGTTTATAAATGAAATGACGCGGTTTTCTATTACTGAAGTTGATACCATTTCACTGCCGTATGGAAATAGCTTGTGTTATTTCTTACTCTAGACACGTCGTCTGCTCTAGAGGATGAATTGCTCATTCTTCAGGGAGCAAGTCTTGCCTGTTACATATCTGATAGTAAATTCTGAGGCGTGTGTTGATGAATGGACGGGCTCAGGCTGCAAGAAGTTCAAATGTCGCCTGGCCGCCTTGCGTGCAATGTGATTGGACGGCAGGCTGCCGTCATTTACTTCTTTTGGTAGTTTTCTCAAGATTACTCTCGCAACTAAAGGGGCATGTACCTTCCTTGCAGAAGGGGGCAAGAGATCAGATGTGCTTTCTGTGGGGTAATCTCTGGGGGTGAGCGATTCACTGTTGATGCTGAGGGAGACCACTAACCAGGGAAAACGGTAAAAACTCACTCTTTCCAAAGCCAGAAAAACTATCATAGCAATTTCCATTTCCATTCTGAACACATTTATTTTGTTCTGGAAAACACTCAGTAGCATAATGTACATCATACAGATAAAGAAAATTTGGGTTTAATATTGAATAATTCGCATGGTTTGAAGCAGTCCCATCCTACACCAGCTTAGGTGTCTTGATATTTAATGACATGGTGGGAAAAGATATAGCCAACCAACTCAATAGCCACTCTCAAGTCCCACTTTGGAACAGATTTTGTTTTGCTATGACACTTGGTGATATCGACGGGGGACATTCTGACAAACCCAGGCCAAATAAGCTGGCCAAGAAAACCCAGAAGGCACAGTGACTGGCTTGGATCCCTCGTAATGAGGTAGGGGCACAGACTGCCACCATTAGTCACAGCTTTACTTCTTAATGCTTTATTTGCCTTAAAAGTCCCAGTAGGCATGCACCAACCAGCTGTAGAAGCCTGAAAATGGAAAGTCTTTATGTTTTTAGTTAAGAAAGGTTTCCCAAAATGAATGGTCCAAGGAAAAATGGAATGATTTACAGAAACGGGATAGATGATCATCACTGACTTTATTAGATGAATACTACTTACTATCCCTAGTTTTACCTTATTCTCATGCCAACACACCAGAAAACACTTGACATCCTTGCTTTGGCTTTCTGCCTGAGATTTCTGAGCCCAGCATGCAGTTCCGGACCTTCGTTCTCAGCATGGTTTTCCTGTGGATAGAAAAAGAATGAGTCACTATTGATTGAGTGCTTTTTCATGGCAGGCTCCATTCCCTGTGCCCAGAGTTTTCTCATTTAGCCACCCCCACCCCCACCCCCATGGGGAGAGTGTTTTTATTATCTCCATCTTATGAATGAGAAAACGGAGCCACAGAGATATAAAGTATTTTGCCTGAAATAAATGACAGGGATAGGATTTGAGCCTAGGTCATCTGTTCTCAAGCCTGGACTTTCCATTACCTCTTAAAATAACTAACAAGAGGAACAAGGGGCAAAAGTCAGCAGCAAACAGAATGAGGCAGGGTTACAAGGACCCTCATGGAGGGAATTCACAGAAGACGCATAAAGAAAAAAGGTTGTAGAAGAATGTAGGTATGTAATATATATGTTTTTTAAAAAATACCCAAAAAAGTGCTCTGTTGCTTAGGGAGACAAGGATACAGCACTACCAGAAAGGAATACCTGAGATAGGAAACCTCCAAATTCAGTTAGAGGTTGCTTGAAATGGGGGGTGTTTGGAGTAGGGCAACTGGGAACACACCAGATTTCAAATGATGGGTCGAGTTATATTTTTCTTTAAAGATTTTTTATTGAGCCTGACCAAGTGGTGGCGCAGTGGATAGAGAATCAGATTGGGACACGAAGGACCCAGGTTTGAGGCCTCAAGGTTGCCAGCTTGAGCATGGGGCTCATCTGGTTTGAGCAAGGCTCACCAGCTTGAGCCCAAGGTCGCTGGCTTGAGCAAGGGGTTACTCGCTCTGCTCTAGGTCCCCTGGTCAAGGCACATACAAGAAAGCAATCAATGCAAAATTCGGTGCCGCAACGAAGAATTGATGCTTCTCATCTCTCTCCCATCCTGTCTGTCTTTCCCCATCTGTCCCTCCCTCTGTCTCTCTGTCTCTGTCACCAAAAAAATAAAATATTTTTTAATTGATTTATTTTAGAGAGAGATATGGGGGTGAGGGAGAGAGATCATAGTTGCTTCCCTTTAGTAGTTCACTCATTGTTTCTCGTATGAGCCTTAACTGGGCAAACCTGTGGTTTTGAACAGGCGACCTCAGTGTTCCAAGTCAACGCTCTATCCACTGAGCTACCACAGGTCATGCTCAGGTTTTATTTTTTAAGCTGGGCACTGGGAACATAGGTGTTTGCTATCTTTTTTATTTTTTATGACTCTTTAATATGTTAAATGTTTCATAATGTTTTAAAGCTTCATATCCCATCCAAAGCACAGAGATGAGAGAAGCAGGCCTTCAATGATGGGTGGGCTCTGAGGCATGTGGTGGAGAGGAGGGTCAGTGGAAGTCAGGCAGACATGTTTGGTCCTGCAGAAAGGAGCTGGAGGCAGTGTTCTCTGACTTCAACCATCTGGAGGAGTCTCATCTCTCCATGGACTTGTCCCTTGTGTCCCCAGCACACGGCTGCTGCTTTTCTCAGGTCCACAGCGTCTCTGACTGCGCCCCACAAGTTCATTAGTAGCATCTCAGAATACCCACGTGAAGATTGCTGTGGCCTCAGCCATGTCCTTTAGATAGAGAGGTTCAAACCCTGACCCCTGTTCTGGTGGGTGTGACTGTTTGGGGGAATAGGGACTTTGTAGTCCCTGGTCAAATTCAGATAAGGTCACACTGGGTTAAGGTGAGCCCTAATCCAATGACTGGCGTCCTGAGAAGAGAACAGAGACACACAGGGAAGCCCTGTTATGACAGAGGCAGAGATTGGAATGACGCATCTGGCAGTCAGGGAAAGCCAGCCACCACTGGCTGTTAGAAGGGAGGCCGGGGACAGGTTCTCCTTCTGAGCCTCCAGAGGGAACCAACCCTGCCCACCCCTTGATTTCAGACTTCTGGTCTCCAGGCCTGTAGCACGATAGATTTCTGTTGTTTTAAGGCACCCAGCTTGTGAAAATTTGTGAAGACAGCCCTAGGAAACAGCAGAGAGCTATGACCTCTCAGGCAAACCCGCTAGAATGAAACGGCCGTGCATTTATTATCTGAGATGAAAACAAAAAAGGCAAAGGAATCTCAGGCCCTGGAACTCATTTCTCTTGAGATGTACCAGATCTACCCATGGTCGTTTCTTAAAGTCCAGCCAGGCCTGTTTGTAACTCTCCACAGCGGAGGCCTTGAGGGGCGGCTGTTTCTATGGGGTTAAAACTGTACCCACCATACTGAGGCCCTGTAAAGCCAGTAGCCGAGGCCACCATCATAGCAGCCTGACCCATGCAGGTTCGCATTGGATTCGGACAGATGGCAATGAAACACCGGAGCCAAAAACTGGTGAGGCATCAGCTTTAATTCTAGCTTGCACCCGGCGGGCAAGCAAAAACACACACTGGGCTCCAAAACCCACACATTCAGTGCTCACAAAGCTACTGACTTACCCGAGTTTCCTAGAATCAAAGGTTTCTAGCTCACCAGACTTATTCACCTCTGTTTCCCATCTCCTCCTGCACAAACTCTTAACAAACCGGCTTCTTCCTCAGCACTCTGCCATCTTGGTTACTTCTCCTCCACATGGCCTTAATCTGCTCTCCTCTCCAATACTAACCTCAGGAACTCAGGAACCAAGAGAGAGAGCAAGCTACTGGTCTCTCCCACTTTATAGCATAGACTCAAAACCTTTAATCCAATTATACAAACAAGGAAGTCTCTGATACAAAGCCACCCATCTGAGGCATAATGGGATTCATCATGAGAGTGCACCACCCTACATCATCCAAACAGTCAAGGGTGTGGAGAAGAGCTTACTCTTAAAACTAAGCCTTAGGCTATAACGACCCGGCCTGCCCACAGCCTGTTCCAGAACACACATTAATATCAACGAACTTCCATGTGGGCAGCGCCATCTTTAACAAAGTGAGCATAATATATTTTATCTGCCCAACAATCCACCCTTATGCTCACTTTACTACCCACAATCTATACCACTGGCATCCCTGTACAAGGAAATTAGGCACATTACACAAATTACAACATGACAAATCATACAATTTCAAAAATTACAAAGGTACACACATTTTACCAATCTCTAAGCACTTTGCCAAAAGTGCAAAATGCCCTCGGCCTTCTCTCTTGCCATTTGAAAGGCTTCCCGGGCAGGGGGACAGCCTCCATCAAAGCCACCCCTCACCCCCATCAGGGTATTTCACATTGTCCAAAAACCATAAGTCCATTCAACAAATGAGCCAGTGCTCACTCAGGTCGTAGTCCAGGAAATCAGTCCACGCACATGGGGTGTTAGCCTCCCCCCTCATCTCTACCATCCTGGCAAGTTTTACACTGTCCCCAAAAAAAGCATGTGGCAATGGCAGTCAACAATTTCATCTCTGCTCTGGGTAGCATGATGGCATCCACCCCTATGTCCCAAAATTGCAGATGTACCAGCAGCGTAGCTACTGCTTGCTGCTGGGCTCTCACCTTCTGGAGACTGCGGATTGCAACTCCAGCTTGATTCTCCTCATCCTCCAAAGAGGAACTGAAAACACCAGCTCCTGCTGCTGGGCTTGATCTCCGGGCCACCGCTACCTTCTGCTCAGCAGGCCTTGCAGCTCCAGCCCCGGCCTCAGCCCCAGCCCTGGCCTCAGGCCCGGCCTCATGCCGCTGCTGGCTCTCCACAACATCTAGGGAAAGCTGCAACTCACGAACCTGTGATTCCTTCTCCAGCGTCTGCTCCATTTCCAGGTGAATCTCGCAAACATGGTCAGCCTCCTCCTCCAGCGCTTCCTTCAGCTCCAGGGTCAGCATCTGTTTCTCCCACGTTTCCTCCAGCTCCTTTCGCTGCTTGGCCTGCAGGTCCCGGGCAGCCTCTTCCATAGAGCTCTCGGTTTCCTCACACATGGCTGTAAAAATCAGCCAGCATACAGTCTCCCAAAAAACAGCTATGGGAAACCATAACAGCAGCCAGTTCTCTACTCCACCGCTCAAAGGTGGTGGTGGCTCCATGCCGATCTGTATCGAATCCTGCCACAGACTACGCCAAATGTAAAGCCAGTAGTCGCGGCCACTATCACGGCCGCCTGACCCATGCAGGTTCGCATTGGATTCGGACAGATGGCAATGAAACACCGGAGCCAAAAACTGGTGAGGCATCAGCTTTAATTATAGCTTGCACCCGGCGGGCAAGCAAAAACACACACTGGGCTCCAAAACCCACACATTCAGTGCTCACAAAGCTACTGACTTACCCGAGTTTCCTAGAATCAAAGGTTTCTAGCTCACCAGACTTATTCACCTCTGTTTCCCATCTCCTCCTGCACAAACTCTTAACAAACCGGCTTCTTCCTCAGCACTCTGCCATCTTGGTTACTTCTCCTCCACATGGCCTTAATCTGCTCTCCTTTCTAATACTAACCTCAGGAACTCAGGAACCAAGAGAGAGAGCAAGCTACTGGTCTCTCCCACTTTATAGCAGACTCAAAACCTTTAATCCAATTATACAAACAAGGAAGTCTCTGATACAAAGCCACTCATCTGAGGCAAAATGGGATTCCTCGGGAGAGTGCACCACCCTACATCATCCAAACAGTCAAGGGTGTGGAGAAGAGCTTACTCTTAAAACTAAGCCTTAGGCTATAACGACCCGGCCTGCCCACAGCCTGTTCCAGAACACACATTAATATCAACGAACTTCCATGTGGGCAGCGCCATCTTTAACAAAGTGAGCATAATATATTTTATCTGCCCAACAGGCCCCCACAGTTTTGTATGATTTCTGCATTTTCTGCCCTTTATTCCTTGGGGACAGAATGAGGGAGGAGGAAGAGGCCTCTGGTCCCCAAGCAGCCTGCCAGACTCTTCATTTCCTGTTTCCTCTGGCCTCATAACATCCTTGAAATCTTCCCCAGGCAGCTACTTTTGCTATAAAACTTTCTTAACCCTTCAGCCCCCCTCTCCCTGGTCCTACAGCAAGCCCCTCAGGTCATGTGGCGATTGCCTTGCTGAACTTTCTACTCTGATCACTCCCTCCCTTAGGCTTCCTTGTCTACCTCCTGCCTCCTGTGTGTCTCTGCTTCGGTCCTGGAAGCCCACCAGAAGAAAGGGAAGGGGCAGGAGACGGTGGTTTATCCTTCTCTTATAGGAGGCAGTCAGAGGGAGTCATTCACTGGGCAAGCGGTCACTAGTCCCAGGCGAGCCTTTGTTTTTCTCCTGTCCCCAGTGGAGGACCATCTACTTGATTTGCATTCTCAGAAGGTGCCTCTTTTCCCCTCCAACAACGTTCAGTCTGGAGGGCATTCTACTCAAGGCTAGCTCTTCCACACGTACTGGAGCTGGGGATAGGACGGAAAAGTTTTTGAAATCAAGAAAATAACAACAGTGGTTCCACTGAAGTTTCTGGGATTTCTGATATCCATGCTGAATCATGCCCCACCCTCAAGATATCCACATTCTAATTCCTGGGACTGGTGCATATTGCCTTATATGGAAACAAAGTCTACAGATGTCATTAAGCTAAAGAATTTGAGATGGGGAGATTATCCAGGTGGGCCCTAAATGCATATCTTTTGTAGAGGGAGGCAGAGGGAGATGTGACACACAGCCAGAGGATAGGGTGATGTGACGGCAAGCAGGGATTAGATCCATGGGGCTACAAACCAAGGATGCCTGCAGCTATCAGAAGCTGGAAGAGGCAAACAACAGATTCTCTCCCGGAGACTCCAGGAATGCCGCCCTGGGGACACCTTGATTTCAGCCCAGTGATCCCGATTTTGGATTTTTAGCCTCTAAAACTGTGAGAAGATACACTTCCCACCACGTTGGTGGGAATCTGTTACAGCAGTCATAGAAAACTAATGCACATGCCGTATCTGTTCCGCAAGCCCAAGATTCATTAATAGTTGCACAGGCACAAGGGGGACTTCCAGGAGATGTTTGCAAGGACAGCAAATTGATAGCACATTCAGATTATTTTCTTACTAACAAGGAGATCTCTGGCAACAGATGGTTAGCATTTTTTTGCATATGCCTTATATTATCAATTATAGGACAAGGGCCTATTCAATTCTCATTTTATAAACGCTCCAGTATAACATAGGGGTCTGGTAGGTGCTTACTACGTATTTGCTGTTAGTGCTGAAGATAACTATTACTTTCAGAATCTGTTTGTTCCTTAGCATTCTAGAAGCTTCTGCTACCTTCAACTTCATGGTATAGGTGCTTCCATATTTTAAAATTTAAGACCATTGGCTGAGGTTTTGCTTTCCTCCATTCAAACCCAGAAACTTATCATCTCTGTATTTTAATACCCATATGGCATTGCCATCATGTGAGAAAGAAAATTTGTCTGCCAAGTATCCCAGTAAAATTGAAACGAAGTGTTTTTAATCTTTTCATAATGAAAACTTGGAACAATGGCGGTGATGTAGCAGATGGGATGAATCATTAGTTTATTCTACCCCTCCCTCCCACGACAATCACAATGAATTTTGATTTGGAGGGTGCCTATGGCCGGGCATCTCAGGTCCTTGACAGAAACTAATTAAGGATAAGGCAGGCAAAGGGCAACTTGTCCATTTGCATTTATAATCAGAAAGGAAGCTAATGCAATTGGAAATTTTCATAGCATACAAAATGACTTCAGCTAGAAAACCATAAACCCAATCCAAGAAAACCAGTTTACAAAGCAAAACACCGATTGGAAAGAAAAGTAGAATTTCATGTTCTCAAATGAAGAATTGAGTATCCCTCTGCATTCATCCTTTGGGGTTTTACCTAAGGGTGAAGACAAGCTCAGCATTGCCATCTGTCTTGTTTTTATCCTTAACTCATAGTCCCAGATCCTTAAAGTTTAGGCTACAGAGTATAGGATCCTCATATAGTGATAAAGAAGAGAATTTGCAAGTTGTGTAGTCTGTTTATAATAAACATATCCAGCTTTCAAAATGGTTGTTTTTCTTGACATGGAGAGGACCTCAAAATACATACATTTGTGGAATTGGATTTGGGGTATCAGAACTTAATTTTTTCAAAGTTTTAATTCAATTCAGCAGATGTTTCCTGTGCTCCTCTTCTGAGATACCTATCAATGAAGACACAGCCCCTCTGCCACAAGGGAGACAGACAGGTGAACAATAACATACTTGAGTCTGGAATGTTTGCCCAGGGGAGAGGATCCTTCAGCCAAGCCTCAAAGGGTGATTCAGCATTTTCCAGGCAGGTGGGAAAGAAGGGTATTCCAGGCAGAAGGACAGACAAGTGTGGGCCTGGCGTGTCCTCTACAAGGAGCAGAGAAAAGGAGTGTGTGTGTGTGTGGGGGGGGGGGGGGGGTGAGACTGGAGAAGCAGGTCTGATCACGAAGGGCCTTTGAAACCACGCTCAGGAATCTGGAATTAATCCTAAAAAATCACAGATGCCAAGCCTGGCTGCACTTAGAATCACTTGGGAAATTGTGAAAAAAAAATTCATTCCCAAGCCCCACCATGACCATAAGACGCCCTTTGTTGGAGTGCAGTCTGGGCATTAGAATTTTTAAAATATGCCCCCGATGATTCTAATGTCTGCCCAGGATAGAGAATCAAAGCTCTAGATAAGAGGTTTGCAAAGTTTTCCTTTAAAGGACCAGATAGTAAATATTTTCGGTTTTGTGGGTCACACAGCCCCTGTTGAAACTACTCCATTCCTTACAGATATATTTGGATTGAACTTGGCTCTATTGCTTTTTCACAGATATAGTGATTTTTACAAATCGCAGGAAAAAAGGTTACGACTTGCTTTGTTGTGATACTCGCTTTATTGCAGCGATTTAGAACCTACTTGCAGCATCTCTGACTTATGTCTGTGTAGTGAAAGCAGCTGACAGTGTGTAAACGAGGGAGATGGCTGTCTTCCAGTTGTTTAGACATTTTATTTATATATCTATTTTACAGCAGTCTCTCCTTATCCTCAGTGTTTTTTTTTTTTTTTCTTTTTACAGGGACAGAGAGAGAGAGTCAGAGAGAGGGATAGACAGGGACAGACAGACAGGAATGGAGAGAGGTGAGAAGCATCAATCATTAGTTTTTCGTTGCCGTTGCGACACCTTACTTGTTCATTGATTGCTTTCTCACATGTGCCTTGACCGTGGTCCTTCAGCAGACCTAGCCACCCCTTGCTGGAGCCAGCGACCTTGGGTCGGTCCAAGCTGACTAGCTTTTGCTCAAGCCAGATGGGCCTGCGCTCAAGCTGGTGACCTCGGGGTCTCGAACCTGGGTCTTCTGTATCCCAGTCCAATGCTCTATCCACTGCGCCACCGTCTGCTCAGGCCTTATCCTCAGTTTTGCTCTCTGTGGTTTCGGTTACCTGTGGCCAACCTTTGTTAGAAAATATTAAATGGGAAATTCCGGAAATAAATAATTCATAGGTTTTAAATGCCGACCATTCTGAGCAACGTGGATAAACTCTCTGGAGGACCTGCTCTGTCCCACCCGAGGACCTGCTCCGTCCCACCCAGAACGTGACTCCTCCCTTTGGCTGGAGTCCCCACAGTGGAGACACTCCTTGCATATTGGTCACATAGTAGTTTCCCTAGGTTACCAGGTTGACTGTTATAGGATCGCGGTGCCTGAGTTCATGTCACCTTTATTTTACTTAATAATGGCTTCAAAGCACAAGAGTAGTGATGATGGCAATTTGGAAAGGCCACAGAGAAGCCGTCAAGTGCTTCCTTATTTAAGTGACAAGGTGAGCCCAGAACAATAAGAGATTTTGAGAGAGAGAGCATATTCACGTAACTTTTATTACAACATATTGTTATTGTGAGTTATTGTTCTTAATCTCTTGCTATACCTAGTTTATAAATTAAACTTTATCATAGGTATGCATGTATAGGAAAAGAAAACATAGTACTATTGTTAGGCAGATAAAATATAATATGCTCACTTTGTTAAAGATGGCGCTGCCCACATGGAAGCCTGTCACCCAGGTGATATTATTTGCCCTTATGCTTGGGATGGGTGTGGGAGAAAGGCTGTAATGTAAGCAGGCCGGGTCGTTATAGCCTAAGGCTTAGTTTTAAGAATAAGGTTTTCCCCACACCCTTGACTGATTGGATGATGTGGGGTGGTGAGCTCTCCTGAGGAATCCCATTATGCCTCAGATGGGTGACTTCGTATCAGAGACTTTCTTATTTGTAGATTGGATTAAGGGTTTGGATTTCTACACTATAAAGTGGGGCAGGCCGGGAGCTTGCTCACTCTTGGTTCCTGAGGTATTAGAAAGGAGAGCAGATTAAGGCCATGTGGAGGAGAAGTAGCCAAGATGGCAGAGTGCTGAGGAAGAAGCCGGTTTGTTAAGAGTTTGTGCAGGAGGAGATGGGAAACAGAGGTGAATAAGTCTGGTGAGCTAGAAACCTTTGATTCTAGGAAACTCGGGTAAGTCAGTAGCTTTGTGAGCACTGAATGTGTGGGTTTTGGAGCCCAGTGTGTGTTTCTGCTTGCCCGCTGGGTGCAAGCTAGAATTAAAGCTGATGGCTCACCAGTTTTTGGCTCCGGTGTTTCATTACCGACTGTTCGAACCTGCATTGGCCAGGCAGCTGTGATAATGGCCTTGACTACTGGCTTCACAACTATCGATAGGGTATGGTACTATCTCCAGTTTCAGGAATCCACTGGGCGTGGGTGGCCTTGCAACATCCCTTGTGGGTAAGGGGATGGGGGCCGGCTATATCATAGTTACTAAACATATATATGTATCTCTTCTCATTGTAAAGGAATCAAAACAATATAGGCAATGTTCAAGTCTTTTGTTCCCTGATTAATTTCTCAGTCTCCTTCCTGGAAAATTGCTGTTATCAATGGGTGTGTCTCCTTCTAGAACTTTCCGGAAGTTTTTCCTTGCATTTTTATGCATATCTATCCACTAGAAAGATATTGTTTTATAAAATCAAAAAATAGCTTTATTGTCCTTAAACATTTTTTTTTCATGTAATATGCTTCAGAGCATTTCCCTCAATGGTAAATATGATCTATCTTGTTTTAGTGGTTGCATAGCTTTATAAAATATGTAGATATCATAGCTCACATGACCTGTGCCTGATTGAGGCTGAACTATGTGAAATTGCCAACATTAAACTTTTTTTCCCATACAATGGAGTAGTCATGTGGTTCAACCTGATAGTTTGTTCCCCAGTTTGGCCTTTACAAGCGTCACGGCCACACAGCTCAGTCAGTGTGTGCTGTGTGTCCCTGGGAAGGCGTTAAGAGGCTGGGCGGCCACATCCCTGGGAATAGTAGTTAGGAAGGAGCCTGTGGTTTAACCACAGACACCAGCTCTAGCAAGCTGCAGCAGAAAGCAGAGCTTTTCAGAAAACTACGGGGCAGCTCACCGCATGGAGAGGGAGGCCCAGGACCCGATAGCCAGAGAACCAGACAGGTCTAGACAGCCTCCAAGGTGGTGGTCACTCTACAGCCTCTCAGGGGGCCACCATTGGGCGAATAAAGGCTGAGCTTTGATTTGGGCTTTGACTCACTCCACACGTGTCCTGGGAGAGAACTGATGTCCTGTGACAGTGATGGGGAAGGTAGAGTGGGAGCAGCCTCCGGAGACCCCGTCAGCTTCTGTCATGATAGAACAAAAAAGGAGAATTAAAAAAAAAGGATAAGGATTAAAGAGGAAGAAATAAGAGTGCAGTACTAATGACAAAGTTCAACAAATTTGCCAGATACCAGAACCAGTGGCAAAAATCAATAGCATTTTTCCATACCAGCAACAATCAACTGCAAAATAAAATTAAAAAAATAAAACAAGATTTTTGGACAGTGTATCAAGGAAAATAGCTGTAAAGCTAGTAGTCGAGGCCACCATCACAGCCGCCTGGCCAGTGCAGGTTCACATTAAATTCAGACAGATGGTAATGAAACAACAAAGCCAAGAACTGGTGAGCCATCAGCTTTAATTCTAGCTTGCACCCGGCGGGCAAGTAAAAACACACACTGGGCTCCAAAACCCATACATTCAGTGCTCACAAAGCTACTGACTTATCCAAGTTTCCTAGAATCAAAGGTTTCTAGCTCACCAGACTTATTCACCTCTGTTTCCCATCTCCTCCTGCACAAACTCTATACAAACTGGCTTCTTCCTCATCACTCTGCCATCTTGGCTGCTTCTCCTGTCCTCCATGTGGCCTTAATCTGCTCTCCTCTCTAACACTAACCTCAGGAACCAAGGGAGCGCAAGCTCCCGACCTGCCCCACTTTATAGTGTAGAAATCCAAACCTTTAATCCAATCTACAAACAAGGAAGTCTCTGATACAAAGTCACTTATTTGAGGCATAATGGGAGGATTCCTCATGAGAGTGCACCACCCCACATCATCTAGTCAGTCAAGGGTGTGGGGAAAAGCTTACTCTTAAAACTTGCACGTGGGCAGCGCCATCTTTAACAAAGTGAGCACAATATATTTCATCTGCCCAACAATAGCCAATGATACACTATCTAGGAATTATCTATGTAATCTGTTTTAAGATTACCAAGGAAAAATATAAAATTATAAGTAAGAACCCAAAAGCAGATTTGAATCAATTACATAATATCCAATGATGGCTTAAGGCAAAAATAATGTCAGTTTCCCTCCATATAATTTGTAAATTTGAAGTAATATCAATCCATATTCTTGTTGGATATTTTTAAAAAACTCAGTAAACTTTGAACTTTTCTGAAATGTCTGAAAATTTTCTCATATACATTTTCTGAAGTTTTGTATAGATGATTAATGGTCCATCACTCACTAGCTCAACTTTGGGGTGTGGAGGAACTTAACGGCTGAATACTCAGTATGCTACAAATCCAGAGTAATCAAAAGCACATGGCTTTGGCATTAGAGCCAGGACTGGCATCGTAGGCATGTGACCTTTGCAGTCACATAGGATCCACGCTTTAAAGCAGGAGTCCCCAAACTACGGCCCCCTGAGGACATTTATCCGGCCCCGCCGCACTTCTGGAAGGGGCACCTCTTTCATGGGTGGTCAGTAAGAGGAGCACAGGGTACATCCGCATCCATAGTTTCCACTGAAATACTGGTCAGTTTGTTGATTTAAATTAACTTTTTTTAATTTTAAATATTGTATTTGTTCCTGTTTTGTTTTTTTACTTTGAAATAAGATATGTGCAGGTGCATAGGGATTTGTTCATAGTTTTTTTTATAGTCTGGCCCTCCAACGTTCTGAGTGACAGTGGACTGGCTCCCTGTGTAAAAAGTTTGGGGACCCCTGCTTTAAAGGGTCCCAAGCTTGCTTTAGTGTGATTTGCTTTCACCATCTTGAAATTCTTAATAATTTTTAAATAAGAGGCTTTGCACTTTCATTTTGCATTAGCCCTGCAAATTATCTAGCCTCTCTTGACTGGAACAAAGGTTGTTCAGAGACTAGACCAAAAACTGCAGGCTCAAAGGATGGATTTCTGTCCAATGACAGGCATCACAGGTAACCGAGAGTAAATATTTTCAATGACTCAGGTAGATAAGGACTAATGTGTAAAATACTAAGGAGCTCCAGCAAATCAAAAAGAGAGTATCCTGTAAAAAAGTGGGTGAAAGATACAAGCAAGTACTTTACAGAAGAGAAAACTTAAATGGCTCATTGACAGACAAAAATGTCCTGGCTTATTTGTAATTAGAGAAATGAACATTAAAGCAACAGTTGGATTTTATTTTATACCCATTAAGTGCCCCAAATGAGAAAGCTGGACAACGCAAAGAGAAAGCAGGCAGCAGTATTGTGGGGGCAGACCCGTAGAAGGCAGTCTGATGGGATGGACCCAGGATTTGTGTACCTTGTGACCCAGAGCCCCACTCACAGGTATGGGACTGAATCAGAGAGAAATCCTCTCGTAGGTCAGTACAGGGACACAGTTGAGTTGGTCTCCATGAGGTTTTTTTTCTTTTTCTTTTTTGGTTTGTGTGTGTGTGTATGATAGAGACAGAGAGAGACAGGGAGAGGGACAGATAGGGACAGATAGACAGGAAGGGAAAGAGATGAGAAGCATCAATTCTTTGTTGTGGCACCTTACTTTTTCATTGATTGCTTTCTTACGTGTGCCTTGACCGGGGGGCTACAGCAGAGCAAGTGACCCCTTGCTCAAGCCAGCGACCTTGGACTCAAGCTGGTGAACCTTGCTCAAACCAGATGAATGCGCGTTCAAGCCAGTGACCTTGGAGTTTTGAACCTGGGTCCTCCGCATTCCAGTGCAACACTATCCACTGAGTTACCGCCTGGTCAGGCTCTGTGAGTTTTTATGGGTTGGAAGCCATCCATGTGTGCACCAGGGGATGGCTAAGTCTGAGATGGTGGTGAACGGCTATGCAGCAGTTAGCATCTCTGGATAGAGGAGCACAGAAACACCAGGAATTAGTGAAAATGTAGAACTGAGTGACATGTAGAAGCAGAAGGTCTGAGGCACAAGGTCATTTTTATAAGTTAAAAGTACACTTACACAAAACAAGAACAGCTACACATAAGAGAATACACAGCAAACGATATGAGACCATATGTTACTGTTCTCTCTCAAAAATGAGAGGGACTGTGGATGCAAAGTGCAGGCTCAGGGAGTGGCATCTGAATACACCTTTCTCTCTTTCTCTTTTTTTTTTTTGTCATTTAACTTTGATAGGTATAAATGGTGGCACTGAGTACCTATAAAGTCATTTGAAAGTGACACAAGGAAGCTAACTTTGCCCACCTCTTTTGCTTTGAAATTCAGTGTACGACTCTGTCGGGAAACTTGGGAGTGACATTCTCCATGGAAACGTGGACAGGCTGGGATCTTACAGTGAGTGCCTCTCCACCCGCGCTCCCTCAGGGCACTTCCATGGGCAGTACTGCAAGCTTCATGTTCTGCAGGTGAGAGGGGGGGAGGGCTGTGCACATGCTCCAGATGGACGAGGGACTGTCATGATATGGCACCCATCACAGCTCCGCCTATGGCTTTTCTTAATTAAAAATAAAAAACAGCTATTAAGATGTTTTGCAAAAAGTTCAAAACTAAATTTTAAACAGTGGCAGAATGTTGCTTTTGTGTTCTGAGCATGGGACATTATAGGAGGCAGTGGGTCACCAACCACCTAGGCCTCCAGATGTTTTTCCTTCTGTGTTACATGGGGCAGGACCTCTGGAGGGCTTTCATGGGGAATCCAAGGTCAAGCCCCAGCCAATGTTCCTGGGCATTAACTCCTGACTTAGCATCAGTTTGTGGAATACCAAAGGGAGTGTGGACTTTTACCCATAATCCTGTCCCAGAAAAGAGCTGCAAGATAGGAATTTGAGGTTATCGTAGCAGATAGGCTGGGGACTTTTATGGCTATATCACTAAATCAGTTGACTGAAGTCACAGGATTCATTATCTATAAAGCATGTTAATTCTTTTACTGCTGGGGGAAAAAATCTAGTAAAAGCACAGCCTCCTATTAAATATAAAGATAGACATTATGCATGTCACAACAATAAAAGAAAATACATTACTGGTTGGCTAATAACAATACTATAAAATAATTTTAAAAATATAAGCTCTCTTATAGTAATACTATAAAACAGTCTTTTAGAGAGGGGAGAGAGAGGGAGGAGCAGGAAGCATCAACTCCCATATGTGTCTTGACCAGGCAAGCCCAGGGTTTCAAACCAGTGACCTCAGCATTCTCAGGTCAACGCCTTATCCACTGCACCACCACAGGTCAGGTTATAAAACAGCCTTATAATGGTTAACCATGGGACATAGGAAGATTACCACCCAGCTCCATTTGTCCCCCTGAGAATTATGATGATTGCTTCAGGGTTTAATCAGTATATGAATGTCATATCCTGTTTTTAAAGCAGATTATTGTTTTTGATATTGGAGCGAAAGGTCAGGCCTACATAACCATGCAAGTGATATGTTTAGAAGCATCCCAGAAGTCTTTCTTTATAATTTGATCTTCGCTTTATTGGGACAGACATTCTAATCATTGGTTTGATTTATTAGTAAAATTGTTACTTGATACATTGTTTCATGCCAAAAAGAAATGACAGCTTGGCAGTATTGTTGAAAATTGTAAGAATGTTAACTTTTAATATGGGAGAATAATACCCTGGGGCAGACTCTCCCACACCAGGGCTGCTTTCTAAATATTCAGCTACATGACAGAACTACTCTGTTATGGAAAAGCGATCTCCAAAGAAGTCAGCAAACTTTTCTTTCTCTCTCTCTCTCTCTCTCTCTCTCTCTCTCTCTCTCTCTCTTTCTTTCTTTCTTTTCTCTTTTTCTCTCCCTCCCTCCCTCCCTGCCTCCCTCCCTTCCTTCCTAATACAGGTGCTGATCAACTCACGACCTATGCAACTTACGACCATTCGACTTTACGACCACAATCGCTAGCCACGACTGCTCTGCATCTGGAGCAGTTTTTGTATGCACCTGTATTTTGTAATTTTGTATGTTTTGCAAATATTAAACCAGTTGTACTGGTAATGCAGTGTTTTATTTAAACCTGACGAATGTAAATATAAGAAACAAAATGGTGTAGAGATGATACAAATGGCATAAAATGAACAAAGAAAATTATGATATATAACAATAATGAAATAAAATTATGATAAAATATGACTTAAAGATTTTTATAACATCATTTCACAGTACTGTACATATAGCCTACTCAACTTACGACCAAATCATGTTACAAACGGTCTGTTGGAACCAATCATGGTCGTAAGTTGAGCACTAGCTGTACCTTTCTCTTCCCTTGCCCAATGTGTTTAATTCATGGGTAGAGCAGCCGCAGCCTCACTTACTTAGAAACCATTGTGGGTGTGTTCCGTGAGCACTAGCGTTAAGGAATGTTGTGGCCTTGTGTTTCCCAGGGTGGCGTTGACTACAGTGTGGGCGTGTGTGTCCCTGATTCTTGTATGGAAGAGGATGTGACTGCAATGTCTCAGCTGGGTAGGTCCTAAAGTATACCCGGTGAAACTCTTGTCTCAGCAGAAAAACCCCAACTCCTTGGAGCCAAGAAAGGCCATTGCTTCCAGATCGAACCAACCTTCCATCCTGATCAGTGCAATCAAAGACTCACGGCATTTCGGGGGTCTAGGGAGTGGTGGTGGTGGCACTGGAAGGGAGAAGGTAGGAAGGAGGAGAAAGTCAGTAAGGAGACCGTACGGGCTGAATCCTTATGCAGTGACAGTTTAAACTTAGACCACCTGCCCTCACAGTCAGCTGCGGGAGCGGGGCAGGAGCATGGAGAAAGCAGGTAGGAGGTATCTGTTTCTGTATTGCCAGTGCCCTGTGCTGTAGCCCACACAGGGAGCTCTGTCAGCTGCCCACCCAGGATGCCATGCTTGACTAGGACTGTGTGGGGCCAACGTGTGGTCATGGATTAGTGGGAAGCGCCCAGCTTTGGTCCTGGTTGTCACCTACGAGCTGTGTGATCCTGGGCAAACCCTTAATGTCCCCGTACCCCCTCTCATTCTCTGTGCAGATAGGGGTGGACAGGACGTTCAGGCTGGAGCCAACACTCTGTGGCCTTACAGTCACTCCAGATTTTAACCAAGTATTCTCGTCCACATGGAAACTGGTTTGATGTCCTCTAACCCTTTCACACTGTTCATATGAAGAATTAGCTAACTTTAAAGCCTGAAATTGTTACGACTAGTGTCTTTTTTATTTAGTCTGGTCATCCAAATAAGAACTAACGTGACACATTAAAAGGAAAACACTTTCTTTGCTCACAGAACTCTTCTGACACCAAATGTGTGGCTTTTCTTCTCACATTAGGTAATTCTAACACTAATTTACCCATAGGTAGAGCTGACCCCACAGGTTCCCAAAAGGCTGCCCCCTACTTCAGGTGCCAATCGGAAGTAGTGGGTTCCAAGGTTACCCGCACCTCTGTCTTGGCTACAAATCAGGGGTTCCCATGACATCCTCCTTGGGTTTGTTAATTTGCTCTAATGGCTCACAGAATTCAGGAAAACACTTACTATTACTGGCTGAGCATAAAGGACAAAACTCAGGAGGAGCCACAGGGGAGAACTAGATAGGGCATAGTATGTCAGAAGGGGCACACACCCATGCCCTCTCAGGGTGTGCCGCCCTCTCAGGTTGTGCCACCCTCCCAGCTCCTCAATGGGTTTGGCAACATGAATGCTCTTGGAATGCCTTCATTTAGGGTTTGCATGGAGTTTCCATTAGGCACAATTGATTAAATGGTTGGCTACTGGTGATTGGCTCTATCATCAGCCCCTCTCTCCTTTCCAGAAGTCAGGGATGGGCTGAAAATTCCAATCTTCTAACCACATGGTTGGTTCTTTAGGGAACCAGCCCTCCTGGACTCTAGTGTGAGTTCAAGTATGGTTGAAAGGAGCTTATTACAAATAAAAACAGATGTTCCTCTCACCCCTAACACTCAGGAAATTCCAAGGGCTTTGGGAGCTCTGAACCAGCTACTGGGGATGAAGACCAAATATATATTTCTTATTATATCACAATATCACACACATTATTAAAAGTCCTTAAGTGTTTCTATTGCAGTTGGTTTTCAATAACCTTACATTGTCCTCTGAATTTATGATTAGTCCTAGAGCTTCGGGTACATTATCTAGTTATCTAGCCAAATATTTTGTGTGCTGTTAAAAAGCAAACCAATTGTTATAAATCAAATTTAAGTCTCAACTTTTGTTGAATAAGTCATAAATATCTTAGCAACAAAGGTAAATTTGCAGAGTGGTTATTACATTAGCATTTCAAGTGAATAAATGACTTCCTAAATCTGAGTTCATGTTCATTATTATTTAAGAGGTTTATTAGTTAACCTAGTTTTTTTTTTTTAATTTTCAATTTGTTTATTTGAAAAGATAAGAATTGTTTCAGCCAAACCCGCATTTGAAAAAGACACTCTGAAATCTGATGTTTGGATTTAGTTCACTGAGAGGAAAGAGCTGTAGACCTCCATTGTGGACATTATCATTATACTCTTTATAGGATTCCACATAAATATTTCTTCTCCTTTTTGCTTTGTTGCTAAACTTATTAGTCAGAGTTGAGATTAGAATAAAATGGGAGGTTAGAAACTATTATCAATACGAAGATATATTTTTAATTTATTTTCCAATTATAGTTGACATACACTATTGGATTAGTTTCAGGTGTACAACATAGTTATTAGACATTTGTATAACTTATGCAGTGATCACCCCAGTAAGTCTAGTACTAGTCTGACACCATATGTAGTAATTATAGTGTTATCCAACTATATTCCCTGTGCTGCACTTTATCTCCCGTGACTATTTCCCTAACCAACAGTTTATACCTGTTAATCCCTTTCAATTTTTTTGCCCATCCCCCAACCCCCCTCCAGTCTGCTGACCACCAATCTGTTCTCTTTTTACAAAGATATTTTAATGATTCTCTGAGGAACGCAAGAAAGGATTAGGGTGAGCAGAGCTGGTGTGGTGGATATAACTTTGTTTTTGCTGCCAAAGCACTTCTCTGGCCTCTGCACAGAGGCAGCAGATAGAGATGGGAGTGTCCATGCCCGGGGGAAAGGTTCCCATCTGGAAAGGATTTGTTAGCTATTCCTTACAGCTCTTTGATGGAGTTGCCAATATTTCCCCTGCAGATGTGGGGGTAACCAGCTCGGCAATAGCAGGAGGAAACTGTTTGTGCAGACTTGCCTCATCTGGAGCAGGAGGGCAGGGAGCTAACACATGGAGGCCACAGCAAATAAGCCAAAAAGAAAGAGCCCAGTATGGCAGAGTGAGGGAAGAAGACTGGGCAAAGCAGCACAGATTGTACAAACTGCACAGTGTGGTGGCCATCGGATGTTGTACACTTTCAGCCAGCAGACTTTGTGTGGGTTCCTGAAAATGAAAATATGTGACACCAGGTTGTTGAGATTCTGGGTAAAATTTGAGTGTGATGATTACAAACCCAGTCACCGGCACTAACAATTCATGTCTGCCTATTTCAGCGCCGCTTACCGACCGAGTTCCGTCTCCCAGGGTTTGTTGGGGAAGAAAAAAATAATTTCCTTATACCCTTCTAGGTCCTTTAACTGGCCTAATAATTAAACTGACATAAGATAGGTTAACAGGAGAAAAACACATTTTTAATTTCAAATGTATGGGACTCCCATAAAAATATGAGGCCCAAGGACATGTCGGGAAGTTGAGGCTTATATGCATGCCATCCTGGGCTAAGGGATGGGATCGGGGCCTGGGGCTTCCAAGGAGAGGAGAGTAAATCACAGGACAAGAAGAACAGATGTTCGGTAATTAGCTATTTGCCTTGCCGTATAGATGGATCATTCAGATCAAAGTTATCTCTAGTAATAGCTTTTCCTCTACCGGCATTCTTTTAGGTACTTTGTGGGGGCATATCCTGCTCCACTTAGGATCCTGTAACAGCCTCTCTCTGTCTCTCTAAAATTAATCCATAAATTAAAAATAAAAAAGGAAGCCTTATAACAAAATACTGTAACCTGGGCAGTTTAAGACACATCACTCCAATCTCCACCTCTGTTGTCACATGGAGTAAATTGAATATAGATTGCTTAGGGGATATTTTATAGCTTCGTATTCATTTTTGAAATATCCCCTAATTTTTGTGAGCAGTATATTAAAAGCCAGCAGCCCTTTCTAATGTCACTCTTGTGTTTTGAAATAAGAGATATGAAAACTCTTGGAAATAATAGAAAGTATTTATTGGCAAGTGTTATTAATACAATCTATTTTCTCTCTCTCGGTAGATATTTTAAGATTCAGAAATGCTTCATTTTTGGCTCCTCCTCTCTTTACAATGAATGCTTCCTCCTTGCCTGTCAGGGGTGTGGCCAGATGTGCTACTGGAACGTTCCCCCTCGATGTGTTTGTTGCCATGTGTCTGTGAGTACAGGCATCTGAGATACCTGGTTGGGATGTGTATGTGGGGTCTGTTCTATCAACTACTTGCCAGCCACAGTGAGCCCTTTAATTTTTAGTCCTTGAAGGATGTGTGGCCAGTGCTCCCCATGTGCAGGGAGATCACGATTCACCCTAAACAAGAAAATGCAAGAGTTAAAGGCTGGCCACACCCAGATGTGATTGGGTTTCGGAGTCCCTGAGAGAGGTACCCTGTCCCCAAATACTGTATTTCCTCATGTGTAAGACGCTCCCATATATAAGAAACACCTTAATTTTGGGGCCTGAAATTTGAAAAAAATGTATTCCGTAAAGTAGATGGACTCAAGTTTTATTCATCATAAAATTCATATAGCTCATCATCACTGTCTAAACACCATCCATTAGCTTGTTCTCATCTGTGTCTGATGACGAATCACTGTCTCCATATATTTCTTTCGTCCTCAGTTCCAAATGGCATTTAAAATGCCACGACCACTGTACAAGACGCACCCAGTTTTTAGACCCCAAAGTTTTTGAAAAGGGTGCGTCTTATATATGGGGAAATACGGTATTCCTGTTCCTATCATGTGACCACTGAAGATGAATTTCTTTTATTTGTGGGGTGGCTTCTTTCACAGACACCTCAGTGGTCTTGCCTGTTACTTCTTGTTTGCATCTTGCCTTGCTCCTATGGGTGACTAACCGAATTGCGGGTCCTTAGCTCGAATCACTTGGTTCGGTGCTTTCCTGAAAACCTCATTTAAACTGCCCCCTAGTAGGAGGCATCCCTGTCTGCTTCATCACCCTGTCACCAGCATCCACAGCTACCTTTATAAAAACTGTACCAATTTGATAGATAAATAAGTTGGTTTAGTTTGCATTTTTAAAAATTGGTAATGAGGGTTTTCCTCCCTAAGTTTATTCCTCTGTTGTTTACAGTCTCTTCTCCCTTTTCCATGTGTGTGTTATTTGGTTTCTTAGAGATTTTTAAAGTTCATTATATTAAGTATATGAATCCTTATATCAACTGCAAATATTGGGAGATATTTTCATTTTCATTGTTATTGGTTTGTCTCCGATTTTTGTGTGTGTGTGTGTGGCAGAGACAGAGAGAGTCAGAGAGAGGGACAGATAGGGACAGACAGACAGGAAGGGAGAGAGATGAGAAACATTAATTCTTCATTGTGGCACCTTAGTTGTTCATTGATTGCTTTCTCACATGTGCCTTGACCCAGGGGGCTACAGCAGAGCAAGTGACCCCTTGCTCAAGCCAGTGACCTTGGGTCCAAGCTGGTGAGCCCTGCTCAAACCAGATGAGCCCACTCTCAAGCTGGCGACCTCAGGGTCTCGAACCTGGGTCCTCTACATCCCAGTTCGATGCTCTATCCACTGTGCTACCGCCTGGTTAGGCTGATTTTTTTTTTTTTTTACAATTATAATAAGGGCTTTCATGAAATCCATTAATCTCTTACTTTGTGATTTCTTTCATTTATTTGTTCTTAGAAAGCTACTTCCCACACTTAAGGGTGTTAGAGATTTACTTTTCTCCCAGTAGGGGGTTGAGTGGCCTTGTGTTCGTGGGGCTGATTTCTCTGCATGTCACTGGTGTGGTGGTGTTGGAGTGAGGGAAGACCTATCCACAGTGTCTGTGTTCCCCCTGCAGGTTCCTCACCCTGCTCGGCCTCGCCCTTCCTCTGGCTGGGACTGCGTATGTGGCAGCTGGGGCGTGGCAGTCAGATCGTGGGGCGTCCCCCACACACGGGGCACCTTCGGCCACTTATGGGAGTCTGCCTTTGAGAGCGACAGAGAGGAGTGGACCAGGAACCAGAATTGGGTTGGAAAACCAACAGTGGACGGGTTGCCTGGCCCATCTCTCGCTGACAGGAACCCCAAGCAGAGGAAAAAGTAAGCATCTTAATAAACTAAGACCCCTCCTGAGAGGTGACTTAGATGATTGGAAAAGAATTCCTACAGGGCTGGAATCGAGAGAATGGCAGCGGTTTCTCGATGCCCGCGTGGAGGTCGGGTCTCTGCGGCTCACAACCGAGACTTGGTTCACCATCTCCGTGTTAAGGCCAGGTCCCTAAAAATGGCACTTTATTTCTCTGGTACAATTATCCAGTGTGTTTCCTTGCTACTGATAGACTAGGTCTGTGCAGAGTTTGGTTTTCTCCATAGTAATCCTCTGAGGAACAAGTCCGTGATCTCAATGTCTATTTTCAGTGTCATAGCCACACAGATGACTCACAGAACCTCCCTGGCATGACCACGGTAAATGATTTACATGTACATGAAGCCGGGGCATGGGGGGGAATGGGGAGTAAGTATGCAACACAGCTGATTAAACACACAGAAGAGTGCATCTGAGCCAGAAACATAACTGCATAGTATATATAGCAAGAGGCTGGATCTCAGGGAATCATGCTATGTTGTGTTTTAGTTAAAAAATCAGGAGCATTACCTTCATTTCCACCTGCCCATAAGCAAAGCAAAGAGAACACACACACACAGACATAGACAGACATACACCCTGAAGCAAGAATAGCCTTATCATGCATACACCTTCAGGACACGTGATATAATTTTAGGCAGAGCCTCCCTAGGTCCACAGAATTGTCCTTGTCCTTCCTTTACTCCAACAGGGCAATGGGGGGTGGGGGGGGTGGGAGGGAGACAATCATAAAACAACACTCCAATGGCTGGGCCAGAAGGATATGACTATGTGGTAAATGGCTGCAGGGACTGAGTCCCATGCAGAAGGCATCCTCACGACATCATCAGATTCTGTTTGGATCTTCAGGCAAAAACAAAAACTAAAGCAACACCAACAAAAAACCCAACAACAAAGAAAACTACAAGGAACATGTTGGTAGTCCCCAGATCAGAAGCCGGCGACCAGCCCAGGGGCTCCCTGGGACCCCGTCATGATGGGCGGTGTTCGCTGTTAAGCTCCTGTGCAGAGTCAGTCTCTGCTGCCCTGTGTGTGTTCTACCCAGGGGCCCTGGGCTGGCCCTCTGGGGTCTCAGAAAAGAAATCTACTTGTTCTCTTGTTTTGATGACTGCCCTGTCAAATTTTGGGGACAGGTGTGATGGCCTCCCCCAAGGCTCAGAACCCCTCAATTATTTCTTACGTGGCTGGCTCCCCGGTTCCCCCATAGGAAGTTCTGCAGTGGGAAAGGCACAGAGAGCTCCAGCTCAGCAGTTCCTATTCAAACCTGCCTGGCTTTCCAACTGCCCTCAGTCGGGTTGCTTGGTCTTTAGGAACCTCAGTTTCCACATGTGTAAAATGGGGGCATAGGGTGGGATTTGTTGAAGGAATTAAATGAGGTGGTGTCCTTACCTCCTCCCTACTGGTGGTTCCTTTTCTCATTCTCTTGGGTTAGGCCAGGAGAGGGGGATGGGTAGGCTCACAGTGTGGTCTTGCTCTACTGACCTCCCGGAGATAGACTGGGTTCCACCGACCTGATGTGTGCCTCTCTCTGTCACACTGAAGGTGAGCCGACGTTAACTAAATCCACCACAGCTGGTCGTCGGTAGGAGGCTCGCCCAAGAGCCTTGCTTTTTAAGGCCAGATCACAGGATTTAGGACAGACACACCTGGTATGGTGTCAGGAATCAGCCAATGAAATTCTAGTTTCTTCACCCAAAAGGACACTCCCTATGATCGGGAAACCAAGCTTATGTTCGCTTTTTTAATAGCTATATTTAACGGAGGCCTCAAAATAAGGGGTTTCTGTGTTCTGTGGCTGTAGCAACTTTTTTTTTTTTTTTTGTACTTCATACCATCAGAGTAAAATGCCGCATTCCTGAGTGTTTGAGCGTAAAGCTCAAGATGGGAGAGCCTGCTTCAGCCTTTCTTCCCGCCGCTCTCACGCTCCCAGCGAGTCAAATCAACATAAGACCGCTGAGTCTTTTGGAGGTTTGGGGCCCGAGTGGGTATTTCGGGTTCCTCGTTCTTTATCCTCCAAATAATCACTGCATTTGCTCAGTGTGGTTTCCTGTTACAGAAGCCTGTCCTCCACCGTTTCAGTGAGGAAAATATGCGCGAGTGTTTGAGGATATTTTTGTGAAAGAAATCGCTGAAGACCGCAGCCCCTGGTAGCCTGGGTTCTCCTGCTCTGTGCTCGTTGCTTACAGTGGCCTCACAGTAACAGTAACTGAGAGGGTTCACTGGGACTGCCAGGGATTAAAAAAAAAATTTTTTTATTTATTGATTTTTAGAGAGAGAGAGAAAGAAACATTGATTGGTTGCTTCACTCATCTATGCATTCAATTGGCTGATTCTTGTATGTGCCCTGACCAGGGATTGAACCTGTGAGCTTGGTATATCAGGACGATGCTCTAACCAACTGAGCTACACAGCCAGGGGGTGCGGCCAAGGTTTTTAAAGCCCTGTCCTAGCCAGCAGTTTTTGAAGCTGGTGACCATCAGAATCTCCCAGGGGCTTCTCATCCCCAAACAGTCTGATTTAGTAGGTCAGCGGTGGGCCCTGAGACTGCATTTCTAACTAGGTCCCAGGTGATGGCCCGGGACCCCCACTCTGAGAACTGACCAGCTTCATCGTTTGATCTGCCCGTCCCGGTGCTCTTGTCCATTATAATACTTTCCACTCACAAGAGCGTGAAGTGGCACTCAGGAGGCTGTCTTCCCTAGTGGCCAGTGCTTTTCAAAAGATTTGCTAAGCAGCTGCTCATTAAGTTGACCCACAAGTCGACATTAGCTGGAAAGAAAGAAATTCATGGTAGCAGTGTGTATTCAGTATTTGCTTGCCAAGTTAGGCATTGGGCCAGATGTTTGACAATCGTTCTCAAAATTGCACAAGAACCCTGCCTCAAAGTGTGCTTAATTGCAAAGTGAGGAAATGGGCCCAGGGAGGCTAAGGACGTGGTGGAACCTGGCAGAACCCAGGTCCTGTGTCTTTCCACTGCAGTCTATGGCTTCTTGGGGCAAGGAGGGGAGCCAGGGGGTGCTCAGTGTGAGACTGCTCGTTGTGCTGGGGCCCTGCCCACCCCTGCTGAGTGAAAAGTCCTCTGACCCAGAGGCTGAGCTGCGTGCCTTCAAGGGGGCCCATTTGAGAGCCATCCCAGTGGAAAGGGCATTGTTATGGCTGAAACCTCAAAATGTTAGGCAACTACATTCTCTCGTGTAAGAAATTGATTTGGCTTTCCAGAGCTTGGTTAGAAGCCAGCTCTCGCTTGTGCATAAGTCTGAATTCGGCAAGGACTTCCGGTGCCCTCAATGTTTAAGGCACCAAACGACGTCCAGGAGAAAACATGAGTCTCTTGGCGACAGCTTGAACTTTGGAGCCACTCCATTGGCTCTCAGAATGAGTTAAATTAAATTTTTTAAAGAAGAGAATAAATTAAGTTGAAGGGATGAACTATTCTTAAAGCCGTAGGGCTTAAAGTACAGTGTGTCCGTAAAGTCATTGTGCACTTTTGACTGGTGACCAGCCAAAAGTGCACCATGACTTTACAGACACACTGTAGTGTGCATCCTAGCTATGTTACTATCTCACCTGTTCGTTACAATAGTCCTGTGATTAAAGATCCACTTCAATTCTCATTTGGCAGATGTGGAAACCTAGACACAGAGAACTTAATTCACTTGCCGGGGGTCACAGAGTGAATGAGTAACAGCCAGACTCAGAACCAGGAATGTCTGTCTGTAAGGCCCATACCCTTAGTTCTGGGCCACCTGCCCCTCTGTTTTCATACCTGTACCTTGACAGATAGGGATGTTATTTGCAAGTGGTTCATTCTTGGGAGAAGACCAGAGATGCCGTTTCTAGAAAAATGCTGGTCTCACTGATGTCTAAATTCCTCTCCCCCAACCCTTTCTAACATAGAACTGTGGTCAGGCACTGGTGTCCTGGGGCCTGAACTTGGGCCGTGTATTCCGTGCAAGGCAGCGTGGGCGTCAACCTCGAGTCATGTCTGTTTGGCATAGTCAAGTTTCACTGGGGAAGGAGGCCAAGTCTAAAGGTCAACATATAGATCAATAGGGAATTGTGGAGAACTGACCTGGCCAGTCCCGGGTCACAGCGAGGGAACATCTGGGTGACAGCCAAGGTCACTGGCGTGTGTGCTAGCTCTTGTTTGTGGGGCAGAGTGTGGGTTGGTCTGGCTTCCAGGATGGGCACTGACACCTTTGCTCTCACCCAGGATTTCTAGGAGCCGTGGACTGTGCTCTGAAATGCTTTTCTTGGCAGAAGAACATGCCGGCCATCTGGACTACTGAGATGCCAGGAAGCCCGTGCCCTGCACTGAATGGCATCCGGGTCTTGAGCCTCCTCTGGATCATGTCAGGACACACCAGTCAGATGACCGCATGGCTGTCTTTGGGTGCGGAGAACTGATGAGCCTTCCTGAGCATCTTTTGTGTGAGGGCATCATGCTGAACTGTGGGATGGGAGGCCGCAACCCTCCTTCTGCTGTAGAGGTGTGGCTGTGACCTCCCATAAGTTAGTTTCCCTGGCCATTGTCCCGTGGCTGCTCTACCCCCATCAAGGTATAAATCTGGCACTACGGACCAGGTGAATAGTAATACCTTAGTACTGTATTGTATTTTCATTGTCTAAGCAGCTAGGTTCCATCTCATCATGATTAATGAAACCAGAAACTAACTTTTTTTTTTTCTCCTAGAGAAACAGGCAAACATAAATTAATATCGTACATTGGCAAAATCAGTATTTCTCGACTTCCCAGCTGCTATCCTCCTGAAGCACTCCCAGGGGTAGTCTCTCATTGGGGGTCAAAGGCATGCGTCAGAATTGGGGCAGGGAAGCCCAGGGTAGTGGGAAGAATCTTGTGGGAGACCCGCACCTGTACCTGAACAGGTGATGTTGCTAGAGCCCCAAGCAGACTGAGGCCACTGTGACGGCACAGAGTTACCATTAGGAACTTCAGTCACCTGCTTTTATTTTCGGTCCAAGTTTTCCCCTTAAGTGAATTATAGGGATGCATAAAACCCTCCCCATATAGCTGAAATTGGAGATGTTCCTCTCACTATTTCCGAAAAGATGAATTGCATGATTTTTCTTCCATAAAACAATTAGAGCCTGACCAGGCGGTGGCGCAGTGGATAGAGCGTTTGACTGGGATGCGGAAGACCCAGGTTCAAGACCCCGAGCTTGCCAGCTTGAGCGCGGGCCCATCTGGCTTGAGAAAAAGCTTGCCAACTTGGACCCAAGGTTGCTGGCTCCAGCAAGGGGTTACTCAGTCTGCTGAAGGCCTGCCGTCAAGGCACATGTGAGAAAGCAATCAATGAACAACTAAGGTGTTGTAATTGCAATGAAAAACTAATGATTGATGCTTCTCACCTCTCTCCGTTCCTATCTTTCTGTCCCTATCTACCCCTCTTTCTGACTCTCTCTCTGTCCCTGTGTAAAAGTAAAATAAAATAAAAAATAAACCAGTCTCTCAGAAAAATTCTTAAAAAAATAAAAAAGCAAAAAAAATCAAACAATTAGACACTGTTTTTTATGTTTGTCACAGATAATGTGCTTGAATGGAAAACCAGAGTGCTGAAGAACCCACTGTACCTTTATTCTCGGAGCGGCCCATTCTATCTTGGGGTGGACACATTTTTCCTGATCAGGTAACATGGTGCTTTTCTCTGCTGTTGGGCTTGGTGGTTGTTTGTTTGGGGGATGTATGCATGTGTTGCCATTCTCACTTTAGTGAGAAAAACCAAAAGGCTCATGTTCACTCGCCTGGCTTCTGCTTCTGTCCCTCTCTGGACAGGACTGCTGTGACGAACGAGCTCCTCCCCTTTGGGTTTTCAGTCTGATAAGTGAGTTAGGGCAGCTCTCTAAGATGGGCCTTTCACAAAAGGTGATTTTATTTCTAAGAATTGTTTATTTTAGTGGTTATCAAATTCTGTCTCATGGACTGATGTAAATCCATAATAAAGTTTCCAGTCCTCCCCAAAGTAAAGTGTGGAAAAAAAAAAAAAGAAAGAAAAGAAAATGGTGTGATGTTTCATAAAGCTATGTTGACTTATTTTTTATTTTTATTTTCTACAGGGACAGAGAGAGGGATAGACAGGGACAGACAGGAATGGAGAGAAATGAGAAGCATCAATCATCAGGTTTTCGTTGCGACACCGTAGTTGTTTATTGATTGCTTTCTCACATGTGCCTTGACCACGGGTCTTCAGCAGACCGAGCACCCCTTGCTGGAGCCAGCGACCTTGAGTCCAAGCTGGCGAGCTTTTGCTCAAGCCAGATGGGCCCGTGCTCAAGCTGGCGAGCTTGGGGTCTCGAACCTGGGTCTTCTGCATCCCAGTCCGATGCTCTATCTACTATGCCACCGCCTGGTCAGGCAAGTTATGTTGATTTAAATGAACTACTAAGAGGTAAATTTCTTAACTGTTTGGTGAGCATCAGCTACCTTGTGACGTACTTTGCAGCATTACCTCATGTCATCCTCATGATGTCCCTGTGCAGTAGGGACCATCATTAAAACCCCATTTTTTTTTTAGTTGAGGCAAAATTCACATAACATAAAACCAACCACTTAAAGTGACCAATTTAGTGGCATTCAGCATGTTCACAATGTTGTGCAAGCACCACGTCTGTCTATACAGTTCCTAACATCTTCATCATCCCCATAGGAAACCTCATGCCCCTTAATTAAGAAGGTGCTCCCTAGCTCCCCTCCCCCCAGTTCTTAGACATCTGCTCTCTGTATCTGTGACTTTACCTGTTTTGAACAGTTCATATAAACAGATTGTATAATGTGTGACCTTTTGTGCCTGGCTTTGGTAATTTAGCATGATGTCTTTGAGGTTCATCTATGTTGTAGCAGGTGTCAGTATGTCAGTCTTATTATGACTAGTATTCCATTGTTCTTATGGATCACAGAATATCTCTTTGAAGGGAAGGAGCTTGAGATTGAGGGGGACAGTCCAGGTGGACCCATGATTTAAACCCAGGTAGTCTGACTCCGGAGTTCACGTCTTAGCCATTATACTTCTTCCGAGTTAGATAGCCCTTTCTTCCCAAGGAGATGTGGCGGTAGATAGCAGCTCTTTTTATCAGAGGCTAAGCATCTGTCCATCCAACCATGATCTATTGAATGTCTACATGCTAGGCATTGTTCTAGGTCCTGAGATACATCAGTGCATAATACGAGCAAGGACCTTCCATAGTGCTTCCATTACTATGTGTGTATGTGCGTGGGAAACTAGCAATAAACATATAAATAAACAAGAAACAATCTGATGGCAATAAATACCAGGAAAGAAAGAAGGAGATAGACTGGGTCGCTGTTTCAGCAGGTTCGGAGAAGGCTTGTTCGATGAGCAGCCATTCGATTTGAGATCTGAATGGCCAGGAGAAGCCAGTCATGGGAAAACCGAGGACAAGAAACTTCAGGCAGAGGGAACAGCCAGTGCACAGGAACTAAGGCAAGACACAGTGAGTTTTGTCAGAAGTGTCAAAGGGCATGAGGGGCCACAGGTCATCTTGAGCCATCAGTGGGAAACAGACAACAAAAAAAGGCTGAAGCATCATGCAGGTGAGAGCTGGGGGAACGGGTGAAGAAGAAGGCGGGAGAGAGGCATGAAACCCAAACACGGAGGACCTTGTAGCAATGCAAGGAGTCTGGATGGGAGTCTCTGAAATGGGAAGTCACCGGGTTGCCTTTGTTTGGAAAGTGATATGATCTGACATTTTAAAATGATCACTCTGGCTCCCATGTTAATAACAGATCTAAGAAGGGAAGAGAGGGAAGCCGGACGATCAATCAGTGACCTTTGTTGAATTTCAGATGAAAAATGCTAAGACTTGGGCTGGGTGGTGGTGGCTGGGATCAAGAGAAGGTCATGGTCTAGATATGTTTTAGAGCTGGAATGGTCAGAACATGATGGGTAGGATGTGAAATGTGAAAGTAAAAAGGGGGGAGTTAAGGACGACTTCTAGGCTTTGGCTTTGGAAACTGAGTAGATGGTGATGTTAGTAACTGACATGGAAAAGATCAGAGGAGAAGCAGGGTTTGGAGAGGAAAGTCAAGCTTTCTGCTTCAGACGAGTTAAGGTGAAAAGACCTCTCGGACATCCATGCAGAGATGTTAAGTGGTTGGCTGTTTCTTCGGAGCTCAGTGGCAAGGTCAAGGCTGGAGATGGGGATTTTGGAATACTTGGATCCAGTGGTCTTTAAAGCCACAGTGCTGAATCAGATCATGCTGGGAGGGGCATGGAATAACAGACCAGGGCTGAATTCTAGAACATCTTCTGTCCCAACCTTTAGAACCTGGAAATATGAGTAGCAGGTTGAAAAGGAGTTTGATGAGCCGTAGGAAGGGACTACTAACCACTTGTCTTCTGCAACACTTCCCTAATAGCTCGGTGGCTTGCTCCCCCTTCTCTGTCAGGTTGTTACTCACCTGTCACCTATATAAGGCCTATTTTGTCCTCTATATAAAACGGACCTTCCCAGGTCCTGGCCAGGCAGCTTAGTTGGTTAGAGCATTGTCCCAATACGCCAGCGTTGCAGTTCTCTCTTCCTTTCTTGTCGGTCTCCATGGGAATGTAAGGCAGGGTATTTTCTGTCCTGTGTGCAGCTCTCACCAGTGCCAGGCACGTAGTACTGCCCAATAAACAGCTGTCAAAATGGCTAGTAAATTGTTTTGTCTCAAGACTCTAGTGTGATAGCTTCTCAAGCCAAGGCAGAAAACGTAGGGCACAGAATAAGTGGACCCCTGTCCACTCGGGACACCTGTCCACTCGGGTAACAGCTTATGCTTGGAGGTGGCCAAGGTGACAAGAGAGAGTAGCCCAGACAGGCAAGGGGCAGAGTCGACCCTTGGCAGCCAACCCAGCAGAGATACGGAACCACTGGGCACCAGCCTTTCCAACAGGGCTCAGCTGAACCTAACCAAGAAGTGAAGCCCAGCGGCAGGAGAACTAGGGTGGCCCCCAGGGGAAGAAAGCCCACCCATAGCCCAGCAAAGACCAGAACTCCATTCCCTGCAAAGGAGGCTAGTAAGAACAAAGCAAAAAAACCCCACACCATATGCCGAATGCACTGATGGGCAGAGCATCAAGCCCTCGGTGGGCACTTGGCGAGGACACATTAGGATGGCTGGAGCCCAAACCTAACCTCAAGTTGCAGACTTGCTGCTAGGAGGGAAAAGGGAAGGGAAGGAGAGGCCGCCGGTCAGCCTGGGTGCTCTGTGAGGAACTGAGACAACAGGGAAGCCATCGGGTCAGCCCTGAGATTCCAAACCACAGACCCAGGTTACTAAAATTCCAAATGTCCAAGAAAACTACACACCTAAGCCCCCCTTACACCAACCTCCGTCTGAGGCCTTAGAGGGCTGTGCCTGTTGTCAGCGGTCCTGAGAGCCTGGTCCCTGCACAGCCACACGGGCATTACCTGGAAGCTTGTCAGAAATGCAAGTTCTCAGGCCCCAGCCGGAATCAGATACCTGGACTGGTCCAAGCCTCCAGCTGCTGCCACTGCCACCAAGGTCTGAGAGGCACCGAGAGAGCCCCAGGGAGAGACGGGACGGTGGACTCTGAAGCCACGTAGACCCCAACACTGTCTAGGAGACAAATGCATTTTTTTCTTTATCCCTGTTTGCTTTTTTTTTTTTTTTTTTTTTTTTACAGGGATAGAGAGAGAGTCAGAGAGAGGGATAGATAGAGACAGATAGACAGGAATGGAGAGAGATGAGAAGCATCAATCATCAGTTTTTCGTTGTGACACCTTAGTTGTTCATTGATTGCTTTCTCATATGTGCCTTGACTGTGGGCCTTCAGCAGACCGAATAACCCCTTGCTGGAGCCAGCGACCTTGGGTCTAAGCTGGTGAGCTTTGGCTCAAGCCAGATGGGCCCGCGCTCAAGCTGGCGACCCTGGGGTCTCAAACCTGGGTCCTCCGCATCCCAGTCCGATGCTCTATCCACTGCGCCACCGCCTGGTCAGGCTATCCCTGTTTGCTTTTATTTTTCATTGTCAGTCTTGGTGGCTATCTTTTTTCCTTCCAATTTTCATTTCATTACTTTATAAAGTACATATCGTCCCTTAAGTAAACTTTTGGTTTGAACCATGGAAACGTTCCTAACTGTGAGACCTCATATGATCATTATGCTTAGAGCTCAAAATCTCCCACCCCATACAGTTCTCACAATAAACCATAAAGCCAGAACCGATAGCAAGCCCATTTTTACAGATGAGTAAGTTGATGTTGAGAGGTGAAATAATTTGTCCACGTCCTTTAGCTGGGAAAGTTCGAATCAGAAGTCAAATATAATGTTTGTTTCATGGCGAAACTATGTCTTAACCACTGAGTCACTGATGGGCTTACACAGGAAAACCAAAGACATGAATAACCAACCGGTGATGGTTTAGAATTCTTCCTTTCCTTTCAGGGTGACTTCCTACATCTCAATTGCAGGAATTCACTCCTTCACAGTCTATTTAGGTCTCTGGCTCTTTCTCTGTCTCCGGGAACTAGTTATCTTGCTCAGCGCCTGTTTTCCTGCCAGACTTTCCCTTTGTCCTGTCTTTATGAACTTGAAGGCTGGCTGGTGCATGCCTGCACACAGAGGCCCAGGCCTTGCTTAGCAACCATGCTGGTGGGGACGGGGGGTGGGGGGTGGGGCGCCAGTTGTGCTGAAAGGAAAGGCTTGCCCTGGCCCTAGAGTCATTCTTTCCCAAGCTTCAGAGGAGGCCAGAATCAGGATCGACTGTCCTGATTCCACATCTCAGCATTCGCCCTTAAATGTCTCTATAAATTCTGTGCCTACTCTAGGGACTACTATTTGCTGCATTTCAAAAGAAAATCTAGCTGGCTGAAGATAAAGACATTCTCCAACCCTCTAGGGTCCCACCCAACACACAAGGCCTTTTACAACAGGAGATACATTTGTTCCTTAGGGAAACACCCACAAGGATCCTTGGTATAAAAGCCAAAATGTTGGGAAACTCACAAACTTGCTTGCCATCAAGTTATAACACCAAGGTATAACCTCGGTTGCTCTGGCTGAATGTTCTAAGTAATGGACCTGTCATCAGGATATGTCGCTTGAGAGTTCTCACTGGGATCTTGGGTGACACTTGTAACAGTCTCTGAGTCTTAGGTAAGCAGGATCGGTGATACTGTCCCTTTTACTTAATAGGGCTGTTTATTTAGCTATTTGATTATTCACTCAAACACCATTGCAAAGTAGTTTGTTATGGGTCAAGAAGCAGAAGCAACTGCAGGGGTAGTAAGTAGTACTTGGAAAGTGACGTGGTGCTACAGAAGAGAAATATCCTGGCATTGTTACTGCAAAGGATCGATGTGGCAGTCGTTAGTGTTCACTAGATCTTTCTGGCTCTCCTCCCCGCAGGCACTTGGTAACATTCTACTTCCTGGCCCCACTGTGGTCGGTGGGCCGCACCACTCGGTCTGAACATCAAGTGGTCGCCGGTGTTCCCATCATGCTGTGTATCCCTTCTGGGCCACGACGTGGACTTGCTGGCTTGAGGCCCTCCAGACCTCTCTTGGCCTCTGCCATGATCTCTGGTGGACTTGGAGATAGTGGCTGCTCCGTCAGCCTGGGTCCACAGTGAGGAAGTTGCTGACCCCAAAGTGAATGACCGTGAGCCTGTCACATAAGCAAGAAAAAAACAATTGCTGTTATAAGAGTTGGGGGTGTTTTGTTGCTGCAGCATGACTTATCCTATCTCGATAGAGACAGCCAAATTAATAAACCAATGATCTGGATCACTGATCAATTATTCCTGTGACTGTTATTCTCTTTCTCACAGTGGCTGGTTAAGTGCGAGGTCATTTTTAAAGATGCAGCAGTCTTCAGAAAAAGGAATAACTGCTAATGTCATACTCAGATACTACTGCAGTCGCCTTATAAGGTAGGTTGATTTGTATAATTTCTCAATTTACTATTGCTGTGTAATAAGTTATTGTTTTAAAAATTCTTTAACCTTCTTTTGAAAGAATTTTTTAACTCTGGCCGAGTACTCAGTTGGTTAGAGCATCATCCTGGTACACTAAGCTTGCAGATTCTACCCCCTGGTCAAGGCACATACAAGAATCAATCAGTGAATGCATGGGTGGGTGGAACAGCAGATCAATGTTTCTCTCTTTTCCTTCCTTCTTCTTCCTTTTTAAAATAAATAAATTTTAAAAATTAAAAAAAATATTTTTCAAAGAAAAATAAATGAAGAGAAATAGTTGTCTTCCCTGAATACAGCTGATTTTATTGATTTAATGGCATTTGCAGTGGATGATTCCCATTTTCATAATATTTGTCCTTATACAATTTGAGCTAGATTAGACCAGCGAAAGCCTCCTTATTCCTTAGCTGATGGACAGCAGATTTCAATGTACTGTCAGCTTCCCATGGACCCTGTATTCCCCAGGGGAATTTGAATGGCTCCGGTAAATGGGTAATATTTGGATCCTGTAAATAAGAGGTTTAGCGGTAATGATAAAAATCAAATAAGACACAACCAGGAGAGAGGCTGGTTGATGCTTGGGACCAGGGGTCCCCAAAATTTTTACACAGGGGGACAGTTCACTGTCCCTCAGACCGTTGGAGGGCCAGACTATAAAAAAACTATGAACAAATCCCTATGCACACTGCACATATCTTATTTTAAAGTAAAAAAACAAAACGGGAACAAATACAATATTTAAAATAAAGAACAAGTAAATTTAAATCAACAAACTGACCAGTATTTCAATGGGAACTATGGGTGCGGATGCATCCTGTGCTCCTCTCATTGACCACCAATGAAAGAGGTGTCCCTTCTGGAAGTGCGGCGGGGGCCAGATAAATGGCCTCAGGGGGCCGCATGCATCCTGCAAGCCGTAGTCTGGGGACCCCTGCTTGAGACAATCGTCGTTCTGCTGAGAAGGAGGAAGGGTGATGATCTCCACGAATGTGTGCTTGGTTGGAGCAGGATGACAATATTGGGACAAAACATGACATCAGTGGCATAGTTGAGTGACATGTATGTAGTAAGCCAGCCTAAGTTTAGGGAGAAAGGGACCTTCAACTCAAGTAACCCAACCTCCATTTATATCTTTTATAAGTGGATTAGCTATTGAACTAGAGCCCAGCACTCTTTACTTGTGGTCCATGCCCTTCTTGTCACACTAGACTCTCACTGAATAGGAAGGGGAGAGTTGAAACAATCGCCTGGGCTGATACAATAGAGTGGGTAAGATCTGAGCCTGTAGCTGGTCTGCTGGGCTTGTGTTCTGCCTCTGTCACTTACCAGCTGTGTGACTTTGAGCAAGTGTCGTAGCCTCTCTGTGCTTGAATTTCCTCGTCTCAAAACGGGAAAGAATAATGACAATGCTTCACTGGACTCTCATGAGGGTTGAATGAGCTAATGTATGTGGAAAACTTAGAAAAGGGCGTGGTGCATAGTAATCCTTCAATAAATGTAAGTTGTCATTATTACTGTTATTGTTGTTACCTGCACCTTTTAGCGCTTCCTGTAAAGAGACTGAGAATGAGTATAAGCTAAGAAATAGACCTCTGTTGATTTCTTTCACCATAGCTGTGTGGTTTCTTCCCAGCCCCATGCAGTCTAGCCCTCATCCTGCAAAGGATACAGAGCCCCTTCTGACAGCATCACTTGGGTGTGTGGCATGGGGTTAAGTAGCCTGTCTTGCCCTGTGGTCTTCTGGAGGAGAGGGACTGGCGTTTGGGCCAAGGGTTCATAGTGATAAGATGGGTTGGTTAAGGTCTGCCATAGAGGAGTCAATAACACAGTAGGTTCTGCCTGGTCCACTTGCTTCTGCTGCTGGAGCCTGAGTAGCAAGGCGTGTTTCAGATAAAGCCGTGGTAGGGGACAGGGAGAGCACAGGGTGGGGGCGGGAATGGTGAGGCATTGCGGGGCAAGATGGCGGCAAGGAGCCCAGTGAGTGAGTGACTGTGGTGTCTCGATGGAAAGGCAGGGTTGGCAGTGGCGGTTGGCAATGGCAGGGAGGAAGGGCGAGTCAAGGACACTCTAATTTTCTAGCCTGAGCAACATGGCAGATGGTGGTGGCATTCTTGAGACAGGGAGGTCGGAAGGGTGCCAGATTGGACCAGGAAGGGAATGAGTACAACCTGGGACAACACTTGAACAATGGAGGGGACTGTCATCAAACCGCAGTTTGAACTCATCCTCTTTAGGGCGGGCGGACCCAGAGAAGAAGCGCTGTGCTCTTTGATGTTCTGTTCGTGCTGTCAAATTCACTGTTACCACTAACTTATGATTTATTGCCTGCCTACTTCCCTCCCGGAGGAGTGGAAGAAAGATTGTGGTCCACAACCTTTCTCTGTATCTGTCCAGGGTCCGCTGTGTGCTAGGTGCTGTGCTGAGCCCAGATGGCGTAGTAGTTAATAAACCACACAGTGCCTTCAGGCACGGGGTTCCATTTTCATGACTAGGGAAGACAATAAACAAATAAATAGTCAACATTCCATTGCAATATGCAGATAAGTTTATAGTAGGTCAGTGATGAGAAGTGCCACAAGGTGATTTGGAGAAGGAGGTAAGACAGGGTCTTCCTCTGTAAGGGTTGGTTGCTCAGGGAAGGAGACATTTGTCAAGAGTCTGGAAGGAGGTCCAGGAGTGTTCTAAGCAAAGAAAACACTTTGGAGAAAGAGGGGGAACCAGGTGCAAAGGTCCTGAGGAGGGAATGCGCTCAGTGTTTGGAGAACCCCAAAAGCTCGAGGGTGCTGGAGCAGGGAGGAGAAGGAACGGGGTTGGAGAGGTGGGGGGTAGGGAGGATGGGCCAGGTCCTGTAGCGCCTGTAGGCCACCTGCAGGACTTCTCATTTAATGCTGAGACCAGAAGGATTTCAGGGCGTAGCATGGTCAGGTCTACCTTTTACAGGAATCACTCCGGCTACAGGGCAGAGAGTGCACTGTGACTGGGCAGGGACAGGGGACAGGAGACTGAGCTACTACAATGACAAGAAAATGCAAAAAGCCAACCTCAAGCTGTGAACCAGCTCAGAGGTGACCCCATGAGGCCGAGGAGAGTGGGTGCTTCAGACCCTTGAACTGGGTGCTATTCTGACTGGGAGTCACGTGTACAAAATTAGGCTTGTAAAAGATAGGTTGTGATACAACTGTTTCACTATAACAGATGGTTTCTACACTGAAATTAAGGGGCCCCCTTCCAGCCTCCCCTCCCACAGGACACCTTTTGTTAACAGTTCCTTGTGATATCTTGCAGAAGTTTTCTGTGCAGTTATATGCACTGTTTTTTTCTGAATAGGATTATACTCTATACTATGCTTTACCCGCTATTGTCCACAGCACTCTTTCCAGTTCATGAGTAAGCACCGGCATTCACCTCTGTTTGCATGCAAGGAACTGCCTCGCTGGTTATAAAGGTTGCCTGGGCAATACATCATGTCTATAACCCATCCCCATTAATGGGTATGGGGTAATTTCCAAGCTTTTTGCTATTTCAAATAATGTACATACATATTTGTAATATTGTATGAGCATGTTTGCAGGTAAATTCGTACCAGTACTATTGCTGATTTGATGCAACCGACATTTTGAAGGCAAATTTAAATCTACCTTCCTGCCCACCAGGTCTAAGAAGCCCTGCTTCTCTCAAGCCTGCGCGCTGGCTAATAATAGTGTACATTCTAGTCTTTGAAAACCTACTCTAACTTTCAATCTTCTGAAAGCTTGGAAAAGACTGAAGCACATGTACGTTTATATGATGCTGTCAGTGTTTCAAACTGTCTTCTTGTTGATCTCATTTAATTCTCAAAAAAATCTTAGGAGGCAGAAATCCTCCTCCTTCAAAGAGTAGAAGAAATCACCACCAGTGCTTTCCATAGAAGAGGGGAGATGGGAGAGGGGAGGGAGAAGTGACACGATTTTCTCAGTGTGTACAATTTAGACAAAACCAGAGCTCATGTTTCTGGTTCTTTCTCCTATGGCCTCACTCCTGAGCCACGGCCCTCCCAGCAGCCTCCGCCCTGACCCCACAGCTTTCCCCAGCACCCCAGGGAGGGCTGTAGCTAATGGGAGGGGGACACAGACAGTACCGCGGTTCCTCCCATGGACATCTGACCCGAGCTCTGCTTCTGAGTGAGCAGGGGGCTAACTCACCCTCCCTGGGAAGGGGAGGCCACAGATGATGGGAAGGGAGGCCTGTGGGAGCAGCTGCTGGTCAGCGGGTCTGGTGGCTAATGCCACCCACCCAGGGGACTGCAGGGGACCACTGTGGAGTCACCTTCTCTCGCCTGGCTCTTTCCTGCCAGGTTGCAGCCGCTTCACATATATTCCGTGTGCTTGTTGGTCGGATTGTTCTCGCTTGTTCCCTGGGGACCCGTCTGGGAGGTGCCTAAGTTCCACGTGGACAACTGCCGGCAAGCATGGTGGACAAATTTGCTGTTGCTGAACGACTTCCTGTCGGTCCGGAATGCGGTGAGTCCCAGAGCGCTGGCCGCGAAGGGCAGATGGGCGCAGAAGGTGTCTCATGTCCCATGGTTCAGTGAACTTCCCAGAGCCCAACTTGAGCAATCTGGTCCCCTTTTCTCCGGCATATTTTTTGGAATAATGATGATGCTGTCTGAAGGTGGGCTGTGTTTGGGAGGCTGTTCTCTCTGGATGGAGGGGGTGATGACTTCACCAGTCTCAGCAGGAGCAGTGGCTGGAAAAGCAGAGGGAGAAAGCAGGGTAGTGGGCATTGGGGAACCAGCCACCTAGGTACGTGTCCTGAACGCAGCTGACCCTCTCCATCGAGGTTCCTGTCCCAGTCCATTCTGCCCCAGGAGAGAAGAACTGCTTCTTCACCTCCACGAAGAGCTTATAATGGGATGGAACATTGCACCATGCCCTCACCATAATGAATTCTCCATTTCAAACCAGATCTGACAGAGCAACAACATTTGTGTATCCTGGTCTTGGCTTACCCTAAGCCCTCATTTCTTCTTGATGAACTTGGAGCAAATGAAAGCAAGATAGCTCTAATTAAATCATGTCACTGATTTTACATATACCTTCAAAGTGCAGCTGAAGAGAATCACTACAGCGTGGCCAATGACACACATAATCACCTAGCGACTAGACCCTGCCTTCCGTTTGCAAGTGCCCAGCAGCTCTGACAGGGCCTGTCTCACCATCTAACTGACTTAAGGTGGGGCCATGCCTGTGACAGGGACATGGAAGATGGCCTGGTTGTTTCCCGAGATGCCGGCTGGCTTGGGCCAAGGGTGGGAATGAGAGAAGAAGACACCAGCCAGTCACCCTCTGAGGTCAAGCCCACCTTCCTTGGCAGCAGAGCTGTGAGGGCCATCATGTCTTGAGCCCTCACAAATTTCCCGACCATGGAACCTCTCTCCAACTTGGACAGGGGAAGCTGTGACTTTTGTTGGGTAGACCTGGCCTCCCTTGGACAGAGGCGGTGGGAGGGGGGACCGAGGTGCCTTTTATGGCCGAAGCGCTGGAGAAGATTAGTGCCCGGACTTCCTCCCTGTGAAGAAGAAATGCAGCTAGCTGCCTCATTTCACACAAACATGGGCAGCCCGTGGGAAGATGTGGCTTTGGCCAGACCATCTCCTGGCAATCACGCATGGGAACTCTGGGTTTCCCACAGAACTTGGCTGGAGTGGGGGTGGGGAGGGTGGCAGGGCAAGGGAGAAAGACCGGCGGTGACCTTTCTGACTCTGGCCACACTGCTGTGATGATAATTAGTCCTTGCCTTTGTGTAATATGATCAAGCTTGGTTCCCACAACTGTCATAGGAGATCAGCTATTGTTTTTATCTTATTTTGTTAAATAAGAGAGAACACCGAATTTCTGTCTTGTCAGCTGGATCCCACCATCCAGGCTTGTTAAAAAGATGAGATGGAAGGGGGCGTGCAAGGCATCTGTAGCTCAACACTCCCTTCTCTCCCCTTGGGAGTTCCCCTACCTGCCTAAGCCACGCCAACCCCCGTCCAGACAGTGGGCGGCAGACCTGGTGGGTGACGGCCAGCAGTAACCTCTGCTCTCTTTCCAGTGCAACGGCTGGACGTGGTACCTTGCCAGTGACTTTCACTTCCACCTCACCACCCCAGCCATCATCTTCGTCTATGGAAAGTGAGTCTTTACTGGGACACGTTTTCTTCCTGTGTGGCCTTTCCCACAAAACTCTGAGAGAATGCTCCAGTTCTGGGGAGAGCAGCTTTGAAAATTGAGGCTATGAGCTGCTTAGGAGGGTTAGGAAGACGAAGCCCTCCACTGTTTACCTTTCTTTGTTCTCCTCCAGGTTCTGTCCTATGACAGTGGTCTGTGTTTTTGCCGAGTCATGATCAGTGGGTGTGTGCACCACCTTGTGCTCAGCTTTCCCCATGTGACTGTCCTTACGGACATTTCCACATATTGACCTTACCTGAGTCCTTATCAGTTCCAGGATTCAACACCGATTTGAAGGCGTGCCGTCCAGATTGTTTCCGATTCCTCACGATTCTAAATGGCACTGCAGTGAGCATCTTAGGACGTGCTACTTTCTCTCTTAGTTCTTTCCTTGGGGACATGCATGCAAGTGGACTTACTGGGCCCAAGGGGAGGGACAATTTTGTGACATGCTGTGGGATTGCTCTTCGGGAAGAGTGATTGGTATCCCTGCTTCTCCCTATTGGAGATTTATTAGCTGAATTTTTGTTTGTTGTAGAAAAGCTCTAGACTAAGGCCTCAATAATTCATGAAGAAACTGATGGTTTGTGTGTTATCCATGCCATATTTTAAAAAATTTATTCTTCTCTTTTGTTAAATTTAAGAACATTGGAAAAAAACATTAAAAACCATTAGGATGAGCCTGACCAGGTGGTGGCACGGTGGATTGGGTGTTGGACTGGAACGTGGAGGACCCAGGTTCAAAACCCCGAGGTCGCCAGCTTAAGTGCGGGCTCATCTGGTTTGAGCAAGGCTCACCAGCTTGAGTCCAAGATCACTGGCTTGAGCAAGGGGTCACTCGCTCTGCTGTAGCCCCCCGGTCAAGGCACATATGAGAAAGCAATCAATGAACAACTAAGGAACCGCAACAAAGAATTGATGTTTCTCATCTCTCTCCTCCCTGTCTGTCTGTCCCTATCTGTCCCTTTCTGTGTCTCACTCCCTGTCTCTGTCACAAAAAAAAGTAAAACAAAAATAAAACAACAAGAAAATAACCATTAAGATGAAGAGAGGGGAACACAATCACCCTTGACCCATTTCCTCCCTCAAGGAGACATGAACTCACTGTCAGTATTTTGAGTGTTTACCTTCTGATCTTTCTCTGAACAGCTTTTTCTGCTTGAAAGGGTTCTGCATATACACTTTAGTATCTGTCTTTTTGTAGTTTTATGACAAAAGCATTTCCCTAGATTAGTTTATTTTCTAAGTAAACATAATTTAATGTCTGCATAATAGTTCATTTCGTGAATGAACTACAGTTTGCTAATACCTTCCCCTATTGTTAAATACTTGGATTATTTCCAGTCTGGCACCTTTATAAGTAATAGTCTGATAAATATTTCTGTGGTCAACACTTGTCTCCAACTCCGATGTTTTCTTTGGAATATGTTTAGGAGGAATTACTTGGTCAAAGGGCAGAGAGGTCTTGTGGGACCCTGAAGCATAAGGACAAATTGCTTTCTTCAAGGTTGTCTCAGTCTCCGGTCCTCTGGCTATCTCAGCACATCTCAGCACACCATTGACAATAGGAGATATTAACAACACAAAGCAAACTGCAAATTTTGTTATTTTGATATGTCTCTGATTTTCAGAGACAGAGCGAGGGTCAGGGAGAGGGATAGGGACAGACAGACAAGAACACAGAGAGATGAGAAGCATCAATCATCAGTTTTTCCATGCGGCATCTTAGTTGTTCATTGATTGCTTTCTCATATGTGCCTTGACCGGGGGCCTTCAGCAGACCTAGTAACCCCTTGCTCAAGCCAGCGACCTTGGGTCCAAGCTGGTGAGCTTTTGCTCAAACCAGATGAGCCCGTGCTCAAGCTGGCGAGCTCGGGGTCTTGAACCTGGGTCCTCCGCATCCCAGTCCAATGTTCTATCCACTGCGCCACTGCCTGGTCAGGCAAAAAAAAAAACACCTTTTGTTTTTCACATCCAACTTGTGACTCGTGTATTCTTAAAGGATAGAGCATAATTCCAAAGAAGTGCTGACCAGCTCTGTTCATGCTCAAAGTAGACATTTAAATCTCAGGCTACCCTTTGAGCTGCATGCAAATATTCAAGCTCCTGAGCAAGGAAAAGGCATCATTAATTAATTAATTTATTTATTTTTGTGAGACAGAGAGGGATAGATTGGAACAGACAGAGAGGAAGGGAGAGAGATGAGAAGCATCAATTCTTTGTTGTGGCATCTTAGTTGTTCATTGATTGCTTTTTCATATGTGTCTTGACCAACGGGCTACAGCAGAGCGAGGGATCCTTTGCACAAGCCAGCAACCTTAGGCTCAAGCTTGTGAGCCTTGCTCAAACCAGATGAACCCGTGCTCAAGCCGGCAACCTCGGGGTTTCAAAACTGGGTTTTCCGCGTCTCAGTCCAATGCTCTATCTACTGTGCCACCGCCTGGTAAAGCTATTTTAATCTAAGAATTGAGCATTAAAAAAAAAAAAGCACATCTGCGTTATCATATGCATATCTTAAACACACAAAACCTTTAAATTCAAATGTAAAAGAGTTTTTTTACTGAAGTTTAAAAAATTGTTCCACGGCTAACCACTAAGAGGTGATTTGTTGGCATAGTGAGCTTGAGACAGAAAGCGTGGGTTCAAATCCTGACAGGTAAGTGTCCAGCTAGGGGACCCAGGGTAAGTTGCTGGACTCTCATCGTCATTTTTCATACCTGCAAAGTAGAGGTGGTAACACTTCTCCTCAGCAGTGCAGGATCGGATGAGATCACACATGGGAACTAGCTCAGTACTTGCTTGTCAAACACATGGTCACCTGTCCTTTGAGATAGTTGCCCTTGTCCCCTGCCATCATCTCCAGCAGTAACAACAGGGCCCCTCCCAGTCTCTGCAGGGACTAGGGGAAGGGAGGCCGGAGAGCCCACTGTGCGTGTCTGCTCAGCTAGAACTGTCCAGGGGTGGCCTCTCACTGTCAGCTCCACTTGGTCCCTATTCCACAGAGGGTTCCCTCGTTTGTGCAGCCGGTCCCCTTCCTCGACTTCCTCTCCAACCACCCTTTCTAGAAAGTATTGGGGTGGAGCAGGCTTTAAGGAAGGCTTCAGGAGTGGAGGGTTTATATTCCCTTCTTTCTGCTCAGCCTCACCCCTTCTCACACTTTCTGCTTCTTCACTTCTCAACTCCATCTCCTCTGAGGGGTGTGGAGGGACGTGGAAACCCTGAATGGGGGCCCCGTTGGGGGGGGGGTTGTACCTACATGCATACTGGAGGGAGGGAGGGGTGGACCCAGGTTCTCTCCTGCACACCCCTCCAGAACAAAAACATTCTAATCTCATGTCTTGTTTTCTCAGGGTGGGTGTATATATTTGCAATTTTTTATAACATCCTAAATCTGATAAAAGCATATTAGATTGACTATGCAAATAAGGTCTGGTAATCACGTTGCTGTTTATTTTGGAAGTAGAGTTTAACAGAAATAAAAAAGCTCTTTGTACAAAGAGCAAACTCCCCACCCCCAAGTCCCTCAGAGAGGCAGGCCAATCACCCAGAGGACCCCTGGGTCACTGATTCTCCTGTTACCAAGGAGGGGCTCCCTGAACAGGAGCTGAGACGTGCTCAGGCCCAATAGGGCTCCACGTGGGAGGAAGCCTCCCTCTGGCAAGACAGGGAGCCCCTAAGAGCTCCCGGAGAGCAGGGGGCCCAGCTGGGCCCAGCAGAGCCAGCGCTGGCCTGTCCCAGGCTTTGGCTCTGTGATAGGCGAGGGTGCCTTGAAGGCTCTGGGCACCTTGGCGAGTGCCTGCATGTGCCAGTGGAGCAGGTGCAGGCCCGTTGGCCTGGCAGTCCTGGGGGAGAAAGGGCACACCTCTGCAGTCTTCCTGGCGGTGGTGTCTGCAGCAGGCCGCTCTGACTGCTGGGCCAGGTGTCACTGAAGAAAGAACAGATCCTGTGGCGTGTCCTGCCCAGGATTCTGGGGCAGGCAAGAGGCCTTTGAGGCCGCCTGGGCTCTTTTCAGACCAGAGGGAGGCTCTCTGCTATTCCTTCCTCCTCTTGTGCCATGGTCTTTCTGAGGGACCACTGTTCTTGAGGGAGTGGGAATGTGGGTAGTGTCGAGGCTCTGTGCCTTTCTCAGGCCCACTGTCCTGGGAGCACCTTCCTTGGACGCTGAAAATGTCACCACTGACCTGTGTTGGCTGAGGGAAGGCCTTAGCTACAGGCCGCTGGTGCTGTGGGCAGAGGTCCAGATTGGTGACTCAGGAGGACAAAGGGCTAACCGGAGGGAAGGTGGGGTGTGGGTCACTGTGTTCCTGTCTGGGTGTTTTGGTACCTCCGTGTATTGAGTTTCTGGGGCTGCCATGACAAAGCACCTCAGACTGAGTGGCTTACACAGCAGACATTTATTTCCTTAGTCTGGAGGCCAGAAGGCCGAGATGAAGGTATTGGCAGTGTGGTTGCTTCTGAGATCTCTCTGTGTCCTCATGAGGCTTCCCTCTGTGTGTCTGTGTCCTAGTCTCTCTTCTAGGGGCACCAGTCATATTGCATAAGGACCCATCCCAATTACCTCATTTCATATTAAGTATCTATTTAAAGACCCTGCCTCCAAATAAAAGTTGCATTCTAATGTGCTGAGGTTAGAATTTGGGGGACACAAGCCAGCCCACAGCAGTCTCTCTCAGGAAGCTTGATTGGCTTAGCTGGAGTGGTAGCTTGTGGAGGCTCATCTGACTCATGAAATGAGGTGCCACGGATTGGGTTCACATCCCCTAGGGAGCTAAACAAATATTGACTTGGTTGAATGTAGGTTTTTATTAAATAGCCTGACTGGATGGTTTACCATGTACCTCGGACAGTCAGTTCCTGGTACCTCTCTACTCCACACCTGGAGGGAACACCCTTCAGTGTCCTTGTGACTGAGGAGAACTGACTCTAATGTTAGCATCTGTGTGTGTGTGTGTGTGTGTGTGTGTGTGTGTGAAAGAGAGAGAGAGAGAGAGAGAGAAGACGGGAGAGAGATGAGAAGCCATCAACTTGTAATTGTGTCACTTTAGTTGTTCATTGATTGTTTCTCATATGTGCCTTTGACCATCCAGTGACCCATTGCTCAAGCCAGCAACTTTGGGCTTGAGCCGGTGACCTTTGGGCTCAAGCCAGCAACATTTGGCTTGAGCCCAACCTTTGCACTTGAGCCAGCAACGTTTGGGCTTGAGCCAGTGACCATGGGATTATGTTGATGATCCCCCACTCAAGCCATTGAGCCCATGCTCAAGCTGGATGAGCCTGTGCTGAAGCCAGTAACTTCTGGGTTTAGAACCAGAGACCTCAGCATCCCAGGTTGACACTCTATCCACTGTGCCACCACTAGTCAGGCATAATGTCAGCATGTTTCCAAGAGTCTGTAGTGGAAGACAGATTTTATTCCCTCAGCCACAAGCCAACACTATCCAAGGCTGTGACTGTGGAACTACACTGAGCTTTTAAATAAAGGGAGGGATGAAGGAAAGGATAAAAGGTAGGCTTTTTATTTTTCTTCAGATAATAAACTAGCATAGAATGCCAGTAATTTAAGGACAGAGCTAGGGTCTGGCAAAAGGCATGGTAAATATATAGCATTGTTACCATACCTCCCCTGCCCACACTCACTGCAGACATTACTAATCAATCACAGCACCACTGATCTATGACTCTACCTCCATTCTGAGCATTAATACTAAACAAGAATTGGCACTCCGAATGACAGTCATTTTCTCCCTGTATTATTATGGTGATAACTGAAAGGTAGCTCATCTCTTCCTCATGAAGAACCATGGCAACTTCAAGCAGAAGAATAGGATTGTCAAAGGCATCATCTGGTTAGGGCTGTGCCTAACCACTGCAGAGGACTACTCCAGGAACCCTCTCCAACTTACGCATGCACAATCCCAAAATGTGCAGGAATTCATTTGTGTGGGGTCACCCTTGACCCACGGGGAACAGATGACATTAGAAACAATGCTTCCCTCTTTCATCCCCCAGGACAGTTTTCAGGTACATTCCATAAGGCTCTGCAGAACATTCTGGAAGAATTGAGCATTGGTTACTGTGGTAGCTCATCCTTGCATTGAGCTTCCCTGTTTTACTACCCCATTCCTCATTGGTACCCTCACACAAACTGCTTGCACGCAGATATTTGTCTCAGACACTTCATCTAGTGTGGGGGGTCCCCTTCCTCTGTGTACCCAGTGTCCCACCTTGCCTATGACAGTTCATTTCTCTCCTAAATCAACCACCACTCTGTCTGTGTGGCACCTCGTAGGTGACAAGGGACACTCCCAAGCATGGTCTCATTTTGAGCTATAGAGTCAACTTCAGGTTGAGGTGCGTAAGGAGGCCTTTACTATCCCTTTCTAGACAGGAAACTCATGTTCAAGGTCCTGCGCAGGGTTGCGCAGCCAGGGCATGGTCAGGTCTGAAGCCTAACTCCACTTCTCCACCTGCAGCCCAGCTTGGGCGCCTCAGCCACAGCTGCTCCCCCCCGACCCCCATCAGCCTGGCTGGACGGCAGGCCCCGCCTTTGCCAAGGTTTCAAGCCTCCCATATCCACGCGTTTTGCGGTGGAGGAGAATGACAAGCTCTCTTGTCAATGTCCTCTCTTCTTTGCAGAAGTAAACATGCCCTTGTCCTCCTCGGGGCCGTGCTGTTCTTGGCATCGTTCACTGCCACTGCTTGGCTCACACTGGCTCATGACCTTCCCGTGGCAGTGCCGTCAGAAGCAAGGTAACGCGGTTCCCAGCCTGCAGACTCTGTCCCTTGTCTGCTCTGAGAATGGCCAGGACCTCCCAGGGAGGGCTGGGGCATGAATAGCAGGCGGTTCGCACTGTGCACAACTGGTGGGAAAACTGGGTGGGAAATATTCGTCCCAGATGAAAAAGTTGATTTGCACTTTTGTTTCCAAACTTCTGAACTTTTCAGCTTGCACTGGGAGGTGGTTGGTTGGGTGGGGCCCTCTTGCCACTGAAATGCTTCTTGGAGGAAAAGAGCGCCCCCGTGTGGCTGCATTGCGTTTCTCCTTCAGTGGCAACCTGGCTTTGAGGCTCTGGTGTTGGATGGGGAGACTGAATGTTGAGGAAGCTGGGGTTACCTGGTCAATGTCACATGGCTAGTAAGTGACATTGGTGTGAATTGAACCTAGGACCTTATGCACTATGCTTTGCCTCCCCAGTGAGATGTATCTAACAATTCTTCCTTATAATCACCCTGTGTATTATTATACAGGATAAAACTGGTACAATTATCTGTTAATCTATTCTCAGTGTGGCCGTCAGTGAGGCAAATGAAATTCAAATGCTGTTAGTCATCTGCTCAAATTCCCCCAGTGGCCGTCCACTCATCCCAAAGCAGGATCCCTGTCTGACCTCATCCATCACTCTCCTACTTGCTGACTCCTAGACCTCCTTGTGTCTACACAGCAACCATGCTCCCTCCTCAGGGCCTTTGTACTTGCTGTTCCCTTACACTTGAATGCTTTTCCTTTTTATAAAAAAAAGATTTTATTTATTGATTCTAGAGAGAGAGAGAGAGGGAAAGGGCAGGGGGAAGGAGAGAGAAGCATCAGTCCTTAGCAGTTGCCTCTTATATGTGCCTTGACCAGGCAAGCCCAGGGTTTTGAACTGCTGAACTCAGCATTCCAGGTTGACACTATCCACAGCGCCACCAAAGGTCAGCCTAGAATGTTTTTCCTTTAGAATCTAGATCTTGGCAGGGCTTGCTCCAACAGGTGTCTATGGAAATGTCACCTTCTCAGAGTAGCCTTCGCTGACCAACTGATGTAAAATAACCCAGGACCATCCAGGTATATAAGTGCCTAATACTGTATATACTTGTGAGCAGGATGAATGAATGAATGACTACACCCTAGGACTTTTAACCAGGAGAACATCATGCCCTCTGTCCTTGTTGTTGGCCTCTGTGGGCGTGGCCAGGTGACTGAGAGGGGGCTCACCTCTGCCTCGCCCAACTCTAATACCCATGAGGGTCCTCTGGGGGGCCTTCTGGGAGATGGATGCTCTCAGAAAGCACCATCTTGGACCAGTGGAATCACTGGGGTGTGGCCCAGGCAACCGACTTTTGTGCAAGCATCCAGGAAGAGAGTCACTTCTTCAGGAGAGGTTCACTTCTGAGAACCACGTTTTTCTAGTCATCCGGACATACCAGCCACCAGAAACAACTATTGAAAATGGATGGAACCATCTCATTTCCTGGGACCCGGGGTGGAGGGCCCAGGGGAATTTGGAACTTTAGCAAGCCAGCTGAGGGCTATGGCAGGATCGTGAGGTCACTGTTCATGGATCGTTACTAAGGAAATGAGCAAATGTACCCCAGATTTCACTTTGCATGTGCTAATTGACTCAGTGGGCATCTGAGAGATCCCCTTTTCTGTGTCCAGGTCCAGCATAACCTTTTGTCTCATTCCCTTGTGTATTTTAGTAAAAAGGCAGCCATGCTGTATTTCTCCGAGTACTACACCAAGCCCTACTGCCGATTGGGGCCCTTTCTCGGCGGCCTCCTGCTGAGCGTTTTCATGCACCAGAACCACCAGGCACACATTCTCAAATGCAAGGCAAGCTTGCTTTTCTTTTCTTTTTCTCCATTTAAAAATGATTCGAGGGCTGTGGCGAAAACAGTTCAGGTCTTGTGCCCCCGTGACCCAGGCTCCACCCCCCCCCCCAACGTGTGACATGACTACAGTTCACAGTCACAAGCAGGAAAGTGACTCTGGGACAAAAAGAGACCTTAGGTCCGCTGGTGTTGCATGTACTCATGTATGTGTGGGTGGACAGTTGGGTGTGGCTTTGTCACGTGTGTTGACTTGTGTAACCGGCACAGCCAAGGCACAGAACTCCTCTGTCACCAGAAGGAGCTCCTCAGTGCTGCCTCCATGGCCCCAGCCATATCCCACCCCCACACCCCGCCCAGCCTTCCATTTTAGTCCAATCTGGGTACCGGTAGAGGTTTATAAATACACACCTAACGTGACAGTGAGACTGTACGACAGGGAAGTGACTGTGCAGTGGCCAGGACGGGCTGTGAGCAGCACCTTCCCTCGCCCTGCAGGTGCAGGCCCTGCTTGGGTGGGTATGCTCTCTGTCCACCCTGCTGGCGGTCGTCGTGGTGGCCTACGCACTGGAGGACACCTCTGCCACCCCCTCTGCGGCCGCCCTCTACCAGGCGCTGCATCGGACCCTGTGGGCGGCGGCCGTGGGCTGGGTCCTGCTCGCGTGCCAAGATGGCTATGGAGGTAGGTGCGCGCGCGTGCCCCCCCTTCACAGGTGACAGGTGTGAAAACAGTGTGCACAGAGGGGCTTTTTTAAAAAATGTTTTATTTATTTATTTTTTACAGGGACAGAGAGAGGGATAGATAGGGACAGACAGACAGGAAGGAAGAGAGGTGAGAAGCATCAATCATTAGTTTTTCGTTGCCGTTGAGACACCATAGTTGTTCATTGATTGCTTTCTCACACGTGCCTTGACCGTGGACCTTCAGCAGACCGAGCCACCCCTTGCTGGAGCCAGCGACCTTGGGTCCAAGCTGGCGAGCTTTTGCTCAAGCCAGATGGGCCCGTGCTCAAGCTGGCGAGCTCAGGGTCTCGAACCTGCGTCTTCCACATCCCAGTCCGACGCTCTATCCATTGTGCCACTGCCTGGTTAGGCCACAGAGGGGTTTTTATTTGCTGGAAAATGACTCAGCTACATCATTTGTTTATATTTTGGGGTGAACAGCCCCAGATTCTATTCTGGATTTTTATACTGGTTTATGTGCAAATGCAGGTCCTCAGAGGAACAGTGGCAGCCTCTCTGATGGAGGCGGTTTGGGAGATGGAAGTGAACAGGCAGGTCAATAGAAAAACACCCCCGAGCAGGGGACAAGATTATGGGGATATCCACCCTGGCCTTGGTTCACTTATCGAGGGGTAGAGACTGAATAGCCACCAAGGTCCCCTCCAGTCCTTTGATAACCAGGGACACAGTTCCTGTGGAGCCCAGTCCTCACCGTGCAGGAAATCAGGCAGTAAAAGGGGGGCTTAAGTGGAAAGAAAGAAGTCCTCTCCAGATTAGAAATGCTTGTGCAACTCACCTGACGCTCTATCCCCTTACACCTCAGTGTGGCACGAAGTAGGAACCAGGGATTGAGGTTTCAGTGAGCAGGTGACAAAGGCTGGCAGGAGACACTCAGAAAAGCCGCCAGCCCCTCACTGACCTGGAACCCCGAAGCAGTGACCCTAGAGCCAGGTGGAGGCTCATGTGGACAAAAAAGGGGCCACACACCGAACCTGACAAGCTCAGAGGGGGGCCTGCATGGCGACCTTTCACACTCAGAGACTTAAAGTAACCATGCAAGATGGCCTGAGGTCACAACCTTTTAAAAGCAAGTCATGGCAGGTAGTCACGTCCTAGGGCAGTATTTGTCTCTAACGAAGGTCACTCTCCACCTGAACTGAGCCTGTGTTTTCGGCATCTGAGTTAACATAGCTGATAACATACCTTTGGAATATCACAGCCTGACCAGGCGCCAGGGCAGAGACCACACGTCTACTCATTGTTATTGTTATCCCGTTCGTGGCTAACTTAACCATCCTATACTGCCTCTGTGAAAGAAGTCTGTGTCTACTGGTTTCCTTCCGATCCCATCCATGGGGTTTCCCGCTTGGTCTTCTCCCGCCTCTGACCAGTGGATTTCATGGTTTCCACAACCCCTTCGCCCTCCCCTCTGACTCCGATGTGTACAATCCCGGCAAAACTGCCACTGTCCAGAACATCTCCTCAATCCCTTGAGATTCTGCATCCCGACAATTGTGGTTTGTTTTTACCTTTTATACCCTTGGGAAGCCTGACCTGTGGTGGAGCAGTGGATAAAGCCGTCGACCTGGGAACACTGAGGTCGCCAGTTCAAAACCCTGCACTGGTTCGGTCAAGGCACATATGGGAGTTGATGCTTCCAGCTCCTCCCCCCTTTCTCTCTTTCTCTCTCTCTCTCTCACTCTATGTCTCCTCTCTAAAATGAATAAAATAAAATAAAAAAACATTAAATATACCCTTGGGAAATAATCAGGATGGGTTTACATTTTGACCTGTGAACCCCATCCAGTCAGCAGAGATTGTTGGAAATCATGGTTTAAGGAGAAAAATGATACAGTGATCACACACTCCCATGGACGGAGCACAGGGTCATGCCAGGTCTCGGGGAGACTGGGCCCGCGCCTGTATAGGTAGGACTCTAATTAACCCTGCTTCTCAGTGAGGACGATGCCTGGCGATGAAGCCATGTGGGAAGGTTACACGTTTGGGCCATGGCTGAGCTGGAAAGTGAACCCGGGACCGGGTGCGAAGCCCACGACCTGTGTTCTTTGTGTGTTTGCCATAGTTTCCCCTCCCAGATGTTTGGTTATTCAAATTGTTCTTGAGTTTTAGGATTATATAATGATGAGGGATTATTTTTTTTAAATTTAATATTTTCGTTTTCAAAGCTTTGCCTTCTATGAAGAAATGATGCTAAAGGGGAGATGGGCTGCCATCTCTCTGACATGCATTTGCATTGATAGGCAGCTGTTTGGACCCCACGACCACTCCCTGACACTGCTCCCTACTGATGACAGTGACCCTGAGCTGTCCACAGAGCCACCCACAGTGTGGTGGCAAATGTTACAGAAATCCTGCTGGAGGAAGAATAGGGGCTCGTGCTATCCTGATTAGAGAAGAGGGACTCAGGTTGTTGGAGGATGAAACAAATGTGCGGTTGTATCATTACAGAGAGGACTAGTAACTGCTATTATCCGTCATCAGCCTAAGGAGGATGGCGCCTCTGTTAACCCAGGACACCAGCAAGCCTTTTGGTTCATTCTTGGTGATTTATCTTTGCAAAGTGTGTTGTTATTAGCCAGTCACAATGAGAGGCGGGACTGATATCCCAAGTTTGTGTCTCCAGCACTATTTGAAGATATCACTGTTTATTAGTAGGTGAATGTGGGAGGTGTTGGGTTAGATAAATTTGGAGAAAATATGCGTCCATGTGATGACCTTTAGAAAAGCATATCCATCGAAGGACATTGGAAGAAGTGTTTAACTGAGACTCTCAGAATGAGAAGGGACCCTGATGGCTCGAATCACCCTTCCCGCCATCGTCAGTCAGAGCCAACGCAGCCCGTGCTGGTCCTGTTCCGTTCAAGGTCTTACTCTGTTCAGTTGCCCATGTTACTCCTTCAGTTAAAACCTTTCTGTGGTGCCCTGTCCCCGACAGCAGTGGTCCTCACACTTGAATAATAGATGGGCCCATTCTAAAAGAGTAAAAAGTCTTTCAGAACCAAGTAGTGGAACATTTGTCCTGAAAGGGACCTAGAAGTTGATCGAAGGCAAGCCGCCCAATAACAGATGAAGTCTGAGGCCTGGCTGTTAACTGGCTCGTCCTCAGGCCCAGCAGCTCGTGTGGCTGCACCTTGAACCAGAACCCAGGCCACAGGAAAGACTTTGCACCTTGTTTTATCGGTGGAAGGTTTTGTGCTCAGAGGTCAAAACCACGGTAAAGGAAGAAAACTAACTGTAAACTCAATACTAGCATCTCTTATCTTTCCATCTTCCTGCAATGGGGAGAGGGGTGTTTTGGGGGGATGGCCCATTCTCTTAAAATGATAATTAATGAAAGCCTTCTTAGAAGAAGCCCAGAGACTCAGGTGCAGCACCCAGCAGGAGTGTCAATGACATGGTGTCTTCACAGGCCCAAGAAGGGCTCGTGGCTCCATGAGTCGGTGCCTGTCCCCTCCAGGTCTGGTCAACCAGCTGCTTTCTTGCCGTCTCTGGGGTTTCCTGGCCAGCATCAGTTACGCTTGCTACTTGGTGCACCCCATCCTCATCATTCTCTACAATGGGCTTCAGGAAACACTCATTCACTACACGGATGCCACCATGGTGAGTCAGCATCCCTTCGAGCCATGGCTCCCAGCTGGTCTCTTCTTGGCAAACAAAGCAACCCATTGGCTTTGTTAGAAGTCTGGTGTTGTTGTTGTTGGGAGCCCATTGTTCTTTGTTTTATTTGAGGGCGGCTTCAGCACTGGATGATAGATATCTTTGCTTTATTTATTTTATTTTTAAAGTGTAGGGCTGTTTGTCTACAGAGCCATTTCACACAGCTGGGACGGTACAACTTTAAGATCCAAACACAAGAGAGTTCGTATAGTGAGACTGTGTCCGCTGTGCCCTCTTTCTCTCCAGTTCTATCTTTTCTTCGGACACTGTTTGCTGACCTGCATCGCTGGGCTGGCCCTGACGATGTTCATTGAGAGGCCATGCCAGGACCTGAAGCGGTGCCTTCTGGGATCAATGCCTGCAAGGCCAGGGACGTTGTAGTAAAACCCCTAAAGAATGGATGGCCCTTTATTGGCGGTGAAGGACAAATGCAGGGGTGGCCTTGTTTATGTGACAAATGCCTGTGTTCCTGAACAAGGGTGTGAACCTGATTTGTGAATGTTTATGGAACACAAGTCTTCTGTGTTTAATCTATGGGAGGGTTCTAAGTGTTAACTATATAAAAGAGTTCTATGATAATCTTTTCAGTAGCATAATAATTATCTTTTGATGTATATTTTTAGCCAAAAATTTTCTGGATATTTTTGGTCTCATTGTATTTATTTTCTATATCAGTGATCATAGAAAAACATCAACTGCAGTGAACTGAATGTAATTTGGGTTAAAAACACTTACCTTTCTTATTAAAATCACAGTATGTAGTTTTCCTCATTATAATAATCTTTGTGTTTATAACGCCTTTGTAGACTTGTAACTTTTTCTTGTATGCTCAAGATGGTGTGACTCACTAGGGTGCATAATGCATGGGTTTGTTGTTACAAGTCTTCCAAATATTATTTGTTCTACAGCATGGTCCCTGCGATAGTTTAAATCGTATCCCCACCCAAAAGATATGAAGTTCTAATCCCCCTAGTGTATTAGGATATGGCCTTATTTGGAGATAGGGTCTTTGCAGAGGTGATCATGGTAAATGAAGCCATGGTGTGTGTGTGTGTGTGTGTGTGTGTGTGTGTGTGTGTGTCCCTAATCCAATATGAATTGTGTCCTTCCAAAGAGGGGACATTTGGACCCAGAGGTAGTATGCACTGAGGGAAGATGATATAAAACACACAGGGAGGAAATGGTCATCTACAAGCCAAGGAACCCCTGGATGGCCGGCAAACACCAAACACTAGAAGAAGCAGGGAATTACTCTCCCCAGAGCCCTCCAAGAGAGCACGGGCCTGCCGACACCTTGGCTGAAGACTCCCAGCCTTCCGGAATAGTGAGGTGAGACGTTTCTGTTGTTTTAAACCAGTCAGTCTGTGGTTCCTTGTTACAGCAGTCCTAGCAAACTAATACATGAAACTCCCCATGGAGAGGAAGGAGACCCTGGCATGTGGTTTCTGTCCCCACCCTCAGTTTCCAGCCATAAGACTTAGAGATGGGGAGAGACTTGTGAGGCCAATGGAGAGTCTGGAGGTCCAGGTTTGTTCCTGAGTGTGTAATTTCACACTAACTATCCCTACGTATGTGTCTAACATTGCTTATAACAACACCCTCTTTCTGTATGTGTGAATAGAAAAACATATGCATACTCATGGGGCTACACTAGTGGTTCTTAACCTGGGTTCTATTGAACCCTAGGGGTTCGATGAGTCGGTCTCAGGGGTTCGGAGAAGCCTTTGCCGCGGAGGTAAAGACACACTTGTGTAAAGTCGTGATGACATGCCCTGCTTGGCCATCACTTGCTGCAGAGGATCACGTTACATTGCTTGGCCAACCAGTGCTGCGGGGAATTTAGTGCGCACAGTAGTCAATGGCTGTCGTAGTTGTACGTCGTGTGGTTTCTTTCTTAATATTTTAATCCATACTAAATATGTCAAGCAAAAAAAGAAAGTGGTCGGACGAATATGTACAACATGGATTCACACGTATCACGGAACAGGATGGGAGTCAGCGTCCTATCTGCATGATATGCAATGCCAAGTTGAGCAACTCTAGTCTCGCGCCGGCAAAACTAAATTTTGGGGAAAAAATCATATTTTATTTATCACTAAAGAAGGGTTTGGTGAATGCGCATATGAAATTGGTGGGTTCGGTACCTCAAAAAAGGTTAAGAACCACTGGGCTACACGGAGCTGATTAGCTGGGAACTCCCCCTATCTGCGCATGCTCTCTTTGCCATCAAGTGGCTATTCAGGCAAGACCACCTAGGGGGTGGGGGCTGCCCACCTTACATTCTTTGGCAGAGCAACAAACTGTATCTCCCCAAGATCTGGTCTCTCCTGCTGGCAGACTTTGACCTGAGTGAGGAGACCCACCCTGGCGTGTTCTGTAATAAAGCGCAGCAAGTAGGGTCTGCGGGGACACCAGAAAGTCATCGAGTTCCTCGGGAGCCCCCTGGTGGCTGATTCGACACATGAACCCTCTGATTTAATGAGGCCTCGGAGGAGACCTTGAGGGCGGGTGGCATTTACAGGAGGAACACTACAACCCAGATGGTCCCCACCGGGAAACGACTCTCCTGCCAATGTGGCTGGGCCCCCAATTGCCAAGTGCTTGCTGTGATGAGGCTAGAAACCTGGGGCCCTCGGAAATAGCTTCTGATTAACATAGTCTTTGGAAGTCTTTTTCTTTTCTTTTTTTTAAATAAGGAAAACAATATATACCCTCCTCACTACTGCAATTTCATAAAACATAAGGAGACGATTGGTTTTGTTCTAGATATAGAATTCAATACAGAGGTTGAAGATTTGTGCACTGTGTGGACCTTATTTGGATTCTAAAACTGCAAAAAAGCATGTCCCATTTATGAAACAATTGGGTACTCGAGCCCTGCCTGGGTATTTGATGATATTAAGGACTTATTAATTTTTTAATAGGATAATGGTATTGTGGTTATGTTCTTCTTTTTTAAAGAGTCTTTATCTATTAGATGCATACTGAATTATTTATGAACAAGATGAAATAAAAATCTAGTATTTCCCTAAAAATAACCTTGAGAAGAAGTGAGATGGAGGAAACACGAGTGATGATGTAGGAATAATTTTTAAGTACATAGGGCCTCATTATAGGATTTTCTTTACTTCTTTTATATGCTTGAAGTTTGCATAAGAATAAAGTCAAATTTCTGGAGGCACCAGGACCAGCATAGAGTAAGCATCCTCTGACTCTTTCTGAATTCTGAAGTCCATGTTCCTTCTTCACAGCCAGCCTGTGGGTAAACATAGGTCACGTCAGCAGTACCGTCCCCTCGCCCCCCAGCAGGTAGATGGACAGAACGCCAGCCCTCCTCACATTCCTCCCAGTGGTTCTGGGAGAGCCTGGGGTATCTTGCTTGGCTGTGAACACGTGGACTCTGGACTCTGCTGTTTCCCTTTGATGGAGCTGGTCCTCCTCTGCCCGCACCTGCTCTGCCATCGGTGCTGCTGAGAGCTGCTGGCAGGGGCCAGTGTCTCCTACCCTCTCTGCCATCCCCACGCCACCTGCCCAAGCATGCCGCCTTCTCTCGTGACTTCTCCATGCAGGGTGTGGGCTGGGCTGGCTTGCTGCTCAGGCCACTGTGTCCACTCAGAGCACAGTAGTCTCCACAGATGTCCCACGCAGAGACATCCCCTCTGCCCACACTTGTGCTCCCTCATTCAGGCTTTGGGTGCTCACCATGGCCTCGTAGAAACTGCTCTGGTCTCCTCACCAAAGATAAGTCCGTCTTTCTTGGAGGCACTGGAAGCCTATGGGCGCTGGGACAGAGGGTGGCCTTCGGCTGAGAATTCAAAAAAGAAACATGAAAATTTTCACTATATGATATGAAAATCCCAATGGGCGCAAAAAGCAGATAGCAGCTAAATAACCCCAAATGATAGAGTTGTTTGTTAGGAAATACGCCAAGAGAAGCAAGAAGAAAGAAGGAAGGCAAGGTGTGCCAGCTCATGGGCGACAGAAAAGGGTTTCTCTTTGATTTTAAGTGGAGTCAGAATTTGGAATGGGCAGGGACTTTAGAGATGACCCATTCAATGCCATCTTTGTGTATGTGTTTGCTAATTTTTTGTCTTATTTTTTCAATTACAGTTAGCATTCCATACTATTTTGTATTAGTGTCAATGGCGTCATTTTGCAGCGAGGCAGCTGAGGCCCTGGAAGATGGTTACCTCTCCAAGTTCACATGCCAGTCACCAGGGAGCCAGGACCAGGACCAGAGCCTGTTCTTCCTGCTCGTCTGTCTTGGCAGGACAGAGAAGCAAAATAAAATGCGTGTGCTTATGCATGTGCAACGTATGTAGGCATATGTGTCCATCTATACATGCATGCATAATACATATTCATATACACAAACCTGTTCTCTTTCTTTCTTGCCAAGTTTTCTCTTTAACAAAGTCTAGAAAAATTAATATTACCTGTCTTGACAGTTTCTCTTACTTCCTCTGTGCACAGAACATCGCTGAAGCGACAGCTATCAAAGCAACAGTTTCTGTCCTGTGAAAACATCTGAGTGTAGCAAACCTCCCTCAAAGCAACAGTTTTGATCCTGTGGAAACATCTGAGTGTGGCAAACCGCCCTGGCCTTTCCCCTTTTGGTGGGAGAAGTCAGTTCTTGGGCTCAGTTCCCTTTGATCTGAAGGAAAAGATGTACAGACTCCAGAAAGCTTTAACTGCATATATTCAGGTGACCACAAGAGGGCAGCATTCGCGAGACCAGTGCAGCGCTCCACTGCCTTGTTGAAATGCCCCTGAAGCTTCCTAGAAAAACTGAGTACTTGTTGAACTGTGAATTACAAGAGTCAGTGTTCATGGTTCCCTCCTCCTAAATGGCCAGCCCACGAGGAAATTTGGATGGTCATGAGGACCAGAGCAGGTTTCCACTTTATTCTTTTGGAAATATAACTATGATTTCTCGTTGAGTGTTATTTTCAACTGAAAACAACATCTTCGCAGTAATTCCCACTGCCTTCTTTCTGAGGGACTTGAAACGAATTTTATGCTTCATTTATTTTTCAGTTGTTAGGATGAGGACCACCTGTCGGATTTGACCTCAAAGTTCTTGGATCTTTAACACCCAATGCACGGGACAAATGCCACCCACATCCAAGTTGAGGGACAACGCTGGATCTTTGTCCTTGGTGATGGAGATCTCTTTGGCGTGTGCTGGAGTCCCTCGGTCAGAGGACAGCTGGGAGAAATGCCCAGCTCTAGGCTGCTCTGGGGGTTTCAGGACTTCAGGTGAAGGCTGGCTGTGGGGAGTCCAGAGACAGCACAAACCTCAGGACAGACATGGAACCCACACCCTCTTTGGGAGTGAGGACAGGTTTGAGTGCCTCCTGGGATCACTTTGGGACTCGATGCTCAAGACCCGGTGCCCCCTGGCATGGCTCTGCTCTCTGGGCTGACTGCCACAGTCTCTTCTGGAAGCTTCCTCAGTGCCTCTTTGGGTGTCGCATGGAATGCCACATCGGTGATGTTGGAACCACAGGGAGACACCAGTGCAGAGGAACTGGGAGACGCTAGCTGAGACACAGCCCACGAAGTTTATCTGAGCAAATACTTCTCTCCAGTGTGGCCCCGAGACTAGCAGGGGCCCCTGGGACCTTGTTGGAAATGCAGACTCTCAGTTTCCCCCTCAGAGCTCCAGCATCAGAAAGTCAAGGGTGGGGGTTGGGGGTTGGGGGGACCCAGCCATCTGTTTCATCGGGCCCTCAGATAATTTCAGTGCAGGCTCAAGTCTCAGATGCATCCATCGGGATCTAAGTGGAAATGTTCGTGGTTGCAAAGCCAGCTGAAGCTTGACGTGAATTAGGGAGGTGATGAGAGCAAGACTGTAGAAAACAGTAAAAACAGAGAGCATGCGTAGTGGAAGAGCTTCCCCTCCCCTGCCTGGTGTGTGAGGAACCGTGAGTGTTATCAGCAACTTAATGTAAGGTGACCAGACGTCCCGCTTTTGGCAGGACAGTCCTGATTTTTTAACAATTTGTCCCACGTCCCGCAGCATTTTTAAAAAGTCCCGATTTAAAAAAATATATTACAATACTATTTTTGCATTCTATGATAAATTTTTTTTGCTCCATATAGACCAAATTTTTATTCAAGAACCCCCCTGGCAATGGTGTCCTGCTTTACCAATTTTAAAATCTGGTCACCTTAACTTAATGCCATCTCTCATGGCAGTCCGCTCCCTGCGACCAGAGCACAGACAGAAATGCAGGGCTGGTGAGAATCTTTCAGGTCGACTCAGTATGAAAGCCTTCCCGAACACTGTACTTTACAGAGAGAGTTTCTTTTTATTGGGATTTCAGATTATTAAAAGGTTACCTGTCTCCTGGACCTAGAAAGATGAAAACAAAACAAAATGAAAGAGAGGAGAGGTGCCCGTCGGACAGGGGGCAGCTGGAGGCCAGAGTCCGGAGTTCTTCCTGAAAATGTCACCGCGAGCCTGGGAGGCTCAAGCTATTGGCAGGTGTGTCTCATCGGCGTCTCCCACAGCGAGAACGCTCTCCTTTGCATGAGGAGTCCTTCCAGATTTCCGCAGCTCTAGCAGCTAGAGGTGCATGTGACAGCCTCGTGCCTCAGTTTCCTTTCCTGGGAAAGGAGAATCTCAGGGCCTTGGTGTGTTTGTCAGTCCTTGTGTCTACCTCCACTCCTGTTCCTGGATCTTTCTGGTGATCCGCTGTCTCCACTCCTGAATTTCCTTCTCCATCCCGCATAGCTTGTGCTGTTTCAAAAGCTTGAATTAACCTTCGTTTCACCCAGCAAGCCACTTGCCTGTCTTGTGGGAGCCCACAAAATCTACACCTTGAGCTGCAGTAGAGTTGGAAGCTGGAAGCCCTGGTTTTGAATCCTGAAACGAGCCACTAGAGCCGAACCTCAGTTTCCCCATCTGTAAAGTGCTTACCCTGGACCAGACAGGATTCTCTCATTTGATCCTTACACCAACTCTCTGAAATGGGTACTAAACAACCCATGGAAGTCCATAGTATTGATGTCCCCGCTTTATAGTTAGGGGACACGGGGCTCAGAGGAGTGACCTGAGTCCCTGTAGAATAGATCACACAGCCAGTCAATGGCGGAGCTGGGCTTCGATCTGACGTGTGGTTCCAGTGGCCAGGCCTCACCACTACTTCCTGTTAACATGTCTCTTCCTGCCTCAGCGTTCTGTCATAAGAAGGACATGTGACATTTGTAAGAACCCTGTGACCACCGCTTCAAGGGAGGGAGTGTGCTGTATATTGTCAAGCTCTCAGGAGACCCCGCTTCCATTACACCTGTCCCCTCACTGTTTCCATTCAGGCTGTCTGGCCAAATTATTTAATCAGATGGGTAAAATCAGAGGGAACAAAAGGAAAACCAGTTTTAAAAGTCTGAAGCATGAACTCACACTTGGAAGCCGCAAGGTGAACCTGCCGTGCAGACTGGTAATGCCAGGGAACCCAAGAAGGGCCCTTCCCCACCTCAGTCACAGACACCCCGCCCCCCCAAATCCCGGAATAACAACCAGTGACAGGCTCCAATGCTGCAGGCATGACCTGGAGTCCAACTCCTGGGCTTTCCCTTGGCACGTGGAATTTTTCTTCCACTCCAAGAAGAATTCTCTCTTGTCATTTCTCTCTCACTCTCTAATCCTCCCCTCTCCCCATCTTACCTTTTCCCTCTTTGTGAGAGAGACTGCTATTTGTCCACCAACGTCATTCATCCTAATAGAGAGGCACATGGTCACCCAGCTGGACGCCATTTCCCAGCCTCCCTTACAGGTGTAGCCATGTGACCAGGCTCCCTCCAATAGACAATGAGCAGGAGTGGTGTGTGCCACCACCTGGGATGCTCTTCCCTGTCCCTGCAGCCCAGGGTGGGACATGGCCAAGACCCACACTTGATGGTGCCCTCACAGGTGCGGAAGGGAGCCGTCCTGCAGCCAGTCACCTGTGAGCGAGAGAAACGTGTTTGTTTGGGGAAATTCAATTAAAGTTGCTACCTAAAAAAAAAGGCCTTTAAAATAGTTGACAAGAAACCCACATCTATTTATTGAACTTATATGCCAATATACGTAAGTGCTTGGTATCTCCCAATTCCATAAGGAGAGACAGAAGTGTTTGTTACATACAGTCGAGGCCGAGCCAACCCGACAGCTGGCCCTGTGGGTAGAGATATGCTGGCTGCTTATGAATTCAGTAACACTGATTTCATCTGTTCTCAGTTACTCTGTTCCTCCCAAATTCAGATGCAAACTAGCTTTGGAAAAATACAATTTCCCAGTGTTTCTTGGTCAACCAGCGTCCTCTCATTACTTGTATGCCATATCTTGTTAAAGTGTGACAGTGCTCTCTGCACATGCAGGGGAACAAGCCACGCAGTTCTCCAACTGCAGGGACCTGCACGGGTACCTTCGATGTGGGACAGGGAAACACGACTTAGTTAGGAATGGGTGTCGTCAGTATCTAATGACCAGCTTCTAGTGTGGTCTGCTGTGGTCCATCACAGCAGCAAGAGAAAGCTTTGCTTGCTGCTGTGAACAGGGGGAGCGGGTTTGGTTAAACAAGATGGCGGCGATTTCCAGAGGGGAGAGGAACAAACAGGGTGATATCTTTCTCAGGTGTGGAAGTGAGCCTGCGAAGGAGTTAACATGGACCGAGGACCGGTCAGGGACCTGAGGATAGGCTAATTCCTTTAGACGGATTATTTTTCTTAACCCAACCCAGAATCACTACTCTTATTTCCATAATATGGCTAAGGAAAGTAAAACTCAGAGAGGTTAAGTAACTTGCCGAAGGTCACACAGCTAGTACTGATAGAGAAGGGTTTGAACCAAGGCCAGCTGCTCCTGGGCCCTACTCAGTACTCAAGCACAGAGCAGAAGGCAGTCCTGAGGGCAGTAAAGTGTAGGCTCTGAGAACAAAGATGCTTAAGGCAGCGGTGCAACAGAGGAACAGAGGTTGTGACCCTTTGGACAGCTGCACTCCACTTGATACCTGCCCCCTGGCTACAGGAACATCACCCACCCTCATTTCCTCCTGCAGTGAGCTCTACAGGGCTCAGTGCCAGTGCCCAGTGGGTGACCAGGCTCTTGGGGCTTGCCCAGCTGTAGACGTGCTAAATGCACTTAAACTGTCCCTTTCCTGCAAAGGTTCCTAAGGAGAGTGGAAATGAGGGAATCCTGTCACACAGCAGCTCTGGGGACCCTCCCTGATCTCAGACGGCTGCTTCCTGGACATCTGACCATTGGTTCTTGGGTCAGGGGATTTAGCCTGCAGGTAGGAAGGATTTGGGAACCAGAATTGTGAGACTTCAGATTACCATATCTATGATGCTATTATTTTAAAAAAAAGACCTGAGATTGGAATTCGGTTAAAGCCACAAGCTTTGACCCCTGGATGCCCACCTTGTTTCTCCAGGGAGACAGTACATTTCAGGAAGGTGAAATATTCCTTCTCCCTGAATCACAGACTCTTCACCCCCTCTCAATACCCAGAATCTCTCTAATGCATCAGATGGCATTGGAGAGCTTCCTTCACCTAGACCTTCATTGTTCCTGCATATGTCAGTGCCTTCTCTATTAGCTTTGTGGGGCTGCTCTAACTAACTCCCACAGACTGGGAGGCTTACACAACAGACATTTGTTCTCTCACAGCTCTGGAGGCTAGAAGTCCAAGATCAAGGTGTTGGGAGGGTTGCTTCCCTCTGAAGGCTGCGAGAGAGAATTGACTTGTGCCTCTCACCTGGATTCTGAGGTCCGCTGGCCATCTCGGTGTTTTTGGGCTTCTGCTGTCTCACTGTGTCCTCTGCCTTCTCACATGCTCTTCCTGTGTGTGTCTGTGTGTGAGTTTCTCCTGTCTATGAGGACCCCAGTCCTACTGGATAAGGGGCCCACCCAATTCCAGTGTGACTTTATCTTAACTAATTATTATTATTTATTTCTTTTATTTTTATTAATTTAAATGGGGTGACATTAATAAATCAGGGTACATATGTTCAAAGAAAACATCTCCAGGTTATCTTATCATTCAATTATGTTGCATACCCATTATCCAAAGTCAAATTGTCCTCTGTCACTTTCTATCTGGTTCTCTTTCTGCCCCTCCTCCCCCTCCCTCACCCGCTCCTCCCTCCCCCCACCCCATAACCACCACACTCTTGTCCATGTCTCATAGTCTCACTTTTATGTCCCACCAATGTATGAAATCATGCTGTTCTCAGTATTTTTTTGTTTTACTTATTTCACTTCATATAATGTTATCAAGGTCCATCAATTTTGTTGTAAATGATCCGATGTCATCATTTCTTAATGGCTGGGTAGTATTCCATAGTATATATGTACCAAAGCTTTTTAATCCACTCGTCCTCTAACAGACACTTGGGCTGTTTCCAGATCTTTGCTATTGTGAACAATGCTGCCACGAACATGGGGGCACATTTCTTCTTTTCAAACAGTGCTATGGTGTTCTTAGGGTATATTCCTAAAAGTGGGATAGCTGGGTCAAAAGGCTGGATCCAGTTGGCTAATATTTTGTTGAGAATTTTAGCGTCTAAATTCATCAGGGATATTGGCCTATAATTTTCTTTTTGTGTTGTTTTTGCCTGGTTTCGGGATCAGAATTATGCTCGCCTCATAAAAGGAGTTTGGAAGTCTTCCTTCCTCTTGAATTATTTGAAATAGCTTGTGGAGGATAGGAGTTAGTTCTTCTTTGAATTTTTTGTAGAATTCACTTGTGAAGTCATCAGGCCCAGTACTTCTTTTTTTGGGAGTTTTTTGATAACTGTTTCGATCTCATTTGTTGTAATTGGTCTTTTAGGTGTTCTGATTCTTCCAGATTGATTTTTGGAAGATTATATGATTCAAGAAATTTGTCCATTTCACCTAGGTTTCCTAATTTTTTGGCATAGATTTCTTCATAGTATTTTCTTACAATACTTTGTATTTCTGTTGTGTCAGTTCTTATTTCTCCACTGTCCTTTCTAATTTTATTTATTTGAGTCCTCTCTCTTTCTTTCTTGGTGAGTCTAGTTAAATGTTCATCTATCTTGTTTACCTTTTTAAAGAACCAGCTTTTTTTATTGATCCTCTGTATTGTTTCCTTAGCCTCTATGTCATTTATTTCTGCTCTGATCTTTATTATTTCCTTCCTTCTAATAGTCCTGGGCTTTATTTGCTGTTGTTTTTCTAGTTTTTTTAGATGCAGGTCTGGTTGCGTATTTGAGCTTTTTCTAGCTTTTTAAGGTATGCCTGTAGTGCTATGAACTTCCCACTCAGTACTGCTTTTGCTGTGTCCCATAAAGTTTGAGTTGATGTATGCTCATTATCATTCATTTCTAGAAACTTTTTTATTTCTTCTTTGATCTCATTGTTAATTCATTCATTATTTAATAACATGCTATTTAGTTTCCAAGTGTTTGAGTATCTTTCAGTGTTTCTTTTGTGGTTAATTTCTAGTTTCATGGCATTGTGGTCAGAGAAAATGCTTGATATGATTTCAATCTTCTTAAATTTGTTGAGACCACTTTTGTGTCCTAACATGTGGTCTATCCTAGAGAATGTACCATGAGTGCTTGAAAACAATGTATATTCTACTGCTTTAGGGTGAAAAGTTCTGAAGATATTTATTAAATCGAGTTGATCTAGTGTCTCCTTTAAGTCTGCTGTTTCTTTATTAATTTTCTTTCTTGAGAATCTATCCAGTGATGTTAGTGGGGTATTGAAATGCCCTACTATGATAGTATTGCAATTAATCACGCCCTTTATATCCATCAAAGTTGGCTTTATGTATGTCGGGGCTCCTATGTTTGGTACGTAGATATTTATAATGGTTATATCTTCCTGTTGAATTGTTCCCTTTATCATTATGTAGTGTCCTTCTTTATCTCTTACTACAGCCTTTGTTTTAAAGTCCATTTTGTCAGATATAAGTATTGCTACCTCGGCTTTTTTTTCATTTCCATTTGCATGAAATATATTTTTCCATCCTTTTACCTTCAGTCTATGTGCATCTTTTGTTTTAAGGTGTGTCTCTTGTAGAGAGCATATGTATGGGTCCTGTTTCTTTATCCACACAGCTACCCTATGTCTTTTGATTGGATCATTTAAGCCATTTACATTTAAGGTTATTATTGATATGTAGTTGTTTATTGCCATTTTATTCTTTAAAGCTTTATTCTTCTTTTGCTATATTCTTTCCTCCCTTTAAACTGTTCACCACAGGCCCCTTAGCATCTCTCGCAGAATTGGTTTGGTTTTAATGAATTCCTTGAGGCTTTTTTTGTTTGGAAAGCTCTTTATTTCTCCTTCAATTTTAAACGTTAGCAATGCTGGATAGAGTAGTCTTGGTTGTAGGTTCTTGTTCTGCATTACTTTGATTATATCTTGCCATTCCCTTCTGGCCTCAAGTGTTTCTGTTGAGAAGTCGGATGTCATCCTTATGGGGGCTCCTCTGTAGGTGATAGCCTTTTTTTCTCTAGCAGCTTTTAAATTTTTCTCTTTATTCCTTAGCTTTGGTATTTTAACTATGATGTGTCTTGGTGTAGATTTCTTTGAGTTTCTCTTTAATGGAGTTCTCTGTGCTTCTTGAATGTGTGAAACGTTTTCCAGCCTTAATTTAGGGAAGTTTTCAGCTATGATTTGATTGAACAAAGTTTCTATCCCTTGTTGTTTCTCTTCATCTTCAGGAACCCCTATGATGCGGATGTTATTTCTCTTCATGTTGTCATAGAGCTCCTTTAGAGTTTCCTCAGATTTTTCTGAGTCTCTTTTCCTTTTTCTGCTCTGCTTCTGTGCCTTTGTTTTATTTTGTCCTCTAACTCGCTGATTCGATCCTCAGCTTCATTCATCCTGCTTTTAATTCCTTCCATTGTGATCTTCAGTTCTGATACTGTTTTTGTCATTTCTGTCTGATCCTTTTTTATGATTTCAATTTCCTTTTTTATACTTGTTATCTCTTTATTTAGGTGTTTGTAATGACTATCCATTGTTGCTCTGAGCTCTTTGAACATCCTAAGTATCATTATTTTAAACTCTGCACCTGGTAATTTGGTTATATCTGGTTCATTTAGGTCCTTTTCTGGAGATTTCTCTTGATTCATTTGGTTTGCATTTCACTGCCTGCCCATTTTGTCTGTGTATAAGAGGGGTGTGTCCACTGGAGTCCAATGGGTGTTGCCTCTGTGTTCCCTAGGTATGGTCTGTCTGTAGGCCCGTCACCCTCTCTGCTGCTGCCTAGGGCAGTTTGGTATGGGTGTTGCTTGTGCCGGCCCACTGCAGCTATTGCTGTGATTTCTGCCTCTCCTCCATGGGAGGGGCTGTGTTCTGGTGCCCGGCTCTACAAGCCTCAGCCTGTCTGGGCCTTCGCCTCGCCCCCACCGGTGGGGCTGCGCACTGCACTCAAGCCACAAGCCTCAGCACCAAGGGTAGGGGTGAGCACCTTGGCTCAGCTGCAGACTCTGCCTGTTCCCTGACTTCCGCCCAGCCCCTGCGGTCAGAACCTGCTCGCCGCAGTTTCTCCGGTCAGGCAGGGCTACTGGCGTGCACTCAGCTGCGAGTCTTCGCCTGTCCCAGGCTGTAGCCCCGCCCCCGTGGTCAGGGTTGGCTCACGCAGGGTCGCAAACCTCAGAGGCCAGGTAATGCTGCATGCCCACCGGTCCTGCTCAGCAGCAGATCTCTGCCCGTTCCTGTCCTCCAGCTTTTCCCCCACAGGTGTGGCTGCAGGCGGGCCCACTGCTGCCGGACCGCTTAAGCGCGTCCCCTCTGCCCCTGCTGGGTTAGACCGAGCTCACGCCAGCTGGGCCTCCGTCCCTGCCAACAGAACTGCGTTTCAGCATCCCGCCGCCACCGTACCTCCAACAAGCCCTCAGCAGTGTGGGTGGGTGCACTGCAGCTCAGAGCCTAACACTCCATACTGTAGTCCTGGAAGCTCCCTCCGTCTAAGCAGCTCTGCTCTAAGTGCCATGGGAGAGCTTGTTTGGCTAGTATCCTGCCTCCCTTTGCTGGTATTGCTAGTTCCAGGGGAAATATTCATTTTTGATTAGGGAAGTAACTCAGCCCAGGGGTTAGGGTGGCTGTCCTTCAGAGTGTTTCTCCCTGTGCCTTCCAGTCTACACTCTCTTCCTGCTGCTCTGGTCCTCTCCTCTGTCCCCATTCCCCGGAGCCCCGGGTGAGTGGTTGTGAGAGAGGTTTTCTGTACTGTCCCTTTAAGAAGAATCTTGGGTCTGAGAAAACTCTTTCTCACAAACAGTATCCTCACTTGTTTCACAGCTCAATACTGTCCAAACGCCTCTTCTAGGCTCTGGGGCTGCAGGCTGGGACTTTGTTCCTGGGACCCAGGTCCCTCCCTCTCTGCTAAACTCTCTTCCTGCCACGCGAGTCTCTCTGGGCTGCCGTTCGCTCTGGGGAGCTGGGCAGCCCTTTCCACGTTTTCGCTTTTCCTACCAGTCTCAATGTGGCTTCTTCAGTGTTCCTTGGTTGAAGAGTCCACTTAGTTTAGTTCAAAGTTGGTTTATCCAGATGATGGTTCTTAAAATTAAGTTATAATCCACTTTGGTCTGGGAGTTGGAAGTTGGTATGTCCGTTTACTCCATCGCCATCTTGCCGTCCTTATTATTATTTTTAATGAGAGAGACAGAGAGAGTCAGAGACAGACAGGAAGGGAGAGAGATGAGAAGCATCAACTTGTAGTTGTGTCACTTTTGTTGTTCATTGATTGTCTCTCACATGTGCCTTGACCTGGGGCTCCAACTGAGCTGATGACCCCCACACCCCTCAAGCTAGCAATCCCAGGCTTCAAGCCAGCAACCCTTAGGCTCAAGCCAGTGACAATGAGATCATGCTGATGATCCCACGCTCAAGCTCAAGCTGGATGAACCCATGCTCAAGCCAGCAACCTCGGGGTTTCTAACCTGAGTCCCCAGCATCCCAGGTCAATGCTCCATCCACTGTGCCAATGCTGGTCAGGCTTAACTAATTATTTTTCTAAGGTCTCTCTTTCCAAATAAGTCCATGCTCAGAGGTATTGGGGTTAAGGCTTCACCATAGGAATCTGGTGGGGAGAAGGGACACAATTCAATGCATGACATTGTCCAACGGTTCGGCTTTCTGAGACTGAAGAGGCGCTGTGTTGAACAAACTTTTTTAAAAAATTGAAACCACTGTCCAGGAGATAGTTGCTATTCAAGACATGGAAATGCGAGGTTGGCTCTTGTGGACACCATTCCTGTCACTCCATGAGCCAACAGCGAGCCTTGGCATTGAAACAGAGCACATCGCGTCCACTAAGTCTATTATTTTTGCAGTGCACTTTGAAAGGGGAGACAGAAACAGCTGCCATGCTGTGAACTTGCCTTCCCATCCCCATTCCAGCTCCACTGTCAGCTCAGACACAGAAGTGGGGCGCCGTCCCCCTCTCCCCCATGAGGGTCTGGTCTCAGGGTCTAAGCGTGTAGTTGCCAAGGGGAGTTCCTGTTGGACCCACAGCCTCCCCTGGGTCATGGGCAGATTTCTGACACTCTCTTGTTCGGATGGCCCCCGACACTGTGGGTGGCTGCAGCTGAACCCACCAGTCAGTCCTGTGGGATGGAAGAGCCGAGGGCCACGTGGGGGCAGCCGCTGTGGGTGGCCAGAAGCCAGGCCAACGGGACTCCACCTGGATGCCTGGCTTGGACAGGAGAAGGGCCCTGATTCCAGGACGAGCCATCCCTGGGTTTGTGTTTTCAGTTGGGAGGGTCAGTGTGTGACCTGTTTCTCGAGGGTGATGATACTTCCCTTTGCTCGTCCTGCCCATCAGGTCTTGGGTCTCTTTTGCACACTTCTCATCACTGACATGTGCTGGCAAAGCCTCTTCCTAAAAAGCCAACCGAGGTGTGGGGGGCCAGAGAGAGGTGACATGGAAGTGGCTGGGGCCCTAGATGGCTGCAAGGCCTCATTCAGAGCAAGGCTAAGGGTGTACATGAGGCTGTTCCCATCCCCTCCCACATGGCCGCCAGGCTGAGCTGTTCCCCTCACCACCCATGTGGCCTGGCTGAGCGGTCGGGAATGGAGGGGAGCAGGTGAAGGCTGGTGTCCACACCTTTGCCAGGTCTTCTTGTCCAGGGAAGGTGCAGTTACCCATCTCCTATCTCCATTGTCTTGACCCATCCCTGAGAAAGAGTTCTAGAAAGTTCTTCTGTTGGGCTAGACATTTGCCTTAGGGTCAAGGTCTTCTTGATTTTCGCTTACAGGGTCATTTGTCTAGTCAACGACAGTGCGCATGACAACATGTTGGAGTGTGGCCAGACTACTCCCTGGTTTCCTGTTCCACGTCTCCCGAAGCCTCAGGGAACTCTGGCTGGCCCCCTGCTTATCCACAATTACAGTTGTATTTCAACCCCTGGCTGCCTGGTCCACCTGTCCAAAGTCCACGTTCTTCTCTGGGTTCTGTCTCCCAGCCCCTCATTCCCGTGGAGTCCTGGTTGTTCATCTGCATTGGGTCACCACATTGCTCAGGAAAAAGTCTCCAGAATCTCTGCACTTACCCAGAATACTGACACTAGGGACAGGCACAGAGCTGAGGTCAAACATGGGTAGACAGGCTGACGGAGAGTGAAACGGGGCGGGGGGGAGGGACTGGACGTGTTTGGGAAGGACATGTCAGCAATCAGCAGGGAGCCGGAGCCCCAGCAGTGGCGAGTCCCCATCTCAGAAGGAGCCAGGGCTAGCGCCTGCAGGCTGGTATGGACATGAGGAAGAAACCGCACGGGTCCGACATGAATGGCGTGGGGAGACATCTGCGGGCAGCAGGGGATTCTGAAGGCCTAAGTGAGATTCGCAGTCTGGCTTCTCATCAGCCTGGCCGATTTCTTGTACAAGTGTGCACCTCTGATGCCGGACCGTGTAGTGGGCTCCCAAAGACTGCTCTGCCTCCACCCCTTCTTCCCAAGGTTCCTGTAGGTCCCGCCTCACCTGGGGCATCACTGAAAACACAGCTGATGGATGTAACTGGCTTGGTATCTCCGAGCAAAAGAATTTATCCCTGGAGAGTCTTTGGGGTTTCATGGATGCTCTGGGCGGGAAGAAGTTTGAATTATTGGGGGTCATGAACCTAACAGCCCCTGAAACCCCTGCTGAACAAGTCACAAAGCCTTGTGTTTAAGGTTCTCACCTCTCTTGATATTAATCCCTCTCTATCCCTTGGCCTCCTGTTCTCACTTTTCCTGAGACTTATAGCCGAGTTGAACAGCAGGTCCCCAGCACTTGGCTTGGTTTATTGCTGTGGGGCAAACTCTAAAAACTTTTGATCTTTCCTGAAACAGTTATATTGATTTCTTGGTGGCATGCGGTATGATGGGAGAGACAGGCAACTCAGATCTAGCCCTGCCCTGTAAATCAGCATGAATCAAGGGAGCAGATGAGTGTTAGGATCAATAAAACATGCAGCTGACAAATGGGAGAGAACTGGTATGAACGTAAACTGAATCCCTCTTGTATTTCTGATCGTAGAGTGTGGCTAGACAGCCTATTACATTCTTTTTCACAGTATACATTTCATAGAAGGCTTTTGCATCAATTATTTTGCTTGTGGGTGGCTATTCCATTTCTTACCTGAGCACACTGGAGCTCGGGGGTGGGGTGGGGTGTCTCCTGCTGGTGAGTACCCCCGCCCAGCATGAGGTTAGACCCTGCACTTCTGATCTCTGTGTAGGACTCTTCAAAGTCCAACGCGCTGCTTGGCTTACTTCAGTGTATGTCTTTATTTTTAGACCTTTTTCTCTAAACAGAAGTGGAACCCAGTTGATAAAACCATTATGGGCCAAACTGACCTGGATGCAATGGCATAGGACATTTGGAGTCCTGCGATTATTTGAAGAAAACTCAACTGATCTTTGTGTGACAGGCACGATGTTGGTTCACTCCTCGCAGGTCCCCACAAGGTAAGCTTATTCTCCTAACTTTAGAGATAAAACACCGAGGATCTGAGAGGTGGAGACACTTGTCCGGTCACTCACCTGGTGTTATGGGTTAAGTTGTGTCCCTTCCAAATTTCATATCTTTTATTTTTCTAATATAAATATACTGATGGTTCTCCAACTTCAGATTTATTTGTTTATTTATTTTTAGAGAGAGAAAGAAAGAGAAGGGGGGCAGAAGAACAGGAAGCATCAACTCCCATATGAGCCTTGACCAGAGAAGTGCAGGGTTTTGAATTGGCGACCTCAGTGTTCCAGGTCTACACTTTATCTTCTGCACCACCTCAGGTCAGGCCCAAATTTCATATCTTGAAGTCCTAACCCCAGTACCTCAGGGTGTGACTTTATTTGGACATCACAGATGTAGTTAGTTAAGATGAAGTCATACTGAATTTGGCTGGGTCACTGAATCCGAAAGGACTGGTGTCCTTACAAAAAAGGCAAGTTTAGGCATAGATAGGCACAGAGAGAACATCATGGGAAGGCAGAGGTCAAGGTGACTCAGCAGAAGCCAAGGAACACCAAAGATGGCCAGCAAACCTCCAGGAGCCAGGAGAGAGGCATGGGCAGATTCTCTAGAGCCCTCAGAGGGGCCAAGCCTTCTAACACTTTAATCTTGCACTTCTAGCCTCCAGAATGGTGTGACAATAAATGTACCCCAGTTTGTGGTACTTGGGTAGGGTCACCCTGGTCGATCAATACACATGCCATTGGCTGACTTCAATGCCCCTGCTTTAGACTGTGAGGCCAAGGTGTGCCACCAGCCTGCTGGGCAGGAAAGACCTAAACAAACACATACAAGATTGAGATTTCGGCCTGACCAGGCGGTGGCACAGTGGATAAAGCATCGAACTGGGACACAGAGGACCCAGGTTCAAGCTCTGAGGTTCCTGGCTTGAACAAGGGCTCAACCTTACTTGAGTGGAGGCTCACCAGTTTGAGTGCAGGGTCACTGGGTTGAGCGTAGGATCATAGACATGACCCCAAGGTCGCTGGCTTCAGCAAGGGGTCACTAGCTCTGCTGTAACCCTCTAACCCCCGTCAAGGCACATATGAGAAAGCAATCAATGAACAACTAAGGTGCCACAACGAAGAACTGATGTCTCTCCTCCCTCTCCTTTCCCATCTGTCTGTCCCTATCTGTTTTTCTCTCTGACTCTCTCACTTAAAAAACAATGTGATTCTGGGTGTTTCAGAGGAAGCTCTGGGAACGGGGGAGACAGCACTGGGTTAATTGTCCTTTAGGCTTTGTTTTCCTTACCTTCTGTCTTCTTGGCCCAGAAGGTAGAAGAGGCGGGGAAAAGACACCCAGTGGCTGCCACATGTGCTGAGAGACAGCAGGAAGTGCAGCGGGTGCTTGGGGACTGTCTCCTAGACCAGTGCTCTGCAGACATACCCATAGGGTTTCTGCACAAGCAGGTAATTGCAAATAGGGCTCCGTCCCCACTTTTTACCTGCTGGACTTGGCTGATTACAAACTTTGGTCCCAATGAACCACCGTGCGTCAGTTCAGGAACGCACTTCTGCCGATCCCACCTCGGCAGACCCGTGAAGGCAACCAGACCTAGAATAGCTTGTTTTATTTGCTGGGTGAGTAGCTGGAAGGCCTCTCGGTACAGAGACCTCTCACCAGCCAAGCCAATATAATGATGGAATATATATTAATTTGCAAGTGAAATAAAGTTCAGCTGATCAGAGGTACCCAGAAAGATCTGCTCATCAAATTCTGAGAGCATGAGTGGGTGTAGGTCTTTGCTCCAAGTACAGAGAATCATTGGGGGTCAATGACTGATACAGAGGATCTTCAGTAGTTTGGAGGAAGGCTCCCCAAGACAGTCTGCAGATATAGGGCCTAGGCTAAGAGCGAGGCTGCTATGTTAGAACGGGAGAGGCTTTTCTGATGACTTCTACCTCGTTCCTTGTCAACGGCCGTACATACAGTTAAAGATGTATTTGAGAATCGGTGTCATTTTTTCTGGTATGACAAATCCACCAGTGAAAGACCTAACTTCATTGTCATTTTAAGGAACTCTCTAACAAACTTCCTAAAGGTGATGTGATTCTCTAGCTAGAGCAGTGGTTCTTAACCTTTTTTGAGGTACCGAACCCACCAGTTTCATATGTGCATTCACCGAACCCTTCTTTAGTGATAAATAAAATATGATTTTTTTTCCCAAATTTAGTTTTGCCGGTGCAAGACTAGAGTTGCTCAACTTGGCATTGCATATCATGCAGATAGGACACTGACTCCCATCCCGTTCCGTGATACATGTGAATCCATGTTGTACATATTCGTCCGACCACTTTCTTTTTTTGCTCGACATATTTAGTATGGATTAAAATATTAAGAAAGAAACCACAAGACATACAACTACGACAGCCATTGACTACTGTGCGCACTAAATTCCCCGCAGCACTGGTTGGCCAAGCAATGTAACGTGATCCTCTGTGGCAAGTGATGGCCAAGCAGGGTGTGTCATCACGACTTTACACAAGTAAAGTCCACCTCCATGGCAGAGGCTTCTCCAAACCCCTGAGACCAACTCATCGAACCCCTAGGGTTCGATAGAACCCAGGTTAAGAACCACTGAGCTAGAGGAAGGGAATGTTGTTTTCTATTGATTAGTACCTGGAAGACTTACGATCTAGAAAGTTAGGTAATAGTTTGTAGAAAACAGTTGCTGGTGAGATACAGGATGCAAATGATTTTTGTTGGTAGAAAAGGCAATTCTAAATGTTATGATTCCCCCCACCCCCCATAGAATATTAAGCCATTTAAAAAAATATAATTTAGGAACCATAATCCAAAATTTCTTCTATCTCTCTTTGTATCTAATCAAGTTTCTGGTTATCTTCCCTTAAACCAGGGCTCGGGAACCTTTCTGGCTGAGAGAGCCATGAACGCCACATATTTTAAAATGTAATTTCGTGAGAGCCATACAATATGTTTAACACTAAATACAAGTAAATGTGTGCATTTTATGTAAGGCCAACACTTTTAAAGTACAATAAGTCTCTGAATTCTTTTTAATAACGTTGTTATGCTGTTGCTAACCAATGATGAATAAAGTACTTCTTACCATTAATGCGACTTCTGGTGCTGCATGGTTTTACTGATGGCTTTGTAGTCTGGTTGATACGTGGTGAGGTTAAGCTTCATGCAGGTGTTGAGACTTCCATCCGTTAAACCTGATCGTAGGTTGGTCTTAACGTTCTTTGGATGTGACAAAGACTGCTCACATGCATACGTAGAGCCAGACATTGTCAGTACAGCAATACTTACATGCTGCAGTGTGTAGTATGTGATGGGAAGCACGTTCCAAGTTTTGACAATCAGCTGGTCCGCAGGTTGAATTTTTTTCATTTCTCCCCACTTGTGTTTGCTCGCCAACTCTGCTTGCTGTCGTGCAAGTCTTTCCAATCTTCATTCAGTGACTTGAACTTATTCACCCACATGTTTGAAGACTTCAGGTCAGCGGCTTGTAGCTCAAAATCTCTGACGGAGACATCGGGGATGTAACTCAGGTTGGCGCTATCCACTGCAAACTCGTGTGGATGGGTGATGAACTTAAAAAGACAAGTGCGATCACGAAATTCTCCAAAGTGTGCTTTGAAGGACTGCAGGAGATTAGATGTGAAGCCTGCTAGCTGCTAGAGATCAAGATGCTGTGCATGCATCTTTAAACTCTCCCGGTTTTTCAAAGTGTAGTAAATGACCTGTTTTAATGTCAGTGATGAAGAGTTCCAGCTTGTTTTCAAATGCAAACACTGCTTGTTGAAGGGATAAGACTGTATTTCCAACACCTTGCATTTTCACATTGAGCTGGTTCAGATATTCAGTCATGTCCACAAGATAGCAGAACTTCAGGAGCCACTCAGTGTTAGCTAACTCAGGATGCTCGACGTTTTTCATTTCAAGAAAAGTCCAGATTTTGCTCCGACAAGCCACGAAACTGCTGAGCACCTTCCTTTTTGACAACCAAAGCACATTGCTGTGCAGAAGCAGGCCAGGATAATTATTCTCAACTTCATCTAGCAGTGTTTAAAACTGGCGGTCATTTAAAATTCGGGCAACAATAAAGTTGACCATCCAAATGACCAGCGACATCACTTCACCAAGCTGCTCACCACACATCTGAGCACAAAGTGCCTCCTGATGTAGGATGTAGTGAAAACCTAGGATGGGTCTCTTTTCATGTTCACAAAGAAGCGCTACAAATCCTGTTTTTCCTCACCATGCACGAAGCATCATCAGTATACACCGAAATAAGTTTATCCATCGGTAGATTATTTTCTTTAGTGAACTCAGTGAAAGACTTGAATAAATCCTCCCCTCTTGTTGTCTTTTTCATAGGCAAAACAGCAAGACTTTCCTCACGTAGTGTGTCACCGACAGCATACCTTGCAATCACGCTGAACTGGGATAAATTGCTTACATCTGTTGACTCATCCAAAGGGAGAGAAAAGAATTGTGCTGCATTTATGTTCTTCACTTGTGTTGCCTCAGTTTGATTTGCCATCACGATGGTATGACCGTGAACAGTTCTTGCTGACTGAGGCATGTCTCTTATTCATTTGATTATCTTGTCTTTATTCGAAAAGTTGTCAAAAAGTTCATTGGTAACATCAAGCATGAATGTTTTGGCATACTCCTCATCTGTGAATGGCTTTCCATTTCTCACAATTGCTAAAGCACCAGTAAAGCTAGCTGAATTCCAGTCACCTTGTTGGGTCCAAACACTAAGTTGCTGCTGACTAGCTTGCACTCTGCACAGTAGCTCTTGACATGCTTTCTTCCTGCTGTCCCCTGCTGGATATTTCGATGCAAATGTAGTATGGCGTGTGTTGAAGTGCCGCTTTATATTTGATCGTTTCATCGATGCAATTGTATCATTGCATATTAGACACACTACAGAACCTGCTTTTCCCTCAAAGGTGAATTTCTCTGTCCATTCCTGCTGAAAAGTACGATACTCCTCATCTTTTTTCTTTTAGCCATCTTCTTTGTCAAAAGGATTTCTGCAATTAGCTAGCTGACTACTTGATGAAAAGGAGGGAAGTTTACTTCCTGACCTCACAACGAAACCGTCTACATTACACATTATCCAATAAAAATTTAATGTTGTCCCGGAGGACAGCTGTGATTGTCTCTAGCCACCCACAAACATGAACATGAGCGGTAGGAAATGCATGGATTGTAATACATGAGAATGTTTTATATTTTTAATGTTATTATTTTTTTTATTAAAGATTTGTCTGCAAGCCAGATGCAGCCATCAAAAGAGCCACATCTGGCTCGTGAGCCCTAGCTTCCCGACCCCTGCCTTAAACTATTTTCATCCTTCTGCTGGTTCTCTCATTAACGAGTTACATAAAACTTTGACACATGCTCACGACATATTTGAACGAGATTGTGTTTTTGTAAACCTTTGGAAGAGCATATTGGGTGTTCCCATCTCCTGTGCGTGTGGCCCATTAAAATCCAGGTTGTTAGGCCAGGAGGCATGAAAAAACACCAGCAGAGTAGTCTTGCTTCCCCTCTGATTAAAGCTCTATTGCCATTTCTGGTCTCTGAGGAATTCCTTTACTTTCATGATGGTTCAACTGTGCTTTAAATGGAAACAAAACAAAACAAATAAAAGCTCAGTAGGCTGAATTGAAAGAGACCTCTCTGAATATCTAGTTTGCCATATTGATTAAAATGGAAGTCCGTCCAATTAACTTTTTCAGCAGTTGTATATTCATTACGTTTTGCTACCCAGGGCCTTGCTGGAGGAGGGAAGTGCCTGTGTGCTCCGGTCACCTGCACTTGTGGCTTCTCGCAGGGCCTGGAAGGGGCGGGGGCAAAGACAGGGTAGGAGAGGGAGGGAGGGGGTGAGTAGCCTGGTCCAGGAAGGGGTGGTGTTAGGGTGCCCACCTGGCTGCTGCTCATTAATGAGCGGCATTGCTCTGCAGAGCCCGGCCCCATGAGGACAGGGAGGGGCCCAGCTCTGTGGGGTTCACTTTGCTTCCTCTCTACCGGTGGGACTTGAAGGAGCGATGTGCCAGGTGCCCTGTGACTCATGCCAGGACTCCCGGGGTCTTGTTCAATTCTAACAAACAGAAGACCCTGATGGGCTGGCACAGCTGGCAAAGACAAATCTTGGCAAATAAAAAATTGCTAATGAAGTTAAGTTACATTCCATGCAACATCTGTTCTGTGACCAATTTACCAGCCTCTGAGCAAGTTGGTGCGTGAGCCTTTGTCAGCAGCAGCCTAGGTTCCTCTTACCCAGGTGCAGGTGGCCTCTGTGGGGGGAAGGGTCACGGCGGTAAGGACAGAAGAATGGTCACAGCCTGTGAATTTCTCCAGCCCCCCCCCCCCATTTCCATCGAGTCTACCTATGCTGCTGAAGAATGTTCTGCACTGACTTAGATTTTACTGGTAGCTGGTGACAGAAACCTAGCTTTATCCAGCTAAAACCCAAAGGGGACTATTAGAAAGATGCCAGGGGTCTGATGGAACCCAGGACAGGAGCAGGTCATGCCTGGAAACTTTGGAACATGGAGCTCAAGCATGGTCCGGGCTCCCTCTCCAGCTCCCGTCTCTGTTCTGATCTCTGCGTCCCGTCCGGTTCTCCTCTCCCTCTTTTCTACAAACACGTTGTCTCTTCTCTGGTTACGGGGACATGTAAGTGCAGGCAACCACAGACGCTGAGGGAAAGACTCACCATGCAAGCTGCGTTAGGTGCCCACCCCTGGACTGGACAGTTTGATTGGCCCCATGTGGTTGGGCCTCTTTTCCAGGACCTGTGACTGTGACCAGGATCCTATTGGAACGTGGAGGCTGCTCCTGTACATGGCCGGCCAACCTGCTCCTGCCTTCTTTAGTTCTCCTACCTGTCTCCATACCCTGTTCTTAGACGCTGGCCTTGAAGCTGAGGGCTTGCTTGTACCATAGCTCTCTCCTCCACCATGTGGGACTCTGGACAGGTCTCTCCTGTCCTGTACTGTCTCCCAGGACCTGCCATAGGGTCTGAGGACCCTACAGCTATCCTGTGGGGTAGCTGGGGACATGAACTCAGGTTCTAAATCTTTCCAAGAAATAGATGGCACAGGTGGCTCCTCATCATTATAAGTAATATTAATTTCTAAAACATTTCTAATTATTTATTTATTTGATTATTGTCTCTCTTCCTATTAGAATAAGATCTCATACAAGCAAGAACCTTATTTGTTTTGTGCACTGTTGAAGTCTCAGGTCCTAGAACAATGCAAGTAGCAAGAATTCAATATATATATATGCATTTTGATGAGTTTCTTTAAGAACAGCAAACCCCCTGCCTGACCAGGCGGTGGCGTAGTGGACAGAGCATCACACTGGGATGTGGAGGACCTAGGTTCGAGACCCCAAGGTCGCCAGCTTGAGCTCAGACTCATCTGGCTTGAGCAAAAAACTTACCAGCTTGGACCCAAGGTCATTGGCTCGAGCAAGGGGTTACTCAGTCTGCTGAAGGCCCACGGTCAAGGCACATATGAGAGAGCAATCAATGAACAACTAAGGTGTCGCAACGAAAAACTGATGATTAATGCTTCTCATCTCTCTCCATTCCTGTCTGTCTATTTCTATCTATCCCTCTCTCTGTCCCTGTAAAAAAATAAAAATTAAAAAAAAAAAAAAAAAAAAAAGAATAGCAAACCCCTGATTTTAAACTTAGCATTTGCATTTAGCAGGGTCAAGTCATTCAGCCATAGCATGGGCATATGTATTACTAATGGAGTTGCTCCGCCTCTCCATGTCCTACTTTTAACCTCTTCCTTTGTGCCCCAAGATTCTGTCCTTGCCCCAGCATAGACAACCAAACACAAGCTACCCACTTATCAGAATAAGGGGTCACTTCAGAGTCTGAGACTGTGGTGACACATTTTTTATTTCTAAGATCAAAGGTACTGTTCAGATGTAAAACCAAAATGATTTGAAGGGGACACTATCTGGCATTACCAAATTATCTTTGATCTCCCTTCAACACTCTAAGCTAGGGTGTGGAGAGGACAGTTAGAGGAGAATCAGTGGAGATTACAAGGGCTGTCTTTGCATCCTTCCTTCTAGCTGGGTCTTGAAGGTAGAGCCAGATATAAAGATACATTATTTCTAAGATTGACCACTTCAGAGCAGAGGTGCATCATCTGGACCCCTGAGGACCTTGCCAGTGTTCCCGGGGCCACAGGGAACTTTTTTTTTTCAAGTAGAGCATTCAGTTAAACTTAGGGGTGGTAGGATCATGGAATAGAGATGAATTGAGGGTTTTAAAGAAAAATAATACAGGGTGACCGCACCAAAACTCACCTGGGAATGGAACACTCTGGAAGTTTTGGTCCAAGAAATGATGGAAAGAGAGAGGACTGGTAACCCACAGAATCTGGGACTTGAGGTTGGACTACTAGCGGTGCATGTGGCTGTGTAGACCGGAGCCCATGGCAGGACTCAGGCACTTCCCTGCAGGCAGTGAGGACATAGCCAATGATGGAGCAGTGGATGAGGCCACATCTCAGGACCAGATAAGAGAGGCTGCCTTTCCAAGGATGCTGGAGCCTGAGTGAGGCGAATCAAGAAGGAGAAGCAGATGCCGACGTGGCCATGGGAGTCAGGATTCGCCTCCCTCAACTCAGCTGCCATCTGGGGATCTGGGGAGAGAGGGAGGGGGCTGAGAGAGCTTTTAAATAATCTCAAGTTGACCCAGTTTTAAAACTGGAATTGAATATATTAAGTTGTGGCAAATCAGGTGGGAGGGGGCTCTAACATCACTTTTATAAGTTATACAACAGTATGGTTTACATTTTTGCCGTGACTGTAAAATTTATTCTTGCCGCAGAACATTCCAGGCCACAATTTTGTTTCTACAGAAGAGGAAACTGAGGCTCAAGGAAAAGGTGGTGCAAGGTGACACTGCTATGTGGGGGCATAGTCAGGAGGACACCCCAGAACTCCGGAGTCTTGTTCCAGGGTACCTAGCACCACAGGGGGCTCCTTTTTGTTATATCAAAGTCTTTTTTTTGTGTGACAGAACAGAGAGAGAGAGACAGAGAGAGAGGGATAGGGACAGACAGGAAGGGAGAGAGATGAGAAGCATCAATTCTTCGTTGCGGCTCCTTAGTCTCCTTGGTTGTTCATTGATTGCTTTCTCATATGTGCCTTGACTAGGGGGGCTACAGCTGAGTGAATGACTCCTTGCTTAAGCCAGTGACCTTGGGCTCAAGCCAGCAACCATGGGGTCATGTCTATGTCTATGATCTTACGCCCATGCCAGCGACCCAGCGCTCAAACTGGTGACCTCGGGGTTTTGAACCTGGGTCCTCCGCGTCCCAGTCCGACACTCTATCCACTGCACCACTGTCTGGTCAGGCTCTATCAAACTCTTGAAGAAAGTAGTGAGCCACAGCTTGTAGAAAATATAAGAAAATGTTTCCCTAACTTTTTTTTTCAAGTAGAGCATTCAGTTAAACTTAGAAGCCAAATTTTAAATGCTCTTGACTGTCTCATGATAGGACATACAACAAAATGAATGTCTTTGGTTAATAAATATCTTCTTCCTCCCTTCCTTCCTGCCTTTCTTACACCTCTTCTTTCTCTCTTCTTTCTCTCTTTCTCCTATTCTTGACACTTTTCTTAGCATAAGACTCCACGTGGCTGCTTGTCACAACTGTAAGACAAACTGGAAGAGCCAGCTGAGATGGAAGAGCGTTCTAGTTGGAGAAATGGCTTATTTTGACAAGGGCACTTAGGCAGCGGGAGACAGACTAAGGTGGTGGGGGGAGGCAGCCCAAATTTCCACCCCGGGTAAATATGCAGTTCTCCCGAGGCATAGCCTTCCACACTGCAAAAGACAGCAAAGGCAGAGAGTGACTCAGAAAGCTGGTGTCTGGCAGCACTAGGCAGGTGCTGATGACTCAGATCTGAGCCCGCACGACTAACTCCTACCCAGGGAGCCAGGTTCCAGCGTTCCTCCGAGGACTGGGCGAATTCCGACTCATCCATCAGATGTCTTCTTGTCTGTGCTCCATGAAAGAATGCATCCCACCCTCTTCTTCATCAAGCAAAAGTGATGAGGATCCCTGAGACTCCACAGTGTCTGTGGCCTGAGCTGATGTTCATTTCTAACACCATCCGTCTACAGGCAGCAACTTGAACTTAGAAAGTGGAAGTTGAAACTCCTACCTGGCCTGATGTCTGCTCATGCAGTTCTGATGGGGTGGTGGGGGTGGGGTGGGGGTTTGAAGGGCAGAAAAGAACCCAGGAGAGACTGCAGGGTAGCACATGAGAGTGTGACATTGGCTTCTGCAGAGCTGCATTCAAGTTCCGGCCCTGTCTCCTGTTAGCTCTGTGACATTGGACAAGTTACTTAGCATCTCTGAGACTAATTTCTCATTGTCTTTAACATAGATTTTTTGTAAGAATGAGATTGATTAATAAATAGAAAAGGGCACTTAACTGATATAAAATAAGCATGCAAAGATGGTAGCTGGTATCAGCTCTGAGCAATACCTCTCCCTACTCCCAGGGGCTACCCAGGTGGGGTTTCTAAACCAGAGTGTATACCTTTCATTATGGACTACCTCGTCCACCTGCTATACTGTATGGTCGTCATGGCTGCGTGCTTACAGCTTCAACTGCGGAGCATATAAGTCATTAAATCAACAAGGCAATTGTCCTGTGGATGATTTCTTAAAGTTTTATTGCTGATTATCTCACTTGAAGGGATTGAGGTTGCCTGGGAATTATAAAGAGAGGGTGTGTGGTGTCAACCTGTGTTTAGGGAATTACATTTGGGAGATTAATATGTTTATTTCTCCATGAAAAAGGAGAAATAATGCAATACTATCTTTTGGTTCAAGATACACAATAAATCAAAGACAATTGTGGAATGATCAAGACTTAGGCAGAGAAAGGCTTGATTTATGGTGCTGGCTAAACTGGATCTCCCTAGATGTTGGTAGTAGAACTAATATTCATTAAACCTCGCTCCTAGGTCTTTGGTGGAAACAGGCCAATAGGAGCTCAGACTCTGTATGTATGAGGTCACAGAGTTGAGATAGAGAGATGAGAACAGAGGAAGGCTAAGCCTCTGTCAAGGGTGGGGCTAGTGACTCTTGGGGTGCTTGGTGGTCCGTTAAGACTTGACTTTAATGATTTCCTCTGAAAGAACAAGTCAAATGGACAAAACTGGGGACCCAGCAGCATCCACAATTGGTGCACAAGGGATCTCCGAGATCACACCTGTCATGCCGCCTCATGCGGAGGGGATGTGTAGCTGCTGAGAGAGGACCCTGCCCTGCGGCTGGGGTGTGAGGTTAGAAGGATGTCAAGTGGTGTGTCACGGCTTCTGCTTTTGTTTTTTCTCCATAAAATAAGCACCTTTTCTGGTTTTTAAGGGACTAGTGTTAAGGAAGTACAAGTTAAACAGTTGTTGAGCATAAATTTTGATAAGTGGTTGTCCCTGTTCTATTTTTTGCTGGAAAATCTAGGAGCCATTCAGTAATGTTTCAAAAGAGGCTTTCTGATCATCCAATCTTTCCGCAGAAATACCAGCCACGGGTAGAAATTTGGCTCAGATGGGCTCTGGATCTCTTTGAAGTATTAGCTGTTATGATTCTAAATAGAGAAATTGCCCAATAGTTGGTGATTCAGGCTCTAAAATCACCCACGACTGAAACACACAGATGATTTTGTTGAAAATGTGGGACAAATTCTCCACTTTACTTTGGGTTGACAAGATTTAAATATCTGACCATTATTTTAAATGTAATTCCTTAAAGCCAAGTGCAACAATAAAAAACAATTTAAGGTGTTTTTTTGTTTTGTTTTGTTTTGTTTTTGCCGCCTCCAGCTTTAGCTAATTGTGTAACACTGAAAAGTTATTTCTCTGTCATTCTCCTAGCGATGGACTATTGCTTCTGGTGTATTCCCTTGGTAAGGAGGTACATTGTAAGGACTTCTAGTTAGCTCCTTCTACTCTAATGGCTCTTACTTATGGATGAGAGAGAGAATGTGGGGATTCTGAGTGTGACAAGTATTTCTATTCCAAATAGATATCCAAGAACTGAGATAATACCACAGGTGAGTCCATATACCTACTCGTCTTCTGTGAGTCAGGCTTGAGCTAAGACGTCATCTGCTTCGTGACCACTATCAGCCCCTACTTTGGTGGGCACAGTTATAGTGGTGATTGTTATAACAAACACGTCAGATACTACCAATATAGGTTTTTAAAAAAAAATTAAAATAGCCTTTATTTTATTATTCTTTAGAGGAGGTTTAGGTTCATAGCAAAACTGAGTGGAAAATAGAGATATCTCATATACCCCCTGTCCCATCCAGGCATAGCCTTCTTATAATCAACATCCCCTACCAGAGTGGTACATTTGTTATAATTGATGAACCTAAATTAACACATTACTGTAACCCTTAGTGTACATTAGGGTTCACTGCTGGTGTTGTAGATTCAGTAGGTTTTGACGTGTTTCCATCCAGAGTAGTGTCACTGCCCTCAAACTCCTCTGCACCCTGCCTGTTCACCTCTCCCAGTAACCCCTGGCAAACACTAAAGTTTTTACTGTTTCCACAGTTTTGTCTTTTCCAGGATGTCACAGAGTTGGAATAATGCAGCATCTAGCCTTTCAAATTGGTTCCTCTCACTTAGTAATATGCTTTGAAGTTTCCTTCATATTTTTTCATATCTTGATAACTCATTTCTTTTTAGCACTGAATAGTGTTCCATGATCTGGTTGTGCCAGAGTTTGTCCATTTAGCTACTGAACGACAGCTTGGCTGCTTCCTAGTTTTGGCAAATATGAAAAGAACTGCTATAAACATTATGTGCAGGTTTGTGGACATAAGTTTCCAGCTCCTCTGAGTGCAAAGCATGGAGCATGACTGCCAGATCGTATGGTACAAGTAGGCTTTCTTAGGTAAGAAACTGACAAACTGTCTTCCAAAAGGGCTGTCACCAAAATAGTTTTTTAGTTTATGGATGAGGAGAAGGGTTCATGCAAGTTAATCAACCATCCCAAGCTGGACAGTTCGTGGGGATTCCCACCCTACATCTTTCTGCAACCTCCTTATGCAGTGCTCAGCCTAAGCAGGAGCGTGGAGGCAGTCCGAAGGATGTGACCTGAGGATACTGGGCTGCGAACACGCGGGACCCTGGCTTTTTGGCCACAGCAATATGAACTCTTACTTTCTCCCACAAACCTGCTCCACTCCTAGCTTTCCTTGTCTCAGCTGAGGACGACGACTCTATCTTTCTAGTTGCTCAGGCTAAAAACCCTGGAGTCAGCTTTAACTTCCTTTCTTCACTCATCCCTATATGCATCTTTCAAAAATCTCAAGGACTCGATCTTCAGAATATATCCAGAATCTGAACACACCTTCACTACTGCCTGTAATAATTCCAGCAACTATTAGTGTTAATTTTAACTATCACTGTGTTTGTTTTGAGGGACTGAAGAGAGCTGTCTTCCACTTTTGATTTTATACATCTCAGGTTTGAAAGAATTTTTGCACAGATTAGCTTTTGGCTCCATACATTTAAAACCCTTTTTTTCCTTCATAACCCACATATTTGGTAGGCCAGGTGCTCTAGGGCACCCTCATATCAGGAAACTACCCCCAGTGCAACTTCCTGCCAGGATATCCAGTAAATGGGTACAGTGGGTGTCAGTATTCTCAGAAGCCATTTCCACACGGATGTCAGTAAACGATCATGAACCACATACATATATCCTGTAAACCATCAAAATGTACCCCTAACTCAAATTTCACTTGTCTGAGTTCTCAAAATGCTCCTTATCTGTCCAACATGAGGGAAGGTATGAGGAGGGGAAGTTGGGATGCAAAGAAACAGGACTCAACCAATAGTGATTCAAATATCTTGTTTTTAAAATTTTGCAAAACCACATGACCATTTTTCTTCAAGCCTTTGGAAGGGGCCATTGGAAATGAAGCATCTCAAAGATTACTTTTCATTAGCTTCGTGGTAAGTCAGCTTCTGGGTTATTTTAATTTGCAACCTGCCCCCTTCCCCAGAGCTCCTTATTTCTCTTACATACCTTTTCTTATTTCCTATAGGTAGTGTATAATTTACTATGTCTCCTCCTGCTAGGATGTAAGCTTTCTGAGGGCAAGGATCTTTCCTTGTTTTGTTCACTGATGTTTCTCAGGTGCCTAGAACAGGGCCAGGTGCATAATAGATGCTCCAAAAAGATTTGTACATAAATGAATGACATAAATAATGCAAAATGAGTAAATGAATGAACTAAAATAATCTAGAGTCAGGATTGTAGTAATCTATGATTTACAAATTTTAAAATTTGAATTTTATTCTAGACTCTGCCACTTAACCTGGGCCATGTCACTTAATTTTTCTGGGTCTCTGTTTCCTCGTGTATGAAATTAATTGGTGATTTATTCAATCAGTTAATATCCGGTGCGACACGGCTATGATCAAGAGGCTACATCTTTGTATCCTCCTGCTCCCTTACATTCAAATCCTACTACCCTTGCAGAGCACAGAATCCAGAGGCTACATAAGTCCCGCCTCGCTCAAGCTCCGCCCACCCACCATGCCCATGTTTAGGCTCCTCCTTAATTAAGCACAGCCCGCCCCAGTATAGAAGCCCCGCCTTCCTTGTGCAGTCATCCAATGGCCAAGATACACGGCTAGGTAAATACGAGGAATCTTTAGGTGTCCTCTTGGCGCCTGACCAGAGTCTTGGGGAATTCTGTTCCTCTTGAGTAGTCACTTCCCCGAGTTACCCCTGAGAAATACAGGATCACCCGCTCCCCCAGGATCCCTTGGAAGGGTCGGACAAGCTCCTGAGTCCCGTCGCTGCCCTCCCCAGGAGCCCTGGGCCTTCACTGGACGAGGCTCTAGCCCCGCGGAATTCTGGGAGTCGTAGTTTTCTTCCTCAAGATTTCATCCAGATTCACTGGTGGCTAAGGCTCGCGAGACTGCGATTCCCAGATGCCTGAGCGAATCGCTGGTCACGTGCCCGGCAAGGATGCGGGGCTGGTGGGCGGGGGCCCGTCCGGTGTTCCGCAGCTGTCAGTGACTCCACGAGCTCGCGGGTCCCCCTTGGCCCCGAGACCTCGGAATGGTGCGTGGGGGCGCTGTGGGGACGCGTCTCCCCACGTCCGGCTTGGACATCTTCGGGGACTTGAGAAAGATGAACAAGCGCCAGGTAACGGTGGCCCGCGTAGGGGGCGCGCCGGGGGGCCGGTACCAGGACCGAGACCCCGGCTGGCTGTGATCAGGGGGAGTCAGGGCATTCGGGGTGGGGCTCCGGCATAGACAGCGCCACGCGACTCCCGCACCACGTTCTCATAGGCCCTGGGTTCGAGTCCGCACCGACCCACGTGTGGGCACTTGTGTGTGTTCTCTTGCACTGACAGGAGTCCAATTAGGGGAGGGTAGCTGGGAGAGGAAAGAGAACGGAAATCCAGTCCTCTGGATGTCAGACGTGGTTGAGAAAGCGAGGAGAGTTGACTTGGTTGTGACAGCTGTCTGCACGTATTTAAAGGGCTACCCGGCAGAAGGGGGAACAGGTTTCCTGGCGGGGCTCCTGAGGCCTGACGCCCAGAGGAGTGCAGCCCGCGGATGGAAGGGGCAGAAAGGCACGCGGAAGGAGAGGCTTTCTAACAGGGGAGCTGCACAGTGGTGCCTCCCCGAGCAGCAGCTGCCCATCCTGGAAAGTGGTGTCTGCCCATGCTACGGGACTAAACAAAGTCCCTTGTTCCCGGAGGGCTCAGTGGTGGCTAGTGTTCATCATCGTGGACTGAATCAGTGCTCCAGAAGAGAGCCTGTAACTTCTTTATTTTATTTTTAAAAATTGAAGTACAACTGACAGTATCATCTTAGTGTTGGGTACCTCTAACTTCTTTCTCAGAATTTGCCATCTGGCTGCATCTTGAATGTAGGAGGCAGTCAGTGTGGTGTCTTTCGCAGCTGGGGCTGATTCCTCATTATTCTGTGACCTCAGAGGAAAAATTCCTTCTCGCCCTCTCCTTAGTCAGCTCTTGGTCTAGCTCACTCTCTTTGGGTCTTTCTTTTCAGTATAAAGCAAAAGGAGTAGGGACTAGAAAGGAAGTTCTTTCCTCCAGGAAAAATGAGGTTTTTTAAGCTTCTGGATAGAGAATCTAGAGGACCTGTAGAGCACAAACACTGTGATGGATATTAATTAGTGCTAATGCTTCTATTGATACTAATAATAAAGTGTGCTAAGAAAAATGCAACTTTTCTAGTAGGACTTGTTATTGTCTTTGGAAATGGTATTAATTCTCATGATTTTGATGGCATCCTATTTCATTTGCCCTATTGTATTGAGGAGTGAGGTAGTGCCCATGGCAGGCATAGCTTAACCCTTTAGGCATATGATTTGTTTGTTTGTTTTTACCCATGTAGAATTCCAGACTAGTGCAGTAACATGGGAGAGCTTGGTGACTTGAATTTCATGAACTGTGTTTAGGAAAATCGGGTTGTTTCTAGGTGTGCATAGCTGATGAGCTCCTAGGAGTGTCTGTGACTCAGATGAGTTGTGGCAGCAATTATCACTAGCTTGAAAAACAGACAGCTAATGTCCTGGGCATTGATACTGTCCCCAAGAAAATCCTCCAGGAAACAGCTTTATTTAAACATCTAGACTTAATTGGCCGGGTTTTAAAAGTATCTCTAAAATTGGTACCATGATTGATGGTCATAAGCGCAGATTCTCAGAGAAGGCCTTAAATGTATCAATTCCTAAGCCATTTTGAAAGCTCTGTATATTTGCACTCTCCATGATAAGGCCTATTCCTAGCTGTTGCATTGCCTATGTTTTGCTAGTCTTCTAACCTAATTAATATTCGGGAGCTCAAATTGGCTGCCTCATGGTATTTTTTTGTTTTTTAAGCTTTGTCTTTTTGCCTGTTTCTTTTTCTCTTTCCCTCCAAAATAGTGTGCTGTGACACCTTGTCAGCCAGGCATGCTCTACCAATCCTAGAAGTGAGTGAGACCTGCTCTCTCTGCTGCCCCTGCTTGCTCTTAATTAAGGCAAGAGCCACATTGCAAAAACAAGGACTCTTTGTTTCTTCAGTGAGGAAGAGAGGAAGAAATACAGCTATTGGCATTTCTGCTGCTCTGTCAACCAGAATGTCTGGTCTCAAATGTTTGTTGAAAACCCTCAGACATTGTTTATTTCATCTATGGTTGACAAAGACTGAGTGTGGGCTTGCTTCTAAACTCTTCTGGGTTATTAAGTGCCAAGCATGCAAAGTTGGTAGGCAAAGATGAACAGCAAAGGCACCTTCTTATGCAAGTCAGCTTGTCAGTAGTTCAATCAAAATTATGTTCCTGGGTTCCAGGATTCCGACCCCAGGCTCCAATTAGCAGGTCCCCTAGAGACAGGCTGTTGGAAGTGTGGTCTGTGCTTTTGCAGTTAGCCTGAATGTTAGGTTTTTGTATAATTGCCCATTTCTTTAGCAAATAGATATCTTAAAGGAAGTTTTTTTTAAAAGTTGATTTTACTTCCCCTCAATGAATATTTCTAGCATAGGAAATCATAGTGGAAAAATACATACTTAGTATCCAGTCTTTATTAAGTAAACTTAGCAAAGTTTTATAATGTGCTCTTTTCAGGGGTGGAGCCTGATGGTTTGAAAACCTCTCTGAAAATGACAGTCTCTGTTTAAAACCACAGTTTGGAACTTTTCTAATCAGATCTGCAACTTCATAACGAAACAAAGCTTATTTATCAAATCCTTCAAGTCACACAGAGCTGGTGGAGAAGTTTTTGAGTGAACCACAGTGAAGAACAGCTTCAGACTGATGTGTCTAGATCGAGTTTACTTTAAAAGCAGCGCTTTGCCCAGTAGTTTAACAGTATCCGCTTAGGACCCCAGTTTCCTCTTTTGCTCTCCTGGGAACTTAATGATAGTTTCATAATTTGCTCTTGACACAATAGCCAGAGCGTTTTTAAAGACGGTGTGCAACTTTAATTTTGAATTACATTTATTTTCCTGTTTTCATTTATTACATCAAAATATCTTCAGTTATTTTAATTCACTTTTTATATCTCCTCCTTCAGTCATATCCTTCCTAATCACCTCGAATTGCATCATTCCACATAGGTGTAATGTTAGCAGGAGACAGGTTTGAGCTCTGCATCGCATCGAATGCGTGTCCATGCTGTGTCATACTTTTCAAAATGATTATTTCAATACCGTATAATATCCGCTCAAATTGCACTTCCTTTAAACACCCCCTCCCACCTCATTGTGGAATTAATCCATGCTCATGATAGGAATTAAAAAAAAATAGAGAATAGTTGAAAGAAGAAACTCTAATTGTTCATAATTGCACTGCGCCAAGATAGCCCTATTAGCATCTTGGGGCATCTGCATGTGTGCGTTTTCTAAACTGTTTTATAGTTTGTGGCGATCCCACTACAGCCTACATTTTTCACTTAACATATCTGAAGTACTATTGGTCTTGTCGTTAAAAGTTGCTGTGCGTTGATTTAAGTAGTGCAGTCACCTGCAGTTATTTACTCATCATTTCTCTGTTGTTGCTCATTTATTTCCTTTTCCCTGTTGTGAGAAATAAGCTTGCGACAAATACCTTGGGCCATAGTCCCCTATCTGCCCTCCTCTTAGACTGAATTCAGAGAACTAGAAGTACTGGGCCAAGAGTAACTTCTTGATACTCGATTGCCTTCTGAATGGTTAGGTCAACCTGCATCCCTGCCACCTTTGCCAAGAACTGAGTCTTAGCATGAAAAAGGGGGCAGGGCAGGAGGGTAGAGGCAGGATTTGGTTTGAACCCTTTAAATGTTTATTCACCACTTGTATTTCTTCTCTGGTAAATTAATAGTTTTAAGCTTTTATTTATTTATTTATTTTGCTCCAAGATAAGAAACCAGGAAAGGAAACCAGATCAACCAACAAGTAGAAGCTAGAACACAGATGAAAGAATGGTAACTGACAGCCAGAAAAAGCCAGGATGCTAAGTCAGCAGTGGGAGAGACTGAGGACTAACGTCAGAGTTTACACCACAGAGGGCTCACACATTGGCAGTACCTATGTCTTTGGAACTGGGGGTGAAGGGAGTGGAGCTGAAATCAGTTCAGTGGGTGAAAAGGCTGAGAAACAGGTCCCTAGGCGGCCTCCCCACTCTGCTCAGAGGACTTTCTCCCCCGGGTGTGGGTGTGGGGGTTTATTTCTTGGAAGTACCAGAGTAGGGCTGCCAGACCTCGCGAGGGTGTGCAGACGGCTGTGAGGGGCTGCATGCTCCTGGTGGAGAGCCACAGTGAAGGGAGGGGTGGGGAAAGAACCCGAGCCCAGCTGTGCAGGTGAGCACGTGGGTGGGCACATGTGGCCAAGTAGAGGGGGTTAGGGACCCAGGGATGGAGCAGGTATGTTGCTGAGAGTAGGTGGCTCAGGTGGAGGGAGAAGGTCGTTGGATTAGGAGATTAGGAGGCCTGGGAATCCCGAGGCCAGACAGTTGGGTGGGCGTCCACATGGCTCTTCAGATTGCCCTGGGCAGCCGCAGGCATTGTGAAGAGAAAGTTTGAGGCCAGTACCCCGGCTGGTACTGGAGTGAGGAGCTGTCCAGAGGACAGTAAGCGCAGATGCCCTAAGGGGCTTGCATTTCTGGCAGTACTAGCCACAGTGGCTTTTGTTCCTGTAGACTCTTGGAGGATGGTGACATCTGGGTCAACAATGCATCCACAGCTCCATGGTTTCGCGACAGGGGCACATGTTGTACTTCCCCATAGTCCCCAGGGGTGGGTGGCATGGCAGGCATTTGTCAGCAAGGAAGAGCCTGATGCTAAAGCATATGAGGACAAGGACAAGTCCTGTGGGTCGTAACTCATAGGTCTAAGGTGGAGCGAGGTCAGTTTAGGATTATATATTGATTTACGTGACTTTCCATTCATGGAACATCTAAGCATCCATGTATTTAAAGTTTTTTGTTGAGTTTTCAAGCATGCTTTCTGATAAAGAAGAGCCTCATTGCTAGGTCCTGCAGTGCGGGGCTCCAATGCCTCGTTTGGGGGCTCCTTGCCCGGGCTGCAGAGTGGTTCTGGGTGGCCCCCAATCGCGTGCCTGGTGCGTGGGTCAGCTCTGTGCTCTGCTAGTGCCAAGTCCCAGGCACGGGGCCTGAGTGGCAGGACCCTGCCAGGTCAAAGGAAACCCCAGAGAAGGAAGCTGAGTCTTAGGGAGACCTTAGCAGAGCAGGTTCCCGGCCTGCTCTGGCTTCTCTCCCTTTTCTCTCACTGAGGGAGAGACGGGCATGGAAGGCTCATCCCAAGGACCAAAGTGGCAATGCTACCCAGTTTTGTGGTTTGTGTGACTAAGGCTCATGTCATCGCAGCTTTGCATTTTTTATCTTAAAGTTAGGCTTAGTGCCCGCCCCGCCGTTGCTTTTCACTTCTGGCCTGGCCTTTTCGTTCCAGCTCTATTACCAGGTCCTGAACTTCGCCATGATCGTGTCTTCGGCGCTGATGATCTGGAAGGGCCTGATCGTCCTCACCGGCAGCGAGAGCCCAATCGTGGTGGTGCTGAGGTGGGTCCGCGGGCTGCCACTGCCTGGTGTCTCCTCTGGGGGTTTCCTGCTCAGCCACCAGGACTTAGTGCTGGAAGTGCATGAGTCTTCTTTATTGCTCTCTGTTTGAGAATAGTTTACCTTTTCTGGCTTTTGTTGAAAATCTCCTGTTTTCCAATCGCCATTTTAGAGCTGTTGTCCTGTTGATGTGAATGCTCCCATGCAAACATTGTGCTTTTGTATCTTAGGGTTCTCACCCCCCTCAATGACAGTTTAACAAACTGCTGTTAATCCACTGTTTGTGTGCAAACCGGTCTTTAAACAGAGGCCATCTGAAGTGGGTACTTGGTTTTCCTTGTGCCAGATAAACTGGTGGGCAGCCCAGTGCCTAGCTCGGTGGCTGGGATATTCTTGAGCGGCTTCTGCAGTACTGTTATAGGGGCTGCTCTCATCCCAGGCTACGACCCTCATAGAGCACAGCATATTTATTTTAGAAGGGTTCACACTTTAGTTAAGTCATCCATAAAATCATCCAAGGGGGGAAATTAACAATATGAAAATGAATACCCAAGTTTGGGAGCCCTCGGGTGGGGTGTGTCTGGACTAGACGCTGTTTGTGCGATGTGTCCGAGATCACTGAGCCTGTTGTCCAGGCATGGCAGGTCACAGCTGTGACTTGGGCAGAGTCTAGAGGTATGTTAGGAGGGAACAGGGGCCCCTTAACCTTGCTTCCATTTTGATAACTGTACTTTACGTGTCATGTTAGAATTCCTGGTAAGATTTCATTGAAAGGATGGATTTTATGGCTTTTTAAAGAAAGAAGAAATTAAAACCCTCATATTTTATTTATTTAAATTGAATTTATTGGGATGACATTGCTTAATAAAATTATGTAGGTTTCAGGGGTACAATTCTGTAATACATCATCTGTGCATTGTATTGTGTGGTCACCACTCCAAGTCAAGTCTCCTCTGTCACCATTTATCTGCCTGTACACTCTTGTACCTCTCTCCACCCCATTTTCCTCTGGTCATTACTATATTGTTGTCTGCCTATGGGGTTTTCTTTTTTTCCTTAATCTCTACTTTTTTTTTGTACTTTTTTTGGAGAGAGAAGCAGGGAGGCAGAGAGATAGACACCTGCATGCACCCGACCAGGATCCATCCGGCATGCCCACTAGGAGGCGATGCTCTGCTCATCTGGGGCGTTGCTCCATTGCAACTGGAGCCATTCTAGTGCCTGAGGCGGAGGCCATGGAGCTGTCCTCAGTGTCTGGGCAAACTTTGCTCCAATGGAGCCTTGGCTGTGGGAGGGGAAGAGAGAGAGATAAAGGAGAGAGAGAAGGGTGGAGAAGCAGGTGGGCGCTTCTCCTCTCTGTCCTGGCCGGGAATCGAACCTGGGACTTCCACATGCCAGGGCAACGCTGTACCCCTGAGCCAGCTGGCCAGGGCCTCCACTTTTTTTTTCTTTAATTGAATTTTAGCGAGAGAGGAAGGAAGAGAGTGTCAGACACAGAAAGAAAAACATTGATTTGTTGTTCCACTTATTCATGCTGTCATTGGTTCATTATTGTATGTGCTCTGGGCTGTGTTAGAATCCACAACTTCAGCATGTCGGGACAATGCTCTAACCAACTGAGCCACCCAGCCAGGGCCTCTTCACATTTTTCCCCCTCTCCCCCAAACTCCCCTATAAGAGCTGTCAGTCTGTTCTCCATATCTATGAGTCTGTTTCTATTTTGTTGGTTTATTTTATTCATTAGATTGCAAATTTAAGTGAACTCATTTGGTACTTGCTTTGACTAAAAGCCTCAGATTTAGAGGGGCCCTCTCACTTAACAGATGGGAACCCAAGGCCCAGAGAGGTCGGGTCACTTGCATCTCAGTCATTTTTGGCAGAGCCAAGACTAGATTCGAGATGCTCTGGCCCTTCTTTTTTTAAAAAAATATTTATTTTATTTTATTCATTTTAGAGAGGAGACAGAGAGTGAGAGAGAGAGAGAAAGAGAGAAAGGGGGAGGAGCTGGAAGCATCAACTTCCATATGTGCCTTGACCAGACCAGTGCAGGGTTTTGAACTGGCGACCTCAGTGTTCCCAGGTCAACGCTTTATCCACTGAGCCACTACAGGTCAGGCCACTCTGGGCCTTCTTAAATCACACAACCACACACTTGAATGCAGAAATTGTGAAATGGCTGTACGTAGGGACTTTTAAAAAAGCATCCCTTACAATTCTAAAGCAATGTGGTTTGTGAACTAACTACTGACATCATGAGAGGCCTGTGACCTTGGGGAACACTGACCTTGGGGGAATGCCTGGCCCCTGAGGAAAGCACGTGTGAGTTGATGTTAATGAGGCATTTCAAAGACCTGCTTTCTTTCCTTCTGGGACACGATAATGACACGGAGACTGCAGAGTGCTAGCCCTGCCTCTGAGACCAGTCCTTTGAGACCGTCTGGCGGCCCTTTCTCTAGATGCAGCTATTAATTGTTGTGGCAGACGGAGGTGGCTTTCTAAAAACATCTCCCCGCGTTGTGTCTTCAGGAATTCTGTTGAAACAGGGAAGATGAAGCAGTAGATGAAGAAATTATCTTAAGCATTTTAGTTATCATTCTTTAATATATGCTGCTGAAGCGAGCATAGTCATTATTCTTTAAAAGAAGACAAAACCCTGAAGCTGTTATGTTTTATTTTCAGAAGAGAAAATAAACTTCAATGCTGGGGCACAAAAACAACCCATATCTGTTTGTACTAAATGATTTTTTTCTCTTACCCCTTAGTCATTTATATTTCTAGTCCTTTCTACCTTTTTTTGGATCTTTTTGATTGCTAGATCTATTACCACAGTCAGTGTCACTTAAAAATGAACCCATTAGCAGGTACTTAGTGACAGGCCAGTCTCCAGTCTTTGCTGCATTCAGTATAAAGGTGTGCTGGGAGGGAGGGGGACCAGCTTCATGAGATGCTTTCATTGTGAACCCATGCTTTCCTTTAAAGCTCCTGATTTCTTCACCAATGTGGTTCATTCTCTCCCTTCTAGCTCTCAACAAACTCACTCCTCATTGGTTGCACAACCCCTGTATAGCCATATGTCTAGGTCTCATTCATTTTCTCACGCATTAAACAAAGCATGAGCACATATACAATGAATTCTATTTTGATAATTCCAGCTTCCATTAGATTACAATTGATTTTGAAGCCAGCAAAGATGTTTGGCATGGGTTTAAACTGGTATTGTGGGATCATTTATTGACTTCCAAAAACATTGGTGAGAATTGGGCATTCTATAGAATATGGTCAAAGGGATGCTGCAGGAGTCAAAAGACTTGGATTTGAATTTGTCCCAACTCTCAGCTTGGCTGGCAAAAGCTCATCCTCCTGAGTGCATTCACCTGTTTGTCTCTCATTCCTTGAGCAAGTACATCATGTCCTAGGTGCTGGGGATGCATCATAAAATGGAAGAATTCCTCTTGACTATTAACCAGCTTGCAGCCTGCAGTTCTGAATGAAAATAGCAATGCTTTTGTAGATACGGACTCTAAAGGCTAAATCGGCAGCTTTTATGTCAAGGGGTCCACATTATTCTTGTTCTTTTTCCACCTAACACAGAAGGGCCTGCTCGTGCCTTTCTCAGACTTAAATCTAAGAAGAAATCGACCCCTTTCTCACTTAATGGTAACACATTGTGCAGTCAGAAGGAAACATGGTGGCTTGTTTTATAGTTTGTAGATCCAGTGGGCCTATTGTTCATAGACCTTTTATACATCATAGACCTATTGATGAAAATGGAAACTCTAACTCATGTGTTAATTATTATATTTACTATGAATTGTAATGCTCACCTTGTGACCCTATGGTAATTTGGATGTGTCTTTGTGTCTCTTTCTAGTGGCAGTATGGAGCCAGCCTTTCACAGGGGCGACCTTCTGTTCCTCACTAATTTCCGGGAAGACCCTATTAGAGCCGGTGAAATCGTTGTGTTTAAGGTCGAAGGACGAGACATTCCAATAGTTCACAGAGTCATCAAAGTTCATGAAAAGTAAAGAGATTTTACTTCTGTTTTGGTGTTTGTAAATTTTTTGGTAGATTGTTTTAATTGTTGATTAGAAAAGTACAGAAGCCCTGGATTATGTGCCTAGTTCTGGCACTGGTTAGTGGGGTAACTTTGGACCTGCTACTTAACTGAGTCTGTGAGATGGGAATGATAATACTTTACCCACTGAAATTATGAGAATTAAATGAACTTGAAAATAGTGAGGTGGAATGTACTATGATATAATATTATTTGAAGGGATCCCAAAGAAAATCTAATCCCATTAAAATTGAGGATTATTTTGATATGACAATTATTTTCTGAAATACAGAAAGGTACCTGTTTATTTATGTCACTTTGGACCCAGTGGCATTCTCAACAGTAGTACTAGCCTTGGATGGATGAAAATTCCTTTTCCCAACTCATCCCATGATGGGGTCCTTGTATATTCTGCATTAATTCTATCCCACCCACAGATGGCCTTACCTTGCCTTTAAACTCCTGTGATGACTTGTGAAGACACTCTTTGAGAACCTGATACAATTACTTCTAGCTCAAATACATTAAGTTCCCATGAGATACTACAGTGGTGTGGTTAGTGGAAATGTTACATTTTATATACGTGGTTATTCACTTACCCTTATGCAGGCCTAGTGTAGCATTTATACTTGCACAAGTTATGGAATTTAGTTTGTACATTTGTGTTTTTAATAGTGCATTACTCATCTTGCGTGTATGTACTCCATAACTATTTGTACATTTCTGGTCTGTAGCGTCCCGTTCCATTCTCTGCTTCCAGGTTCCCCAAAGAGGTTCACACTTAGAAATAGTCACTTCCTTTTACTCTAAACGTGAGAATGACTCTGTTTCAATTTGTTAATACACTAATATTACTTGATGTCTACTTGTTAACTTACTGATGAAGAAATAAGCTGTCATAATGTGACAGTGCTCTCACCTGATTTAGAAATAATTTCTGAAGAGGAGTGGCTGTTCAGAGTGGAGAAAATAATGACTTGCTATAATTTGCATGACTTATGAGACCACCCAGATTTTTACCCTCTCGGTTACCTGTATAACTGTGCCTGCAAATCAGCTTAGTCCTTTTGGCATGGTTTCAAATCTTTGTAGACTTTTAAGCTTTTATCAGATTATTATAGTGCAGTTTTTTCATTTGTCTATTGAAAGAAGATGTTCTTTAATAGCTTCGTAATGCTGTAATGTTGTTTTTCTGGTGTCAAGGCTCCGTAAGCATCAGTTTAGAATGTTTAAGATGGATCCCTCGTGTCTCTTTAACATGCTGGTTTCATGCCGCTTGGGATTGTTGTTTCTCTACAAACTGGCTCACACCAACTACCTCCTGGTGAAGGAAAAATGCATTAACACAGTCTGCATTGAGTGAGGCAAAGTAAGCTGGGGGGAGATCAAAGAACACTTGCATTTGACTTACCTTGTGCTCAAATGTGTGATCTGAGATCAAGTTCATGTTTCGAGTGCAGAGGAATATAACCCATGTTAACAAGTTGGACTAAAAAGGAGTGAAAACTGTTGCTGGAAGCTAATGGCTGTCTTACCACTGCCCTTGTGCTTTGCTGTGCTTTTTGGTTGTCAGGGTAACTTGAGTGTTTTAGAATTTAAGTCTATAAAATTGTCATTAGACTTGTGCTTTAGTTGAATTATTATCTGAAAGCGATCATCTTAGACCAGGAAAGATCAGATTATCTTAGACTGCTTTTCTAAATGCCCATCCCTGGTTATAAAGTGTTAGATAAACTAATCTTTTCCTCAGTGTGCTGTGCTGAAAATAATTTTTGAAAAGACATTCTTTTGCTTTCCAGGGATAATGGAGATATCAAATTTCTGACCAAAGGAGATAATAATGAAGTTGACGACAGAGGCTTGTACAAAGAAGGCCAGAACTGGCTGGAGAAGAAGGATGTGGTGGGAAGAGCCAGAGGGTGAGGACTCGTTTCTAAGTTCCATAGAAGATTTGGAAACCAGAAATGTACTTAGAAACAAAGAAAGTGAGATAATAGAATCATTGATTATAAAGAGTATCTGTCAGGATAGCGATGAGTAGTTCTAGTTTATATCGTGACAACTCAGTAAAACTCGGAACTGACCAAGGACCTAAAATCTAAAGCTGAATGCAAGTATATTATCTGTGGCATGCGTTTGAGTCTATCTTTGAAATAAATCCTCACCTGGAGATTAGTTATTTGCAGGTCTTAAACAACAATGACAAGAAATCCTCTCAGAGATAACCATTGTTTAACACTTTGGTGAATATTCTAGATATTTCCTGTACCTATGCAGATGTGTAGGCACATGAAATAGATAACTTTACATAGAAGAATTTTATTTTTTACCCAACAGGAAGTTGGAAATAGCTTTCAGTGTCAAAGCTACATCTGTATCTTTTTAAATGGCTATGTGCTGTTCCCCTGAGAATCGTGACTTATTTAACTAATCCTCTTGTGGTTGATATTGAAATGATTTCCTGTTTTTCACTATTAAAAACAGTTTTGTGATAAGTCTTTTAATATTTATCTTTGTATCATTGTTCCAGCAATGAGTTCTGCTTCTGACTGATAGCAGAGAGTATATCCTTTTATTGGAGAACCAAATAGAGGCAACCCTTCCTCTCTTTTGTTGACCCTTTTATGTTTAACCCTTGTTAGAAATGCCTTTTTAAAAATCATTTCTAAATCCCTCCAGCTGGGTAAGGCTGGAGGACACTGGTTATTCATCAGACTGTAGCTGAAGGCCTCTTTCAACCCCTTTTTCTCTCTCTGCTCACCTTTTAACCATTTTCACTCTATAGAACTTCCTCTTGGATATGTGCAGGGAGATGAGAGGCTTTCAGCTGGTCATCAGTTCTGTATTTTTAGAAACTCTGGTGAAGGCTTTGTCTAAGTGGGAGGTTGAAGCCACTAATTTAAAGAAGACAGGGTGGGGGGTGGCGCTAAGGCCGTGTTACCTTATTTCCCGTTAGTGACGTTAATTTTGTCAGCCTGAATACCCATCTGCTAACCTGTGCTCTGACCCTTCTCTGTCTGGGATCATAATCGTGTATGGGTATAAGTTCTGAGATTCTCACTTATTTGTATTCACTGCCTAGTATACTTTCAGATATTTGTTACATCTGAAAAGCACTGTGGAATGAAAAGGATGGTGATTCTAGATGAAGCTAATTACTGTGTGCTTTAAACGCTTTCTCTAACAGTATCTTTAGAGAGACCACTGAATCTTACTTTGGCACTAAAAAATGAAGAAGTAGGCTGATGGAATTTGCCCATTCCATTTGTACAAGTGGCTCAGCTGTCTTAATTCTGTTATGGTGAATGCAGCAGGTGGAGACATGTAGTGCCTCTAGCCGAAGCCAGGTTGCCTGCATCAAACCTGGTCCTGGCTGTCAGCTGGGATGCTGTTCCCTCAGGGGGCCTTTGAGACAGGAGTGACACCTGCCCTGACAGCCCCAGGAAGACCTGTTTCCTGAGGCTGATGTGTAGTGTTTCCAAAGGTCGCTATCATGGTACACAGAACCTTGATATTTCTGGCTTTTTATCTCACAATTTAGGTTTTTACCATATGTTGGCATGGTCACCATAATAATGAACGACTACCCCAAATTCAAGGTAAGAATTTATATGTGTGTCTGTATTTTTTTAAAATTGTAGCTTTTAATTACAGCTATAAAGACACAGCTTGTTTAAAATGGTTTGCTAGCTCCTTTTTTTGCAGCGTATTTGTCGATAACTGCAAATTAACATAATCATTTCATTGTATAGTTAAAGCAGCTACTTTTATCTTTTATGTTCATAGTGTTATGTTCTAAGACGGCACGTTTGCTTCTTTTTATTACAGAAATATGTAAAGAAACAAAGAAAGTGGTACAATAAACACAGTAATGCTAATTTCCCAACGTCAGTGAAAATGGTGTTATTTTTTAAAAACCACTTGTAAAACAATAGGCAGCCTACGTAGGACTGGGCAGTGTGCATTAGCTGTGTTTGCTGGGGTTTGGTCCTTAGTCCTTGGGTGTACTTTTGGGATTTTAACCACAGTGTGGCAGTGAACAGCTACGTGGAGAACAAGGCATGGGGGAAGAGGTCACCTTTTGATTCTGTCCTCAGTCAAGGATTGAACAGACGTCATCTGAACACATTTACAAACCAGATTTGCCTGTAGACCTTGCAGTAATTTTCCATTCTGTTTTCTTTACAGTATGCTCTCTTGGCTGTAATGGGCGCATATGTGCTACTAAAACGTGAATCCTAAGGCAAGAAGCAGTTTCCGGGACCAGGTTGAAATGAATTCTATTGAAAAAGAGGAAAACTAATATATTTGAAATGTTCCACTTTCTGTGTACAAGGGAAACAATGTGACGACGTTTGTGTCTTGTCACAATAAATGATTCATCAGTAAAGACTGTTTTCTTTTGTGGGCTCTGATTCGAATCAGCTCAGTCTACCTGCCGCTTGTGGTTGTTGCTCTAAACCAAGGCGGGGGTGGGGGTCTGCTAGTGGGGACAGCATGTTGTCCTCACAATGGAGGTGTGATGTCTGAGGTTCTAAAATGAAATTCTTTGCAATGACATAGTAGCATTTCAGGGGGAAACAGGCCCTCGAAAGGAGTGGTTTCTTATTTATTCAGGTAGACTCTGATCATTAGTAAAGCCTGAAACTGCTTTTAGAAGGAAAGGGGTAATCTGCTTTGTTTTTGTGGTTTGATATAAATTGAAATGGTTGGATAAATTATTTGAAAGTGTTTAATAATTTTAAAACAGTGCACACTCCTTTGGACAGTTGCAGAAAGGTAGAAGGGGCCTGTCCCTTTCCTCGGGTTCCCAGGCCTCTCCGCATTTGATTGATTTGCCTTGCATAGTCCTTCATTAAAGTATTTATCAGGCATTTACATCCCAGCCACTGCTGCGGGGCTGGGGCTACGAAGGCCCAGCCCCGATGGGCGGAGTTTACTAATAAAATGACCTGTGATTTCAGGAGAATTGCCATGAGGGATGATAAAACGGGGTGAGCGGATAGAGGCTTTTCAAAGGGGGTCAGGGAAGGTCCTACAGGGGTGGGGATGTTAAGCAAGGCTCAGAGAATTGAGGGGAAGGAGGCATGAAAACCTTGGGGAAGAGCCGTCCAGCAGGTGTGAGGCCCCCACGAAGGGGGTGTCCTCCAGCCTCGGGGAGCGCAGAGCAGCTGGCTGCTGTGAACCACAGGGGGGACTCGGAGCTGGGGCCCGGCCTGCGTTCTGTTCCTAACGTGTGCCAGGGGATGTGGGGGCTGCTGTCCCTGACCACGCCATGCATAGCAGCAAAGCATTAGGATCACGGAGGAGGCCGCTGTGCTCCCAGATACACTCTTCAGTTGTACAGAAATGGTCTCTTGTCACTGAACAATGTGGCGACATCCTTTCAGTCAGAACTTACAGATCTGCCTTCCTCTTTGGGGTCTGTGCAATCCTGATCTAAGAAGTTTAGAATCCCTAAATGTCACTTAACCACCTCTGGGCCTTGAGCAAGTTAGTGACTTCCCTCAGGCTCAGATGGAGGGCAAGAAGGACACTTCCTGACTGGTTGTCCTGAGTAAGAACTAGATAACTCACTGAATCCTCGTAGCACAGTGCTTGACTTGCGTGTAAGACACACTCCATAAACGTTACTCATTGTTGCGTGTTTTTGTTTCTAGTGTGAACTGCGCCCCTTAAATATCTGTGCAGGGGCTTCGGGAGGGAGCTCCTGATTTGGTTAAGGACCAGCAGAAGTGACCTGCAAGGGGCGGCTTGCCGGGCCATCCTTTCTCTCTCCTAAGACAGGCTATTGCAACAATAATGGCCCCTCATCCTGTTGAAATCAGCGAAGTGAAAGAAAAAAATTGACAGGATACTTTCTAAAAACATAATTCTCTTGTGCCCTTTAATAAATGCTTTTCTTAAGAAAAACAGATTTTTCTTCCCTTCACTAAAAATGGAGTTTAAAAAATGTTGGGTCAAAACTATTATTTTATCATCTTCCTGGGGTTCTGTCATTGGTTAAGGTAAACATCTAAGAAGTTCTTACCGTGGTGAAGCTTCTTGGTAATTCTTTGAACGTGCCTAATATATTTTTTTAACATGCCTAACATCCTGAAGTAAACTTTACAGAGACACTATTAACCCTAATGTGGCTCAGCTGGTGGCATTTAATTGTGGCTGCTTTGGAAGCGCCTGCTCTTTCGGCTCCTTTGTCCTGGGCGTCCCTGCGCAGTGAGAGCAATGGGTGTTCACGCTGCACCAGGGCCCGTTCAGCTGGGGGCCCAGCTGCAGCCTCGGTGTCTGGGCAGATTGAAAACCAGGCCTCACTTACCTGGGCAGACCGTCACCACCGCACAGCCAGACTGCTGTCCGCTCATTGGGTGACCCCTCTCTCTGGGTGCTTCCGGGGGCGCCTGTGACCTTCCTCCCGTGGCAGGGCAGCTGCCCTTCCCTGCACAGTGGCTGAGAAGCCTCAGAGCAGAAGGTGTTCGGTGAGCACTGGCCAAACACGCAATACCCATGGAGGAATGAGAAGATAAAGGGTTTTAAGGACGGTGCAAGGATGTCAAGACCCTCCCGTGTAGGGATGGACAGCCCGTGTTCCAGCTTGCAAAGGCTGCACCGTGTCGGGACAGGACACTTAGGCGAAGAAGGTCAGTGGTGTTGGCTATACTGTGTTCAAGGTCGGGTTAGGGTTCCATCAAAAACTGGGAAGTTTTACTTGACCAGGTGGTGGTGCAGTGGATAGAGCATTGGACTGGGACGTGGAGGACCCAGGTTCGAGACCCCGAGGTCGCCAGCTTGAGCGCGGGCTCATCCTGTTTGAGCGAAGCTCACCAGATTGGACCCAAGGTTGCTGGCTTGAGCAAGGGGTCACTCGGGCTGCTGTAGCCCCCCCCCACTCCCCCGTCAAGGCACATATGAGAAAGCAATCAATGAACAACTAAGGTGCCACAGTGAAGAATTGATGTTTCTCATCTCTCCCTTCCTGTCTGTCTGTCCCTATCTGTCCCTCTCTTTGACTCTATCTCTATCAAAAAAACAAAAAACAAAACAAAACTGAAAACAAAAAAAACCTGGGAAGTTTCTGCTGAGGGAATCAGCTTCAGTTTCTTTAACGGATTGGTGGTGTAGCCTCTGACTTCCAGCCCACAGGTCGGAGTGCTGCCCTTTGCCCTTGGACAATGAACGTGTGGGTCTTATGCAAATACTAACAAACATGGACAAACATAACTACACACACACATGCACACACACACACACACACACACACACACACACACACACACACTGCAACTGCCAGACTGGGCTCTGACTGATCCTCTGTAAAAATTTTGGATCTGCCACTGTCCCCAGCTAGGCCCGGTGAACAGTGAACAAAGCATTGTGAAGGAAAGGAAGTCTGATTGGTTTAAGTAAGCAAGGTCGAGAACCTTTCAGTCTGGGACAGCGGGCCCCCTAACTGGACACCTGCACTCTGTCAGAACTCCCCAGGCGACAGGCAGCCAGGGTGGACAACCACCAAGAAACAGCTACATCTATCTGAATTAGTCAGGAGTAAATGCGATTAGGATGCTTGAGTGTTCGTATCTTCCTTCTTTTCCTGAAATCATTTTCACATGGTCCAAGAAGAAAGAATTACAAACACACCATATCCAGGTGCCACCCTTTCTCTGCCATTTCCCGCACACAGAACTGATACTAACATCTCCAGTGATTAATGGTCTTCTGGTTTCTGCTGAAATATTGTGACTGGTCATGTGACACTCAGCTAAATCTCACCCTGAGATTCCAGGCAGAGACCCATCCACCCCCAGTCTTGGTTTGGCCGGTTCCCTGTTCCCACTGACAGAGGGAGAGGAAACCCCGAGAAAACTCTACCCCAGAAGGCTTCCCTGCACACAGCCCGGAGAGCTGCTTCCCAGGCCCACACTAACACGGGGTTCCACAGGAATTGGGAGTCACTTTGAGGTATAACCCCCCCCCGCCCCCCGCCTACCAGAAACGTGGTCTCTAACTAACTCAACACCATTGCCTTGGCTCCATAATTAGTATCAAAGCAGGTTAAAAATGTATTAGCTGCTTAGTTTTAATCAAAGAGTGTTATCCTTTCTTCCCCAAGAGCCGTTGAGTTTGAATACTTAGAATTTATTTTTCAAACCTCTCAATCCTCTGGAATAATCTTTGGCTATGAAGATATACTTAAGTTTTCTCTGAATTTTCAATCTGCTACCCGACATTGTTGCAGTCATATCGATGACAGGGACATTTCCCCCCTGATAATCTGCTTTTCATCACATGAAGCTTTGGGGTGATGTGAGAAAGTAGAAGCCCCTTTACACCTGACCTTGCCTCTGCATGGGGCCTTTGCCAGCATGGGCCTGGGAAGCATCCTCTCCGGGCTATCTGCGGTGAAGCCTTGTGTTGTTGCAGGGGTCCCCAAACTGCGGCCCCCTAAGGCATTTTATCCTGCCCCTCCGCACTTCCAGAAGGGGCACCTCTTTCATTGGTGGTCAGTGAGAGGAGCACAGGATGCATCCGCACCCATAGTTCCCATTGAAATACTGGTCAGTTTATTGATTTAAATTTACTTGTTCTTTATTTTAAATATTGTATTTGTTCCCGTTTTGTTTTTTTACTTTAAAATAAGATATGTGCAGTGTGCATAGGGATTTGTTCATAGTTTTTTTTTATAGTCCGGCCCTCCAATGGTCTGAGGGACAGTGAACTGTCCCCCCTGTGTAAAAAGCTTGGGGACCCCTGTGTTGTAGGGTTGTCCCTGGGCTGCCTCTCTCTACCTGACACTATGCACCACATGCTTCTTGTCAGGGTAATGGTTCCCCCACAGGTGGTTAGCTTTAGCCAAATGGCAAGGGATATTTTTTTTAACTGTTTTTTAGAGCAGTTTTAGATTCACAGCAAAATCGAGTTTAAAGTACCAGAAGCACCCACACACTCTTTCTGGCGTTGATACGCCAGAAAGACATGTATCAACACTGATATTCCCCACTGTTAACACCCTGAAGCACCGAGGCATATGTGTTACAATTTAGGGACCTAAATAACACATCATTACCACCCAAAGTCCCTAGTTTACGTCAGGGTTCCCTTTAGGTATTGTATGCTCTATGGGTTTGGACAAATGAATAATGACATGTACCGACCATCATAATATCACACAGAGTCGTTTCACTGCCCTAAGAATCTCCTCTGTCTATTCACCCCCTATCCCCACGTTTGGCAACGACTGTCTCCACACATTTGCCTCTTCTAGAATGTCATATACCGGGAACCACCCAACACCTAGCCTCTGCAGATGCTTTCTTTCAGTTAGTCGTATGCCTTTACGGTCCCTCTATTTCTTGTTAGCACTAAATTAATACTCTATTATATGGATGTATCATATTCACCTACTGAAGAATATTTTGGTTGCTTCCAAGTTTTGTTAATGCATAAAGCTGCTATAAACATCCATGTGCAGGTTCTTGTGTGGACAGATTTTCAATTCATTTGGGTAAACACTAAGGGTCATGTGGTAAAAAGTACATTTAGCTCTGTAAAAAATCGCCATATTGTCCCCAAAGTGGCTGCACCACAGTGCACTCCAACAGGCAGTGAGAGAGAGCACCTGTTGCTCCACCTCCTTGTTAGCACTTGGTGCTGTCGGTGGCCCAGATTGTGGCCATTTTAGTAGATGTATAGTGGCATCTCACTGTTGTTTTAATTTGTGTTTCCCAATGAGACGGTGTGGAACACCTTTTCATAACTTATTTGTCATTTGTGTATCTTCTTTGGTGAGGAGTCGGTCAGGGTTTTTGGCCCATTTTAAAATCGGGTTGTTTGTGTTTTTATTATTGAGTTTTAAAAGTTCTTTGTTTATTTTGAACAACAGCTCCTTATCAGATATATCTTTTGCAAATATTTTCTCCCAGTGTGGCTTGTCTATTTCTCTTGACCTTATCTTTCACTGAGGAGAAGTTTTAAATTTTAAGTTCAGTATTTCTTTCCTGAATTGTGCCTTTGTTGTTGTATCTATAAAGGACATCGCCATACCCAATGTTATCCAGACTTTTCTCCTATGGTACCTTCTAGGACTTTTATAGTTTTGCATTTTACATTTAGGCTTCAGCTCCATTTTGAGTTAATTTTTATAGAGGGTGAAAGGCCTATGTGTAGATTTACATTTTTACATGTGGCTGTTCAGTTGTTTTAACGCCATTTGTCTTGAAAAACTATCTTCACTCCATTATATTGCCTTTGCTCCCTGGTCAAAGATCAGTAGACTGTATTTACGGGAGCCTATTTCTGGGCTTTCCACTCTGTACCATTGATCTGTTTGGCTGTTCTCACATCAATGCTCCATGGCTTGATTACTGTAGCTTTATAGTAAGTCTTTCTTTAAAAAATTATTTTAATATTTTTAGAGAGAGAGAGGAAGGGAAAGAAACATTAATTTCTTGTTGCACATTCTGTGCGTCCATTGGCTGACTCCTGTACATGCTCTAACAGGGGATCGAAACTGCAACCTTGGCATGTTGGGCAAGATTCCAACCAACTGAACTACCCAGCCAGGGCTTTATAGTCATTCTGAGATCAGGAGTGTCAGTCCTCCAACTTTGTTCTGCTTCAATACTGATTTGGATATTCTAGATTTTTTTTTCTTCTTTGCCTCTCCACATAATATTTAAAGTTATTTTATTAATATACGGCCACAGTGGGCTGGTGCCAGCAATGCCCATACCCGAATGCCTGAGGCAGCCGTAGAGAGGGTGGTGGGCCTGCAGAGACCACACCTAAGGAACACAGAAGCCACACCCATTGGACTCCTGTGGCCACATCCCTCTTATACACAGAATGGGAAGGCAGAGAAATGCAACCCAAATGAATCAAGAGAAATACCCAAAAAAGGACCTGAATGAGTCAGATATAAACAAATGACCAAATGCAGAGTTTAAAATAATGACTGTTAGGATGCTCAAAGATCTCAGAAAAGCAATAGATGGACATAGTGAGCACCTAAATAGATAGCGAATATAAAAAAGGACATTAAAATAATAAAACTGAATCAGACAGAAATCACAAATACCATATCAGAAATGAAGACCACAATGGAAGGATTAAAAGCAAGATGGATGACGCTGAGGATCGAATCAGCGAGTTAGAGGACAAGATAAATGAAGTCACAGAAGCAGAGCAGATAAAAGAAAAGAAACCCAAAAAGTCTGAGTAAGCTCTAACAGAGCTCTGTGACAACATGAAGAGAAATAACATCCGCATCATAGGCATTCCTGAAGAAGAGAAAGAACAAGGGATAGAAACCTTGTTCAATCAAATCATAGCTGAAAACTTCCCTAAATTGATGCAGGAAAAGTCACACAAGTTTAAGAAGCACAGAGAATTCCATTAAAGAGAAACCTAAAGAAATGCACACCAAGACACATCATAATTAAAATACCAAAGCTAAGTGATAAAGAGAAAATATGAAATGTGGCTAGAGAAAAAAAGACTATCACCTACAAAGGAGGCCCATAAGGATGACATCCAACTTCTCAACAGAAACACTTGAGGCCAGAAGAGAATAGCAAGAAATATTCAAAGTAATGCAGAACAAGAACATACAACCAAGACTACTATATTCAGCAAGGCTATCATTTAATACTGAAGGAGAAATAAAGAGCTTCCCAGACAAAAGAAAACTTAAGGAATTCATTACAACCAAACCAATGCTACAAGAAATGTTAAGGGGCCTGTTATAAACAGAACAAAGGGGAAAAAGAATATAGTAAAAGAGGAAGATAGCTTTAAAGAATAAAATGGCAATAAACAACTACATATCAATAATAACCTTAAATGTAAATGGATTAAATGATCCAATCAAAAGACATAGGGTAGCTGCATGGATAAGAAAACAGGACCTATACATATGCTGTCTACAAGACATACATCTCAAAATAAAAGATACACATAGACTAAAGGTAAAAGGATGGAAAAAAATATTTCATGCTAATGGAAATGAAAAGAAAGCTGGGGTAGCAATACTTATATCAGACAAAATGGACTTTAAAACAAAGGCTATGGTAAGAGATAAAGAAGGTCACTATATAATGATAAAGGAAGCAATCCAACAGGAAGATATAATTATTAGAAATATCTATGCACCTAATATAGGAGCACCTAAATATATAAATCAGGCTTTGATGGATATAAAGAGTTGATCTCACAGCAATACTATAATAGTAGGGGATTTCAATACCTCACTAACATCACTAGATAGATCCTCTAGATAAAAAATTAATAAAGAAATAGCAGACTTAAAGGACACTCTAGATCAACTGGATTTAATAGATATCTTCAGAAGCTTTTCGCCTAAAGCAGTAGAATATACATTCTTTTCAAGTGCTCATGGTACATTCTCTAGGATAGACCACATGTTAGGGCACAAAAGCAGTCTCAACAAATTTAAGAAGATTGAAATCATATCAAGCATTTTCTCTGATCACAATGGCATGAAACTAGAAATCAACCACAACAGAAAAACTGAAAAATACTCAAACACATGGAAACTAAATAGCATGATATTAAATAATGAATGCGTTAACAATGAGATCAAAGAAGAAATAAAAAAGTTTCTAGAAACAAATGATAATGAACATACAACAACTCAAAATTTATGGGACACAGCAAAAGCAGTACTGAGAGGGAAGTTCATAGCACTACAGGCATACCTTAAAAAGCTAGAAAAAGCTCAAATAAACAACCTAACCCTCCATCTAATGGACTAGAAAAAGAACAGCAAGTAAAGCCCAGAGCTAGTAGAAGGAAGGAAATAATAAAGATCAGAGCAGAAATAAATTACATAGAGGCTAAAGAAACAATACAGAGGATCAATGAAACCAAGAGCTGGTTCTTTGAAAGGGTAAACAAGATTGATGAACCTTTAACCAGACTCACCAAGAAAAAAAGAGAGACGACTCAAATAAATAAAATTAGAAATGAGAGTGGAGAAATAACAACTGACACAACAGAAATACAAAATATTATAAGAAAATACTATGAAGAACTCTATGCCAAAAAATTAAACAACCTAGGTGAAACGGACAAATTCCTTGAAACATATAATCTTTCAAAAATCAATCTTGGAAGAATCAGAAAATCTAAACAGACCGATTACAACAAATGAGATTGAAACAGTTATCAGAAGACTCCCAACAAATAAAAGTCCTAGGCCAGATGGCTTCACAGGTGAATTCTATCAAAGATTCAAAGAAGAACTCCTATCCTTTTCAAACTATTTTTAAAAATTCAAGAGGAAGGAAGACTTCCAAGATCCTTTTATGAGGCGAGCATAATTCTGATTCCAAAACCGGGCAAAGACAACACAAAGAAAGAAAATTATAGGCCAATTTCCCAGATGAACTTAGATGCTAAAATCCTGAACAAAATATTAACAAACCGGATCCAGCAATACATGAAAAAAATCATACATCATGATCAAGTGGGATTTATTCTGGGGAGGCAAGGATGGTACAATATTCATAAATCCATCAATTTGATTCATCACATAAACAAAAGGAAAAAGAAAAACCACATGATAAATTCAACAGATGCAGAAGAAGCATTTGATAAAATTCAGCACCCATTTATGATCAAAACTCTCAGCAAAGTGGGAATACAGGGAACATACCTCAACATGATAAAGGCCATCTATGAAAAACCCACAGCAACATCATAATTAATGGGCAAAAATTAAAAGCAATCTCCCTAAGATCAGGAACAAGACAGGGGTACCCCCTTTTACCACTCTTATTCAACATAGTACTGAAAGTCCTAGGTACAGCAATCAGATAAGAAGAAATAAAAGGCATCGAAATTGGAAAAGAAGAAGTAAAACTATCATTATTTGCAGATGATATGATACTGTATATAGAAAACCCTAAAGTCTCATTCAAAAAGCTACTGGACCTGATAAATGAATTCAGCAAGGTGGCAGGGTATAAAATACACAGAAATCAGAGGCATTTTTATACACTAACAATGAACTTTCAGAAAGAGAAATTAAGGAAACAATCCCCTTCATTATTGCAACAACAAAAAAAATAAAGTACCTAGGAGTAAATTTAACCAAGGAAGTTAAAGACTCGTACTTGAAAAATGACAAAACATTGATAAAAGAAATCAAGGAAGATACAAACAAATGGAAGCATATAACATGCTCACGGTTAAGAAGAATAAACATCATCAAAATGTCTATACTACCCAAAGCAATTTATCAATTCAATACAATACCAATGACATACTTCAAAGATATAGAACACATATTCCAAAAATTTATATGGAACCAAAAAAGAACACGAATAGCCTCAGCAATCTTGAAAAGGAAGAATAAAGTGGGAGGTATCACACTTCCTGATATCAAGTTATACTACAAGGCTACTGTACTCAAACAGCTTGGTAAGGGCATAAGAACAGGCACATAGATCAATGGAACAGAACAGAGAACCCAGAAATAAACCCACACCTTTATGGACAACTGATATTTGACAAAGGAGGAAAGAACATACAATGGAGTAAAGACAGTCTCTTTAACAAATGGTGTTGGGAAAATTGGACAGCTACCTGCAAAAAAAAAAAATGAAACTAGACCACCAACTTACACCAGTCACAAAAATAAACTCAAAATGAATAAAAGACTTAAATGTAAGTTGTGAAACCATAAGCAACTTAGAAGAAAACATAAGCAGTAAGCTCTCCGACATCTCTTGCAAATATATTTGCTTATTTATCTCCATGGGCAAGTGAAATAAAAGACAGAATAAACAAATGGGACTATATCAAACTAAGAAGCTTTTGCACAGCTAAAGACAATATGAACAGAATAAAAAGACAAACCACACAATGGGAGAACATATTTGACAATACGACTGATAAGGGGTTAATAACCAAAATTTATAAAGAACTTGTAAAACTCAACACCAGGAAGACAAACAATCCAATCAAAAAGTGGGCACAAGAACTTTGGGTGATGGGTATGCAACATAATTGAATGCTAAGATAACCTGGAGATGTTTTCTTTAAACATATGTATCCTGATTTATTAAGGTCACCCCATTAAAATTAATAAAAGAAAAAAAATGTGCACAAGAAATGAATAGACACTTCTCCAAAGAGGACATACAGATGGCCAATAGGCATATGAAAAAATGTTCAACATCACTAATCATTAGAGAAATGCAAATTAAAACCACAATGAGATATCACCTCACACCAGTCAGAATGGCGCTCATCAACAAAACAACACAGAATAAGTGCTGGCGAGGATGTGGAGAAAAGGGAACCCTTCTGCACTGCTGGTGGGAATGCAGACTTGTGCAGCCACTGTGGAAAACAGTATGGAGATTCCTCAAAAAATTAAAAATTGAACTGCCTTTTGACCCAGCCATCCCACTTTTAGGAACATATCCCAAGAACACTATATCACTGACTCAAAAAAACAAAATGCACCCCCATATTTATGGCAGCATTGTTCACAATAGCAAAGATCTGGAAACAGCTCAAGTGTCCGTCAGTGGACGAGTGGATTAAAAAGCAGTGGTACATATATACAATGGAATACTATGGGTCCATGAAAAAGAAGGAAATATTACCTTTTGCAACAACATGGATGGACCTGGAAACTATTATGTTAAGTGAAATAAGCCAGACAGAGAAAGAAAAATATCATATGACCTCACTCATTTGAGGAATCCAATGAACCATGTGAACTAAGGAACAGAATTAAACCTGAAGGGAAGGGGGAGGGAGCTATTGGGAGGGGGGGAAAGAATATGTTGAGGGGAATATGGGGGAGGGGGATGCAATTGGGGCAACATTAGAATATATGTAAACACAATAAATTACATTTTTTTTAAAAAAGCTATTTTATTAATATCCATACTGCAGGATTTCTACCAGATATTTGTATTTGGAAAACAACATACAACCTTCCATTGTCATATTCCTTTCTAACTTTTATTCCTCAAGCCTATCTCTGAGGAAGAATTCTTGCCTTCTCTAAACCCTCGGGTTGATTTCTATCTACATCCTCTGGTTCGTGCATTGGTTCAGAAACGTCTGTGCCCGCCGCTGCCTCCCCTGAGAGTTGCTGGGAGCCTCTGCTGTTATTTTTCTGTTTTGTGCTGACATGCTTGATATCCTGCATAGCATCCGGTCTCTCTGCTGTGCTTGGGTGTACCTTCCCCTCCCTCCTGGTTATCAATTTCAAGAGCTCTGGATTAGATCAGGGGGTTTAAGGGCAAAGATTGACTTTGACTTCTCACTAAGGAAAAAACCGGATCATAACAGAATCAGGCCGTCATTTAGAACTCCTACCTGGGAACACGGAGAGCCGGAGAGCCGTCAGATGGATCTCGACAGTGGATTAAAGATTCACGCGGAGCCTGCTGTGTCTCCAACTTCACAAATCATCCTTACGGTGGGACGCTTTGATTCTTGCCAGGGCAGAGCTTTGGCCCTTGGTCCTGCTTCATGCATTGCACACAGGCCAGATGCCTTGCCAACTTGATATGGGACCCAAAATGGAAAAACTGCATTGAAAGATCATTTTTTACCTTTTCATACTGGATATGTTTTATCCTTTCTGATTTTTCATGGCTAAGTGAATAAACCTCTGTGAAACGTTTTAAAACTGAGCAAATACCCATGAAAGAGCTTTCTTACATGCACACAGAAAGTTCCAGTGTTTAAAGTGCTTGCTTGTTAGCGCCCACCCCTCACCCCCCCAGCCACCAGGAGTGAGATGGCCACTGCCTCAGAAGTCATCAAGTCATCATGAGTCATCTTGGCTATTTAAAAACTAAGTCAAATAAGGTGATTCTCCTGAAAAAGTATTCTCCGTGGCCTGGAAAGGGTGCCCAGCCAACAAGCCAGCAGCTGCCGGGCTCGCTGGTCTCCTTTTTCTCTGGGGCTCAGCTTGCATGGCCTGTCATCTGGTATGTGAAAGTCATCCTTCTCTCTGTTTTATCCAGTTTTCCACTTGCTTAAAGCGGGAAGATAAATCTTGTCCCATTTAGGCTCAAAGTACATATTATTTTTTAATCCTAGTTTTATTACCACTTAATATCTTTTTCACTTGTCCAATGTTACGCAATGTATCTGTTCAGTCTATGCTGCAAATAACAGAGACTGATTCTCTTTCCAGCAGAAAAGCAGTTCTCTGGGGCACAGTTTGGTAGCTCATGAAACTACCACGGAAGCTGGAGATCCAGGCTCAGACAGTGGATGAGCAAAGGGAGGTTAAATTTCCAGGACTGCAAAGGAAAAACAAACCCCAGAACAGAGCAGACCTATGAGTATACCGGGTCTATCACCTTGGCTTGCGGACTCAACTACTCTTGCCAGTCACTAAGACCCTGGATGACGGATGCTGCCACAGCAACTCTGGACATGACAGTGGCTGACTTGGCCACTCTCTCTGTCTCTGCTTCTCCAGAGGCAGAATATCCAGATGGATCATGTGCAATTGACTGAGCTTAGGTCGCACGAGTGTGCCCTGCGGCAAGGGAGGCTGAAAAAGTGAATTTCTCCATTTTCAGCTTCTCTCTTTGGGAGGAGGGCTCTACTTTCCACCAACACTCATAGCAAAACACAAGAGCCATAGTTGTGACCATCACTGCACACGCTGTTCTTCCAGATAATAGGGGTGTGATGAGGACACAACGGGATGATGTTGATGTATACATTTGATAGAATCTGTACATACCAAAGAATGCTGCTTCTCATCCTATTGTCTTCCAAATGCTGGGCAGTCTCTATGCACCCACGTACCGGAACCCGACTTCCTTTTCAGTGGCTTTCTTCCTCTTGCAAAACTATTAGCTACTAAGGTCAGAGCACATGACAGGGTCATGTTTTGTGTCCCCTGAGGACAGCCCAGAGCTCTGCTGCCATGTTCAGTCACTACCCGATGGACACACTGACTGTGCTGACCACGCTGACTCTGCCTGTTTGCTCAGATGGCAAGGACATAGGCCAAGGACATTTGTGTGACTTTGCTGGACATTCTGGGGGACGCTTTACTTTTCAGTCGGTGGCTCGGAATGACTCCAGAATAGCAGTACCGAGAGGCCCTTTGGACACTGGCCCAGGTACCTGAGGCAGTGTCAGTTCCCCCTTCTCTCTCAGACTGCCCCACAGTTTGGGAGCTGCAGAGAAATGCTCTCGACTGGCAGACTCTGGGGCAGCTCGGGCTGCCTGCTTGTACCCTCTGTTACTAGGTCTGGGGCAAGAGCAGCCCCTCAGGCCTCCTCCTTAGGTGACAGCCAGGTCCCTTAGCTCATGAGCAATGTCTACAGTAGTGAGTTCTCAGCAGCCTCACTCACTCTCAGGCCTTCCCTGAGACAGGTCTTCAAGCATGAGAGTGCTGCCTGACCGGGGGTGGCACAGTGGATAGAGTGTCAATCTGGGATGTGGAGGTCCCAGGTTCGAAACCCCAAGATGACTGGCTTGAGCACGGGCTTATCAGCTGGAGTGCAGGGTCACTGGCTTGAATGTGGGATCTCGACATGACCCCATGGTTGCTGGCTTGAGCCCAAGGTCGCTGGCTTGAGCGAAGGGTCACTTGCTTTGCTGGAGCCGCCCCCCTCCAAACCCCCAGTCAAGGCATGTATCAGAAGCAATCAATGAACAACTAAGGTGCCACAACAAGTTGATGCTCTGTCCCTCTTGCTAATAAACAAACAAACATGAGAGTGCAAGGGCACAACCATGCAGCCTGTGCCCATCTGTGTGCAATTCAAGATGGTGGCTCCCCTCCTTTCTCCCTGTGATCGGTGGAGATTTTCTTTGCTTAAAGCTCATAAACGCCATTTCTCTGATGCTGCTTTCATTGATGAGTGGTGATTTTCATGCCAGAGGTTTCATTGTTTTACACACATTTTATCTAACACTTGACATTATTGCTCTCCCATCTATTAGGGGGTTGCATCAGGTTGAAACAACTTTCCCTCAGAGTCTCTCAAGGTCTGTGAAAGCAGTGCTTGCAGGTCCCGGATGGTCACACTGCTGGGGGAAGACAAGTCACAGGGACATTTGACTGCAGAGCCCAGTTTGGTTCCTCTTATAGAGACTTGGAGATTTCTTGATGCTGGTGTATGAGCCTGGTCAGCCAAAGTCAGCTTTTTCTTGACCCCTGATCCCAAGTCTCAATGCTCTTTCTACGGCACTGCATGTCTGAGGCCTCTGGCAGCAGGCCTGGTTCCGAAGAAAGCAGCTTCCTTCTGTCAGTTTTGACTATCCCCTGGCTGCTAGCTGCCTCTGCCCTGTCTCTTCCTACCCACCCTGCCACCACGCATGTCCCAAAACAAAGTCATGGTGACCCCTCGACCGGTAGCCTCAGCCCCCAGTCCTGATAATTAAGCTCTATGGTAAGGTCTGAAGCCTCAGTGCCCAGCCCCGACAAACCTGGGTGCCACGTGGAAGGACAGAGGTCAGCGGCAGGGAGCCCCTCTAGGTTTTCTTACATGGGGTGGGGCCTGCGACAGCAGTGGGGGTCAGCGAAGGAAGAGGGGGTCAAAAGCGTACCTCCTGCCAGTCCTGCTCAGACTTGGTCTAGTGTATGTGTCGGAGTATTCCTGACCTTTGTGTTCTCAGCACTCTGCTGGGGTTGTGGGGAAGGAATTCGCAGACTGGTTTCCCTCCCTTACAGAGCTCTCCCTGGACAGAGGCTTCCTGGGCTGTAGGTTAATGTTTTATCCCCAGTCAGCCCTAAACTGAAACTATGAAAATCTTTGGGCTCTTCTGTCAGGTAGCCCCTTGGGCCTCATGCCTGGGGGCACAGCTGCTAAACCAATATGCAAAAAGGGGGTAACTAACAGGGGCTTAAGTCTACCTCTGGGGAGAGCTGGACCTATCCAGAAGCCCCAGGCCTGCACTGTGCACGGGAGTGTCATACAAGCGGGTCATGGCAGATACCCTGAGAGCTGAGCTAGAAAGCCGGGGCCGTGGGGAGTGTGAATTTCCCAAGTTTATTGAATCACACATTCGCTTTGATTAAACAGGGATTGGTCCAGTTATCTGAGTTTCTGTGGTGCCCAGCACAGTGGCACATGCCGCCGACAACCTCTGCTTTCATAACCACTGGACATTGACTCACGCAAATGCCGGCCACCCACCCACCCTGCCACCACACATATGCACACACACACACATAAGCACATACACGTGAGTGGGTTGGGATGGGTTACCTAGTTTAAAATTTCAGTCCTAATCAGTTAAATAAATAAAAAAAAATTCAAAGTAATAAATTTGTATCATTCAGACAACTGACAGGAACTTCCAAAATGAGACTCCCAGTGGGGACTCTGACTGGTAAGACATAAACTGGAGATCGAGGGGTTGAAGAGGAAATTTGCAAAACAAATAGCCAAAGATAAAAAGAAAAGTGATAAACTGTGTGGAGGGGAGTCCCCCTGAGGTTTGTGATGGGTTTTCTGGCGTCTCCCTTGCAGCAGGTAGAACCTGTCTGTGCCCAGGACCTAAACTCCTCCAGCCTGCATCCCCTCGGTGGCTACCATCCTCCCTCCCTCCACTCCTGCTATTTCCAGCCTGCACCAAGGGGGAAGTTTGCGGAGGAGAGCGCTGGTGGTGGGAAGGAAACAGCTAGAATAGGTGCGGGGTTTTCTAATGTAATTTTCTATAGTTAATTTCTAAGTTCCCCATCATCAGTGGCTCTCAGCCCTGGCCACTCATTAGAGTCACCTGGGCACCTTGACTCGCCAGGGTTCCTGGGCTCACTCCTACACCATTTGAAAGAGCTGCAGCTGGGACTGGACATGGCGTTCTGCAAATCTCCCAGCTGACACTAATGGGCAGCCAGGTCTGTGCCTCGTGATAGCAGAGCATCTTTCTTGTCCCTGCATGGGAGAAGCGTGTCCACTATGCTTCAGCCTCCTCTCTGCCAAGGACATTTCCAGGGCTAGAGATCCCTGCATTCCCAGCCCACTCACTCCGCTGCCAGATTTTGAGAACCTGACCTATGCACCCTGCCTTCCCCAGGGGGCAGTGCCCTTACCAGAGATCCCCCTTCTCCACTCACCTCCTTGGGTGATCTCACCAAATCTCTCACTACCAGTAGCAATATCTGAGAAGGTACTTGGGGGCATCTATGAAGGGCAGGGGGTTGGCACTTTGCTCTCCACTCATACAAATGCTCCTAAATCAGTGATTTTCAAAAGTTGACTGCATATGGACTCACCTAGGCCTCTTGTGAAAATTCAGCTTCTGACGCAGGAGGCTTGGGGTGGAGCCCGAGCGTGCGTGCCTCTACTAACTTCCCAGGTGGTTCTCATGCGGTTGGTCAGGCCTGGCACAGCCAGGCCCTAGAACGCTGCTTCCCTCCGTCCTGCCCTGGCAAGTTTGGGGGGTTTAAATATGGACTAGCTGGGTTAGGGGTCTTCAGTGAGCGAGCGCACCAGGAACGAGGGGGACCTGGAGCCCTGTTTGGGGTAGGGTGTGACCACTAGACTGATTTGCCTCAAACAAGGTTGCAGGCTCGAGTCTATACTAAGACTAGAGCCTAGTGAGATGCTGTGTCCTCTCCTGGCCAGGTAACAGGTGTGTGGCTCACCCACAGAAAATTAACCAGGACCTCAGGGCAACACGAAAGGATAGTCCCTCTGCCATCTGCGCCCTCTGTGACTGCCCGTGTAAGACTGCCACCACCAACATTCACACCGACCCGATGCTACTGGAGTCGCCTGCTGTCACCTGTCCTTCCCCACCTGTGCCCATCACAACTGTCTGTTTCCTTAGTGCTCCAGGAGAGATCGTAGAAGCAACGAACAAGATGCCTCGAGCGGAGAGTGGGTGCTCTGTAAATACATTCGTTGGATGAACGGGAACAAAACAGTTCGCTTGCATCCCACTTACCATTTCCACAGCACCGGCCTGCGGATGCGGCGGGTCGTTGAACAAGAAACAGCAAGCAGCTCCCCTGCTGCAAGCGTCACCATGATAGCGACCACGAGGAGGATTCCTTTGATTTGACCTCTTCCCCAAATGCTGCCCGTCTCAGCTGCTGACTTGGCGAGTGCATCATCCTCCCAGCGTTTCTTCATTAAGCCTGTTCCCTGGCAGAGGCATTAGGCAGGGTCTCAGCGACCCTTGGAGGAAGGCTGAGACTATTTGCCTCTCTAACCACTAGGAAATTACTGCTGACAGCCCTACAGACAACAGAAATATTAAGAATGACGGAGTGGAGTTCCTGGACCAGGAGAAAATGGAAACATTAATAAAAAGGATTAGAGGCCGGAGCGTAGCGGTAAATTGTCGATTGCAAAACCATCTTTAAAGCCTGCACAAAAGTCGGTTGCCTTTGTCCCTTGGCATTTGCAAAAAGTGTGTTAGTTTCAATTGGCTGTGTCACCTATTACACTTCTAATTTCCCTATTTTATCATCCTTCAGAAACACCGGCTCCCACTCCATTTTTTAAGTCTGTAAAAAGACGGGTAACTAGCCTATTCAGTCGGCAAATGGTCCAAACATCTGAGTTTTTCTGCTGCCTGCTGCTGGCTGATGTAGGTACAAGAAGAAAAATGAAGGGAGATCAAACTCCAGTCAGTGTAGTTTGTGTTTATTTATTCAGGGTCCTGGTGGAAAATAATGTGGCTGACAAAGAGTACTGAGAACACTGGAGAATGCTGGAATTACCGTTTAATGCTTACCAACCTGACTTCTGGGTTATCTATGGTGGAAACAAACTTCCTGTACCCTCCTCAGTTGAATGACATCTGTGACATGCATACTTGATGCTAATCTATGATAGCTAAAATTTGAGTATAACAATAATTATATTATTTTAAATTAAATAAATCCATCCATTATGTCCTATTTTTCTCATTAAGTACAAAGTACCTTTAGATGGTTTTCGTGTGGCCTTGTGAAATAATTAAAGGTCAGTACTCAATAGAATCTGATCCTGGTCCTGCAATATGTGCAAATGAAACCTCAATGTGGAAATTTATAGACATTTTCACTTGCTGAGGGGTAGCAATGACTTTAATAAACGCCAAACCTCTTTCTTGAATATCCTTGTCAAAATGTCTGAATGAGACATTAATTAATGAATGCAGTCCCTTAATTTCCTGGTCATAGGCAAAGGCCAATGTTGTTAACTATGATATATTTAATACAATATGTGAATGAAATAAAATAAGATGGCGAGTCAGGTATCTGTGGAGTATTATAGCGATGACATCAGAGATTCTGTCTCATTGATGTCGGGGTTGGTTTTGATCTTTTTTTTTTAAACTTTATTCATTTTAGAGAGGAGAGAAAGAGAGAGAGAGAGGAGGAGGGAGGAGCAGGAAGCATCAACTCCCATATGTGCCTTGACTAGGTGAGACCAGGGTTTTGAACCGGCAACCTCAGCGTTCCAGGTTGATGCTTTATCCACTGCGCCACCACAGGTCAGGCCGGGGTTGGTTTTGAAGAATGATTTCCTCCATCATGGAACCCAGAGCCAAATACAAACATAAAGTCTCACCTGGGACCACTCCTCCCCTAAGGATGACTTGTCACAGCTGCAGTGTGGGTAGAATTAGGGAAGCCCAATTAACTTTTGCTTAGAAAAGGTCAAGGCTCTAAGAAAACGATCTATAAGAAGGGTATATTTTGGCCATGGCTGGTGATGCAGTGGATAGAGTCCGCCCAGAGTGATGAAGTCGGGCTTCGATCCTGGGCTCATCAGCTTGGCTCTGAAGGTGCTGGCTTGACCCTGAGGGTACTGGTTGGAGCCCCTGTCAGGGCATTAATGAAAAGTGATCAGTGGTTCACAACTAAATGGAACAACAAGTTGATGCTTTTTTCTCTCTTCCTCTCAAAAAAAAAAAAGAGAGAGAGAGAGACTATATTTTGAGGGTAGGGAGGTAAGACCTAGTGTGGAATACTATTTGGAGCTGTTGTGACATCATCTGAGTCTTGGGAGTGTCTGCCCAAACGAAGAGACGGCTGGACATTGGTGGCACTGATTATTCACGCTCGGAAGACTTGGCCACTCGTTACCATCACCTCCGCGTTCAATACGAGCAGGTGCTGGCCTTCTGGGCACCTGGCAGGCTGTGCTGGGCTGGGCTGGAGACCCTGGAGGGCCACAGGGACTGGAACTGGGAGATGCTGTTTGTCCGGAAAATGGGGCCAGGTCTCTGCCTAAAAGCAGAGCTGGGGTGGGGCTCCCCAGGGGAAAAGTTACACGGCAGCAACAGCTGACTAGGTTCTGGTTTGTCGTAGCTGCAGGCCTGGAAGGGAAGAAAGGAGGTTGCAGGCACATCCTTTCAAGTAGGACCTCAGCTCAACTGCTGTCTGATTCTGTGACTGGCTTGCTGATATACCTGATATCAGTAAAAAGCTAATCAAGAGAAACCAGATGGTAGAAATAAGTGCAAATGTAATCACAATACATATAATTGAATCGATCTGTCTATTGAAGGACAGAAACCATCAAATTGTATGAAAACAAATGAGCAACCACAAACCAAACCCAGAAAGTTTCTAGTAAAGTGAAAGGTTAAAAAGAAAAGTTTAGGAAATGATATCGAAGGCATATATTAATCTACTGGAGCTTTTACAATATTGACAAAGAAAATAGAATTTAATTCATAAGGAAAGAAATTACTAAGAGGAAAGAAACACCTGTATCCATGAGACACAGCAAGCCCAATCCTGTATGCGCTCAGTACAAACCCTGAAATATATAAAGGAGAAATGAAAAGAATTGGAAATGAACTTGACTACAATCAGAGTGGAAGGTTTAACACGCTTCTTTTAGAAATTGCTAGATCAAGTAAACCATCATTGAACAGTCTATGCAATATTTTTCAACAGCTAAAAAAAATTGGCATCAGAGATACAGATACAGAGTTCTGCACTCAGTAAAAGTAGATAATACATGCTCCTTTAAAGAACATAGAAAACATTTAGAAAAGAATCATAGGTCAGGACCTAATTTTTAAACAAGTTCCTATTATTAAAAGCAATTAAATAAAAAGTCAAATAAAACTTTTAGCTCACTTGGAAAGGAAAGCCTGCACTCCTAAAGAACTCATGGGTCAAAGATAGTTCCCTGACAGAAGGATACTTAGATGTCAATAACAGAACCACAGATCGTGATACTTGGAGATGAATTCATAGCCTCTGTACTCACATTAATAAAATAAAGAAGACAAAGAAATGAACTTTTAAATTTAAGAATCTGGAAAAAGGAGACCAGAGAAAACCAAAGAACATAGAAGAAACTTGATAATAAAAATCAAGAGAAGAGAACTATTAGAATAGGAAACAAAGAAATAGTAGAGGAGGTCAACAAAATCAAAGATGATTTTCAATGAAATAGAAAATCTCTGGCAAGACTGAAAAAATAATAAGGTATTAAGTTGAGACAAAACTGAACAATACAGGGAATGAAAACAAATGCAGTAGAGATTTTAAAAATTATTAGTGAATACTATGAAACTTTATGCCAGAAGTATCACTCTTGTAGACTCCACTGACCCACCATTTTGCTTGCGCGGTTACAGTTACTCACAGTCAACCACAGTTTGAAAATGTTAAATTTCCCCAACCACCGATATCATCTGCCCCTGATATCCAACCATTGACATCGTCATGGTTGCGTGACCCAGGATCACCCGAAGCAGACGATCCTCCTTCAGTTGTATTGTGAGAAGGTCAATACCAGCTTAACACTAGATCAAAATGCCTACGTCATTCACCTTACTTCATCTCTTCACATAGATGTTGCGGTATCTCGCATCGTCACAATAAGAAGGTGAGCACATACAATCTAATATTTTGAGAGAGAGAGAAACAGAGAAAAAGCCCACATGCACACAATTTGAACAAATAAGGAAGAGCCTCTTCTGCCATTTAGTCAGCATTTACAAGGGACATGGAACTACCCTGGCCACTGGGGTACAATGGAAATAATGTTATATGACTTGGAGGCTGTCATAAAAGAAATATAATAGGCCCTGGCTGGTGGCTCAGTGGATAGAGCATCAGCCCAGTGTATGGACATCCTGGGTTCGATTCCTGGTCAGGGCACACAGGAGAAACAACCATCTGATTCTCTCCCCCTCCCTCTCTCCCTTTTTGGTATCTTCCCCTCCCACAGCCAGTGGCTTGATTGGTTCAAGTGTGACCTGAGGTGCTGAGGATAGCTTTGGAGCACATCAGCCTCAGGTGCTAAAAATAGCTTGGTACTGGAGCATAAGCCCTAGATGAGGTTGCTGGGTGGATCCTGGTAGGGGTGCATGCAGGAGTCTGCCTCACTGTTTCCTCTCCTCTCACCTAAAAGAGAGAGAGAGAGAGAGAGAGAGATAGATAAAGAATATAATAAATATCTGTCCAATCAACCTGGTAGGTACATGAAGTATATATTATATTATTCAGTACTTTTCTAAATGTTTTAAAAAGTAAATTAAAATACTGGGGGGGTACTAAAAATACTTTTACCTAGATCACAATTTTACCAAGGTTGATTTTATTCCAGATCCTCATGGCAGAATCTGATTTTGGCCATTGGCACTTGACCTGTCTGGGCTTCAGCTTTTCAACAGAGACAAGAAAGTTTTCTCCTTGCCATAGACCATGTGGCAGAAGAATGCCCCAAACTGTTCTGAAATCCTCCCATAAGTAGAGCTAAGGGAGTTTATTTTCTAAAGCCACCTGTACACAGAAGTAGCTGTTCATAACTCTCTAAGGGACTTCTTTTAGAGGTTTTATCTCTGCAGGTGAAAACATACATGAGGGAATTAAAGGAGCGCAATGTTAGGGATCCTAGAATTCTAAGGAAAGGGAGCTTCTGGTCACCCTCTTGCCCACAGCAGGGAGGCCTTTTACCGGGGCCCTGACAGGAAGTGAATCAAGCCCTGGCTCTCAAAGTTACTGGTGACAGGACTCACCCCTTCACGGGACGGTGCTCTGTGGAACAGTGTGGCCAGTGCTCACCTTCTCTTGTACGGAAGTCCCAGTGACTCTCACCCAACTGCTTTTAGCTTCTAAATCAACACATCAAATGTTGACTCGTTTATGCATGACAGCCTTTGGAATGTTTGAAAACAACAGTCTGGTCCCTCTTCAGATTTCCCTATTCCTAGTAACACATCCTCAGTTTATTCTGAAGGGGAGAACCTAGCAATTGTTGAATATCTACCATATTCACCAAGTGCTTTATATACAGGGTTTTACATAATCTTCAACAACACAGTTAGGGAAACCGAGGCTCAGGGAATATAAGTAACTTAGTCTTAGGTCACAAGGCTAATAAAGCAGCAAAGCCAGTCAAGTGTGACTAAACCCATGGGCTATTTATGTACTCCACGCTGTTTGTGGGATGTGTGGTCTTTGTAGGACACGGGAGCCCATCCCCCACCCTTTTCCTGCTCCCTACGTGCAACTGAGAACTGGACCTGACACCCTGACTCCCAATAACCCTTTGTCATATTTTTGCTTGTTTGAGCTTCTTTCCAATCCTTCAAACATGCAGCAAAGGCATTAGAACTCCCGCACTACAAATCAGGAAACTGAGGTTCTATAGGACGGATAGCCCCCCCAAATCAACTGACGCTGCAGTGGAAGAATTGGGATGCAAACCCAAATCTTCACATTCATCACCAGTCCTTTCTATTGAGCCAGGATACCTCTTGGTGGTCCAAAAATCTCATCAGCATTAAGAACTGGTTTGCCCCGCCCCCTGCCATTTACTCTGGATTGAAGTGGCAGCATTATTCACAGTTTAAAATGGCCTTCACTTCTTTAGAAGCCACATAACACTATTGCCTAACATGGATGTTTGGTAAGTAGTCCCCCAAATCTTTTTGTCTGGTTTACAAAACTGCTGTGACATCACAGCCTCTAAATGAGGTTACATCCCTCTTTCCTACACCCAGTGGACTCAATCCCAAGCTCCAGCTGGGACAGTATTTTGAAATAGCATTGTCATCAGAGGGCAGTAACTATTCCAGTTAGAAATGGGAAACTGACACCCTTGAAAGGCACCTATTTGCTCTTGTCATGGGCTTGCTGGTGATATTGGGAAAAGCAGAATGCTGAGGACTGAGTCCAAGAGTGTGTGTTCCAAGCACAGTGTCCTGTAGAAATATGATGGCAGGGGAGAATAGTCAATATATGTTCCGACGCCACCCCTGCACTGCGACTGGTACAACCACGGGTGTGTGGGGCGGGGGGCAGCTGGGTGGGTAACAGCCTCCTGGAGATACATTCCTTCTATACAGTGTGGGGGAAGTTGGATGGGCTTGAGAGAAGTGAGACTCATGTGGAGGCATGCCCACATACTTCGGACATAAAATCATCCTCTTAATTGATTACAGATGGTCCTCAAGGTCATCCTGAAGGTAATTCAATGCCGTTACTTCTCCCCAGTGTTGTCTCATTGGTGGAATCTCAGTTGCTTGGAAAATCCCGTCTTATCTGCCTCCCTCTAGGGCTTGTTCCTAACCGAAGAACCAAAGTGGACCCTTCTTTCCACACACACACACACACACACACACACACACACCACACACGGCTTGCCTTTCTCTAAATGCTGAGCACACTCTCCTTTTCCTGTTACTGTTTTCTCCCAAACAGATGGTGTTTATGGACAGGAAAGAAGTGGAAGTTATTGAGCTGCCAGGCTAGTAATCAATACCCAGACATGAATCCTCTGGAGACGCCGTCAGAGGGGGGAGCCGCATGCGGGCGGTCTCTGAAACCACTGAGAGCAGGGACCAACGAGGCGGCCCCGGGCAGCGTCTGGGACTGGACGGCACCTTATTGAGCTTGTAGCAGGTTAAGTGGGATAAATAGATGTGCTTCCTGCCGACTTTCTGCCAGCTTTCTCCCGGCTTCCCTGTGGACTTCAAGGCTGTCTGTGCGAGGGTTATGTTTCTGTAACCCGTGGCAAGCAGGGACATACCGGTCCCCGGGCTGGCGGTCCTGTGCACTGCTCCACGGTACTTATCGACTGCTCGATTTCTGTCCTCTGCTCTCATCTCATTGCTGTGGGGACCCCGGGGTGATGCCAATGAGCCCACTGTGCTACCAGGGCAGCGGCCCTTTGAGAAATGCCTGGGCAAAGGCAGAAATGAGATAGGAGGCAGAGAGGGAGTGAGATGGGCAGTGCGCTTGTGATTGTACATGCGGAACTACGGGAGTAATTGTTGCATGTGCAATGACATACGCATATGCACACACACTTTTGGTCCCCAGAAATCTTGTGTGCAGATGGAAGGAAGGTTTGGGGCCTGGTTTCTGACCCAGCTTCAGGAGGATTTAAGTGTGGTTGGAGAATGGGTAGGCAGTGGGCAGGGGGGAGGGGGCTGGCCTGGGAGTCCCAGATGAGAGAGAGATGGTGGAAAAAGACCCAGGCTTCCTCATACCCTCAGGACAAGGTGTTCTTGGTCACACACAGGCTTCCCAGTGGGTCAGGGCCGGTCTGTAAAGACGGTCTGGCAACCCATGGGACCTTGAGGCAGCCCCCTACATCCCAGTCAATAACAATGCTGGAGCAGAAATAACACAGGAGCCCGGATAACAGTGGGAGGAGACCTGTTCTCCCGCAACAAGGTGCAGGTCCACTGGCCCTGGGGATGCATCAATCCCACCTGAGACCACACAGAGGGAAGGTTCCCACAGGGTGCAGCTTGGAGTCAGGCTGCCATGGGGGGAGAGACACATGGGTTTCCTGAGAGGTGGGGAAGGGCAGGCAGATGGAAGCAGGGTGTCCAGGCAGAGGGGACCACCTGCGAAAAGGCTGGGACAGGAAGCGCCCATGGGCAGGGGCGGGATGTGGCAGGTCCTGTTGCATGCAGGTAGGCACTCGAGTTGGGGAAGACAAAACTGGGGAAATGGCAGGGGCATGGCAGGGTTCTGCCTTGCTCCTTCTTTGTTTAAAGGGCTAACACATTCGACAGGCTAATAGAAATATAACTTCATCTAACTCTCCATAATGATCACAGACTTTTGGGAAATCAAACAATATGTCCCCACATGGTAAAACAAAACAAACCAAACAAACAAACAAACAAAAGAAAAGACTGAGTTGGTGTGTTCCTGACTCCTTTTCTAGCTGCTTACCTCCGTTGCATTAAGTGTGTGTAGACAGCCATCCCTCCGTGTCCGATCCTGGTACGTTCAGGTCTATCAGCTCTGTCCTTTGGAAGTCATAGTAGCTACCATGTTGTAAACTGAATGGCGACAAATATGTGGCAGTTTTAGCTTTTTGTTCTTGTCATTTCCATACATAATACTTTAATGGCAAAACAATGAGGTTACTAGCATTAAAGTCATTAATGTCTTTCCATCCCTCAAGCTCATACCTGGACCATTTTGCCTAAGGTTAAATAAAAAGTCCCAAACAGTAAAGCATCTTCCTTCCAACTGGGAGGGGGGCATGCCTTGGTATTCATAGTTTTAAAGTCAATTAAGATTGGTTTATCCAGTTTCTTGAGGCTGCAGAAGATGAAGAGGCCATGGTGTTTCAGCCTGAAGTAAACAATTTCCTCATGACCAATATATTGTTAATTCCCCCTGTTTTATTAGGCTATTTAAGACTCAGATAAAGCATAAAACTTCACCCCAAGAGAGAATGAGGGTTTGAGTTGTGATTAAAGTCATGCTTGTATTGAGAAATGGTGGGAGATGATTAGGATCCCCATCAGCCAAGCTGAAACCAGATTTATAACCCCTGCTCCATTCTATTCATAAGGCTGAACAGTTAACTTTAATTCAAAATCAATACTAAGAGCCCTGCCCCTTCCCCCCCTCCCCCAGTCTCCCCAGACACTTTGGACCCAGCATACTAACTCCCTGACAGCAATGAGCTGTTTTACTTGAGAAGTCTGTACATGGTGAAAGGCCAAGTATTTAAGGGAAAAGTGAAACAAATGATGTGTCACCAGGTCCCAGCAACACAATACTATTTTAAAGGTGTTCTCTGGGTGATTTGGAAATGACCAGAAAACTTCAAATGTGCATGTATTCAGATACAGCAAGTCCATCTTAGGATGACTATACCGTATGGAGATACTCACAAATGTGTGCAAAGGTCACACCCAAGAATGCTATCTCAATGTTGTTTGCAAGAGCAAGAAGTGGTCAATAACGTAAATATTTATTTAATCTGTTCCCATCGATCCAGAAAAGATGAAATAAACGATACCTGCATACAAAGGGGGTCTATTCTTTCAAGAAGAAGGTAGATTTCTGAGTAGTGACAGGAAAACGTCCTTGGTGTATTGTCTAGTGCTGTGGTAGTCAACCTGGTCCCTACCGCCCACTAGTGGGTGTTTCAGCTTTTGGGGTGAGGGGTAGCAGAGCAACCAAAGTATAAATAAAAAGATAGATTTAACTATAGTAAGTTGTTTTATAAAGATTTATTCTGCCAAACTTAGTGAAAATCTGACATAAAGTACTTGGTAAGTAATTATTATTATATGCTTTAACTTGCTGTAACTCTGCTTTATAAATTTTATAAAGTAAAGTTACTTCCCTACTTTATAAATCACCATTACTGTGGAACCAGTGGGCGGTTAGAAAATTTTACTACTAACAGTGATACAAAAGTGGGCGGTAGGTATAAAAAGGTTGAGTACCCCTGGTCTAGTGAATAAAGTAAGTTTCAGAATAGGATGTGATCCCAGAGTAAAAAGGAAGACATAAAAGCATCAAGACAAGCCATTGTGGAAAAAAGTGTATACTGCAGTCAGACTGTCTGGTTTCAAACCCCAGCTCTGCTACTTACCAGCTGGTCGCCATGGACATGTGAAAAGACCTCGTTTTCCTCACTTGTAAAATGGGAATAACAGACTACCTCACAGACACAGGATAGGCTTTCAGACAAAATATGAGATGACCCATTAGTAACAATCATCTCTGGGGAGCTGGACTTGGAGGACAGGGGAACATTAGTTTTTGCCATATTTACTTCCAGACTATTATTTTTGCACCATGTTTAAACAGATTTCAAAAATCCTGTTCTCTCTGAACTAGAAGCCATTTATTAACAGATGACAGCACTTGACAAATCCTTAGCTCATGGGGATTAATGAAGGGTGAAGATATTTATCAGTTCAAGTAGGCCTTTAAGGTTCTCAAAGACTCTCCTCCCACAGGGAGGCCTTGGTCTGTGGGAAAACCACACCCATCAAGAAGGGCAAAATTCTCTGCATGAGTGACTCCGTTCAGACCTCCTCTCCCTCCACTAAGCATGACCAAACTGCAGCACAGTCCCTATCGACCCAAGGCCATGTCCCTAAGCACTCAGCCCCCTAAACGTGCCTTAACAAGAAAGCTTGACACTGTCAAAAGAGGTTACTCTTTGTTTCTGTTAAATCCTGACCATAGGTCCCTGACATCCCTTTGCTTAGAGCAGTGGCTTTACAAAACTCAGAATAGTAATGTACTTTGCCTGCTCCTCTGAGATATAAGTCTTCTACCACGCAGAAATGTCTCGTCAGAGATCCGGGGCCACTCAATGGAAGGCAAACGTGGAGGGGGATTGCTTCCTTGTCTCCCAGCATTGTGGGAGGGGAGGAGCCTAACTTGGTGGATGACTTGCCCCAATTTGCAAAACCATGTCCTGTCATAAAGATAAGAGAAGTTTGCCACTTCTCCGGATAAGTGCCAGTTAGCAGACACAGAAGGCTTAATCACATTGACCACCTCCCTCTTATGTCCTTTAGTACAACTCTGTGTTTTAAAGGTCTCCTGCCTTTTATTTTAGTAGAGTTGAGCTCTGTTCTCTACTGAAGTCTCTTTCCCTTACTGCAGTAGTCTGAATCAGGTCTGTCTTGCTGCCTTGAACAGCTGTCCACCTCTGTTTCTCGTTGGCACTGCTGGTGAGGAGAAACTTGGTCCAGGGATAGCCATGACCATGGGGGAAGGGGACCTTGGCATTCACCCCAATGGTATGTACTAAGTCTCTGCCTCTCAGTAAAGCGCAGAGGAAGAAGATGATAATGGTGGCTCACAGTGCACAAGACCGCTGGAATGAGCAAGAGGCTCACCTCCCCACCACATACAAACATTATCCTAAGTCCTTTATTGAGAGCTTTGCAAAGTACTGGAATAGATGCTAAACTCTCAATAAACAGCATCTCATTAAATCCTTATAGCAGCTTTAGGAGTAGGCGTCATTATTTTCTTGGAATCTAAACCTCAGAAAGATGAAGAAATTTGTTTGAGGTCACACAGCTCATAAGCAGCAAGCCCAGGCGTCTCCATAAACTTTTGCACAGCCCTAGTGGTCATCATGCAAATAGAGTACAACTTAAATTCACTGTGCTGGGAAGTATCTCCTCCATGGAAAGTAGCTCGGTCTTAATAGCTGTGATCACAAATAGCCTGACTAAAATAATAACAACAACACAACTCCGGGGGAAAACATCCAGCCTCTTTCCTTCTGAATTGGGTTTCTGGCCCCTGAAATGGGTTGTCATAGTCCAAGTCACAGGACCCTGCCTCCTTTCATCAGTCTCTGAAAGGTCTTCTTCTGAGTACTGTCTCTCCCCCCTGCCCCCAGCTAGAAGGTCAGCTCCCTGTGGGTGAAGATTTCATCTGTTCTGTTAATGTCTGTATCCACCGTGTCTATGAAAGTGCTTGGTGTACAATTGGCACTTTCTTGAAAGAGAGAAGAAGGCAGGTAGGGAGGAAGATGGAAAGAAAGAAAGAAGTAAGGAAGGGAGGGAGGGAGGGAAGGAAGGAAGGAAGGAAGGAAGGAAGGAAGGAAGGAAGGAAGGAAGGAAGGAAGGAAGGGAAGGAAAAAAATATTAAAATGGGGTTTAGAAATATACAGTCTCTAATTCAGCCCCCAACTCCCACATAAACTTGAGGGGGTTGCAGTGTAGAGAGGTGAGTGACCAGGCAACAAGGATCACGTCTCTCCACTCCTCAACAAGGTTAACTTCTCCCTCCTTATTGGTGGCAGCCATGAGGGAGGAGGGGGCAGCTTTGAGGATAGCTTAGATTTTACAAGATTCCTCAACCTCAGCACCATTGACATTTGGGACCAGAAAATTCATGGTGGTGAGAGACAGTCCTGTGCATTGTAAGATGATTAGCCAAATCCTGGTGTCTACCCACCCAATGTCTACCCCGCTGACCCCCCCCTCCCGTCTTCCAACTCCCTGCTTCTGTGCTGTGGCAACCAAAAAAGTTTCTCTAGGCATTGCCAAATGTCCTGGGGCTGGGGGCTGGAGGAGAGGAGGTGAGAGGTGGGGTCAGAATTGGCTAACGCTGAGAAACACTGGATTAGAAGATCATCTAATGACTGGCTACTAACTAGGTAAGGAGTAATTAAAGCCCAGTGTAAGCAGAAGTGTGGGACATTTCAGGCTATCAGGGTTCGCAAAGCCACTGTGCACGCCATGGAGAGACTCACAGTTTGGGATCTGGGAAGGCTCCACACTCCAGAAGCAAAAGGAACATTCATCAACAGGATGACCCAGGAAATGAGTATTCTCATGGTCTGCCTGTCCTTCCAGGTAAGACTTTAAGAAATTTAATAAGAAAATTGATCTGTCCGAATATGGTGAAAGAGAATCTAATGAGCGGCAAACAGATTCAAAGCCTCGATTACTCTTTCTAATATTGGCATAGACGTTTCTGAACACAATTACGGACTTGAAACCCCACAGGGGAATTCATTTAAACATTAATTTGATGTGAAACCTCTGACCCAAGCAATTCATAGAGCAATTAAAGAAGGGTCTGGAAGACCTGACTGTAATGTAGTTTTGGGTTTTGTTGACAAATGGTCAGTACAAGTCATAATTAGTGACATTTAAATTAGCTCTGAATGCGGATGAGAATCAGGAAGGACCCCATAGATGCAGGCTATCTTATCCAATATAAGGCTCGGTGCAGGAAGCCATATTATCCAATATACGGTGCTCATCAACATCCCGGAGGAGAAAGTAAATTCGACTTAGATTACATTTGCAGAAAATGCAAAATGAGTGAGAAATGACAAATGCAGAAGATAAATTAAAGTTAAAATTACCGAAGGACCTGGACATTTGAGAACATAAGTCAGAGCTAAATAAGACGGAATTTAATGAGCAGAGGGAAACTCTTACATGGTTGGGTTTGATTACACTTGACAGTCTGAGCAATCGGATAGCACCAGGGAGGTCAGGGCGGTGGGAGTAAGCTGAGGGGGACTTGGTCTTCCTCCAACACACCCCGAGAGCTTGGCCTAGTAACATAGCATCTTGTCTTTTAAGGAGATCTTACAGCAGGGGAAGTGGGAAGTGGTTGATAAAAAACTATTGTCCCCACAATCCTGCTCACGGAGGCAGAGTTTTACTCCAGGGAAACGGAATTCTGGTGAAGTCGAAACTCTAGTTGTGGGTACAGGTGATTCCGTGCTTTGCAAACCATTATTCTCTCATGATGGTGATGATGATCACCACCACAACCACCACCACCACCATCCTCCTCCTCCTCACCTATGGAGTCCTACATTTCCTCTGTTTTAAAGACCTTATTTAGCCCTGGCCAGATAGCTGGGTGGGTTGGAGCATTGTCCCAAAGTGCAGAGGTTGCTGGTTCGATCCCCCGTCAGGGCACATTCAGGAACAGCTCAATGTTCCTTTCTCTCTTAAAAAAAACAAAACAAAAACACTTTTAATTAGCTTTAAAAAAACTTTAACACAGGCTGATAAATGTTTATTCATGACTCCACCACATATATCTGTGCTGAAGAACTGAGCTCTTGTAACAAAATATACAATGGGTAAACGAACACCAGAGGGACATAAAAAGCTAACACCAGAGGGACATAAAAAGCTTCCCACTACCTCCCCGCAACACCTCCTTAAGAAACAAAATAACATAGAATAATTTCTTTTTAAAACACCTTCAAATGCTTGAAGTGGTTTTTTAAAGCTATTTTTAGAAAATCTACATGACAACCAGGTATGATTATCCACATTTTGCAAATGAGGAAATTGAGACACAGAGACGCAAAGTGTTTTGCCCAAGGTCACACAGTGAGTGCCAGAGAAGGAATTGTCAACCCATAGTCCTGGGGGGACAAACTGCAGCAGGGGAATGGTGAGAAAACCTAGAAGATTCTTAGCAAATGTGAGAGAAGTGGTGCATTCTACGTACAGGCAAACTCCATTTGGCAGCTCTGGTCCAAGCACTGTGACATTTGCCTCCAGTGTGCTCCCAACTCCTTTTTCAGAACCTCCCTCTTTTGGTTAGGGATTTACTTGGTTCCAAGAATAACCTTATTAACAGTGACTGCCACAAATAGAAGTTCATTTGTCACCTGTAACAGAAAGACCAAGGTGGGCAGATACCAACAGCGATCTCCCATTTTAGTGGCATCGGGGCTGACGTCTTTGGGTATTTCTTGGCCTTTCTCTCATGGTTGCAAGACGGCTGCCCAAGCCGAGGGGAATGTCTGCACACAGGCAGGAAGAAGGTGGGAGGGTGGTACCACCCATATCTGTTCTCTTTATCTGAAGGCAAAACCTTTCCCAGAAGTCACCATAAGCAGACTTCCACTTAAGTCCCATTGGCTGAAGGTCACATGGCCCCTCCAGGGGGAAAGAGGGGAAAGTCAGGTACAGGGTTGCTATAGTTGAGTTGAAAGTTGAAGCAGCTGTGCCCCATTGCTGGAGGCTGGGCCGGAGTTAGTAAGGCAGAAAGGAGAAACGGTGCCCTGGCCAGGTAGCTCAGATGGTTCAAGCATTGTCCTGATGAGCAGAGGTTGTCGGTTTGATCCCTGGTCAGACTACACACAGAAACATTAATGTGTTTCTCTCTCTCTCCCTTCTTCTCTCTCTAAAATCACTAAACATTTCTTTTATTTTTTTTTAAGGAAGGAGAAATGGGTATTGTTCTGGGTAAGCGACTAAATGTGTCTGCAACAGCCTCCTTTTCTCTTCCCTTCCACCCAGCACCCTGATTCCTGCTGGGCCCTGATGTGAGCAGCTGATAAGTGTGAGCAGCTGACAAGTTCTGGCTCAGCCATTTTCAACTCCGTGTGCAAGAATTTTTTAAATTTGTTTTAATAGGGACAGAGAGAGAGTCAGAGAGAGGGATAGATAGGGACAGACAGACAGGAACGGAGAGAGGTGAGAAGCATCAATCATCAGTTTTTCGTTGCTGTTGCGACACCATAGTTGTTCATTGATTGCTTTCTCACATGTGCCTTGACCACGGGCCTTCAGTAGACCGAGCCACCCCTTGCTGGAGCCAACGACCTTGGGTCCTAGCTGGAGAGCTTTTGCTCAAGCCAGATGGGCCCTCGCTCAAGCTGGCGAGCTTGGGGTCTCGAACCTGGGTCTTCCGCATCCCAGTCTGAGGCTCTATCCACTGCGCCACCGCCTGGTCAGGCATGCAAGAATTTTTAAAACATTCAGTACCTGACTATTTAATCAGGGACACCGATCTCTTTTCCCTTAGACTGTCAAATAAAAAAATAACAGCCAATGCAACAACAGCCTTTCCGATGTAAATGAATCAAATTTGTACCTATTTTTATTTTTTGGTCAGATATGCAAAAAGGTAATATATATTTTGGTGTGCCCCAGAATTTTAGTAGTTTATGTGTGCCATGAGATGAAAAAGGTTGAAAATCGCTCTTATGGTTGAAGTGTGAACCAGCCCAGAGCTGAGGGGAGCCTAGCCCATTTCTTGACTTTCGGTAGAGCATATCCTGAGGGAACGTAAGTCACAGATCTGTAGGAATGGTTTCTGGAAAGCTCTCTCTCTGCAAGACTGAACATCCATGAAGAGTCCAGCATTCCCAAGAGTCTGTGCCGGGAGGCTGGCATGTGTACCTGACTCATTCCACTGTAATGTAATCGACCCGTCTGAATACCTGGTGTCACAGGGCGAGGCACCATCATGAAGGACCATGGATAAAGATGGATGAATGTATTTTGATTTGATAAGTCAAATCAGATTAAACTAATGGTATTTCAGATTTTTTTTTTTCCTGAATACAGGCAATCGCTGGCTTATGAAGGAGACAGGTTCTTCAGGGTTGCTCTTCAGCTGAATGTGTATATAAGGTGGAACAGGTACATTTACCTATTAATGCAACTTAGACAGATGTTTGTCTTAATGTAGTATTTTTACCTTTCTGTGCATTTAAATACTTAAAACATTTTCAAACCTACAGAACCTATCTCGTTCGTAACCTGGGGGCTGCCTGCGATTTTTTTTTCCTTAGGAACTCACTAGTGACTAGTGGACCCAGCTGCAGCTTTGCCTGGCTCAAGGCCAGAGACCATGGCTGGGAGAAGCCAGCCGGCTGGCGGTGGGGAGTGCTGGTCTGGAGATAATCACGTCTCCCATCTGTGCACTCAGCACTTCACGTAGAGTCTATACCGTGACTTCACATGCATGGCCTTTCACAGTTTTTGTCCTTACAAACATCCCAGGCAAGATTAGGATTACAGCCTCTTCTAAGTGTAGGTCCTTAGAAAAAAGAACCAGATGCCCCGGCACGGAACTATGGCAGTTCACCTGCTCCGCTCTGTCCCTCACCTGTATGCTATCTGAGGGGTGGGGTAACATCTGGAGCCTCCCCAGCCTCCCAGGCAGGGTTGACCTGGATCAGGCAGCTGCTTGTACAGTGGCATAGGCATATACCTGTGGAAAGTTCTAGGAAATAGTGCCCCTTGTTCACTAGGTCCCTTGACCGAAACTCAGCTCCCTCTGGAGGGTGATTCGTGAAAATGGTTCCTTTGCAATCAGACTCAGTACCCTATCTCTCACTTGTTCTACTTTAAGGGGGGCATAGTTACAGTGCAGGGGGTTCTGGGCAGTCAGGATGGGAAGGGACGGAGCAATCAGTACCCCTGAGAAGTGCTGACGAGACAGAAAACATCTGGTGCAGAGAAGATGCAGAGCGAGTGTGGCAGTGTCTGTGAGGGACTTCCAAAGGACCAGGCAGAGCAGAGTAGGACCACGTGTGGGGAGAAGCTAGAAAGACACATTTAGGTTCAATGTAAGGAAGAGTTTTCGAGCGTGAGTGTTCTCCTAAGACGAGAACGAGTGAGTTGTCCAGTACTGGAGATAGTCAAGTGCGGACACAAGGAGAACTGGGCAAGGAAGTGGCTAGAGGAGGACGAGCAGTTAGGTTACACCAGAGGTTCTCAAGTGGGGCTGATTCCAACAGGATACTAGCAATGTCTGCAGACATTTCACTTGTCACAACGAAGGAGAGGCTATTAGCATCTATTGGATAGAGGCCAAGGATGCTGGTAAACACCTTATAATGTCCAGGACAGACCCCACAACAAAGAATTATCCAGCCCAAAATAAATAGTGCCCAGATTGAGACGCCCTGGAGAAGGTAAACTGTATATCTGGGGCACTCGCCCCTCCCATCTGTCGACTCATTCAGGAGACCACAGAAGGCAACTGGTAAAATGCCAGGGATATCCAGATTTCAAGGAGGATTGTGCAGCAGAATATTCAAGTACACAAATCTCAGAAATACAGTTTCAGTTTCAGACATCGTGGGGTCTATTTTGGGACTCTGGCCATTTTTATTGTAGCCAGAACTAGGAGGCTGTCATTCTCCAAAAAGCAAATGTATGGGTTCCCCCCACGTCCACCTACTGCCACAGATAAGTTGGAAGCGACATGCACACGTCTGGAGGCAGGGAGGGGTGGCGCTGGGGGGAGAACAGCTGAAAACATGCAGAGGAATCCACAGTGAGATTTCACCCAAGGGTCTCAACAAATCATCCCTGATTCATTTAAATATACTTTCCATGCCTTCTGGGGAATGAAACGTACCAACCCCCAGAAGAAATTCATTTCATCAGATTCCCCACATTCAGAGCCCGAGGATCAGATGGATCTGAGATCCTCTCTTGGCTCTGCCTATTGCCATCTGGGCATCAGGTAAGTAATCCAACCTTTCTGAGCCTCAGTTTTCTCACTTATAAAATGGGACAAATCCCATCTCCTTCACAGGACAGCTGGAAAGATCACACGGGCAAAAGTAGGTATGGCCTAGTTCACAGTAAAAAGTTCAGCTGGAACTCCGGGGGAGAAATAAAAAAATGCCCTTCGTGACGAAGTGTCTGGTGAGTCACCAAGGGAAAGAAAACAGCACAAATCATAGACTGCCCAGCACAAAACGACATGTGCCCGAGGAGGTGGGCAAAGGGCCATTGCACATGAATGAGATATCTGGGTGCCCTCCCCACCCACTTCCTTTAAGGAAACACTGCCCTGCCCAGTGCCCGTGACGTGGACATGCCACATCCATCACTGCACGTTCCTAGCTGCCGACAGGAGTGGATGGGACATTCTGGACTTACTTATCCATGGTCTGTTGAGAAACCTCTAACCTGTGTGACTGGGTCAGTCAAGTTTCTCTCTCGGACATCAGAATCAGGACACATAGAAGTGGAGGCAGTTTCAGCAGAGGCAGGAGACAGGGAGGCGTATCAATCGTTGTCCCCTTAGGGCACAGTGGCCTCATAGCTGGTGAAGTTGTGTGGGAAGGAAAACTCAAGGGTGGGTCAGGAAGCCAGTCATCCATGGAGCAGAGAACGGAGCAGACAGGACAGGAGGAAGTATACTTTATGGGAGCAGCTCCCGGGGCATGGGGCCGGTGCTAGCTCCCAGGAGGCCCAGACAAACCACACTGTCTTGTCTTTGAATTTTCTGAAATTGCTATTGTGTTTGTACAACAAATCCCACTTGCTCGAGCTAGCTTAAGTAGTCCCTCTTCCCAGCACACAAATGGGCCTGATTAGACCAGACCTCCCAAGCTTTTGGGGAAGCACCCTTAAAATCACACCACAGAGTCCAGCTCTGTGGGAGAGGTAAGATATAAACTGACCTGAATTCTTTATTATTTATTTATTTACTTATTTATTTTGTATTTTTCTGAAGTGAGAAGCTGGGAGGCAGAGACAGACTCCTGCATTTGTCCAACCAGGATCCACCCAGCATGCCCACTAGGGGGCGATGCTCTGCCCATCTGGGCTGTGTTCCATTGCGGCTGGAGCCATTCTAGCGCCTGAGGTGGAGGCCATGGAGCCATCCTCAGTGCCCAGGCCAGCTTCACTCCAATGGAGCCTTGGCTGCAGGAAGGGAAGAAGAGAGATAGAGAGAAAGAAGATGGGGAAGGCTGGAGAAGCAGATGGGTACTTTTCCTGTGTGCCCTGGCTGGGAATTGAACTGGGACTACCATATGCAGGGCTGACGTTCTACCACTGAGCCAAACGGCCAGGGTTTCTGACTTCTTGTACACCTAAAATGATTAATATTCCATGCCCCGTGGAGTGAGGGGAAGTAGCCATGGAATTTCCTGGAAAATGCCACCGGGGAGTGGAGAGAAGAGCCCGTGGGTGTGGCCCTGGAAGTCTCCCAGGGGAATGCCACACCAAAGATGAATAATTACCACTCTGTCGGCCAGATCCTGTTGCTGGCTGTCACTCTTTGTAGCTATGTTCTCTCTGCTCTCTGTGCACTGAGTTATGGAAGAATCGGTCCTTGTTACCTGTGACTGTGTGGCTGAGGTTTTACCACTGAAATATGAGCAGAAGAGATATGTGCTCCATTTGGACTGGTAGATCACTTCCTGGAAGCTGCCATCTAGGCCATGCAGGCAGGGACAGCACACCAGAACAGTGCTAATTAAGTGTGGTCCATGCATTAGCTGCTCAGTCTTGAACCTCCTGGTCCTCATCCACAACATCATCTAGTTCAGCTGACGTTTGTTTCCATGGTAAGGAGGATGCGGTGCATTGACTTACGTTCTGGGGCCAGCTCCCTATCTTCTCAAGGGGCAGCCCATTGAGGAACAACCCCCCATTCCCACCCAGGAAATAGTAGAGGAATAAGAACTAGCAGGAAATGAACCATGGTTCCTGAATATACATGTGAGACAGAGCTGCCTGCCATCCACAAACACCCTCCTGGACCATGATAAAAAAGAGAAACAAATCTCTCTTTTGCATGTGGTGTGGCATTGTGAGGTTTGTTTCTTGTGGCAGTTTAGCTTTTTCCTAAGTCTGGCGGGGCCGTGGTGAAGATCTCAAAAATGGAACGAGAGGATTTCCAACCAGGCTCTATTGGGGCTCATTCAGTACTGCCCAAATCAAACATGCATTGATTTCTTTCCTGTAACTGGTGACAACTCATTGTCTGGTCTGGTTAGGGGACAGGACAGTGCATCTGTTCACATCTACTGAGTTCCTTCTCCATGCCCAGAACTGGGCCAGGCACTGTGGCTGCAGCCCTGAGCAATACTGATATAGTCACAGCCCTTCTGGGGGGCCAAAGCAGGTCACAAGGCTATGTCTGAGTCTGTATGCAGGAAGCCTGTGGGCTGGGCTGCTTAGAGCCAGAGCTGAGGTAAATGCAGTGATCCAAGGGCCTCCTGGCCCGCAGAAGACATGCAAACACGATGGGCTGCCCGAATGAGCAGAAGAGTTGTGTTTTCCGTAGCCTTGTTCCCCAGTGGTTTTTCTTCAGTCTCATGGGAGAGAAATTTCATGTAAAGATTCTAAAATAACCTTCATGAAACTAAAGAGATAGAACATTTTCTACAACTTTGTCTGGAGAGACACGGGTCTTTGTCCTCCGAAGACCCAGGGCTATAGAAGGCAGTCAGAGCTGAGCATTTCTGGCCTGAGCTCTTCATTTGTAACACTCACTGAGCGCTGCTCTGATCCAGGTTCTCTGCAGGAACACAGAGAATCTACATGGTGTCGCTGTGTTCCAGCAAGCTCACGGCCCAGTGGGAGACAGTGAGCCCACAGACGGTCACGTGACAGCAGTACATCTGTGTACCCAACCTGCAGAGGCCAGGGACCCACTGCAGAGGCTGTATCCCAGGAGCATGGAGCCCAGGCCTGTTGTGGACTTCTTCCTCTCGATTTGCACTTGGCCATTCCCTCAAGATGTTAGTACTGTATTTCCTTGGCTACTTACTCATAGTCATCTTGAAATTAGCTTTTTTTAAAAAAAAATCTTTTAGGCAGACCCACACATGGAAATGCTCTCCCAAGCCCAAAAATATTGTTACACAATATACACACATAACCATCTACAAATGAAACAAATGCATAGAATCACCAGAAAATTCCAAGACAATTGTACAATTTTAATTTAATCGGTATCAACCCCAGTACTGACGTGCAGTACCGGAGACCCCCCAGCAGGACACTTCACCAGGACCGGTGAGGAACAGGCCTGCAGGAAATACATACACACCCCCACCTCTGGCAGCCTGAGGCCCACAGCCTCCTACCAGCTTCTGTTTCCTGTGGCATTGTCATGGTGCCCATTGCCTTGGCATCCATGGCACTGAGAACCCAGGGAAGTGGACCTGGAACCATCCTTCACATCGGAGGGCAGAATTAGCAGAGGAAAGTTGGGCAGCTCTGGAGCCGTGTGTGAATAGCAGTTTGGGGGCAGTCTGAGCTTTCTGGTGGAGGCAGCCTGGGGAAATTGACATAGAAGCTTCATCTATTATATAGCAGAGTAAGCTTGTGAAAGGAGCCAGGTGTGGAATACAACTATTATTGTTAGCTCCGTCACAGAGCAGATTCTTCCTGTCTCATCCTCCAGCTCACCGTACTAGCGGACAGGGCGCCCTGAAAACCTGGCTGGGTGAGGAGGGTATTACTGCTGGTGATGTTGCAGCTGCGGTGATGGGGAGGAGAGAAGAGGTCTGGCGGTCTGTCGGCTGGGAGCGCGAGTAGGGAGGTGGTCTATGACCTGGAAAAGGTTTGAGAATTGGAAGTCCTTGCAATCCCGGTTCCAACCTCCTTCCAGCAAAACCGAACCTAAAACAATCCTTTGTGCTCATCCCTCTGCACTCCCACACTGGGACGGGGCCTCAGGGTTACTGCTCCCCCTAGCAGAATCGGAGAGGCGCCCGGGTAAGGATGAGGATGATGGAGTTCTCTACATTGTGCTGGTGTGAAGGCGTCGAGAGTGGGAAGAATTAATCCAATGAGGGGAAGGCGGATGGGACTACGAGGGAAAGAAAAGGAGGGGGTCAATGTAAACTCAGCCTTTTCATTACCCGGCAGGAAGATGGATGATTTTCAGGGACTGTTGTCCAGGCGCACCCGCTCGCTATAGGGAGACGTCAGAGCGCTCCGGTCCGCGGTGGGGGAGCTTCCCCCCCGACCCCCCCCCCACCCCGCCGCCTAGGCTCTCGTATAAAGTCGGGGCCTGGCGGAGGCTGCAGCAGTGGCGCGGACGCCGGCGGAGCTCCTCCGAGATCCTGGTCTTGCGGTCGCTCGTTGGCAGGGAGAGCGCACTCTCCGCTCAGCCTCGCCGCGCGCTCCAAGGGCTTCCCGTCGGGACCATGCGCGGCCTCGAGCTGCCGCTCCTCCTGCTGGCGCTGGTCATCTGCCAGGCACCCCGGGGACCCGCCGCCCCGGTGCCGGCGGCCGGAGAGACCCTGCTGACCAGGATGTACCCGCGCGGCAACCACTGGGCGGTGGGTGAGTGTCTGGCGCTCATTAGTCCTTGGTGGGACTAGCCAGCGCTGGGGGTCGTCTCCTCATTTCCCAGCGTTTCTGGGGCCCGGCTTTGGGGGCTAGGTTTGTTCCGACCTTTCTACCTAAACACCAACCCCTTTCTCCCAAAACTCCACCCCACCTTTCCCTATCCTGGGAAGCCGTCGGTCCATCAGCAGCCGCGGGCTGGTCCCTTGGTCTTCCCTTTTTCCCAGGGCACCTGAGCTAGCGCGCAGCTCTCCAAAACACCCAACCCTACGCGAAGGGGATCCTCCCTCCGCACCTACCCAAACACCTCCTTTTATCCGGTACGATTCTCTCCCTGAACAGTTTTGGGAAGCCCGGTCCCCGAGCACGTCTGGGAGCGTTGGTTCAGTCCGGCGGCCTTGACTCCGACCCGCGTGAATTCAAGATGTCCCTTAGCGCGGGCCAAAGCCGCACGCCTGTCGGGCACCCAGGGCGTGCGCGTCCTCCCTGGGTTTTAAACCTGTTCAGTGAGCAGTGCCTGAATCCAACCCCTGTGGCTCTTCTGAATTTTCTGTCTTTCTGCTTCTGTAGGGATTGTTTCCCCTGCCCTTCTGCCCAGCCTTACCTCTTTCCACCCAGCAATAGCGCCTGCTCTCCGCGCTGACCATGGGCTTTCTCTCTCCTGTCTCCAGCTTTTCTCACCTCTCTGGATCTGCGACCCTAACCCTCTTTCCTAACTCCGTTCCCTTTTCCTCTGCCAACAAGTGCTGCTCTCCAGGCACGGGCTTGGAGGTTCGCTTGTCGCGGCCCGGGGACCCCCAGCGGTGAGGGCCGGGTTGAGCAATCACAGCTTTAGGGTCACTGGGAGGCAGGTAACAGTTCTGAAGCCTCGCGCTCACCCAGTGTCACCCCAGGGCTCTCCGCCACACGAAGCATAGTGTCTGACAAGTGAAGAGCACCCAACTTCCTCAGAAACCTCCCGATAAAGCCACCTACAGCAACCCCAACATGTCCCGGGAGGCTGGTCTTCCCTAAAGAGATTTAAGTGGTGGTGGTGTTTGTGTTTGTTTTTTTTCCTTAGTCATTCATAGAGGCGTGGGGGAGTGGGTATTGGAAAGATAACTTGCTAATTCATATATAGCAGACAAATCTCAAATCTCTGTGTGGGGTGGGGATAAGGATGAATTCATGGAAAGGAGTGAGGCTGAAACTGCCACTTCCTCACATTTTCTGTTGTGTATGCTTCTGCCAGAGAATTGGAGAGCCCCTGATCACAGAAGAGTGGTTTTCTCTGTTGCCCAAAGAGCCCTGTGCCAAGCCTAGCAGCTTCAGGGGTGAAAGCATTTATGATCTCTAAGGGGCAGGGAATCCCCGAGTCTGGTATGGAGAGAAGGTGGGATGGGTGAAAATTAAAAGTTAAAAAAAGAGAAGAAAAAATAAGAAGAAAAACACTATATGTCCTCAAGAGGACACTGAGAAGGTGTTAAAGAAGCCAAACTTTATACTTTTAACCTGATACTTAAAGGGGTTTCTGGGAGCTTTGAGCGAGGGGCCATTGTGAAATGAAGCTTCCAGGTTTCCAGCCTTCTTTAGCCCGTCCACACTTCTTGTACTACAAAGGCTTATTAGGTAACCTTTGTAGGATGAGAAGCGGACAAGAGAGTTAGCTGGGAAGCCAGAGTCGTGTTATTTCTGGTACAAGCCAACCCTGATTACTTGTTCCAGAGCACATCTGTCCCCAGGTACATAGGGTGTCAGGCATTTAAACCTTCTGTGGTGGCACTTGGGCATCCCTAACCCAGAAAGAGACGAACCAGCGGCAACGTTAAATTACCTTATTGCTCTCAAACACATTCTTTGTCCTTTTTCTCCCTTGGCTGGCTGTGCAGAGCTGAGGAAGAGTAAAGAAAAGAGGGAGGAGGCGGAGAAACTCACATTTGGGTCTAAAATGACATTGTGGCCCAGCACAGGTTGGCTTTGGGCGGACGTGCCCTCTGAGGGAAGGTGAGCCTTCACCAGCATGAGTGGTGTTCGATTTTAAATTTAGCTTGCCACTCTCAGTAAATACCTGTCGTCCTCAGTCACTGAGGGCATGCTGTTTGGTGTTAATTATATCACACTGAAGCTACGTTTAGCGGTCTGCACAGATCTGAAGGTTTGTTAAATGAATTGCTTCTCCCAGTTGAGAAAAGCATGGTGCAGCAACAGAATACAAGCTATCCAACTGAAAACTTAAATTTCCATCTGGCTTCAAGTTCTGCGAAATGTTTTTTTGTGATGACAAGGGAGATCAGCACCAACACTGGTGGTGGCTCTAACTTTGGTGGGAGGCATGCTCTTGAATTCTGAACACCTGTGTTCAGCTAGAGACTGGCTTGAAATTGTGGTGCTGCTCTCCAAACTGTGAAATACAGTGTAAGTAGCTGACCAGGAAAAACAAGCTCCTGGAAGTACTTGGCACTTTGTCTTAACTCAGGTCATTCTTGAATTAGTGTTATCTTCAAGTTTCGAGCTCAAGAAAATTCATTTATGTTTCAAACCTGCCATTTTAGTGGTATTTTTTCAGTGATAAAAAAGGACAAAAGCTCCCCCCCTCAAAAAAGGGCAAAAGCTTCTCCCTCCCCAGATACGCTTTTATTTTTTTCAAGTGCCTGTATTTTGTCTATGCTGTGATAGATCTCCATTATTATGATATGGACAGATAACAATAGATGATGGGAGAAAAGGTGAAAGGAGGCATAGCATCCATGTTGCCATGGAGATGATCAGTTGGTTGACAGGTAGGTGCCTGCTCACCAGTGAAATAGGACCCTGGGATATTATAGATGGCGCCTTCACTAATGACCAGCCTATGGATCTGGGGGTAGGAGCCTGAACATGACCCACCCACCAAATATGCAAATATTAAAAATTTAAAAAGTCACAAAGATCTATGTTAAATCAATCACAGAATTGTTTTTAGAAAAGGCCACAAATTAGTCAGGCACAACAACATGGAAGTTTTTATTTGTAAAAATAGCTCTGTGTCACTCGGTTTCATTGGCAATCATGCCCTTCTCCTTTACAGCATTTTAACAAGATGTCAGCAGATGATGGACAGCAAGAGTGGCCTAGGTCACTACAGGGAGCCTTGGGTTCTAATCCTGCTTGTCCATTGTCAAGACTTCATTTTCTCCATACAAACAAAGCCAAATGCCTCATTCCTTCCTGGGAAGTGGTCCAACATAATCACTGTTATGGCTAAATGCAAGGTTGTTTCATGGCTATTTGGAAACTGAGGTGACCAAGGAGATAAGTGAGGAGCCAACCATTTAGGATTCTTTCCCTTGGGACAGTGTCCTTCATAGGGTCTTGAAATTGTGTGAAGTGTCATAAGTTATTTGAAAAGTGCTCACACTGCTATGCAGTTAAACCTCATTTTAAGGCTCCCCAATAGAGAATTAACTTTCTGAGGCACATAATGAGTCATGTTATACAGATCTATGATCCCTACCATAAAAAAATAATTTTTGAAAGCCTTTTCGGACCTTAGTCTTAAAAGATTTCAAAAGCAGCATAATATTGTACAGTCTAGTCTGCAAACTAATTTTAATCCTAGAATCCTTGCTTATATGGGTGTGACCTTTGGCAAGTCTCAATTTCATCAGACTCACTACAGGGTGGGTCAAATGACATGCTCTGTGTTGAAACATCCTGTAAACAGTACATGGCAATACGTACACCAGCAAGGACGTTGTGCTGAGGGCTTCTATTGGTGGACGGAGCTGCCAGCAAGGGGGTCCTCTTTCTATTTTGTGTGACTGAGGTCTGTCAAATGTCATTCCCATGGTGTTGGCCTTAAATACTTCTCATGCCAGTCAGCATTGGAGCCACAGAGAACTGTTACCTTGTGGACTTCAAATCAAAGCACTATAGTTTTATTAATAGTAGAAATATAAGAGTACTATAAAAGCCTATTATAGAGAGATGGGAAAAATCAAATGAAGACAGTAGATAGGGTGATGTGAGGATATTTAAGCCATGTGCCAATGTGTGAAGAATGCAGATTTTGCACTCCCTTCCTGGTTTGACTCAATAGATGTCCCCACTTGCATACGCTGGTTTCCATGTTTCTCATGCGGTAGCCTTCTGCACAGCAACTTTTATTACTTTACATGGCAGGTGCATGTTGTAGACATCCAAGAAAAAACTCCACATTGATGTGGCTGGGAAATGTTGGTCAGGGCTTGTTTTCAATTGGTTTTTTATTACATGCCTTACAAACTAATTTCTAGGTGACGCTTCCTGTATTCAATCTGGGCTAAGTTCTGAGAAAGTCTAAATGAAAAATTCCTTTGGTACATTTGTATTACAGAGAAGAGATAAGCAATGCCTTTCTTCTTCTTTTTAATCACACAGAGAAAAGCATAGAGACCTTTCTTTTCAGCAGCAGCTTTCACTTGGCTGGGGAGGTGTTTAAATCCCACCATTCGGTTGGGAGTGTAACTCAGGGCATGCAGAATTGGTGATAGAATTTCAGATATGGAAGCTTCCTTAGATTTCATCTAGTCTAGCCTGTTCATTTTATATTTGAGAAATTGGAGACTGGGGATGCTAAATGACTTGACAAAAGTTACGTAGCTCATTAGCAGAGGGGCTGGGACCAAGCCCAGGGCTCTGGAGTTGCAGGTCCGGCTCAGTTCTGTCTGGCTCATTTTGCGTTTTGGACAGAAAACAAAGTCAGTCATTTATGAACTAACTCTTAATAATAAATGCAATTTACTCAGCATTTAAGAGGAATCAGCGCAAACGTAACTGGGGTCCTTTTAAATTTCTCGTTTTCTCCATTCCTCTGGGCGGCATTCTGTTTTTGTTTTTGATTTTTATAGGGCACTTAATGGGAAAGAAGAACACAGGAGAGTCCCCGGATGTCTACGAGGGCGGGAGCCAGAAACACCACCTGCGCGGGGAGGACGTTCTGTGGGAAGAAGCTGCAAAATATTTGCTAAGCCTCATGGAAGGAAAGGGAACCAGAAGCCATCAGTCACCTCCATGGGGCGCCTCTGGGTATTCTCCAGTCTACTTGAGATTCCGAGGATAGCAACAACCCTACAGATGTAGGTTCAAGACCCTGAGGTACGACAAACCTCCTGGGAAGTGAGGGTGGGTATGTGAGGGGTTTGGGGAGAGCTGGAAGGAGGGGAGGGTCCAGAAGGCAAGAATAAAGTTGTTTATGATGCAAGCCTTCACAGCCACTGCACTGGGTCGACGACACCAGTACACACTCAGGAAATTACAATGTTTTTCGCTTCATAAGACGCACCTGACCATAAGACACACCTAGGGTTTTAAGGAGGAAAATAAGAAAAAATAATAGTCTGAACCAAATGGTGTGTTAACATATTTAATAAAATACTGTATTTTTCACTCCATAAAACACACGGGCATTTTCCCCTCCACTTTTTGGGGGAAAATGTGTTTTATGGAGCGAAAAATATGGTAGTAGACAGTTGTCATGCCATCTTTGCTTTTCAATGTAATGGATCATTTTTCCTTTTAGCACATCAGAATGGTGTTGCTTCAACACTCCAGTTCAGAGGTTCTATTGGCAATTATACTTGCATGGGATTTTTACAATCCGCCAGGTCTGACTAGAATATTTGGATAGTGAGACCATATTTGAGTAAATCCCTGTGGATCTACTGATAGGGTTTATTTTTGATGAATACTCGGAAAAGGGCCTCTTCATACATGTTTTTAGAAGAGACCATTTTTGCTTGGGACCTTGTATGCAAAAAGAGTACTTCTTCATGTTTGTTCTAGATTGCTAAGTTTGGATTTCATCCTACTATTTCAAAACTCGGTGAACCTCCCTAAGGGCAGCAGATTTGGCCTGTACATGATTTCACGAAGGAGAGGGAAAAACGATTCTACCAAACAGATGTTATTCAGATACAAGGACATTAAACAAGTTAAAAGAGAGAGTAAAATGTGCAGGATGAAGACGAGGCAGCTGAAAACAACATGATTCTCATTCACTGTCAAGAAATTTCCGTGACATTTATAATGAAAAGCAAAATTAATTGAAATACTAGAAATAATAACAGTAGCTAATTTCATTGACTATTTCCTATACTCTAAGTATCAGGGGAAGCAGTTTACCACCACTTTTTCAGTTACTGCCTACAGTTATCATAGGAGGAAGATTCAAGAAGATTCTATTATTCTTCCCTCTGTAGCGTCTCAGTGAGGAAAACTCATGGTCACACAGTTTTTCGCTGGTGAGAGCAGGACCACAGGCTGTGCTATCTGCCCAGACAGTGTGCCATCAGGACAGACACCTTCCAGGGCATGTTCCTCACTGATCGTATGTAGGAAGGTTGCAGGATGCCACAGCGCCTTGCTCCTCACTTTTCTGATCATAAACAATGCTGCTTCTCCCTCACAGAGCTTAGGGAGCTGGCTCCTTCGCTTTCTTCAAGTGGCTAACTCTTTGATTGACAGCCCCTTTCCAGAGAGCTTCTTCTCTGGAGCGAGGCTTTGTGCTTCACTGCCCTCTGCCCCACTGTGGATTCTTTAGGCTAAACTCAAACTAAAAACTCACTTGTATTCATCACTTAGAATGTCTCTAGAAGTCTTTATTCAGAAAGAAAATCTGAATCAAATCAACCAATACCGAAATAAGTAACAGCTCCCTAAAAAGCCCCGAGTCATTGATTCTCTTGCCCACACCTGTATGATACTTATCACAGCTCCAGGGATTTGTGATTGATGTCATCGTCTTCTTCTTTCCTCCCCTCCTCCTCTTGATCCTTCTCTTCCTCCTCCTTTTTTGAGAGGCAGGGACAGACAGACAAACACAGAGCTGCTCTGGTATGTGCCCTGACTGGGGACTCAAACTGGTAACCACTGCGTTGGGACTACACACCGATCTACTGAGTTATCCAACAAGGGCTTAATTTCTTTTTCTTTTTTTTAATTTTCAGAGAGACAGAGAGAGGAAGGGAGAGAGAGGGGAGGGGAAAGGGAAGCATTTATTTGTTGTTCCACTCAGTGTGTGCTCATTGGTTGCCTACTGTGTGTGCCCTGACCAGGGATCGAACCCACAAGTTCGATGCTCTTAACAGACTGAGCTAACTGGCCAGGGCTGTGATAGACTTCTTAGATCCCGGCGGGCCAGGCCTTTTTCTGGTCAAGTGCTTTGTGGGACATCCCATGGAAGGATAGCCAACATCAGTGCCTTCTCTTTTGTCTGAAGAATAATGCCAGTCACCACCAGAAAACCCTCTAAGATAATTTTACAAACACTGACATGGACTTAACACTCACAGCTCTTTCATAAAACACATATCCCATCATGGCATTAATCTGTAGAGCAGTTTACCTCCATTTTGTCTGTTAATGCCCATGCAATCTTAGGAGGAACATTCAAGAGGATTCTGTTTGCAGCTCTGCATAACTTTGGATTGTTATGAAAATTTAACTCCTTCCTCAAGGATGGAGACTTTTCCATCATATTCAGGGAATGTTCTGTAAGCTTGAAGGCAATTACAAAAGGTCTTTGAGTGGCAGTAGTATGGGGTGGATTGAGTAGACCATCAGAGAGAGATAATATTTATCAGTATCCAATGTAACCTGAAAAGAAAAGCCATCTTTATATAATCAACCCTTGCCTTTTCTGCTATTTCTTTTTATGCCTCTTTCTTCTTGTTGAAAGTTTAGGAAAGCCCATCCTGTTTCAGTCCACTTCAAATAAGTAGCTACTTCAAACATTGGCACCATTCCTTTGAATATATTTCCTGGCAATATGATAAACAAAGTCAACAGTTAGTTTTGTATTTGCATAGACCAAAACAGCTTATCACTCCCCTGGCTTTAGAAATTCCGCTTCAATGAAAGTATGCTGTCATAAAAATTGAGAACATCCAACAATTGCCTTATTCACAAAGAGGGCATACCAAGAAAATAGATATTGTTAGAAATCCATATGTCTCTCGATAGTTTAGTAATTTAGCTAAGCATTGCCAGAATTGGCAGCAGTTTTCAGAGGCTGAAGGACTTTTCTTAAAATTGAAAACTATCCACCTATGTTCTCCTCTACCGCTTTAGTAATAAAAAGCCTGTTGCCAACCCTCCCAGAGCAGTAGTTAGAGATGCTGAGCATCTTCCTTTGTTTTGATGACAAAGATACTGACTTAACTCAGCAAAGATCTGCGTAAACGTGCACTGAGTCTAGACTACGATATCATGACAGACAAGCTCCAGAACTTTATAAGCAATTATGGCCAACTGTTTTCAAGGTTAACTTTACTTTTTAACTGTACCCTTCTTACCAAAATGAATGGAACTTCACCCTATGGTTTTTATAACAAGAAACTGGGTAAGTCAGCGCCAGGGCCTCATCCATAATCCTGCATGTGGTTGTGGCTTGCCTTGACTTTCAATAAAAGCTGAAGTTGGCCTTTGGGTTCCTCTTGTCACTTGGACCCAGTTCATTGTTATTTTCAGCCTTAGGTTTTCCCCTCTTATTTGGTGGACAGGAAAGGAACCTGCAAAATGTGTTGCGGAGGCTGTTATGGAAAAGAAGGAAATATGCAAGTTTGCCTTCACTTAAAAAAAAAAAAGATTAATTTTAGAGAAAAGGGAAGGGAGAGATAGAAACATTGATTGGTTTTTGTATGTGCCCTGACTGGGAATCAAACTGGCAACCCCTACGCTTAGGGATGATGCTCTAACCAATCAACCCATTGAGCTATCTGACCAGGGCAAGTTTGCCCTCACTTTTAAGGGATGGCTCCCAGTGTCTCATCAAATCAGTACAGGAAATAGAAAGATATTACTTATTAATATGTGAAATTCCATAGGAATTTCCAAACACAGAGAAAGCAGCAGGCAGCAAAGAATAGCTACAAATCCTTGGGCTGCCCTGACAGTTTCCAGGAAGGAGCAAAGGAATGTGTTTCTCCTCACTCAGCTCCCACCTTCAGCTCCTGTACCTTCCTGGGATATGCAGTTCTTTTCCTTGTAGCTTTACTCCTCTCCCTTAAGCCAAACCACTCAGATTCAGTGTTTTCAGCCACCGAGGCAGGACTTCTATGGACCCCTTCCCACACCCTCCGCTGGCCCATTTTACCACCTGCGGCTCATAATGCCAGATGGATGGCAGCATCTTCATGCAGGTTGGTGACCCTTAATACCCTCCTGGCTCATGGAGGGGAGTAAAGCTAATTGGCTGATCAGGGAATCGACCCCAGGCCCTGGCCTCATTAGCACCTGGCCGAGAAAATTGAGCCAAGGAGCAGGTATAAGGGGCCTGAGAAGATCAGAAGTTCCTTTGTTAGGAACCAATGGCTGGTCTGCATGTTGGGGAACCCGAACTCCCAGAATTATGCTCTTAAAAAGCGTAATAAGCTCTAGTCTGGATGAACAGTGCTTTCTCGCCTCAGGGAGTAAAGGTTGTTATATGGGAACAAAGAAGTACATATGTTTAAATTATAGCTATTCATTCTTTCTTCAGTCTTAGTTAATTTGAACAGAAGCCACCGCCACAATAAATTTCGAATTGGCAGCAACCCAAATGAGCTTCTCTTCCCAAGTTGCCCATATTATGGTCATTTATAGTCACAAGTTTCTGATGTCTAATTGTGTAATTCATAAACCAGCTCTGATTTGTGTGTAATGAGGTATTGCCCAAAGAAACCAAGAAAAGAATTCAGATTCCACATCCCCTAACAGTCCCTCTACACAGCTGCTACTTTAGTAACAATTTAGTTGTTAACATTAGTCAAACTATACCTAGTTATATCAGAGTGCAAGTTAAAACTAAAAAACAAACAAAAAACACTAAAGATCTAGTGTCTCCCAATAAGAGAGGAAGTTCATCCATCCCTCTTTCTGGTGCTTAGTCACAGTCACATGGTAGGAAAAACAAATCACCTGGGACACCTGTGAAAGCACAGATGGGGGGGCCTTACCCACCCCCCACATTGCTAGGAGTTTGTCTTTCTAACTAGTTTCATGTGATGCTGATGGATGGTCCGTTGGGAATGGATTTACTTCAAGTGTTGGGCTATGGCATCACTGACTACATTTACTTCAATCTTCCTAATATTTTTAAAGTTGCTGATCTCTCTCTGCTCCAGGTTCTCAACGTGAAGGAAGGATCCCCTAGCTGAACTGCCAAGGACAGTGACAGCCTCTCTCAAAGAAGCAAAACAAAACCCTGAAGAGGCTGTGACCCGCGGGCATTGCTTCTCCTGGAGCCTCCGCAAGCTTTCCTTAGTGCAAAGTACTTACCGGTTCTAGTATTTCTTGTATTGTTCAACCTTGACTAAGTTCCTGGTTTTCAAGCAGCGTCTTCTGGTTTGAACTTATTTGCTGTAAATAATTGCCCATAAAGAGTTTTCCAATGAATGCTCTTCCCATCTAGACTATGTGTCAGTTACATTCCAGCCCCTGACCTGTTACCATTCACAATAAAAGCTTAAACGCATTGTCCAAAAAGCAGGTAGTTTTCTATTTCAATTTCAAATGAGAGGACGGTGTGGCAGAGATGAATAAAACAGCATTGACTGATGAAAGCAGGCTGAATTTTTAGTTCACCCTTCTGAAGGCCACTTACCAAACCCTTGTAGTGACTTACTTTCCAGGGGCTGCAGCCAGAAGCTCATACTCTTATCATTCCCATCAGATGGACTAAGTTGAAGGTAGAGTGACACATCACTTAATGGTTCCCATTCTTCACTCCTAACCAGAACCAGATTATTTTTGCCAATCTTACTGAGATTTTCCTCCTCATAGTCTGATAAACTGAGACTAGGCATTATCACTTAAGGAAACGGAAGATTAGAGAGGTCAGGTGACTTGCCCAAGGTCACACAGTAGCTGAAACTGGGATTCAAGCCCCCAAAGTCACCAGATTTTTCTGTAGCACTTATTGGTTTCTACATTACCTCATTTTAAACCCCTCTTTCAGTATATTTAAGTAGCACCATTTCTTAAAATTTTCATTTCTGGTCTTGGAGAAGTCATTCCTGCAGCCAGATTTAGTTGGGTCCATGGCAATAGGAGAAGATGAATTTAAGAGATTCCCTTCCATTTTCAGAGACCGTGGGCTGGCGGTTTGTAACACTCACCCAGTTCCACTTTTATCGTGACATTCACACATTAACTAATTTTAAAGCTTCTCGCCATCTGCTTAGATTTCCTTCATGTAGGGAAATCACATTTGAAACAGTAAAGAGAGTTATCTCGCTCTTGTTTCGGTTGTCAAAGAACCACATAAGATGCGACGTGTTTTTTCTAATTTCCTTTAAAGCTATGTTGATTCACCACTGATACAGAGCGAGGCTCCGGGAAATACGTGAAATGTGTTTCAGTGTCTTACCCCCTTCCACGTCAGGTAATAATGAAGGGGTAAGCCCTATCAGAAGGACGCGCTCTCCAACGGGGCATGCGCGGTGTGGCGTTTCCAGCAGGGGGATGAAGGCAGTGCCCCTAGGATAACCCACCTAGACTGCCTCTTTTCTGGTGGTCACCTGAGAGTAGATGTGACCCTGTGTTTTCCCTGCCATCATTTTTTCCTCCATGAGTTTTGACTGAGAGATGTAAACAGCTCACTCAAACCTTCTGACCTTGCAGGGCTCCTAGGTACTGAGCCCAAGTCACGGTTAAAATCCCTTTATTGAAGGGCTTTCTTGAACCCTTGTTTGCAAGTGAAGTCTCATCACACTGTGTGTGCCCATTGGGTCTGGCCATTTTTAGCTGCAGATAACAGGATCAGTCCACCTTGGGTTAAGTAGGAAGGGAACCTTTCTGAGGGCATAGGAGGCAGGGAAGACCAGGGAAAAGATCTCAAGGCTGAACTTGCAGCTTCAGTGCCCAAAGCCAGGCCTCTGATTGGGTTGATGAGAAAGCATTTGCATGAATTTCTACCTCTAACGCATCCTGCACAACTGCCTGGGTTGGCGTGGTCTTTCAAAGCCTCCGCCACTACCCTACCCTGCCCACAGCGTTATGCCCCCAAAAACCTCTTCCACGCTTAGCTGACTTCCAAATCAGTATTCAGTGTCTGTGTCTGGTTGCTGGAACCTGGAACACATGACTATCTCTAGCTGTGAGGAAAGCTGGGAGATGTCCTTCTTAAGATTCTACTTCGGAAGGATGGGACTAAAGTTGTGAGACTCTATCAAAAAGAAGAGGGGCACGTTCAAAGGATGTGGTCAGCCACAAATAACAGATGTCTTCTTCCCCTTTCACTCCCCCAAAGAATTTCCTTGTTGATGTCTGTCCATTGCTCTTCCAGAGAATAGTTCATACCCAGCTTGGGATTCTGGGAAATCAGGACCAGGTGTACAGAGAGAGCAAAAACAGAAGATTGCTTCTAAGAGGTAACAATGTTGAGAAATCCTTGCAGCAAAGCAGGATAATCAGGAAGGATAACCCAGAAGGGAAGAAAGCAATATTGCCTTCAAATTTGTTCCTTTAAAAGCAGTCTTTAAAAAAAGTGCTACAGGGTAATTCCACAGTCTTTGCCCTAGGATCAGAGGTTTTGTAACTCACCAACTGGGCATTTTAAGCAGCGTAGAGTAATTTCAAGCCCCACAATGCCCACCTTTTGTTCTTACTGGGGCTGTTCCAGAGCATTTGTACCCAGCTGTAATCTGTAGCAAGTAACGGAAATAAAACGTGGGATTAAAGCCAGATAGAAGATGACAGAGGATAATTTGACTTTGGGTGATGGGTAGGCAACATAATTGAATGCTAAGATAACCTGGAGATGTTTTCTTTGAACATATGTACCCTGATTTATTGGTGTCACCCCATTAAAATTAATAAAAAAAACCCGTGGGATTAACATTATTCATTCTCTCAGCCACAGGCTGCCTTAATCAGACTCTGTGAAATAGCGCTTCAAGGGAAAACCCACTACAATGAATTATTGCCATTCCCAGAGCAGAGGGACTGTGGTCATCACGTGCACTGGACATTCTCCTAGCTTCCCCTCTTGGGGCTTTGTGTTTTCCAACTAATCCAGTGATGGGCAATCTTTTGAGCTTGGTGTGTCAAAATTTGCCACAAAGCCGAGCATAACGGGTGGTGTGTCACTCCGAGAAAAATGGCCTAACTGGAAGTCTCAGAACTAGACACTCTGTGCCGGAGTTCTGTGGTTTTGGCCTACAGACCTCCGGCACAGAGTGTCTACACTATAGCAAATGTTTTATCCTCAGCTACTGCACCTGTCCGTGCAGGAGCTGAGGATGAAACATCCTTCTCGGCATGCGGCCCCATACTTCTCTGGTATGCGGCCACAGCAGCCACGTGTCATCAAAAATGGCTATGTGTGTCAGTGCTGACACACGTGTCATAGGTTCGCCATCACGGAACTAATCACCTCCTTAGTCAGACTGGGATAAAACATAAAAACATATATTTCCCCTTGGTTTTCCTTCCACTCCTCTTGGCCCGCACACTTCACATACCAGGTGGTCTAATCGACACAAGTGGCAGGTCTAACCCCAGGTGGAGTGAGGGAGCCTCCAGGAACAGAGCGGCAGTGTTGTAGTCCTTCCACTTGGACACTGTCCTCACTCCCTAGGCCCCTCTTCCCTTTCTGCCATGGCTGTGCTATCACAGCCACAAGACACATGCTCCCTGATATTTGAAGTTGCTGTTTTGTTCTTGGCATCATTAAATCATTCTGGGAACATTCCACTTTGGGCATAGTTGGTGATATTAAACAAGTGGTAAAAATTATCGTGGGTGGCAGTAGAGTGAGCATAAACAAGGAAACCGCGGCTGCATGGGTTCCCTTTAGGTCACATATCGAGGCATCAAGGTGGAAAAGACAGAAGAGGCAGTTTTTCAGACCAACCTCCTCCATCTTTGCTCTCTCCTCGAAAGACCAGGATTTTCTGTGCAGTCACAAAAATTAACTTGCTGCCAGGATTTGTGAATCAGCTGAAGGGAGAGGGTCCAAGTCCTATTATTATTTTGTTGTCAAATTGTTAAAACAGAGCCTGTGCCCACGTGAGAAGAAATGTTTATACAGCCAGATGAACAACAACAGGTGGTTTCTTTCTTGGGTCTTCTTCATCTTAAAGGCTTTGCTCTCTTTGATTAATTATCTGGGTTTTTATTCTCTAAGAGCATGTGTTGTGTAAGTGTTGGTTCATCTCTCTCCTGGTTTCTCAGTTTTTCATTTCTAAAATGAGCAACAACGAGGTTTGTTGCTTCTTCAATGTAATCCAGCTAAAAGTCATGATCTTTTGAGCTCTTTTACATCCTTTTCAAGAGCATTGTCTGGATTTTTCAGTTCATCTTGTAAGAGAAACTTAAATATTGAAAGTGCACTTTGAGCAGGAGTCCCTATCATTCATATTTTGAAAAATCCTCTTTTGCCTCTGAACTTATTTGGTTCTCAGAGGTTTTTAATGTGCATTTTTAAATACAAAATACTACTCTGCTATTACTTTAGTTTATTTTTGCAAATATGGGGTTTCCCCTATTGACTTATACCAATGGTAAACAACCCACACCCTTTTCTTTAGGAAAACGGGGCACTTGTGAGTTGTATCTTTATTGATTAGCGGTTACATTCGGACACATGTACAAACTAAACCAAACCAAAAGCCCAGGCCTTAAAGAAGATAGGGATTTAATTTTTTCCCAGATCATAAGAAGTCTAGGGGCTAGCAGTCCCGAGCCAGTGCAATAATCTAAGGATTCAGAGTCAAAATCTTTGTGATTTTATTACATTTTCCTTTAATCCAGAAAAAACAAACAAACAAAAAATGGCAAACCAGAAGAGGGTGGGGCCTATGTATATTAAGAAAATGAAGCTTTCCCAGGAATTTTTAACTTTTGTCTTCTGAGCAGAAACAACTGTGTCACATGAGAATGAGAACCGTAGATTTTTCAGCTGAGGACATGGCTAACCTTCCCCGCTTCCACAACATTCACCACCTCCCCCAAAGAAAACCCACGTTTTTCTTAATAAGCAAAAGAATAAAACAACACAAAACAGAGGTTGGGTAGGCAGTTTGCCAAGTCAGCTATTACAAGATTAACTATGGGGAAGAACCAAGTTGGACCTAGTTTGTCTTAAGCCTGCCATGACTGGAAGACCCCTAGACGATAGGGCTACCGTCTGAGTGCCAGGAAACTCATTTCTTTACAGACAGTGCGCTTCCTCCACAGCTGCGCCTATCCTTTGTCTCTGGGAACAGGGGACGGCAAATAGAGATCACATGCCATTTATTAGACGCCATCTTTAACTTCTAAAATTAAACACAAGATGTGATCCTTCCTAAATACAGTCCTGTGTTGCTCAATAATAGGGACATGTTCTGAGAGGCGTGTCGCTGGGCGACTCCATCCCTGTGCGAACATCAGAGCGTGCTAACGCAAACCTGGGTAGTATAGTCCTCTGTACACCGAGGCTCCATGAGCTAGTCTGCTGCTTCCCGGCTATGCGCCTGTGCAGGATGCTGCAGTACAAAGCAACACGGGATGGAACCAAACGCAGGAGGCAGGGATGCAATCAAGAGACGCCGCGAGCACGAGATGGGGGAGGCGGCTGCGTACTGTTTACGGCAGATTTTCTTTTATTTTCTTTTTTTTATGAGTAGAAAGAGTACACTCTTAAATAATGATGAAAAAGTATAATACAGTGAATGCATAAACCAGTCATATAGTCGTTTGCCATCCCTATCAAGTATCCTGCCCTGTACATAAGTGCTCCTGTTATACTTTTATATGCCTGGCTGCACAGGTTTCTCTACACTAGCGTCACCACAAACGTGGGTGATGTAAACAATCATCAGTTAGGATACCTTTGGCTGTTAGTCACAAAAAACCCCTCAACTCAAATTGGCATAAAAGATTTAATTTTTAAAAATTTTATTTTTACTGTCTGATATACAAGAAATCCAGAGAGAGGTGGGATTCAGGGTTGTTTAGTTCAATTTAATTTAGTGACTCAAATGCATCTTCAAGTATGATGATCTTTCTGTTTCCCCCTTGGCTACCAGTGGTCCAGATTTGTCCTTAGCTGATTTCTCTCTCCGTCACAAGATGGCTGCTGGGGTTCCCGGAGTCACGTCCAGACAAGACAGCAGTTGAAGAGGTTATCAAACACAACACGAAAAGAGGTCCTCATCTTTTAGGTTTCGCCTTATGGATAGTTATGAGTCATTTCCCAAGGACTCTAAATCCCTCTCACCTTAAGGAGCAGGTGAATTCCAGGCTTGCCCTAAACCACCTAACTCTAATGAAAGGGGACCACACCACAGACCCCACCTTTATTGGGATTTACCAATGAGTCATCTGGGAGGAAGGACAGAAACCTAAAAAAAGAATCAAGGTTCTCTGAGCAAGACAAGGGTATGAAACTAACTGATTTGGGATGGACTTCCGACCACATCCACAACAAAGAGGAACATCATTTCTTGTGACCTCACCCCAACCCTGGATCTATCAGTACATATAGCAATTTCAAAAATTCGTCACTGCAATTAGTGTGAACATGCTGGGTTTTATCCATTCTCATTCGCTTGTGTAAAGTCCTTTTAATAGTTTTAAGGCCACAAGTCCTTAAGTTAAGCTAGCAATTGCCCATTTCTCTCGCTCAAAGCACTGACCCTGTGATTGTGGTTGGCAGGTTGCTCCTCTCTCTGGTCAGGCCCGTCCCATCCTTGACTACTTTCTTCACCTTGCAAGACACATGGCTGTTACTGTAACAACATATTGCTCCTCTGACTCCACCGTTGAAATAAACAGAAACGAAAGGAAATGGAGAGCTTCAAATTGTGCTATCCTCCGCCCGCCCGCCCGCCCAGCAACCTCCCAAAACGCCTCAGCCACAGACAGCCTACATGGACAACCTACATGAACTTGAATTAAAAAAAAAAAATCCCAGACCTGATTGTAGTCCTATCTTCCCACTTAACTCTTTCAGGTGGAGTGAGACAAGAGAAATGACTAACACAAAAAACTATTTTATACTAGGAGTTGGGAACTGGCAGCCTGCTGGCCACATGCTGCCTGAAGATATGCTGCTTGCCTGGATTGTTTCTTAAAAATTAGAATTAGTGGGGAGCAAGATGGCAATGGAATAGGCGGATGTACCAACTTCCAACTCCCAGAACCAAAGTGGATTATAACTCAATTTTAAGAACCATTATCTGGATAAACCAACTTTGAACTAAACTAAGTGGACTCTTCAACCAAGGAACACAGAAGAAGCCACATTGAGACTGGTAGGAATAGCGAAAACGCGAAGAGGGCTGCCTAGCTGCCCGGAGCAAACAGCAGCCCGGAGAGAACCGTGTGGCGGGAGGAGAGTTTGGCGGAGAGAAAGGGACCTGGGTCCCAGGAACCAAGCCCCAGCATAATGTCCCAGAGCCTAGAAGAGGCGTTTGGACAGTACTGAGCTGTGAAACAAGTGAGGATACTGTTTGTGAGAGACAGTTTTCTCAGACCCAAGATTCTTTTTAAAGGGACAGCACAGAAAACCTCTCTCATAACCATGCACCCGGGGCTCCGGGGAACGGGGACAGAGGAGAGGACCAGAGCAGCGGGAAGAGAGTGTGGACTGAAGGCACAGGGACAAATACTCTGAGGGACAACCACCCTAACCCCTGGGCTAAGTCACTTCCCTAATCAAAAACGAATATTTCACCTGGAACTAGCAATACCAACAAAGGGAGACAAGACACTAGTCAAACAAGCTCTCCTGTGGCAATTAGAGCAGAGCTGCTTAGAGGGAGGGAGCTCCCAGGTCTACAGTATGGAGTGTTAGGGCCTTCCTACTCTGCTGAGGGTTGCTGGAGGGATGGTGGCGGCAGGACGCTGAAACACGGTTCTGTCGGTGGGGGCGGAGGCCCAGCCGGTGTGAGCTCGGTCTAGCCCAGCAGGGATGGAGGGGATGCACGAAAGTGGTCCGGCAGCTGCAGACCCGCCTGTAACCCCACCTGCGGGGGAAAAGCGGGAGGCCAGGAACGGGCAGAGATCTGCTCTGCGACCCTGCACAAGCCGGCCCTGACCGCGGGGACGGGGCTAGGACCAGGGATGGCTGGGGGCTCATGGCTGAGCTCACACCAGCAGCCCCAACCGGCAGGAGAAACCGCGGTGTGCTATCCTGCGTGCACAAGTTGGCTCTGAACATGGGGGCGGGGTAGAGCCCGGGGCACAGCAGAAGTCCGCAGCTGAGTGCAGGCCAGCAGCCACGGCCCAATAAACCTTGGTTTGAGACCCTGCGCAGGAGGGTCCTGGCCTCGAGGTAGGGGCTAAAGCTCCCCACGGGCAAAAGCTCACAGCCGAGAGCACGTCAGAAGCCCCGTCCAACCAGCGAAACTGTGGCGAATAGGCTTTAACCGCGGGTGCTGGGCGGAAGCCTGGAAACAGGCTGGATCCACAGCTGAGCTAAGGTGCTCACCTCTACCCTTGGTGCTGAGGCTTGTGGCTTGAGTGACAGCCCCTCCCGCAGAGAGAGGTGGAAATCACAGCAACAGCCGCAGTGGGCTGGCGCTGGCAACGCCCATACCCAACCGTCCTAGGCAGTGGCAGAGAGGGTGCGAGCCTGCAGACAGACCACACCTAGAGAACACAAAGGCAACACCTACTGGCCTCCAGTGGCCACAACTTGCTTATACACAGACAAAATGGGCAGGCAGAGGAATGCAAACCAAATGAATCAAGAGAAATCCCCAGAGAAGGACCTGAATGAACCAGATATAACCAAATTACCAGAAGCAGAATTTAGAATAATGATAGTTAGGATGTTCAAAGAAATTAGAGCAACAATGGATAGTCACTATGAACACCTAAATAGAGAGATAACAAGTATAAAAAACAAAATTGAAATAATAAAAAAGAATCAGACAGAAATGACAAATACAGTATCAGAACTGAAGACCACAATGGAAGGAATTAAAAGCAGGATGAATCACGCTGAGGATCAAATCAGCGAGTTAGAGGACACAATAAATAAAGGCACAGAAGCAGAGAAGAAAAAGGAAAAGAGACTCAAAAAATGTGAGGAAACTTTAAGGGAGCTCTGTGACAACATGAAGAGAAACAACATTCGCATCATAGGGGTCCCTGAAGAAGAGGAGAGAGAACAGGAAATAGAAACTTTGTTCAATCAAATCATAGCTGTAAACTTCGCTAAATTAAGGTTGGGAAACATTCCACACATTCAAGAAGCACACAGAACTCCATTAAAGAGAAACCCAAAAAATCCAAGACACATCATAGTTAAAATACCAAAGCTAAGTGATAAAGAGAAAATTTAAAAAGCTGCTAGAGAAAAAAAGGCTATCACCTACAAAGGAGCCCCCATAAGGATGACATCCGACTTCTCAACAGAAACACTTGAGGCCAGAAGGGAATGGCAAGATATAATCAAAGTAATGCAGAACAAGAACCTACAACCAAGACTACTCTATCCAGCAAGGCTAACGTTTAAAACTGAAGGAGAAATAAAGAGCTTCCCAGACAAAGAAAGCCTCAAGGAATTCATTAAAGCCAAACCAATTCTGCAAGAGATACTAAGGGGCCTGTTGTGAACAGTTCAAAGGGGGGAAAGAATATAGCAAAAGAAGAATACAGTTTTAAAGAATAAAATGGCAATAAACAACTACATATCAATAATAACCTTAAATGTAAATGGATTAAATGATCCAATCAAAAGACATAGGGTAGCTGTGTGGATAAAGAAACAGGACCCATACATATGCTGTCTACAAGAGACACACCTTAAAATGAAAGATGCACATAGACTGAAGGTAAAAGGATGGAAAAAAATATTTCATCCAAATGGAAATGAAAAAAAAGCCAGGGTAGCAGTAATTATATCTGACAAAATGGACTTTAAAACAAAGGCTGTAGTAAGAGATAAAGAAGGACACTACATAATGATAAAGGGAACAATTCAACAGGAAGATATAACTATTATAAATACGCACCAAATATAGGAGCCCCAACATACATAAAGAAGACTTTGATGGATATAAAGGGAGAGATTAACAGCAATACCATAATAGTAGGGGATTTCAATACCCCACTAACAACACTGGATAGACCCTCAAGGAAGAAAATTAATAAAAAAACAGCAGACTTAAAGGATACACTAGATCAACTTGATTTAATAGATATCTTCAGAACTTTTCACCCTAAAGCAGTAGAATATACATTCTTCTCAAGCGCTCATGGTACGTTTTCTAGGATAGATCACATGTTAGGACATAAAAATGGTCTCAATAAATTTAAGAAGATTGAAATTATATCAAACATTTTCTCTGATCACAATGCCATGAAACTAGAAATTAACCAGAAAAGAAAAACTGAAAAATATTCAAACACTTGGAAACTAAATAGCATGATATTAAATAATGAATGGATTAACAATGAGATCAAAGAAGAAATAAAAAAGTTTCTAGAAATGAATGATAATGAGCATAAATCAACACAAAATTTATGGGACACAGCAAAAGCAGTACTGAGAGGGAAGTTCATTGCACTACAGGCATATCATAAGAAGCTAGAAAAAGCTCAAATAAGCAACCTGAACCTGCATCTAAAAGAACTAGAAAAACAACAGCAAATAAAGCCCAGGACCAGTAGAAGGAAGGAAATAATAAAGATCAGAGCAGAAATAAATGACATAGAGGCTAAGGAAACAATACAGAGGATCAATGAAACCGGGAGCTGGTTCTTTGAAAAGGTAAACAAGATTGATTAACCTTTAACTAGACTCACCAAGAAAAAAAGAAAGAGGACCCAAATAAATAAAATTAGAAATGAGAGTGGAGAATTAACAACTGACACAACAGAAATACAAAGCATTGTAAGAAAATACTATGATGAACTCTATGCCAAATAAATTAGACAACCTAGGTGAAATGGACAAATTTATTGAATCATATAATCTTCCAAAAATCAATCTGGTAGAATCAGAACACCTAAACAGACCAATTACAACAAATGAGATGGAAACAGTTATCAAAAAACTCCCAAAAAAGAAAAGTCCTGGGCCTGATGGTTTCACAGGTGAATTCTACCAAAAATTCAAAGAAGAACTAACTCCTATCCTCCTCAAGCTATTTCAAAAACTTCAAGAGGAAGGAAGACTTCCAAACTCCTTTTATGAGGCGAGCATAATTCTGATCCCCAAACCGGGCAAAGACAACACAAAGAAAGAAAATTATAGGCCTATATTACTGATGAATTTAGACGCTAACATTCTCAACAAAATATTAGCCAACTGAATCCAGCAATATATGAAAAAAATCATACACCATGATCAAGTGGGATTTATTCTGGAGAGGCAAGGCTGGTTCAATATTCGCAAATCAATCAATGTGATTCATCACATAAACAAAAGAAAGGACAAAAATCACATGATAATTTCAATAGATGCAGAAAAAGCATCTGATAAAATCCAGTACCCATTCATGCTCAAAACTCTCAGTAAAGTGGGAATACAGGGAATATTCCTTAACATGATAAAGGCCATCTATGACAAACCCACAGCAAACATCATACTGAATGGACAAAAATTAAAAGCAATCCCCTTAAGATCAGGAACCAGGCAGGGATGCCCCCTTTCACCACTTTTATTCAACATAGTTCTGGACGTCCTAGCTACAGCAATCAGACAAGAAGAAGAAATAAAAGGCATCCAAATTGTAAAAGAAGAAGTAAAACTGTCACTATTTTCAGATGATATAATATTGTATATAGAAAACCCTAAACTCTCAGTCAAAAAACTACTGGACCTTATAAATGAATTCAGCAAGGTGGCAGGATATAAAAATAATACTCAGAAATCAGAGGAATTCTATATACCAACAATGAACTGTCAGCAAAAGAAATTAAGGAAACAATTCCCTTCACTATTGCAGCCAAAAAAATAAAGTACCTAGGAGTATATTTAACCAAGGAGGTTAAGGACTTGTACTCGGAAAATTATAAAACATTGATAAAAGAAATCAAAGAAGATACAAACAAGTGGAAGCATATACCGTGCTCATGGCTAGGAAGAATAAACATCATTAAAATGTCTATATTACCCAAAGCAATTTATAAATTCAATGCAATACCAATTAAAATACCAATGACATACTTCAAAGATATAGAACACATATTCCAAAAATTTATATGGAAACAAAAAAGAACACGAATAGCCTCAGCAATCTTAAAAAGAAAAAATAAAGCAGGAGGTATCACTCTTCCAGATATCAAGGTATACTACAAGGTCATTGTACTCAAGACAGCCTGGTACTGGCATAAGAACAGGCACATAGATCAATGGAACAGAACTGAGAACCCAGAAATAAACCCACACCTTTTTGGACAACTGATATTTGACAAAGGAGGAAAGAACATACAATGAAGTAAAGACAGCCTCTTTAACAAATGGTGTTGGGAAAATTGGACATCTTCCTGCAAAATAATGAAACTAGACCATCAACTTACACCATTCACAAAAACAAACTCAAAATGGATAAAAGACTTAAAAGTAAGCCGTGAAACCATAAGCATCTTAGAAGAAAACATAGGCAGCAAGCTCTCTGACATCTGTAGCAGCAATATATTTGCCAATTTATCTCCATGGGCAAATGAAATAAAAGGCAAGATAAACAAATGGGACTATATCAAACTAAAAAGTTTTTGCACAGCTAAAGACAATAAGAACAGAATAAAAAGACAAACCACACAATGGGAGAACATATTCAACAGCACGTCTGATAAGGGGTTAATCACCAAAATTTCTAAAGAACTTATAAAACTCAACACCAGAAAGACAAACAATCCAATCAAAAAATGGGCAAAAGAAATGAATATAAATTTCTCCAAAGAGGACATACAGATGGCCAATAGGCATATGAAAAAATGCTCAACATCACTAATCATTAGAGAAATGCAAATTAAAACCACAATGAGATATCACCTCACATAGTCAGGATGGCGCTCATCAGCAAAACAACACAGAATAAGTGCTGGCGAGGATGTGGAGAAAAGGGAACCCTTCTGCACTGCTGGTGGGAATGCAGACTGGTGCAGCCACTGTGGAAAACAGTATGGAGATTCCTCAAAAAATTAAAAATCGAACTGCCTTTTGACCCAGCTATTCCACTTATAGGAATATACCCTAAGAACACCATAGCACTGTTCAAAAAGAAGAAATGCACCCCCATGTTCGTGGCAGCGTTGTTCACAATAGCGAAGATCTAGAAACAGGCTAAGTGTCCGTCAGAGGACGAGTGGATTAAAAAGCTTTGGTAAATATGTACTATGGAATACTATTCAGCCATAAGAAATGATGACATCGGATCATTTACAACAAAATGGATGGACCTTTATAACATTATATGGAGTGAAATAAGTAAATCAGAAAAAAACTGAGAACAGCATGATTTCATACATTGGTGGGACATAAAAGTGAGACTATGAGACATGGACAAGAGAGTGGTGGTTACGGGGTGGGGGGAGGGAGGAAAGGGTGGGATAAGGAGGAGGGGAAGGGCACAGGGAAAACCAGACAGAAGGTGACAGAGGACAGTTTGACTTTGGGTTACGGGTATGCAACATAATTGAATGATAAGATACCCTGGAGATGTTTTCGTTGTACATATGTACGCTGATTTATTGGTGTCACCCCATTAAAATTAATAATAATAAAAAATTAGAATTAGTCACAGACATTTAAACATTAAGGAATTGGCACTGGCCGGCTAGCTCAGTGGGTGGGAGCATCATTAAACCCATCACTGCTGGTTCAATCTCTGGTCAGGGAACATACAGGAGTAGATTAATGTTTCTGTCTGTCTCTCTCTCTCCTCTTCTCTCTCTCTCTCGAATCAATACAGTAAACATTTTAAAAAATAAATAAAAATTAAGGGATTTTACATACAAATTCAGGTTGTAAACTTTTACAAAATCCGAAGAGCTGGTCTTGGGCAGGGTTTCACTGAAGACGACCAGCGCCAGCGAATCTGGCCGCATCACATCGTCCACTTTACTACAGTCCCTGCCATGCCCCAGCGCACCCCTACCTGCTTTACATATTTATATGACTTGCTGCTACTGATCCCCGTTTAACTGTTACATCCGCCAGGGGGAAGGGAACAACTCTACAGTTTCTTGGACGATATTATTTAAAATTCCTGCTCCTGCCTGTGATTCTCTAGCTGTGTGAGCAGTGGTTCAGGTGTTTGCCCCATAAAACTTGCTGTCCTGACTGACTCTGAGTCGTCCCCTCACCCGTGTGGCTCGCACAGCTTCCATGAAAATCTCAGCTGTTATTTTGGCCACACATACATTTTCTGCTCTTCTTGACATCACAACTATCTTCTGGTTTCACTGACAGTGGTGTTTGAGGGCTTTGTTTCTTTTGAAGACTATCTAGGAAGAGAAGACAGGAAATGAGAAGGTGCTGTCTCATGAAACTGTGTTTATTCCTGAACTATCCTGTGGGACTCTTTAAAAAAGAGGACAGAAAGATGTGGCTCTGACTTTTCCCAAAACACAGGGGGGCAGATACCACTTTAGCATGAACAGAAGTCACATCCGGAAATTCCAAATAGATTATCTTGCTTAGCATTTCAGAGCAACCTTTAAGGTTGATAATAGGCACTGCACACAGATTAGTCACTTCTGTTATGTAATTTAAGAACAAGTTCAGGGGCACCTGGTTTAGGAATGGGAAAAACAGAAGCAAAACTCACTCTTTTAACTCCAAGGCAAGCTCTAGTTTACTATAACACAGCTGTCTCCTACAAAAACCCCAAAACCAAAAAGATAATTCCCTTCCTGGCTCAGTGAACGTTAAGAAAGCAAGTGAATTTAGAGCAATTCTTAATATCCTTTCCTGCCTCTGAGCCTTATGTATCACCAGCATCTTGATCACTCATCATTGGAGGATGGCCAGAAAGGTCACTGAGCCTCAGAGTACCCCCTCCCCGATTTCTTACACACCTAAATTCTATTCAAGACTTATTCTGTGGATTGGTCACCGTATCTCCAGAAATACACCTTTAAAGTGTAAATATTTCTAGAATGCTGCTATATTAGGATATTTAAGTCATTTATAGCTTGGTATTAGAAACTAACCCTAGCACTGGCAGAATAGCTCAGCTGGTTAGAGCATCATCCCAAAGCAGAGGTTGCTGGTTCAACATATAGGAACAGATTGATGTTCCTATCTCTCTTTCTCCCTTGTTTTCTCTCTAAAATCAATAAAATGAACATTAAAAAGAAAGAAAAAAAGATCCTGATCTGTGGTGGTGCAGTAGGATAAAGCATCGACCTGGAACACTGAGGTCAGGGGTTCAAAACCCTGGGCTTGCCTGGTCAAGGCACATAGGGGAGTTGATGCTTCCTATTCCTCCCCCTTCTCTCTCTCTCTCTCCCTCTTTCTCTTTTTCTCTCTCTCCTCTCTGAAAATTGAATAAATAAAGTCTTTTAAAAACAAGAAAGAAATTAATCTGAGTGGAAACCTGATAGTATATAATGTCTAATGGTAGGCCTAAACTTATTACCTACTTGCTGTGTTTTGAAGGATACCAGGAAGGAGATACCATGTATCAAATATTTTTACTACCCAGGCATCTGAAATTCTACCCTTAATATACATTTTAATTAATTAAATTTACATTAAGAATGGCCCTACTTTAGGGCTCATTTTATTAAGATGCAAATAATGGACCTGGAGAGTATTATGCTAAATGAAATTAGCCAGTCAGAGAAAGAGAAATACCATATGATTTCATTCATATGTGGAATCTAGTGACAACAAAAACTTACTAACAGAATGTAAACGGCCTCATAGATAGAACAGACTGACAGCTGTCAGAGGGGAGGGGGGTTGGGAACTGGGTGAAAAAGGGAAAGGGATTAAATTAAGAAATAAAAACTCCCAGGCACAGACAACAGTATGGTGCTTAAATATCAGAGGGAAAGGGGGTGGAGGGAGGTAGAAGCCGGTAAAGGAAGGTTGATGGTGATGGAAGGAGACTTGACTTGGGGTGGTGAATGCACAAGGCAAAGTACAGATGAGGTATTATAGAATTGTGCACCTACAACCTCTATAATTTTATTAACCAATACCACCCCGATAAATCCAATTAAAAATTTAAAAAGAAAATACCATCAAGTATTTATGAATGTAAATAACATGTGCATTGAAAAAAATATGCAAATATTTCCTCATGAAAGGTTTAAGAGGTTAGGTTAATCACGTTTGGCTCACACACATAATTTAGATGCAATTCCTTCCTATCTTAATTTATGAGGGGGATGAGAACTTAAAATCAGAAGTTTTTGTAACCTGGTTTCTCTTAGAGTGGTTAGTAAGAATCACGTGGTCGGGTTGACCTAGAAGGGACTGGGAGATCTGGATGGAGAAGGAGGGAATTTCCACACAAGGGGCAGCCAAAAGCCCCGGACTTGGAAGGACTCAGAAAGGAGGGCATTCCTGGGCAGAGGAAAGGCCCTTATCATTCTTTTCTGAGGATTCTGGGAAGCAGGATTTCCATTAGAAAACGTCCAGGGCTCAATCGGCAGGTGAAGTTCTCAAGGTAGCCATCAGGTGGCACCCTCAGCCAAGTTACTGAAGGACGATCAGCATTTTGCAGCTGGGAGGATATTAGCAGTCCTCTGGTCCAGCCTCAGAATTTTACAGGCAAAGAACTTCAGCCAGAGGGAGTCTACTTTGCTTGAGGCCCCATACAAAGTCCGCAGCAGAACTGAGGTTCCTGTGATCCCCTACAAGTAATCCAATCATCTCTCTAGGATAGTACGGTAATCTGAAAGGAGTGCTCCTTACCCCAGAATAAAACAAAACAAAAAAGACGGAGGAGCCGATGTCTGAGTTCAAAGTCGTGCAGGCTAACCCTTGAGCCCTGAGCAGAGCTTTGGTTAACTCTCAGGCAATCACATTTACGGAGGGCAATGGATCAAGAGCAGGAGACGAGGGAGGGACTAAGGATTCACAGACAGACCTGGGAAAAGTAAGAAAACAATGGGCAGGTAAAAGCACGAGAGGTTCTGGAAGGAGATGAACTTTGAGCCAGGGATAGAAAACTTCTCGGAGAGGAAAATACAGGTAGTATTCGCCCAGGTGAAACAGCCGGAACAAGTCCACCATGGCAGCAGGGCTGGTCCTATGTAAATATATAGCCTGTAAGCCCGCTTCCCTCTTCCTGAGGCCTCTGGTTTCCCGGGGGCTCCTCACAGCGCCCCGCCTCCCCAGCCCCAAACCCCACCTCACCTCACCGTCCCTGGCAGAAAAGTCTCCAGCCAGGCTCTGACATCGAAGTGTAAATTTAAGTGGTTGTCTCTTTCCTAGGAGAGCTAGTGCTTTAGGTGGGTCTGTTATTTTGGATAAAAAAAGTTGTCCACCTTAAGCAAAAGTATAGAAGAAGAGCTGGAAAGAGTGAGATGCTGTCAAGGTCATTTGTTTAGAGCAGAGGGTCTCTATTTCTGAGAAGGTCAATGGGAAAGAGAATGAGTGGGTGAGCCTTGAAGGCAGAAAGAAGAGTTAAGATTGGAAATTGTAGAAAAAGTGTGTGGATGTATTTATCACTGCCTAAGACACGAGGCATGCAATGTATGTTAGCTGAATTGATAACATTTTCAGTGACTCTGAAAAATTTCACCTGGCAAGAAGGCAGTGGCATGGTGAAATGGTATTTATAAAAATTATTCCAATGTGAGTACTTGAAATGCATGGAAGCAGCAAGAATTTGTGGGAAGACTTAAAAAAAGTTTTATTGAGATGTAATTCACATATCATACAATAAACTCATTTAAAGTACACTCTTTAGTTGGGTCAAGGATAAGTTCAACCATATGTCTGTCCATCATCACAGCCAATTTTGGGAAATTTCCATCAGCTCAGAAGAAATGCCATATTCTTTATAACCTTCTATGTCCCCATCCCATTGCCCCCAGCACTAAGTAACAATGAATCTGCTTTCTGTGTTGATAGATGTCCTATTCTGAATTTGCATAAGAATTTCCATTTATATGGTACCTGGTCTTCCAGTTAACAGTGTTTTCAAGATTCATGCATATTGTAGCATGTATCAGGACTCCATCCCTTATTGTGACTGAATAATATTCCATTATACGTCTACACCATCAATGGTTGATGGACATTTGGATTGTTTACACCTTTCGGTTATTATGAAAAATGATGGTATAAACATTCATGTTTGAGTTTCTGTGTCAACCTGTTTTCATTTCTCTTTGCTATAATTGATAGGTCATGTAGAAACTATATATTTAATCTTTTGAAGAATGGCCAGACATTTTTCCCCAAAGTAGCTGCATCATGTCCCATTTCCCCTCAGCTATGTTTGAGGGTCCTGAATTTCTTCATATTCTGACCAATACTTCTTGCCACTGACTCCTTTTTTAATGAGCAAAATATTTTATTTTTATTTTTTGGAGGTTTCCAATATTTAATTTTGATTCTAGTCATTGTAATGCATGTGAAGTTGTATCTCGTTGTGGGTTTTGTTTTTAATATTTCTGATTACTAATTATATAAAGTGTTTTTTCTATGTGATTTTTTCTTGTTTTTCAATAGATTCTCAATTTCATTAATTTCCACCCCGATCTTTACTATTTTATTCCTTCTGCTCTTTGCTGGTTTAGTTTGATTTTTTTCCCCCTAGTGTCTTAAGGTAGAAAGTTAGGTTATTGATTTAAGATTTGTTCTTTTTTATTTTTATTATTTTAGATTTTTTCTTTCTTAATATAGGCATTTACAGCTATAAAATTCCCTCTAAACACTACTTTAGCAACATCCCACACATTTTGGTATATTGCATTTTCAATTTTATTTCTTAAAGTATTCTCTGTGGGGGGAGATTGTCCACATAGAAGGAAGAACTTGGCATAGAGATAGGAGCACTTAGGGTAGGTTTGGTGGAGAGTTGAGTTTGACAAGAGCAGAAGGTGTGTGCAGAGGAGTTCGAGTAATCGAGAAATTTAAATTAGAGACATGTTGTACAAAGAACTAAAAATTTTATGCTGAATGAATTTCAGATAATCAGTTACCATTTCTAGGACTACTGTGTTATTTCACTTTCTTCTTAGATGTGAAATGAGTGGCTTTCTGTAAGTACAGAAGACAGATGGAGGGAAGTGTAGAGGGAAGGACAGGAACAGGATCATTACAAATACAAAATGAAGCACATTGGGCAACTCCTGCCCTACCCTTTCAGTTTTGAAGAAGTATCTGGTGGAGGTTCAGCCTGTGACTACTTTCCAGGCAGCAGGAAACACTAGCAGTGTTTGCAAAATGGCTACATGTCATTCTTCTGTAGAAAGCAGGGACTATCACACTGTCATCATAGGCTGATTTTTAAATTTTAAAATAATAACATTTTGTTGTTCATTCCTTCCCTTTCGAAATTCTCTTTCTTTGGCTTCCAAGCTGCCATACTCTCCTGGTTTTTCTTCTGTTACTCCTGTATCCTCCAAATAGCACCCACTAAATTCTGGAGTTTCTCAAGGCTCTGTGGTGGGTCTCAAGCCTTCTACTGGGTCTTCTCCAACCTCCCCGTCCTCCTTCCCAGTTCTTCTCCATACCACAAACAGGACTGCTTATTTGAGGTGATCATGTCACACCTGTTAGCAGACATTAGTTTTTGGCTGTCCAGCGCTTGAACAGTGGGTATCTGAACACATATGTACAGTCACATCCTTCGTTCCTCTTCCACCGTGCTCCTTGAGGGAGTAGACCCATTTACCCATCATGACACATCCACCATGCCTGGCAAGTCTCCAGAATGGATCAAGATCCCAGGGAAATTACGAAGGTGAAAAAAAATAAGGGCTACTTTTTTTAAGTACAGATGGGGAGACTGTAGAACCCAGATAACCGCTAGCACTGGAAAGAGCCTTTATGAGATACGGCAGGAAGGCAGCCTTGTATACAATTCCTTCAGAACCTTCCAAGATAAACACACATGCTTATACCAAGTACAGAACAGAGGGAAGGGACTTATAAAAAGAGGTGTTACAGTTCAGGCATCGATGATGGGCTGACAAGGAAGGAGAGGGAGATATTGGAGGCCTAGCTCTACAGAAGGGCCTGTTTAAGGTTACAGGATCACGCAGTGTCACAGCCACGACTGGACCACAGATTTCCAATTTGCAGGGGCGCTGCTGCTTCTGACTTTAAGAAGCGGACCGGACCGTCAAAGGTGGTGAGGGGGGAACCCCGTATTCTCCGGGTCTTCCGGAGCTGTGAGTCGTGGCCAAGGATCTAAATGATTTAATCCAGTTTTATGAAAGGGCTTTTACAGAGAGCAATTAAGGCACAGTTAAGAAATTAATCACTAATGAGTCATTAAGTCTGCCCACTATTGTTCAGTTAACAAACTGAGGCCAGATGATTAGAGCTAGTTCCCAATTAAGAGGACGACATTGGCACAAAGCAGGCCTTCGGGCTCTTGAAGGGTCCCACGCACCTCGCCTGGGTCTGCGGAGCCTCCTCTTTCCCAGGCGGGTTAGGACGCAGGCCGAGCCTGGGGAAGGGGGGGTACGGAGCTCGCGCTTCCTGAGCAGAGGAAGTGCCAACTTATTCTTATCATCGTCCCTAAACATTTTCCTGCCAGCCTCTTGGAGCCGGGGTTGGGTGTGTGTGTGTGTGTGTGTGTGTGTGTGTGTGTGTGGCCGGGAAGGCGCAGGGCAAAGACAGCACCTCAATGCCAAAGTCTCCGGGCGGCTGGGGTGGGGTGGGGTGTGTGCACACCCTGATGTCCCTGCTGTACGCTGCGCTGCCCGCAGGAGGGACGCGGCCCCAGGGAAGCGGATTCCCGGCTGTCTCCGCTTCCCGCACGCGGGCTTTCCGAAGTCTCCGCAAAGATTTTACAATGAACCGGTGAATATGGCGGAGATTCCCTCCTTCCCCTAGCAAGATTCTAGATTCACTAGGCGGGGGTGGGGGTGGGGTGGGCAGGGATTATCTTCCCTAGTTTGACCTGTCCCGTCTCCTCAAATATTAATTATATTTTCTAAGTATATAAACATGCGGGGCTGGCCCCGTTCAGGTGATGACCTCTGGGGGAAGCCTGCCCCTCCAGCCCGGTCTCTGAGTCCTTCCATCACCCATAATAGCAGCGGAGGTGAGAGCGCGGGACCACAGGGGGCAGAACCGGTTCCGAGAGCGAGAAGCCCAGGGTGGATGAAAATCTTGAACGGCCCTGGGGCCGCAGAGTGGGGTTCCAGGACACCAAGCGACAAGGGTTTCTCGGGGCTGAGACCGCCTCTGGGTCCCGTGACTCCGAGACAGGTGACTGGGAGAACGGAGGGCTTCGTACCCCTTGGCCCGCGGTAGAGAAACGTCACCACCGGAGGTGGGGAGCGTGGAGGCCACTGCCGACACAACACCCTGGTGGGCAGGGAGAGACTCCTCCATGGGGAAAACTGGAGTTCCCCCACTGCAGCGGGGGAGACTAATTGAGGTCAGGAGAGTGGGGATGGCGGGTTTCGTGCAAGCTGGGGACCACAGGGTCAGCGGAGTCCGCTGGGTCTACATGGCGCAGCAGCGAAGCGGACACTGCGCAGGCCAGAGCCCGGCAGCATCTGACCTGCCCCTCCCTCGCAGCGGACCAATCCGATGCGGTCTAAGCGCCCTGCTCCGAGTGGTACCCAGCCCAGTGCTCAGAAGCAGAACGGAACAGTACGTGTTCAGCCAACTTACCCGGCTTCTCTCCCACTGCCAGCCAGGGCAGACGTCGTCTACCATGGAAGGATCCCCAAGTCCTCCCTCTTAGCTTGACAGGCCCCACATCGGCCTGAATCAAGGTCTGCCTCCATCTTGGGTCGCTGTGCTCCTAACAGCTCAGGGTCTTTCCTTCCCGAACTCCGTAAGACCTTTCGCAACGGGTTTTTGTCCCCCTTCAGGGGACCCTCGGGTTGATTATGGAAGACTCAAGAACCATTTCCCAAGTGATGCAGGCTTACTGGGGGAGGTCTTTCCCCCGGAGTCCCGTGTGCTTGCCCTAAATCAGAGCAGCACAGACTAGTTTTGGAAGCTAGTGCCCTACCGAGGTGGGCGCCTCAGCAAAGTGCTTCGTAGCCCTGAGCTTGAGAAGTGGCCCCACGTATTTCAGGGCCACTTGGGGCTCTAATGCTCCTTATCACAAGCCATTCTCACTTCCAGTTTGAATATTGGCTCCCGCCTCATCTACACCCCTTCTTCTGGAGCCCACAGCAGGAATCGCAGGACCGGCTCTGGTCGGCTGGCTCAACAGTAGAGCATCAAACCAGTGTTTGGAAGTCCCGGGTTCGATTTTGGGCCAGGGCACATAGGAGAAGCGCCCATCTGCTTCTCTACCCTTTCCCCTCCCTTTCTCTATCTTTTTCTTCTCCTCCCTCAGCCAAGGCTTCCTAAGCGCTTAGAGTTGGTCTAGGTGCTGAGGACCGCTCCATGGCCTTCAACTCACGTGCTAGAGTGGCTCCCTTAGCAACGGAGCAACGCCCTAGATGGGCAGAGCATCACCCCCTGGTGGGCATGCATGGCTCCCTGGTGGGCATGCCGGCTGGATCCCAGTCCAGTGCTTGCGGGATTCTAACTGCCTCCCCACTTTTAACTTCGGAAAAGAATCGCAGGACCTTAAAGCTGCCCTACTGGGCAGTCCCTGGGGGTGGAGGCACTGGGACTGAGGTGCTGTCCAGACCTCCCCACGAGATCCAGGAACGAGATCTAGGAAAGCAGTCATAGGTCGCGCACCCACCTCTGGGATCTCAATTTCTGTGTCGTCTCATGAGCTATTCTTGGGAACTAAAATGAGAAGAAGTTATTCAGCACATGTTTCTTGGGCATGCAGTATGTAACTGGTCCTAACTTCTGTTGTTCCAGCTCCAACAATTACAACGGTGTTAACTGGAGCAACCACTCTGTGCCTCACCTTCCTCGTTTACAAAATACTGTTACTTGTATCTTCCTGGTGGGGTCATTGTGGGGCTCTGATAAGTCAACAGACAGATGTAAATCACTTAGAAGCAGCTGTCATAGTTTTCAGTGATCATTAGCCATTAGCATTTTTATGATCACTTTCCAAGGACTTGTCCTTGAAATCCAGTTATGGCTCATGTTGTTGATCCCTAAAGAGATGGTTTAGAAGAATATTCACTCTCAGACTAAAACTATATAGTGAAGAGAGGAGAGAGAGGTGGTGAAAAGTTGTGGATGAAAAAAGAATGGACAGAAAAATGGCAGAGAGAGGAGACAAAAAGAACGATCGTGGAATTGTAAGAGAAGAGAAAGATGCTGATGGTGAGATGGGCAAGGGCAGAGGTGCCCAGGGCTGTGATAAGAATAATGAGGGTAGGCCTGACCTGTGGTGGCGCAGTGGGTAAAATGTCGACCTGGAACACTGAGGCCGCCGGTTCAAAACCATGCAATAGTCTGGTCAAGGCACGTATGGGAGTTGATGCTTCCTGCTCCTCCCCCCTTTCTCTCTCTCACTCTCTCTCCTTTCTAAAATGAATAATTAAAAAAAAAGAATAATGAGGGCAGAGCAAGTATGGTGCTCACTGGGGGCGGGGCACAGTGAATCTGGGAGTGCTCTAAATAATTTGTTCCTAGGCATTAAAGAATGAGAGAGGACAGGCCAAACCAAGAGAGATTTACATACATATTCATCCTGAGTTTACTTACTTTTTTCTTGCCAAGAACTGGTATCACCTGGGCCACTTCATACATTTCCCTAGCAGAACATCTTGTGAGTTAAAGCACAGGTGTTACTCCCTACACCTTGGGGAAAATAACCAATTTAATAAATTCTTACTGACCAGCCTACTATGTGCAAGGCACCAGGGGAAGGGCTATGGTACACTGTCCTTTGTATGCCATAGCCTCTCAGGACCCCGCATGGCAAGGCCTGAATTCTGCCATAACACTCCCTCTCTCCCTAGCTCTGAGACAGTCTTTTTCCGAAGCAGGGATAAGGAACCAAAGCACAGCTCAGTACTGCTGAGGAGGGGATAGGAGAAGCAGCCCACAGTGTGTATGGCCTCATGCCAGGTCATTGACAGTTTATGCAAAGGACTTACAGGTGATCTGCTTTCATCTTTTCCACCTCCCAGAGAGGTAGGGTTTATTCTGACCAAAACAGGGGCTAGGTAGTTAACTAAAATGCTAACCAACAACAGACAGCTGGTTGATACTATGGCTCTGGCGACACCTCTTTGGGTGTATGCGTAGCAAGGGGGCCAGAGGATGTGTGCGGAGGGAATTCGGATTATTTCCGCGGCCTCTCAGTTTCTAGGGTCAATTTTGGATACCGCAACCGTTCAGGCTGAGTCCCGGGCCCTCCTATACCCGGGACTCCGTGAGAACCTAGGCAGCTTCTGAAGCCCACAGAGACCTCTGGATTCCTTTCCCACCCCAGAGCCAGCGCCAGAAATGCACATACTGTACACGATGCCCCACGGGGATGTGTCCTCCCGCTGGGCACAGAGCACTCCAGGACACATTTCCTAGGCACCGCCACAGCTAACGCGTCATGGGTTAAACAAAACTGCTGGATTGGGGGATGAGGAGCGAGTTGGGGGGGAGGGGCGAGAGAAAGGCACCAGGCTCAGAAAAAGAAAAGTCGCTCTGCCCCAGAATTCGGAGGACTAATGTCATCGACGCTAGGTAGCAGGGGCTGACACCGACCTGGTGACCTGAACTATGATCTGAGAGGTACCTTCGCGACGTTCAGTTCTCATCCGGGAAAGGTGGTGTAGACGCTTCCCATCGGTGTCAGTCCTTCCAAGTAGCAGCCTCACTGGACTACTGGGGTATCCCACACGCAGCTGAGCCTTAGGCTCCACACACCCTAACGCCACACACTCGTACGCGCCCTTCGGTGCCAGGGAAGGGGAGCCTCTAGTCCCCGGACGCCGCAGCACCAGGAAGGAGGGTGACTGTTTAGGATAGGGACACAGCGTCCCTTGCAGCACAGCGCCCCAGGGAGGAAATCGTGAGGGCGTCCTCCGCGCGCGCCTCTGTTTTCCTTGACTTACCGGGCCCCAAAGCACAGTCCCTTTTGCACCCCCATTCACACTCAAACCTTCCTCTCCCCACCGCAGTCCCGAGGGCGCTTAACTAGAGTCATACCAAAAGCAAGTTAATCTTTAATCCCCCCCCCCCCAATACTTTGAAACTACTTATACAAACAGGTATTCAAACACTTATTTGTTTGCTCCCCTTCCTCACAGTTGTGGTTGTCTGGGGTTGCCAGTCTCCCCGGAGCGGCCGAGGTCAGGCGCTTTAAGTTTCTTGAATCTGGAAGCTCTGGCGCCCCGAGGGTGGGAGCATGGCAGTTGGCGTCGGGCCGTCTGTCCCCCTCCAGCAGCAGGGCGGGCTTCCGTGGGGGTTTGGGTGGCCAAGGGGCCTCAGAACCTGACGGTCGGTCCTCCGGGGTGAGTCAGGAGCAGACACGCACGCAATCCCAAGTCTGGCCGCTTCATGTGGCACGGTATAGGAGTGACGGAGTCGGGGGACCTAGGGAAAAGGGGTGCACGCTTGCGGCCCGGGATCGGCTCCCAGGAGGGTTATCTGGCCCGATTTGGTCCCCGGTAGGCCCTAGAGGGCCTGCCACGGCTTCCCGATGGCCTGAATGTGCTCCTTGGCTTTCAGGCGCAGCGCCGCGATGCTGCTGTTGCGCGGGTCCGCCTCGTCCAGCGGGAACTTGTCCCCGAAGCCCGGCCCGCAGGGATAGGCGGGCGGTGGCGGCGCAAGAGGCTGCAGGCCGGGGCCCAGGGGCGGCGAGTTCAGGAAGGGCGGAGGCGGCGGCGGTGGCGTGTAGCTGGCGGGCAGGCTCTGAGCCGGGGACCCGAAGCCCGGCAGGCTCTGCAGCGCCGTGGCGCCCCCTCCCGGCAGCGGCGGCCCGAGCCACGACTCCAGAGGCAGGGCGCCCCCCGCCGGCCCCCCGCCGCCGCCGCCCGGGCCCGCCCCGAGGGGCGCCAGAGCCGCCGAGGGTGGGGAGCGGCTGAAGGAGAGGAGGGGCGAGTCCTGCAGCTTCATGGACGACACCTCCAGCTTCTCCTGCCGCCGCCACTTGGCTCGTCGGTTCTGGAACCACACCTGTGGAAGGCAGCACAGCGGCCGTCGAGCTTCAGCCTAGCCCGCTCCACGCCACCCCAAGTAAAACTGGGGCTCGACCGTTCCGCACCTGCTTCTTTCACCTCCCCCCGCCCGCATTATCTTTCTTTTTACGTCCCTTTTTCTCCTTTTTGTCTCTTTCCTCCTTCTCACTTGCTTCCTCTGGGTCTCTTTGTCCCATCCTTCTTCACGGCATTCCCAGCCTTGTCTCTTAACTCACCCATAGCTACGGTTGTATCTGTTTCCAAAAGAAGTGAAGTTAACCCTGGAATCAGCCCACAGGACTTTGGAACCCACATCCCACGCCATTTTTACCACCTGCTGGTCGCCAGCATGTCCCGACAAATCGACACCGGTTTAGACTTTGTCACCTCCCTGTGTGGCTCAGCTCTCAGCGGCCGCACCTGTCTCAGACTCTCCATGCCCTACCTGCCTTTTGTCTCGATTATAAACATTTGTATAAACAAGTACTCTAAGTAACTGTCAGCATTGGATGCTAAAATACACCTTTCCCCATGAATTACTAGTTATGATAACTAGGAAAAATTATGAGTTTATTTTATCCCAAGCATATTTGAGTTGCTGCTTTGATAAGGTTTACATTTTTATTTCACTGATATCCATTTAGGAGTTTTGACATTTCCTATAAATGGCTTTCGACGATTACAATACTTTAAGTTTGTTTGTTGTATCTACTTTTACTTTCTGAAGTTAGTTCTGACATTATCCTACGATGGGTTCAATGAATTCAAGTCTTTCTTTTTTTTCTTCACATATAGAAAGCCCGTGCCAGAGTGAAGTCTGCTCTCTTAATGACGAAACTTCCATTATTGACTTGATAAAAGCACAAGAAAGGATTGTAGTTAGGGTTTTACCTCAAAGTTACCATTCTCAGAAACAACAGAGAGAATTGGTCTAGCTTAGGGAGGTATATGGAAAGGACTTTGGCCAAAGCCACCAAACCGGGGGCTTCAGTGTTATATTTATGAAGGGAAATGAGGGAATGTAGTTGCAACTTCAGAAGGGAAAAGGAAGTTTTGAGTCAATAAGGATGGGGAGGAAGATCTCCAGGAGAACTAAGGTAAGAGTCGGCCAGCACCTGAGCCCAGCAGGGCAAGTAAGTGTAACGCTGGGATTTGGGGAGGAGCTGGGGGGGAGAGGAAGGACAAAAGTGTAAATAACCCTGCCCTTTCCCCACAATATTCATCTATATATCTGAGGCCCCAACTGCCCAGAGAGATATTTGCCAATAACAGAGAAAAAGAAACACTGGCCTGGGTGAGCGCTCCCATCCCCCTGTCTTCTCTGTTTCTCTGCTCGTCCCACTCCATACCCCAAACTATCATCTATGGTCTCAGTGCAGTATCCTGAGTCAGAGGGCTAAAACCCATAACAGCTCTTACACTGCTGCCCTCACCGCAGTTGGAGACCCTGCCTAGCACCGCTCCCCCATCTGGTTACATCACAGACATTCGTTAGGAACCCACCATATGCTGGGCATTGTGCTTGCCCTGTGGTCACAGAGAAGTCACAGACTCTGTTTTCAGGAAGCTCACAACATAGAGGAGAAGTCAAAAGACCTGAACAAGTACAGAGGGAGGAAAGGAAGGTGGCACGGCAGTGGCCTCAGGTATGAAGGCAGCCCCTGCACAGACTGTGCCTCTATTCTGCCGGGCGCTGGAAGGCTTGACCTCTTCCTTTTCTTCACCGTTCACTTGTATGCTTTTCCTCTCCTATGCCAGCCTCCCTACCGAAAAGCAGGTGCTAATATGGCTACCCCTTCAATGAAATCATTGCAGCTTTACTGTCTCAAATTAGCAGAAATTGAACTGTCATTGCCAGTTAATCCCAAATCACATTAGGGAATTACGTTTTAAAACCACGACATTTACTCATTACTTTAAACCTCCAAACTAAGCAAGAGCTTGTCCCTCTTTATTTTCAAGACCAGGCTAAAAGCCCCAAACATCTGAGTATCTCACTTCCTGGAAATCTAGTTTATTAGACACACACAGAAATCCCATTTTAGCGCTCCTGCCTTTCAGATGCAGTGAAATTTCTTCCCAGGGACTCCCTTTCAGGCCTCTGGAAACTCTCCCAATTTGGAAATACTCCCAGATTTTTCACAGATGACTGGCAAATATTTAAGGCTTTCAAATATTTTAATGATCAGGGATTAAAGATAATTCAGCTTTAATTAAAGCGGAAACCACTTTACAACAAAAAGAAAGGGCCTCCGTAGCAGCGGGAAGTTTGGTGTTTGGTTGGATGTGCACGGGAGAAGCAAAAGTCAGTTCCTTAAAGAAGTGCACGGAAAGTTTCAACTGAGAGGCGCCAGCCCCATCACAGGAAGATGGGGTTTTCATTTTAAATATCCTAGTTACTAACTGGGGCGGCATTTGGGGCCCCAATTCGGTGACCCTCAACAGCTGTCTACATTTACTCTCTACTCGGTACTCATGTCCCCATCTCACACCCAGCCTAACTTCGTTTAATGAGCTGTCGCCTCTTCTTGCCAGCCATTCCTAATTCCTCTCTTTAGCTCAGAAGAGGGAGACCCCCAAAGGGGAGCTGGAATTGCAAACTGGAACCGAGTGTTAGAAGGACGGTGCATGGAAGATCTGAGGCTCTGGGACAGCCAAGTCGAGGAAGGCAAACGGGCAAAGTACCATCAGAAATGAGTCGACTCCCGGGGATTCAAGGGAGCACTTGCTGTAGCTTGGGCTAGGGCCCTCGGGGGGACCGATCCCGGCGCACTTTACCTGGACCCGGACCTCGGGTAGGTTGACCTTGCCCGCCAGCTCCTCGCGGCTGTACACGTCGGGGTAGTGGGACTTCTCGAATGCACGCTCTAGCTCGTGCAGTTGGTATGTGGTGAAGGTCGTGCGGTTACGCCGGTGCTTCTTCTTGGGCGGCTCCTCCTCGGAAAGCTTCGAGTCGCCGGCTGCGGGTCCAACAGGCAGCCCTGTGCTCGGCAGCGCCCCACCCCCGGGTCCTTGGGGCAGTAGGGGCGAGGGGCTGGGACCATGGGGCCCCCAAAGGTCAGAAACTCTCGCCGGAGTATCCCTGGGCCCATCCCGCCCACCCATGGGCACTGGAGGCCGGAGGCGTGCTCTGGAATGGCCTGGAGGGGTTAGGGGGTTGGGTGAAGGCTGAGAAGAGCCCCTAAGTTTTCTCTGAACTCTCAAGTTGGAAGCTCTTTCCTGCAGAGTTAAGTTTGGCCCCCCTGGGGTCTCGCAGCAGCCCGAGCGCTCACTCACCTTCGTACTCAGGCGCGGCTACCCGCGCACCCTGCGGGGAGGGCTCCACGCCTCCTCCCGGCGCCTTAGGGCAGGCGGCCCGCGCGCCCGGCCTCCTGTCCCGCTCCTTGGCTTCGCGGGCGCCCGGCTCTGCCGGGAAGGAGCCGAGGATACCGTCGTCTTTGGTAAATCCCAGGATGGCTTCAATGCTGTGCAGCCGCGATGTGCTCCCTCCGGGGCTGCGGAGAAGGTGGCGGGCGAGCGAGAAGCTGCCGTCGGTCATGGCGGGGGCGCAACCGGGCAGGTGCATGCGGAGAGCTGGAGGCAGGGGGCGCAGCCCGCACGCTGGGGAGCTACGTCTGCTTTGGAGACAGAGAAGGGTCTAGAAGTTGGTGCTTCCCGCGTGCCGCCGTCTAGCCTGAGGGCTACTGATCCAAGGTCAAGCTCGGCGGGCAACGCCGGCGGGGCTGCGCGCGCTGCAGGTGGTCGAGCCCTGGTCCCCTGCCTCCTAGGTCACTGCAGGAGTCGGAAGGTGCGACTCCCGGGAGCTGGGACGCCGGGAGCTAAAGGAGGCGAGCAGGCTCGCCGGGCTCCTCCCCTCTGGATCTGGACCAGCCCCCTCCCCGCACCCTTCCCCGCAGCGGGGCGGACCTTTACCTCGCCCGGACCCCGGACGCGGGCAGCACTCGGAACCTCCTACCTCCCACCTCGAGTCGCTCCAGACACTCCAAACTCACCCCGGGGACAGGCGGCGGGATGTTTGACGGGCCTGGGCACCCAGGTCTAGGATCCGGCTCCCCTCAGTCCTGTTTAGTGGGACCGACGCCCTTGGTCTCTTCTCCCCACGCCCCCGGACTTGCCTCCCTCCTGGGCCCCCCTTCTCCTTCATCTCCCCCACCCCGGGCTCGCCTCTGCCTTTAGGCTCGCTTCCTCCGCAGGGCTGAACGCCCGGGACGACCCTCGGAAGGGCTTCTTTGCTCCCTGGCTTTGGAAGTCAGTCCACACTTCTTTATAGTTTGAATTTTCTCCTCTTTGTCCCTCTTTTTAACCCCCCACGGGCAATTCTTCTGCTCCATAGTCCCCAGACTTCGGAGTTATTTTGTTTGGCTCTATCTGTTTCAACTACTCCTCTCTCTGCTCTAGGACTGGCGCGCCGGCGGGCTCCCTCCCTTTAGTGCCGGTCCCAGGAGCCGGTGGGGCCCTCTGTGCTCGCAGGCCTGGTGACTTCAAGTGCCTGGCCGCCCAGCAGGAGCCTGGGAGGCCCCGAGTCAGGAGGGCTGCCGGGTCCAGGCCCGGAGGGAGACCCAGTACGGTTCCCCAAGGTCTCTCAGACTGTACCCTGCGGGAACCCGCCCCACCAACCAATACTCCAGGCCAAGGAGATGACCCAACCTGAGGTCGACTGGAGAAGGCCTTGGGGGGTGATGGGAGGCCACCAGCTTCACTGGGTGTTACAGGCGTAATGCACTTGTATTTCTTTCCCCTTTTTTTTGGGGGGGGGAGGAGGTTTCGGTGGCCCAGAGTGACTCATAGCCCAAGTGGAAAAGATAATTTCTGCGGGGGAGTGTTTTTGTTTGTTTGTTTGTTTAGACACATCCCCCAGTGCTCTGACCTCTGGCGTGTCTCAAATCTGAGGCCAGACCGGAGCCTTGCCTGAACTTAAATGCTTTCCGAAAATCCTAGGACTATTAGGAGAGGACCTAGAGATTCTTAAAAATCTTTGCAGCAGGCAGCTTGATCTCCATGTAGCCCCCCTCCACCCCCACGTTTGTGTATTCCCTTTTGCATTCAAACGAGCGTTTACTGCGTTCTTCTGAGAGTCCAGCGCTGACGTGTCGGTGTCAGCCCCACAAAGGAAAGGAAAGGAAAGCCCAGGGTCACTGGCCTTGAGGAGCTTAAGGTCCAGCCTGGGAGAAGAGACAAAAGAAGAAATAAGAGAAAAACACCTAGCTTTGGGTCTTCCACCTTAAATTGACGTTAGAAGGACATTAAAAAGGACATGTGACTACGCTAAGGATCCTTAAGCTGGCAAGTGAAGGGGAGGTAATCACACGGATCACTTTATTTTTAATACAACTATTAAAAGGTAAAATAGCAAGCATATGAGTTTGCAGCAGATGGAACTTGAGCTGCTGATTCAAATTAAGTTATTTTTAATTTTAAGAAAAAGCTAAATTAATGAACATCAATATGAGCTTTATAGTGTTTGCCGATCACTTTATAATTTTCAGAATCCTTTCACATTCTTCCTGTCATCTGATCTCCACAGCCTGTGAGGTGAGCAGGACAAATATATCTGTCCCCATTTTACCGAAGAGAAAACTAAATCTCAAAGTGATAGAGCTATTAAGTTGGATGGGTCAGGACTAGAACTCAAACCTGTTAATTTTTTATCTGGCTGCAGCTCATTTGCAGTTATTGCTGTGGAGGGTGATGTTTTGAAAAGATTCAAAGCACATCTAAACATAAAGTCATCTTTAATTCTTCCCAGAAACTGAATCCTATATCTAAGAGGCTAAGGTAGAAAGAAAGAAAGTCAGCATCTATAGACAGAGGCCTATGGTGCGGGAGTCCAGGAGGCCTGAAGAGGTGCCCACGGCATTTCAGGGAAAGGAGCCTACCCCCTCCCCCGCCTGGAAATGAGCCTGGTGGCACCCCACAAAGTCCCATGTACTGGTTACATAGACCAGGTAGCTGGGATACTGACACCTTGGTGACCAGAGGGCAGCAATAGCAATAATTAATTGGTGTTTGTTGTTTCCCCTCTGACTGAGAATGCTTTTTATGTAAACTTGCCCAATATTACATTGATCTCGATAATCACTGCTAAACGGAGAGACTGGCAGCACTTTCTTAAGCTCCTGCCCACACGCTAAGGGGCTTATGGCCTTGTTTTCCAAAGTTAATTCCCCCTGTAACTGCCTGGCTCTCCCTAATAGGTCCAGGTGAAGTTAGCTTTTATTTACTGTTTATTTCAGAGCCTGGGGCTAGGAGGGGTGGGAAGCAGAAAAGACTTCAACAGTCACTGGTGAGGGACTACGGGGGAAACAGGGCCAAGTGGGACAAGGGGAGGCTGGGGCTTCCTTTGTGAGCCACATAAAGAGCTAGTCAATACCATTGTGGGCACGGTGGAGGGCACTCCAAGCAATCAGCCGGGGGTCATTGTTAGGGGCTAATCTGCATGTGTATTTCCCAAGAACTCGATTAGTGAAGATGAATGGACTCCTCCATGTCCCTAATTCTTCTAGCGTGAAGCAGCAATTTTCCAGCAGTCAGACCAGATCATAATCGGCCCAGCTTCAGCAAAAGTAAGGAGCCTGGCTTCTGAACTCCACCTCTGTTTAATTCATTAATTCATTAGGTGGATCAAAGAAAACTCCTCCTCCCGCCTACCCCCATGGGGGCTGAACTGAGACACTGCTAAAGCCCCTTTTAAAGCAGGCACAGCTCAGAGAAACCTTTCCAGAAGTGAGGAGAGTGGGGTGATGGGGGTGAGGGGTGTCTTAAGAGAGGGAGGCTCCGTGTAACATGGGAAGGACACTGCAGACAACTGAAGTCGGGGGAGGGAGATGGAGGGAAAGGGGATAAAGACTGGCTGGTCCTAACAAAACAAAATCTAGAGGTAAGCCGCAATTGCGTGGAGCTGTAGCATAAAGTGTCTCTTCTCTTGGGTGTACATAGGAGGTCCCATTTCTGGAAGAACTCCAGCTGGACTCCTTTATCCACATCACTCTTGCTGTGACAATACGCCAGGGTTGTGGGTTCTATTCCCTATCAGGACACGTGCAAGAATCAGCCAGTGAATGCATGAATAAGTGGAACAACAAATTGATGTCTCTCTTTCCTCTCTGTCTAAAATCAATAAAAACTTTTTTTAAAAAGTATATGAAATGACTTGGTTGTCTGCATATAAACCATCCCCTTAGTAGATGTAGTTTAATCCTGGAGTAACTCCCCCTATCCCACCCCCACTGGAAGTCCATCACCCCCACTAGTGATCCACATTCATTCAGGAAAGGCAACTTAATTTTAGTTTTAGTCAAAGCAAAACACAACTCATATAATCATTACACACACACACACACATGCACACACACTCATACACACACACTGAAGTTCAGCAAATTCCATTTTCTAGAGTTAAAAAGAATACATAACAGTTATTATTTGTAGAATAGTAACCCTATGCCGGCAGTGACTCTATTATTTTAATGAATTACCTAATTCATATTCCCAATAACCCCATCAGGCAAAGGCTGTTATCTTCTGCACTCAGATAAGGAATCTGAGACACAGAGAGGTTAAGTCACTTGGCAAAGGTTGCACAGCTGGTTTCAGGTGGAGATAGGACTTGAATCCAGGTGTTTTCCCAGGAAAGCATCGATCTAACACCTACGTGTAATTTCTCAACATGGTGTGATCAGCACTGTTAATTCTTCTGTGGCTATAAGAGAACCAGCAGGTAAATTAAATTAAGAAAATTTGGGAGTCGAAAGATATGGGAATAATATGGTTTATTCTGAGTGATGTCAGAATAAAAAAGTATGATGAGCAGCCTGTAATTTATTTGGTCAATTATAATGATGATAGATGCACTTAAAAATAAAGTAAGTGTATAATTTAATCTCCCAATGCTGTCTTACAAAGTTTAGAAAATTCTCTTTGTTCCCAGAGTTGCAATTCACACTCAGTGGTTTGTAAACAATATATTTGTAAGCCCTAACTATATGTAATTTGGTTTGTCTGCCTTGGATGCTATGAATTCTCCCCTATATTATACTGTTTATTATGTGCCATGGGCAAGATATGTAAGTGGCTGACAATGGTTGAAAAAAAATCAATAGCTAAACTCTCTTTTTAATACTGACATTGAGTCCAGGGATAAAATACACTATGCTTGTTTATCTCTCACTACTGATCTTCCTAATTGATAAAATATTTTCCTACTTGAAGCAACACAGGAGGTATATCAAGACAATTGTTACCAATAGACAACTAAGAAGGAATATTTTTGGCTACATTTATAAAATTGGCACAAATGATAAACATACTTTCTATACAGCATTTAATGAGTGAATATGACAATCTGAATACTTTCTAGTATTTTCAGACTACATTGAAGTGTTGATATAAGGATGCCATAGTGAATAATAACCCCACCATAGAATTGTGGCTAACATACACACATCAATGAAGAGATGGGCCTATGAAGGCATTTTGGCTGAACTGAGAGCCCTCTCCCATGTGCCTGTGGAAACAGACATTTCATCTGAACAAGATAAAACCAAGGGCATTTGAAAGCTGTTGTGTTTCCCAGGGGTAATACCCTGTTTGAAAGACTTCCTTTTGTGTAAGAACAGGGGCCACAGCTCTCTGCAGACCAGCCAGTAATTAGCAAGTGGCCTCTCCTCCTTTGACATTCTCATTGCTTCCCAATTAGAATATTTTTTGGAACAATATCATAAAACTAATCTCGATTTAGTTTTCTGTGACTTCAGAGAATCATATGTGTAAGACTTAGAAGGGGGAAACTTGGTAATTATCTTGTGGGCTCTCTCACTTCTAGCCCCCACCTTTCCTTGATCCATGTGGAAATGGGGGCCAGCTAAGGGATTTGCCCGAGATGAAACAAGACCTGGGGCAGGGCTCACACTCCCCAACTCTCCATTAGGCTGCGTGGCTTTAGCACCATTGCTGAGCCATCTGGATCCTGCACACGGACATCCTGTGCTGGTGCTCCGAGTAAGTCTGTGTATGAACTTGGAAGAATATGTTTCTTGTACAGTGACATTACTCATCACGCGACTCCCCAGTTATTTACCAGTCCGATCACCATAGTCCTGAGATTGCTTTTGCAGCCGATGCCAATCCAAGTAGCCTCTACATAAGAAAAAAGAATTCTTTGGTGACAGATTTGCATGGTATTTGGCCGAGCCGATGGTCAGCACCTCTTCCAAGATCTGAGTTTAGTGACATTATGTTAATAACTTGAAATCCACTATGATGAGAGGATTTCCACCACAGAAATTGGTAAACATTAAAAATCAGGGTGTTCTCCCTTCTGCACTGCTGGTGGGAATGCAGACTGGTGCAGCCACTGTGGAAAACAGTTTGGAGATTCCTCAGAAAATTAAAAATCGAACTGCCTTTTGACCCTGCTATCCCACTTTTAGGAATATACTTTAAAAACACCATAGCACGGTTCAAAAAGAAGAAATGCGCCCCCATGTTCGTGGCAGCATTGTTCACAATAGCGAAGATCAGGAACCAGCCCAAGTGTCCGTCAGAAGACGAGTGGATTAAAAAGCTATGGTACATATATACTATGGAATACTACTCAGCCATAAGAAATGATGACATCGGATCATTTATAACAAAATGGATGTACCTTGATAACATTATACGGAGTGAAATAAGTAAATCAGAAAAAAAGAAAAACTGAGAACAGCATAATTTCATACATAGGTGGGACATAAAAGTGAGAATATGAGACATGGACAAGAGAGTGGTGGTTACGGGATGGGGGGAGGGAGGGAAGAGTGGGATAGGGAGGAAGGGAGAACACAGGGAAAACCAGATAAAAGGTGACAGAGGACAATTTGACTTTTGGTGATGGGTATGCAACACAATTGAATGATAAGATAACCTGGAGATGTTTTCATTGTACATATGTACCCTGACTTATTGGTGTCACCCCATTAGAATTAATAATAATAAAATATATATTAAAAAAATCAGGGTTTTCTTCTTCTCCCCCATTAATGGTTTTTAAATATATACTAACATTCCATTAAAAAGTGAACACATCAGAAAGTATTATTAGTAAACCAACTTATAATCTTTTGATAAGAGAGGTCTACCTTTTTGCCAAAAAAAAAAAAAAAAGGAACATTTACATCATTATCTCAAAATATGTAAATAACAGAGGGAAACTTGGATTCCCGCCAAAGAATTGGGCTTTTTTTTTTTTTGAGTTTTGAGGAGCAAAGCTATATTAAGATAATTCCTCTTTACTTGTTTTCTAATTAAACTAATTGAATTCAGAGTGTCTAGGGGAGCAAAAGAGACAGTTATCTCGAGCGGATGATGGTCCCAAAGCCAGTCAATCCTCTTAGGGTGCTGAGAAGACAAATCCAGGGGTGCCCATTTTGCAACAGCTTTGACCCAACCCCCACTCAGAATTTGGCCATCTTCAGGATTCTTCTCCCCTGCCTTTTTCTTAAAATCAACAGGGAGCCAATTCTCATTTTATTTTCGCAGCACCCAATGAGGCCCATATTATTATACTGCTTTCTTTGCCACGCCACGCCACCTGCAGTGGACAGGCCCCTTTGTCTCTATTTCTGGAATATTTTCCTTATCTGGACACTCCTCTCCAACCCCACCACACTGTTGGCCACTGTCCTATCATGCTTGGACAGACTACTGACTTAGTCATCTAACAGGTCTCCCTCCTGCTCCTCTTAGCTCCCTACTCTCCACTTTCCACTCTACAGTCCTGACAGCCTTCCAGAAATATCAATGAGATCATGTCACTCCCTCCTTTCTTTTTCTTTCTTTCTTTCTTTCTTTCTTTCTTTCTTTCTTTCTTTCTTTCTTTCTTTCTTTCTTTCTTTCTTTCTTTCTTCTTCTTTCCTTTCTTCCTTCCCTTCCCTTCCCTTTCCTTTTCCTTCCTTTCTTTCTTCCTTCCTTCCTTCTTTCCTTCCTTCCTTTCTTCTTTCTTTCTCCCTTTCTTCCTTTACATGCTTTCACTCAAAAATTAAAAGCAGGGACTAGAATATTTGTACACTCAGGTTCGTAGTAGCATTACTCACAATAGTCAAAAGGTGGAAGCAACCCAAGTGTCCATGGATGGGTGAATGGATAAGCAGAATGTGGTATATCTATCTGATAAAATATTCTTCCAACTTAAAAGGGAATGAAATGATGACACATGCTACAGCAGATAAGAACCTTAGGGACATTATGCTAAGTGAAACAAGCCGGTCATGAAAGGACAAATATTGTATGACCTGCTCATATAAGGTTCCCATGGTAGTCAGATCCAGAGACTGGAAGTAGAATGGAGGTTGCCAGGCTGAAGAAAAGAAGAAATGGAGAGTTAGTGTTTAGTGGGTACAGAGTTTCAACTGGGGGAGAAGAAAAAATTCTGGAGATGGTTGGTTCTAGACCCCTAATCATTTATTTCATAGCATGCAACTCCTTCTACAACACATTCAGGAACTCTAGGTATAGCCCCTCACGTTTGGTCTTAGTTGCCTTTCCTCCAATAGAGCAGATCTTCCTAATAAAGTCTGTCTTTGAGAACTGTCTAGTCTCTGAACGTGCACTGAAAACCCAGTGTTGTGTTTCGGTGCGATTGGTTTTGATTAAACGGCTCTAAGTGTTTTAGAGGTAAATGGTCTAGGTCTTCTGGATAATTCCCTGGGAAAGAGGAAATGTTAGGAGAAGGAAGTCTGTGTGTACCCTGGAATACTGTGGGACAGAAGGACAGCATACTCATTGGAAGCTAGAATGAAAGGGCGGGAAGGGAGGGGGCAAAGGAGAGGGAGGTGGAGGGGGCAAGAAGAAGAGGATGAGAGAGAAAGCGGGGGAGCAGAGACAGAAAGAGAGACATAGAGACTGGTTTAACTTCTCAGTGCCCTCCAGGCCTGCTCCCTTTGTCCCCACTGTCATCACCAAGTTCAGACAAGAGATAACGCTGAATGCAGAGACAGTGACGACCTTCCCAGTTGCTTCCGCCTCTAGTTTCTCTCCATGTCAGTTCTTCACATGGCCTCTAGGAGGATGCTCTATAAGGCTAAGGGCTGATGAAGTCTGTTCTCTGCCTTCATTCCTCATTTTTTAACATATGCCCACTACCGCCTCTTGGCTTCGAACTGTCTAGGTGCCATACGTGGTAGAAGTAAGGGGTGGTGAGATCTTTGCTTGCAGATGAGTCTGCAGCCTGGGCTATTGGTGGCACTCGGACCACTCACATCTTTCCCTGAAGAGACCTGGAGTCGTGCTAACAACCAGACAAGATAAGACCTTGCCCTTTAAGGAGAAAGTCAAAGAGGAAATCCCATTTGCTTCTGTTTCTCTCTGGCTGTCCTGAAGATCTTTAAGCAGACATGTGTTGTGCATTGTTCACAGCTGAAAGTCCACACGCAGCCCATTTCTAGCTAAAAGGAAAGTATTGTTTTCTGTCGGCAGGTTGCTAGCTAAAGCTTCTACCAGGAACACTCAGAACATTGAAGTTGTTGTCTATGTGTTTGCAGAGTTTCGTCATGATGGTTTTTCTAACCCTGTTCACTACATTGAAGCATATGCTGCTCAGAAGGTTCCACAGCACATGGAGTGGTCACCTCTGCCCTTTCCCCAGTCCCCTTCCCCACCCCTGCCTGCCCCTCACATCACAGAGCACTTCTGCTCCGCTGTCTGCTTGATTTCCGTGAAGGTGGCCTGGGCTTTCTCTTTGATGGTGTCCAAGTCCATGTTCTGAAGATTCTGTAACTGCCCAAGAATGGAATCCTTATCTTCCTCCTCTTCTTGATCTTCATCGACCATTTTCCGGAGATCTTCGGGCAAGTCCACGTCATCTCCGGCCATCTGGATCTGGTTCTCATCCATTTCGCTCTGTGCAGGGAAACGAATGCAGAGATAGAGAGACTACTCCAAAACAAACAAACAAACAAACAAACAAACATGCCCAGCAGCAGGAGAATGCAGGTCTGTTGAGGGCTGATGTGAGTGGCATGTTGCAGGTCTCTCGGGAAAGCCTGGGCCTGGAAGCCGTGGCGAGGGCCCGAGGTCCTGGTTGAGACACCCCTCTTTAAGCACTTGGGTGGGTCAGAACCTCCAGCACAGTGGTTTTCAAAGTGTGGTCTCTGGACCCAGCAGCCTCAGCCCCATCTAGGAACATGTTAGAAAGACAACCCTCCTGAACCAGGCACCCCTGGGTGGGGCCCAGCAATTGATGTTTTAAGAAGCCCTCTCTGTTATGCTGACGACGCAAAGTTCCAGAATCACACACCTAGCTTTGCTGTCTTTCTGTCCCAGGCTGGGACTCAGTGGCCCCTGATGATCTTATTCTGGAGGGTGGGGTTGGGGTTCCCAGTGGCCTGCCAGTGCTCCCCCACTTTAGTCATCAGTCTGGAGTGACAGCTTCTGCTTAACCATTGCCCTTCCATCATTTCTACTAGATGGGGTCCCCTTGGGGTGCAGAATCATGACAACTTCAGCCTCACATCCTTGGCACCTGGAAGCCCTTCTGACACACACTTGTTTACTACATGAATCACTGAAGGCATGGTTCCCATTCAGCAACCCAACTAGTCACGATTTGCCTTATAATTTTATCTGTTTCCAGGCATTGCTGTGCCCGAATTTCAAAGAGCATGCTGCCTGGTATTAAAAATGCCTTTGTTTTGTAATGAGAGAGAAGAATCTAAAGAAAAAGTTTCTTTGGGAAAGGTAAGGGCTCTAGACATTCCCAGATGGCTGCTATCACGTAATTTTCTGGGAGCAGGTTGTAACAGGAGGCAAACTGGGCTTCAGGGGTGAATAAAATGAAAGAGAACATCAGAAAACAGAATGATAGGAACGATAAGTAGACTTGAAGGCTCACCTTGGTATGTTGTGATCAGTCTGAAATTTGTACCAAAGCACACAACAAATCATATAAAGATACAACAATCATTTTAGTGAGAGACACAGGGAAAGAGAGAGACAGGAACATAGGTATTGAACCTGAAACCTCTGGGCTTCAGGATGATGCTCTAACCACCTGAGCTATCCAGCCAGGGCTGATCATCTTAGTCTTAATCAGACCACATTGATTTGATTTTAGAAGGATTTTTGGCACATGCTGTGTCCCCAGGTAAGCGTTGAAGTCGGCACCTACGGAGACCGCCCCCCTCACCCGAGTGCTGAATAGAGATAACTATAAACAAACATTGGTTGTCTGAGGTCCAAATGGTGAGCCAAGGTGACGTGTGAACTTGGATTTCCGCCTGTAAAGTAGGTCTCTGAGGGCCCTTCCCATTTTAACTGTCCAACAGTCCATACTTCTTCTGCAGATCCTTCGAGAAGCTGGAGGCCACAGCCTTTCCACAGAACTTGTGTTTATTTCTCTGAACAGAGGAGCAGCAAGCCTGACTCCGGAGACAAGCTGCAGAGGGAGCTGCCTAGTGCGGAGGAGAGAATGCCCCGGGGGCATGGGCGTAGTCCTCCCGCAGGTCTTCCTGAAGACCTGGACAGGGCCCACTCCCAGAGGCAGCTCCCAGCTGGGGCTCTCAGAAGCCTCTCCCTGCGCTTGGCCAGGCCCTGGCCCCTCAAAGTGCTTAATGCAGTGGTTCTTAACCTGGGTTCTATTGAACCCTAGGGGTTCGATGATTCAGTCTCAGGGGTTCGGAGAAGCCTCTGCTGCGGAGGCCAGAATAAAGTAATACCGTAATTTGTTGTGAGTTCATGCACTTTGTTGGTTTTGTTCTTTGAGCAAGGTGATGTACGGCTCATTTTGTGCACCAGTAAAAAAACATATACCTATTTCTTGAATTTGGAAAAAAAAATCTTATTTTATTTATCACTAAAGAAGGGTTTGGTGAATGCGCATATGAAACTGGTGGGTTCGGTACCTCAAAAAAGGTTAAGAACCACTGGCTTAATGGATTAATTAGTTCCTCGTCAAACTGTTGTGCGGATTAATTAGTTAGTTAATCCTAGGGGCTCTCCGCCAATCCTCCATGTCTATTTATTTATTATTTGCCTACCCTAGAGGTCGCCTTCCTTGTTAATCATCCTCTGGGCAGTTTTGCAGGGAGGAGAGGAAACCCCGTTCTCATATGCATCCTGAATAACAGGTCCATGACTTGCAAAGGCATTCCTGGGAATTCTGACACACCTGTCCCTCTCTGGTTGGTGATAAGATCTCTGTGAATGTCACCAGGCCCTCAGAGGGGGGCGGGCGTTTGCACTGAATAAGTGTGACTCCTGCCCACGTGGCCTTGCTCTCTTTGCACCTCACCTCTGGCCTGGAAATGGCCTCAGTTTTGCTCAACAGGCTCAGCTTTCCTAGCCACCTGGGCTTAGCTAGCCATTTCCCGTTTGTCACCAGTCCCCCAGTTCTAGGAGAAAGATCCGGGGAAAGCCCAGCTACCCTGACCCCTAGTCAGACACATCCTCGCACCTGTGAGACCCAGAGGATGAGTACTGAAAGAGATCCTGGATCACAGCCTGGCTCCATCTCTCCCTGGGGAGAGATGTGCATATGGTTTCCAGACCCCCGGCCCTTCTCTTGGGTCCAGCAGGTCTCAGGCTAGCAGCTCAGTGTTCTCAGGATGGCAGACCGGGTGCAGAGGCCCAGGTTGGCCCCGGAATACATTTAGGTAGGAAATTTGGTCTTTGACAGCCAGAGTGTGGTCTAAAAGAGGGGTGGGGGCCCTGGATAGGCCTGCCCCTTTGGCCCTGCGGACTACTCACCCATGTAAAGAAGTGTGGCCTGAGGAGGGATAGAGGGAGCCCTCTAAAGCACGGGGTTCAAGGCAGGTGGCCCAAGTTGTCTAGTCTGAAGGTGTGGTCAACGACTGTGGTCAGAGACACGCAAGACTACCCATCTAGAAGGACGATGCTGCTCCCAGTTGCTTCTGGTGATGTTCCTTGTACAATATAAAATTGATTTCTCTGGGCTGTAGCCTATACCTTATGGCTTATGTTATAGATACTTTATAACTAAGGGCAAGACAGGGCCAGTGAGTGGCTGGAGGACAAAATGAAATGTTATGGAAGCTAACCCGGACCCCTGGCCTTACCAAGTGAGCTAGCTCAGACCTAAGACACGCTGAGGGCCAGGGTCCCATTTGTAAAAAGCTGTGCCAGATGCAGACTGCTGTCCTGCAGAGATGGCGATGACAGGAGGAAGACTGTGAGGCTTGGAGTCAGGACACCTGGTTCCAGACCCAGTTCTGCCATTCTCCCACTGCATGACCTTGGGCAAGTCACCTTCCACTTCTGGTGCCCAGTGGCGGGTCCCTCAGAGAATTACTGAGCCGACTGAATAAGACATGTTGTAAAACAGAGTTGTCAACCCTAAGTCCAGGACAAATAGTGCCTGTAGTTATTAATATTCTGAAGAAAGAAGGGCAGCTCGGCCTCAAGGTTCCTGCTGAAAGGGTACCTAAGAGAAAGAAGGCATGAACAGCTCTGGCCAATAGCTTGTTTAGTTAGAGTGCAGGTTGTGGGTTTGATCCCTGGTCAGGGCACACACAGGGACAGATCGATGTTTCTGTCTCTCTTCCACTCTCTCTCAAACCAATCAGTAAAATAATAATAATAAAAAAGATGGCATGAGCAGCAAAACAGAAGGTGGGGGTATATCGGCCCTTAAGAGAAAGATCTGGGGCAGAGCAAGCAATTATGGAGTATACTTGGGATTTACACAGAGGACCCCAGCAGCCTGGCCTTCTCTTTGCCTAATGAACCACCCTGCTGATGGGGACTTGTCTACAACCCAAACAAGGCATGTCTTGTCCAGACTTTCTGCTGCCCACTGGGGAGACCAAGGATATTTTGATACTGTTAACACATCTAGGAAAGGCAGTAATACCTCCTTATACCCCACAAATATAAATACAGTTACAGTCAACATGAATCAGATCTAGGGAGGGGAAGTTTGGCTCTGAGAAGCATGACATGAATGAATGAATGAATGAAGTGAACCAGCATACAATTAGGGGACTTATATGTTAAGCTGTATTCTTAGAGGTTCTGTTTCAGAGGTCTCTTCATTTCTAGAAATCTTATCAATTTGGGATATTGTTTAATGCAGTTAAGAGCTAATTATTTTTATGCCGGCTGTCCAGACTCACTCTTAATCTCTTGGTTTTTAACCAGATTTATAGTCTTAATCACCAGTCCTGAATGCCCCATTATTTACATAGCCCCATATCCTGCCTTTGTCATTATTTTGACTGATTTCTGATTTTTTTCCTGAAGGGTAAGCACAACCCTGGATCCTGACTTCCTATGTCCTGGATCTTGACAAACTGGCCTTCACCTTGGTGCAAACCTGAGATATGAAGACAAACTATCACAGGTGGTTATATAAAAACCGAGTTATAAGAAAGCTGAGCGTTCACCAGAAGCATTGTTAGCTTGGTGTGTAAGCGAATACCAATGTGTTTGATACTGGACAGATTTGCTTGCTTATCTATTTTGATCTACATGATACCAAAGAGCTAGATTAATGGATTTCTCTCACTTTGGTGAGTTGATCTAACATTTGATATTTACATATTTGTGAAGATCATGAACTTCCAAAGTCACTTGTCTTCATCAACCGCCCCTCACTGTCCTGGCTATGAGTGAGGGTGCTGCTCTAGCCTCTAGGCAAGGTGACAGCACCCCCCCCCCAGCCCCGTTCCTATTTGCCAGAGCTTGCGAGACCTTAGGTGAGTGAGAATACAGAGCAAAGAACACAGCCAGTCAACAAACAACTGCAGAGAAAGTAAAAGCAAGTAAAGGAAGGAGGTCTGGGCCAGACTGGGAGGAGCAGGTATGAGGTTTCCGCGGGCCAGGCTCCAGCCCGTGGGCATCCTTGTTCTGACCAGTTGCCACTGAAGGACAGAGCCAGGTTTACCTTCTGTCTCCCCGGGACCGTGGTTCTCAACCCTCTCTGTGCCTCTGAATCCCATCTAAAGGGTAGAAAAATACTGATGGCCAGGCCCCAGCCGTAGAGATCTGGCCCCAGTGGTCTGTGGCGGGGACCCAGGCAGCACAATTGCTGCCAAGCTGCCTGGGTGATGTGTGAGTGTTAAGACCCTGGTCCAGGGCCCGCTGGCTGCTCCTTCTGCTATGTCACACTGGTCTTCCCTCTTTAGCTGCTCCAGGAGCCATTGGCACATCCACACGAGGACACACCGGTATAGATTGGGCTTCTCGAACAATAGGCATTTGTTTATAATGTCGATTGAGAGCGTGCACGTAGAGCGCCCTGTGTGGGATGAGAATTTCTAGAACCTGCGCTGCCTGTCTCCCTCTTCTTTCTTCCGTGCAGGCGTTTGAGGTCCCCTGTCTGAGCCTCTCACTTACCGAGGAGGAAGCCCCGGTCTGGCGAAGATATTGTGTGAAGGTCTTTCAGCTCGCTGGGGGATGAGACCCCAGCATGACTGCCGGGTCCAGCCGGGAACCACAGCCGGCCGTGGGCGCAGATCCGGGTGGGGTCCTATTACAGGCTGTGTGACCTTGGGAAGTCACTTTCCCTCTCTCAGCTAGTGTTCTTATCTATGGAGAGGAAATAATACCCGCTGTCCTTCCAGGCTGGGTGTCAGGATTCACTGAGAAAGCTGGTGCTGCCGACAGACTTGTATCAAATGTCTGCTTTCTGCGCCCGGGTCCCAGGACTCTCTCTTTCCTTCGTCATACGCCCTCAGGTCTTCCAGGGTGTGGTTCTCTCACTGAACTGGGGCAGGGTGGGGAGAGAAGGGACAGAGGGTCCCTGGCTGGGCCCCCACTGGCCTCCCCAGCAGGCCACCAGAAGCAGCTGCTTGCAAGTGGGAGGTTCAGCGTCTTGCTCAACAGCCGCAAGAGCTACTGATTCAGAGGAGGCGGGCAAAAAACGCTTCACAAAATCGTATCCTTTTTAAAGAGGCAAATTTCAAATTCAAATCTAATGGAGCTTTCAGCATGATACTTTGAAAGACAATTCTATTGATAACTGGTCTTCTCCCTTCATCGTTATTCAGACTGAATGATGCCCTTAATCCAGCAGACAAACACCAGGTGTGACTAAATCATGGAGCCCAGCAGGGGGCATGACATTATTTTTCAATGACTAACCTAGATTGACAATTCCATTAATAGGATTAGGGTTCATTGTGGAACTGTTTCTCTTATTAATTTGGCTTGACTTACATATACATTTTGAATTGGCTAGGACAAGGGGCACCATTGTTTTTAGACATAAATTTGGTGGCTTTATTTAAAAGGGACTACTTTCTCTATTGGAAGAAATATGACATCTTAATTACAATGTCAAGAAGCCTTTGCAATTTACAAAAGACTATAATTTTGCATTATAATATTGTGATGTCAAATCCAGACTTGTTTTTTTCATGAATTTTTATTTAAATTTAGCTCTCCTTTCTAGCTGTTTTTGATACTTTGTTCTTTGGGTGTGTTTTTTCTTTCCCCTGTCCCCTAGTCCCATCAATCATTTAGCAGACTTTTTCCATGGGTGCGTATGCTGCGCAATATCAAAAACATTGAACACAAAGGTGGAAAGCTGAGCAGCTGTCTCGTTACGGAGCACACAGTCTAGTTGGTGAGAATATTCTGGGTGGTACTGAAATAAGAGACATGTACTCAGGAATTATGGAAGCAAGGAGAAAGGTGGGGAGAGGGAGGTCATAGAAGGTTCTGGAAGAAGTGGCACCAGACCAAAGTCTTACAGGAGGGAAAGGGACCATGGGGAGCAGAGTATAGAGAACAAAGTGGGAAGAAAGCATGGTCCCGGCAGGAAGCAAGGAGGGGAGGCTGAAAAGACAGGAGCCACGTCACGGTCCATAGGCCAAGGGGTTTGGGCTGCATTCTAAAAAGTCAGGGTAAGGTTTAAACAAAACAAAACTGGGAGGAACAGGATCAGGTTTGCATTTTGGAAACCTCACTCCGCTGTTTTAAGAGAGCAAGGCTCAAAGTCGACATGCTACTGGGCAGTGGTTGTAATAAAAGAGGTGGGAAATGATGAGGCCTGCACGTGGGGACAGGGCTCAGAACCCCTCAGGGGGTGAAATGAGGGTGACTTGGTGACTTGCTGGAGAAGGAGGGGAGAGTCAAGGGGTGACTTTCGGCTTGCAACCTGCGAAAGGGGCTGACCGGGGTGAAGCCAGCAGGAGGGGCAGGTTTAAGGGATAATGAAGGACTCTGTTTTGAGTAGGAGGTTTGAGGGGCTCCAAGGAGGGGTGACATTTCAAGAGAAGGTGTGGGCTCGAGGTCTGCACATTCACACTGGCAGGTGGTCACTGAGAGCAACAGCAAGGTGTAGCCATCCGGGAAATGTTCCCCTACAGTGGGAAAGAGAGCAGACCGAGTGAGCACTTGGAATATTCCAAAATTTGAGGTGGAGAGGGGTAGTAACTCAGGAGGAAGAGAGAGAAGAAACAGTTCGAGGAGAATGAGAACCAGAGAGTGGTATTCACAAGCTAAGGACAGAGACGGCATCAGGAAGGAAGCAGTGACCAGTGCTGAAACAAATGGAATCATGTGGCCGAGTGTCCGAAGGAGGAAGTTTCAGCAGAGCAGTGGCAGCCAGTCCTTTAGGGAAGACACCCTAGAAAGATTTACCCAAAAGTGCTGTTGGTTTGTTTTCACTGGGAGAGATTCGACTCCTTTAGAAAGGAGAGGCTGACAGAGAGAAAAACCTCAACATACAGGATTAATGGAATGAGATCCAAGTCTAAGGTGAATATCATGGCTCACTGCAGCACTGAGGTCCTTTAGTTACCACTGATTTCAAAACCAGAAGAAATTAACAGCGTGCACATGTACCTGAACATGATCACGACCAATAGACTTTACTAGGCATGCTTCAGATCACTGCCATCTGATCAGTGCATTTTTCTGACTCCTAACGTCACTACTGTAATTAAAAGTGGTCATCTGCCCTGGCTGTTTGGCTCAGTGGTAGAGCATCGGACCTGGACGTCCTGGGATCGATTCTCGGTTAAGATACACAAGAGAAGCAACCATCTGCTTTTCTCCCCCTTCCCCTCCCCTTTCTCTCCCTCTTCCCTGCTGGCAGCCAGTGGCTCGATTGGTTCAAGCACGGTCCCTGACACTGAGGATAGCTAGGATGGTCCAAGCATGTCAGCCTCAGGTGCTAAACATAGTTCAATTGATTTGAGCATCAGCTACAGATTGGGGTTGCTGGGTGGATTCTGGTCGGAGTGCATGTGGGAGTCTGCCTTCCTATCACCCCTCCTCTCACTTAAAAAAAAAAGTGGTCATCAAAAGACACAGCTATGACCAATGGTATTGTCACTGACAGTAAACAATAAACCCAGAGAGGAGGCCTTTTGCAGTTTGCCTGGAGGGCCAGGGCCTGCATTGCTCCTTCTTGCTGCCCAAAGCTCCTTCCCCCAGTCAGCAGTAGAGTGACAACACTTTATTCCATAGAAAACGCTAGCTAAACAATTTATTTAGGAAATACAGTTCTAATTCCCAAATGTGACATTGTTATCCTCATTAGACCTGACAGCTCCCAGGAAGACATTTCCTTCAAATCTGCTCTCCATTGGGCCTGGCTGAAGGGAAGGGCCCTGAACTGCCTCCTGCTGGCTATGCAACCCTGGCCATGACCTGGGGGAATTGTGAATGTGGTGCCCAGGTTGTCCTCGTTAGCTGGAGGACATGTTGAGTGTGTCCAGCTCCCTGTGGACTGTTAATACTATTAGCTTGGCGGCTTGCCCAATATAGACTTTATAAAATGGCACGGGCTAAGAATTCTGCAAACCTCAAGGGAGGGGAAAGGTTGTTATTAGGAACCCAATTGTACCCTGGTCACCCTTTCCTTCTGTCCAGAACCATTTTGTTGTTTTTGTTAGACAGTGTGTTCAGCTCTCAAGTCTACCATCCTGGGTGGAGAGACATAGGGTAGGGAGATGTGGGGGCATGGAACGGGGCATGGAAAAGTGCCAGGAGAACGAGGAGGCTCGAGGCCCCATTTGTCACAGTGAGCTTTGTGATCTTGGGAAAGTCCCTTACTTTACAGGAGTTTAATGATTATGCATTGAGTGTACCCCTACATCATGTGCTTTACTGTAGATAAAAAATAAGTTCAATAAAAGGAGAAGTAGCACTCAGACACTGGGGTCAAGGAGTCATGGTGGCTCAGGAACCACATCTGCTCTAGGAAGAGACTTAGGCCGAGGAGGGGGCCCCAGTATGACCCTGCCTGGCCCAAAGGTGACCGCTAATTGTGAACGACAATGCCATATCCTATCAATGTCCTTTGATGACCATTCTTTAGTCATTATGCTGTACATTATAGCCCCAGGACCTATTTACCTTCTCACTGGGAGTGTGTCCTTTTGACCCCCTTTACCCATTTTGTCTACCCGCACACCTCACCTCTGACCACCTCCCATCTGTTCTCCCCTTCTATGAGTTTGTTTTCTTAAGATTTCTCATCTGAGTGAGATCACGCAGTATTTGTCTTTCTCTGACTTGTTTCACTTAGCATAATGCCCTCAAGGTCCATCCATGTTGTCACAAATGGCAGGATTTCCTTCTTTTTTGTGGCTCAATACTATTCCATTGTATATATGCCACGATGACCATTTTTAATTGTAGTAATTAGATAAGTAATCAATTCAGTGCAGTAGTCAGGATGCCAGCCCATAAAGAAGATATATGTAGTGCCTTGGGCATCTGTTGTCCCATCTCTAATCTAGCAGTTCCTCACCAGACCAGGCCTCTGTCCCTCTTCCGTGGCTTTAAGAGAGTAACTGGTGGGTTAGCCACTCATTCATTTCCCTTCCATTTACTGGACATTTTGCCATGGTCTTGAGCTTTCCCAATCACTGTGGTGCCCATGGGCCTAGCCTTGCAGGGTGTCCTCGCTCCTTACGGGGGCATCTAGGAAACGAAAACCTATGATGTAAATTCCCATCGCGGTTTTCAGATGGCACACCGAGGGGTTCTTCTGCATAATCACAGGTGGACTGGACAGTCACACACAGTTCCTGGGAGCAGCAGCAGGAGCCCCTCTGGATACAAGGAATTGATACGGTATGAGAATCAAAGCATGGCATTCAAGGTCCGGGAAATGACCATCTCCACCGCTGTCACTTCCCCAAAGTTATCTTCTCCGAAGGCTGCACATCCCAATCCCACAGTCACTGCCCGCCATTCCGGAACCCCTCACCACTCTGGGTGCTGAGGAGACAGCTAAAACCTCCTTTTTGGCATACCACTCAGGGCAGGGTCCCGCTGCCTCGCTGCACCCCTCCCAGCCTGTCCTCACCAGGGTCCCTCACTGAAGCTGCCACCTCCTGCTTTGCGACAGCGGCTCCTAGCAGGGTTCACCAGGCTCTTCCAGGCTTGCGAGCACAGCAACCACTTTAGAATGAAGTGTACAATCAAAAGAGTGCACTTCATTTAAAAAAAAGTTACCTGCAGACATGTATTTCTGTTTCCCACCACCAACACTGTCCCTGCTACAACCCACGATCACCGCGGAAGAATTGAGAAGTCACAGCGAGGGCGCGGTTCCCCAGGGCAGCCTGCACATGCTGCGACAACGGGGGGGGGGGGGGGGGGGGGGACACCAGGGGGCGCACGGGCCGGATTCCCGTCTGCGCCGGCTGCGGGCTGTGCGATCCTCCCTGGGCCGGGGTCTGTCTGGCTTGGACAGGAGTGGCCATTCTGCACAGACAGGAGGCCGCCCCCAGACCCCGGTTTGATGGCAGGAGGGGGGAAGGCCTGGGAAATACGGCTGTCTCCCAGCACCCTTTTCTAGCCTCAGAGGCTATTGAAGACCCGCTGCACCCAGAGCCTCAGATGGGCGGATGGGAGGGGAACATGTGACGTGTGGCAGCCATGGGAGGCAGAGGAAAGCTGTGTTCAAATCCTTTTGCAAGTTACTCTTTTTCCTAAGTTCCAATCCTGGCTATCACTGAATAGCTGTGGGTTTTACAACGTTACTTAACTCCCCTGGGCTGCAGTCTCCTTGTGCTAAAAGTGGCCTTAGTTTCTTAGATGAACTCGGAGGTCTCTTTCAGGGTCCATGAAAATCCTGGGTGAGGTCTCATATGCACTATGTATTTGAAGCAGTACAGAAAAGGGTGTGTGTGAACATTGGAAAATCATGCAATGAAAGCTACCGGGCTCTACCGTTAACCATTTATCAACTTTGTCATGGTTCCCTCCACTCCCAACCCCCACCTGGCTTTAGGGAGCAGTAGTACCCTATGTAGATATAGTCACTATCCATCCCCAGGGCCTGTCCCACTCCAGGGAGGATACGAATGTACAGTACACATTTCATGGCTATAATTCTTTCTTTTCAAGTTTCTCTTGTCCCAAAGGGTAGCTTGGCTCAGAGATGTGTTAACCCCTGAGGATCTGGAAATGAATGAGACCACTGACTCCCCAGTAAGGAAGAAAACGATCAAAAGCTCAGATTCTTGAGGTTCGGGGATGTTGAGTTGTTGCACTGTCTATACATGTGCTTTCCCATGGTCTTCAAGGCCTCTGGTTGTTATTATCAAGAAACAAGACTTCTGTGCATAAATATAACCCTAGCAATAATAACAGTTATTATATAGTGAGCTCTTTCCATTCAGTCAGGGACTGTACCACGTACTTTACATTATATGGATGTAGGCAAAAGGAGGTTTACAGTTGTGGATATGTGAAACAGAGTTTATTTCTGTATTATTATTTATTAATTTTTGCATTATTTTTTACACAAACAGCTGTAAACCTGCTTTTCCCCATCCTGATATTATTGCAGACAAAGACCTTACCACGTATGTATCAGTGCTCCATTTTACAAATGGGGAAGCTGAAGCTCAGATAGTTTTAGAAGCAAGCCGCAGTCTGTCAGAGTGGCAGAGCCAGCACTGAAAGCCACTTCTCCTTATACCTTACAAGACAGCAGAGCAGCTGACATAAAAGAAATCCTTATAAAGCCCTGCCTTTGCAGAAGAGACATGGCCAGTTGGCCTTGCATGAGTGCGTGCATGTGTGTGCGTGTGTGTGTAATTTCTGCTTCATTCTAAACAAGATTTGTGGTGCTTAAACAGATGTACCCAAGCCAGGAGAACGGGAGCTTCAGTTCAGCAGCGTAAAACCGAGCCAGGCATCCTGCCCGGGGGAAGCCACAATACTGAAGACAGCCAGTGACACCAGGGAGCCTCAGGAAGGCCTCCAGACATTGGGAATGGAAGGGGGATGGTGTTTAGAAGCACCCCACTCTCCCAAAATGCAAGCACAGTGGGAAAAAGTACATGCTACAACCGCAATACGATGCGAAAAGCAAGGCAATCTTTTCAAATTTCATTGGTTTCAAGTGACAATGAATTCAAATTGCATTGTGTTCTGGGTTTTAGGGATTAACCTCTCCCACAGGGTGGGTCCATTTAGCTCTTTGGTGACTTCATCAGTGACCTTGCATGGACAGTGTAGGCTCTCTCTTTCTTGCTTATAGCTTCTGAAGCTAGCTTTTTGGGGAGTTGGCTTCATTGGAGGAATTGGTTTAGTGGCACTTTCTAGCCCACTCAGCCGCCTTGGAGGGGGCTCTCATATTAGGGGGTGGGGTACAGGGTGGGGAGAGGATCATAAACTTTGGAGGGATCATCTTTCCTCTGGCTTCTCCAGGTAGAAGACATTCTCATAGGGAGCATGCATCCCTATGATACGAAGTTTAACACCAACCCAGCAGGTGAAGGTGGAGTCATCTAGAGAAGATGGGCAGCCCCCAGGTTGAGGGGATGAGAATTGAACCGGAGTAGCTAAGTGCTGGACCCTCTGTCACCCCGTGTGAGCCTGCAACAGGGCATCTGAGCCCTGCCACATGTCAACCCATCCTCTGCCCACCGCTCAGCCATTAAAAGGAAAACGCAGGTGCGGTGGAGCACACTGTTGAAAAGCTTTTAGATCATGATTGTCTGAGTCAACCCCACAACATTTCTAAACTAACTGCTTCACCAGAGCTCACAGGCACTGGTCCTCACCACCAAGATGGGTAACATGGTGCTAGGCAATGACCAGCCGTACTAGTCCATCATTTCCAAAAGGAAGGAAGCAATCATTCCTTTGACAGACAGGCCCTGGGCTCTGCCCTTCCAGTTGTGTGGCTTTTGGCAGGAGGGTACTTTCTCTGGGCCTCTGTTTCCCTTGCTATAAGAACCTTATGAGTCTTTTGAGAGGATTGAATGAATTGATACATGCAGAGCACTTAGAACAGCGCCTGGCACTTACAGCCCACTGAGGGCAGCTACGATTCTTACCTGCATCATGAATTATATATAGTGGTTCCATAGTCTTTAGCTAAGTCTTTAGATAAGTTTATATCATCTATCTATAGGTATTAATTTCATTTTATTTTTACTTATAATGTATGGATATATATATATATATATATATATATATATATATATATAAATATATACACATATATCTATTCATATATATATTCATGAGTATGACCCTTTGCTGATAATCAGACATTCTCCATCTTTTATTACGTATACGAAATGGTCGGATGTTTATTGCATTGAGTGTCTCACCTGTGGAAGCCTGTACTTTTCTCGGAGGTGAACTCTGAGGCATGCCCTCTCGGCCTTTTTTTGTGTAAATGCAGCATCTCTTTCCATCCTACAAGGAAAAGAGTGGAAGAAAAGATCAAAGGACGTAGAAAGGTAAGGGCATTCCAGCCCCTACTCGGAGGAGCCAGCCACGGGCTGCACCTTCCAAGACCCACTGCCTGCAGGCAGACGTGGGGAGGGACAGAGGAGCGGCATTTCTAGCGAGCTCCTGCGTGGTTCTTCAGCCAGCTCGTACATCCAGAATGGGGGTGCTCTGGAAGCACATGGTATTTGGGGATGTAATAGAAAGCTGTTTCCCCTCCTTGTCACCCTGTCAGGGGGTGCTCCCTTCCCTGTTTGGAGGGAGGCAACCTCAACACGGCGAGGTCGATTGTAGTGCTCTGAGGACCAGCTAACTGGACTTGTGATTGGGCTAGTTTGAAAATATCCTTGTTTATGATCCCGACAGAAGCAGACAGCTTTGGCGATGCCTGCAAAGCTCACAAAACCGCCTCCCTCGCTGCTGCCCACAGAAGTGCACGACTGGGGGCTCAGTGTCCACACGTGGCCGCCCTGCCTTCTGGCTGTACTTGATTGGACTGGACAACACGGGGTAAGTGAAACTTCTTCTCTGGGGATCTGAGGTTGGGACTGAGGACGACAGACTTGCAGGATGACTGGAGCCGTGACAGGTAAAAATAGAGGCCATCAGCTGCCATTTCCCACGGTCCACGTAGTCTGGGTAATAGATTGAGGAGAGAGCTCACTGCTGAGGAAGAAGAGCATAGCCACCATGTGGAGACAGGAGCGACATATGGGATGAAGGAATGCTCATGGCTGCCCCACAGCTCTCTAGTTCCCTAGGTGAGGCCCGGGTGGGGCCTGGAGGGGGTTCTGCCCGTGGGTTTGCTGAAGCATCTTTGCATGAAACACTATTTGCGGTTAGATAAACACCGTTTTCATTTTCAGGTGGCTAAACTGGTTTTTATTCTTGACTGCAAGTTTTGAAATCACCTTGGCCAGGACATGGAAGGCTGCCTGAAGGAAGTGCTGGGTCTGAAGCACTCATTAAACTGCTTAGCACCGGACCTGGGCTCAGGTATGCCCTCTGCTCACAGCCTGCACAAAATGCCAGGCCTGGAGTAGGTAGGGGGGACCTTGGGTTCAGTCTTCTGATTCTGGAAGGAAACAGAATATCTATCTATCTATCTATCTATCTATCTATCTATCTATCTATCTATCTATCTATCTATCTATCTATCATCTATCATCTATATATCATCTATCTATCTAATGTGTGTGACTTACCCAAGACATCAGTGACCTACAGTATGGATAGAAGCAGGTCTTTTTTTTTTTTCTCCCAATATTTTATTACGAAAAATTTCAAACATACAGAAAAGTTGAAGGAAGTTTTCGGTGAAATCCATATACTCACTGTCTAGATTCTACAATGAGCACCTTACTAGACATGTTTTATCACACATCTGTCCGCCTGCAGCCATTCATTCATCGACCTTATTTTCTGATGCATTTCAAACTTGTAGAAATCAGTGCTCATTCCACCTAACACAACATGCATACCACTAATTACAGTTATGTATCTGTTGATAGTTTTATCCTCTATCAATCATCTTTGTCCTATTGATTCTGTTTTCCTGTGTAATCCAAACCCCTATTAAGATGCAGAAGACACTACCATCACCTGAGTGCCTTCCCTCACCCCATTCCCAATCAGCGCCTACTCTCCAGCCCGAGTCAACCACTGCCTTTTTGCCATTATGGGTTGGTTTTGCCTGTACTAGAACTTCACGTTAGCCTAACTACACACTATGCATTCTTTTGTATAAGGCCTCCTTCACTCAGCATAAAAAACTTTTGAGATTTATCCAGGTTTTAAATTTATTAGTAGTTTGTTTCTTTTTCTTACTGAGCGTATTTTACCGAATGAAGGGATCACATTTGTTTCTTCATTCTGCTGGTGATGGACACCTGGGCTATTTCTTGTTTGGGGCCACTGTGAATGAAGCTGCTATGAACATATTTGTACAGGTCTTTTTGTGATCATGTATCTTCATTCCTCCTAGGTAATAGCTAGGCATGGAATTACTAAGTGATTGGGTAATTTGGCTTAATGTACTTTTATTAGAAACTGTTAAACCTTTTCCCAAGTGGTTATGCTATATTACATTTCATCAACCAGAATAATAATTCTATTTATTCACATTCAGACCGACATTTGATATTGTGTTTTTTTAGTTTTAGTCATTCTGGTATATGTGTAATGGTACCTTAGTGTGATTTTGATTTTGATTTCCATGATTAATCAGGTTTTTTGATTTCCATGATTGATCAGGCTTTTTTCCCCCAATGTACTAATTGGCCATTTGTGTATCTTTGTGAAATATTTGTTCAACTCTTTTCCCTATATTTCTTTTTGCTTTTATTATTGAGGTCTAGAAATTCTTTATAGTATATCTTATATTTCAACTCTTCATCAGATATGTTTTGCAAATATTTTCTGTTTGTGACTTGTCTATTTATTTTGTTAATGGTGTCATTTGATGCACAAGTTTTAAATTTTCATAACACCTAATTTATCATTAAAATTTTTTATGGTCATTGCTTTTAGAGTCATATTTAAGAAATTTTGTCTACCTCCAAGTTGCAAACACATTCTAGGCTTTTTTCTAAGTGCTCTATAATTTTAGATTTTGTGTTTTGGTCTGTGATGCATATCAAAGTTCAAGTTACAAATGCTACTGTAGCAATTGTTGTACCATACCAAAGGCAAAGGGGACATTTCAATATAATTGAGAGACATGGAGGGATAAATAGATTTTTATTTAATTTAGACCTTCCCAAATATTCTATTTTGGTGTAGACCTCTCTCAGTATTAATGTTACCAGGAGTGGAAAAGAAATCTGAATGTAGAAGTAAAATTAACATGAATGTACAGCAGAGTGCATTGTTAAATAGATTAGTTTACCATTAATGGAGTCAAGCCCACGACTTTTCTGAAATGGTGAAGACAGGTTTAGAAGGCTTGTATTTGCTAGTATTCATTTTAATGATTATATATACTGTGGTGTCTGTAGCTCTCTCTACATGTAACTTGCAATGAACCATTTTGATGCCTACTTCTTTATGTTTTATTCTTGGTGATGAAGCTCTTGAAAACTCAAGCAGTGGACTAGAAGTGTTGCCTCTTGCCACAGGGAAGCAGGCTCAGCCCATTGTCTTGCTATTGTTTCTTTTATTAGGTGACTACATACATTTGTAACACACACACACACACACACACATACATACACATGAATATTTGACATATGACCATACTATTCGGGTGTTTTGATCTTTGATCTGTGCAGATGTAAAATTAAAGAAAACCAGGACATTAGTTAATCAAACAGATGCCATCTCTGCAAACAGATTTATTGCTTAGAAATACTAAATATTTTACAGGATTAGGTAAATAGTCTAAATTTCTGACTGTTTATTTTTATTTATTTATTTATTTATTTATGTATTTAAAATGTTTAACTATAACTTTATATAATTTACTCCCGATATTTGATGTTACACACTTTAGGGTCTTTGAGATATGCAGGATCCTTGTATGTAACTGCCATAAATCCCATTATTTGAACTCTCTCAATCGCTTTTGTGATTTCTTTTTGTTTCTTCCCACAAACACCTGTTATGTGCCTTCCATAAATGCATTCAGTAAACAGAGAAATAAACTGGGACAAAAGCTGTACATTCTTATAATCTACACGTTTTCCACACAAGATACATTTTTTAAGAGGCTCCTTATAAGGATTTTTCATTGGAACAGGCAGGTCCTCATTGCTGGTTACCTGTCTATATTGTGAACAACTTCTCCACAGCACCGCGTGAGTTCTTGGGTTTGGAAGGCTGACAGCAGCCTTACAAAGTACGTCGAATTTTTCCTCCCTACACCACTACATACAGCAAACACAGATGCCATGGTTCCTCGATCCCCTCTCTTCCTTTCCTCTTTCTAAGTGGCCCTGACAAATCTTTTTCGGTGCTCTTCCCGGGGGTAGCCTGGACTATCGTCAGAAGTTCGCAGGCAAAAGCCAGGGACCCAAGAAAGAATTGTCAACGCATCTGCGCAGAGCTTTTACGTTTCCAGTCTCCTCTGACTGTTTATTTTTTATAAACCCACGTGAGCTGAGAACATTTGGCGCTATTGTTCTACTTCTATTCTTTCATTATATTTATTTTTTTTTTTACATGCCATAGGCAAAACTAGTCAATCAAGGAATGCTGCTTTTTTTATTTTTTGCCTAAGTGTTATCTTTGCACCATCATTTTTTCAGTTGTATTTACTTTTTAAAAATTATTTTCCCATTGACTGAGAGAGAAAGAGAGAAGTATCAACTCATTGTTCCACTTCGTTGTTCCATTTAGTTGTACACTCATTGCTTGCTTCTCCAACCTGCCGTGACCTGGGATTGAACCTGTGACCTCAGTGTACTGGGATAACGCTTTATCCACTGAACCAAGCTAGGGTGTGTTTACTTTTTTAAACCAACTCTCATTTACTGCAGAGTCAAGCACAATACCATTCTAGATAGTTTCTAAGCCACAATTTCTTTCAGAAAAAAGACAATAGGCAAGGTTTCCATTAAATGTAGGTCTTTGTACTTTCTTAATTTTCTCCAGGCCTCCAACTCTTTCACTTACAATCATCTTGGCAATAGGACTCAAGCAACTCTTAAGTCATTGGTCATTAGCAAAATCGCCATGGTGGCAAAAATACTTTTTCTTTTGTAACATATAATGAACATTTAACCTCAAGATTGATGTTTCAATTCTTCATTGATTACTGAAACTCACTTCTACCTTGAACTTAAAAGAAATTACACACATATTGCATTTACTTACTTAAAGATCAGCCTTAGCAGTGAAAAATTGGTGATATTCACATTCCATAATACCCAACTGAAATATTACTAATATTTTATTTTTATTACATTTTATATGGCCAGGAGAATGCCCTTATTTTTTAAAGATATATGGCTGAAGTATTGAGGGGTCAGGTATGATGATGCCTGTGATTTACTTTAAAATTGGTTCTATCTATACATCCATCCTTCCATCCATCCATCTACCCACCTATTGTCTAACTAACCCACCTATAAGCAAATATGTCAAAATATCACAGGTATATATGGGTATTCATTATACTGTTCTATTTTTCTGTATCTTTAAAATGTTCATAATACATTTATTCGTAGTGTTTGAGACACCAAGTCATATTGTGCTTTCTAGGCCTGTTTTTTTGCACACATGAGATTAAGGCTGCACTAGATGTTGTGTAAGGCCCTCTTTCAAGTGCCAAGTCTGAATTCTTACAATCTGAATGCTTTCTACTTGCCAGGAGGGTGAATTTCAGGAAAGAAAAGCCAAAAAACAAAACTATACAGATAGTCTCACAATTTTTCATCCAAATAGTTAAATTGAGGTCGATGGAAATCTGCCCACATCCGAAAGTCTTAAGCTGCTTTTAACCCTTTGAGCAGTGTTCTTTTCATGCTCACTGATCCTGGGAGTGAGTTTTTTTTTTTTCAAAAAATGAAATTAGTTCCAGTTCCAGTTTTATTAACTTAAAATCATGATTGTTTGATAACCAATTTATGGAAACAAGAACATACACTTGCTTTTTTTAAATGTTGCCTTACACATTTTTATTTATTTATTTAATTTATTCATTTTAGAGAGGAGAGAGAAAGGGATAGAGTGAGAGAGGAAGAGAGAGAGAAGGAGGGAGGAACAGGAAGCACCAACTCCCATAATTGCCTTGACCAGGCAGGCAGGCAGGCTGACCCAGGGTTTTGAACTGGCGACCTCAGCGTTTCCAGGTCAACACTTTTATCCACTGCGCCACCACAGGTCAGGCCTCCTTACCCATTTTTAAAATAAAAACTTTTGTACGATCGATCGTACTCTGGTCAGGAGGCACGAGGATGTGCATGAACGTTCACACTACTCAAAGGGTTAACGAAGTAAACCGACCCATAGAGGCATCCTGTCTAGTCCTGCCGGGGACATAGTAAGTGCTGATTGGACCCAGCGGTTCACGTTAGCAGAGCACTGGGTAAGGTTGGCGGCCAACGGCACGGCACGAGGACGCGCATCTAAAGGGCAGAGAGAAAGCAGCGGGGGAGCTGACGGAGCTCAGGCGGTCAGACTTTCTGCTCTCCAAGGGAAACGAAGCGGGCGGGTACTCACTTCTCCTCGATCATTTGCTTCTGGTACTCCTCGTACTCCTCTCTTGTCATCCCTTGAGCGGCGGCAGGGTCAGAGGTCCCTCCCTCTTCCTTTTTTTCTTCAGACCCGCCACCAAACCCTAAATTCTTTACCTGGTTACTGATCATAGTTTTCATAAAGAAAGCCATAGCTTCAGCCTCCCCCCCACCCACCCCGAGCCAAAACTCAAAATCTGAAAAAAAAAACAACAAAAAGACAAAAATCTCCAAATCTCCTCAATGGCAGCCACGCATCTGAGAGCAGAGGACTTTGCAAAGCCTCATCGCTTCAAGGACGTGCGGTCTGCGGGCTGTAAGCTGGATTAAAGAGTTGAACCAGCTGGTATGCAGAGGCAGATGGTCCAGATTACCCGGGCACACAATCAGGTGGAAACGACTACTTTCTGAATTAATACACTAAGCTAATTTCAGGGGAAAAAGGAATCCTTCCCATATCTACCCCTCCCTCCCCAGCCATTTTTAAAATTTAAATTGTAAGCACAGCGTGGTTTCATCCAGAGTCCTGCTTCAATTAAATTCACTACAGCTGACATAAGGCTGTGGTGGGATTTTCATGAATTCCAGCCCTTAAGCATAATATGTTGTTGAAAACCGAGTCCAATTCATTAAGTAAAAATAATCCTTTGATCCATCATTTTCTCTCATTGGACTTCTAAGTGCTTTGTGAGGATTCCCCAACTTTGGTTTGATATTTATGTAAATACCTGAACGGGGCAAGTGCAAAGGGACCATCCCGCCGGCGGGCGGGTTCTTACCCCTGGAAGTTTACCTCAGCCGGCTGCACTGAAATGCTACATGGGACTCCGCACCGAAGGGAGGCTCTGGATGGACACTTGCAATGCTGTCGTCCAAGGGTCAGAACCTGTGAGTCACCTCACCAGTGTGTTACGGGTCTCCTTTTCTCTTAGTCTACCTTGTGAATGCTCTCTTTAAGCTCAGTGGTGTCCTTGGAGAAAAACGGTGACGTTTTGTCATGCACCAGATTCTCAATGGTCATGGTTTTCCTAGGGTCAAGGGAGTAATTGTGCATGGCTAAGACTTTAATCTACATTAGTATCTTTGTGATTAAAGCACTCCAAAGCAGAGGTGGGAAGATGGAGGGAGATGTGGGCTCTTTGTAACTTATGCTTATTATTTTATCCATAGACATAAGCCCTCCCAGGAAACAGCTGACTGGAAAGCAGCCTCTCCCTGTCTGGTCCTTGTGTGTTGTGTGTGGGGGAGTTGTCAAGCACTGGGGACCCTTAGGTGGTAGGGACAACTGAGCTCTGGTATTGCTTTGCTTTATGAAACCAAATCTCATTGCCTCCCCAGCAGATCCCATTGAAAATGGGATGTCTTTAAAAACTTGTCAATTTATTACAATGGTTTTTCTGTTTGGACATCCAGTAACTATATGTATTTGCTGCTGTGTATAAAATCAGTCATTTGTCCAGAAAAGGAAAATGCCCCAGGATTTGTGGAATGGGATCACTAGGTGTTACTCCTCCAGAGGCTTCACGGCCTACTTAAATAAAACCCCAGCTCCTTAGCCTGCAAGCCATGTCCCCAACGCCCCAAATAATGTCAAAGGCCTCTGCAGCATCTAGTTTGCACCCCCACCCCCACAACAGGTTTACTAATCAGGCTTTTCCTTTGAAACCCATCTAAAATCTTTTCTCCAGTGTTTCTCAGAAGAGGGGTCCATTACCTCAGTCTACCACTTTCTGAAACCACTTGATTCTTTTACGATGATACCAACAGAGGGAAAGAGGTCTATGAGGAAACTGAAGATCCCCTTTACTGAGTGGTGGAGCCCCAATTCAAACCCAGACCCATCTGACCCCAAGCTCTCCTCTTTCCCTCTTACACTGCAGGGAGCTCGCTGCGGCAGCGCGTACACTCCCACTGCACGGACTCTCAGAATTGGAATTACTTGGTTCAATGGCTCTTGCTAAAAATTAATTTTTAAACCGCCATTAGTAATGACTAAGAGATTCAGATTAATTACACTTTTATCAGTATTTGGTTATTAAAAGTAAAACCATGAAATATTGTTTTAATTACTCTGTATTTTTCATTACCGGCAAGGGTTAGCACTTACCCATTTCATTTCTGCTTCTATTTTTGTGCTTCCACATGGTGACTTTGCAGACAGTCTGCCACCCAGAGCAGAGCGCGTAGGGCGTCATCAATGAAATACTACTCCAAATCAGAGCTTGTTTGGAAAAGAAATCGTTACTTATTACCAGAGACCAATGAAGGAAAAAGCAAGTTTACTAAAATATTTCTTTATTTGAATAAGTTCAATGTCATTTCTTGAATTCCAGCTAGCATCAAATAACAATCAGAAAAAAACACTTGACAAAATGTTATCCAATTAAAATTATCAGTGGATAGAAAACCCCTTTAAACTTTAAAAGAAATATATTAAACAGGCAACACACAGATCTAAAAAGTTGCAAGTGGTGATTTCACATTAGATCATATAAATAAAAAGAGCCCCGACAACCAGTTGTTCACCAACTCCCTGTGATAAGCACGTGGGCAGGAAAAGACACACTTAATATGCACAACTGTCATTGTGTTCTTTACAAAGACACCGCGTCTGCCATGCAGCGGACCTGGCAATCCCTTATTCAAGTAATTTTTCCTCCACCCCAAGTTATCAAAAAGTACAACTGTCTGAGATAAAATGTCACCGCAATTGCAGTCAGGAAAGCAAAAAGCTTCAGCAGGCTGACGTGAAGGGAGTTTTCATGGCTTGACCATGATCTGAAAATGATTTTGGAAATTTAAAAGCCACCAACCAAAGGACGAAGAGCTGCAGGCTCCACTCTGGGTTTAGTCTGTTGCTGCTACTAAACCAAGAGTTTCAGTAAAAAGAACACTTGAGTAAATTGTAGGTACAAAAGAATCAGTATGCATTTGCTAATATCATTGATAATGCAAGAGTTACAGTTGTTATGCTTTCAGCTCAGCCTGAAGCTGACAGAAGGACGCTTATTTTTTTCTGCTCCCCAGCGTAGTGCTTCTCAATCACAAGCGTGCTCAGAACCACTTGAGTGCTGTTGAGAACTGATTCTGAAGCCAACCCTGAGTTCTGATTCCGTGGTTTGGAATGGAACCCTGGGGTCTGTATTTTTATCAAGCACTGCATGACTCGACGGTCCGTGGGCATGAGTGAGAAACACTGACACTCCTTCAATGCGTAACAGAAAATGGTTTACTGTTCGTGGCTTTGTAATCAAGTTTCCAGCTGAATAAAACACCCACACAAATAGAACACAAATCGGCACATTAAATAAGGGGATCAGCCATTATGGAACTGCAACTCTATAAAGTGGCGTCGGCAAGACTTACGCTAAAACTTGAAAATCAATTTTGTTTTAATCCAAGGCACCTGTAGAATACTTGCTGGTGTTGAGAGAGGTTCACAGATTGAATTCTACGGAACAGTAGAGAAATGGAAGGATCCTGGCAGTGACGGATTTTTCCACAGAGCAAACATTTTTCTTCAGAAATGAGCTACAGTCAATTGTTTGAGGAAAATAAAACACATTTCAAATACTATGATCAATACCTGTATGAACTGCTCTGCTGAGTGGTTTTAGCAAATGAAACAACTAAGTAGAAAGAATTCCCACTCATGCTCTCTCTAACAGCGTCTCCATTTCTACTGCATGATCAGAATATAACCTCCGGAATTTGAGAGTGAAAAATGGATACTGCATAGATTTGGTGTTCCTTTAATAACTTCAGGCACACGTGAACATGGATTTTAGAATAGCGAGTACTTTGAAGTCTTTTATCTCAAGAGAGTTTCCCAAGTTCATAGCCTACAATTTAAACACTCTTCTGAAGGTAATTTTTTTTCATGAAATAAAGAGTAAATTCTGTGATGTCTCTGAAACATGAATTTCAAAACGTTAACGCTACAAGGAAAAACATTAGTGAAGCATTTTCTATGTTGAAGTGACTGAAGTTTGAGTCAGTAATCACTAGAATATTCTCATTCAGTGTCTAGGATAAATGCTAATACACAGAAAATGTTAGAATTGTCTGCACATGCAGCTCAAATCAGGTATTGCTAGAGTTCTTCATAGTCTTTGTATAGATTTTAGGCAGTTAGCCTAATCTGTAAATGATGTCTCTGAATAAATTTATGAAGGCTTGAAACGATAAAATAGTACTATTTTACTATACAGTAGTTTTTATTCTACAACAAATGAAAGATAACCACTTTTGGTGAAAGAGAGAATATTTTGAAGCTGGCAAAAACAAGTCTGCATCAGCTGGAGAGCAAAATGAAGTGCAGTGTAAAATGTCACTGACAGACAGTTTGGATAACACCCAGAACTCCATAGAGACCTCACCAACCCCTCCAGCTGACGTTGCAAGGTTAAGCCTACTAACAAGTGGTTCACGATATCCTCAGTTCAGCACTCAAGGATGGAAATCAGAAGCATGAACCGTTTGTATTTCGCCTTCAGCAATCTTAACACTGTGCCCACAGCAGCCTGCTCGGTGCATACGGGTCTGTGGGTGCCAGCACTGGGCTATGCGGGGCAGTGCATGCTGCAACGCTGTGGTGGGTTCTGTGGGCTAAACTATCCTCTGAGTGTGCAGTCTGAGCCACATCTACAAGCTGCACAACAGGGGAGAAGCTCCTTAAATTACAAGCACAAATGCAAATGTTATTTTCACAATGCTGAACTGACACCATTAGGAAGAAGACATTGAAGCATATGAGCAATCACGAAGTGAACACGTTACCAGGCAAGATTCCCAAGAAAACTTATCACCAGAGGAATGTGTTCACCTGAACGTTTTCATTTTTAGGCATAGAGCAGCTCTTCATTTCTGAACCAAATTTCCTTTAAAGGTGAAATGTATCATAATCAGAGGAAAAATACTTGGAAAATACTCAGAAGCCCATTATCCAGATCCTAATGCTCTCAGACAGAACACTCTTTGATTTCAAAGGGAGCAGTGGTAGATTACAGGACTGCGGGACTGGGGCTTCAAGGAGGAAATTCTGACCTCTTTAAAATAGTTTGTTATAAAATAATCATGATGAGCTCTTAGTTAGACCTCATATTTGAGGGGGTCAGATGGGCAAGTGTGTTTATATTAAATAAAAAAACCTCCAACATCCGAGACTTAAGGGCAACTTTCCTATCTGGGAGCTGCCCGTTTTCTATTATTTACCTTCTTCTTTGTCAATATTCTGTCCAGTGGCTATTGTCTACTGGCCAGAAATTCACTGAAATTTAAATAGGTTTTATGTACTATGCACAAATTTACACATGGTTGTCTTTAAGGTCTATTGTTACTGCAAATCAATGTTTAAAGTTATTTTATACAAAATTTAATAATTTAGCCTATGAAGCAATTTAAATACTTACATTCCCCCCAAAAGACAACATTTTGTACATACATACATGATGTATACATATAAAATGGTGGTCAGAAGAATTTTTTGGCAGCTGCTTCTTGCTGAGTTCTAAGAAAAAAGGAAAAAAACCAATTTCTATACACTTTATTTTGGAAAGAAATAAGATTGCTTAATATTAAAATATACAATATCTATTAACTACATTAAGATAAACATACATTCTATACATACACTCCCATGTGAACTGAAAAAGAGACTAGAAATAATAGCTTTTTGCAGAACCTAATTTCTAAGTACTGAAAATTCTAGTATGAACAGGGATAACTTTATTCAATATTTCAAATTAAACACTAAAATGTTGGGTCAAATTTTTAAGACTTACCTATACATGATATAACCGATGAATAACACCGTCTGCACCACTACAAATATAACAAAGTGAAGCGTAGATAAACACGATGGAAACTGTGGCAGTTCTGGGCACTTTGGCCTTTCATTTGATGGCTATAAGGCAAAGAACTCTCTATTACAATTAGTCGTTAGTTATTTTAGAAAAAGAAACGTGAAGTCTTTATAAAACTCCTGGTTTACTACGTAAACTCAGGGATTTCCATTTAATCGTCCAATAACTATCTTCCGTCCCCTTAGCTTTTCCCACCCAACTTTCCAGAAGAGCGGCTGACCCTGGATAGCCCCTGCCTTGCACGGTCCAGTCACTCCCATCTGCACCACAGGGAGAGTCATTTTAGTGTCCCTTAATGTCACAGACCACGAATCCCCTGGGCATGACCAGTTGACAGCTGCTGTAGAGTAGTTATTAACAGCATCACCTTCGGCAGGGGCCATGGACCGGCTGACCTGGATGCGGAGGGCGCTCAGGACCCACTCAGACGAGCTCCAGTTCAGACCCTCGCTCGGCCTCCCTGCCAACGACTGCCCCACAGGTCTACAGCTGTACCCAGCACTCAGCCTTCCCGGCCTCCGAGCATCGACTCAACTAGTTAGGATTTTGAAAAATGTTTCTCTTCCTATTTCCATGAGTATTCCTTCTATTATCAGGAAACCATTAAGTATCAGGGACAAAGATTCCCTCAGGTATGCAGACATTGGAATAGCTTTGAAGACTGTTTGTTCCCAATGTGCTTGCATCTATGGGACCAAGTTCTTCAGTACACATGTATAATACCCATAGTATCAACAAAGGCTACAGCGGGGGGAGAATGACCTCATAAAGAATTAAGAAAATAAATAACAATGCTTAGGATGAGAGGCAGTAGTCAGTAAGAAAACTATTAAGCCACATTTAAAAAATTGGAAGGGGAAGAGGCAAATGCTACCAGCATTTTTGAATTTTATATAATTAAGAAAAAAACTTAAAAGTACCACGAGTCTGTCTTCTAACATTGTCTCTTATGCATGTTAAATTTCAAAAAAAGTTACCGATTTTTAATATTTACTGCCAATCTCCAAAAATGTAGATGGGGCTTACACTATAAAAACCACCTAATAAAGTAAAACAAAACAAAAAATAAAAACAAAAATTTAAAAAATGAAGTAAGACTGGGAAGTAGCTGAAAGAAGGAGTCTTGCTTAGAGAGAGCTGCTGTTAGCTTTAGATCTGCGCCCCTCGACATCCCAGAGAGTTATAGTCACCCTGCACGGGCCGCTCGTCTAACAAGGGTCTGTCAAGGGGGACAGACATTTACCCTTTCAAAGCTGTTGAAAGATAATCATTCCTGATAACAAGAATTTTTTTAAAAGAAAAACATACAGATAGTAATCGAGGGGAAAAAAAATGTCAAAATTATGAGTTCTAGTCATTGAAATAGCTATTAATAAAAAAATAATTCTATTCAATAAGGTATGAAAACTTGACGAAGAACTAACAGACATATGGAACAACTTTAACTGAACACAGAGCGGGCAAAAGTGGGTTAGTGAGAATAAACAACAAAGTAATTACTAAGTAATAACACAAAAACAAACTGTTTCACACATTCCTACTGTACACCTGCTTCTGCCCCGCGTGCATCACAGAAGTGGTCAGCAGTAACGGGAAAGCTACAACGGCTGCAGCACAGCGAGGAGACTGTTGTCCCTACAGAGGTCGACCAGCCCCAGCTGGGGGACAGCTTACGGCATTCCGCTGCACCAGGCTCTCCAGGTCCCGCTTCACCACGTGCAGGTGCTCTTTGATGTCACTGAAGTGCTGGGTTGTCTCATAGACACCACCTGCAGACCCAGGGTGCTGGAGGCCGCTCACCAGCCTGACAGTCTCACTCATGGAATTCCTGAAACAGAAAACCCCTTTAGACAATGGAATTACTAGAAAAGATGACTTCTTTTTCTGTTACAGATTTCAAATGGTTAGATACACTTCACACTTCAAAGCTCAATATATCTGATTTTAAAAAAAGGAAAAACCGAACTGTCTTCAACGTTGGAGAAAATAACTTTCAAAACTGTAACAATATTATGCCTTTATCTTTTACTAAAGATCATCTAACCACATAGAGAATAACTAAATAATGTGTTAAAACCAGTGTTATAAATGGATATTGAATAACAAAATGGATAATCTTAATGAACTTAAACCTTTCTAGGTGTTTAATGTGCAGTGAAGGGTTAACCCTTTAGGCCTGGGCTGCCCAAACCCTGTACATTTCAGGACTGGTCCTTGAGCAGCCCCTGGGAGGTGACTGCCAAGAGCCTGGAACATTCTGTGTGGAAATGTTTTGGTCTCCCTGAGGCCTGGGACCCCACCAGAGAGTTTACATGAACAACATAACTTAGGTTTCTGCTGGACCTGCAGGGGGTGGCACAGTGAGGACTGAAGGTCAGTAACACGGTGCTTCATGCCATAGGACTGGCCCCTAACACAAATCCTGACACCAAGTCACATGGGCGCTTCACGCCACAGGACTACTCCTAACACAATCCCGACACCAAGGCTTGGGCGGGCTTCCCTGGTTGGCGACCCTTTGGACATGGTGTCACATATCACCCCTGAGGAATGAGCACTGTCCCTGAGACCCCACTGGGAAGTGGCGCAGGGACAGCAGCAGTCTGTGCCTGCTTTTCCAACCCCGCCCTATGCCCCTTTGTCCTTTGGTTGTATAAAACATAGTGAGAATAGCAGCTTTTCTGCATTCTGTGAGTACTTCTAGCACAGTGATGGGCAATCTTTTGAGCTTGGCATGTCAAAATTCGCCAAAAAACCGAGCATAACTCGGGTGGTGTGTCACTTGGAGAAAAACGGCCTAACCGGAAGTCTCAGAACTAGACGCTCTGTGCTGGAGTTCTGTTGTTATGGCCTACAGACCTCTGGCACAGAGTGTCTACACTATAGCAAATGTTTTAGCCTCGGCTACTGCACCTGGCTGTGCAGGAGCCGAGGATGAAACGTCCTTTTCAGCATGAGGCCGCGTGTCATTGAAAATTGGCTATGCGTGTCAGTGCTGACACGTGTGTCATAGGTTCGCCATCACAGTTCTAGCAAATCACAGAACCTAGGGATGGTCATGGGATTCCCATGTCAGATGTCATTCTGTTTCCCCTCGAAGTTCTATCAGATAGCCCCTACAGACAGACCTACTGCCTCACATAGAAGCCGACCAGAGAGGCATCTATCTATCTGTTCCAGATATGAAGGAGAAACTGGTTGTTTGGCATACTGAGCAATGGTGTGGTAAGTAGTCTTTATCATATGCTATCTTCCTGAAGGATAATTTGACTCTGCATGACATTTCACCTTACACACACTGACTTCAGAATGTTCTCCATGTAAAACATGACCCCATCTTTCTGACGAAAGATCTAGACTTCGAGCACTGAGAGCTTCAGTGACAGACTGGGTCACAGGGCCTACGGAAGGTGGTAATTGTCCTGAATAGGATAACTGACGATCAAAATGAAAGAAGAGGTTAAGCAGCATAAGTATCACAGTGTAGGGACGAAGAGGAGAATTAGGAGCAACCCAGAAGAATATGTGAAAATAAATATTCATGTGAAAATACCTAGCACAGTATCTAGAATGCAACAGGTACACAATAAATTAGGTAAAGGCGAAATGCTAAGTGCTGTCTACTCACCAAAAACATTTAAGACAGGGGTAGTCAACCTTTTTATACCCACCGCCCACTTTTGTATCTCTGTTAGTAGTAAAATTTTCTAACCGCCCACTGGTTCCACAGTAATGGTGATTTATAAAGGAGGGAAATAACTTTATAAAATTTATAAAGCAGAGTTACAGCAAGTTAAAGCATATAATAATAATTACTTACCAAGTACTTTATTTTGGATTTTTGCTAAGTTTGGCAGAATACATCTTTATAAAACAACTTACTATAGTTAAATCTATCTTTTTATTTATACTTTGGTCGCTTTGCTACTGCCCACCATGAAAGCTGGAACGCCCACTAGTGGGCGGTAGGGACCAGGTTGACTACCATTGATTTAATACTTTGAATTCAATATTTAAAATATATAACCAATTAACAAATGACACAAGCTACCACATACAAATGAAAGTTCAGAAATATTCGTAACTCTGTCCACTGAAGAGGCCTAGAAGCAATGACCACCCAGGAGCAGTAAGCACTGGACTGCCTACACACTCCATCTCCCACTAGAAGATCAGCGCTCCAGGGAACAATGCACTCGGCATGCGCGGGACAGGAACGTAGACGGGGAGCCTGGAAGGACACTGGAAGGGAAGGAAACGACAAGATAGCTAGGTGGTGCCAAGAGGATACTGACGCTGACTCCAAGGGGGCGCTAGTGGCCAAAGAGAAAACCTGAACATCAATTATAAAGACTAGTGGCTCCAAACAGCAAAACATGTTAAAATCCAGGAGTTGAAGAAAAAAATCACCTCTTAGTACCTCATAGTATACCTTGGAGGCTGCCAGGGCACTGACTCACTGTTCTGAAAAATGGTCAGGAGAAAGAACCAAGTATTTATTCTGCCTTTCCTAAACTAGCTCAGGAAGACAAGAGATGGGAAAAATTCATTTTAACTGGAAAGGCAATTTTAGAATGTGTCACCCTTCTTCAACCTCTGACGAAGTGATGGATTTTGGCTATGGCTATTTTATACATAGTTCACGTAAAGGTCATAAAAGACAGAGAAAGATGGGTTTACTTTAGACTGTGGAAGTCTACACGGAAATAACTAAAAGCCATGTGGGATCCTGGACTGGATCTAAGGACAGAAAAAAAGTGTTAGGGAAACTGGTGAAATCTGAATAAACTCATTAGTTACAGTGCTGTACCAATGTCAGTCTTAGTCTGACAACTGTACTTGCTTTCCTAAGATGTTAACATTAGGGGAAGATGGGTGGAGAATATATAGAAACTGTACTATTTTTGTAACATCCAAAGTTTAAAATTAGGTCAAAATAATGGTTAAAATATGTTAGATGAGCCAGTCTATTCCTGAAAGAATTTAACTGTTCATTTAGCATTGTAACTATTTTAATCAGGGGCTTACAACTTGAAAAATTTTTTAAATGCTGAACAGTACAACTGAAAGAAATACAAACTGACTGTTAAGTTGGGTTGCCTTTAATCTCTAGGTGTTTTGGTATTTTCACCTTCTATTTACCCTAATCCCGTTCAATTTTCCAGTCCTAAAGAACTCGTGTGGACGTCCTTGTTGGTGAAGGCTGAACTGGCTGGCGCAGTGCTCTATAGTACTAGCTGATGAAATGGCATTTTGGCTGTTTCTCTGCTCCACACACTGGAAGCTGTTAATTATCTGCATAAGTGGATTCTTTTTAGAAACATATCTTTCAACGTTCCAAGGACACAGCATCTCCTCCCTGCTCCGTCCCTTAGTCCAGTCTCCCTGAGGAAACAAGATGGAATGAAAGAGCACAGCACACTTCCTTTAAGACGCCTTCCTTCCGTCGTCAGGTCTGGCATCAAGAACGCTTGTGTTGCAATCCCACAGTGCTACGTGTGATCACTGCCCTAGTGGTTTTCAAGGAACTGTTACGTATTACCCATATTCTTTTTCTATTTTAGAAATATATGAATAGTCCCAGCTGTCAAGTAACTGTGACAAACCCATTTTTGTAAAGATGAAGTACTTTCTTCTTTTCTAGCTCAGAACAATTAATAAATTTAGAAGTCTGTAGTGTCTAAATGTCAAAAGTTCCTGTACTTCACATTTCCCTATTAATAAAACCAATCTAGAATGTGACTCTTACCCTCATGCAGGAATCTTACAGCACTAATGTGCTTGCGTTTCTAGAGAAGTCACACACTTAGGATTAGGAGCATATAACACTCGGATATTACTATTGCATACTTACTTCATTTCATTTACTTGTCTCAGAATCTCCTGCTGAGTGTTTGCAACCATATCTAGTTCTTGCTGAGAGATCTGCAGGAAAAACACAGGGAGCAGCCAGCTCAGACTCCACGTTCTGTAGGAACAAGTAGCACAGCGGCCTGGCCCTTCTGCCCATCCCCCGTCAGGATACGACACTAATGAGGGCACACCTGTGCATCTGCAAGCTCACCTGTCCCTGCTGCCCTGGGATTCCTGCTCCTCTTTTAGAGATCTCGTCCGTCAAGGAAGAGACGTACTTCCTCTGTTCATCAAGAATCATGTCTAACTGGCGGTTCAGCTGCTTGATTTCAAGATGAATACGATTCTGTCCTTCAAAGATTTGTCTCAGCTCACGGTCTCCTACACTCTCAAATATGTCCTCTGCTGAAATGGAAATTACAAATAAAAATTACTAGAATTAACAAGTAATTTTTAAAATACCATGTGACCAAGGTACCAATATATTAAAATTAGAACATCAGTATAATCTTCCCAGCAGTGAACATGCAGATAATTAATCATGATTAAATTACTATGTCTGGTAGTTGAACATTATAAATTCAGTCTATTTTTCACCTAAAAATCATTTTCTCTTTCAGATATACTGTGATCCTATTTCTATAAATGGGCACAACTAAGGTAAGATATGTTAATAGAAATCAGAACAGTGGTTGCCTCTGGCCCTGGCCGGGTACCTCAGTTGGTTAGTGTCATCTGGATATGCCAACACTGTGGGTCTGATCTCTGGTCAGGGCACATATAAGGAGCAAGCAATGGGCGCATAAATAAGTGGAACAACACACTGATGTTTCTCTCCTTCTTTCCCTCTAAATGTCAATAAATAAATAGGAATAAAAAGAATAATGGTTGCTTTGTGGAGGGAACTTTCTGGGGTGATCAAAATATTCTGTGTACTGATCTGGGTGATGGTTAAATGGATATTCATGTCTGTCAAAATTCATCAAACTATACTCTTAAAACCTGTGTATTTTACTTGTGTAACAGCTCAAGCATACGAGGTGAGGAAGAGCTGCCGTTCTTCTGTGCCTGAGCATGCTAAAAGCAGGCTGTTTCATACATCATCATCAGCTTTGGGTATACTCACACTTCACATGTGATTTTTAAAACAAATCCCAGAAAAAGAGTAACATTTATCTTTCATTTTAACTTAAGTCTGAATCACACAGTTGATCATTTAGAAATCACACACTACTAAGAGTTCAATTGTGCTGATAGGGAACGACCAGATAACAAAAGGTAGAAAATAAATAAAGTTACTGTATTTGGCCTTAACATGTTTTATTTTGGACAGGTGGCACACTCAAGTTCTTTGTCCTAGAGCAGTGTTTTCAGACGTCCACCCTTGGAGCCCGGAGCCCGCTGAGCAGTGGAGGGCTGGACAGTCACCTCGCGTCACTGCCCCAGGGGTTGTTAGTTCTCAAGCACCGTCTCTGTGTCAGTGAGGTAACTGCGTGCCAGCAAAGGACTCAACCTTGGACGACTTCATTCAACAAATATTTACTGAGCATCAACTACTAGGTCAGCATGGCTGTGTTTCAGGTCTCGGGGACACAGCAGCAAACATGAGTCCCTGTCCTCACGGGGCTAACACTGCCATGGGTCACTGCTTGTCCACGCATATGGGGTCCTTCCTTCACACTTCACTCTTAGTGGTAAAGCATAAATCTCCAATCCTTTCAAGACTGAGGGGTTATTCACAGATTGTTTCTAGAAATTACCTGGAGAGTGCCAGATACAACACAGTGAAAGTGCACAGTGACACACAGGCCACCACACACGTTGTGGCCGAGGACAGCTTCGCTACAACTCACCGGGTTGCCCTTGAAGGTCAGGGTGGCCCTTTTGAAATTCCTCTTTTTTTTTATCCAATTCTTGTTGAAAGTGCTCAAATTCCTCCTGATATTTTTCTTTTTCTTTTTCTGAAATTTCCTTATCTGGTGTAGGCTTTTTTGGAGTTTAAACACAGATCATTAAAATAATTTTTTAAAGGAAAAAATAAACCTCAATATATGTCTTTACTCATTTTAACTACTCCACGACTAGCTGAAAGTTAACATAAAAATGTTCTTATTAAAGTCATAACCAATTTACTCTTGATACTAAGAACTGCAACAAAAAATACTAATAGCCACTCCCATTTATTGAATGCTTGTTACAAGTGCAGTCTTATTTAATGCTTACAGACATCCCGAAATAGCTAATACAAACACCTCGCTTTCCCAGTGAAGAAATGCTAGTAACTTACACAAAGTCACATGGCAGTAACTGGCAGAAACAAGGGCCAAACCCAAGGCACTATCCCCACCTGCTCAGCTATGAGGCAATATCACCAAACTGAAAATCAAGTTTTTGAAAAACTGTTAATACTTACTGGCTCTTTCCCAGGCTCAGTTAATTGGAAAGTCAGAAAAGAAAGGACATCATGGTCATCTATAAATCAAAAAAAAAAAAAAAAAAAAAAAAAGAGTGAAAATCTTCTGTAATAGATTTATTTTTATGAATCTATAGATATCTGTTGCTCTAAAAAAATAGTAATCAATAAGGGAAATAAAAATTAGCTCTAATTTAGTAAATGCAATGTTATTCTGTGAGCTCAGACAAAAATTCATCAGAAAGATTAACATTAGAAATAAGCAAAATTCACTTTTTTAAATCCTACACCAGAACATCTAGCAGCATTTAACACAAAACAAATGTTTAATAAGTGCCTGATAAGGGAATGAACAAACAATCGAAGGGTCAAATCAAGCCCAAACTCCTAGCCCTGGCATCAAGACCCCTACCTGATTTCCCCACAAACTCTCACGCACTATGTCCCGGTCAAATACACAAATTCCCGTCCTTCACGTGTCGCCTGCTCCTACCTGTCCCTGCCTACCTGTCGTAGAGCACGTACCATTTCCGGCCTTGCTTTCTTGTTACACACATGGCACTGCTCTGTCCTGGCTTCCAGGGGGTGTTGTGGCTTACCCACGCCGTCCTGGCATTACTAATAGCTGCTCCTTTCACTCTCCAAGCATCCTGGTTCAGGTAATAGGATTACCCTATTTATACAGCATTCAAACTTGTTTCCCTCACACAGCAGCTATTAACAATTTTATTTTATCTAAAATTACATAAAAATAAAATTAATTTCAAGCTGTTAAAGCTGAAAACAGGGACCCCACAGATCAAACCTCAAAATATCGAACTAAAATACCAATCCTGCCTAGTCACATTCACAAAGCAAAAGGAATTTCAACGGTGAGGCAATCTTCAAGCTTTCTGCTACTATTACGAAGATCTGATATGTAACCAGGTTAGAGACAAGTGTAACAGTGCAGTGTAGATGATGTAACTTTAGGAGCAATCGTGCAGTGAATCCTTGACCCAAAAGTCAGAAACCCAAACCACGTACTACCTGGGTTGGACCATGCCTGGCTATGTGATCTTTAGAAAGTCCTTTAATCCAAGATTTGGCAAAGTCATCTAAAATTAGGGTAAAAAAAATCTATCTTTTCTCTCTCCCTCCCTGTGTAAGCAACAATTCATATATTTGCAAATAATAAAATTACATGGTTCAGTGGATAGAGCGTTGTCCCCACACTTAGGTTACAGGTTCAATCCCATTGAACATACGACAAGCAACCAATGAACGCACAATTAAATCAAACAACTAAGTGGAACAATGAATTGATGCTTCTCTCTCTTTCTCAAATCAATGGGAAAATTTAAAAAAATTATATAATGTACCATATAAACACAAGATGGTATTAATGTCAAATGATAAATTCATTTATTACCACATGTGAAAAAAATGGATAAATACTTAAAGTTTAGTGCTCAATAATATTACCTCAGGTTACCAAATTCACATAAATGTGTTGTGATACCTCTCAGAATGCTAAACTACTTGGTAATTAACTTTTTCTAGTCTCAACTTTAGATGTCTCCTTCCCTTATAAACGGCACCCAAACAGAGGCTCTGACTCAAAATTTCCGGGCTGCCAGAAATTTTGTGCCAGTTCGCAAAAGAGTTAACCACCCTGATGTATGAAGGTTACATATAGGTCTAAAAATCTTAGTCGAATTTGCTGGTGCTCAAGGTGATTTCACTGGTTGAAAACCACTGCCTGCGTTATTGTGTGTAGCCCCGACCACCTGTCTTCCTGCAGAGTCTCTGTATCTTATCGTCTTGAATCAGAAGGAAACAGTAATACCTATCCCGCAGGGTTGTTGTAGGGGCTTAAAGGATGTAACACTTGAATTGTGCTCACATGCTCCCAGGAATTCAGAATATTGAATCTGTGAGCTATTACACATAACAGGACAAAATATTTAGTTTTAAACCATCCTTGAAAGAATCTAGGGCAGTGGTTCTTAACCTTTTTTGAGGTACTGAACCCACCAGTTTCATATGCGCATTCACCGAACCCTTCTTTAGTGATAAATAAAATACAATTTTTTTTTCCAAATTCAAGACGTAGGTATATGTTTTTTTACTGGTGCACAAAATGAGCCGTGCATGAACATCACTTTGCTCAAAGAACAAAACCAACAAAGTGCATGAACTCACAACAAATTACGATATTACTTTATTCTGGCCTCCGCGGCAGAGGCTTCTCTGAACCCCTGAGACCGACTCATCGAACCCCTAGGGTTCGATAGAACCCAGGTTAAGAACCACTGGTCTAGATTCTAAGTAGAGAATGAGAGGTCCCGAGAGACCAGAAGACCGGCCCTCAGGCTATGGGAAACTTACAACCAGTCTTAAAAGGTTAAAAGTAAAAATTCTACGCATCTCCAAAATACACTATTCCCAAGAAACTCAACTCACAAACTTTTAATGAGAAAAGACAGCAAGACTCACCTGCAAGACCTCCGGTGGCGGCAGAAATTCCAAAATGCCCTTGCGTGGGGACAATCATATTTTCCACTTTGGCGCAGAATTCATAATCATTTTTATCGGGTGTGAAGCCATTATTGATCATTACCTAGAGAGACACAGAGTAGCTATAGCTTTTACAACAGACTCTGTAAAAGAAATTTCAAGTAATTAATTTATGACTACTACTATTTGATCTTCATATTTGGTCTAATTGTCAAAAATCTATCAGCTTTCTCTCATTATAAAAATTAATCCCTTGTTCATTAAATAACCACACTTATTTTTCGTACATTATACAACAGGATATTTCACTTAATAAAATGGTTTTTGCTCACTATATGCCAAAGGCTGAAAGAGAAAAATCTGATAACTTTCCATGAAAATCTTCCTAAAACAGAACCCAGTTCCCCTTTGCTTGAGAATTTAGGGACTGTGACTTCTGTGAATGGCTCACACAGAAGAGGGACTGGACCTGTTCTGAAACCTCAGTGACAGCTAAAAAACAGAATGAATTTACAATTTTTACTGTAACTGATTGAAAATCACAGATTCCCTTAGCAAGCAGTGAGCTCCTCCTTACTAAATTAGGAACGTAAATGGACTGTCATTAAGTTAGCAGAGACAGCAAAACTGATCAAAGTCATGTTGACAGAAAAGGTTGAGAATGAAAACACTAATAAGACACTTCAGTTTCTACTTTGCAGAATGCACTTCTGAAGCACTGACCCTGAATGTCTTAAGAGAATCCTGGAACTTGACACCCAGAAACCCACGTGACACAGGCACGCTCTTCTCACGGCCCTTCTCAGGCCCGGCCTACCTCGACACCTTTCGGTCCCAATACCGCGATCACCACCCCACCCAAGTAAGAGTGGAAGAGATTAAGATTGCAGGCATTCTATGGAGATTAACCCTTCATACTGACAGGGACCATGCCAAAAATTTGGGCAGAATATTGTGTAACATTTTCCCTGTGTGACTTAATATTAACCACCAACAGAACGTTGCAACCCTCTGCCTTCCCACTTTCCCCTCGAACAAGAACAAATGGCTGCTCTTGGCTAGTTCATAGTACCACTGTTGTACAACCGGCCAGAAATCCAGAAAAAACTTTGACAACTCCTCACTTCCCAAAAAACCAGTACTAAATCCTATAATCTGTACTGCCTAATCTCTCCTCTACCTCAGGTCAGACCACAAGTGCAGTCTGCCAGTTAAGATGCTGGTGGGTTCAAATCAGTTCTGTTACTTATTTGTTATGACATTGTCCAAGTTTTAAGTAACTAATATCTAATCCCCCCACGTACAACACGGGGATGCCCACCCCACAGGGCTTTGGAAAGGATCAATGAGAAACTGCACGTGAAATATTAAGCACAACGCATGGCCCATTAAAAGTCAAGGAGTCTTAACGACTGGATGGATCGGATCACATCTTCTGCTCCTTTCACAAATACCATTACAAGAACACTGCTGCCTGAGTCTTTTTCCTAAACTGCTAATCTGATCATTTCCCTTTCCTGCTTAACTCTTTAAACCATCCCTTAAAGAGACACAAGACCTGCCAGGCTTGTCTACTGCCAACCTTTCACCTCACTTCTTACCATGCCCTCCGCCCTCCAGTCACACCAAACAACATACTTGCCTTGCCCAAATCGTTCCAAAGTCCCTCTGCTGTTTTCTCTGCAGGGAATATGCACCTCATCTATGTGGGAAATTCCTGCCTCCCCTTCCAGCTATGCTCTGTGAATCTGGTCCTGAGCCTCTCACTCACCTAGCAGTGGCAGGGTTCTTACTCCTTGGTATTTTAATGGTAAGTGTTGCTGCACTCAGCACAGTAACGGCACACAAGTGTCTCCTGCATTAGACTTAGAAGCTCTTTGGAGAAAATAACTTTTGCCTTACTCGTGTTTGTATCCTGAAGGCTTGGCTATGCACATGCACATAATGTGTGATGTGCTTAACCCTTTACTGACTAAATGCAAGCCTGTATTGACCAGGTTTTACAATACATGACCACTGACACCACGCTCTGAAACCTCTTCCCTGCTCTCATACCAACACTGAAGAGTACAGGAGCAACACCTAAACTTAACTGCATTTAATTCCTGGCAAAGATTCAAAATGGAAAGTAATCCTAGACTACTGTTCATGTGCTTATCAATAAATGCACGGTACTCACTGTCAACGTCTTCTGGTAATATATCACCTTTGTGCGGACAGGATAAGGTTTATTACGGAAGTCCCTCTGGCAACTTGCTAAAGCTTGATTAGCACCATCACTATAGCATGAGGGGAAGGAAAACAAGAAACTGAAGTTTTCCAAAACTCATTATTTAAAATGATTCATATCTAGAAAGATTAAAATCGTATCAAATTAAGACAAAGTCTTAGGGTATTTGAAGTTACTTATTCAAAAGACACAAAAGTTGATGCATGAGTTTGTCCCTGGGACTCCTGTCAGGACTCCGGATACTGAAAGTTACACTGCTCCTCTACATGAGGCTGGCGTGGGGGTCCTGGACCCCAGTGCAGAATCAGAACTGCAAGGGGGAGGTCTTGGCACCTCTCTTTTAAATAGCTCCATAGCTAACTACCAGAGTGAAAATATCCCTAAGGTAGAAAACAGTAAACAGGAATGTGGATAAATAATTTTTCTTACAGTTCATTGATGGCTGGAAGGTAATTCCTCTTACAACAAACTTGTAAAAATAAAAAATGTAGCTACCTAATTCCTACACATTACAAATACACTAAATACTCAGAAGCCTCACAAATTTCTTAAGTCATTAGTTTAGCCAAGGTTTGAACTTTATTTTTTGAAAGATGCCTTTCAATAAAGATGAAAAAGCATGACTAGTAGCATCACTGACAGCCAGGGAATACTTTATGAATTTTTAAAAGTACTACATAATTTTAGGTTAAGTAAAATAACACATCTTTATTTTTAAAATCTGAGGTGGTCCACAGAAAGAACTTTAAAAGACAACCAAGTTAACATAAAAGCTTTCCACCAAGTTGTAAAATAAATCTCAAGAAAAAATAACCTATTTCATCTGGAAAATGTTCAGATTTGAAACAATATTATTTTACAAGGTTTACAAAAAAAAAAGCTTAAATCAGGAATAATGTAAAACATATGCACTTACTTTTGATGGTCATAATGGAACTGTCCATTGTTGCCTACAATTACTATAGCAGGATTATTTTTCTAAAAATAAAGAGAATATATTTGTTTTAAAGTCCTTAAGACCAAAGAATTCTAGATCATTTTGGAGGTACTATAAGGTTTCTTACATCTAATATTCTAACGTTGAAAATTTTAAGATAATAGATTTCTACTTACTTAGAAAAAATTTAAACTTTCAAAATCATTGAAAAAGTCATGTACACCCCAATAAAGACTGATGATGTGTTCTCTTTTTGAATAGTCAATCTCAACATGTGAGGTCACACTGTGAGCATGGGACAAACGTAGGACTTGTGGAAGCTTATACAGGAGGACTAACATGGAACCAGCATTCAAGGGCTTATTAAAGTTCTTGAAACTGCTAATAATGACCCCAATAGAGAAATAACCTGCTGAAACAAAGATCAAAGATCATCAATCCTTTTTTTTTAATCAAGTGAGAGGCAGGGAGGTGCAGAGACAGACTCCCACATGTGCCATCTGACCGGAATCCACTGGCAGCCCCCATTTGGGGCCGCTGCTCGGCAACCAAGCTATTTTAGTGCCTTAGGCGAGGCCATGGAGCCATCCTCAGCACCCACGGCCAACTTGCTCATTCGAGCCATGGCTGTGGAAGTGGAAGAGGAAGAGGAGAGGGGTGGAGAAGTAGATGGTTGCTTCTCCTCTGTGCCCTGACTGGGAATTGAACCCGGGACTTCCACACGCCAGGCTGATGCTCTACTGCCAAGCCAGCTGGCCAGGGCCAAGATCATAAATCTTAAGGCTGCTCAAGCACAAGTTAATGTTTCCAATTCATAATTACATTTTGTTCTTAACTGTTTTAGGCAAGATCAGAGAAACAGGCTGATCAAAAAGAATAATTAATACATGAAAAGATAGTAACATGCGAGCTAGTAGTAGTAATGCACATGGGTTATTTTCATGAAAATAAACTATAATGACTGACTCTAAACACTACTGGTTTCACTGCCAATGTCCAAATGACTCATGCTTAGCCATCGAAATCATTGTTCACATACAGGGTGCTAGGGAAAGGGGCCTTGCAAAATTCTCAGGGTTAGGGCTCCACTATGACCTCATGCTGGCATATGACAAATCAGGAGCTCATAGCTTAAAGTGTATAAATTCTATTAAACTAACAAAAATGTTAAGTTGTATTTATCACAGCTTATCTTTGTTGGCAGATATATTCAAGTGGGTAAGTCCTGACAACAAATATACCTTTCCATCATTGTCAAAAGAATCGAAGAATATCCCAACACCATTCCACATGTCAGCTGATCCAAACACAGGACCCTCCAACCCTAGATTTTCTGTATACCAAATCGCCTGTAAATATATAACAGGGAACATTTCTGAGAGGCTGGTGGTATATGCATTTATATACATTTGCTAAGTTAAAGAAATTATCATACCAGGCCATCAGCTCCAATTCGACCTCTTCCGGTCACTCGAAATGTCACCTCGATTTCCCAGTTCTCAAAGGCTGCTTTTGTCTTTGTCCACACTGATCCTCTTTGGCTTTTCAAAGATGGTGCTATTCGAATTTGATCTGAACTTGGAATAGCATCTAGAATAAAAATCAGGGAAGAAAAGCTTTAAGTTATAATTAGGTAAAACTCAGTGAGTCATCACCAAACTGTTACCTATACTTACAGAGATCAAATTTTAACTCAGTAACCTGTAAAGTAATTTTGGTAGGAAACAATTTCATGTTGATAGTTTCAACTTTTAAATTTCAGGGCTTTGTACGACCCCCCACCCCCAATCTTTTGAATAGTGAAGTATCTTTGCTAAAAAAAAAAAAAAGCTGTAGCCATACACTAAAAATGCAAGGGAGAAAATTTTGGCTTAAAAGGCAAACCAAATATTTGCTTCTCATAGTATTTTTCAAATATTTTTAAAAACTGAAATGTACTTCATCAGTTTACAAATGTTAGAAAGCTCAAACAGTGTGAATAGAACATACCACTAGGAATCAAGAGACTTATTCCTAGTCTCAGTTCAGTTGTGTGACTTTGAGCATATAATTCTTACTCTCTTGGGCTCACCATATGTTCACCTGTAAAATGAAGAGGCTGGTTCAATCACTTCTGTAAAACCCCAAAAGTTATATGCAAAATTTTGTGCACATATACTTCCTTCTAGGGAGAGGGTCCCTTGAATTTCAAGTCAATATATAGTTCTTCAGCATTAGCAGATTCTCAGAGAGAGGAGATCACCAAAACAGTGGTTCACATCTCCAAGCTAGGTTCAAGTCCCAGCTCCGCCACTTACTAGTTATTTATCATAGGCAAGTGATTCCATTTCTCTAAGAACCTCAGAGGCATATAAGTTCCTATATACGTGCATGTAAATATCTCAATAAATGTTAGCTATTTCTATTACTGGACTAAATAATGATTAAAGCAACTATCAGGCCTAAATCTGAAAAATTCTAACACACCGTATCAGATATTAACTAGTTCTGACTTCCATGCTGGGAAGTAACTGTATTCTCTCTTGACAGTAGGGAAAACTGATATGCTTTAGTAAGATCAGCCACTATTTGTTACCATCACTTTCAAACACTTAAGGGATGGATGGGGGCAGGTCCTGGAAAGAAAGAGTACTAGATATAGAATCAGAAGACCTGAATTTAGAGTTCTATTTTACTGACACTAGCTACATAACCTTTCCCAAGCATCTTAACCTTTCTGAACATCAGTTGTTTTTTTCTTTAATATATAAAACAGATAACACCTGCCTTGCCTACTAAGGATTAAATCAGGAAGAAGGTGAAAGAGCTCTGGGAGCTATAAAGAGTTATAAATTGTTATCAGTCTTTGCCCTGATGGACCCAAGGACGTGTACTGACAGTACAAAAGGACATTAGGGTTAAGAAACACCAGAGAGATGGTCCTCATTTGGGGATGAATGTAAAAGGCCACATTTAAGCTAAATTTTAACTTTATGTTATTTTAAATAATGAACCTCAAAGCAAAATGAAAAGGAAAAAATAATCAGTGATTGAGTTTATAAAACAGTGAGCCTGTAAAAAAAAAAAAAAATCACAATAATAAAAGCAAAAGACACCTGCAAGCAGCGATGCCCAGGGTCAGTAGATGCAAATGTCATGGCTAATGTACTGATCTCTTTATTTCAAATTCAGTCTAGCCATACAACTTTAATTCTCCCAGATCCATTAGCTGACATTTCTGCAGCAAATTTAGTGGGTTACAGGCTCTGTAAAGAAAGCCAAGGTAACTAATGTCGATAGTTGATTAACATTCCTAATTAACTGAATGAGAGAGAGAAGAGCAAGCAGGCAATGGGAACATGCAGAAGTGGAAAAGGGTGAACAAACGCATCACCACTACTGAAAAAACTCATCACCATTCCAAAAGAAAAACAAAAAACTCCAAGACTTGTGTTTGGTACATGGGCGTCATCTTTGTGTATTAAGAACGCTACCTTGCTAACAAATGCCCAGGAACTTATATCCCTTGATGAGTGGCACATAATTAATGTCTGCCGAGTAAACAAAATAACTGCACTCTACTTCAAATATTTTATGTCATTATGTCAAATTGTAACTTATACACTTTTAATTATACATGAGTTTCAGTGAAATGGCCCTTCCTAGAAGTGTGCTTCCCATTCAATAATTACTTTCTAGAAATGGAATGGTTTGTTCCAAGTACTGGACAGTCTAAAATGATACATACAAACCTTATATAAATGACTTCTTAATTACACATAAAGATGGAATTCAAATTGCCAGAGCTTTGCACCTGATGGCCACTGAACAGAGCTTGCAGCATGTCAAGAGCTATGGCTGATTCCGTGGTCAGCAATGACACATCAGCACTAAAGTACAAATACTTTTCTTTTACATATGTAAGTGTCTAGCAAGGCAAGCTCCTCTCTACCAACGATGCCAAAAGGAGAATGAATTAAAACAACACGGAGCACAGGTTATTTCGATTTTTCCAAAAAACTTTTTCTTTTAAAGCTGTGGACATAATGCTAGTCTCAAATTCTGAAACAGTATAAAAAAATATATCCCTTGGTCTACTGACTAAAGGGACATGTATGACTATTAAGTTACACAATGTTTTAATGCAAGAGCAAAGATCAAAGACCACACCGCGTCACGGAGGGGGGCAAATGTAAGGTAGCGTTCCAACAGGGTGAGAAGAATGTCCTGACATTGAAACTTAAAAATTAAAATAAAACCAACATATATCATCTCTAGAGCCGTTAGGGGGCATCGGGTACAAACTGGAGCATTAACCATTGCTAACACCGAGTTTAAAAAAAAAAAAAAAAAAGCAGTGGAGGGCCCAGGGGAAGCGGGAATGGAGGTGGGGGGCAGCTTGAACAGGTCTCAGATTGGAGGGCGGTGCGGGACGCTCCCCCTGGAGACGTGGCCTTGGGGTGAAACGTGATGCCTAGAGGCGAGTTTAAGTGAGTGCTTGGAAGTGTAAGAAGTAACAGACACCCTTAGAACAAACAGAAAGAGCCGACGAGCTCGAGGAGACGACAGGCGGGAGGGTGGTGGGCAAAATGGAGGGAAGACAGGGGACAGGTGGAAAGAACCTTCACATCAGAGCCGACCTGCAGGAGGGGCTACCGGGAGAGGTCCCCTCTGCGGCGCACAAGGTGTGCAGCGGGAAGAAGGTGAGGAGGAGAAAGAGGAGCTGCCTGGCGAGGATGGGACCCGGGCCCCCCGCCCTCTGCCCCGGCTTACTCCCCGCGTGGGCCCAGAAAGGCACGGTCCCGTCGCTCTGCACCAGGTGCGGGCCCTTGAAGCTGTATTTGTATTCGAAACGGCGATGTGGCAGCGTGGCTGGGGTTCCCGGGGCACCGGCGGACGCAGGGTCGCCTCCCACGCTGTCACCCCCGACGAAGTGACCAAGCGACAGCAGCAGGGCCCAGAAAAGCGACCATTCTCTGGACTGAGTACCCCTATGCCTGGATCCCGCCATCTTGGATTCTGGAAAGCAGAGGCCGACGGCAGGGGGAGGGGCGCGGAGTCGTGGACGGCCAACAGGGCGCTCGCTGATTGGCGGAACCCGAGGTATCCCCCGGGGCAAGGGTGAGCCCCGCCCCCGGCCTCCGCTATCCAGGCGACCGGAGGACCCGGAGCATCTGTGGGCGGGTCCACGCCAGAGGGGGCGGAGCCTGGAAGCAGTCTTCTGTGCACGCTCCACCTCTCCAATCTCGGGTCGGGAAGGGGGATCCAACACTCCCAACGACGTACAGCGGGTGTTGCAAAAGCCGACTCAGTCAATGCCTATCCACAAGAACCCTTCTGTCTCTTAACACATTCGAGGTGGAATTCGCGAGCCCTAACACCTGTGAGCCCACCACATCCGTCCTTCGTGGCTGTAGTAAACCTTTCCAATTTTAGAAGGCAGGCGTTCCTTCAGTATATGTTTTCATTAGGTGTTCTCTGCAGAAATTAGTCTTTACAGAAACAAGGCATACTCCCAGCCAACTGAGCTCCACCAACCAGCCTGTGTTTCAAATTGGGAACCAGCGACCCACAGGGCTGTGGAGCCCTAGGATCTTTTTGTTGGTTTCTATGAATTTGTCACTCAGGCTTTACCTCTCTCAAAATTTAATTCCAAGGGCTAAAAATGATGGCCCCGAAAACCAGAGGAGCCGCTACCTTAACAATTTCCTTGAGCCTTTCTGGCAGGCCAGGTCCGCTTATCTCCAGACTTCTATTTTCTGAGCTAAGACCCTTACTCATATAAGCCATCATTTCCAGGTTTTGTTACCTTGACTCCTGATACCAGACCTCACCTGTATTGAGCACTGCTACATATCAGGCACTGTTCTGGGTGACAGACACACATTCCATCATTTAATAGGAAATTAACCCAAGGTTTTCATCTAAATACTAGGCTTTGCTCTAGCTGTTTCATTTATAAGAAACAGCCCTTTTTCACAAACCACATGTCTACCTTTCCTAAAATAACATGTTGGACATAGGAAAGGCTCTTCTCTACATTTTCAGTGGTTGTAAATCAGCGGTGAGGCACAGGGCTTTGGAGTCAACCGGCTGGGGCTGAATTGTGGTTTCCCAGTGTGTGGTCTTGGGTAAGGCATTTATCCTCTTGTAAAGATTGGTTTCCACATCTGGATAAAGGAGATGAATAGCAGCAGCAATGCCATTACATTTTTAAAAGAATTCAGTTCCTGGTACCGAGCAAGCTCCCAATAAACAGGAGCTATTCTAATGACATTTCTTCACCCTTCCACTGACAGACAGCCCAGAGACGCCTAACTCAGCCCCATTCAGCCAGTCCCATGTGGCTGCATTCACCACAACAGACAGTTTACCTCTTATTTTGTCCTTAAGAAAACACAGCCAGTACAGTGATACTTGAGCAGTGAGAACTGAACTATTTGTTGACTTTATATGAACACAAACTGCCTAACTTCTTTTAGGTAAGTAGTAGACATTTTATAAATAACCTGAGGGCTATTTATCTGTCATCCCATAGATCTGGGCAGAGCAAGGCTAATATGATTAATTTGGTATATCTTAACTGTATTGTATATGTTATGGTAGTTAGTGCTGAAGAATTTGTCAATTATAATGAAAATTTCAACTTAATTTTTCATGTTTACCTTTTAGTCAATGAATAAAAACTATAGGTAAGAACTCCTTTGGATGCAATTTGGGCTAGGAAAGAGGAAGGATAATAAAGCTCTTTTTGACACGTATGTACTGATATCTGTTGCTTATGTATTAACATGTTATGTGTGGGTGAAGCTATCAAATAGTATCTGTGTTACACAATCAGTGTGTGTAAAGACACTTTTCTTGGTCCTGCTATGATTAGATAGACTAATTGACCCCATTTCAACCTTTATATATATATATATATATATATATATATATATATATATATATATATATATATATATATATATACTTACTTAATAAATGTAAAATTAGGGCTCATACTTGAAAGAGGAGGGGCAGTAAAAGTAGGCAAGAGAACAGAAAGCAAAAGAAGAGAGAAACTAGAGAGGGAGGAAGATGTTCTTTTCTGAACTATGACATCCTGCACCATTTTGACCTCAGAATAAGTATTTGTAGATATTAATTTCCAATGCAGAAAGACAACGGATTGTCAAAGGAAGGTTAAGCAAAAACATTTAGACTGGGAATCAAAGCTAGAGCTTTGATAGGGAACAATCATATGTCTGCTACATTAATAAAGAATTGGCCTGACCTGTGGTGGCGCAGTGGATAAAGCGTTGACCTGGGAACACTGAGGTCGCCAGTTCAAGACCCTGCACTGGTCTGGTCAAGGCACATATGGGAGTTGATGCTTCCAGCTCCTCCTCTCTCTCTCTCTCTCTCTCTCTGTGTCTCCTCTCTAAAATGAATAAAATTAAAAAAAGAAGTTTAAAAAAAATAAAATAAAGAATTGAACCAGAGCTTTTAGGATCTTTTCCCTAGAGATAAAGTGTTTTGCATACATTTGGAATGCTGGAGCATATTTAATATGAAGCTCAGAAAAAATTTCAGTGACATGTATGGCAATAATGAAAACTTCTGGTCAGCTACCGGCTAGCTCAGTAAGTAAAGGATTTTTCTATCTAATTTTTTTCAGTGTTCCAAAATGTGACACCCATGGCAAGATGATACTGGAGAGAGATCATTGTCAGTAATGAACCTCTGGCAGTGCAACTCTCTCACTAGATAAATAAATGCTTCAAGTAGTTTGGGTTTCTTCCTCTCCCCTCTCCAAAACAGAGAGCTCATGGCAAAACCGTGCATTATTTCAAATTCTAATAACTTGGAACATGGGATATTTTACTCAAATCAGAGTTGGGCTGAAAATTTCCATACTTTAAGGTTGCTAAGTAAATTTATAGCAGCATAGTAAATCTACTTCAAAAAGCAAACAGTTTTAGAGACTAGCATATTAAGTATTCAGTAGAAAGAATACATGTTGATAATTACAGATTAGTTGGTTTGATCATTAAAACAACATTGTACTTCTACTTGTTATCATTGTTACAATATGTAACTGAAATAAATAAAACTTTTCTAAAGCATGAGTTTAAATCATTTATTCATCCCAGAATTCAAGATGCTTTAATATTAGAAAGTTTATTTTAAGTAATGATTACATTTCAATAGACACAAAGAAATTAAGTAATGATTACATTTCAATAGACGCAAAGGAATTTATTAAATAATCCTCATTAATGGCAAGATGTTTTAGTAATTTCTTAACCTGGTACAATTAGACTATCAAAAATTGACAGCAAACACTATTCTTTTTTTATTTTTTAATTTTAATTTTTTTGAAATTAGAAGCAGGGAGGCGGTCAGACAGACTCCTGCATGTGCCCAACAGGGATCCACCCAGCATACCCACCAGGGGGCAGTGCTCTGCCCACCTGGGGCGTTTCTCCATTGTGGCCAGAGCCATTCTAGTGCCTGAGGCAGAGGCCATGAAGCTATCCTCAGCGCCCGGGGCCAACTTTGCTCTAATGGAGCCTTTGCTGCAGGAGGAGAAGAGAGAGATAGAGAGGAAGGAGAGGAGGAAGGGTGGAGAAGCAGATGGGCACTTCTCCTGTGTGCCCTGGCCAGGAATTGAGCCCAGGACTTCCACATGCCAGGCTGACGCTCTACTGCTGAGCCACCTGGCCTGGGCTGCAAACACTATTTTCTTAATGGTAAAATTTTAGAAGCTATTTTTAGGATAGTTAGAAATAATAAAAAGATCCTTAATATTACCTTTATTATTTAATATTATTTACTATTATAATTAAGAAAACAAAATAAAAATTGTAGTAAAAGGGACAAAAATGTCCTTATTTGTACATTATATTATTGTCTTCACAAAAAATTCAGAGACAAACTATCAGTAAAAATCTGAGTTACCATCTTAATGCCCAGTAATTCTAACAAATTAGAAAATATGAAAGAAGGCCTTTTGTAATAAGAACAAAAACTATTAGTTTCCAAATAAGAATTTAATTTTAAAATGTGAAAAACCATTTTAAAAAAAGCATTTTAAAAAGATATAATGAGCCTGACCAGGCAGTGGCACAGTGGATAGAGTGTCGGACTGTAATGCGGAAGACCCAGGTTTGAAATGCCGAGCTCCCCAGCTTGAGCACAGGCCCATCTGGCTTGAGCAAAAAGCTCGTCAGCTTGGACCCAAGGTTGCTGGCTCCAGCAAGGGGTTGCTCGGTCTGCTGAAGGCCCGCGGTCAAGGCACATGTGAAAAAGCAATCAATGAACAACTAAGGTGTCACAACGGCAATGAAAAACTAATGATTGATGCTTCTCACCTCTCTTCGTTCCTGTCTGTCTGTCCCTATCTATCCCTCTCTCTGACTCTCTCTCTCTGTCCCTGTAAAAAAAAAAAAGGATATAATGTAAGACCTAAATAAATAGAAATATATACTAAGTTTATCTTTGAGAAGACTTAAATGATAAAAATCTTAATTCTTACTCCATTAATTTATAATTAAAAGCAATTCTAATAAATGAGGACAATGAATCTTGACTAGCTGACCCTACAATTCATGTGGAAAAGCAACAGGCCAAAACCAGCCACGACTATTTGGAAAAACATGACCAAGGAGGCAAGTTTTTTTCTGTCAGATTGTTCTATTAACTGTACTATCTAATCATAATAGTTTTTATAATGAACACAGGGTGGTATGGAGGTAGGGCTAGATAACACAATGGATCAGAACAAAGCCCATAGACACATGTGTATATGGGAACATTGATATTTTTATTACAAAGTATTAGAAATATGCTGGACTATTCAATAAATGGTGCTGGGAAAATTAGCACCGTTTGAAGTAAGAAAATAGAATGGATTTTTACCTTTCACCTTACATAAAATTAAATTCCAGGTAAATGAATAATCAAGATGTAAAGAAAGCAAAATTATAAATCATTTAGAAGAAAATACAAGAGAATATATTTATGACTTCAGTATAGGAAAATATTTCTTTCAAACATACACAAGAAACTCAACTCATGAGGAGGAAAGGTCGATAAATTTACCAATTATTGTAAATTCATAAAAAAAACTTCTGTTCAACAAAAGACACAATAAACAGAATAAGAGAAAATATTACATACAGGAAGAATATAACTTTAGTTCATAAACCTGGCAAGGGATTAGAATCCAGAACTTACAATCAAAACCTCCTTGAAAGCAATAGGAAGAACACATACAACATGAGCATCAAAACAAAACAGATAACGGATTAGAACAGGCTATTTCCCCAGAATGAAATCTGAATTGCCAATAAGTAAATGTTAAGATGTTTATTCCAAGTAATGTGAATTAAATCAGAGAAATTTGAATTACCATTTCCTAGTCATTAGACTAGTACCAATTTAAAATTATGATAATATGAAATATTGGCTAATATATAGAGAAATGTGAAAGCTCTAACACTCTCCTCACCAATGGCATATATTCTTGATGGCTAAAGTTAGAAGTAAAATCTATGCTCTACGAGACACATCAGTAACCTTATAATCGACCATCATTTTTGCTTAAGCTAGCTGGAAAGGATTTTAGTTAGTTGCAAAGAAAATAGTGTTAAAACTAAGGTTGCATTGTTTGCATTCATGGATTAATTATTATTGGAACCTGATAATGACTTGGAACCAACAGTATTTAATAAAAATGGAAAACATATCTGCTTGCTCTTTCAGTGTGTGATCATTTCACTTTCATGCATGGGTTCATTCACATTCACTCATCAAACATAATCAAGTGCTCCCCTATACTAGAGGCAAGGCAGTAGGAATATAACCTCCTTGGAGATTTCAGGTTTAATTTTAAGAATTAGAAAATTACTATATATGTTTTTAAAATGGGATGTTATAGACTGCAAGAATTAAAACAACAACAACCCTCAATTTGAAGTGGTTGAAACAATCGGGAAACTCGTTATCTCACAGAACTGGAAGTTAGAGGTAGGACTAGGGTGCAGGAGGGTGCGACCAGGCTCTGCATCATTGAGGTGGCCCTGGCTTCACCTTGCACTGACTTAGTGCTCAGGCTTCTCTCCTAGTTCTAAGATGGCATCTCCTTCCGTTTGTCCCATGAGAGAGAGGAGAAAACATTCTCTTTCAACTTTGAAATACAATTTCCACCTTCCACTCTGATTAGGTCAATTTAAGTTACATGTCCACCTTTGGAACATTAAGAGTAGCCCGGGGAAAGCCATGTACTGAATCAATTACTGAGAAAAACATAGAATTACCAGGTTGGGTTAAGAATGGTGGTTCTCAAACCAGTGTGATTGAGAATCACTTGCAGAGCCCACCTGCAACACTTCTAGTTCAGTAGGCTGAGGATGGTGCACAAGAATTTGCACTGCTAACACGCTCCAGATGATACTAATGCTGCTTGTTGGGGGACTGCACTTTTTTTTGTAGATCGCTGGCTTAGACAAATCATGACCTGTCCCGGGAGATGAGGATAGAGGCGGCTCCCCAGCGTCACATGGGCTGAATACCTGACCAAAGCAGTTTAGAGAGAAGATTGAGATGAAAGACTGAAAGGCATCTGACAGTGTCTCCTACACAAGGTTAAGTAAGAACATGGTAACTTCTGTAATAGATTTTGTAGACTATTTATTAAGGATGAAAAATGCAAGAATGGTCCAAGTCAGGAGGACATGTTAACATGAGTATAAGAACAAAGAGTTTTCAGTTCAAGATTACACCTTAGTGCAAATAATCAGAAATTAAAGAAAAAAATTTTATTGATTGTTTTTAGAGAGACAGAAAGAGGCAGGGGAGGAGGGGAGAGCATTCATTTGTTGTTCCACTCAGTTGGGTGTTCATTGGTCACGTTTTGTATGTGCCCCGACTGGGGATCAAACCTTCAATCTTGGTGTTTTGGAATGATGCTCTAACTGATTGAGCTAACCAGCCAGGGCCCAGACACTTTTTAATCAACAGGAAAACAAGGTATAAGGTTTCTAAGGAGGGAGAACACGAAGTTGGATTGAGTCTCCATGGAGAACAGTGACTCCTGTCTCCGGATCGCATCTCCTCCTGGCTTTTATGAAGTCGTGATTGGAACAGCTCAGTCAGGGCTACAAAGCCAATTTGCTTAAATTCATCTTAGGATGGTTTTTAATTAGAGTACCTTTTCATAGGTGAGGGTGTGATAATGGAATGTCTGATTCGTCAATTTTTTAAAATCAGTTATATCTGCACCTATTAGCCAAAGTAGGGCAAGAAAAAGAAAAAGGTGTTTCTCATAGTGTGTCCTTTAAAAACTCACAGGGTATGAATGCTGCTGGGAGGTACTAAGAGAGACTTGATATTTCACATGCACATTAAAGTGTCTCACGGACCTTCTCTAGTGGGGAAGCCCAATTAAAATTTTGTTTTCATACATTTCCCAAGGTTATTTGATCCTAGAATCTCTTTTGTAATTATATTGCAGGACTTCTGTCTTGTGGGACACATTTCAGGAAATGCTGAACAGAACTATTTTAAAACACTTCAAAGAAAACCTCAGTTTTCATTGGTAACCACTCCAAGGTTGACCAGAACTTCTCTTTCAAATGAGTTCACTCTGATGGCTACTCTAAATTTATCATATAGTCAAAGCTAATTCCCCGGTGTTTCACACATACCATGACTAAGCTATGAGCAAATGTAATAAAATGATTTTCATATGACTCGTCTGCTAATTCTGACTACTATAGTTGAACAAAATGAGGGCTGCTGCCTGACCTGTGGTGGCACAGTGGATAAAGCGTCGACCTGCGAACACTGAGGTCGCCAGTTCAAAACCCTGCACTGGTCTGGTCAAGTCACATATGGGAGTTGATGCTTCCAGCCCCTCCCCCCTTTCTCTGTTTCTCTATCTCTCTCTCTCACTCTGTGTCTCCTCTCTAAAATGAATAAATAAATAAATAAAAATTTAAAAAAATGATTACTTAAAAAAAAATGAGGGCTGCACGATGCCTTATACACAACAGATGCTTAAATATTTTTCAAGGTGGTAGACAGCCAAGGAGTATAATCATGAATACACAAAGCTTTATATGCAATCAGTTAAGCGTTCTGATTGAACAGGGTTTTAACAATTTGCCAACAACTCCTTCAGAAGTCTGAGTAAATAACTGGAGGTGTTGAGTCACCAATGATGTTTATTTCTAACACATTCTATTCAGTTCAGTTTTCTAAACACTTTTTGGATGGATGCTTGTTAGATCCCAGGCTCTGTGCAATTTCTAGTTTGATACTTTAATGTTGAGAATTACTCATAACATCTGATATTTTAAGACGATGTTTTTTTTCTTATCTTCTGGAACTACAGCCAACAATTTCAAGATAGTCTAGAATGAAGAAAACCTAGCATTGCTAAATGTAAGCTCTCATGGTAATTCTCAGCCAATACCTGCATTTACACATATTTTACTTATTTGCAAAAACGAGTGAAGAGACATCTCCTTGGGTGCATTCTAATCAGACCTCCTTTCCACTGGTCTCCTCTGAAGCTATAAAATGTTAGGTAGTGACACTCTACGACCCAGACTCCTTCCCCAAAAGTGTTTACTTTCTGGTTAAAAAAAATAGTTTCTTCAGTCCCTTTGCTTGTTTAAAGTTGGTATGCGAAGGCTTGTAATTGTATAAATGCAAGGCAAAGCCCTACAATTATGATTTAAAAAATGCCCCTAAATTTAAAGCAGCTAGTTATTAAGGACCAATGGATGCAGGTGACTGACCAGAGTGGATCTGCTCAATATTGACATAGTGAATTGTCCTGAGAAGATTATTAAACTGCAACTAGAAAAGCAGGGGTAGGAACAGTGAGTGACAGCAGCTTGATGGGGGGCAGTACCTCCCAGGGGGAGAGTTCATCTTCTTACTCAAAGAGACGCCTTCAGGGATCATGTAACTTGAATTCCCAGTGAATTCAGTGTCATCTTAGCTTGACCAGCTCTGGAAGAACATATTAACCCCCGCTTGTGATTTTCAGAAGACCATTCTAATTTAGCAAGTAATTAAGGGTCACATGGAGGATAAAGAGCTAGATAATCTTGGATTACCCACAGGAAGCTTTGTCTCCAAGGCAACCCCCGATGGAGGGGCTGTTAATGCTAAGGCCAGTCGATTAATGAACTGGGCATGGTAACTGCCTCCAGGACCCATCTGAGACGGAGAAATGGAAATAAAAATTACATGGTTATTGACTGATTTTGCAATAGAAACTAAATGCTTCAAAAGTCGAAGGAGGCAGAACATTTAGAGAGAGGGTGTAACTGTCACTGCTCAGCTAGATCAAGCCTACGGATCTGAAACGAGCTCCTCTTGAACTCGAGCGGCGCCGATCTTTATTTATGAGTGTCCGCCTGGTGTCCCGCTGAATCCTCTGGTTTCCGTGCCTCCTATGACCTAATTACTGCACAGCCTTGTGTCTCCAGAGGGACAGCCTCAGCGACCACAGCAGGCTGGGAGATTGGCCCAAGGGACCTTAGAACGAGGAGACAAAAGTGGCATTGTCCATCAGAGTCTTTGATTTCTCATGCTGGGCTGGAAAATAAGATAAGGTTGCACAGATAAGCACCATAAGAAGATTTCAGACCAGGATGGTAAAGGTGGAAGAGAACAACAGTGCAGGCGACCTAATGAGGGAAGGCAGTGACGAATGAGAAGATGACAAAGCGGCCCCCACGGAAATCTGGGAGGAGACAGAGTGGAAAACTGAAGCGCCCTCCTGGTTGCCTCGTTGCTTCTCTCTCTTTTTCTTCTAATGACCAAGTCTGGGTCTTACAACACTTTCTACAAACACTGTGAGCCCTTACCCCCTCCCTTCTCTGAACACTCACAGAAACAATCCCACTTCACATCCAACCGAGGCTCTCTTTCAGCATTTGTTAACAGCCTCACCAGGTTTACATCTCGTGGCTTCTAAGTCATGGTATACGTATTCAGTACTCTGTAAACATTTACTAAGAGTCAGTTGTGAGGTGCGCACCGCGCTCGATGCTGGAGACACAAAGATGAGTGTACGTGGTCTGACCGCAGGTGCTCACGGACCCGTAAGGGAGGCAGGTAAGTGAGCAGAGATGCACCGTCAACTCTGAGAGTGACGCAGGCACAGCTGTATGGATGCACATCTGGTGCTGTCCATTCTTGGATGCTCAGTAACAAGAAGGAGAGCTAGTAACACGAAAGATGATTGATCACCAAGGCCAACGGCAGAACTGATAAAACACAGCAAGATTTTAGGAACTATAGGCAGTGAAATTTTTCAGCCTGTAATCACCAAATCAAGAAACAGATGAAAAGCAGAGGGTATTGAATGTCTGGGTTAAGGCAGAAAATGGTAAAGAGCAAGGAAGATGTATTGGCGAAGTCTGACGATGACCTCCTCCGTCAAAGTAAGACCAGTGTGATGTTTCCAGTGTCAGACAAGGCACACACCCTTTGGAGCTAATTCTCCCAACAGGACTGAGTTAAATGTGCAAGAGAGGAAAGTGATCCAAAACTGACCAGGTTGAGATGATGGACTGGAAAGCGAAAACTCACTTTCAACCTGACACTACATTGGAAAAGGACAGATTTCACAGGGTGGTTAGGGAACTGGACTTAAGAATCCCTGAAACATAGAAGCAAAGGCTGATGGGATTTATGAAGGTTGGATGCTCATTTAGAGAACTGTTTCAAAGAGAAAAGAATGAATACTCCATGTTTCATATATATATGAAAGACAAAGGGAAACCTGATAGAATAAAGCTCAAAATACTCTGGGAAGTTAAGACCCAAATAAGTTCACTGTGTATAAAGTACTCTGAGGCACAACGAAGGTCCAAACAAATTCAGTCTTCAGGGCCAAAGGCAAAAAAAGGAAACCAGACATCAACTCCACTGAGGGAAACAGAGAACACTTGATTGTAGAGTAGAGGTAAATGTGTGGTGCTCTCAGCTGCCCCAAGGGTAGGCCCCCTGAAGATGGCTGGCACTCAGCTGAGCCCTTCATGTAACTGTGTGTATTTACAAAGGGGCATGGAAGAGACAGAGACAAAGGACGTGTCTGATTTTTCTTTCTCTGAGTATTTGTAAGCAGATATGAAGGTATTGGTGTAGGAAGGCAAGCAGGTTTGGGAGCAGAGACAATGATGAAGCTAACTGGGAGGTTGAGATGAAACGCAGCCTTTTGTCTGACTACCGTTTAAATGGTCTAGAAGCATGCAGGAAGGTGTTTCAAATTTATAATTATGATAATAATTTATAACCTCTGGGTTAGATTTCAGGCATATACAAGCACACCTGAAAACTATGACTATGTGCAAGAAGGGCTTAACACTGTAATCAACTCATTAATCCATTTAATAATTCCTTTATTGTGCACCCATATGTGCTGAGCACTGCTCTAAACATTAGGGACAAAGAAATGAACCAGATAGAGGAGGCATTCGTCTCTTCCTGTTTGTTTTACATGCTAGCATGAAGAGATAGAAGATAAAACTGTCAACATATTTTGCCTGACCAGGTGGTGGCACAGTGGATAGAGTGTCACAATGGGATGCAAAGGACCCAGGTTCAAAACCCTGAGCTCTCTGGCTTGAGTTGGGCTCATCCTGCTTAAGTGCGGGGTTGCTGGCTTGAACTTGGGATCATAGACATGTCTCCATGGTCATTGGCTTGAGCCCAAAGGTTGCTGGCTTGAAGCGCAAGGTCACTGGCTTGAGCAAGGGGTCATTTGGTCTTCTGTAGCCCTCGGGTCAAGGCACATATGAGAAAGCAATCAATGAACAACTAAAAGGTGCTGCAACGAAGAATTGATGCTTCTCATCCCTCTCCCTTCCCGCCTCTCTGTCCCTATCTGTCTCTCTCTGTGTTTGTCTCCATCACAAAAAACAAAAAAACATGTTTTTAAAAAGAAAATTTAAAATTCAATATCAATAACCAATGAAACAACAACAAAATGAACATAGAAATGGGATTGAGAGTGCCCCACAGGGTTGGGTGGGCAGGGTAGTTGGTATTTTGGGTAGAAAGGGCTCCGGGAAGGTCTCTCAACAGGAGAGACATTTGATCTGAGACCCGAGAGATGAAGAGGCAGCCAAGTGAGGATCAGGGGCAGTGTCCCAGGCAGAGGGGACAGAAGGTGCAAAGTCCCTGGGGCAGGAAAACCGTGGCTTGTGCAAGGAGCAGAGGAGAAACCCAGAATGACTTGAGTGTGGTAAGGAGTTGAAGGATGGGGGAGGGCAGGCTGGGAGGATGGCAGGGGCTTCTGAACATGCTACAGGATTTGCATTTTATTCTAATCACGGATGGCAGCTACCGGAGCGCTTCCAGTGAGTGACAACTATAATCTTGCTATGTGACCTCTGCCAATAAATGAATTTCGTGGATTGGCAGCATCAGCATCACCACTGCCTGCGAGTTTGTTAGAAATGCTGACATCATCCTAGCCTGTGGTGGTGCAGAGGACAGAATGTTGATCTGGAACATTGAGGTTGTCTGTTTGAAACCCTGGCCTTGCCTGGTCAAGGCACATATGACAAGCAACCAATGAACAACTAAAGTGAAGCAACTATAAATTGATACTTCTCGCTCCACCTCACCCACTGTAAAATCACTGAATAAAATCTTATAAAAATGTCAATCTCCGATCCCACCCCAGACTGACTGAATCGGAATTTATATTTTAATGAGACCCCCAAATACTGCACAGGTACGTGACACCGTGAGAAGCACTGCTACAATCTTACTGATGCTTTGAAAAGACTCAAGGAACACCTATTAAATGTGGCTATAATTTCTTTTAAAACGGGGAAGTCAATGTCGGAAAGAATGTGGAGATGTCCACATTGTTCCCAGGTGGGACTGCGAAATGGTGCAGTCACCGTGGAAACCAGTTTGGCTATTCCTCAATAATTTAAACAATGCTTATCATATGACCCAGCAACTCCACTCCTTGGTATATACCCTAAAGAACTGAAAACAGGTATTCAAACCAAAACTTGTATATGAATGTTCATAGCGGCACCATTCACAAGAGCCAAAAGGTGGAGACAGCGCAAACGTCCACTGATGAAGGGTCAATGAAATGGGTGATATTATTCAGCCATAAAAGGAATGGAAAACTGATAATGTGCTACAACGTGGATGAACCTTGGAAACATGTGAAGTGAGAGAAGCTAGAAACGTTAGGTCACATATTGTATGGGTTTATTTATATGAAATATTCAAACTGGGCAAATCTATAGAGATGGAAAGCAGGTTGGTGGTTGCCAGAGGCAGTGAAGAGGCATACTGTGTGTGTGTGTGTGTGGGGGGGGGGTGATTGCTTAGTGAATACAGGATTTCCTTTAGGGCCGATGAAAATGTTTAGACAATAGACAGTGTTGAGGTTGTGTGACACTGTAAATGTACTAAATGTCACTAACGGTAAACTTTATGTTATGTGTATTGCACTATAATAATAATAATAATAATAATAAAAGGGGGCTAGGTCTCACACACCTCTGACCTTTGCACATATTGTTCCCTTTGGTGACAATGGCTGTCATTTGTCTCCTGGTCTGTTCAGATGCCCCCTGGTATTTGAACCCTCACATTTCCTCCTGAGCAGAATTAAATTCCTTCTGGGACCCCAAGAAGGAAAGGTTGTGCCCACCTCTTCCTTCATGTTTGCCAGTCAGCAATGCAGTCCATCTCCCCCAGGGGACAGCTCTGCATGGCAGGAAGATGTCTCACTCTTTCCGTAATCCCAGTGCGCAGATGTCTTTATTGTTATTATTATAGTGAATTACACATAACGCAAATTTACCATTAGTGACACTTAGTACATTTACAGTGTCATACGACCATCAACACTGTCTTGCTCCTAATTTTAACCTGATTACATCTGCAAAGACCCTATTTCCAAGTGAAGTCACATTCACAGGTACCGACACTTAGGACCAGGGCAAACCTTTGGGAGGGGAGGAGATACAATTCAACCTACCACAGGGACTGACCAGTTAGAACAGGGGAGAGAGGCACAAAAATACACGTGTTACAGGGATCACGTGAGAGGTGTGAGGTGAAAAGACGAGAGGACCATAAAATGCTGGAGGATCAATTAGGAGTTTATTATTGAAAAACAGTAAGAACTGCAGAGGCCTGGACAAAGGCTGGGTCTGAGAATGCTGAGCCATCAGATGACTGACCAAGTCAGCTGGAATTTTGGGCAAAAACAGCTCTTAGTCAGTGGGAAGTGTACACTTCCACTTGCATCCACTGCCAGTTACGTCCTGGGTCCACTATTTATTTCATCAGGTCTAATGAGACGGTGATATTCTAATCCCATCATCTCTTCTTCATTTATTAGTTGGATGTTTCCATAAAAAGAAACTTCCCATCAACTATTTATTTTGACTTACAGTTTATATAACAATAAGAAAAATGCTTCTTTCTTTTTTTTTAAAATCAGTTTCAAAACAAAAGAGTTCACAGGCATCCTCCAAGAGTGACCTATATGTTTTTGTTGTTGGCTGTCACTTTTCTGTTTATTGTTCGGTATCATATAACATATTTGATGCATTTTAATCCGCTCAAGATCATTCCTATAGAACCCTCTTTAAGGTGCCCCCCGAGTCCCACTGATACAATACCAAGGAACAAATAGTTTTCTTGCTTTCTGGTACAATTTTCTGAACTTTCTCATTGGGTGAAATGTGGTACACAATGTTGTCTTAGTTCGCATTTCTTTTACTAGTAGGAGCTTTCCGTGAGTTTCACTAGTTGTAGTTTTACTTTGCAGCTGGCTGATCTGGGGGCCAGGCAAGTGTTGGGGTGCACTGAATTATAGGCCAGGAGCCCTGCTCTCTAATCCTGCCATTGACATAACCTGTAAGGAAGTCAGGTATCTTTCTGGAACATTGTTTCTTCCTTATCAAATTAGGGGTGTGCCTCTACAGCCTTCCCATTCCAGCTAAAATGCTGAAAACTTGATTCCTGGCTCTCATGTGTCCTAGACCTCATCTAAAGGTATTTTTTCCCCTAGTAAAACCAACTGAATACTTGTATAAACAAGTTTATTTTAATTTCAGTCTGTGCAAGTTATTTTATCAAATTAAGTTATAACATGAAACGTGTTAGATTGTGTGTTCTGTTTTGTTTTTTTAAAATTTACTATTGAGAAATATGGTCACTGCGCAGATAGAGGCTACAGAGATGGACCCTTCCTCAGCTGTAGATGGCTCCGCAGGCTCCCGGCCCAGCATCTGCTGCGGCTAGTGGATCGCCGCTCCCTTCCCCAGCCTCCTCTCCCTCCATATTTAGGCTGCCCATTCACCCGTTAGATAGCTGAGCTCCCCTGTTCCAATGTGCTTTCTTTTCTTTAGTATTTTTTTAAAGTTAGAAGCAGTGAGGCAGACAGACTCCCACATGTGCCCAACCAGGATCCACCTGGCATGCCCACCAGGGAGCGATGCTCTGTCCATCTGGGGCGTTGCTCTGTTGCAACCGGAGCCATTTTAGCGCCTGAGGCAGAGGCCATGGAGCCATCCTCAGCGCCCAGGCCAACTTTGCTCCAATAGAGCCTTGGCTGTGGGAGGGGAAGAGAGAGATAGAGAGGAATGAGAGGGGGAAGAGTGGAGAAGCAGGTGGGTGCTTCTCTTGTGTGCCTTGGCTGGGAATCAAACCCAGGACTTCCACACGCTGGGCCTACACTCTACTGCTGAGTCAATTGGCCTGGGCCCCAATGTGCTTTCATAGCAGGGGTGGGTGGTGGTTATGCTGTCTGCTGCCTGTAGCTCAGAGTTTTCAAAGCACCTGCCTCAGTGTCACCTGGAGACCTCGGTTAATGACTGTCTGACAACATTCACCTGCTCTGGTGTCACAGCCTGCTTATTCTCCATAGCACTCAGCACAACATCAGGAATCAGAGCACCCCTCGTGTAAGTCTGTGCCGTGCCTGCCCCCACACTGAGTGAGGGGCTCCATGAGAGCCGACTATGTCAGGTTGTGAAATGAGCAGGCATCCCAGGATTTGCTGGGTGCTGAATGTATGGGTACGCGAATGATCGAATGACCCAGTTTGATGGAGAGCCACTCAGACACACAGAGACTTTCCTCTTGATGTTCAAATTGTTCATGCAAGTTTAAAGAAGGATTTCCCATGTCCCCCCCACCCTAAAAACTGTGGTCAACATGTAGATCTGGGTGCCAGTATATGTGTGCAAATGCTTGTATATACAAGGACATCAGAGCTCTCTTGTTCTCATCGAATGTTTTCAGGAGCTTCAGAGCAGGAGGCTGGCTGGTTCCGGTTCTGGTCCTAGGGGCCTACCAAAGCATTGACCTGGGAGGAAGATGTCAAGTCTGAGGCCGACTTGGCCTCTCTCGGTGACCTGGATGATTGTGAGCACATCCCTTCTTTATCTGCAGATGGGCAGCACTGGGAGGGATCTTTGTAGCGCTGTAATCCTAATGGGGGGAGTGTCTCCCTGACGGAGAGCCAAGATACAGGCAGGCTGACTTCTACAGCCATAGATGTCAGAAGTGACGTTCATTCTAAACATCTCTTCGTAAACCAACCTCTTCCTTAGATTTACAGTTTTCAAAGCAAATGCAGCATTTTTTTTCATGTATGTCCTTTTTGCCTCTTAGGACTCTGTTGGCTCCCCAGGGTTATGGCTCTTATTCAGGCTCCATGTGTCAGTTTTAAGTTAGGGAGCCCTAACACTGCCTGCCAGGCGCTGTGCCAAGCACTTGACATGTATCAACTCATTTCACAAAGGCTAAAACAAGATCCCAATCCCGCTAGGGTTTGTACATGTCATAGGCTCGACCTGTAGCATGTCAATTTCATATTTCTTTGACGGATGGTCTATTGCATGACTGGATTTTACATTAAGGCAGGGTGAAAAAAGTAACTTAAGCACTTGAATACTTATGTGGGAATAGAATATAAACTTCAGGGTCACTGCTCTATAGTAAGTTACAATGTGTCCAGAAATTAACCTTCAAGAAGTGTTTGACAACAATAGGAGATAATATATAAAGTGCTAGATTCCCTTGGCATACTGTATAAATCCTGCAAGAGGTCAGGGAAGGGAGGGGTGAGTGGGAATCCTTGCAACCCTCGCTGGGGCTTTGCATCTCTGTGGGGTCCTTCCCTTCCACTGGGCCCTGTCACGTGGCAGGAGCAGGCAAGCTGGCGTGGGGTTCCCAGGAAGGTGTTTTTAGAAGCCCAGTCTGCGACAGCAGATCTCTCCTCCCTGTTGCGCACCCACTCCGTCCTGATTTCTTTGCCATTTAAAAATGTAGACAAAGTTACCTCAAGTGGAGACATTAAAATGTTATTTTTCTGATGATAACACTTATACAGGCTCATGCTAAAGATTTAGAATGCATAGAAAGCTATAAAGGTCGAGTCAAAAAGAAATCAGAACACATTCAATTCTTGGAGGCACTGTTGGGAAGCTAATTCTGCCTCAGGTGGAGGGTTCTCTCTGTGGCCCAAGGAAATGGCAAATGACACCCAATGGGGGAAAACTTGCACTCTGAGCGGAGGGACAAAGGTCAGCATGACACATGCCTGTCTCCATACACCTTCTCCTTACAGTTTTGAAAAGGAGCTAGAGAGTTGAAACAGAAAGGTTTTTTAGCCCGAACTCAGAGTGATGAGAACTAAGTACGAGAACGAAAGACAAGAAACAGCCGGGCGAAGCAGATGGGTCCTCTTCCTGCTAACCTTCCAGGATGCTTTGGAAGGACTTCTAAAGAAAATACCTCAGCTCTCTCCTGTCAAACTCTTTGCTTTCACCCTCCCGGACACCGCAAATGACAGCTTTGTCTTTTGTCACGACACACTTTGTGTTTTCGCTAGCTCTCTCTTTTTTAAATGTCTCATTAACTCCACTCCCTCAGTCTCCCCAGATTTTCCAATGATTAAAGTAGTGGGCTTTTTAAAAAGGCCTCCAATTAGCACCTCATCAGCTCCAATTAGTGGAGACAAAGGCAGTGTAAAGATAACTAGAGGAGAGCAGCCCGCACAACCTCACGTAATCACTTAAGACAAGCATTGAGCATTCTCTCCGCTGACCGACCACGCTGGGCCATTCACCTCTCTTTCTTCCTTTTGGATGCATTTAAGACTGTTTTGCTGGGAAGACAGGCCTCCCAGGAATCTCATAATTCCTTATTCACAGGCTACCTGTTTACAGCTCCCAGGGCTCAAGGACCTAAACAATCCTACATTGTCTGCCCAATGCTGCCTTAAACCTCCGCCTCCCTAATGGCCAGCTCTCTGTGACCAGCCGACTCCGTTCAGGACGGCTTTCTACTCACAGAGTGTTCTTGTACTGTCTTTTAATTACATGGGATGGCCACAATGTATTTTTTTTCAATGAGAGTTCTTTGGAGCAGTTAATTTGGTGCCTGTTCTAAATGCCCCCAAACATTAATTAGGGTGGAAGGAACCCTAATTTCCTCCACCGCTTTCCCTTCCACTTACTTCCCTCGTTTTCACATGGGCCTGGATGAGTCTCCTTAATGAAATTACCTCATTAATGCCTTTATTCTCCATAGTAACTCATTCAAAACCAACCATTTAGCTTTAATTTAATGCTGTCAAAGGGAAAAGGGTGCATTCATGGCTTTGATTAGCAAAAAAATTTCCCCCTCCCGAGGGGCGGACAGGTTTAAATTATGAAGATGGTAAGTAGTGAGTTATAATTGAGCACAAGCAGCACTTTAGAGAAGCTTAACTGCTTTCAAAGCCCGGCCCGGCTGTCCTGCATGCTATTAACTATGTCCACGGCCTTGTTCTCACTATTTGAATTGATGGCAACTTAACTACAAAAAAGAAAATGGGGTTTAATTTTTGCTTAATACACAGTGGGGTTGTATTTACCCACAGAGCAATAGCTTTTCGATGAGCTCAGTCTTTGTTCTCTTAATAATTTATTACCCAGGCTTTCTAACATGAGTTTTGAAGGGCGCCATGCACACCCCCGTTTCTAGGGGGAAATAACCCCTTAAGTACACGGACTGGGCAAGTCGGTGGTTGACTTACCACCTCTGCCATGGCCACACTAGACGTGTGGGCTCTGCTGAGATATTTCCTAATGATTTCTAAGGTACAGCCCTTTGGGGATTTGATCTTTAAGAAACGTTTTCCTTGACATTTTCTCGTTCAGTAGAATGGACCTATGAGGTAAGACCGAGATACTAAGGGCTGAGTACAGGAGGTTCAGGGAGTCTGAGGGATCTCCCCCCAAATCACAGTGAGTGGCAAATGCAGGACCAGAGGCTGTTATCCCGCAGTCTTGGGGTAAAGCCACAGTGCTCCGAGTTTGTGAACGGAACTGCTTTTTGTAACATCTGGAGCATCAAGTGTGTTTGCATTGGCTCCATCTCAATTTGTATGCATAATTGTATAACACATGGTTCATTATATGTCAATGAATCATAAATGGACAGAGTAGGTTTTTACTGGATGCAAAGTGGTGTTCAATCATTAAGTGCAAACAAAGAGAGAGAAAGAGAGAGAGAGAGAGAGTCACACAGGAGTACATAGCATATTCTTTTGAAACTTGAAGTTATGTGACAACCATCAAACAATATAGAGGCTCCATGGAAAGACTATGGAACTTGGGCTCAGATAGGTCTGCTTTAAAAATCACCCTCTACATGAACGGATTACTTTCGTTTTTTCTTAGCCTGAGTCACCTCATTTCTTTAACGGGGATAATGAAACTCATTTGTGAGGATGAGATAACACATGAAAAAAGTAAACATACAAACAGTGCCTTGCAAGTTTCAGAGAGCAAATGGTGTTGCAGAGGGAAAACTTTTCCTTTACTAGCTTAGAGTCTGTGCTTGGGTCCTGCAGATAAAACTGACGAGGATAGATTAGCAAGAGAAAAGGTAGATTTTTATTCATAAAAAAAATGTGACCCAAGGAGAAATATGGGGTTTACATACCATTTTAATAGGAGATGGGGAGGGCCAGAGGCATAGTTCTGGGAGAACAAATGTCTTCTTAGAAACAGGGTTGGAAAAAGGGAGAAAAGGCCTTCAAGAAAAACAAATGAACGCTGGCCAGGTAGGTCAGTTGGTTAGAGCGTAGTCCCCATAGGCCAAGGTTGCAGATTCAATCCCTGGTCAGGACACATAGGTAAATCAACCAAAGAATGCATAAATAAGTGGAACAACACATCAGTGTTTCTCTCTTGTCTCTTTTCCTCTCTCTCCAATATCAACCAACAAATAAGAACATTAAGAAAGAAAAAGAAAAGCAAATGACATTTTGGAAAGATAAATGAGTTATTGGCAGAATAATGGAAGGTCTGACCATTTCCCAGTGTCTGAATGTGATGCAGACCTCTCTTCTCCTAGAAGAGACAAGAGTTGCTCCAGGGGAGAGGGTTTATGACAATTAAGTTTGTTTAGAAGACTATTTTTAGGAAGATAAGGGGTTCCAGGAACTTAAATGTTTTTAGCCCCAAGTAATTTTTATGCCACAGCGGCTTATTCTGGACCCCTTCGTAAAGAAAGGATGGTAAGTATAACTACCATTTATGGAACCAAACTAAATTCTTTCATACCTTGGAAAAGCCCCAAGATGCATCAATTCATATATTTAATATTTATGATTTATAAGATAAGGTTAAGTATAACTATTTAATTTATTGGGGTGACATTGGTTAATAAAATTATATGGGTGTTGGTGTACAGTTCTATAATACATCATCTATATTTTATTGTGTGTTCACCACCCCAAGCCAAGTCTCCTTCCATCACCATGTTCTATTTTAAAATCACCAGATATTAAGTACGGCATGAGAATGCTATATACATTTCTGAGATTATAAAATATTTACACAACCAGCATCAAATACAGGAGTTCTGACCTTGTAGAAAACACCAAGGATGGGGAAAGAAATATATTTTTCTACATCAAGCCGATGTGACTCCATCAGATAATTTGCACAATTTAACCTCTTTTATTTTTTCACAGCCAAGTATACTACTTAACCTTCTTTTCATTATCAAAGCAAGGTATCTCCTTTAATTAATATAATATTAGTTGTTTTTTTAAAAACAATCCGTCCTGCCAATGTGAGAACCAACATTTTTCTGGCCTTTGGTTATAATTTACTAGGTGTGGTCACTGTTGGAATGGCCACTGTTCTTGGCCAGGACCCTTCTTGTCTTGACGTGAAAATCTGAAAAACAAGCATGGTTTGGAACTGCTAGGGAATACCAGATTTTCCACGGTTCCTGAAAGCCAGTGCCATTATCGGTTGACTTATGTCCCCCCTAAAAGATATGTTGAAGTCCTAACCTAAACCCTACTATCTGGAAAAGTGACTTTATTTGGAAATAGGGTCACTGCAGATATAATTGGTTAAGATGAGGTCAGACTGGAACAGTGTGGACCTTAGTCTGATATGACTGGTGTCCTCATAAACTGGGAAAATTTGGACACAGAGACCGACCCACAAGGAGGACAGGGGATGTGAAGACACAGGGAGAACACCACATGAAGACAGAAGATGAAAGAGATGCACCTACAAGCACCAAAGATTGCTGGCAAACCACTAGGACCTGGGAAAGAGGCCTTCAGGGGATAATAGTTCTGCCAATGCCTTGACTTTGGACTTCTGGCCTCCAGAACTGTGAGATAAGTTTCTGTTTTGTAAGCACCCAATTTGTGGTACTTTTTCTTGGTTGAATGAGGAAACTCATGCAGGTTAAATACAACTATTTTTAGAATCAATTATTTAACTTTGTTATAAGTAATGGGCCTTACCTTTATGTCACCATGAATATCAGTAATACAGTGATTTGTTATATAAATCCTGTTAATATGGTTTTATTAGAGCAATACATTTTTGTTCATATAATCTTTTCCTCCCAAAGATATTTATGCAATAACAGTTTGATTATTGTTAGATATTTATTAGATAAAGAATTCCTGAGCACCCCTCTGACACTCTCCCCTTCCTCAAGCTCCCTCCCCTCCATCAAACACCATATACACAGCCTACTGACATGTCTTGCCTTTACTCTGTGGTGTTCTTGACCCTAGAAAAACACCAGATGTTGTCAAGGCAACATTCTCACAAACAGGTAGCCATTTTCATCTTTGTTAAAATGCAGTCGTATGTACATTTAAAAAAAATTACAAGAGAAACTGTATATTTATAGCATTGACAGACTCAGAACCAAGGAGCAGGAGAAAAATCTTCTCCATAAATAAGTGAGACGCAGAGTCGTAAGTGTCTAGTTCAATGGCTGGTCCATAGGTAAGTGCTTAACAGGTATTGGTTTCCTCCTCCGCTCCCCTCCCCAACCCTCCTGTATACAACCAGGCATTGCAATCAGTGTCAGGCAACAGGTCCACTTGTCATCAAAGAGCTTCGTGGGACACGCTTAAAGAATTTTGTAACCTCTTTAAACAAAATCATAGTTTAGGCATACCCGGTGCACTTGGATGTGACCTCTTCCAGCTCTGAATACCCATGCCACCTTGTCGTTCCTTTAAGCACAGCCATGAATGAGCTTTTCTAACAGACTGCAAGCTCCACGACGGCGGGAGTCCTTTTACTCACATTTTGTTTGGTCCATAATGACGGAATCACTTTGTATCTTGCCCTACGTGGTCTCATCCTACCTTTTCTACATTCTTTAGCTGTCTGCCTTCTCCAACAAGCTTTGATTTCCCTAAGGGCAAGTGCAAACACATAGGTACAATCTTTTTATTTCCTGCTCTGGGTCCCTGGCCAAACGCATGCCCATTTCAAAGCCTCTCTTGTTTTTGACAAAATCCTCCTCCTGGACCTGCACTGGCTTCCTCCCTTGGGTCAGAGTCAAGAATTCTAACTAATTCCACATGAAGTGTTTTTACAGCATAACTCAGGACCGGCCCTTGCAGGTCAATCCATAACTGTACGACTTATGACTTGGTATATCACAGTTGTAAATTGTGCAGTTCCATGACATTTGATGCTCATAAAAGATCAGTTTTCTATGCAGAGAAAAATGCCATGATTGTTTGGCAGTGTAGGGAGTGAGATTTAGGACAATTAATAAATAAGAAAATGAGAATGTTAACCACCACCAAAAATATACTATTTTTCTTTTCCAGGGCATAATTTTCTTTTGATTCCTGGCCCATTCGATTCAGATCAGACCAAGGGTCAGTTTTGAAGAACAGGGAGACAGTTTATAATTATGCCTTGGAAAGTACACAATTTCATTTGCTTCACCGTGGCAGCATGGAAGGAAAGCCAAACACAAAACCCTTCTCCCCCCTCTCCCCTTCCTGGCTTGTCGCATCTGGTCAATTCTAACAAACACGACTAATGACCAGCCTATATCGGCATTACCTAGTCAAGTAGCCCATTCAGTTTGCTCAAAAGAGCACAGACATAATCAAGCATTTGGCTGAATGCACAATTCACACTGAATAGGGCAAATATTTGGATTCAAGTATAGGTCAGCAACAACCAAATGAAATATTAATAAAGGAAGCTTGTGGGAACTAAATGTACATAAAGGCAGGACAGAAGGAATGAGAAAAAAGGAGGTTCTTAAAGGGTGAGCCAGGGCCCCAAAAACTACAGGGGTGATTCATTGGTGTCCTCCATATGCAGGTAGGTGCCTGAGTTCTGGCGGTGTGCAAAGCCAGCCCTGACCGTCTTATTCCCGCTTCAGAAAGCAGGCTGTGCAAACTGCTTTGTTTGCTTCCAAAGTGGAATTCATAATTTGCAACAAATGCACCATGAAACTTTCTAATAGGAACCCCCCACTGCCCCAGCCACCCAGCTTTATTTAAAAGGAGAATTAGGCTGGAGACTCTTTCTGTTATTTTTATATACTCTGTTAATATTGTCCCAGTTGGCCACTAGATCACGCCAGGGTAGGTTTTCCTGACTCAGAAGCCCACCAGAGCACCGAGGAGGCCCTGGCCACCTCCTTAGCTCCAACCCCTGCCATCCACTCACCCGTGATGCTCAGCAAATCCAGAGCTCTGTGGCCCAAAGTCGATGTTTGCCACACCCACAGCCCATATATAAAGCCTTGCTTTATGGATGGTTTAATTCTCAAATATCCCCTCTGCATGTGGGCATTAATGTGCCCCAGTGCTGTGCTCAGCCATATCCGGTTCCTCCTAAAAGGGTCAGAAACCCCAATCTCCGACTTGCCCAAAAGACTTCGCTTCTTTAGCCATCCCCCACCCTGCCCTGTACCAAGTGCCTCTCCAGGTCTAGCCCCATTTCACCCCAGCTCTTCAGAACCCTCCAGGGGGCAGTGATTAGAAGAAGCCTTTGTCCCAACCTTTCCTGGTTTGCTCCCTGAACCTCGGAATTGTAGTGGCCCCCAGGACTACAGCACGGCAGCGTGTGCCCCCAGCACTCAGTGCGCCTGAACTTGGGGGATTGGGGATAACCATTCGGCAGCCAGGCTCACCCCTTGGAAATGAAGGTCTTGCCTCCAGCCTGCACCCCTGGTGACAGCCACCCCGAGGAAGAGGTTTGTTCAAGCTCAGCCTCATGAGGAACAGGTGAAGAGAAATAACCTCTGACCTCATGTTATTTTTGAAGGAAAAGGAAAGCTTGAAACCAATGAAAGGCACACTGAATAGACAATTACCCTCTTAGAAATGTCTTCCAAAACCTAGATCTCAAATGTTGGCTACTTGGCATTCTATGATCCAGGTCTCCTTATTAAACCTGGAGTTTTAACCCTATTGGGTGCAGACAACTGGTATTATTGTACAAAAAAAAAAAAAAAAAAGGAGCTGTAACATTCTGCAATGTTAAATTGTGCTCAGAATAAAGTGTTGTCTAGTTCTTTGATGTTTCCTTTTGCTGTTTATGACATGTATGACATATTTATCTAATAATCTGAATATTTATCTCAACAGACCACCTCTCACTCAGTCATTTCAGATAACTTACTGTCCTTGACTTATGTTAAAGGTTACATAAATGTTAAATGTATATATCTTACCCCAAACAGCAGGCCAGCCAATGGAAAGGGTCTGAATGGCCCTTAGAGCACATCCACGTGGGTCTCTCATTTAGAAGTTTCTTGCTCCATCCCAACCAACACAGGCACACTCTGGGCTGATAGCAGCCTGGACAAGAGGGTGTGGGGGAGCTGGTAACACTCACGGTCCTGCCTTGAGGAAGAGGCTCCATTTGAACTGGCAGAGTAGACTGAGGGCTGAGGCTCTGCATGCAGTCATCATGACTGAGCGAGACCTCTGTTATAATTGGGAGAGGCAGAAGCACATCAACGAAGAAAGGAAAGAAAAGGTAGGGTGAGCTATTCCAATGGCACAAGGTGTCTTAGAGCAGGAAGAGCAGCTGGGTCTGCAGGGAACAGAATCAGGAAAGGCAAAGCTATCAGGAAAGAAGGCGTACCACCCCGGCGGGATAGCTCACTTGGCTGGAGCACCTTTCCGAAGCACAGAGGTTGCCAGTTCAATCCCGGGTCAGGGCACATGCAGGAATGGCTCAATGTTCTCTCTCTCTCTCTTTTCATTCCTTTCTCAGTGAAATCAATCAATTAAAAAAAAAAAAGAATAGGAAAGTACCATGCCTTACCAATTTTTCTAAGATGCCTTAGATTAAAAAGGAAAAACCACCACCCAACAAACACAGACACCATCTTAACAACAGTCCTTAGCCATGCAAAAACTGATGTCATTGACTTCTGATTGCTTTGACAGTTTTTTCACCCACTCTGAGGAATTTGGCCCTTTCTTCTGCCTTCTGTTGCATTTCTTGGCCCAGCAAGCAACCTTTTAGCCTGTCTCTCAGCAGAGAAAAGGTGACTGAGCTTTACCTGTTTGTGGGAATCTACGTTTCTTAAATCTTCCAAAGTGATTTGCAAGAAAATATAGAACTGTGACCATACTGCCATCAAAGAATATTGGCTTTACTAAGAGCAAGTCTATGCCCAGGTGTTCAACTTCTGTGCCTTTTTGCAGACCCAATAATTTTTTGTTTCAATATTGAATCAGGGTGGAATTTTTTGAAGCCATCTTAGAGGGCAGTTTAGTACCCCAAAGGCATACAACTCAGTGGAACTGTGGATGGTGTGAGCAGCTATGGCTAAGCTGGCAGCTGCACAGGTGATAAGTACACAAAGACTGTTGCCTCGTTGACAACAATTATACAATGTCTTTGATTTGTAAGATGCATCCAATTTTATAGAGGTTAAAGTGGGAAATAATGTGTATGTCATTGAAGAGTTAAGTGTGGTATTTGTGTGATGGATGTTGGGACCAGAGGTCTACAAAGGAGACAAAGACCAAGGTCCTTCCAGAACATAACTTTGCAGTGCTGTGAGGAGACTACTAGCTAGGAGGGAGTGTCCACTTCTGGTGTCCAGTGTAGAGAAACTGTTAGGCCAATCTCTTTTGGGGTCTTAAAATTTATGCTATCTATCTATCTATCTATCTATCATCTATCTATCTATCATCTATCTATGTACCTTTGCAAAATATAGGTGTGAAATCAAAGGAGACCATTTATGATTTTGTCAAGGTTCTAAAACCATTCTTAAGAAGTATTTATGAAACAAAAAGACCTAACCGTGACCCTCAATTGGCACTCATGTATTCTTTCCTCCCCAGGACATCTCCCCCCCCCACCCCGCCCCGTTATCTTAAACGTTAAAAACAGTGGTAAGTGAAATTGTGCTGTGTTTAACACATGCAGAAGCCTCCTGTGGTCAGGAGTAGTTGGTTGGCTAATTGAGAAAGCCCATCAAATCACAGATAAAACATTTGCATTTAGCTTAAAGCGTGGGCACGTATACTTATACTGATCTTATGATGTAAGCCTATTGTCTCTTCTTTGAGTAGGAGCTGTTGGTTCGAGCTCTTTATTACTTGTTTTGCAGAAATCACATCCTTCACCTATTGGCAGTGATGTGCAGTTTTGGTTTCTTTGAACTGCAGAGAGACTGCAACACAATAACAGTGTCGAATTCTTCTAAAAATGAGCACATTTCCCCTAAACTTTCATAGCGATCTTATCCAGATCTGATCTTATCAAAAATGTCTTAGTGACTACATACTTGTTTTTACCAAGTGTTTGCAAAGTGTTCGATTTGATTTCTTTTTTCCACGTACTCACGTGTGCACAGATTTAGTCAATATTTAATTAGTTAGGTCATCATGCCGACGGGTAATTAGGCTTACGTCTGTGTCGTGGCCTGACCACCCTCAACCAGGTCGGGTGCCTTCCCCACTTTTTCCAACAGATCTTTCCTCTAATAGAATCTATGTACACTGGGTTCCATCTTTGCATCTGCTTCTTAGGAGACCTCCCGCTGACATAGCACACACTACATTTATTGTAGAGAAAACAATTAGTGTGGCAGAAAAACAAGTAACAACTGAAACAGAAAAATCAATTAAGATTTCAGGAGGTTTTCTGAGACCAGAATCCACACCAAACACAGTCTCTGACGCCGCCGCCGCCGGCACCTTCAGTGGTGAGAAGTGCTCAGAAGGAGGAACCTAAATTTCTGTATTCTTAAACAAAAGCTCAGCCAGGAAACTGGACTTGTGTGTTTACTATCCGCATTGCTACTAATGTAGAAATATCATAACCTCACTGGAAGAGAGGAAAGAAAAAGGAGTCTTGCCTGCTAACTAAACTATCATTTTGGTGCTGGGTAAGTTCATCAATTGTGGAAAAGTTCTACAAGGACTGAAGCAAACAGGACTATGAATGAACTGTCACATGACCAGAGACATCCAGTTAACTAGAGCCCAAACCGGGAGCCCCTGACACCTCAGATCCCCAAATAACTGCAGAAGCTGCTGCAGCCCTGGTCCACGATGGCCTTGTTTCTAGGCTTTTCCTCAGGCAGCCTGACAAGTTAAAGTGGGGCAGAAGGCGGCTCAGGGGACAAGCCAGGTGTCCCTCCCCGCTGCTTTGGTGGGCGGCAGTGTTGCTCCAAGCAAGGTCTGAGGTCAGAGATGCATCATCATGCAGGAAGCCAGGGCACGGCCACTGGTGATAGGTCTCCACTCTGGGTTGTAAACAAACCCGGTACCACATGTAAAAATGTATTGTATTTTGCAGCTGATAGAGGTGCTAGGTAATTACCTGGAAAATTAGATGCTTTCTAGGAGTTCTAGAAGGCAGCTAAAGGCACTCCCTATGCTCTGGTGGCACTCCCTGGTCTTCCACACTGGTGGTTCTCAACAGTGACAATACTGCCTCCTAGGGGTTGTTTAGGAAATTATGAATGGTGTATGTAAATGTGTGTGTGTGTGTGTGTGTGTGTGTGTGTGTGTGTGTGTGTTGTCTCAAGTAGTGGAAAACTAACTCTGCTTTACATATAAACACAACTTATCTTTTAAGGCTTTAATCTACAAAAACTCTATGTAAATTAAGGGAAGATTCTACTCACATTTGGTTGCAACTTTCCTGAGAGTTATTCGCCAATACAATGCAGCTCACGGTATTTGAGTCACAGCACACATTCTGTGTTTGTGGCTGTCCTATTTGTGTGAGACTAGGAGCCGGCACAAACATCAGATGACTTGCTCACGTCTTCTACCTATCATTGTGTCTTAGCATGTACACGTTGAAACACATATCAAGTTATTATAATGACTCTGTTTTTCTTTGTTCTTTATATCACTGTTAGGCCACTTGAGTGAGTAAAACATTGCCTGTGTGGGTAAGTTGCAGCTGTGCATTCATTTGTGGATACCACAGGGCGAGTTAGACCATATTTGTTATGAAAGGGGACGTCGGGTCTGAGAGGGTTGAGAAGGGCTATTTCAAATGAACTTACGGCCCCCATCAACTATGCTGTGTGGGAATAACTGGGAAATTAATTGTGCTCTGGGGCATTATGGCCAGGGACTCTGCCCCAGCATGCTGCTGTGACTCTCACATGTGGACATTCTGTGGCTGTAACTCAGGTGCCCCATCCTCAACCCTCCTCTGTGTATGTGGGTCTAGCACTTGCTTACCCAGCTTTTGGCACGGGGCAGAGATGATCTTTTTTTGGATCCTGGAAAGTTATGTGCTGCATTTAGGCCCATAAACTTCTTGGGTCTGGCATAGGGAAGATGGTCCCGTATAAGGAGCTGCCTGTCAATGTCCTGTTTTTATTTCTACCCAACCTAGAACATCAACTTCACCTAAGTAGATCAGAAAATGGGAAGCCAACACATTCTCCTTGATTCCAGAAGCTGTAACAGTCTTCATGAAACCTAGGTAATAAACAAAGCCTTCCTAACAGACAGAATATTAATCAATAAGAAGGAAGTTCACAAAGCCTTGGTCCGAGGCCTGCCCGGGGGCTGCAGGCTCAGTTGATGACACAGTCTGCATCAGTGGGAGCCTCCAGCTGGGTCGGTACTTACAGGAAGCCCCAGGCTGTATGTCTACACTGCTGTGGCCACCTGCTACCAGGAACGCAGCCCTCATCTGATGGACATTCAAGAAAGAATGTAAATGAACAAACAAAACAGAAACAGACCCATAGATACAGAGAACACACTGCAGGTTGCCAGGGGCAGGGGGTTGGGGACCTGGGTGAGAAAGGTAGAGATTGCGAAGTACAGATTGGCAGTGACAAGACAGTCACGTGGATGTACCGTACAGCGCAGGGAATACAGTCGATAGGATAGTCATACCTATGCATGGTGCCATGTGGGTACTGCAAACAGCAGGAGGAACATTCTATAATGTATGTACACCTAAAAATAATATTGAATGTAAACTGTAATTAAAAAAGAAAGAAGTGTATTAAAATATATGAGTGATTGTGACATACCCTAAAAAAAAAAAAGGAATGTAGGTTGTGCCCAGTGAGAGCAGCACAGGGCAGCAGCTTTGTGGGGTCATGACTCAGGCCAGCTGCGCTGAAGCTCATCATGCAATTCAATTGCTCCATCTGCTGAGTCAGCTAGGAAGTGCAGATGCTGCTGAGGAAGGAAGAGGGAGACGGGAAGCAAGGGAAATAGACTGAAACGGTAACTATCATGGTCCCCCTGTTGAGCTGTTCATTACATTTAGGATACAGAGAAACCCATAAACCCATATGCATAAGGAAAATATTGTTATGCTCATTTCACAGGTGAGAAAACTGAGACTCAGAGATTTCATTACTTTGCTCAAGTTCACACACCTGTTACATGACATGCTTGACTTTCAAAGCCTTCTTTCTACGATCAGGCACTAGATTAAATAATTTCACTTTTCATGTCTTATTCAGTACAGCAAGTCATAGAAGTAGGTTATTAGAAAGGTGGAGGGCCTGACCAGGCGGTGGCGCAGTGGATAGAGCGTTGGACTGGGATGTGGAAGACCCAGGTTTGAGACCCCAAGCTCGCCAGCTTGAGCATAGGCCCATCTGACTTGAGCAAAAGCTCGTCAGCTTGGACCCAAAATTGCTGGTTCCAGCAAGGGGTTGCTCGGTCTGCTAGAGGCCCGCGGTCAAGGCACATGTGAGAAAGCAATCAATGAACAACTAAGACTAAGGTGTTGCGAGGGCAACGAAAAACTAATGATTGATGCTTCTCACCTCGCTCCATTCCTGTCTGTCTGTCCGTCCCTATCTATCCCTCTCTCTGACTCTCTCTCTCTGTTCCTGTAAAAAAAAAAAAGCAAGATGAAGGTCTTGCCTGGTTGGCTCAGTGGTAGAGCATTGGCCAGGTGGATGGAAGTCCTGGGTTCAATTCCCAGTCAGGGTACACAGGGGAAGCAGCCATCTGTTTCTCCACCCCTTTCTTTCCCCCCTTATCTCTCTTTCTCTTCCTCTCCCACAGTCATGGCTCAAATGGTTCAAGCAAGTTGGCCCTGGCCACTGAGGATGGCTCCATGGCCTCACCTCAGGTGCTAAAATAGCTCTGTTCTGAGCAATGGAGCAGCGGCCCCAGGTGGGCAGAGCATCGCTCAGTAGGGAGCTTGCTGAGTTGATCCCAGGTTAGGTGCATGCAGGGGTCTGTCTGCCTCCCTGCCTCTCTTAATTAAAAAAAAGAAAAAGAAAAGAAAGGTGGAACCTGACACTCAGATATCAAGTAACCTAATCCAAGGTCCCAAAGTCATTAAACAGCAGAGTTCTGCCTGATTCCAAAGCTTGGACCTCATACAAGTAGGGTGGAAGGTGAACAAATGGAGACAGAATAACATTGCTCCTGGAAGTAAGGACCACACCACCACGTTAACTCTGGATTGCTGCCATTCTCACTGTTTCCCAAGGAGCAGATGTACTTTGCTTTGCACAGCACAGACAGATGAGAGGTGTGTGCAAACAGGATGTTGGTAACCGAACGCTTTGGAAAGAGAGCCCATGACTGAAATAGATTCCATTGTGAACAGTTTTGCTGCAGGGAATAACAAAACTGTAACTTAGCTTTTTGTAAAAACAAAAAAAAAATGGGTGTTTATACTTTGCATCTGCTTTCCGTTAAAAAAGATACATTTCACATGAATCCACATGTATGTTTTCCTTATACAAGTGAAAAATAAATTACAGATAAAGTCACTGGACTCACTTCCCCAACGTCCCTTCCACACTATACTGGTCCACTCTCCAGAAGGGAATGGTGTGTATCTAAGAACTTTCCCCATGTATCTGCTCTCATGCATTGAAAATATATAAATTATGTGAATCTTTACATAAATGATACAAAGTCTTCACATTGCTTTCTCCCCCTCCACCCCAATTCAATATGATTTAGAGCCCTTTCTATGTCAGATCATAAAGATGAACCTCATTACTCTGACCAAGAATTCTATAGAATGGCTATATCACAGTTTACACAGTTGTTTCTCTCCTCATGGGCTGTAGGATAGTTTCCAGGTTGTTTTTCCTAATATAAACATTGTTGCATTGAAAATCATTGTACAAGCCTCTTAGTGAAGACTGAGGATTTGCTCATTTTCACTTGCAAAGAATTTGTTTGTTGAGGGTTTATCAGATCAAATTAAGTTTGATTACACATTACAAAAAGCAAAAATAAAATAAAATAAAAAATATCAGTAATTCAAGTGGTTAAAAGTGACAGAAGTTTGTTTTCCTCTCACATATGAGGCCAGAGGAAGGTAGCCAAGGATTAGTTTAACGACACCAGTATCATCAGGGATCCTGGCTCCTTTTGACCTGCTTTACCATCCTTGATGGTCCAATTCATGTACAAAATAGCTGCTTAAGTACTCACCATCACATCTAAATTTCAGCCACCTGGAAGAAGGAAAAGAGCATGCCTTTCCTTTAAAGACAAGTCTGAAAGTTAAACATAAAATTTTGCTTACTGGTACCTAGTCATATGCCCTCTAGTTGCAACGGAGTCTGGGAAATGTAGTCTTTATTTAGGATGGCCACAAGTCCAGCTACAAACCAGGAGTTTCCTCACAAAGGAAGAAAGTTAAGGACAATTAACAGCCTCAGCAGAGGTCCAATTATAAAGGCTGTTGGTCACACGTGCATCACTTCTGACTCTCCAGGTTTACCCAGAGTCTCTTCCTTGAGTTTTCTTTGGGACCAGTTCTGCTGAGACACTTACCTCTGTTTTTCTCACTTCTAATTCGACTCACCAACTGCAAGAGATCACAGGGGCCTTCTGGGTTGTGAGGAAGTTCGACACTGTTTATTAATTCTTGACATTATTTCATGCAATTCACCTTGGAGACTTCTGAGGCTGCAAGAATTATTTTGTGATTCACTGGAAAAGAGAACATTGTCATAGTGCTTTCTGTCAGAAAGTGAAAGGAAACCAGCCTTCGTTGGGTCATTGATATGATCAGGAATTTGGTGTGGAGTCTGCCCGCCGTCAAGTGCGTTCTAGGGAACTGAGACGGTTCAGCTCAAAAGCTTCCACCTTTGTGCCTGAAGTCCAAAAACAACTCTCAGTGTGAGTCCTTGTGAATTTTCACATAGCTGAGCATCGCCCTTCTGTCCCTGAGCCTGTCCATTCTTGAAGTGCCTCTGCACTACTCTAACCACTACTTGAAGCCTTTGTTCTGTCTGGTGCATTATGTCTCACACTTCTTACGGCAGTGAGCTCACATAAGAGGACCTAGAGACTGCTCCCTCTAAGTCCCACAGCCATTTGGACCTGTTTGTAATGACCGCTCGGACCCATCAGGATGAGCTTAGGAAGAAGTCAAGACTAGGCAGCCTAAGTTATTCTGTAGCAACCAACAACTCCGACAGAAACCTGGTTAAGCTATATTAGGCAACAAGGGAAGTTCCTGACTCATGGCTAGAAAACGCCGGGGTGGGGGTCACTCTGGGTCTGTTCCAGGTGTTCAGCATATCGGCAGGTTCTTTGTTTCTCTCTGGTGGCTCTGATTTCCTCGACGTTGACTTCATTCTCTGGCAGGCTTTCTCTGTGAGGCAGAATAATGACCTGCCGCCGTAAGTGGGGTCCTCGATAGTCAGGGAAAGTATGACAGCTTTTTGAGATGCAGTGTTTCAGAACTGCTGGGATGCACCCTTACTAATAATGAACCAATTGCTGGAGCCCAGGTTTCTTTCACTAACAAGTGAAAGCCTTATCCATCTATTTATTTAATGACAACTATTCACCTATGTGTTCTAGGCACTGCTGGGCATCAGGGATACCGTATAGATAGGCCTGGGTCAAATACATGTCCCCCTCTGTGGTGGGAGTGGGTCAGCCATCCTCCAACCATATCAAACGGGTTCTCCCAAGGGAGGCCGCATTTGTTACCAAGAAGAGGAAGAATTGCTGGGTAAACAACAACAGAGACCCTCTCACCCCTGGAGAGGCCATGTTTGTTCACAGAAAACTGAAGGTTCTAACAGAACTTACTGAGTTGACCAATGGGACAAAATAAAAGAATAAATTGAAAATCTTTGAACTCTTTCTCATGAGATCCAGAGTCTAACTTGTCCATGTTGTCCAGGGTCAACGGGAGTGGAGAGAAGCTGGTACGAACCCCGAGAACCTGCTGGTGTGGAAAAAGGCCCAAAGCAAATTCCACGTAAAGGTTTTTAACTTGTTGGGACTTGAGAATTTCTTTTCACTACAAACCAAACCTAATCCTAGTGCTTTTGCCTGTGGCCATGGGGATGGTCAGGACATGACTGTGACAAATCCCCAAATAAATAGATTAGCCCACTAGGAATTTTTAGAGAAAAAAAAACCTTGCTCAGAAATGGCAGGAAAGGTTGCACAACTCGATTTCCTCCACAAATATCGGGCCCATTGTGTAAGGGAGGAAACCACTGTGAAAACAGAGAGGCGGGATTTCATTTCAGCCCACGTGGACAGTTCCGAGTTTGTTGGGACCGAGCCAGTTCTGTCCAGTGGGCGGCTCTGGAGAGGGGAACAGCCCCTGGAGCCTGGGTGGGTGCTGACCTGCCTGCCACCTCTACCTCAGGATAAATAATCCTCCCGTTTGCTAACCAGCATGTGATCTGCTAAACCTACTATACTTTCATTCAATTTTGAAAGTCCTTTTATGACAGAGATTTTCATTTTCAAACAGACACAAAAGTAAGGGGAACATTATAAAAAACACATCCATGTACGTACTACCCAGCTTTGATGATTATCAACACATGATGAACAATCTGGGTTTATTTATCTCCACTCATTCTCTCTATCCTGTGGGATTATTTTAAAGATATCATATAACAGAAATAATATTTTAAAGAATTAAAGAACATTTTTTAAGTCATACAATTCATATATGTTTCAATGGTGTCATGGACTGACCTCAACAAACTCACAAACCAGAATTAGATAAATCTGGCCAAAGAAATAAACCTGCTTTTATCCTTTCCACCTCCCCATGCACCTTCCCCCAAAGTGAGTCACGTCAGTCAAGAATAATTATGGAACCTGACCAGGCTGTGGCGCAGTAGATAGAGCGTCAGACTGGGATGGGGAAGGACCCAGGTTCGAGACCCCGAGGTTGTCAGATTGAGCACGGGCTCATCTGGCTTGAGCAAAAGCTCGCCAGCTTGGACCCAAGGTTGCTGGCTCCAGCAAGAGGTTGCTCAGTCTGCTGAAGGCCCGCGGTCAAGGCACATGTGAGAAAGCAATCAATGAACAACTAAGGTGTTGTCACAACAATAAACTGATGATTGATGCTTCTCATCTCTTTCCGTTCCTGTCTGTCTGTCCCTATCTATTCCTCTCTCTGACTCTTTCTCTGTCCCTGTAAAAAAAAAAAAATAATAATAATAATTATGGAGCTATTTGGACATCCCTTATGTCAACAGCATCATCAAATTAGGGGCCTGAGTTCCCAGAACTGTGAATCTCTGCAGGCAAATCCTCATACCCTTGTCTCTCCTTTCTATTTGGAAACCGAATGACCTCAGCATCTGGCTTGCCATCCACATCCTTCATTCTTTGCTGCCCCTTGTACGGGAAGGAAACCTTTGCCTATGTCTGGATGTCCTCGCATGTATCGCCTTAGGCGACGGACGGTAGTTGTGAAATGCCAAGACGGTTACTGTTACTGCAGAGACATCTCTTCCTCTGGGAGCAGTGCGGAGTTCTGATGGATGGTGCGCGGTGAAAGGACGCTGTCTCTCACAAAGATGAAGGAACACGGTTAAACTTTCAGATCTGCAGATTGGTGGGCACTTGTGTTAGACTGTGATTGGACCCTTGCAGATTTCACAGATACAACAAGATGGTCCTCATGTGTAAATAAAAATAACTGGGTAGGCTCTGCAGCTTGCTAAACCCACCTGTAATCCATAGTGTGGGAGGAGGCAGGAGAAGAAGCCATGTCTTACTGGCCAGTGTGTACAGGTGGTTCCTTTTCCTTAAAAGGGGCGAAAGTCAATACAGGGGGTGTTATCTAGGATGAAAAATCCAGTTTTGAGCTGTAAAATAAAGATTCTCGAGAAAATTCTGTACAGAGAAAAAGTAAAAAGGTGGTGGGGCTTCAGTATGTATCAACACAGGTCTCTGATTTCATTCACTAGATTCTAACCCCCTACACGCAGGGACTGGGGCTGGCCTTGCTACCTACTTTATTTCCAGAGCTTACCACAGTGTATGTCACATCGGGGCAGTTGGTACAGACTTGTTGAAAAATCGAATGAATAGAAGTAATTGGGGGCCATTAGTGGTTGTATTCTCAGCAGTCGGTCGCTTCCTGAGAACATTTCCTAAACTTGTATTGTGCACCAAGTATCATTGCCCTAGGTTCTGCAGAAGCTATGAAGATGGTTAAGTTAAAACTCCTGTCCTCAAGTTTATGAGGAAGGAGTAGGAGACAGCTTGACAAAGCTACTTGTCAAGAAAGCCTCCAGATTTCATTAGGCAGAAAGTAAGGGCCCCGTCATTGAAGCCATCCAGGAGTGGGAGCTGGAGCAGCCCCTGGTACAGCTCCTGCCTGGACATGGAATGACCAAAATGCTTCAAGTGGGGCTGAATCCTTCCTTCATGTTCCCCAAGGAAGACATGGGGGTCACCCAGCTAGTAATGGAAGTGACCGGGAAACCCCCAAGTTTAAATGATGGTTAGTAGAGAGAACATTCATTGAATTGGAAGAGAAAGTACATTTGAGATAACAAAGCTCACAGGTTGTTGTCTTGGCTTCTTTTATGACCCACTCCTCCCCTGGAAGCTAGCAGTGTTTGGGTTTAGTCCTCAGGCTAGAGCTGTTTCCTCACTTTATCTAATTCTCTCAACATTGCTTTTAGCACAGAGTCAGGTGGCTCTCTTCTCCGTGTACCTCTTGGTTCATGGAGAAACCAGTATTCATAATTCCATTGAAGGGTGGCCTTTCAGTTCTCTGAGGCCCCTCTGTGCAGGTGGGATAAGATTCCCCCCCAGTCCTGAATGATTCTGAGTGGTGGTGGTGGGGACTCTCCTGAGAATAGTCACCAGATTCCTTGGTCTCACTAGGGACTTGGGAATCAAGAAAGAGGCAAAAAAGAGACTAGTTTGCCTGAGGAGGGGAGGCTTGTGAGCTGCCCATGTTCCTTTCTGCAAAATGGGTTTTGGGGACAGCGTGGCTGCAGCCCCCCAGTTCCATCTGATCACGGATGGGCCACTGAGTGGAACTTCGAGTCCAGGAGTCAGGGAACCAGCCGGAGGAACACCCAGGTGTGACAAAGAGGGTGCTGATGGCTGAACAAAGACTAGCTAAGAGCAAGTGCCCCCCAGGATCCCGGAGTTTAACCCTGGTAGAAAGATGCCCGTGTAGCTGGGAACATCAATCCTTTTTAATTTTTTTTCTTGGAACACCGAAACCAAATCATACCAACCAGAGAGGCTTTCACCCCACCTTGTGTGAATATTTATACATAAAGTGTGTCAACCTGGCGGGCGGCGTTGGATCTCAGCTGCTGACAGCACCATAGAATAAGCCCAGGAAGAAGAATGAATGTGTTTGGCCGCAGTCCCGGGAAGCATGTTTTGAAGGGAGCTCTTTTTGAAATGTTTTCCAGCTGTTACTTCCTTTCCGAATGATCTGAGCCTAATTCAATTTGTGGCACTTTTCTCTCGTCCAGATTTTTGCTCTTTTCAGAAGGCCCATTACCGGCATATGGCTCATCACAGTCATCTATATGTTCCGCTGGTTTTGGCTGTGACTTTTACCGAATCGTAAATCAGTGACCCCGTTGGTACAGGGGAGACGTATTTCACATCACGTGGTCTTTAATTCCCGGGCGTGATGGAAGTCTGGTGAGATGCTGTGCATTATCTGCAGAACGCTGGGGGTGACAAGGCTGTCAGGGGTCCCCGAGCTGACTCAGGGCAGCACCTTACTGGGTTTCTGTGGGGGAGACAGGCAAGGCAGACAGAGCCAGGAACACTCATGGATTACAGTGAGAAAAAAAAAAAACCCAACAAAACAGAACTTGACTTTGGAAACAGTTCCATCCTCATAGATCATAAAAAACTATTCATGAAGCAAAACATGACTCCATAGACACGACTTTCCTTCTGGTTTAATCCTCTCCCCACAGCTCCCGTTCCCGGTGTGGCTGGCAGTGATGTTATAGACGGGAGAGGATGAAAACCTATAGAACATGGACTGGAGAAATGAGAATTCCAAACACATGTTGTCACTTTGCCAGAAAAGGGCGATGATCAAGAGTCCCTCCATCGCCTGGGGATGCTGGCGAAGACACCACACCTCCTGGCGAATCAGTCGACTGAGTTGACGAACTGTGCAGACTTTGTTTCTGCCTTCCCATCCCTGGGAGCCAGCAATCTCAGTTGTATAAACACATAAATACATACACGTCTATACCTATCGACTCATCTACACATACTGTACATACTCAAATTTGTGGGTACACAAGACACAGAGTTTATTCTTGTATTTAGTATTGTGCTACTGGCCATACGAGCAACTGTAAACCTACTTTGCCTCCCCCTGTATCTAGACCAGGGGTCCCCAAACTTTTTACACAGGGGGCCAGTTCACTGTCCCTCAGACCGTTGGAGGGCCGGACTATAAAAAAAAACTATGAACAAATCCCTATGCACACTGCACATATCTTATTTTAAAGTAAAAAACCAAAATGGGAACAAATACAATATTTAAAATAAAGAACAAGTAAATTAAAATCAACAAACTGACCAGTATTTCAATGGGAACTATGGGTGCAAATGCATCCTGTGCTCCTCTCACTGACCACCAATGAAAGAGGTGCCCCTTCCGGAAGTGCGGCGGGGGGCCGGATAAATGGCCTTAGGGGGCCGCATGCGGCCTGTGGGCCATAGTTTGGCCTGATCTAGATACTCATCCTATTGGTTCTGCTTTTCTGGAGAACCCTGACTCCTACATATGTCTGTCTGTCTTCCTGGACCAGAATGCATGTTCCATGAGAGCAGGGACCTTGTACTGTTACTGCTTTACACGCTCAGCCCTCAATACCTTTTTATTGACATGGGCAAGTAAAAATTTCAGATTAGAAAAATCCTACTAAAGGAAATAAGCAGGTGATTAAGAGCCAATGGATAGAGAGAAAATTTCCTTCCTGTGTGGGGTTGATGTGTCCCCTCCCCTCCCAACTCACGGCCACCTGGAAGCTGAGGACGTGACCTGATATGAAAACAGGATCTCTGCAGCTATCGTTGGTTAAATGGAGATGAGGTCCCAGTGGATTCAGGTGAGCGCTCATCCAGACGGTCTTTAAAAGGAAACAGAGACATGGAACCCACAGCAAGGAGAACACCACGTGAAGACAGAGACAAAGGGGCATGAAGAAGGAACAGAATGTGACATCAGAGACAGGTATCACCAGGACAGCTGGCAACCACCAGGCACTGGAAAGAGGCAGGGGATGGCTTCCACCGCAGCCCCTCTAGAGGCATGGCCACTGCAGACACCTCCTGAACTCGCAGCTTCCAGAACTAAGAAAATACATTTCTGTTGTTTGAGCACCTGGTTGTGGTGCTTTGTTATGGCAGCCCGAGGACACAAATACACCCCCTTCCTCACCCCCTCTGCCAGTCCCTTAGAACCGTGTGATTCAACTGCAGTTGCCCCACATAACCCTCACAGGACTCCTTGTCCCCCCACCCCAACCCCAGTGTCTAAGTGCAGGTCCGGACTTGGCCACCGTGGAACCTGGGATCTGCTCCTGAACCGGTGGTGAGAATCTGCTGGGGGTAACAATGTCAGGTTTTCAACTGACAATCTTCAAGGGTAGACGTTCTCCAGGAGCTTGGGGTGTTCCGCATGCAAAGCAAGCTTTTTAGAATGGTCGTCTCCCAGGTGGGAAGGAACCAGCCTCCTAGCCTGCTGGGAACCCACACGAGGGTACCAGCCAACCGCACGAACGGGGGGGTGCCCAGAGGCCTGAGAAGTGTTCACCCAGCTCTCGGTTTGTTCAGCTGCTTTCTAAACGCAGATTGGAAAAATGATCTATGAAGGGGTCTCCCAGATTCCCATTCACTGCTGTTTCACCCTGAGGCTGGCTCGGAGAGCTTCTCTCTGCGAGGGCCACGGTGTCGCGTGGCTGCGGTGTGGACGCCGTTGGGGACTTCCCGTGGGAGTGAGGAGGAAGGGCGGGGTTTACTGGCACGGAGCTACTATAGGCTGCCACAGCACTTAGAGCTCTTCATAGCACATATCAGTTTGTAACTGCATATATATATATATATATATATATATATATATACACACACACACACATATATATATAATTACAGAGACAGAGAGTCAGAGAGAGGGACAGATAGGGACAGACAGGAAGCATCAATCATCAGTTTTTTTCATTGCAACATCTTAGTTGTTCATTGATTGCTTTCTCATATGTGCCTTGACCGCTGGCCTTCAGCAGACCAAGTAACCCCTTGCTGGAGCCAGTGACCTTGGGTTCAAGCTGGTGAGCTTTTGCTCAAGCCAGATGAGTCCGTGCTCAAGCTGGCGAGCTCGGGGTCTCGAACCTGGGTCTTCCGCATCCCAGTCTGACGCTCCATCCACTGCACCACTGCCGGGTTAGGCTGTAACTGCATATTTGTGTGATTAATTTATTTTGCCTGGAAAGATCTTTGTCTGTTTTGCCAACCCCCCCACGAGGACAGGCGCCATGACTTTCTCACTTCCCACTGTTGTCTGTCTGGCAGAGCACAGCACACAGAGCCTTCAGCAAGCATTTGAATGAATTCTTGCTACAGGAAAGGGAGATGTGCCAATACAGGTGACTTCAGGATGCTAAAGGCTTCCCCCTAGAGAGTGAAAACTCCTTTAGAAGCAACCTCTCTATTATACATCTGCCTCCTGTGTGGCCCCAACAATGGAAATTCCCTCGCTCTGATCTTCACATGGGCAACTTCCGCTACCAAATCATGGGGCTTCCTGCCCCAGTTCTATTTAACTTTTTTTTTTTGTAGTCAATATTTTACCCCTCCAAAGGAAACCTTATGAGGAACTTTAATCCAAAACCAAATAAAACTGAGTTGTTTGGGGTGCAGAGGAAGTATGGGAGAGAGGGAACCCTCACAGACCCTCTCTCTCTCTCTTTCTCTCTCATATATATATATATATATATATATATATGCACCTTACATACTGGCACGATCCCCTGAGGGTTTCTAGTTTGAAGACCCCAGCCCGGGGGTCCCCGGGATCCCCCCAGCTGGGGAATGTGGGCCTCAGAGACCCAGAATTCCATGGAAGCTAGGCCTTCAGACCTTGACCCATACTCCAATGTTGGGACCACACTCACACTTACCTGCCCCCTCCCCCCAGGAGTGGCCTACCCAGAGTGCAGGTTCTGGCCCTGAAGAGAACTGTCTCCCTCGACCTCCTTGTACTCATCTTGTAAAAAAAACACACGCTCAACAAGACTGGGTATCAGGACAAAACACAGGACACTCACATAAGAAAAATAACTTTGTTATTAAGCATATACAATATTATCGAAAGTACTTTATAGTATCACATCTGTAACTATTTGATTACTAGCTCAACTGTTACATGGACCTGTTATAAATAATGAACGCGAAGTAGCGACTGAAGAAGATGACCAATCATTGGAAGGTAGAGTCATGACACACATGCTCCCCTCCCCCCAGGGCACTTGCTTTGGGATCTAATAAAGAACATTGAGGTCACTGGGGGATGTATAAAAGGACCTCCTTCCTGTTCTTTCCCTAAAGCACATTGATATTTGTGGAAGGAACACGTGGGGTCCAAGATTTTATGCTTTAACAATTATAGTCATGGTCTTTCTTTCTCAAATGGAAAATCATTTTTTGATTTATTGTGAAACATACATGCTGACAGTGCCAGGAAATAAAATTCATCTATTTCCCTGAATTTATTATTAATAGCTTCAGATGGCTTTATTCTACCAGTTGTTTGGCCTGAATTCCTGCAACTCAATGTCGTTTGCAGGGAGGTTATCCGACAGATGTTAAGTTTGCATAATGAGGCTGCTGTCTCTCTGACAGGCTGGCGTGGAGGGAGAGAGGGAGGGGGAGTGACACACAAAATATGATATTTGCTGTCACCCCAGGGAGATGTTTGGCAAGGAGACTATCTTCCCCTGCATGTCTAGAAACAGGGCTCATAAGGTCCAAGTAGCTAAGGCACCCTGGAAAGGGAGCATGCCCAGCGCCAGGGTGCCTTTCACCTAGGATGTGGCGGGGTAACACTCTGCCCCCATGCCAATTGCACTAATTATTTACCTGTTTAACTGTGGACACACCTCTCTGAGTTTACACAGTAGAAAAGACTTCAGTTGATCAACTCATTCTGTGGCAGGTGTTGGCATTAACACAGAAGAGAAAAGACAGCATTCCCTCTGTACCCCCATACCCTTGGGCGCAGTAAAGCTCACAATTTCGTCCTCTGGGATTGGAAAGGGATGGGGGACAGTCCCAAACTAAAATGTAGACCTTCCCTGAATTATTTTCAATAGCAGGTTTTTATTCCCATCACTTCCTCGAAACAGAAGTGATCTCTTAAGTCCTATTCACAAGTCCTACTTGTGAGGGTGCAGACAATTGAAGCCAACATTTCTGCCAAAGGGTTGAAGAGGTATACAAAGACCTCCATCCCAAACATGAAGAGGGGTAGCAAAACCATAGTAAATTGTATCCCCCAAATGGCATCCCTATTTTGTTTTATGCACATGGCCTGTTTAGACAGTGAAGCTTTAGTTTTGTGTCTGTAACTAAATGCTACATTAGAAATAACAGTGTCTTATCATGCCTTGTCTTTGAGAAGTATAATCTGGGCACACAGAGTACATATGGTACTAGTCCAACTTTTGAAAATCTGGTTATGTTATAAATTGACCAGATCTAGCCAACTGAGATAATAAAACAGAGGTTCTTGTGTGTATTGCTGGAAGATAGTATCCAGAATAATCGCATGAACCCTAGCTATTACTCCTATCAGTTCACCCTTTTAATATATTTATCCTCACTTCCGCATGTTCAACGTGCAGCTTGCTTGCATCTTATGAGCATTTAATGACCAAGACTATTTTTTCTAAACACAGTCCTCTGGTAAGAAAAAATAAAAGGTAATAAAATTCCTTATTAAAAAAAAACAATCAAAGACAGATCTCATCATTTCTCACAGAGTCTGGGCATGATTTTCTTTAGCATTTATCTGCCCACACCCTTCCAATACCCTGGTCCCCACGCAGGCAAACATGAACTGTATCCCAGATAGGAACTGACTGAGGCTCAGTGCCTTTCCCTGTAACCCTGGGGCTGGCTATGCCGAAGCCAGAAGGCGCTAGGAGAGGGGCATTGAGAACTGTGCTTGCTCTCAGCTGCAACATGTGGGTGGACAGCCACCGGGATTTTGCAGGAGGAAGGGGGAGGGACGTGCTTGTGAAAAACTCAGCCGCTGGCTGGCTGACTGGAAAGAAGGCTGTTGTCCCTGGAGATTCCCACACAGAAGCCCTTCCTCTCATTCTGAAAGGGGAGATCGAGAGTGGCACACGAGCCCCAACTGCGGTTCTCTTGCAACACGTTGTTCAGGAGGAGCCTTACATGATGGAGAAAGAGAACGAGCCAAAAATACGAGGGGGGAGTCACAGGGTGAAAAATGGAAACCCCAACACGAGCAAACATGGACTGTGAGAGGGGATAGCTGGTGAGATTCAACATGAGGGTGGAGGTCTCCTGAACAGGGGGGTGAAAAGCCATCTGTGTGTCACATGAGAATGTGAACTTGAAGACACCTGTCAGCAGCAGCCCACCAAAGCCAAGAGGTTCCCCAACCACACTCCACAGGGGAGACACTCCTGCTGGTCTTCCGGGCTCTGTGCATCTAGGGAAAGCCTGTCCCAGAATCTGCTCCCCTCTGGGACCCAGAGATGTAGAACAAACACTGACCAATGGGAAGGTTTGGGAGTATACTCCTTTCCCAAGGGTGTCTCACATTTTCTGGGAAAGGGGAATCAAGGGGAAGGCCTGCAAGAACTGGGACTTGAACTAGATTATGGACCATTAAGGGAAAATGGGACCAGTGGGAAGGAAATTTCTGCCAAACAAGGAAAACTGTTGTTACTGTTTTGTTTTTCCCTCCACATCTCTCAATAGTGTATAATTCTTTATGTTGGAAAGCTCGACTGGCCCCAGACGAGGACTGCTAATTCCCAAGGAGAGCAATCTGACTTGCCTCTGCTGATTAGCGGAGTTCCTGCCCAAGGTTCCTCTTCCTCCCAGCCAGCAAACTAAGCCAGCCATCTCCTTCCAGCCCCGAGCCCTGTTGTACACTGATCCAGCCCAGATCAGAGCCTAATGGCACCTCTGGGCATCCAGTCAGAGCCTGAGAATTTCTGTACCTCTCTCTAAGGGTCAGCCAGCACTGTTCAACAAATAATCTGTGATTTACTGAGCAGCCCACAAGTTGAATCACGTAGCTTTAAAAAATCCTGGCAAACCAGGAGTCTATTCAGGACCCTTTATTCATTTTGCTTTTTTAAAAGGAGGACTTAGTACTACACGTACAGGAACTTCCTTTTCTGACTAGGATACTTACAGACAAGTGTGGCATGAACACTTACTAGTGACGGTTGAATTTAGAACAGGCAATCTATGACAATATCATGACTAATTTTCTCCATTCCCCTAATCTCTGCTCCTTCCTAAGTCTTTCCGATTTTTAATTGAAAGCTAGAAATCAGGTGGGATGAGAGGCTAGAAAAGTTAAAAAACAAAGAAAGAGAATCACCCACCAAAGTCCATGTATGCTGCTGCCTCCCCCTTTTCACTGAAGGGGTGGGTAATGGTCCCTTTCGGACACGGATCTAACTAGTTTTATAAGTGACCTCACATTTCTTAGACCTCATTTCGCCACTTTGTGCTTTTATTCTCTCAAGTTTCAGGTACTGTGAGAGTCCTTAGCTCAGAAGTCCAGAGGTTCCTACAAGGAAAAAATAAATAAAAGAGTAGTTCCAATGTCGACCACCCCCAACTGCTCTCAGAGGGAGGCGTGTCAATCAATCCCTCCCTCACGTCCCTAGGGCATCTAGCAGGGGCCTCTGAAAATGGTATTTGAAAGAAAAGAAGTAGGGAAAAGGCAGAAAAAGAAAAAAGAAAATAAAAAATGTATTTTGTCTGGGTCTCCAGTGGGAAGTTTCTTTCTTTCTTTTTTTTTTTTAACTTTTCTTTTGATGATTTAACTGCAGGTGTGAAGATTCTTCTCTTCCTTTGGCGTGAAGATGTCAGCATGGTCTAAAGGTTAAAAGTCTCTGGGGGCCCCCCAGTCTCTTGTCTCAGTTCTTTTTGGGTAGTCGTCTCCAGAGCCGAAGTCCGTGGTTTCCGGGTAGCTGGAATATTCCTGAGGTAAGGGGACCGTCTCCGTTGACGAGTGAGGCTGGTGCTCGAACACCTTATCCTGCAGCTCGTTGATGTCGTTCCGAATCTCGGCCAGAATCAGCAGCAGGAAGTCGAAAGAACCAGGGGGCCCCTGTGCACAGGAGAGGAATCAAAGCCAGAACATCACAGGCTCAGCCCCTTTCATGGCCTGACTGCTTCCATGGCTCCTCAATGTGCTCTTTCTGCGGCTGCGTGCTGGCCACTGCTTAAATCTACATATAATCCTGTGTCCCAAATGGAGACAACAGGGGGACCAGGATAACAGCCTGAGGGATTCCTCAGACTGCCTTCTGATCCCTTCATCTCCTGACATATTCACCTCTCTTCCCTCCCAATTCTAGACCACCTCAAATCTGGTAGAATGAAAGGACAGGAGAAATAACCTTCCCAGGTGACTTTCCAAAGAAACGTGGGAGCTACTGTGGAGGCGAAGAGGAACAGTTCAGAGGCTTGGGTTCTATTGGGTTTGAATCTCAGCTCTGCTACTTACTAGCTGGTTTGGGGCAAGTTACTGAATTGCTTTGGGTTTCCATCTCCCAGTCCATGGAAAGGGATAATAGTCTCAACTTCACTGGGTTTCACGGGCTTTCAAGTGAGTATTTAAATGAGTTAATACATGGAAGGGGCTGAGGACCATAGCAAATCCTCAGAAATGTTATCTTTTACAACAAAATTACCTGAGCGTTTATAACGAAGCCTGACTATAACTGCAGCCCAAAGGGAGTTGAGAGACCCTCTGCTGCTGTGTTAGACACAGCAGCTCACATCTGCAAATCCTTAGCAGTGCAGAGCGTCCTGACATCATTGGGTGCTCACCGGAGCATGGCGGATCAGATTCCACTTGGCATAGCACAGGGGAGGGAATGGATACCCAGGGATGATGCTCAGTGACATGGCCACGATCGGAGCACTACCAGATGGAAGAGCTGAGGTGAGAACCCAGCCATACCTCCTTCCTCTAATGCTAAAGCTTTCTGTCTTTGCTCAGAAATGACACTGACTTCTTCTAAAGCAATGGAGTTGCTTGAACGTCCTGTGCCTTTGGATACTGCTGATTTTCATTTTCAATCTCTCAGAGACCACATACATCCTCAACTAATTTCTCCCTAGTGGTCCCCAAAGCCCTGCATGTCTCTAACTTTCTGGAGGGACACGCATCAGACCCACTAGGGCTACAGCGGTGGCTGACGTCTTAAGCATTCAGAGCGAGGACTCAGCTCCAGAGATTTCCTTTCTAGTATCTTCAGATGTTTTGTGACATACCTGAAAACAGACTCATGGCATCCTAAGGTTTTGAATCTTAAGACATTCCAAATAGAGGTTAGCCACAATACAAGAGGAAGCAACAGACAACAAGTTTTCAAAATAAATGCAAAGCAGCTGCTGAAGACACCGTACTTTTCCTGCTAACCACCTTGTTCCGTTCGGGTGGGCTGGGTTACAGCTGGAAGAAGCCGGCTTTGGCTTATTAGCAACTCACAGGCTTCTCAGAGCTGCTTCTCAGAGAACATTCCCACTGGGGAAGCAAGGCAGATGGTGCTACTTACCGGAGACCCTCGGGGTCCAGGTGCTCCTCTCTCCCCCTAAAAGCAGAAAGGTCGGGGTTAGCTTTCTGCACCATGAAAATGCCACCACCGACACCCACCACCACCATCTCCCTGCCTAAAATAACCAACATTTTTCACTGGAAACAAATATCATGCTTCCACTGGACTCAGGGGACCACTAATTTGAACAGAATTGCTTGGGTCAAGTGTCTCTCGTTCCGATTTCCCTGGAGGTCATATATTTTCAAACCAGATCTGACAAGAGGAATGTTTTTATTTCCAGGCAGTGTGCAAACAATTTAGGAGCTTTCTCCAGTAACTCACACTGACTTTACGAGGCGAGTAGCGGCAGCTCTCAAAGGGAACCTCCCCCCAACTCACACAGGGTGGGACTTCTCCTGCCCCCACACTCATCACACACAAGAGCAGCTCTGCAGGAGGACACTGGATAAAGAGAAAAACATCTGCTACTACGACAACACAGGGGTCTGTGTAAGATTTACAGGCCTAATCTCTCTTCAGGGTGGTTTTGGTGGTTGTTTTGATTGTTTCATAGTTTAAGGAAATTGATTTCTAGATGTTCTTTCCAGTGTTTTGGGGTGGGAGAGTGTACCCGTGTCTCAGTTTTGCCTGCAAAATGGGGCCAGTAGCCAGTGCCCGAGCTATATGGAAACAGAGAGACCTTGGGCTTTTAAGGACCACTCATTAGACTCACCTTAGCGCCATCTTTTCCTGGTGCACCTGGTGGACCCTACAAGACAATGGGGTCTAGTTTAACAGAAGGAAAAAGCAGGGGGCAGGGACACGATTGCCTTGACAACAAGACATAGGTCTCTGACAAAATACTGACCACAGGGCCCCTCCGGCCTTGCTTGATGTGGGACAGGTCAGGAGATGGTCCCATGGGTCCCATTGAGCCCCGAGGGCCCGGCTGCCCAGGAGGGCCAGGCATACCAGGGAAGCCTGGGCTGCCCTTTGGTCCTGGTGAGCCTGGAATCAAAGAACAGCTCATTAGATCCACATCCCATGAGGAAGACAAGGGTGCAGGCTCACGAGAGGCTCTGAGCCCTTGTAGTTGTTTCTCTGTGCATTCTTGCTGTTTGCCTTCTGACACTTCCACTGAGATGTCCCACTGGCATTTTATTTTATTCAAAATTTTTTGGTGTTGATTTCAGAGAGGGAGGAGGGAGAGGGAGACAGGAACATTGATCTGCCCTTGTATGTGCCTTGACTGGGAATTGAACCAATAACCTCTGTGCTTTGGGACAATCCTCTAACCAACCAAGTTATCCAGCCAGAGCTGTCCCATTGGCATTTCAAATTTAACCTAGTCTAAATTAATTTCCCTCTTCCCCTCTTTTCTTGAACCACCAGTCAGCCACACACTTGAGCCAGCATCTTGAGAGCCTCCCTATAGATTTCCCTGTTTCCATGCCCCCCAATCAGTGACCAGTTCCCATGATTTTTACCTCTTCCACATCTCTTACACCTGTCTGTCCCTCTGTGGGCCCTCAGTCATAGCAGGGTGCTGGTCACCACACCTGGAGAGTGGGGTCACGATTCCAGGGTCCAGCATTGAGAGACCTAGGTCTGTCTCAAACAAGCTGCCTGCCTTCTTTCACCCTTAGTTTCTCATCTGTAAGCTGGGCTCATAAAAATCGACCTTACAGAGTGGCTGTGAGAATGAAACAAGATTTCATATACATACACAATCTCTCAGCATAGCGCCTCACACAGAAAGCACTAAAGCAGGGGTCCCCAAACTTTTTACACAGGGGGCCAGTTCACTGTCCCACAGACCGTTGGAGGGCCGGACTATAAAAAAAAACCTATGAACAAATCCCTATGCACACTGCACATATCTTATTTTAAAGTAAAAAACCAAAATGGGAACAAATACAATATTTAAAATAAAGAACAAGTAAATTTAAATCAACAAACTGACCAGTATTTCAATGGGAACTATGGGTGCGGATGCATCCTGTGCTCCTCTCACTGACCACCAATGAAAGAGGTGCCCACTTCCGGAAGTGCGGTGGGGGCTGAATAAATGGCCTCAGGGGGCTGCATGTGGCCTAAGGGCCGTAGTTTGGGGACCCCTGTACTAAAGGAACTGTTAGGCTTTCTTTGAATAATTTAGCCAAAGTTAAAGGCAGTTGATATTTCATTCAAACCTGTCTCACACCCCTGCCCCAATGCTGGTTCCAATAAATCCTGAAAGAACTTATCTGGGAATGGGAACAGATCCTTCCTGTAACTAAATACTTAACCTTGAATAATAGCACATGGACAGGCCAGGGATGATAATAGCTTACTTTCAGTTACAGAATCAAGGAACCACAGAGGATCACTACATGTCAAATGACTTTAAAATGTGGGTTTTTGATATGCAAATGGCCTCACCTTGTATATAACAGTGGGGGCCCAGAGCAGCAGCCACCCCCTCAGGGCCAAAGCCCAAGGGTTCCAACTCAATGTAGTTGCTTATGCTGGTGTCTCAGTTTATCACAGGCCCCAGGACTGGACTTTGAGCTGAGGCTGAGAGAAGCCGCATTCTTGCTCTAGCACCCTAACATCTCTCAGCCATGGGCATCACAAACTGACGCCAGAGGAGTAAGGAAGAGACGGACTGGAGAAGAAAGCAGGGGCGGACTCCAGTGCAGAATCGAGTCCTTAATCACACTCTGCTCCATCGAGGACCCTGGACAGCGCAGAACCTGTTAGACACCAGATGGCAGACTGGACCAGAGCTGGCAGTCCATCTGTTAAGAAGAAGGACAGCCAATGGCCTCCCTGTCCCTAGTTTGTTATTGCTGGAGTGATGTGTAGACTAGCCTGGAGATGGACCTCCTGTGGGGAGCAGAGTAAGCGCACCCCCTTGGAGGAGGGTGGGACCTGTCCTAGGAATCAGGCTGTTGGAAGAGACCCACGTCTACTTGGAGCAGCGAGAAGCTTCCTTTGTGAGGCATTTGCTGGAGAAAACCCCTCCATGACCGGAGTAGGTCAGGCCAAGGAATGGACAAGAGGCTAAGCCCAAGTCCTGGACATGTTCTCGTTCTCTGTATATATGAGACCCAGGCCACCTGTGTTTGATGGAAACCAGGAGATTCAGAGTTAACTAGAGAAGAAAGCCCGTAAAGAGCATGGGAAGAATTTTGAGACTTTGTTCTTGTTGACCTTCCAACCTAAAATCTGCCTGTGTCCTTCCTCTTGGACAGATCTGACCAGCTTCCCTGGCCAGTCCCCGACCAGGGCAGGCTACCAGGGTCTACCTTCTTGAAACTCCAAGCACACGGCTAAGCGATGAACAGCAGGGTTAAAACACGCCATGTTCTAGAATCCTTTGCTAACATTCAAACCGTTTCCTTTACTGGTGTGAAAAAATACTCTATTGATCATAATACAATATAAGACATCTTTCATACTTGTAAATTATAACATCTTGTAACTCTTTTCTTAAAGTTCTCATTGCATTTATCCTGACGAAATGATAGGACATTCATTGGGGATTTTCTTTAAAGTAATAAGGGTGAAATCTCTAAAACAGTATGGCGAATGAGAGAAGGCAGATGAAAGGAGCACACACTAGGCAACGCATGGCTGTGAAGGTCTTGGAAAGCCAAAACTACAGCGACAGAAAGCAAGCCAGTGGCTGCCTGGAGCTGGGGAGGGGAGCAGATTGCAGATAGATGTGAGGCATGTATTTGAGTGATGGAAGTCCTGTATCTTTGATATGGACAGAGAGTGGTGGTAGTCAGTGCTTGACAGAGGATGTATATGCACATCAGAAGTTGTAATTTAAATAATTTTTTTTTGTGTGTGTGAGAGAGAGAGAGAGAGAGAAAGAGAGAGAGAGACAGAGAGAGGGACAGATAGGGACAGACAGACAGGAAGTGAGAGAGATGAGAAGCATTAATTCTTCATTGCGGTACATTGATTGCTTTCTTATATGGGCCTTTACCAGGGGGCTAAAGCAGAGCGAGTGACCCCTTGCTCAAGCCGACCACCTTGGGCTTCAAGCCAGTGACCTTTGGGTTCAAGCCAGTGATCATGGGGTCACGTCTATGATCCCATGCTCAAGCCAGCGACCTTGGGTCCAAGCTGGTGAGCTTTGCTCAAACCAGATGAGCCCACGCTCAAGCCGGCAACCTCAGGGTTTCAAACCTGGGTCCTCCACATCCTAGTCCGACGCTCTATCCACTATGCCACTGCCTGGTCAGGCTAAATGAATAATTTTATTGTATGTAATTGTAGCTCAATAGGACCGACTTGTAAAGAAAAAATACATACATAAATAAATATTGACACAAATGTGTTCATAAACAGCCGGGGAAGAGGACACAGGCCTGGGGAATACTGGGAGCCAGGCAGCTGTGCATTGTTAGAGCTGGGTGATGGGCCCATATGAGTGCATCATATGGCTCTACTTCTGTATATATTAAGGTTAAAAAATAGTTTTCATTTCATTTCTCTGTACCTTAAAATGATCTCTAAGGATCCTATCCATGCCCAGAACAAAGACTTCTTTCTCCAAATTACTATCGGTGATAAGGTTTCTCAGGTTTGAGGACCTAATATCCCAAGGCCTGCTCATCACACAAGGTGGGTGCTCCCTGATTCCTGCTTCTACTCTCTTCCACGGAAGCTCATGAACTTTGTCTAGCCCCCTCTGAATGTGAGAGCTTGGAAGGCTCTGGCTGGTGACTGTCACCCTTCAACACCCTCGTCCACACTCACCAGGGGGGCCCTGGCCCCCGGGCAGGCCAGGAGGACCTGGAAGGTAGGTATTTGAGGCCAGCGCCTTGTCACCATTGATGTACTTGCCTAGGCCGCTGGCACTGTTGGGGAGCAGGGCAATCTGCAGAGAGAAGGGGGACCTTGGTCAGGAAGTGACGCTGAGTCACCAGGGAGAGTCTTTGCACCATGTTGGCTGCAGAGGCTGCAAAGCCTTTTTGTGATGATTTCCCTTCGTCTGCGCCCATTACAGCTCAAAGGGACTGCAGAGAGCTTTCTTCTAAACCCAGAGTTCTTCCAGCAACCACAACTTGCACGTGGTCACTTGGCTAGTGAGCGGACAAACCTGCCTAGGCTCCAGATCGCCAAAACATCACTGTTAGACTCGTCATTCCGTAATTAATACAATCTCCCTGTGTCAGACTCTCCAGTTGTTAATTACGTTATGTATCAGACATCTGCTGAGGACCTACAACCTGCCAGGCCCTGTGCTTGGTCCTAAGGTAGCAGCAGTGACCAAGACATGGTCACTGCTCTTGAAGACCTTTCAGTCCTGTGAGCCTGGACTAAGCGTGTGGCTGACAGTTCATGTGCATGCTTGTGTGTTTGGGAGCTAGTGGGGACAGCGGCTGTGATGGTTTTACAATATGTCCTCACATTGATCACTCCAACCTTCAGATCAAGGGCAGTTCACTTCCCACCTCCCGAGTGTGGGCTGATCTTGGAGACTTGCTTCGAATGACTAGACAGTGACAATGTGTAACTTCAGAGGCTAGGTCATAAAAGGCACTGTGGCTTCCTCTTTGTTCTCTCTTGGATTTTAGGGGCTCATTCCAGAGGAAGCCAGAGGGATCCCGCAAATGAGTGGTCTTCAGATTCCTGCATCCGGGCAAGCTGTGGATCTGGGAACCCTTCGGGAAGAACTGAACGCTACAACCTCCGTTTCTGCACTGACGCAAGGGAACAAGGGCCGCCGTATTGTTTAGGGCTGCGGGGGTTACACAGGAAATCTCTGGATGCCTAACATAGGCTCTGGAACACATGGAGTGCTTGATAAATGGTACCCTAGTTTGTTCCTTGCAAGAAGCTAATTCAGGGGTGCAAAATCCAGTAGAAACGGACACATTTCTCAGGGTCACAGCAACCCGCAGAGGACTTCCTGTAGGGCCCAGAGTCCGCAGAAACAAGAGATCCCAGCAGTTTTCTGGAGAAAATGGCACTGTCCTCCTGTCTTCCTGGATGAGGCCCTTCCCAGAGGGCAACTCAACTTAGGAGAAGGCGCACAGCAATCGCCTTCTTGGCTTTGGGTGCTCCAAGGCCCTAAGCCCATCTTTGGATCTGAGCTTTCAAGGGAGATACCTACAACCTGTGTGTGACCGGAGGCAGCCAAACTGGAACCAAGTTGTGCCCTGGAGAGTTCAACGTCAGCATAGAGCACTAAATTAACATTGTGCAACGTTCTCCCTCTTATATCAAGGCTTATATAGACTCGGAAGGACAACTTCTGGGAGCCAGAAACATAGGGCTGCATGGTGATTTGAATGACCATGGGTTTCTTATATATTTTTATTTTCACTTTCATGGGCAAATTAGTAGGCCACACGTCTAGTTTCCTTCCTCAGGGATTTATTTCCTCCTGTCCCCCAGCGAAACTCTGGTGAAGCAGAGTGAGGCTCACCCTGCCAGGGAGGCCACAACACAGCATCTGGAATTTCAAGGCCAGCATGTGCCTTTGATAATAAGGAACTCCTTATCAGGCTTGATAGGGACAGCAGGAAAATGGACAAGCCTAGGACGACGGGGAGTTTAGGGTGTCCACTGAACTGCAGTGAAGACACCAGGCCGTGGATGGTGACAGGCCGGCCTGGGGAAGCTCTGCCGTCCAAGGTGATCTTATCTGGCTTTGGAAGGTCCTCAGTGTACGGCGCTAGTGTCTATTTCTGAGGTTTTGCACACCCGTTATGAAACATGATTCTGATGGAGCCCCAACCCCACCCCCCTGCCAAGATCATCTCCTCCCGCTGGGTGGCTGCTGGTTTTGGAGCTGGCTGGATCCAGCTTTAGAAACTAATGATTTTTCTTACAGAGACAGATATTCTTGCCAATGGAAAAAATCCAATATAAATGAAAAATGAACATTGTGATGATATGTGGTTTGCGCTTTGGCCAGTAACTTTTACCTGATCAGTCTCATGGAGCATGAATTCTTTCATTCCTCTGCGAGGCGCCTGCCTTAGTCCTGTATCCAATTAGCCCCTTAACGGGATCACTTGGGGTTTTTTTAAAAGGTAAAATCACGGGAAACTACAGAGGGTTTCAGCAGGACCCTCCTGCAGGCTGCCATGACGTTCCAGTTCCAGTAGAGCCATGAGGCCAAGGGTGTCCCTGCCCCTCCCATCTGGTCTGGTCACAGGCCCAGGAAGCACGCCACAAAGCACGGATCAGGCTGTTTGGGGTCAAGGTCCTATTCCTGTTTCAGCTCTGTTCCTAACCAGCACACCAAGCTACCCACTGTCAGCGATGACCCAACAATCAGGAGGCGACCCATTTTACAAAGACAACCCATTTTTTAAAGTAAAAAAACAGACCTTTGCCAGTTGCCGGAAGCCTCTCCATGTGTTCTGACCCAATCAGTCTCCTCCTTTCCCCCATGACAACCGCTCTCCTGCTTTTTACCACTGCTCATGTTTTTAATAGTAATTTATCACCCAAGTGTGCATGCCTAGACACTATGGTTTAGCGTTGTTCGTTTAAAAAAGTGTCTTTTAAGTTTTTTCTTTTTAATCTGCAGGTCCACCTCTTTGTTGTCCTTACAATTTACCCATTGAAGAACGCAGGCCACTTGCTCCGTAGGGGTTCCTGCGGTTGGGGTGCCGCTGATGGCTCCTGCACAGCGCAATTCAACATGTTTGCATGCCATTGTACACTGTGGGGCCGGCCACTGTCCAGGACATGGGTTCCTACTTCTTAACCAATGTTTATTTGGACGGGTATTCTGTGTTCTTTTTGTTTTGTTTTTCACAGAACAGACAGCATCAGTGGTAGAGAGATGACGTTAAAAGCCAACTGCCAATCCTAACACCGGCACAGGAGCAGAGAGAAGACGCAGGGTTTAAGTCTTCATAGGCAGTGACTGATCCTCCCTGAGAATACCAGCATCTTTCTTGCAGGGTCATGGTGAGAACTAAATGAGATCATGGCTAGCAAATGGCTTTTAAGCTGCAAATGAAACACATTCTGATAGGCCCCTTTAGAAATGAGTGGCTCACCACATTCCTTGAATGTCAGCATGAGCTCAGACTTGCCACATGCCACTGTAGAATTCAGAGTAAGGTGAACCCTCTCCAGACCAGCCCAACTAACTGCATGAGGGTCACTGGAGCACTAAGAAGTACCGTATTTCCCCATGTATAAGATGCACCTTAATTTTGGGAACCGAAATTTGAAAAAGAAAATTACACAAAGTTATTGAACTCAATTTTTATTCATTATATAATTCATACAACTCCTCATCAGCGTGAAAAAGCAAGAAATGTAAGTAAAAAAATTCTACAACCACTGTATAAGATGTACTGTTTCTAGACCCCAAATTTTTAAAAAAGGATGCGTCTTAGACATGGGAAAATATGGTACTTGTCATTGGATTTGTGTGGAGCACTACAGGGTATTTTAAAGATGACAGGTGTTGTGACACATAATTTTCGACATCTTTTAATAGAACACCTTTCATGGAACATAAAACATTGCAGAGGTTAAGAGAAAACCTGATATCAATTTAGCAACTGAATTTCTGCACATCATGTGAGATTTAGCAGCGCTGGTCCTATTCCAGGCTGCAAAGAGCTTCCCTGTAGCCCTTGGATTATTAACTACCTGGGAGAAGCAACAGCATGGTTTTAGTTCTCGAGACATTGATCGCCCTAATCCTCTGACCTGTGAAATCTTCTTCTGTGAAACTTTTTTTGATCTGTTCAATAAATATTAATCTCAATCCCTGTTCAACCTCTGTGGGATATATGCATATCTCTGTGTTTATGCTGATACGCTTACAAGGTTTTCTGCCTGGCCTCTATTGGATCACAAACTATTTAGAATTATGATTACATATTATACATGCCTCTGTTAAAGTTGATATAGATGTTTCACCAAAAATGTACGACAGGCCTGCATGTTTGTCGAACATGGGAAAGCAATACTGTCTTCCGCTTATTCTTTTGCCCTTTAGAATAACTAGATGCCAAAGTTGAACAGATTACATACAACCCTTTGATGTCCTGAGAGCTGACTGGTAGCAATAAAATAAACCAGTAAGTTTATGTTTTATCAGTGTAAGCGCAATTTCTGAGTCGTGGACAAGCGGGTGCACTGACTGACCACAGGTATAAAAACACACCATTGACCTGGGGAAGGACACTTGTTCAGGATATCCGGTCACCAGGTCAATCACAGAGGCGTTACTCACAGCACACCAACATTACTAGAAAGTTGATATTCTGCCAGCCCTGTGTGGGGACCTTGATGGAGAGAGTCAGTCCTCACCCCTGGTGACATGAGGTTCCCAAATGGCTGCTTTCTGAGGGGCATGGAGCCCGGCCAAACACAGGCTATAATTTTTAAATGCGAAAAGGATAGCCACGACAGAAATCCATCACCAGCTTACAGAAATTTATAGAGAAGATGTTCTCGATTGACAAAATATCAGATAAAAATAGTCACCTCTTTTTGGCCCAGGGCCATGTGCCCAATCATTTTACAAAATGTCACAATAGTCCCAGTTCGCCCTCCGCAGCTTCACTCTGCCCCCTTCCCTGCAGGTCTATGTTAATAGTCACCCAATCCATCCCCCACCTTCACTATGTTCTGCTGCCCTTCGGCTGGTCAGCTCTGAGCATGGTGGGCAAAGCACCCCAGTCTAAGCCTGGTTGGCACCAACCTCGCCGAACGCTCACCAAGGTCGCGGATTAATTTTCTTCTTGCCTCTAAATGCTCTCCCATCTTCTCTCTGCCGAGCCCCCCCGCCCCCCCCCCCAGTTTGTGACTGCTTATACCTGCAGGCACCTACCTTCTGCTTCAGCTGCAGCACCGTCTGCTTCATCTGGTGAAACTCCTTGCAGGTTGCACAGCATGTTCCGGGCCTCACCGCGTTCTCAGACTTATCGTCGTGCCCTGAGAGAGGAGACGCGATCCGGTAGGTCCGTATGGGAGGCGGAGGACATCCAGCTCCACAAGGACGGCATCACGGAAGGCGGGCCTGGGGAGGGCTGGCTGGCAGTGGGGCGTGCGAGGGATTTCATGGTTCCCAGGGTACTGACAGCACTCCTCGGGGCGAGGACAGGGACCTCTCCGTGTCTTGGGCTCAGCTGTTCTCATTTAGGCCTCCCAGCCTCTTTCTCTTTCATGTGGGGAAACGTGAAACCTGGCCCTTTTATCAGGACCCTTCCAGGGGGCAGGCTGCATCAACGTGACATGATTTATACTCCCCTGCAAAGGCCAATGTGCACACGCCATAAATTATCCCCGAGCTCAGGCAGTGGGATTTGGGGGAGGAGCTCACAAGGCTGGTCCTTATCTGGTTTTGATCGCCCTGCTGATCAAAGGCAGCACGGCCAGGCCAGGGGGGTCATGGACCAGGGCTGGACACTGGCCTCAGTGCAGACATGAAGCGGGGATGGAAAACCTGCGGGCACTCTGGACACACCCACCTGGGGCCAGGCGGGACAGGCCACCAGAAGGCACTGGGCTGTCCAAGGGCTTTCTGTAAAATTGTATTTTTTTTTTTTACAGGGACAGAGGGAGAGGCAGAGAGAGGGATAGATAGGGACAGACAGACAGGAACGGAGAGAGGTGAGAAGCATCAATCATTAGTATTTCATTGCCATTGCAACACCTTAGTTGTTCATTGTTGCATTCTCACATGTGCCTTGACCGCGGGCCTTCAGCAGACAGAGCAACCCCCATGCTGGAGCCAGCGACCTTGGGTCCAAGCTGGCGAGCTTTTGCTCAAGCCAGTTGGGCCCGCGCTCAAGCTGGCGAGCTCGGGGTCTGGAACCTGGGTCTTCTGCATCCCAGCCCGACGCTCTATCCACTCCGCCACCGCCTGGTCAGGCTGTAAAATCGTATTTTGCTAAAGAAAGAATGGGCGAGTGACCAATTCACACAGCTGTCACCCTCCTGGCACTGAAATGGGCCACAGACCACTGTGTGCTGGGATACTAGACCCTGGAGGTCATCTTGCTACAGACCAGTAGGTGAGGACACCACAGGCTATATAAAAGGCGGCGATGGTGTGGGCCAGGAGTTGGGGCACAGGGTGTGGAAGCGTGTCGTAGGTGTGAACAGGACAGTGTCAGGTAAGTAGAAACCCTCCCAGCTTCGGAGCCCTTTGGTGTTGAGCCAGGTATGCCATCTATGTTACAGATAACAGTGCTACCTGGAATGCAGCTCAGGAACAACAGAGTAACGTCTCCCCCAAGTCATTTCTTGAGCTTTCCTTCTTCCTAGTCCCTCTTCTGGGAAGCCCTGTTTGCTGCCTCCGTTGGTGGAATTCTACCAACTAGCAAGACCCAACTCAAGTGTTCCATGAAGCCCACCTCTCTGCCTACAGGGATACTGCAGTCCTCTGAGGTCAGGTGGCGTTTACCATGTGTTCGCCTCAGATGCTGTGCAGAGGGGACCCTGGGGCCAGAGTGGGAGCCACTTAAGAAACGAAGGTTACTTCTTGATGGCTCATAGTGGATGCTCAAAAAATGTCTGTGAAATAGTGTTAGATGTTCAGTTGTCCTCGCCCCCACCTCTAAATTCATGTTGAAACTTTCACCTCTAGTGCCTCAGAAGGTGACCTTCTTTGAAAACAGAGTCACTGCAGATGTCATTAAGATGAAGCCATTCTGGGGTAAGGGGGCCCGTCATCCGATAGGACTGGTGTTCTTATAGAACGGAGAAAATTGGATACAGAGAGAACACCATGTGAAGAAGGGAGAGGCCAGGATCATGCAAGAAGCCAAGGAACAGCAGAGATGGCCAGCAGACCTGCGGAGACGCGGAGTGGCAGAGACACGCAGACAGGTCGGCTTCCCATTCCTCAGGAGGAGGGCTGGTGTGGGCTGATGACCAGGACTGAATCCTGAGGAAGTCACAGCTCCTGTGAGCATCTGTGCTTTGGCATGTAAGAATGACAACAGCCCTTACCTCCTGGGACTGCTGTGCAGTGTCAAAACCACCTGTAAGTCCCCAGAATGGTGCTGGGTACGTGGACACGTACTCCATAAATGTTAGTCTTACTGTTGGCACCTTTAAAAAAAATTAAGTTGCCTACAAAATTACAGATGTCTTTCTTTTGGGAAGAGCTCTTAGAGGGTTTGAAGACAAATAATTATGTGTATAGGCTGGAGTATGCAATCTGTCCCAAATTGGGGCTCACTTATCCTGCAGTGTATCCACAGTACCGTCAAGTGTGGAGTTAAAATCATCTGGTGTATGCTACATTAATAACTCATTTAGAAATATGGGTAGACATCTTTGACTGTTTCCAATCCTCTCAGGGTAGCCATTGAGTGCCTCTGACCGTGACCGTCACCGTGACCATGTTAAGTGGTGTTAACACCATATTGCTCCAACCTGTTCAGACTTTAAAGGTGCAATATTATCACTTAGCCACATGGGGGCAGATAGCTCTAATGTTTACTGATGTTGAGCAGGCTACACAGACATCCTGAGCATTAGAAATAGAATTCTTTACATGCCATATTAGTAATATATAATAAACATAGAAAAAATAAATAATGTCTCCAACATATTGCACACGAGCAATGTCATAACAAAGCGAACAAAGCATGTTTGTTTTTCAAGTCGATGGGGCCAATGTGTTCCCTGGCAGGTCTCAACCCTGGTGGCACATTACAACCACTGGCGGGGGGGGAGGCTTTTAAAAATCCCACCAACTATGTTGTACCCCACGCAGCTAAGAGTCACAGCAGGGTGATAGGATCAGCCTTGTTCAAAGCTCACCATGCTGAGAACCACTGACCTATGGATTAGAGGAGCTTGAAAGTGATATGAAACACCTGGCCATCCCTGACACTTTGAACTGTAATAAGTGACACTGGGGGGTCATGGTTACTTTATCAGAAAGTAAACAAGAGTTGAAAAATAGAGGCCCGTAAGCTTAATTACTATGGAGCCAACATGTCCTTAATTTGTCTCCTCATCAGGGCTGCACAGACTCCCTGGAGTGACCAACTGGCTCCAGCTACACACTTTCAAAGAGGACATCAAAATAACTGAGCGAGCCGTTCCTGCCTACTAGCCAGTCGGGTCCCCATGCCTGTGATAACCCGTCAATGATCAGAGACAGTTCCAAAGCCGTCCCCTGCCACTCTCCGCCTACGTTCTGCAGCTGTGTTCGAGTTTAGATTCCTCTGACTGCAACATTCCAGATATCGGACAAGGTAAAGTTAAAACACACACACACACACACACACACACACACACACACACACACGGAGGAGGAGGAGGAGGAAGAGAAGGAGAAGGAGGAGGAGGAAGAGAAGGAGGAGGAGGAAGAGGAGAAAGAGGAGGAGAAAGAGAATGAGGAGGAGGAGAAAGAGAATGAGGAGGAGGAGGAGGAGGAAGAGAAGGAGAAGGAGGAGGAGGAAGAGAAGGAGAAGGAGGAAGAGGAGGAGGTTTTAGATCATGTGTTTATCCTTAATAATCATAACCTTCTCATCCAAAACAGAAAATGACTATGAGGAAATATTTGGCTTAATTAGCCCCAAACAGATGAAACCACTTAGCTGCCTCTGATGTTCCAGACACAAGGCTTGTCTGCCCCCTACCTTTGCTTATGGCCGAGTTGAGAAGCTGGCTGTCAATTCTCTGTTAGCTACAGTAAGTTCTCTGTTTCGGTGGCCATGCTGGCATGCCTTGGAGTCCTGGCCCTCACTCAGAAGAAGGACAAGAAGTGGCCACACAGGAATCCACAGGGCTGGCAGGGCTTACAGCCTTTTTATTTAGATGACATCAAGCCAGACTGCAGAAAATATCTTCAAGGGCCGAAGGGTCTTCAGAGCTCCCCTCGTCCAAACCTCCTGTCTACAGGGTAGAAAACTGGGGCCCAGAGACCTGCCCAATGACACTCAGCTGGTTAACATAAAAACAGCCAGCCGCTCCCCTAACTTCTGAGCCAAGGAACTTTCCGGGGGCATCACCGCCATCAAGGAAAAGCATCCTCTGGTTGTCAGAACCATCAAAGCCAACCCCTCGACTTCTTGGTGATCCATCACTTGAGTTATGACTTTAACATTCAGGGCATACAATGCGCCCTCCTTTCTCAGGATACTGTGTGTGAATTACTCCTCTCCGTCTGCAACTCCCTGATATCCTTGGCTACTGGTGTTGGAATGTTTTTCTCAGTAAACTGCTAAAACCAAATACTAAGTCCTCTGTGCCTATGTGGTGAGTTCATCAGAGACTAGAAACTGAACACGAAATCCGGAGAAATTCTTTTACTGCTGCTGGCGGCGGGGGAGTGTGATACAACCAACAGTGGTGTCGTTTCAGGTTTTAAAAAAATTACCGGCGGTTGTTGTATTTAGAGGCGGAGAGGGAGCGAATTGGCAGCCGAGGCGAATCTTCGCAATGAGTTTGTTACAATCAAGCTCGGCACTAGAGCCACCAGACAGCTCTTTCAGATTAAACAGAAAGACAGCCCCCTCCCCTTCAGCCCCTGTAAACAGGAACATCCTGTCGGAATGGCAGAACAGAGGAGCGCTGTCCTGTTTTGTTCATCAGATGCTCTGCTGTCGGCAGCCAATGGCTTCCCTCTGGACTGCGTTGCTGCTGCATCTGAAAACATCCTTCCCTGAACGTCGACCATATGATCTACCAAGCTCAGTCCCACAGCTCAGCGTTTTGATGCTGATAAGTTACAATTTTCCAAATTTCTAATTTTCAGGATACCATCATCTTATAGGTGGTTCCCTAAGACACTAATTTTGGAATATTCCCATTTAATCAAAATTAACATTTTAGTTTTTAAAGGGCACTCTCTGTCCGAGCTTTTAATGCACTGGGCATCATGAATCCTTAAGGAGTGGGCATAGTCATGCGTTCTTCCCCAGATATCTGGACCTAGAAGCTTCTAAAGGAAGAAAGGCTTAGCAACACCCACAGGACCCAAAATTCCGCAGAACAACAATTGTGGCGAACTGCTGGAATAAGTGGCTGAGATAAAAACAGGACTTTAAATAAAGGTAATAGTAGAGAAGATACAAAAAATGTCATGAAGGTAAATATTTCTTGTAATTATGACCACTCAGGTTTTTTATTGAACTCTCAGCTACAGAAGTCGAACTGGTCATCTCTTAAATGGAATTCTTTTTTTTATTTTTGTATTTTTCTGAAGTGAGAAGCGGGAAAGCAGATAGGCTTATTCCTGCATGTGCCCGACCGGGATTCACCTGTCATGCCCACCAGGGGACGATGCTCTGCCCATCTGGGCTGTTGCTCCATTGCAACTGAAGCCATTCTAGTGCCTGAGGTGGAGGCCATGGAGCTGTCCTTAGCGCCTGGGCCAACTTTGTCCAATGGACCCTTGACTGTGGGAGGGGAAGAGAGAGAGAGAGAGAGAGAGAGAGAGAGAGAGAGAGAGAGAGAAAGGAGAGGGGGAAGGGTGGAGAAGCAGATGGGCACATCTCCTATGTGCCCTGGCCGGGAATCAAACCCAGAACATTCACACGCTGGGCCGATGCTCTACCACTGAGCCAGCAGGCCATGGCTAATAGAATTCTTGATCGCTGGTACTGAAACTTTTAGTGTGTTTGAGAAAGTTTTCTGAAGTACAATTTGTTTATCGGGGAAGGAAGCAGGAGGGTTTCCTCAGGGCTGACTGAGCAGCATGGACTAATTTCAAAGATGCAATGAGAACCCTCTGTGTCCCCATCCTTTGGCTGGGCTCCAATCTGGGTTCACACTGCCAAAGAAATAGGCAGGAGGTAAGTGCCACCAATGGTACCTTGTCACTGCTCAGAGCCACCCCTAGGGAACCACATAGCAAGGTGAGGTATGGGACTGAAGAGGGATGTGTTAGCAGAATCTAAGAATTACTGCAAGAGGTGGAGGCCACCTGAGACTGAAGCACCAGTAAATTCAGAGCATATAAAATCTTATACTAGTCTCTGCAAATGGTCTCTGCTAGTTAAGACCAGGTCTCTCGGCAGATCACTTTGTCCCACCAGGTGGGAACTGCTCATAGGGGGGACCAGGTCCTATTGTTTGGAGATTGCCACTGTCAAGTGCCACCCTGACATTCAGCAGCATTTGTTGCTGTTTCTGATGGCTGTGCTCTGGATAGGGTTGCTCCACACTGTTCTTCATGCCCACATCAACGAGATTTCATCTGAATAGGAATGAGATTTCATCTGAATACAAATGTGAGGCTAAAAGAGACAATGGAAGCCCTGGCCAGGTAGCTCAGTTGGTTAGACCATCATCCTGATACTCCAAGTTTGCGGGTTCAATCCCCAGTCAGGGCACATACAAGAATCAACCAGTGAATACAAAATTAAGTGGAACAACAGACTGATCTCTTTCTTTCTCTCTCTCCTGCTTCCTTTCTAGAATTGGAAAACACAGAGAGAATGGAGTAGCCGGGCGGAGTAGCTACAGGCTTCCTGGCTCAGAGCATAGCTGGACATCCAATTCTAAAATGAGAAACGAGAAAGCTGCTCTCTTGGTACTAATTCTTAAGTCCACCCACACATTTACAATATCTGTCAATGACATGAAAGTGGGGCTGCACCTCATTGGCGATGAGATTCTTCCCATCAATATAGGACACAGCCTAAGAGGTAAAATTACACATCCGGCCCCTCCCACACCTTCTCCACCATGGAACAAAAAGGCAGTGATTTTATTTTCAAATTAACAAAAAATAAAAGCCTCCTGCCAACTTTCTTTCCCCTGAACCGGCCCCTGCTTTAAGCACCTCTGGGCATGCTGGCCTCACATGCTTCAGGTTTTTAATCGCTCTCATGGGGCCCTCTGGTTCATTCACGTTATGCCAAATTGTCCCATTTGGAGCAGGCTCCAAACAGATACTTTGCATCTATTTCTAATATACGGTGGCTTCCTCATGACTTGACCAGGTTGCTCCTCCTAATTCTGCTTTGTAGTTTTTCCCACGTGAAGCAGCTTGTCACCAGCTGTTTGCTGTCCTGAGCTCATGGCAACTGCCTCCTGCCCATGTTTGAACCTCAGACTACACCCCTGAAGTCACCAGCTCCCAAGCACCCAAAGAGTGCTGGCCTTTCCTCTCCCTGAATTTCTGGTACCTGGGGTCTGCCACCTCCCCACCGATGGAGCCTGAGCCCAGGCAGCCTAGCCACCAACTGCATCCCTGCCACTTTCCCTGCCCAAGGGTGGCAGAGAAGATTGGATCCCTTATCCCTCAGCTCTGGAAGATGACAACTTCCTGGCCCTGTAAGCATTGGCTACAAGAGCATGAGAGCTGCCCCTTCCCTTCTTCCCTCCCTCCCTTTCTTCTTTCCTTCCACTCTCCTTCCTTCTTCCCTCCCTCCCAATTTCCTCACCCCTGCAAACTCAAATAAGGAAGCAACCCACTATGCGAGCTGGTCATGTCCCCGAGCCAGGGATGCTCAATACGTCGATCGCGATCTAATGGTCAATCGCGAAGGAAGTGTGGGCAGATCGCATGACATTAAAAAGACATTTGTCTTTTGATTGGCATACAGGGTAGCCAATTTGACATCTGAACTTTTGACACCCTACGCATGTGCGTTAAACCGTGCTAACTTGTTCAGTTACATTGCTGCCTAGTTAGCCTTCAATTTTTTTAAACTAAATACAACAAAGAGTATAAAAATGAGTGCCATAGCTGGTCCGAGTAAGAAGCCTAAAACCTACCACTTTCATACAGAATGGGAGGGGATTTTTTTCACTGTGTCATATTCTAAGTGCGTTTGCCTCATCTGTCTGTGTGCCATTGCTATTCCAAAGAAGGGAAATGTGGAGCGGCTTTTTCGGACTGTTCATAAAAACTATGACATTGACTTTCCTCTGAAAAGAGAGCTGAGAAGGAGAAAGGTGAAAGAAGAATATACAATATTAAATAGCAATAATAGTAACTTAAATAATGATAATATAGAAGAAATAAATTTATGTTTTGCATTTTTATTGTAGGTAGATCATTTTGACTTGGTCATCTTATAAGTAGCTTGCAAGCTGAAAACATGTGGGTACCCCTGTCCTGAGCAATCAGACATCTCAGTGCAGTCTGGCTGATAGAATGTCAATTTCTCTAATTCTGTGAAGAAAGGACATCTTTAGGAAACATTCTACTTCATTGTGACTATATTTGCAAAATACAATTAAAATAAATTACTAGAAAAAAATAAGGCATAAAACACCAGCAGAAATCTTTGGATGTAGACACAATATCTCTGTCAAATGGGAATAAAGATTTCTAAACATTCTCAACTCCTGTTTTTATCTAGTCATGAACTGAATAAATAGTTCATCGCAGGCACAGGGCCATGGACCATACTCTGAGCAGCACTGATGTGGACTGTTGACTTACATGGAAATGCTTCGGGTCTATGTTCAACCCATTTTCTTTGAGAGAAGAGAGTGTTTTGGGCCTCTTCTTTGCTTATCTTACTTTGGTCTAAGTAGGTACCTCAGCTCTACTCACTTATTCATGAGTACACCATGTCTGGTTGATGGAGAGCTTCCTCTAGTACACACCAGCTCTCAACCCCTGCTGCTAGCAGGCAGTCCTCTCACCAGGTCTCTTTAGAAGAGGCTTGACCTTGAGTCCTACCTCCTCTTGCTCAGGTCCCACTTATTATTCATATACATGCCCTTTCTTTATACCGGTCTACCACCCACCCACCTACTCCCCCATCCACACATCCACCCACCCATCCATCCCCCACCCAGTCAGGGGAATAACTGAACTTGCCCTGCTCACCATTGTCGTTGGGGTACTTGTCGGCCTTGGTGCACATCCTCCCATCATCCTCCTGGATGTAGCCCTCCCGGCATTCACAGCGGTAGCTGCCCAAGGTGTTGATGCAGACGTGTGCGCACAGGGTCTCATTGCTGGTGGCACACTCGTCAATATCTGGGTTCAAACCAAATGCAGAGAAACACTCAGTCTCCAAGAATTCACTTCCAACACAACAGGCGACACAAGGCTTGGCCCTTCTGTTACTATCTGCAAAGCACACATTACCACACCCAACCCAAGAAGCCTGGGACACAGTAGGAAGCGAGAAACTGGAGTGACAGAAGCACTTCAGGCAGTGTCTCCATGGTTACAAACAGCAGGTTGGGGCTGGGGTTCGCAGTGTGGCTCTGCCACTACCCAGTCAAGTGGTTGGTGCCGGCCCTGCCAGCTCTCACAGGTTTCACCCATAAGACGTGATGACGAAGCCGGCCCTAACCAGTCCATAGGGCAAGAAAATGGTGATGTACTTGGAAAGGCGAGCAGTATAGAAACGGTTTTCTGCAAGGACCCCAGTGTGCTGAGGGTTTTATGTTCCCTTTATGGTTGGCTGTGGTTCCAACAGCTCGTGGTGACCCAAGGTCTTTTAGGAAGGGATCCTTCGCAGTAAGAAACATGATGGTCCCTGGGAAAAGCCACTTCTCATAAAAGAAAATAGTCATAATGGGTCTAACAGAGAGATTTCTCCCCAGAAAATTTCGGCCTCATCAATGACCCAAACAAACTCCTTGTGAGCTGGAAAAATGCGCCGTGAGACCACTGAACAAGTAACCAGTAAGAGTCCACATCACAGACTTGCTCTCCTACTGAGTGAGGCAGAAACAAAACTGTTTCCCGCCAGGAAGAGGAGAGGGAGGCCCAAATCTGGTTCCTATTCATTGGCTGAAGACACGGGTGGCGGTGACCGGGAGCCAGGACACACAGCCCCAGACTGTGCACATGTGACAACCAGCCCCTAGACAAGCTGTCTGGGACCTGCATCTGGCAGGGCCTGCCAAGGGAAGCCTCGCCATTCAGGGGTTTCCCTGGCGGTACCTACTACATCCTCTGCAGACATCGATGTCACATCTGGAAGGTGTCTTCCCTGCAGTGCCACAGGCTGACTACCTCTCTCCATGTAGCCCTGCCCTGCACCAAGTGTGAAGCTGCCTCTGTGTCTAGAGGAGGGATGATGAGGTTGAAAGGAGAGAAAAAAATGGGGAGAACTCTTAGCAGAAAGCTGGTGTTGCTGATCCCCAAATGTGAAAAGGGGACCATCCCCCAAACCAGAGCCCTTGGGCCTGGGACCTCAGCGGTACAGAGGGGAGTACCATACTTTCTGTAGGAGAAGCTGTGGGTCCCCCACTCGCTCCATGTGTCAGCATAGAACCCCTTCCCCAGACCCCTGGGGAGGACCCAGGGGACTTAGGAGCTAGAACTTGTTTTAAATGGTGCTCTCCAGAGCCCCTGCTGGAACAGAGAAGGGCTGCTCAATACACACAACTCCTGTATTTCTACCTGGGCCCCCGGGCCAGTCTCCTCAGTTCAACCTCCAGCGGATTCTCAAACCTGACCGAGCATGTGAGTCAATAGGGGCCTTTGTATAAAGGTAGACTTCCCAACCTACCGTTAGAGTCCAGGGTGGGGAGAGGCCAGAATCTGCTTTTTTAAAGAGACCCCCAGATGTTTCTGAGACAGGTTAGCTCAGACTGACCCCACTTTGAAACACGTGGCTCCAGGGGACAGTCAACCTTCTACAGGCCTGGGGAATGGAGCACGCCCGTGGCGATGGGCAGTACTGGCTTGGCTTGGCTGCAGCCCAGGTCGCAGGCATCAGCCCTCTCTGACTCACCCCACCCTGCCTGCCACATGGTTACATGGTCACTCCCCCTCCAGCCTCCTCTAGTTCTGGGACAATGCGTAGTCCCATTTTGGTTTTCGCATTTCTGCACACTTACCTTCTGTTCCATTCTCCTAATGTACTTTGATTCTGTTCCCTTCTGCTCACACATCGCACTGCCCATTAAGCCCTGCCTTATGTCAACTCCGTGAAGAAGTCCTGGCCATCGTTTGCTTCACTAATTGGGGTGAAGGGCAGAGACCCCCTAGGACAGCGATTTCCAACCTTGGTCATTTCATGGTACATATAAACTAATTACTATAATTCTGCGGCACACTCCAAAATATGAATTTTTTTGCCAATCTGACAAAAAATATGGGTATAATTTTGATTCATTCACACCAGAAGGCTATTGTTGTGTTCGCTGTTGTCCTTTTTTTTTTTTTTTGTCTTTTTTTTTTTAATTTGACATTAAGGGAAAAGAGGTCAGTACCCCTGACTAAATCGTCTGGTATTGCATGTTTTAAAAATTCTTGCAGCACACCGGTTGAAAATTGATACCCTAGGATAATGTCAACACACTATATCCAACAAGTATCAGGACATAAGGGCAGGAATTAAAGATCAAAGCAGCTCCTGTGAGTGGGTCCCCAGGAGGAAGAGTGTGCCACGCTGCACAGACCCATGCAAGCGCGGCCCAGTGCCAGGAGCTGGGAAATGCCCGCTTTGCCAACACACCCAGGCAGTAGGGCTTCTCCCGCCTCCGATGTCTGTTGCGGTCGTACCGGTATCCTGGGTAACAAGTACACAGCACGCGGCCAAAGTTATCTGTGCACTGCTGTTCACAGGGGGCCTCGGCACACACGTCATAATCTGAAAAAGGAAAGTGTGAGCTCACATCAATCACAGTCGTTCCTGAGGTGGCGTTGGGTCACCTGGCTGTGGTCTACAAGAGGCTTTCTGGGGCACACTCTGCTCCAGGGGTACAGTGATGTGTGACTGGCTATGTTTGGGTTTCACAGTGGGTACAAGAAAACATCACGTGATTTTCCCCTTGGGTCACCTCCTCATCCTTTGGTCTTTGTCATTCATCCCAAGAGCAAAGGCACTCTAGATGGCCAGGCATGGCTCTGCAGCACTACCTGGGTGCATATATATATATGTATATATGTATATATATGTGTGTATATATACACACACACACATACATACATATACACACACACACACATATATTTTAAACCAACTGCTGCGGAGACAGGGAGTTCTTTCCAGTTGAATAAGAACAGCCCCGGTGATGGGCGTTGTCTTTGTAACGTGCGGAGCAGGACTGGGAGTCAGGCCCCTCTGAGGAGCGTGAGAGAGGCTTCGGAATGGAGACGTGTGTGAGTTTGTGTGTGCACGTGTGCGTGTGGTAAGTGTACATGCCAGGGGGTTGATTCTACATGCTGAGAGGGGGCTGGGAACGGTCTAATGGGTAGAGTTCTCGTTCCAGCCCTAAGCCTATGCAAACTGGGGTGGGTGGACTATTACTAGTAAAAACTTAGAACGTCTCCCTCTTCGTTCTTACGTCCTTATGTCCTTACGAACTGCTACTTAACGAGCTTCTGAAGGGACTTGGCTCTAAGACAGGTGCTCAGGCTGAACATTCACTTGCCGACTAGATCCAGCATCTCAGTAAGCACTGCGCTATCTTCCCCAGTGCTAACAGGTGGACTATCCTTGGATGCGGCGTGAGCCCCACATGGCTCTGCCACAAACGAAGGTGCAATGGTGCACCGGCAGCCCTGGCAGTGGGCGGGGTCTGGGTGACAAGGCCCATGCTGTTCTCATGATGACCTGGAAAGCTGCCATGGATAAAGGCTTCTCCCTATGAGGGAGACTCCAGGCCTGCTTTGCCCGTGTGTGTGTGTCCCCGGTCCAACGTGTTCCGTCATGCTCAGAGGCTCCCACAGGGTGACGGCATACCAACTCTGTGCCGGGCCCTGTCCTAGGAACACACCACATTATGTGAGGAGTGCAGGCTCTGGAGCCAAACCTCCCAACTTTGCCACTACCTCTGTGATCTCGGTTCTTTAAACCTCAGTTTCTTTACCTATAAAATGGGGCAACAACAATACCGACTTTGTGGTGCTTTTATGAGATTACACAGGATTGATGCATTAGCACACACAGTGAAAGCTTTATCTGTTCTGCTTTTTAAATTTCGAGTTCGTACACTTGTTTGGGTATCTGGCAGGGGCTGTGTCCTCAGAGTAAGTCAACTAGTAATTGTTGAACTAGAACAAATCAGGTCTCCCTGTCACCTGGTCAATTAAGATAACATAGCATGGGGGAGGGGGAGGCACAAAATATATGGCCAGTTAATATTTTGAGCTTTGCAGGCCTTTGTTGCAACTACTCAACTCTGCTGTTGTAGGGCAAAAGCAGCCACAGACAACACTTAGATTAATGGGTATGACAGTGTTCCTGTAAAACAGAGCTGGCCCATAAGCATAGCTTCCTGACTCTTGACCTGGAGCAAGAAATGTGAGGCAATAACACTCTTTTAATTATAGCTCCTATTCTTTATTTAGAATATTATAAAATAAATTCTAGTCTCTTTTTTACTATCTATGATGGTTAATTTTGTGTCAACTTGGCTAGACCATACTACCCAGGTATTTGGTTAAACATTATTTCAGATGTTTTTGTGAAGATAATGTCTTTTTAGAGGAGCTTAACATTTAAATCAGTGGACTTCAACTAAAGCAGATTACCCTCCACAATGATGGTGGGCCCCATCCAATCAGGCAAAGGCCTTAACAGAAAAATGATGGGACCTCCCCTGCTAAAGAGGGAATTCTGTCAGCAGAGGGCGTTGGATTTGAACTTGAACTCTCTCCCGGGCCTCCAGTCTGCCAGTCTGCTCTGCACGTTTTGGAGTAGCCAGCCTCTCCAATTCTGTCTACTAATTCCTTAGAAGTGAATCTCTCTCTCAAGAACTCGAATATACCATCTTTTCTGAGATCCTACATTAACACTTGGCATTTTTGGGCAACAGAAACGTTTATGATTAAAGATAGCTCTTGTAAAAGACAAACAAATGCTGATTTATTCCCACAGATCAAGACAAATAAACTCGTAAAAGTGTTCTAGTGAAAGCAGTAGAGCAGAGAGCCATCCCGGGAGGGCAGCTCTCGGCCCCTGAGACCACTTTCTGAAAAAACCCAGCACCAGGCCACATTCATCACCGGTGCTGTGGTGCCATGCCAAGGGGAGGGAGGTTAGTTTTAGGCCTAGATGTTTGAAACCACAATAACTAACATTTAAAGAAACTCTTAAGTATGTGGTATCCCTGTAATGTGTTTTTAATTACTTTGGGCATAGTCTTTGGCCAGGTTCTTAAGTTGATTGGTCTAAACTTAATTTTGTTTCAGTAGATGTCACACTGAAATATAAAAGACACAGTTGGTGACTGCGAAACGCTGGCTTATTAAAAAATGCAATTATCTGGACCCTTGTGGTTTTTTTCCACTAAGCTCTAACCACTGGAATTGGCCGGCAGTGAGAAATTCAGTCGTGCAGAGACCCAAGACCATATAAACCTTCACCTGTGATGAGATTTCCTAAAGCCCCTTCCTAACACAGTGTGCTCAGGGGTCATGGCTATAGATTCATGAACTCTGACATCCTTCCACTGAGGACAGCAGTCAACAGGAAGCGTTTGTTTATTTCTCACTGGTAAAAATAATTGTGGTTTTTTTTCTATTTATTTATTTTATTTGTTTCTAACTGATTAAAAATATTGCTCTCCATGAGATAACACAACATGAATGAGCTTAGCTGGGCTCAGATCCTCCAGATACCTGGCGTCTTGGGCACCAGCGAAGAACACCATGTCACACCACCCACCTGTCCGCAGCCCCAGGGAAGCTAACCTCATGTTCTTCAAATGCTTTGCAGGGTTTCCTGTGTCCATACTGGAGTCCCATGCAGCCTTCTGCCTCCTGCTTGTCTATGTCCTGGGCAGCCTTCCTAGATAACTTAGCTCGTCTCCCCTCCTTTCAGAGAACACCTCTGACCATCCTGGTCCTCTGTGCTGGGTGCCTCCAGAGAACCTGCTGCACCACAGGCCTCTAGCACACATATTTCAGTCATCATTAGTAACAGTGACAATAGCGGTAACCACTGTTCACCGAGATTTAGTAAGAGCCAGCCTCTGCTCCAAGTACTTTTTATGTGGCGATTCTTAAAACAACTGTATGAGTCAAGTACTTATACTTTCCTGTAAAAACTAAGGTTTAGAAAGTAACTTGCCCAAGGTCATAGCTAGTGGGACATGTGTGATGGGCTGAATGTTTGTGTCCTCCTGACATCCATGTGTTGAGATCCAAACCCTGATGTGATGGTGGTAGGTGGGGCTTTGGGAGGTGATTTGTTCATTACTCTCTAAATGAGATTAATGACCTTGTAACAGAGATCCCAGAGTTTCCCCCCCTTGCCCTTTCTGCCACGGGAGGACCCAGCAAGAAGGTGGCTACGCATGAGCCAGGAAGCTCCCCCCAGGTACTGGATCTTTCAGCACTGGATGTTGAACTTCCCAGCTTTTCCAACATAGATAGAAACAAATGTTTGCTATCTAAGCCGCCCGGGCTATGGTAGTTATAGACGTCCAAATGGACTTCACTAAGGCAACGTGGGACCACAATTAACGTGGGGCCTGGTCTCTCTGATGCTGCACCATCCAGGTCCTGCCTACTCAGTTTGAGGGTGGGTGCCTTGAGGGTGGGTCTCTATCTCTTCAGGGCTGGGCTGCGCACAGGGCCTGCTGCTGGGGTTTCAAGTTGAACACACAAAAAGCAGGTAGAGGGGCAGGGGCAGGTGTTTGTACTCTGTGTATAATTTGCTGAAGAGAGAATTTACTCAATGTATGTATACATGTTGTGTAATGATTTGGCTAGAACCTGCTACATGCAAACAAATTGGTATTAGGAGAATTTAATTCCCCCAAATAGAAATTACACACATACACACACACATGCTCAGATAAACAGCACACATACATTCCAGGTTCATCTGAACTTTGCTGACATCTGATGATCAGTTATCAATAGGGTGAGAAGACATAATCTTTTCTACTACGTACCTTCTGGGATACACTGTCCAAGAACAAATTTATAGCCTTTGCAGCACTTTTTCCTAAGAGACAAACAAAAATGCATTTTAAATGGGACATGTTAGATACGTTAGATTAAAAAAATTCTTTTCAGTTATTGCTTTTGAACGAAATAACTTGTGCCCAGGAATAAAGGAAAGTCAAGGGGAGCATTTTAAAGGAAGTCTGAGACAGAGGGGAAAAAACTGTCAGTATCACATGACCAGATCTAATAGCACAATATCCTCCTCACCACATAGTACATGAAATGAATCCTTTGAATCCTATGAAGGGAATTAACTCAGAGATTTCAAGATACCTATATTGGATAATTACAGGTCTGCAGTATGTAAGCATGAGAAGAACCTTTCATCCTATACCCTGAGGAGTCACATGACTTGCTAATTATAATAACAATTAGCTAAGTATAATAATCAGTGGATAATGATAGCATAATGATTGCTAATTATAACATAAGATTGGGACAGAAACCCAGGCATTCTAACTCCTGATGGAGTGCATTTTTTTAATGCCTGTACCATGTAAGGAACCAGAGGGACCTAAATTCTCTAAGGTTAAAAACAACAACAAACAGGCAATTTTTACAAACGTAAATATCCAAGTCCTCCACCTCTGCCTGCAGTAGAGAAATGGTGCCATCAGTTCTGAATGTAAATCTCCCCTGGAAGGATCCCAGCTCTGGCCTGGAGTCGTGAGCTCCCAACAGACCTACCCCTCTGCCGATAACAACTACACACTTCGGATAAAACAGAGTCACACAACTCCCTGAGCGTTCTGGGGCGTAAATCAGGGCAGACACACCGAGGAGGAGAGCAGACATTTTGAACAAGGGACCCACACAGGGTAACTTACTATTTTTTTTTTTTTTTGCTGCAGTGCGCACCGCGCATGCCATGGGTAACTTACTATTATTATTATTATTATTAGAAATAATCAAAGGCGGGAACTAAAGCAAGTGCCCACCTTTGTCAAATGGTCAGAACCTTCAACCAGGTTAGACAATACCTCCTGTTGCAGAAGAATTTGATACACTTAAAAAAAAAGGTCATGTTGCAGTAAAAAAAAAAAAAAATTAACAGCATTGTTTTCTACTTTTGCAAATGAGTACAATCGAACTATATTGTTGGTCAAATCAGTTCTTATACCCTGGTCGACTGGGCAGATTACCACCTGCCAAGTGAAAGAGAGACTCCAGCAATCTCTTCCTAAAACCTGTAAACTTTATAAACATTTTATTCAATCCGTCTCATAGAAGTTTTACATAAGATTTATGAAAATATGTATACAACTTGTAAACATCACATCTTGCAGAAGATTCTGAGGCCCAATGGGGTGCAGAAATTCCTCCTCCTTCCTCCCTACAACACAAGCCCAGCTGTGATAATCTTACTTCAAAAACATAATAAATGGGTTTCCACTATAAAAACACAGTGCATTTGGGATGCTCCTGAAATGGACTTGAGTGAAATAATTAAGGATCCTCCTGCCCTGCAAATGACACATTTGTCTACCTGTACTTGTCTACCCCATATATATATTTAATGTATATGTTTTAATGCATATTATATGTTTACTCATATATAAATAAAGTGTAATGATATAATATGTGACAAGGTCCAGAGTTTTCCCATTAGATGTAGTCTCATACCATTTCCAGCTGAATTTTAATTTTATATGACAAAAGAAGCCCATAGGGCATAAATTTATGATAATTACTATTTCTAACAGAGGTCAAGGATCTACCTTTATAGGCCATGAAACTTAAACTCTGCATAGTTCTCCATGGTTTAAAAAAGTCCAAGTTCTGAACAATCACAAAGAAAATTGGTTTTAACAGCGTTCACAACGATTTTAGGGTTATTTACACAAGGCTCTCCAACACAAAACTATAAGAGGAAAAGCAGTGGTCTGAAAATTAGGAGAGGAAAAGAGTTCAGATGGTCTGAAACTCGAGTGATTCATGAGAAAGTTAGATGGAGGGACGGAGGGGAAAAGGGACATGTTTTTGATACGTCTCAACAATACCACCATGTTTAAACATATGGTTCTGTTTGGCTGTTCCTACTTACATGGCGCATTCAGGGTATAGCCTGAGAGACGTTTGATGGCATTTTGAAAGTTCCTGCAAACAGATGCAATCCTTACAATCTCTCTTTCCACATCTAAGACATTAAATTTGAGCATTGTGACCTTTTTCAGCATTTCCAGGGCTTGGAATTATCCAAATGGAGTCAAAAGTAACCTGTCCTTTGCCTTTTTTTTTTTTTTTTTTTTTGAAATTAAGTGAGAATTCAGTGATTTGATATGTTTTCAAAAGGTCATGGAACTCTGTCAGGAGCAGATTTGAGCCCAAGGATGAGCATGCTTCATTTAAATTCTTTCTCAGCTAAGAATTAACTTCCCCATGGCTGCTTTTTTCTTAACTGCATACCTAATGCCCTGTTTCTGCTCCAGGGAAGGAGGTGAGACTTCTCTGCACCCTCCCATCTCCCCCAGAATTCTTGGGGGTGCAGCATTATTTTGCGTGTTGAACACCCACCCATCATAAATCACTGTTTCAAATAAGCAATGAAACATGCCAAAGTATAAAAGAAAACAAACACCGGCTACATGTGTTTTACCGATTCAAAGACGACTTAGAACCTAATTTACGTAGAATGAAATTGAGGCAGCCCAAGCAAATTCTCGTTACACAAGCACTTGTTAGGCCGAACTACAAATGTGGCTGTGCGGTTGGTTTTTATCTTTAAGCAAAACAAACTGAGATGGGGAAAGCTCCCGTGGGCTCAGGGGAGGCTGTTCTTCTTAATGCGCTTCACATGTCATAGCTCGGTTTTCCAAACGCAAATACTTGGCTCATTTCTTGGCAAGAGGAAGCGGCGATTAGACGGCTGTTACATTGAAAAGGCGACATCTGGCAATCAGGAAAGTCTGTGGAGGTTTCCCCTGGGTGCCTCTGAGTAGTAACACAGAAAAAAAATCATAAATAAGAACAGTGCAGCCCGAAATACATCCCCTCAACCCGTGTGTGTGTGTGTGTGTGTGTGTGTGTGTGTGTGTGTGTGTGTGTGTGTGTGTGAAAGAGAGAGAGAAAGAGAGAGAGAGAGCGTGCTCTCGGAAGGGTGAGCTAAACCAAGAGAATGAAGATGACAGAGATACTGTATCCGACTGTCTGCTGTTAGCTCTCAGATTCTAGAGAAGAATTTAGGAAAACAGCTGCCTACAGAATCAGAGGACTAGGAGGGGCTTCAAAAGGTCAAGTGTCTTAGTAGGCAAGAAATATTTCAACACTTGCTCTAAGGCAACAGTAAATTTTCCTAAGATTTACTTGGGGTTTCCTTTCCATAACTACATAGACATGCATAAGATAGAACAGATTTTTTTTTTTTTAAAGAGAGAACAAACTGCACTTTTCAGAGTTCCTGGTTCCAAGTTAGGTGCAGTAGATGAAGCAATGGCTGTAGGGTCAAGCAAACCTGGTTTACAGTCTGGCTCTGCCCTTCAAAGAGCTCAGGATGTGGCCTGGGGCTCCTTCCTGAGACTCGCTGAGCTTTAGATGCCTCATGAGTAAAACATGAGTGATAACATTTGCTTTCCAGGATTATCAGCCCAATTACAGATAATCAAGGTGCCTAGCACAGGACCTGGGTTAGGGTCAGAGCAGCGCTCAGGCTGCAGCTTTATGAAAACGACAAAAACCACTCTTCCCAGACGCCTTCATCTTAAGACACATTTTCTTCCACTTCTTTAAAAATATTTTTGATTGATTGATTTTAGAGAGAGATGAAGGAAGAGAAAGATCGATTTGTTGTTCCACTCAATCATGCACTCATTTACTGATTCTTGTATGTGCCCTGATCAGGGATTGAACCCACAACCTTGGTGTATTGGGTTGATGCTCTAACCAACTGAGCTACCCAGCCAGGGCTCTTTCTTTTACTTCTTATTCAATGGCTGATGTCATCTTTTCTTCCAGAGGGGAGGGAGAGAAACCTCTGATTTCAAGATGATGGGAAAGTAATATTTTTGTCTTCTTCCACAGGTTAATCTCAAATAATGAGAACAACACAAAATAAAATGAAAGCTCGCATCCCATAGATTCAAGAGACCTCTCTAATTCCAAAAGTGGCCAGTGGACGGACGGATGGGAAGTGATTTTGCAGAGTGGGGCAACTTCAACCCTAAGTGCCTGCAGAGGAGGTGATCACGGAGCAAGCCTTAGAAACCATGGACACCAGGTACTGAAGACTGTGGAGGCCAGAGCGAGCAGGAGGAGCTGAAAGTCTGGTGAGAAGGTGGACCGCCAGCCCTCCCCAACCCCAAGCAGTTCCTGACTCCCTTTGCCCACTCCTGCAAAAGGCAGCAGCTACGTAGATATAGTTTGAAAACTGTACCCAAGAAGCTCAAGACTGGGACCGTAAGCTGGAGAATTGAGTGGAACCCAGTACACACAGTTGCCCTTCGACTTGATATTTCATTCCAAAATACTGACGCTCTCTCGGTGACGGCTTCTAAAGGTAAACTGCTGGTGGCTTTCTCACATCACCAACTAGTCAGCCCCAGACGAAGACCGAAGACCACTGAGATTGACAATCTGTAGAGCCTGATTTGCCTAGTTTATGTTCACCATTCCACCTCCTGTGGCACATCCAAGAGGAGTCCATAAGGAACTTCTGCCAGGAAGACCTCAGCACGTGAGCTCCTCGGGGATATTATGAAGGGCTTGGGAACCTAAAAGGAATCCTGAATTTCTCTGTAAAGCTCTGTGGAGTGAGGAAGGCTTCCTCTCGTCCTTTCAGCCTTCTTGCTTCCTCAAAGCTTTATTGAGCTTTCCACGACCTCGCATGAATTACTAGAATTTCTTTTACACTCGATGCCCTGAGAACAGAACCCAATAAAGGGACTCACCTCCCAGCTGGGCATGCTTGAGTCCAGCCTTTAAACCAGAATGCGCCCTACTCCCAACTCCTGCCCAGAAAAAATAGAAGAATATGATGTTTATTACACCAATCACTAAACCAAAAACTAAAATGAACCCAAACAAACCTACCCATTTATTCATCTTGTTACTGCCAAACCAATGACGACATTAAGGGAATTGGAAGGAGGGTATCAGGTACAACTGGCTTTCATGTGTGCAGTTATGGATGGTGACGATCAAATGGTGAGAACAGTATAGTGGCTCTGAAAAGAATTAAGCGGAATTACCACGTGATCCAGCAATCCCGCTTCCAGGTTTACATCCAAAAGAACTGAAAGCAGACTTGAACAGATACGGGTTTATAGCAGCATCTTTCACAATAGCTGAAAGGTGGAGACAACCCAAATGTCCAGCATCAGATGATGGGTGAAAACAAAACATGCCATGTACATACAGTGGAATATTATGCACCTTTAATAAAGGAAGGGAGTCCTGACCCAGGCTATGATGTGGATAAACCCAAGGACAAATATTGGATGATTCCACTTATGTGAGGTACCTAGAAGAGTCACAGTCATAGACACAGAAAGAATGGTAGTTGCTGGAGGCTGGGGAAATGGGGATGAGAAGTTATTGTGTAGAGGGTACCCAGTGTTAATCTGGAAAAGGTGAAAAAGTTCTGGAGATGAATGGGGATGATAATTGCATGACAAATGAAAGGACTTAATGTCACTGAACTAAACACCTAAAAATCGTTAGAACAGTAAATATTACATTGTGTATATTTTACTACACAGACACAACACAATCAAATGAGGAAGAAACATTGTTGAAGTCAGTCCTCTAACCATTAGTACCCTGGTCACAGTGTCATCTGGGTTTTAGTGGTGTGAATTATTGGGGGAAAAAGAAGTGTGTGTGGTTATTCTTAAATAAAGCTAAGGCAACAACCGGAAGATATCTACTCCTACAAGGCTGAGAGCGGTAATAATTTCTTCATTCAACAAACATTCATAGTGCATCTAACCCCAAAAGCAGAATAGCTGGTGGGAAGGGCCCTGGGCTTTGAGGTTGTACCTCCTGGGATTGAATCCAGGCCCTGTTGCTTTCTAGCTGTGGGACCTTAGACAATCAACTTCACGGTTCTCTGCCTTGATTTCCTCATCTGTAAAATGGGAGAGCAATATTGCCCACCTCACCAGCCTGGTGTGAGTTAGGGTGGATAGACCTGAGTACTTCAGTGCTGGCATGTGTTAATTCCAACAGGAACTACAGGGAGAAATGTGCTGGTTTCCTGCTGGGTCCCCACTCTGGTCCCCCACCCTTTCAAGGCCCCTACAGTGCAGCAGATGAGGGAGTGTCAGGCAATCGGCAGCCCCACCAGTCTGACTTCCCATCGACTGGGCTTTAAGTGAGAAGCAGCCAGCACTCCTGCGGAGCAACACAAGGGCAGGAATCTTGGCCATCTTTGTTTCCATGCTAATGCCTGAGTGAGGATGATTCTTTCGGATCATCTTGCAGGAGAAGTGAAACCCTACAGCATTCCGCCTACCCCGGTCCCCATCAGCACTGCATCTGTTCTCAGTGATGAAACACACATGTTTGGATCTCTGTTTGCTCAAAGCTGGCCCAGGAGCACATGGGCAATTCAGACAAACCCCAGGCTGCGGGCTGAGGACAGGCAGTCACCTTCACATGGGGTTTCTTCTAGTGCCTCCCATCTCTCTGGCAGAGTGTAGTGTCCCTCAGACTCCCAGGGTCCAGGACATCTGCAGAGAGCTGCCGGAGTCCAGAAGGGGACCAGAACCTGGGACCGACTAACTTCCTTTTCGCAACGACGCCCTGTTGGACAGCGCAGCCCACCTCTCACACATTTTCTCCTTCATGTCCCCAATTGAGTTTCCTACCTCATCACCCCCCATTATCTTGTTTGCTAGCTGTTTTTTTCCAATTTCAGATGAAAAGTTGACCATTTCTGAAAAAAGAAAATAAAACATAACAAATTGGAAAAGGTGGTTTGGTATTTTCTTTGTAAAAATATAAGTTGTATCTATGTACCATATTTTTCACTCCATAAGACATACCTGACCATAAGACGCACCTAGGGTTTTAAGGAGGAAAATAAGAAAAAAATATTCTGAACCAAATGGTGTGTTCAAATATTTAATAAAATACTGTATTTTTCGCTCCATATGATGCACGGGCATTTCCCCCTTCACTTTGGGAGAAAAAAAAGTGCATCTTATGGAGTGAAAAATACGGGTGTGTGTGTGTGTGTGTGTGTGTAAAGAAAGATTAGGTTGGGTACTCATTAGATTGGCTTATGTGGATGAGATGTTCCTCATGGTTTATTTTTTGTGTGTGTGTTTTCTGGAATGAGCAGGTGCTGATTTTGTAGTAGGAGAAGATAGCAGAAATAATATAAATACAGGGACCTTTAGGGATTTTCGGGTGTTCTGGTACATTTCTAATGCCAGGCTTGGCAACAGTTTCAGAAACTCTCGTTGTGGAAACTGCGGGGGCAGCATGCGTGAGCAAGTGCTTGAACAGAACCCCCACATGGTTGTTTAAGCCACCCCGAAACGGATAAGCTACGTTCTGGACCAATGTGACCACCTAGGTGTCAACCAAAATGCTTTTGAACAGGTTGCCTGCAACCAGTATATGATATTTATTAAGAAACAGCCTAAGGGACTTAGGGTACCATAGGGCAGGATGTTCATTCTTACTTTTTTCACCTCAGATAACTGGTTTCACAGAGGTTTGTCGTATAGAGGATTTTAAAGCAATGATTTCCCCCCGTTGTGAGACATGCTTAAAGAATCTCTGCTCACCTTTATTTCCATGGTTGCTAATTTTCAGAAGCTGGAAACTGTGTCTTACTCTGAGGGTCGCTGTCCATGGTCACTGCAGTGACCCTGTGGGACCCCAAGCCCTCATCATCGACTTCATTTTATTCTAACCTCAACTTTCTAAGCATCCTAGGAACATCTGAATGGTTCTTACTAATACGCTGCAATGGCATTCACCAAAAGAATCATATCTTCAAAGGTTGAATTATTCATGATAAATCGAGCAGCACGAGTCATTCCTAGTGGTTACTGAGGCATTTCTAGAAGTTTCCTGATGGCTCCTCCACCTTCTCCTCCTACTGGGGCTTTCTCTACAGTCAGCCACTGTCACCTCGTGTCTCTCTCTTCTTCAAAGGGCAAACCCAGCCTCAGAATCTCAATTCTCCCTCTCCCATGACGCCTACACGGCAAACGTCTGTGTATCTTAAGTGCCTTCCCTGTACTTGCCTGTATTACCTTAGTTTTCTAGAAGATCCAATGCTACTTTTGTAAGGAGAAAATGTTCTATTTTAAGACAGAAGAAAATCAATTTCTCATTGCCTAGGTGGAACAGAGGAGCATCCCCGATGGAGTCAGAGCTTAAAGTTATACAATCCATAACCTTGTCATTAATATCGTCCTCCAATTTGTTCCCTAGGGGAAGCCCCACAGGACTCACAAGAGCTTCCCTTTCAGAGGGTCACTACTGTGGCAGAGAGAGCTAGCTGTTTCCCCAAATCTACTTTCTCTTTTCTGAGCAGTAACCAACCTCCCAATTATATCTGAGTATATAACCACACAGAATAAAGGGCACATTTCCCAGCCTCTCGTCCCACCAGGAACAGCCTTGTGACTAAGCCCAGCCAATGGGATGTGAGTGACTGTGATGTACACAACTTTCAAGTGCCACCCCTAAGTGGAAGCATCACATGCCCTCCACTTCCCAAGTGGGCATGTAAATGAGGTGGTGGTGAGCCACTTTGGACAATGAGATCCACACACGAGCCATGTAGAAATCAGGATGACCACACAAGAAACTGAATCCACGATGCTGTCTATCACCACGTGAGCTGAAGACCCCTGACAGTTTTGTGTAAGAGAAACAAACTTCCATCTTGTTGAAGCTCTTATTTTTTGATTCAGCGACAGGAGCCTAATACACCCCTAAAGCTCAACTAAGTGAAGCAAATGAACCCATGGGCAAAGGGCTACCGAAATGCAGGTGAGTCAGCCTAACGGGGCCCAGAGAAGATGTGGGCTTTCATTTTGCTCCAATAACAACAGTGCTCGCAGCCCTCGAGCCTCGTGAAATACTGATCCTTGACACATAATTGTCTGGAGCCTCCTTTGTAAATAATCCAAAGCAAACACACTTTCTGCCTGAACAGGGAGGTCTCTCTGCACCATGGGCAGGTCCTCACTGGTGCTCAGCCCAGCACGAACGAGGCCTTTCCAGAGTTTCTCAGGACAGCAACGTGGAAAAATACATTTGCTGATTCAGGTTTTTGCCCGCGGGTCAGTCACTTGGGACTTACACGAGGCAGTCCTAAAGAAGAGCATCAGACTTCTAGTGACTTGGGAAGACTAAGATTTTCTTGCTTATGTTATTTAGTCATGATGTGAACAGCCATGCCTCACGTGCTTAAAGCCCTTGGGAAGAACGAACACAACTGAGAAAGATTCAGGTCTAAGTCACAGGAGGGAGGTAGTCCTACGACACTGAAGGTGGGATTTCCACCTGCCGGTCATTTACAGATGAGACCGGGAATCTTCCATTTGTTTGAGACAGTAGCACATAAAAAGTTTCAGCTCAGATTAGTTAAAAACAGGAAGCGTTCAGTCTGACTTAATTCAACACACACTTGAGAGCTTATTTAGGGGCCAAGTCAAGCCTTTTCCATAGATCAGTGGTTCTTAACCTTTTTTGAGGTACCGAACCCACCAGTTTCATATGCGCATTCACCGAACCCTTCTTTAGTGATAAATAAAATATGATATTTTTTTCCAAATTCAAGACATAGTTATATGTTTTTTTACTGGTGCACAAAATGAGCTGTGCATGAACATCACCCTGCTCAAAGAACAAAACCAACAAAGTACATGAACTTACAACAAATTACGGTATTACTTTATTCTGGCCTCCGCGGCAGAGGCTTCTCCGAACTCCTGAGACCGACTCATCGAACCCCTAGGGTTCAATAGAACCCAGGTTAAGAACCACTGCCATAAATTGTTTCATTTAATTCTCACAACCACCCTTTTAAAACATGGGGACATTGAAGCTCAGAACACTTAAGTAACTTGTTCAAATTAGTAGCTGAACTGAACAGATTAGTCTCAGGCTTCTAGGCTCCGGACGCCACCTCTTCCCTGAACTGAGAGTTGCGGGAGAAATGGAAATGATTAAGATTTGCATTTAATCCTTGAAGACAATGTGGGAGAAACAGACACACCCAGCTGTGAATAACATCAGAGAGCATTCAGAGCATCCTAACACAAGTGTAACATGTTCTTTCAGAACAGGGGGGAGGGCAGCATTGGCAGTTTCAGGGGCTGCCAAGATTGTGGTTTATTGGAATGGGTCCTGCCCAAGAAAAAATATATCAGGTCCTGTTATAAAGGGGCATGCAATGCACCCCCACTACCTACCAGGCTGGCCTTTCCAGCTTGGCCCCAATGGGTGGTTGGATAAAGATGGTGTGTGTGCACATGTGCACGCACGCACACACACATACACACACTGGAATACTACTCAGCCATAAAGAGGATGAAATATTGCCATTTGCAACAACATGGATGGATCTTGAGAGTATTATACTGAGTGAAATAAGTCAGATGGTAAAGGACAAGAACCCTATGATTTCACACTAATGTGGGATCTAAAACAGAAAGCAACAAATGAGCAAAAACACACTCCCAGGGTATTGGGGAGGATGAAGGGGGTAAAGGGAGAACCAAACATATGGCAATGGAAGGAGACTAGACTTTGGGTGACGAGCACAGAGCACAATATATAGGTGATGTATTATGGGATTGTACATCTGAAACAGAATGTCACCCTGATAAATTTATATAAAAATAAAAAAGAAAATGTGTTTTATAAACCTGAGCTTGCTTTAAAAACATGGAAGTTCTAGTGTCTCCAGCAATGTGAACGCATAATTCACCGGACCGAGCCTCAGTGCCCTATCTTGTGTTTGGCTTTCCCTAAGGCCTGGTTCCTTCCTCCCGCATGAAAGAAATCCTCCTGTGAGCTCCACTAGAGACAAGTGAAGTGGTAAGACTGATAAGTAGATGCATTGTTTCGTGCACCTGACCACTCCCCTCTGTTAGATTATTAACGGAGTCCCTCCTCCAGGTCTTTGAAATGCCTTCTCATCTGTTGTCTCCTGATGTAACTGAAGGCCAAGTGGCTCTCAGATGTTGGGGATTGCAGTTTTTCTTCCCTAGTCCAAGTATCACATTTAAGATAAAAAGCAAACAGTGCCAGGCGATTAAGTGTGATACGTGACCTTGAAAACCAGCCACAGTGGCTTTAGGGTTGTTTGCTCATACTCCCCAAAGCACTGCTAGCTAGTCTAGTGACAGAGAAGTCCTTTCACTCAATCCTAGGGGACAGACCTGGGCACCTTAAGAAACCATTGTTGTAGAGTATTGACTGCACAAAGGGTGGTGTTCGACTCGGAGGGGCAACTCTCTGATGGAGTTCCAGGCAGTATCATGAAGGACAGACTCCAGGTATTGTGGCAGGAGTGATGCTTTCTGAGGCCTGATAAAGGACACCAGCAGCTGGCATTTCACGCAGGACTTCTCCATGGACTGAAGTGTGTGTATCTGTGGTGGCAAGGTAGGGGATGACCGTGGGGGCGCAGGTGTAGATGAGATGGGCTCTTCCACAGTCACTCTTGGGGACTCCCTTTGGGGCCAGTATCCTCCCAGGAACTGGTGCTCTAGGGGCTTTGGCGATGTGAAGAAGGCTATTGAAGGGTATGTGTTAGGAAATTAAGGTCCACCTCTAGATGACTCCATTGTATAAGGAAGGGTTTAGCCCCAGCAGGGGCTTCCATGAGTCAAGAGATAACCCCCAGAGCAGAACAAGACAACCACTCAGACTACCCTCGGCTCTGGGGCCACCCCATCAGCACCTGCCTGAGTTTGCCCCACTCCACAATTGTGTCAACGGGCTACATGCTGACCAGCTTTCCCACAGGTCCTGGGAGACCCCTGCAGTGCCATCTTCTCACCGATGACTCACTCTGGGAGACAACGATGGCATCACCCTTCCCCACCTTTTTGCATTTCCATGTCTCAAAGAAGAGAGCTCGACAGTCGAGAGGACCTTTAGAAGGCCCAGCAGGTCCCATGTATGTGACTTCCCTTTGGCTTGTTGGCTTTTTCCTGCTGTCAGAGACCGTAACTCCAGCCGGCCAGGGCCTCCTGAGCATGATTCCAGAAGGAACCCCCTAGCAGGTGCTGGCTTCACCCAGCACGCTGTCAATGATGCCCTTTTGTGTCTCCGTCCCACCTTCCTAACCAGGAGGCTCTGCCCAGACCCACCACTTGGTAGGACCTGAAGGCAGCAGTAGTGGATATAGCAGAATGGTGGCAACATTTATTGTTCTCTCTCTCTACGGGCAGGCTGCTGCCATTGTGCCTGCTAACAGAAGCCACCAAGCCAAGGGGAAATCACACATGCAGGAACTGTCCACTGTTTCTCCAAAAACTGTGTTCTTGCTATGGTCAGGGGCTTCTTGCCATGGGAGTCACAAGGTAAGAAACTGCCTCCTTCTATGGTTTCATCGAATCATCACAAGGAAGAACCAGAAGTCTCTGAGCATCCCCATTTTGCAGGTGAAGAAACTGGGGGCCAGATAGCTGAAGCATCTTGCCCAAGGTCACATTGTGAAGAAGGGTGAGAGCCAGGATTTCTGTCCCCAAAGTGGGAAGCACAGTGTCTCACTCTGAATAGTTGGTGATTAAGAAGATCTGAATGAAAAAGAAAAAGAAAAAGAAAAAAAACAGGGCAGCATGGGAATCCTCACGCCATCCTCAGCAGAGCCGGCTTCTGAGACCGTGAGTGCCTAGGCCTCTCAGCCAGAATGTCAAGCTGATGGGACCAGGGATTGGGCTGCTCTGGGGGGTGGGGGGAGGAGCTCTGGACACAGGGCTATTGAATCAGGACGCAGAGGTGGGGAAAGCCAGTGTTTCCTTCCTAAGACATGGGCGAGGAATCCGGGCAGTCAGCAGCTGTATATGAGTGCCACGTGGAAAGCGCGAGTGTTTCTGAAGTGCTGGCAAACCTCTGAGGTGTGGGGGGAACCTCTCAAGTCTTGACTTGCTGAATTCAAGTGTGAAGAGTCTTCCCTCCCTGACTCCCAACACACCTATTTAACCCCCTCTTCAGAGGTTCTGCTCAACTTCCTCCTCCTTCTAGAAGCCTTCTGAGACTTCCCACCCCCCAGGAAGAGATTTCCTTCCTCTGAACATCCACATTCTCACTCACTACCCGTGCCTGTCTCATGATATCTAGAAAAGAAACAATCCAAAAAACCAGTGGTTAATCCTGGCATGCTAGAAATCTACTAGAGAAGTGTTTAAAAATAAAAGATGAAAAAATAATTAAGCTGAGGCCCAACCTTAAAATAGTTCAATCATAACCTCTGGGGCTGGACTGAGAACTAGGCTAGATACCTTGGAGTTTCACTATGCCCTTTCCCCACCCAGCTGGCATAACGCTCGGTGCTCCTCGGGCAGGACCCCAGCCTGGCATAACGCTGCCTGTAATGCCCGGCCCAGGCCCTGCCTGTAAGCAGCGCCCATCAAATGTTTTCAGAGTGACTGCATCCTCGCCTGAAAGTCTACACACTCTCCCTGTGGGAGGGGTCATGTTTTGCCTTTTTTTTTGTACGGTGAAAGTTGTACGTGTGTCATCCTTTGACTTGGGCAAACCGAGAACACGCATTCCAAAGAAAACAAATTTCCCCATGTTAACATCCCAAGGGAGGGATGGGCTGGGACGCTGGTTATCTACTGCTTTCAATTAAGGGGCCTGCCGCCAGATTCCTCTGCGTGCCCCTGAGCCTTGTAAATGGCGCACTCTCAATTATTTATCTAAACAAAGGTGAGCCAGAGGGCAGCGCTGAACACCAGCCTGGTGAACTTGAGCCCAACTCTAAGCCCTCGGAATTCTCCAGCTTACAGGATTTGGCTTTGTGGATCCAGTTTCCCTGGGGGGTGGGGTGGGGAGGTAGGGGGGAAGGAAAGGAAAAACAAGGCACACAAGATATGAGGCTGTAAATTCCATTTCAGAAACGAAGGCCAAGCCGAGCGGAGCTGCAAGGATGCCGAGCGGAGAGGCTGGCGGCCGCCCATTCGTTGCTAGGCTGCTGAAACCAAACAGCCACAACCCCTGTCAGGGCCAGTCCGCCCAGAGCCTTCCAGTTCTGTTCTGTCCCTGCCATCAAAGCACGCGTGACGCTCTGTATTGCCCGTGAAGAATAAACCCCCTTACAAACCCACGGCGATCTGTAAATGGAAGTGGGGGAAAGACTGTCTCTCTTATGTGCAGAGACAGGCTCCTGGCTCACTGGCAGGGAGGTGGGAACTGTGAACTGCTGTTCGTGGGCCAGGTTGGTGTTTGCTCCTTTTACGTACCAGCCTGCCATATGCCTACGACACCCTCTGCCTTGCTGTGGGTGCAGTTGGTGGCTGTGGGGTGAGCAGTGAGAATGACCCCTGTGGGAATCAAGCGTTTCCCCTTCAGCAGCCGCTCAGAGTCCCCTGCCACGCAGTGTCCCCTGACGTGCAGTGTCAGCTGGAAGTCAGCATCCCCAGGTGACAGAGGACCAGGAGCAGTAGTCACAGCCGCCGTTGTTTGATGAGTGCATGCTGTGTGCCCTGTCATCTGAGTGATCCTCTTCATTTCCCAGAGGGCCACATGATGCCTTCTCCAACTCCACATGCAACCCCGATGTGGCCCGGCAGGGTGAGAGTTACTGTCCCTGGGCCCGATGCCGCAGGTCATTTGAACTACACTGTCAAATGTGCCTCATGAAAAGGCTGGGTTATCACAAGTGCACACAAGCTCAGAGTTACACACAGGGGAAAAACTACTTAATGCATTCCTTTCAGTCATGTTGGCCATTGTGAACTCAAGACATAACGCTTTAGATTAGCCAAATGTGCATCCCCCAGAATGTGAAAAATGGATGCTGGCATACGATTCCTCTGAGGATAACCTTTAACCTGTAAGCAATTTGGCAAGAGAAAGGAAGACTTGGAGAACCAGCATTTTCCTTACTAAATCACACAATTTCATATCTTTTAAAATAATTTATAAAGACATGTTAAAATGAGAACAAAATAACAGAGTCATTGGAGGGATAAGAGAATTACAGCAGGAATTTAAGCTAAAGAGAGCTTCCACAGTTGAGCACTATATGTTTAGGGCTAATTTTCCTGGCAGCTAGTCCCAGAGGGGCACTGTGATGAGTTCGCTCTAGTATAAGTTTGTACAAGAGGAAAGAAATTTACCAAAAGGATGATCATTACTCAGATCTGCAATGGGAATTATAAGACAAGGGGAAATTAGGAAAATTCAAGGAGGGAATTCACTTAGGTAATTCAAGTTTACAAAGGGACTAAAGTACAAATATGTGGGCAGGGTATAAGGGAACCATAAGGACAAGTGCAGGGACTCAGGGCCGACCACAGCAGAGCTGTTACCTCCTCTACCAGGTTGAACAGTGCCCCTGTCACCCCCTATTCATTCCACCCCAGGAACCTCAGAACATGACCTTATTTAGAAATACATAGGATCTTACAGATGTGAGCTAAGGATCAAGACGAGATTCTACTGGGTTAGGATGATAGTACCCTTACAAGAGACACAGAGGACACAGAGAGACCCAGAAACACAGAAGGCAACCATTGGAAGCAGAGATTGCAATGAGGTGTTCACAGACCAAGGGACACCATTGATTGTTGGTGACCACCTGAAGCTAAGAGAGAAGCATGGGACAATGTCTCCCCAGGAACCTCCAGGAGGAACGCGCCCTGACAACACCTTGATGCCAGACTTCTGACCTCCTAAACTGTAAGAGAATATATTTCTGTTGTTTTAAGCCACCCAGTTTGTGGTGACTTGTTGTGGTGACCCCGGGAAACTAATATACTGCCCCATGTCTTCAAGGAGTGGAGGAGGGGTTAGTAACAGCCCAGTGGGAGAAACGTTTGAGCAGACCACTTTAAGCAGAGCAGTGACCTTCAGTCAAGGGATAGAGCCAGTCTGGGGCAACCCTGCATAGAGGGAGTCAGAGGAGTATATGCCTGCACCTCCATCTCTCACTCCCCTTCCTCCAATCTCCACCAGGGGCTTCCTACTGGCTGCACCCAGTGGGAAGTCAGAGGACGTGAGAGTTATTCCCTCCTGTCTGTGCCTCAGTTTTCTCATTTGTTAAATGACAATTTGAAACTGGCCTCACAGTGTTATTGGGAAGGTACTAATTGATATTTATGCAAAACACATCATAGTGCAGGCATAAAATTAGGCTCTTAATACAATGAACAGCAAAGTCATGCAAATTATAAACTCAAGGCCAGTGAGTAAATATAGTTTCTAACCACCTGCAGCCTAGAATGGAGAGTTGGTTGCTGGTCACATCATATGGTCCCCATCCCATTCTCCTGCCTGCTTCTTAAAGCCAATTATTTCTGCTCAATCATGCTGGAGTTAACAAGCAGAAATAAGTTGCTAGATCATGGTTTTTTCAAAGACCCAAACCTAGAAACAGTGTTTCTGTGCATCCCAAACTGTCCTGAAACCTAAGTAAATAGACTCTTTGAGGAACTGGCCATAGTAGAGCATGGCTGTCATATTGTTTCCGTATTTATCGACATCACTAGCTGCCTCTTGCTTAACAGTCAAAATCAAAAAGCTAATTGAAAGGTTGTCTAAGCAAACATGAATGAAAATTATGTGTATATATTGCAGTAGCTGCAATGAAAAATAATCTAATCTGATGAAAATTTTGGTGATATTCTATAAATTATTTGCTATTGCTTAATACATAAAGGACATTATGGCAATTTTATTTTTATTCTTATTATTGTGCATTTATAGATACAAGATAAATACTAAAAAAAATGTAGCATTTTTTAGTGTAATTAATACAAGGGGACAAAAAAGGAAAAACTAAAAACGTGGTTCTTAGCCAGAACCCCTCACAGGCATACACTGAAGCTGAGATTTTGGCCACATTGGGATGTAGCGCATTTCTTGTTTGCAGACGCACGTTCTACAGAAGGGGAACTTCAGTGCCCAGTGGCAAGAGGCCAGATTCATACCAGAGGGGCTCAGAAAACAGTTATTTCATGTGTGCTCTCTGATGACCTCCCCAAAATCCAGATGGTTCCTTTGCTCTGAAAGGATGTGTAGATAGGACTGATTGATTGAATATCATTATTAATAAGCTGGGCGAGGAAAGAAAATAGTTTAAGTGACCCAACATGCTTTTAAAGCAATGGAATGGCGCTTTCCTGGGAGGCAGGCTGGGGATGGGAGTGACCTTGCGAGTTGTGTTAGATGGCGCGCCAGGCTGCCAGAAGCCAGAAGCCAGCAGAAAACCCACATACCTGAACACCAGGCCGCAGAGATGGTGGGAATTCATATTGTGAAATGTGAGTTACTGTCTCCATGGAGTCCAAAGGCTTCCCGCCCTGCAAGGCCAGCCCAGGAAACAACCTCCTCTTTGGCCATGAAAAGCAGAGACCCCTGGGGATCAGTGCCCCCTGTTTCACAGAGTGATGACATATATTCTTCTGCATGGCCACCCATTCCTGCCGCTGCGTGAGAGGTAGAGAATGCTGGGCCCACTGGCCCTATTTCATTGTGTGAGTTTGAAGGGAGAGTGTATGGTGATATAATTCTTAGGCTCTAATAATATTTTTGCATCTCTGCTCTAACCCTCCACATCTTCAACCCAAATCCTTATTGACCTTATTTCCTATATGACATTGTTTTCTCAGGAAATAGGAAGGTTGTTTAAAAAAAAAAAAGGAAAGAGTCAATTACTGTTCTGCTTAAACTCCCTCAATGGTTTACCCTGGTACATAGAGTAAAACTCAGACTCCCTGCTGTGGTCTACAGAGTCCTGTGTGATCAAGTCCCTGGGTTTCTTTTCAGATGAAGGTCCCTCCTGCTCCCCTGAGCTGTAGGTACATGGGCCTATGCCTGTCCCCTTCTGTACCTCATCACCACGTCCCATCCACTCCCAGTGCCATTTCCTTCTTAGATGGCTGGAATCTTACATTAGGTGTGATGAAAAGGATTCTTTGAGAATGCTGTTATATTTATGAACTGGTCATATACTCTATATAAAGCCATGCTTGCTATGCAAACCAGGCCTCAAGACAAGTCCCTACCATCCCTCCCCACAAATCAGCCCCTGCCCCTCTGCACCTGCTGCTCAGAGTCCTGCAGCATCTACTGCTGAGGTGTTGTGATGTTTCATTGCATGTGAAGCATTCTCAGTTATAACATGCATCATTATTTTATGTAACAAATAATTTCTTAAGTTGCCTATTAATCTCTGACATGATGCTTTGTCACTGACATTCGTTTACATTTACTAAAATACTCCTTTTAATTCTAATCAGACACAGATGTGCCTATGTCACCTGTGTATATACACATAAAGACATAACAAACAACAGAGATTGGTTAAGATGGTCTTAAAACATCTTCACATATGAAGCCTGACTCTTCAGAGTGATTCTTGTAATAGAGAGTCATCAATTCTTGTGCTTAAAACAGAACGCTGTCCCTCTTGCCATCGGGAGCAAGGGAGCAACTCATAAAAGAATTAGGTCACTGGCACTTGGCCCCAAGCGGGCTCTGTGAGCACCTAGAGCCTCCTACTAACTCCTGCCCTGGGAATATGGCTGCAGATGTTGGATCCACCACATCGCCACCATCTTTTGGTTCTTAGGCATTAAAAGTCAATTACATGAGATGAATATCACTTTCCTGTGTCCACAGGACTTTTGTCTAAGCAGTTGTGGTGCTGGTGTGTGTACTTGCAGGCATTGACACAACGAATCACAGACACAACCCAATTTCAGACACGTTAATATGCAAAAAAGAACAACCAATCAACCAACTGACCAACCAACCAACAAAACAAACCCATTGCTTAGAATTGATGACATTTGATCATCATCATCATTTTGCAATGTTACTACATTCTAGTTCTGGGGAAGGGGACCATCTCATAGTTTCTGATCAGGGTGTCTGGGCAATACAATCCAGACCCCTGTCCCCCCACCATCAGTGCACAGCAGCTGTGACGGGGCCCCCTCAGAAGCTGGCTGAGCCCATCAAGCTTGCTCAGTAGTTTCAACTGTGACACAGAGATTGAAGGAGGTGGCATAGAAGACAGCTATGGTTACCCTGCACATTGGCCAAAGGTACACTTTGAGAGAAACAAGGGAGAGGGGCCAGGCTACATCTATGCGAGAGAGGCTGAATTCCCACTGAGCTATGGGCCCCGGACTAGAGATAAGGACACTGAGGTTGAGGGCGAGATTCTGACCCATGTCTGAACGGCCTCAAGCCTCTGCTCCTTCTGTCGTCCATGTGTCTCCCAATAAGTAAGAAGAGGGCAGCCCCCTTCCTGCTTTGGGGTGGCCTGCACACTGTGCTCAGGCCACCATGGCTGCTCTGGGCACAAGGGACCCAATTGGCCTTGCTGGCCATCTGCTTAGAGTTCTGGGACACAAGTAATCATCATAAAAACAGCAGGATGACCGCCACCTGTCATGGGGCCATTGCTTTATCATTGTCATCAAAGAACGTTCACAGACCACACCATGCATCCCAAGTGAGCCCGTCAAGGTCAGGACTGCTCTGCAACTTCTGTGGTGCCTAGCCGACTGCTCGGCAGTATAGTGCACGGCGGCACTTGGTCAGTGCTGATTACCATGCTGCACTCCTGGGAGCTCCCCCGTTTGGCTCCTTGGTCCACACGGGGCCCTCCCAGTGAGTGAACTTGAGAGCTTCGTCCCCTCTTTGATCTGACACTTTGTTTTCCCCAAACTCAGCCTTCGGTGTGGCCAAGCCCAGCAACCCGCTGGCCAGCTAGTCTGACTTGGAAAGGCTTGGGTGACAGGTTTAGCTGGCTAGGAGCTCTGTGCGTGTGAGAGTAACTTCTGGCTGGGATTTTGTTTGCTATGGAATATAGACTTCCCTTGGGGAATTAAGGCATGTTTTCATCTTAAAATAAATAAGTAAAAAATAAATAAAGTTAAAAGCCCGCAACCTCCATCTAAGGGGCATCTGCTGACTTTAAGGAACACACACTTATTCCTTACCCCAGAGAGCACCCTTGCCATGACACAGAATGCCTTTTGGTTTTAATCAATAAATCATAAGGGGAAAGTCACCCGTTTTAGTAGATACACATGAAGTTGTTTTGGCCACAGTCCCTTAGCTTGTTCCATGGCCACTGATAAATCTTTATACTGTGGCCTCAAATCCTGACCCTCCACTGTCTTTATGGGTGACGACTGGAATGACGGTGACCAGGGGGCCAGGTTCAAATACGCACAGTTTTACTTTCATGTTTGCAAAGCGGAAAAACGGGAAGTTCTGACGTTTATTTTACTTTTAAAATATATGCGTGTCCCATGGCTTTCTCTAAAGATGATACCGTGTTGGGTGACACCTGAAACACCAGAGCACAGAGTGACAAGCAGGAGTGCACGGGAAAGGTGAATGAGGGAGGGAAAAGCAGACTGAGTGTGAGCCTGAGGGGAAGACTCATAACCCCTGCAGCTGACCCACTCCTGGCCACAGGCCCACTCCTGGCCGCAGGGGGCCACGCACTTGCTTCCCAAGTGTTCAAGCTGACATTGAGGTCACGCACACAGCAGCTGTTCAAGAGTCAATATAATAGATCTCAGCATTCAAACAGCAACTACTTATCAAGTGCCTATTCTCAATAAACACATTCTTTTTTTTAAAGACAGCACAGTGTGTGTGTGTGTGTGAGAGAGAGAGAGAGAGAGAGAGAGAGAGTCAGAGAGGGGGATAGATAGGGACAGACAGAAAGGGAGAGAGATGAGAAGCATCAATTTTTCGTTGTGGCTCCTTACTTGTTCATTGATTGCTTTCTCATATGTGCCTTGACGGGGTGGAGGGTGGGGGGGGAGGGAGCTACAGCAAAATGAGTGACCCCTTGCTCAAGCCAGAAAACTTGGACTCAAGTCAGCGACCTTTGGGCTCAAGCTGGATGAGACTGTACTCAAGCTGGTGACCTTGGGGTTTTGAACCTGGGTCCTCTGCATCCCAGTCCAATGCTCTATCCACTGTGTCACTGCCTGGTCAGGCTAAAGTGAGTACTCTTTAAAAAAAATTTTTTTTTAATTGATTGATTTTGGAGAGAGAGAGAAAGAGAGGGAAGGGAAGGAGGAGGGAGATGGAAGAGATGGAGAGAGAGTGAGAGAGGGGAAGACGGGTTTGGGGTGAAGAGAGAGATTTGCTGTTCCACCTCGTTGTGTATGTACTGGTTGCTTCTTGTATGTGCCCTGACTGGGTATTGAACCTGCAACGTTGGCTTACTGGGATAACACTTCAACCAACTGAGCCAGGGCCTAAACATGAAGGGCTATTTCTCCCAAGGACCCTGATCTGCAATTGCCTATAAATGGTCTCATTTCCCAAACTGGGCTGTGAAGGTTTTTCTCCCCCATGTCTTTTAGGTCTTCTCTGAGCTACTGTGTCCTGGGTCTCTGAGACCAGCTACTGCTCGTGTCCTGATTCTATCTCTGTGCAGTAGTTCTTCGGGAATGTCAACAGACCCTCCCGAAAGCCCATCTTGGACACAATTTCAGGTTCGAAGTCCAAGATAATCTTTAAGTTGGATGAAAATTAATTAAATAGTAAGAAAAATGATCCTTTGGGAAAACAAACATTACCTTAAAAATCATGATGGCTCTATGTTGCTCTTGTTTAGACCTTGTAAAAATCGTCTTTGGAGGGAGAAGACAGGAGAAAGAAGAGGTTAGGGTGTCAGGTTGATGGAATTCCAATCCTGCCTCTGCCACTTTCCAGCTGCATCTCAGACAAGCCACTCTCCCTGAGCCTCAGTTTCCTCATTGGCAGAATGGGCAAAACAGAATCTACTTTATAGGTTTGAGGAGAAGTTAAGGGGATAACCCAAGGCCTGGTTAAGTATAGGTGCCTGCCTTTTCCTGGTGCTCAAGAAATGTTTATTTTTGCTTCTAGTTATTTTTGCAGAGCGCAGCTGCCTTTATTCATGGAATCCATGTTGTCAAGGAAAGGGAACAAGGTCAAAGATCTTCATCTTCAGAAAGACCTCCGCTCACTGTCACTCTTTGGCTAGGAACGCAACTCTTCGTTAAAGCAAAGGGTTAAGGAGGAGCCAGGGCAACTGGGAAAGGACAGCACACCCAACCACTGTGTTTGTTGCTGCTGTGCTGCCTCGTGGGTGGGTGTGAGTCACGCACATTCCAGGGACAGGGGGCAAATGGTCTGGGCTGGAAAGGCAAGTTGGGGGTCACCAACGCTTACTTACCTTCCTGTTATGACTCATCTGCAGGGTCGTCTGTTTTTCTTAGTAGGAAATGATTCTGCTTACTACCATGGACCTTTCTGGCTTGCTAACAGAATTTGTGCTTAATTGGTTTCCATGTTGTGACCTTGTTACCGAGACTCCAGATGCTTGGGAGGTTATCCCTCAGTCTTCAGGCAGGATCACAGTGGAGTGCGGTAGGTGTGTGTGGTCACTCACGAGGACGCTGCCAAGATGTCGCAGCAAACACTGAGACTTATGGGCAGTGTCTGTGATGGCTACCCAGGCTACGTGCCAGGGTCTACTTCCTCTTTCAGGATTATATAAAAAGAAAACCCCAACTACTACTTCGAAAGAATATTATGTCCCCCTGTGCTCATAATAAGCTGTCTAATTGTAAGGAACCCCGGGCACTTGGTATTCTTGGAATAGTCCATTCAGCTACCTTGGGGCAAGGTTCTCTCTTGTTGGAGTAGGAGGTAAAATTTTCACCTGTTTTCAGGTGTGTTCACATGGGAAGCCTCAGGGATGGCTGTTTGGCTCTGCTTCAGGTAAAAATGTCATTTATTCACGTGTGAAGAATCCAGCACCTGGGAGGCACCACAGGTAAACGGCATACGCCTTACATCGAAGCTCACCGTAACACACACCATTAGCTTATTGTTGACCCATCAAGTATTGTTGGGCTCCAGAGTCCCCGGGGCTAATCAGGCGAGACCATCTAATAAACTCTGTTTCTTTCTTCCCAGGGTCATTTATATGTTTCACTTATAACCAGATGCTCCTGACCGCGAGCGTGCCAAGCAGTGGGTTCTTGGAGTGCTGGGGTTTTCTCTTGAGTCGTTAGCCATTAGGCTGGCTGGGGTTACAGCCACAGCCCCCAAAAGTCACATGTCTTGATTTGGAAGCAATAACAGATATTTTCTTGACCACCCAACACACATAGCCATAAAGGTGGGGAAGTTTCAAAGATGAGAAAAAGAGATGTGTCACAGGGTCCACATGTTCCAGATTGTTGGGTGGTACCCCCTTGACACTGTCCGTGGTTCTGAACCCAGCAGGGTGCGTCTCTAGGAAGCTGGGGTGGAGGGGACTTATACCCTGTTGCTAGGTCCCTGATCAGCATGGTGACAAAGGAGGAAATGGTGTTCTGTGGGTTTGGGCACAAAGCAGTAGGATCAGGAGAACCCTGGGGCTCCTTGATGGTTCTCAACATTTTTCTGATCTTATGGTAGCTCCATAAAACACCATTAAAAAATTAAATTCTAATTGATATACAATATTGTAGTCATTTCCGGGGTAAAACCTTGTGATTTCACATCTATATATCATATAAAATGATCACTGTGACAAGTCTAGTAGCCTTCTGTCATATTACAAAGTTACTATGACATTTCTGGCTGTATCTCCTATGCTGCCCACCGCATCCAGGTACACACTCAGAGTGAGCTCCTCAGCACTGCTTTTCAAATACCTTCTCTAAACACTTCCTAGTGAAGAAGGAGTTATCTTATACTGTAGAGCCCCCAGAAAGGGCACACTATCCAATGCATGCAACACAGTACGGTGTCAGAGTGACTGTGACAGTATCTGACTGGTTGCTGTATTTTCCTATCTGGTTTCTGTCCCAGTTAGTGTTCACTTAGTTGAAATAAAATTGAACCCAAAGTACAGTTAGCAGCAAGGAAACTTACTGGCTCAGACAACGGAAAGGTTAGATTTAAGGGATGGTTCAATCCAGGGTACAAATACCATCAGGCTCCATCTTCCACATCCTCATAACACCAGATCCGAAGGTCTCACACAACATGCCGTGCATATCTAGGGATCTGCTCTCTTCCACCGGCCCAAACGAGGTCACATGCCCATCTCAACTCTAACAACCATCATGACGTGGAGGCTAACGCTCTGACCGGCTCACGCCTCAGCCACAGGCTCTGACCCTGGGACCAGCTTGGGAGGTCTATTCAACCTGATGTTCTCAGAGTCACCAAAAACAATTTCCCAGAATGAAATGAGGACGATACTACTAGGAAGAGAGAAGGGATGCTATGCAGTAAAAAACATGTTAGCTAAAATTGATTGTATGTGTTAGAGGAAAAAAATTTGGTTACATATATTCTCTCTGGTTATTTCTAAGTCAAGTTGGCAAGCATTTGAATCAATCCAGGAATATTCCCTCCCCTGTTTTAAGACTTCTGTTTTAACTTACAGCTTATATGTTAAGGATGGGTATATTTGTGCATGTGTGCACCTGCTTGTACATGATGCAATACTTTGCAGTTTTGAAAGTTTTACTACTATTTTATAAATATTAAAGAACTCTTGTCATTTTTACTACCATTTTATAATTATAAAATATGCCTATGTATCCCAATGTATAAATTTTAGAAATTACAAAAAGATACAAAGAACAAATAATCACCCATAAGGCTACTTACTACCCAGGATCTCAAACTTTCGGCAATCATCTTTTCACTTTTTTCTATGCCTTTAATTTTTTTTTTAATAGTTGACATTACACTGATATTTAGTGTTTGAGCTGCTTTCCCTCCATTTCACAGAATCAGTATTTTATCTCAAAGTCTTTCATTTCTAATGGCTGCAAAATTATGCTACTTTTCGACCAATTTTATTACTTTGTTTGTTCTATATACTATATTTAACAGAGTGTTTTTATAACATTTGACTGCAATCTCTAAGATTTCCTTAAATGTAATTACTTGGGTATTTTGAAGGCTCTCTCATAGTAGGGAAAGAAACTGATTAGAAAAACAGCTTATTTTATACATTTTTATTGAAAAGTAACACCTCAATCAATCAACTTTTACCTAAATTAATAGTTTTTCTTCAATACCCAGGAGAAACAGCTTCTACAGGAAAGATCATACCTCTCCCAAAGGCAACATGTTGCATACTATGCAGGACTCGTGCCATTAGTGAACTCAAGGTGATAAATATAAACTCTGGTCCATTGATGAGACGAGTTTTGGATTAAGAACTCAACACAGACTGTGTTTACTTGCTTCACGATGAATCAGTTTCTAACCAAGCACATATGTTCAAACTTTCTCTAAGTAACTTCTTGCAATGAGGACTTTTCAGAAAAATGTTAAAATATCCCCACAAGGAGGGACAACATGCAGCAATTTTGCACACACATGAAGTAGTTGACAAAACTCACAATAAGAACAAAGGTTCACTTTAAGATTTAGAATAATATTTGAATTCATGCTTCCTGATAGAGGAGCATCCACCGGAACCACATGTAGATAATATCCATGATGAATGTGAGCTGAGCTGAATTTGGCTGATCGCCAGCATGAACATCGTGCTAACCATCATTTCTGGCTCTGAAATACATTCATTCAAAGTCTTAAGATCCAGACTCTCATAGACGCAGACAACAGTGATTACCAGAGGGAAAGTTTTTTGGGGGGAGGTAGAAGAGGATAAAGGGGAGATAAATGGTGATGGAAGGAGAATTGGCTTGCTGGGTGAACACCCAACACAATATAAAGACGACGTATTGTAGAACTATAAACCTAAAGCCTGACCAGGCGGTGGCGCAGTGGATAGAGTGTCAGACTGGGATGCGGAGGACCCAGGTTTGAAACCCTGAGGATACCAGCTTGAGCGCGGGCTCATTGGGTCTGAGCAAAGCTCACCAGCTTGAGCCCAAGGTCACTGGCTTGAGCAAGGGTCACTTGGTCTGATGTAGCCCCTGGTCAAGGCACATATAAGAAATCAATCAATGGAGAACTAAGGAACTGCAACAAAGAATTGATGTTTCTCATATCTCTCCCTTCCTGTCTGTCTGTCCCTATCTGTCCCAACCCCCCGTCTCTGCCACAAAAAAAAACAACTGTAAAACTGAATTTTGTAAATTTTATTAACCAATGTCACTCCAATAAACTCAATGAAGAATAAATAAATACAGAAATGTAAATGTAGACGTGTATTTGTACACGATCAGTATATATGGATATTATTTCCAATATAACCTAAGAAACTCTGAATGAGGCTCTGTAGAAAGTCTCTACAATAGTTTTGCAACTTTCCTGTAAGTCTAAAATTATTTCAACATAAAAAAATAAAAATGAAAAAGCAAAAGCCTAGAAGTGGTCATTTGACATGTTAAAACGCTAAAATAAGCAAAAAAAAGTTGTTATGAGAAAAAAAGAAAATAAAAAAGATCCAGACACACTAAACACAGATATAAATTAATCCAATTCAGCACAATGCTTCTTTAACAGTGGATACACTGGGTGTTTTGTTCAAATAATGATTTTTTTAAAAGTGACAGATTTTTGTTGTTTTTCATCAGTCACGAAAGGGCTGTAAAGCTATTTCTCTGGAATGATATTCTCTGGATGCTACACTCGTCCCATTATTTAATCCATCTGCTTTCATTCCTCAGCCAACAGTGCGGATTCTACAGTCCAAAGTGGAATCTTCAACCCTCCTGCCAACATCTAATCCCATGCGTTGAGGTCTTATTCAGATATTGCTCCATAAGAGCTGAGATGACTATTTTAAGTGCACAAGAATTTTTACTAAGTTAAAAATTAACAGCCAAATTGTAAAGAGCATTACACATATAAAAATCCCCCAGCTTGGACTTCGACATGCATCAGAACTGGGATTTTGGATTTATTCTGTGATTTCAACACCATTGTTGTGCTTTGTTTTTTCCAATGCTGATTTCCCTGTTTCTCGGCTGTGGTGACAATGGAGAAATGTATTTATGAGTTATGTGGACCACAGATGAGTGTGGGAGGACTGCATCCTTCCACAGAAAAAGCAGTCACTTTTGTGAGGGATACACTTCCCAACAGGGAATTCCAAGAGGATTTTGGAAATGGCCAGTCATCTTTACAATCAGGAGTGGATCCAAGGGCTCTTGTGTAGAGTCTCACCTAACTTTCCACGCACATCTCTGGGTATAGCTACCTGTCAAGGATTCCTTCTCTGTGTTCCTTACTCTAGGTTCAGGTGAAAAAGATTGATGTAAAAATGAGATACTACCCTTGACCTCTTTTCATAAGCCAAGCTGCCATGCCACTTGATCTGATTTTGTTTTATTTTTGTTTGTTTTTAATGTGGAGACAATACTATAGGAAATCTAGAATAAAACATTTGTGAGAATTTCTTTTAAAAGAGTACATTCATCGGACTTTATGAACATTTTAGTGAGGAAAAAAAGTAATGCTTAGTTTTTTTCTAAATATTAAAATACTATATGATAATTATATAAATTTGGAAAATGTAAAACATGAATAAACGACAAATGTTCCATAATCCTATGTCTCATACATAAATCATATTTACATTTAACTCTATAAGGCATACTCAAATATTAAACAAACATGGAACAGTATTCTTTACACTCTTTTATTTCTGGCTTTCACTTGAAAATCTTATATTTTCTGTCATTAAATGTGCTGTGAACACATGACATTTACTGACTACATTATGTTCTGAAATATGGTTGAACCATGGTTTAATCTTTCTCTAATTATTGTGTATTTGTATAGTATGAGGTTCTATGCCAAGACATATAATCCTTTAATAGACTCTTTTTACATGAACCATGGCTATTTTCTTATTACATATTCCTAAAAAGGACATAAAGGCTGTTGATTAATAAATGGGTCTCCAGAAAGTTCTATCAATGAAAACTCCTGTCAGCATGACGTAAAAGTGCCCATCTTCCCTGTACAGACAGCACTGAGCTTTAAAAACTGTTTGCCAGTTGGAGAGGCATGCACTTAAATGAACTGAGATTCATTCTGGTGCAGGAACAGTGGTGGCGATCAACGGAGGTAAGATATTCCTGCCTTGGGGACTCTGCTCGGGCAGAGAACTTCAGGGGAGAGAGAGAGAAAGAGAAAGAGAAAGAGAGAGAGAGAAGCAATAAAGAGCACAACCCTTGAGTCAGACACTCTGGATTCAAACCCCAGTCTGCTACTCCTGGACTGGTGATCTTAGACAAGCTACTTAACCTTTCTGAGTCTCAACTTCTTTAACGGTGTAATGGGAATTGTAATGCTATCTCAGGGGCTGTGGAGTTTAAGATGGATAATGCATAAAAGGTGCGTTTCTTGCTAACTTACAAAGTGCCTTCAGACTTTCCCAACTCTGAAGACACGGGAAACCTGGGTCCTGAGGAGCCCTCAGTAAAGGAAGCCTTGCTAATATGGCTTGACGAAAAGTCTACAATTTAGGCAAATGTTTACGGGAGCCCAGGACACGTTGTCCAACGGCTCTAATCCTTGAGTCACGCTCTGTCTGGAGCTTGTGTTTACCTGCAGAGTGTGGACACCTGCACTGTGTCCTTGGTGGAGCCTGCCCTGTTTGCTCATGTCTAAGTGCCCTTTTCAGGGCTGGAGCTCGCTGCCCGGAACTCTCCTTATCTAGTAAGCTGTTTAGAAAAGGAAATCTGTCTAGGAATGACTGAGGCCAGCCTTAGCATCCACTTGGTGGATCACAGAGAGGTAGTAACATCTTGGAGCAGTAAATCACGGAGAGGTAAAACCAGACTGTTCTGGCCCCTGGACAGAGACTGCCTTTCGGGTCTCGAACAGCGACAGGCTCCTTCATTTCAGCCTACGTCCAGACAGCTTTTGGAGTCGAGGAACCAAAAGTCAAAATTTCTGCTTTGCATTTAGTTGGCTATGCACTAAGTTGGCTGGTGCTATTAAATGTTCCCTAAAAAACATCTATACCACCACATGAACCAAAACAAAAACACCCACAGCCCCCGATGACAGCTTAACCGCAACCTGGTTAACCAATTACACAGATCTAATCAGTTCACCGTTTGGTTTCAGATAGATCAGGTTCCTGCTCTGTTTACAGCTACCAGTTTGGGCTGCGTGCTGCAGGTCAGTGAGGGGCTCCTCTAATTTGACCCTCCCAGAAAGGAAAAATAAATAAGGTTTCAATAGCATTATGGTGCAAAGGTCCAAGGATTATAGCTGTCAAACTGGGACATATAGTCAACCTAGCTTAGTATCAACAAATGGAACTTTTCAGAAAGACATGAAAAATTAGAAATAGGAATAGTCATAGATCAGCTTTTTCATCAATATGTTCATTCTCCTTTGATCATTTCTTTCTTCTTGTTTATATCAGAGCTGGCAAATGGGGGCCTGGGGTCCCTCACATCCCCTTAGAATGCCAAGTGAAGTCAGGGGTCACCCAGGGCATGGAGTGGGCTTATGGGAGTTTCTGCTCATAGGCCTGAGCCCTCAAAGAAAATTCATTACTCTCACAGGATTTTCTTCTTTGATAATCATCCTCTCCTAAGCTATCTGCATATTTCAGGTATTAATAACACTGGGGAACAAAATTTTTTTTGCACCCACAAAAACACTTGTTCTTACCTAATTCGAGTGTGTCGATCTCAAATCTGACATTAGTTTTTCTTTGTAAGCTACAGTATTTTTGCAAAATGTTTTCATCTTATTGTAAAATTTTCAACATTTAGTTTAACATAATGAAGTAGAATGTCTTCTTGTGCATCATCTTTTTGAAAATATAACAATTTATATAATGCAGTAAATACACTAAAAATATCACTGCATCAGAATTTGTCTACAATTTCAAAATAGAACATATTAAAACACTTATTTTAATCATAAAATTTGTGCAAAACTTATTTAAATTCTATTCAGGCAAAAATTTGCGTTTGTAGCTCTTGTGTTTGTGTACTTGTTGAGGACAATCTTGTTTGATTCTCCAGCAGTAGTATGCCATCATATTTCTGTCCCATCGCCCCTGATGATGCTCTTCCATCGTCTTCAGATCTTGATGAAAGCATTCTCCCCGCTCATCACTAACAGCTCCAAGATCTTCGGGAAACTCATCAAGGTGACTGTTCAGGAAGTGAATTTTAACGCATAATGAAGTAGAATGTCTTCTTGGGCATCATCTTTGTGAAAATATAATAATTTGAGGTCCATTGAATACACCTGCTTTCATCTTCTCGAAAGACAAGGCAGGAAAAGCAGAAGTAATATGTTGAAAGCATTCACTTTCTCTATTCAAAACCTGAACAAACTGCTACATTAAGCCAAGTTTGATGTGAAGTGGGGATAAAATTATTCTGTCTCGATTAACTACAGGTTCATTCACAATAGTTTGCATCCCTACTTCCAGAGCTTCACGTTTTGGCCACTCCTTCTGTATCCAGTGTTTCTCCCAAGCTCGGCTGTCCCACAAACACAGAAAGCAAGGATACTTCATGAAACCTCTCTGTTGTCCTAGCAGGAAATTTACCATTTTAAGATCCACACAAATGATCCAGTTATGCTCCTCATACTTCAGTAAGTCGAGGACAATTTTTATGTCATTATAATCTTTTCACAGATGAGTTGAATAACCAATTGGAACCGCTGCATAAACATTACCGTTGTGTAGAAGAACACATTTCAGGCTCCATTTAGAGATGTCAAGAAATAGCCGCCATTCTGTTGGACTGTAAGTGGTAACACCTAGCTGGCTGAGAAGACTACTGACATCATGACAGTAAACAAAGTGTTTGTCTTCGGAAAAAAAGTCCATATCACAAAAATTTGTTCACGCTTCCTGAAATGGGATCCGGTGAAGTACATTCTTTTCTTGAAGCCTGGAGGCTAATAACTCAGCTGCTTTCTTTGAATAGGCCCAAATCTCTTACTAAGACATTCAATTTGGGTTGGCTGAACTGCTGAGGGGTTAATGACTGCTTGGCATCAGAAGAAGACCCTTCAGATTCTACAACCATTTCCTCATGCATTTTATCAAAATACACTTGATCACCATGTTCACTTTCTTCGTCCTTAGAAGAAATAAAACTATATTGAAAACTGGAACCAGGAGTGTCTCAGAGTATGGGATAGGTCGTATTACTGAAGGAATATTAGGATATGCAATCATATGCCGTTTTTTCTTGCTGATGCCCTTTGTATGGATCAGACAGAAATAACAGTCACTGCTGTGGTCCTCACACCAAACATGGGAATACCAAAAGGCATTCCTTTGCATTTTCCTTTTGTCCAGTCACGAAGCATTTCCTCACAATTGTGACTCACAATATAAGGAGCCCAATTCTTGTCTTGATCGCCAAGGGAACTTGAAAATAGGCAATATATGCACGTGTCACAAATGATGAAATATTGCGCCTTTGATGTTGAAGTGTGTAACAGCCACAGATATAACAGAAGGTGTCAGGACTATTATATTTACGCCTACTCGGAGAAGCCATGATTCAATCTTAAAACAAAATAAGAGGGTGTTTTTATCAGATAATAATTTTTTACACTTAGAAACAACTATAATTATGTAAAAGTGATGTTTGTAGAACATTAATTGCTTTGTGGTTATGTTCAATCCAAGAGTCATCGCCTTTTAACTCCAATTTAAAAACCAATGCATGCCATTAACTGTAACAAAAAGAAATTAAAATTGCATAAAAACTAGAACATGCACCAAAAAATAGATTTCAGATTTGGAATAAGCGATGCAGAAATATATAGAAAATGTTCTAAAACCTCATGCAACAGAAAATGAGAAAAAAAAATTGTTCCCCAGTGTAATTTTACTAGCTTGTAAGTTTTGGATTAGTTTTAACTTCCCTGTTTGAATATAAAAGCATGAGTGATTTTCAGTGATGTACTTTAAAAGGATTGGGGGGCGCACTGTGCATTTGCCACCTGGTTTGGCCACTCTCCCTGAGAACCTTGACTTCACCCAACTGGTCAAAGAAGGAGACCTTTCCCCTTTGTCCCTGTGCAGGCTGGCTGAGTGGGTATGAACCTTGGTCCATGTTGTGGCTATAAAACCCACTGAGCCCAGGACACGATGTCCAATGGTTCAGACCTTTGAATCATGCTCTGTCTGGAGCTTGTGTTTACCTGCAGAGAGTGTGTACACCTTCATTGTGTCCTCGGTGGAGCCCTACCCTGTTTGCTCATGTCTAAGTGCCCTTTTCAGCGCTGGAGTTCCCTGCCCGGGACTCTCCTTATCTCTCTAAGGATACTGGAAACAATGAGAAGGAAGTAGGTGGGGGTGGGATATTGAGTCTGATGCTCTGGACTATCAAGTAGATGAGCTAGGCCATCAGTGGAGTAGAAGAAAAATTTGGGTGTCATTGGCCATAGAAGAGAAATGACTGTTGGAATCCTAAGGGGCATGCTCCCCAGGGAGCAGAGGGACAGAGCCATGAGCCGGGATGGGACCCTGGGGAACACCAGGGGGCGCACTGTGGAGAGCCGGTCACAGCGAGATGAGAACCAGAGAAAGCATGTTCAAGACCAAGAGTAAAGAGCTTCAAGAAGAAACAGTGCCTCAGGCGGAGAAGAATTGAAATACAATAAGAGGAGCAGTGAGAGTAAAAGTCTTACTTCTATGGGCTACTGTAATTAATGGAAAGGTGAAAATGAGTTAATGGAGAGAGTTATGCACAGACTATCCCACCAGCTTTGGATGCTCACTGGGGAGACGGGGACTGACGACAGCCAGCTGAACTGTGAAGTATTTTTTAGATGAGAAGAAGCCAGAAAATTACTGAGTGAGAGACAACCAAGAGAGCAAGGTCTTTGAGAATGCTGGAGGGCAAGGGGTCAAGGTCGGGGTTGGCCTCAGTTTGGAGGCTGGACATCCCATCCTCTGGTGCTAATTTTCTTTCCTGTCTTTGTTTATTAGCTGATGTTCATCAAAGTGACATGGCTTTTGGCATTCTCTGGAAAATCTGGCTTAAGTGATGGTTGATGGAAGCAAAACAGAGGAACCGAGAATGAAAACAGAGGGACACACACACACACACACTCCCATAAAGCACCACTTTCCTTTCTAAAATATTTTTCTTAAATGCCTTATTAATCAATAGTATTAGGTATGATTATTGTTGTTATTACAGATACAGTTTTCCAAATAATTTTGACATTGTCTTATTCTAGTACTGGATCTAATTATTTCTTGAATTAGCCATAATATTTTTCTTAAACACAATATTTTAATGGGATGCTTTATTACAATGAGCAAACTCTTCCATTCTGGCTGTGTCAGACATCTAAGTGATGGCCATGAACTGATGAGTTCAAAACTGTTCAAGTAGAATACCAAAAACCCAGTTGGAACGTCCTCCACATGAGGTCTGTCTTCGTTAAATACACCCGAGGACTTAGTGTTCTTCCAACATAATAAGCGATCATGAGGTGAGCTGAATGATCTGATATCCCTCAAATCAACTTGCTGGACATGAGATTATTGAACAAAACAGAACTCCAAGCATTACAAAAGAAATGACCCAGACACTGGAAACATGCCTCACCAGTGTCCCTGCCAGAGTGAAACATGAGAAGACACATTCAAGATAAAAATAAAAACCACTTTTACTTTCAACCCATGTGATCTTTTTCCTTCTGTTCAAACTCTCATGGGCTATTACATTAGGCTTCTTATTAGAATAAAAGAAAAGTGTGTGTGCATATGTGTGTGTGTGTGTGTGTGTGAGAGAGAGAGAGAGAGAGAGAGAGAGGAAGAGAGAGAGAAAGAGAGAGAGAGAGAGAGAGAGAGAGAAAGAGAAGCAAAAAACCGTTTTGTCCCCAGGAACAAAAAAATTTACTAAATACCTACTATGTGTCTAAGGGACTCTCAAATGGCAACTCATTCGGGGACCAGGGCATACCAGCATAAAATAAGGAGTGATTCAAGTTGGTACCCAGCCAGTACAAAGGAGGAGCAGAGACCTGAAAGGTGCAGGCTTTCTGAGAATGCACTCTAACAGGAGTGGGGGGGTTGGGGGAGTAGCCATGGGAGATTCTCAGAAGGCATGAGAGGAGAGCAGGTCTTGAACCATGAATGACTGTCAGCCACGTCTATGAGCTCCCCAGTCCTTCATTCAGCTTCTAGCAGCGTGATCCTTCTCTGAGCATATTATCAAAATATCGTAAGAACATAAGTAAGGCTTGCTGGGGTAAACCTATCGGTCATTGGTTCAGAGAATGAGAGATTTCTGGACTCTAAGGATTGGGGGAGGGGAAGTCCTCATGATGGAAAACAGACCCATCAATCACTGAGCAGGTCAGCTCAGAATGGCCTCTGAAAGCCACCAAATGGAAGTAGCATCACTTCTCCCCTTGCCCCCCATCCGAGGATGTACCACACCAGTTGAGTTTGTTTTAAAAAGCTATGTCCATGTCATTTTCATCAACTGGACACTGAATAAATACACTCATGACCCCCTATCTACATCTCTTCATTTACTGTCCTTATGTTGCAATCTTTTTATGTGGACAAAGTCTAGAAGGCAGGGTTTGTGTCAGAAAACCACGGTTAGCAGCACATTAAATTCACTCAACATGGCTCTGAGCCAATAGCCTGCTTAGCCTCCAAAGGCAGTGGCTGGGTGGGAGCCAGAACCATGCTTTGAAGACCAGATGTGGGCAGGAAGATATGGGAATTAACATTTCAATAACTTGCCTTCATTTTCTCACGTGTTGACACTGATCATCCTCAGAGTCCTATGGCACACTGTGATAGCCAGCCCACACACTGACAGAGCTGTATCACAGTGTTATAGTTAATCACCCGGGTTCACTGTAGCAGAGCCAGGAACGGGGGCAGAGGAGCAGAGTGCCCATGTCTATCTGGTTCCAGGTCCATGTTCGTCCCACCACGTTAAGCTACTTCAGAACTCAAAACAGAGAGATATCAGATGAAACTGTCCTTCAGAGACAACAATTCTATAAAATAAAATTTTTAAAAATTATTCTGGAGGCTATGTAGGTCATGTCCATTTCCACCAAATCCTCTCAAAGCCTGTCTACCTGGGGAACAGGTGCCCACGGGCTTGAGACCACTGCTCTGAGGGGGGGAGGTGAGGAACTGGAGCCAGGACACCAATATAAAAGGGAAGTGTTGCATTTGATTATTTCCTTTTCATAATATTTTGAAACCTTGGTTCTAGTTTTTTCTCCCTCCCCAGGCTAGTCTCAGCTTCCATTTCATTATGTTTAACATGTGTTCAAATAAAATCTTGAAAGACAAGGAAACAAAAAGTAGATTGCAATTAAATATTACCCTTTACTCTCAGTACAGTAAGTCCAAAAGAAATCGACCGCCAGACTTGTTACATTAAAATGAAATGCTAGAGATATCAGAGGTACACGCCGACCGGTTTCCCATGACTCCAGATTCTGAATCTATAGTTGTCTTTTGAAAGAAAACTTGAAACCAAGGCAAACTTTCCTGTAAGAAAACTCAAAATAATGAAATCCTCCCATATAAGACCATTTCTTTCTAAAAAGAGAGATCATAAAACAATGATACTTTATTTCCTTATATTATTTTTAGCCTACATCTTTCACTTTTAATATGCACATAGATAATACACTAACTGTAAAAACTATGCATAACTCTTCTAAAGGAAAGTAAGCAATATGGAAAGAAAATGTAAATAATTTAGGTTTAACTTATTCATATTTAAAGCATTTTACCGTGAAACTTCAAATACACATAGAAACTAGCACATACTCAGTATAGCAAGTGTTTATCAAGAAAGATCTGTGTAAATTTTTGTCTCAGTTACGGCACAGACCTTCGCTGGTATTCTAAACTCCCTTCTACATACTACATGTCTGCTCACAATTATTTTTTAAAACAAAGTTACTAGATCACCTTGGTTGTAATGTCCAAGTTATTCAAGTCATCCATATATATATATAAATTGTACATGCATGTGTGTCCAGATATACTGATAGAAGCAAAAATCCATTTATTCACTTACTTAAATAAGTCATAACTGCATTTATAGTGGTAATCACCATATATTTCTACTGTCACATGCACTGCGCACCCATAAACTTGAGCTGAGCCATCTGACTGGGAGAGCCCAAATAATGGAAAACCTCTGATTTAGAGACTCATCATTATGACTTTGTTCCTTCTTTTAAATATTGTCATCCACCCTCCATAACCTGGTACATGGGAGAAGATTGCAGAATATGGGCTAAGGATAAATAAGTATACAACTAGTGTAATCTTAAAAGTAGTTTGCCCGCCATACATTCCTACACATTTATCGACCTAAAAATAACATAATTGTGACAACATTTGTATCATGTCCTAAAGCCTTTGTTAGAATTTTAAAACTTCAAAGTAGGAATCATGTGTTATTCAAAGTAGGAACCAGTCAGGGAACATAATCTGTGAGTTCCCGAGGCTTCGCTTAGTTTTACATAGTCTTGCCTTTAATTAAATATTTTAAAACTCATGCTCACTTGAAAATAAGTGGGATAAGCCTAAAAGCACACACACAAAAACAGAAATCACCACTACACCTACCAGCCAGACCTCCGCTTTGTAATATCACACATCAACACTACATCTGGATATAACCGGAGAGCTCCCTCTTGGTCCCACATGTACCCTACTGTGGGGTAAGCTGCTCTAAAGGAGGTTCTCAAAGTGTGGTCCCATCATCAGCATGATCTGGGAACTTTTGTTAGAAGTGTGAAATTTTGGCTTTACCTTAGGATGACTGAGTCAGGAACTCTGGGGATAAGGTACCCAGGCCATCTGCTTTAACAAGAAGTCCAGATGACATCTGAGGAACACAGCTATACAGAATGGGCTCTACCCAGATTTCCCCCTGCTTTCTTAGATATGCCTCTTAGCGTAACTTCCGGCCTAGAATCCACAGCTGTGTCACCTGGAGTTCACAATGTGTACATTTTCTCAAAGGCCATCAAATTGACCATGCACATTAAAGTCAAGTATTCATTGGTGAGTGGGGAGGAAAAAAGAGATAATAAATAATGGCATTAAGGTTTCAATGAAAAAAACAAACCCATTTTAATCCATTTTTCCCCTCAAGCTGAAAAAATTATTTCTAATTTTTAGAGGTGAATAAAGTGTTACTCCACCATTGCTCCAAATGCTCCCTTAAGTCTATGTAAAAAAGACAGTCAAAGTTGGTGACGGCAGAGTGTGTTGACTTTTGACAAGGTGAATAGTCCTCAAGTAGCATTAACTCCCTTTTGTGAAACGTTTCCCTCAGTAGTAATTGCAGAAACCCAGATTGACTTCACACACCTCAGACTGGCAGACACCCCAAAGCTTGATATAACCAAGTGTTGATGAGAGGCACACAGAGCAACAGGAACTCTCAGACATGGTAAGTGAGAATTAGCATCATCACTGGAGAGCAGTATGCAATGCCTGATGCAGCTGACAACATGCCTGGTACCCAGCAGTCCCATCAACGTCCTAACTACACTGAGAACTGGAACTCTGGGAAATTCATGCACATGAATACAAGGGCACACATGCAAGAATGTTCACTGCAGCATTTTTAACAGTTAAATTTTTGGAAATAACTCAAATCTCTATCAACAAGAACATGAATATATAAACTGTGGTTTCCCCATACAAAAAAATATCACGTTTTGATAATATAAAATAGAAAACACAAACTATGGAAGGGTAGGTACATTCATGATACCATTTATGTCCAAGTCTAAATACTTGAAAATAATACAATTTATTGCTAAGGAATGCACATATATATCAACATAAGGGCCTGAGAAATAATGTAATCCAGATTTGGGATAGAGTATACTTCTTCAAGGAGGAGAAGGATACACAGGTTTTGTCCAATTGTTTGTAATATTTTATTATTATTGTTTTTGGTGAATACAAAGTATTTTTGTAGCATGTAAAAGGCCAAAATATCTTATTTAAAAATATATTTTGAATCTAGAGAGATAGGTATATTAACTCTAGCCATGACAAGTAGCAAAACTTTGGTCAAATTAATCTGCGGACCTTGGTTCTCTCATTGGGTACAGGAGAGTTTTGAGGGTCCAGTGACATGTCATTTGTGAGGTGCTCCACATTTTGTAGAGCCTGGCACACAACACTCAACTCTTCCTTGGGTTCATGACCTTTCTTCTGCCTTCTCTCTCTCCTGCAACATGACCACCATCAGCGCTAGCTCTTCTTCTTTGATACCTAGACTCACTCAAATTCTGTAGCATGGGCAAGAGACTGGTCTATATTTAGGTGTAATCAAGGCAATGCAAGAGAAAGATTGGTATGTACAAAGGAAGAGAGGGGAATCATGGGCTGGGGAAATATCAACTTTCCCAGAAAAATGGAGGTGGAAGTAACAAAACGCCAGGAGACCACATTTGCTAGTAGTGATTGTGCAGAAAACAAAAGATAAGGATGGTGGCCACAAACTAATGGAGCAACATTGTAGTAAATGGGCATCTCTCCTCGTTTCCCAACATGAAGTCAAGTAATCAAAAGAATATTTTGTGTTTTTCTTGTTTGTTTTTTCCCCCTATCTTATAAATTGAAATAAGCACAACAATTCTTAAAGACAGTGTATTTGGGAGACCTCTGACCTCATCAGCTAAGACTTAAAAACTGTTGGTTTTTTTTTATCCCCCACAGTAAATCTCATTGATTTTTATATTAGCTCTGATCCATTTTCAAGCTGCCATGTTCTAATCTTGTCCCTGAATTTCAAACTCAGATTTTGGAGTGCTCTATATTTTATGTACAGTCTCTGTGGCACAGTGCCAGCCAACCCAAGGTGACATACTTTTGGGATGCAGCTGCCACTTTTTTACTATAATAAGCAAATAAAATACACAGCATTTGATGTCTCTACTCAAAAGGAACTTGGCAAACTCTTCTGCTCTTAACACATTTTTCATCTGGTGCATCAAACTTCTAGTTGAACTACATAATCTACCTCAATGGAATCTGATTGACAACTTCATCCCTTCCTTGCTAAGTGCCATTGGGCAAGTCACTTACCTTCTTCTGTGTCATTTTTTCCATCTGGAGAATGGATATAATAACAGTTCTTACTTCACAGAGGTATTATGGGGACTAAATGATATATTATTTAAAAAATACCTTGAAGAGTACCTGGAATAGATAAATACTATAATATATATTTCTAAACAAATGTGGTTATAAATAAGCTACATTGACAAGGTGATATTTAACAAAACATCTTGGTTTTCATGACATATGTCCAAGAGATGATGTGTCTAAAGATTTATGGTCCTGCATACCCAGGATGTCAAGAATGATGAGCACACTTAAACACAGTATACAAGAGCTAGAGACAAAGCTCTGACATGGGTGTGTTCACTCTCCAAACCCCCACAGTAAACTTCAGACACGTCCAAAACCTCAAAGAACTTGAAAGAAATGTTCACCTTCAGTTGCCAAAAAATTCATGTACATTTGATTTCTCAATCTCCATTCCTAAATGTCTCTGATAAAGCCATTATTCCTCTGAACTCAGCTCCATTAAACATAATCATAAACAGGTTTGTATCTGGTATTGAGATACTTTCAAAAGGAACAAAACAATGCTAAAAAGCAAGAACTTCAGCAGGCACCTCTCAAAACTGTTGCTCCTGCCTTCTCTCTACAGAACACACACCTTTTCTTGTCTAGCTTCTTAAATAACACAAATTTCCAAAAGGAAAATTTAATGGCATTGAAAGATTTGTACTTAATTATAAGAACTACTAGTCACAGGATACTACATGTGGCAACCTGAAAAATCAAGGCAGGACAAGAGGAAACAGCCCAAAGTGAGCCACATGTTATGGGAACACTGGCGACACTTACAGGCAACTTCTTAAATCAAAGACTGGATCGTCCCGGCAGAAAAGGCTTTAGAAGTCTATAGTGGGCAGACGTCTCTAATGACCCCAGGGATTTCTACTCCTGGTATTTACATCCTTCTGTCATACCATCCGTTGGGGGTAAGCTGAGTGTGGTGACTTATTTCTAATCCACAAATAGAGCAAAAGTTCCAGCATGTCACTTCTTTGATTAGGTTATAAAAAGACTGTGACATCCACCTTGCTGGCTGACTCTTGCTAGTGCCCCCTTGGCTTGCCTGCTCTGATTAAGCACAATGAAGAGGCACTCCTGGCAAGAGTGGCTTCCAGCCAACAGCCAGGGAAGACTGAGGCCCTCTGTCCAACATCCCATGAGAAACTGAAGTCTGCCAACCACCATGTGACGCTAGAAGCAAATTCTTTCCCAGTTGAACCTTGAATAAACCGTGGTCCAGCTGACACCTTTTTCCAGCCTCAGAAGCAGAGAATCCAGGGAAGCCATGCTTGAAATTACTCCCCGACGACGGGAACCAAGAGAATAAATATGTATTGTTTTAAGTTGCTAGATTTCAGTGATTTTGTTACACAGTCACAGATCATTGATAGAAAGTCTCCCAGCTAATGATAAAAATCAGACAAGGTATAAAGCTATTTGCAAACACCCCATTACTTATTCTCTGGAGCTGCACAAATCTGACCATATCTCCTGGTTCCTCAAGACTTCCAAACTTCCCTTTATCAGTCCGAAAACTAAAAGAAGACATTCTTGTCCTCCCCAAGTTCCTGTGCTCCTCTGAAAAATGAAATGTCCTAAAAAGAGGCAAGCACTGTTTTAAAGAACTTATGTGATGTTGCTAGGAAATTAGTCACACTGCTAAAAAGTGTCTAAGACAGCCCGAGAAAGGCAGGACCAAGTGTGCTTTGAGACGGTGTCACAGTCACTGACCTCAGGTCCCTCCATCCCGCCCCCAGGGCAGTACTTCTGGCTCTCTGTGCTCCTGGTACCCCAGTGCCACCGTAGAAGTGCCCCATGTTACTGAATCCTATCCGAGGCTCCGTCTGCCAACGCACCTCTTCTCCTGGCCCTCATTCCGGCAGCCCTCTTGGACCCCACTAGGGAGGGAGATTCATTCCTCCAAGGTCCCGCCAAACACAGGCCACCCAGAAGTGACCTTCCCTCTTTTTGAAAAGTTCTTTTGAATTTTTTTAAGGAACAAGCCAACAAACATAATTAGAATTCTCCTCAGAATGTTGGCTTCTTCCTCAGAAAAGTCCTAGATTTTTTCAAGTTCAACCCTAAGTGTTTTAAACGTCACCAGACATTAAAAATTACTCGGGGAGTACATTAAAATGTGGGGTCCAGGGCCCCATCCTTGGCTTACAGTGGGGGGGGGGTGGCTAGGATTCTGTAAAAGTTCTTCTCCGGGTTCACTCCTGGAGAATACCTAAGAGAGAATCTAGAACTCTGTGCCCACTTTCATGGAACATGTTTAGGGAAAGAATTTTAAAGGAAAAATGCAGTATTAAAGAATTTTCACCTCTCTTTCTGTGCAGAAAAAGACCTATTTTGCTCTATGGCTAATATTTTAGTTTGGAAGTGTGGTCAAAGCGGTCAGCCTGAGGAGTGGGGAGGCAGAGACAGAACCAGGCGGCAGAAGGTGGTGCCACGTGGCCTCGGCCTGGCAGGACTGATGCATTTCCAGGCGATGGTGGTATATCACTGAGTCATCAGGCAGGAAGAAGTGGAGCACTTGGTCCCCAAACAAAGGTATAGGTGTGACAGCAACCTGTTTACTCTGAACATCAGAAAGATCACTGTGGATCAACTCCAGGGTGGCACCCGATGTTAAAGAGTATGGAGTTAATTAGTAGTGAGTAGCTTAATGAGATCTGGTTTATGAAGATTAATGCAAGAGTAAAATAGGTTAAGGGGAACAGGTAGGTAAAATTTGGTAAAATATTGTAAATGCCCAGGTGAGAAGCATGTGGAGTTTGAAGTTGGACCACTAGGGCTGTGGTTAGATGGGGTGGCGAGGCGGGGGGCAGGTGAAGAGGAGAATTTCCTGAGAGTCTGAAGCATTTGATAATGACTGATTGCTGCGACCTTGTGGAGACCTGAAAGGAACAGCAGAGAGAACTCTTGGGAATCCCCATCCGTGATGAACATCACATCCGGGTTAGCATGCAGCTTACCGACCTTCTGACCACAGGGCACTTTGGGTTTCTGAAACTTGGCAACAGGACTTGCTTCATGCTATTTACAAGTTGTGGTGCTAAAATGTCAATTAATTTTGGGAGGTTATCTACATATTTTGACACTTTGTATGCAATTCCTAATAGGACACCTCAGGACCCAGTACCTTTGCAAGGGAACACCTTAAATATCCAGCAATTTAAGGAAGGAAGGTCAGTGTGGTCCTGTCTATCTTCAGGGGGAGGGGCATAGCATCCTCGTTAGTCTCACATCTCAGTCAACATCTTTGTCCCTAGAGGATTCTAGAAGTAAAGGGACACCTTTTCATTTAAATGACTCATGGGACAGCATATCCTCAGGTGGCTTATCCCTCCAATACTCTGACACATTTCTTAACATTAAATGTATGTTTTTCCCCCTCCTTTGGAGCCCTGTGCTCCAAACACACCTCTCTGGCCCATGTTTCGGCCCAAGAGGTCAGGTGACCCACAGGAGAGTGACAGCCACACAAGGCATTCCCCTAAGGCCATCTGAGGGGCTAGACCACGTGGTCAGCTAGTGGTCCCTCTGGGCCAAGACTTTGAGCCTCTTGACTCTCGGTACCATTCCCTTGAGAAGAAAGGTATCCTCATTACGAGGTCGAGTGGGAACACTGCCACCGATATGAAAACATTAAATTACATGGAGACTTCCAGATTGCTCTAGTTTCCATTGTTCAAACAGAGTGACCTACATCTGTCTTAGTTTAGGCTGCAATAACAAATGACCATAGACTAGGTCCCTTAAACAACAGAAATCTATTTCTCAACAGTTCTAAAGGCTGGGAAGTCCAAGACCCAAGGTAATAGCAGACCTGGTGAGTCCGTACATGGCAGAGAGAAGAGAGAACAGGCAAGGTAGCCTCCTTGTCCCTTTAGGAGGGCACTGATCCCATCCATGAGGGCGCTAGTCTCATGATCTAATCCCCTCCAAAATCCCACCTCCTAATACCATTGCATTGGGTGCTAGGATTTCAACACATGGATTTGGGGAAGAATCCAAAGATTCAGTTCATAACTGGCTAGGTCATCACTAAGATTCCTTTTAGATTCGGAAGGGACAATGACCTAAGAAGGAAAGCCCTTCTGATAAATCCCAGATAGGCCAAAGCAGCTGCTGCCCCAACAGATGAGATCATGGATCAACAAACTATTTGCAGCAAGCCCTTAAAACTGAGAGCAGAAACCAAAAGAAGCATACTTTGCACTGCAAAACTCTTCATTTCCCTTGGAAATGTAGACTGGACTGTGTTTTACATGTGCTTTTAAAATATAAAGTAATTCACATTTCAAAATGGCAACATCTGATTCAAATACGACAGCATTCTAGAAATGGAGCATCAGCGAAAATAATCCATCACGGGGAATGTGGATTTCAACTACACTGTTGTTATTCTGCCAGCTCCGAAAGAAACCCAGCAAAATAAATCAAACAAACGAAAGTCTGCAGGAGCAAGCACACTGGTTGGCACCCCCATGGAGGGCTACAGAGAGTCCTAAAGAGCATATTGAATTAAGAGTGTGTAATATTTTATCTCAGTGATTGAGGCTGATTTTTAACATAAACTGTCTGGTGCACCTGGGCCCAAGAAGGTAGGTAACATCTGTCAATCAGCTGCTTAAACCCTTGGGGACAGGCAGCATTGAACCCCCACACGCCTTGCTGCCTTCTGTTACCAACTGAGTGGGTTGCCATGAGGGAGGTGTCAATATTCAGTTTGTGAGCTGAACAAGCAAGGCCAGCAGCCAGCAGTGTGGCAGGGATATAGGGTCTAGTCAGGCGATTATCACGCCCCTGGCAACATGTGTGGGCAAGAAGAAATGAGCTACAGCTGCTCTCTACACTGGGCAATGACAGTGCTGCCCTCGACCCCTCTCTGTGAGCGTGGGGTGTAGACAACACCAGTGCGACATAAAGAGCCCCCTTGCTTTGCAGTCTGCTCCTTTTTATCCCCCCCCCCATTATACTGATAAACATGCTGGGACCCAGAAAGGTCATTTGCCCAAAGACAGAGCAGTGCCAGGTGCCTGCCCCCTGCTTCCTCAGGAGTCCACTGGGATGATCGTCCTATTGGAAGGGGTGCTTCCACGAATCCTTAGAAAGCAGCTCGCGATCTGACCTGCTGGTTGTATCCACCCCAGCTTTAGCTTGTCCACACAACGGGTGCCTGGGAGCTGTGCTTTCACTCAAACCCTATAGATCCCAGGTCAGCAGCACAGCCACAGTTGGGCCCCTCATGGGCAGGCTTCCTCTAACTCAGGGGTGGGCAACCTAGGACCCATGGCCCATCTGGCCTGCTGCCTGGTTTTGTAAATAAAATTTTACTTGGACACATCTATACGATTTGTTTACATGTTGCCTATGGCTGGTAAAGAGCTTCAAGTACAGAATTAAGCAGTTGTGACAAAAACAATTTGGCCCTTTACAGAAGTTCCCAGGCCCCTAATTGGAGGGCTAGCTCTTTAGAGGGCCCTCACCTGTAAGACCTGACAAGCTGCTGTAACACCAAGTTCTGGAGCCGGCTGACTCCCTGGTAAGTCTTCTTCATCCTCAGATGAACTGGACCGGAAAAGGCTTGGACTTTGTGTGAATGGTACCTGCCAAAACCCTGTGATGTTAGAACACCAGCGGCTTAAGGATTGTGTAAGCTCAAGAATCCCATTCCCAAAGAGCGGGTGACACTCTCTGCAGCTGTTTTGGAAAACACTTCTTAATGGAGACAGAAGAATAAAGACTCAAACAAAAGAGAATACTTACCCAGTTTTTATGACCTGTTATAAGAGACTAGGCCTTTAAAAAGCAGCATTTCTAGTCATTCAGCACTTTTTCACTGAAGTGGAAGTTCTGACATGCAGAAGCAAAGGACTGGAAATCATAAACACCAAGTTCCAATCACATCTCAACCACTGTTGTCTCTACAACTCTTGGGCAAGTTACTTTACCTTCCTGATCCTCAGTTTCTTCATCTGTAACGTGTGTGTGTGTGTGGGGGGTATGTATCAGTTACCTATGGCTGTGTAACAAATCATCCCAAACCTCAGTGGCTTAAAACAGCCACCACTTATGGGATTGTCATTCTCCATTTGAACTGGGTAATTCTTGCTTTGACTCATTTGACTCACTCATATGTTTGTGAAGTTTGGCAAGTGGCCTGGGGCTGGAGGGTATAAGGTGGCTTCATTCACACGGCAGCTGCCTTGGCACCAGCTATCACTTGGGCCTCTCTCTCACTCCATGGGCTGTCATCCAGTAAACAAAGACTGGACTTCCTTTCCACAGGGACAGGAGCATTCCAAGAGGAGAAAGTCAGATGGCCCTGTGGCCAAGGCTGTGGAACGCACATATCATCTCTTCTGTCATATGCTATTGACCGGAGGAAGCCACCAGGGTTAGAGAAATGGACTCCACCTCTTGCTGACAAGAGCTGCAAATTTCTGTGGCCATGTTTTCCCCAGAACATTCATGCCTTTGTGTTTATTGTGATTACTGAGTGAGGTAACATATGTAGAATGTTTCATCAGAGGGTCAAGTTCATGAACTATCCGGAACATATAAAAAGAGCTGCTCAATTCTTCATCCAGTTTCTGGCAAGACTGGCATGTTTGTCTTAAGAAAGGCATTCCTGCCATTAGCGTGGATCCTGATTCTGGCCGTGCATGGAACTCATCTGGTAACTCCTCCTGCTTCGACGATCGGAGTATTCATTTGCTCACTTAACAGTTTGAAAGAAGTGTATGTCAAAGCTGGCAGCAGTTCCAATGCCGTTTTTCTACCACAAAACCTAGTTTGAAAAGCTCCCTCTGGGAAGTTGTCTAAATCCAAAAGAAAAATGCCAGATCAAATTCATTTTGTATCACGATACATAATGCTAAGATGCAGCCTGTGGAAAATGTGGAGTATTTTTGCTTGCTTCTTATAGTGAATGAGCCCGTGTAGTCAATACATTTTTTGGGAAAATCATGATCTATGTCCTTGAAATGAATGGTTAGACTTGGTTAAGGGTGGAGTTCTTCCCCTTGAGCTGACGTGGCCTTCCTCTGATCATATACACAGTTGTCCCATGTGTCCAGCTGAAGATAAAATAGCAACATCGAGAGATAACACTAGTCCCTATGGATTATACAACTACACCCACACAGCCTTTTGCAGATATCTGTGTGGGCTGGGAGCGATCCCTCCTCGTCAAAGCTAGTTACAGTCTATGTATCATCAGAGGGTTGACCATCCTAATACTGGGGTCAATAAGAGAAGACAGCAGAGCCACAGTCAAATTAATGAAGACATTGGTTTAAAGTCATTTGTACGACGAGGTAGTTGAAGGACATGCTTTCTTAGAGTTCTCTGGTTCTGACATTAATGGTTTTCTCCCCCAGCCAACTTAAGAGGCATGTGTGATCTTCCAATGCCAACATATAAATGAGAAATATTACCCAACTGTTTCTAATAATGAGAAAGCTAGTGATAAATGATTCCAGAATTTGAAACCTTATTTATTATTATTTTTTAATTTTGTATCCTACTTTATTGAAGCCATTTATCAGTTCTAATATCTTTTTTTTTTTTTTAAGTGAGAAGCAGGGAGGCTGAGAGACAGACTCCCCCATGTGCCCTGACTGGAATCCACCCAGCAAGCCCCCAATGGGGCACTGCTCTTCCCATCTGGGGCCATTGTTCCATTGCTCAGCAACCAAGCTATTTTAGTGCTTGAGGGGAGGGAGGCAATGGAGCCATCCTCAGCACCCATGGCCAACTTGCTCCAACTGGGCCATGGCTGTGGAAGAAGAGAGAAATAAAGAGAGAGAAGGGAGATGGAGAGAGGCAGAAAGCAGATGGGCACTTCTCCCATGTACCCTGACTGGGAATTGAACCTGGGACATCCACACACTGGGCCGAGGCTCTACTGCTGAGCCAACTGGCCAGAGCCAGAAACTTTTATTCTTGAAAAGGCACATTTTAATAAATCCTTCAACAAGAGGAGCTGTTGACTGACCAATACTCAAAAGTAAAAGATTAAAAGTTTCAAAGAATACATGGATCCCCGACTCTTTCTCCTGGGAGGGGGAGCTGAGTCAGATGGAAAGTTTGAATAGGCATGTTACAGTCCATCAGAGCCGTGCCAGTACCCACAACCCATACCCTCAGCTTTTGATGTCTCTCGTTATGTTTGCCAACCGATCGGGTTCAGCTTCTGCTCCAGAAGTCTAGGTCAATGTCATAATTCAATAGCCTGGCCCCTGTGCCAGCTCCCTGGGTTTTTATTTTAGTGACTGAAGCAGGCCATACAGTTGTCTTAGAAAGAAATAGTTCTAGAGCTCACTACTAATGGTGTAAGTCTTCATTCAAAATGTGCAAAAGTTGAAAAGTAATGCTGCTGTATCACGTACAAATACCAGTGACCTGTAATCATTCTTTATGTTGTAGGAAGGGAAGTCAGCATTCCAGTTACACTGGGACATCCTGAGGACACAGACCAACGCCATCTGTTACAAATTAAGTCCTTCTTGGCAATAAAACTGTAGCTCAGGAGTGGGGGGAGGTCAAAGAAAGTGCCGAAGGGAAGATTTGCTGCCTGCAGTCTTGAAAACAAAATGCACTTTCAACCACATCTCAGGGCATTTGGATGCTCACCCTTTGGGGGTTCACTCAGAAACATGGCATCCAGGTCTCAGCTGTGCAAATCCCCAGGTGAGCCACACCTGCTCCAGGACCTCTGTGGTTCCTGGATGGAATGACATCTTCAGCTGACCGACCTACCGTGTTTGGTGTGGGCTGCTTTGGGAAGTGCACGGAATACAGACAAGGTGTTTTGTCCTCAGCATGTTCCTGAGGTCTCAGCAAGAGCAGAAGTCCAGCTGTGGACAAGTCCCCAGGGTGTTCAGGGTCCAGCTGTGTTCTGTCTTCCAGGAGCAATTTCAGTGGGGGCTGTGATAGGGTGCAGAGCGTGAGGAGACCGTGGAGCCACAGGACAGGAGAAAGTGACCTGCAGTAACCTTTGCCTCCCCAGCATTCTTTCCTGGGGATGACTAATGGCAGCTCTGGGAGTGACTGCAATCAGATGTGCTGTAATTACTCACTGACTATGACCCAGCTGCAGAAGACAAAGGTCTAGGCAACATTGAAGGGAGCTGGAGGCAGAGCCCCTGTGGCAGGGAACAGGTGGAAGGCAGAGCAATGACCTTGTGTGTCAGAATTTAATTAAAAGGCTCCTTTCTGCTCAGAGAGCAAGCCATTATTAGAAGGAGCTAACCAGTTCTGAAATTAATAATTATTTGGAGAATCAATACATCATGAGTTTGTAACTTCTCCAACCCACACTGAGATTTTTTGTTTTTTTGTTTCATTGATGTGGTAGTTTCCAAGGAAGGAGGTATCCCATGTAAGTCCATTTGATAGATAGCTTCCACTTAAAACACAGACAGGACTGTTGCATTGTGGGAATGCCCATACATTTTCTGGGTCTGCTGCATTCATGCCGCGTCAGCTCAGCGATGCTGGGACTGCACTTCTCAATTCCTGGCCCTGAATGCTTCTACATTAACGCTGGCCACCAGAGGAAACGTGTGTGCCATTTGCGAGGGGGAAATACAGACACAGTCATGCTCTGTCTGTAGTCAAAGTCAAGGCAGGGCACCAGATGCTGCTGCAGCTTGTGGGTTAGCAACTGGGCCCCCACTTTCTCCAACTAGTGTCTCACCATCCTTCAAGCTCTCTGCATCCCGGGCCAGTGAGTGCAGCTCTTCCTGCAGGTACCCACATCACGAAACCTGGAGGCCTAGAAGCAGCAGAAGACAGACATAGATTCTGGCTCGTCCTTGCTCTTGACCACTTTGTGTCCATCTTTCTGTCCAATGCTAGCCCTGCAGACTTCAGGTGCAGCTCCGGATACAGAAGCAACAGCTTTATAGAGACTGTTTAACCACCACCCACAACTGCATACAGTTAAAGCCCTATAATCCTATTTTATCATGTGTTTCTGCTTCTCTAATTCCCTAGCAGACACACATACTTTTATGAAACTGTGCGAGGGTATAACTGAAGATTAGGGGGGGGGGGTGACTATGTCATGCTCACGACCGCTCCTGTATGTCAGATATGAGTCACATTTAAGTGTTGGAGAGGAAAACCCTCAAAGCTCTCCCAGGGAAGAACAGGAGGCCGCTCTATGTTTGGTGACTCGGTGTATCTTGTGTTTCCTTTCCATGTGATTTACAATGCACCTCACTTTCTTTAAAGCTTGTCCTTTTAAACTGTATTTTTTAATAGTGTAAGTATTTATGTATGCATGCATGTAGTTATTTATTACTGTGGTAAGAGCACAACATGAGATCTCTCCTCTTAAACTTTCCAGCACAGTACTATTAACTATAGGCATGAAGGTGTATGGCAGATCTCTAGAACTTATCCTTCTTCCATACCTGAGACTTTGCACCTGTTCAACAAAACCCCCCCACCCCCTTCCTTAACACCATTCCCGGTTTGCTAGCTGATGCAAACAGGATCACCTGATTTGTGAAATCATTCAACTCAATTTCACAGAAACCCAAGGCCACCTTGCAACAAAGTAGGGGAAACTCTTAACGTCAGCTCAACTGTCTACTTTGATTATTTACGGTTTTGTAGTTAGTTGAGGTTGCAGGAGAACAGGACTCCTTGACCAGTGTCATTCGCTGCATAAAAGCTGACACTCAAAGAATCCAGGACAAGCTTATTATGAGATCTTCCTGAGGTTCACTTGCGAATACATAGCTCTATGAAATAGTAAGGTCTGTGCACAGCCATCCACAGGCTGATTGGCTTGGCATGAGCACCTGACCCAAAGGAAACCCAGCTATTGGTAAACCGGGAACCAATCCAAACCCATGTTTCTAGAACACGAAGACATTGGCGATGTAAACCTGGTATGGCTGGGGAGGAGAGTAGTCACTTTCCATCTCGGGCAAACTGGTGCGTTTTCAGACAGAGAATCGGCCAGAAGCAGGGAGAAGCAGGAACAAAAGCTCCTGTAGCTCCAGAAAGACTGAGAAATGGAGACAGTGTGGACCCAAGGAGTTTCAATTCCTGTGTGATCCAGTGTCCTTCCTGCACGTCATTTCCAGGGCAGTCCCCTGATCTTTCAATAATAAACCAGCTTTCCACCTGACCTACTCGGCCGGAACCTGTTTCTGAAAACCAATGAGTGCTGACCAGAGCCCAGGTGTCACTCCCCACCCACACAGTGTATGGTTTCGCTACTGTGCCAGCTCCTACCCACGGGCTAGTAGTTAGTACCTTAACCAGGTGCTAATCTGTCTCCTCTCTGGGCCAATGCACAACTCAGTGGTGCCCAACTCACCATGCAGTGCTGTAGTCACAGATCCCTGTGTGCTGTCCTATGGGACATCACTGAGCCTTCAGTGAAGTCACCTTAAATGTTTCAACCTGGTCTTGGCTATGGTGCTTCCACTTCCATAACTGAGCAGCAGTTTGGGGAGGGGCCTCCCATGCGGATCAAGTGCATGTGATGCTTCAGCTTAAAGCAAAACCCAAACTGTTGGCACACACACAGGACCGTTAGTCAACTACTGACTTCTCTGGTGGGCCTGTCTCCATGGGAATGCCAGGGTGGCCCTTCGCCTTGCCAGGTGGGTATGGCCCGGAACCACAGGTGGCAACCGCAGAGCCACATGTCCAACAGAGCATGGCTGGACCCGGAACACAAAATACAGCTTTGTCTCACTTCCAATTTATAAAAACTCAAAACTCGTTTGAGAGAGTTGGGGGAGGGGGTACCAATCTGCTGAAATAAACATGATCAGCTGTTTCTGATTGTTTAAAATAATATTTGTTTGCCCCTTGTGCGTTCATTTGGCCATCTGGGCATCACTCATAAGCAGGCAATCCGTAGCTAACACGAGGGTTTTTAAAACACTGAGCGAATTCTGCCTTACCTCCCTTCCCACACTGTGAATCAGGAAAGCAACGCCGCTCTTTGATTTTGGCTGTGGCCCTCCTCCGACCAGCGCCAAGGTCACAGAGCCATGAGCGGCACTGGGGCTCACAGGGTGGGGCCTCTTCTGGTGTCAGGGAGCCAGCTTTAATGGATGCTTGGAAGCTAAGTTCCCTGCGTTTCGATTTGGCCACTAAGAACTTGTGGGGTGCCTACTGGGTGTACAGAATTCTCATGTCCCCGAGGACGTGAAAGGTGACTGGAACCCAGCTCTAGCCAACTAAGGGGCTTCTTAGCATTTCGGAGTCAGTAAGTCCTATGCAATAGCTCCAGAAAGGCAAGAGGCCATTCGTAATCGTGATCCTAAGTCAGCAGTGCCTTGGTGTTTAGGGAAGAAACAGCAGGGCCTGGTGTCCCGGGGCAGGAATGTGATTGAAGGAGGGTGAGTTTCTCAGGAAGAGAAAAGAGCATGGACAACGGCACCAAGTCAGCCTCTGGGTCTGGAGCAAAGAACTAGTGCTGGCTGAGGGGGCGGGGTCCGGGAGGCTGGGTCAGCAGAGGCGCGTGCGCACCAAGAGCAGGACCACCCCGAGAGGGCTGGACCTTCCCCTAAGAGCGGTCTGACTCCATGAGCCACCTGGGGAGACAACCTTTATCACAATCAGTTGGCCGGTCTTAATTTCCTCTCCTTTGGAAAATGTTTCACTTTTAATTACAAATATAATACAAAGTTATACAAAACCCAAAACTTTACAGAAATGCATAATGGAAAGGGGCAAATTCCCTTATTCCTATCCAGTAGAGACAATCATTCATTTGCTATAATTTCCCCCAATTTTAAATTTCCTATGCATGAACTAACCTAAGTATTTAGAGGTACAAAAATACACTATTATACATGGGGTGGGGCAAAAGTACGTTTGCAGTTGTATGTGACACACAGACTTTCTTGTTTATTACTTATTAATTATTAGATTATTTTCCACACAAACGACTGTAAGCCTCCTTTTGCCCCAGCCTGTACACACACTCTGTGCTCTTTCCACTTTTCCACTTAGTAGATCATACGTAGTTCCCAATATCAGAACACACAGACCCAGGTACTATTTGAAATGGGTGCTAAGTGTTCCACTTTATGGACAGATCATGGTTTATGTAACCATTTCTACACCGATTCACGTCTGGGTCCTTTCCACTTTCCTTATTATCTGTGTGACAACGCCTCCAGCACTTCCTCCTCGCCCTTCATCTGGTCCCTACGGCGGGCCACCTTGTACTTCACCTATTTCCCCGATCTCCAGGACCATGCCACGGAGCCTCTGGGACCTGTCTGCGCCTCTTAGTTCCTCCGCGGCACTCGGCACAGCTCCCTGTGCACCGAGCGCTGTGGATCCAGCTGTCAGGATGAAGGGCAGTGGATGCGGAGGTCGTGGAGGTCGTATATGAGGTCGCGTGGGGAGAAACCAGAAACCACGGAAAGGTCTTGTGCTTGAGAACCCAAGGACAGAGTGCTGAAGGCCTGGGCTAGGTCGGTGGTGGGGGAGCGGGAAGCCAGGACTAGACCTAGGGGCGATTTAAAGGCAGATGGCAAAGGGGACTTCACAATACAGGCTTCAGTGTCATTCACACAAATCCCAGCCCACGCCCTCAAACACAGTGTCTTCCACCGTCCAGGGTGAGCACTGTAAAGACCACCAACTCAACTTGGCCCATTGCTCGTGAAGGCGTGGCAGACACAGCCTCCCCAGGGAGGAGTGGGTACAGGGTGCCAGGCCAGGGACTAGGGACACCCACCAGGGACAGTAGCAGTCTAGTGGAGCCTGTCAGGATGGTGGTCATTTCCAGTCAACTCTGAGCATCAAAATGTGGGGAGGTGGGGGGAGGGGAGTAGGAGAGGGGGTGCTGGGAATTAGTCTTGCATGGGCTATGTCAGAGTTCCAGGAAGTTTGTCCAGAACAGGACCCCAGCTAACGGCCAGGCCTGGGGAGGGGCAGTATCCAGCCCCCAAGGACAGTGGCTGAGAAGGGCTGTCAAGGGTTGTGTCAGGTTAAGCACAGGGAAACACAGGTCACCACACAGTCATGCAGACTGGGCAAACCCTGAGGGGTGATGGGCAGTCAGAGTGCAGTGTCTAGGATCCACTCTGTATGCCTGATCTCGTACCAGGCTAGGCAGGAAGGCTGACCTTAGGGACCCGTGAGGGCCAACGCATGCCTCACCCAGCCTGAAATCAGGGGTGGGTTGAGGCTGGAGGCAGGGCCAGCAACATTTCTGCCAGACCCGGTGCAAGATGAGCATGTGGGGCCCTTATTAAGAAATTAAGACTTCTCAAGGTGGTGATAGCAGAGCATTAGACTAAGCTCAGGGCCCTTCTGAGCACGGGGCCTTGTGCAAATGCAGAGGACTTGTGGCCACAAAGCCAGCCCCACCTGTAGGTGGAGGACAAACCCAGACCCTGCATAGAGGGGGAGACAGGCTGTCAACACTAGATAATTGTTCTTTTTTTACAGCACAGATAAAGAGCCTATTAAATTCTTAAACACGTTGTTGGGTTTTCAAATTTCTTCCTCCCCAAAGAAAATAAAACAAAACACCCAACCTCATGCATAAACCAGTCCCAGGCTGCTATGCCAGGACTCCTGCCAGCTGTCACTCAGCATACCGCCAAGGAGCCCTGGGTCACGACCCCTGACCTCCTGCTCCAGGCGGCACAGCTTTCAGACCAGCGCAGTGGGCTCTCCTGCTCTCCCAGACAGGGCCCATCTGTAAGAGGCCTTTGAGAGCAGGACATCCAGACAGACACTGCAACAGGAGTACAGCAGCCAGGGGTCACGGAAGCAGGAAAGTAAGCCAAAAAAGCCTCCCATCTACAGGAAAGCCATTTTCCCTGCCCATGTGCTAGCACACAACACCTTTTCTGGGCTTGCTCATAACATACCCATTTTCCATGATAACAAAGGCCGTCGAGTCAATCCCTTGCCCCTTGTAACCATTTCAAGAGGACATTTCTGGGAAAGAGATGGGGAACTTTCTACTGAACATGTCTGCTTAAGGCTCATCTGCCTAATTTACTAGTGCATAAACCTAATTAAACTGGTTTTCAGAAATGCTGTAAAATTTAAGCAAAACATAAAAAAGATTAACCTAACAGATAGACGTGCTATGTTATTAAACGACTATAACTTGATAGAACCCGTTAAATCCTTAATGCACGTTCTCCAGGCATGTGTTTGGAAGAAGCCCTCATCATGGTAAACAGGAAAAATGTTCCACTGTACCGAGACAGGGACAGAACTGCTCAGTTGAACCCTGCCAAAGATATTCACTGAAGCTGCTAATCCTATCTGGGCTTATTAATCACACCCCTAAATTCCCTTATTAAGAAATACCATCACTGACACAGTCGATGACTAACATTTGGTTCTTAAGAAACATCACTCCTCCTACTCCCCTGCTCACCATCACCCCCAATGAAAAAAAATGAAGCTGCTTCCTGGAATGTCTAGCTACCAACAAATCTTTAAAGCCTCGGAAGACATTAAGAGCAGAGATGAAAGTCAGGGTGAAAGGAGCAGCTAAGATTAAAAAGAAAAAATCCACTTAGTTTAAGACCTGTTTACTAAGGCGGCCACATGACTGCCACCAACCATTCTGCACGTTTTCCCTTCTCTGTCTGTAAAGTGAAGAGGCAGAGGAAGAGGTCCTCTCCAAGGTCTCTCCTTGCTCCGACGTTCTGGCTTTCTTGAAAAAGGCATTTTCTTTCACCACTGATGTCACTGAACCTTGCCTGCTTGTGTGCTCCGCTGAGGCTCCAAATTCTTCGATTGGCTAACCGGGAAACGAAGAGGGAAGCGGTGGGGAAGCAAGTGACCACGGTTTTTACTGGACTCCACTGTAGCACGTCCTCAGCTGCCACCCAAGTGGATCTGGTGATAATGTAGCGATTCTGCGATGACCCCCGCCTCTGCTGGCGCCTCATGGTCCTTCTGTGTCCATTTCCGGGACTCGCTATCTGATACAGTGCCTAGAATTGCCTGAGACTCTATCCAAGACTTGCCAGCAATGTGACTTTTGCTTAACAATCAACACAAAACATGGCTCCGCTTCTGAGAGGGATAAAAGCCACTGTCACTAATGTGCAGATTTAAAGCAGACCCAACTCCAAGTTTTATCAGTGGACTTCTATGTCTTGCACCTGAGCATTGATCCAACACATCCCTTTCCCAAAGCTCTTCTTAAATCGTACTAGTTAAAAATATTTTAACTTGTTTTGAACTTTTCATTTTGTTTACTTATTCATACATGGGCTTTCTTTAAAAAAAATGGCTGTTGTGGCTTGATATTACTTTTTAAACTCTTGAAACCCGAATTCACACAAAAAGAACCCCATTGAGTGGAATCCCTGTGGGGCGAAAGCAGGTCCCTGCAGGGGTCCTGTCAGCCCTTTCCAAACCGGGAAACCCCCTGGCATAGTCTGCTCAGGCTGCCATCACAAAGGACCCCAGGATGGTTGCTTCAACAACAGAAATTTATTTTCTTATAGTTTTGAAAACTAGAAGTTCAAGATCAAGGGGCCAGCAAGGCTGGACTCTGGTGAGACCTCCCTCTGGGTCGTAAATAGTCGCCTTCTCTGTGTCCTCATGTGGCCTCTTCCTAGTGCTCATATGTGCAGATAGCTAGCGAGCTTTTAGATAAAGATGATAATCATACTGGGTCAGAGTTCTACCCTTCTGACCTCATTTAACCGTAATCACCCCTATAGAATCCTTCCTCCAAAATAGTCACATTGGAGATTGGGGCTTTAACATATGAACTTGGGGGGGGGGACGTAAACATTTAGCCCATAGCACCTCCCTATCCTGACGTCTCAATTAAATTATCTGGGAGAAGCAAGAAGCCAAGATTTTCTGCAGAATAATGTTAAATTCTGCTCTGTTATCACTGTGCCGTCTACTCTCAAGCTATTTGGTTGGTTCAGAATAGATTTGATCTGATATTCCTGCTGGCTGTGCCAATGGCCCAGGACAACCAGAGCGCGGTGGGTAGGAAGTTCAATACAGATGTGGCTGAAAGTACATAGTGTTATTTCCCCCCAAAATCTTGAAAGACACTAGCTCAGAACACTGTGAGGAGTCCTCTGAGCTCCCCTTTTCCCAGCTGGCCTCCAACAAAATCAGTCACCTGACCCTACTTTTCTTCTCAGTAGTGTTGCAAAAGAACCTCTAAAGATATAAGCCTTCCAATTTATGCTTTCAATTACATAACGCTTTGTTGACCAGGAGGACTAAGAAGATGGCAAAAATGAAATGACCAGGAGCGGGTCTTTTATAAGCCAGGCAGCATCTGGTTGATTTATCTGCACAGAAAGGAACAGTGCATGCTGCTGGCAGCCCACCCACCAGCTCGGGGCTGCAGAAGCCCCCCAGCTGGGAATGTGCCTTGTTCCCAACTATAGGTCTCAGCCTCTCAGGATGGGTTCACTGAGCCTGGAGGGGCCCCACAGGTGTGTACTTGCACACCTCTGCTCACCTGCAAAAGGTGGACGGGATGCTTGCTTCCAGGGCCAGACTGGAATCACACAGCAAGCCGACTGACCTACAGGACACTGGCAGGGCGGAAATCCTCTCAATGCAGTGACATCCTCACCAACGGACTCTCTCACTTGCCACCTCCATCCACCCTGGGGACCCGCCTGAATTGGTCCTCTGCAGACCTCCTCCATTCACTGACTGCTTCCATATGCATTCCTGAAGGCTTCCCATTCAGATTGCCTCTGGGCAGCGAGATTCATCCCAGCTATCTCTCAGCTACGTCTGGTCGCCCTCCCTCCTTTCATTCTGTAATAATTCTTCTCCCCCACCCCCTATTGGTTCCCCTGCAGTCTGGCTTTCTTTTCCACAAAGCAGGACAGAAAGCTGTAGAGTCCACCATCACAGGAAGCGCTGGCCTGCCCGCGACCCCATTAAGAAAGTTATAGACATCTGCTGCACCAGCTTGTCAAGAATTTCAAGGCTCTCTGCAGTCTTTTTGCTGTTCACTTTATGACTTTATGAGCATTCTACTCCAAAATGGTACATCTGACAATATCAATTTAAAATGTATTTTCTCAGCACCTACTGTGGGCCAGGTGTGAACAGGCTCTCCATTAGTTGATTTACTTTTGCATATATCACCTGATGCCTCCCATCTTTGCAAAGTCCTTGCAAGGTAGATTTAATTCCCATTTTACAGAGAGAGAGAGACAGAGAGAGAGAGAGAGAGAGAATATCAGAAAGAGAAAGTAAATTAGCCAAAATCACAGCTAGTAATCACAGCCAGCAAAAAGCCCAAATTTGTCTTTACAGAATTCTGTGAACACACTAGTTTTTAGCAATTCGGCTCCCTTTTCATATGCAGATATCACCACCAGAAAAGTGTCAAATTAAAGCACTCCTTCTCACTTTCTTAAACAGGATAAGCAAAGGTATTTGCAACTTTTTTGAAAAGTCGGTTGCTATTCATTTCCTCTTTCATTCAACAAGTGCCCCGAGCTCTGACTAGGTGACTAGACACCAAAGGGTCAAGTGTAATGACTTCTCTTGGGTGCTTAGCAAGCTGGGGAGACGGAGTTCCCTGGATGCCCCGAGATAATCATTGAGTAGGAAGCTAGGTGCTGAGACCAGCTCTGCAACCCAGAGTCATGACTCACAATGACTCACAAGGAAAGGGACCACTGAGTCTGCTGGGCGGGGCGTATGCTCACACAAAGGAGGGACAAAATGCTGAACGAGGCCATGCAGACACCCTCTGAAACGGAGATTGTATGCTTGGTGTGGAGAGCCCTAAAAGCCAGGCTTCTGAGCCAGAACTGGAAACAGCCAGCACGGGTTTTGACCAGGGGAGTGCACGGAGATTGAGAAAGGTGCCCCTGGCCCCAGGTCTGCAGGGCTTTGCATACATTCTCTTGGATTTGACTTCAGTCCCAAATGACTGTGAGAAAGGACAGTAGCTGCGGCAGGGTCCCCAGAACCACAGTCTCTGAGAGGAGTCCTGCATGACGTGGCCAGGGCAGTGACCTCCCAGAAAATGAAAGGGAAGTACCATCGAGGATGTGTTGGGGGGCCAGGACCTGGCAGGGGCCCCTGCAGCTCATGAAAGCCATGTTAAAAGGGCTCTCTGTATGTGGGGGGGGGGGGCAAGAGGGAAGGATTTCAGGAAGGACAAAGGCAGGACTGCTACTGGGCAAAGGAATTGGAGCAAGAGAACCAGACACCCCACGGCTGCCCACCAGCCAGGATGAAAATCAAGGCCTCAGAGCCTCTGTCATTCACATGGCCCCCCAGCAGTGCCCTGGGCCCAGATCCCACCAAGCTGGTCCTTCAGCTAGGGGGCCATATTGCTCCAATTTCACGCTCCATCACGGGAGTAAGTGAACCCCTGAGTTGAAATATGTGAGCTTGATCTAGAAATTCTCCCTACCACTTCTCATTATAATAGTCCCCCAAGCATGAAAGGTGCTTCTTTTTCCTTTTTTTATGGTTTGCAGTGGAGCATGCCAGGATTAACTTATTTCGTCTTAGAGGTCGGCTTGCTAAGGGTGTCAGAAAAGGCTGAAGTGTTCGGCACATAACAAAATGTGGCTTTGCATTATTATCACATAATATTTCTGATGTGTATGTTTCTGTGTGTGTGTGTGTGTGTGTGTGTGTGTGTTTTTAAATAGACTGTGAGGTCTTTGGTGACAGTGATTTTTAAAAATAACCATCCAGATAGTCATCTCACTAAATACTCAAATAAATGAATTAATAGACGAAACGGACAATCAGGAGAACTATCTGGGTTTTTATAACAAGATAAAATTAATTATATCTCCAGTATACATAGCAAAGTAATTTTCAAAGTGCAGTTTGGACCTGGGAAATCTGTTAGGAATGCAAATTTTCAGGCCCCCACCCTCGATCTGCTGAATCAGAGATTCTGCAGAAGCCAGATTTGAATGCTGTCTAGACACTGGACAGAGCCCACCTTTTTAGACTCCTGGAGTCTAGTGCAGACGTTAGTCACTAGGGAAGCTCAGTGACACCTACATCCTTTTCAGAAGGATCGAAGGTCGACACCAAAATGGGGTTCTGTCCAGGCTGTTTTGGAGGAGGTGGTATCTGGGGAAGTAAACAAGGATGAAAAGGGCACATTCCTTGGCACCACCTTGGCATTTTCATAGTTCCTGAGCATGAAAAGAAATAAACCAAATATCCCCTAACAGTGAGTGCACGTGGCTTCTTCTTCTTCTTCTTATTATTATTATTATTTTAAAAATGTCTTGCGGCATCACATCAATCCCCTGACCAACTTGCTATTGAGTTTAACCTACCCAAGGCAGTATTATTGTAGCGGTCACAGATATTATGTCCCTCCCCGCCCAGGGAAGCTGGAACCAATTGCTATTCTAGGGAGACTAAATAAAACAGGTCCCGGATTTCCTGCTATTACAGGAGATGCTAAAATAATATGTGATGGGTATTTTGGCTTTTCTTTTTAAAACCTAATTAAACCCACATGAAATGGCACTGCACAGTCTTTGCCAGGGATTGTTTTGACAATATTTCTAAATGAAATATTTCGAGGAAGAAAAATTACTGTATAACATTACTTTTTCCTTAATGTTTTCTATCATGAACTTATATCACATTGACCATTTGGGAGAAAGAATCTGGGTTTTTTTGTGTGTGTGTGAAATGTCAAAACATGTAAATCCGACAAGATCATTTTGATTGCTTGGGCAGGCTTGGATGGATTAACTTTATTCATTTTCAAATGTCAGCCCATAGAGAGAAGCAGGGTGATCTAGAGTTCTTGGGACAGCCCTACCATGGCAGGAAGGGGACGCTGGACCCCAGGGCAGTTTTCAAGAGAATAAATAGAATAGACCATGGCCTCTTGGGACATTTGTGCTTCATTCATGATGTACTGTCTCAAAGACAGTGAAGACCATATATAGGGGTTGACAAAAATAGGTTTATAGTTGTGAGTATGCAAAAACATATTCTTTATTATTTCTATTTTTCCATACAAACAACTGTAAATCTACTTTTATTGTATATTGTGTGCCCCTGAGATGGGTTATTTTGTCTGTCAACTTGGCTAGATTAGGGTGACTGGTTGTTTGGTCTAACAGTGTCAAACTGTTGCTGTCAAGTTATTTTTTAGGAGTGATAAACACTTCTAGCCTCGAGGACTGTGAAACAGTCAGTGTCTCCTCTGTGAGCTTCCAAGGTTGTGTGACTTTCAAGGCTACCCTAGCAAACTAACCCACACTCCTGCCTTCAGAGCCCCCCAAATTCATGCAAAACACACAAAAAGAAGACTGCAGGAGGCACGATCACAGTGCAAAGGCTTCAAGAGCAGAACAAGGTCACAAAGTGCACACCAGTGCACTAGGTTATTCCTAATGCCGGAAATACATTTGGGACAACCAACTTATAGGTATAAAAATCAGACATTTTTATAAAAGTGACACAAGAGACCGAGAGTGTTCAACCGATTATAATCAGAATTCTGATACTAAGAATAGCCAATCCACAGTGTGTGTATAATAGACAAATAGATTAGCACAGTTGGATCGACGTAGACAGAATACAGCAAAACTTGAAAGTGAGAACAGAATGGGTGACAGGTGACCCTTGTAGAATCTTGTCAGGTAGGTTTTACTGAAGTTAACCGCCGAGTTCTCATCTCATTTATACCCCATCACTGTTCCCTAACCAATGCTGTGTTAGTCATTTGTAAAGACTGGAAGCAATCCACTTTGGTAGCCACCATCTTAATGCCCCAGGTGGGCAGTATTGAGTGAGAGCCTTTCCCACCTCCCACAGGTGGTTTCTTCTCCACCCCCACCTTTGTTTTCTTTGTAAACATGAAGCCGTAAATTACATACATAAAATTCACTTTTAAGTATATAATATCTACATATTTGGTAGAGGCACACGTTCAGGAACTACCCTCACAAGACACAGGACTGTCCCATCACCCCAAGTCTGCCCCACCCCCCGATGCCTCTTTAGTTAACCCCTTTAACCCCAGCCCCAGGCACCCAGTAACCAGTAATCTGTTTTCTGCTCCAGTAACTCTCCCTTGGTAAGAACACCACATAAATGGAATCACCCTGGAGGTCGCAGCCCTTTTGCGTTTGGCTTTATTTTTCACTTAGCATAACGCACCCGAGACCCATTCCCGCTCCTTCGTGTATCCCTTCTGTTGAGTGCCAAGTAGTGTTCCATGGTAGAGACGCACTGCAGCTTTCTGCCTTCCCACACAAAACACATTTGGCTTGCTTCCAGTTTCAGGAGAGGACAGAGAAAAGCCAGTATAAACACGTGCATACTGGTTTCTGTGTGAGTGCCAGGTTTTCATTTCATCTGGGTCAATAATCAGGAATGGAAGTGCTGGGTCAGATGATGAATGTATGTTTATGAGAAAATGTCCAAGTGTTTTCCAAGATGGCGGCACCATTCAAATGGTTCTTTTGAAAGAGTGCTTTTTTTTTTCTTTTTAAGTGCATGAGCTCTCCATTACCCTTGACACTCAGGAAAATATGAAAGTTGGTCAGTAAATATGTGTCTGTCCGGGAGCAGCTTCATTAAAAATGTCAATGCTAAATGGGGAAGATTGTCAAAATCCGTGGTATTTATGACCAAGGCAAAAACCAAATGGAGCACAGCTGTCAGTGCACAGAGGCTAAGCGGAGACTAAAAGCTACTCCTTTCCACTTGCATTTCACTTCCGAAGAAACGTGGGACTAAATCACTCTTGCTGTCTCCCCTGCAGGGACAGGCTGTGAGTGGAGCCAGGACAGGCTTTTCCCCTGCAGGTCCTTCTGCACACACCTTCCCACCTGCCGCTGTCACCAGGCGCCTCAGCATGGCTTCTATTTTGGTGCCAAACCGTAAGCGGTCACTTCAAAAGCACCGAGGTGGGACACATCCACTTGTTAAGAGTTCCTGAGTGTCTCATCCAGGAACTCACATAAATGCGCTTCCCCTGAGATGCTGGCCATCTTTTGAAGTGAAGATTCCATCAAGTTTGCAGAGCAGTTCTGCGCTCACTGAAAGAGCCCTTTTCCCTGACTGCTCCCCTAATCCCTCTTTTCTCTCTGAACTTGACTCCAGTCACGGATGTGCCTCTGTGGGCAGGAACAAGAGAAATCCCACCGGTAAATCCAAAGGCCAGCTAGTTCGAACACAAAAGAAATCCAATACCCTCATCCCTTCTCTGAAGGGTCCTCCCTCAAACCTGTGCTTGTGGGAAGCAGGAATGTCTGAGGAGGTGGGGAAAGAGGGCAGAATTTGAGAGGGAAAGGTGTGACATGACAGACACGTGTGGACCACTGCACACGCAGGGAGACAAGAGTTTACAGGGTCACTAGGGAGGGCAGCTCTACCTGGGAGGCAGCTTTTAGTCTCCAGCCAATGTCTCCAACAAAAGCCATGTGGGGCAGTGCAGTGTTGGCTCAAATATTAACTTAACAAAAGGAAAGCCCCGTGGAAAGACACGAGGGACCAGCGTAAGCTGCCCTTGATTGATGACACTTCAGTTCTTCCCTGAGTTCAAATGCTTAATCATCAGAAATCCACCCCAAATGTCTTCAATCATCGTTGATGAAAATAGGTTCAAATATGTTTGCCATATGGAAAGAAGTGTTAATAAGATCTGTGGATTTTAAAGAACCAGTTTTACAGGTATCTATGAATAAACGTAAGCCTGTGCCCACATCCATACCAGGTGTCTTCTTGGAAAAACATAACAACAAAGGCAGCAATTGTAATATTGCTATGTCAGATTAATTTTGAATAGATTAAAGAAAAAGAATTGATGATGTGATTTTTTTGACAAAAGTGAACTGGTCACCCAGAGAGCCAGTCTACAGAGCTGCAATGGTTTAAATCAAAGATACTCACTTTTATTATTAAAAACATGAAGAAAATCATAGAAAAAATGGCTTCCAGACAGATTAATTTCAGCCTCGTTAACTGAAGTCTAATCACAGAATCCTAGACTCTCAGGGACAAAACACACAATTTCTTATTCAATGTCTCTCAAAACACAAGAATCCCCCTTGACAAAAAGCCTGACGAGGCCATGCATTTTTTTTTAGACAATGTTTAAATCATTTTGACTACTGCTATAACAAACTGTATATCTGGCAAGTGCACTTATTACGTTATTCATTAAAATTAGCTAGAAAAGCAAAACTAAGCAACAATTCACTGTTTCCTAAATGCACGAACAGAACACAGATTGTGTTCCTAATCAACATTTTCCAAGAACAGCTATCTCCAGCTCGTCTGCCCGCTGGAATCCCACGGGACTCCTTACACAGGTTCCTGGTGCCATTCTCAGATTATCTAACTGAAATGCTCTACGGTGTTGCCTGGGCAATGGGCACTGAAAAAGCCATTCAACGTGCAGCAGAGGATGAAAACTACCAACCAAGGACAAAGCTTATGGAATCACCCTTCATAACACACTTGTCAACATAAATGTAGTATCACCTCCAAAAATACTCTGAGAGCCCTTATTCTCCCCCCGCCCCCCGTGTGTGGTACCCACCTGCCTGGAGCATGCCAACAGAAGGAAATAACTGGGTTCTTACTACCTTCATGTGCTCTGTCAGTGACATCTGCCTGGGGACTGTCCCTGTCCAGGAATATTTTACCAGCCCGTGCTGACCTGACTCTTCCCTGCTGTAACAGAACATGCCTTGTGTGTTCTGAGGTACCCGTGCCTACCTACACTAACCATGCCTACCTACAGTACTCGTGCCCACCTATACTACCCATGCCCACCTACACTAACCAACCGATACTGCTGAGCACGTGCAGAGAGAAAGCCCCCTCCAGGTCAGAAGACAGGAGCACAAGAGCATCAGGAAAAATGTACTGGAGGCTCCTCTATTTTCCACTATTCAAGCACATCACATCTGATTTGAATAGAATTCATACTCTATGAAAATAAAAGAAGGTAAACCCTATTCAAAGTCTGAGAGGACGAAGCCAGTTGCCAATCTATTATGGAAAGTCCTGGAAATAATTTAGTTCCACATTCTCATCTGTAACATAAGGTCAACGAATCCTGAAACACAGAGACTTATCCAAGGAATAATTGGCTGGTGACCGGTCCAGGATGGAACTGGAGACCCCCCAGCCTCAATCTGTGCTTTTTCCATTGGACTATTGCTTGGTTCCAACTGCCAGTCCTTGCTGTGATGCTGTGTGATCAGCGAGGGACCCCAGAATCCTAATGTGTCTACTGCGCGCTAGCCGGACTTGGCACCTGACCATGACTTCACTCTACCTCTGCATGCTTTCCATTTGAAAGAAGTTGCCTTCGGGGTAGGTAAGAAAAGGCACCAGAGCTCTGTGCCGTTTCCTGTGGTTAGTTTTATTTATTTCCTTTCATTTGAGCCACAGTTGCCAACACATCTGAAACTGAAGTGACAACCTTTCATACTCTACTTAACACGGAAAGGGAGCCAAGGAGAATGCACTTTGACAGAAGACACATAAACTGACCCGATAGCCTTTCTGTTTCTCATGGAAAATGTTCAAGGGACTCCCATGCGTGTCTCCTCGACTTTCTTGAAAAGTCCTAAAGTAACAGATACTGGACACCGGGAGAGAGAGTTATGCCCAAGGGGAACGAGCAGACTCCAGCTTGCAAGTGCCCAAATTCTCTGGGTAACAAAGCACACTCTTGTCTTCCTAAGTTTAGAAATATCTACACTTGCTACCATTTGGGGCGACCTAAGGAAAAGAGAGGTTGAATGAGGCTTTCTGGACTCTCCAAAAACGTGAGGGAACTCTTCAGTACCACTGACATTGGGATGTTTCTTTGTTGGGGGCACGGTGGGGGCGTGGTCTGCCCTGCACATTGTAGGACATTGAGTAGCATCCCTAGCCTTTACCTTGTAGAGGCTAGGGGCATGCACCCTCTACTGGGATGACCAGAAATGTGTGCAGACATTGCTAATATCTCCAACACCCCGTCGAGAACCATTGCAAGAGAGTATCTTATCTAACCTCGTCTGCAGTTCATTTAACGTGGATTTTCTATCCTTCTCTTATTGCTAATAATAGTAACCCTGCTTATCACATGGGCCAAGCGTGAATACAAAATGAGACAGACAGGAAAATCAGGGCCGACTATCTGATCCAACTACACCTTCCTCTCATAGAACCTCTGCACTCACTCACCTGATCTGCCTGTTCCTCATGCTGTGACCCTCCTCACTTCCTTCTGGGACGCTCTCCTCCCTTGTCCCCAACAGACCAAATCTTACCCACTCTCTACGACCCACGACAAAAGCAGCTTCCCCAGGAGGCCCTTCTTCACCAACTCCTCTTCCTTCAACTTTCCCATACTTTCTGTTGAGCTTCCGTTCCTGTGAGAAACAGAAAGCCTGTCCCGCGACCCAATGCAATGAGGACTCCGTTGATTTCCCCATCTTAGGATCTCAGGGTGTTGACCTCAGAGCTTATCTTGTTGAAGCCCGAGGCTTTACCAGTTTGACTGTAATCACCAGACCTGGATGCTCATGCCAAGTGCTTGATGAGAGAAAGCTGAGATTCCAGTGTGTCTGGCGCAAACAGACTCGGAGAGTTTGCTGAGAGGTTCTCCGCAGAGGCTGAGGCAAGAGACACCCTCAGTGTAAGAGGCCGAGCTCTTCCACTGGGCACCTCGTGTGCCCTGGAGTGCAGAGGGACAAAGGGGACAGCTGCCAGTCAAGGAGCCAAACTGCCAGTCCCCAACAGCCAGGAGTGGCCAGCAGCACTGCAACCAGACACCCCCACACCCCTGCCCTGGAGCGGGACTGCCTTCAGATACCCCTCCTGTCCTGTTCATCAGAGAAAGTGAATTATCTTTCACAACCAGGTGAAAAGTAATACCAACCTTGCAAGCTTTAAAATGCTTATGTACTCGAGTGGGCAAACAAAACTGTCAAGCTTTCAGGGGCAAACTAACCACTTTTAGGCTAAATTTTAACCCTACTCAGTGCATGCTGCATGAGTTCTCCCAATGAAATATCTTTATGACATTAAAATTTATGCTTTCATGAAAAAAAAATCAAACTTTTCTTTCCTGAACTTATTAAAGCTATAACCTTAAAGATTCTCACAGATGAAAGAGAACCTCAAAGCAACTCTCTAACTGTCCATTTTATTGTTCATTGTTTCTGAAATTTCTTCCGCATACCTAACCAAAAATCGTCCCCGGTGAAGCTAGAAGGTGAAACTGTCCCCCGATGAGAAGCATGGGGGGCAGAATGTGTCCCATCCTTTGGCTTTAGTTTCTCATTATCCAGCCCACAGCGAGTGCCCTTTTTCTAAAGATCTGTGTAATGAACTTCCCTTGGGATGAATGGCTAGGGACCAGAGTCCCATCCCCATCCCCATCCCCATAAATAGCAGCCAACTGCCTGGCTCCCCCACTGCTCGCCGTGGTCTTGGCCGACTGAGTCAAAGCAGAGGTCGTCTCACGCAGAGAAGGGCCTCCTCCACCAGAAGCCCGAGAGAACCCACTCGAAGGACAACTTTGGTTTTATCACTCTCCTGTGTAGACCAGCGAGTTAGTGGTTTTGAGCACTGCAAGGCAAAGAGTCAAAACTCAGCACACATGTTCCACCCTCTTCCATTTCTCAAAGCCCCACTGGGGACCACACCCCTCCTGGCGGGCTGGGGCTGAGCCACCCTGGCTTTTTGTCAGCTTCTCCAGCATGCCACGTTCCTTCCAGCCGCATGGCCTTTCAATGTGCTGCTCCCTCCTCACAAAGCATCCCTGGTCACCCTTCCTGTGTAATAAATGTCACACTCTCTAGGAAACCTTCTCTGATGCCCACTCCTCTCCCAATGTCTCTCTTATAAACACACCGAAGCCCACAAAATCCTAAAAACTATTGCCTACAAGGTCATTTTACATTTATAAAATGATTAGTTGATGATTATAGCCTATACCCAGGGAGTCATGAGGATCATGTTGAAAATGAGGACCAGGCTGGGTTTTGCTACCACTCCATCCCCATCACCTAGGTGAGGGCCTGATGCATCAGAGATGCCCAGAAAATAACCGGTGGTTGAGTAACCTCTGAATCAAATCCACTAAAATTTGCAGAGAACCACTCTCAGATCCCTCAAAGTCTAGCTTATCCAGTTAGAAGTAAAATGTCTTATTTCGTTACATGCCAAGAAAACAACTCTTTAGCTATCATCAAGCCATGTGGAGGTAAAACTACAGACACTGAAAATGCCTGGCACCTCAGTCTATTCTCTGCCTAGCCCGCATTCCTCACCCTGTGCTGTGTGCATACCTTCCGTTAAGTGTGTGCAAACAGCTTACACCACTCCGCTAGGCATCGGTTTTCTTTAGAAATTGAGGTAGGAGGAGCTGCTTGGTAAAGGAAGAATACACTGTCTTATTTTTAATCACACCCATGCATTTCAACCTGTACACCTACACCTACTGCCATGATTTGAGGTGTTTGCATTTTTAAATATGTAAAATAAAATTTTAGGTAAGAGTAGTACGTTTAGGTGTTGAAAAATATTTACTACAAAGTTGATACCAAAATGGAGGGGATTCTGTGTCTCTCCCTCAATTTGGCCTTTTAGTAACAATTTATCTTAAAATCTGACATGTTACTTTATATTGCACATGGCATCCAAACCTCACACCTGGGGTGGGGTCTGCCTTATAACTGTTATCTCTACTTCCACTGAGCATTGTCCTCCAAGTCTTAGCTACTGAGCTGGGCAAGAAAAAAGAAAAAAAAGATGTAGAAATTGAAAAAAATGTTTTAAAATTAATCATCAGTAAGATTACAACCATTTTTAATAGCAGTAAAATGTCAAGCAGCAAGTGATAAATTGAAAAGAATGCTACAAAGAAACTACAAAACTTTAAGATATGTTAAAGAAGGTTACAGAAATAGAGGGGCTCATAATAATGACTTAGAAGACTCATAAAGATGTCAGTTCTCAAATTCATCTCTAGATATATAAAAAATTTCAGATTGAGGGGGGTTAAATTAGACACACTCTAAAATTTACACAAAATATCAGAGGGCCAATCATAGCCAAGATCAACTTTTGGTTTTTAAAGTATGACATATACAAACTCTGTAAATTGCATTGATTTAAGTGTGCAGCCCTAATGTTTTCTACACATGTGGAGTCCATGCCACCACTTCTCCGATTAAGATGTAAACATTTCCAGCACTCAGCAAGGGCCCTCATGCCCTTTCCATATTGTAATCCCCCACCAAGAGGCAACCGCAGTCCTGCCTTCCATCACGATCGATTAGCTTTGTCTAATCTTGATCCTCATATGCACAGAACCGGGCAGAATGTTCCCTTTATAACACGAAGAATAACAGGTGAATTTTCTAGCTGGTAGCAAGCAGTTCACCTATGCTTGTCTGTTGCTGCTCTTGCTAGGATACCACAGTGGTTCTACAACAGGTGTAGCAGTGGGAGCCCGTGAGTCTGGTCCCGCAGTTGCTGGAGGCACCAGCTCCTGAGGTGCTTAGCGATTAGCAGTGCCTGGTATCTGCCAGCTCCTTTCCAGAAGCATCCCCTTGGGCAGCTGTGTGGGGGATGGTCACCTGGGAGGCAAGTCAGCAGCTTTGTGCGGAGTGCTGCTGGTGAGGGACCAGCCCAGGGAGAGCTTCCTCATTACCCCCTTGGGTGGCTGTGTAGTGATCTTCAAGCTATGGTCTTTCTCGTGGATAACTGTCCTCAGCACCCCAGAGGGAGGATTCCCAGCAAGGTCTATTGCTACAGCATCTTAACAACTTTTGTACCAGCCACTGAGCCATGGTTACGACCATTCAGCAAGGTCTGGCTCACTCGGGGGGTGCCCTGCAGATGGGGGGCCTCTCGTTCCATGACAGTTCTAGCTGAGCCCTGGGGTAGAAGTTATGCCCTGCTATTGATTCACAAACTTGCAGGAAATGTCTAATTGCCTAGGCAAGTACAGTTCCTCAATATGAACCCACTAGTGATAGAAATCTTAAACAGACCAACTTCATATAAGAAAGAGAGAAAGTGATCCCTCACAAAGTGGTTTTACTGAGGTGTTCTATCAAATCAGATAGGTTCAATGTTAAATAAAGAGCCTATTGTTGGTAGCACCAAGAAAGAGTGTTACAACCCACATCGCAAAAGAATACTGGTATAAAATTTCAAAGCCAATAGCAAGTAGAATCTGATATTTCATTAAAAAATAATGTACCATGGTCAACAGTAGTTAGGAAATGTCAATTGGGATATACTCCAGAAATGCATGTTAGGTTCAATAGTAGGAAATGCATTAATAAACAGCGTATTAACAGATCTAGGAACAACTAACATAATTTCCATAGTGGTAAAAAAAAAATGGGGTCTGAAAAAATTGAACACCCATTCTTGATTTAATTTTTTAATTTTCTTTTTACAGGGACAGAGAGAGAGTCAGAGAGAGGGATAGATAGGGACAGATAGACAGGAACGGAGAGAGGTGAGAAGCATCAATCATTAGTTTTTCATTGCTGTCGCAACACCTTAGTTGTTCATTGATTGCTTTCTCACATATGCCTTGATCGCAGGCCTTCAGCAGACCGAGCCATCCCTTGCTGGAGCCAGCGACCTTGGGTCCAAGCTGGCGAGCTTTAACTCAAGCCACATGGGCCTGCGCTCAAGCTGGCGAGCTCGGGGTCTCGAACCAGGGTCTTCCGCATCCCAGTCCGACGCTCTACCCACTGCGCCACCGCCTGGTCAGGCCATTCTTGATTTAAATACACACATACAAACTCACAGGTTCATGCTTAAGAAAACAAAAACTGATGGACATATAGCTAAGTCCTAAAATCACCATCTTCCTTAAAAACTTTCATAGTGGAAAAACATTAGAGGCATTTCCACTATGGTCAGGAACAAAGCACAGACACTATTTCCATTACTATTTAACAGTAACATTTTTCTATTTGGCTAAGTCAATTATCAGTTAGAGGCAGCAAAATCAGAATAGAACTAAAACTATTTCTGTGTGCACATAATATAATAGTATACCTAGAAAACTAAGAAAAACAATGAAAAAATATCTCTATAGGTAAAAAAAGAAATTAGTAAGGAAGCCTATAACATAGCTACTTAAAAGATAAACTTCATGAGAAATTTGCAAAGCTTATATGAATAATATTTTAAAACACCTTACTAAAAGTACCCTTGAACAAGTAAGACATTCATGTCCTTGGGTAGGATAACTAAACATTGCACAGATGTCAAGTCTCTTAAATTCATAAATGCCAATAAAATTATTCAACTCCAAAAAAAATATCAACACATTTTTTTTGCTTTTATGGAGCTAGACAAGATAATAATAAAGTTCATATGAAAAGAATAAAACATGCAAGAACGGTTGAGAAAACACTAACTAAGAAAAGCTTGGGCAGTAGATGAGGGGAAATGACCCGACTGGATAGTACAAAGTTGTAAAGATTTAAAAGAGTTTGGATTAGAAATGGGCAAATTCTAGGGCTCAGGAATGCACATGTGGGTGACAGAATTATTAGGGAATGCAAGGAAGTATTGGGATAGCAACAATTTTTGGAGGCATAGCTGTTTTGCATTTTAGGACACGCTATAAGGAGAGACTTCTAGGTGGCTAACAGTTACATTTCCTGACATGGGTGGGGGTTACAAAGACATTTGCCTTATATTACAATGCACAGTTGTTTTGAGTGGTATTCTATATCTGAAGAGCATTTCACTTTACAATCAAGAGCTCTTTCATAAAAGATTACCCGCCTGGCCGTTGCTCAATTGTCCATGGGACACTTATATGCAGACATCCTTAAACCGTTAGCTAGCATTTTTCTGCTACTCAGTACAACTGTGTAACACACTTCTTCCATTCAATGGTGTGTGCTTAGAGAACACATTCTAATTTTCAGATTAGCTTAAGAAAAACATGAATAGAAGGCTTTAAGTGAATGCCAACAATAACTTTTGTAATGCATTCCAGTGCCAACTATAAATTCTAAATTATTTTGCTCGATCAGATGTTTTAAATTATCTGCATTGCCATCCTTCCTCAATAGCATACACAATGTAAAGAAAAAAGAAAATGTAATCTCATTTTATTAAATAGGAAAAAAAGAAAAAAGGTAAAAGAGGCCTAATGTGCTTACATAAGATGAAGCCTGAAAACCTGGAAACTCGCTGGACACATATATAATCTTTATAATCCCAGCTGCAGGTGGTTTGGGCTGGAGTATTCCCAAAGTCTTGATTTGCGCTGACATTTGAACGCTTACAACATTTTGGAGAGAGGAGGAGAGGAAAAAAACTCAAGGCTTTCACGTCGTCCCACTTCTACCAATTAATTGTACAAACTGTAACTGATGAAATCTGGTCCATGGGCTGTCAACTCAATTGGTCACTGAAAGTGTCGGCCTCTGGTCCAGGGAAAAATGACACGTAACTCCATGGGCACCTGTTAGGGCACCATTTTACAATGGAATGGGCACCCTATTCTAGTGGCAACAACACATTATTTCTTACCTGGCATATTCAAGAACCACGGCCCCTCATACACCCGGGCCGAACCACACAGGCTTCCTTTAGTCTTGACATCCCAGGAAATCTGGATGAAGGCAGAGGACAGACATCTTGGCTTCAGCAGAGACCAGTGAACTGAAGCAGCCTCATGAGAAAGAAATTCTCTGCAGGGTTCCTGCTCCCTTGGGACAAGGACAGTTTATCCCCATCCCCCTCCTTAAGGATATAATAGCCGTTTAAAAATTACCCCAATATCTTCCCTATGTCTTTCTTCTGTTTCTGCAAGTGAAGATCCCAAGACGGGTTCTGGAAAATCTGCATGTTAAGAAGTGTTCCACCTCTGGGAACTTACCCAAAATAATTGAAATTGGGATCTTGAAGAGGTATTAGCTCACCTATTTTCATTGGGACTTCATTTAGAATAACCAAGATGTGGAAAGAAGCCAGTGCCCATGACAGATATAAAGAAAATGTCTATACATACAATGGCACACTGCTCAGCCCTGAAGACAAGAATTCTGTGTTATGTGACAACCTGGCTAAACCCTCATGGTTATGTAGAGTTCAAAATATTTTAGTGTTTTATGATGAAAAGGAGGAAAAGAAGGGAAAGAAACTTGGACAGAAGGGTTCAAGTGTCAGGGTCCATTGACCCTGACTCCAGGCCAGCTGAGAACATATCACAATGAGAGAAGTCTACTTTTAAAAATGATTTTGCCAAATAATTGTAAGTTTTCCCTGCTTAACACTGAAAAATAAGATGTCCCTGGAAATGTTTCTGTGCATTGACCCTTTTTGAACTATTTCAGTTTCAGTATCTGGATGATTTTCAACAGTTCTAGATGAAAGAGTATAATATTTCAGAGGAAGGCTAGATCTATGCCGGCAGGAAATCATTCTTGGCTATGATAAATAACGAGGAGGAACGTTCTAAGAAGAAGCAAACAATTTCAGTTTTCCTACAGATGCTGAACTCCTATACCCAGCATCCCCTTCGCAAGCCCAGGCTCTCAGAGCTGATAGTCAGGAGAGTACCTACATTCAACTCTGCCATTTTCTACTATCAGATAGCAAGGGTCCTAAGACCTCTTTTGTCTACTTCTATCATGTAGATGGCTTGGATGTGAGCCAACCACTTATAAAAGTGTTGAATTGACAAGGTAATGTAGCTCATTTAGTTAAAACAGGATTCATCTGGAAACAAAGTGATAGGTTAGACATCTAAAGAGACCAATCAGTATCATGTGGGCAAGGCTTCTGTTCCCTAGCCAGAGGACATAGGCCACCATTACAATCTCCTAAACTAGGCTGGTCCTTACAAAGGCAATCACAGAAGAGCATGTGGATGCCTCATTGTAACAGTTCAACACAGCGCAACAAGAAATGTTAAGTTCTGAAGATCCCTTAATGCAGTGGTTCTTAACCTGGGTTCTATCGAACCCTAGGGTTCGATGAGTCGGTCTCAGGGGTTCGGAGAAGCCTCTGCCGTGGAGGCCAGAATAAAGTAATACCGTAATTTGTTGTGAGTTCATGCACTTTGTTGGTTTTGTTATTTGAGCAAGGTGATGTTCATGCACGGCTCATTTTGTACACCAGTAAAAGAACATATACCTATGTCTTGAATTTGGGGGAAAAAATCATATTTTATTTATCACTAAAGAAGGGTTCAGTGAATGCGCATATGAAACTGGTGGGTTCAGTACCTCAAAAAAGGTTAAGAACCACTGCCTTAATGAAACCCTCTTCAAGAAGGAATGAGGATACATTGTATTCCGTCCTTCAAGGTGTTCACATTCATTTCACGTTTCATAAGAGGAACAAAGCAATAGCACAGCCAGTGGTTATGGTTACCAGCTCCGCAGGCAGACTGGTAGGTGTGAGTCTCCAATCTACTACTGCTCACTAGCTGTGGACACTTAGGGAAGTCACACAATCCCTCCCAGCTGCCATGTCCTTGCCTGTAAAGTCAGGATAATCAACGTACCTATCCCACGAGGTCATTGTGGGCGTGGGGACATTTTGCTTTGGTTAAGCCAGACATTTTAATTAAATAAAATCCTCAACATTTTAGAAGAAACTGTCTCCCCCTCCCCCACCACAACCACACCCTTCACCACCCTCTCCATCCTGTTAATATTTCTCAAAGAGCTTTTCTTTTCCACTTTGCCAATATTTAAATAATAGCAAATGCAACAGCTGATCAGCTTGCTGATATAGGAGAGTGAAGACATCTACAGATCTGACACACTTTTAATCTCAACGAAGTACAACACTGGGATGAACAGTAGTGAGCAGGGTGCACCGCAATCCTTGGGAGAACTCATGACTTAGAGACCACTTATCTCTACCAACGTGAATTCTCCTTGATCTCCTTTACAAGTGCCACTGACGGGGTTCCCTATAACCAATGAAAGCCTAAGAAAAGTGCAAGCTATTGGCACCAGGATCCCTCTGTAGGGTGACAGCAGGGCCAAGAGAGGCTGGAGGAGCCAAATGAGCTGATTCTTCTCCGTGACTTCCTTTCACCTGTCTTTCCTTATCTTGCGTTTGCCTTTCGACAACCATGTCAAGAGAGAACGTAAGGTCGACACGCATTATCATCATCATGTGATCGTTCCTTTATTTCTTTAATTAAGTTTTATCAGCATGGCATTAAAGATTCAAAGCACTGACCTTTCCTGTATATTTCATTTGTATCCCTGATGCCTGTGCACAGAGTACGAGTTCACTGGATGGATAATTGAATAAATAAATGTTCCCATTGACAAAAACCTAGCTGAAAACACACCATATTGTGAAAATAAAAAATACAGACAGTGCAGCCCTAGCTGGTTGGTTCAATGGTAGAGCATCGGCTTGGCTTGGGGAAGTCCTGGGTTTGAGTCCCGGTCAGGGCACACAGAAGAAGAGACCATCTGCTTCTCCACCTCTTACCCTTCTTTCTCTCTCTTACCCTCCTGCAGCCATGGCTCAAGTGGTTCAAGCAAGTTGGCTCTGGGTGCTGAGGATGGCTCCATGGTCTTGCCTCGGGCACTAAAATACTAGCTCAGTTGCTGAGCAATGGAGCAGGGTCTTCAGATGGGCAGAGCATCGCCCCCTGGTGGGCATGCTGGGTGGACCCCAGGGAGGGCACATGCAGGAGTCTGTCTCTCTGACTCCCCGCTTCTCACTTAGTAATAATGATAAAAAAAATACATACAGTGTAGAAAAGGAATGGGTGGGAGTATGGGTGCATGTCTATGTGTCAGAGAAAGAGACACACAGAGAGAGAAAGATAGGAGAGAGAACTTGGCACTGCACAAAGAAAAACATCCGAGTTCTGAGTGCAGAGCAATCTGGAGAAGCAGTGATCTCAATACACTGAACTAGCCATAAAGGCTGTATGTGAACCCTGAAGCATGAGTAGGACTTGGAAAAGTGAGAGGAAAATGGTGGGGAACGAGGTTCAACAGGAGAAGCCAGGACTGAGCAAGTGGGCCATCCCAGAGGGCTACCTATTGGCCAAAGCAGCCCCAGGAACTGTGGGACAAAGGTGGTCTTGCCCAATCACAGGAGGACCCTAAGACCACGGAGAGGAGGGACATAGAATGGTCGTTGTTTCCAACTCCAGATCAAAACATGCGGCCTCACAAAATAAGAGACTGTGCAGCCAAATGGTAAAGAGTTCAGGTTCGAAGTTAGACTTGAGAGATCAAGACCTGGCTTCACATTTACAGGCTCTGAGCCCTAGGACAGCCCGCTAAACCTCTCTGTATCTTATCGTCTTGAATCAGAAGGAAACAGTAATACTTATCCCGCAGGGTTGTTGTAGGGGCTTAAAGGACGTAACACTTGAATTGTGCTCACATGCTCAATTCAGACAGGAATTCAGAATATTGAATCTGTGAGCTATTACACATAACAGGACAAAATATTTAGTTTTAAACTATCCTTGAAAGAATCTAGGGCAGTGTGGTTCTTAACCTTTTTTGAGGTACTGAACCCACCAGTTTCATATGCGCATTCACCGAACCCTTCTTTAGTGATAAATAAAATACGATTTTTTTTTTCCAAATTCAAGACATAGGTATATGTTTTTTTTACTGGTGCACAAAATGAGCCGTGCATGAACATCACCTTGCTCAAAGAACAAAACCAACAAAGTGCATGAACTCACAACAAATTATGGTATTGCTTTATTCTGGCCTCCGTGGCAGAGGCTTCTCCGAACCCCTGAGACAGACTCATCGAACCCCTAGGGTTCGATAGAACCCAGGTTAAGAACCACTGATCTAGGGTATGCATGCACCATAGCCAGCTGCTAACCACTTACTCAGAAGATCCTGGAATGATAAGTGGAAGAAAAGAGGCCCTTACTCCTGCGGCCTCAAAGATAAGGATGTAGAATTTAGTTCCTGGGGCTTGAAACTCGTGAAGAATTGAAGGCCCAGGAGAAGCTTAGTGTAGTAAGGATTCATCTATTAATATCAACTAGAGCCTTGGGGTTCTTGGCAGGAAGGTTTTTGTATTTCACATTATTATTTCTAAACAGCCTTTCTCCTCTACCCCTGGGAAGGGGCAGGCTTTGGCCTTTACAGGTGATGGCTCTTCTCTTCACAAAACATCTGATTTAAATAGAGTACTCAGGGAGCATACCTCCCTGGCTTCCAACCCTCTCATACTTTCTGTCATTTTCAAGTTTTTGCTCTCTTGACGTAATTACAGAATTACGTACCAAGTAATGATGTGTTCCTAACTTGTTATTACAGTCAACAAGGACACAAGATGATATCAGTGTTCTTTTCCTACTAGAAAGTAGTTATTTTTTTCCTCCCATTACAGAAAGAACACCCTTATCCTTTATAAAAAGAAACACACCAATGTTAAGAGAAAGAAACTTGTTAAAGATATCTGCGTTAAAACACTGGCTAATAAGCAACTAATCCACCATGTAAGAAAGCGATACAAAGCAGTTCGGACATTATAAAGGGACCCAAGGTAGCACCTGGGGCCTGAAGTGACAGGGAAACTTCTAGCCTGACTTCCTCAGGCTGACAGGTGCTCAGTTTCCACTTCCAAACAGGGATGGCTTTGCAGAGCTCGTCTAAGATGAAGGTCCTGACACGCCATACACACACCCACTGCCATTGCCATTGGTTACTTTGCTAACATCAACAGTGGGGAAGCTCTCCCCCATTGCTCTCTGCTGTTCTATTCTGGCTCAGGCAGGCCCATGAGGATGGGTCCAATGGAGGCAGTACACAGAAGAAACTGAAACATGTATCCAAGTGGGGCCCCTCTTCACTCCATGAAGATGTTCAGTGCCACTGGCCCACACACAAGGCCCAGAGAGTCTCTGGACAGAGCCACGGTTCTGCCAGACGAGGGTGCTACCCCTCCCCACACCGCTGGTGGTGCTGGAGGATGCCCATGCGGAGACGCTTGTCCAGTAAAATACAAAGGGGACCTCAGGCTGACCCTCTGCACAGTCTACTCTCCTGGGCAGATATAAAACAAAATCAACACCTGTCACCATGCCCTTGGTGTAAACTGACACTTTGTCTAAGTATCTGGCTACAATTGCCAGTATTGAAGAGAATGGTTAATTCCTCTCACTTCTATAACAGGAAAATGTTAATTCACCAAGCAACTATGGAAGATCTCATAAAAAAGAAACAACCTCAGAAAGAAGAAGAAGAGGAGGAGAAAGAGGAGGAGGAGGAGGAGGAGGAGGAAGAGGAGGAGGAGGAGGAGGAGGAGGAAGAAGAAAGAAACAAGCTCCATTGTGTGTAATTGCTTCCATAGGCATTTGCACCAATAGGAAACTTCATCAAGTATTCATAATGGTAATTTTGACATGAACTAAACCAGGACTCCTGATTCTAAAAAACTGCGTATTTTTGTCAGTTTAGCATTTTTTATATTTTTAAGATCTATTCCAAGTCTTTCAAATGTATCCTTCATGCTTTGTCAGCTGGTGTGAAGATGTGTGATAAGGGCCAAGTGGGGACAAGACCCTCATTTCATCCAGTGACCTGCTCAGATTCTGACAATCCCAGAGCTGCCTCCCACTGGACATGTGGGTCAGCCTCCATGCTTACCACCATGTACACCATGTTCATCTCGCCTCCAGATAAAAGCAATGCCCTCATGAAAGCAGTTGGGGAAACGTGCTGTGACCTGATGTGGCGGCCAAGGTCAGAAAGAGCATCTGCTCAGGGACAGTGGCCCACTGTGCTGTGGATGGACCTGCCCCTGCAGGGCTGCTGCCCCTTGTGATGCAAAGTGAGTAGAAATAGAGAAAAAGGAGGAGGAGTCTGGCAGCAGCGTGAGCTTAGGTCTTCTTGATAATATACCTTCTGGAACATGTTAAAGGTAAACACTGAACTTCTTAAGAACAATAAAGCCTGATCATGCCTTGGCATTTACTGGAACCTAGCTAGTCACCACACTGGGCGTGCCAAGATACCACAGTGAAGAGGACACGTTCTACCCTTAAACAGAGGGCAGGAGGTTAGAACGGGTCGTGAACTGAGCTCTAGCACACACCCTACTGGGAGCCCCTCACTGCCAGGAAAAGCCAGGAGGGCTTCATGGAGGAAGCATGGCTCTAACTGAGCCATGAAGGACAAAAGGTAGTACAGGTGGATGCCGAGTAGGTGGCAAAAAGAGGCAAGTCCAGACAGAGGAAAGCATGTTCTGTGGAGGGTAACTGCCCAGTAGATATTTCCTCATCGACTCTCACGTGCTAAGACCTCACTGAAAAACCAGGGACCTGAAGATGACACGGCCTCTTCTTCCAATCAGCCACTCCTCACCCAGGGCTCCCTAGGACCCCACCCCTGCCTCTCACAGACCCTTGGAGCAGGAAGCACCTTCTGTTGCCAGGATACCTCAAATGAGTTCAAATGTATGTGGGTTGTCATCAGAGAGGAGTCAGAGGAAGACTGTCCCACAGCCAAATGGACGATGGCCCAGGGAGGCAGATTGGACATAATCTGCCTTCCTTTTGGTCGTTTCTATGGGAAAAGGTGAAGGTGGTGGTAACCTGCCCAGGCCGGGCCCCAGGAAGCCGGGGTTGAAAGTTGGCCAAGGACAGGAATCTAAGCACTTGGACTTTGCAGCTACAGCTTCCTGCCCGAACTGGGTTACACAACCTCTCTCCCCCTGGGCCCCCCTCCACCAAGCAACTGATCTCAGCTCCTACTGTGCTTTGGGATCAACTCTAATTTACCCCACACTTAAAGCTGGAGGAGCACAGCTTTCTTAGTAATACAAGCTTAGTTCCTCACTGCTCATTAGCTGTTTTAGAAAAATGCTTTGTGGTGCTGTCGGGAGGCAGGGGTCACACTTGCACGCTCCCTGACAAAGCTTAAAATGGTGTTTTTGGTTACTTAGCATGAAATTCCTCAGCAGTGACAGAGAGGGACACAGTGACCCTTTCAGGAAAAGCAGAAAGGCACATGTGTGACAAGGAAAATGGCCACACAGCAAACCACAAACAGCACGCCTGAAGCACTGACTTCCTGTGTGTCTTTTGTTTTTGTTTATAAACCAGACTTTGTTTTAATTATCTGCATACTTAACAAGCCTGTTATGACAGCCCGTTACAAACTGCCCTCAAATACAGCAGTAAGCATGACCTGAGTCTGTAAGAGAGCGTCCATTTGTGAACCCCCTTCCCCACCAGGTGTCACTGCCAGTGGAGCATCCGTACATGTAACGTCCCCATCGGGCCACAGGGTGACACGAACACTCGGAGGGGCGTTGAGAAACACAGCAAGCGTCATCTCTGCAGATTGTATTTTATCATGGGTCTTCTGTCACTCTGGCTCTCTTTACCATGAAAAGAAAACCCAGTGAAGTCATTTTATCCAAGAAGTCTGACTTTGAGCGGGGCTGCTTTCTTAACCTTACATTCATAAACACGAGTATGGATTCACTCCCTTCCCTTGCAGCAGCTGCTCAGGGAAGCCGTTTGCAGCGAACACCCACACTCTGAATGGGAACCCTTGGGGGCCTCTCACTGCAGCAGCCAGAAGGATAAAGGGAAAGACGGGAACTTCACTCTTGAAAACAAAGGTTAAGCCAAAATCCTCCAGTACACGTGGAAATGTACAGCGTTGTTGCAGTACATTTTGTGTGGTTTTGGCTGACGGTTATAAAAGCAGCTACAGTAGCGTCAGAGGATGGAGGTTCATGAGCTTGTGTACGACGTGAAGATGATCCTTGTGATGCCCTAGGCTCTGATAACATGGAACCAACTAGAGGAGAGATTGTTTACATGGAGGCCAGCGCATTCTCCCGGAGACCTGGCCACCATTTGTAATAGTGCTCAGACTGCAGAATCCTAACAAATTTCAAATAACCGACACACTTGAACTATGGGACCCTGCTCACTTGTTAGGGAGGGACTGTCTGGAAAGAACTGCGAGGCACAATTGCTACAGCCCCCGAGATCACCGTCAGCAAAACCGAAGAGGGCCTAACTGGGTTTCAACCTGCATTCTTTTTTTATTTCTTTCACTGTTCCCCTTCCCTGACCTTCAGCTGTCCTCAATGACCTCAGATTTCATCCCAGAGCAGAACACCAGGGATTGGGAGCTAACAGAACGCAGTGGTTAAACACAGGTTCTGGGCTCTATCTGAGTTCAAATTCTAACCACTTACTCTGTGACACTACCAATGCTATTCACCTCTCTAAACTCATAGCCTTCACTTGCCATATATAAAACAGGGGTTAGGAAAGCGTATATATAATTGGGCTTAAAGATTACAAAGAAAGGTCTATAAAAAGTGCTCAATGAGCATTAGTTACTATTGTTGTGGTCATTTCTAGACATTCTTTACCAGGATTTTTTTTTTCTCCTTAGAGGTCAATACTACAATGAACTTTCTTGTGTTCCAGAACCTAGAGCCCTACTTCCTACTTGTGCTAAACAGAGACTATTCAAGAAACTTGAGCCAACGTGTCAAAAAGAAACGTTTAAATGTTATTCTTACCAAACAGAATCTTTTCTACCTACTTACAAGATATGTTTCCAGGGAAAGCCTAGGAAAAAGACAAGATTTTAACTTTCATATCAGCAACAGAATGATCTGGGGAAGAATCTTAGTCTGAAGCTAAAATTTGTCAGCTACTCGAGAAAGGTAAGGGTTTCTGAGGGGAAACTTTGAAGATAAAACTGTATTTGAGCCTCATCAGGCGGTGGCGCAGTGGATAGAGCATCGGACTGGGATGCAGAAGACCCAGGTTTGAGACCCCGAGGTCACCAGCTTGATTGCGGACCCATCTGGCTTGAACCCAAGGTCGCTGGCTCGAGCAAGGGGTCGTTCGGTCTGCTGAAGGCCCGCGGTCAAGGCACATATGAGAAAGCAATCAATGAACAACTAAGGTGACACAACGAAAAACTGATGATTGATGCTTCTCATCTCTCTCCTTTCCTGTCTGTCTGTCCCTATCTATTCCTCTCTCTGACTCTCTCTCTGTCCCTGTAAAAAACAAAACAACAAAAAAATGCCACTGTATTTGAATAGAGCTTTAGTGTAAATAAGGTGTTTATTGTGGATGGATGAGCACTTATCTAATTGCTATAGAACACCAAGCTTTACTGCCCATGGCCCAAAGATTTAGGCCAATACACCCATCCATCTATCCATCCATACATCCATTCGCTTTTCAGTTTGTTCATTCATTTGAGTTTTCAACAACCATTTATTCAGCATTCCCTGTGAACAAGACACTGATAGGGCTACTGGGATATAAAGATGAAGTTGCCTTTTAAGTAGTTGACACTTGAGGTGATTAAAGGCCAAATATCCTTACAGGGGAGATCAGAGGATGAATGTCTAACTCAGAAGAAAAGCTGAGGTTTTAGAGGGAAAGTGTTCAGGGAAGCCCCCCAGGGCTTCCTGTGATCATGGTCATATTCTTTATCTCCGGTGTCCAAAATGGTGGCCACCATGTGGCTACTGCACCCTTGAAAAGTGGCTCTAAATTCAGGTAATGAATTTTTAAGGTTGTGTATAATTTTAATTCATATAAAATTAAATAGCCACAGGTAGCTGGCAGTTACTGTATTATGGTAACATTTGAGGAAGTGATGTTGAATGGCTCTTGCAAACCATTAGAAGTATCTTGGGGTAATGGAAACACAACACAATCAACAGTTCAAATGCTATAGAGATGTTTACCTGAAACTGGTGGTGGATGAAAGGTATCTGCAGAGATACAGTGGCAGGAACACCATCAACCTCTCAACTTCCTGGCCTCCCACTTTACAAATTTATCCAGACCCCCACCCCCATCAGCCTCTTTCTTCTACCATGGTTCCTCAGTGGGAAAGAAATCTCTTCCCTTACCCAAGGTTGATCCTCCCACTTTTGTTCTGGATCCCATCCCTTCCCATTCATCAATTCATCAAATTATGTCCTCTCTTGTTTATCATCATGAAGTTTTCCTTCTCCATGGGATCTTTCCCTTTGGCACCTGAATAGGTTCACACCTTTCCTATGTTCAAAACAAACTTTCCTCAACCCTATTATTACTCTCTGGCTGCTATTTCTCTCAGGCCCAACAAAATCTTTTGGAACAGTAATCTATACCTGTTGTCCCCTTTCTCTTGTTATCTTGTCTTTGCTGAGTCATAACCTGGCTCTTATCCCTTCCCTTCCACTCACATGGCTCTCCCAAAGGTCACCAATGTCCTCCTGATGCTGGGTTCAACGGACTCCTTTGAGTTCTTGCTTCACTTGACTTTTCTGTCACATCTGGTTCTGTTGACCAATTCCTTCTCTTAAAACTTTTGTCTTCAGGACAGCTCTTCTTCTTTCTTCTTCTTTCTTTCTTCTTCTTCTTCTTTTCTTCTTCTTCTTCCTCCTCCTCCTCCTTCTTTCTTCTTCTTCTTCTTCTTCTTCTTCTTCTTCCTCCTCCTCCTTCTTTCTTCTTCTTCTTCTTCTTCCTCTTTCTTTTTCTTCTTTCTCTTCTTCCTCTTTCTCCCTCCTTCTTCTTCTATCTTTCTTCTTCCTCCTCTTCCTCCTTCTCCTTCTTCCTTCTTCCTCCATTTCCTTCCTCTTCCTCCTTCTTCCTCCTTTCTCCACCTCCTCTTCCTCCTCCTCCTCCTCCTCCTTCTTCTGTTATTTACACAATAGACCAAAGTCAGACAGAAATCATTTCTTGCCTCCTCCACTTCTGGTCCACCAAGTACTAGAGGTTCCACTCTCTTGCTATTTCTTTAATCTTTACACTTCTTTCAATCTCTACCACCACTCTTTAGTCAAGGACTTCATACTTTCTGGCCTAGGTTACTCTAAAAGTATCTTCACCACCTATCAGTTCTATCCTTCCCCAATCCATTCTTCATATGATCTGAGTTATTTAAGTAAATTTGCAGAGTCATTTTTCATAGAGGATCTACTCTTCTTCCCATAAGAAGCATTACCAAAACATACATTTTCCAAATCATGAGCTATCCCAAAAAATCTACCCATGCAGGCAATGATCCTGTTTTGGGGGACAGTATTTCCCTGTGATTGGGCAAGACAAAGGTTTCTATTTACTACCAAGACAACATGGATGAAACACCTCTGCATCCATCAAAACCCTTCCTCTAACTCTGGCACAGTCAAGCACTGGAATATCCGCAAAGTGAAAAGGAGTTAACATGAGCTGAGCTCAGACACTGACCACAGGTGACAAGGTGCCTTCTCTCCAGAGCCAGCTAACACTGTGAAGCTCAGCACACAGTGACAAGTGTTCCCCACGGGCATCACCCAAAATGCCTCTTTAGGTGCAACCATCAACTTTTGAGATGCCCCCAACCCAATGCCCTCTGAATCAGGTTCTCCCAGCTTTCTGAATTGCTTTCACCGTGTGATCTTCAGGTTTTAGCACAAAGAAAATGAGGAAATGAAGAAATTCTGCAGCAGCCTGCATGTTTTCAAAGACTTAGAAGGTCAGTACCCCTGAATATACTGTGACATCAATCGGCAAATTGCGCAGCTGGCTCTGGCTTTTCCAATGTGAGAATGATGGGGTCTGGAGCTGTGTCCGGACGCCACACAACAGCTCTGCCCTTGATGTGTACCCCGCGTGATTTATTAGGTATGACTCAGCTGGAACACTCAACACCTACACTTGCTTCCGGTTGAGGGCTGGCAAGTGTGCTGGACAGGACCAGAGAGTGACAATAAAGAAGACTCCTAGGATACCTGTTTGCACATGGCCTTTCTTTCTGACCTGCTCCTCTGAGCACAGCTCATAAAGGAAAAGCACAGCAACATTGTTCAGGAGGCTGAAAGGCAACAATTCAAAACTATTTCCAGGAGGGTCCCACACGTGGGCAAGGCAGAGGGTTGTCAAAAAGCATCTCTCTGAGTGCAGAAAAATAACATTCATGATGTTGAACTAAAACCTCCAAAACTGAGCCTGTGGTTTAAGTATAAAGTTCAGACAGAAGTACAGAGTCACCAAGAGGAGAGAGATGTCCGAAATGTCTCAGCAGCAGGGCGGGGGACCCCTAGTTTGCTGGTTTCAGGCTATTTAGTCTGCCTGCTTGGAGCCCTGCTTCTATACAACAGACTGTGGGGCTCTGCATGATTTCTCACACTCCTAAGCTGGTGGAGACCCCGAAAAGTGCCTAGAATTCACAGGTTGAAGCAGGAATCTTACAATGTGGGTTGAACAGTGGTGTCTTAGGCAGCAAGTCTTTGCTCATGTTTGAACAGCTTAAGAGTCGCTGGAGTAAGTCCCAAGTGTCACATAATATCTTAGTCCTTTGGCAGAACTGCTGGTTCTTCACACTCCCTATTGCCCCTCCTCCGGTCAGCAACATGGTGGCAGCAACATGCTGACAACTTAGAACTGAGAGACCCCCAACTGGCCATCTTCTCTAGGGCAGAACAGATGACAGCAATTCCAGGGCTGTCAGGGGGGCATAGGCGCCACCCAGCTGCCCATCTTTTCTCTGACCTGCTCAGAGGAGGAGGCCGCTCTAGCCGAGGATGTTCCCTTCTTCCCTAGAAGGTAGAAGCTTCCAACAGCTGGCTTATACCACTGGCGATGCATGTTTATAGAGCTTTATTATTTCCCAGGCACTGGGCTAAGGCTGCTGAGACCGAGGACTGGACAGCCTCAATTAATTAGCCAAGTTCACACAGCTAATAAATAAATAATGGAGCCAGGCAGGAAGCAGGGTATCCTGCAGCCTAAGCCCCGTGCTGGGCAGTGTAGAATGATCCTTAAAGTATGCCTTATGTGATGTCCTTGTGCAGAAAAGTCATCGGGGAAAGGAACTCAGGGCGCAGTCAGTCAAACACCGTGTGCCTCTGCTTTTTCGTTCCTTCCTCCCCTCCTTGAAGCCCACTGATTCGCTGGCTGGAGCTCAGATGTGAGGGGCTAAGAGATAGTTCCCGCTCTGCTTGGGGAGACAAGCGCACACACACTGAAAGAATTAGGCTGTGACCAGGGGGCATACAATTAAGTGCTAAATTGCATGGCATGGATTTTAAAGGCTAAAGGAATTCAGAGAAGACAGACCTCAAGAACACTCCCTGAGGTGGGGGATGGGGTGAGAAAGGCAAAGATCTGAACTTAAGGGGGATGATCGGAGTGTGAGTGTGAGTGTGTGTGTGTGTGTGTGTGTTCACACGCATGTCAGGATAGCTACACAACCAGAGACCGGCCGGGCACTGGAACCTTTGTCGCCATTAACGCAGAGCCAACATGCAAACTGTAATGTATGTTTTCTGTCAGTGTGAGTTTTGAGCTCTTGAGAGTGGTGCCGTGTGCAGAAAAGAGCATTCCAAACTTCCTACTGCATTTGCATTAACTTTAATATTGGCATTCAAAGTATGCAAGTTCCATCCAAATCCTTCCCTAAGAAATCAAGTTCAACTTACAAATCTTCTTCTAAACAATTACGTTTTAACAATTATTTTTAATGGGGAAATTACACTCTTTGAAGGCTTTTTAAATTGAATTTATTGGGATGACATTGGGTAATAAAACTATATAGGTTTCAAGTGTGCAACTCAATAAAAACATCATCTGCACACTGCATCATGTGACTAAGCGATATATATATCAATATATACATGATACTCTCCAAAGATTTTAACTGTATTTAGAAATGTTCAGTGCCTTGTCCTTTGTTCTTTTTAGAATACTTCAATTGTCTAACAATTTAACTCTTAGTATTTTAATTTCAAATGTCAACGTGATTAGCTCTTCATATCTCTTGTGTTTCCATATTGTAAGCATAAACCTAAACTTCTTATTCATTTAACTATTTTAAAAGTTAAGGACAGAGATAATACATATTTCTTTCTTATGGGCAACATTTCTATAAATTTTAATTATCACTAAAATTTGAAATAGCAAATGTACACAGACAGGTCTTAACAGAAAAAAATAATTGCTTTATTTACTTTATCTTTCTTACCTAGTTTTCAATTAAATTTAAAATGCACTCGACTAAGTAAACGATTGTGCCTTACTTAGTAAATTGAGGTGCCTTCCTGATTCTGGGCAATAGTTTTCAACTGGCTGAATTTGCATGTTTACCAGAACCTGGAGCAGCAAACAGCTGGGGCGATTTTTCAACATCTGACATATGGTTGTCACGTCAACGCAACCCGGAGGGAACAGCTTTACAGCCCTCCTCCCAAGCACTTACGCACATGTTACCGATATCTGGATCCTGGTAAGCCTGAACCCTGGGTCCCTGGCTAACTTCCTTCAGCCCTAGGGTGTAGTTTTCATTTCTCTGGCTCTTAACCCTTCTTTCTCCGGGCTCTGTTGGCCTCTGTGGCCACAGTGCTAGTGTTGAGTTGGTAGCAGTTCATGGGGTGACATGATCCCACCTACATATGTCTCAGGTTAACATGCGAGAAAGGAACACGTGCCCCAGTTACAACTCATTATGCTCCCCCATCTCCACCCAAAATCTTAGCATATTCCAGTTCTTAGTGGCACATCCAGGTGTCCAAGCTAGAAACCAGAGTCTCCCGGCTCCTTTGTGGACTCGCTTGGCACAACCAAGTACCGGTGATGGACCACCAGGCGACCAGTTCTCTTTGAGTTCTTCTCTCTTCTCTGCTCGCCCTGTCTGTGTGGAGACCAGAACCTCACCGTGGCCCGATGAGGCCGACCATAGCTGGGGCGTCCTCACCAGTCTCCCCTGCACACATCCTCCACGCTCCCAAAGAGACCTTTGGAACACGCCTTGTAAACCCCTAACCATAAAAACCTGCAATGGTTTCCTATCACCTACAAAGTCATCCCTATCCCTTAGGATTTACCAGGTTGTTCAAAGCTTTATGCCCAGTTTCTTCCTCAGGCAGAACCCCGTGCTCCTCCTGGTTCTGCACATTCCCCTGCCCAATCCCTCCTGGTAGAACGGCCCTGTCCCTGTCTTCTCATCCGCTGCCAGTTCTCGTTCCAGGTCATCCCCAATGTCAGCTGCATGGGTCAAGCCTTTCCTGATTAGCCATCAGAAAAAGAAATGGACCACCTCTTGCATGTGTTTCCATCACTGTTACTGCACACCTTGACCATATTAAACTAGAATAGTTAAGTTTATCTCCTAAATAGGTTGTGAGCGTAGGACCAGGAGCTGTTTTATTCTTTATCAATGCCACACTTGGTATTTATTTAACCTGCTGCCTTCTTCCATAAAGTATACGAGGTTATTCTTGGCACAAGGCAGGTGCTAAGTAAATGTCCTCCGCCACCCCACAGAGGCACCACGTCAGAAAACAGGACTCCCACGGGAGCTTTTTGTTCATTGACACTGCTAAAACAGTGCATAATTAAGCACTCAACGTTAGAGAGAGGAAGAAAGGGGACAAGGAAGCTGAACGCAGACAAGCGATTTCCTTCAGGAGAAAGGGGATAGCTCCTAAGAGGACTGTTGGTAGGAAATGGTTATGGAAGAAAAGAAAAGAAAAGAAATAAAAGCCGGCTACCATGGTCTTATCAGGATCGAGAGGAAATTCTCAAACCACAGAAGCCAGAACAACCACGCCGTGCTGTGGTCCAGTAACAGGGTACAGATCACAGGAACAGGTGGCCTGGCCGTGTCCTGGCTAGCACACTCTGGTGCCTCCCGACCTGAGGACCTGCTTGAGGGCCAGTGGAGACAAACTGTCAAGGACCCTCCAGTGCTGGAAAATGTGGGCAGCCCTGTCTGACCTGTGGTGGCACAGTGGATAAAGCATCAACCTAGAATGCCAAGGTCCTTGGTTAAAAACCCCGGGTTTGCTCGGTCAAGGCACATATGAGAATCAACTACTATGAGCTGATCCTTCCTGCTCCTTCCCCAGTCCCCTTCTCTCTCTCTCCTCTAATAAATCAATAAAAAAAATGCTAAAAAAAAAAAAATAAAAGATGTGGGCAGCTGTGTCCTGAGGGGAGTGCCACCCTGAGGTCTATGCAGGGGAGTGTATGGCATTGGGTAGAAGAAGAAAGATCAAGACATGACAGATTTGAGGAACACTTGTTTTCAATGGAAACTTGGCTAAATGGGGGGGGGGCACAAATGTGAGCCAAAGAAGAGGCCCTAAAAATGCTGGCTAAACGATTTGGAGGGACCCCAAATGTGATTAATACAAACTCCAAGTAAGATATTTCAGGTTAAGGAGCGTTATCTAAAATATTTGGAAAGTTGAATCAGTTTCAAGTCCAGATATCAAAAACATGACAAAGGGGAGAGCTGCTCCTTTCCCTCCTTTGGGATTTCGGCTGCCCGGGGAGGAAGCAGGTCCCTGGGCAGAGGGAGGCGGCACCATCTTAGCTAGAGTCCATTTCTTAGGAAACACACTCAGGCTCAGCGCCAAACCCGTTCCTTCAGTCTGGCTCTTTCTTCCAAGGGGTGGTTGCCTTCATCTTTCTTCCTCTCCACAAAAGGCTTGGTGCATGGGAGAGTGAGTGTCTGTTAAGGTTGCAGGGACTCCAGGGTTTGAAAAGTTGCATTACATTTCCCAGAAATGGATTCTTAATGTAATGACCAAAGAATTTCACCACAGTGTGATAAACGGATGGCCAGATTTCATAAGAAAGTCTACTTGGGTGGATGCATTTGTTTCTCATCTCTCCTCTGCCACTGACCAGTTGGGTAATGTTGGGTAAGTCCATTCATCACTCCAGGCTTTAGCTTTGTCATCTGCAAAGTGAGAATAACAGTGCCTCTCTGGTCTGCTTCACAGAGTTAATAGGAAGCCATTGATTGTCCACTTTGGCTGCATGGACCTTGCTGTCCAGGTTTCACCCCAGCTAGTCATATCAGGATCTTTGGATGTGGAACCCAAAGGTCAGTACCCCTAAGAATTTCCCAGGTGATTCTAATAAGCAGCCAAAGCTGGGTACCCCTGTACTACGGGAGCTGACAATAGGATGACAATGACTGTGATGCTCAAAATAATCACTTGGATCATGACTTCATGTGATTAGAAGGTTGAAAGAATTATCCTTAGAATCCCCTTAGAAATAGGAACTAATGTTTCTTTTGCACTTCCCACTGTTCTCTACAAAAGTTAGGCTTTCAGTCACTCCTCCTTCGGTGGCACAGGAAAGTTCAAAATGCTTTCAGATTTTAGTGTGAGATTCTTGGTGTAGCAAAACCACCTTTGAAGACAGACATGCAGGACATGAGCCCAGAGCACCACAAAAGCATCACTGGAAGACACACTCCTTAGCCCGCAGGTCAGCTGCTGAGATAAAGAACAGGAAACGTAAGAATGGATATTTTGTTTTTAATGGGCAGAAATGCAATTTTCCATCAGGGAGGTGACTGCCTGTCTTTGTCTCATCAAGCACAGGTCGCAGGGCAGGAGGTGAGAGAAAAGCTGAAGCTCATAGCCCTCGGAGTGCATTTTCAGAGAGCTCTCCCGGTGGGTTGGAAGCAATGCCCATCTTGCCCTGGCTGGCCTTCTTTCTACTCAGACCAAGACCATTTCCTGGAGAACTTTTACCATCAGGGTTTTCACTGTGAGGCTTGTAAGGCAGCCATGTTAGCGGAAACACTTCCTGAGACAATACTTCTGACTTGGGGACTACTAGGGTCCGATCTGAGCTGGGCTGACCTGGGGGCCTCCACGTCTGAAAATGCTCCTGTTGGCTCCGTCACTGTGCCCATTGGAAAGGACAAGGCACAGCACCTGAGCTAATCGAGTCAGCATGCAATGTCCAAACCACGTGGGATTAATCAGACATTCAGTAATTAACGGATCACAGCATTTACCTCAAAATCAGATTTGTATAAGTGGATCTAGGATTCACTTATCTTTCAGAGTTGAGTGATTATAAATATCTAAGCAAGCTCAGAAAGAGAAACAGCTTGAACTGTGCTTAATTATAAATAAAAATTAAATGTCTTCTTTGACTACGGATTAATTTTTATATTCATTTTGTGGTGGTTTGTGAGCAATTTAAAGATGTAAAATTTGGAGCAGTAAACTTTTACTCCCCGAAGTATAACAGTGTGATTTTCAGAAAACTGTACCCCAGATGTTCTGCCTGGAAAAGTGCTCCTTTGGAACAAAATCTGAGGGTTATTGAAAGGTGACTATCTCTACTTGGGATGACAGTGCTTAGGATTTATTATGATGTGCCTGTGAATGACACAGATTATATATTTTTAAAAGCTATAGTTTTTAAAATAATTGATTTGAGCCCTGACCGGATAGCTTGGTTGATTTGAGTGTCGCCCCAATACGCAGAGGTTGCCGTTTCGATCCCTGATCAGGGCACGTACAGAAACAGACTAATGTTTCCGTCTGTCTGTTTGTCTGCTTCTCTCTCTCTCTCTCTCTCTCCGCCCCCTTCTTCTCTTTCTGAAATCAGTAACTAAACGTTATTTTTTTAAAGTTGAAAATACTATGTTTGAGATGGAGAACCTTCACATGACTGTGTCTTCCTGTATGCGAAAGTGCAGGGACGGACGGTCAAACAGGACATGTTGAGTCAGCCCTTGTTCCTTTTGGACTCGGGACTGGACTAATCCAGTCCTCTTTCTAGGTGTCCACACTGCCTGGCAGCCCACACCGGGGCCACTGACGTCACAGGTTCTCACTTGTCTGTGGCAATGTCCATGGATGCTTCCTGTCTCCTATCAGAGTGTTCAAGAGGCCCTCCATTTACCGGCCTACATGAGGACACTCACCTTAAGTCCTCTTAAGTCCTATATAGATGAAAAAAACACCGTGCACGGTGCTTCATCTGATCTGCCCAAATAAATAGCCTGCCCTTCAAAGTAGAAATGCAATTTAATACAATGTGTAGGTGCCTGCCCACTTCTCAGAGCTTCTGGTTAAAAACAAAACAAGAAAACAAAACAGAAAAAGGCATTCCAAGCAGTTGCATATTTATTTCAACAATCCTGCCATTTCTCAGAACTTTGGGGAAACAAATCTATTGAAATTATTTTCAGAGTCTGCAATATAACAGTGTGTCCGTAAAGTCATGGTGCACTTTTGCATGGTGACCGGTCAAAAGTGCACCATGACTTAACGGACACACTGTATTGTTTCAAATACTCTCACAAGTAGCAGCTCTTTCAGATTTGTTTAGATTTTTGGTAAGAGTCAAACATTATCCAGGGCCAAATCTGATGAAAAAGTGATACACTGAACACCATTTGGGATTTAAAAGGATGTACCAATTACAGAATGAGGCCAGCTGACTAATTATGCTGATTACGCTTCTGCGGCCAGTTGACAGCTGCCACGTGGTGAGTGCCTTGCTAGGTCCTTTGAAAAGTTTCTCTCCTCTTGCATCAACTGGGAACACCATCACTGTCTCCCATTTTGCAAAAGTAAACTCAAGCATGGCACGTGATCAAGGCACATGTCCAGGACACAGGATTATGAGACGGCAGAGCAAACAAACCTCTCTCCTCTCTCTCTCCAGCCATGCCCTGTGCACTGGCCACCCTGCTTCTTATTGAGTGAAATCTGCATAAGGACAGGGTACCTTCCTGGGTCGACACTCTGAAGGACCACAGCCACAGAACACGTAAACCCATGGAGCGGTGATAGGTCTTACATTCCTCAATCTCTTCTTGCCCATGCTACGAGCCCACTGGCCCAGAGAACCACTTTGGAGGCCACACCTTTGCCTTTAAGCAGTAGGACCCTGGGGGGATCTGTTTACTAATGATTTTTTACCATTCCCTCTGGGCTGAACAATAAACACACCCACCAGAAACCACAGAGAGGGAGAGTTGGCCACTGAAAACACAGCTGGTTTGTTTGTAAGGACACACATGAACTCAAAGGAATGTCTGATTTTGCAATCAAAAGAACACAAACTGAAAATAGAAGAGAGTCAAGTCAGTCACGAGCGGTAACTCACTTCGGGAGGGGTGGGCCAAGGCTGTCAAAATGAATTGTGTGGTTTTCATGAGACATGCTCCCCAGGGCATCAAGACCCAAACCACAAGGCCACTAGGAATAAGTTGTTCCAAATGACGGAGGGTGATGGACTGAACTTAGCAGCAGAATTACCTTTTGGCAGAAAAAGGAGGGTGGTGGGGCCAGGCTGAGGTCATTAGACATGGAGCCTAAGATGACGTGCAGCTGCCAGCCCGCTTCTTGGAGCTTCTGGGGACGAAGGACTGCTCTGCACATCCAGATGCCCCAACTCCTCACTGCAAGGCTGGGAGAGAATGTTCTGGTATTTCCTTCTCATCGGCCGGACTGTAACAGTTCAGCCTCAGATTCTCATTGGCCTGGGAAATGACCATTCCGAGGCTGGAAGAGAACATTTCAAATGTAGTTCCAAATACTAGAGCATCCGAAAGTTGCAATGAGGGGACACAAGGGGTGGCACAAGAGGCTGTGGAGAGAAGGAGGTGGGCATCGCTTTTGACACATGCCATCAATTTGAATCATTTTCTAAGTCTTTAAAAAGATATCTGGGATGGTTGGGACTACTGACTCTTGAGGGAACACAACTTTGCAACCTGATTATACTCCAGGGAGAAAGAGAACAAAATGCAGGGATGCTCCCCGATGCCTGAGCAGCAGACGCACTCAAGTCTGTAAATGTTATGACGAGGTGGTGGTCACAAAACAGGATGACCAAGGACCCATGGGTCCTTAGCATCTGGTGATGAGAAGCACAGCACACAACCACAGCTGATTCACACTGGAGAGGCTTCCTGACATAGCAAAAGAAAGAGGAAAAAACAAAGCAAGTGAGCCTCAGACAAGTTCAGAGACAGACTTTCTTGTCATGACGTTGGCCAGGTCACGCGACCTCCCTGGGGTTCATTCCTCTCCCCTCTGACATCTGGTCTTCAAACGTGAGAGATTAAATTTCTGTTGTTTGAAGCCACCCAGCATATGGTATTTCATGAGAGCAACCCCAGGGAATTGATAGAGGCATATTCAAAACTATACCTGAAAGTGGGTTAAACATGCTAGATTCGGACATCCATCCTTTGGGGAAAATATTTTCAATTGATAAATAAGACACAGGATCAACTAAGTGAAAGCCACTATTTTTCATTTGAAAAGAGAATAAGAAAAAGTGATTTTTTTCTTTTATTGGTTTCTCTCAGAATAAAATGGTATTTTTCCTAATTGGTTTTATTTTTTCTTCTTCTTCTAGTCCCAATCGTGACATGTGACATGAGGTGACGGGAAAATCTGTCTTCAGGCTCTCCAAACTTAAATACACACAGGATCGGAGAAGACAGCTCTCTGGTTGTGCCAACTGTCCAATCCATGCTCCAGGCCAACACTGTTGTCATGTATAATCCTGGATGGTGCTATGAGACATCGTGTGTGTCTGTCACCACCACCAGTGTCCACAATTCTGTGGAAGAGATGGTGTTGCTAAGACCAGACAGGCTGGAGAACATGCTGAAACCTGGTGGTAAGGCCACGTGCCCACCCTGCTCTGAGAACTAATCTAACCCAAGTCAACGAACAACCAGCTAGGAAGGCCTCCTTCGTTCAAGCCTGGTCCTCCCCCTGCCCACCAGCCCTGCATGCCCAAGTGCCTCCTCACAGCTCTATCTGCATGTTCAACAGCTCCCGCTTCCAGATGCCACATGGCCCAAGCTCACCTTCTCCCCAAACCTGCCTTCTCAGCTGCCCTGTTCTCCTAGGTACACATCAAGAACTTCAGAGCCACTGTGACTACTCTCCCCACCCAAATCCCAATCTATTAGCAAATCCTGTTGGCTCTACCTTCAAAATGCTCTCAAAACCCGAGTGCTTCTCCCCTCTTCCATGGTTACCTACGTGGGCCCTGCCACCCGCTGTCCTCTTGCACGCACCCACATGATTATAATAGCCTCCCATGGGACCCCTTGTACACACCCTTGTACCTCACCGTCTCTGCCTGAGCACAAGCCAGAGCTGTCTCTGAGACGCAAGTCAGATCCTGTCATTCCTCTGTCCAAAGTTCTCCAACAGCTCCCCTGTCTGTCAGAGTCAGGGGTCCCTACAATGGCCCACATGGCCCCTGACCTCATCTATTCCCATCTTCTCAGAGACTTGGGCTTCCTCGCTGCTACCAAGTTAAAGCCTTCACGCTGAGAGTTCCTTCTTCCCAGAGTAATTTCCCCCGGGTATCATGGAGCCAGCTCTCGAATCTCTTTTGGGTCTCTGCTCAAATGCCATCTTCTCGATGAGACGACCTCCTCTGACCACCCCATCGGTCACCCACTCCTGACCCTGCGCTGGTGACTTTTCATTTCAGTTGCAGCTTCCTAATACACCGTGTGTTTCACGTGCTCACTGTTCACCTGTTTCTCCCTGCTCTCCGCTTTAGAAGGTCAGTTCCACAACTGCAGGAACTCCTGTCTGTTCTGCTCATGTACGTGTTCCCAGTCTAGAGCGTGAGCTCCGTGATTCCCGGTTGACTGAGTGAGGGAGGACAGGCGAGAGGGGGTGCTTGTGTGCCCTTCAGGACGTGCCTTCCAGCAAGTCATCCCTTTGCTTCTACTGAGGAGTCAGAAAGAGAAGACGGTACTGTCTTGGGAAGTCCCAGGGAGCCCCAGCTGGGAAGCCTTCCCGAGGAGGAAACTGTGGGTTCTCAAGCACACACATGCACGTGCCTGCTGGTTCTGGGGAGTCGAGGCGGGGCCTGAAGGTGGAGGGAGAGGGAAGGCCAGATGTCCCCCTCGTTCTCTCTTTGCCCCGTCATTAACAAGGCTCCGGATATAGGAGAGACTATGTCTGCAGGGGGAAAAACAGAGGAAAAGATGAATCAGAACTCCAGAAAGGGAACCTATTCTCTCTTTTGCAATACCACTAAAGGGACTCATTCCACTTGCCCGCCCAGATCCAGCTGCATGAGGAGACAAGTTCTCTGGGCCCTGGGAACCCGAGCCAACTCCATGTGCAGCAAAGCCGGGACAGCAAGCCAGACACCAACTAGCCTCTGGCTCTCGCACTGCGTAGACTCCCTGAGATAAAAGCAGGCAGCCTGCCGACATGCTGCTGGCAAGAGGAAGGTATTTATTTATTTGCACTTATTATTTGAAAGCCTTTTGGGGAAAAAAAGATCATTTAATCTTCCTTCATAAACAGCTCTTTTTGTAGCACATTTGTGTTGAGCTCATAGGCAAAGTAATGTGAAGCGTGTCTGGTCTTCACTCGCTTGTTAAGGTTGTTGAAGGGACAGCAGTTTGCTCCAGTGGTGTCATTACTGAGTAACGGACTAGCCCACCAGCTGGTGGCTTAACACCATCCCCGTTTTATTAAACCTGACACTTAGGTGGGTCAGGAGTTCAGACAGGGCTCAGCGGGGTAGTTCTTTGGGTCCGTGCGGCATTGGAGGAACCATGGTGTGACTCTGCTGGCGATGGGCTGGAGGGTCCCAGCCAGTTCTACTCTCATGTTGGTCCGTCAGCAGGGATGACAGGAAGACTGGGTGCCCTTGGGACTGTCAACCAGAGCACCTACATGCGGCCGCTCCAGGATGGGGTTCTCATACTGAATGTATGTGGTGGATCTAGACTCCAAGATCAAGCGTCCCAGTGAACACGGCCGCAGGGGCATTTATGGCCGCTCTTTGGAAGTCTCAGGGTCACTTCTGCTATTTTCTGTTGACTGATACAATCATAAACCTGCCCAGATTCAAGGGGAGGGAACACGGACAGCACTTCTTAATGGAAGGGTTTATTTTTTATTTTTTTTACAGAGACAGAGAGTTTTTTGTTGCGACACCTTGGTTGTTCATTGATTGCTTTCTCACATGTGCCTTGACTGCAGGCCTTCAGCAGACCGAGCAACCCCTTGCTCGAGCCAGTGACCTTGGGTCCAAGCTGATGAGCTTTGCTCAAACCAGATGAGCCTGCGCTCAAGCTGGCGAGCTCGGGGTCTTGAACTGGGTCTTCCGCATCCCAGTCTGATGCTCTATCCACTGCGCCACCACCTGGTCAGGCTCAATGGAAGGGGTTTTAAAGTGCTGGAGGCTAAGCTTTAAACCCAACACAGTCAGTTTGAGAATTCACCCACACAACTTATCTTTAATTGTCCACCCTTCCCCCAGCACGCAGTGGCCTTGCGCTCACTGGCCTCCCTTCCCACCTACTCCTCAATCCCTCAGCCAGTAATTACGAAGCGCATATTAGGTGTCTAGCAATGTGCAAACGCTGGCAAGTATCAAAGCAAATGACACTCTGCCTGCAATGGGCTGACAAATACAAGGGCCAATGTTGTGCACACCTGATCTTTTTGCCTGTCTAGCATCCAATCCTCCACCTTTTGGAAATCATAAATGCTTTTTCCTCTGGGTAATGATCCCCTCCCCTTTCAGTCCATGCGGTTGGGGTGGACACATGACCACGACCTGGCCAACCAGAATTCAACTTCTTGCTCCAACCCTTCCCTTCCCTACAGTAATTGGTTCAAGGTTGGAGACATGATCCAACAGTAATAAATGCCAGGACTTTGGCATGGTTTGGAAAAGAAGGCATAAAGTAAGCTGTGGGCTGAGCGGGGTGGGCAGAGTGGGGGTGGGTGGGCGACACCAAGTGAAAAAGAAGTGCCTTTAAGTAAAGCCAACAGCAGAGCCAAGAGACAGATGGAGGAAGAGGCTGAATCCTGACTGTAGGGTTTCCAACATGCCTGCAGCCACCCATCCCGAGGCTTTCCAGTTACGTAAGTCAACACACTCCCTTTGTTAGCTTTAAACAAGCCTGAGTTAGGTTTCTTTCCATTGTAACTGAGAGTTCTGCCTTATGTCCAGGACACAACAAGAAGGTAACACAATCATGTGACCAGTGGGTAGAGTACAAAAACTAAAGAGGCATTTATGGAATGAGCCTCTAACACTAGACGTGAAAGGTCACTGGGATGAGGACCTCTGAGCAGTGGAGCCCAGATCAGCTACCTTCACGTCACACAATGCAGACTTCAGCCTACTGTGTTACATGTCAAGGCCAGCCCTGTTCTAGGCACGTTGCTGTAACTCTCTCCAAAGAAGAAACGTTGTGGGAAGGGGGAAAGGGGAGGGAAAACATGGCACCCAATGGCTTACAGTTGCCATTTTTCCCACTAGGTGGCAGCCCTGCTTCAAGGGAGGCAGAAATCTGGGGTTTGCCAAGTAAACTGACTAGAATGAAAACCCCTTAATATTAAGTGTTGGTGGTTTGGATGGGAATCTTAGCATGAAAAGATAATAGGAAGTAACAGACAGCAAAGATCTGGTATAGCCACCATTATGTTTTTCATACCCAATTCTGCACTGGACTGCCATAGTTAGTCCAATGGATTCAAATAAAATATGACACTATTGTCCATAAGACCTTAATCACGATGTGAAGCCAAGACCAGTCTGCAATACATGAGAATGAATAACTGGCACTGAATTTTGTGCCACAGGCTAAAAGGACAGTAGGACCCTTCACAGACCTGGAGCTAGAAGAGCCATTCCAAGCTGTTCATTCCACTGATGAGGAAACAAGGGCCCAACAAAGGCTGCACGAAGACCTCAGGATCTCGAGAGAGATCACCAAAGACGGCGAAGTCAGGGGAGGGCCCAAGGTAGACGCAGGTTCTGGGCTGCGACTTGGCATTGGGCATAAGTTTACAAAGTAGAAGGGAATGGAGAGAATCAAGGAGAGAATCAATAAAGAAAGGCCAAGCACGCTTTCTTAAGGTCTCGCAAATTTTTTTCATTGGCTTTAGGCGTTCTGTGCTGAAACAGTGCCATCATTAAGGAGGGACGATCCAAACAGCCTCTTTCTTTTCAAAGGACGCCTCTCAGTGAGTCACACTGCAGGAGCTCACAGGGAGAATGTCTTGCAAAACGCAGCTTATGACAGAAGTAGCCTATGGTGACTGGAGCAAACAGCAGTAAAGCACCCTACAAGCATTTACACTGTTATTCAGGGAGAGCTACTTTATTTCCTTTTTCTTATTAGGGCTGAAATTTCCTTACTCCCTGTTGTCCCACTTATGACCAATTAGCAGAAAGGAACTACAGTGCAGGCCCCACCCCTCATTCTCACATTTCCTCTCTGGCTGCAACTTCCCCTCCAGGATCACAGCTCTGAGAGTCACTGAGGATCATTTTCCTGAAGATACATTCATTTTCTCTAATCTAAGTGCGGGCATAGTCTCCTGTGTCATTGTTTACTGCCTCCAGCATGAGTTTTTCCTTTGGCGGCCCAGCTCCTGTCCCCACAGGAGAAGGGAATACTTCTCTCCTTTAACATCATCTGTACATTTTATTAAACCAGGTTTCCAGGCGCTCAGTCCCCAAAGCTGTTATTAAAGGATGTTCAGCCAGTGAGAGTCCTCCAAGTATAACACTGAGAACATGGTCTAAGTCGCTCAGAGGTTAAATAGCCAGGAGAATGAAAGGCCAGCACACCCAACCAAAGACAGGCTACTTCTTCCTGTCTTACACACGCGCTGACCTAAATTAGATTTAAAAAATCATTTCATGTGTAATATTTCACGGTGAACTACTAGGCTTCTTTTATGGTATCAACATTCTACCGGACATGGGGCCCAAGCCAAAATGAGTTGTATAAATTCACCAACACCAAAACAAAGTGTCAGATCCTCACTTAACGTAGAGAAAGGATGACTATCCATGACTTCCAGGGACATGTGGCCAATACGCGAAGTGAAACAGGACTGGCAGGTGTGCCTGCAAAATTGTGAGAATTGCAGTAAATCTATAAAAAAAGAAATAAAGGACTTCTTAATAATTTGGGTCTCAATAACCTGAACATCCCAGGGTATTGGAACCCACTGGGATGTAAAATCCAGAACAAACTTGAAGTGCTAACCCTCAACCTAAAGCCAAGGGCAATCATTTTGCAAAATGGCAACAGGACCTTCACAGGGGTACACTCTCAGTGCCACAATAGGCTAGAGAAACCTGTGACCAGCAGGGAAACTGAACAAGAAAACTTGTCTGGGCCTCAGATCAAAGAGAAAGAAAAAAATTTGCCCTGTAAATCTGTGATCATAGAAAATCTTTGTTCACACAGCTTCAGGGTTTGCAGTTATCCTAAGGGCATGATCTGGGATTCCCCAAGCTACAAAATTAACCAAAAGCAGTTCCAATTCAAAAGCACTTCAGGATACCTGGCAGGAGCAAACCCTCTAGCCAGGCCTTTAGGGATTCCCACAGTTTACGATGACTAAATATGAGTTCACAATAAAAAATTACAGAACACTGAGGAAGCAAAACTCCTTGAGCTAGAGACAACAATAACGAAAAAGAAAAAAAACCCATCAAAATAAAAATTAGAATGCCCTAGGAAATCAATCTGAATCTTCATATAGTAATTTAAAATAACCAAATGTGAAGTGTCATTTATTTGAAGAAATAATTGGTGAAACTAAAACATGAGCAAGAAACAAAAGACTCAAAGGACCAAGATTTAAAAAAGAAACTAGAATTTCTAAATATGCAAAATATGTAATCACTGATAGTAAAAGACTCTGAAATGAGTTAAGTAGTTAAGTAGGTTAGACACAGCTCAAGACTGAATTCTAGTTATCTGTGGAAGCATTCCAGTACACTGCCCAGAAATTGAAAAATGAAAGAGGTATTAAGAGACAGGAGGTCTATGAGAATGAGAAGCTTGACACATCTAATTAGAAATCCAAAAGAAAGAAAAATAGAAAAAAAGACAGCATTTAAATCCAGAACGGCTGACAATTCCCGAGAATTGATGAAAGATAAAAATCCTCAGATTCTGAAACCACAACAAATCCTAATTAGGGGGGAAAAAAGGACAGAAAAGAGGGAGAGGGAGGAATATATGGCATAATAAAAATATAGAAAGCAAAGACAGTTTGCAGACAGAGCAAAAAATAGATTACTTCAAAGCAATAACAATTTGACTGACACCAGACTTCAGCAGCTATAAATAAAAGCCAGATGGCAATAAAACAATAACTTCAAAGTGCTGTTGGGAAATAACTATCAATCTAGAGTTCGTGAACAGCTAAACTGGCATTCAAAAAATAAAGAAAAATAAAAGTTTCAAAAGGAGAAAGTTAAGTATGAATAGCACATCACCCAAGAAACGGCCAAAGGATGTATTTCATCAGCAAGGACGACTACTATCTTGAAAGGGAGGGCTGAGGTGCAATCAGGATAAATAAGCAAAGACAGAATAAACATGTGGTGAGGTCTAAAAATAACTCAGCCACTGTGAAAACCAGTAACAAAACGTGTGGTCTGGAGGACTAGATGATATATATCCAAAATACAGATCAAAACTTACAAAAGGTATGATTACAAATTTAAACATCGTATAAAATACTGTCTTACTCAAGAGGAGACATGGATAATAACAACAGACTCCAAGGTCAATACGCATGTTAAAAATTTAAGAGTAACCCAGCAAACGACTAGAAATGAAATGTTAGAAAAGAGACACCTAAAATATAAAGACATAGGAAAGAGGGGAAAATGAAAGATGATAAAAAGAAAAAAGAAAAGCTGTATGAAAACCAGACAAAGGAGAAATTAAGATACAAAGCTTTTAGAATAATTGCCTTTGATCTTGGCAATATATGGGGAGGAGAACAAAGGAATCACTTGCTGCCCTGGAATCACAGACCCGTCCTCAAGCCGGTGTGCGTGGAAAATGCACAGCAGAAAATTTCTTGTCAGATGGCCTTGCAGTCAAGGCATCTATCTGCACGTGGGATCACAAACAGATGTTCTCTAATAGTCTATGAGCAAGGTGCATCTTTTGCAGATTCTCTCAGTGAGGATCTGCTGCTGGTGACTAGTTTCAGTTCTGCTTCTCTATAACTGTTATTTTGTTTTCTAAAGTGGCCTCTCATTTCTTGAAATATGTAATGTTCTTATTTTCCAAATGTGACAAGCCTGACTCATTTTTGATGGTGAGCTCTTGTTCCTCGGATCTTTACCTGTGGGAATTCTTAAGGCTTGGGTAAAGCTTTTTCCTTGCAGAAGATAATAGGAATAGTGAGCAATGGCACTGAGTATATGTGGATACAGTCAAACACACACTGACTGCAAAAAGATACAAATAGAAACATTTTGGAATGAAACTAACAAAAGATCTTCAGTCTTTTTACAGAAAAAAATTAGAAAATTTGATAGAGAGCTATTTTAAAACCCCTAAAAGAATAGCTAGAAATACCATAGATATGAAAACTCATTCCTTTGGGAATAACATTTCTAAAAAATTTTAATCTTTAGATTCAACCACTTTTTTTTTTTTTTTTTTACAAAGACAGAGAGAAAGTCAGAGAGAGGAATAGATAGGGACAGACAGACAGGAACAGGGAGAGATGAGAAGCATCAATCATCAGTCTTTTGTTGCCGTTGCAAAATCTTAATTGTTCATTGATTTGCTTTATTACATGTGCCTTGACCGCGGGCCTTCAGCAGACCGAGCAACCCCTTGCTAGAGCCAGCGACCTTGGGTCCAAGCTGGCAAGCTATTGCTCAAACCAGATGGGCCCATGCTCAAACTGGCGAGCTCGGGGTCTCAAACCTGGGTCTTCCGCATCCCAGTCTGACACACTATCCACTGCGCCAGATTCAACCACTTTTGGTAGAACTTTCTTTGGTAGAACTTAAGCTGATTCTAAAATTTAAAAGAAAATGCAAATGGCCAGGAAGAAAAACAAGGCAGGAATCATTTCCTACCCCATATCAAGATACATGAACCTACAATAATCAAAATTGTTTGACATTGGTGCAGAGACAGGTGAAAGGAACAAAATCAAGGCTCCAAAAACAGATACACACGCACAGGAAACGGATTTATGAATGAGAGCAGGGAAGGGCAGGTGAAGTCCGAATAAGCCAGGATTGCAGAACTGATTTCCATGAAGGAAAAAATGCAGGATTCCTATCTGACATGGCACATAAAAGCAATTCCAGGGAGGTTGTAAAAGCAAAACTATAAAACTTGAGGAGACAATCAAGTTGGAGACTAACAAAAAAATACAAACCATAGAAAAAGACTGATAAGTTCAGTTACTTTAAAATTACAAATGTCTTTTTATCAAAAAGACACCATATGAAGTTTCTGCACAGAGACGTCCAGTCTTCAAAGTCTACAAAGAACCAATTAGTAAAGGGAAACTCTGACAGAGAAATGGGTGAAGAGAATCTCACCGTGGAGGAAGCACAAATGGCCCAGTATCTCAGGGGAAGATGCTCCATCTCTTTGGGAATTAGAGAGAGGCAAATTCAAACAAACCATAAAAATACCGATTTTACCCACACGCTAAAAATTTCGAAGTCGGACAACACCAAGGTGTGAATTAATGGGAGCCCTCGTCCACTGGTGGCGGTAGTGTGAAGTTACCCCACCGCTGGAAAGAATGGTGCTCTCTAGCAAACACGGCTCTGCAGCTCCACTCTTGGGGACACCTTCTAGAAAAACGCCCAGCTCTGTACACCAGGAGACACCCATCAGAACGTTTAAAGCAGCGGATTTGTAAAAGCCAAATCCTGGAAATGACTCAAATGTCTATCAATAGTAGTATAGATAAATTGTCATGTTTTCATACAATGAAAACTCCGCTCCAGTGAAAAGGAGTCCTTGACATAGAAAAAAATGATTCTTTAGAACATAATTTTGAAGGAAGAAAGCAAGTCCCCTGGGGGCATACTGAAGATAAAACAAGTTAGGAAAAAATTATTCATTTAAAAGTTCAAGAGTGGATGGTTGGTTGGGTGGGTGGTACCAGTCTAGACTGTGATAATTTACTGTCAATGGCTTTTCTTTCTGCCTCCTCCCAGATGGCCTTGGTTTGCTATTAAATTCCTATATATTTCTAAAAAAAATCAGTTATTCTAGAGCCCAGGACCAGCATGGCTTCTGGCCTCAATGTCTTCATTGAAAGTATAGTTATAAAATAACTGGCTGTAGTAAAAATAGAAGACAGAGACCAACTGTGTTATTTTAAATGCTATTTATTTTTATAGAGTCATTATCAAAGTCCTATTGAAACTTCTTTTTCTTGCATTGCACTCAAACACATTGTGTGCATTCTATGTGTCCAATGATTTCATGTGATTTACCCCTACTTAGTATTACTTAATCCTGTTTATCTTTTTATCAGACCTTAACTTAAACATGTGGTTCTCTCTCATTTCAAACTGACCCTCAAGGCAAAAAAAACAAACCACCATAGAGGCCACTTGAGCAAATTTTCCATTGGTTTCAGAGCAATTTAACCAGAGCTTGAAATGCATCCTGAGTCATAGCAGCTGCTTTGGAAAGCCGGAACATTCCCACAAGTGGCACACTCAACACCCCAATAGCACATGTCCTAACATTTGAGGGCTGGGGTGGGGTAGAGGAACCTTGGTTAAGGAACTCGGGGAAACGCTTTTTTAACCCAGGTACACAAGTTTGTAAATGGCAAATCTTACCGGAACACTTACTATGTTAAAATGTCCCCTGAATGGCCACACGAGGGATGCAGGTGGTGCTTCCCAACCATAACTTACTATAGGCTCTTCCTCTTCCCCTCCGAAACATCCACAGAATTGTGTTGTGTGTGACATAATTTCAGACACACACCAACCCATATCTTCTCAAAGGGGTCTCTATTGATCGTATGTACAAATTCTGCTCTTGCTATGTTTGTTGGCTACAGAAAGCACCCCTGTAAGACCCGATCCTCACCAGCTATGTCAGCTTGTCCTCAAGTAAAGAGCTGCACGCTTTGAAATCACTATTTCTCCCAGGTACATGATTTTTTCAGAGCAACCACTGTCAGGAGAACAATTTGCTTTTCTAATTGAACACCTACGTGGTTAATCCTCTTCAAACACCATTTGCCATTTCAAAACTTGTTAAATGAAAACAGAAAAGTCTCTAACTGGTACAATATTTGGGGAAATGTCTCTGTATAGAAATATCTCCTTAATTACCTCTTATCCCTCCCTTTATTTTATCACTAACTCTTAGCTTGGATGGGGGAGTAGACAGAGACACTCACCTCTCCACACGGGAATATCCTTGCCAATTCCTAAATAAGTGAATTAAACTCCCTGCTCCCAAAAAGACTTTCCTGCTTCCTACAGGGTGTCAGTGGAAAAAAACAGCTCAAATTCTTGCTCTCCAGTGTCTCTGCTTTGACTACTAGATATAAACAGTAATGATGAAAAATTACAGCCATCATATCAAGACGCTACATTTGCTCCCAATGTAAGTCATCTGTTGGTTTAGAGATCCCAGAATTGTCACAAGTCCACATGTGGCTTCTGCGAACCAGAATTCACATCTGGATATTTAAAACACACGCAGTATGCTAGGTTATGAAAAATGTCATGCTGATGTTGGACAAGTCCCGTCTGCCTCTCAGAGAAAATACAAGAGCCAGGTTTCAAAATGCCCCATTTACTTTCAGAATCATCCTGTAGGAACATCACCATTGCACTTCTTCCCGTTATCCCCTCCCATACCCCATCCTATCGAGGTCCCTCCTTCTGGAAAGAGCAACCTTGGTTACGATGTTTCAATGGAACATTTTCTGTTTCAGCTTGTCCATAGGCTAGGACAAAACAATCTATGGCAAAGACTCCACCCCACCACCACCCCCCACCCCGCTCCATGCCAAGGAAGCAGCAGGACACCCTGTGCAAGTCAGACTAAGTGGTTTTGTAGCCAATTCAACTAGGCTCTGCCCATCACCTACCCACTTTGAGGGTATCACAAGAAAGGTACAGAGAATTTCTTTGCAGGAAGTTCACGGAGTCCTCCCTCCCTTTGCCTCAAATCTAGTGAGAGTGACTCCAGGGAGCAACTTAAACGTGAAGTGTGTCCACTGGAGTTTGTAGACCCCAGTTACTAATGCTGAACACACAATATAAAAGCCTGAGAGGCTACCAAGATGGATGATTGTCCTCAGAATGGGTCGGGGCCAAGAAAGTGTGAGTTTCCTATAGGAGTAGGGAAGGGAGCGGGACTGGACTGGACTGAGAGGGACCCCACCCAGAGGAAGAGATGATCCCAGCTAAGAAATGCATGTGTACAGTCACCTAGAGAAGCCAGTGCTCAAGGAGCCCTGGTGCTATGTCAGGACAGAGCTTAGAGCAGGGGTCGGGAACCTATGGCTTGTGAGCCAGATGTGGCTCTTTTGATGGCTGCATCTGGCTCACAGACAAATCTTTAATAAAAATAAATAATAACATTAAAAACATAAAACATTCTCATGTATTAAAATCCATTCATTTCCTACCACTCATGTTCATGGTTGTGGGTGGCTGGAGCCAATCACAGCTGTCCTCTGGGACAACACCAAATTTTTATTGGATAATGCTTAACGTACACGAGTCGTTGTGAGGTCAGGAAGTAAACTTCCCTCCTTTTAATCAAGTAGTCAGCTAGCTAATTGCAGAAATCCTTTTGATGAACAAGTTAAAAGAAAAAAAGATGAGGAGTATCGTACTTTTCAGCAGGAATGGACAAAGGAATTTGCCTTTGTGGAGAGAGCAGGTTCTGCAGTGTGTCTAATATGCAATGATAAAATTGCATCGATGATACGGTCAAATAGAAAGCGGCACTTCGACACACGCCATACTACATTTGCATTGAAATATCCAGTGGGGGACAACAGGAAGAAAGCATGTCAAGAGCTCCTGTGCAGAGTGCAAGCTAGTCAGTTTGTACCCAACAAGGTGACTGGAATTCAGCTAGCTTTGCTGGTGCTTTAGCAATTGTGAGAAATGGAAAGCCATTCACAGATGGGAGTATGCCAAAACATTCATGCTTGATGTTGCCAGTGAACTTTTTGACGAATTTTCGGATAAAGACAAGATAATCAAACTAATAAAAGACATGCCTCTGTCGGCAAGAACTGTTCACGATCCTACCATCATGATGGCAAATTAAATTGAGGCAACACAAGTGAAGGACATAAATGCAGCACCATTCTTTTCTCTCGCTCTGGATGAGTCAACAGACATAAAGCCATTTATCCCAGTTCAGCGTGATTGCAAGGTATGCTGTCGGTAACACACTATGTGAGGAAAGTCTTCCTGTTTGCCTATGAAAGAGACAAGAGGGGAGCATTTATTCAAGTCTTTCACTGAGTTCGCTAAAGAAAAAAATCAACCAATGGATGAACTTATTTCGGTGTGTACTGATGGTGCTCTGTGCATGGTGGGGAAAAACAAAGGATTCGTAGCACTTCTTTGTGAACATGAAAAGAGACTCATTCTAAATTTTCACTGCGTCCTACATCAGGAGGCGCTTTGTGCTCAGATGTGTGGCGAGCAGCTTGGTGAGGTGATGTCACTGGTCATTCGGGTGGTCAACTTTATTGTTGCCTGAGCTTTAAATGATTGCCATTTTAAAACACTACTTGATGAAGTTGGGAATAATTATCCTGGTCTGCTTCTGCACAGCAATGTGTGTTGGTTGTCAAGAGGTAAGGTGCTCAGCCATTTCGCAGTTTGTCTGAGCAAAATTCGGACTTTTCTTGAAATAAAAAACATCGAGCATCCTGAGTTAGCTAACACTGAGTGGCTCCTGAAGTTCTGCTATCTCGTGGACATGACTGAACATCTGAACCAGCTCAATGTGAAAATGCAAGGCGTTGGAAATACAGTCTTATCCCTTCAACAAACAGTGTTTGCATTTGAAAACAAACTGAAACTCTTCATCGCCAACATTGAAACAGGTCATTTACTACATTTTGGAAAACTGGGAGAGTTTAAAGATGCATGCACAGCAAGTGACCCTGCTCAACATCTTGATCTTCAGCAGCTAGCGGGCTTCACATCTAATCTCCTGTAGTCATTCAAAGAGCGCTTTGGAAGAATTTTGTGAACATACTCATCTTTTTAAGTTCATCGCCCATCCACACGAGTGTTTAGTGGACAGCGCCGACCTGAGTTCCATCCTGTCAGAAATTTTGAGCTACAAGCTGCTGACCTGAAGGGCTCAGACATGTGGGTGAATAAGTTCAAGTCACTGAAGGAAGATTTGGAAAGACTTGCACGACAGCAAGCAGAGTTGGCGAGCAAACACAAGTGGGGAGAAATGAAAAAACTTCAACCCGCAGACCAGCTGATTGTCAAAACTTGGAACATACTTCCTGTCACATACCACAAAATGCAGCATGTGAGTATTGCTGTACTGACAATATTTGGCTCTATGTATGCATGTGAGCAGTCTTTCTCACATCTAAAGAACGTTAAGACCAACCTATGATCATGTTTAACGGATGGAAGTCTCAACACTTGCATGAAGCTTTACCTCACCACGTATCAACCAGACTACAAAGCCATCAGCAAAACCGTGTAGCACCAGAAGTTGCATTAATGGTAAGAAGTACTTTATTCATCATTGGTTAGCAACAGCATAACAACATTATTAAAAAGAATTCAGAGACTTATTGTACTTTAAAAGTGTCAGTCTTACATAAAATGTACACATTTACTTGTATTTAGTATTAAACATATTGTATGGCTCTCATGGAATTACATTTTAAAATATGTGGCATTCATGGCTCTCTCAGCGAAAAAAGGTTCCCGACCCCTGGCTTAGAGAATCTAAAACAAGACTTTCCAACTTGGGAAGAAGCTTGGATTTTGGGGGACTGCAAACCCTATGAAATTAACACAACATTACGTGTATGTGGTGGACCATTGTTTCAACTCTTCGGTGGGTCTGTGACCCAGTCTGGTTAAGAACAGGTACCCTAACAAGACTTTCCAACTTGGGAAGAAGCTTGGATTTTAGGGGACTGCAAACCCTATGAAATTAACACAACATCACGTGTATGTGGTGGACCATTGTTTCAACTCTTCGGTGGGTCTGTGACCCAGTCTGGTTAAGAGCAGATACCCTAAAGACATAAATATTCCCCATAAAATCTCTCAGCAGAGCCTGACCAGGCGGTGGTGCAGTGGATAGAGCGTCGGACTGGGATGTGAAGGACCTAGGTTTGATACCCTGAGGTCGCCAGCTTGAGCATGGGCTCATCTGGTTTGAGTAAGGCTCACCAGCTTGGGCCAAAGGTCACTGGCTCGAGCAAGGAGTCACTTGCTCTGCTGTAGCCCTCTGTTCAAGGCACGTATGAGAAATCAATCAACGAGCAACTAAGGAACCACAATGAAGAATTGATGTTTCTCATCTCTCTTCCTTCCTGTCTATCTGTTCCTATCTGTCCCTCTCTCTGACTCTCTGTCTCTGTCACAAAAAACAAAGAAAACCCACAAAAACAAAAACAAAACCTCTCAGTAGAGTTTTGATTGAACTTGTGCAGCAATGATTTCAAAACTGGGCTTTCTGCTAAGGCCCCGTGCACAGGAAACCTCTGTTGCTATGAAGTGCGGGTCCATGCACTCCCTATGGACCACCAGCCTTAGCAAAATAGGGCAAAAGGCTCTGGTCATTCGGTGTTTCTAAGGATGGGAGAAGAAATTTGCTGTATTGATTTTATCTAATAATAAAAATAGTGACTAAAGCAAAAAGTTGATGCTGACTCTACACTCTTCTAAAACAAAGCAAAACAAAACAAAACAAATAAACCTTAGTGGTAGTTTCCTAAACATTTTTATTTTAATCCCTATTTACCTTTGGTTTTATTTCTGCCTAAAAATATCTACCATGTATTCAGTAACAGAACAAATTCATCCTTAAAATATTCACAATAAAGAGGGATGTGTTAAAAGTTACCCCCAGATATAATTATTTAATAATATTTTAAAGTCTGGGTAATTAATGACATGTACATACCACAATAACAAGAAATAAACACATACACATATATGTATACAGAAAAATGACTGAAAAGATATGCACTAAAACATTAACAAGAATGTGTTAATTATGTCTGTCTGATGTAGTAATGGATTCTTTTTATACTTTTACAGTTTCTGTATTTTCCAGGTTTTCAACAATGAATGTTTTGCTTTTGCAATCCAAATCTGTAATGACCTAATTTACTCTGAAAGGCTGGCTCCTACCAACCAACTGGCAGAAAGCTCTGTATATGTTCATTTCCTCTCTTTAAAGAAATTCTGGACACATTGCATAATTAAGCCCACAGTCACAGAGGTAAATGCATGCATTGTATTACAGACCTGTCCCTCCACCTGTGAATAATATCCCCAGTTTTATCAAATATGCAATTTTCAACCCATACTCCTCAAGAAGAAAGGACAGAATTGTCACAATTTTCAATTGTTCAGCACACGTGTCAATTGTTTCCATGGAATAAATGAAATATAAATTTGGTTTTGAATAAGAAAACAAGGCAAAGGGAAGGGAGGACGTAGGAACACACAGGGAAAGCCCTGACCCACCTCCATCACGTCTCCCCCCACAGGGCAAGGAACGAGGGGCCCATCTGAGAACAGCCCACTGGGAAGACCAACAAGGGAGAAGCCTGCTCACAAGTGTGAGTGTGGGTGGCCCATCTTTCCCCTCATCGCCTCAGTCCAGTGACAGAGGAGAGGAAAGAGCTGAGCCAGACAGAACCAGCTGGCTGTCCTGAACAGCTGTGGATGTAGATGCTTGGGGAACCAGGTAGCTGGGCTCACGGAACCCACGTGAGAGACTATGCAAGGTCAGATTTTTCTAGAATCCCTTGACAGATACTCTGTAAACCCAGGTATCGGCAGCTGGAACTGGGCAACTTTTGGCACCTACGAACCCATTCAGCTAGTGACGGGTCACCTCCACCACAGCCCAGAACGTGTCGGTGAACAGGGCCTGACAGGTCAGGCTCAGCTGCTGCCCTGCCTCTGTCACCTCTTTAACCAAGGTCACCCCTCTCAGAGAGGCCAGGGGAGAGCTGTGAGCATCTTGTACTCATTATGGCCATTTGCTGATACTGCTCACATCTCTAGGTCTGATCTCTGACAAACACTTCCAATTAACTGCAGGAACTTCCACACAGTAAAGGGACAGTGCCTGCAAAGTGGACATTCAAATGGCCTATCAAGACTGTTTTTCTAAAGCTCACTGTGTATTGCTAAGGGTTGACAGGAGGAGTCCATGGAGTACGGCACACAATTACTATTTAGTTAGCGGACACTAGAAACTTCGGGAAACTTCCATACCTCCCTGTACCTTCTGGAGAACAGTGATCACCAAGAGATCAGGGCACTGCCCCCTCTGAACCTAGAGGGCATGCCCCCCAACCTTCCTCTGTCAGCTATGTAAGCCCAGAAAATACCCTCCACCTGGCTGGCAGGTGGCACACCAAAATGCAGGACAAAATCCACGCCCTGCGCTCCTCCTTAAATTCACCCAAATGAAAAAGTCACTTATTAGTTAAGGCTTTATGCAAAATAGCGGCCACTGTGAATAGAGCACTTGAATCACACACAGGCATTTAACACACAAGAGCTGATTCCAACCTCCTGACAATGCTTTTGCAGAGGGGAAACTGGGCCCCGGGAAGGGTAAGGAAAGGCCCACGGCCCTGTAACTGTGTGCAGGAGTCGGGGTCAGCCGCCCTCTTGCTGACTCCAAAGTGCGCTCCCCTTCAATCACCTCAGCAGCTGTCAGATTTTAAGGGAACACCTACCTTCCATGCCTTCCTCACCACAGAGAAAATGGGTGCGGGAGGGGTTGAGGGACAAGGGCTTGTGAAGTTAAACCTTCACGAGGCACGTGGTGTGCACTGAGTTGGGGCTGGCCCAGTCCCAGCACAGGAGCGCCCTGAGTGAGTGATGACTGAGTCAAGGCTGCCATCAGGGGGCTGAGCTCAGTGGCCCCTTATGTCAGGACATGACCATGAAAGGGTGGCCTGAGGGGCTGATGGGAAAGGGGCTCAGGGGCACAGATTGGCTTGGTCCACTTGTGTAGTCAGCACCAGTTTGGGAGGAGGCGTGGGCCATGGTTACCCGGCTGGGAAGCCACAGCCCCATATCCCTCTCTTGTCAGCTTCAGTGCCATAGGGGTGACTTGAATGACGGCAAAATCCACGGTACTCCTCAGAGAAAGGCTTCTGCTACAGCGTGGAAACAATTTCCATAGAATTATCTAAGAGTACCCATTTTTGGAAAAACAAGACAGATGCACAGCAGTAGAGACTAGTTTCTGGGTCTGCCCCTGCCTGGACAGCACATTGAGTGGGATGGGGCGTGACCAAGCCCTGGGCATCTACAGAGCAGTGTCTCTACTCAATCAAAACTCAGGCTCTGAACCTCCACAGAGAGCCCCTATTCCTCCCCAGGTTCCTCCTGTTGGTGACATTTGACCTCCTTCCTGTTCCTCTCAGCTTGTATCATTCCACGAGAGCCCAAGTGTGAGTGGATTCAGAAAACAACACACATCCCAGCCAGGTAGCTCAGCTGGTTAGAGCCTCATCCCGACCGAGACGTCACGGCTGCAGGTTTGATCCCCAGTCAGGGCACATACAAGAACCAACCAATGAATGCATGGATAGGTGGAACAACAAGTCAATGTTTCTCTCCCCCCCCCCCACTCCTTCCTATTCTAAAATCAATCAATAAAAAATATATTAAAAAGGTAACATGTTGAAAAGTGCCTGATCCTTTTGGTGTAAGGGATAATCGATTCAGAGAGAGCTTCAGCACCGGGTACCCCAAGTGCCACCTCCTCTGGAGCAATTATTCCAGCTAGAATGTGAACGATCAAGCACTTCTGATAACCTGGGAAGGCTCCCCATTCTAGAACCACACCCCACCTATAACCCATTCTCCGCTCAGACGTTACAGCGACTCCTGCAGGCTGCTGAGCATCTTCGTTGATTATGAGTTCCTCCGCTCTACTGCCTTGCAGGTCCCACCTGAAAACAGACTCCCACCTCTCCCCGCCAAACTGCACCTGGGAAAGGGGCTCTGAATTATCAGAAATGGGGTTAGCTATCTGTGGTCAGGAGGCAGCAGGAACAGATGAAGTATAAAGAAACAAAGATTGTCTTCCTGTGCATGGGGAGCAGCCACAGGACCTCAAGGAAGAAGAAGACTAGTGTGGCTTGAGCGAGTATGGTACTCAAAGGTCAAGGTGAATTTTCTGAGAGTTTGTAAAGAATTGTGACCGCATGGACAGACCTAGAGGGTATTATGCTAAGTGAAATAGGTCAGAGATAGACAAATACGGCATGGTTTCACTTACATGTGGAATCTGAAAAATGAAACAATGACAAACATAAGCAGGCTCATAGACAGAGGAAACAAGCTGGTGGTTGGAGGGAAGGGCTGGGGGCAGGAGAAATCAACGAAGGTGGGTTAACAGGCACAAACTTGCAGTCATAAAATAAATCAGCCATGGGGATGCAATGTACAGCATAGGGAATACAGTCGATAATATTGTAATAACTTGGTGCAGTGATAGATGTTAATAGACTTATCATGAGGACTTCATAATGTATGTAAATATCAAATCCACATGATGTACACCCAAAACCACTTGGATACTATATGTCACTTAAAAAAAAAAAAAAGGACTGTTTCCAAGTCATGGCCAGCTAATGCATCTGGATGTTGGGTGTTATTTCTTACCTCACCCCAAATAACTTTTTTATTGAATGTATTGGAGTGACATTGGTTAAGAAAATCATACAGGTTTCAAGTGTACAGCTCTTTAACACATCATCTGCACACTGCATCGTGTGCTCACTACCCAAAGTCACATCTCTTTGTGCCCTATGCCCTCTTCCCCCGACTTCCCACCCCCCACTCTGGCAAGCACCACACTATCTGTGTTTTTCCTTAATCCCTTCACCTTTCTCACTCATCCCCACACCCTCTTCCCTTCTGACAGCTGTCAGTCTGCACTCTGTATTCATGAGTCTGTTTCTATTTTAATTTTATTTGATTCCACATATAAGGGAAATCATATGGTAGCTGTCTTCCTCTGACTTATTTCACTTAGCATAATATTCTCCAGGTCCATCCATGCTATCACAAAAGATTTCCTTTTTTACGGCCGAGTAATATTCCATTGTGTAAATGTACCACAGCTTTTTTATCCACTCCTCTGCTGATGGATACTTGGGCTGCTTCCAAATCTTGGCAATTGTAAATAATGCTGCAATGAATATAGGGGTGCATATATTTTTTAATTGATTTTATTGGGGTCACATCAGTTAAACTAATTACTAGATTTCAGGTGCCCAATCCTATAACACATTCTGTATACCATATTGTGTGTTCACTCCCCTCCCAAGCCAATATCCTGCTCCACCCCCCCAACCCACCCCCATCTCCTTCTATCTCCCCCTGGCCATCACCACTCTGTTGTCCATGATCATGAGTTCTTTCCTTTTTCCTCAATCCTTCCATCCCCTCACCCAGCAACCACCCCCTCCCGACAGCTGTCAGCCTGCTCTCTCTATGAACCTGTCCCTATTTTGCTTGGTAGTTCATTTTGTTCATTAGGTTTCACATATAAGTGAAATCACATGGTACTTATCTTTCTCTGCATGGCTTATTTCACTTAGCATAATGCTCTCCAGGTCTATCCATGCTGTTGCAAAAGGCAAGATTTCCTTTTTTATGGCCATATAGTGTTCCATGTGTAAATGTACCACACCTTTTTTATTCATTCATCTGCTGATGGACACTTGGGCTGCTTCCAAATCTTGGCTATTGTAAATAATGCTTCAACAAACATAGGGGTGCATATATTTTTTTGAATTAGTGTTCTGGGTTTCTTCAGATAAGTTCCCAGAATGGAATTGCTGGGTCATAAAGCAGTTCCATTTTTAATTTTTTGAGGAAACTCCACACTGTTTTTCACAGTGGCCGCACCAATCTCCATTCCTGCCAACAACAAGGAGACATCAAAACTCTTTACGCCCAATTAAGGATAAACTTAATCTGGTCACTTTTTTTATTAAGTCCACCTGCTTAATATAACCAATATATTTGAGTGTTCATCACTTTCCAAATAGAAATCCATTAGCAAGTCACATATCTTAACGGCTTCAATTTGGACTAGTTATACCATGCTACACAGCACAATGTGCTTTTTACTCATTCTGCCCATTTTCTTTTCAAAACAACTTTATGAGATTAGTAGCACTGTTCTACTTTATAGATAAAAATCTAAAGCTTGAATAAGTTAAGAAACTAGAAACTTGCCCAAGGACATCCAGAGTAAGCCCCTAAATCCATTTTCAATGTCAATGTTGCTCTAAACAGAGAATCTATGCTGACAATGAAGAGTAAAAAACTTCAAAACTAAGCACAGTAACTGCCTTTCACTGAGTTAATCTACTGTTTGGTCCAAAATCAAATATAAGTGTAAATATTAGTAACTATCCAATTTAATACTGATCCCTCTCATGAGAATAGTAAATTATATCAAAAGTAAATTACTTGATGACTACCATGTTAATTAAAAATTTTAAATGCTTATAATACACACATAATAAGCAAAACGTGTCAGCTCTCTAAGGAACATTAATACATAAAACTGCTGATTCTGGAAGTTATGTATGTATGTAGCCAAAAGGTTTTAGGACATTGCTAAAATAGCACACTAGAGAAACAAGCATCATTTGATGGTTTAAAACTAGGCTACTTTAGAAATAGTTCCCAGGATCACAGAACATGAAGGAGTAGTGGGAGGAAAATGTGGGGAAGATGAGGTGGCCTAAATATAATTTCCACTTTAGTATTTTTTTAAAAAGACTAATGACCATTCCCAAGCAAGAGAACCTGTACACTATAATTTTACTATTAGGATTTTTCAATGAGCAGGTCCATTTCCAGTGAATCACAAGAGGGTTTGTTATTATTTTTTAATTCAGTGAGAGGAAGAGACAGACTCCTTCACGCACCCTACCAGGATCCAATCAACAAGCCCACTAGGGGGCAATGTTCTGCCCATCTGCAGTGCTGCTCCACTGCTCATCAACTGAGCTCTTCTTAGCGCCTAAGGCAGAGGCCATGGAGCCATCCTAGTGCCCAGGGCCAACTTGCTCTAATCCAGCCATAGCTGTAGGAGGGGAAAAGAGAGAAAGAAAGAAAGAGAAGTGAGAGGAGAGGGGGAGTGATGGAGAAGCAGATGGGCACTTCTCCTGTGTGCCCTGACAGGAATCGAACCCAGGAAATCCACACATTGGGCCAATGCTCTACCACTGAGCCAACTGGCCAAGGCCAATAGTTCATTTCAATAGGATTGGTAGGGTTTCAAAGGGTGCCATAGTTGACTAAAATTCTCATATTTTGTGACCAAAAATAGAAAAAGCCTATTACATTTTGTACTAGTTTTAAACAGTAGAGAAGACTTTTAAAAACCTTACAAAGCAATCATGAGTGTGGCTCCTTTCACTGTACATTAGAAGTATTTTAAGTTACATTAAATCTTAGGAGAATGATTATGTAAAGACTAAATTATTTTCCTGGGTATTTGGTCATTACTAGCTTGCAGTTGATGGAAAGAGGTTAATTAACCTTTCGGAGAGACGCTGCTTTAAACTAGTCATCAGGGAGAACTTAAGGACACCACATTATTAGTTTTAGTTCCTGATGGTCAGGAATAGCACCTGGGCTTCATTATTTGCAAGCACATCTAGTGGGCAACTGCTTGGCTAACCAATATGTTTTAAGAGGTCAGCATTTTTGTTTTTGTTTATTTATCTTAGAGAGAGAGGAAGGGATGGGGGAGGAAGGGAGGGAAGAGGGAAAAGGAGGGGGAAGGAGAAAGGGGAAGGAAAGGAGGGAGCGAGGAAAAGGAGAGGAGGGAGAGGGGGAAGGAGCAGGGAAACATCAACTCATAGTAGTTGCTTCTCCTCTGTGTCTTGACCGGGCAAGCCTGGGGTTTCAAACCAGCGACCTCAGCATTCCAGGTTGACACTTTATCCACTGCGCCTCCACAGGTTCAGCAGATGTACTCTGACACATAAAAGCTGTATGACTTTGGGCAGAGTACATAATTCCCATGTCACCTGTATAATATGGATAGCACAAAGATTCAGTGAGGTAAGACACAGAGAACACAAAGGCACATAGTACTCAATAAACACGACCTGATCCCACCTACCCTTTACTGCAAGTAGTCATGTTCCATGAAATGAGATGTGATGCTCCGGGCTGTACAACCAGAAAGGCTCAACCAATTGACAGTTCCTTCAGCACCATATCAGAGCCTAGACCTCACAGGGAACAACCATGAAAAAATGGAAGAGAAAAGCAACCCAAGCCCGGGCGTGCCACACATTTCTGTGCAGGCTTCCACACACATTACAGAACTGGCAGGGCTCACAAAATAATAATGACTGCAAGTCCTCTGACGTCCTTGGAGACCGGTCCCATGTCAATCCGGAGGATTATGTTACTGGAGAAATTACACAAGGAAATGAGGCCTCCCCACTGAGGTGGAAGTGTATTCCATAAAGGCTCTTTAATACGTTAAATTAAAAGAATTTATGGGGGGTTTTTGTTGCTGTTTTTTACAGGAACTAATTTTGAACAAGAAGTCAGTATAGACGGCACTGTTAAAATCTAGCAACACGGGTTTCTTACATGGCTTTTGAATAACCAACTAATTCTCAAAAGTGCTGCATGATGCCTTCTCTTGGGCACCCAAAGGTGGGGAGGTGGGAAGGGAGAAATCTACTCCCAGCATTTCTAAGAATTTACAAAAAGTAATTGGGTTGCACTTTTAGCAATTTGTATCCATTGCAAGCTAAAATGAAAGAGAAAAAATGACATGAAACAAAATTCAGCAGGTCTACTAGTGTGCAGCCATAGAGAACCATATCATGGCTCTGCCGGACCATAGCATCAGGATTGCTAGAGAGCTTGGGTCCCAGGAAATGTGGCTGGGCCTGGCCACAGCGTCCACGGACACGTGGCTGTGTGCCATATGGGTGCAGAGGAAATAGGAGGTCCATTCTGTGTATATAAATGCAGAAACCTTTCCCACTGCAGCAAGGAGCTGCTGACCAAACACGCGGACCTACGCTTCCTGGACTAGAGTTTGCTCATCTGCAAAATGAGAAAGCTGTACAGACACAACAGAGTTCAGAGATTCCCCCAAGTTCTAAGTATCTGTGACACCAAGTTCCTTTATCCTAGCACTTACTTCCCCATGGAATATTTTCCTCTTCTCTCTAGTTGAGAGAAATTGAGTGGTAGAAAGTGCCTGAGTTTACTGAGTCCATGATAATTCTCCAGATGGCCACTTCAGGACCCAGGACCTGTGTGTGCAGAAGCGTAGCTCTGCCCACCCAAAGGTTCCCTGCAGAAAGAGCCACAAGAGGACAAAACCCAACCTACATGCTCCTGAGGATCATCCTGAAGGAAAGGTCCCCTTTCTCCAATACAAACCCAAGCATCCTCCATCCTAGCTGCAGCCAGACCTGGAAACATGAACCTTTCACAAACACAAAAAGTATAAAATTCAGTAAGCAAAAGATCATTCGGTCCAACACATGAGAACAACAACAACAACAAAAATTAAATGCTCTTTACAGAGAGACTCTGACCTTGCATATAGCCTAAATCTTCATATTTTACTCATGTCTTATTTACTAAAGAAAATAGTTCCATTAGTATTTCATTCTCAGTGACTGTGTTCCAATTCCTACACACCAACTTTAGTTGCTCTTTTCAGAATATTCCTGTTGCAATATTCTGGGTACATCTGTGCAGAGGGCAAAGCCCTCTTGAGCCCAAGATAAAGCATTTAGTGAATAAACTGAACCACACCACGTAAATATTGCACCAGTTTCAGTTCTGACATGTCTATATGTTCTTTCTTTACTGCTTCCTTCATAGGGAAGTTTATGTATACATACTAATGTTCACCCAAATTAAAGACTCTGCCTCTGTAGAAGTAATAAGTGAAAACCCGACCCAATTGGGTCTTCAAAGAGGATATGAAGTGATCCAAAATATCCTCCTGAAATGCTTAGAAAATGAGATGGATTCATAAAAGTATTCTGCTGGAACTATCCCCTCATTGGAATAACTTCATAATGCCCTGGCCAACCACAGATCCACAAATGGCCTCGTTTGGGCGCAGACATCCAATACCTGGCAAACTGTGACACTAAGAGGAAAACTGCAAACTGTTTCCACCCATGCCAACTTGATGATCATGGAGTTTTAATCCTTGACCAAAGCTATTTCCCCTGGAGGCGTTCCAACAATATACGGTTAACGTACTCCCACTGTGGAATTCAGCTGCAAAGTTTTGCAACTTAAAAAAAAAAACATCACAGGCCATCTAACAGGCGTCTCTGTGGACCTGCAGGCTGGAGACCAAAAACACACAGTAAATATTTTTGGTCTAGCTCGAAAGGAATTTGGTTGATTTGTGCCACTGACTTTGTTTATAATAATTTACTGAAGAAGTCAGGACACTGTTCACAACCATTTGGTTTGGGGGTTAAGGACCTGGAGGGTGGGTCAAGGTACACAACTGATGAGTCAGCAGAGGGGCAAGATAAATGGCTGTTGAGTCTCAGACCCACTGGCTATCTGTGCCTTGATGCATGACATTGAAATTCTTGGTGCTTTAGTTTCCACCATGAAAAAAAATGGGGCTAGTACAGTCGATTCCCATTATCCATGGTAATTAACGTCTGTAACTTTGCTACTAACATCAAATTAGCCAATACTGACCATGACTCCTACAGGAAGTGAAAGGTTAGGCTTTTCTGAGAGCTTTGGTCACATTTTTGCCAACTGATCAATATGGAACTTTTCTTTTTTAATGAGTGTTTCTGCTTAAAGACAGCTTATTGAATAAATATTGTGGATTCATTAACACTGAAGTCGTAACCAACAGTGCTGTAGCTCATGCCTGAACCAAGTGCTCTCACGCACGCCTTTTTCTCTCCGAGGCACATCACTGCCTTCTTGTGTTTGGGACATGAGACAGCACTTCGGCACTGTGCTCGGGAGCCATTTTTAACTGTGAAATCACCAACAAAAACACAAAAATGAAAAAAAAAAGGCGCTACGAAAGGACATGTGTTTACAGTGTGAAAACTGAAACAAGAAGGCAGAGCCCCACCTTGTTCAGCCTCAGCTGGAAATGTGCTCAGGGGACACTTGGATTGTTCACTGTTCTGCACGTGTCTGCGAATGACCACAACAGTCCCAGGAGGACTGGTCTGGGGGTTACAAATAAATGTTAACGAGGAGGTCAATTTGCAAATGCATATTCCACCAACTACAAGGACCGGCTGTACTTGATTCATTCCCTTCATATTGATTGAGCTCCTCCTTGATGCCAGCCACTGTGGTAGGAAGGTGATCGAATGGACAGGTTCCTTCCTCATCAGCTGATAGTCCAGTGTGTGTGTGTGTGTGTGGGGGGGGGTGTTAAACTAATAATCACCCAGATATACAACTACAAAACATGGTAACTGCATGATGTGGAAGACATTGGGGGCGAGGGTGGAGGTATGAAGAGGGACCAGCAGGTTCAGGAGAAGGGTGACATTTAAGCCCCATATCAGATTGTAGGTTGGAGTCAGCCAGGTGTAGCAAAGTTACAGACGTTAATTACCACGGATAATGGGAATGCTGACAGACAGCATAAATGCAAGAGTTCAAGAGCAAGTGTGGGGGTAATTTAATCAGGTCATATACAGTAAAGGTACAGGCAGACCTTGGAGATATTTTGGGTTCATTCCCAGACCATCACAATAAAGTGAGTATCACAATAGACAGGTTGTCATGTTTTTGCTGATGAATGGGTTTATAAATAAAAGCAATCTAATGTGAAATTGACTCAAAAAGTAGGGGCATACCACCTCGTTTTCACCACCAACATATGTGGCTATGTTCGCATTTTACAGACCCGATGCCAAACACCTCAACCTCATGGAAATATTTTGTGTAGACAACAGGAAAGTCTGTGATTTCTCCCCTGAAGGCAAAATAAGAGCTAAGCTCTGGCTGTCAAGGTGCATCACAGTCAAGAGCAGTGATGTTTACCAGCCCGAGTTCCTTATACACTCCCAGCCAAACTCTCCTGGTTCAGTATTTCCCACCGAAAAGCATCTCGCTCACCGGGAGACAGGGTGCATGAGGCTGGTGAGCATCTGTTTGCTTTGTGGCTCTTACTGTCAGTGGAGCGATGTGTCTCTAACCAAGCAGGAACATTGTGGAGACTGGAGTTCATTCATCAGGGTGGCCACACACAATGTGCATGACACTGCAGTGAATTTGCTGGGGGTGACGCCAAAGGAACGGGGAGCAGATGAAGCAGATGATCCTCAGGAAGGTTGTAGTTTTTTTGGAGAGCAAAATCACCAGTGTTTTAATGGCCTCCTATGAAAGTCCCCTTTTGTGGAAGGGGAGTAAATGACATTCAGTGGGAGGATACAGCCAGGTGACATGAGCCATGAGCCAGCAACGGTGGTGACGGCTCAATAAAACAACTATGCAGGATCTGTGGAAACTGACACATCACACCCATGGGCAGTGTTTGCTCTTTGCTTAAACATCACAACAGTGGCAGTTTCACGTGCCCAGAAGCTTAGACAGGAGGGAACACCCACGACGCTCTCATGAGCTCGCTCGCAGACATCATGACAGACCAGGAATGACCAGCCTAGGTATCACTTTGGCCTCCCTCAAATCTTTCCACAAAGGTCTGGATGAGCGTGGGGGTCACCGTGGTACAATGAATAATCACCAACCTTACTGGGTCATCGTGTCAAATGCATCCACGCAGTGTGTCGCATAGAACAGGCACTCAACAAATGGTAGCCACCATCGTCGTCATTACAGATGTTGTAATAGCATGAATAGCTCATTGGCTGCTACCAAGTCAGGCAACAGTGCCTGAAGTAAGATAGGCATCTACTTCTCTCACCTGTGTGACGTGCATAATCCCAGGCTTTGACGTCACGATAGACTCCTTCTTGCTTCTTCATCCCAACATCTGCTTCTATTTTAGCTCTTGCACCACATCCATGACATAGGCAGCAGGCAAGTAGAATGGGGGTGAGAGGAGGGTATGCCCCCTTTTAAGGGCAAGAGCCAAAGTATTATGTTTTTTATTATAATTACAGTTCTGATGGCCCCTGACTTAACAATTTTTCAACTTTACAATGGTAAAAAAGCAGTATGCAGAATAAATTACATGAGATATTTAACAGAATTTGTATGAGATGCCTCTGCCCAACTATAAGCTAAGTTAGGTGTTCTAAGCATGTTTAAGGCAGGCCAGGCTTCAGTAAGTTAGGAGTATTAAATGTACTTTCAACTTATGATATTTTCAACTTATGGAGGTTGTAGAGATAGAACACCGTCATACAGATACTCTTGAACTTAATTTTTTATGCTATAACTAAAACAACTGAGACTTACATAGGAATTATTTCTGTTTCAGTCCGTTCAGGCTGCTGTAACAGAATGCCCAGAACCATGTGGCTTACACAAGACACACTTATTTCTCCCAGTTCTGGAGACTAGGAAGTCCAAGATCAGATCAGGGTAGCCACAGATTCAATGTCTGATGAGAGCCTGCTCCCCGGTTCCTGGGTGACTGTCCTTTTACTGTGTCCTCACATGGCAGAAAGGCCAAGAGAACTCTCTCTGGACTCTTTCAAGGGCACAAATTGTCTTCATGAGGACTCTACCCTCAGGACCTAATCACTTCCCAAATGCCCTGCCTCCCAGTACCATGACATTGGGGATTAGGTTTCAACACGTGAATTTTAAGGGGATACAAGCATTCAGTCCAATACCATTTTCAATCAATATCTAAATGGTCTCAAAGAGGGGGGGTTATAAGAAAGTGAAATATCAACATGTGTCTGAGACGAGAAAGCATGGGCTTAGGATGGAAGAAATGATCCTGCGGGAGATGTGCCTCTTTTCCATTATGAGGACGTGCTTCCTAGTCCTCCTGCCTGTGCCTGCTCAGTAATGGGATGGTGCCCCTCACCCTCAACAACGCCTATCCAACTCCAACTGTGGACGTAACCACCTCCACCGGGCCATGACTTCAAAGTAGATCTGCCCGTCTCTTCCTTAGCAAAACATTCTGCGAACTGCAAGGTGCTCCATGAGCCCACATCAATCTTAGATATAAATCTAAGCCCAAAGACATTCAAAGCTCTGCCACAAATGGGTCTCAAACAGAGCGCTGCAGACAGCGGCTGACTATGGGGGAATGTTCGTTTGACTCTTCCTAAGTCCGGGGGAGGCAGGCAGTAGCTGCTAACAGGTCCTAAACACTAGGAGAGCAGTTCAAGGCCCTGGCAGTAAGAAATGACTGGTGGGAGAGGAGGGGCCTTGCGGAGGGAAGTGACAGAATGTACTAAGAGCAGCACTTCCAAAGACCAGTGACTGCGGGAAGAAGAGATTGGAGCCCGGGAGAGAAGGCTGGAATGGCAGCCACTAGGAACACTGTGTTAAGTGAGGGATTAGGTGACACAAGCCTGGACATGAGGAATGAAGAAGGAAGGGAGAAAACACTATTGCTATGGGTTGGGTTAGACAGAGGAAAGGAAAGAGAGAAGCTAAGGACGGCATCAACACTCACTCCAAGAGAGCAGGCTGAATGAGCCCTATTGGCAGTAACGACAAGGCTGGCCAGATGCCGGTTTGGAGATAACAAAGATCAAGAGTTCAAGCAAGAGAAGAGTGAAACTTGAACATTCAAAAGGACCAGAGAAGAAAGTTAACACATCAGTTGTAGGCATGGGGACTGTCTTTATTTGCACAGAATGATAAGTGTGAATGCGGGCATAACCGTACTAGAAACTGGGGCTCTAACCTGCTATTTCACACAGGAACTTAAAGGGAGCATAGAAGATGCAGCAAAGAAGTGGTTGGAGTGGCTGTGTGGAGAATCCCAGTAGTCACATGAGATTAGAAGTCAAGAGAGGGAAAAAAATGTCAAGTGAAGAGGGCATATAGTTCAGGGGGTGATGCTGAGAGTCCTATCACAAAGCTTGTCTGCAATCCTGGCCTCCAACAATTCTCCCATTCTTCTGCATGGGCCACCTCAAATCTGAGCTGGCCCTGTCCCTTGATTTGATCAGTAATATAAACAGAGAAAGTACTCTGTGCTAATTCTAGTCTTCAGTAATTTAGGACTTCAAAGCTTCTACCTCTGACAGCTTCCATCTTTATGTTTCTGGAATGCTTATGCCGCCATGAAGGGAGCCCCGGCTAGACTACTGGAAGTTGAGGGAGCAGGTGGAGAAAGGTCACCTGGGGGACAGCCAGCACCAAGGCCCCACATGTGAGTGAGGCTGTTTCAGTTCCTCCCACTCTAAGGAGTCTCCCCAGCAGACTCCACACAGAGCAGAGCCAAACCACCCCCGCGAGGCCACGCCAAACTGCAAACCCAGAGAACCTTGAACAAGAAAAATAGTTATAGGCCACTAAGATGTGGGGGCTTTGTTATGCCGCAATGGATGAATGACAAGAGCACAGAATTTTGTAAGAAAGGAATCAAGAATGAACTATTAAAATTGGAAACGTTATTCCACAGCTCCTCCCCTTACGAACTATGTGACTGTGAGAAAGTTGCTGGCTAAGCCTAAACCTTAATGTATTTCATCTATAAAATGAGGAATAACAAGTTTGCTACTCTTAAGATTGCCAAAAACATTAAAAAAAGAAAAGCTACATTGCTCAATACAGCAGCTGGGACACGGTCACTGTTCAATGCATATGATTTACAATTATTATCATTAAAGGGTCAATAAGAATATTTCCAAACATCAGCATCATTATTAGTAAGTTATTAAGTGTGTATTTGGCACTGTCCAGAAAAATTCAACAAACACAATCTCTTCTGCTCTTTTATACATTACTTGCATTTCTAAGAAATCTCGTGTAATCAACCATTGTGTTATAAAAATAACTGCTTCTACAGGGGAATGGGGTTAAGGGTCTCAAAAGTTTCAGCCTTACAATAAAAGTTCTTTTCCGCAGAAATTTTATAAAGAACACTAGCTGATCGCTGAACATCCCTGAGCTGGGCCAGCATTTCACCTTATCCAGGCTGTGCTCAAATGCCTTTCCTAGCTCCACCAGCACCAGCACTTGTACTCTCCGTAGGCGTTATCTTGATCCGTTAGGGCCTGTCTAAAGCACAAGATGGAAACACACAGGTTAAGAAAGCCCCCGAGGGTAAAATACATTGCAGCTTGGAATTTACGAATGAAGAACACAAAGCCAATAAAATGGTCAACTGCCCACACCAAGCATCACCCACAACTGTTGTTGTGATTAGAGTTCTAGATCCAGCGAGGAAGGCTCCGTGACCAATAGGGAACAAACCATGATGGAAACGGTGTTCTTTAATTAATCTGCCGCCTGAGACCCAATATGTGGTATTAAAGCTGATCCTGTAGGAAATGTTCCTGTATAGTATCCACCCAGGGTGCTAAACAACACCACACACACACACACACACACACACACACACACACACACACACACACACACAATTTGTTCTGCTTATTAGCTAGAATAATGATTGCTTTCTTTAATGATTGATTTCATTTTGAGTTGTTTATGGGGAAACCCAAGCAATAATAATTGAAATCTACTGCAAGTTCACCCGCCCCCCGCCACACACACACACAGGAACTATCAGGAAGGCCTCTGCACCTCAGTACAGTTTTGCGCTGAGCAGTCTCATTGTAAGTGGACAGCTCCCACATGAAAACACTTACTTTGTTCTTCCTACAAAGCCAAGGGGAATCACTTCCTTGGTCTCTCCTCTCCACTCTCTTCAGAACCCCAATGACTTTGAGCTTGGACTAAGGGAAAGGAATGAATGCCCCCATGGCATACAGGAGTTGGTTCACCCGGAGTGAGAAGACAGAGAATAGGAGGATCAGGAAGGTTCAGGCTTGACTGTCTCGGACGCAGGCACTGGAAGCTAGAAGCTGCTACAGAGGAAGTGTGCACCAGACCCAGGGATGGAACAGAGGAGAGGACAGAGAAGTCTGTAAGGAAAGAAGTAGGATGTCTAAGATGGAGTGAATAAGCAATCAGGCAATGCTGAAAGTCAGAGGAAGTTATAAATAACAAAAGCCAAAGTGTGCCCCTCCCGCTCTCGCCCATGTAGCTGATCCAAAGCAGGCAGTGGTCAAAACCAGTCACACAGTATGTAGAGCCTGGACAGCATCACAATGGATCCCATCACTGGGTCTTCACCACACTGCACCATTTTTACTTGAAGGTCATTACCATGGCAAACCTCCCATGACAATCGTAGGAATGATCGTTATCACAGTATGTATTGTTCTTTCTATGGTGACCCTTGGGTGAAATTTCTCTTTGGTCTGAAAAACAACTCTCGTTCCCCAAGGGCCTAGGCATTGTTTAGGTTCGACCCTATGAACCCTATGAATTTATGTGACATCTTTTCTCCCGGGCTGCTAGAGGTCAGAGCCTAACGTCTGTCGCATGTCTGTGTGGCTTTAGGGCATATTCTTACCCCCAACCCTGGTACCCTTCTTTAAGTGTCCAGTTTTGTTTGAATTTTTGGTCTTTTTAATTTGTGCTATCTTCTCATATTTTATGCCTTGTAAACTGTCTTATATATCTGGAGTAGATCCGAGTATCCATTTAAGTCCCCAAATAATAAACAAGGCTCTGTTTCAGAGGATGACCTTACTACCCAGTCACCATGTGCGTTCATTCACCCTTTCACATTTATTCTGCACAGAAAATGGACCAGGCACGCTGCTACAGGGGATACAAAAATAAATAAGACAGGCCTGGCCCCTGCCCTTACATCTAGTCAAGAAAAGACACAAAATAAGCTACAAATTGTTTCAAGTACTGTTAACAAAATAAAACAAGGGTCTAAGATGCACAACTCTAGGGACAAGGACACATACTTGCGGTAGGGAGTTTGGGGGACAGCTCCCTGAAGAGGTGGCACTGTCAATTCTGAAGGTCTGAGAGGGGGGATTAAGTGGGGTTTTGTTTGTTGGGTATTTTAGTAGAAAAGACAACCTGTTATCCAGGCAGAGGGGACAAATGCGTAACGACTTAGGTAAAAGTGTTTATTAAGTGAGGACAATGAGCTTAAACCGAGGAAGGACAATGTACAGTGAGAGTGGACAGATAGGGGTCCGATGACTCAGGGCCTCACAGGCTAGGGTACGAAGCATAGATTTTGTTTCAAGGACAAAAAGAGGCCACTGAAGGAGGTTAAGTACAGATTGGACATGATCTGTGTTAAGGTTCAATACTTCACATTCTACTACAGATTTTAATAGATTGAACAAGAAGCAAGGAGAACAGTCACAACAGTCTAGGCTGAAGGGGACAATAGTTTGACCAGGATGGTGGCAGTGGAGAGCCAAAATATAATTCATCCAGTATAATCAATGAAAGGTTAGATGTGGAAGGGATGTGAAATGGAATGATCTAGAATTGTTTCTGGATTTCCATCTAGAGCAACTCACTGGGTCTTATTACAAGCGAGGGCAGCAGGATTTGTGTAATGGTGGTGGTGGTAGGGGATAGAAATCAACACCTCCATTTGGCTGTGTTACCTTTGAAATGTCTCAGAAACATCCAAGAGAAGATCAAGTAGGCAACTGGATATGGGAATTTCTGAAGCTCAAACACATCCCTCCCAAGACCCTTATTCAAGAAAGTACTAGACTATACACTTCATCAAAACAGTGGAGTAAATCAAGAAAGAAGAAAATGTGAGATCCAGGCAATAGGAATCAGATACCAGAGAGAGACAAAGGTTCCCCCTGGCTAACAGGAAGGAAACCCACATCTTTATGGTCAATTGGTAGTTGACAAAGGCAGCAAGCACATACAATTGGGTAAATATAGTCTATTCCTGGACCAAAGAGTATTATGCTAAGTAAAATGAGCCAGTCAGAGAAAGACAAGTGCCATTTGATTTCCCTTATATGTGGAATCTAATAAAATAAACTGACAAAATAGAAACAGACTCATAGATACAGAGAACAGACTGACAGGTGTCAGCAAGGAAGGGGATTAGGGGACTGGGTGAAAAAGGTGAAGAAATTAAGCAAAGAAAAAAAATCCCTCAGGCATAGACAACAATGTAGTGATTACAAGAGGGAAAAGCGGTAGGGGAGGTAAGAGAGGGTAAAGGGAGAATAAATGGTGATGAAAGGAGACTTGAACTGGGGTGGTGAACACACAATACAATATACATTGAATTATAGAACTGTACACCTGAAATCTATATAATTTTATTAACCAACATCACCCTAATAAATTCAAAGAATAGAAATAAAAAATAAAAGGACCTTAAATATAAGCATAAAAATAAAAAGTTAGCTTCCTTTTTGAAACCACATTTTAATCTAAAAACATACCCCTTTCTATAGTATAGTATTATCTTGGGGGTCAAATGCCTAGAAATACCTTTGAGGTGAAATGTTCTTATATTCGGATTGAGATTACACAACTTTATGGGAAACTTAAACCAATAGCCCCCCCGCCCCCGGCCACTGCCTCCCAGAGTTCCACTCTCTACAGACAGAGCCCCAGTGGGCATCCCAGATGCAGAGCAAGACTTCCAGACATGGTCTCAGAACCAAGCACACCTGTGAAAATGTAAGATCCCTTAGCAGTGACAGAAGGACCACTCGTCCAGGACAGAATTCAATAGAAATAACTTCACAGAGCAAACCCCTACGTCTTTTTGGGAAAAAATGTTTAACAATAGTGGGTTATTCAGAGTGGGTTATTTTTTATCTCGGTGTAATAATGACACTTTGGTAATGGAAGAGAATTCTAGATTTCTTAGAAATGAGTACTGAAATACACAGTGGTAAGATGACATCTCTGGGATTTGCTGTAAAATACGTTGGCAAAGGAAAAAATGACAGAGAAAGCAAATGGGGCAAAATCTTATTGGTGTTGAGCAGACAGAAATTTGTTTTCTCCTTACTGGAGCATATTTAAAATTCTTCATAATTAAGATTTGCTCCTGAGAGCAAATATGGCCAGCTTTTCTTTGTCTTCCAAAAAAGGTCAAATTGTACTATTTTTTTTAATGATTGATTTATGATGCAAGTAAAATCCACTAAAAAAACAAGGCGGCAGTAAAGATTCACTTTCATCCATCAAATTAGAACCCCAACCTCATTAAAGCTGTTTTAAAATATTTTTATTTTTATTTTAGGTGAGAGGCAGGGAGATAGTGAGGCAGATTCCTGCATGAGCCCTGACTGGGATCCACCTGGCAATCTCATCTAGGGCCAACAGCAGAGTACCAAGCTATTCTTAGCACCTGAGGCTGATGTGCTCCAACAGAGCCATCCTCAGCACCTGGGGCTATGCTCGAATTAATTGAGCCACTGGCTGTGGGCAGGGAAGAGGGAGAGAAGGGGGGAAAGCAGATGGTGGCTTCTCCTGTCTGCCTTGACCGGGAGTCGAACCCAGGATGTCCATACCCTGGGCTGACACTCTAGCCACTGAGCCACCAGCCAGGGCCTTAAAGCTCTTCAAAAGGAACACAGGCTGAAATGCAGACATGGCAGGCTAGCATGCAGACAGAGAAAGGAGAAGAATCAGGCTTCAAGCTAATAAGGAGCCTGTTGACTTAATACAAAACTCTACCGGAACACAGTTCTGTTAAATGAAGAATGCCTAAACCTGGAAAAGGATGTAAAAAAAATCTGATACTATGTGGGTAATTGGCGGGGCAGGGGGAGGCTAGTCTCTCAATTATGTGGCTGACTGCTGGGTTTCACTATTTCCCTTGGCGTCTCCAAACAGAGCCAAATATGGACTCAGAGACAGGCAGCAAGCTGGGGATGCGGCACTGGGTCTGCAGCCCGTGACATCTTTACAAGGGCCCTTGGAAAAATCAATTCAAAAGAATACACATATGGTGACACATAAGTTTGTAAAAAAAAAAAATGCTTTTGTAAATATAAGACAAGAATATTAAGCCTGTTAGAATAAAAGATGTGAAAAAATGTTATGAGAAAGCCTTCTCCTCTGATGTCCCCTTTTCTCCCTACTTTTCTTTGCATGGTCTCCCCACGTGAAACAATTTCTCCTTTCTAGAAAGGGGGAGGACACCATGGGAGTACAGCTGCTCCCTCAGCAAGGAAACTGAGACCTGGTCCTCACACTGCCCTGCTCTGTGGGAAGCACGCCCTGGAAGAAAACCGGAGAGCAAAGGAGTCCGTGGGGGTGGGCGTGTCCCGACACTCCTGCAGAATGCAACTATGTTCCCATGCTCACCCAGTGTGTGCTCACCCCAAAGAGGAGCGGATTTCAAAAGTATGTATCAGGAGAGTAAAAAGACATTCTTTTTTCCTCTTTAAGTAAATAATTGGGGTAAGCAAAACTACCAGAGGCACTGAAGAGATGCAGTTGACAGCAGCTGACAGCTCACGAATGGCCATCCTGCTTTCAAGGCAGATTCTAGAGATAAGTTTCCAAGTGATCCACCGAACTTTGATGACCGAGATGTTCTTCCAAAGACGTCAAACAAATCCCCGGGCTGTAAACTAAATCTGCTTCCGTTTGTTCTGCTTGGATGGCCAGACCTAAAAGGAACTCCATCAGGGTGTCCCCCACCCCTCCTAGAGAGCCACAGCGCTATGGGGACCCATAGCCACATACTCTAGGAGAGGCCAGTGTCAGGGCTGGACCCTAAAGGCCGTATCTTGAAGGTTCTAGACCACGTGCTATCTATCTGACACTAGATTTTCTCTTTCTGATTCATTTGGTTAAAATGATATATTTGAAATCTGCAGCTAAAGTTTAAAACCTGGACCCTGAACGTCAGGGGCGAAGGAGGACCCATTTTGCTCTGGCTAATTAATTGCCTTATGAAAGACTCCCCAGCAAAGCGATGGAGTCTGAGGCATCCATACAGTGAGACCCATGCTGGACAAAGGAACTGGTGCTCCGTGTAATGACGGGTGACTGTTCCTCACCCACTGTCACGTGAAAAAAGCAACTGTGGAATAATTCCCATTCTGTAAGTAATAACTACAAGCCTGTCTATGAGTACAGGTGTGGAAAGGCCTAGAAATGCACTCCAGTCCCTTGGCCGTCATCCCAGAGGGGTGAGACCAGGGGGACCCGCAGTCCTAAGTCATACACTGCTAGATGCAAAACGTGCAAAGGTAAAATACGGCTATCATCCTCGTTTAAAAAGGGGAGGATTTCTTTTTTCTGCAAAGCAAGACCCTCCCTTTATAAATTCTTCCCTCAAAGAAAAAGCATGTTTCCTCCTCATTGTCCCTACCGTTTCCTCCAGGTGCCACACCCCCCAGGGATAGAGACCCTAAGAAGAGTGGGTGAGACCCTCATCGGCTCAGGACACAGGGAATTAAGTATGGTACCAGCAGCACCCAGGGCTTCACAGAACTAAAGCTGCCTCATGTCAAAGGGACGCATATGAGCACATACCAATGTCAGGACAACCCAACAGCACCAAGCTGTGCACAAGTGAACGAATAAATACATGTCCTAAGATGATACAAGTTGTATTTTAAAGAATGGATGTGAGCCTGACCAGGCGGTGGCACAGTGGATAGAGTGTCAGACTGGGATGCGGAAGACCCAGGTTCGAGACCCCGAGCTCGCCAGCTTGAGTGCGGGCCCATCTGGCTTGAGCAAAAGCTCACCAGCTTGGACCCAAGGTCACTGGCTCCAGCAAGGGGTTGCTCAGTCTGCTGAAGGCCTGCGGTCAAGGCACATGTGAGAAAGCAATCAATGAACAACTAAGGTACTGCAATGGCAATGAAAAACTAATGATTGATGTTTCTCACCTCTCTCTGTTCCTGTCTGTCTGCCCCTATCTATCCCTCTCTCTGACTCTCTCTCTGTCCCTGTTTAAAAAAAAAAAAAAAAAAAGGATGTGAAAATTGTGTCTTAAGAAACAGCCAAGGAAGGACTCACTGAAGAGGCCAGACTTGGAGATGCAGCTTCCACAGAGGTAGGTAGCTAAGGGTGGGGTTGGGGGGTCTAGACTGCATCTTCCCAGTGGGGCACACCCTGCCTCATCTCAGTCCCCCAGCCGCCCCAGCCCTGGTGGCTCAGAAATAGCTCCAGGCATGCCAAGACCCAACCCCCTCCCATCCTAGGACAGCTCTGTGGCAGCCTCCTGGGCCAGGATTCTCCAGCCTCAAGAGTCCTCTGTCCTTGACTTTCTGTGCCCTCCACAGATGATCACGTTTGTGTCTGCCTCGATCTGAAGATGTGCTTCCCGAACACGAGGGGTCTCTGGGAGAGGACTTAAACAGGACCGCGGAGGCAGAGGCGGCGAGGGAATCGTAGGGATCCTTACGCGCCTTCACTTAAGATTTTCCGTATCTAGTCCTGCTTCCTCCCCAGAAAGGTGGCCACTCAGCCACCACCAAACTCCAAGAGCATATTCGAAACTCCGGGGTCACTTGTGAAACACCTCACATCTTGCCAGCCTCCAATGCAAAGCAACCTCCCAGCAAGAATCTCAGGAGCACACCCATCCCCGAAATGCAATTACAGTTCCTTTATCGCTTGATATATAGTCATTTCTATTTCTATGATTTAATCAGCATAATTACTGTTGTTATACTCAAAAGATGCAATTCTCTGTATGTAACCATACCCTACATCAGACAGCTATTTGGGACTGCCTGGGTTAAGGCCATTTAAATATAGGGTTGGGATAACTCTCCAGTCCAACCGCAGAGGGCATTGTCTCATGATGCATCAAGTTAATGAAAACCTATTAAAAAATTTAAAAAGAAAGCCTTGTGTTTGCTGGGGGTTGAGAAGTCCCTTCATTCAGCACGGGGGAAGGCTAGAGAGTTGAACAGAAATATAAAAAATGGGAAGAGACTCTTGGGCCACACACAGGTTTTCTATCACACTACATGGGAAAGCTTGTGTTTGTGTTCGATGTTTGCAAGGAAAGCAAAACACAGCCTGACGCTGAAGAGCTTCCATTTATAATACGCCAAGCCATGTTTATATCCCGGGAAAAGGTTCATGCAGTGCAGCAACAAAGCAAAATAGTTTTTAAAAACACACTTAAGGTCACTAAGTAGCGAGAGACACCATGCTGAGCGCCTGCAATGGGAAAGGAGAAGTGCCGGATTTCACACGATGGGACTGAGAACTGATCAGTTTCAGAACTCAGAAGGAAGTCTCCACCCTTGGAGATCCACCTGGTCCACTTCATCATTCTGTGGACCGCCCTCTGACCATCCCTCCCTGAGCATACAGAGATGTCAGGAGAGAAAGACTGGGACCCAGCAGACAGGGATGGGAGACACCAGGCTCCGAATAGCCCACCAACACAGGCTTTAGCTGGACACATTTCTGTTGAGGAGCATGGACCAGAACCATTGTATAATGTAAGTGGGACCCAGGCTGAGGGGCCACCGACGGAAGAACCAGTCTGCTCACTCCTTTTTGCTGCATGGTTTCATCCTTGGCTGCATGTTGGACTTGCTCAAGGGGCTTTAAATTTTTCTGGTGCCTGGCATCCCCCCCTCCAGTCTGGCGCAGTCTACCTGAATACTCGGATTTTTCTTTTAAGGTCATCGGGTGAGTCCGACACACAGCCAGGGCTGTGGATCACAACCTTCAGCTTCACAAGTAGCAAGCAAAGAAGAGCCAAGTGAGAGTGAGCAAGCCCTGGAACGAAGCCCTGATGAGCCCCAGAGCAGTGCTCCCCTACACTCTGTGCATGGGAGACACCCAGGAGCCTGGGCAAAATGCAGGTTCCAGGTCAGTGGTTCTGGGGTTGAGCCCGGGCATTTGCCAATTCCAAAGTGACGTCTTGCTGTCAGAAGTCAAAACAGGTTATACCCGCCATCATGGGGCACCACCCTGGAGAGAGAGGCTCCACAGAAGTCAACAGCACAGATATTATGGTTTGTGCCACTCTAGATACAATTGAGTCATTTTCCTTCCTCAGTGGTATTGCTGAGGTGGTACTTTAATGTCACTGGATGGCTCAGGAGCATCATGGTGGACAGGAATACCATGGGATTACAGTGTGTATGACATATGTCCCCGTTACTACATGGCCCAGTGTGTGCTGGTTTCCTTTTCTCTCTCTCCCTCTTTCTTTAGGGGGTATGGTATGGGCTAAATTGTCTTTCCAAAATTCCATGTTGAAGTCCTAACTCCAGCACTCCACAATCTAACTGCATTTAGAGACGGGACTTTCAAGTGGTCACTTAGTTCAGATGAGGTCATTAGAATGGGCCCTAATTCAATGCATCCTAGTGAGGTGGTGCCCTCAGAAGAGGGGACAATTTGGACAGACATGGATGGAGGAGGGATCATGTGGGGACACAGGGAGAGGACAGCCATCTATACGCCAAGGGAGGCCTCACAAGGGAGCCATCCTTGCTCTGACTTCCAGCCTCCAGAACTGTGAGAAAATAAATTTCTGTTGTTTAAGACTCCCAAGTCTATTGTAGTCTGTCACGGCAGCCTGAGCAGACCGACATGGGAGGGGGGACGTCTCGTGTCTACCTTTGATAACTTGTCCAACTCACATTTTCACCAGTCACTGCCAGTTGGGTTGCCATCTCTATTTCTAGAGTCCTCTAAATGCCTCTTGAAACCTGTGGTCAGAAAGGAGACCGCAACTGTCAGGCCTTGCAGAAGAGCCCAGGATTAGAAGATCGGGCCATCTGGCATGGAAGCCCCACGCGGCCATGTACCTGCCAGAGACCCGGAGTGAGAACGATGCGAAGCTAGACCAGTTTCTGCAGAGCCAGCCCACACACATCGGGCAGCCCGGGGACTCACCAATGAGGGATGTTCACAACGTTTTTTCTTATCTATCTTTGGCTACCGGAAGCCTTCTGCGATATCTACTTTCCGTTATTTTCTTTGTGGCAGCTGTTTCAGTGTTCAATGTCCTCTCTGTCCCCATCCTTTTTCAGCTGCGCTCTAGACAGAAATCATTGCCTGATGTAGTGACCTCTGCCTAACTCCACCAAGTATGGGGTTCATGTATAAAATATTTCTTTCCGTATGTCCACCCCGTTGGGCTAGAATATGCGGATGTGATCTCCCAAAAATGGATGTAGTAAGTTAATATCAAATCAATTTTCACAGAATTGAAACCATCCTTCGACCAAGCTTTCTCAGAGTCCCCATACATGCTGCCTTCTAGCTTTTCCTAACCTCTCAAAGCCTGCCAGACAGAATTCCAATGCACATTTTGGAATGATCTTTCCTCTAATGAACAGTCTATTGTGGTCCTGGTGGGTTTCCAGAAAGATCACCTCCGCTCTGCTGTGCAATTTTTCATGACAAAAATTGTGAGCCATCTCTCTATAGGAAAATTTCAACATGAAACACGGACACAGGCCCAAGGGCAAGGGCAGGGGAAAGCAAAGGCAGGGGTCAGTGGGAGGCAAAGCTGTGGCATGTCTCCGCACTGGCACTGGACGTCCTGACCTCCAAAGGAACAGTGCAGAACATGTGCGCAAGAGGTTAAAAGATGGGTAAGGCTGGCGGTCTTTATAAGCTCAGTCCGCCTTTCTTCTCGGCTCCATTGAGCTGAATCAGGAAAAATGGCTCTCATCAAGGTCAGGAGCTCCCACAAGACTTTTTTTGGCCCAACTTTGTATCCATAGGATGCTCTCTTCCTTGTCAAATGTTTATAGCCATATTCTTCCTCTGTGCCATGCCCCACAGCATCCTAATCTTGCCAGTATGTCAAGTGGTACATTCCAACATTTTTCTTCTTTCCCTTCTCCAAAGTTCCATCAGACTTCACTTCTCTCCCCTCAGAATACTTCTTCTAACTTGTTCTCTTTCCTCCTCCACTTTTCTCAGTGTCAGGAGGCCTCACTATTTAGGACTCCCCTTGATTTTTTATGAAAAAACAGTTGGCATTGTGTGATAAACACACAATATACAGATGGTGCATTATAGAACTGTATACCCTTGAAACCTAGATAATTTTATTAACCAAAGTCACCCCAATAAACTCAATTAAAAAATTAAAACCACCTAGAGAAAATAAACAGTTGGCATTGTAAAAAGGCAGGTCAGAGTTTAAGCTCAAAAGTTTAATTACTGATATACAGGGTGGGACAAAAAGTAAGTTTACTGTTGTATTATCATTAACTGTATTTTACACAGGAACAAGAAGAAGTGTTCGTGTACTCACAATTGTAGACCTACTTTTGCCCCATCCTATGTTGTCCATAGAGCTGCTGTGTAATGGTGCGATACTTTTCAGCCATATGAGGAAAAATGAAACATTGCCACCGTGATTTCAAAATCCCTTCATTAAAAATGACTTTTCCTAGATATTCAAGTAAAATATGTATCATTTGGATTTTGAATGTGAAAAGTTTTCCCCCATAGGAGTTCAAAGCTAACATAACATTCATGGAGAGGTGTTATGGAGGGGTGGCTTTGAGTCCTCAATGCACATGATGATCAATGTGCAAGTTCAGGAATTAAGGAAGTGTGGAATTGGGGACAGTGGGAGGTCGGCCACAGCAATCCAAGGCCAGAAAGGATCGTTGTGGGACTGCAGAAAGTTAGTACTTAACTACCTGCAGTAAAGTCCTACCTCCTAACGCCCTGACAAGTTATAGTCATGCAGAGTACCATTTAGAGATGGTGACTCAAAAAAGGTCCAACTCAGTGATTATACTGACTCCTGGAGACCAACAAACCAAGTCACAAAGATGCTCATCCAGGCCAGGAGATCCCAATACAATGAGATGAGGCAACATGAAGGCTAAGGACCCAAAGGTGAAGCTGACCTCATGCCCCCAAAGCTACCTCCTTGAGGACTCAGACCTGAGGATTAGGTTCCACACAGACAGAGAAACCCACTCCTGGTCTTTGTGCTCAGATGACTCTTTAGCAGTTGGCAAAGGGTTAGATAGTAACTATCTGTGGCTCTGGGGGCCAAATAAGGCCTCTATTGCATAGACCTTTCTTTTACAACCCTGCAAAAATGTAAAAAGCACTCATAGATCATGGGTTGTATAAAAGCATGTCATGGCCCTCCTTTGCCAGCCCCTGCTCTCTCCACCAAACCCCGGGCCAGGTTTGCATGCAGGGGGCCCTCCCGGCTTCCCACCCATTCACGCTGACATCTGCCACTATCTGCCACTGCCATTCCCAGAGGACTCAAGATGGGCAGGGTTTCACCCCAGCAGGGGTAAACAGAAAACACCCCACAGCAGTGGCCAAGACAGAAAGGCTGAAAATGAATATGAAGGCTGAGAATGAATGTGGTCAGGTTTCTGAGATCGTCAAGGGCATAGAAAGACAGTCTAGCTGATGTTCCACAACACTGAACAAGGAGGCAACATAGCGACCCAGCCAATCTTCTTCACACCTGCTGTCGACTTGCATGGGTCACACCTGAAAGCTGGGAAGAAGTTAAAGCTCTCCTTTGCTCAATGGAGAGCATCACATGGACATCATAACACCATTCCACCCCTACAGATGTTTTAGGATGGAAACAGAAGTTGTCCAGAAGGTCCTGATACATTTATGACAATAGATCTACAATGGATTATTAGGAGAACTGGGGAATATGGAAGGTGCATGCACTTGCTTCAAGTTTCTGTTGGAAAATACAAGGTGAATTGGCCGAAGTATTTGTCCCAAGTGGGCCAATTTTGATGTCACTGCCCACCTGTCGGGGAACAGGACCAGAGAATTCACCGCCTCTCGGTAATACCTCCACACTCCAATAATGCTTAGAAGAAACTTGTGCCACCTGGTAATTTCTCGCTAGAACCTCTGCAGAAAAAAACAATCTTTGGTTCCCACCATCCCCGGGTTCTCGTGTCCTTGTTTGGACCTGTGGGGTTTCATTTGCTGAAAGGATACAGCTAGGCCACAGGAAATTCAAGCTCCTAGCCCCCAACATGTGACATGACTCAGATGTGTGCCAAAAACAATGTTCTTCAAAATGTCCCAAAGGTCATCTTTGGCTCAAAATTCCTTTACTGAAAGATAAGTTGAATTAAAACGCACACATTCCCTAATAACAGAGGTTTGTTTTCCGTCTTCTCTGTTCACAGACGTGTTCTAAGTGCCTAGAAAACTGTGCGTGGCAAACACAGCAAGCTCACAGGTATTTGTTGAATAAGTGAACAAAAATTGTTGGTAAAACTTAAAAACTGGTAAATGGCTTCATGGAAAAGGAAGAACCTCACTTAGCAAAAGAGAAGCTACAGATGTTACAGCTAATTACTTTTTCAACAAATAAAAACAATAAACTGAAGCAGAATGGAGACCTTTGTTCTCTGATATTCTGCAATGCCCTCCCTGAGGCCGACCCTCTAACACAAAAGGGAGGTACCCTGCTGAGCAGGGAGCAGGGGGTTTTAGGAAGCTGAAGGCACTGACATAGAAACTGCTCATTGAAATGCAAGCTTTCTCTGAAGAAGATAGAGTATTCTAGAACAATGGAAGAGCACATTGGCTTTTTCCGGGTGCACCCACCCCAGAGCTTCCCTTAGAAAAGATGAAGTGATGTTAACATAGGAAGTCAGGCATCAGCTACTCCGGGGACAATGAGCGTAGCAACTGGACCTGGTCTCCAAGGACACGCCAGTGAAAGCACAGCCCTTTGTGGCCATTTTCATTGTTAGCTGTTCCCCCACGCTTGGTGTTGTGGCTCCAAGAATGAGTGAAAAGTGATACAGAGGCTTCCTTGGCCAATGCTCTTTACCTTCCCTCCTCCAACACCTGTTCTCCAGCTCAAATAAGAGGGTAAGGGGTTCTCTTTAAAACTGTCAGGCTCCCCATTGAAGCCAGTGTCTACAGGGCAATTGTCACCAGGCAGGCACGCTCACGCCCTCTTCGGGTGCTACTGAACTACCAAGCTTGGGGAGTCAGCCAGAGCGGCCAGAGTGGGCCCTAGATCACATCAGCAGTCAGAGCGAAGCAGGTCGAACTGGGAACCAATACAAACCATGGCACCATCTCACGGAGGGGAAGGTAATCTGATTTCTAAAACAGCCTTCCTACCTGTCCGCTAGAAGAGGGGGCATGCTTGGATAGCAGTGGCTCTGGTAAGGCCTGGTTTAAGTCACGTCTCATCATTTAGTTGTAACAGTCACGTATTTATTTTCTTGGTCATTTGACAATGTGTATGCAGGGTTGTGCAGGCATGGGTTAACCTCAGGGATCCAGTCGTGGGTCCCCAGGGGACAGATGATGCAAGCCCTCAGGGGGCTGACTGTCGAATGGGACACAAGGCCAGCACAGGGGACAGAGGCTGCCTTCCACATGCCCGTGACTTAGGCAGTTCTGCCCAAAGCCACCCCTACCCGTACCCTGTTCTGCTCTTCATAACATTCATTCCCACTTCCTCCTTAACATCAGGAATGCAGACGGTTATGATACAAATGCTTTCTGAAAGGGGGCTCCCATGCCCTAAACAATTATTCACAGAGCTGCCCTGGGAGCCTCTCCTAAGCTACATGGACCATGGGAGAAAGGCAGAGGAAAGAGAGACCAGACCAGGACCCAAGGGTCTGATTTTTAGGCTTCCCTTTGCCAGTAAGACTCTTTCGTGGCCCTAGGCAAGAGGTCAACCTCTAAGATCCTCTAAAATGGGGTAACTGTACTTCTACCTGATCTTACAGTCACATAAGTAGAGCACTTTAAGTAGTCAGGTAGAAGGCAGGAAGCAAAAATACACCTTTGTAATTGTCCCTACACTTAGAAAGGGTTACCCTACACTTAGAAAGGCATCTAGAAACAACTGATGGGGGACTGGTTTGTAAACACCCTCAGTGTTTCCGGCTGTGGTGAATTTGTGCTTTCAAAAATGTCTACTATAAAGCCCCAAACTCACAAAACTCAACAAACGTCCACAGAGCACCTACTATGCGCACTCACCACACTGGACATGGGGAGACACAGTAGAAATCGAGAGAGATAACAGTCATCGAGCGCTTCCTGTGTATATTAACTTGTTTAATCTTCCCGGCAACCCTACAACTCTAGTGCTAATGTGATCCTCGCTTTCCAAGGGAGAAAACTAAAGCACAGAGATTAAGAAATTGCTCAAGGTCACAAGTAGCAGAGCTGGAATTCAAACCCTGGTTGAGTTTCTATCCTTGTGCGTGTGTGACATTACCAAAGCCCTCTGGAGGAACTCGGTGACCTATCAGATAGTGCGTGCTCCAGTTTTTTCCCCCGAAGCAGTCTCAGCTAGAGTTTGCTGCTCTCAATTTGCTGATGCTGCTCCAGTTGACTTTTTTCTTTTTCAAATTCCAAGTAAACACAGTTGCAGAAATATCATGTAACTTCCAAGTTTTAATAGGTTTTGGCAACACTGTGTGGTGTTATCTCAAAGAAAAGTGGGAGGATTTGCTTTCCCGTGTCATTACTTCCCATGGGAACAGGACCTTGAGCAAGAGAAGTGCCTCGGAAGACACCACTGTCTGGACAGATGCAGCTGAGAGGCAGCTGGGGGCCTCCACATGGAGGTCTGCAAACCACAACGCTGAACATGGTAGCTAATGCCACTTAGACAAACACCAAACACACTCTATGTTAAAGAGCCATATTAAGAAACAGTGTGGTCTTCTCTTACCCATAAACTAATTCCCAGCTGCTTGAATCTCTTCCCCATTGCTGAAGGTATAAGTATAAATGACATGACTCTGAAGTCAATCACGTACGATTGTGTATTGGTGATAGTTCCAAAGGCCGTGGTCTAACAATCAAGTCTGTGACCTGAGTTCAGGAACTGGAGCATATTCTTCTTTGCTCCTTTTCTAGGACGATTTTAAGCTCATAATAGATGTTCAATGAATCCTTAAACAGATCAAAGAACTAGGATATTCATTAGACACAGCCCCACTCAGTGAAAATTGGATTTTATTGACATGTCCTATAAACATATGTATTCCTTCTTCCTTATTTTCAAAGAGCCTTTTACATCTAATTTTATTGATATGAATCCCAATGAAGGAAGCTAAAGTAAACGCAAACCTTTCCTTCAAACTATGTACATGGTTGGGGGTGGGGGGATGAGGAGAAAAATCAGCTTGTGGGAAAAGCTTTGGTAGCCACAAGAGGAATAATGCCATGAGAACTGTATATGCTCGATATGGCAATAATACATTCAGTTATATCACACAGCAACTCTGAAATCTTACCTGGAAAAGAGAGTGTTCTATGTTAGATTAGATTAGAATGCTCAGTAAATATAGACTTGTGCTAAGCTGCCATTGGCATTCATTTACCTGTTAAATTTTGGCTACTGGCACAATGCACACTGGGGTAGAGAGTCTACAGCCCCTGGGATTAAGATAAAATCCTGCAAGGAAGGAAAGCTATACGTGTATTAACCAATTTTGTGTACGATAATATTAGGTCAATTGTTTAAGACTGACATCACGGACAATGGTAATTCAGGAAAACCACTATGGTATTGTTGGGAGTTTTCTATTAAACTGTCTTTTGAATTTACAGTCTTCTTCCTTACTTAGACCTCAGGATCTAGAAAGTTCAGCCTCATCTGTAGACACCTCTAGGATAATGAAAGGTCCCAGACTTGGAAGTCAGACAGATCTGGGTTTGAATCTTGACTCGCCCATGTATAAGCGTTATAAACCTGGGCAAGTTGACTTACTCCCTCCAGTTTGGGTTCCCTAGTCTGTAAAGCTGAGGATACAAATGGTCCGATGAGGCTCTGAGGATTAGGGAGAATGTATTTGAAGAGCATAAAACAGTGCTGAATACGCAGTCCTCAGACTGTCATTACTAAGCATAGTCCAAAAGGCTAACATGAAGAGGTGCTGCTTATGTGAAGCCATGTAGAAACGTGCAAGCATGGGGGCCCAGAGCAAAGGTTATTCTCAACCCTTCTTTTCATTGCCACAGCCTTTTAGGTAGGAGATGAGGTGTATTACATCTATCATACTCATTTTAGCATTAAAACCACCCTCCATAGGAGTGTGGTGGTTACCGGGGGTGGGAAGGAGAAGGGAAGACATGGGGGGAGAAGAGGGGCACAAAGAAAACCAGCTCGAAGGTGATGGAAGACTATATGACTTTGGGTGATGGGTATGCAACATAATCAAATGTCAAAATAACCTGGAGATGTTTTCTTTGAACCTATGTACCCTGATCGAGTAATGTTATCCCATTAAAATTAATAAAATAAAAGAAAATAAACCACCTTCCATATCAATAATGACTTAAGTCACTTTTTAACAAATCACTTTCAACACGTTCAGAAGTGACTTCTGGAGTTCTTTCTCTTGTGCTAAAGCTGTTCTCCAAAAGACATGCGGTAAAGAGTAGGGCGGTACCCATCAGGCAGCACTCCCCAGCAGTAGCTCTGTTGTGGTACCTACAGCTTAGTTAGGGCTCATCTAAGAGCTGAAGCATCAGTTTTCTGGAAGGCTGGTTCTCAGTCTGATATGAGGTGAATTTGGGAGAAGAGCTAACTACTTGTTTATCTGCAGAGGCCTCCGTGATCCTCTGAGGACCTCTCTAAATGACCTGGTCCCCAACCTGACCTGTGTTGAGAACCCTGGTTTCTATAGCAGAAGCTTCCCCAGATGTAATGCACATCGCATTCACCTGCAGGTGCCGGGTCAGGAGGTCTGGGACTCTAAGAAGCTTCCAGACGATGCCCTTGTGGCTGGTTTCCAGACCACAGTCAAAGTAGCAAGATGTCTATGGGGCCAGGACAACAAGAATTCACAAGCCACAGCACACAGTCCTCCTCATTCTTAGGGTCCAAAAACAAAATAGGGGGCAGTGACCGCCGATCGACTTGGTCTTTAAGAAGTTACTAACTTCTGGTGGGTTGTGCTGATTGGAAAGCATGAGAGAGCCTTCTAGAGTACTAGAAATGCGCTGTATCATCCGAGTGGAGATTGCATGGGTGTACACACATGGAACTAGAGTTCAGATTTGTGTACTTAATGTTACTTATAACTCAATTTTGAAAAAAAAACCGCAAACAAACCTAAAATGTAAAACAAAGGAATGAGAACGCAAAGAAAAAAGTGACTGAATTAATAGAAAACCAATGGCATATACACAGGACTCTTAACTCCCATAAAGAAATAACTTAAACCCAAATAACTTTTAATATTCACAGGGACTATTTTCTCCAGTTGGGGATATCCTCTCCCAAATCTCTTAATGAACAAACTTCAAGGCACTGCTAATGTCTCTTGTTGAGAGTCTAGGTGTGAAAGAAAACTCCGCTGTTTTAAAAATCCAGTGCGGTGGAGGGACTACGGTAACAGCCTAACAAAAGAAATCAGCTTAGAATACTAATCAGACCTCCATGGTTCCTGAAAATTGGACATGCATGCTGTAACTATTGCTGATTTACGTGTAGTCTGACCTTCAGGCACTGAACAAAGGAGCAAACCATCTCAGGGACACTTCCCATGTTAAATCAGAGGCTTTATAGTTGGTAATAGGAAAACAATGCCTCTGAAGAACTTCTGTGGCCATGTGGCTGAAACACAGGGCTGGACCCAGGTCATTTCACCAGCTGGGTGACCTTGCTAACCCAGTTAACCTTTCCCAGTCTTCACCTGCCCACCGAACACACTTCCCGCCTCCTCTAACTCTAACATGTCTTGCTGGGTGTTCGCCACCCATGTCCTGTAGAAGGCAGCCCACTTCAAGGAGCAACTGTTAGATTCACCCAAAAGGTCGTCATTCCATCGCCAAGGACAGATGTTAAAGCATGGTACAGTGATGTAACTGATGGAGCGTTTATACCACCGAACACACCACCCTGAAACCACTCACAGCAGAACCTGTGAGCACACGAAACAACGTTTCCTGCAGCTGACAGCACCATGGTTCATTCGTCCGCTATAACACTGTAAGTAGTAGGAGCTCCTTTTCTTTCAAGTTCACTTCTGGGGGTTGCAGCGCAGTGTCACCCCAAACAGTGTACAACTCCCAGAGACAGAGTCTGCTGGGAGTGTGGGACCCCAGTGTCTCCCACAGAACCTTTAAAAAGCATGTCACCAACAGATGCTCATGGGTGCATGCCTCCTCCACCCTGTGACAGACAGCAGGGGAACAGAAGTCAAGGGTTCACTGGCAAAAAAAAACACACCAGCCCTCACCTCCAACGGGCTGCAAGCAACAAACAGTGCCGGTCCTTTTCTTGAGAGTAAGATTCACCTGGAGAGCATTTTCCAAACTACGGATTCCCTAGGTTATTGGGGGGGGGGGGGGCTTAGTTTAACAAGCACTCAGGTGACTGATTTAACTAACACCAGGTGGTCTGCAGATCATATTTTCTGAAAGACTGCCCCTCGTCTTGAGGATCAACAATCTTGACCTTTCTCCCCCACCCCCCAACACAATCATATCAACCGGTTGCAAGATTCCCTGTTCCCTTAGCCCACAGAGCCTGTGAGAGTATTACACTCTGTGCGGGCAGAAGGTCACAGACAGCGGATGCCAAGTATTTACTCGTTGACATTGTTTTCAAAACAAAACGCAAAAGCAGCATTTGTCTTTGCCTCACTGTTTACACCCACAATCCAATCCACTTTCCTTGTAAACTTTCAGTCACTTCCCCTACGATCTCCGCCAGGACCAATCAACAGCCTCAGGATCTCGGGACCCGCTGTAGGTGCAGACTCTCAGGTGCCCGTTGTTGCCCTGGCTCAGAAACCACACACAAAGGTCTGCACCACGGAGACCTCACCCAGCGCGTCCCAGTGCCACTGTGGCCCTCTGGTCGCTGGGTCTGCCGGCCCCTCAGCGCACCTCCAAACCCCTCTTCTGCGGCACTGCCTTGCCACCAGCCACGTTGCACAGTGGCGACTCCGCGGAGTCCCAGGCTTACCTGAAACACGTGGTGAACTCGCCCGAAGCTTTCAGACACGGGTACGTGGTGGTGGCGATTTTGTTTTCCGAGCAAACTTCTCTACGAAAAAGAGAGGGAAAGTCAAGCTCCGCGTGGGAGCGCAGACCAGTGAGCACCGGGGAACCCGCGTTCCGGCGCGCATTGCAGGCACTGATCCCGGGTGTGGACGCTCGGTTGACGCCAGGGTTCGGGACCGGCCAGGCGAGGGTCCAACCGAGCGAACCAAGCCCCGGGAGACGGGGATGGGAGTGGCGGAGCCGAAGACGCGGGCCACAGGGGAGCGGCAGGAACGCGGGGCAGAGAGGTATCACCGGCGCAGGAAGTCCAGGCTGAGGGAGGCTGTCACCCGCGGGCAAAGCTTAGTGTCGCCCGGGACAGTTGAGCGCCCAGCCCGCGAAGGATGGAGCGAGGGTGCGCGGGTGGCTGCGGGGGTTGGGGACACCGCCTGCACCCCAAGAGCCCCGCATGCACCAAGAGGGGCCTGCCAGCAGCGCTTACCTGTCGCTGCTCTCGGGCTCCTCGCGGTAGCTCCACGCGTGTCCCAGCGCCAGGAGCAGCAGCAGCAGACCTAGGCTCTTGCCCAGCTGCCCCCTCGCCGCTGCTCCCTGACTCGGAGGCGGCGGCACCATTAGGGCCGCTCCAGGCTTCTTCCCGGCGCCGAAGCCGTCTCGCTGCACTGCGCCCGGGCTCCTCCGCGGCCGCTGCTGCCGCCGCCCCTCTCCCTGGCAGGGGGCGCCAGAGGGCGGGGGCGTTTGTGCCACCTGCGCGAGGCACTGGGGCCGGGTTTGCGGAGACGGGCTAGGAGCTTCAGTGCGGAGTGCACACTCCGTAGGTCAGCAGGTGAACGCGGTGCCTGGGGTGCCCGAGCGGCGCGAGGCAAGCGAGGTCCAGGTCTTGTCTGCCTGGGTGGCCACGCCGAGTTGACAGAGTGGCCCGACTCAGCTTTGCGCTGCGCCCTCCCTCTCGCCTCTTCCTGGGCTGCGAGAGGATAGGGTGCGGAAGGCAGGCGGCTGCGCGCATTTTACATTAGGGTCGCCCGACCGAGAGGAGGAGGAGCTGCTTCTCCCCGGGGGAACGGGGGGGGGGGAGTGTGTTGAGGGGCAGAGGGTTAATACTCCTCCTTCCCGTTCGTCAGTTGATTTCTAATGACCAGGGTCAGATGTTTGCTTACCCCGCTGCGAAGGAAGCAGAGGAGGCGAGCACAGCGGCTCTCCTAAACGGCCTTTCCATCCTGCCCTAGCGCGGTCTCTAGTCAGTCTTCATTAAAACCCCTTTAAGGGATGTCCTTCGGTGGCTTCGTTTGTTAACAGAGCCGCTCGCTTCTTCCTAACTCGAGAGCCAGACAAGTAGTGAGCTCTCACCGGCTCTTTCCGGGAGTTTTAAATCTCTGGCCCGAAGGGGCTTTAACGCTGTCTGAATAACACACACACACACACACACACACACACACACACACACACACACACACACACACACACACACACACACACACACACACACACACACACACACACACACACACACACACACACACACACACACACACACACACACACACACACACACACACACACACACACACACACACACACACACACACACACACACACACACACACACACACACACACACACACACACACACACACACACCTCCTGCAAGACCAGGTGAGAGACTGAAGCGGCACCCGCCCCCACGACAGCTAACACAGCGTCGCCTGCAAACCAGGTTGGGGTGCGCCAATCAGCCCATTCCATTCGGTAGGGACTCTGCTGTAATTCGTGTAAGTGTGCATTTTACCGCGGTATTGCACATCGAGAGTTCCTGTGACTGTTAAAGAGAAACTCGTGACATAAACATGCCCCGCGAAGCCAAGCAAGTGGTCGTGGCCCAGAGATGGCTGGAAGAGCACAAGCTTGTAATGCCTAACCTCTCCAACAAACGCGTGGTTCTGCACCTCCCAGGACCATGAGTGGCAAGGTAGCTCGTTCACAGGTTAGGGAGACAGGTGAGTTTTGACTCAAAATGTTCAGCTCAACAGAGAATTACCTTGCATATCACATACACCTTAGCATTTTTTATAGCGGTGACATCCTCGTTTCTCCATAGAACACTTCTATATTTTCCAAAGGTTTTCCACATTTATGATTTTCTTTGATACTCACTGTAGTCCTTGAAGCTCAGAGTCTGACTGTATAAATTGGTGAGGTGTGCGTTTTTCCTGCAAATCTTACATAGACATGGAAGACCATAAACACACAAACAGTAAAATATGGCAATATACAAAATAAATGAATTTTCATATGTTATTCAGAAGACACTTCAGAAGCTTGTAAAACTTGAGAGTGGCCATCATGTTAGAAAAAAACACCCTAGATTAAAACCCAGATTGTTGGCTTTCTGGGTGTGTGAACTTGGGCAAGTTACTTAATCTTTCTGAAACTCAGTTTTTCTCATCTGTTAAATGAGGAAACCTTCATAAAATGTTTATGAGTATTAAATGAGGTAATGCATATAAAGCATTTTGCACAGTGCCAGACATATATGGAGTGCTTAGTAGACGTTAAATATTGTTATTTTTAGCATAAGTTATTGCACAGAATTTTTAGTTTTAACTGTTAAGCTTTCGCTTTCTGGCTATAAAGGAGTTTATTTCACAACACAGTCAGTCGTTTGGGTTCCTAAAGAGATAGATACCTCTCCAAGCACGTTGTAAAGCCAGTAGTCCCGGCCACTATCACAGCCGCCTGGCCCACGCAGGTTCGCATTAGATTCGAACAGTCGGTAATGAAACAATGGAGCCAAGAACTGGTGAGCCATCAGCTTTAATTCTAGCTTGCACCCGGCGGGCAAGCAAAAACTCACACTGGGCTCCAAAACCCACACATTCAGTGCTCACAAAGCTACTGACTTATCCGAGTTTCCTAGAATCAAAGGTTTCTAGCTCACCAGACTTATTCACTTCTGTTTCCCATCTCCTCCTGCACAAACTCTTAACAAACTGGCTTCTTTCTCAGCACTCTGCCATCTTGGCTACTTCTCCTCCACATGGCCTTAATCTGCTCTCCTCTCTAATACCAACCTCAGGAACTCAGGAACCAAGAGAGAGAGAGATCAAGCTCCCAGACTGCCCCAGTTTATAGCCTAGAAAATCCAAACCTTTAATCCAATTATACGTAAAGAAAGTCTCTGATACAAAGCCACCCATCTGAGGCATAATGGGATTCCTCAAAAGAGTGCACCACCCTACATTATCCAATCAGTCAAGGGTATGGAGAAGAGTTTACTCTTAAAACAAAGCCTTAAGCTATAACGACCCAGCCTGCTTTCATTACAACTTTTCCCCCACAGCCATCACAAGCATAAGGGCAAATAATATCACCTGGGTGACGGGCTTCCATGTGGGCGGCACCATCTTTAACAAAGTGAGCATATTATATTTTATCTGCCGAACACACGTGAAAAATAAACCCATCCTAGAGCTTGTAAATATTGTATCACTTCAGATTGACCCACAAAAGTGTTTCACCTTCATTTTGTGTGGAAGAGGCTATCCTATAGCAGCAGGTCCTGTTTTTATTGTCTTACCGATTACTCCATTTTGCTATCTTCTTATCTTTTTTCTCATCTTTACTTTTTTTCCTCTCCTGCTGTTGTATTGTGGATGTTGTAATTCTACAAATAATAGAGATGTGTAGGAGATTAGTTATCGGCTTTATTAAATAGTTAACAGGCCACATATGGGGACATGCAGCCTTTGCAGAGATAGTAATTCAGGCTGCAAAGGATAAAAGCAAAACCGTGTTCATTTATGAACATCTGTTTGGCAGAAGATGAGGGACAGAGCCAACTTTTGCTGGCTCCATATTTTCCACCCCTACACTGAGCACAGATAAGAATGAGGTGTCAGAGAAGGGGCGGGGCCGAGTGAACAGCCCAGGACACCCCTCCCCCCCAACCAAACCTAAGGGTGGTGGATGGTCAAAGCATTTCTGGGAGAGGTTAGCTGGAGGGGAGACCTTTTGCAAACCTTTGCCTGAAGGCTGGACGGTAAAGTAATTGGCAGCTACTGACAGCATGGCCTTCGGTGTGGGTCTTCAAGGGGAAGATGTGGCTGGCTGTATAGATACCAGTCCCCCCCAGAAGGTAAACACTCCTGTAAGAGACAAAACCTGCATCTGCTCAGGCTGCAGCAGCTTGCATGAGACATATCAGAATGAGGCCGAGTGTAATAGAGACCTCCAGGGTCTTAATTTTCTCTCCTGATACCCTAACTCTCTCTCCTACCACAGACAAGCTCCCCTCCCCAACTTACCCCCCCATCTCTCCCATTCCTTTGTTACAGAACAGAAAGTGTTCACACTCCCGGGGTTAGCAGAACTGAACCTCCAGAACGGCAGCGGAGAAATACTGGCTGTTTTATTATGAATGGCGCCATCCAGGAGAACGAGAAGCTAATGCTCAAAGCCTGAACTCCCCAATGGCTGTAGGTTACAGATTGTATGGGGCAAAGCCACATGACGATGGGTTAGGGGTTCGGGTCCTACTGGGAGCTGATTGGTCGAGGTGAGGTAAGGGTGGTGAGTTATTTCTTTAGATCCTGAGGATGGCTCTGAGGTCCTTTCCAGCTCTGTCTGGTCTCATGGGGAAGTAGCCAGGGGCTTGGTCCACCTTAGCGCTAAGGAACTGAAACAAGACATCTTTAGCTGAATGGAGGGCTGGGTGTGGGACCATTAGTCAGGTTTAGGCTACTGTCTTCTGCTGCCTTGCAGGTTGCTGATTATCTGGGAAAGGCTAGGTCTCTGAAGGCTATAGAGGGAGAAACAGAAAGATCATCTCTAGAGCTAGGATTTAAAACTAAACTTAATCAAAAAGTCATAAGGACCCTTGATTTTTCACCCTCATTTATGACCCACTGGACTTTGGACTCCCCTCCTGCCTCTTGCATCAGAGCTTCACGAAGATGGATGATATGGGCCTGAGCGCCCCTCAGGGCAGCCTATGATTATTTCTTTTCAACATACCGCTCCCTGGGTGTTTTCCACATCGCCCTGTCAGCTTCCCTGAAACAAACCAGAGGGTGGATACTTATACAATTTACCATGTTCTGGGCTACAGGGCTGTGTCAAGGGCTATAGGGCATCGTCTGTGCTATGTGTCAGACTCCCTGGTGGCCCAGGTATTGTTAGAAACTGGGAGTGCAGTCTGGGAACAGTGGGGTGGGGTGGGAGAGGGGACATTGGCTGGAGACCAGAGGCCAGTAAACACAACCAAAGTGGGAGGAGAAATGAAAAGCTAGTCCACAGAACAGAGAGTTCTTCTAAATAAAACCAATGGCTTCTTCCACTTATTTTTTTGCTTGTTTGTTTTTTGCTTTTATTTCTTTTTTAACTGAGGCCAAATTGACATGTAACATATTAGTTTCAGATGCGCAACAGGATGATTCACTATCTGTATATACTGAGAAATGATCACCACAGTCAGTCCAGCTAACACCCACCACCAAAGTTTTTTTCTTGTGAGAACAATTGAGATGTACTCTTTTAGCAATTTTCAAATATACAATACAGTATTATTAGCTATCAACACCATCTGTACATCACATTCCCATGACTTATTTGTCTTATAACTGGACGTTTATATCTTTTTGTCACCTTCACCCATTTCGCCCATTCATGTTTATGAGACTCTAGTATCTCATGTGAAGAAAATCAACATTGTGTTAGAGAAGTCAGATCAATTAAAAAAAAAGTTACTCAAAAGAAAGAAAACACCACCAACTCAGGACACAAATCATTTCACTATTCTCTGTTTGTTCAAAAATGTTCCTAATTAGAAGGATTTCTGGCAGCTGACAAAAATACACACTATTTTACAGTATGTCTAGTTCTTTATATATTATATACACTGCTCACAAAAATTAAGGGATCAGGGACCGTGCTGATACTTCGGTACTTTTAGCTTTTTGTATACTGCATTTTCACCAATAAAATAAAAGTTGGTTTGCATCTCATTTGCATATTTAAACAGCTTTCTTTGACTTGCCATTTGCTTTTCTGATGTTCTTGTTTAATTTAAAAAAATCAAATGCTTTTTTTAATCGCTTCATATTTATTTTGAATATCCTCTAATTTGTGTGAGTAGTATATATAGTATAGAGCAAGATTAAACCAAGTAACTAAGGCAAAGGGGAAAGCAATCAGGCTTAAAGAATAAATGAAGTCCGTTGACAGGCTTGTATAAGCAGAAAGCCCCGGGCTATGTTTAAAGCAGATCACAAATCAATGCTCAGATTCTCAGAAGTCCGTTCAGGATAATTACATGATCAGTTATCAGGAAAACCTATAAATTCCTTTAAAAAAATAACAGTTTATTCCTGAAGGTTTCCATGAAATGTTACAATAGTCATCTACTCTCAGAGAAAGGTCTGTCACAGAAACAAGACTCAACAAGCATGGTAAGAGTTCCTATGGAACTGTGAGTGATGCACATGCAACATAGTATCAACAATGAGTGGTTGCCCCGGCACCTATCCTTTAGTTTCAGTTTTGATTGACATATATAGCCAGGTTGGCTTTAGAGAATTAGGGCTACACCTTAGAAAGTGTTCAAGTGTGCCAGTCTCCAAGCCATTGTGAGGAAACGCTCGCGGCAAGAACCATCAAACTTGTTAATACAGTAAGAGTTACAGAGCGCTGCTTCTGGGGTGTGTCCATTATCTGTGCACTTACTCTGCCTTAGTTTTGACTTGCAGTATATTGCTATGAGTCTCTGGAATTTTCTCCCAGGACAGGAAGAAACACCTGATTCATATGTTTATGACAAAACCACACCATTTTTGCCAAACTTTGAAACAAAAACAATTTTAAAACACTTAGCCTTATGTGTATACAGGCTGCTGAAAGAAAAATGTACAAACAATACAAAATAAAAGAGAAAGTTCTTGTTACTTGTTTGAATGTCTCAAAAACAAATCAAGAAAAATTCTCCATGTGATTTGAGCGACATTCTTGCAAGTTCTAACACTGTGTCCCTGTCTGGGTGGGGTTCTTCCCAAAGGAGGAACTCCCTGAGACAACAGGTGTTGGCAGTCTTCTTGACCATGAGAGCTATCGAGCCAAACCTGGGCTTTCTAGAAGTGGGGTCTAACACCACTCAATTCTGTAGCAACTTCTGCGACAAACAGGGGGGACTGCAGGATATGTGGCTGGGATGGCCCCCTCTCTGGTGGTCCCCATCGCATGAACAAGGGATGATAAGAGGCTAGCACAAGAGGTAGGGTTGCTGGCCCACACTACAAAGTCTCTGGCAGAGAAAAGGGTATTAGAATTCTCCCAGGACTTATGAGCTGGCTCCCTTGCGTGTAGCCACACCAATAACACACGTTCTCTGCTTTACTTTTGTAGAGCTAACTCTGCGTATATATCCTAACCCAGTGAGGGTAAGAATTGTTATTCAATATTTACTGAGAACTCGAAGGTACTCACCCTGTAATATGGTATCAAGCCAATGTGATAGGTAATAAGAATGTTGGCTATAATGTTTTTTCATCTGAGCCAAGATATCTTTTATGGTGAATAACTATATTCCCCATGCAAGCAGAACATGGGTACTTACTATAATTAAAAATATCTTTTTCCACTGGTTAACTTGACCTTCCTCCTTTAAATAAAAAAAGAATGAACTTAGAGAAATAACATTAGGAAATTGGAAATTAGACTTAAAGATCAGGTTTGTAATCCAACTCTGCCAACTAAAACCTTGACAACCCTGACCAGATGGCATAACCTTCTCAGGACTCAGTTTGTCCACAAAAAAATATAGAAGAAACACTAAGTCAGGAGTGTTGAAAAGATTAAATGAACTATATAACAGGCATGGAGTCACATTAGAGATCAGAAATAATGCCTATTGTTATTTTAATTGCTTTTTCTTCAATAATTTGGATACAGTTGTGCTGGAGCATCCACCGTGTCCATCTGATTTGCTTTCCATAAGAGATACTTGGTGCAGGGCATGGACAAGAGTGGGGATGTCCTGTCATACAGAGAACAGGTAACCTAAGCAGCAGAGTTGATACGGATGTCATTACCATTCAGCTTCAATGAGATGTTAGAGAGTGACTAAGGCTCCGGGTAAGTTAAATCAATAACAGTTGCTAGAAATTAGAATGTATATACTTCCCCATGGAGAATAGCTGTGCTTCTGTCTGACTTTTTATGTATTTTAAATCAAATCACTACTATTTAAATGTATTCGAGGGGCCAGCCAGTTAAAACCCAGCTGTGGTCAATTCTAGAGTGAAGCAAATACTCTCTTTAAATCTATCCATTGGTGGGATTGTGTTATTTTCTGTTGAGCTTTACTAAGCAGGTCAGGCCCGGAAAATTAGCACCAGTGTGAAGGACCCCTGTAGGGCAGCTCTATTTAAAGAAAACATGGCAGTCCATGTTGTATAGCAAAACCTTAAAGGTCAAGTCAAAGCTTGTTAGAGGCTAATAGAACATGGAATGCATTTCTTAACTGAAATGATACCTGTTTGTGACATAATACCCCAAAAAAGCCACATTCCTGCAAACTTTTAGTGGATGATGATAATTTTCCAAGAATCTACCACAAAGAATGGCAACAAACATTACTGAGCACTTGATACCTACAGACATTTTTAAAAGCACAAAGTATTGTCTCATTTAATCCTTAGTATAGTCCTCCATCACTGACCGTTATTATCTGCATTTTACAGATGATGAAACTAAGGCATTGATTTCAGTTAACTTATCTCAGGTACAGAGTTATAAGTGTCTGAGCAGGGTTTAAATTGGGGCATTTTGGGGTCCAGGACCCAGCTCTCAATATTGCACTAAACTACTCTTTGGAGAAGTAAGCATCTGGGCAGTTTTCTCCTAAGAGAGAGAGTCCATCCAGAAAGTTTGTCCAGGGATGTAATGAGAACCAGGGGAGGCCCAAGGGCCGCTACCATCACCAGTAACCCCGGGACCTATTATGGTCCATACTCAGGCACCATCCTTCCTCAGCTGCTCTATGCTGGAAGTTCTCACCTTTGTGTATCAGCTGACTCTTCTCTTTGCAGCAAAGCTGAGCTCTGTCCACCAGACCTGGCCTCACGGAACCAGACAGGCTGCTGATTTATGTGGGAATGCGGCAGACACCAGATTTCAAAACTCTTGGAGCTCTGGCACTTTGGCAAACCGTGCTTTTAGTTCAATTCCTGGACCTGACATGGATCTTTTTCAGACCTAGAACTCTCATGGAATTCGGAGATTAGGAAAGCTCTTGGGGTGGGAGCAGAAGGGAGGGAGCATTTCTGTCGCCCTTACATAGAAATACCTAGGCAAGTTGTTTTGAAAGCTTCAGAGTCCAGCACAGTCCAATGCCCTGTCCCTCCAACTGGAAACCAGTTCTTCTCCAAGATCCAGAAAGAATAGAGGCGGGTAAGCATTTGCAACCAAGGTTTGCTCAAGAGAGTTGGAAGAGTTTTGTATCTCCCTCTCTCCATTTCTCACTCTCCCTTCCTCCTTCCCTTTCTTCCCCAACCCCCAGCTCTCAGAGGCTGTTGGCTAGTCTGCAGGGGATGTTTAAGATCAGTCTGGCTTTGCATTCTTTAGTTTAATCTTTACTAACAATGCAGGAGCCCCAAGGAATGTCAGATAAAATAAGCTGCCTCAGGGTTTAGATTCACATTTTGTTTGGGGCCTATCTGGGCAATTATTTACCTTCTTTCTGCTGGATTGGTGATGCTCAGACCTGAGTATATCTTTTCTGCGTTGTATATATGGTTTGATTGCCAACCAACGTCCTGACACTTCCTCAGAAAAGGAGTTAAGCCCCTTTGAGTCTTCTCTGCTCCTGCATTTATCTGTGCTGTAATTATAATGAGCCTGAGAGTCACGTATGTGCAGTTTGACATAGATTTGGCTCTCCAATCATCATCCTCTGATAGAAGATTAATGGGCCCCTGACCCTTCGTGTCAGGGACTGTAAAGCCAGTGGCCAAGGCCACCATCACAGCCGCCTGGCCAGTGCAGGTTTGCATTAGATTCGGACAGTCGGTAATGAAACAATGGAGCCAAGAACTGGTGAGCCATCAGCTTTAATCCTAGCTTGCACCTGGCAGGCAAGTAAAAACACACACTGGGCTCCAAAACCCACACATTCAGTGCTCATAAAGCTACTGATTTATCCAAGTTTCCTAGAATCAAAGGTTTCTAGCTCACCAGACTTATTCACCTCTGTTTCTCATCTCCTTCTCTCTGCACAAACTGGCTTATTCCTCAGCACTCTGCCATCTTGGTTGCTTCTCCTCTCCTCCACGTGGCCTTAATCTGCTCTCATCTCTAATGCTAACCTCTGGAACCGAGAGAGAGCAAGCTCCCGGTCTGCCCCACTTTATAGTGTAGATTTAAAACCTTTAATCCAATATACAAACAAGGAAGTCTCTGATACAAAGTCACTTATCTGAGGTATAATGGGATTCCCCATGAGAGTGCACCACCCCACATCAGAAAGGATGGGAAAGGCTTAGTCTTAAAACTAAGCCTTGGGCTATTTATAACGACTCTGCCTGCTTACAACCTGTCCCCCCCACACATTAATATAATCACGCCCATTCCAAGCAAGGGCAACTAATATCATCACCTAGGAGACGGCCTCCACGTGGGCAGTGCCATCCTCAACAAAGTAAGCATAATATATCTTATCTGACCAACAGGGAGCCATCATTAAACCCCACCAGTAACCTGCTTTGAAGTCAATTCTCTCTCAGGCTATGTCCTTCCTTCTTGGCCAGCCATCCTTACTTACCTTTTAGGTCTTCTCTCCAGTTTCTGCTTTTCACTTGTCTCTTGGTTCATTCCTTTCCTTTCATCCATCATTTTGCTGTAATTCCTCGTTGGGCAGATAAAATATATTATGCTCACTTGGTTAAAGATGGCGCTGCCCACATAGATGTTCGTTTATATTAATGTGTGTTGGGGGACAGGCTGTGGGCAGGCCGGGTCGGTATAGACTAAGGCTTAGTTTTAAAAGTAAGCTTTTCCCCCCACCCTTGACTGATTGAATGATGTAGGATGGTGCCCTCTCGTAAGGAATCCTCCCATTATGCCTCAGATAAGTGACTTTGTATCAGAGATTTCCTTGTTTGTAGATTGGATTAAAGGTTTGGATTTCTACACTATAAAGTGGGGCAGACTGGGAGCTTGCCCTCTCTGGGTTCCTGAGATTAGCAATAGAGAGGAGAGCAGAGAAAGGCCACATGGAGGAGGCCAGGAGAAGCAGCCAAGTTGGCAGAGTGCTGAGGGAGAAGCCAGTTTGAGCAGAGTTTGTGCTGGAGAAGGAGATGGGAAACAGGTGAATAAGACTGGTGAGCTAGAAACCTTTGATGCTAGGAAACTCGGATCCAAGTCAGTAGCTTTGTGAGCACTGAATGAGTGTGTTTTGGAGCCCAGTGTGTGTTTTTACTTGCCTGCTGGGTGCAAGCTAGAATTAAAGCTGATGGTTCACCAGTACTTGGCTCCATTGTTTCATTACTGTCTGTCCGAATCAAATGCAAACCCTCACAGGCCAGTCGGCTGTGATGGTGGCCTTGGCTCCTGGCCTTACATTCCTCCTCCGGTCAGATTCTTCCCCTTTCACCCAACAACTTGCACCTTCTGTCCTCTGGCTTGATTGTCTTGTCTGCATTATTTTTTTTTTCTGCTACTCTGCTCTTCCTTAAAGTCATCCTTCCCCAATTGTCCAAGGGTCAAATGTACCCCTTCCCCAATCCTCTGTCCTCCTCATAATCACCGATTATAAACTGGGGGATAATTTGTCAGCCAGCAGAGATGTGGCAATGGCTGGAGACATTTCAGTTGTCATAGCTGGGAGGTGGGTGCTGCTGGCATCTGGTTGCTAGAGGCCAGGATGTGGCTCACCAGGGCAGCCTCCTCCAGATCACCTTATGACAAAGAATTGTCAGGGTTAAGATGTCAATTGAGCCTGAGGCTGAGAAATCCTGCCCTGCACAGACATCTATCCATCTCTCAACCCTAATTAAAATTTTTATCTCCTGTTTAAATCCCAGTTGCCTGATCCCTTTCTCCCCAAGCCTCCTCTTTTGTTTTCTTTCGGTCTTCTCCTTACTGCTTCCTGTTGGCCAGATCTCCTCCCAACTTGGTCAGGTCTCACCTCCTCGACTCTCCCTTCTCCTGACATTGTGTTCTCACAGTAGCAGTTACCTTCTCTTTCGGCTGGAAGAGCTGTGACAATATTTTTCTTAGAATTCTGTTTCTTTTGTGAGGTTTCGCAAATCCAGGGCAGCCCTTAAGCTTCTGGTTTTGAAGTCTCTCCAGCATGTCACATGTGTTCCAAGGTGCAGCTACTCTGTGCTCCCAGGTCCATCTGCTCTGAGCATCCTCGCTCCTGCCAGCCACACTGCCTGTCACTCACATGGTCCTGGCCACACAGGCTGCCCTGCCACGTCTTCATGATGATGATGGTTAGATGTCACTTGCATTGACATGGTGTGGCGTACCAGCTGTTCTCTCACTGTGAGAGTAGGTACCTTCCCCTATCTTCATTCATTCACTGCGGAAAAAAAAAACAACATCAAATGAGTGTTTATGTTAGTCACTAAAGTAAATAAAAGAACAGCTTCAATGGGGAGACAAAAGGACTCCTTCCACCTGCACACTGTAACAGAGTTCCGCATGCACGAGGTAAGGGGGACAGGTGCAGAGAGGAGAAAGCACTTTATATTAGTTTCCTAGGCCTGTTACAAGAGTCAGTACCACTTAGTGACTTCCAACAGCACACATTTATTATCCTCTATAGCCCTAGAGGTCAGAAGTCTGAAATCAGTCTCACTGGGCTAACATCAGGTGCCAGCAGCACTTTGTTCCCTTTGCAGGATCTGGAAGCAGATCTGGTTGGATGCAGAAAGGAAAGTCCTAAAGAGTTTACTCGTTTTCTTTAAAAGACTCCAGTGTAGAGCTTGTTGATGGTTTGCAGGCAACGGATGCTGATGGACGCGTGAAAGAAGAAATGATTGCCAGGCCTTTCCGGAGAGGGGTCAGCCAAACAAGGACCAAGGAGTTAGGGATCCAAGGCCGCCTGTAAAGCCAGCAGTTGCCTGGCTCATGCAGGTTACCATTTAATTCGGACAGTTGGTAATGAAATAATGGAGCCAAGAACTGGAGAGCCATCAGCTTTAATCCTAGTTTGTACCCGGCGGGCAAGTAAAAACACACACTGGGCTCCAAAACCCACTCATTCAATGCTCACAAAGCTACTGACTTATCCGAGTTTCCTAGAATCAAAGGTTTTTAGCTCACCAGCCTTATTCACCTCTGTTCCCCATCTCCTTCTCCAGCACAAACTCTGCTCAAACTGGCTTCTCCCTCAGCACTCTGCCATCTTGGCTGCTTCCCCTGGCCTCCTCCATGTGGCCTTTTTCTGCTCTCCTCTCTACTGCTAATCTCAGGAACCCAGAGAGGGCAAGCTCCCAGTCTGCCCCACTTTATAGTGTAGAAATCCAAACCTTTAATCCAATCTACAAACAACGAAGTCTCTGATACAAAATCACTTATCTGAGGCATAATAGGAGTATTCCTCATGAGAGTGCACCACCCACATCATCCAATCAATCAAGGGTGTGGGGAAAAGCTTACTCTTAAAACTAGGTCTTAGGCTATAACGAACCGGCCTGCCCACAGCCTGTCCCCCAACACACATTAATATCAATGGACTTGCATGTGAGCAGTGCCATCTTAAAGTGAGCATAATATATTTTATCTGTCCAACACCGCCAATCACCAGTTTTCTTTCAGTCCGGTCTCACATCCCTCTTTTACCGACAAGTGGGTGGTGGCATGCAGCCTCCCAGGTGGACGCGGTGTGGCCAAGTGGAATCATCACTAGGTCTGCCGCCACCCTCCGCTTCCGCTAAGACCATCACTAAAGCCAAGCCTGGCATTCTGGAAAAGAACACTGTAATTGGAGGTTCCTGTGTTTGACCCCAAAACGTAAAACACCCATGACTTGTGAAGGAGTTCCCATGCCGCCTGTGACAGCTCCCTGCTCCCTATTTATTTATTTCTGGCTCCTTGCAAAAACACCAGCAACGTTCAATCGAGTCTCAGAGACAGGGGTCAGAAGGCAAGTGGTTTAACTACCTGCACTTAACAGCCTCTTCCTACAAAAAATATTTGCTTGCTTTTAAGTCCAACTTGCTCCCCAAACTGGGGGCAATTAATAAATCAAAGCAGACCGAGTTGTGTCGCTACCAAAGGAAACGCTACCCGTTGGCAGGCATTAGGACACAAACCTGGTGTTGGGCAGATGAAATATATTATGCTCACTTTGTTAAAGATGGTGCTGCCCACGTGCAAGTTTTAAGAGTAAGCTTTTCCCTACACCCTTGACTGATGGATGAGGTAGGGTGGTGCACTTTCATGAGGAATCCTCCCAGTATGTCTCAGATAAGTGACTTTGTATCAGAGACTTCCTTGTTTATAGATTGGATTAAGGGTTTTGAATCTACACTATAAGGTGGGGCAGACTAGGGACTTCCTCTCTTGTTTCCTGAGGTTAGTATTAGAGAGAAGAGCAGATTAAGGCCATGTGGAGGAGAGGAGAAGCAGCCAAGATGGCGGAATGCTGAGGAAGAAGCCAGTTTGTGCAGAGTTTGTGCAGAGAGAAGGAGATGGGAAACAGAGGTGAATAAGTCTGGTGAGCTAGAAGCCTTTGATTCTAGGAAACTCGGATAAGTCAGTAGCTTTGTGAGCACTGAAAGAGTGGGTTTTGGAGCCCAGTGTGTGTTTTTGCTTGCCTTTTGCGTGCAAACTAAAATTAAAGCTGATGGCTCACCAGTCTTTGGCTCCGTTGTTTCGTTACCAACTGTCCGAATCTAATGCAAACCTACATGGGCCAGGTGGCTGTGATAATGGCCACGAATACTGGCTTTACACCTGGAAATCAAGACGTTATGAAAAGTGTCACAGTCGCCCCAGCTCAGGGACAGGATACCTTTCCAACATTATGGAATTTGTAGTCAATGGGAACTATTTTTGAGGCCGACTTTATTTTTCTTCTGGCCTGAATTCCCTGAAATATAAGGTCAAGGTTAAGGACACTTATGAAAGGAGTTTAGGGGGTAGAAGGGAAACTGTAATACTTAACATAAGCCTTCAACATGCTGTCATTCCTGGGCGGGGGTTCCTTTGGTATGGAAACGTCCCTGGTAAGGAAGAGATTCCCCCTACCCCCCTCAGATCAAACTGAGACCCAAAGCCATCCGCAGCTCCACTGCTGAGCATTAATTATTGCCTCTTTTCCCACGAGAAGAGCTTCCTTGGGGGCTGTGTGGGTGTCCCCGAAAGAACTGTAATCCTGTTTGTGATACCGCTATCTGGTGCCAGGCTGGGGAGCATGTACACATTCTTCACAGCTCTGTGCAATTAACGTGCTTGTGCCAAGAACCTGCTGGTGTCCCTATCACTGTTGGGCTTGTGCCCTTTCACGCCTCCATGACAATTCTGGCAACCCTTTATTGTCCGTTTGCTATATACCAAGAGCTGTGCTGAGTGATTTAGTGATGTGATGTCATCCGGTCCTTATAACAGGCCTGCCAGGGAAGGGGGTGATCCCCAGTTTATAGATGAGGAAGACCAAGGCATGGGAGGGCCAGTCACTCGCCTTAGGCCACCATCTGGATACTAAGCAAAGGGGCCTGTCTGGGCTGGGAGAGCACATGCTTAGCTACTGGACCGGTTGGCTCTAGCTCTGGGCCAACAGGCTGTTTTGCATAAGGAGTCACTGTCTGGGCTATCTGCCCCACCTTCCACCCCCAGGAACCTCATTTGGGTCTGTCGCCCTTGTTTTCTGACAAGTCTGATCTCCACTGAGCCCTGGAAAACTGTCAGTGGCCTGAGTCACCAGGCAGCCTGGGCTTTGCCTGCAAACAAGGTCTGGGAAGGACCCTTAGGAGAGAGGACGTGAACCCAAATTTCACTCTACATGGTGCCCTGCGGTGAATTCTTGACATTCACAATTAGTTGGCCAACTTGGGTGAGTCATGGCACCAAGGCTCTTAGGACCATTCCTATGTGCACCAGACAGCTCTGCCTGCCCCACGGCCACGGGCCGAGTGCGTGATTCCAGGCAGCCATCTGCAGATGCATGAAGGGCCCAGAGGAACCCTGGTGTGCAAATAAAAATGATGACTGCAAACATTACCACCGCCAGACATGCGACTCCAAGCACGCGTGGGGCTGAGGGACGTGCATGCGAACAAAGGAGGACGTGTTGCTGCCTTATTGACAAGAAACAGTCAGGGTTGCACAGGAGTTGTCTGGAGCCTGAAGCCCCAGGTTAGGATTTGAGGCAAGGAAGCTGACACATATTTGAATACTTTATGCAGGCCTGGTGTGTGACATATTCCTAACCACTGATTGTTGAATGAAGAAGAAAATTGTTTATTTAATGCATCGTCATGTATGATGTCCGTCTTCTATTTGTTAAATAATTTCCACTGTGGTCAAAGGGAGGGACCAATCAGATTGTATTCATTTCACATGTCAGTTATGAAACCATTTGTGAAGTTTTATCAACATCATCATCAACATCACCATCACCTTCACCATCATCACCATCATCACTGTTGTCATCTTTGTCATTGTTGTCATCATAGTGAGAAAGGTCAGCTGCTCTGGACACGAGGTTGAGACCTGGTAGTCAGTGTCCAATGGGCCCGCCTCACCCCGAGCACACCCCCTCCCCCTCCGCTGGGCTGGCGGCTATAGGATAGGTTGGCTGCCTTGCTTGTTCCTCTGTTATTTGATTTTTCTGGTTCTTTACTATCAATTCAGCTTCTGAGGATCTCCAGCTATGGGCTCTCCTCAGGAGAAAGACCAGTAGCAGAGGAATGACCGGGTATGTCGGTGCCCTAGGACCAAACTTCAATGGTGGGAATGGGCAGTCAGCTAGAAGGAAACACCCCACCCCACCCCCAGCAGGGGCTGAGAGCGGCCTCTCCGCTGGGCGAGGCTGCAGCAGAGGCACCAGATACAAGGTCCCGGGCTCTGTCTGCAGCCAGTGGCCAGTGACAAGGATGAGACCCGGAATTAGGACTCCATTCCCCTCTCCGTGAATCTGGGCCAACGCTCACAGCTCAGTCAGTTATTATAATTCATGTAATTAACAGAATGTGTTGGTTTCTAGACCACTAGATGCCAGTTTTCCCCGAAGTTTTTCACTGCGTAGCCACCTCCCCAGACCTTCAAGGTCTGGGAGAAGATAAGGGAGTAGAATTAAAATTCCATCCGAAGTTTTCCCTATTAGCACAGCTCTGCTAGGTGGCCCAGTGGGGGAGGGTGGAAGTTGTGTTTAATGAGGTGCTGTGACTGTTGGAGGTGGCCTGGTCACTGGTGGGAGGTTACTGCAACCATGGTGAGGTCTTGCAGGGGCAAGGATGAGCAGACAACACAAGGATGGGGTGGCGAAGGGGACATCTGTGTGCTTCGTACTTGATTCACCCCCTTGCGGGTAGCATCACGTCTTCAGGAAGCTATGGTCTAGTTTTAAGGATCAAAGTAACATGAACATTTTATGAGTTCAGAACGAAACAGTGCCTTCCCCCGTTCCCCATGGCCAACAAACCAGTTAGATAAAATGCAGATGGCTTTGTCATCTCCCCCCCAAAAAAACATTAGGGAAAAGTCTTGTAAAGCAATTTAATGGTTTTCTTAATTAGTGTCACCCCAATAAATTCAATTTAAAAAATGTAATGTCAATGGCATTAGGAAGCTATTCTTCCCCTCCTGTCGCATTTCCCATCAAGGAGTGTTATCCAAAGTTTTCTAGCACCTCATATAATTCACTCCTGAGAGTCAGCTGCTGGGTTATTTTATCTGGGTTTATTTTGCTTTGGGGGGAAGTGTTTCTGAACATACACGACACACTTTAGAAACAAATCAGAGAGAAATGGAGGCCCCCATAGCAGCTCACTGTGAATATAGTTAAATCGCAATGCTCTAACCTCAAAACACATGTTTTGGCACAAGTCACAACTGGCCAAGGTTGTTCCTGCTTACTCATCTTCTTCCAGGCTCCTACAACGTTTTCCTGGAATATGCCCCTGGCGGGGGGTGGGGGGGTGGGGGTAGTGGTGGTGGTGGTGGTGGTGGAGAGAGTGTTATTTATAATCTAACGTAGTGCTCATTCTCATACTGGACAAATCCAGGACTTGCTGTGCGCAGAAAGAACAACAGCTTATGTGTCCTGGGAGGAATGCGGGGGAAGTCCTTGGCCCTCCTGACACCTCCAGCCTTCATCCAATTTAGAAGAGGCGTGGCCCTCTGGGGAGGGCACCTCACACAGGCTTGTTCGAGTCCGGATTGCAGTGCATGCTGGACCCTCAGCAGGCATGTTGTGGGTGATCTAGGACAACGGCAGTGACAGGAATGCTGGTTCTGAGCAGTGATGGTGCTGTGTGTCCCATCTTGGAGCCTTAACTTTATGGCTCACATAACTAAGCTCACCCTTGAATCCATGATAAATCCTGGAATGAGCATTGGCTGGGACCACACAGCCACATGATGTCTTCAAAAGGATGCTCCTCAGAGGAGTAGGAATAAGCCCGAATTTTAGGAAGAGGACAGTTTTTGGAATTGGCTGCTTGGATTCCTATTCATCCATGCTGTACCCTACTAGCTAGGGGCCATAGTCAAGTGACTTAACCTTTCTAGTCCTCAGTTTCCTTATCTCTAAAGCGGAGATAATAAATCCCAATTCATAAGGTTACTGTGAGGATGGACAATACACGAAAGTCCTACAGAGCACAGAGTACTGGGTGTGTAAGATGTGCTCAGTAGACATACTGCGCACGTGCTCCCGTGAGTGTGCACTTAGTGATTATAGAAGTCATAAATGAGAATCCTAATTTTATCGGACACCAGGAACCTCAGAAAGTCACTGAGTTAGCTCTTTGTCTCAGATTTTCCTCCTGCAAACTGATGCGCCAACCTCAAGGACCGGGGCAATTAATTAAACGACATTGAGAGAGTGCTTTAAATTCGAGAGAGAGGCATGGTATTAATACAGAATGTCATTCGGCTCTCCCCCATCAGTTCCGATGTAAAGAAAAATGATCTTAATCTTTGTAAAGGTCTTTGTGGAATGTGTGCTAGGAGTATTTCATCAATGATTCTACCAGCAAGCTTACTGTACATACTAGAGATTCTTCATACCAGCTTGGGTATTTTTTAAGCACAGTGGGTTGAAGAAAGCATGTGCAATATTTGGCTACAGACAATGCCTGTGTAAATAATTTATTACATACCAATCAGTTAATCCATGAGCATTGGGGGTTTAAAAGAGTGCTTTCTGAAAGATCCTAGTGGCTGGTGATTATTTATCACAAATTATGGGGAGAGCGAAGATGAGAAGAGCCACGCTGCACGCTCTTTGGTGATTCAGGAGGTTGCCAGTTTGCCTGCAGTTGGAGTGCATTGGGGCAGACTTTTCTAATCAAGGACTTTTCTAATTCTGGGAAATATCTGCTCCTTTGGCTCATGTGCAACTGAGATGGACTCAATTAGGCAAACCGTGGTTCGGATGAAGAGCCAGGAAAATGTGTCCATTCCTCATTCTATATCACACAGTCCTGCTACTACGGGTCATATTACTCATGTCGCAACTCAGAGAAATCTGGGAAATTCCCAGGAAACAGTAGTTAATGCAAGAGTTTCCCTTATTAAATTTTGTGACCATTATAAGGTAGAGATGCTATCATCTCAGAAGGCTTGCATGATACTCGTGGAGTTTGGAATTTAAACAGAACACAGGTTTGTAAGTGACTGAATGGGAACTTTCCATTATTCTATTAATGAAAGCCATCCCACAGTTGCAGAAACATGTTTTGATTCTTGATCCACTCTTTCCAGCTGAGCAATAAGGAGCAAGTACTCATACGGGGAATTTCACTTACTCAGGGCTTTAACTCTCCATTTCCTGGTGTAATCGATTGAGTTGTGTCCTTCAAAAAGATTTGTTAAAGTCCTAACCCCTCAGAATATGGCCTTATTTGGAAATAAGGCTTTTGCAGATGTAATTGGCTTAGATGAAGTCATACTGAAATAAGTTGTACCCTTAAAGCAATATCTCTGATGTCCTTACAAAGAGGAGAAAAGTCATACAAGGAGAGACGGCCATGTCACATGTCACAGAAGACAGAAATTGTAGTGATGTATCCACAGGACAAGGAACACTAAGACCTGCTGGAAAACACCAGAAACAAGAAAAGGCAAGGAGGATTCTCCCCTATGGGTTTCAGCAGGAACATGGCCCAGCTGACACCTTAAATTTGAACTTCTATCCCCCAGAACCATGAGACAACAATACATTTCTGTCGCTTTAAACCATCCAGTTTGTGGTACTTTGTTAAGGCAGCGCTAGGAAATGAATATGCCTGGTTTGTACATTTCTTTTATTCTATCCAATGTCAATTTATAGTATGCAAAGGATTAGTTGGGTTAAGTATTCAAAAATAATCCTTAAACCATTCACATCTGCTAACATTTCAAGCCTCATCAATAAGTAAGTATTGCCACACCCTAAGTGGTCCAGCAGAGGGCACCTATGGCTTCCTCGAATGTCACATGCAGCCCTAAAAGTCTTTATAGATGAAAAGCAATTGGCATTGTAAACTATCAAAATTTTATGGTTTAAAGCCTTAATATGTTTCTTCATCTAGTTATACAATCACCAAATAGAATATTTATTTACCAAACTGTCAGTCCGTAGAGGACAATCACTAGAAAGTAGCTCCAGGAAAGCATATGTTACTATTGGTTCCAGAATAATAAATAAGCCAGGTATGGACTTTTGAAGAATTACTATGACTTCTGTTGGCACTGGTGAATTTTGGTTCCCATCCTGATTAGCCTCGCTAGAAATAGTTGAGTTGTTTTAATCACTACGTCTACCAGTGAATGTTGTAAAAAAACAGAATTTGATCAGTATTCAGGATATACGACCTTTGTCTTGCCCTGTTTTTTAAAGCTGGGCTTTATAAACAGTGCAGAAAGCATTATCTTAAGAGAATTGACAGATGAAGATAAAAATAGTTTTAAATAAGTGATTGGTTAGAGGACCTCTATTTGATGGAATACTTGACTATTGTTAATATTGCAAAGCATATTTAATGACATGGGGAATGCTTAATATATATTTTGGTGAGAAAAATTAGGGTGTTAAATTTATATATAGTTTGATATCAATTAAGTAAAACAAAATTCATGCATAGAAAAATGTTAACAGAAACAACTGTTGTGTTGTGGGATTTCAAGTATTTTTTTTATACTTTATACTATATATTTTTTATAATTTATATCTATACTATAATATTTTCCAAATTCTCAACATAGGCAAAAACTTACTTCTATAATCCAAAAGCAATTTAATGTTAAAAGTAAATGCACCAAAACAAAATAACAAAACCCCCAAAACTTTCAAATACCACCTTACTCAAAGAGCCCATTTCTGTGAGACAAATGAGGAAGGAAAATTTAGTTTCCTGATAGTTCATATGATTCAGCAGGAAGGTTGGCAAAAACCAGTTATGTCTGTGGGACATGTGACTAAAGCCAACATCAAAACGGAGCTTGTTTTGGCCTGACCTGTGGTGGCGCAGTGGATAAAGCGTCAACCTGGGAACACTGAGGTCGCCAGTTCAAAACCCTGCACTGGTCTGGTCAAGGCACATATGGGAGTTGATGCTTCCAGCTCCTCCCCGCTTTCTCTCTTTCTCTCTCTCTCTCTCACTCTCACTCTGTGTCTCCTCTCTAAAATGAATAAAATAAAAATAAATTTAAATTAAAAAAACGGAGCTTGTTTTCATGACTATATCCTTTCCTGTGGCACTCAGGTGCATTTGAACTACACCTTAATGTGGAACACTGGAATAAAAGCTTCACACTCTCCATGCAGCTTGGCTGAGGGCTCATTCATTAAAAGTATACGATTCTCGGTTTCCTCATCTGTGGGATGAGCAGGTTGGACTAAGTAGGGTCTGCAACCCCTTTCAGCTAAAACATTCTTTGAGCTATATAATAGTTCATCCGTCAGTGCAATAGTGCACACAACAGAGCAGTTGGGCAGTATTGGGGAGTTTCTTATAATAAGGTTTGACTTATGCTTAAGCAATTTGCCTAAGAAGATTTTTATACAAAGCAGCAAAACATGCACAAACCCATTATGCTGAATCCTCTATGCTGCACCCTCCCATTTCCACTTGGGACCTGTCATGAGATCCAGATTAAACCCACACAAGAGAAGGAAGAAAAGATTCATTGATTTGTCACTGCAAACTCAACAGATTTAAGAAAAGTATGCCAATAAAAGACTGGTCCCTTTCAGAGAAGAAGAGGACTGAATATATAGGAATGTCCCTAAGTTCCTAAATAAAGTAAGAAAGAAATCCCAGAGAATTATAATTGGGTGATTGGGATGGATTTTGAAAACCACCAACCCATCCATTGAATTTATGGGATGTGAAATCTTGTGATCAGGCTAAAGAAAGAATTTTGTTGACATGTGATATAGGGAAATTGTGGGGGGAAAATGCATTTCTACTTATAGGCATTACTTATTGGTTCTAATACATGCTGGGAGGAGAAGGGTAAAGAGAGAGGGGAGAAATGCTTTCCTCTGTGGTTTTCACCAGCTAAGAGCAAGGGAACTTCCAGGGAGCCTTTAAAACATGGTTCTGCCTGACCTGTGGTGGCGCAGTGGATAAAGCGTCGACCTGGAACACTGAAGTCGCCAGTTCAAAACCCTGCACTGGTCTGGTCAAGGCACATATGGGAGTTGATGCTTCCAGCTCCTCCCCCCTTTCTCTCCTCTTCTCTCTCTCTCTCTCACTCTGTGTCTCCTCTCTAAAAATGAATAAATTAAAAAAAATTTAAAAAAACCAAAATATGGTTCTGTTGAGACAAGGGAATAAAAAGAACCCTTTGATCAAGCGAAGAAAAGGCCTAAACTACAGCCTCAATTATATTCACAGCCTGAGGTCCCCATCTGCTGCTGACAGCCCACACTACAAGGTTGCTCACCAATGTGCCCCGACCACGTGCCATCTCTAGGGTGGGTCTCCAGGCTTTTTCCTCCCAGGACACGGTGGAGGTTTGTTGGCTTTAAGATGAAGATGTAGCCATGGGATTTCCATTTCTACTTTATTCATCTTTTAAAGTGTCTTCCAACTCCCCCCACAAGGGGATTTGAATTTGTATCCAACTCGTATTTGCTAAAGACATAAAGGGAAAAATGAAAATAGGCTGATGGTGGGGACATGACCTGTGGGAGGCATTGCAAATCTCCTCTAATGCGGGCAGCACAGTTCCACATTCCTGTCTCTTGTGGGCATACCAGAAATTCTTCGCTTAGTTTACGTGAATGGAAAGATCCAGCCCTTGGAAATAATGACTACTAGCCTTGTTTGTTCCAATAAACAATCAAATTTCTTGTTGCTCAATCGTAATCAAAACTGACATTGTAAAAAAAACAGAAAACATAAAAATCTTGGATCATGTTTGAGGTTGATAGATGTTTCCAGACTCTTTTTGATGACCCTAAGGGAGAAGACCAGTTTGTTTTCCACAATGTCAGTGAAAAATACTTCTCTGGGAAACCTGTTACAAATTGGCCCAAAAGTTTTTCTGATTCAAATTTCAATTTGTGCATGACCAGGCGGTGGCGCAGTGGATAGAGCGTCAGACTGGGATGGGGAAGACCCAGGTTCGAGATTCTGAGCTCACCAGCTTGAGCGAGGGCCCCTGGCTTGAGCAAAAGCTCGTCAGCTTGGACCCAAGGTCGCTGGCTCCAGCAAGGGGTTGCTCGGTCTGCTGAAGGCCCGCCGTCAAGGCACATGTGAGAAAGCAATCAATGAACAACTAAGGTGTTGCGACGGCAACAAAAAACTAATGACTGATGCTTCTCACCTCTCTCCGTTCTTATTTGTCTGTCCCTATCTATCCCTCTCTCTGACTCTCTCTCTGTCCCCGTAAAAAATAAAAAAAATTAATTTATATCTATTGAAAGATTTGGGGCCCAGGGAGCAGCGTTAGATAAAAGTAAGCTTACACAGCCTGATCAGGTGGTGGCGCAGTGGATAGAGCATTGGACTGGGATGAGGAGGACCCAGGTTCGAGACCCTGAGGTCGCCAGCTTGAGCGCTGGCTCACCTGGCTTGAGCAAAAAGCTCACTAGCTTGGACCCAAGGTCGCTGGCTCAAGCAAGGGGTTGCTTGGTCTGCTGAAGGCCCGCGGTCAAGTCACATGTGAGAAAGCAATCAATGAACAATTAAGGTGTCGCAATGAAAAACTGATGATTGATGCTTCTCATCTCTCTTCATTCCTGTCTGTCTGTCCCTATTTATCCCTCTCTCTGACTCTCTCTTTGTCCCTGTAAAAAAAAAAAAAAAAAAAAGTAAGCCTACACAATTAGAAGGTGAAAGACTCATTCTGCACAGTTCTGTAATTAACAATGAGATAAGTTAAAATAGCAAGAATTTGAATCATGATTTCAGCTCTTATAAAAGGGTATCTGGGGCATATTTTAAAGATTCATTTGACTTAAAGAGACTAGCTACATCTGTCTGGGCGAAATAAAGGCAAGAATTGAGCTCAGCGATTGTCCAAACATGCAAACAAGGAGAACTTACTCTGAGAAGAGGATTCTCTGTGAAAGACACTGAACTAGACTCATTAGAAGATATGAATGGATATGATCATGAATAACAATGAGAGCTTGTTGTGGTCATCGTTTCACAATGTCTGTGCATCAAAACATCACATGGCACACCTTAAACTTGCACAATGCTATATGTCTATTATATCTCAATAAGACTGGAAATAAAATTATTTTTAAAAGAAGTCCCCAGGATTTGCTAACAAACCAAAGGGGACTTGAAACTGTCACTCTGCCGCAGCCCAGTCTGCCCCCCAAACAGCCTCATCCCTCAGTATCAAGGTGGGTAAGGATCCACAGCGGGTACCCTGTCGCCTCCCCGCCCCCCCCCCCGCCCCTCCACAGTCCTCCTCAGGGGGGCGGAGCTGGGTTGCAGTGCATAGAACCAGAGTCCAAGCTGAGTGCAGTGCTGGTGAGCCACTGAGCCTGGACTCACAGGTCCAAATGCCTGGCTTTGCCTCCCACCTGGGCAGCTGAGCAATTTGGGTGATCTTGGGCAAGTTACTCAAACTCTCTGTATCTTAATTTCTCCATGTGTAATTGTGAGTGATGAAATTACCTACTTTATAGAGTTGTCATAGGATTAAATGGGTAAATACAACTAAAGGTCTTCCAAGTGACTGACACATCAGAAGCCCTCAGTGAGTTGATGGTAATGTTATTAACATGGTTGTCTTGGCCAACTAGACAAATCCATTGATTTTCTTTATTCAGACACCACATAAAACATTCTAGGTTCACACCCAGAGCCAGATATAAATTTCAATTAACTTATGTTACAATACGCTACCCTACTGAATTGAATATCAAGTTGATTGGAGGGGGGGCTATTGTAATGAATTGTAATTGTATGGGGTATCATTTATCAGTAAAAATAAAAAACACTGTTTTAAACATTATGCCATAGTTCTCTCTAATGTGTGCCTAAGCAAGGGTTTTTTCTCTAATAGGCAGAGAGATTTGTTGTTTTTCTATAGAGAAACCTGATCACTCATTGAACTCTTACAGATAAAGAACCAGATTTATTCTAACATGATAATGTTACCATACATCATTTCTTTGGATAATTCTCGTTTTCACTGTAACGCCATCAATGAGCTCTCAGGTTTATTGTGGTTTGTTTGTTTGCTTTTCCCATGACCCAAGAAGAAAATACTCCCGAGGAGGAAATTCTATCTACATACATGTGGCAATGCTTGAAAGAAACTTGGTACTCTTGGTGAGAACATTATTACAAATGTGCTCACCTGGGTTTCTTTGTCCTTTCGTGTCCTCTGTTCTTTCCCTTGTTCTTTTATTCAAAATCATGTATTGAGAGTTGCCTATGAGCTATGTTAGGAAACAATGACAGAAAGACAGGCTGTCCCTACCCTCACAGAGACTGAAAAGTAAGAGCTAATATTTCTTATGAGCTTGCAAGTCCCAGGCACAGCGTTAGCTGCTTAACTTGTTCTCTCTGCTCCTCCTCACAACCTGATGTAGAATACAGCTCCACCTTACAGATGAGGAGATGGAGACTTGGAGGTCAAGTCACCTGCTCAAGGTCACAGCTACAAGGAAATGGAGCTGGGGTTCCAATGTGACTTCAAACCCATGTTCCCAACCACAGAACTTGTCGTCTCTTCTTTCCAGTTACTCCTCAATACCAAACTGCCACTTTTGCTAGGTGGCTTGCTCCGTGTCCCACACACAGAAATGCCCCCCTCCTGCCTTTGCCCTTGCCAGGCATCCAGATCCCAAATGCTACCCAACCTCATATGTCTAAGCCAAGCTCTTCTCCAGGTGCTCCTGGTTCCCTAACCCATGTCAAATACATCCTCTCTTACGAATACATCACACCCTGCACCTCACCCCCTTAAACATCAACTTGTTTTGTATGTTCATCTGATGTTCCAAACTAGACCATAAATTGCAAATGAGATTATAAAAGTCCCCAAAGACCTCTCCCTTCTTTTCTCTCATCTTAGCCACAGAACTTAGGCAGAGAGTTATGTATTCAATAAATTACAATTGCCTTTCCATTGCTAAATTGTTTGTATGGCCCTGAAAACATAAATAGATACATAAGAAGAAAATGTAGGTGACCTATTTAAGAATCAGTAGATAGTATGTTCTTGCTTGGCCAAGTGGACTCTCTTCAGTTAATCACTAACACTGTTCAGACACTGCCTGCATGCCTGGTTTTGCAGTGACTGCACAGTCCTGGTTTATATAATGTAGACAGGGCTTGTATCTCTTACCTTGAGTCTTTGGGTCAAGGCCAAAGCTAGAGGTCACTGGAACACCCACTTAGCCTGAAACTGAAGGACAGAAACAGGAGTCTGTCCTTGGTTGTCTCCTGCTCTGAAACCTCACAGACCTTTGTATTATCCCTTTGTCACTCAACATGTACAACCTTGAGATGTCATTTTTAATAGCTGTGTGTCCTGCAAACTCCTGAGCAGTGACATGGCGGAGCCCAGCAACTGTTGACGGGTCCTGGGTGTACCGAGGGGATTGTTGCTGGGATCTCTAGTATGGAAGCTGCTACGGTGTCTGTCACAAGTGTTGATGACCACCGACTCTTCAAAGTGATGCAGGACAGCGAGGAAGTCTTTCTCATTTCTGGATATTTGGGCTGAACTCCTGACTTCCATTATCCCCCTTTCGTATCACTTCCCTTTTGGAGTATCAGATGCTGTTTGTGTTTGTTGTCATGACACCGCAGAATTGCCTCGCCAGCTCACGGGAGGGGAAAAGCCTTGAGACAGGAAATTCTATGGGATCTCGCTCATTCTCAGTCCGTCTCTATATTACTTGCCAGGTCTTAACCGCAGCCTAAAAAGCTTGCATTTCTTTTCCTTCAGGGGAAAAGGACTAGGCATAGGTTATAGGACCATCTGCTTCCCTGGGGTGGGGGATGGGGAACGCTGGATTGCTGACCCAAAAACTCCCAGAAACTCCCTCCTTAGGTGACCTCTGGGAACTATTTTCTAGTGAAAGACAAATGAAAATGTGAAGCTTGTCATTTGCTGACATTTCACCTCCTTCTCACCTCTGCCAAGACTGTCCCATGTCACGTGTAGACTGCTTTAGGGATGATGTAAAATCAACCCCCCCACACACACATACACATACACATCTCGCTTTATCCTTCATTTTCACACAGTAGATGAAAAGGTATGTCTTGGTGCCATTCGAAAGAGCTTCACAATCAATTTCTTTTCTCCTTTGCCTCTCCATCCCTCAGACACTCCTCTAGACACTTTAGTATTTCTATCCCCTCTTAGGAAGGAGGAGTCCACGTGGTCACATAAGGGGCATTAGAACTTCACGGGCTACTTAATTTTAAGTGGATAGTCCCCACTTCCTCACACTGGTTTTCCATAGACTTGAGTTTCTTGAACTGTCTTGAAGCACTTACCAACCACAGATTTCCTCATTTGGAAAATACTAATGAAGCCTTATTTATCAACTCTTTTCACTCATCTCTGGGTCAGTCCCGAGGCTTTATCTCGGATTCCCGCAGTTGGTGGTCATTTTTTTCTGAGCAGAACTCATCTGTGATACACCTTTGGGGTTATTCCCTTTCTGCTCTCTCCCTGTTGACAGCTGCTGCCTCCAGGGAGCTCTGAGGAATCACAGCAAGCAGTTTGGCCACATACTCCTGTAGTCAGGCAGGATGTGAGGTCACACTCTTAATCATCATCAGAGTGAAAACCTGGTGAAGATTTAGCAGCGACTCCCACCAACTCTGTTGGCCTTGCTAAGAAAGATTACTCTTCAAATAAATGCAGCTATCCAGGAAGTCCATCGAGGAGGGGTAGTCTACAACTTGAACTTAAAAAAACTAGACTCCATATACATGAGATATCAGTTCCTCCGAGAATACCCCCTGTTGACGAATTCTGAGTGTGCTGACCATTCCGTGACAGATATGAACTGTTTGCAGGATGACGTTGGTGACACGTGATTACTTACTGGTGAATAAATCTGTTTTTAAAAAGGCTTCTACCTCTAAAGTGTGTGTTAAGACTTTGTACCGCATGTATAGAGTGCATGATCAATTCAAAGACTTCCGCTGCTCACGTTGTCATTATTGTGTTTAACATCACCTGACACCTGCAAAGCTGTCTTTGCAACTTTTCTTTTTCTCATACATGAGCTCATTTTTAACTAAAATAACCAGGACAGGTCTAGAGAATTAGAATTTCCAGATTGAAGACAACATCAATGTTTTTCAACTGTACTTGCCTTGAAGCCCAAATGCACTTATAACACAGGTGACATCCATCCTCCACCGAGATACCTCTAATGATAGAAAATTCACCATCACACAATCAAATCACACCGTTTGAAGAATTACTTCTGACTGTTGGGGAAAAAATCTTCATTGATATGAATCTTGTCACTTCTACCCCTTGGCCCAAGTTCTATAAGTTAATATCTTTCTCACATAATTATTCTTAGAATAAAGGAAACTATCTTGTCCCCTTGGTTAACCCCTGGTCTAAATGATTCTAATGGAATAACTGGCTAATTTATATAATTTTTTCACTGATGGATTCATTATTCATTTTAAGGCTGTTTTAAGTTCCCAAGTTGACGCAGATAATTTTAAGTTGACCTAGTTCTGATAGTTTATATTATAGGACATTGTTATGGTTAATTATATGCATCAATTTGGCTACAAAGATATTTGATCAAACACTAGTTTAGATATTGCTGTGAATGTATTTTTTATATGAGATGAACATGTGAATCAGTAGACCCTGAGTACTGATTACATTCCATAGTGGCCATGAGCCTTACCCAATCATTTGAAGACCTTGGCAAAAAAAAAAACCCAGTGATCTCCACCTTCCCCCACAGAAAAAAGAATTCTGCTTATACTCTGCCTTCAGCCTGAAGCTTCAGCATCAACTCTTCCTTGGGACTCCAGCTTGCTGGCCTGTCTTGCAGGTTTTGAACTTGCCAGCCTCCATAATTGTTGAGCCCATTTCTTAAAATCAAACAAAACCTCCCCCACCCCCCAGTTGAAATATTTAAATCTTATTGTTTCTGTTTCTCTGGAGAACTTTGACTAATACTATTATTATTCCACGTTTTACAATCTTGCAAGACTGTTTTTAGTTTGACAGCATGATTATTCTCTTAATATAATTTTTTTACATCACTAATTGGTGCTATTGTGCCTGACTTGTGGTGGTGCAGTGGGGTAAAGTGTCAAGCTGGAACACTGAGGTCGCCGAAATCCTGGGCTTGCCTGGTCAAGGCACATATAGGAGCTTCCTGCTCCTCTCTCCCCCATTTCTCTCCCTCTCTCTATCTCCTTTCTAAAAATTGAATAAATAAAATCTTAAAAAATAATAATAATTGGTGCTATTGTTCCCTGTGCCCTTTTCTTGAGATCTAGTACAATTTCTTTTTATCTTAGATCTTTTCACAAGTGTTAGTCAATAGCAGGCAGCTTTACTGCACTCAGAAGAAAATTCAGAAATATTTTGCATATATGTGAGCAATGCACAGGCTCATTCCTTACCTCATTCCTCACACTGACAGTCAGCAAAGCCAGCTCTTGGTTGGCGGGATGCCACAGTTGTCCTCTGTATTTTGAAAATCAACACATCCTTTCCTATACCAGATTTAAATGTGTTCGAGCTCAAGTCTAGCAATTTAAGCCCACTGATGTTCAACAAGTTAAACGATATGCCTTTGTTGCTTCTTTTGTTCTTCACCTAATTTTTATTTTATTAAAGCATGTTCTGTTGGCACTTAGCCTAAAATATGGCCCCTGAAAAAGGAATTCTACAGAAAAAAAGCAGTTTGGGAAGTGCTATGGGTTACAGAGCATTTGCAAAGTTTCATAACACGCACAGCATATTAAATCTTTGAGACATCCTGTAGTAAAGAAACCTATTTAAATGAATTTAATCCAATGTTTCCCAAGTGTATTTGACCACAGAAAAAATTTTTTTTTCTGAAACATCTATTGGAACACGTTTTGGAAAATGCTAGTCTCATGTTGTAACTTACTGTCCTTGTTAGGGGTCATAAAAAGACTAGAAACATGATTGCCTTGAGCAGAGATTAAAGAAAAGCACATATTATTTTATGAAATCCACTAAACAATCAAGGTACTAGTGATCCCCAATAAAGAGAGCAGTTACCCTTTTTTATAGAGTTATTTATATTTGCATGTAGTGTCTCATCATAAAACCATTACATGGACTTGGCTAAGAGGACAGTCATTTCCTTTGTAAAGTTAAGTAGTATTATATTCTATTTGAAGTCTATAAAAGAGGAATGCAATGTTCCTCCCTTTTGCCTTAATTTAGAAATGCCTAATAATGATAAATGTATTAGACAACCTGAATGAAAATGGAGTAGTCATCTCTTCCCAGAGAGAAGGAAATACCATCATTGCTTAGTTAGGGTCTTCAATCACTACTCTCCACCCCCAGTTTTATTTATATAATTTACATATAACATTGTGCACATTTAAAATGTACAACGTGATGATTTGATATGCGTATCCTTTGCAAGACGATTACCACAGTAAGGTTAGTTAACACATCTACCACCTCACATGATTGCTGTTTTTTGTTGTTGCGGTAGGTGGTAGACTATTTCAGTTCTAGTCTCTCAGCAATTTCAAGTATATAATACATTGTTAACTATAGTCACCACTCTGTCCATTAGATACTCAGAACTTATTTGTCTTATAACTGGACGCTTATACCCTTTGACCAACAATGCCTCATTTCCCCCAATCTGTGCAGAAAGTAGCTTTCAAAGCATCAAAATGATAAAAACTATATAAACAGGAACATTCAAGCAATGCTGTAAGTTCAAATCAAGAATATGTTAAAATAACTCGGATAGGCAAATTCATCAAAACAGAAAATAGAAAAATAGCTACAATAAGATTGTAACCATTGGGAGAAACTAGGTGAAGGGAGGTTGGGATCACTTTGTGCTGTTTTTGCAACTTCCTGTGAATCTATAATTATTTTTCAAAAAACATTAAACTCAAAAGAGTACATTAAAAGAGTAAGCCACAATGCCTAAGAAGTATTTACCTGGAAATACCAAGAGGATTGATATTTGGAAGTCTGATAATATTTCACACCTATAGCTGAAATAAGAGAAATCATATGATCTTTTCAAATACTTGTAATGCTCTCATTAATTCTAAGAAACATTCTTGTAATGGATTTTTTCACTTTATATCACCAAAAAGATATATCTAAGTATGCTCAAACATGGTAGGTATTTTTTATAAAATCAGGAATTATTCAAGGATGCTCAATATTATTGTCACTTAACATCTTTCTGGAAGTTTCAGTCATTGCATTGTCTGTGGTTATAATTGAAAATATGGAGACAGAGTGAGGGGCTATTTTCTAGTGCACTGTTATCTTCTTAGAGATCAGATATCCTTTAGCTCCTTGGCCTGTTTTCTCTTTTATCACACTAGAGGATTGATTAAACAATTACTATTAATTTTCCTTTTCTGTTTCTTAACATTGGACACTCTTCTTCAAAAATATTTTTTTCTATGGAATACTAAAATATAGAACAGGTAACACTGGAGTTGCACCCAAATGCTGGGTTGTCCAAACCCTTCCCTCCATCTCTTCCCATCCCGTCACTTGGGCATGAAACAAGCTCCTGAGATGCTCTAGGAACCTGGTGGTGGCCACGCCCTTGTCCTGGCTGTGCTAACAGGTTTCAGGCATTTGTCAGGGAACCCTATGACGAACTAACTGTGGCTGAGCACTTTCCAAGATTTGCCTGAGGCATCTGGGGTTCAAAGGAAATGTGTTAATTTTCCCTTTGTCTAAATTCTGTAAGCCTGATCTCCAAAGAAGTAAACTTGATTGTCAGAAAGCCACAAACCTGAACCTTTGTATCTTCACTCCGCACAGATGGAATTTCACAGGATTAAGATTGTTATGTCCTTGGACTTGAGAGAATATTTTCTTATCTTTTGCAAAATCATACACACTGTAGATACTGTGTCCACGTTATCTACCCTTAAAGAATCTGAAAAAGACTTTTTCCCTGGATAAATCTATGTACTTGCTGTTATCCAGTGCTAGTTTAGGACATGCTGGTACTCTTTGAAGCATGCCTGATGAGCAGATTTATGGCATTTGGAGTAGAACTCAATGCAACAAGGAAGCAAAAGAATAATGTCTAGTTTCTAGTGGATAACTTGATCCCAGACCTGATACAGGTCTTGCTTCATGACTCCCAATTAGGGCTCTCTCCTCTCTCAGTTTCAGTTCCTTATCCACTCATTCCCCAAAAATCATGTTACCCTAGCCTTGTTACTGACATCTGAATGGACCTCCTCTAGCTGTTGGGTGTACAGGTGAGCTAGCTCATATGAAAGGGCTCAACCTGGGCTGCATGTAGAAACCCCAGAGGGAGCCTTTAAGATGGACTGATGCCCAGGCCCCACTCTTTCCCATATATTTATTTACTTTAAGTTTATTTATTGATTTTAGAGAGGGAGAAAGAGGGGGAGAGAAAGAGACAGAGACATTGATCTGTAGCTGTATGTGCCTTGACTGGGGATTGAACTCGCAACCTTAGCATACAGGGATGATGCTCTAACCAACCAAGGTATCCAGCCAGGGCCCCCTCCCACTTAATCAGAACTCTACCTGGGACACCACTGGTTTTAGAAGTTCCCCAGGTGACTCTCATGAGCAGCAATGATGGAACTCATTGTCCTAAGACCTAGAACCATCAGCTATGCTTAGGGTAATTTCATTTAAAATCAGACAGTCTGTGAGACCCCATGGTGATCTCTCCATTGTCTCGGTGACTAATTGGTAACACTTGCCCTGAAACGTCTTCATATTGAACTTGTCTCTTCCTTGTTTCTCAGCACAGAACCCAGGGCTCTTACCCAAATCCTTGCTCACACATCCATACAGATTCGAAGGCCTGTCTTGAGAAACAGTTCCCTGTTGCCAGAGAAACTCTTATCAGCAAAGACTTGTACTCCTCTAATTCCATCCACAGGGGATGCGCCATGACAAAGGTTCCCAACTCCTGTGACAGTCGGAGGCAAGTCCTCCCATGCTACGTGATGAACTAGTTTCCCCTCAGGGGGTGTGACATACCCCATGTTTGAATGTAGAAAGTGTGCACATGTGACTCTGCCCAGTAGCAGAGGCATCGCCTGGCTGATGCTGTCAAGGTGGTTGGCTTCCTGTCAGCATTTGTTGGATCATGAGTGAGGATGACCCATTTCTGCCACGGGGAGGCTGGTTCTAGCCTGTCTGTGGGTGTTTAAGGAGGAAAGAAGTTTTTAGTGAGGTGTAATAAATCTCTGAGACCTTTAAAGTAATCCATGGTTTTGGAAGCAGCCCTCCATCTATCTTAGTTTTCTTATCACCACTCTCCTGGGTTTGGTTCCATGCAGGCTGAGTCTCAGAAAGCAAGGCTGGCCTGACCAGGCAGTGGCGCAGTGGATAGAACGTCGGACTGGGATGCGGAGGACCTAGGTTCGAGACCCCGAGGTCTCCAGCTTGAGCATGGGCTCATCTGGTTTGAGCACAAGGTCACCAGCTTGGACCCAAGGTCGCTGGCTCAAGCAAGGGGTTACTCGGTCTGCTGAAGGCCTGCGGTCAAGGCACATATGAGTAAGCAATCAATGAACAACTAAGGTGTCACAATGAAAACTGATGATTGATGCTTCTCATCTCTCCCTGTTCCTGTCAGTCGCTATCTATTCCTCTCTCAGTCCCTGTAAAAAATAAATAAAGGAAGAAAGCAGGGCTGGAGATTAGAGTTCATTTCTCTTCCTAAAAAAAAGGGAGTAAGTTTTACTCCCTAAAAAAAAAGAAGAGAATTCAGCACAGAGGGTATTTAGTGCAGTGAAACTACTCTGTATATACTGCAATGGAGAATACCTGTCACTTAGTTGTGTCAAAACCCAGAGAACGTACACCCTCAAGAGTGAACACGAATGTAAACCACGGACTTTGGGTGATAATGATGTATCGGTGTAGTTAGTTCATCAACTGTAGCGAAAGGACCACTCTGCTAGGAGCATTCATAGTGGGGAAGGCTGTGGGTGTGTAGGGGGGGACTTTCCTTACTTTGTGCTGTTTTCATTGCTCCACCTCCCTCCCCCAAAAGAAAAGTTTATTTAAAATATAACAAAGTAGGGAGTTTGAACCTTTGTTTTAAATTTCTTTTAATCCCCAAAATTGTGGGGGTGGGAGTGGGCGGGGGTAGCAAAACCCAACCAATCCCTGAAAACAACCTTAGTCTCCTTTACAAAATACTCTGCTCTGTCTGCCCCTTAGGGACGTTCAGCCCCCCCATCCTCTGCTCTCCTCACTGTCCCCTCCCTGCTGATAACTTGCATAAATCTTTATCTAACCCAGAATTATCTCCTAAGCAACAAAGGTCTTTAAGATGTCTCTATCTGCATGAGCCTTAGGAACCTCCACATCAACTTGTCCCAAATGCAAATCATTAACTCCCACCCTCACTGCCCCATCGTTTTCCAAACTTTATGTAGAAAAGGTGTGACCTTCTGCATGGATGCAAACTGACATAGATGTTTTTGTGAATTTTCATGCAAACTAACAACAGTCCTCACGTCTGGTTAAATTTAGTGAATAAATACTTGAGGGTATTTGTGTTCCCACCAAAATCCAAACAGAATTGCATTACAATAAAATGGATTTACAAGGAGGCATAAACCCACAAGGATAATGAGGCCGTGAAGAGAGGACAGCTTTACAACCTCAGAAGGTGGACAAGCACGTGGGTAAGTAAATAATTAAGCCAAAGAAAATGAGAACTTAAACTGACAGAGGGGAAAACCCAGAAATGGGCGGATCGACCCGGATGAACCCCGGGAGAAGTCAGGAAGAGAAGGATCCAGGCATCTCTTTCAATCAAACAAATTTCCTACATGCAAGATCTCTCCAACAGCCTTCTGCCTCGTGTTTACTTTCTCGAAAAGCATCTGGAGGACGTGTTCTACCAAAATGAAAGAGTAAGCCAAGAACCACAATGACATGGGATTTAAGACTACAGGGAGGCACAAGGCGTCCTGAGTTGTTGATAAAGGACGTCCCAGGACAACAGCCATCAGTGCTTCTGACTTCTTAGTTCTTTACACGCAGGTTTGGAAAAGTAAAATAATTTGTCCAAGGTCACACAGCGAGTCTAGTGAGCTAAGAGCTGGGAATCAAACCAGAAACATCTGCTGCAAAGGCACGATAGAGCATTTCTATAATTATGGAATTCTGAGGGAAAGAATGCCCAATGTGGATAGTAGCAGTTCAGAGGAAGACACAATGATACTTAAATGAGATGACTACCCAAAGCATTTACCCAGCGCCTAGCACAACAGGAACCTAAATATTATTGTCTTACTTCTAGTTATTATTATCATTATTGCCTCTGCCAAATGTTCCGTGAAGAATTAACATTTCAGCTGGACCTGAAAAGACAAGAAGGATTTTTTAAAATAAATGTTATTGATTGATTGATTTTAGAGAGAGAGAAAAACATTAATCTGTTGTTCTACTTATTTATGCATTCATTAGTAGGTTCTTCTATGTGCATTGTCTGAGGATCAAACCCACAACCTTGGCGTATCAGGACCATGCTTTAATACCTGAGCTACCTGGCCAGGGCTAAAACAGAAGGGATTTGACGGTTGGAGAAGAAGGGGACATTTCAAGTTGAAGAGACATTAACACAGGAAGAGAAGGCAGCAAGGGTGCACACGCTTCAGGCATTTGTCAGAGAACCCCATTACAAATGGACAGGATCTGAGCACTTGCCAAGGTTAGCCGAAGAAGTGTCTGCGATTTGGGGGCAATGTGTTAATTCTCCATTTCTCTAGATTCTGTAAGCTTGGTCCCTGAAGTAAATTAGGTCATTCGAAAGCCACGAACCTGAACTTCATTATCTTCACTCCCCACAGATTAAATTTCATAGAATTAAGATTAATGTTATGTCCTTGGACTTGAGAGAAGAGGAAAAGAACATTAATCTGGAGAATATTTTCTTATCTTTTGAGAAGTCATACACACTGTAGATACTGCGTCCACGTTATCTATCCATCCTTAAAGAATCTGAAAATGACTTTCTCCCTGGATAAATCTGTGTGGACTTGCTGTTATCAAGTGTTGGGGTTTAACAACTTCATAACCCAACGCCAGCAGCTGATTTAATGCTCAAAAGCAGTAATTTAATTCATGCCAAATGCTTCAGGACAGCTCTCTTTTCCCTATAAATCTATAAAAACAAGTGTGTTTATTGTCTTCTTACATATGTCAAAAAATATTATATACTATCTTGAAAGAGGTGAGCTTTTATTGATTTTAGGGAGAAGAGAGAGAGAGAAGGGGAGGGGTGGAAGCATCAACTTGTAGTTGCTTTTCATTTGTGCCTTGATCAGGGAAGCGTGGGTTTTGAACTGGTGACCTCAGCATTTCAGGTTGATGCTTTATCCACTGCGCCTCCACAGGTCAGGTGAAAGATGCAAGTTTTAAACAAATAAAGCTGAATATAGTGTGGAATCCTGGTAAAAGTCAAGTACTGAAAGTTAAGAGAAACAAGTCACCTGGCCCTGTGAATGACGACATCCATACATAACTGAATCTCCGGTGTCCCTATAAGGAGGTGATTTAAAACAATAGGTCATTTGTTTCACTATAATTTCAGCAGACATATGAGAACCAAATGACAGACATACTCGGCAAAAGCAGATTCATTTGTTAAGGGACACTGCAGCTCACATGGCCTGCTAAACATCACGGAGGCAAGATAGCATAACCCTTCCATATCCGGAAAGAGAAGACCTGGTGACTTAGAGTTTGCCCTTTTCGCTTACTGAGTATGCAGTTACTCTCTTTCCGCATGCAAATATACTCATCTCTTCTGCGGAGGAAGACCGCCAGCAGGTGTCATCCTGACGAGGGTCTTAGTGCCAAACGCAGGCTTTGGGGAGATGCACCGCCTTTTTGCACATCGGGTCTGGACATGGATCCCACTAACTCAGGGACCCAGGAGTGAGAAGGTCACATTTTCTGCCATTCCCATGACCACCCTTCATCAGTGGAGCAGGGACAAGATAACTACCTCCATTCAGAAATGGGAAGAATAAGAGACAACATGGCGGACACCAGTCCAGAGCAATTCTAAATCAGACGTTTTGAGGGCTCCTACCTGGGGGGAAGGGAAGTTTCTTGGTTATTCTTTGGTCCTGCTTCCTGGGAAGAGCTCTCTCCTACCCGACCACCCTTCTGCAATCTGGCTCCAATTCTTTAAGTGTCTTCCATGCTCATTACCCTCTGCGACCACATTTAAACGGGGCACAGGCAATACGTCCTCTTTGGGATGAGCAGCTTTCTCCGCCCACTTCCTTTTCTTAGATGATTGGCGTCCCAAAGTCACCTGTGTTCTTAAATAAGCCCTGCTCTTCTGTCCAGAAACTCCTTTTGTTAGGACAACTCTGTAAAAAACATCGCTTCTTGTGTCTTTTCTTCCAGTAAGGTCCATGTGGCAATAGCCATGATTCTTTTTGAGACATAATCCTGATATCTACTATATTTCTTTGCTTTTTTTGTTCTTGTATCTTTATCAATTTAATTTCAATTCCCTGGGGCCATCCAGCTTCCAGGAGGAGCCCCCCACACACACACACATACACACTTTCTCTCTTTTCCTGAGCCGTTCTGTAGAAGTGAGAGGATTTTTTGGATGCCACACCGGTAATGGAAATTTCATTCAGAAGAGTCTTGATTCATTCCCAGATTTTAAGAATGAATGTGACTACCAAACTCTTAATTTGCCCCTTTATACAAGGTTGAGTTTTAATGGGTCTTGGCCATTTTAAATTTTCTTCATTTTATCATTTGCTATTTAGCATTGAGTCTTCTTTTGAGTCCCTGAACTCTGTTTAAAAACTGTATATCCCTGCTTGAAAATGAGCCAGTTCCTTTTTGAGATCACCACTTTCTTGCAACATCTTGCCCAAACCAGTCATCAGCAAACAACACACTGCTACTAACAACAGTCTTTTTTAGAGGCAAAATCTATATCCCAAATAACTGCAGGCACAGTGTCCTTGCTACTCACTGCCTTGCCCTTAAATCAATATCACTTTTTAAGGTCTTTGCTAAGAGCTATAACTCTCTTCCATGTTCCAATTTTTGTGTTATTCCACTTATGCAAGGTTATGCTGCAGGAAAAAAATAAACCTGATATTTCAGCGGTCTGAAACAAAATTATGATTTTTGTCTCCTGCTGCATGTCCATTTCAGGTCAGTAGGGGGTACTTCTTTATACTGTCCTCACTCCTGGACCCCCGTGGGTGGAATTAGTACCAAATGGAACACTACCAGTTGCCGTGGAAGACAAAAGGGAACACTCAAAATTATGCATCTACCCCAAAGCAGCATGTTTTATTTCTGCTCATATTTCAGGGGCTGTAGCAAGTCTCAGAGGGCCAGTCTTCACTTCAAGTGGGCAGAGAGGCAAAACCTTCTCATGTCCCCCGAAGGAGAAGCAGAGATATTGACAAATAACACTAGTGATTCTCTCCACACTCATTTAGTAAAAATATAATTGTACAAATATACCCTTTCTCCAACACACACATTGTTTATATGTTGAACTTACAGTGTCTAGGGACCCATTCCTACAGTGGGGACCCATTCCTTTAATTTCGGATTAAAGAGACTGAAATTTAATTCCTGGAGCTTCTAATGTCAAGTGGATGTCATTGGCACAGTCCACATTTTACAGAGTAAACAGCTAAAATGGAGATAAACATTTATAAATGGTTCTCGAATAGATCAATGGAAAGTGTGACTATTTTACCTGCCAAATGTCAGAAGCATGCATTTCCTTCTTCAAATGCATCTTCCCTGTTTCTAACCAAGCAGGTTCCTTTCTAAGCTCCAAAGCAAAAGATAAGCCTTTGCAACCTTGGTTGCCCAATGACTCTAAGGCATATAGTATGGAATGCAATATAGTCTAAGTCTAATTTTTCCATTGTTTGTCTGGTTACTCAATAAATATTTAATTGATTGAGTAATCCGTGGCCCAGACAAATATTGTGGCCACGGAAGGGAATAACAACAAGCCAGATGACAAAAAATATTTTCATTCCAAACCTATTTGGCCACAGGCACACTGGCTCAGTCATAAAGCTCAAAATGCTTCTCCAAGGTTGATCTGGAACTGATAGCCAGGCGCTATTTATAAACTTAGGGAAGATTTTCTAGAGAAAATGTTTAAACATGCTTTTGGAAAGTGAATGTCTTTGTTCGGTTTGTTGTCCAAGCTTTGTTGTCCAAACTCTCTTTGATCCATTCATTTCACTTTCCCTTTGATTTCCCCCAAAGTCTCAGTTTGTCATATAGTGAGCAGTAAACTGTCTGCTCATGGCTGAGCGACCTTGTAGAATATAAAAGTGTGTTTTCCTTAACCCAAAGCCTAGTGTTTTGTAGACCAGCGCCGTTGCCAATAATGTCTGCCTCCCATAGATGCATAACACAAAGGTTCCCAATGGCTGCAGAGCCGGCCAGACTCAGGGTGATGGGGAAGGGGGAATATTCCCAGAAACTCGGTGTCTTTTTACAGTCTTGCCCACAGTGCGACCTTCTGCTAAGTCAGGACTCCAGCGGCAGGGCAGGGCCTCCCCCGGCCACACTGCAATGGTTTGGACTCTGTCAATCATTTCATAACTCAATATTTAGAAAAGAATTCGTGGGAGGTCCAGAGGTCCATGAGGGCTCAGTCGAGCAGTGATTCAGCAAGTGCTTACCTGGCAGGTCAGGGCTCAAACCAGAAAAGAATAAGCAGGACTCACTCAAGTGTGGGTCAGTGGGTGGCCTGGGGAGGACAGGCAGGGACTGATTTAGGACAGACAGACACCAAAAAGCAGAAGCAGGCTCTGTAAACCTTGTTTCAAACCTACAAGACTGAGCAGTGACCATGTAGGGACCAGTCCATGGTGAGAGACCTTGACCAAGATTTCTTCCAGTGAGACCACTCAGAGCAACGTGGGCTTGTGGTCAAGGCTCCAGTTACCAGAGCTCCTCCAGGGTCCCTGGCAAGCCTGGCTGGCAGGTTTTTCTCTAATTTTAATGATGCACACATATTTTAGAGCTTCATGTGAGAATGAAGGGGTTCTTGTTCAGCTGAGGAAAAAGCATCAAGCCATTGGTCCAAGACTCTCAGCAAAACTTGGGAAAATAGTTTATTGGTGCCTTGAAGACAGAGGGACCAACCAAGAGCTCCTAAGAGCCATGTTTTCCTACGATGGTACATGGGTCCCTAGAGGTACCAGGAATGCCATTAGGTAATACAGAAGGAATTGTCACCGCTGCAGCTTTGGGGGCTGGGGGAGGGCAGGAGGGAAGAAGGAAGGGAGATCAGACAGAGCAAGGCCAGGTAAGTGGGCACCGTGATTCACTGCCAGCTCCATGATTAAGAGAGTGACTGTAATTCACAGAAAGTTAGGAGTGTTCCGGAATAAGAAGATAGCGGAAGATTGTATACTTCAAAAATGTCAATGTTATAGAAGACAAAGCAATGTTCTAGGTGGAAGGAAGCCAAAGAGACATGACAAGTAAATCCGGAGCCTGAATCTAGACTGGATCCTGTACTGGGCAGGAGGAGGTGGGAGTGCGGTGAGGAGGACAGGGACGCTCTATGGGAAATTATTAGGTCAAATAACAAAATTGAGATATAAAGGTTGATGGGATATAAAGTATTGCTTCAAGGAAAATGTATGGAATATTTTTCTCTCTCTTTTTTTTAAAAAGAAATATTTTATTGATTTTAGAAAGAGGAAGGAAGAGAGAGAGAGAGACAAAAACACCCATCTGTTTCTGTATGTGCCATGACCAGGGATCGAGCCAGCAACCTCTGCATATCAGGTCGGTGCTCTTACCCGACTGAGCCATCCAACCAGGGCTAGAATTAATCATTGTTCTATGGCTGTGTAAGAGAGTATTCCTAGTGTTAGGAAACACATGCTGTATATAGAAAGGGCACAAATAATAAAGGCAATGAGATAAAAAGTTAACTGTGGGGGAATCTTGGTCAAGTGTATCATATTCGTTATTATTGGTTAGAGAGTGACAATATCATTTATCATTCAAACCAGGACAACTTTGAGAGTGAAAAGGAATGCCATTCATAAGTGAGCCAGGATAACAGGTAAAAAATAGGACAGTCCTGGACAAAGCAGAACCCATGGCATTGGTGATCTTAATTAGGACAGCTTTGGTAACCTCTTTGGTTCAAAAGCCTGATTCAGGAGAGAAAGGAAGGAAAACAGTGCACGTAATAAGAGATGTGTAAAATAAAAATACCATGAGCCATGCTTCATTTTCCATTACCTTCAGATCAGCGGTCACAAAAAGCCGGAATACACGGTGTGAAAGGGAAAACACACTCTCTAATGTGAATCATTAGAACTTACAATAATGCTTTAAAAAGCCCTGATCTTACATTTTAAAGGTTCTTTCTAATATAACTTTTCAATATTGTGTTATTTTATGTTTCTATTTTAAAGTGCAATAAGTAGGGAAATTTGCTCATTTCTTCCTCAGCTGAGCTTAGCTGAATAAAGTCTTTAATTTAGAATCATTACCACCATTTGGGATAGCATACACAAATGTCAAGTTCATGCCTTTTGGATAATAAATCAACCTCTTGAAAACAAAAAAGAATTTATAGCAGCTTAGTTTCTCTTATTTTTTCTCTCATCAGGCCTGTTGTCTAGATTACTTCTCATACAAACATAATAGAAACCTAAATCTTCAGATATCACTAATCCACTAATGGCCACAAGGCTGTCAATAGGAATCTCACCATGTTCTCCAGATTTCACCATGCAATCTATCCAGAAATCTGGGCAAAGTTTTCGTTCAGGTTTCTATTGTTGTTTTACCCTTCCTTAAATCTTTTTTTTTCTTCCCTTAAATCTTTAGGACTAATGAAGAGCCTTTAACTCAAAGACTGTCATGACGGGTCCACTAGATGGCACTCTCACCTAAAAGAATAGTGCTCTAAATACAAACTGTAAGACTAGACCTTGAAGGGCCACTAGGTTGGTTCTGAAGAGCAAAATGTTAACACACACATACACTTTGGGGTTAGGAGACATGGCTTCAGAATTTTGGGATGGGAGGGCTGCACACAATGAAAATGCTATGGATTGAAATCTGATATTATAGCTCAGTCTGCAGCTGAATGTACTGGAGTGAAGTGAGGGAACAAGAGAAAAAAGGGGAAGAACGTACCAGGACATGAATACAGCAAGTACAAGGGGTCTGAGGCAAAAAGAGAGAGCCAGGGGCTAGTAGTGAGGAAGCAGGGCCTTGTAGGCCTTGGTAAAGGTCTTGTGTAAATGTCATTCTGAGTGAGATGGAAAACAATTGGAAGAACTCGTGATTTTTAAGTCCCCATGAAAGAGATGTCAAAATCTATTTTAATGTAATTATAAGGAATTACCAAACATACCTGAATTGAGAAAGTTTCAAGTGTAAGTGGACTGTATTCTTAAAAATGTCAATGTCATGAAGAATAAACAGAGACTAGGCAACTGTTCCAGGGTAAAAGGGACTGATAATGACTAAATGCAAACTGTAATCTGGGACTGCATCCTGGACCGAATGTCCTAAGGGGCCTTATTGGGACTACAGACAATATTGAAATACGGATTCCAGATTAGATAAAATCATGGCATTACTCTTAAATCTCCTAAAATTGCTAAACTGTGCTGTGGTAATGTAAGAGGTTATCTTGTTTTCAGAGTAAACACAATAAAAGCATTAGGAGTAAGGAAGTTGGCTGAGGAGTTCTGAGCCCTGTTAGATGGTGGGGACTGCAGTCTGCCACCCTCAGCAATGAGTGCACGTGTGAGTACACAGTGATCTGACTGCTGACTCACACCCCAAAGGGGGTAAGGACTTCAGTAAGGAGGTTGCAATCTAATATCATGATCCTCACAAACTCTTGTTTTTATACAACAAGGTTATATTTCTTTTAATTTTTTTTTTTTACTCTACCCCCAAAGCAGTTCCTGTGATTTCTATATCCGAAGAGGACCTTCAAAAGAACATACACCACCCTGACCAGACAGTGGCGCAGTGGATAGGGCGTCGGACTGGGATGCGGAAGACCAAGGTTCGAGATCCCAAGCTCGCCAGCTTGAGCGTGGGCCCATCTGGCTTGAGCAAAAGCTCGTCAGCTTGGACCCAAGGTCGCTGGCTCCAGCAAGGGGTGGCTCGGTCTGCTGAAGGTCCATGTTCAAGGCACATGTGAGAAAGCAATCAATGAACAACTAAGGTATTGCGATGGCAATGAAAAACTAATGATTGATGCTTCTCACCTCTCTCTGTTCCTGTCTGTCTGTCCCTACCTATCTCTCTCTCTGTCCCTGTAAAAAAAAAAAAAAAAGGAAGAAAAGAAAAATTAAAAAGAACACACACCATCCACTTGGGAAGACAGGATCTTCGCTTCTTGTTTGAGCGAGGACAGCCGCTCTCTGATGACATGTGAAAACTTGGCTTGATGACATGTGAAAACTTGGCTCAATGACATGTGAAAACTTGGCTCAGGTGGTGACAGTCTCGGGTTTCTCTAGAACTGCCATTCCTCGGAGCACTGGCTTTCATCCAAGAAAATCACCCCTAATGTTTTAATCCTTGGGCTTTAAAAAAAACCAACTCAAAAATATGACAAAAAATTCAGCTCCCAGTCAACAGGGGGCATAAACTACATTACTTCAGAGTCCGTATTCGTTCTGTGTGCTAAGTGTGAATGTTGGAAGACATGGGAAGTAAACCAAGTGAAAGGTGGTCTGGGCTGAAATGGCCGTTTTTCAGCACCCAGCATTTTAGGAGCACCTTACAGCATAGACAGCATTCTAAGGGCCATGAACATTGTACTAGACAGGTAATTTAAACATGACATCTGTCCCCGGTTTTCTCTCCCCAAAACTAGAAGACTTTGGTGAAATTAGGGGACACTCAGAAGAGATGCTGTGATTGATTCAGTTATTTTATTTAGAAGTTTAATAGGTAAACTTTTCTGAGAGTTATGGCCGCTGACCGACAGTGTCTCCAGGAAACAGCGGCTCTGTTGACCATGACATAGGCTGTACCAGCTGTTGTTGGCCTTCCAAACAAAACAGCGACAACCGGGCACTACCTTTGCCTTTTACAAAGTACGGTATGTGAAAAAAATGGATCAAGTCTGGAAAGAGGTTTTGATGGTGCTTAAGGAGTGCCAAAGGGGCTCTTGTTAAGAGAAATCAGGGTTATATTGCCCAGAGAGGACAATACTTAATCACTGCCTTCAAGGATACAAACAACGCTTGACGAGAAGAGTTACAGCCCATTTCTGTCCACCTTCTCTAAAATAGAAACACAAGAAAATGTATTTAAATGTTAAAGGAAGACTTTTAAGTTCAACATCTGGATTTATCACTCTTGGGAAAATCAAGCCCAGAAGTGAGCTACCAGGGGTTCCTAGAGTACCTTCAAAAGAATATACAACCGTCCACTTGGGAAGGCTTACATATTGGCTTCTCACCTGAGTAGATCACACCACCCTTTGATGAAGTGACAAAAAGGGCCATGGAAACCTATTCCCACATCCCAGTGAGCATTCCCACGGGCCCTCCTATGGCGCCTGAGGTTCTTAGTTCTCGAATTAGCCAGTTCTTTCTCTTTCTGATTACCGGATTCAAAACCTCAATTACAATGGAAATGTAACCTACTGGGGATGAAGGGGGGGGGTGATTACCAGCCATTAACACCTCAGCTCCTTCAGTTATCAAGTTAGTGAGTCACATGGCTGGGACCCCGAGTCAATAGGGAACAAAACAAGTCATTCTGGTAATAGAGAAGGAGTTTGGAAAACTCTGGGACACGTGTAAACAGGATAGAACAAGTAAGTGTTGACGGTAGAGGTCCTGGGAATATACAATTTTTCTGGGGAGGCCAACTCTGGGTGGGCTGTCACTGTTAGGAGCTCAAGAGTTCACAGGGCCAAGCACTGAGCATCTGGGCTGCTTCTCACACCTTGTATTTCCCATGCCCCCCCTTCTCTCCTCTCCCTTCTTCCCTCTCCTCACCCCTCCTCCACCTCCCTCTTCCTGCCTTTTGCAGTTACTTCTGTAACTATCTCTGGATGGGCACTAGATATCAGAGGCATGGTCCTTGGGTTTCAAAACGCCTTGAACACATGTTAGTGCTAGTTACTTCGCAAAAGAAAGGCTGTACTCTTCATGTACGGAAACAGAGTTAACGGGGGAGAGGAAGGGGGAGGGGCTTAAAGGAAAACAAAGTATAGGGTGATGCAGGATGATTTAACTTTGGGTGATGGGTGTATGGTATAATTGACTGTCCAAATGATGTGGAGATGTTTTCTCTGAATCTATGTGCTCTGGTTGACCAATGTCACCCTGTTAAATTTGTCTAAATAAAAAATAAAGAAGAAGAAACAGAGTTAAACTGATGACTTACCCCTTCTTTAACAAAAAACAAAATACTTTTCATTTATTTTAGAGAGAGAGGAAGGAGAGAGACAGACAGAAACATCAACCTGTATCTGTATGTGCCCTGACTGGGGATTGAACCAGCTATCTCTGTGCACTGTGGCAACACTCTAACCAGTCGAGCTACCTGGCCAGGGCACCTTCTTCTTCTTCACTGGGACTCTTGATGCTGGGTCAAAGAGCATGTGACAGGAAAAGCCCTCATTCCTGACATTTAGGTGCCCCCAGCAGCAGCAACACTGACTTGTGACACCCCTCAGGGCCCTGTGCTCTTAAAAACACAACCATATGACCCTTGACATAGAGGGACTTACACACTTTAACTGTCAGAACTACATGGGGAGTTACTGTCTACTTTATTTGATTCACCCTGTCATCATTTATTAACTTTTTAAGTCTAGAGAGCTTACTGTGTGTTCCGTCACTCTGACAACGGACTTAGAGAATCTCCCTATTTTCTAAGTTCTTAGTGTGCAATTAATTTGTGAGGCCACATGTCAACTGTTGCAGCCTCTTATATGGGCTTTTCATTAAAAAAACAAAACTTTCCCTGTAGGTGTGTTTAATGGGAAGGCTCAACTCAGCCATTTAATTTTGCACTCATTATTTCCAAAATGAAGTTTACTGCAATAGCATTGTGCTGGACATATTAAAATCATTTTAGTATTAGAAATAATATTCTGAATGATATCACAGCCACATAGAACGGATTAGACACAAAGTCTTCGCATTAGAAATTGTTCCTCTTTAACTCCCAGGTATTGCAATGGGTTCATTCCACACATTTTCACTGAATGCACTGTACCAATTTCATGCCAGCACTGAACGTGCAGTACAAACAAAATCATGGCCAAGGTCTAGCAGTCCTCTCCTCCCACGCTGTCTCCTGAGATGAACAGAACCAGACTGTGGAGAGAAACGGCTTGTATTCTAAAGGTCCGGCTTGTATTGTAAAGTGGATTGCTGTACACTTGCCACCTGATTTCTCCTGGGAAGAGTGGTATGAAAGGCAGTAAGCTTCCAGGACTGATTACAGATATGATGTATAAATCTGCCCCAGTGTACTCCTCAGGGATCTGCTTCCTGGCCCTCTAACTATGATCAAAACATCAGTTTTAAGCCCTGGCTGGGTAGCTCAATTAGTTAGAGCATTGTCCCTATATGCCAAGGTTGCAGGTTCAATCCCTGGTCAGGGCATATACAAGAATCAACCAATGAGTGCATAACAAAGCAGAACAACAAATTGATGTCTTTCTCTCTATCTCTCTCAACCTTCCTCTTTCTAAAATCAATTAAAACAAAAAAGACCCGAAAAACAAAGCCCATTAATTTTAGAGAACACTGTGCAATTGAGGAGAAGGGAACACATCTGTCCCCAGGATCTTCTGAACCAAGATAGAAAACCGAAAGAACAACAATAAATAGCTCAGGGTCTCCCCTGACATCCGAGAAGGCATCTCTCAAAGCACACAGTCAGTCCTCATCTGTTCCCACTTGTGGATCAAAAGGCAGCTGAACCCAGGGAGGAGAGGAGTGTGAGATCATTCCCAAATGAGTGTTCACTGCTCTGGGGCTGAGAGTCACTAAGACTCTTGTGCAAGTACCTGGCACTCGGTCCAGGCAACCTCAGCAAATGGAAGTTGTGAGGGTCAGAGCCACGCTGGCGGGGCATATACACTCAGTGAGTCACCTGTCCCACAGCCTTGGGGCGGGTCATTCTCCACGCGGTGTGGTGCTCTCTCCCCAGGTGCACTTGTCTGCACCTGCTCGAGGGAAAGATGGAGAAACTGCTCACTGTGTCTCCAGAGGCATGTGCCTGGATGCCCTGGGCAGTTTCATCTTATCTACACCAGCAGGGATGCCCTCCCCCCACATTGGCCAAGCTGTGAGCAGGAACAGGTTGAGACATTTACTCAGGTACATTTCCTGATTCCTCTTCTTCCTCCTTCTTCCTGCCCACCCACCCACCCACTTTGTGGAGTCGGCCCCTCCTGCATGCCGACCCCGCTCACATGGACCACTGCTGAGGTCCACTGACACTCCTTTCTTGTCCACGTGTCCTTCTCCACAAGCATACATTCGTTGAAGGCTGGAACTTTATCTTTCTCACCTTTGATATTCCAGTCGAATATAAAAGCAGGCCCTCAAAAAATGACTGATAAATGAGTAAATACTACCTGCTAGCATGGTTGACCTCAAAAGAGAGGAACGAGTCACAGTTTCAACTCCGAACTGCTCTCCTTCCAAAATGCCAGCACCTGGTAGCAATGTGTATCTTCTGACATAGATATCTATTGTCTTTTCTCCACGTCCAAAAACATAAAGAACCATTCTCTACTAGAGAATATCCTCTCAACAAATTTTGGAATTATTTGCAGTAGGTTTAAAGTAGAATTTAAAAAATAGAATTTAAAAACTTTGGAAGGACTTCAAGGAGATACAAACTGATTGCTCACAAGCTCACAAGCTTTAGAGCACGGTTCTAAAAAAATGTTAGGTAAATAACAATCTTCTCAAATCCGAATTCCAAAGCCAATGTCATAAACGTTGTGCTCTTCATTTCTTTTACTTTCCTGGCTGGCAGTCACCAGTGTTGGTGTCTGCTCAGCCCGTGGTGACCCTTTTTCTCTGCTAACAGTCCCACAGTTACCCTCAGCTGACATGCTCCAGGTAACCACGGACCCCTGACCACGGCCATTTGGATTAGGAGTTTACAACTGGGAAAACTGGTCCAGTAGTATTTTCTGTTATGGGGACAAGGGACTGCAATGAAAGGCAGCTCTGTGCGTGGGTAGAAGTGAGAACGACAAGGTCAGAAGCAGTTAGGTGCATGGAGATGCGGGGAAGAGAGCCAGACAGAGGAAAGAAGGAAGTAAGGGTGTAGACCGAGAAATAAGTGACAGGCAACCCTGGTCCCAGGACAACTCTGAGAGTGGCCACTTCATTCCTTCATTCGCAATGGCTTCTTGGAGCCTCGTTCTCAGTTTCTCCAGTGGTCCAACTTTGCTCCTATCCTTGGAATCTGGGAGACCCTCCTACAACCTCATCTTCTGTTCTTGTCATAAGCGAGCCTGGAGTGGCTTCTGTGCAACGCAAAGGAAACTTGAAGAGAATTTTGTGAGTATACTTTCCAAGCTGATTTGCCTTTGTTTATGGTGCTTTTATACTGAATAAATGTTCTTTTTTTAACTTGAATAAAGACAAATTTAGCTCTAATTTCTTTTATAATTTTTGCTGTTGTTTTATTCTTCAAATAGCCATTTATACCTCAAGATTATGTAAATATTCATCTGTATTTTTATTGTTTTGTTTTGCCTTTTTTTCTTAAGTATTTTCCCTGTGGTTCTTATATATGTTTTGGGTTGTTTTTTTTTAAATTAAAATCTCACATTGGCCCTGGGTAGGTGGCTCAGCCATCTTTCTGGTGCGATGAGGTTGTCCGACCCCTGATCAGGGTACGAATAAGAAACACTCAATAAGTGCAACGCTGACTGGAACCAGGAAGTGGGATAACGAACTGATGCTTCTCTCCCCACCCCCTTCCTCTCTCTCAAGTCAATGGGAAAATTTTGGTTTTTAAATTTCAAATTGGCATGGGCTTTACTTTAATATGAGATATGTATAGTGCAAGAGAGGTAGCAGTCTTTACATTTTTCCCCATGGTTAAAAAAAAAAAAACCAGCGCAAGTTTGAGAAAAAGCTCTGGGAATGTTGTTCTGTGGCTACCCTAGTTCCAGTCTTTTGTAACTGCGCTTTTGTTTTCTAAAAACCTTGACTGTATCATAGTTCTTCTGAAGTCGGTCCTTTGTTCTTGGCTTGCTCTGTCTTCATGAATTCCTGAACACTCACACACAAAAGAATTAGTCATTGATTTCCTTCTCAGAGTCTGTTCCATGAATATTGGTAGCCTGGGCGTGGGACCTGTCGCTTTTATGTTCCCAGTCTCTCCATCTGGCTCTATAAACACCTCCCAGTCTCTCACGCCGGAAATGAATTCACTGCAGCCGGTTTCCCCACCCTCTATTTTGCTGTATTGCTGGCATCTAGAGCTATACAGCCTGCTTCTCTAGAGAAGGCTACAACTCCGTGGAGGACACTACGCTTCATGTTTATGATGAGACGCATTTTTCCCCACAAGAGACGAACCCTTCCTTTCAAAGGATTGAAGGGCTGGTACCTATAAAACGCTCCAGCTGGCGAAATAAAGGGCATTGCAAAAGTTCCTACGAACTATGAGTGAGTTGGCTCTGAACCCAAACATGGCATAGCATGTTTGTTTTATTGCAAGTTGGATAAGCTTTTGCTCATTTGAAGCTCTTGTCTCTCATTGTTTTGAGGAAAGAGGAAAGCGTTTCAGCGGCCATCTTGGCCCTGTTTCAATCTGCCGAACGTGAGGTATATACTTCCCTTTAAGGTAGCCTCACCCTTACAGGCATGCTTTCAACAAATAGGCGTGCAAAATAGTGGGCTGTGTCTGTGCCACTTTGTCTCTTAATCTACTGGCCTCACTCTCAGAGTGCCATCCTTGTTTTTTGTTTTTATATTTATTTTTATTGAAGTGATTGGGGGTGGCATTGGTGAATACAATTATATAGGTTTCAAGCATTCAATTCTACAATACATTGTCTGTATATTGCATTCTGGGTTCACCACCCAAAGTCAAGTCTTATTCTATCGCCATTTATTTCCCCTATGCCCTCTTTTAACTCCTCCCACCCCCTTCTTTTCATGTTGAATTTTCTGTAAAACATTTCCTTTTTTTTTTAATTTTATTTTTATTTTATTCATTTTAGAGAGGAGACACAGAGTGAGAGAGAGAAAGAGAGAAAGGGGGGAGGAGCTGGAAGCATCAACTCCCATATGTGCCTTGAGCAGACCAGTGCAGGGTTTTGAACTGGTAACCTCAGTGTTCCCAGGTCAATGCTTTATCCACTGCGCCACCACAGGTCAGGCTGTAAAACATTTCTTTAAAGAAAATGTTTGTGTTGTTTCTGCAGGCTGAAGGTGTCTTTAATTATCTACAAATTTTGGTAGCAACAAGGAACCAAAAAAGAAAAAAGAGACTATGACAATAACCAGTCAAAGCAAAAGTCTTAAGTTTAGTCAGAGAGACCTGCAATGTGTCGGGAAAGAAGGACATGACTTGAGAAAGCTGAAAAACAAGACCAGAATAGCGGACATTGAAGATGGCTTAATTTCACCATTATAACATACATTTTCTTTTTATTTCATGAATAAAGTTTTATAAATTGTTAGGACCATCTAATAGCTAATAATTGACTAACATTAGATACTTGGTACATATTTATTGAATGAATGAAAAAATCTTCAATAACTTAAAATTTTGCCAAATTTAAAACTCACTTTGGCCTAACTAAAAGATGAAGCTATATATGGAAAATAAAAGTCAGGTAGGTGGGTAGATAATAGGGAAGCCAAACTGAGTAATTTAGAATTACTGGGTGGCAGTGGGAGCTACGGCTGTGTAAACGCATAGAACTGACTTCATGAACTTGATCAGACCACTTTAGCATGGAGTCTATACAGTGCCCAGCTATGCACAAAACGCTGCTTAGTCAATATGGGTGGGATGGATGTTAAGAATGGCGATGAAGAGAGATTGGTCTGACTGTGATGTACAAGACAGATTGGAAAAAAAGGCTGCAAAGGAAGGCAGACATTGCAGGACTGTGACCTGAATCCCACTGTGCGATAAGGAGGTGTCTTGCCAGTACGAATGGAAAGTTAGATTTTAGACAGAATGGGGGATTGATAGGGTTTGGTGACTAACTCCATGTGAGGTGAGTGAAAGGATGGTATTTCGATGGGAAGTTGTACGTAGGGAAGTAAGGTAGTGTGGAATAGTGATTGAGAGCTCAGGCTTTGAATCCAAACAAACCGAGATGGGAATCCCACATGGACTACTTGTTAGCTGTATTTCTTGGGAAAGATGTTTAATCTTTCCAAACCTAATTTCTTCTTCTATAAAACAGCAAAATTATGAGGAATAAATACATAATGCATATCAAGTACTGATAGTGGTGCCTGGAAGAAAATGAAAGCTAGCTTTTGTCACTTTCCCTTTATTCTACTTCCCTATCAGAGTCCTCAGAAGGAATGTGGTGCACGATTTTTCCATAACAAAGGGACCATTGGTTCTCCAGATAGTCCAAACCAAAAGCATATAACAGTGTGTTTGCATGGTTACCATGGTCACGGCTACTGGTCATGAAACTTCTCGTGCAGGTAGATCAGGCTGACCTAGCTGACACCCAGTAATCGCAATTGACAAGAAGGAAACCAGGTCGTGTCACAGCATGATTTATTTGTCCTTGTGGGAAACTAGCAATGCCAAACTGCTTTCTTCTTGGAAACCACAAATGGAAAGCTTAAGTTCATCTCCTCATATGCAATGAAAAACAAAGCAAGTTCAATAATAAAGCAATTGTTTGTGGTTGAAGTTGATCAACTTTGTTATTGTTATCAAGAATCCTGGAATGAGTATACCGCATCATGTTATACTTTCAAGGGAGTAAGTTGATGCCTACATTGGCATTTCTTTAAAAGTCCTTTACTCCTCGCCCCTCTGATCAAAGCCCCTGCTTTTCTTCGTGATTTAACACTAATACCATCTCCGATCACGCACATGTGTGAGTGCGCGCACATGCACACACACACACACACACACACACACACTACTCTTGATGTGAAAAATACAGTCTGTCCCTTTCTGAGATTTTGCCTTCTGGTTTTGATTAACTGGAAAGGGTCAAGACAAAGTTTTGACAAATGGCAGGAGGCAGATTGTGCAGAAACGTGCTCCTCTGGCCAAGGAATGGCCTTAATTTGAGAACCTAAGATAAGAAACAGAAAATGAAAAAAAGAAAAGAAAAATCTGCCCGAGTAGATTCAGGTTTTGTCTCTTACAGGAGTGTTTACCTTCCGGGGATGGTATCCATACAGGCAGCCACATCTTCCCCTTGAAGACCCACACTGAAGGCCACGCTGTCAGTAGCTACCAATTAGTTTACGGTCCAGGCCTCCAGGCAAAGGTTTTCAAAAGGTCTCCCCTCCAGCTAACCTCTCCCAGTAATGCTTCAACCAGCCTGACCTGTGGTGGCGCAGTGGATTAAGCGTCGACCTGGGAACACTGAGGTCGCCAGTTCAAAACCCTGCACTGGTCTGGTCAAGGCACATATGGGAGTTGATGCTTCCAGCTCCTCCCCCCTTTCTCTCTTTCTCTTTCTCTCTCTCTCTCTCTCTCTCTCTCTCTCACTCTGTGTCTCCTCTCTAAAATGAATAAAATAAAAATAAATTTAAAGAAATGCTTCGACCATCCAGCGACACTTGAAAAAATGGGAAGAAGAATGTAAACATCCAGGTAGCAGAAATCCACTGGGAATGCCGGTAGTTCACCTTAAGGAAGGTGGCTTTTCATTCTGGTTGCCCGATGATTCTAGTTTATGCTTGTAGTCCTGGAGTAATTATTAATAGGTCTTCCAATCAGCTAAAATAGGTAAAAATGTTTTTATCGAAAGACTGAGAATTATTAAGATTTGGAAGGGGTAGGGCAGAGTATGCTTGCTTTCATTTTAAATAATGCAAATATTTGACTTGTAAAACTGTGCACATGCATTCTTTTAATATATGTATGTAAATTAAATAAGAAGTTCGCTTTCCTGGATTATTTGAAGTATAATTTATTTTATAAAGGATTGGTTTTCATTCAATTTATCAAGTGCGTGTTCCCTAAACATTTCTCCCTCTAAAATTGATCAAAGCTGCTTAATAAGAAATAAGGGGGGCTTAATTTTATTTATAGAATTCAAATATTTGTTTACTGTCTGGTTACCTGGCATACCTCAGTGAACAAAACTGAAAAAGCCTCACCCTGGCAGAACTTATATTCTCATGGGGGAAATTGGCAATAAACTATTGGCCTAAAACATAGATACGTTGTGCAGTATTTTATAAGGTAGAACGGAGTAAAGGTGACCAGAAGTGGAAGGCTTGTAATTTAACGTAGAATGGTCTTAACAGGTCTCATCGAAGGTGACGACTAAAACAAGGGAAGGGAAGTGAAGGCATGAGCTTAGAAGAGATAGATGATTGTTCTAAGAGAGGAAAGAGACAGCTCGAAGGCCAGAAGGCGGAAGCATACCACATGTTCAAGGTCAAGGTGATGAAAGGAGGTCAGAGAGAAAGGAGGGTGGGAGTGGGAAAGGCAAGAGCAGGGAAGGTGGTGGGTGCTTGGATTCGGGATGCAGCAAACCCTGAGAACAGATGGGTGGGGGCTCGGGGTGGGGGGATCAGAGAAGTCATGTAGGTGGCTGTGTAGACACGAGACAACCTACCCCAGGTAATGAACATGGAATTCCTGAGACGTGGTTAGATCTGGATCTAACATGATGGACCCACGGGTCAGATACAAAGGATGAAGGAAGACAGTCATGTTAGACTGTAAAGTTTTTGTATTGAAGACTAAAGCGATACCACCAGAGATGTGAAAGGACAGGTGGAACTGATTGGAAAGTAGAGCAGGTGCACAGGTTTGGTTACGAAGTGCTTACACAGTCGAGAGGGTGCAAAGTGTTCGGAAGGCCAAGAGCAAAAAGTAAATTAGGAAAGAGGGGGTAGTCAAGGGGGTCAGACTTTGCTGACAGAGCATGCTCTTCACGCAGGTTGGAGTACCACTCACATGTCGCTTACTGTTACTCCTTACCCTGGAGAGAGCTGGCAGACATCTCCTTAAGAAAGGGGGCCTCCTGACGTGACCCAGAAAGAAGTACACAATATTACCAGTGTGGCATTCTTGGCAAGAAATGTCCAGCTCGGATCTAATCATAAGGAAACAATCAGAGAGTTTCAGAACATGGAACATTCTACCAATTGGCTTGGATCCTTCCAGAAAGTCAATGTCGTGAAGGAAAATAGAAAGTGAGAGAACTGTTCTTAATTAGCAAGAGACTCCAGAGAGGACAGGCACCACTGCAATGTGAAGCTAGATTGCATCCTGGATCAGAAAGCAGAATAGTGGTGAAAAGACAGTTTGGGGACCATTGGGGAGATCTGAATATGAATTGTATATGAGATGTTACAGAATTCCTGTGAATTTTCTTAGGAGTGATGTTTATAACATATTCATTGAGGAGACGGCCTTATGCTCAGGAGATGGAGGCTAAAGTACTTAGAGGTGAAGTGTTATGATATAAGCAACTTATTTTCAAATGTTTCAGCCAAAAATAAGGAAAGTAATGTGTGTGTGTGTGTGGGGGGGGTATGTCAGTGTACGTATGCATGAAGGTAGTGAACAATGATGCAGATGTTCGAGAATGTTAACAGCTGGTGACTCTAGATGGAGAGTAGTAGGTTATGTGCATCCAACTTCACTGCTGAAAGTTTTTCAAATAAGGTTTGGGTAAGACAAAGAGGATTGACTGTGGCCAGTTGCTGAAAGTGCCCTCAACACGAAAAAGGCGAAAGAGACAGGAGGCCAGAGTCATTTGCATTCCAAGTGCTCTCTGTTTTTTTAAAGCAGTGATTGCTGCATTGCTGTCCATGTCTGAAAACTTCCTAAATTCCAGCACAACAAACAATTTACCAATAGTTCTAAAAATGCCTGCCTGTTTCCATATTCTGAGTGAAGTTTTTCTGGGTACCAAAAAACAAATCACACACACACAAATGCACAACCAAAAGTCCCCTGCCCCACCAAGAAAGGAGGACATGCGCTTCTGATGGTTGAGGGAGAGCGAGGACATTCCTCCCAGAAGTAACCGGCACCCCGACTCTCTGGTTTCTCCCAAGATAAACTCAGAACCCGGCTCCCACCAGAAAGAATCACCCATTAAGTAAGTGGAGGCTCTGGAAGCCATACAGAGGAAAACAATTTGATCTTCTGAAGTTCTATCCTTCAGAACTCAGAACTCACCAGCAGACTGAACCTCATGTCAAGCCATGTGGTCGGAGAGGGTGTGGACAAGTTGGAGGAGGACCCACAGCCATAAAAATGACTTGAGGATTAAAGGCTCAGCTTTCTGAGGAAGTTCCGAGAGAACTGGCTGCTTTGCCAGGAGAAGAACAAATATATGTGGCAATTTGATGACGGTTCTTCAGATGTGCAGAGAAAATGACAGCCAGATGCTCCTGCTGCCACAAGAACGGACAGGAAGAGAGGAAATGGGTTTGTGGGGACGCAGGAATGCATCTCCGGGAAGTTGCTAAAAAGGGTTGGGCATTCCCAGAAGAACTAGGTGTCTGTCCTCTCAAGGTGATCAAGACTTGGTCACAAATACATTTAAGAGAACATGTTTGCCTAACCTGTGGTGGCGCAGTGGATAAAATGTCAACCTGGAACAATGCGGTCGCCCGTTTGAAACCCTGGGCTTGCTTGGTCGAGGCACATATGGGAGTTGATGCTTCCTGATCCTCCCCCCTTCACTCTCTCTTTTTATTCTCTCTAAAATGAATACATAATATCTTTTAAAAATATTTTTTAAAAAGAGAGAACATGTTTAAGGCCATTGAACTGTGAAAAATTTAGTTGAACCTCATATTTCTAGGGTTTTTTTTCAACTCAACCATTAGATGGTTTATTCTTCTACGTATTTTATTTTATTTTTTTAACCCATCTACCAGAGAAATGAGATGGTAGGACCTTCAGTAGGGGATATAAACACTTCCTCATCATGAGACCCTCTGACCATTTATTCCAGAATATACAGAACGTTTATTCTGAAGCTGTCAATCAATCACAGTGAATCTGTGTTTGACTTGGGAGCTGAGGGTTAGGTGGTTAAGAGAGCGATGTTCTAGGGACCCATGGGCCTTGGCCTGGCTGGGCCACTGACCACCTGAAGCTCGGGCAAGTCACCTGAGGCTTCTGTTCCTCAGTGTCTTCCTCTGTGAAATGAAACCGGACCAGCCCAGCAGTCAGCAAACATCAGCCGCAGCCTGTTTTTGTAAATAAAGTTTTATTGGAACACAGCCATGTCATCATTCACATATCATCTATGACCACTTCCCACTGTGACAGGATAGTTGTGACAAGGATTGTACGGTCCCCAAAGCCTCAGATATTTGCTATCAGGCCCTTTGTGGGCAGTTTACTGACTCTGGGACTAGATCAGTGGTTCTTAACCTGGGTTCTATCGAACCCTAGGGGTTCGATGAGTTGGTCTCAGGGGTTCGGAGAAGCCTCTGCCGCTGAGTTAAAGACACACTTGTGTAAAGTCGTGATGACACACCCCGCTTGGCCATCACTTGCTGCAGAGGATCACGTTACATTGCTTGGCCAACCAGTGTGGCAGGGAATTTAGTGCACGCAGTAGTCAACAGCTGTCGTTGTACGTCGTGTGGTTTCTTTCTAAATATTTTAATCCATACTAAATATGTCGAGCAAAAAAAGAAACTGGTCAGACGAATATGTACAACCTGGATTCACATGTATCACGGAACAGGATGGGAGTCAGCCTACTATCTGCATGATATGCAATGCCAAGTTGAGCAACTCTAGTCTCGCACCGGCAAAACTAAATTTGGGAAAAAAAATCATATTTTATTTACCACTAAAGAAGGGTTCGGTGAATGTGCATATGAAACTGGTGGGTTCGGTACCTCAAAAAAGGTTAAGAACCACTGGACTAGATGATTTCTTAGGCACTGTTTCCTAAGAATCACCTAGAATGTGTGTGTGTGTGTGTGGGGGGGGAGTTGGAGACTTAGTAAAATACAGATTCCCAGGCCCTGCCCCTGGAAATCCTGACTCAATAGATCTAGAGTTGGGTCCAGCCACCTGTTTTTTGTGTAGCTCTCTCTCCCCTTCAGGCAAAGGTGTGCTAAGGGCCCTTTAAGTTTTCATTTATATCAATACATTATTGAGTGTGTGTGGTTTTCTTTTTCACTGTAGCTTTATTTTTCTAATAATGTTTATTTTGATACACAGCGCACACTCGTTGGTCTGGGTAAGAGGATGAAGGCAGAAATGAGGACAATAGTTACAATGTGCTGGAGGGAGAGGGAAAGTATCTCTCGAGTAACCGTCTGCACACACAGTTCACCGAGTATGAGATGTCCGCAAAGCTGGTCGGGTTGTCGCCATCTCAGGTCTGAAGTTAGCTCCACCCCCTGTAATTACCGTGTTCTTGGTAACCTGTCTCAGAAAGTCTTCTGTTTCTCTTCTGCAAGGGAGCGTTCTGGTGCTCACGCGGCAGGTTCCCTGTGAGAACAGTTCTGCGAGGAAGGGAAATCGATGAAAAGATGGAGGCTGATTTTGTCCGGTGGGTTTAAGTGAAGGATGCCGTAGGCAGGGTGCGTTGACGTTCGCGAGCAGCTGAACAGAGAGAGGGACCACATGTGTACCTCTCACGAAAGCAGAAAATGGATGCCGTCCCAAGGGCTGGGCCGTGATTTATGATGCTAATTACTTCTGTTTGCCTTTTCGCTTTGGTTCATCTGTTTTTCTCTCTTTCACCACATCCGACTTTGTCATCTGTGCCAGGCTGTCTCTATGACATTCACAGCTTTCCAAAGGCCATTTGTAAGTTACCTCCCCTCCCTGACAACCCCCCCCCCCCCCCCCCCCCGTCACATGGCTGGCTGGTCTTCCTTTGTCATGTTTTCTATCATGTGTGTCTGGGAGACAAGCCCTTTCTGAAGCCGGGAAGAAAGGGATTCTTATATGTGCTGTCATGGGCATTTATTTGGAGTTTGAGGAAGCCGTTAAGGCCGTGAACACGCAAATCTACAAAGTCCCAACCAAGCCTTGCATGCTGGTGGCCCTTCATCAGCGGGCAGGCGGTTCCTTCTATTGGGCTCACAGCGCCACCTCTTGGCCTCCGGCTAACAAAGCTTTGACTCGAGAAATACAACGCAGCACCTGCGCTGCAAGCAAGGGCTGTCGCCTCCTGTGAGTAATATTTTGAAAGCAAATCTTTAATTAAGCGATCCCCCTCATCTTGGGTCGACTGTCGGGTCCCGACAGCAATGGGGGTCCCCACAGCTGCTGAGGTTACGGTTCTTCACCCTTACACCACCCGAACCTGCCTTCCCTCAGTTCATGACTGTCTCTCCAGGGATCTCAGCCAGTGGAGTACCCAAGTATCACTTAAAAGCAGCCGTTTCAGTCCCGGCGCACGCAGAGAACTTTGAGGCATGCCCTTGGTCATTTAGGGGTAAACTACAAATAGCAACAGACCAAAAACACAAACAATGGTTTCTAACAGAATTCCAAATCTAGTCAAACAAATTCCCTCGAAGGTATTTATTTGCTCTGAATGTTTAGAGACCAACAAAACAAAGACTGGGGATGATAAAGTAAACGGCAGGGAAATAAGAAAGAAAATGGGTAATGTTACCGCTCCTCCCCCAAAAAAGCAATTCCCATTTTTCTAGAGCATAACATTTCTTGTTCATTGTTTCCTTTGATGCTTATATATTTGGGACTATATAACACTCTGAAGAATAAATAAATACATACATACATACAAAGCAGCCAGACTAGAAAGCAACAATTTAATTTTACAAACAAAAATAAAACTAGTTTGAGTCATTTGGGAATCTCATGTCCTATTTGTCCAAATCAACCAATGATGCATGTTTGTACTCCATCACCCAAGCCAAGATGATATAATGAGGGCTGCCAGAAGGGACAAACAATTACACTAATGACCGTGGCCGATGTGCTATGACATGTCCAGAGTAGAAGAACCTCTAACTGGGGTTGGGCGTGAGGGACAAGGATGGCCGCGGAGGCTCCTTAGGGGAGATGGAGCCCGCCAAATCCTGGAGGAAGAAGGGCTGACCAGAGAAAGATAGAGAAAGGAGGTAGACAGACATGTGCCCGAGCACCTAGGTGAGGGAAGGAATGCTTCCTCCCCAGGGAGGTTCACCTATCAGTGAGCACCACGTGTCCCCAGGGCTTACTGCAGGGAAAAACATAGGACATTTTCTGAACCATTAATTTTACTCATTAATAAGTGATATAAAACACACCCTTCACAGTACAGTGATATAAACACAGTTCACCTATCAGTGAGCACCACGTGTCCCCAGGGCTAACTGCAGGGAAAAACATAGGACATTTTCTGAACCATTAATTTTACTCATTAATAAGTGATATAAAACACACCCTTCACAGTACAGTGATATAAAACACACCCTTCACCTTTCAGCTAGGGCAGAGCTAAGACTCATACTGCCTCTCCCGTCCGCTCCGCTCCAGAAGACTAGCTGTGTCTCTGTGCTCTGTGTGACACTTTCTGAATGGCCACTGAGTGTCTGGGGAGATGTTAACAGGGGTTTGGCCTTGAATGGGACGCAGGAACTCCAGGGGAAAGCCTTTGAATGCTGTCCACAATCAGGGTTCATTATGAGCACATCTGAAGGTCTGAGACCCTGACGACAGCCAGGCAGGGAAGAAAGACAACGGAGCCGCTGAGAATATTAAAAAAAGAAGAAGAAAAATAAAATCACTGCCTGAGCAGCTCTGGCTGGGCTGGCCCAACTCAGGGGGGCTATTTACTCCGGAGAGCCGGGATTTCAGGGGGCGGGGCTGCGCCTGCCCCTCCTCAGGGAGAGCCTGCTCGCTCATTCTATAGGACGACTGAGGTATAAGCAGATGTGAAAGTTATGCTCTCCTACGAGCCTGCTCTGTGCCACAGGGACACAAGAAAAATACCTGTTCCTAAGGCCCCCTCAAAAAAGAAGGGTCTGCAAAACAAAAAGGAGCCCAAGGCCAGTGGAGTGACCACAGGCTTACAGAGCTGACTGACATTGGTGCGGTCTGGGGAGACACTCTTCCTTACTGGCTCCTGAGGAAACGCAGAGAAAGGTGGGCTGTCTGGCCCCTCCCCCAGCGGGGCTGCTGAGTCAGTGAACTTAGGGACAAACAGCTTGTGAGTGCCAAGCATAAAACCCACGGGGTTTTCCCAGAACAACCTAGGACAATAAAGCCCTGGGAAAGTCACGACAATAGGTGGGGGAGGGGAGGACTTGGCAGTCTCAAGTCTGATCATTTCTGCAAATAGGACCTAAATTCTCAGCAACCAGGTGACACCTGGGGCCAAGCACTCACGTTGTGCGCAACAGTATGTGACTGAGCTATACTTTGCAGTAGAAATTCCCTTGTAGTGTAGTGAAAACAAGTCTGGAATGTAGAACCAGACGGACCTGAGTTCAAGTCTCCCCTTTGACGTCATCTGGAGCAAGTGACCGAGGGCCTTGGAGCATTCATCTCCAAGCCTGAGGAGAGTGATAAAGACATCTGCTAGGGCTCTGGTAGAAGTCAGTGAGAAAACGGTGTCACACTCTTGTATGTCTATCTGCCCAAGAGCAGAATCCTGAGGTCCCCCCTATTCGGACAGAGGCAGAGTGGAAAGACGTAAGAGCCCGTGTCTGGGGAGATATTGCCTGGCTGCCCACGAGGTTCTTTACCCTATGGGAGACAACAAACCCACGCTCACCCCGTTTTCATCAGCTAGCTGTTCTGATGCTTGCTATCCAGTCATTCTGATCTGAAAGCATTTTGCAAAAGTCCCTGCAAGAACTTGGTAATATTAAAGTGTCTTTCTTCCTCCTGATTTTCACTGACCACTCAGATGAACCACTGCTAGGCTCACCTCCAGTTTCACTGAAAACCCAGGTGGTCTAGACACACTGCTCCTCAGGGCTTTCCCAGCCGAGTGTGTTAGCTTCAGGGAACACCAGGACACGAAACACCCAGAGACTGTTTGAGCAGTGATCTCCACACACCTCAAACCTTCACACCTCCCCAAGTGAAAAACCAAACCAGCCTTTTCACAAAAGTGAAAGAGAATAGTATCTAGTCATAAAAATTTTTTTAAATAAAAAAAAACCCCTGGCAACTAGTGATTGTTAATGCTATTCTAAAAGGAACATCTCAAAGAAATGAACATTCCAGGAGAATCTGTGTCCTCACCCATGTGATTGTGGTGGAAATGGTATTCCAGGTGCCAGTCTTTATAAAAATACGTTTGTATTCTTCCTCATTCTGTTGCATACAATCTGCCACTCCTGGAGAACTCCTGGGTGGGGGTAGAGGGTGAACTGGGGGTGACTAGAGCCCTTGGAAGGGCTCCAGGGCTGGGCCAGCTGCTTCCCCTCCCCCCAGCACCCAGTCAGCCTGCCTTCCGCCTCAAAAATTCTAGCAACCTGACTGCAATTTAGGTGCCTACCAATCTATCTTTCCTGCCTTGGTCAATAGTGTTATATTGTTTCAGACCCCTGGTTAAACAAGGTTTTTTTTTTTTTCTCTCTCTCTCTCATTGTAACTCAATCTAATTCTCATTTAGAGCAAAAGTAAATCTGCAAAGCAAAAGGAATAATGGTGTCTTGATGAAATCGCTTGGCCCATGGAGACACTTGGGAAGCACATAGAGGTGACAGAGAGAGGAGGCACAACAAGAACAAGCTCATTGCTTCGTGCACATTTGTTTTTAGCAAATGGCATCTTCCTAAAGCAGAATCTGGGCTCCTATGCTTTTCAACTGGGACACTTCAACTGTCATTTTGGGTCATCTTCAAAATTGTATCTTGGGACTTCAAAGGGGCATGAGGAACTTAGCCGTGCTGACCCTGCGGCGGGAAGGGCTCCCTCTGACACAGCACTGAGAGGAGACCAAGATCTGCCACTCACGCCTTCCAGGGACCCCGGCCTCAAGGGGGTGACAATTCAGGTGGTAACAGCTGCCATCTCTTTGCTGTCTTGTAATCTAGGACCTAGGGGTCCGTCAGTTCCATGCGGATGGGGACCAGTTGAGTTCCCTTCTGCACCTGTAGTTCTCAGCACAGGGACACTCAGGAGGAATTCAGGGACGAGTGTCACAAACCAGTGAATATACAGACAACTTGTAGGGCCCTTGATAGCTCTGCAGGCTGAACTCTGTGACAGGTGGTAGGCCTCTACTCAGGCCCGTTGTGCCCTTCCTTAGACAGAGGGGCTATCTCTGAAGAGTCCTCTGGGGGCCTTACCGCACAGACTCTCCTCTCCACTGCCGTCCATCGGGTTTTCTTCCCTAGCCTCCGATTTAGGTCATAATTATACTGGGGCAGTAAAACGTGGACAAGCTGGTTATAAGTATATTTGAATTTCTCTGAACGACAGCCCTGAAGGCATCTATATTAGGGAGGGGGAAACGCAGTGTTGGTTGCCTAAGGTCATGGATAGACGGAGGGAGGGGGGCTGCTATGGTTCCAGGGAGAGGGAAGAGCAAATCTGGCTGATTTCACAAGTGTGTCGGGACCTGCTTGCCCCAAATGCTCTCCTTGAGTTTGGGAAGTCCTGATGAATCACAGTCTCCTATTGCATAAGTGGGCAGGTTGGCTGCAGTGTGTTATCAGATGGATCCATCTCCAGCATATGATTCCATGACTTTCAAAATATACACACCTGTGCAGCCACCCTTCAGTCAAGAAAGAGCACGTGTCGGTCACTCCAGAATTCCCACAAACCCCTTTGAAGTTAATCCCCGACCCAGGCCACTGATCTGCTTACTGTCCAGGGTCATATAAGTGGCTTACTTCACACAGCGTGGTATTTCTGAGATGCGGGATGGTGTTCCAGGAATCAGGACTGCATTCCTTCATATTGCTGCATGGTATTTCAGCATGGCTTTTGTTTAAGGAAGAAACTGTGTTTTTGTTTGTTTCACAGTTTGAGTAACCAATTTTACTCATTTGGTTGGATTACAAATAGAATATTACTTTTTTTAGAAAAAAGGAGACGTGTTCTTTTGTTTATTCAAAAAATACAGAAAAATACAATGAAGATGGTGAAAATTACCTGCAACACAAACATCTAGAGATAGTCACTGTGAAAAGCTCTAGTGTTTATCTTGTCAGTCATCTTCCTGTGTATATGTATATGTGTGTGTATACATACCCAAAGCCACTTTTTTAAATAAATGAAATTATGTTCCAGTAGAGCCCAAGCTCTAAATCTATCAGGCGTCCCTGATTCGGCTTCCCCGTTCAGTGGGACCCTCCTGCTTATCAGCCTCTTCGAGACTGCTCTTGAGGCAGCTGTGAGGATGCTACTGATCAGTGCCGACACTAACCACCACTGGAGGAAAAACACAACCGACACACAAGTTAGTTGCAAGAACCACACAGGCAGTTTATTAATCACAAATCCTTTTGGCATGCCTGGGTACAGCTTAAGGGGGCCCCCATCAGCGTGCTCCTCTCGGCTGTCTTTGGTCAGAGCTCAGAGTGGTGTGGAGACAGTCCACATCAATGTTGGAGTCTGGGCGACTATTGCAGCAGGGGGGCCCTCAGCTTTAGTACCTTTCTTGGCCAACACCTTCTAACAGGTGTCAATCTATAGGATTATCACCTCAAACCACCTTTTTGGGAGTTCCTCGCATAGAACCCCTTTTATGTTAATCTACTGAAATGTTGCATCAAGCTACTTTTTAGATGTTCCTAGGGAAGCCTCCTGTTTATGTTAACTTACAAAGTTATGACATCAAGCCACTTCTTATCTATGTATAACTTCACACACATACTAACTGGGCCCTGCTCGAAAGTCAGAGTCTGTTTATCACTTCTGCACACACTATATTAATTCCTATCCAGGCAGCATAACTTTAATTAATTTTCTTAATTGATTTTAATATTATATCTTAATTACTTTTATATATCTTCCATATATTTCTATATATTTAATTTCTATAACATTATATTACTACACAAATTATAATATTTATACTCTCCCATAATCTTTAATTTTCACTCAACAATATATTGACTATCAAGTATAGATCTCCAATATTCCATTAAATGTATGAATCATATTTATTTAATCAGTTATATATCAGGGAACATCGATTCTTTTTACATTTATATGTTTTAAAAAGTTTATTTATTAATTTTTAAAAAGAGAGAAAAGGGGAGAGAGAGAGAGGGAGAGACAGGAACATCAATCTGCTCCTGTGTGTGCCCTGACCCGAAATCAAACCAGCAACCTTTGTGGATCAGGACGATGCTCCCACCCACTGAGTTATCTGGCCAGGGCACATATTTACTTTTAAACTATGGCTATTCTCCTATATACGTCTTTTGGCTTTTGTGTAAATATAGCCTTCATTAATTTCAGGGATAGGATTTCCAGGTCGAACACTATCGACATACCACATTTGGAAACCTATCACCAAAGGACCGTCCTGAAAGGTTAAACCATTTCTCCTCCCAGCAATAGTGCTCACGTGTTCATTTTTCATGTATTTCTTGGATTAGGGCAATATGTATTTTTAATTTTGCCAGTAAGTAAAAATAACAAACAAAACCCCCCTCCTTGCTCACGAGAGTTCCTTCTTGCTTTGTTCTGTTGAATGAATCATCTAAGAATTTCTATGAGATGATTAGGAGACTGGGTATTTTTTTTGCGGCAATAGTTTACACCCTGAAATTAGTGCAAATCTCTGCCATTATACATTTCACCAAGGCCTACAGCATTTCTCCCCTTTTTCCACTGCCACAATTTTGCCACTAGAGGGCCGAGAGACTGCAGAAACATAACCTAAAACTGGAATACTTCTGAGAGTGACTCCTAGGAGACACTGTTAATAATGTCAGCAAGGGCCACAGGCCTATTCCTGGCCGTGAGCATCCCCAGATCATAGTCAGCCCAGTCTGATTGTCTTTCTTTAACACGTCGTTTAGAATAATAAACAATGATAACTATGTCTCGATTTATGACACCTAGGTTATGTTTAGAGTTGTTCTACTAACCTCAAAGAAAAACAATTCTCAAAACAGTAGTTTAAAATTACATTTCATTTAGATTAAAGATGTTGTTTATAACATAGGGTTCATAAGAACCCTATGTTATAAACAACATATTGTTATATTGAGTCCAAATGAACATTTCAGATGCTCCAGGTGTGCAACCTATGAGAGAAGCTCAATGTGAAAGAAAAGCTACAGTGACCAGAAAGTGTGGACTTGGGGCTTTCTAACCAGTAGCTGGGGCCTTAATTCCTACATTACTTACCAGGTGGAGGTTGGGAAGCTGCCATGGCAGCAGAGAAGTATTAAGTGGTATCTTTGTGTGTGTGACAGAGACAGAGAGAAGGACAGATAGGGACAGACAGAGAAATGAAAAACATCAATTCTTCCTTTTGCTTGTGGCACCTTAGTTGTTCATTGACTGTCTTCTTATATGTGCCTTGACTGGGGGGCCACAGAAGATCAAGTGACCTCTTGCTCAAGCAAGCGACCTTGGGCTCAACCAGGTGAGCCTTGCTCAAAGCAGATGAGTCTGTGCTCAAGCCGGCGACCTTGGGGTTTTGAACCTGGGTCCTCTGCAACCCAGTCTGATGCTCTAGCCACTGCGCCACCACCTGGTTGGGCTGAAGCAGTGTCTTCTCCAGCTTTTGTCCCAGAACTTCGGGCCATCAATAAACCCATCTCTAAATCCCCCAGGACTCCTATTCACACTCTCTTTCCTTCTCTCCTCACAAAACAAACTTCTCAGTGAATTAGCCAACCTTGGCGGGGTCCAATTCCCACCCTTCACTGCTCGGTCACTGGCACTCTGACTGCTCTGTCCATGAGTAGGCGGAGATGGGGTTTCCCAGACTCCCCAGTACCCTCCCAAAAATGCCCACATAGATGGAGTAGATACAGTACTCAGCACTGCAAGCTTATCCGTAAGAACACATAGCAACTCGTGAGAATGGGTGTCAAGGAGAGTAGAGGTGGGCATTCACTTCATCAGTAGTAATGGAGCCAGTTGTGCACCCCGGGCAATGTTCCAAGGGCTGGGAAGGAAGTGGTGAACTCAAGTCTTTGTCCTCTTGTTGCCTGCATTCTAGTCTGAGATGGGGATGGTGAAGAATCTACCAATACAATGTCAGGGTGCAACAATCCAAGGGAAGGGACTGGAATGTGTGAGCAGGGAGGGGTGGAGAGTGTTGTCATAGGGCAAGGCAGATGTGAGCAAGAACTGTAACGAAGAGAGGGAGTGAGCTATATGAAGGTATAAACAGCTGTATTCCAGGTTTAGGGAAGAGCAAGGGCCAAGGCAAGTTGAAGAACAAGATCCAGGTGGCTGGCAGGTGAGACAGGAATGAGGAAGAAAATGTTGAAGACAAGGCTCTGTAGGACCTCACTGGCCACGGCAGGAATTGTGCATTTTAACCCAAGTGTGATGGGAAGCCAATGCAGGGTTGAGAGTAAACAAGTGACACAATTTAACTTCTTTTATAGAAGATCATCACCTGGCCTGGCTAGTTGGCTCAGTGGTAGAGCGTTGAGCCCGCATGTGGATGTCCCAGATTCGATTCCCTGTCAAGGCACATAGGAGAAGCAACCATCTGCTTCTCCTCTCGCCCCCTCCTCCTTCACTCTCCATCTCTCTCTTCCCCTCCTGCAGCCATGGCTCAATTGATTTGAGCATGTCTTCCCTGGGTGCTGAGGATAGCTCCACGGAGTCTTCACCTGAGGTGTTAAAAATAGCTTGGTTGCTAGCATTGACCCCAGATGGGTAGCCGGGTGGACCTTGGTTGGAGCACAAGCAGGAGTTTGTCTCACTATTTCTCCTCCTCTCACTTAAAACATACAAAACAAAAACCTGAAAAGGATGAAGGAGAAAAATAAACCTGTGTTGTTTGGCGTGACTCAGCTGATAACTATCTGTGAGTGAAGACTAGGATTAACACAATTCTGCTCACAATTTCCATGGGAGAGTAAAGGAAGGAAGAGAGAGGGAAAAAGAAAGACAAAGAAAAAATTTATGCCGACAACCTACTTTTTGGTCCCATGAGATTGTTGTCCATTCTTTCTCTATGGCAGTGGTTCTTAACCTTTTTTGAGGTACCGAACCCACCAGTTTCATATGCGCATTCACCGAACCCTTCTTTAGTGATAAATAAAATATGATTTTTTTTTCCTAATTCAAGACATAGGTATATATTTTTTTACTGGTGCACAAAATGAGCTGTGCATGAACATCACCTTGCTCAAAGAACAAAACCAACAAAGGGCATGAACTCACAACAGATTATGGTATTACTTTATTCTGGCCTCCGCGGCAGAGGCTTCTCTGAACCCCTGAGACCAACTCATCAAACCCCTAGGGTTCGATAGAACGCATGTTAAGAACCACTGCTCTATGGGTTTTCCCAAACTCTTCATAACCTTGCATATTAAGCCAGGCTAAACTGTCTCCAGCAAACTCTCCAATGGGCATAAAGGGTCCTGCGGTATTAAGTTTCTCAGGGGCACATCCTACTCATTGACTGTTTGCAACTCAAGTACAGCAGCCAGTCCCACCCCACCCTCTCACTACACAGGGGTCTCTCCTGGCTCCCTGTCCCGTCTCCAGATATAGCAGAAGTGGTCCAGTTGGAATCCAGTTCCAAGGAGACCCTGCCGAAGTCGCTGCTGTCTTTCTCCCTTCAAAGAATCGAGCAAAACATATAAATGCATCATCTGTTGGCCCTGTTGGTTTGGGGCCTGCCCTATGCAGAGACCCAATTGAGCTGGCCTTCCCTGTGTAACAGGAAAGGGTCTCAAGCAGGGCCTCATGGTGATGGAGATGAAGGAAATGTGTGGGTCACTTCCAGTTTCTGAGGTTTAGGCATATTTTAAGATGAGATTTAAAAAATACTAGTGTGCTGTAAGATAGAGCAAATGAGCAAATATTCCACAACCGCTGGGATCTGAAGTCTTGCTGTGGGAGAAGGAATCTGGAGATACGGCATAAAAGAAACTGAAGAAAAAGCCTATAATGTTGAATTTGATTGGAGATTATCACTACAAACCATGATGTAGGTACAGTGAGCTCTGTCCCCTGAAAGGACTGTGAAGCAGTACATGCCCAGTAGTAATTAGCAAACTAGGCACCGTGGCCTCGTTCTCGAAGTATAACTTCCCTGTGAAGAGGAATTAGGGATCCTTGAAGATGTGGTTGCTTTTGTGTCCAAGACAAAGTACAGGTGAGTCTAGACTATCTTCTTGTACCAAAAGCAGTGCGGGGCTCAGAGACTAAGGGAGGAGAGAGCTGAGAAAGAACACAGTGGAAGGAATCTCACTGGCCAAATCTGGGACAGCTAGAGCACCAAAAACAATAATGGCAGAAGTGAATATGAATGTTTAGAGTTTTGGGTTTTCTTTAAGTCACTAAGCAATTAAGTAAGTAGGTAGAAACTAAGTTTCTCACTGTTGAAATGGGGAGGAGGCTAGAATAATCCATGTGGTAATGGGTTAGAGTTGGACATTAGTATTAACATACATTTGGCTTAATTCAGGCACAGCTGATTACACAGAGAAATGTTAGTAGGTAGGGTGACTATGCCCAGGTTGGTATGCACAGCTACACGTCCCTGCAGGTCAGTTGAGAGGGCCTAGAAGTAATGACACCGCAGTAGACACAGGCTTACCCAGCACCCAGACCTTGGTTTCTAACTTTATTCTCCAATGAAACGACGCAGGGCTCCTCGGAGAATGGTCAACTCTAAGACTGAAGTAGAAAAGGTACCAGATGAGCCAGAATATAAAAAAGTGATTCAAATAAAACAAACCTAACCGGAAAAAGCACCATGATGGGAGTATGTCAAAGGGACACAGAAGACATTGAAAAGAGCTTCCCCCAAACAGCCCAAACTGGAACAATTTGAGCAACATGAATAAAACGTAATGAATATTCATGAGTCCATACTGACATAAATAAGTGACCGAAAACTGTTCAAAGTAGAACTGAGACATAATACAAATTTTTTTTTTTTTTTTTTTACAGGGACAGAGAGAGAGAGTCAGAGAGGGATAGATAGGGACAGACAGACAGAAAACAGAGAGAGGTGAGAAGCATCAATAATTAGTTTTTCGTTGCTTTGCAACACCTTAGTTGTTCATTGATTGCTTTCTCACATGTGCCTTGACCGCAGGCCTTCAGCAGACCGAGCACCCCCTTGCTGGAGCTAGTGACCTTGGGTCCAAGCTAGTGAGCTTTTTGCTCAAGTCAGATGGGGCCCATGCTCAAGCTGGTGAGCGTGGGGTCTCGAACCTGGGTCTTCCGCATCCCAGTCCGATGCTCTATCCACTGCGCCACTGCCTGGTCAGGTAACATAATACAAATTTTAAGAATTTATCTGAACTAAAATAGATTCGGATCAGGTGGCACCAAGCCAGAAGTGGTGAGCTGTGCTCCGCCCACAGGAGTCGGGGAGAGACTTTTACAGAGAAGAGGGGGAAGCAAAGTAAGGAAATGATTGATGGGTTCCAACTGAGAGCCTCCTCGGTTCTTGTGACTGGTTTCAACTTCATAACCTTGTGGCACGTATAGGCTTTGATATTGATTTGCAGGCCAAATGGCCTCCTTGTTTAATGTGACAGAAGTGAGGGAAGAGAGACAAATCTGAGCAGGAGAATTCCATATAATTTTTGTAAATATTTCTCCCTGGAGAGGTGATTTGTAGTTCCTCATTTGTTGAGAGTGTGTACCTTTGATGTGATGTGATAATAATTGGTGATAACACCATTGTCGTTATGTTTCTGTCTCTCTCAAATCAATAAATTAAAAAATAATAATAAAAAATGGTAAAATGCAATGATTTCCACAACTTAATTTATGAGTTTGCAAGAAAAAGAATGTGCGTGTGGTGTGTTTTCATATATACTTGTATATGGAATGGAACAGAAATAAAGAAAACAGAAAATGTTTTTGTAAAGCCAGTAGTTGAGACCACCATCACAGCAGCCTGACCCGTGCAGGTTCGCATTGGATTCGAATAGTCGGTAATGAAACAATGGAGCCAAGAACTGGTGAGCCATCAGCTTTAATTCTAGCTTGCACCCGGCGGGCAAGCAAAAACACACACTGGGCTCCAAAACCCACACATTCAGTGCTCACAAAGCTACTGACTTATCCGAGTTTCCTAGAATCAAAGGTTTCTAGCTCACCAGACGTATTCACCTCTGTTTCCCATCTCCTCCTGCACAAACTCTTAACAAACTGGCTTCTTCCTCAGCACTCTGCCATCTCGGCTGCTTCCTCTCCTCCACGTGGCCTTACTCTGCCCTCCTTTCTTCTACTAATCTCAGGAACCCAGGAACCAAGAGAGAGAGAGCTCCCGGACTGCCCCAGTTTATAGCATAGAAAATCCAAACCCTTAATCCAATCTACATACAAAAAAGTCTCTGATACAAAGCCACCCATCTGAGGCATAATGGGATTCCTCCCTACATCACCACCCTACATCATCCAATCAGTCAAGGGTGTGGAGAAAAGCTTACTCTTAAAATAAAGCCTTAAGCTATAACAACCCGGCCTGCTTACATTACAACTTTTCCCCCACAGCCATCACAAGCATAAGGGCAAATAATATCACCTGGGTGACGGGCTTCCATGTGGGCAGCACCATCTTTAACAAAGTGAGCATATTATATTTTATCTGCCGAACAGTTTTCTTTAAAAAACATTTTTTTTAATTTTTTTTTTTTTTAAATGTTAATTCCCGGAGTTGGTGAAAAATACATTCATTGTATTGTCTTCTAGCTCTTCTGGAGAATTTCAACTTTTCAAAATAAAAAATATTAGGAAAAATACATTCCAAAAGCATGAAGTATGTTGAATGTACACAGTTAACAAACAAATGCATTTAAAAGCCAAATAGAATAGAATTATGCTAAAGTAAGATTTCAGAACCAAACCATAAGAATCCATAAGAACAATTGATCCATGGTGCCCAAAAGGCTCTGTAATTTGGTAACAGACCCAAGTTTGAAGCTGTTTTTTTATTTTATTTTTTATCATTTTTATTTTATTACCATTGTCCACACAAAAAACATCCTCCAGTGAATTTTTGCAAGAGTTTATGTCAACCAAACTGACAACATATGCGGGCAGTGGAGCAAGTTCTTAAATGCTGTTGAAAAGAACAGTTTTGCTGGTTCTTTTATGAATTTGAAATTAAGGAGGTCCGAATTTTTATGCATTTGGATACGAAGTGGGGATTGCATCACAGGACAGTTAACATTCTGTGCTCTCTCGAGGGTGGTTACCAGTTTATTTTCAAAGGTCTGTTAACCTAGATGCTTGGAAACAATGGACGGAGCTTAAAAAAAAATTATATGCCTGGGATGCAAGTGCCCACCATGGCCTGCCCAGTTGGAAATTTATGATCAGATCACCCTGTGAGGTTACTTTCTGCAGACCTTCTTAATTTTATCCACACCTAGAGATTATTGGGGGAAGGTTCTTCGGAGAAAACATCAAGGATCCAAATTTGAGGCTCTTGATGAGTGTGAAGCCTGAGCCCCATTCCCTCTCAGCTAGACCTCAGACCTCAGACCTTGCTGGGTCATTGTTTACATACAAAGGTCTCTCCCAGCAGACCCCCTACCCTAGAGCTATTCTCCACTGGGGGCTGGGAAATTGCCTCCCGGGGTATTAAACAACTGCTCAAATGCACAAACATCCCTTTTATGGTGTCTCCTTAATCCTTTCCCTTCCCCACTGCTTAGTTTACAAAATTACCATTTTGAAAGACACAGCAGGGAAGGTCATGGGCTGGGAATGCGTGTCCAGTGGACACAGGAAACAACGCAGATCCTGGATTGTTCCTGGGGATGGAGCCTTAGGACATGGAGGGACAGAGCAGCTGGGGCATTCAGGTCCCCTTGGGGGGCCATCTGGGATCCCAGGTGGAACAGTGACATCATAGTAAGAGGGGGGACCTTAAGGCAAAGTGAGAAGTTGCTCCGTGACTTCACCTACCTGACTCTCTTCCGCGTGCATTTTGGGGAGAAATGAAACTGTTTGGAGAGGACCGGGAGGCCCCAATTTAGTACTCGGAAAGGCAGAGTCCCCCCCCCCTTCCCCTTGCTCTGTCACCGACTCTGAGACCAGCTAACTCACCCCCAAGGGCACTGGTGGAGTAACTGCCCTGTGCAGGACTTCTGGTCTCAGCTTACTCCCCGCCTGCCTGCAGTCCTAGTCATTTCACAAGGAGGCCAGGAAGGGTCAGACTGTCAGAGAAGACCCATTTCACCTTGACATCCATTCGACCAAGGCCTTCCCAGGTTGTCTTCAGGTGGAAAGTGCACCTCAAATGTTTCTACCTCCCCCCCCCCCCAGAGCACTACTCCTGGGGAAGCAGAGGAAGGGGCAGGGCAGGGAAATGAGCATGAACAGTTGAATTGTTCAGCTGGACAGCACATTACACATGTCCATGGGGTGAATACCTAGAGTTTTGGTTTGCCTAAAACATTTTATAATAAGCTGTGTTTTGCCTGACCTGTGGTGGCGCAGTGAGTAAAAGCGTCAGCCCGAAACACTGAAGTCGCTGGTTCAGAACCCTGGGCTTGCCTGGTCAGGGCACATATGGGAGTTGATGCTTTCTGCTCCTCCCCCACTTCTCTCTCTCTCTCTCTGTCTCCTTTCTCTAAAATGAATAAATAAAAATCTAAAAAAAAAAAAAAAGCTGTTTTTTAAGTTGATTTCAGTGCATACAGTGCTGATTTCAGCTCAACTCTGGAAGCATAATGCCATGGAAGAACCCAGCCTTAGGAGTTCATTAATCTGGAATATCAAAACTGTACCAACTGCTTACCAAATCTAGCAGCGTTGTGTCAACGTCCTGCTCTCTGTCCCTCAGCATTCTTATTTTAACAGGGAGAGAGAAGCAAGCCCACCTGTTCTGCTTAACATCTCAGGAGGGTCAGGTAAGAAATTCCTATAAACAACATAAAGCAACATATAAATGCAAGCTGTTATAAATGGTATTTGGGGTCTGGACGATTCATGAAGTTAAATTTATAATTGCTGGATTTGAGGAGTTATTAGCAGAGTGATTATTATTATTATTGTGTAAATGATGGAGAGAACCACTTACCTGGGTCTGAACCACGCCCTGGGCAGGCTTCCTATTCACCTCAAGACCTGTGCTTTACTCCTTATTTCTATTCTCGATTCTCTGAATCTCTCTGCAAGATAGCAGCATTTGGGACAATGAAATAGTTCTCATCTCACTGTTCCGTGTGTAGCGGTGAAGGCAGTCAATTCTTTTCTTCCCTAAGCAAGTAGGTTAAAAGTAAAACATCTTAAAGTTCTCTTTCTCTTTCCCTGAAACCTTTCACCTATAAAAGTATGTGTTTCTTGAAAGTAATATCACCTTGTATATCAACTATAATTGAACAATAAATTTAAAAGAAGTGTGCATGTTTGCGCCATGACTCTAAAGTCACACTAATTTATTTTAAAATGCGTTGTGATGCTTTGCCAGACTGATTCACTTTAAGACAGCCGCTTTGGGAAGCTATTCTTACCTGGGATCTTTGTTTGCTTAAAACATGTGTGACCCTCTTCTGGGCTTGCTTTCAGAATTGATTTATAAACCACACAAGAAAATCCATCCTATGAGTCCAACGGGGGTTTTAGAACCAAAAGGTGTTACCCAGCTGGACCATCTCATGACTGAAAGAACAACCTTTTAAGTTGTTTCTGGAAAGCAAAGCTTCAAAAAGGAAAAAGAAAAAAGATTTTACACTTTAGCAGGTATTCAAAGAATCGACCTGGGGTTCTGAAAAGTTTCCAGAACTTTCTTGGCAGTGACACTTTTGAACGAACCCATCAGGCCAATCTGAAGGCAACTACTATAACCTCTATGTAAAAGTTTTGGCCTAGCTTCTTTTAAAATTGGGCTTTTAAACTTTGCAATTAAAAAAAAATACTTTTTGGAACTACACTATAATGGGCATATCAGTGTTTATATAGCTCATAGGTTGAACCAGTGACTAAACGATACTGGAATTTGCTTGTGGGCAGATAAACTGTCAGATTAACCCAGAATGATGGACTATGACAGAATGCAAATGGGGGCGATTAGGCAAAATGTTATACTTTTAATTCAAGACACTAATTCTGGTTTCAGCTTTCGATTAGGCTGCTGATGGTTTTGGACCTCGCTCTCTTACTGAATGGCTCAGACTTGTTTTTCTGTCAGAATTGTATTTTGTCAATTCCTATCGTTCACTCCAGCTCTCTTGGACACTATTGAGTAGTTGAAATACCTTAACGTAAGTTGAAAACAATTTTTTTTCATTAACTAAATGTTAACTGGAAAAATGATGGTTACTGTGACTAAAATAAACCTCGGTCATCGTTCTATTTATTTCTAAAAATAACATGAAGTATTTGAGTTTTTATTACAACCAACTTATTATCTTCTGAGGTTTAGCAGTAGACATCTTAACCAATTATTTGCATTTACCTTTTAAAAAATTTGAGTGTATTTAAATGGCATTTTTATGGAAAAGCCAATAAATTGAGGAGAAATTGAATAGTAATAACCAGTAATAATAATAACAATAAAAAGAACCATTTCAAAGAAATGGGGAAATAATGTTTCCAAATTCCTTACCCTGATGTGGAATTAAAAGCTACAACAATAAATGATCAAACAAGCAGAAAATCTTTATGATTATACATACCTCTTATAAAAAACCTAAGTGTGTGGGGTTCTTAAGGGGATACTAAGACAAGGTTGTTTCATTGGATGGAGTGAGGAATCTATTCAGATTCCATGGTCTAATGTCAGCCCACCAACCCCTGGCACCGGGGCAGGGTTGGATGAGCTAGCCTGAACTCTGCTGCTGCCCGGGGAAATTTTCATCCAGAACAAAGCCTGACTCTGAAGGTGGGCTTATCAGAGTATACCATAAAACTTTACTGTTCCTTCTGGAAACCTGTTTAAGTCAGCCAGATGATAAAAGACAGATTTATAAACCTGGTGCCTGTACGCACCTCAACAGTTGGGAGTTACATAGCTTGGATTGGCTCCCCGGTGCGTTACTGGTCTGAGGTACCCTCAGTGGGTCAATCAGAAATAACGAGGAGGCAGGGGGAAGACTGCTGTCATGCACCCCTTGACCACCTGGGCTGTGTCAATTCTCCGATCTGGTGACAGTGTTTGCATTTCAACAGACTGCATTTCTAAGTTTGATCTGCTCCCTAAGTCCTCCAAAAATAATTTTTCAGGTCTCCTGGAACTTTCTAGATTTAGTGAAGACAGCAGTAACTGCACAAATCAATACTGCCACCTGCTTCCCTCCCAGGTAAAGCCAAACTGGAATATTTGGTTGAGTTCTTACAAACTGGAGGGAACTCAAGAGACCATGGCTTCAGAGGACCTTCCCTCCCTCACTCTGAACAACTCTTCTGGGGTTTCTTGATTTATATATTGTTTTCAGATGTCTCTGTTCCTCAAAAGTTGTTGCTATTGAAAAAGAAAGAAAGGAAGAAAAAGAAGAAAGGGAGGAAGGAAGGAAGGAAGGAAGGTGGAAGGAAGGAAGGAAGGAAGGGGAAAGAAAGAGAAAAAGAAAGAGAGTAAGAAAGAAGAAAATAAAAGAAAAAAAGAAAAGAAAGGAAAGGAAGGAAAAAGAAAGGAACAGAAAGGAAAAGATGAGAGGAGAAGAGAGAGAAAGAAAAGAGCTGATTCTGGAGGCTGAAGACTCCGGTACATTAGGTGTCTGAGTAGCAATAGGGTTGAAAGACTTGCATGTGAAACCCTTATTATGGACTGAATTGTGTCCCCTGAAATTCATATGGTGAGTCCTAACCCCTCGCACCTGAGACTGTGACCCAATTTGGAAATAGGGCCTTCACAGATGATTGAGTTAAGGTAAGTTCATTAGGGTGAACCCTGATCCAATATGACAGGTGTCCTTATAAAAGGGGGTGATGGGGACACAAAGACAGATATGCATGCAGGGAGAACGTGCATGCAGGAGTGAGTCACACCAGGGTTGGGATGTGAGGCCAAATAGGAAGTGCTTGGGCACTTCTGGATTCTGGTGGAAGGCAGGAATGGGAGACAAATCAATGAAGAGGCAGAACAGCTACACCAACATGTCACCCAGTGATGCCCTGAGGGGGGACCAAGGCCAGCCCTAGGGGCTGACTGAATCCTCCCCGTCATCTTGCAGACTTCAGGAGAAAGTGGACACTAAGACAGAATTAGGGCAGAAAATGACCATTGCCAATCAGTTCCACATGTGATTTTCTTGGCTCAGGGATGGACTCTGAGTTTCAATGAGGAAAGGCATGTTGGGATTTTTCCCACCTAACATTGATGTTTGATGGTCTGACTGCTTTCTAGAGCCCTCTGCTGTGATACCAACGCAGCTACCCATGTGACAGTACAACAGCCAGCCAAGGCCATTGTCCCCACCCCATCGGCTGTGCACTGACATTAAACAAGAGACCCCCAATTTCCAGCACTTTCCAGCACCACTTGTTTTGCTAGGCAGGGCATTGGACTGAGTAGTCCTGACTCTAGTCCCTCTTTGTTACATATTTGCACCTTTAGGGAGGTGGCCTGATGTAGTGGAAGTTCCCAGGGGTCTTGGAGACAGATGAATTTTCTGGCAATGCCACTTGCAGCTTTGTGGCTTCAGCAAGTCGCTCTGTGTCTGCGCATCTGTCTTTTCCTGTGGAAAGGGAGGATTTAATGTCTATCTTGCAAGGTTGTTACATCGGCTAGGCCAGGGGTCCCCAAACTTTTTACACAGGGTGCCAGTTCACTGTCCCTCAGATCGTTGGAGGCCGGAATATAAAAAAAACTATGAACAAATCCCTATGCACAATGCACATATCTTATTTTAAAGTAAAAAAACAAAATGGGAACAAATACAATATTTAAAATAAAGAACAAGTAAATTTAAATCAACAAACTGATCGGTATTTCAGTGGGAACTATGGGTGTGGATGCATCCTGTGCTCCTCTCACTGACCACCAATAAAAGAGGTGCCCCTTCTGGAAGTGTGGAGGGGGCCGGATAAATGGCCTCAGGGGGCCGCATGCAACCCCCTGGCAGTAGTTTAGGGACCTCTGGGCTAGGCCCTAGCCGCTAGGGGAGATTATGCCTCTCCCATGACACTTGGTTGCAGGTCAATAGGTGGTAACAGTGAGTGTCCCATAATTGGAGAGCCTATGGCAGCTCTGTTTGACTATTTGCTGTACCAACTCATAATGACTCCACCACTACAATCACATTTCACTTTTTAAAAAATCCAGTCAGTGAATATTGACTACCTTATCTGTCTCTGCTACAGCACCAGGCACTGGGTCTCTACAGACATAGGCATGTTTTCCCTGTGTGACGCTGCCAAGGTCGCAGGCCGGAGGGCACTCCCTGCAGTCCAGGTGCACTACGTTGCCTCTTCCCTGCTGACACCCCCACCCCCGAGGGCAATGCCTCGCAGAGCACCAAGGGCACCAACGAGATTTTTTTTTTTATATATATATATTTTATTATTATTAATTCTAATGGGGTGACATCAATAAATCAGGGTACATATGTACAAGGAAAACATCTCCAGGTTATCTTATCATTCAATTGTGTTGCATACCCATCACCAAAAGTCAAACTGTCCTCTGTCACCTTCAATCTTGTTTTCCCTGCTTCCCTCTCCTCCTCCCTATCCCACTCTTCCCTCCCTCCCCCCATCCCATAACCACCACTCTCTTGTCCATGACTCATACCCTCACTTTCATGTCCCACCTATATATGTAATCGTGCTGTTCTCAGTTTTTCTTTTTTTCTGATTTACTTATTTCACTCCGTATAATGTTATCAAGGTACATCCATTTTGTTATAAATGATCCGATGTCATCGTTTCTTATGGCTGAGTAGTATTCCATAGTATATATATACCAAAGCTTTTTAATCCACTCGTCTTCTGACGGACACTTGGGCTGTTTCCAGATCTTCCCTATTGTGAACAATGCTGCCACAAACATGGGGGCGCATTTCTTCTTTTCGAACAGTGCTATGGTGTTCTTAGGGTATATTCCTAAAAGTGGGACAGCTGGGTCAAAAGGCAGTTCGATTTTTAATTTTCTGAGGAATCTCCAAACTGTTTTCCACAGTGTCTGCACCAGTCTGCATTCCCACCAGCAGTGCAGAAGGGTTCCCTTTTCTCCACATCCTCGCCAGCACTTATTCTGTGTTGTTTTGCTGATAAGTGCCATTCTGACTGGTGTGAGGTGATATCTCATTGTGGTTTTAATTTGCATTTCTCTAATGATTAGTGATGTTGAGCATTTTTTCATATGCCTATTGGCCATCTGTATGTCCTCTTTGGAAAAATTTCTATTCATTTCTTTTGCCCATTTTTTGATTGGGTTGTTTGTCTTCCTGGTGTTGAGTTTTATAAGTTCTTTATAAATTTTAGTTATTAACCCCTTATCAGATGTGCTGTCGAATATGTTCTCCCATTGTGTGGTTTGTCTTTTTATTCTGTTCCTATTGTCTTTAGCTGTGCAAAAACTTTTTAGTTTGATATAGTCCCATTTGTTTATCTTGCCTTTTATTTCAGTTGCCCATGAAGATAAATCGGCAAATATACTGCTGCTACAGATGTTGGAGAGCTTGCTGCCTATGTTTTCTTCTAAGATGCTTATGGTTTCACGGCTTACATTTAAGTCTTTTATCCATTTTGAGTTTGCTTTTGTGAATGGTGTAAGTTGATGGTCTAGTTTCATTTTTTTGCAGGTAGATGTCCAATTTTCCCAACACCATTTGGTAAAGAGGCTGTCTTTACTCCATTGTATGTTCTTTCCTCCTTTGTCAAATATCAGTTGTCCATAATGCTGTGGGTTTATTTCTGGGTCCTCTGTTCTGTTCCATTGATCTATGTGCCTGTTCTTATGCCAGTACCAGGCTGTCTTGAGTATAATGGCCTTGTAGTAAACCTTGATATCAGGAAGAGTGATACCTCCTGCTTTATTTTTTTCTTTTTAAGATTGCTGAGGCTATTCGTGTTCTTTTTTGGTTCCATATAAATTTTTGGAACCAACGAGATTTTGTACAGTGTGGGCACCAAGGCAGACGGAAACCAGCTCAACAAGGTCATTGGTGTGCTGAACAGAAAAAACATCAAAGATGTCATCACCCAGGGCATTGGCAAGCTGGCCAGCGTTCCCCTTGGCCGGGCTGTTGCAGTCCCCATCGCCCCAGGGTCTGCCGCTTTGGAAGCTGGTTCCGCCCCAGCTGCAGCGGAGAAGACGGGGGCGGAGTCAGAGGAGTTGGATGACGACATGGCATTTGGCTTGTCCCTTAGCAGGGGTGCCCACACTTTTTCAGCTTGTGAGCTACTTATAAGATGACCAAGTCAAAATGATCTACCTACAATAAAAATGCAAAACATAAATTTATTTCTTCTATATTATCATTATTTAAGTTACTATTATTACTATTTAATATTGTGTATTCTTCTTTACCTTTCTCCTTCTCAGCTTTCTTTTCGGAGGAAAGTCAATGTCATAGTTTTTATGAACAGTCCGAAAAAGCCGCTCCACATTTCCCTTCTTTGGAATAGCAATGGCACACAGACAGATGAGGCAAATGCACTTAGAATATGACATAGTGAAAAAAATCCCCTCCCATTCTGTATGAAAGTGGTAGGTTTTAGGCTTCTTACTCGGACCAGCTATGGCACTAATTTTTATACCCTTTGTTGTATTTAGTTTAAATAAATTGAAGGCTAACTACGCAGCAATGTAACTGAACAAGTTAGCGCGGTTTAACATGCATGCGTAGGGAGTCAAAAGTTCAGACGTCAAATTGGCTACCCTGTATGCCAATCAAAAGACAAATGTCATTTTAATGTCATGCAATCTACCCACACTTCCTTCACGATCGACCAGTAGATCCTGATTGAGTATTGAGCACCCCTGCCTTAGAGTCTTGTTCCCCTGCAGATAAAACCCCTTTTACGCTAAAATAAATAAATAAAGACCCCTCCCACTGGCAGTTTATGTTTCTAGCAGAGGATTCCTAACTCATACTTAGTGGGCTATAAATCAAGGCAGAAAGAGATGAATGAGTCTCTGTTCTCATAGATAAAGGCTGGTAAACAGCACTTCCAGGCCAGGTCTGGCTAGTGCAGAGACAGCATCCTAAAAAACCAGCAATTAGTGACGCAGAGAGAGGCTGGGCCTGGTTATCTCTGGGGTGCCGACAGACGTCTGGTGTAAGTAGTATAAGGAAGAAGCTGGGAGTTCCTCTGGTCCCTGGGGCGCATTTGGCCCAAGCTGGGGCTGTGTAATATGTAATTAGCATCAGAAGCAGACCTCTCTGGCTACCATCAACTCCACACCCTCCAAAACTACTAATGAATTCCTCCTTTAATCGCAAAAAGATGCACCCTTCAGTTTAGCATCCCCTTCCAAAAGAAAAGGAGTCAGCATGTGGCACTGCCCTTTAAAAAGTTTCCGACCCTGAGGAGAGGGAGAGATAGATATTCAAACCAGAGGTTTGGTTCTGTCCACTATTGTTGAATAGATATTCATGGCGGCTGGTCCTACCTAGCGGGAGTCTTTCTGCATATTCCAAAGACTGTCGCACCTGTGAGAGATCATTAACATGAGTTATCACCATAACAATGAACCAAGGTCCTGGGAAGTCTGAGCAGTGTATTCACCTTCACATCTAAAAGAAGCGTTTTCCCACCAGCACTATGGTAAACAAAGTTTGCATAACTGATAGAGTTACTCTCTCACTCCTTGTTTTTCAAAACCAGTTCAGGAAAGATGGACATATCTAGCCATGACTTAGTCACCTCTATGACACATATCTGAACAAAGGCCATGGCAAGACTTAAAAATAAGTATGTCAGCTTTTAACCATAAAAAAAAGAGAGAGAGAGAGAGAACTGTAAACAGACCAAATATCTATCAACAAATGAACTGACTGAACAAAATGTAGCATATCCACACATTGGAAGAAGATTCAGCAATAGAAATAAATGAACTTTTAATACACACAGCAATATGTATGTACATTAATATAATTGGGTCACATGAAAACCTGTCAAAAAGTTGTACATACTATATGATTTGAGAAATGCAAAGTAATCTATAGGTCAGAAAGGTTATTGGCAGTTGGTTGTCTTGGTATTGGAGGAACATAAAAAAGTTTTCAAAAAAACAATTGTAATGATAAGTATGTTCATTATCTTGACCGCAGTTATATGGTCATAAGTGTATAAGTGTGTCAAAATATATTTTTAAATGTACATTTAAAAAAAGTATGTCAGTAGGTGAAAGAAATTCCATACTGAATGACTGATTTCATATAAGTGATTTCTAAGGAAAACACCCAACATAAAAATCATGCAAGCAAGATAAGACAGATAAAAATCTTGGTCATGTGTTATTTATAAAATGACTATGTGGCTACATAGCTGCTGATGAATAAGAGGAATTTGAGAAACTAGTAGTAAACAAAATTATTATGACCCAATTATTTTCTTTTTGAAAAAAAAATGAAAGTTTGAAGTAAATGTTCAGGCTTAAAAATAGAACCAAGCATCACTGAGATTGTGAGATTATAAAAAATGGCCTGTGTAAAGCCAGTGCCCGTGGTCGCCATCAGAGCCACCTGGCTCATGCAGGTTCGCATTAGATTCGGACAGTCGGTGATGAAACAACGGAGCCAAGAACTTGTGGGCCATTGTTGGGCAGATAAAATATATTATGCTCACTTTGTTAAAGATGGTACCGCCCACATGGAAGTCTGTTGATATTAATGTGTGTTGGGGGACAGGCTGTGGGCAGGCTGGGTTGGTATAGCCTAAGGTTTAGTTTTAAGAATAAGCTTTTCCCCACACCCTTGACTGATTGGATGATGTGGGGTGGTGCACTCTCATGAGGAATCCTCCCATTATGCCTCAGATAAGTGACTTTGTATCAGAGACTTCCTTGTTTGTAGATTGGATTAAAGGTTTAGATTTCTACACTATAAAGTGGGTCAGACCGGGAGCTTGCTCTCTCTCGGTTTCTGAGATTAGCATTAGAGAGAAGAGCGGAGAAAGGAGAGCAGATAAAGGTCATGTGGAGGAGAGGAGAAGCAGCCAAGATGCTGGAGTGCTGAGAGAGAAGCCAGTTTGTGCGGAGTTTGTGCAGAGAGAAGGAGATGGGGAACAGAGGTGAATAAGACTGGTGAGCTAGAAACCTTTGATTCTAGGAAACTCGGATAAGTCAGTAGCTTTGTGAGCACTGAATGAGTGGGTTTTGGAGCCCAGTGTGTGTTTTTACTTGCCCGCCGGGTGCAAGCTAGGATTAAAGCTGATGGCTCACCAATTCTTGGCTCCGTTGTTTCATTACCAACTTTCCGAATCAAATGCAAACCTGCATGGGCCAGGCGACTGTGATGGTGACCGTGGCTCCTGGCTTTACAGCCATTATCTTTAATCCTAGCTTGCACCCGGTGGGCAAGTAAAAACACACACTGGGCTCCAAAACCCACTCATTCAGTGCTCACAAAGGTACTGACTTATCCAAGTTTCCTAGAATCAAAGGTTTCTAGCTCACCAGCCTTATTCACCTCTGTTTCCCATCTCCTTCTCTCTGCACAAATTGGCTTCTTCCTCAGCACTCCGCCATCTTGGCTGCTGCTCCTCTCCTCCACATGGCCTTAATCTGCTCTCCTCTCTACTGCTAACCTCAGGAACCTAGAGAGCAAGCTCCCGGTCTGACCCACTTTATAGTGTAGAAATCCAAACCTTTAATTCAATCTACAAACAAGGAAGTCTCTGATACAAAGTCACTTATCTGAGGCATAATGGGAGGATTCCTCATGAGAGTGCACCACCCCACATCATCCAATCAGTCAAGGGTGTGGGGAAAAGCTTATTCTTAAAACTAAACCTTAGGCTATACCAACCCAGCCTGCCCACAGCCTGTCCCCAACACACATTAATATCAACAGACTTCTATGTGCGCAGTGCCATCTTTAACATACTGAGCATAATATATTTTATCTGCCCAACACCTATTTTATTATTATTGTTACTTTCTTACTGTGCCTAATTTATAAATTAAACTTTATCGTATGTGTGCATATATATATATATATATTTTAAAAAGTATCTACAGGGTTTTGTACTATTTTCTTTTCAATGATCTGCTGGAGGTCTGGGAACACATCCCCCTCAGGTGAGGGGAAGCAACTGTGTAGAGGTACGGAGGACTACTGTAGATCATTGTGAGTGATGGCATAGAGCTGCAACTGCTCTATATAGCTATGAGTGACTAATCTATATATCGTCACAACTGTATGTAAATGTGCGTAACTACTATATGTAGCTGTCAGTGATTACTGTATATACTGTATGAAAATGTGAGTGACTACTGTATATAGCTGTAACTGTATATGTCTATAACTACTGTATATAGCTGAGTGACTACTGTATGTAGCTGTAACTACTGTATATAGCTATGAGTGACTATAGTATATAGCTGTGAGTGACTATACACAGCTGTGACTACTGTATGTAGATGTGAGTGACTACTATATACAGTTGGGAGTGACTGTATATAGCTGTGAGCGACCACTGTATATAGCTGTGACAACTTCATATAGCTTTGTGTCAGTATAGATCTGTGCCTACAGCATTGCTTTTAGCCTCAGCAATAAGACTTTTATAACCATCTTTCTCCCCTACCACTTCTGGAGTTCCCATTTCTTACCCCAGCAGCCACAACCCTGTCACCCTGGGTACTGAATAATTCAGGGTCAGGCAAGTGTCATTAACTGTGGCTAATGTTTCCTCTACATGCAGGCCCTCGCTCTCCTAGAATTTACAACTTTATCCTCAGAGTGGTTTAAAGTTCCAACTAGGCCATGATATTTTTCTACCATCACCATAGCATAAAGAACCAAGATTCCTTTCATGAAAGTTGCTTCCGGTTCAAGTGGAGAGCCTTCAGAGTGTTCCCTGAAGCTGATGCCGTGTAAGCACCATCCACAAGCCTGTGTGCTTCTCTTACGAACACCTCTGCCTTGCCCCTCCACACCCTTCTTTCTTCCCCTTCCTTAACCTCATCTTTAGATAAGGCTGGTCACATTCAGTGCCACAGAAACAATGGCAGGTGAAACAGGGATGGCAAAGGGAAACTCCATGCATTCCTCCCCTCGAACTGCACAGAGATTCCACCACACTCTCCTAATGAGTTCTTGATGAGGTCACCCTTCCATTTCAAGGCAGCGATCATGAGCCTTCTCAGAAGGCTATAAGCAGCACAGGATGTTTTGTTTATTTAAATTTGTTCAGCATAAATTAGGAGTGGTTCCAAAGTTCAGGAACGAGGAAAAGTGCTGGCCAAGGACCATTGCGCTCCAGCCCATTTGCTGACTCTGATCACGGTCGCTGTGGGGGCTGGCTTTGATTGAAAGCAGCGATCCTCTGAAACTCAGTAACCGTGATGGTGGTGGACACACGCTGATTGCTAGACAGAAAGGTTTCCAGTCATTTTACTGTAATAATCGGGAAATGTTAAATAACAGTGATACCAGCTTATGGACAAACAAAACTGCAGCAAATAATGACAAAGGTCGAACAAGGAGACTTTGGCATAAGTGTGATGAGGCTAAATACTTGCAGCCCGCGTAAACAGGAGTTACTTCCTGGTGAGGCTGCCTAACACGGAGATAAGCGCAGCTATCTATGGAAATCTGTACAGCAGGATGAAAAACACCGTGTTCTCATTACTGAGGAGCCTACATGTTCACGGAACACAGAACACTACAGAAAGCGTGATGGCACACGCAGTCAGGTGTAGCTGTAAGAGGGCCAGGTTCCAAATTGAGAGCTTTAGAATAGGAAGATGCAAAATCCCCCGTTTTAAGGTTTAGCAAAAATTCTTTTCTGTGTTGGTTGCCATGGTGAGTGAAATGTACTAGTCTGTAATTGCTAGGGGGATGGGGATGGGGAGGGGAGAGGTGTGTAACATGGAGCCAAAACCTCTATGATTTTATAGAGTTCTGGCTTCAGGGGAAAAGCACATTTCTGTTATATTGCAGAGTATTTTATGTATTTGACTCTCTGTCCTCACCCATTCATCACAAAACAGCGACAAAGCGCAGTGTTTTGTCCAGGGCCATCTCGGAGTGCTCCCCATGGACATTTATTTTTTGGAGTACGACAGACATGAGGAGTCTCCAAGATCCCTGAATTTCCTTCCTTCAGACCACGTCCCTCTTCTACCAGGTTCCCTGTGGCCCTCTGCGGTGTGAGCCAGGCTCGCGCACCTGAGTCCGCCATCCGGACCTGCGTGGTAGCGTGGGAACCAGTCACGCTTCTCAGCAGTTCCGTGTTGGAGTGAGCTAGTTTTGTCTCGGTATTTACCATAAACTGGAAACTTTCCTCTACTGCCATCCCCACCCCGCCCCACCCCTGTGTTTACCTCGGGTCACCAACTCAGGTGACACCGTCATCATGATCACATACAAGGTAAAAGACAATTCCACATAGTTGCAACATATATAATGGGGGGTGGGGGAGGTCAGATCCGTCACATTCTTCCTCTGGAAATATTAAAACTCTTGCAATCTTTAAAAAAAATGAAGCTTTGCAGAAAAATATAGCAAACACAAGTTCTTTTTTAAATTTTATTTATTCATTTTTAGAGATAGAAGAGAGAGACAGAGAGAAAGGGGGAGGAGCAGTAAGCATCAACTTCCATATGTGCCTTGACCAGGCAGGCACCAGGCAGGCAAGCCTGGTGTTTTGAACCCGCGACCTCAGGTTGATGCTTTATCCACTGCACTGCCACAGGTCAGGCACAAACACAAGTTTTTAGAGAAAAGAGTTTTAAGTGAACATCTCTTAAAAGAAGGTTTCATGAAAAATAAGAAATGTGCAGTAAACTAAGAGGAACATACTTTTTTTCTTTTTAAGTTGACAAACATTAAAAACAAATGACAGCAGGCCGTGTGGCCTAGGATGGGTGAGACCTTCTATCTCTGTTCTTTGCTGGTGGGAAGCACAGGGCATGACCTCTCTGGAAGTCCCTCTGTGTCAAATGGTTTTCCCTGGGGAGAGAAAGAAAGAAGGAAATGCGTGATGTCTCAGTGAGGGAAACAGTGGCCGAAAACACTGGAAATATTTTTATAAGCTTGATGGGGCGGTACTTGCTTAGAATAGGACCGATTTGAAAATCTATAAAGGGAAAGATAGATAAATCTACCTACAAAAGTTAAAATGCGAACCCTGGACAGTTGGCTTGGTTGGTTAGAGCATCATCCCGAAGCTCAGAGGTTGCCTGTTCGATCCCCGGTCAGGGCATATACAGGAATAGACCAGTGTTCCTGTTTCTCTCTATCTCCTCCTCCTTCTCTCTCAAAAATTAATAAAATAAACATTTCAAAAAAAGATTAAAATGCTTTATGCGAAATATGTCATAAAAGTGAAACATAAACACCCAATTGAAAATACTTCCTACACTGTGTATAAAACACAAATGCCTGGTTGGGAATTGTAGATCAGGGGTTCTCAAATGCCTCTGGAGGGAATGTGAATGGTTATCCCACTCTGCAGAGTAGTATATCAAAGGTTAAAATGTGTTTATTCAGCAACCCCATTTAGAATTTACCTATTCAGATATAGGTACACAAGCACATTAAGATATCCATGTTCAGGAATGTTCCTTGTAGCATGTATATAACAGCAGAATAATAAAAACCAAAGAAATATTCATCAGTAGTAGATTGGTTATTTTTGATGGCATATTTTATTGTTTATACCACTTTCTTAATAAGAGAGATATCTGGAAAAGATGTTAAGGCGTATCACTAAGTGTAAAAAGATTACAAAACAGAAAGTCCAGTATAATCTGTTTTAAATATATATGTGCACATAGGCTTGTATATGCATACAAACAATCTAGAAAATCCTATGCTAAAAATAATGTCATCTCAGGTTGACCAAGATAACGAGATTTGCTTCTCAATTTCTTACATCTCTATGCTTCTGAAATTTCTTTTTTATAATAAACAGATAAATTACTGAGCTAATGAGAAAATGTTTTTTTAATTTTAAAAGTGAGGAGCTATCCTTATATGTTTTCCCCTTGTTCCTTTTATAGTTTTTAATTTTTAATGCATCCAAAAATACAGCAGCATTGTGGACACAGTAAATAGCTTTACCCAAATACCTCCACTGTTCTGTGAATGGGACAAAGCCTTCCTTGGAGGAACTCCTCAGATGCTGATGTAAGTCAACAGGATTTTAACCTTTCTCATTTACCCAGAGCGCTCCAACCATGTTTAGACTTGTTCAGGTTCAGATATAGGTTTCTCTTTAAGAGTAGCGCAAGAGAAATCCATGGAAACAGTCTTGAAAGGTGGTATGGAGCAGTGCAACAATCCTCAATGTCAGGAAATCACTGGAATTCCAAAATTTAAAACTCTTACGTTAGAATCCCAGCTCTGCCCCTCTTTACTAGCTAGGTAGCCAAGAGCAGTTTTTGTGTCTTACAAAACTGGAATAACACTTATTTGACATGTGGCAGTGGCAGATAGAAAGGACACTATAGGAGATTTACATAATCTAACCCGAGTTTTTTATCCCAGTTATCTCTGTTCCTATAGACATAAAAAGCAAGAACAGAAGACGTACTTGCTGAATAATGATATGGAACTGAAAACTTGTGACTTAAAAACAAAAACAAACCCTCGGCTAAAAATAGTGTCTCAGAAAGATTCCCCTCCCACTGGAAAATAACATCAGAAACCACAGCTACAAAGAGTCTTCTCAAGATATGGGAACCGATAAAGGGCAAAGGTGACTCTGGCAACTGCAAGGAGTGTTGTTTATGCAAGCATCACTTTTCAGTACAACTGGTCAGAACTTTGCGCTCCAGACTCAAAAGTTCTTTTCAGATGGTTATGTCCTCCAGCTCCATCACAAATATTTAACATGATATAAATCTCTGTATGTTTGTGTTTATGTTATGGCATTGTGGTAAGAAAAAAAAAAAGTCTGTAATCAGAAATCATACAGACAGCACTTAATTTTACTGACTTGTTCTAATATAAAAATTACACTTTTTGCTGGGGGAGAGAGAGCTTTTGTTCTCTTCCTCTTTTACATAGATGGATGGCCAAGGAATGAAGAATAGATGACTTCCCCTTTTTATGCAGATCTTACCCAAGAAACCATAGATTACACAAACATTCCTGGTCCTTCCGATGTCATTTTCCTCTTTATATTATTTTGAAATATATTATTCTATATTATTGGTTAGAAATATATTGATTTGTTTAAAATTATTTCTAGGTTCCTGAGAAAGCATAGCAATATGTATATATTTCCTCTTCTCATTTTTAAGATATTACTTAACTCAGAAATTAGAATTATTTCCTTTCTTTTTTTTAAAAAAAAAGGTTATTTAGAAAATGAAATTTAATGGGGGAACATTGATCAACAAGAGTGTATAGGTTTCAAGTAAACATTTATATAGCATTTGAACTGTTGCTTATGTTATGTACCCATCACCCAAAGAGTTATTTTCTTTCATAACTACATTCATTTGCTCTGGTTGCTGTGTGTGTATATACATGCGTGCCATGTGTGTGTGTGTGTGTGTGTGTGTTGGAGTGTATCAGTAGAATGATTTTGGACATTGTGACCAAATTGTCATGCAAAGCCATAGGTTCTGTCCAGAATCTAATTAGAAACCTCTTATCATTAGGAGTTGTGTGCTCTTTTCAGTTAGTGGATGAATACATTTTGAGGATCTAAAGTACAGCATGGAGATTACAGTGGACCATACTGTGATATATACTCGAACGTTGTAAAGAAACTCGGTGTGAAATGTTCTCACCACGATAAAGAACAGGTAATTATAGGAGGTGATGGAAGTGTTAATGAACCTTATTGTGGTAGTCATTTTGCACTATATAAGTGTATCAAGTCAACATGCTGTACACCTTGAATTTACACAGGGTGATATGTTGATTATATCTCAATAATGCTGGGGAGTGGGGAAGAGCTGTGTGGTCCTGAGATTGGAAGTTTACGAAAAGAATCCAGGTGAGATCGAAACACATTTATGTATCTTAAGATCCAAAGAAATACAAAATCAATAAGAGAGCAACAGGAGGGGAATTGCAGAGGCCCAAGTGTACAAGAAGATGAAGTAATGTCACAATAGGCTATGGGACCTACAAGTGACAGAGTCTCTGCTCTAGATAAAATAAGGCTCAGGAATCCCTCGGGGTGTCTGATGAGGATCCAATGAACAAGTGAACTCCCCAGATTAGATGAGAATATAATACCCAAATTAGTGCTGTTTGAAAAGACAGTTTCTTTTTTAAGTAATGTCTTGCAACCTGACTTCTGTATATAAATGTTTAAGAGAATCAATCATAGTATTCCATGTACTATAATGGTTAAGAAAATATGATGAGTAAACATTTTTGTCCTATGTGTTATTCTATACATATAGAATCCTGAGTGTGTACGGAAATTAAGCTTAAGTTTAAATGGAAGCTATCTAGGCAAACTCCTCCCTACCAGCCTTCTGCTTTCTGACTTCCAAAGCCTCCTTTTCCTATCTCTGCTCACCTCCTCAAGTACAGCCGTCATGTAAACACTGCACCATTAACTTGCTCTAGTCAAAGGGGCCTCACTCAAACCCCCACCAGGTGATGATACAATGGTGGCCATTTTAAAGGTGTGTCCACAGTTAACAGGGAGCCAGCCCAGGGCCCCCTCCCGCCCCTCCCCCACCCGATGCCCAGTTAATCAATACTGCTTCTTCCCAGAGCCCACTGATATCAAACAGCCCTTCTCTTGCTCGCTGTACAAAAGCTCTTTAAAGCATTTACAATTTGTGGGTTTGGTTAAGATTGGAAGCACATCATGCTTCCACAAAAATGACAACAATAAAACAAAATCCTCTGTTTGCAAATCAAGACCAAACAAATCAAATTTTAAAAGGATGGAGAAACACAACTTTTACACTTCTAAGCAGGGATTCAGAGGTTGTTTTTGTTTAACCTGATAAATGCATGGAAATCATGATGTATTTTCTCGTTCCCAGTTGTTCCCTAAATGCCTTAACTTCAGCCTGTTGTGGGCACGAAAACATCACCTCCTAGATCCTCTAAGGTCACATGGTGCTAGTTAAAAAAAAATTCAGCGAGTGAGGCTAGGCAGGACTTCTCATGGTTTAAAGTGTAAAACAAACCCCCTGGAACTGTCGTTAAAATGCCGATTCTGACTCAATCACTATGATGGGGTTTGAGAGTCTGCATTTCTAGCCCCCAAGACATGGAGATGTCCTGGTTCCCCGCTGTCATACTGAGTAGCCAGATCTGTCTGAAACTAGAGAGTTTCATTTTGTTTGGGAGGCAAAAAAAGTGTAAGGTAAGCTCTGCCAAGAAAGGTCATTTTCTTCTGTGCCTTGGATTTTCTGTCTCAGAAAATATTGGAGGATGGCTGCAATTTTTTCACAAGTCATTTTGACACTGATGGGTTTTTCTTCTTCTCCCTTGTCCTGGATCTCTGTCATTCAGTGCAGCAGTGAGGATTCCAATGGAAATTGATACAATTGTTGTAAGATCTGAATTAGTGGAGGGGGCTGGTCCCTTAAAACTTGGGACCTCTAAGAAAAAAAGAGTTCTATTACAAAGGGAAGAGCCAGCCAATTTTGGCTTAGTCGCTATTGAGTTAAATAAACTCTGGTAGTACAGCTTTGGGGGAAGCAGAATGAGATGAAAGACAGCAACGATGGCTGAAGAAACAATGACCCAAGTCACTCAATTGCTACTTCAGGGTTGGTGAGTGTGGACACAGGTGCCCAGCAAGGCCTGACAGTGACATCCCTGGGGGTTAGTTATGACTCATGCATCAAAGAAGGGCATCTCGGAGCCCAGCTGACAGGAGGAACATGATAGCCAAAGGAGAAAACGCGGGTGGGGGCCCTGTGAACAGACGAGATGTACCCTCACTTTCATCAGGAGTTAGGATCAGCAGGGCAGAGACTACTGAGCCCTTGGCTGGAACTCCGAAGGATGCAGATTAGAGAGAGAGAGAGAGAGAGAGAGAGAGAGAGTGTGTGTGTGTGCATGTTGCAGTGGAAAGGGCACCAGCCCCCTCCACTAATTCAGATCTCACAACAATTGTATCAAAATGTAGAAGAGACTGGACACAGCCAGCCTGGACAGGTTCTACATTTTGCCGCTCTCATCAATGTTGTTATTACTACTGAGTGCTTCCTCTCCTTGTTTTTCTGAGTCAACCTTTGTCCCTACTGCCCTGACACTAATTTCCCTGGTAGGACACTTCGAGCTCCAGAAAGATGACAAGATGAATAACTGCTAAGCAATGATGACTACCCCATGTGCAAAACCACGGTGCCCGACCCCAGATAGAACTCCACACTTGGAAACAGAAAGGAAACATTCTGAAGGTTCCAGAAACCAGGGACTTCCAGAGAAGTAGCTGCTTTCCCAGAAGGGGAAAGGGTAGGAATAATCTTTAAAATCTTGACGCTTTTGAAGTCTGAGTTGAAATGAGAAGGGAAGAAACCAAACCTGTAACCAGCAGGAACTTTCAGAACTGCTGACTCACAGGGGTGGGCTTTCAGGTCCAACTGCCCTCTGAGCAAGATTATCTCTCGCCAATCAGTTCCACTGTTTTCATTCAGCATGCTGCCTGATAACCAAAAAATACAGCTAAAAATGTGTGAAGCATTATCTTTTTGAAATGCAACCCTCTCTGGGAATGCTAATAAGCCACCAACCACTTATATGTTGCAGAATAAATTTAGAGAGTGGGAATTTAGGATGGAGGAAATATAAAGAGCAAGTAATCAGTCCGAGCCTTTATTTCAGGACTGTGGTTTCCTGAAAGGAAGCTTCTTGCTCAAGCATGCAGAGGCCAAAGGCAGAGTTAGGCCATTCTCCATCTTCTACGTGATCAGACGATTCATGCTCCCTCTGGCACAAGTGAAGACAAGTGCTGGGTTTAAAATATTCCTCTGTTGAGCATCTCCTGTTGCCAGGTGCAGGAAGGAGAGAAGAAGAAACAACGAACATGGCCTTCACCTCACGGAGCTTAGTGTCTAGTTCAGGAGACTGATACATGAACACTAAATCAAGTACCACCTCCCTTCCCAATAAATTAGACAACTACAGTTTCCGATACATTATGAAGAAGGAAGAAACAACAACAAGGACTAGAGATCAAGAGGGGGAACTATTTCAGACTCGGTAGCAGAGGTCTCAGTGGCATGTCGTCTGGGATTTGCAGGATGAGAGGGTCAACATGGACAGGGTCTAGGACAAGTATAAGTGAGTGCAAAGCCTTTGGGGAAAGAAAGCACTGTGTGTGATCCAGAAACAGAGAGAGTCAAGTCTCTTGGATGCTGGCCCCAAAGGTCTGGGTTCCAATCATACATGACTTCACTACCTACCTGCTCTGTGCCCTGCACACCTCACCCCTGGGCCTTTTGTGCCCTAAGATACAGTGGTTAGACATGTTGTCTTCATCTTGATGGCCATTGAGATTAGAATTGATCAGTTTCACATTTCACTCCACCTCCATTTTGAATACTTAGTGCTACATTTCCTACACTCTATATCTACATTTCTCCATTTGTTTTCCTTGTTCACTGACTCCCTTAATGCTAACATTTCCATCAGGCTACCTCTGTGACTTAATTTCAAGATCCTGACAGGTTTCCCAATCATATCATATTTTTTATTTCATTTTTCTGTTATTTGCTTAGACTGAAAATGATACCAGTTCACCTGACTTCGATTTTCACATCACATTTTGCTCTGAATTTTCATCTGCTGCCACTGACGAATTCTAGTCTCTGTGAATTTCTTAAACTGCACTTTAGAAATTAAACAAAATGGATACCAAGTAGTGAATGCTGAAAAAGCTTCAATCAAGATTTTTTTCTATTGTTCTGTCACGTCTTTGTGAATGCCATTAGATAGAAAGGTTCCTATGCCATTTATAACATCTATCTATCAATCTATCTTTCTTAGTCATATTTTGAATTGATGTACAACATACAGATAAAAGTGTGATAAATTTTCACATATTGAACATACCTGCATAAAAACATCCAGACCAAGAAGTGAAATATTACCAATATCCCAGAAGCCCCCTTGTATGACTCATTTACTCCCTGACTCCTTGAAGGGCAATCACTATCTTAACTTTGAATAATAGAGATGCGTTTTGTCTGCTTTAAAGTTTGGGGGCTACTACAATTAGTGCTTATATGAACATTTCTATACATGTCTCTTGATGAATATATATACAGATCTATTTGATGTATACTTAGGAAGGAAATTGGGAAATTGCTCGGTCCACATACAATTAAACTTTATTTGTATATTCTTGGAGTAATTAGCATGACCATATGTTTTTAAATATTCAAAAGTAACAAAGTGAAAACAACTGTCCCTCATGTCCCCACCCACCGGCCACTTATTCTCCTTCTAAGAAGCACATGTACAGGTTTCTTCTGAGATCGCTTTTGTTTTTCCCTTTTTGGAACAAACACATTTTATCAATGTTAGGTTACTGCTTTCTAACACATCATAGTCTAACTGCTGTCCTAATAATACTAATAAATCACACATGCACTTACAGTTCATGCCATATTTTTGAGTCTACTACCTCACATATTTAATCTTCTCTGAAACTTAGAGGGTGACAACTACCATTTAACAGGTGGGCTAATTAGGCTCCAGGGAAGTCACTCCTTTTCTTAAGAAGGCATTGGGGCTTGACCTGAGGTGGTACAGTGGATAAAGTGTTGACCTGGAACACTGAGGTTGCCAGTTCAAAAATCTGGGCTTGCCTGGTCAAGGATATATGGGAGTTGATGCTTCCTGCTCCTCCCCTCCTTCTCTCTCTCTCTATCTCCCCCCTCTAAAATAAACAAATAAAATATTTAAAAAGTTAAAAGAAAAAGAAGGCATTGGGTTTAAGAGACAGAGGTGGGAGTCAGTGGAGAATTTCTGACTCTGAAGCTTGGTGCTGTCTCTGTACCGAGGAGGCCAACTTAATGCCCAATAGCCGTAAGGTGATCTTGTCCAGAGATCTACCATCATGAGTTGTTGGGATACCCAACAATCGTTTCTGATCCCACCTGCCTTTCCTGCCAGAACTTTATTTAGTAAGATAAATTTGGATAATTTCTCTGACATGTTTCCCAAGACACAGCTCCAGAAAAGAGAAGTCACCTGCGGATGAATGGGCCAGTCCAGCCCAGCGCCCAGCCTGCCGAGCCTTCACGTAGAAGGCTCCAAAAGTGATTCATTTCCTCTTTTTCAGGTTTCCTTTCTCTGTCTGTCACCTCTTTCCTTTCTCTGAGAAACTCCACACAGTGGTCGCGTTTATAATCACTGAAGTCTGACGGGAAAGTAGGCAGTTTGAGTTTTCCCAGGCAGGGGAAACTCTCTGTGTTGGCATGAGATAGGCGCCCACCTCTGACTGTTTTGGGGGACTTTCGGTAGCCTGGCTGGCCCGTCATTGCCTTGTCCTCCTCATGCTGGGAATGTTGGTGGGGGAGGCAGGTGGCAGTGGGCTCCAGCGTCTTGAGCCCTCCTCATGTGACATGCACTGGGTACACTGGTTTGCCTGTATTATGATTTTTTATTCTCAAAAATAGCCTTATGGTGGTGGTGTGGGGAGTGGGGTATCATTATTATTCTCTCTCCAAAACAAGAAACCTCAGCTCAGACAAGTGAAGCAACTTGTTTAAATATACGTATCAAATAAACAGTGAAGCTGAAATGCAGATAATTTCTTTTAAAGGTAAAAGACAACTTTACACAAAATTTCCACATTAACCTGACTTGTATCTATTGATTGCAATTCTTTGGGATTTGGATCATTATTTTAGGTAATCATTATACAAAAAACGACAAGTTGCTTATTTTAGCATTTCGACTACCACCGTAAGTTTGTTTAAAAAGAAAATCCCCTGGGTTTTTTTTATGAGGGTGAGGATGAGGTTAGATTGGCTCTGGATAGTAGGAGCGGCTAAAACGGTTTGGTGCAAAGGTAGTGATGAAGGAGAAAGGGGGTTTCTGCTCTCAAGGAGAGTCCAGTTTCATTTTAGGGAACCTGCCAGACAATCTGTGACAAAGTATAGCAATGTACCAGAGAAAACGCGGCACCGACCTGTTTCGCGCACAGTGCGGAGCTAGCTACTATAGAAATCCTTCCGCGAGGAAACGGATGTCACGGAATTGGAGTTCCACAGGCAGGTGGAAGGGTGAGGGGCTCCCTGGGCAGAGGGTGGCAGGCGTTCTGCCAGAAGACCTGTGCAAAGATGTCTGAGTGGAAGAACAACTCTTTAGGCAGAGGGATGTGAGCAGGCAGTTTAAACCCAAAGGTCACTTTAAGGAAGATGTGTTAGGATGGATGGATTGCATACACGAGGTAGAGAAGAGGGGAAAAGCTGACCACTGACGCTGGTCTTGAGTGTTCTAGGTGGGAGGCTGGAGTAATTCTGTCTCCGGTGTTCGCAAAGGTGGGCTGGAAGGGGCCAGGACCTGACTGCCTCTGTAAGGCCTATCTCTATGCCTTCCCTGGGCCTCCTTGCATCATAGGAGAGAGAGGGAGAGGGGTGAAGGAGAGAGAGAGGAGATATGTGCACCACAATTAGATCTGTCCCTCCATACGTTCAAAAAAGAGGAATCTGACGGAGGCTGTGTGCTGTAGCCACCCAGGATTTCTGTCACAGCCCTAAGCTCCTGTCCCCTGCTGTGGCTGTATGGGCACCCAGCCACTGGTGAGGGTGGGGTCAGACCCTGAACTCAGCCTTTGTTCTTCAGGAGTTCTGTTGTCTTTTGACTTTAGTCACAGTGTTTATTTTACTGACCCAAACCTTCACATTGCTAGGAAATCAAATGTGTCCTTGGAGTTTGGTTTTCACAGCAGGTTTTTAAAAGCTGACCCAATTCTAAGATTATGAACATCTGCACCTATGATTTCTTCAAGTGCTTTTTTCTTTCATGTGTTTGATATTGATATTTAAACCTATGAGCCCTTTGGAGTTCGTGTTGATGCAGATAATGAGGTAGGGATCAGACATTCATTTTTTTTTCTGGATGTATAATCAACCATAAAACCATTTATGGAATAAGCCACCTTGTATCCATTGAATTGACATGCCACCTCAATCACCTACTTCATTGTCATATATTTTGAGGTATGTATCTTTTTAACTCTGTCTGTTCACCTATGTGTTATAATTTTTCCTTACATTGGCTTTTAATTTTAATACAATGTTTAATAAATGGAAGGGCTCATTCTCCATTCACTGCACGCCTGAAGAAATCTCCATGGGGTTCTAACTGGAATTGCATTGCACATGTGCAATAATTAGGTGATGTCTTCTCATCCTGGGAGCACTCTCCCATTATGTCCTTCCAGACACAACTGGGATTCTTCAATCAGATGTTCCAGATGCCTGGGTGAGCACACTTATCATTTTATTTGCTGTTATAAATGGCTAGTATTAAAAAAAAAAACAAAAACATTGCACTTTCTTAGTGGTTAATGTTGGGCTATACAAAGGCTAGTTTGAAATACTAATGTGGTACCTGATCACTGTTGATTTCTCATGGTTCTTCTTTCTTCCTCTTTGTTTCTCCTGCTAGGAACGCCAGTGCGGGGACTGCAGGTTCCATTCAGGCCACCCCCCTCTCCCTCCCTCTCTGTCTCCCTCCCTCCCTTTCTCTTTCTCTCCTTCCCTCCCTCTCTCTCTTTTCCCTTCATCTCTGGCAGGTGGCTTGTGCATATTTGATTTGACTCTAGGGTACCAGAAGATCCCCAACAGTCTTGAAGCTGCAAAGGAATTCTATCTTTAAAAAAAAATCTGATCACTCTGGGTCCTGGCCAGCTAGCTTAGCGGTAGAGCGTCGGCCTGGTGTGTAGAAGTCCCACGTTTCATTCCCAGCCAGGGCACACAGGAGAGGCACCCATCCGCTTCTCCACCCTTCCCCCTCTCCTTCTCTCTGTCTCTCTCTTCCCCTCCTGCGGCCAAGGCTCCATTGGAGCAAAGTTGGCCTGTGCACTGAGGATGGCTCCATGGCCTCCATCTCAGGTGCTAGAATGGCTCTGGTAGCAACAGAGCAATGCACCAGATGGACAGAGCATCACCTCCGGTGAGCATGCCAGGTGGATCCTAGTCAGGCGCATGTGGGAGTCCGTCTGACTGCCGCCCTGCTTCTAACTTTGGAAAATAAAGAAATAATAAACTAAAAATAATTTTAAAAATCTGGTCACTCTGGAGGTGGCATGGAGAATGGATAGTAAAATGTGAAGAAGTAGGGTGGGGAAGTAAGCATTACGGAAAGCCAAGCTGGCTGCAGTTTGAAGGACACATGGAAGAGGAGGAGGTGTGAAGGGTGAAGGGCAGGTCCGAGGGCCCCTGCTATGGTCTAGGTGAGAGGGAGTGTTGGCTGCAGTGGGAGAGAAATGAGAGAGGCAAAAGGTGCTCAGAAGGACTCCATCCTGACTGTGACGAAATCTTGGGGAAGAGTGGCAGAGGCAGAGGGGTAGTTGTGGGTCTCAGCTTGAGCACCTGGAAGGGTTGGCAAGGAGGAAACTCTGTGTGGAATCTCCAAGTCTGCGGGATGAGTGGATGCCCCGAGCGGTCTAGGGCTCGCCTTTGAACCATACACATTTGAAGCCTGAGAACACTCAGGTGAATGTGGGGAAATCCCCACGCTGAAGCTTGCAGTGTGAGGTCATCAGATGAATCTCTGAGCAGGGCTCTGAGAATGCAGGAGACTACGTGGGGAAGCACAAGGCCATCGTGTCCTGTGGGAGGAAGGCCGAGAGGAGAAGAGACATCAACTGCTCTTGAGGGCGTTAACATTGCTTCTCACCTTTTAAATCTAGAGGTTTATGGCTAAAGAGAAATACTGTATTTTTCGTTCCATAAGATGCACCTTTCCCCTCAAAAGTGGAGGGGAAAATGCCTGTGCATCTTATAAAGTGAATGTTCATTTTTTTTAGCTGCTGCGGGTTCCTGGACAACTAGAAGAGTATTTGAACATTAAAGTCTCTTCTCATTTGTTAATAACAGTGCTAATGGTTGTTAATAGTGCTGTTGAGTTTACATTGTTAAAATATTGTTAGATACTTTATTAAATGTTTTAACATACCATTTGGTTCAGAATATTTTTTTTCTTATTTTCTTCCTTAAAAACCTAGGTGCATCTCATGGGCAGGTGCGTCTTATGGAGCAAAATATAAGGTAATTTTATAGAAAGAAAGAGAGTCTCTCAGGTCACTAACTCTGGGGGAAGTAATTTATATCAGAAGATACTCAAGCAGCCATCTGGAAAGGTCCATGTGAGAAGGAACTGAGACCAACTGCCAGCCAGTAGTTGGCAGCCACAGAAGTGAGTGCTTGAGTGGCAGTCAAGCCCTCACATGATGGCAGCTCTAGCCAACATCTTAACCACAATTTCATGAGTGGTCTGGAGCCAGAGTCATCAACCTAAGCAAGTTCTGAATCCCTGACTTGTACAAACTTTGAGATAATACACGATTATTATTTAAAACCACTAACTTTGAGGTAGCTTGTTACACAGCAATAGATAACTAATACACCTCCAATTTTTTTTGCTTTGCACCTGTTACATAATAAGTATTTAATAAATGCTTGATATTTATTATTATTCATAATAAATTCTTTAGAGAAAGAAAAATAAGAAAAAAAGAGAGGCATATTTTAAATGCTCAGTGTCTGTGACCTCTTGTGATTACTGTCAACTGTTCTTGTCAACCAGTAACTGTAATAAACTCACTGCAGCGTAAGGTGTTTGGATTACAGTGGCTACTCATTTACATATTTCCCCATGTATAAGACACACCTTTTTCAAAAAATTTGGGGTCTAGAAACTGGGTGCATCTAATACAGTGGTTATAGATTTTTTTACTTGCATTTTTCTGCCTTTTCGTGCTTGTTGTCTTTGCACTCATGGTTTCACACTTGTTACCAGTATATTATGGTAGGTTATGTTTTGCCACATTCTGCCCAGAAATGACTCAGAAAAGTTTTTCGTGCAGTGCTGAATTCAAGTTAAAAGTGGTTCAGTTTGCAAAAGTGAATAAAAATTGTGCTGGTGAACATAAGTTTGGTCCACTTCCAACTGAGAAATCAATTTGAGACTGGCTACGGGAAGAGGATACCCTACTGAAAACGCCACAGCAGAAGAAAGCCATGAGAGGCAAGTCAGCAAAATGGCCTGATTTAGAGAGGGAATTGAAGAGCAAAGGGCAATTGGAATTCCTATGTCCATAAAGATGGTTCAGCATGAGGCAAGAAGAATTGCTGATGAAAAAGAACTTACTGATTTCAAAGGAGGACACGACACAATTGGTGCTTCAGGTTCATGAAACGGAATGGACTAAGCATGTGTATACGCACCAGACTTGCCCTTGGAAGCCTGAAATCTGTGAGCAGAAGGTCCTTGAATTTCATCGTTTTGTCACTCAGTGTCAGAAGACACATCATTTTGAGTTGGGATAGATTGCAAATATGGACGAAGTCCCCCTTCAATTTGATGTCCCAAGTAACAGAACTGTTGATAAGAAGGGGGTGAAAACTAACTGTGAAGACAATGGACATGAAAAGAACCATTATACACTTGTTCTAGCTTGTTGTGCCGACGGAACCAAGCTGCCTTCTATGCTGATTTTTAAATGTAAAACAATTCCAAAAGAAGACATTCCTCAAGGAGTGATTGTGTACGTTCATGACAAGGGTTGGATGGATCAGGATGGAATGAATATCTAGTTTGAGAAAGTTTGGAGAAGGAAATCAGGTGGGCTCTTATGCAAACCTGCCCTATTGGTACTTGATCAGTTCAGGGCACACATAAGAAAAAATACAAAGAAGATTGCTGCAGACCAAAAAACAAAACTTGCCCTCGTCATACCTGGAGGCTTGACATCCTAGCTCCAACTACTTGATGACAGCATTAACAAACCCTTCAAAGCTGCCATGAGAGATAAATGGAGCCAATGGATGAAATCTTCTGGGGACAATTTGATACCAGCTGGAAGAGTGAAGGAACCAACTATAGGAGAAGTTTGTATCTGGGTGAAAAGATCCTGGGGTGATATCAAGATTGAGATCATTGTCAAGTCATTTAAGAAGTGTGGCATTTCAAATGCCATAGATGGCACTGAAGACGAGGCAATATATGAAGACAATGATTCGTCACCAGACACAGATGAGGGCAAGCTAATGGATGGGAGTTTTTGACAGTGATGAGGAGTTGTACGAATTTTGTGATGAATAAAACCTGAGTTCAATAACTTTATGTAATACATTATTTTTCAAATTTTGGGCCCCCAAATTAAGGTGCGTCATATACATGGGAGTGTCTTATACATGGGGAAATATGGTACTAACTCTGTGAAGTTAGGCAAATAATTTTACCTCTGGTTTTCTCATCCGTGGGTGGTGAAGTGAAAACATAGGCCACAAAATTGTTTTAAAGTGGAACACCCTTCTCAATGTGTCCTGTTATGGCCATGTGTTGATTCAACAAATACTGCATTTGTTGAGTCTGTACCATGACCTAGCACTCTGAGTCTAGGCCCTGGGAATGGTGGAGAACAGGAAGCATAAGGTCCGAGGGCATGTAAATTTTGACTTCAAAATGGGAAGTAGACAATAAATAAGTGAGCCAATTAAATAAAATAGGGTTCATAGTAAACAGTCCTTTGGAGGGTAGGGAGGGGTAATTTTAGGCGAGATAGTCAGGGAGAGCCTTTCTAAGAAAATCTCGTTTGTTCTGGGACCTGAATGGTCAAAAGTCTCTGGACATGAAAATATCAGAAGAAAGAACATGCCAGGCAGAGCCAATGGCAAGGACAAAGGCCCAGAAGCAGGAAGGAACTGGGTGAGTTTGAGGAAGAAGGCCAGGGGAGGTTGGTATCACATGAGTTGTTGTCCCACTACATTCCCAAGGTTCACAGTTCCTCTATATCAGTGACTTGGTCCACATGGCGGGTGCTGTGGGTGGATTAAATTTGGCATAAAGAATGATTATCTAGAACTCAAGTCTTCTAGTCTCCATGCAGGCGTGAAATTGTATCTCCCATTGAAGGCAGTGACTATTACTCATCTACACAGCTAAATAACAATTCTGTTTGCTGGTAATAACAGTCAAAGCTTTCAGACATGCCTGACCACGCAGTGGGACAGTGAATAGAGCATCAGACTGAGACACAAAGGACCCAGGTTTGAAACCCCAAGGTCACTGGCTTGAATGTGGGCTCATCTGGTTTGAGCAAGGATCACCAGCTGGAGCCCAAGGTCGCTGGCTTGAGCAAGGGGTCACTTGATCTGCTGTCCCCCCCCCCCTACACACACACACACACAGTCAAGGCACATATGAGAAAGCAATCAGGGAACAACCTAGGTGATGCAACAAAGAATTGATGCTTCTCATCTCTTTCCTTTCCAGTCTGTCTGTCCCTCTGTCTGTCTCTGTCACACACACACAAAAGCTTCTAGACATTCAAAAGATCTTCTAATTCTCTGTCCCCTCCCCTCACCAATTACGTCTTTCTGTTGCCCTTTCTGCGTCGAGTGGGTCATGACCATCACACATTTCAGTTCTGTCACGGCCCGTTTTCCTTCCTCTACACAGACTGTTTAAATGGTGAAATATACAAAATAAAAAGTATTTTCATTTAACCTGTCTTATAAAAATATTTCCATGTGTGACCATTCCATAAAATTACAATCCATTTTCAACTGTTTATTGCTAATTTATGTTTTATTTCTTAAATTAGACTAACACCTATTTGAGGTCAGGGTATGATTTCTTACATTCTTTTTCATCATCTCCATCTGCATATCACATCATCTTAGAAGCTTGTTAATGTGAATATATCCACAGGTTTCAATTTGTTAGTCTAAGGTCAGGTCTGCATTTGAAATAAGCTCATCAATTGATTTAGAGGTTGTATTTATACGAATTATGATTGGAAAATTACTGCTTGCTACTCTCATGCAAAACAATTTATTTTCTAGTAGTCATTTGGTAACTACATAAAAATCTTTTTTTTTTTTTTTGGAAGAGAGAGAAAGAATGACAGTAAGGGTGAGAGATGAGAAGTATCAACTTGTAGCGTCAATTATTTGTTCATTAATTGCTTCTCATACATGCCTTGTCCAGGGGACTCCAGCCAAGCCAGTGACCCATTGCTCAAGTCAGAGACCTTGGGCTTCCAGACAGTGACCTTTGGGCTCAAGCCAGTGACCATGGGATCATGCTGGTGATCCCACACTCAAGCTGTCAATCCTGTGCTCAAGCTGGTGAGCCCACACTCAAGTTGGATAAGCCCTGCTCGAGCCGGTGACCTCAGGGTTTTGAACCTGGTTCCTCTGCATCTCAGGCTGATGCTCTATCCACTGTTCCACCACCAGTCAGGTCTATATAAAAATTATTTTATTATAATAAATACTGTTGTAACATAATATTTATTAATAGTCTTTTTCATTAAATTTTATAAATAAGTTGAATTTATTTACCTGTTGAAAATGAATACTGCCCTGGCCAGGTAGCTCAGTTAGAGTGTCATCCCAATATACTAAGGTTGTGGGTTTGATCTCCAGTCAGGGCACATATAAGAAACAACCAATCATGGCATGAATGAGTGAAACAAGTTGATATTTCTCCCTTCTTCTTTATAAGTCAATCAAAAAATTAAAAAATGGAAAATCAATAATTCAGCTAATTAAAATATTCAAGCAATTCTGACCTATTTCCATGTTTAACGCTATAACTGCCTATTTCTCCTCTGGAATCTATGCAGTTAAAAAGCACAAACAGCCTGACCAGGCGGTGGTGCAGTGAATAAAGCATCGGACTGGGATGCAAAGGACCCAAGTTCAAAACCCTGAGGTTGCCAAATTGAGCATGGGCTCATTCAGCTTGAGCATGGGCTCACCAGCTTGAGCGTGGGATCATAGACATGACCCTATGGTCATTGGCTTGAGCCCAAAGATTGCTGGCTTGAGCCCAACGTCACTGGCTTGAGCAAGGGGTCACTTGCTCTGCTGTAGCCTCCCAGTCGAGGCACATATGAGAAAGCAATCACTGAACTAAGGTGCTGCGATGAAGAATTGATGCTTCGCATCTCTCTCCCTTCCTATCTGTCCCTATCTGTCCCCCTGTTTGTCTCTCTGTCTGTCTCTGTAACAAAGAGAAGGGGAATAAAAGCACAAACATGATTGATGATAATTATCTGTGATAATCCAGAAAATAATTAGTAAACAAGGAAGAACAAAATGAAGAGCAGAAATTTTAGGAGATTAACATTTTTTCCTCCTGTTTTCCACATTTTATAACATGCTTACATGTTGCACTAATATAAATTAAATCTACCTTCCAGCTCCATCAAAGGATTTCTTGAAAACTTGTTTGATCTTGTGAATGGCAAGCCAAGGTGGGGTGGGGGTGGGGGCCATACCACAATCTCCAAAGAAGAACGTGCAGGGTACATGTTTTTCTGTGGCTGACAGATGTTCTAAACCTGTTCCCTCAGAAGTCATCTTATTTCTTATCTTATCTATACTGCTTTTAAGCTGTATTTCAGGCTGCTTAAATCCATTGTTCAGTTGACTGAGAACCTTTTGGTTGTAAAACACACAAATTGCAAATAGGATGAAAAGTATACATAGGACTTTTTTGAAAAGGCAGTTGATAAAAGATGTTGCAGGTTGAACTGTGTCCCTCAAAAGTGGTGGCGCAGTGGATAGAGTGTAGGACTAGGATGCAGAAGACCCAGGTTCAAGACCCCGAGCTCCCCAGCTTGAGTGTGGACCCATCTGGCTTGAGCAAAAGCTCATCAGCTTGGACCTAAGGTTGCTGGCTCCAGCAAGGGGTTACTTGGTCTGCTGAAGGCCCGCGGTCAAGGCACATGTGAGAAAGCAATCAATGAACAACTAAGGTATTGCGGCGGCAACGAAAAACTAATGATTGATGCTTCTCATCTCTCTCTGTTCCTGTCTGTCTGTCCCTATCTATCCCTCTCTCTGACTCTCTCTCTCTATCCCTGTAAAAAAAAAATGCTGAAGTCTGAATCTGCACTGTCTCCCATCCCTCATACCTGCGGAGCTGTGAATGTGACCTTATTTGGAAATAGGGACTTTGGAGATGTCATCAAGTTACAATGAGATCATATTGGGTTGGTGGGAACCCAAATCCAGTGACTGATGTTCTTATAAGAACAGGGAAATTTGGACACAGTCATACAGAGTTGACAAGGCTACGTAGAAAGATCCCAGAGTGCTTCATCTATAAGCTAAGGAGTGCCAAGTACTGCAGGCAACCACCAGGAGTTAGAATAGACAAAGGAGGATTCCTCCCAGATATCCTGAGGGAGATCAGGGTCCTATTGACACCTGGATTTCAGACTCCAGCCTGCAGAACTGTGCCAGAATTAGTTTCTTTTTTTTAAAATGTTTTATTTATTTATTTTTACAGGGACAGAGAGAGAGTCAGACAGAGGGATAGATAAGGACAGACAGACAGGAACAGAGAGAAATGAGAAGCATCAATCATTAGTTTTTTGTTGCCGTTGCGACACCATAATTGTCTCACACGTGCCTTGACCGCGGGCCTTCAGCAGAACGAGCCACCACTTGCTGGAGCCAGTGACCTTGGGTCCAAGCTGGCGAGCTTTTTGCTCAAGCCAGATGGGCCCGTGCTCAAGCTGGCAAGCTTGGGGTCTCAAACCTGGGTCTCCCGCATCCCAGTCCAGCGCTCTATCCACTGCGCCACCGCCTGGTCAGGCCAGAATTAATTTCTTTCTATTGTTTTTAACCACTCAGTTTGTGATACTATTTTGTTATGACAGTCTGAGAAAACTAACAGGGGAGATTTTGATTATATTTATGCTGAAAAATATCAAGTCTTGCTCTGACAGAATGTGATCTTATCCTAGTCATGAAATACGGAAACTTATTAACAAGACAGAATTTGAAATAGTGACTTTGTGGACACTATACTCTTGTATGAGAATTCCAACAGAATCTGCAGCCCAACTAATCTAGTCATCCTGCAGCCAGAGCGAGATCTCTAGAATCTGATCATACCACCCACCTGCTTAAAGCCTTCACTGGTGTCCCTTCCCCACTGCTGCTCCCATAATAATACCCATATTCCTCAGGTGGCTTCTCTCCCCACTTAACCTCTCACCATTTCCCACTTTACACTGCTCTTCACTCTCTGCATGGAACATACTTCTTCCCTTTGGGCTTAGTGCTTGGCCAACTCCCATTTTTCTCAATGTAGATGCCCTTTCCTGCTTACTTACCTTCCCATAGTCTGCATAATTGCCCTGGCACAACCCTGATGCACACTGTATCATACGTGCTTGTGTACTTACCTGTATCACCCTCTAGCCTTACTGCTCAAAATGAAGTCCGTAGACCAAAGTCATCAACATTACCAGTGTTTCAGAAGCAGAATTGCAAGACCAGCTAGATCTCCAGAATCAGATGTGCATTTTTTAAAATGTTTATTTTATTGATTTTAGAGAGAGAGAGAAAGGGAGACAAAGAGACGGAAACAGGAACATGGATCTAATCCTGTATGTGTCCTGACTAGGGATCAAACCAGCAACCTCTGTGCTTTGAGATGATGCTCTAACCAACTGAGTATCCAGCCAGAACAGGTGTGCATTTTAATAAGATAGTCTTACACACATTTTGTGAGGGACTGGGCTCTTCAATGCAGGTTTCATGGAGGAGGGAGCACTTGTCTTCACAGAACCCAATTCAGTGTCTGTCTTTTTTTTTTATTTTAGAGAGGAGACACAGAGTGAGTGAGAGAGAGAGAGAGAGAGAGAGAGAGAGAGAGAGAGAAAGGGGGGAGGAGCTAGAAGCATCAACTCCCATATGTGCCTTGACCAGACCAGTGCAGGGTTTTGAACTGGCGACCTCAGTGTTCCCAGGTCGACGCTTTATCCACTGCGCCACCACAGGTCAGGCCAGTGTCTGTCTTAAAATGAGAGATTTAACTGATTAATGCCTCAGGCTGATTTCCTATTAACACACTCGCTCTACAGGAAAAAAAAAAAAATCCCTTTCATTGGGATAAACAGACTCAGGTTTGCAGCCTATTATATCTTCACAGGCTTTCTTTAAACTCCCCCCTCATGCATCTCTCATATCTTCTTGTCTTCCTGTCAAATCCCATTTCTGCATGAAACATATGAATGACTATTCTACTACTAATCACATTTGCTGTTCTATTTTTCAGTAATTTTTTCAACACCTTAAATGACAACACTGGCGTGGTGGGATTTGTACTGTCATTTTTTTAACTTGGTCCATGAAAATTGCTATTGGGTTGTAGTTTAAAAAGTTGTCATCCTCACCAGTCCTTACTAAAAAACAAAAACAAAAACAACACAGATTAATAGGGCATTCCAGTGCTTCATGATACATTTTTTAGAAGCTTTTTGTTTTTTAAAATTTCTGTTATTTTTATTTTATTCATTTTAGAGAGGAGACACAGTGTGTGTGTGTGTGTGTGTGTGTGTGTGTGTGTGTGTGTGTGAGAGAGAGAGAGAGAGAGAGAGAGAGAGAGAGAAAGAGAAAGGGAGGAGGAGCTGGAAGCATCAACTCCCATATGTGCCTCGACCAGACCAGTGCAGGGTTTTGAACTAGAGACCTCAGTGTTCCCAGGTCGACGCTTTATCCACTGCGCCACCACAGGTCAGGCATATACATTTTAAATTTATCAGTCCGGGTGGTCAAAATATCCCCAGATGTTCACGTTCCTTGCAAGCTCTCTTAAAATAATATACAGTGATCCTTCATCTATTGCAGCGGTTAGGTTCCAGAACCGTCCCGCGATAGGCGAAAATCCGTGAAGTAGCGACCTTATATTTTTATTATTATATATATATATATATTAGGCTTTATAAACCTTCCCCACACTCTTATAAACACTTCCTATGCTTTTAAACACTTTCTACACTCTTAAAACCATGTAAAATCCCGCGATATTGCAAAAAAAAAAAGCCATGATACAAAATTAGATACATACAATTTAAAAATCCGCTATACAGTGAGACCACGAAAAGTGAACCGGGATATGGCGAAGGACGACTGTATCACTTTTCCAGGACAATTTACAGTTAAGACAGCCTTTTCTCACTCAGCATCAAACCCCCTTAATAGAATGTTAGATCTGAAAGAGAGTTTGTGAACCGACTCAAATCTCACATTTTAAAAAGTCCTCCACAAATGGCTGATTTTGACCCATCTCGGAAGCCCACCTTCCCCCACTCGCTCCTCCCTTTCTTTCCCACGAGTTTAATTTGCAATTCTCTAAAAGGCACAACTCGTCTACGGTTCGTACGGACCACGTGACCAGCAACCTTTATAATGATAATATTCGCGGCCAGGATCGACAGAATTGATTTTCTTTGGTTGAATGTATTCATTGCCTTTCGCCGTGCACAATAGGATCAGAAATTTACTGATTTTTCCAATCAGTAAGTGTATGCTGTTCCTTAAGTACTAAGTGAATGAAATGGACCTTGCCAACGAGGGCCCCAGCGGTCTCGTCACCGGGTCCCAGATAACCTATTTGGAGACAACCTCTCCATAGTGCTTCCTGCATCCAGCGCTGTACACTCCCGAATTCCCTCAATCCCGACGAGTTTACCGCACTCAAAACAAGTTGTTTTGTAAACTCAAGAGTAGTTTTGTTTCACACTTAACCGTTGTCTATTCTTCTGCAGAACCAAGCCAAAATAAATACTTGCCGATTTGTGTTGATTGAATGATTTAAGGTAAATAAACAAGCTCTGCTGCCTACTGGGGCCAGATAATGTAAATGAGAAAACAAACAGCAGGGAGTGTGGCCCAGGGAACCCCCGCCCAAAGTCTCTCCAAAGGAAGGGGCAGCTCCCACTTGGAGTCAGCTCTGCACGTTTGGAAAGACGGATGCCGGGTTGTGAGAGGTTCTGAGCTTCCAAAGGACGCCAAAAATCCAGGCTTTTGATGTAATCTCTCGCTTTCAGATGTTGGTAACAAATTCAAACGTTCATAAAACATTCTGTAGACTAATCTTGGGAACCAAGCCCAACACAGAGGAAGCCACGCAGCTCTAAGCTGCCAATTTGCAACCTCTGCGTTAAATAGCGCGGGTAACAGAAGAACACACCTTCTCAGAAACGGATTACTGGGAAGGCTGCAGTGTGCAAGGGCTCCTTCCTGCGCCTCGTGGGCCCGCCCGGGCGCATATTCCTATGTGGGCTTGGGCCATGACCTCATCTTTACAAACCTGTCTCGTACCTATAAAGTGGCCGTGATGGTTAAGAATTGCAGCTTCGTAGGGCTGTTTTGAAGACAGGAGAAATGCCCGCTTAAACCCTCAGCATTAAGCGGCTCTCCATTTAAGTAGATCGAATTACTCTTTATATTATAAATGAAATTAATTATTCAAGGGCCAGCAAACCTGCTGCAGTTAACTTTATATTCCCAGATATCTCATGCTTCCCTCCACAAAAGCATTTGAAAGTTTCTATATGATTATCTTTTTCTTTTCTTTTTACGTTACTAAGCATCCGAGCAATATCGACAATCTCGAGAGAATATGCTCTACTTTTAAAATTAGTCTTGACCCCGGAAGCTAAGAACTAGCCCCCCTCCCTCTCCTTATCCACACAATCTCAACAACAACAATACACCCAAAACCACCTTCCAAATCAAAACTGTATTTGTTTGCTTGCTTCGGGGTTTCAATTTGTAGTTAACTTTCCAACAAGCTTCAAACGGTACTGTATTTACTAACATGGCCTCTGGCATCATTCCTCCTGCTATTCAAGTTCTTTTCGTTTCGCTTCCCTGTAACTGCCCGTAACACTCTCGGAGTCTGAAAACTCTGCTTTTCCGAACTCTTCCCGGGGTTTCTTGACATAAGTCTCTAATTGCGCATTTATTATAAGGACAAAGTTCCCGGCCTCCCCACCCCAGCTTGCCTGCTGGGGAAACCTTCCTCCTCTCCCGACTTATTGACCCCCGGGCAACTGCTGCTGACTCGACGCCGGGCGCTGGCACAGTACCGGGGCCGACCCCCGCGCCCCCAGCCGCGTTTGGGATGGAAGTAATTTTGGAGCTGAGCAGTCTCGCCCGTCCAGCGCCCTGCGCACCCCCTCCCCGCGAGTCTGTAACATGTCGGGGCAGGTCGCTCAGGGTGGCGCAGGGTTCCCCCACTGGACTAGTCCCGAGCCACGCCCCCCACCTCTGCGGCCCACGGGGCGGGGATAGGGGCGGGCTCGGCGTCTAGTTTCGCTACGTCACCCGGAAAGTCCCCATCAGATGAAAGCGCGGGCCCTGGTGTTTCGCGGGCCCTTGTGTTCCCCGGTCCTCAGTGCTTTGCGGGCGCGCACTGACTCCGGTCTCCAGCCCGGTGTTGTCTGTCTACCCCGTGCGCAGCTCGCCTCCCGCAGACTCACTGTTGGGGACCGAGTTCCCCGGGGTCTCCAGCAGAAGACTCGTTGGCCACTGGCAGAAATGACTGGGAAGAAGGCGCGTAAGAACGCGCAGCCGAGCCCTTCGCGGGCCCCGGCAGGTAGGGACCAGAGGGGGCCCGCGGAGATCCTGGCCGGGGCGGGGTCGGGACTGGGGTTGAGGTCTCGGTCGGAGCGGGAACAGCCTGTCTACTACGGGCACCAAGGTCTGGCCAGGTCTGCGCCCTTGCACGTGTTTTCGGGTTAGATCCTGGAAGTTCTTTAGGGCTTTTACCCAGGACCGTGGAAACGGCAGGGCAGGGAGCTCTGTTTGGAATTAGGATGCAGCTGTATTTTAGCGGATGCTGAAAGTCTCTTGGCTCGCATTCCATCTCACTTTCCCTGCCCCGGGACCACGGGGAGAAGTGCAAGTGCGGGCGGCAGCCACGAGGAGACAGTCGGTGTCACGGCAGGTGGGAATGGGAGGAACTCTCTGAGCGACCTGGCTTCTCCCCCGCTTCCTGAGGCAAGCCTCTTTCTCCCGAGTCGTGGAGCTGTGAGGGACCCTGCCCTAGGCGTTATCACTCTCTCCAGCCCCAGCGCGAACAAAAGCAGAGATAACGCTTGATACGGTCACAACTCTTCCACAAAGGACTGATGGAAAGAAGGTTGTGCAGGCTTCGCAGGGACCAATGCGTTCAGGAGCCAGCGAGTCTTGCTTCTTTGTTAAGTTACATTGTAGAACATTTTAACAATCCCTATTAGCTGCGGAGAAAGGGTAGGAGAACAAGAGTTGGTCCTCAGCTTTAAAAATCCATCAATTCCTCTCTCCTCCCTCCCCCCATAATAGCGCCATCAAATAACTTTACAGGTCAGCACCCCACCATCCGCCCCAGTCCTTTTTATAAATCTTATCAAACAGGGTTAAGGAGCAGTAGCATAGAAAGGCAGCAAGACTTTGGGCTCGAAAATCCGTGCAGGTCACGCTGCTATTAAGTCAGCAGGTAATAGCCCCCCTCCCTTTAAGCACTTTAATTTTTATAGAGCCCATGCGGCGTTCAAAGGAAGTAGTGTATTTGGCAATGTGGCTATGGCTAAATTGGCTCCAGGCTGCTCTCCCTGAGTCTTGCTTGAGAGGGGAAAAAACTTTGCCTTTTGTGATGTCCAATAGTTCTGATTGTGTTTTATAAAGATCTAAACCTGTGTGTAACCTTCACCCATCCAACCTACTTCGTTCCCAATAACAAGGAACAGGAGAAAGGTCCCACTTAAATTTGTTTAGCTAGTAATACTTTTTTAAAACAGATGTAAATGACATATAACATTAGTTTTAGGTGTTATCAACACGATGGGTTGATAACATGTATATATTGTGAGATGATTGTAATAAATTTAGTTAACATACCTGGTTACAAGTTTTAAAATTAATTTATAGATTTGTAAGTGTAACAAGGAGACTTAGGGAACAACTAGGAGCTATTTTGTCAAAATGTTTGACTCTGTAACCTATAAAGAATGGCATCTTGCCATATTTATTAGGTCTCTTGTTAGGGATTATGAAAATTTTGACTCAGCTCTTGTAGAGACAGAAATTGTTTGAAATGTAGATTGAAAAATCCACTTTGTTTTACATTTGCAGTTTTTATTTATTTTGATCCTAAATAGGTTCTTTGCAGGATCTGTTCACAAAGTAAATCAGATTTCAATTTGTAGGCATGATTTTCAGTGTTCATAATCACAATCTTAAAATGGACAAAAGGCCCTCAGTTGCTCTTTGAAATATCCAAGACCATTGAAATTATGGTCAGTATAGATTTGATGTTAATTTCACTTAAAAATTTACTTGGAGGTTAGATGATAAGCATTAAGTTAATGCTCAGTTAATTACAATATCTATTCTAAAAAATAGTAAACATGTAATTAAACATTTTCTGCTTCACTCATCTCCCTAAAGGCAATGGATCCTCCCCCCCCCCCCCCAGGGACAGAGAGAGAGAGAGTCTGAGAGAGGGATAGACAGACAGGAACGGAAAGAGGTGAGAAGCATTAATCATTAGTTTTTCATTGCCATTACCTTAGTTGTTCATTGATTGCTTTCTCACATGTGCGTTGACCACGGGCCTTCAACAGACGGAGCAACCACTTGCTGGAGCCAGTGACCTTGAGTCCAAACTGGCCAGCTTTGGCTCAAGCCAGATGGTCCCGCACTCAAGCTGATGAGCTCGGGGTCTCGAACCTGGGTCCTCTGCATCGCAGTCCGACACTCTTATCCACTGCGCCACTGTCTGGTCAGGCTAAAGGCAATGGATTTTGATAGAGGTTGGGTTTGTTGGAAGAATTTGGCTTAGAGTAAAATTTTAACTTCTAAATTATTTTAGAGAACATGGACTTACTTTTGAAATATGAGTTTATAAGTCTTTTAAGAGAAAGTGTCAAAGATTTTTATTTTCAATTAATTAATTTTTATTAAGTGAGAGGCAAGGATTCAGAAAGACAGTCTCGCATGTGCCTGGACAGCAAACCCCCTACTGGGCAATACTTTGCCCATCTGGGGCTGCTCTGCTGCTCTGTTGCTCCGCAGCCAAGCTATTTTAGTGCCTCTGAGGCCTTGGTGCCATCCTCAGGTGGGGGGGGGGCTTGCTCGAATGAGTCATGGCTGCAGGAGAGGGGGGAAGAGAAAAGGAAGAAGGAAGGGTGGAAGGGTGAAAAAGCAGATGGTAGCTTCTTCTGTGTACCCTGACCAGGAATTGAACCTGGGATTTCCACACGCCAGGCTGACACTCTACCACTGAATCAACTGGCCAGGGCCCAGACTTTTTAAATGAAGAAAAGAAGACAATTTAGATTTGCTTATTCATAAGGGTGTAATATGAGCTATGAATTATTGTCACAAAACTATAAATCCTACTTGAAAGTAACAGAAAAGGGTTTAGAATTTGGCATCTGTGTGAAAGAAAAAAGGATGACATCATCCAAGTCTGGCAATGTCTCACTAATTTGTGGTGTTTAACATATTAAATGATTGTAATTGCAAATAAGATAGTATTTGCCTCATCTGGGATGCTTTTAAAATTTTTTTAAATTTTTTTAAATTTTTATTTTTTATTTTATTCATTTTAGAGAGGAGACAGAGAGAGAGAGAGAGAGAGAGAGAGAGAGAGAGAAAGGGGGGAGGAGCTGGAAGCATCAACTCCCATATGTGCCTTGACCAGACCATTGCAGGGTTTTGAACTGGCGACCTCACTGTTCCCAGGTTGCCACCACAGGTCAGGCTGGGATGCTATTTAAAAAAAAAAAAAAAAGATTTTAAGTAAATGTCTTTGTTCAACTTATTATTATTACTATTATTTTTGGTTTATGAGTCACAGTGTGTTTGTATATACGGTATCTATTGTGTGTGTGTGTGTGTGTGTGTGTGTGTGTGTGTGATCTCACATTCAAAAACCATGTTCCTAAAGCTAACATTATGAGAAATGCCTCACAGGATAAGGATAAATACTCAACTCGTCACTCTTGCTGGTTACAGTCTGGAATGCTGTCCGTTTAATTTTGATGTTTTGCTTTCCTTTTCAGAGGTTGAAGTTGAGTGTGCCATTCAATTAAGGAGAATTGGAGACAAACTGAGTTTCCGGCAGAAACTTCTAAATCTGATAGCCAAACTCTTCCGCTCAGGAACCTGACTGCTTCAGAAGCCTTCTAATGAAGAGACTCCTGTAAAATGAGATTCACCACATTTCCTCAATTAGAGGGGAGACTTCCTTATAGTGGAGAAGAATGGAAAGGAGCTCTCGCTTGCTTTTGGATGTCCCTGGAAATGAAGATGGAATACGTCACAACGAATTTCTGTTAGAGGTTTCCCAGAAGTCATTCTTTGGGACATCAGAATATTATGAAACTGCTTTGTTTATTTGGAAGTGAGAATTGAAGAGCTTGGAAAATAGGGAATGAACTGTTAATACTTTTGGGTTTTGCATAGAGAATTGTTCTAGTATTTTTGTGAAGGTTGATGTCCAGCCAGGTGTTAGAGGAGTTGATAAATGTGGGCGGGGACCAAGAAACAGAATATGTTCAATGGTCATTTCTGCTTTGGGTGACAACTTTGATTTATATATATTATCTTGTTAAAAGTAAAAGTTTATTCTGAGTAGACTGAATGTTATGTTAAGTGCTGATTTCATAGGTCACTACAAAATATAAAATAATTTGATAATTTGTTTCTTTTGACTTAAAATGTTTTACTTCTGTTCAGATGATGTTTCATTAAATATGTTTCTCCTGTAGGCCTTAACTGGAAAGTATGTAATTTGAAAAACTTTAATCAAAATATGAGAGTGTTACTTGGTGCCAGTAAAATTCTTACAGGTTGAATATTAAAGGATAAAGAGTATGATGATGACCAGGGATATTTTTGTTTTTTAAAAAAGGTGAATTTGACTTTTTACTGCTGTAATTGAAACTTATTATAACAAGTATTTTAAATAACTGGAAGAAAATGAATGTTTCTAAAAAAGTTTCTGAAATCTGTAAAATGCTTTTCCTCATACTAGTCAGTGTGTATACAAGAAGTGATCTTTTAAGAAAAATTAAGCATGTTTTCATAATTGATATACTTTCTTAAGTTAATTTTAAAAATTACAGTTTACATTTAATTTTATTTTGTATTAGTTTCAGGTGTCTTGGATATTTGCTCATTTGGAATGAAAATCCCATGTGTATATATAGTACTAGACATGTATATATATATTATAGTATAGGTATATTACTATATTACTCGTGTAGTAATATATTTATATATATATATAATTTGCTTAAACTAATATGTAGATTCTAAGAAGGGTCTTATGTATTTTACTTTTTTTGTTGTTAAATAATAGGCTATCAACGAAGACCCAAATATATATGAAAAATCATGACTGAATTTCAGTAAGAACAATCTTATTTATTTTACCTATTTATAATTAAAATATTTTTTTAGTTAAAAAATTTACATTAGTTAAAGTTACAGTTTTAGGTTATAAGACAAGTGTTGGGTTTTTTATTTTTATTTTTTAGACAAGGGTTTTATAATTACTTGAATTTGTACAGTAAGAATGTTTTAATAGAGGCCAGCGATTTTCAACCTTATCTACTTCATGCCACACATTAACTAATTACTAAAATTCTGTGGCACAGCAAAAATTACATTTTTTGCCAATCTGAAAAAAAAAATAAATAGAATTTTGATTTATTCACACCAGAAGGCTATTGTTGTGTTGGCTGTTGTCAAAATGACAATCTAGGGGAAAGAGGTCAGTGCCCCTGACTGAATAGTCAGGTATTGCATGTTTTAAAAATTCTTGTAGCATACCAGTTGAAAATCGCTGATATAGGTAATAGTCACTTTAGATTAAAAAAAATACCTCAGCATCTTTGTTTCTACAGTATTAATTACAGCTGTTAGTTTATTTAGTTGCAAATATATATTTTGTGTGTGTGCTTAGTGGCAGACCTATTTTGCCATATCTATATGGTCTGCATATTTATACATTTATATACATATACAACTGATAGCTGTAAAACATTAAAAATTATTATCACCCTTTTGTGTTTATTTATTTTATCATGTATACTCCTGAGTGTTTATTATGTAACCAAAATATTATATTTTAACTAATTTTTATCAGCAGGCACCTTTGGCTAGAACCATCCCCTCTGGTCCAGTTCTGTGGTAAGAATAGAGAAGACAGGGGCCATGACTTCTGCTGTCCAGAAACTTACACTTTAATTGGGATAAAAAATAGTGAAAAAATAGGAAATTAATGCTCAGTCTTGAGTGCCTTATGTTAGTGCCTAGAAAGTGTATTATTTAAAGTGGCCTGCAGAAACTCATGATTTAGAGGTGTGGTGAGCCTCAGATACTTCTGAGTCTGCCAGGCAAGAGGAACTTCTGTGCAGTTTAGGGTGGCCTCAGAGCTTTCCTCCTGCCCCTACGATGGGCAGTGTGTATTGCTTCATCAGAAGCAGTCATGTGCAGAAGTAGGTGTAACTTGGTGGACTTCCTGTTTGAGTGTGAGAACTGAAAAGATAGCCCAGTTTGCAGTTTTCACCTAGGAACCCCATTCTCCCCCTCCCCCGCCTTAAAAAGTCTGCTGGGATCAGGAAAAGTAAATTGACTCCCTTAGATGGGGAGGGAGACAGAACCAGCCTCAACGGGAGGATGACAAAAGAGACGGCAAAGAACCCGGAATAAAGGCCACGGAGAAAGCCACACAATCCTGATGCCCCTGGCTCCCCCAGAGGAAAGACTTTGTAATGCAGGGGGGAGGGGCGATCGGCTTCACAGAAGGTTGGGGTTAATCTGCATTTGATTTGAAGGTCTCAGGAAGAGAAACTCCTGTCCCTAAGCCTCTTTACAGCCAGAATCTAACAGTTGTTAATTAGTTTTGCTAAAAGTACTTTTTCTTTTATGTAAGGAATAACACAGGAAGGCTGAGAGATAATTCACAGGCTTCAGGTATGAGATCTAGACCATTGGATAACTATTCTAACGTCAAAAATATCCAAGATATCCACTTAACTGTAATTGTAGCTGATAACTGACAAAGTTTTGAGGAATTAACAATACGTTGACTTGCATTTATATTTAAAAGAAAACCTCAATAGTCTGTATATTTGACAAAAACGATCTATCTATGAATACATTATTCAGTCTAAAACCACCATGCACTGTGATTGGGGTTATTAATCTCTAGCAATAACCCTGCCTGAAACACCTCCCCACCCCACCCCCACCCCTACAGAAACAGCATAAATGGAAATCCTGTTAAACTCCCCAAACGTTTGTCAGAGGGAATGGCCCACTAGACCCCCTAGGACAGTAGCTGACACCTTGGGAAGAGCGTGGCAACTGGGAGGAATGAAGTGCACAGGAGCCCCCTGCTTTGGAATCCCGAAGCTGCACTTTCAAGGCAAAACCATTCACAGGCTGTGTGACCAGAACAAGGCGGCCTGCCTGAGCCGGTCAACCCTCTAAAGTCGGGATGACCGAACCATCCTTAAGGTCCCTTGTCTGAAAGAGAAAATGGGATGGTGAATGGGTCTGTAGAAGATTCCCCACCATACCTCCAGTCCGGCTAGCCTCGCTCCTGACAAACGGAAGGGTTTGCCTAAAAATAAAATAATAATATAATAAAGTAGAGGAGTGTGCATGTAAAAAGCCCCTTCCCACCTTCAAAAAAATAATAAAAATCTTTTTTTCTAAATTCTTCTTCCAAACTTTGTTTTGTTTTTTTGTTGTTGTTTTTTACAGGGACAAAGAGAGAGTCAGAGAGAGGGAAAGATAGGGACAGACAGGAACGGAGAGAGATGAGAAGCATCAATCATTAGTTTTCATTGCCGTTGCGACACCATAGTTGTTCATTGATTGCTTTCTTACATGTGCCTTGTCCGCGGGCCTTCAGCAGACCAAGCAACCCCTTGCTGGAGCCAGTGACCTTGGGTCCAAGCTGACGAGCTTTTGCTCAAGCCAGATGGGCCCACGCTCAAGCTGGCGAGCTCGGGGTCTTGAACCTGGGTCTTCCACATCCCAGTCAGACGCTCTATCCACTGGACCATCTCCTGGTCAGGCCCAAACTTTGATTTTAAGTGCTGGAGCAGATTTGGTGGGAAGTTCTGGGATGTGTGAGTGTTTTCTTGGAAATGAGAACTGACCATGCATGCTGACTTCCCTGACCACATGTCACTCTCTCATGGCTGCTGCTTCTATATATGCAGCTGAAAATAGAAATGGGTCACCTGACAAAACACACCATATGATGTAATCACTTGAGTATCTTTATATCTAGGTCATGGTCCAAGAACAAAACCTTTGTCAATACAATCTGGGTACTAATTGAGCCTCTCTCTTCTGGACTTTCAGAAATCAGTTCAACAAATTCAGAGTGAGATAGTCACGCCCACCTACTGTTTTCTTCCAAACTGTCAATTTTTTAAAACACCAAGAAAATGAAAGAATTGGTAAGAGTGGCCAGTGGGGATTTAGGATTCTTTTACACAGTAAGTCTGGGTGTCAGACCACTTCCTCATGATTTGAAACTTCATTGTGCATTGGAGACTGGGCTTGGGTTTAGGTTGAAATAGAATGTGTTTGGTGTTTCCTGTGTTTTGCTAAAAAGGGTTCTTTTTTTGTCCTTCTGTCTCATTAATTATCTCCAGTGGAAAGCTTGTGAGATTTGCCTATTTCCAATTTTATACCTGTTTTCAAAACTACAAAGTTTCGCTCCCCACAATTGTAATTGGTATTTGACTTTCAAATCAGCCGGTCGCTTTTCCACTTGCTCTTGGGGGGACCTGGGATAAATTGATTGGTCTCTACTTTCTTATAAAATGGTGTCAGATACACTTACTTCAAACCATCCTAAGAATCAAAGGTGAGACTACGCGTGGGGTCCGGCCCACAGCTCTGCTCCCTAAACATCAGCTAACTTTCCGTTCAAGACGGAGGGTTAGATATCATCTTCCCTGCAAAGCTATGGAAGGCCTTTCCTTATTAAGATTATTAGATGAAAACAAAAGCCTTTGAAGGCATTTGGGCAGTGGTGGAGCTGGAGAGGAAGTGGCAGTTTCTCCTTGATGAGGCCATCTGTTTTTCATTTGTAACCTCCTAATGATGGCCAAACATTTATTTTTGCCCCATACATAGTAGATTTCATTACCACTATTGAATTGACTGAAGCCCCTTGCATAGATAGGCATGTAAAAATTTGGATCTTGGTTTATAGAATACCATCACAAAACAACAATAACAACAACAACAACAAAAAACCAGGAAGAAGATCCTGTCTCCTTATTTTGGACTTGGCTAGGTTTGGGCAACCCAGGGAGTGCTGGGGGCGGGCCTTTCCCCTGAGATGAAACTAAACATTTGTTTTGGAGAACCAAGTTCAGATCCTGGCTGCTTTGTTTTCGGCTTTTAGGGAACTTAGTTGCATCACACACATGGTTTCCATAGGGCCACTTTAAGTCTGTGACACGAGGACAAAACTTCCATGCCTCTGATGTGCCAGACATCATGATTTTATCATTTCGTCTAGTGCTCGCAACACGTCTATTTGTAAAACATGACTCTCTTACTCCCTTTATGGCAGAGGAAATCGCCTCGGAGGATCAGCAATTTTCCTCAGCGCCAGTTGGCAAGTGAGTGGAAGATTCAGGATTTGAACCCATGGCTTTCTGACTTCAAAGCTGCCTTCTCCAGCAGCCTCCATACCAGTGCCTCCCACGTGGGGCTGGGGAGGGGCCCCATCCCCCATCCCAGAGCCACGCTGGTTGTTTTCCAGCCTAGAGTGTCATAAAACACAGCCAAGTCTTAAACCCCTTGGTTTTCTGCGAGTGGAAGGTTGATCATTAATGAGACCAGCCGGCATGTGAAAAATACCGGTAAGCGCAGCCTCAGTTGGAATCGCTCTTACCCAGCCTTGCAGCTCCCGTTCAGCCTCCGGCGACGGGCACGCAGCCTCTGCAGGCGGTGCCCGGGTGAGCTGCGGGTGAGCTGCGAGCGAGCTGGTGGGCAAGGTCACCGTCTCCTTTCCGGAGGGGCTTTTGTGATGGACGAGTCCAGAATGAATTCTAAAACACACACTCCCCACCGGCTCGCTTTGTTTGCAGCTGATGCCAACACAGCCCCTCCTGAGAAGGACCCGCAGGAGCTATTTGTCTTGGGAAAGAAAAGGACGCAGCGAGAGAGTCAAAACAGCAGTCTGTGTGTTTTGTTGGCTGCCCCAGCTCCGCCCTATTTCAGCAGAGCCAAGAGAGATTAGGAAGGAAGAAGATCTTGTTGCCACCACTTGTTTTTTTTTAACCAAACAATAGAAAACATCTCAATTAACCAGCCTGCATTCTTGATGATTCATTTGCACAAGAGTTGGAGGAGGGGCAGGGAGCAGCAGGTGGTTCTATTCGTTATGGAAGATCCCCCATCTCCAGGAAACGTGCACATTTATCAGCTCTCCGGAAAGCAGAGTAGGAATCCTCCATTTTCTGGAAAAACACACATTTATGAGCTCATCAGAAAGCAGAGGGAAACCAAAATCTCCCTTTGTTCATTGAGAGAGAAAGAGAGAGAGCGAGCACAAGGTAGCACCTGCAATGCCAAGACTTTTTCCCTCCTTTGGCTTGCTAATTGTGTCACAGCAGAAAGAACGGATTTCTGAGAATTATCAAATCAGGGCTAGAACATTGAGCTGTCCTTTAAAGTGCCACTGTAGAAGAATATAAGGCAGTCCGGCTAATATTGCCGAGAGGACTCCTTGGGGCTCTGGAAAAGGGACCGTAAATCTGGGCTTTTCCCCTGGACTTGAGCATAAATCAGGAAGAAGGACAGCAACATGGCCCAGGTGTGGTTTACTGGTAAACCACGCATTTTCAAGATAAGGCTGGCCAACTAAAAAAGTGTCGATATTTCTACATGTTTCAAAAACACTGCGATCATTTCTGACCCAAGTCATCTGACAGTTACACTGCAGCTCTCTTTGTAATAAATACTGATGGCAGGACACAGATACAGGGCCCGTTTCTTCTGGCAGGATTGGACTGTTTCGTCCTGAGAGACAATGGAACGCTTCCTGGTCTTGGTTTGCCTGGGACTGTTCTGGTTCGGAAACTGAAAGTCTCACGTCCTGGAAATACCCTGGGCAAACAGTAATCATCAGTCACCTTTCTATGGCTGTGGCGTGCTTGCACGTGTACCTTTAGCAAGTTTAGCTCAGAGGATCGCTGTCTGAATAAACTATATCTTTCCCCACTTTTGGTTCCTTTGTGAGAAGGGGATAAATTAAGCCCTGTGGCATCCCAGGGCTCCTTTGGGGACTACAGAAATTAGGGACGACATGCTCTCAGCCTGGGGCTGGCAGTTAGTAAACCCCTAATAAATGGATGCTGAGAAACATACTCTGAGGGATTGCAAAGAGTTTACAAAAGCCAAGGGTTATCATAATTTTGCTGGAATTATTAAGTACATTCTGAGTGAAGAAAATATCCTCTGATTTATGGATTTTACAGGTCAGTTCAGGAGACAGATGAAACGTCTGCAAATTGTCCAGGGTTCACAGTCATCAACCGTGACGTGTATCCTGGGGAAAAGAAAAAGGTCACATAGGGTCAGGGTTATTTTGTGTTTGTTTTTTGTTTTTAATTTCAAATAAAGAATGATGTTTATCAGGGAAGCTATCTGCTCTGACTCGGAAGTCTTCACAGGACCTTCTTGGCAGGTCTGCCGAGTTCTCATTGAGACTCTCCTCCAAGGGCCAGTCTTTCTCAAACAGGCTGTGTTTCCCCACTTTGTTAATCTGTCTGCCATCTCCACTTTTTTCATAGATAACTGTTTCCTTAAGGGTCACTAGTGGCCTAATTGCCACATTCCCAGGCCTCTTCCTATGTCACATTATGCTCACCCTCTGGGCATCAGCAGCCCCTTTAAAATGTTTGTAAGGTGATTAGCTAACCCCACCAGGGGCCCCAAGTCCTTACTTTTTTAGCAAGTTCCTCTTTTTTCTTCTCCTTTAAATGTCAATTTCCCAAGGTTCTGCTTTAACAGGTTCTCTAAGGGTAATGACCCCATGTCCCCCCCTCCCTTTAAGCTAATTGATTTCCAGTTTTCATTTCCATCTGGCCTGTCTCCCTGCTAGACTGCTTCACTTTTTAAGATTGGTTGATAGTTTTCATTAACTTTGAATTCTTTCCCTTCTCATCTTTGCTGCTTAAGGCTCTTTTATCCTTCAAGGTTGATGTCAAAAGCCATTTCCTTTGAGAAGTATTTTCAGATGGCTTAGATCAGAAAAGAAATTCTCTCCTTGGTGTTTTCATAACACATTTTTTTTTTGTCACAGAGTCAACACTTATTTCATTTACATTTATGTTAATTAACTTTATGTTTGCTTCTCAAGTTGATTATAAGCTCCTACAGATATGACATAGATCTAATTTGGTTTTTATCCCCAAGTGTCACTCAGCAAAATGACATTCATTCTTCTATAAAGTAGTTTTGATCATATGTGTCAAGAACTACATTTGACACTAGAGATATGAAGATAAAAAAACCAAGAATGTATGTCACAGCCTGAATGCCTCAAAGTCTAGTGAGGACACCAAAACAAACAAACAAACAAACAAAACCCCCAGACAATTACAATTAATCTTTTAAGTACAATGCTAAGAGGTGAGCTCAAAGTGCGTTGGGAGGTTTGAGGCTCACAAAGTGTGTGTGTGTGTGTGTGTGTGTGTGTGTGTGTGTTTGGCAGTAGCTATTGAAGTCTTCAGGAAATAAGAATGTCTGAGATGCATGTACTAGTTATATATTGCTGTGTAACAAATTGCCCCTGAATTCAGCAGCTTAAAACAATGCACATGTGTTATCTCATAGTTTCTGTGGGTCAGGAGTCCAGGAGTGGCTTAGCTGGCTCTTCTGCTTCTGCATCTCTTACGAGGCTGCAGTGAAGGTGGTGACTGTGGCTGTAGTCTCAGTCTGATGGGTCAAACTGGGAAGGATTTACTTCCAAGCTCTTGCGTGTGGCTGTTGGAAAGACACAGCTCTCTGGCAGTTGTGGGACTAAGAACCTCAGCTCCTACCTGGCTTTTGGAGAGGTTACCCTCTGTTTCCTGCCACATGGACTTCTCCGAGTTGTTCCGTTAGGGCAAGTTTTCAGGAAGAATAAGAGAGAGAGAGAGAGAGAGAGAGAGAGAACATGATGGAAGTCAATCTTTTATAACCTAATCATAGAAGTGACTTTTGCTTTGATCACCTTTGCTCTGTCCTATTTGTTAGAAACAAGTCACTAGGTCCAGCCTGCAGTCAAGTGGAGGGGTGAATGCAGGGCATGAATACCAGGGATGGGAATTACTGAAGCCCCTTGGAAAAGGCTGCCCACCACCACACTAAATCTTAAAGAATGAGAAGTTGACTAGTTTGTTTCTCTCAGAGGAACCAGGATTAGCAAATGGATGCCGAGGAGGACAACACGGCTTCTGAGACACTTGGGTGCTGCTGGTTCTTAGAGTTTAAGATGGGGGAGATAAGTCAGGCTGGGCTTGTCAAATAGGCACCTGGACTTGAACTTGTGGAAGGGTTGTGCTCATAGAAGTAGCACAGTTGGTTACCACGAGGATAACTCAGCCTGGGCCTACGTAAAAGATGGCTTTCAGGGGAGTCAGTCTAATATCTGGAATGTATTGCTGTAGAAGGATGAAGGAAGGCCTCCTAAAGCCTCCCTTCCCTGGCACCCTATACCATACCATATGCTTTCAGGAATTATCAGAGCAACAGAGGGGACACTGCATAGTTCCAAGAGGGTTTAGAGAGGGGGGTTGGCCAAGCAACCCCCCCAACTAGGTGGGGGGATAAAAAGGGGAAGGAGGATGATGGTGATAAGGAGGGCAGGGCCTCTAATGCCAACCTGGTAAGTGAGCCAGCTCGCAGACCTGCTGATCCTGGAAATAGGCCAAAGCTGCCTTTGTAGGATGACTCAGCAAGTTATTTTTCAGGAAGTGTTTGTGGTTTTTTTTTTTTTTTTCTCTTTTTCTTTTCCACTGAGGTAATGAAGGGGAACAAGCAAACAAGACTAAAAAAGATTTCAGCTACCATGTCTGATACGGAAACACCTTGGACTGTTTAACGTGATGCCCACAGAAATCATCTGATAACTCACAGGTCTCTACTTTTCTCTGGCGACTGGAGTCTCTGTGCGGCCACATGCAATCCAAGGCTGGAGTGAGACTCAGATAAGAGGCCAGTCCACAGCTGCTGGCTCACACACCCAGAAGCACACATGGCCTCCACTTGGGTCATTTCTGTCTCTGCAGACAGGAAAGGTGGGTGTGGGGTGTTATGGGTCTGGTCAGGGACATAGCCCCTTGGAACTTTAAGTTGCCCTGCCGGCAGCTGGGATGACTCAAACTGTGTTTTTCCGCCAACTCAGCAGGGCTTGGCAGGGTGGGGCACCGTACAGCTGAGCACTAGAGACCTCCCCAGTTGCTCTGTTTTAAGCTCCGGGGTCTTGTAACAGGTTTGGTGGGAACTGCAGAGCTGTCTGGGAAGGATTTAATAGTCTTTAGGTCTCCGTTTTAATAATAGCCCTTTCCGACTGCTAGACATGCCCCAGCTGTTGCAGTAAGTGCTTTGTAAGTATCATTTCATTTAATCCTTTAGGACAACTTTCAGGGCTAAGTATAATTATCCCCATTTATTTATTTTAAACAGGAGGGAAATAAAAAGTTTGAAGGTTTGGAAGCTTGCCTCAAGTTGGAAGACTAAATGGAGAGGCAAAGACAGAACGTGAATGGGTTTGATTCCTAAGCTGGTGTCCTTGGTCTTCGTGACAGGGCTGCCTGTCCTCTCCCTGTGGGGAATTCATTCAGCGAGCACTGTTGAGAGCCTGCCATATGCCAGGTGCCTTCCTGGGCATTGTGCAGAAGATAAATGTTATCCAGGAGTCACTAGCCTTTAGAAGAACTACCCAGGTACACTGGAAAATGTTCTTTTTAGTCTTGGTTCTATGCCTCACGAGTGATGTGACCCAGGCTTCTTTATTTAGGCCAGAATTCCTTTCTTTTCAACTAGAAAGTAGAGATAACGGGACTATTGTGAATCTAGACAAGAGAAGGGATGGTGACAGTGTGTTATAAAGTAGCGGGTTCTCAGAAAGTGGAGCTTCATTCATCTTTCACGAGATACCTGGCTTTTAGCTGGTCTGGTCCTGAGGCAAAGTATTCAGATCAAACCCAGGTCTCTTGATGCATCTGAGACCCCTCTATTCTCATGATGTTTCACATTCTGTCACTGCCTTGTCAAGTCCTGTCAACTCGACCTTTTGAGTACAGACAGACTATGACCTTCCTCTGGTCCACTCCCTCCATCGGCCTCCCTTACCTGTGTCGTTGTAACGGCCTCCTACATGGCCCCTTGCTCCTGCCCCAGTCTCTGGTCAAATATCGCCTTGTCACCCCCGACATCTCAGTGTCCTTTAAAAAACTGTTGTACCCCCACCCTGCTTGATCCTTCTTCACCACTTGGCACAGACTTGTCAATTTGTTAACAGTCTGGTGCCCACTCTAGAATGTAGGGCCCCTGAGGACAGGGGCCCAGGGGCCTTGGTTTTCCTCTGCGTGGCTTAGTCACAGGATCTTGAACCTGGCAGGCAATAGGTACTGCTGTGCCTGACCCCTTTCAGTTCATTCTCAACACAGTCTGCTCTTCTTCAATGACAGTTTGGATATTAAAAAATTCAGGAAGGTAGAAAAAAGGAGGGGCAGAACTTTACCCATAGTGGTGGTTCCAGAAATAATCATTAATACATTTAAACTGATTTTAATGGTTTAATACATATTATGAGTATTTTAATATTTAAAACACAAAGGGTATTTTAACAAACACCCTTATCCTTGTATATGTTCTGAATTTTGATTTTTTTTTTTTTTTTGTGACAGACAGAGAGAGAGTCAGAGAGAGAGACAGTTAGGGACAGACAGGAAGGGAGAGAGATGAGAAACATCAATTCTTCGCTGTGATTCCTTAGTTGTTCACTGATTGATTTCCCATATGTGCCTTGACTGGGGGGCTACAGCAGACCGAGTGACACCTTACTCAAGCCAGCAATCCTGTGCTCAAGATGGCAAGCCTTGCTCAAACCAGATGTGCCCGCGCTCAAGCTGGTGACCTCAGGGTCTCAAACCTGGGTCCTCTGCATTCCAGTCCAACACTCTATCCACTGCACCACCGCCTGGGCAGGCTGAATTTTTGATGTTTTGCTTAAAGCATTTGAATATGTGAGTTACTCAAATTTGGTTTTATTCTTAGCATTTTCAGTAATTTTAGCATCATCGGCTATCCCTTAGCCAAATATTTTGAGGATGTTAGACCTAAGAATCCCATAATGCATTGTGGATGTTCACTGTGTGTATAATGTATTGACAACCATATTTTATTCACATAATCATGCATTAATTCATTAATCACTCATTCAGCACATACTGTGGGCTGTGCGGACAGTGTCCTGGTTTAGTTAGAACCCTGAGTTTTCATATAATAAGGCCAATGACCTTGAAGCTTGACCAGTGATGACCACTTATATATCCTTTCAAGGCTTTAATGCTTTAAACACACCATAAAGTGATTTTTAGTTTGTTCAACCTGCTGTGAAACAAGGAAATAAGCCATCTAATTCTATGTCAAATGTAGTAGTTCTTTTTTTTATTTTTAAGATTTTATTTATGGATTTTAGAGGGAAGAGAGAGATAAAAAGTGAGAGTGAGAGGGAGGAGAGAGAGAGAAAGGGGGGGGGAGCAGGAAGCATCAACTCATAGTGGTTGCTTCTTATATGTGCCTTGACCAGGCAAACCCAGGTTTCGAACCAACGACCTCAGAATTCCAGGTTGAAAATTTATCCACTGTGCCACCACAGGTCAGGCTAATGTAGTATTTCTAAGCGTCATTCAATATTGTTGTAATCTAAACAAGAGTCTCCTTCTCCATGGTTCTAGCTCTGACTGGAATGCCCTCGATGACATGTGCCTTTGGAATGCCACCAAACAGAGCCATGCTATATCTGTAAGAGGACACCAGTGCCTGGCAACCTATAAACCTTGTGTAGTCTCTGAGGGGTGTTTCATTTCACCAGATAGCAGGTGACTGCTCTGTCGAGTACAGTATGACCACATGGTCCTATCAGATTCTTTGCCAGGGATTCCCACAGGAGGACAGATTGCCTTTGGCTATAGAGGTTTTCTTAGATCTTCTAGCTCTTCAGTGTGATAGCGTTCCAGGAAGATGCTTTGATATAGTAACTGAGGCTTCAGCGAGTTACTCCACAAACCTCCTGCTGTTTGTTGGGCAGACAGAAACTGAGCTCTGTTGCCTCAAGAGAGGATCCTCATAGAAGAAGCAGAGTAACCGGGACCAAACTCTTGGCTGTTAATTTCCAAAGACCAAAAAGATTTGGAGGAATAGACGGGCAAGCAGAGCTAGTTATCTCACCACTGAAGATTAGATAAAGTTGCCCAAGACAGAGAAGATGTGGAGAGGGGGAGCGTTCAGTGAGGCTGGGACACAGGACCAGATGTGGGCAGTTTCAGAGTCAGCCGCAGTAAGCCCTGTCTGCCTCCAGCACCAGGAAACTGAGGGAGCTTCTGTGTGATCCACGGATGCTGAACTCTACTAATGAGCATCCTTCATCTCCCACATGCCATCCTTCATCTCCTAGGTGCCCTTCACTTCAGGGAGGCTGCCCACGAGCCTGTGTCCCCAATCTTTGCTCTGTGTCTCTTTCCTGCTCAATGAGGGAGATCACCCTTTCAGCAAAGTAGGATGTGTAAGTTGCTTGGAAGGTGACTTCCTGGTTCCTTTGGCTCCTCCCTTAAAGTCCTCAAGCATGCCTGTGGCCAGAAGACTATTGAGTGTTGGTGGGTCATCTACTTTGGGTTATCACACTCACAGACCTAGGAGAGATTGTAAAGCTACCAGATTAATTTACGAACAATTGCAAATTAACTAATTCAGATGTGTTAATTCTTTTATTAAATTTTTTTATTATTTATTGGTTGATTTTAGAGAGACAGAGAGAGGGAGAAAGAGAGGGAAAGAGAAGCATTTATTTGTTGTTCCATTTAGTTGTGCATGCACTGGTTGTTTCCCATATGTGCCCTGACCAGGGATAGAACCCATTACCTTGTTGTTTCAGGATGATGCCCTAACAGACTGAGCAAACCTGCCAGAGCCCTGATATGTCAATTCTGTAATCCATTCAGGCACACATAAAAACCGGAACCATTCATTTCACCTAAAGAAATTTAGTTCAAATTGCTGATACCATTTAGCATCAATGTATTAATTCATTACAGAGCCTGTTGTGCACAGTCGATTTCACCAAATTAATTTGGGAGGATACAACTCTAGAATCATTTGTCTTTATTTTCACACTTTTCTCCTCACCTTAAGCTCTAGTATATTAACCCTTTGAGTAGTGAGTTTTTTTTCATGCTCGCTGACCCCCGGGAGTGACTTTTTAAAAAATAAAATAAAATCAGTTCCAGTTCCAGTTTTACTAACTTAAAATCATGTTTGTTTGATAAGCAATTTATGGAAACAAGAAGTACATATATTTGCCTTTTTTAAAATGTTGCCTTACACATTTTTAAAATAAAAATTTTTATCTCATGCAATTCTCAGGTAACTTCAGCTCAAAGTTTAAGGATGTACATGTACGATCGTACTCTGGATGGTCAGGAGGCACGAGGGCGTACATGAACGTTCGTACTACTCAAAGGGTTAATGCCTGATTTAATTAGGTGAACTCAGTAGGGGATGGTTGAGTTTTCTTTCACTTGAGAAAGTGTTCAATGTAGGCTAGCTGTTGTAGGCAATCCCAAAATATAAAAGTGAGTTAGCAAAATGAAAATTTCATCTGTTGGTCACATGAAGTCTAATACTGATAATGTTTCTGGTTGAGAGGTACTCTATGCTTCTCTCTTCCATGAGTGATTCGGGGATCCAGGATCTTGTGGCTCCATCATCTTTTGGCTTCAAGGTCACTGTTATGACCTAAATTGTGCCCCCTCCATTTCATATATTGAAACCTTAACCTCCAATGCCTCAAAAAGTGACTGTATCTAGAGATAAGGCCTTTCAAGAGGTGATTAAGTTAAAATAAGGCTATTATGGTGTGTCCTCCTCCAGTGTGATGAGTGTCCATAAACAGAGAGGAAATTTGGACTCATATGTGTGTCATGGGAAGGCACCCACACAGAGTAAAGGTCAGAGGTCACAGGAAGAAGCCAGGCAAGCCAAGGAGAAGTGCCTCAGGAGAAACCAAACCTACTGACACCTTGATCTTGAACTTCTAACCTCCAGCGTTGTGAGAAAATAAATTTCTGCTGTTTAAGTAATCTGATTTGTGTACTTGTTATGGCAGCCCGAGCAGACTCGTACAGTTACCTTGTCATCATCTTGAGAGCAAATAAGGGAAAAGAAATTAGAGAACCCCTTCTGGGAGCTTTTTGTGGGCCAAGTCTCTCAGTTGTGTGAGTGTTGGGTAGCTTTTCCATCTGTCATCCCTGACCCAGAATTTAGTCATGAGTGATGGTGGTTTCTCAAGTGTTTGCTTATAATTAGTTTGTAAATTGTTCATATGTTTTCAACATTTTTTGCCATGCACATGGGGCCTATGACAGTGAAAAAATTGATGATCAAAGCAATTAAAAATAAAAATCATATTCTAGCTCTTCAAAAGTGGCACCTGTTTCATAAAAGGCTTACCTGTCTCCTTTTCCCAGATGTTAAGACTCTTAGATCAGGGAGTCAGGGAGGAGGGAAAAGCAATCTTCGTATTTTTTTTAGATAAATCTCTCATGGTTTGAATTTGCATAGTTGTGTATGTGTGTGTGTGTGTGTGTGTGTGTGTGTGTGTGTGTATGCGCGCATGTGTTTGCATTTGTAATGGATGATTAAGAGAATTGTTTTCATAAAAAATAAACAAGGCACGGATTGTTATTTTCTTTAATTAAAGACTTTTTTTTTTTTTAGAAGAGTCATAGGTTACTTTCATTCTCTGTAACGCTGTTCTGGAAATAGCCAAGGGGATTCCTTTAACAGAATTCCTTTTTTTTTCCCAATAGTGTTTCAAAATTAGTGTGTTACTGCATAGATGCATACACACTCATTTCCTTAATTCTTTTTTCTCACAAAAACGATATCAAATGTTCAGAAAGGAGTAGTTGACCAAACGCCTTTCTCATATTTTTGTGTTTGTATTTGGGGCCTACCAATCCAGTTATAGAATGTCTGAATTATGATTCCCACTGATGTCTGAGACCGCTGCTCTTATTGCGGGTTGTTCAGAACCATACCATATGAGAAGCAGAAGTGTGGGGCCGTGAAGAGCATAGTCTGGTTTTCAACTCATCACTTGATAGCTGTGAGTCATTGGGCAAGTTACTTCAACTCTCTGTGACTGTTTCTCCACCTGTCTGCTGTGGATAATAACAAAACAGACCTCGTTCATTGGTAAGCATTGCTGTCAGGATGAAATGAACTAACATATGGAAAGAACTCACAATGGTGTCTGGCATACGGGAAGTGCTCCATAAGTATTTGCTGTTATTGTTATTCATACTTAGCAAGGTATTGCCATCATCTTCTATCAACACAGAGCTGCCAACGTTTTTCTGATTTTACCATGGCAAGCATCAAAGTGAGGGAAGCTAGCACGTTAACATAAAACATGAGGACAATCGCACCAGAGGTCAGAATGAGAAGACGAGCACCTGTCTTGGAGATTTGCAAGTCCAGGCATGCAGCCGAGCAGGTGCTCTAGAAGAGACCCGCACCGCAAAGACACACACTTCAAATCCGTTGTCCTAGCTGCCATCGGAGGCATGATCTTCTTGTCTAGTTCTTGGGACCTGCCCAACAGGACAGACTGGGCGTGATGTTGTAACTGCATCATGAGCGAGAGTGTTGTTTTAAGTGGGGGGAAAGGAACTGGGTAATCAGGGAGGATACCAAGCGTAATCTCTAAGCAGCTAGAGAAGCCAGGAGGTTTGCGAAGATAGGACAGCGAGGCCAAGACTTGCCAGGTGCGTGTGGGAGCGCACATGACTCAGAGTCTGGCGCGGAGTCCGAATGGAACTTCTCTCTGAAGTAGGTGGATGAGATTGCGGGGGAAGAGAAGACACAACTCAACCCTGTGATCTTCTCCTCTTAGATTTTTCACAGAGTTCTTGTAGGGTCTGACAGGTTGCAGCCAGAAGACGGAAGGTTTCAGGACACCCTGCCCCCCTTGCTAACCTTCCAGTTGTCATTTTATGCTCCAAGGAGGGTTCTCTCCCTACTCCCGACTTGACCTTCACTTCATGGGGTGAGCCACCTTTGCCTCTCCAGAAAAATATTGAACCAGAGGAACTTCCCAAAGGTGGCTTTAGGAAGAGGTATGAGTGTGGGGAAAACACTCGGAGGCCTTCCACGTGGCATGGTGTGGAGCAGAAATCCCTTCTTCAAGCTTGCAGTTAACCTAATGGGGGACACAGTGTAGCTGTTGGGCCCTGACGCTGTGTTCCTATGTGAAATTGTGCAAATTCGTTTTCAATTTTAAAGTTTCACTGTTCTCATTGGAAAAATGAGGTCCTGTAAAATCTACTGGAAGTCCCAGGTCCCAGGCAAATTTTCTAGCTCCAGGAAAGGAAGTGGAAGTTACCGCATTCCTCGTGTATGAGATGCACCCTTTTTCAAAATATTTAGGGTCTAAATACTGGGTGTGTCTTATACACTGGCTGTGGCATTTCAAATGCCATAAATGGAACTGAGGATGAGGCAATATATGAAGACAGTGATTCGTCATCAGACACAGATGAGGACAAGCTAATGGATGGGAGTTTTGACAGTGATGAGGAGTTGTATGAATTTTATGATGAATAAAACTTGAGTTCAGTAACTTTATGTAATATATTATTTTTTTCAAATTTCGGGTCTCAAAATTAAGGTGCATCTTATACATGGGAGCATCTAATACATGAGGAAATACAGTAATTCTTTATATTCCACGGGAATGGGCCATTCCACAGACAAGCAGGCTCCACAGAGTGAGACATAAAACACCAGAGGTTGCCTCCTGGGGCAGTGGGGATGGCGGTGGCGATAGCGGTCCAGTGTTCTGTACTCCAGACAGGGTGCGCCCGCGCCCAGGGAAGCGGAGGACCCTCCATGTCAGCAGCGTCTGGTACCTGATGACCGGCTTCTAACCCTCCATTTGGACACCTGGCGTGGGGGAGCTTTTCCACGGAGAAGGAGAAGTTTTCTCCTTCTCCGCATTCACTTCAAGTCTGACAGGGAAGGTAGTGCAGACCCCGCAGGCTCAGGGACCCGTTCCACAAGACTGCCCTCACACTTGAACTTCTGAACTCACTGGCTGTAAACTGAGAGTTTCCCCAATCCCCTCCTCAGATTCCAGTGTGACTAGAGGGGCCCGCGGGACTCAGGAGAACATGTTACACATTTACCAGGTTGTTAGAACCCAGCCGGAACAGCCAAATGGAAGAGCGCCATAAAGCAAAGGAGGGACGCGAGGATTCTCCGTGCCCTCCTCAGTCACTCCGGACTCCTCGGTGTGTTCACCAGCCCAGAAGGTCCAGAACCCAGTTGCTTAGGGATTGTTATGGAAGGTTCATTATGTAGGCATGACTGATCCAATCACTGGCCATGGTTAATGGAACTCAATCTCCAGCCGCTCTCCTTCCCCTCGGGTGGTGGGGCAGAAAACTCCATCTCGTTAATCACGCCCTGGCCTTTCCAGAGGCCAGTCCCCAGCTCCAAGTGATCTGGGAGCTTCCAGCCGCTAGCTATTATTAGCATACAAAAGACACTCTTATCTCTCTGAAGATTTCAAGGGTTTTAGAAACACTTTGTCAGGAACAGGAATGAAAATAAATACATATTTCTTAGCGCATCACACTGACCCTGGTTGTCTATTCAGAAAAGGACCAGCCTATCTGCAAAGGGATCTCAGCAGGGACGGTGGCACTAGGTAATGTGCAGGCTGTATGTCCTGACTGATCCAGGTGGCCTGTAGACATGGGCATAGGGTCCTTTCTAGGGGCTTGTGTGGTCCTGACTCACTGGATTCTTACCCCGGGAACAAAGGAATAAAACCCAGTCATGCCACTCTGATATTTTTAACTCAGCAACTGAGATTCAATTCAAACGAATTTATGCATTATTCCCAAGGTGCGTTCACCTGTTTTATGTTTAAGGCCTACAGTTTCAACATATTTAATGGCATGCTAATGACTGAAGAAAAAAAAGCAGCCCTGTGTAAGGCAGTTTATGTCAGGTGTCTGGCCAAGAAACCTGCTTTGCAAGGTTGCTGTGACGATGACTTATGTGAAATATTTATCTTCTAAACCAGTGGTTCTTAACCTGGGTTCTATCGAACCCTATGGGTTCGATGAGTCGGTCTCAGGGGTTCAAAAAAGCCTCTGCCGCGGAGGTAAAGACACACTTGTGTAAAGTCGTGATGACACGCCCCGCTTGGCCATCACTTGCTGCAGAGGATCACGTTACATTGCTTGGCCAACCAGTGCTGCGGGGAATTTAGTGAGCGCAGTAGTCAACGGCTGTTGTAGTTGTACATCGTGTGGTTTCTTTCTTAATATTTTAATCCATACTAAATATGTCGAGCAAAAAAAGAAAGTGGTTGGACGAATATGTACAACATGGATTCACACGTATCACGGAACGGGATGGGAGTCAGCATCCTATCTGCATGATATGCAATGCCAAGTTGAACAACTCTAGTCTCGCACCGGCAAAACTAAATTTGGAAAAAAAATCATATTTTATTTATCACTAAAGAAGGGTTCGGTTAATGCGCATATGAAATTGGTGGGTTCAGTACCTCAAAAAAGGTTAAGAACCACTGCTCTAAACACAGCGTCTACTACCTTACATGCTGGAAGGTGATGAAGACATGCTCAGTAACTTTCCTCATGATCCCATGGTTTAGTGAGAAAACAGAAAAACAAATAGGCAATTTCTAGTTGACCAGAAATGTAATGCAGACTTTGTGCCTGTCAGCAGATTTAATACTATTTTCCTTTAAAATTTAGGATTTTGGATCTCAGCTTAACAATGTCTCCCCCCCTCAAGACTGTATACAAATTCCCTCACAGTTTCTTCTAGTAGTTTTGTGGTTTCCCTGTTGAAACTTTGGACTCATCTTTCGGCTTAAGGAGTGAAGTGGGGACCCAGGCTTGCTTGTCTTCGGAATCATTATCCCAATGCCATTTATTAAACACTGCCTTTCCACCGCCGATTGGAAGTGCCGACCTGGCTACAAATCACCCTCTGGAATGCAGTTTGGTCTGTTTCTAGAATCTACGCTACTGTTTACTTCTTCGGCAGTTTCCAGGTATTTTAACGATAGTGTGTCTGCGTTTTCTGGTTTACTCTCTGGGAGAACAAGGTTTCAGAGAAGCTTCAGTCAGTGTTTCCAAACGGGGAAGTAGAAGTGGGAGCCGAGGAGGGAGGGACATCAGCAGCAGGCTCACAGACCGTCCAGCCACGTTTTCTGCTTGTGATTCCATATTTGTCGCAATCATCCCTAATTGAACAAGGGAGATTCGAGCAAGGCATCACTGCAAAGTTATCACAAACCTGTAAGATGATGTGATATGAAGAGGCATGTCCCGATATGGACAAGCTAACTCAGCAGAAGCTTCAGTGTGTTGATTTGCTTAACAGTCATTTTCTCATTCTAGGTTCTCTTTATATAGAAACTACAGACTCATGATATGAGCAAAGCGAATTTTTTATGCTGCTTCTCTTCCTCCCTAGACCCAGTAGGCGTAGGAGAGTCGTGTCCCTTTCCAAAAGCGAGTCAACGATGGGAATTTCTTACCACTGTGGTCGGTATGCGGCTATCAATTTCTGCAGAGAAAGGGACAGGGTCTGCTGCTTTCTTTGAGGGCACAGGTCCTAGAGGACACTGGGTCTCACCTCATCTGATTAGGGAAAAACAGCAAGGCCATCAAGCTGTCTCACCAGCGCCAACAGCCTCCAGGGGTGAGTGGATGTCCTGTCACTCTGGACTGCCCCAGGACAGCTGGCCACAGAGCTGTTCTTGTTATGGGGCAAGTCAACTAACAGTGCATAAGTCATATACCTGTCTTTTAACAATAACCAGCCCAGAGTCAATCAAATATGATATGTGCATCTAAAATTCCAACTGCTGCCCTATACAGTACTCTCATGGCATCAGCCTTATTTATATGGAAAAGATTTCATGAACTTAAGAGAGCAGTCCCTGCTATTAAGAGAAGAGAGTCTCTTGCCTGACCAGGCAGTGGAGCAGTGGATAGAGCGTTGGACTGGGGTGCGGAAGACCCGGGTTCGAGACCCCGAGGTCGCCAGCTTGAACAAGGGCCCCTCTGGCTGGAGCTAAAGCTCGCCAGCTTGGACCCAAGGTTGCTGGCTCCAGCAAGGGGTTGCTTGGTCTGCTGAAGGCCCGCAGTCAAGGCACATGTGAGAAAGCAATCAATGAAAAACTATGGTGTCGCAAGGGCAATGAGAAACTAATGATTGATGCTTCTTGCCTCTCTCCGTTCCTGTCTGTCTGTCCCTTTCTATCCCTCTCTCTGACTCTCTCTCTCTGTCCTTGGGGAAAAAAAAAAAGAGAAGAGAATCTCTTTATAAAATGGTATTTGCTTTTTTGGGTCCACACCCCCAGAGAACATTCCTCTTTGGACCCTACCAATTCATTAGGTTAATGGTCCTTAATCTGTTGTCTCCATATATTTGGCCTCCCAAGCGGTCCATAAATCCAGATAGTGTTCAGGAATACATTTCTTGATTCTCAACTTTTATATTTATATTAAAAAAGATGTATCTGTCTGAGATTTAGTTTTTGGATCCTCTTTTACAACCCCTTACCCATTCATTATGACTCTTACTGAGGCATTCAGCCCCTGGAGGGGCACATCTCTGCATATTGCAAATGAAGGATATTGGAGGTCCGTGAAGTGTTGAGAAAGAATGGTTAATGGTGGACAGATAGGTTTTTCTCCATATCAGGGAGTTTTCAATTGGAGCAGGACCTGAGTGTGTTGTTAGTTTTTAATCTGACAACTATTCAAGCGATTCATCTTCAGTGATTGACAACTAATAAGGAACTTATTTTTGGTTGTATATCTTCAAAATAATTTTATGTTATCAGTAAAACTGAGAAGTCATTCAGATAATGGAGTAACATTTCTATACCCAAATTCCTCCCATTTCTGCTTATATGAACAAAATTTCTACACTTGTGTAATATAAAATAAACAAACAAATGTTATAAAGTTGATGCTAAACTAGTTTCAGTCTATCCTCCATGGATACATTAAATAATTGGGGGGTGTTGGGCAGATAATATATAATATGCTCACTTTGTTAAAGATGGCGCTGCCCACATGGAAGCCTGTCATCCAGGTGATATTATTTGCCCTTATTCTTGGGATGGCTGTGGGGGAAAAGCTGTAATGTAAGCAGGCTGGGTTGTTATAGCCTAAGGCTTTGTTTTAAGAGTAAGCTTTTCCCCACACCCTTGACTGGATGATGTAGGGTGGTGTGCTCTCCTGAGGAATCCCATTGTGCCTCAGATGGGTGGCTTTGTATTGGAGACTTCCTTGTCTGTGTAATTGGATTAAAGGTTTGGAATCTATGCTATAAAGTGGGGCGACCAGGAGCTTGCTCTCGCTTGGTTCCTGAGGTATTAGAGAGGAGAGCAGATTAAGGCCATGTGGAGGAGAGGAGGCAGCCAAGATGGTGGAATGTTGAGGAAGAAGCCAGTTTGTGTAGAGTTTGTGTAGAGAGGAGATGGGAAACAGAGGTGAATAAGTCTGGTGAGCTAGAAACCTTTTGATTCTAGGAAACTTGGATAAATCAGTAGCTTTGTGAGCACTGAATGAGTGGGTTTTGGAGCCCATTGTGTGTTTTTGCTTGCCCGCCGGGTGCAAGCTAGAATTAAAGCTGATGGCTCACCAGTTCTTGGCTCCTGTGTTTCATTATCATCTGTTCGAATCCAATGTGAACCTGCATGGGTCAGGCGGCTCTGATGGTGGCCACGATTACTGGCTTTACAGGGGGAAAATCCCAAACTGTTAAAATAGTACTATTCCTTTCCCAAGAGTTTTATTCCCAATACAATTTACTTTATATTTTGCTTTTTATTTTATATTTTTTACTTTACATTTAATGACTTGAAATATTTAACATTTAGGTGCTTGAATCAATTGTTTACAAATCTCTTTACTGTCAAGCTATTTTAATCCAGAAGAAAATTGTTTTAACATAGGGCTTTATGGTGAAAAAAGAATTATTTTCCAATTTCAATTAATATGCTTATTCTTATCATTAAACATAAGGAAGACCAACAAAAGACTTCTAGGCATAAAAGCTTTGCATTAGGCTATAAATCGGGGTGGAGTCATGGGAAGGCAGAGCCCAGACCTCACAGGGTCCCCTCCCTGTGGAGTTTTAGAGGCTGGAGGCCATAGGATTAATTCTCTGAGTTCTTCTCCTCTATGGCAACAGGTGTGATTAAACTTTAATTACTCAGGCTCTTGTGGTGAGTTTCCAGCTCTCAGAAGGAAACGAAATACATTGAACAGTTTTCTTCTTCAGGAGAGCGGGAGGCCAGGCCCATGCTGAGCTTGAGGGTGGGAAGGGTGTGTTTATTAGGTCATTCCGTGGCTGTCGCTGAACTCCAGCCCTGTCTCAGTGGTTTAACCTAAGTTTATTCCACATTCAGGTGAAATCCGTCTGGCACAGTGGAGTAGGCAGGTGCGTGTGTATGTGTGTGCATGCATGTGTGATTTGCTTCACAAAATCATTCAGGGCCATATTGGAGAGGGGCTTTGATTCCTTAACTGATGACATCCAAGCCTGTCCCAGGCCATAGCATCCATTCTGCAGGGGGAGGAACAGAGAGGAGCACGTGGGAGGTTTCTCTGTGTCGGCTTCGGGTAATCGCTCATCACTGAGGCCACAAATAGAATCCAACAAGTTGCCCGATGAAAGTTTAATGCAGATCCCATGGAGTGGGTTGCTCCGATCACTTCTCTGTGTGAAGACTAGTCCTCCGTGAGAACTTGGAGTTGACCTAGTCGAGACTTCCTGTGCAGACTTGCAAGGCAGCTCTACCCTCGCATGAACTTGAATGAGGTGAGAAATCAGAGGTCAGGGTCTGATTTAGAATATTCCTTTTGAATTAAGAAATTAAATGTGTGTTTGTGTGTGTGTGTTTTATGTAACATATTTGGGCCCCAAAACATAAAAGGTTAAAGGGTCCATAAAATCAATGTTAAAAATTAAAATTTTGTCATTTTGTGAGAAATTTAAAAAAAAGTCTTTTTAAAACTTAAATCCAAAACTCAGGTTGTTCCAAAAATTTTTTTCAAATATACAACAATTTTTTTCCTTCAGATAAGCACCATTGTAAATTCAATGTCTGAATATAAAGTGTCTAAAATTGCCACTCTCATCAATCAATAAGTGCAGACTTCTTTAAATTTATATTTTAACCACATGGCTTTGCTCTCTCTCTCTTTTTTTTTTTTTTTGTCTTTTACAGGGACAGCGAGAGAGTCAGAGAGAGGGATAGATAGGGACAGACAGACAGGAACGGAGAGAGATGAGAAGCATCAATCATCAGTTTTTTGTTGCCATCTCGACACCTTAGTTGTTCATTGATTGCCCTCTCACATGTGCCTTGACCACGGGCCTTCAGCAGACTGAGCAACCCTTGCTGGAGCCAGCAACCTTGGGTCCAAGCTGGCGAGCTTTTTGCTCAAGCCAGATGGGCTTGAGCTCAAGTTGGAAAGCTCGGGATCTTGAACCCGAGTCTTCCGCATCCCAGTCCGACACTCTATCCACTGTGCCACCGCCTGGTCAGGCTGGCTTTGCTCTTTAGCTTAGAAAAATGATGAGTATCTTCTGTTTCCTAGAATATAGTTGATTATTAACTGAAGCCAACAAGTGTTGAGAGTTTATCTAAGTCAGAATGACAGAATATATAGGGAAAAATGAAATCCATTTTGTCAGTACATAGCAGGGCATAAAATGAGAGTATGTTACTGAAAAAGTCATGTTCCCAAAACCTGGGCAGAGGTGATGGGTTTCCCCAACAGCCTGAAGTATTTTTTTTTAAACAAGGAACTATCTTTGGTTAAAAAAGAAGAAAATAATGCTTAAAACATCAAAGAACACCAACAGTGGTCTTTGGCCTCCAAACACAGTGCGCGTGTTAAGAAATTGTGGACTCCCAGTGAACAATTGATACCTAAAAAATATTTTAATCATTGGTGAGTGTGCTGGCTGGAGTACTGTCCTACACATTCATGTCCACCTGGAACTTCAGAATGTGATCTTATTTGGAAATAAGGTCTTTGCAGGTGGAATTAGTCAGGTGAAGATGGGGTTGTAGTTGATTAGTTTGGGCCCTTACCATTAGTCATTATGAAGATACAGAGAGTCATATCACCAATGCTGCATTTCATTGTCCTGAGAGTGCACTGCAAATTATACTGTTGCTTCCATACCAAATTTTAAAGGCTATGAAACTTTTAATATGATTTCTTTTTTAATGGGGCTTAGAGAGTATTTTAATGTGCTTAGCCATAAAGCATAGAGATTACTTAGGCTCACAAATGATGATCCCTCACACTGGAAATGTAAACAGAAATGTAATCCATCATTTTGCTAGTGGTTCTTCCCTGGCACATTTATCAGCTTCCCTTCCCTCGTTTGCCCTAATATACTGTATTATTTTATGAGCTTTCTTCTAAGTGTGAATAAGAAGGGAGTTGTTCTGGCCCCCTGTACAGAGATCTAACGGAACAAGGGGCTTGCTCAATGTCCCATGTCCCCCATCAGTGTGTAGGTCTGCTAGTTACATTACTGCTGCCTCGTTTTCCTACTTCCAGCCAAAGCTCATTCTCTGCCCTCTCAATTTCATTTTATATCAGAGATGTTTTTAACTGTGTTTTCTGAAAGAGCTAACTAACATTATCTTTGAAATGAGCCCCCTTGATGTCAACATAGGGTAAGAAGGCAGAATGTCCAGGCAAGACTTTTTATTTTAATGTTGATTTTAGAGAGAGAGGAAGGGAGAGGGAGAGAGAGAGAGAGAGAGAGAGAGAGAGAGAGAAAACCAGGAGAATCAATCTGTTCCTGTATGTGCCCTGACCAGGGATTGAACTGGCAACATCTGCACTTTGGGAAGATGCTCTAACCAACTGAGCTATCCAGCCAGGGCAAGGCTAGGTTCTTTACCTACAAGATGGCAACTAAAGGCCATTGACCAAGTATGGCTATCAGCTTACAGAATCATAAAAGCATAGATATTTGTTCCTGGGTGATATTTCCCCTGAAGCACAGTAAAGTTTGGTCGAATATCTGATTCAATGTTTTGCTTTTTCTCTTCTGTGGTCTGATCTTGTAAGTATGGAGTTGGTGCTTGTTTACCCAGATGATCATGAGGTTTGAGGATGCTTTTAAAAGGTGAGAGAATTGCCTGACCTGTGGTGGCGCAGTGGATAAAGTGTTGACCTGGAATGCTGAGGTTGCAGGTTCAAAGCCCGGGCTTGCCTGGTCAAGGCACATATGGAAGTTGATGCTTCCTTCTCCTCCCCACCTTCTCTCTCTCTCTCTCCCCCTTTCTCTAAAACAAATAAAAAAAAAAAATTTAAAAGGTGAGAGAATTATGTAAGCTCTGCTGCATGGTTAAATCATCAGAAACTTTGCTCTGCCTACCATGTGAGTGCCTATGGTTGCTATGATCTTGGAAATACAGGTAGCTTTCATGGAGATAAATTAAATATACATTTTAAAACTTATCAGGTAGTGCCTGACCAGGCGATGGCACAGTGGATAGAGCGTCGAACTGGAATGCGGAGGACCCAGGTTCGAGACCCCGAGGTTGCCAGCTTGAGCGCAGGCTCATCCGATTTGAGCAAAGCTCACCAGCTTGGACCCAAGGTCGTTGGCTTGAGCAAACGGTTACTCAGTCTGCTGTAGCCCCCCGGTCAAGGCACATATGAGGAAGCAATCAATGAATGACTAAGGTGTCACAATGAAAAACTGATGATTGATGCTTCTCATCTCTCTCCGTTCCTGTCTGTCTATTCCTCTCTCTGTCTCTGTAAAATAAATAAATAAATAAATAAATAAATAAATAAATAAAACAAACCCAAAACTTACCAGGTAGCTAACTCAGAATATGTATTAAATTTACATACTAGTGGTTTTAGGATTTAAGATACAATATTTGGGGTTTAATGTATAGGCTTTCTTTAGCTGCAGCCCCAACTAGTGGCTGTTCAATATTATCAGTCAGAGAAAATGAAAAGAAAGAGAGCCAGGTTCTGGGAGCTACGACTGTGGGACAATGTCTTTATTTTATTTATTTTTTAAATGTTTTATTTATTTATTTATTTATTTATTTATTTATTTATTTATTACAGGGACAGAGAGAGAGTCAGAGAGAGGGATAGATAGGGACAGACAGACAGGAACGGAGAGAGGTGAGAAGCATCAATCATTAGTTTCTCATTGCCGTTGCAACACCATAGTTGTTCATTGATTGCTTTCTCACATGTGCCTTGACTGCGGGCCTTCAGCAGACCGAGCCACCACTTGCTGGAGCCAGCAACCTTGGGTCCAAGCTGGCGAGCTTTTGCTCAAGCCAGATGGGCCCGTGCTCAAGCTAGCGAGGTCGGGGTCTCGAACCTGGGTCTTCCGCATCCCAGTCTGGTGCTCTATCCACTGTGCCACCACCTGGTCAGGCTGTGGGACAATGTCTTTAAATATGACACTTACTAGTGGTGGTCTTGAGAGGCAGAGGGCCCCAGAGATCACCAGTTCTGTAGATTCCATGAAGGAGAATAGAGGTGGGTGGTCAAAATAAAGGTATAAATAAAAAGTAAAACAAACAGTAGGGATCGCAGATAACTGGATTATAGACCACCCACCATGTCATTGGACTGGCCATCATCTTTTTCTGTAGTCTAAAGTTCCATCTGTTGGGGAATTCTTCTTTCTTAATGTCTATAGAAAACAAATGAATTATTCTTTTTTAGAACAGGGAAGGGGGTAATACACACACACACACACATATTATATATAGATGAGAAGCATCAACTCATAGTTGTGGTACTTTTTAGTTGTTCATTGATTGTTTCTTATACGCGCCTTGACTGGGGGGCTCCAGTGGAGCCAGTGAGCCCTTGCTCAATCCTGTGACTTTGGGCTAAGCCAGCGACCTTTGGGCTCAAACCAGCGACCTTTGGGCTCAAGCCAGTGACCATGGGGTCATGTTGATAATCCCATGCTCAACCCAGGGAGCCCATGCTTAAGCTGGTGACTTTAGGATTCCAGGTTGATGCTCTATCCACTGTGCTACCACCAGTCAGGCAGGCTGTGGGGGTGGGGGTGGGTGATATTTGTATTTTTAAGATACAGCATTGCCGTAAAGTCATGGTGCACTTTTGACCAGTGACTGGTCAAAAGTGCACCATGACTTTATAGACACACTGTAGTTCTTAGACTTTTTGTCCTCTTTATATCAAATTAGACTTTAGCTTACAACTGTGACTTAAAAAAGAGTTCCTGAAAAGTAGTTCTTACAAGTAGAACCCAGCAACGCATACTGTACACTCGAACCACACATAATCGAGAGATCCCGTTGCCTGGTAATGTTTAGTTAGCATCATTGCTGCCCAACTCATCTGACTAAAAACAGTACTTAACCCTAATGGTTTTTTTTGTGTGTGTGTTTCCTTTTTGTCATTTCAGGATCTAGCTGAACTACACATGTCACTGTGGTACAAAACTAAAAAGGGAATTGAAACAGGGGAAATTTTTACTGTTAAGAAGTAGTACTTGCTTATCCACCGATTTCTATGCTTTCTAATTATACCACCGCACAGTTTCTGCTGTTGGAATGGCAAGATTTCACCTTTCCTCTTGCTTCTCTCTGGCCCAGTTTATGGGCTGCCCTGCACTGTGACAATCAATACACATTAAGTGTTGAACGAAGAGACCATGCCCAGATGTAGGCTCCCAGTATTCACCAGGGACTGCGAACGCGTTGGAAGAATCATTCTTTACCACAGAGCACAGTGCGTTTCTGTTTTTATAGATTGAGCTATGTGGACAAAAAAGCTAGGTAGCTTCTTTACGTTTCAGATTGAATTTTGGTAGTTCATTGTTAAAGTCTGTAATAATTCTCATCAGCTTAGAAATAATTGCAGTTTAAGCATAAAACCTTTGATGAGTAAAATACTGGCCCAGCAGAGTAGTAAACATGGAAAGCTACTTACAGATGCAGATTTTTGTATAAATTGTGCTAAGTAATGTGGTATTTGTTTGTTTGTTTGGGGGTGTGTGTGTGTGTGTGTGTGTGTGTGTGTGTATGTCTGGGGTGTAGTTGTTTGCTAGGACTGCCATGACAAAGTGCCACAGGCCAGGTGGCTTAAACAATAAAAATCTATTTTCTTACTGTTCTGGAGGCTAGAATGCTGAGATCAAGTAGTCTGATGTTTTCTGAGGCCTCTGTGTCTGATTCGTAGATGGCTATATTCTCCCTGCTTGTTCACATGGTCTTCCCTTGGTGTGTATCTGTGTTCAATCTCTTCTTCTTCTAAGGACACCAATCGTATTGGATTAGGGCCCACCCTAATGACTTCATGTTCAGTGAATTACCTCTTTAAAGACCTTATCTCAAAGTACCATCCCATTCTATAGTACTGGGGGTTAACATTCTGATATATGAATATTTTAGGGGGACATAATTCAGCCCCTAACAGTGACTCTGTGGATTTTTTGGTCTTGTTTTAATTTTTTTCTGACAGAGACAGAAGGAGGGACAGATAGGGAGAGACAGGAAGGAAGAGAGATGAGGAAGCATCAGTTCTTCTTTGCAGCACCTTAGTTGTTCATTGATTGCTTTCTCATATGTGCCTTGACTGGGAGCTATAGCAGACCAAGTGTCCCCTTGCTCAAGCCAGTGACCTTGGGTTTAAGCCAGCTACCTTGGACTTCAAGCCAGCAACCTTTGGGCTCAAGCCAGTAACATTGGGCTCAAGCCAGTGACCATGAAGTTGTGTCTATGATCGCACGCTCAAGCCAGATGAGTCCACGCTCAAACTGGTGACCTCAGGGTTTTGAACCTGGGTCCTCTGTGTCCCAGTCCAACTCTCTGTCCACTGTGCCACTGCCTGGTCAGGCGGATTTATGGTTTTAATTGGTTTGTTGAAGTATAATTTATGTGCTATTCATTGGATCCATTTTAAGTTCAATGAATCTCAGTGAACTCATGTAGCCCTGCAATCCAGTTTTAGAAGCACTTGGTATTGTTCTAAGTCTCAAAGAACACAAAGACTTCTTTGGAGTCCTGGATGATTGCCCAATTGTTACATTCTCAAAATACTTGCTAAAGTTTATATTTTAAGAATGGGTTATGCATGGATGGAGTCAGGAAATATATGGGAAATCTCTGCACCTGCTTCTAAGTTTTGCTATGAACCTAGATCTGTTCTAAAAAAATAAAGTTTCAATACAAGCAAAACAAAACAACAGTTGCCTACATTTTTTCCCCATTGGTCTTCAAACACCTGCAAGGTTTCATGTGGAGGGTTTCCTCTGACTGTTGAGAATCAATCTGATGCAAGGAATGGAACACTGGACGGTGGCTTGGGAGACCCAAGTTTGATCCAAGCTCTGTGCTTTCCTCTCTAATTCCTAGTCCGTCAACGGTATTATACCTGTTCACAGTCTGGGATTGTTAAAAGCATCAAATGAGATTACACAGGTAAAAAATCTTTACAAATTGTAAATTGCAATGTAAATGTAAGGTGGTATTATTTTTTGAAGAGAAATAAAATGGGCCCCTGATGAGGTAGAATTAAAATAGGCTCTTCTAAATTGATAACAGATCACTGAGTTACTTCAAAGCATAATTATCTTGCTGGAACTTCAAACTTAATTTTTTTATGTGAGAGATTTATTGAGATATAATTCACATATCATAGAACTTTAAACTTTAAATTGGCTAATAACCTAGTTATTAGTATATCAAGCTACTTAAAGAAATTGACTCAAAAACACAAAAAGAAATTAGGGTATACAGGGTATCCACGGGTTAGGATAGTCTTGACATAAGACATTTCGAGTTTATAATGCTCGCTCCCATAAAAACTTAGAAAGATTGAGAAGTGAGTGTTTTGGCTCACGCCATTAGTGTCATACTTACGGACTACATGGGTGAACTAGGTTGGGTGTACGTAGTGGAAGAATAGGCAGTAACGCAGCGCATGAGTGAGGGGAGTTGGTATCCCCCAGTACGCTTACCTACACCATTTTGGATTGTTAAAAGTGCAAATGTTCCATATGTATTGTTTTGTTTGGCAACATTTTGGCCCTTATCATGGCTGCTAAAAAAAAGTCAGAGTCTTCAGATGGTAGTACTTCAGAGAAGAGGAAAGCCATCACGATGGATGTCACAGAGCTACTGGCATCACATGGAGAGGAGCTGTCTGCTGAAGACCTCATTCAGCTGGAAAAGCAGCTGATTAAAGAGGAAGAGATAGAAACCCCGGAACCCAAGAGATTTGACTCAATGCTCTTCTATGGTAGAGGGTCAGTTGGCAAAATTTCAGGCTGAGAACCCAGTGATGACAGATTCAGTAAGGTCTATAGAGCTGTTATGGATGCCTTGCAATGATAGACAGATTTTGGAAGAGAGAATGTTATCAACCTTCCAGACTAGCCTGGAACAATACAATTATATTTTTAAATTAATTAATAATTAAAATATTATTTTTTATTAAGTGAGAGGTGGGGAGGCAGAAGGACAGACTCCTGCATGCACCCTGATCGGGATCCACTGGGAAAGCTCCCTACTGGGGGATGCTCTGCTCATCTGGGGGATGGGCACCTGAGGCGAGTCTGTGGTGCCATCCTCAGCACCTGGGGCCAATTTTCTTGAACCATTCAAGCTATGGCTGTGGGAAGGGGAGAGAGAGAGAGAGAGAGAGAGAGAGAGAGAGAGAGAGAAAGAGAGACAAGCAGAGAAAGAGAAGAGGGAAGGTGAGGGGTGTAGAAGCAGATGGTCACTTTTTCTGTGTGCCCTGACCAGAAATTGAATCCAGGACTATCACACACTGGGCTGACACTCCACCACTGAGCCAAGTGCCCAGGGTCTAGCTTAGAACAATTCTTTAAGAAGGTAGAGAGGCCTGAAACAGGTCCTATACCCTCTACATCAGCTGCTTCTTGAGATGAAATACCTGTAGTACAGATAGAATCATCTCCAGCATCTCCTGTATGCTCCTTAGGTGATCTTGAGTCACCTGAACCAGTATCTGCAGCTCCTGCTGCAGGTTCTCCTGCCTCTCCAGCTTCTTCCTCCCAACAGGTCACTCTCTTCCACCTTGCAATGTCCCTTCCAGTGTGCAAGCCAACCACAGGAATAAAGGTAAGTAATTTTTTTACACTCATTTTTTCTGTTATTACAGTACAGTAAATTTATGTCCTTTTCCTTTTTCTGTGGCTTAGTTGTGTTTTTATGTTCTAGATTATGATTTTACAACTATGTTAGGGTAGGTAAGTGACTTAGGCTAGAGTGTGTTTCAACTTACAGAAAAATTCAGGTTACGTCACTGTTGTAGAAACAGAACTATGTTGTAACCCAAGAACCCCTTGTATATTTTTCCTTTGAAGTCATTTTTTAATTTTTAAATTACAGTTGACATACAATATTATATTACTTTTAGGTGTACAACTCAGTAATCAGATATTACATAACTTACAAAGTGACCACCCAGATAAATCTTGTACTTAGGTTACTGTTAACATTACAAAATCAAGTTTTCAAGTTCATGAACAGAAGTATCTCACAACCCTTTTACATATGTCTTCTATTAGACTGCATTTAAAATGATCAGAAACGGCATTTTCAGTTTGAATTTCCTTTCCCTTTGTTCACAAGGGTCTTTCTCAAAAGAGAGAGAGAAAGAGAGAGAATGTGTGTAGAGAATAAGTAGTGAGTTGATTAGCATACAGTTGGTATGTAGAGTTATGCATATTTGAAAATAGGTTATGAAAAAGAAAATGTCACTGCCACCACTGTACCATAGATCTGAATTCAGATAATTCTAATGTCAGCCTAAATACTTATGTGCTAGCACTTGGATTACACTTGAGTTTTAATTAAAATATATGCAGTGAAGCAGTTTTATAGAAAATTAATTTATCATTAAATAAAGTATCTTCAAAATCCCATAATACCTCCCCCTCAAACTTAGGTTAACTCTGTGGGAACCACCTCAGAGTATTATGAGCAAACCTGAGAAAACCCATAGTTTTAAATGAGTTCTTTAGTCCTTGGAGCAATGCACCAGAATGAAAAATAGTCACCTTCATTGTAAAATAGAAGACTTATTATGGAAGGGGATGTGAACATGGACAATGACTGTGACTATGCAGACAGTTCTTGGGCAGATATTTTTTAAAATGATGTTATTCCCACAAAACTAGCAGTGCTCACTTGCTCCTTAACTCTCGTAAAAGAGCTCACTCAGGCTCATGTATGTGAACCCCCATCTGTGGACCAATGGTTTAGCACTTGTATCATCAAATAAACTAAAGTCTTTATTAATTGTATTTAGAATTTAGGGCTGGCAATTCTCAGAACGAGTCACTCAGACTTCTGAAGAAGTGGCGTGTGCTTGAGGACAGGAAGTCTTCATGTATATGTTACAAAACATCTTTCTTTCTAAATGAATTTGTTTTTTTCGAATGAAAATCATTAGCAGTGCAGGAAAACATATGTGGAAAGAAATAGAATAACCATAGTTCTGTTGGTTTCCCTCGGCTGTTAGCTTTAAATACTCTTGTTTGTTTTTGCAAACAGAGTATTTAAAATTTAATATGCTTTCCTTTTTGCCATGGTGACTTAAGTCTGAACCTGACAGTGGATTTCAATGTCTCAACATACATAGGGTTTCAGGAAAGCCACTGAAAACAGCTGGGGCCAAGGGGCTCGGCATCTCAAGGCCATGGCTACATTATAAAAGACAAGAGGAGAATCCAGCTGTGGGTTCTACGTTAGATGGATATGCTTAGGGAAGAGCAAATGCCTCTTCTTCTGAACCCCACAGAGTGTATTTTGCTCTTTAGGCAAAGGTGGGAGAGAGGGGACTCTAGACTTGTTTGAGATGCAATCTCTAGAATTGTATGTGAGGTCTTATTCATTGAAAAAAAACTTAGGCAGAACCTCAGGATCAGGAGTGGTACCAAGGTAGTGCATGGCTTTTTGAGCATCTATGGTAACTACAGAATCTGCCTCTGAACCCCCTGGCAAGCTGCAAGGTTGGCAAATTAACCCAGGATCAGACATAGGCTTTTAATTAGAAACTCTCTTCCCTGTACTCCTCTTCCTTTAAAACAGAAGTGAATAAAAACATGACATGTTTCTAAGCTTAAATTTTCTGCACTGTTGATTCTTCTCATCAAAGTCATCTTGAAATTATTACCTGATTAGTGACACTTGGTAAATCATAAAAGCACCTACTTCTGAAGAGATTTAGAGAAATGTTAGGGAATCAGTGGTAATCCCAAGTCCTGCAACATGCATTGCTGGGTTTGTTAATGATTGCCTTGAATCGAGATTCTTATAAGCAAATGCCAATGAACATGAAAGTTGACACTCACTTTCTCTGACTTCAGGGGCTGCATGCTATTGCACTGTAGGAAGCTTCTCATGTTTCTTCTGTTTTCGGATGGTTCTCAAGATTCCCTGTTCCTTAGGGCATCAGTCCTTCCCCTGGTGGTGGGAAGATGGTTCTTGTTTAGCAGAAGAACAGACTCATCTTTGCCATAATTGTCGATCATCTTCTTGCACTTACTGCTGTAGCGGACTTTCAGGATGTCTCTGTAGATGGAATAAGCCAATGCAGACAAAAGGACATCTCCTCGGACATGGCCCCTAAGGAAGACCCGTGGAGAAAGAAGAAAAGATAGAAAAATCCAAATCCACTGATGGCCTTCTGTAAAAGCAATGAGATAAACTACAAATCAATCATAAGGAAAATACACTAAAGGCCAAGTTTTCCAAATCAAATTGATGCTCCTTTTTGCCAGCCCGAGATTTAAGTGCTAAAGAGAGACACAGACTTTTTATGTCAATGCGTTCCTGCATTTACACTCAGCAGATGTTAATGGTTGTCAAAATATGCCCTGGGTCCTGATAGTTACTAGAAGTGCAAAAATGAGTAAGACACAATCTCTGCTAAGATGGGACACAAATTAATAAAAGTCTTAACAGCCTCAAAAGAGTATTTGAGTGATTTCTTAAAAAGGATTCTTTTGAAGCCCTAACTGGGTGGCTCAGTGAATAAAACATCTTCCCTGCACACTGAGGTCACAGGTTCGTAGTCAGGGCACGAACGAGAAGCAATCAATGAGTGCACAACTAAATGGAACAACTAAGTGGAAAAACAAATTGATGTTTCTCTCCTTTTCTTCTTTACCTTCTCTCATTCCTTTCTTCTTCTTCTCTCTCTCAAATCAATGAAAAAATTAAAACAAAAGACAAAGAAAGATAAAAGAAACCCTTTGGAAATGTTATTGCAGAGTAAATACAAAGTATATATATGAATTAGTTTGAAGGCTTTTATTTATTTCCCTAATAAAACATTAAGACAAATCATATACATATGTGTGTATACATATATACACACATATGTATATATATACACGTCTCCAATATAGCAGTTAATATTCATTTGTTAATCTATAGTACTCTGACATCAACTGTGTATTAAAATAAGCTTATTATCAATGAAAACGAGGTATTTTTTCCTTTTTAATAGTAGCTAACAAAGATAAATAACCTTTAGAAGGCTTATTGTGACTCATGACTTGAGCTGGGATTATAAAAATGAGCACTTGATTAAACAGTAGGGTTGTTTGAAAAGAAATTTGGAGAGATACTTAACATCCTTTACAATAATTGATTTTTTTTTTTTTACAGGACAGAGAGAGAGTCAGAGAGGGGGATAGACAGGAATGGAAAGAGGTGAGAAGCTTCAATCATTAGTTTTTCGTTGCTGTTGCAATACCTTAGTTGTTCATTGATTGCTTTCTCACATGTGCCTTGACCACGGGCCTTCAGCAGACCGAGCAACCCCTTGCTGGAACCAGCGACCTTGGGTCCAAGCTGGTGAGCTTTTTGCTCAAGTCAGATGGGCCTGCGCTAAAGCTAGCGAGCTTGGGGTCTCAAATCTGGGTCCTCCGCATCCCAGTCCGACACTCTATCCACTGCACCACTGCCTGGTCAGGTTTCAATAATTGATTTTTACTCTATCTCTTCATGCTGTAAGGAATAAATACCATACTTGGATCTCTTTTGTAAATATGTACTTGTTCTAATAAAAGAGAAATAGAAAAACAAGTTATTCTTTTGCTAAAAACAAGGAAGTTCATGAACACAAATCATTCTGTGGCACCCATGGTGACAGATTTTAACTTTTGACCATGTCAATTGTGAATATTTGTGTTGGATTGGACTGCCGCAGAAACTCCAGCGGAACACTGCATCTACCACCTGGCAAACTCTAGGGCATTTGTGTGGCAAGTTCAAGATGTTCTAGTCTCAATGTAGAAACCGCAGAGAAGTGAAAGCAATCGTTAATGCTCTAGACTGAGGACAAACCCAGAGAAACGACTAGAACACTTAAATCTTAACAAGGCATTCTGATGCCTGGGTCTGGTTTTCTCCTAAATTAGGTCAAGAAACATAATTTTGTCTAGACGAGAAATCTTATGCTTTAACCGTAAAACTTAACTCTAATCCCCCAATTGCACACGAGGTTGCTCATATATCAAACCTATGTGCCAAAGGGAAAGGCTTGTTCAGCTCTTCCCCAATACCAAGTTTACTGGAGTCACGGTACAATGGAATAACGAGCTCCTGAGCTGAAACATGTAGTATTTAAAATAAAATTTGGCCTTAGCCAGTTAGTTCAGTGGGTTAAGAGCATCATCTAGAAACAGGAAGGTTGTGGGTTCGATCCCCGATCAGGGCACACATGGGAAGCAGCCGGTGGGTGCACAACTGAGTGGAACAACAAATGAATGCTTCCCTCCCTCTTCCCCTTCCTCCTCCCTCCCTTCCTCTCTCTGTCTCTCTGAAGATAAAAAAGAAAAGGCCTGGCCAGATAGCTTGTTTGGTTGGAGTGTTGTCCTTGAGCATGGAGGTTACTGGTTCTATTCCCTGGTCAGGGCACAAGCAGGAGCAGCTCAATGTTTCTGTCTCTCTCTCTCAGAAAAGTAAAATTTAATTTTTGTTAGCTCACATTCAAGTTAAAAAGCTTTTAATAGAAATTTAGAGTATATTCTAGAAAACCATCCCAAGACTCAAACTTTAATCAAGTTGCTTAAGCACCTACATGATGCTGTCCTACACGGCCTCCCTGGAGACACACATGCATTCATCGCTTTGCCACTGTTAATACCAACGTGGCCAAGTTTCCAAAATGTTTTACAACTGGTCATTTCAGTGTTCTCATGGAGGTCAGAAGAAATAAAAATCTTGAATGATGATCTTTACGCTCTGCTTTGATGATGGGAAGTAGAGTCCAAGCGAAGAATGATCACTTCTGTTCTTTCAGCCCATGTTTTGTTTAGGGGTTTGAGCTACAGGGTTCGTCACCCGGATCGAAGGTGTTCAGTATCATACTTAGTTATAGGGAAATGCCCTGGCTTTCTGCTGTCTAAAAAGGTGCATGTGGGTTTTCACCCATTGTGGTTTGAGGCTCCAATTTTGTCTGTACTAAAATGACTCTCACATTTTCGAGGGTTGAAAGGTGACCTCCCACATAAATTAATTGGTGTCTAGCGGTCCAGCGATGACCAGCCCAGGGCTCTTCCCATGAAAAAGCAGCGTTTGTCTGCTTTTTCATCCACCCTATCGCCAATGCCCAGTTTTCCCAATGGTTCTTGTGCCATCAGTTTCCTCTCCAGTCTCCATTCTACATGTTCTCTTGATTCGTTTCTGCACAAAGTGTTTCCAAAATTATTTTTACGGAGATACTTCATGATTTTCTCCTTGAAGCTTTTGCATTCACCAAAGTAGTCCAGAAGGAAGCTGCCCTGGTCCGAGAATGGGGCTGGAAGCTGCTGGCCCTGAAGTTCATGTCCGCTGTCATCATGGCCGTGCCAGAGCCTCTGAGCACGAGGTACCCACTGCTCTCACCGTCTGCTTCTTCTTCCCACTTTTGGTGAGAAATCTTGATGCAGTATAATTTAAAAAGGAAGAAAGAGAGAAAAGGATTAAAGAGTCAGCTAGGCTGGCTAGGGGTTGTCATGATATAATGCAAATAAGCAGGTTCTTGGTCAGCAGTGGACTAATGTTAGTATTAAAACTTTAAAATATGTGGTCTTTCTATTTGACCATTATGAGTGATAATTACCCCATCCCTTTGTACAGAGCTGTGTGTCACCTGTAGTGCTTAATGACCACTGCTGTTCTTGGTACAGTTTTTACATTTTCTAGGACTGTGTGTAACCCACTCAGTATTCTAGTTTCCAGCAAACAATTCCTCAATAGTCAGGATTCAGAAGCTGTAGCAAACCGTTTTCATGCTTACAAGGCGGGGCAGGGCACCAGGAGCCATCTGCTCCTTTGCTGGTCGCCTGGTTGGGTGGCCAGGAGCAGGAGCCGGGACCACAACTCCTCTGGCTCCCATGCCAGGGCTGAGTGTTTAGCTTTGTGACAAGCATGCCCGCTTCACCTGCAGGCCACTCTCTTCACTAAAGTTGGGGGCAGTGAGAGATGTGGGCTCCAGCTCGGCCTATACGTTCCATATCATCCCCGCAGGTTCCAGTTTTCAACGCTTGTGTTCCACTCCCACCGCCCAGCCTTCCCAAGCGCCTGCCCACTCCTGTGGAGCCCGGCACTGGGAACTAGAGCCTCATGGACAGCTCGGCCAACTCCCACAATTCCACAGGGCAAATGGTTACAGTACATGCCTCATTACAGTATACACACTCCTCCTACTGGTTCCGTTTCTCCACGCCAACCTTGACTGACACCTCAGGTGTGGTAGTGTTTTAACTTTCAGCCATTTGTAAGGAGTTCTCTTGCAAAGAAGACGGTATTTTTCTATCAAATATTAGTTGAACTTTTAAAAAAAGGATATATGTTCAAATATTGCTCAGGCCTACGAATTAATGTCTAGAGCAATTTCTAGCCCCTTTATATGAGGGTCAATAAATAGACCTCTTAATCGGTCTTTCTTCTTTTCCTTCGTTGTCTTCTTTCTGGTTTCCCAAGCCCTCATTCCCTCTTTACAAGTCTATACTTTAATTAACTAATTCAAACGTTTGTTGAGTGCCTGCTGTAGGAGCTCCATATGCACCAGGTGCCAGTGCGTCAGGCAGGCATTGCGCTGGGGACGAGGTACGGAGTGGAGAACAAAATAGAGGTAGTGTAATGCCAGTTTTCACGCAAACAGGTGTGAAAGAAACACAGGGGTATATGATTGCAGTCCCGGAAGACCTGTGGAGGAAAAGATACCCGCAAACATATCTGAGGCATGACCTTGACCCTCAGCATACACTGTGTGGGAAAGGGGTGCTCATAGGAATGGCGACCAAGAGAGCCACCTGCCATTCAGATTCTCAGCACCTAGCCCCCTGCAAGGTTGCAGTCTCCACCGCACAAGCAAAACCCTGGGACCTCAGGCTCCCCACACACAGCACAGGTAACCATGGGAACTTCTAGTCAAGCGAAATATTCATCATATAGTACTTTTTCTTTGGTAATTCAAAGAATGCCTTCAGGGGTTTTTCTTGTTACCACCAGGTGGCAAATTTGTTATAACAAATTCCCCATAAAGGTAATTCATAGAAGACCTTGCTTCATGTTCTGCTAGATAACCAGCACTAACTATAAACAGTAGAAGTAAAAGTGTTTCATTTTGACTGGCTGGATGACTCTTGGTCACCGGCACCAGCTCCATGACAATCCACAATGCTTGCACCCTTGTGGTAAATGACTTTAAGGGCTTCCTTCCCAATCCCGGTGCTATTTATTTCCCCATTTTGCTGGAATCTTTCCACTTTCTCTACTTCTGTGCTTAGTAAATAACGTAAATCAACATATTTTCTTAAAAAGAAAAAGGTCATTCAAAAAGAACAAAGCACCACTTTCCACACAGTAGTTATTCTTACACTTGAAATTACTTTCCAGTCATTGCTACTTAAGTACACATTTTGTATGTAAATTAAACAATAATTTACCCATGATTTAGCTGAAGAACGATGTAGGGACAAGTTTCTGTTGCTGTTCAGTAGGTGGCGCCAGACGCTAGACTACCAGTCTGCTCATTTTCACATGTGTTCATTTGCTTAAAAAAAGCTGAATGGATTTCCTAAGTGTGGTAACATCTTACTCATTTCTTTGAGGAATAGCAAACTGGTTAGGCTTAAGCATTTTTGTTCAACTGTCTTATAGTCCAAAGCTTTATATTTTAAAATTGTATACTCTGAAAAGTGTTATTTATTTTTTGAGGACATTTTTTAAGTTCTTGCTCATGCTGGTGGAAATTCTATAAGTAAAAGCACTCGTTGAGGTACTTATCTTAGGTGCTAAAGGAAAACATATGCATTTACAGAGTTTGAAATGCATTTGAAGCATAATGGTAAAAAGAAAATATTGCCTGTGATGTGTGTTGATAGAGCTGATTTTATTAGCTTTAAAATTTTTTCATCTTTTGCCTGACCAGGCAGTGGCGCAGTGGATAGATCTGGGATGCAGAAGACCCAGGTTCGAGACCCTAAGTTCGCCAACTTGAGCGCGGGCCCATCTGGCTTGAGCAAAAAAAGCTCGCCAGCTTGGACCCAAGGTCGCTGGTTCCAGCAAGGGGTTGCTCGGTCTGCTGAAGGCCCATGGTCAAGGCACATGTGAGAAAGCAATCAATGAACAACTGAGGTGTTGCAACGGCAACGAAAAACTAATGATTGATGCTTCTCACCTCTCTCAGTTCCTGTCTGACTCTCTCTCTGTCCCTGTAAAAAATAAAAAAAATTTTTTCATCTTTTAATAGTATTGCTATGAACTCAGAACTCAGCAATCATTATGCAATGCTGTATGTCTCTTAGACTGATGGTGTAACAACACAGTAAATTACTTCACAGATGATATTTTCTTTTTGTAGCAGCAACTCAGAATGGGGAGCCTCTAAGTAAAGCCAGTCTCTGGCAATTGAATAGAACCAACCCAGTAACTACTTCAAGTTAACATTTTAGCATCTCATTGTGGATAATGCTACATTATCAATGTTTTTCAGGTTTTCTTTAAAACATAATGAACGGTGTTTGGGTTATGTGTGAATATCTTGGAGAGTGTTATTCCGAGCATCTTTAAAAATGTGTGATTTTATATGTGAGCATAATTCTTAGCTAGGCATACCAAGGATATACTTGCATTTGGGGAAGAGTGAAAATAACCAAAATTATAAACTATTCTGTTTTATATGTGGCCATTTGATGGATATTTGATTCTTTTACATCTGTTAGAATACTTGCTTTACAAGCAGCTGTTTTTAATTTTTAGATCAGTACCCATGTTACTGCACTGTTTAGCCCAAAAAATGGAGCCAGGTAAGCCAGAGGTTTATAGTTAGTTGTTTGTTTCTTAGTACATATTCTCATTTGCATCACATGAGAATTCACTGGGGTATATAATTGAATTTTCCATCAAACTGAAGCATATTTCTTAGCCAAAAAACATTAACTTTTTATTTATTAATTTTAATGGGGTGACATTAATAAATCAGGGTACATATGTTCAAAGAAAACATCTCCAGGTTATCTTATCATTCAATTATGTTGCATACCCATCACCCAAAGTCAAATTGTCCTCTGTCACCTTCTATCTGGTTTTCTTTGTGCCCCTCCCCTCCCCCCTCTCTCTCTTTCTCCCCCCCACCCAACTACCACACTCATGTCCATGTCTCTTAGTCTCTTTTTTATGTCCCACCTATGTATGGAATCATGCAGTTCTTAGTTTTTTTCTGATATACTTATTTTACTCCGTATAATGTTATCAAGATCCATCCATTTTGTTGTAAATGATCCGATGTAATCATTTCTTATGGCTGAGTAGTATTCCATGGTATATATGTACCAAAGCTTTTTTTTAAATTATTTTTTATTTTTTATTCATTTTAGAGAGGAGACACACATACGCAGAGAGAGAGAGAGAGAGAGAGAGAAAGGGGGGAGGAGCTGGAAGCATCAACTCCCATATGTGCCTTGACCAGACCAGTGCAGGGTTTTGAACTGGCGACCTCAGTGTTCCCAGGTCGACGCTTTATCCACTGCGCCACCACAGGTCAGGCCCAAAGCTTTTTTATCCAACATCTATTGAAGGGCTTTTTGGTTGTTTCCATATCTTGGCCACTGTGAAAAATGCTGCAATGAACATGGGGCTGCATGTGTCTTTATGTACTAATGTTTTTGAGTTTTGGGGGTATATACCCAGTAGAGGGATTACTGGGTCATATGGTAGTTCTATTTTTAGTTTTTTGAGGAACCACCATACTTTCTTCCATAATGGTTGTACTACTTTACATTCCCACCAACAGTGGATGAGGGTTCCTTTTTCTCCACAGCCTCTCCAACACTTGTTATTACCTGTCTTGTTGATAATAACTAATCTAACAGGCGTGAGGTGGTATCTCATTGTAGTTTTGATTTGCATTTCTCTAATAGCTAATGATGATGAGCATCTTTTCATGTATCTGTTGGCCATTTGTATTTCTTCCTGGGAGAAGTGTCTGTTCATGTCCTCTTCCCATTTTTTTATTGGATTGTTTATTTCTTTGTTGTTGAGTTTTGTGAGTTCTTCTATGTATATTTTGGATATTAGCCCCTTATCTGAGTTGTTGTTTGAAAATATCTCCCATTTAGTTGGCTGTCTGTTTACTTTGTTGTTAGTTTCTCTTGCTGTGCGAAAACTTCTTAGTCTGATATGGTCCCATTCATTTATCTTTGCCTTCACTTCCCTTACCTTTGGAGTCAAATTCAAAAAGTACTCTTTGTAACCAAGGTCCATGAGTTTAGTACCTATGTTTTCTTCTATGTACTTTATTGTTTCAGGTCTTATATTTAGGTCTTTGATCCATTTTGAATTAATCTTAGTACAAGGGGACAAACTGTAGTCATTAACATTTTTTATGAATATCACTCATATAAGTGTGTCAATAGAAGAGCTATGCTGAATGGACATCATCAGAAATGATTTAGAGTGGAATTACCAATGAGACAATGAGAAATGTTCCAGAGGAAAAGACAGTAACACCTGGAGAGCAAGTTTAGGAAGTTAGGGAATAAATTGTCAACAGGCTTCTCTTTGGGATAATGCCCTGTCTGCTTCTCATAGCTAGTTAGACAATCATTTTCATACAAACGTGGTTTCCTATAGAGGCTCAAGAAAGTGCACAGATTGGTGTTAGAATACATTTGTACTGCTTGCTCAGTTGCTCAGTGGGGCGGCTCTTGACATTTTAAACATATTTCTTCTTTTGGAGAAACTATGTTGTGGAATATTTATCACCACAGGCACTGCTTGTTAAATGCCTCTAGTGCCCATATGCTATTTTAATGAAACAAATAGGTATCCTCACATTTCAGATGCTACCTGAAAGAGTGGCCATGTGTCTTGTTGAGAAATATCTTCTTAGAGCATCAAACACAATACCCTGCACATGGATGGTATTTGGTTAAATGGCTCATATTCAATGCCATCCTGGTAAGCTAGCTGTCAAAAAAACAAAAAAAAACAAAAAAACAAAACACAACAAAAAAACCCACAAAAAGAAAAGAAGAAAAAAGAAAAAAACTTCCTAATTTATAGTTTATGCCAACCTCTGTGCTGTAAGTGTTTCAAACAGCAATTTCATGGTATTCATGTTTTAGCCACTGGCTTGGAAAATGTCTAAATATTAACAACTGGCTTTTGAGAGGTGACAGGTGAGCTTCGGTGCACCCCTGTGCACATGGCTGTTTGGAGTTGGAAGGAACTTGGTGATCACCAGGTACCTCTGGTTTTATAAAAGAAATGGCAGTGCAGAAGGTTACAGTCAAATGTGTGTATTTTGCTATAACTAGCCCGACTTTTGCTAAACAACGCCCCTATCAATTTCCCAGGGAGACTAAGTGTTTAGTGCTTTGCTGCCAACTGATGGTGAGTGACGGAAGTGACTCATCACAGGTTTGGTTACAAATTCATTTCGGCACTTCGCTTTCAATTTTGTAAAGCTGTAGACAATAAGTGCATGTTATTTAGGTAAACACAGAAAGTTACATTTGTTTAATGCTTCCCATGACACCATAGCTTAGAGGGGAAAGAAGAAATGTCCTGTTGAGAGTACTTGCTCTCCCACACCCCTCGTCTCCAGAGCTGCCCCGGTCCTCCAGGTAGGAAGAGAAGGGAAGGAAGCTCCTTTTTGCATCCCCTGAGATGCCAGAGCATCTTCTTGTGGTCAAGGGAGAGAAAGTCAAAGGATCTGAAGTGTTGCAGCAGTGACAGCCTTGAGCTTGGTCCTCCTACACGCAGCTCCCCAAAGAAGCAGAGGTTTTTTGTTTTTTTATTAGACAAATTGGTTGCTGTGGTGATTGCCATTGGTGTCAACTCGATCTGCCCAGCTGTTTGGCGCTCCCAGCCCTCCCCATCTCTCACACTCACGAAGCCAACACATTTATGGTCACATCCAAAATGATCAATTTCAGACCTGGGGTTGTACATTGATTTAGATAGACAGTAACCTAGACACTCCCTATTGGAACCTTCAATGCCTGGTGCAACCTGGCAGGACTTTCATGGGATTACGAACAGCTACAGTGTCAGAGCTGGGATTAGCACTCAGACCTCCTGGTTTCCAGGTGTTAAGGCAATGACGGTCACACAGATAGTAAGTAGCTGGTAAACTGCAGAATCAGGATTCAGACCTAGGTTGGTTTGCTCCACTAGACTACACATGTCACACTTTTTTTTTTTTCTTTATCTTCTAGGCATTTCTGAGAATCCTTGAGAACACATGCTCAGCTGGAACTGGCCACTAGGTGGAGCACTTAACCTAATGTGAATGTCGTTCCAAAGCATTTATGGATGTAAATGGGGTTCAAGTGAAAGGATTGCTAACATTTCTAGAACAGTTATTTCTTGTGTACTACAAGGTCACAGATAAGACTTAGACTATCTATTCAATAAATTCTGAAACTTCAAATCTCATCAAAGCCAACTCCTGTTCAGGATGCAAAGGCAGAAATAGAGAATTATTTTTCTTGATGTCTTTGGTTGATGATAGAGAAAGAAAGAGCTGACGGGCACTCTTCAAGGCATGTGGAAAATTGAAAAAAATTAAAAAACTAGATGTCCATTTAATAAAATCCAAACAAGCCAATGATTTAAATAAACAAAGTAAACAAATTCAAATGATGAAGTGTATTTAAATTTTTTTTTTCATTTTGCAACCATGGAAGCATTGTTCTGTATTACAAAATCTCCATTTCCAGAATCACAGCTTTGTAAATTAATTAAATCCATTTGTGATATTTGACAGACTCTCATTTTTGAAAAGTTGTTTATGTAAAATAATATAAAACTAAAAGTGAAAGAAAAGAAAGGAAAAAAGCAATATTGAGAGAGGAAAAAAAAAGGAGCAAATAACAGTAATGCCAAAACTCAGGGAGAAAGTAATCAAGCTCAAGATCTCAAAGAACGTTTGAAGTATGCTACATGTCTATATGACTAGTTGGGCAAGGATATAACAGAAAAGGAGAATTTTCTTCTTTGTTGGTTAGTCTTACTTTGAGCAATTGCCTTTTTTAGGATCCATAATTTTTGTTTTGTCCTATATAAGAACATACTCAAACTTCATATAATGAACACAAATTCACATTCTGCTCTTAGAGATTAATGACAAAGGGGTCCTGGTTTATTCTGTTCTTTTATTCAATAAATATATGTTCAGTGCCCACTTCATGGAAGGGGTGGACCATGCCTCCTGTCCTCTCCGGGGAGGTCACCTCTGCTCCATTTCCTTTGTCAAGCCCTCTGCTCCATCTGCTATAACCTTGGGCAGGAATGTCACGGTCCCCTGCCTCTCCCACTCTTATGAACAGAATTGGGTACATGTAGCAGGCCATTCTGAAGTTTACTGAGCCCTCTAAACACAGAGTTTGATTTAGAGGTGGGTAAGGACCCTCAACTTGACCAATGAGAATTCTAAGATGTAAGGGACTTCCACTTGGAGAGATGGAGAGACACCCTGTGCCCTGACAGCATTATTTCTGACCCCTGATTCAGGCATGACTGGACCCACATGTACTTTGGGACGTTCCCCAGTTGCGTAGGTGACACTTCCCCTTTGATTATTAGTCTAGCATCAGTCAGGTATCTGTCATGTTCAACAAAAAAAACTTGTGATAAATAAGCTTATGTGTCATGCAACTTTCTAGGTAGAAACTGGAGAAATAGCAGTAAGCAGGACCAGACCTTGTAGTGATGGCGTTTTGAGTTGTGCGTGTGTGTGTGTGTGTGTGTACAGAAGATGCCTCAGACATCGCTAGATGGAACCCATCTCCCTCTATCTCCAGGGTGGGGTAAAAGTGGTTCACAGTTGTTCATGTGGAAAATAATATGATAATTAATAAAGAATAATACTAGAATAAACTCTGTTTTGCCCCACCCTGTACATGTTTATGGAGGACAATTCCAGAGCATACAGAAATGCAGAAAGTGTGGCAAATGCAGTGCAAGTGTGGCAAAGGAAACTGCAGGGAGGCCGGGGGCTGGGCACAGGCCAGAGAGCATTTTTCAAATGAGTGAGTCAGTGCAGGACAGGATAGATTCTGTCTGACTTATGGCTTTTGTGAGCTTCTAAGGGGTTGAATTTATGATATTTTTGTGAAAAGGAACTTCTAATACCTATCCTCTTATAAGCAGTTTCCATGAAAATATTGCGATATAAATAGGCCTCCTCCTAAAGCATATGAATAGCTTATGAATGAGGAAATGAATATTTTATATCTCAGGTTTTGTCTACAGTCGTTGTATGATAAAGTGAAGTTAAAATGAGTTGTGTGGGCACTAGTTTCGCTTTGCCTTAACCCCGTATTATGAGAACTGCTATATAGATGCTGAACGACTGTTGAAAAGTCTCCTTTAGTGTTCTGTGCCAGTGAAACGTGGCACCAGCAACAATCAGGGAACCTGAGAGGGTCAGCGCTGGCTCTGGCAGGAGCTTGTAGGAGTAATGTGCAAGGGGAAGTCAGAAACACTGTAAAGTGAAACCTCTCTCCCTGAGACAGTCAAGCTCCCTTTTCTCCCTCAAGTCCAGTAATCTCCAGCCCCGCCACCCCCCCAGCCAGAGCAGTGCTCTTCCCCCCAACTCTCCTCCCCCACTTTGTTTTCCAGCACTTTGCTCTCTTCATTTCTCTAGGACTGCACAGATGCTGCTCTGTGATCATTAAGTGTAGACAAGCTAGACTAAGAAACCTTGAAGGCAAGGCTCCACCATACTCGTCCTTAGATACCAGAGTTGGAGAAGGAGAAATCAATCAAACAAACAATAACAAAATTAGTGATTGAATTTGAGAAGCAGACCTTGCCATAGATAGAAATACCCGTAGTATTTCCTGATACATGCCTCCTCGTACCAGCTGGAAGCCCAGGAAACAAGAGGAGAAGAAGGGCATGGAAACGTGGAACACTAAGACAGGAGGGGACCCCAGGGTGAGAGTGAATTAACTACTGGACATCAAGTTCAATTCAGGGCATGGCAATTTCATCACTCGGCATTAAGTGTCTAAAAGGAAATCTGTTGGTATCACTTAAGAAGGACAGAGCAGGGACAGAGTTGTCAATCAAGATGCTAGAATTCCCTTGGGTGTTCAGTCAGAAATTTATACTGGAGAGATCATGACATATTGTGAATGTGTTAGTAAGGAAATGAAAGCATGTGATACATGAATTTCCCGGGTTTTCAGACATGTGCCACATATTTAGAAGAAAGTCCTGAGATTCAGGTTGCAACAGCTGGTGTCAGTTTAAACAATATCACTGTGGAGGGAAATGCCGAGACTTGCTCTGAGCCATCAGATGGAGGAAGGAATTGGGTTTGGTCCTGACAGCAGGCCAACATGGGCTAAAACAATGAGAGCAGTGATTTTTTTCCTTCTTGCACCATTACTAGTGTAAATGACCTGGGAGGTTTGTTAAAATACATTGTTGGGTCCATGCTAAGTTTCTGATTCTAGGGTAGAATGGAGACCGAGAATTTGCATTGGTAACACTAGGGAACAAAATTTTTGTTGCATCCACAAAAATGCTTGTTCTTACCTAATTTGAGTGTGCTGATCTCAAATCTGACATTAGTTTTTTCTCTGTAAGCTACAGTTATTTTGCAATTCAAGATTTCAGGTTTTTATCTTATTGTAAAATTTTCAACATTTAGTTTAACATAATGAAGTAGAATGTCTTCTTGGGCATCATCTTTGTGAAAATATAATAATTTATAAAATGCAGTAAATACACTAAAACACTAAAAGATATGATTGCATCAGAATTTGTCTACAATTTCAAAATAGAGCATATTAAAACACTTATTTTGAGCATAAAATTTGCGCAAAACTTATTTAAATTCTATTCAGGCAAAAATTTGCATTTGTGTACTTGTTGAGAACTATCTCATTTGATGCTCCAGCAGTAGTCTGCCGTCATATTTCTGTCCCATTGCCCCTCATAATGCTCTTCCATTTTCTTTAGATCTTGATGAAAGTGTTCTCCTTGCTCATCAGTAATAGCTCCAAGATTTTCAAGGAACTTATCAAGGTGACTGTTCAGGAAGTGAATCTTAATGCTCATGTTACATCCAATGTCGCAGAAAGCCAACAGCATCCTTTGAACCAGAAGTTCATAGTTTTCTACTTTTCTGTTGCCAAGGAAGTTCTTTGTAACTGCCACAAAAGACTGCCATGCTGCTTTCTCCTCCTTATTCATCTTCCTGGCAAATTCTTCATCACGTATCAGGGTTCAAATTTGAGGCCATTGAATACACCTGCTTTTATCTTCTTGAAAGACAAGGCAGGAAAAGCCTTGAAATAGTATATTGAAAGCATTCACTTTCTCTATTCAAAGCCTGAACAAACTGCTTCATGAAGCCAGGTTTGATGTGAAGTGGGGGAAACATGATCCTGTCTTGATTAACTATAGTATTATGCATCCCTACTTTCAGAGCTTCACATTCTGGCCACTCCTTCTGTGTCCAGTGTTTCTCCCGAGCTCGGCTGTCCCACAAACACAGAAAGCAAGGATACTTTGTGAAACCTCTCTGTTGTCCTAGCAGGAAATTTACCATTTTAAGATCCACACAAATGATCCAGTTATGCTCCTCATACTTCAGTGAGTCAAGGACAATATTTATGTCATTATAATCTTCTCCGCAGATGAGTTGAATAACCAGTTGGAACCGCTGCATAAACATTACCGTTGTGTAGGAGAACACATTTCAGACTCCATTTAGAGCTGTCAAAAAATAGCCGCCATTCTGTTGGACTGTAAGTGGTAACACCTAGCTGGATGAGAAGACTACTGATATCATGACAGTAAACAAAGTGTTTGTTTTTGGACAAAAAGTCCACAAAACTTTGTTCACACTTCCTGAAATGGGATACTGTAGCTGACCAGTGAAGTACATTCTCTTCTTGTAACCCGGAGGCTAATAACTCAGCTGCTTTCTTTGATAGGCCCAAATCTCTTACTAAGTCATTCAATTCGGGTTGGCTAAACTGCTGAGGGGTTAATGACTGCTTGGCATCAGAAGAAGACCCTTCACATTCTACAACCATTTCCTCATGCATCTTATCAAAATACACTTGATCACCATGTTCACTTTCTTTGTCCTTAGAAGAAATAAAACCATTGAAAACTGGAACCGGGAGTGTCTCAGAGTGTGGGTGGGATAGGTCATATTGCTGAAGAAATATTAGGATATGCGATTATATGCCATTTTTTCTTGCTGATGCCCTTTGTATGGATCAGACAGAAATAACAGTCACTGCTGCAGCCTTAAGGTTCACACCAAACCATGGGAATACCAAAAGGCATTCCTTTGCATTTTCCTTTTGTCCAGTCATGAAGCATTTCCTCCCAATTATGACACACAATATGAGGAGCCCAATTCTTGTCTTGATCGCCAAGAGGAACTTGAAAATAGGCTATATATGCACATGTCACAAATGATAAAATACTGCACTTTTGATGTTGAAGTGTGTAACAGCCACATATAGAACAGAAGGTGTCAGGACTATTCTTACATTTACGCCTACTGGAAGAAGCCATGATTCAATCTTAAAACAAAATAGGAGAGTGTTTTTTATCAGATAATAACTTTTTACATTTAAAAACAACTACAATTATGTAAAAGTGATGTTTGTAAAATATTAATTGCCTTGTGGTTATGTTTAATCCAAGAGTCGTTGCCCTTTAACTTTAATTTAAAAACCAATGCATGCCATTAACTGTAACAAAAAGAAATTAAAATTGCATAAAAACTAGAGCATGCACTGAAAAACAGATTTCATATTTTTAATCAGTGATGCAGAAATATATAGAAAAATTTCTAAAATCGCATGCAACAGAAAATGAAAAAGAAATTGTTCCCCAGTGTAATGATTTGTTACTAACCAAAGGATACCGATGCTGCCCATTGGGAACTGCACTTTGAGACCTACTACATAGAGGATGCCATATTACACAGGAGGCAGGGAGGAAGAAACAAAGATGTCAATCACGAGCAGGTAGAGGTATGTGAAAGGCAAGCACATTGGCGCCACTCTGAAGGACACTGAATTCTCATTGGTATCTCTTGTAAAAAGGGTGCAGATTTCCAAATAATTTATGTAGCTGCTCTGCTTTAAGGAGGTGGGACATGTCCCTCACTCCTTCGGGTGGGTGCCACCCTTTGACTTCCTTCCAAAGGGTACAGTGTGGAAAGCAATGTCTTCGTCCGTTCAGGCAGCTATAACAGAACCCGCAGACTGAGAGGCTTATGAACAACAAAAATTTCTTTCTCACAGTCTGGAGGCTGGGAAGTCCAAGGTCAAGGGCCAACCGATGGCAGATTCTGAGTCTGGTGGGAACTGGGTGCAGAGACAGCCACTTGCTGGAGGAAGAGACGATGGATCTCTCTGGCATCTCTTTTCTAAGGACACTAATTATGACATACACCACCCAAGAGCCCTACTCCCTCATACTGTCATCTTGGGGAGTTAGGTTTTAAACATATACATTTTGGGGAGGCACAAACATTCGATCTAATGCAGAGGCGGAAAAGAGAGTTCCTTTATTATGGAAAAAGTTTTAAAAGAACTCCTTCAGTCAAGCGATGACATTGGCATCATCAGGGACAAGTCATGCTGATAGCATGTGAAGAGGCACAGATCTTACTCGGCAGGTTGACATGCAAAATAGATGCTGAGCACATGAACAGCAAGAGTGTGAGGGGAGCAGTGAGATTCTCTTTTAAGTGAGCTTAGGGCATTAGCGTTCACGGTGAGCTTTTTATGATGGTCCCAGCAGGACTTTCCCTAATCATTTTATGAGGAATCATTTCTGCATCTTTTGAGTCACTGATATTTTTGTTTTAAAATGTATAGATAATGTGAATTATGCAACAGATGAATGACCTACTCCAAGCAGATAAATAGGGGTTATGAGCACACACACACTGGATACCAGTAACAATCCTTGTTCCTCGGCACTTTTTTCCAACATTTTCTTTGAATTTAGGTAAGCCACCTTAGTCTTTAAGTCAGTAACTAACTGAATAAATAATTGATCTGCCTCTCTATGTTTCCATTTTTCAAAATTTCCATTTAATAAAAACTACTGTTAAAATATTTCTTTATTGATCCATTTCTAAGGACATTCAAATAAAACAACTTTTGTAAGACCAATTTCTTCTGGGTTTCTTTTTTTAATCTAAAAGATAGCACTGCCCTTAACACTGTTAGTTCCTTACATTACTATTTTATTTCTGCCTTTCCACCTCTCTGAAAATTTTCCAGACAATTATTTTATTAATCAAACAACTACTTTATTTCTTCTCATTTATAAAACACATGGGCTCCCTCCTCTGGGGAGGAAAGACAGGTATTATTTATGTACCAGATGGTCAAACTGGGCCTAGTTCCATGTTCTTCACTTAGTAGCTGAATTGAAAAAAAAAAAAAAAAAAAGGGAAAGAAAATAGAACTCAGAGTGATTTGTCTAAGGGCAACGTGCCAGGCTAATGGCCAAGTTGAGACTTGAATCCAGATGTTGGAACCTAGATTTGGCAAAAGAAAAAAACCATATTATGAACTATTTGAACTATTTCAACAACAACAACAAAAACCTCCTCACTAATTGCCTTTGGAGGGTTGTAGGGAACAACTCACTATTTTAAAACCAGTTTAACTGTAAGAGTTCAGCATTAGTTCTTCTTTCTTATATGAGCTATACTTAAGGGAAACTGAATAATTGATGAGTTGCAAATGATTAAATAATAATTGAATGATTAAATGTAACATTAGCTGGAATAGTATGGTCTGGGTTAGGTAATCCATCAATCAAGGGCCAATTCTTCCAGGGATTCCAAGTTAGAGCTTTGCAAACATGTATTCATGTTCTCTCCCCTCCCCTTCTCTCTATTTCTGTCCCCACCCCAACCCCCCTACCCTCTGTTTCTCACTCTCTTCTCTCTGTTTCTCTCTTCCCACCCTGAGTCCACTCCCTATTAAATCCGCCTTTCACACTGCTCCAAGGTGATGTTCCTTGTATATGCTGTTCTCTTTTCCCAGAACGACTGTTTTTCAAGACCAAACAGTTTGTCTTTTAAGAATAAGACCAAGCTAAAACAATGACTCCCCTGTGAAGACTTTCTGGCCTCACCTGCCCACGTTTGGGGAGTATTGTTCTGTAAATGCCTTGTCCTACTGTATTAAGATCTGTTTCAGTCAGAGAATGTCTTGTTCATTCCTTAAACCTCACTATGGATTGTGGCTCAGTATATGTTGGTTAAATAAATGAATAGTTAGTGAAGAAATTGCATTGACGGTTGATTATCCAAACTTGAGTGTTGGGCAGTTGGGTAAAATAACTATGGCAAATTTTGATTTCCAATGTTGCTTTTCTCTGCCACTTAACTTGATTTCTAGGTATCTCCTTCTGTGTTGCCATGGAATGCAGAGTAATTCTGAATAGGGAAATGTAATATGCTTTAGTCAAAGCATATTAAAGGTGAAATTAAAAAGAAAAAAAATGACGTTCTTCCTTCTAAATTACAGACCCATTGGTCTTCTGTACCTCTGCTCACATCTGCAGTCTGGTTTATTCTCAATAAATGGCAGGTCTGGGACTCCCATTCTAATATCCTAAATGAGGAACAAGCTGATTTTGGGCACAGATATTTTCTTACTCCAGTTTCTACTTGCTTTGTTTCAGTTAATTGGGAAAAGTCCAGTTTAAGATTAATTTTTAGAATTTATTGGTTGTTGATTCCTTAGTCATTTATGAGGTACATTTAGAACTTATGTTTCATTCTTCAGGATTTATTGATCTTTACTTGCTTAGATCAAACCCTTCTCTGTGCCAGTCTCGGTGACCTTGATTTGTACTCCAGGATGTATTTGGACCAGATGGCTTCGTTGCGATACTCCCATGACAACCAGAGTAAACAGGAACAAGGCTTGAGATAAAATTCCAGAACTACATGTTATAAACAGGGTTACGTCTTAGATCTTCTCATTTTTAAATTTTGTCTTCATAACTCTGGGCCATTATTAGAAGAACTAAATGTGTGGCCTCCTGCCATATTATAGCCAATATTTATTTTCATAAAGTATACATTTTAAGTATTGGAAAAGATTCAAGCAGCACATTTAGGACTAATTGACATGTTCTCCACCACTTCATCTTAATTCACAGATGAAATGGCTTTTGACTTATGTAAGACAACACATCAAATTATTTGGTTTTATAGCTACATGTGAACTTAGCAACTTAGATATCTGGTAGCTAATCTAATGCATATGGATTTCTCTGTAATCAATAGCACTGAAAAATAAAAGGGCAACTTTTAAACTCCATTTTAGTGATCTTTTAATGCAAAATAATAACTGTACCTAGTGGCTTAAATCAACCACCATTTGATTATTTCTCAAGACCATAGGTCTTTGTGAGGCGTAAATGAGGTGACCCACATAAAGCTCTCTGCATAGGGCATGGCATATAGTAAGGGCTCAGTAATTATTTGATTTTTGTTATCAGGATCATTCTAAATAGCTCAGTGAGTAGCCAAAGGAGTGAAACCTTGGCCTTAAATTTTCTGAGATCAAACTCTATATTTCATTAGATCATCAGAAATCTACACTCCTGGGGACTAAATTACTGAAGTCTGATTAAAGTACTGTCTTAAACTATGATGACATAGGATGCTTTTAGGTTGAATCAGATATTTATATAAGCAAGGAGCCAGAAGAATGTTTCTGTGTATTTAAACCTGACTTTTTGGAAGCAATGTTTATCAGGCAGATTATGAAATTAAGGATTTACCAGAGGACTAAAACCTCAGTGGGAATAGCTGGAGAAATAATGTCTAAAGAGGGAGTTAGAGGATCAAAGATAAGTCTCTAAGAGGTTCTCCTGAGGCCTTGGGGGGCCCAGGTGGAGCTTGCAAAGGATGCTGGGAAGCAAGGGAGCTCCGGCTGCTAAGAGGAGACTGCTAAGAGGAGCTGGAGAAGTTCCTGGAAGGCCAACAGCCTTTCTCTGCATTTGGTGGTGGTTCTCAGATGGCTGTTGATTAGCAGGCTGGTAGTTGGGAAGAAGACCTGAACTTGGAGTGGGGTGGGGGGACAGGGACAGGTTAGAACCACTGGCACCTCAGCTTTGTCTCACCACATCTAACCACACTGACCTCTGGGGAGTCGTGACTGGTACTTCATTTCCAGTGCCCAAATCTCATCAAATTTTCCTTTGGCCTGATTTCATTTGGAATCCTATAGGGGGAAAGATTTGGGGAGATTTGGTTCCATTTTTGCCAAGTAATAAGTACCACTGTACTTAATTCTTTTTCCTCATCCATTTAATGTACATAGTACCTCAAGTGAAAGAGGCTCCCATCCCCAAGGGTTTGTGCAGTGGGTCCCATACTTAGCAGGGTTAGTGATAGGAAGTAAATAGGACAATAATGAGACATGTAATGTATCTCATTCATAGTTATGCAACTCATCTTGTTTTTCTTGACTCTCCTACGTCTAGGAAATTCAAATCAAATTCTGCACCACCAAATGGGAACTCTCTTAACCAACCCCCCTGCACGCAATTCATTTTTATTTATTATTTTTATTTTATTTTTAGTGCTTTATTTTCTTTCTTTTTTACAGGAACAGAGAGAAAGTTAGAGAGAGGGATAGATAGGGACAGACAGACAGGAACGGAGACATAAGAGAATCATCAATCATCAGTTTTTTGTTGTGACACCTTAGCTGTTCATCGATTGCTCTCTCACATGTGCCTTGACCGCGGGCCCTCAGCAGACTGAGCAACCCCTTGCTTGAGCCAGCGACCTTGGGTCCAAGCTGGCGAGCTTTCTGCACAAGCCAGATGAGCCCACTCTCAAGCTGGCGACCTCGGGGTCTCGAACCTGGGTCCACCGCATCCCAGTTCGATGCTCTATCCACTGCGCCACCGCCAGGTCAGTCTGCACGCATTCCTTTTTAAGAAGTACTTTTATCTCCAGTATTTCTCCCCATAATATGGGTATGTTTTAATTTTTATTTTGTGTATTTCTTTTATTAGTCAAAACATATTTAAATACATAAACTAAAATGTTTATCTTTAAAAAATGCTTTGCTTTTGATTTCTTAGCTAAAATATTTATTTTATTAATTGTAATGGGGTGACATTGATAAATCAGGGTACATATGTTCAAAGAAAACATCTCCAGGTTATCTTATCATTCAATTATGTTGCATACCCATCACCCAAAGTCAAATTGTTCTCTGTCACCTTCTATCTGGTTTTCTTTGTGCCCCTCCCCGCTCCCCTCTCCCATCTACTCCTCCCTCCCTCCCCCCACCCCGTAGCCACCACTCTTTTGTCCATGTCTCATAGTCTCACTTTTATGTCCCACCTATGTATGAAATCATGCTGTTCTCAGTTTTTCTTTTTTTCTGATTTACTTATTTCACTGCGTATAATGTTATCAAGGACCATCCATTTTGTTGTAAATGATCCAATGTCATCATTTCTTATGGCTGAGTAGTATTCCATAGTATATATGTACCATAGCTTTTTAATCCACTCGTCCTCTGACGGACACTTTGGTTGTTTCCAGATCTTCGCTATTGTGAACAATGCTGCCACAAACATGGGGGCGCATTTCTTCTTTTCCAACAGTGCTATGGTGTTCTTAGGGTATATTCCTATAAGTGGGATAGCTGGGTCAAAAGGCAGTTCGATTTTTAATTTTTTGAGGAATCTCCAAACTGTTTTCGACAGTGGCTGCACCAGTCTCCATTCCCACCAGCAGTGCAGAAGGGTTCCCTTTTCTCCACATCCTCGCCAGCACTTATTCTGTGTTGTTTTGCTGATGAGCGCCATTCTGACTGGTGTGAGGTGATATCTCATTGTGGTTTTAATTTGCATTTCTCTAATGATTAGTGATGTTGAGCATTTTTTCATATGCCTATTGGCCATCTGTATATTCTCTTTGGAGAAATTTCTATTCATTTCTATTGCCCATTTTTTGATAGGGTTGTTTGTCTTCCTGGTGTTGAGTTTTATAAGTTCTTTATAAATTTTGGTTATTAACCCCTTATCAGATGTGCTGTCAAATATGTTCTCCCATTGTGTGGTTTGTCTTTTTATTCTGTTCTTATTGTCTTTAGCTGTGCAAAACTTTTTAGTTTGATATAGTCCCATTTGTTTATCTTGCCTTTTATTTCATTTGCCCGTGGAGATAAATCGGCAAATATATTGCTGCTCCAGAAGATGGAGAGCTTGCTGCCTATGTTTCCTTCTAAGATGCTTACGGTTTCACGGCTTACATTTAAGTCTTTTATCTATTTTGAGTTTGTTTTTGTGAATGGTGTAAGTTGATGGTCTAGTTTCATTTTTTTTGCAGGTAGATGTCCAATTTTCCCAACACCATTTGTTAAAGAGACTGTCTTTACTCCATTGTATGTTCTTTTCTCCTTTGTCAAATATCAGTTGTCCATAAAGCTGTGGGTTTATTTCTGGTTTCTCTGTTCTGTTCCATTGATCTATGTGCCTATTCTTATGCCAGTACCAGGCTGTCTTGAGTACAATGGCCTTGTAGTAAACCTTGATATCGGAAAGAGTGATACCTCCTGCTTTATTTTTTCTTTTTAAGATTGCTGAGGCTATTCGTGTTCTTTTTGGTTCCATATAAATTTTGAAATATGTGTTCTATATCTTTAAAGTATGTCATTGGAATTTTAATTGGTATTGCATTGAATTTATAAATTGCTTTGGGTAATATAGACATTTTAATGATGTTTATTCTTCCTAGCCATGAGCACGGTATATGCTTCCACTTGTTTGTATCTTCCTTGATTTTTTAAATCAATGTTTTATAATTTTCCGAGTACAAGTCCTTAACCTCCTTAGTTAAATTTACTCCTAGGTACTTTATTTTTTTGGTTGCAATAGTGAAGGGGATTGTTTCCATAATTTCTTTTGTTGACAGTTCATTGTTGGTATATAAAAATGCCTCTGATTTCTGAGTATTAATTTTATATCCTGCCACCTTGCTGAATTCATTTATCAGGTTCAGTAGTTTTTTGACTGAGACTTTCGGGTTTTCAATATACAATATTATGTCATCTGCAAATAATGACAGTTTTACTTCTTCTTTTCCTATTTGGATGCCTTTTATTTCTTCTTCTTGTCTGATTGCTGTAGCTAGGACTTCCAGAACTATGTTGAATAAGAGTGGTGAAAGGGGGCATCCCTGCCTGGTTCCTGATCTTAAGGGGATTGCTTTTAATTTTTGCCCATTTAGTATGATGTTTGCTGTGGGATTGTCATAGATGGCCTTTATCATGTTAAGGAATGTTCCCTGTATTCCCACTTTACTGAGAGTTTTGAGCATGAATGGGTGCTGGATTTTATCAAATGCCTCTTCTGCATCTATTGAAATTATCATGTGATTTTTGTCCTTTCTTTTGTTTATGTGATGAATCACATAGATTGATTTGGGAATATTGAACCATCCTTGCCTCTCCAGAATAAATCCCACTTGATCATACTGTATGATTTTTTTCATATATTGCTGGATCTGGTTGGCTAATATTTTGTTGAGAATTTTAGCATCTAAATTCATCAGGGATATTGGCCTATAATTTTCTTTCTTTGTATTGTCTTTGCTCAGTTTTGGGATCAGAATTATGCTCTCCTCATAAAAGGAGTTTGGAATTCTTTTTTCCTCTTGAATTTTTTGTAATAGCTTGAGGAGGATAGGACTTAGTTCTTCTTTGAATTTTTGGTAGAATTTCTGTTGAGTCAGTTGTTATTTCTCCACTTTTCTTTCTAATTTTATTTATTTGACTCCTCTCTCTTTTTTTCTTGGTGAGTCTAGTTAAAGGTTCATCAGTCTTGTTTACCTTTTCAAAGAACCAGCTTCTGGTTTTATTGATCCTCTGTATTGTTCCCTTAGCCTGTATGTCATTTATTTCTGCTCTGATCTTTATTATTTCCTTCCTTCTACTGGTCTTGGGTTTTATTTGCTGTTTTTTTTTTAGTTCTTTTAGATGCAGGGTCAGGCTGCTTATTTGAGCTTTTTCTAACTTCTGATGGTATGCCTGTAGTGCAATGAACTTCCCTCTCAGTACTGCTTTGGCTGTGTTCCATAAATTTTGAGTTGGTGTATGCTCATTATCATTCGTTTCTAGAAACTTTTTAATTTCTTCTTTGATCTCATTGTTAATCCATTCATTATTTAATAACATGCTATTTAGTTTCCAAGTGTTTGAGTATTTTTCAGTTTTTCTTTTGTGGTTAATTTCTAGTTTCATGGCATTGTGATCAGAGAAAATGCTTGATATGATTTCAATCTTCTTAAATTTGTGGAGACAATTTTTGTGTCTTAACATGTGGTCTATCCTAGAAAATGTACCATGAGCACTTGAGAAGAACATATGTTCTACTGCTTTAGGGTGAAAAGTTCTGAAGATATCTATTAAATCAAGTTGATCTAGTGTCTCCTTTAAGTCTGCTGTTTCTTTATTAATTTTCTTTCTTGAGGATCTATCCAGTGATGTTAGTGGGGTATTGAAATCCCCTACTATGATAGTATTGCTGTTAATCTCGCCCTTTATATCCATCAAAATCTGCTTTATGTATGTCGGGGCTCCTATATTTGGTGTGTTGATATTTATAATGGTTATATCTTCCTGTTGGATTGTTCCCTTTATCATTATGTAGTGTCCTTCTTTATCTCTTACTACAGCCTTTGTTTTAAAGTCCATTTTGTCAGATATAAGTATTGCTACCCCAGCTTTTTTTTCCATTTCTATTTGCATGAAATATTTTTTTCCATCCTTTTACCTTCAGTCTATGTGCATCTTTTGTTTTAAGGTGTGTCTCTTGTAGACAGCAAATGTATGGGTCCTGTTTCTTTATCCATGCAGCTACCCTATGTCTTTTGATTGGCTCATTTAATCCATTTACATTTAAGGTTATTATTGATATGTAGTTGTTTATTGCCATTTTATTCTTTAAAGCTGTATTCTTCTTTTGCTCTATTCTTTCCTCCCTTTGAACTGTTCACAACAGGTCCCTTAGTATCTTTTGCAAAATTGGTTTGGTTTTAATGAATTCCTTGAGGCTTTCTTTGTCTGGTAAGCTCTTTATTTCTCCAATTTTAAATGTTACCTTTGCTGGATAGAGTAGTCTTGGTTGTAGGTTCTTGTTCTGCATTACTTTGAATATATTTTGCCATTCCTTTTTGGCCTCAAGTGTTTCTGTTGAGAAGTTGGATGTCATTCTTATGGGGGCTCCTTTGTAGGTGATAGCCTTTTTTTTCTCTAGCAGCTTTTAAAATTTTCTCTTTATCCCTTAGCGTTGGTATTTTAACTATGATGTATCTTGGTGTAGATTTCTTTGGGTTTCTTTTTATTGGAGCTCTCTGTGCTTCTTCAATGTGTGAAATAATTTCCAGCCTTAATTTAGGGAAGTTTTCTGTTATGATTTGATTAAACAAAGTTTCTATTTCTTGTTCTCTCTCTTTTTCTTCAGGAACCCCTATGATGCGTATGTTATTTCTCTTCATGTTGTGACAGAGCTTCCTTGGACTTTCCTCACATTTTTTGAGTCTCTCTTTTTTTTTTTCTCTCTGCTTCTGTTCCTTATTGTGTCCTCTAACTCGGTAATTCAATCCTCAGCATCATCCATCCTGCTTTAATTCCTTCCATTGTGGTCTTCAGTTCTGATATTGTATTTGTCATTTCTGTCTGATTCTTTTTTATTATTTCAATTTCCTTTTTTATACTTGTTATCTCTTTATTTAGGTGTTCATAATGACTATCCATTGTTTCTCTAATCTCTTTGAACATCCTAACTATCATTATTTTAAATTCTGCATCTGGTAATTTGGTTATATCATTCAGGTCCTTCTCTGGGGATTTCTCTTGATTCATTTGGGTTGCATTTCTCTGCCTGCCCATTTTGTCTGTGTATAAGAAGGTTTTGGCCACTGGAATCCAATGGGTGTTGCCTCTGTGTTCTCTAGGTGTGGTCTGTCTGCAGGCCTCCCACCCCCTCTGCCGCTGCCTAGGGCGGTTGGGAATGGGCCTTGCCAGCTTTGGCCCACTGCGGCTGTTGCTGTGATTTCCGCCTGTCCTCCGCAGGAGTGGCTGTGTTCTGGTGCCCTGCTCTACAATCCTCAGCCTGCCTAGGTCTTCGCCTCACCTCCACAGGTTGGGTTGCGCACTGCACTCAAGCCACAAGCCTCAGCACCAAGGGTAGAGGTGAGCACCTTTGCTCAGCTGCGGACCCAGCCTGTTTCTAGGCTTCCGCCCAGCCCCCGCGGTCAGAGCCTGGTCTCCAGTTTCTCGGGTTGGATGGGGCTGCTGACGTGCACTCAACTGTGAGCCTCCACCCATCCGGAGCTTTAGCCCTGCCCCTGAGGGCAGGGCCTGCCTGCACAGGATCGCAAACCGCGGTTTAGTGGGCCGGGCAGGGTTGCTGGCGTGTGCTCAGCTGTGAGCCTCTGCTTATCCGGGGCTCTAGCCCTGACCCCGAGTTCAGAGCCAACTCACGCAGGCAGGATGGCAAACCACGGTTTCTTCAGCCAGGCGGGGCTGCTGGTGTCTGCTCAGCTGCGAGCCTCAGCCTGTCCCTTTTCCTAGCCCCGCCCCTATGGTCAGGGCTGGCTTGCGCAGGGTCGCAGAACAGAGCTCTGCCTGTTCCTGGCCTCCCGCTTTCCCCCCGCAGGTGGGGCTGCAGGTGGGCCCGCAGGTGCCAGACCTCTTTCGAGCGTCCCCTTGACCCCTGCTGGGCTAGACCGAGGTCACACCGACTGGGCCTCCACCCTGCCGACAGAACCATTTTTCAGTGTTTCACCACCACCGTCATTCCAGCAAGCCCTCAGCAGTGTGGGTGGGTGCACTGCAGCTCAGACCCTAACACTCCATACTATAGTCCTGGAAGCTCCCTCCATCTAAGCACCTCTGCTCTAAGTGCTCCCTCCATCTAAGCAGCTCTGCTCTAAGTGCCGCGGGAGTGCTTGTTTGGCTGGTGTCCTGTCTCCCTTTGCTGGTATTGTTAGTTCCATTATGACTCCTTTCTTGACAGTTTATTGCTATAAAGGGGAAATATTTGTTTTTGATTTGGGAAGTGACTGAGCCCAGGGGTTAGGGTGGCTGTGCCTCAGAGTGTTTCTCCCTGTGCCTTCCAGTCCACACTCTCTTCCTGCTGCTCTGGTCCTCTCCTCTGTCCCCATTCCCTGGAGCCCCGGGTGAGTGGTTGTGAGAGAGGTTTTCTGAGCTGTCCCTTTAAGAAGAATTTTTTTTTTACTCAGACTGTCTCTTTCTCACAAACAGTATCCTCACTTGTTTCACAGCTCAATACTGTCCAAATGCCTCTTCTAGGCTCTGGGACGGCAGTCTGGGGCTTTGTTCCTGGGACCCAGGTCCCTCCCTCTCCACCAAACTCTCCTCCCGCCACGTAGGTCTCTCTGGGCTGCCGTTCGCTCCAGGGTGCTGGGCAGCCCTCTTTGCGTTTTTGCTTTTTCTACCAGTCTCAATGTGTCTTCCTCAGTGTTCCTTGGTTGAAGAGTCCACTTAGTTTAGTTCAAAGTTGGTTTATCCAGATGATGGTTCTTAAAATTAAGTTATAATCCACTTTGGTTCTGGGAGTTGGAAGTTGGTATGTCCGCCTACTCCATTGCCATCTTGCTCTCTCCAAAATGCTTTGCATTTTATAGATGGTAATGCAGTCACATTATTCAGATATCAAAAGAATAAGATGAATATGCAATGAGAAGTCTCCCTCTTGCCCCAGGCTCTACATATTAAATGTCTGTTCCCTTATTTCTTGTTTTTCTTGCCAGAGAGTTTTTAAGATGTCTGTAGAGCAGTAGTTCTTAACCTGGGTTCTATCGAACCTTAGGGGTTCCATGAGTCGGTCTCAGGGGTTCCGAGAAGCCTCTGCTGCAGAGGCCAGAATAAAGTAATACCATAATTTGTTGTGAGTTCATGCACTTTGTTGGTTTTGTTCTTTGAGCAAGGTGATGTTCATGCACGGCTCATTTTGTGCACTAGTAAAAAAACATATACCTATGTCTTGAATTTGGGAAAAAAAATCATATTTTATTTATCACTAAAGAAGGGTTCAGTGAATGCGCATATGAAACTGGTTCATTTGGTACCTCAAAAAAGGTTAAGAACCACTGCTGTAGAGGAATATTTTATTTCTACCTGTTTTTTTTTTTTCTCAGACGGCAGCATGTCAAGCATTACTGTGTACATTTTATTTTTCTTGTAACAAATAAGTGTATAAATAACCAGGGTGACCTTTCTGTAGAAATATATAGAAATATATAAGAGCTTTCCTTCAGGAGTTGGCTAAGTATCAACCATAAACTGATAAATGAGCCAACTGTAAGATATATTTCAAAGTTCAATCAAAACAACTGTTGCTTCATCTGTTGTGTTGGGTCCATAGTATCATTTCTCTTCTTATTTTTGACAATGGAACTGTTGTATCTTTTCTGGAACCATCAATCATTCATGTATTGCTTCCGGCTCACTCCCCATGTCTCCGCTATGGCTCCTAAGTCAGTCCTGCAGTGTGTAAGAATCATGTTCCAAAGTAAATGGGTTTTCTGTCTCCTTTTCTCTCTTTTTTTTGTGTTTGCTCAATCCCTTCATCCACCCACTCCCACTGCTACTCCCAACCTCCCCCACCTGCCGCTGAAACCTGTATAATTTTGTTAACCAGTGTCACTCTGACAAATTCAATAAAAAAGAAGAAAAGGAAATGGTCTCGAAAGACTAAATCTGCGACAGGCCCGTTGTCAGTGTGCCTGGGGTGACCCTGTACATCAGCTGGCCCACACTGCTCATCCTGGACTTATGTCACCCTCCTGCTCCCCACCTGTGCTCTAGTTGCTCCTTCCTTTGGGGCAGGGTTCCTGTCCTGAAACCCTCTAGCTTTTGCCCCGCCCCGAGCTCTACCAATCATCTTCCTAAAGGAGAGAATGTTTCCCTAATTCTATCTTCCTAGATGTGTACTAGAATCCGGTTCAAAATAGACCCTCCTAGAGTCACATTATGACTCCTTTCTTGACAGTTTATTGCTACAAAGGAACTCTTGCAGCCTCCACTCAGAGAGCTGGTTGGACCCCCAGCATACTGCTGAATTAAGTCCAAGCTCGCCATTCCTATGTGGACGTTCTAGTTTGTACTATTGGGAACGCACACTGGAGAAATAACTTGGCAACTTGCTCAGGGTCCCTCCTCTCAGTCCTCCAGATCCAGTGTCTCCACGTTTTCCTTCCAGTTTGCTACTCAAGTCCCAGCTCACGATGGGGCCGGGCTGCCTGACTTACGACTCATTCAACTTTCAGTATGTGCTATGTTTGTTAGATTTATGGATCACACTGTAGAAGTAATATTATTGAATCACCTACTTGACTTACAATGGAGTTGATGAAATTAAACAATATATACTTTACTAAAGCTGTAATCTCTGAAAACATTTCAAAAAAGAAAAATTAGACCAGCATACCAGTGCTTTTCAAGATCACTGGTCAATGAGAAGCAAGTGTGGCTTTAACAATACTGGTGGGCTTTTTGTAGGATAGTGCAATTTTGAATGTTAATGCTGGTTTTTGTCTGATTACACTTGCCACTTGTAAAGTAATGTAGTCTATTTTCACTTAAATAATCTGAAAGAATTATTATGAAAGGTCCTTAGAAAAAAATTACCCTGAAATGAAGGTGTCTATTAATCATTTTCTTTTCTAAGTCTATGAAACACCTCACAAAGTACCCATTCACTTCATCTGATAATAGCTTACAAGTAGAAACATTGTTTAACTTTTACATTATCATTAGTTTTAAAGATTTTATTTATTGATTTTATGGGGTGGGGCAGGGAAACGAGAAGTACCAACTCAAAGTTGTTTCACTTTAGTTGTTCATTGATTGCTTGTTGTATGTGCCTTGACTGGGCAAGTCCAGGGTTTCAAACTGGTGACCTCAGTGTTCCAGGTCAATGCTTTATCCACTACGCCACCACAGGTCAGGCTACATTATACATTATTAATTGCAGATAAGTACTGTGTCTAATGGGCTTCTTTAAGTTTGTCATGCTTGTTGCAAAAGAACAACCTTAATTGACACAGTATGTGATCTGTTGACAGCTAATATTAAATAGGGGTCTATTCCCTATGTAACGTGAACAAGAGATCCTAAAATCAGAGGTAGTAAAAGCTAAGGATTTCAGTTATAATGAAATAAAAACACATAGCTTCATGCTCATATCCCACAGTTCACTCTATGAATTGTACAGGAACATGAAGGACGATATGTTTTTTTAAAATATTTTATTATTATTAATTTTAATGGGGTGACACCAATAAATCAGGGTACATATGTATAACGAAAACATCTCCAGGTTATCTTATCATTCAATTGTGTTGCATACCCGTCACCCAAAGTCAAATTGTCCTCTGTCACCTTCTATCTGGTTTTCCCTGTGTCCCTCCCCTCCTCCCTATCCCACCCTTCCCTCCCTCCCCCAACCCCGTAACCACCACTCTCTTGTCCATGTCTCATAGTCTCACTTTTATGTCCCACCTATGTATGAAATCATGCTGTTCTCAGTTTTTCTTTTTTTCTGATTTACTTATTTCACTTCGTATAATGTTATCAAGGACCATCCATTTTGTTATAAATGATCCGATGTCATCATTTCTTATGGCTGAGTAGTATTCCATAGTATATATGTACCATAGCTTTTTAATCCACTCGTCCTCTGACGGACACTTTGGTTGTTTCCAGATCTTCACTATTGTGAACAATGCTGCCACAAACATGGGGGCGCATTTCTTCTTTTCCAACAGTGCTATGGTGTTCTTAGGGTATATTCCTATAAGTGGGATAGCTGGGTCAAAAGGCAGTTCGATTTTTAATTTTTTGAGGAATCTCCAAACTGTTTTCCATAGTGGCTTCACCAGTCTCCATTCCCACCAGCAGTGGAGGAGGGTTCCCTTTTCTCCACATCCTCGCCAGCACTTATTCTGTGTTGTTTTGCTGATGAGTACCATTCTGACTGGTGTGAGGTGATACCTCATTGTGGTTTTAATTTGCATTTCTCTAATGATTAGTGATGTTGAGCATTTTTTCATATGCCTATTGGCCATTTGTATATCCTCTTTGGAGAAATTTCTATTCATTTCTATTGCCCATTTTTTGATTGGATTGTTTGTCTTCCTGTTGTTGAGTTTTATAAGTTTTTTATAAATTTTGGTTATTAACCCCTTATCAGATGTGCTGTCGAATATGTTCTCCCATTGTGGTTTGTCTTTTTATTCTGTTCTTATTGTCTTTAGCTGTGCAAAAACTTTTTAGTTTGATATAATCCCATTTGTTTATCTTGCCTTTTATTTCATTTGCCCGTGGAGATAAATCGGCAAATATATTGCTGCTCCAGATGTCAGAAAGCTTGCTGCCTATGTTTCCTTCTAAGATGCTTATGGTTTCACGGCTTACATTTAAGTCTTTTATCCATTTTGAGTTTGTTTTTGTGAATGGTGTAAGTTGATGGTCTAGTTTCATTTTTTTTGCAGGTAGATGTCCAATTTTCCCAACACCATTTGTTAAAGAGACTGTCTTTACTCCATTGTATGTTCTTTCCTCCTTTGTCAAATATCAGTTGTCCATAAAGCTGTGGGTTTATTTCTGGTTTCTCTGTTCTGTTCCATTAATCTATGTGCCTGTTCTTATGCCAGTACCAGGCTGTCTTGAGTATAATGACCTTATAGTAAACCTTGATATCTGGAAGAGTGATACCTCCTGCTTTATTTTTTCTTTTTAAGATTGCTGAGGCTACTCATGCTCTTTTTTGGTTCCATATAAATTTTTGGAATATGTGTTCTATATCTTTGAAGTATGTCATTGGTATTTTAATTGGTATTGCATTGAATTTATAAATTGCTTTGGGTAATATAGACATTTTAATGATGTTTATTCTTCCTAGCCATGAGCACGGTATATGTTTCCACTTGTTTGTATCTTCCTTGATTTCTTTTATCAATGTTATATAATTTTCCGAGTACAAGTTCTTAACCTCCTTGGTTAAATTTACTCCTAGGTACTTTATTTTTTTGGCTGCAATAGTGAAGGGGATTGTTTCCTTAATTTCTTTTGCTGACAGTTCATTGTTGGTATATAAAAATGCCTCTGATTTCTGAGTATTAATTTTATATCCTGCGACCTTGCTGAATTCATTTATAAGGTCCAATAGTTTTTTGACTGAGACTTTAGGGTTTTCAATATACAATATCATATCATCTGAAAATAATGACAGTTTTACTTCTTCTTTTCCAATTTGGATGCCTTTTATTTCTTCTTCTTGTCTGATTGCTGTAGCTAGGACTTCCAGAACTATGTTGAATAAGAGTGGTGAAAGGGGGCATCCCTGCCTGGTACCTGATCTTAAGGGGATTGCTTTTAATTTCTGTCCATTTAGTATGATGTTTGCTGTGGGTTTTTCGTAGATGGCCTTTATCATGTTAAGGAATGTTCCCTGTATTCCCACTTTACTGAGAGTTTTGAGCATGAATGGGTGCTGGATTTTATCAAATGCCTCTTCTGTATCTATTGAAATTATCATGTGATTTTTGTCCTTCTTTTTGTTTATGTGATGAATCACATTGATTGATTTGCGAATACTGAACCAGCCTTGCCTCTCCAGAATAAATCCCACTTGATCATGGTGTATGATTTTTTTCATATATTGCTGGATCCGGTTGGCTAATAATTTGTTGAGAATTTTAGCATCTAAATTCATCAGGGATATTGGCCTATAATTTTCTTTCTTTGTGTTGTCTTTGCCCGGTTTTGGGATCAGAATTATGCTCTCCTCATAAAAGGAGTTTGGAAGTCTTCCTTCCTCTTGAATTTTTTGAAATAACTTGAGGAGGATAGGAGTTAGTTCTTCTTTGAATTTTTGATAGAATTCACTTGTGAAGCCATCAGACCCAGTACTTTTCTTTTTTGGGAGTTTTTTGATAACTGTTTCAATCTCATTTGTTGTAATTGGTCTGTTTAGGTGTTCTGATTCTTCCAGATTGATTTTTGGAAGGTTATATGATTCAAGAAATTTGTCCATTTCACCAAAATTGTCTAATTTTTTGGCATATAGTTCTTCATAGTATTTTCTTACAATGCTTTGTATTTCTGTTGTGTCAGTTGTTATTTCTCCACTGTCCTTTCTAATTTTATTTATTTGAGTCCTCTCTCTTTTTTTCTTGGTGAGTCTAGTTAAAGGTTCATCAATCTTGTTTACCTTTTCAAAGAACCAGCTTCTGGTTTCATTGATCCTCTGTATTGTTTCCTTAGCCTCTATGTCATTTATTTCTGCTCTGATCTTTATTATTTCCTTCCTTCTACTTGTCTTGGGTTTTATTTGCTGTTGTTTTTCTAGTTCTTTTAGATGCAGGGTCAGGTTGCTTATTTGAGCTTTTTCTAGCTTCTTATGATATGCCTGTAGTGCAATCAACTTTCCTCTCAGAACTGCTTTTGCTGTGTCCCAAAAATTTTGAGTTGATTTATGCTCATTATCATTTGTTTCTAGAAACTTTTTAATTTCTTCTTTGATCTCATTGTTAATGCATTCATTATTTAATAGCATGCTATTTAGTTTCCAAGTGTTTGAGTATTTTTCAGTTTTTCTTTTGTGGTTAATTTCTAGTTTCATGGCATTGTGATCAGAGAAAATGCTTGATATGATTTCAATCTTCTTAAATTTATTGAGACCATTTTTGTGTCCTAACATGTGGTCTATCCTAGAAAATGTACCATGAGCGCTTGAGAAGAATGTATATTCTACTGCTTTAGGGTGAAAAGTTCTGAAGATATCTATTAAATCAAGTTGATCTAGTGTCTCCTTTAAGTCTGCTGTTTCTTTATTAATTTTCTTTCTTGAGGATCTATCCAGTGTTGTTAGAGGGGTATTGAAATCCCCTACTATTATAGTATTGCTGTTAATCTCATCTTTTATATCCATCAAAGTCTGCTTTATGTATGTCGGGGCTCCTATATTTTGTGCATAGATATTTATAATAGTTATATCTTCCTGTTGGGTTGTTCCCTTTATCATTATGTAGTGTCCTCCTTTATCTCTTACTACAGCCTTTGTTTTAAAGTTCATTTTGTCAGATATAAGTATTGCTACCCCTGCTTTTTTTTCATTTCCATTTGCATGAAATATTTTTTTCCATCCTTTTACCTCCAGTCTATGTGCATCTTTTGTTTTAAGGTGTGTCTCTTTTAGACAGCATTTGTATGGGTCCTGTTTCTTTATCCATGCAGCTACCCTATGTCTTTTGATTGGCTCATTTAATCCATTTACATTTAAGGTTATTATTGATATGTAGTTGTTTATTGCCATTTTATTCTTTAAAGCTGTATTCTTCTTTTGCTCTATTCTTTCCTCCCTTTAAACTGTTCACAACTGGCCCCTTAGTATCTCTTGCAGAATTGGTTTGGTTTTTATGAATTCCTTCAGGCTTTCGTTTTCTGGGAAGCTCTTTATTTCTCCTTCAATTTTAAACATTAGCCTTGCTGGATAGAGTAGTCTTGGTTGTAGGTTCTTGTTCTGCATTACTTTGATTATATCTTGCCATTTCCTTCTGGCCTCAAGTGTTTCTGTTGAGAAGTCTGATGTCATCCTTATGGGGGCTCCTTTGTAGGTTATAGCCTTTTTTTCCCTAACAGCTTTTAAAATTTTTTCTTTATCCCTTAGCTTTGGTATTTTAACTATGATGTGTCTTGGTGTAGATCTTTTTGGGTTTCTCTTTAATGGAGTTCTGTGTGCTTCTTGAACATGTGGAGTGTTTCCCAGCCTTAATTTAGGGAAGTTTTCTGCTATGATTTGATTGAACAAAGTTTCCATTTCCTGTCCTCTCTCCTCTTCTTCAGGCACCCCTATGATGCGAATGTTGTTTCTCTTCAGGTTGTCACAGAGCTCCCTTAGAGTTTCCTCACATTTTTTGAGTCTCTTTTTCTTTTTCTTTTCTGCTTCTGTGCCTTTGTTTATTGTGTCCTCTAACTTGCTTATTCGATCCTCAGCGTGATTCATCCTGCTTTTAATTCCTTCCATTGTGGTCTTCAGTTCTCATACTGTATTTGTTATTTCTGTCTGATTCTTTTTTATTATTTCAATTTCGTTTTTTATACTTGTTATCTCTTTATTTAGGTGTTCATGATGTCTATCCATTGTTGCTCTAATTTCTTTAACATCCTAACTATCATTATTCTAAATTCTGCTTCTGATAATTTGGTTATATCTGGTTAATTCAGGTCGTTCTCTGGGGATTTCTTTCGATTCATTTGGTTTGCATTTTTCTGCCTGCCCATTTTGTCTGTGTATAAGCAAGTTGTGGCTACTGGAGTCCAGTAGGTGTTGCCTTTGTGTTCTCTAGGTGTGGTGGTCTGTCTGCAGGCCTCCCACCCCCTCTGCCGCTGCCTAGGGCAGTTGGGTATGGGCGCTGCCAGCGCCGGCCCACTGAGGCTTTTGCTGTGATTTCTGCCTCTCCTCCGCAGGAGGGGCTGTCACTCAAGCCACCTGCCTCAGCACCAAGGGTAGAGGTGAGCACCTTTGCTCAGCTGCGGACCCAACCTGTTTCCGGACTTCCGCCCAGAACCTGTAGTCAGAGCTTGCTCGCCATTTTCGCGGGTTGGGCGTGGCTTTTGACGTGCTCTCAGCTGTGAGCCTTTGCCCATCCGGAGTTTTAGCCCTGCCCTTGAGGCCAGGGCCCTTCTGCGCAGGGTCGCACACCAAGGTTTATTGGTCCAGGCCTGTTTGCTGGCTTCCGCTCAGCTCTGAACTTCCGCTCGTCCGGGACTCTACCCCGCCCCCGCAATCAGATCCCGCTCATGCTCGTAGGATCGCAAATCACGATTTCTCCAGCCGAGCGGGGATAGTAGCGTGGGCTCAGCTGCGAGCTTCCACTTGTCTCGGGGTCTACACCGTCCCTGCACTGGGAGCCAGCTCGCGCACGTAGAATTGCAAACTGTGGTTTCTTTGGCCAGGCGGGGCTGGCAGCGTGAGCTCAGCCGTGAGTCCCCTGCCCGTCCCTGGTCCTAGCCCTGTCCTCGCAGTCAGGGCTGGCTTGCGCAGGGTCGCAGAGCAGATTTCTGCCCGTTCCTGGCCTCCCGCTTTGTCCCCGTAGCTGGGATTACAGGTGGGCCCGCAGCTTCCAGACCGCTTTCGCGCATCCCCTCCACCCCTGCTGGGCTAGACCGAGCTCACACCGGCTTGGCCTCCGCCCATGCCGACAGAACCGCATTTTAGCGTCCTGCCGCCACCAAACCCTTCAGCAACCCTCGGCAGAGTATGGAGGGTTTTAATACCCCAAACTGTAGGCCTGGGAGCTCCCTCACTTGATTCACAGCTCAAAACTGTCCAAATGCCTCTTCTAGGCTCTGGGACTGTAGGCTGGGGCTTGGTTCCTGGGACCTAGGTCCCTCCCTCTCCACCAAACTCTCCTCCTGCCACGAGGGTCTCTCCGAGCTGCCGTTTGCTCCGGGGAGCTGGGCAGCCCTCTTCACGTTTTCACTATTCCTACTAGTCTCAATTTGGCTTCTTCTGTGTTCCTTGGTTGAAGAGTCCACTTAGTTTAATTCAAAGTTGGTTTATCCAGATGATGGTTCTTAAAATTGAGTTATAATCCACTTTGGTTCTGGGAGTTGGAAGTTGGTACATCCGCCTACTCCATCGCCATCTTGCTCCTCTCCGATATGTTTTTTTATAGGCCAATTGACCATATTGATGATTTCCCCTCCAATGTTTACTTAATTGTAGTGAAAAAAAATTTAAACCATAAATGCCATCTATAGCAATCTGTTCTCACTAACTATTCATAATATGCTTTCTCTTTCAGTGCCCATTCAATGGAAAGATGAAAGGATTGTTTCTTAAAAGAAGGTACAGAGTCTGCAAAAAATGTACCTTAGCCCTCTGAGAGGAAGCAATTTCTTTTTTTGTGGCACAAAATTAAAATTTAATGAGGAAAAGTTGATACAATGATTTCAGAGAAGAAGTACATCGATTCTCCAAATCTTCAACCTTTTTCACTTTTATAATTGTTGGTGGAAAAGCAATTCAGCTCATAGAAGTGCAGTGAGCTAATGTCCTTGTTAGCTGAAAGGTATAGGCATCGAGTCGGGTGGTGACTGTGAATTAGTTTAGGTAGGTCTCAGCTAGCAAGCTGGGCTGTATTCAAGACTCAGTGCATCTCGGCTGGCCAATTCATTCACAGGGAAGTCAGGCTTCAAAGTGGGGTGTGTTGGCAGGCTAAGAAGATATATCTAAAGTGCCCAGGGCTTTTCTCCCTTGGGGCTGATTGAGTGCAAAATCACAAGCTGTGCTTGGATTACAAGATGCCAGTTCTCAAAGCAACCCTTTGCATTTTCTGGGTCCAGCTTCTACATGAAATTGGGTAGTATGTGATTGAAACCCTGCTCAGGGAAATGTCAGACAAAGGTTACACGCAGAGAGCAAATTTGGAGAGCAGCAGTGGATGGAGGATAGACACAAGTGGGAGGCAACTTGGATTTTCTGTAAGAGCAAGTGTGAGGACTCTACACATCAGGCTCCAGGTCACGTGCTCTGCCCCCTGTGCTATGACTGTGTCACCTTCTTCTCGGGTCAAATGAGAAATTGTTTTCTTTCAAGTATTTTATGAGTAACAGAGTTTTCCTAAACTGTGATGAATGTTGTCATAGGATAGCAAAGACATCATAGGTGCAGCACCTAATCTCAACATCTTGCAGGCTTATTGAATAAGTAAAACAATGGAAAATATGACCAGACAGGTTGTAATACAATCTTTAAATGATGTAGGCTGGATGGAAATATACCACAGCAATTTCAAGGATGAAAACAGTGGTAGGTGACTTTTAAAGGATAAGGTCGTGGGACTGAACTTTACAGAATGATTAGGATTTGTGTGTACACAGAGAATGAGTGTATAGGGCAGTTGGGTCAACCCCAACCCTGAGTCCCCTGTCCCCAACCTCCCACTATCCTGCCCACTGATCCCGCCTCCAATAAACTTAGCCCTGCCCTGTTTTGAGCTACCCTGAATGGGGCATTTCTCAGCTTTCAGCTGCTGTGAGACTCTCAGGTCTGCTTGGCTGCTGAACAGATCCAGACCATGATGTACTGGCGATGACTATGGCACTCATGTATCCTGAGGTCGGGGACAAACACCATTTTATATAGCATTGATGAGGTTAGGGACAATCACAACAGTAGACTGATTAAAGAAATGGTAGTTTACCTCATACAGCATTCATTATGAAATCATTAAAATGAACTAGAGAGATTTATTTCTTATTATGCAAATGATATCTTTTTGAGTGGGAAAAGCAGCTTACCCAAAAATAAGTATGGAAAGGAATATGTCAAAAGGCAAATAGTGATTATCCCTGGGTAATAAGATTATGGGTAGTTTCTATATTCTTATTTACTAATATCAATTTTCTAATTTACCTAGAGAATACTTACTCATTATATGATCTAAACTCATTTTTGAAATTGTTTGACTGAAAATAAATACAGTTTATGCTCAGTCGCTCCTTTTATGCACTAAGCTTTTCTCTTTGGCTAACTTTTGAGCACAATGCTATGCCTTAAATCATATTTTACTTCCTTCCAGTTAAAACTTCAGAAAATCTTCTCTATTTGTAAAACAGAATCATTTTAATGACCAAATCAGAAGTAGCTAGTAGAAATACTGTATAAACAAATATCTCATTTGCTATTGCTATTTAAACTCTGAACACTGTGAAACATTTAAACAAAATAACCTTGGAGCCTTCCTATTATGTTAAATTATGTATTCTAGAATCTTTTCCTTTGGAGTATTTCTTAGAAATCACTACAAAATTAATTCTTCCTGAGCACTGACCTCTCGGAATGGACTTCTCAACACCTGACCTAAGTATCATTTCCAAAGTTCTTGATCTGGAACTTGAGTTTTTTTATGACCTGGGCTCAAGTTACCTCTATTTATGTCTTTGTGGAAGGAGGCAGCCCTCCGTGTAGGCAGGACTTGTGAGCACGCTGTTCACAACACAGCCTTTGTGTGTCCACATTCGTGTGTCTTTATCTTGTCACAGCTAAAAATATTCTTTTCCTGCCTCCTTCCCTCGCTCAGTGCTTCTGAACTTCCTTTGAGTCATGGGCACAGTTGAAAATCTCCTGAAGACCATGGGAGAATGCTCAGATCACAGGATTTTCACACACAATTTTAGGGCCTTTTCATGCTCCCTAAAGCTGGCTTCCATCCCCCTGGATGCTGGGTGAAGACCCTCTGAATTAGACTCCAGCCACTGCAGTACTCAGGTCACACCTTGGTCCCTCTTTTGCACTGAAGTCAGTCTGTCCTGTCAGATCAAACCATATGAATCCTTCCTCCTTTTTACACTTTTGCCACTTATGTTTTGTAGGACTTATTACTCATATTGGCTTATCCCATTCATTATAAATCACGTGTGTCTCTTTGTTCTCTCCTTGAAAATAGGGACTCTGTTATAACTCTATATTTTCTACACTTTCTGTAGAAAATGTCTTTCCCCATAGTAGGGTCTCCTGAAATATTTGCTGAGGCAAAGTTTACTTTGTACTGGATTTTTCTACTATAAATTTGAAACTTTGTTTTTGTGGTTTTATATACAATTCTAGCACAAATCCCAAAGGTTGATAAGTATATAATTTGGTCATTCATATAAGGGGCAGTATAAACACTGAGTCTGAGATCAAGTGGACCAACCCTCGCTTTGCCTCTTATTAGCTTTATGAGCTGAAAAATCTTCTTAATGTCTCTTAATTTTCTTTATTTGTGTAGGGCTGATATGATATACATACATTGACGGGTAAGGTTTACATGGCCATTTAAAGAGACTAGTACAGGCCCTGGCTGAGTAACTCAGTTGGTCAGAGTGTGGTCCTGATATGCCAGGGCTGTGGATTCAGTCGCCAGTCAGGGCATATACGAGAAAATCAACCAATGAATGCATAAATAAGTGGAATAACAAAATAATCTCTCTCTCTCTCTCTCTCTCTCTCTCTCTTTCTCTTCCTCTCTCTTTCTAAAAACAATAATTGAAAACAGCAACTAGCACAGCATCTCACATGAAGGAGGCTTTGGAAAACAAGAGCTGTTCGAATTCCTTCATTTTGCACTTGCAGTTCCTCTTTCCAACCGCTAGGAGAAAAGCTCATTTGTTGTATTCTCAAGATCAAGTACAAGGCTGATGTTTATTTCTAAAAGCTAAACGCAATTTCCTAGGCAGTCTTTCATCATTTTAGTTATTAAAATCTTCAGACAATTTCTTGGTATTCATATTTCTCTGCTGAAAGTAAATTATTTTCTTCCCATCACCTGACAAGAGGTGAAAGTCATACTCACTTTTTTAATAAGAGAGACCGTACAACACAAGAGAGTGATAAATGAAAATAAAAGCTGACAAAAACGTATGCCTTATTGGCTTATCGCTAAATATTTCTGTCACACGCTTTTAGTTTCCCAAGAGGGAAACGGGGTGGGGGAGAGGCATGAGTATCAAGAAGGATAAATGGTGACGGAGGGAGATTCGACTTGAAGCAGTGAACACACAACACAGTACATTCTGTGATGGATTCTAGAATTGCACACCTGAAACCTCTATCATTTTATTAACCAATGCCACCCAATAACTTTAATACAAATTTTAAATAAGGGGAGATTTACTACGAATCAAATATTGTACATGGAAGCTAATATACCAAGAAAGCTCATGGGGTCTTGTTATTTTTATAGCTGAAGGCATTTTTTTTTTTTTTTTTTTTTTGCGGGATGGGGGTGGGGTGGGCATTTAATCCCATTACATAAACCAAACTTTGGAAGAACACACAGGGAAACAGTTTTTTTGTTTGTATTGAGCCATGACTGCTGCTCTCACGCATACCTTTCACTTTGCACTCTAATATCTCTGACAAGAACCGGCAGGGGAGCTGGGGGACAGAGCCTGATGTCCTGTACCTGTTCCTCAGGGCATTGCCTCCACCCACTGGCCCAGGTCCAAGGACACACTGTGTTGCTGCTTTGGAATTCAAATAAGGAGCAGTGACTTCCCCCACCAGTCTCCTGGAGTCCATCCTGGTCACTACCAATCTAACCTTTGAAACGCCCATTATTTTCAATGTTAAAATTAGGACCGGAATTGTACGTAAATTAACAAACCACAATGTTTCTCATTTGCCATTTCTTCTCTATTTTCTATCACAAAAATGACTTAGTAATTTAATAAAATAAATAGGGTCTAATTTAGAGTTTAATCACTGTATCAGCTTCTCCTTCAGTCGCTGTGTTGGTTAATTCCATGTGTTCACTTGATGTTTAGTCAAAAATTCTGGGTGTATCTATGAGAATGTTTCTGGAAGAGCTAAGCATTTGGATGGGTAGATCAAATGAAGCAGTTTGGCCACTGTTGATCAAAGTTAATTTAGGCTATAATAAAGAATAAAAAGCATTTATTTGAGCAAAAGGTGCTGCAGGCTGGGGGACACTGAGGCGCTAGCAGCCTAACTTGTGCGCCAAGAGAACAGAGACAGCTGGAGCTCATAAAGCATACCCGCAGGTGGACACAAAGGGAACCTCTCCCATTGGCTACTTAACATGGTGTGATGGCTAATCAAGAACAACGGGTCTAATCTGGGAGCTCAATCGCAGAGGCGAAGTTTGGCATGGAAACGAGAGGGGCACATTCCTTCCACAGGAAGCACAGCCATCCAAACAAGAGTGGGTGTGGACCGTGGGTAAGTCGGACTTTCCTAATTACTTCCCGACTCCATTTTAGTCTCCCCCCCATTTAATAACTCCATTTTTTATATGTCGGGTTTGCACCACCCTAATATGCTCATGCATCTATCCAATTACATAGTTGAAGACCTGAAAAAGAACAAAAGGGCTGAATAAGGAAGGGGGAACTCCTCTTGCCTGACTGTGTGGGCCAGGGCACTAGCTTTTCCTGCACTCGGATGGACACAGACGGGAACATTAGCCCCTCTTGGGTGGGGAACCTGCTGGCTTTCAGACTGGAAACTAGTCCTCCGCCTCCTGCAGGAGGTTGAGCAGAGAACATGGCTGCCATTTGACCCCAGAGCTGAGCCTGGGCTACCAGAGTCTCTTCGCTCTCTCTCTATCCTTGGGATGTATGTTGTGCCCACCATCCCCCCAGTGGGAACCATTTTCAAGGACGCAGCCTTGAGAGGGTCAGGGGCTGTTGACACCAAATGAACTGAGCATGTGACCAAAGCCAGCTAAGACCTCTCTATAAACTTAAGACTTGGGCAAGGGGGTGTGGAGATCTTCCTATCTTGCAGAGGGCTCCAAGAAAGGTGACTTCCCTGCTTGTTAAAGCTGCCCCCTGCCCATCTGGAGGGGTTTGCCTCATTCTTCCTTCTTGCCTTCCTTCCTATGGGGTTGGTTTGCAAACTGACTCTGCTGTCCTTCTGAGGTTCTGGCCCTCGCATTGCGTCTACACCACCAGCTCTCCCAAGTCTCCAGCTTGCCCACTGTAGATTGTGTGACGTTAGCCTCCATAGTCATGTGAGCCATTTCTTATATAAATCTTTCTATTTTCTGCTTACTGGTCTGTTTCTCTGCAGAACCCTAACTAATCCAGGCCCTCACAAACAGTGTGGCATCCTAAATCCTCTTTCTTGGAAAAGTGGAATGGAGTAAACTATGTTTTAAGTCATCCTACTAAAAATGTTATTTGTCATGGTAGTAATTTAACCAAAGGCTGGCTTATGGATTACTGCTTGGTAACTTTTTAGGGAGCATTTCTTTCAATTTCCTTGAATCTTTGAGATCCTTGTGTGTATAGAGAGAAGTGTGAGGCCAGTTGTTCAAGACAAATGTTTTAATCAGATTGGGCAAAGAAGGATCCACTGATAATAAACAATATTTTTATAAGGTTTAGCATGATTACCATGTAGCTATCCATGAATAGAGCTCCCTGGCTCAGTGGAAAGAACTCAGCTTCTTTTGGTGTCCATAGATGGAATTTCAAGTTCAAGTTCTATAACTGTTAAGTTTTGTGATCTTGGGTAATTTCATTTTATTTTTTCACTTGAAAAACTGTGATAATGATAACAGTGGTAACAGCAATCATTCTTGCTCCAGACAGCATTCTAGGATTCTGTGGAAATCAAGTGCAGTAACGAGTATGAGATTGACTCAACCAGTCACAGCCATCTTGGAAAGTTTTGCTCAACTGCTGTTTTCCAGGCAAAACCTTCTCCAATCCTGTTGCTCTTTCCCCTTGGGTACACACTCTCACTTTTCTAATAATGTTCTTCCTTCTCTCCTCAACTTTTCTCATGGCAACTTGATTCCGTCATGTTAGAATAATTCAGTGATAAGTTTCTGAAGAAAGAATTCATGTCTAAGTCATCCTTTTGCAGCTTGAAATATTTATCAAAAATTCTTACGTGTGTTAAGTGTTACCAAGAAAGAATTGGGGGATTAAGCAAACCTAGTTCCCAATGAGTTTAACAAATGATTGGTTCATTGATTTCTCTGAAAATTTTTTTCTTAATAATAACCTTTCCATAAGGTGTGTGTGTGTGTGTGTGTGTGTGTGTGTGTGTGTATATGTATGTATGTATGTTTGATGGGATGATTTCCACATACTTTTCAAAAGTAGTGTGGACTTGGATAATGTGCATTTGGGATTATCTGGTGTCACCATTGAAAGGAGATAGGAGATGCTCCCGGGCTCTTTTACTCTCTATAGGAATCCTCCAAAGTTTGCATCATGTTGGTGCTGGGGTAGGCCTCCCCAAAAAACTGAGATAGAGTATCTTTCTACCCAGGTGAGCTGGAACACTGGGGAGAATTTAAATTCTCTAAGATGAACCAAAGTAATGACATATTTGTTGCTTCCCTGAGTTTCCTGGACCCTGGAGTTGCAAGCTGAGAAAAGCTGGGGTGTGGAGGTGTCCAGGCAGCTGATGCAGGGAGAGCGTGGCCTTGGACGCTCAGCTGAAGCAGTTTTGCTAACAACCGATTTGTAGCCGTCACAGCCCTTCTTCTAGGCAGATGGCAATGTACCTGGGCAGAGACAGAAAGCAGCAGACTATTTAAAAAAATTTCTCCCTGAAACTCAAATCATTCCGCAACATTCTTATACCATTTGTCTTTTTTTAATTGCATGCTCAGTACTTAGTGGTATGTGGACTTGTAAACAAAAAGAACTCAGAGGAATGGAGAGTGGACAGGTGATTCCCAGGGTTGTCGGGGTGCAGGGAATAGCGAATGTGGTCAAAGGGTACGAACTTCCGGTTACAAGATGAGTAAGTTCCCAGGGTGTAATGATTAGCGTGGTGACTACAGTGAACAGCACTGTGTGGTAACCCTGAAAGTTACTAGGAGAGTAGGTTTTAAAAGTTCTCAGCACACACACACACACACACACACACACACACACACAGACACACACACACACACACACACACACAGACACACACAACCATGGCAGCAGATGTATGGATTAACTAAACTTATTGTGGCAATTATTTTGCTATGTATACCTATATCAAATCATCACGCTGTATACCTAAACTTATCCAATGTTGTATTTCAATAAAACTGAAAAAAAGTGAAAACATGCTTTGGAACTTTGTAATGCTCAAAAAGGAATTCAAGCTGGTTTAAAAATAAACTCTAAAAAAAGTACATTTTTAAGGACTGAGCATTTATAGGCATTTGACTAAAATTTAAAATGAAATTTCTGAAGTAGATACTAAGCGGTTGATTAATAAAGGCAAGAGGAACATAGTGTTTGGGGTTTCCTGTTGAATAGAAGTCATATGCATCTCTAATGAAAATATCATAAATAAGCACGTAACTGTATCGCAATAGCCAATAGTGAATAAACAATAGTATATACTTTTACAGGCGACCAAACAATCCCAGGATATTCCCTGTAAACAAGGCTCCAGTGTAATATTACAAGGACAAGCTGCCTGCCATTTGCCTTATTTCAACATGTTGGATACGTGTTCTTAACAAAATGAATGAGCATTCTGGAAATATTTAACTCTTGTAAGTATGGCCCTTGATAGCATTTTCTCCCGTCAAAAGTCACTCAAGTGATGTTACATTTGCTTAATGTCCCCTTATTCACACCGGAGTTTTATATCTGTCTATAGAAAAGTTAAGTTTCTAACTAATGGCTAAAACATGAAAGAAAACTTGATATATCAGTGCATTGGAAGTTTTATGTGTCTCCCAGCAGCCTATAAATCCTATAGTAATATTATGTGAGCTAAAAAAAAAAAGTCTTCTCTGTATATGGGATTTTGAAATAAAATACAAAATTTATTGGCAGAGGCTGCATTGGTCTTGGGAGGAAACAGCAAAAGCTGCTCAGGACTCGATAGGGCCCATTTGGACAAACCAAGTGCCAGGGGTAAGGGGTAGGAGAGTCGATACGGTCTGGAAAGCTGAGACAGAGGCAGTTGACCAATTTGCTGTCAGTAGGTGCACATTTGGGTCAGGCAGGGCACCAGTATTGAGCCTGGACTTTGGAAGAGATGAAATGAATTCCGAAGGTGAATATATTTAACTAAACAAAGGGATGCCTTTAAATGTGAATTTGTGAAAAGAAGCTTTTGAAATGTAAACAAACTGTTTAGTGGCAACTTGTATGTTGCATAAAATGGAGAAGATTAAGTTCAGGATATGTTTACCCTTATTCAGGAACCCATGGTATATATGTACATTACATGTATGTGTGTGTATGTATGTATGTCAATCTAAACATTTATTTTGAACCTTCAGATGCTATCCTAATCTTTTATGGAGCTTGTTTGGCCCTAATGAACACATTGAAAGGGACAGAGTCCCTGGGTGAAGTAAAGAGGAAACTTCACCTCATTTCTACTGTAGACCAAATCTGTGGAGTTCTTTTCTTGCCCTTGGATAAAATTCTGCATCCCGCCTGCTTAGCTGATTATTTTAAGATAATAACAATGTATTAGGCACTTTGTTTTTCTCAAAATAATCTGAGTTGGGTAATATATCCAGTGAAAACTTTTCATTTCCCCCAGAGCTCAAGCCTTCTGCACGTGGGAGGTCTCAAGGAGAAAGGGAGATGTGGGGTATCAGACAAAACCCTTTTCCCTGAAGGATGCTGGGTCCTCTAACTTCTCTATGGTGAGGGGAAAGGTGGGGAGCAATATAGACTTTCACATGCACCCTGACTAGGATCCACCTGGCAAACCCTGTCTGGGGCCAATGCTCACAACTGAGCTATTTTTGGCACCTGAGGCAGAGGCTACAGAACCATTCTCAGCACCTGAGGCCAATGTGATCGAAACAATCAAGCCATGGCTGTGGGAGGGGCAGAGAGAGGGGATAAGGGGTGGAGAAGCAGATGGTTGTTTCTCCTGTGTGCCCTGACTGGGAAACAAACCTGGGATATCTACATGCTGGGCTGATGCTCTACCACTGAGCCAAACAGCCAGGGCCTGGAGGTGTTCATTTTTGGGTTGTGTCTGAGAGTGGAAAATGATTCTCTTGAGGCATTTTGTGAGTTTCTCAGAGCCCAGATGTCACCGGGGATCTCTTACTTCTGGTTCCTTGACACAGCTGGCCCCTTAGAATGACCCCTTCGGTTGCAGAGGACACTCTCTGTGGGGGTCTCTTCACCTGCCCACACAGCTCTCAGGAACAAAATCAGTTTTATATTGTGCCAGGCTAGCTCTGTTCCGTCCTCTGTTGCCACTTCTGACCCAACTATCATGAGGGCAATTCTAAATTAATTTAGGCATTATTTTTTTACAATTGGGAAAGTAGAACTTTAAGGGAGGGCAACATGACTCAATCTAGGTCCTAGGGAACCGGTTGTGTCCCCATCAGTGCAGGGAACTGCTTGAGTAGTAAGATTACATCTCTGTTAAAGGACCAAGCAAGCTGCACTGCCAGGGTGAACTGGGACCCACAACTGGCCCTCTGCACTCAACTTCTGGGGCCGGGGAAGGGGTCAGAATGAATGCTCAAAAAGTAAAAAAATAAAATACAAATAAATAAACATCCTTATGGTAGGCTTACTTAGGTATGCAGAGGAAGAAAAGTCCTAGGTTAGATACAAAATAGAAATGAACTTACTCATTTCTTACAGGTGATGGGAATCCCACTGATGTACAGGGTGGACAAAGGTAGGTTTACAGTGGTGAGTCTGCAAAACAGCTTATTCTTGCATCCTTATTAATTATTGTATTATTTCCCATACAAACAACTATTAACTAGCTTTAGCCCCACCTCGTGTTAAAGTCTCCAAGAGCTCCCATGACTTGGGGATCACTTTTCAACAATTATAAAACAGCCATAGCTAGCTGCTTTCATAACTTACTACCCCCTTTCCTTCAACTATTTCCCAGCTCAAAGGAGAAGATGGACACAAGGGCCATTTCCCACGCCCAGGGTGCGTGACTGTCAACATCAGTCGTTCTCTGGGTAATAAGACTATCGCTCTCCCCCATTGCCATCGAAATGCGGTAAAAGAAAAAATGACTTGGGGTGAAGCACTTTGGTATTTTGCTTTCCAGAATTATAAAAGACCTGGGTGGGAAATAATCTCATTCCTAGAAAGAAAAATCAATTATTATTATTTTTTTTAGAGAACAGTAAGACAAAGTAGAAATCCATACCTGTCTCCCAGACTCAAGCTGACCTGAAAAATAAAAGCACAGAGAGGCAACACCTTGGCATGCTCCCTCGCTCAGAACCCCAATTTCTTCAGAAAAGCTGGGGACACAGTGCCCTTCCTCTGGAGTGCAGACAGGTCACACTTTGCCCCAGAGCTGTGCAGGGCAGGGCTCTCTGACCTCCCTTTCCCTGACAGCAGGAATTACAGCAGCACCCTCTGATTAATACAATTGCATGAATGTCTGCAGGACTGATGATAGACATTTCTCAAGTTCCCATTAGCATTCTGAGTCTATGTAAGGAGAGAAACACTGGGGGGTGGGGAGCAATATCATTTCCATATTTCTTTATACTTGGAGGAAGTGGGAATAGAGGGAATATAAATATTGTGGGCATGAGTGGGAACGAAACCATAACATATGCAAACCATGCACACAAATGCTGGAGCCTTGGATGCTGGTTGTCTTTATAGAGATGAAACCTGCTAATAACTATTTGTGACGGTAAGGAGGAAGAGGAAAACACCATCATTCTTTTTATCAAGCAAATAGCCAAGTTCTAAGTGAAGATCTTGTCTCCTTTCTGTTTAGAAAATATGTAGCAAAAGAGTAAATGCTGAAAACCTATGAATAAATGCAGACTCACACAGAAGTTATAAAATATGCAAGAACTTATTATTATTTCTCAGTCTACTCACACTTTACCCGAGATGCAAATCAGTCCTTGCTCCTCTAGGTGTTCTTAGCAGATTTATATTCTCGTATCTATTGGAAGGTAAGACTGCAATGAAGGAAAGAAAATGCAGAAGGGGACACCAGGCGTGGGAACCGGGGAATTGAAAGGTCAGTACAATGACTGGTGGCGAGAATGGTAAGAAAGTGGTAAGAACGGAAGGGTTCCAACCAGATTGTGCCTCACACCTGGTGTCTAGCACAACGTGGACACATGGCAAATGACTTGATTTCAATAGCAGAGGTGAAGCAGACATAACATATCACTAGAGAATGCAGTGGTCCAAACTCTAATACCCAGGGAAGTCATTCTGTCTCTGCTGCCCTAAGAGCCTGCCATGACTTTAAAGGATTTTGGTAAGAGGGGCTGCCTCTGATTTTTGTGTAGTTGTCCTCCTGGTGGCCAACGCCGAGGTCCAGGCCCTCCAAAGCAGAGGAAGATGCTGGTGGAAGGGGTAATGAGCCCAGACTCTTAAGTTTTAATAGCCACAAATGTTACTTATAGGGATCTCTAACAACACAGAACAGAGTTTTTTTAAAAAAAATTTATTTGCTAGATGTTTTCTGCAATTCAAGTTTGGACATAGCATTTTCACCCCAAAATAAATTCCACCACAAATAAAATTGGTTGGTGTTGTTTGACACAGACTACAAAGTGGGCATAGAGCTGTCAGAAAGTTGTCACAACTCTCTCTTTTTTTAATTTAATTTATTTTTTTAAGTGAGAGGAGGGGAGATAGTGAGACAGACCCTCGAATGTGCCCCAACCAGGATCTACACAGCAACCCCATTTAGGGCTGATGCTTGAATCAACCAAGCTATTTTTAGCACCTGAGCCTAATGCTCTTGGGCCAACTGAGCTATCCTCAGTGCCCAGGGCTGACGCTCAAACCATTTGAGCCACTGGCTATGGGAGGGGGAAGAGAGAGAAGGGAGAAAAGGATGGGGAGAGAAGCAGTTGGTCACTTCTCATGTATGCCCTGATCGGGGATTGAACCTGGGAAGTTTTCATGCTGGGCTGACCCTTTATCCAAGGAGCAAACCAGCCAAGGCCATAGCTCTTGATAAGAGTAACTCTACTATAAGCATCAGTTTTTGCATTATCCCCTGTTTGAAAGCCTTTACAAAAGATGCCTGCTTTTAGAACTCAATGACAATAACTCCACTCTCTCCTCCAAAGTGCCCATTATTTTGTAGTTTTTCAGTGCACAACTTGACATAACAACTTGTGGCTCGTAGAGCTGCCTGCTCTCAAATGGTCCAGTAGTTTCAGTTTCTATCTAACAAGTTCCTAGATAACAAGAGGAGAAGGGGGTGAAGCTTCACAAGATCACAGTGAAGGTTAAAATCAGTGATCCCCTTTACTGAGAGGGTCTCTTCAGGCTTCCCGTCTGCACTACAGAGTCCGTTTCCCCTCTGGCTTGCTTCTTGGGGGTGTTCCACTTCTGCCAGGGCAGGGTATCATCATTCTGGTCTCCAAATGTTTCTTTAAAAATCTGGCCCGGATCAGGAATTGGAGGGGGTATAATGATCTTCAGACTTTTTAGTTAAAGCAGAAGGACTGTGGTGGTGCCCACACCACGTCAATGATGGGAATGATGAGTGACGTGGACATGTAGAGTATGGGATTGTTTTCTTCCCTACACTCAGTGCTGGACACCAGTCACCCCAGAGTGTGTCATCCTCGTAGCATGATCTATTTTTTTTTTACTCTCATTCTGACTGTGTTCACAGTATCAGAAAGAACACCAGGAACATAGAAACAATTTGGACCCTCAGGTTTTCCTCAAATTCTGGATGCTCACATGTGGGTTCTTTGTCCAGTAGTAGGCAGTCTAGTCAGTGTCAGGATGTGTGTTTCTTTCAGGGGGACAAGTACACTCCACATAGCTCAGGTTGTGACAAATGCTTTGCAGCCCAGTCACTGCCCACTCCTTCAGGGGCCAGACGCACTTTCCCACCACAGTGCTAGAATTGTCACTTTCATTTACTGGGACCTCACTTGCAGATAAATCCTCTCATTCAGGAGCACAATTTTTTTTTATATTAAATTTCTTTTTTAAATTTATTCATTTTAGAGAGGAGACACAGAGAGAGAGAGAGAGAGAGAGAGAGAGAGAGAGAGAGAGAGAGAGAGAGAAAGGGGGAAGGAGCTGGAAGCATCAACTCCCATATGTGCCTTGACCAGACCAGTGCAGGGTTTTGAACTGGCGACCTCAGTGTTCCCAGGTCGACGCTTTATCCACTGCACCACCACAGGTCAGGCCAGGAGCACAGTTTTTGAACCACAAGTTTCTGGAGCAATTTTCTTGTCTTTCTTGTTGCCCAAATGACTAAAACTTCATAGTCTACAATTTGGGCTGGCTCCCTATGGAAGACTCCATGTCCATAGTATCGTGCAGAGGTTCTCAACAGAAACACTCAAATTTGGTGTTGGTGACTGAGTTTCCGTGGGCGCGGTGTCCCTATCGGGTGGGTGGCAGCAGCCTCTCCAGCCTTCACCTCCTTTGCTCCCCTAAAATTCACAACCTTGGTCATTTCTTTGGTTTCAATCACTTCAGCCAGAGACTCTCTCTTAAAATATGTTAACCAATGGTCATAAAATTAGACCCAGCAGCACCTGTTTACAAAGAATAAAACAGACAACTTGGCTAATCAGCCACTCTACTAGTAGCTACGTTTTATTGGGTATTTACCATGCTGCTTGCACGTGGCTTGCTTTTCATGTCACTTAGTCTTGCAATAACTGAGGAGTTATTACCGTATTAAACAAACAAGGAGGCTGAGATGCTTGAATTGAAGCCTCTTGACCAGCCTCTGCTGGTTATACAGAATGGTGGAGACATCATTACAATTGCAGTCATCTGATTCTGAAAGCCACGCCCCTAAGCATTGGCTATACTAACTGTGCAAAGACAGAAACCTGGACAGAAGGCAGGGCAGGGAAGGTAGGTATTTCAAGACCAGAAGGATAGAGAATATTTACATTAGGATACCGGAGGCCAGCCAAGATGTGAGGCAGGAACTGAAGATAGCTCTGTGAAGACAGGACTCAACAGGAGCAAACCTGCATCCTGTCAATCATCAGAACTCTAGAAAATAGGTAACTTGATATTTAGATGGTCTCTTTGAGGCATAAATGATTAATTTCCAAATTAAGTAAGCATTAGGCACATTAACATTCCAATGCTATAAAGCCTGATATCATTTAACCATTCATTTTCTATAGCAAAGAAGGAAAGCTGTGTTTGACAACATTTTAATTTTAGTTATATTGATGACATGATTAATAGCACTAATAAGTACTAGGTCATTACAGTGTTAAGCTAAATATTGGTGTGAGAGAGTAGAGAATTTTAATTCATTGGAGAAAAAGAGGTCTGGAAGATTACATAGGCAATCCATTATAATCAATTTCATATAGGGTGTGTAACTGCATTAATAGAGCATGGTTTACTGTTCAAATTTATCTAGTAGTATCTGAAGGATGCAGTAAGGGAAGAAGGACTGTATTGATCTGCTTGGGCTGCCATAACAATATACCACAGGCTGGGTGGTTTAGATAACAGAAATGTATTTTCTCAGAGTCCAGAGGCCAGAAGTTTAAGGCCAAGGTACCCTCAGGATTGGTCCCTGGTGAGACCTCTTTTCTTGGCTTGGAGACAGCTGCCTTCTCACTGTGTCCTCACATGGCCTCTTCCCTCTCTGCATATGGAAAGAGAGAGTGCTCTAACGTCTCATCCTCTTTTTATAAGGACACCAATCCATTGGATTAGGACCTCACCCTTATGACCTTGTTTAACCTTAGTTCTCTTCCTACTGTCTGTATCTTTTAGTCACATTTGAGGTTAGGGTTTCAATGTATAACTTTTGAGGAAGACAGTTTAGTTTATAACACATTGAATTCCACACTCAAGACTAGCCTGGGGCTGTGGGGTGGTTAGGAGCCATGCACCTGGGGTTAGGTTAAGTCTGGGTTTGAAGTCCTGTCTGTAGAGAAGAGTTTCTGGGCCTTCCCTTCTTAAAAATACCTTTGAATGAGGGATATTAATAACAGCACATTTTCTCATAGGATTATTGTGAAGATGATTTAAAACATTAAAGCTCATAACACATTATCTGGCATGTAGGCAGGCTCAGATAACGTTATATTGTTATTGTTGTTAAATAGGTTTTAGCTTTTGACTAAATTAGGCAATGGTTCATAGACCAGAATTTGAAAAAATCATGTAAAGAGTGTTATTGGGAGGTGGAATGGACATCAGAGTGATTACAAGGATCTTATAGGACAAAGAATTTATTTAAAGATAAAGGTCAACTTGTTTACCTCTTTGTTCCTAAGGAAGAATAAATTTTTAAAATAATGTGAAAAGAATAATCGATTTTGCTTATAGCTGCTTGCTTGAAAAATGTCAACCTCATAAAGAATTTACAAGGATACAGTGACAGTACCTTAATTATATCATGAAATATGCAAGCAGAGGTCAATATTTTAAGGTGTCAAATTTCTGAATGAAATGAACATTTCTCACGAAAGTAGCAAATTGCTATTTATAATTTTTCATGAAAGCTACAAAAAAGAGCAGATGTAAAAATAAAACTTTAGAAAAACTAAAGGCATGGTACTATAAAATGATTTCTAAAATATGCTCCCAGCTAAAACCCACAGGAAGGTATTTATTGTTGGTTCAGAGAAGAAAATCAATGGACAGAAAAGTTCAGTTTGGTAATAAACATAGATGTACCCTTCCAACTCTGAGACTCATGAAGTATATGATTTGTGGAGACAACCTAACTTTTGGGAAGAAAAATGAGCTTGCTCATAAGAAACACGCATTGTTACTGTGTCATTAGGCTCAGGTAGGGCAACAAGAGGGCTTGGATTTCCATGGGAAGTTCTGAGTTCAGTTTTTTTTCTTGTTGTCAGGAACACAGGTGAGCTGGAGGGGGTGAAGCTGCCAGGTGTTGGAGTAGCAGATTGAGACAAGAAGCCAAAATGATAGTGATGGTCAAGCCTTTTGTCACTGCCTCAGGGCAAGCAGGAGCTACCCCAGAGTGGGTATCAGTCACCCCCACCCCCACTCCATTTCCCGTGTCCCTGTGTTGGTGGAGGGTCAGGTGGACCGGCTCAGACCTGGGGTCATCTCTCCACCAAGTGGAGTGCTGGGGAGGGTGGCTTCCCCACCAAATGCTTCTGTAAGTGCCTGTGGTTCCCCCCCATCCCCAAACTGAAAAACAGCTTTTAGCCAGGAGCTGGATTTCTTCTCTCTTTCTCTCTTATAAACCCATTGGGCTGTATTTGTCCTCTTTTGATTTGCAAAATACTGTCACTGCAACTCTGGCTTACTAATTAGATTCCTTTTATTGCATCTCTGCAATTTTCAGCTAATACTAACTTTATAATCTAGAACCTTGAAAGGCTTTCCCCAGGGACTATGAAAAAAAATCAAAGGGTTTTATCAATAAATACAACAATTAAATATATATAGTGTCCTAAACTTACACTATTGGTTGCTGTTCCAGAGCTGACACGTCCTTCCTGGGGACAGAGGAGCATGTGCCCTTGGGCGAAATGGTAAGCATGTGATTGCATGTTTGTTTTATGACATCTCTGCACCTTCCCGACCTTCCAGAGATGTAGGGACCTCGTGCTGCCCTCGGCCTTTTCATGCCTCCCATTTCACCTTTCTGCCTCAAACTGCTCATGTCTTCAGTACTTCCTGGGTGTCCCCAGATATGATATTCTTTTTAGTCGGTCACCGGGAGATCCCTGTCCCCTGCCACACCACCATATCCTGAGTGTGAGGAGGAAAACAGGCTCATTTAATCAGTTCATACCAGAATATGTCTGATTAATAGCCTGCCACATCTCTTAAGTGTGTTTGCATTTTAAATAAATGCAGCAACAAAACAAGGTGACTGAGATTAATCTCTAGATAATAGATTGAAGACTTTTGGGAAAAGCCATAGAAAGAGTAATGGTTGGAGCCACAAGGAAGAAATGGTTGGTGTGAGAGTGACTGAGGGGGAAGAGTTTTCATGTCCCTAAATCCTGGAGTTCAGTTTAATTCCATGCGATAGGCAGATCTGTTTTGTTCAGAGACAGACTGGTAAGCTAACACAAGAAAAATGAAGCCAACAGTCCCATCATTCACCTAAATGCTCAGGTCAAAACTCCTAGGACCCCATCCACAATTCATCTCACATCCCACACCGAACTATCACCAAATCCCGTGGATTCCTTTTGCACATGTATCCAGATCAAACCACTGTGTAACCTTTCTATGGTCTACACAGGGTTCCAAGCCCCATCCTGTGTCATCAGGTTATTCCCTATCCTTCCGTGGTCCCTTCCGGTCTTCTCAAAACAGTAGCTACCACGCTCCTCTCCAAATGAGGTCCGATTATGTCCACTGCATCATTCTCCTGGTCTCGGGCCCAGGGCTTCCTGTCACATCGGAAGTGAAGTCCTCTGCTCTGGCCCCTCACACCCTCTGAGGTCCCCTTTCCTGCCTCTCTTCTGTCACTGTGTTCCCGCTACGTCAGCCTTCTGCTCTGCTTCAGTGGCTGGACATTTTCCTGGGTCACGGCACTTCAGTTTGCTGTTCCTTTCTTTTCCTCCTTTCTCTTCCCCCTGGGGGGACATCTCCCAAAGATCTATGTGGTTCATGCCTGAGTCCACTCAAGTCTTCTCCAAGGGCATCCTTCTCAGAGGTTCCACACCTAAACATTCTATAATAGCTAGCAGAGCTTTGCCTGTACTCTCTCTCTCCTTACCCTAAGTTATGTATATGAAATTATGGTAGGTATCATCTAAGTTATATATATGAAAAAAATATAGTATTAGGTTTCTCCAGAGAAATAGAATCAATAATAGATCACATATAAATATGTATTATGTATATTTATAAAGTGTATAACTATGCAAATTTAACATGTATATTTACATATCATACAGGATGGGGCAAAAGTAGGTTTACAACCCTGGCTGGATAGCTGGGTTGGTTAGAGCATCATTGGGGTGCACAGAGGTTGCCAGTTTCATTCCCCCGTCAGGGCACATATGGGAACAAATCGATGTCTCCCTCTCTCTCCCTTCTTCTCTCTCTAAAATCTGTAAATAAATTTTTAAAAAGTAGGTTTACAGTTGTGAGTATGCAAAACACAGAGTTCATTCTTGTGTTTTTATATGTTAATTGTATTATTTTCCATACAAACAACTATAAACCTGCTGCTAGCTGGAGACCTGGAAAAGGCAATGATGCAAGTCAGTCTGAGTCTGAAGGCCTGAGAACCAGGAGCGCCGAGGGCATAGACGGTGGCGAGGTTCCCAGTGACACGATCAGGCAGGGAAGGCTGAAGTCTTCTTTGTTGTGATTTTTTATTCTATTCAGGCCCTCAGCAGATTGGATGAGAACCATTCATATTGGGAGGGGTCAACCACTTTAGTCAGCCCACCAATCTGGAAGCACCATCACAGACACATCCACAAATACTGTTTAATCAAATATTTGGGCACCCTGTGGTCTGGTGTAGTCGACATATGAAATTAACCATCATATATATATATAATATATATATATCACATATACATATATATATGAATACACCCACACATACGCATACCTGTTTACTGTTTACCTTGCTAGAATACATTCTTCATATGGCCAAGGACTTTTTGTCTTCTTCAACATGATATCTTTAGGGCCTAGAACACTGCTTGACCCATAATAGCTATTTAATAAACACTAGTTGAATAAATGTATTAATTATCTTTATAAAGTAATCATATTTTACCATTATATATTTTTGATAAAGAATAGTACAATAAATGTACTCTTACATCAGAAGATTAATTTTGTTCCTCCAGGTGACAATCAGGACCTCGTCTCATGGTGGTGACAGAGAAGTGGGCAGTGGCAGAGACTTGCTGGTGAAGAGCTTGCAGACCGGAGGAGAGAGGGTGTGTTCATCCTGGCCATGCCAGATACCATGGCCTATATTTCAATATTAAACTATAACAGGATTCTCCCACAATGGGCTAAACTAATTATTAAAAAAAATTAGGCAAAAGAAACTGATGAAAAATTAAGTAGTGCTTGGATATGCCACTTCAATTTTATTCTGAATTCCTTGATTGGCTGAAGAAAACCTCATGTAATAATTTTTGGTTTGGGTAGAAAAGGTAGTGCCAAACTCACCACCGTATTATTTGATCACAGGTTCACGGATTTGATCATGATTAGCACAGTGATGTTTTTCTCAGCGCGTGTGGACGTTGTCCCTCTTTGGACTACGCTCTCTCTCAGGGTACTGCTGTCCCTCTTCCCGCCTGCCTGCTATCAACCCTAGCAGAACGTGGAGATGTTGACTGTTTTATGTAGTGAGTTCATTAAAGCTGTTCTCAGATGGTTGATCACTAGCAAGTAGCACATAAAGGCAATGGCTAATTTTCTAGAAACCTGAGGAGAGGGGGTACCACTCCGGGCAGCCCATTTCCCCCAGAGCGGCGGCATGAGGGATTTTAAGAGGGAAAGAGGCGGCCCTGGAAAGCAGGAAGCATTATTCCACCTCCGCGCAGGCTCGAGGGACAGGCTAGAAATTCTCTTTCCACAATCACAGCTGTTGAAAGCCCCAGACAGGATGAGCTCAAGTCTAGATAAAGCTCTTAGAGAATCTTGGAGCGCTTTCAAACTGGCTTCCTTTCCCCATGAAATTTCTCGTTTTAACAGGCAAAATGGTTTAATTAAAAATATATTTCATTTACTTTCTCCCAGTCAATACAGATGACAAAGTTGTATTACATCCCTCACGACAGCTACGTCTCCTGCTTTAATTATTTCAGAGTCCTCATGAAAGGAAGTGCTAGCTGTTTGTACACATTTGTTTGAGTCTCTGCCACTTCTGTGGGACTTCGACAAAGAGTTATGGAACATGAAAGCCAGCCACTGAAAAACAGTATATCATATTTACTCCTTATCTGGGTCATGTTTGTCCATTTGAATTATTTTGTATCTCTGAATCCAAATATTTTGGATCTTTCATTGAGTATTCCAGTGCTTGCTCTTTCTTAGTTTAGGATCGCTGCAGTTACAAAGGGAATCTAGCTATCATTTTCCCTGGTAGCCTATAGTACGACATGCTCACAAGAAAGGATCAGAGGAAAGCATAAAAAGGTAGGGGGCTGTAAGATAAAATAACCACTATGGTTAATAGATTTCTTCACATAAGACAAGATATATGTGAGCTATCTATCTATCTATTACTATATATCTCTATATGAACTATATATATATATGTAGTTCGGTACAGTTACACTGAGATTTTGGAATTCAAGAAAAACCTTAAAATGGAGCTAATAAGTAATTGATACTGAGCTCCCAAATTTTATATACATTATCTCAATTGATGCTCCATAATACTTTGGGACAATAACAATAGCCATAGTTATTTTTAACATTGCATTGCAAAGTTGTTAGGCAATGGGTTAGTAAGTGACAGAACTAGGACTCAAATCTTGCACTCCTAGGTCCAAATGTTGAATTCCTCCCACGATACCAAGGTGAAAAGTAGAGAGAAGTTGGGTGATGCATGTTGAGATGCAGCAGAGAGTTCAAAATAACCACAAACCCAGTGTAAAGGGACTGTGATAGGGTACCATGCTAGCCACTCTGAAATTATGATATCAAGATTTTTTTAAAAAAGTGCTTCTTCTAAATCTGTAATAAATGACCCTTTATCCAGAATGACCTGTCTTAGATTTGCAGTATTTCCAGATTTGGGCTGAGATGTTATATGTATACATAATTTAAATTCCATTCTTTAAATCATTCTTGCCTTTCAAAAGACTCCTATTATTACCAAATGTCACATATTCATAGCAAAGCCATGTTGATGCCATCAAATTGTGTTACAATCCATACCAGCCTAACCGTGTCACCACGCAGAAAGCAGCAGAAAGCAGAACATCACCAGTAGGTCAGTTACAGCCAATTGAATACTGTCCTGGCAGAGGAGGACAGAATGGTCCAGTCTGTCCACAAGGGGGCCTGGCTGCACAAAGGGGACGGAGCGCTGTTCTCAAAGGACTTACTGGTTAGAGCAGAGGTCGGGAACCTATGGCTCGTGAGCCAGATGTGGCTCTTTTGATGGCTGCATCCGGCTCGCAGACAAATCTTTAAGAAAAAAAATTATAACGTTAAAAATATAAAACATTCTCATGTATTACAATCTATTCATTTCTTACTGCTCATGTTCATGGTTGCGGGTAGCTGGAGCCAATCACAGCTGTCCTCCAGGACAACCCCAAATTTTTATTGGATAATGCGTAATGTACACAGGTCTTTGGCTCTCATGGAATTACGTTTTAAAAATATGTGGCGTTAATGGCTCTCTCAACCAGAAAGCTTCCTGACCCCTGGGTTAGAGAAACAACAATGGAATATAGAAACTCTGACTTGGTTACAGGCAGTTGAGTATCATGGAGTAAATCTAATAAGTGGACCTACAAGAAACTCAGGGGGCCTGACCTGTGGTGGTGCAGTGGATAAAGCGTTGACCTGGAACACTGAGGTTGCTGGTTCAAAACCCTGAGCTTGCCCAGTCAAGGCACATATGGGAGTTGATGCTTCCTGCTCCTCCCCCCTTCTCTCTCTCTCTGTCTCTCTTCTCTAAAATAAATAAATAAAAATAAGGAAAAAGAAACTCAAGGGTTTTGTGTTTCAGAATAAAGCTTCTCGAGAGGAAGAACAGAACCAGTTTTTCAGCCGATGCTTCAGCTGTGTGAAAGCAAAGTGGAAATCATTTCAGCACCTCAAATAAACCCAATCCAGTAGAAGGAGGAATTATTTTCCACTAGGATGCTGTCATAGTGAGAGCAATTTAGTTTGGTGATGCTTAGTTTAAGTTTAGTATTTTACCTATATATTTTGCTTGTTAATGCCAGTTTTAATAGCAAGATTTAAGATAACATTGATAATTTTTTGCATGTGTTAACTGGTATTTTGAGTGAAAACATTTTAAATTATATTATTTATTTATTTATTTATTTATTTTAGAAAGGAGACTCAGAGAGAGAGAGAGAGAGAGAGAGAGAAAAAGGGGAGGAGCTAGAAGCATCAACTCCCATATGTGCCTTGCCCAGACCAGTGCAGGGTTTTGAACTGGCGACCTCAGTGTTCCCAGGTCGATGCTTTATCCACTGCGCCACCACAGGTCAGGCTTGAGTGAAAACATTTTATGTTATTTTCTCTCAGTATAGCAGTGACCATCATTATTCCCATTATAAAAAGGAGGAAACTGCTCTATGCTGTTTAGGTAAGTATTTCTGTGGATCTAGACTTCTTTGTCTGGTCTTGGCTTTTGATGACTGACCTAGGTTGGGAAGCTGTCCGAGGACAATGAAAAGAGTGAGGTTAATTAAAAAAATCTAACAGGAAGCCACAAAGGACAGCCTGATTAAAATGGGGTCCTAGCAAGTAGATGTCACGCACAGCTGAGTGCCCTCGTTGGCTGGTCCTCCTATCTGTGCACCTGAGCCCGTGTCCTCGTTCAGAGGCAGAGCATGACGTCTGCTCCCTACTTCCGACTTGAGTAATGTCAAAAGCCATTTTGCCTTAAAAAAATTGGTATTGTCTCTTCTAGCATATTTTATTCTTGATGTGACTCACTCCTTTGATTCACTCCACTGAGAGTTAATGTCACAATAACATTTCAGGAGTGAGAGAGGTGAAACATTCAGTTGTCATCAATTTTAGCACCTTGGTTTGAATCGCATTCAAGCTGAGTCCACATTGGTTTATCTCATGATTTACACAGTCATTTACCAGAAGTCCGCAGAAGGGGACATGAGAAGAGAACATTTGGGAAAGAGGAAGGAAGGCAAAAGTTAGAAGAAAGGGATGTTATAGAAAAGAACCATTTGGGGGCAGGTTAGACAGCTGGCTGAAATGTCGATTCGAAAATGCTAAGCAAAATTATTTGCAACCCAATCAGAAAATAGCCATGAATTTCCATGTTCTGCCCACACCTTCTAATTCCATCTATGCTTTTCTCAAAAGCTATCACTTTCTTCCATCTTCTGGCAAGATGAGAAGGATACAGGAAGTTTGTATCAGTAGATAAAGTCTAGGGCTTCATTTGATAATTTCAAGAAGTATGTGTGGTAGTGGCGTTGCGATTGTGGTATTTAAATGACTGTTGTTTAATTATTTCCACATATAATTAAATAATAAGCAAATATTTAGAAGTACAGACACTTCAGAAGTACAAAGTATTAAATGCTTTTGCACTTAATAAAGCCATGCTGGTCCTGGCCTGTTGGCTCAATGGTAGAGCATCGGCCCAGAGTGTGGAAGTCCCTGGTTTGATTCCCGGCTAGGGCACACAGGAGAAGAGCCCATCTGCTTCTCCACCCTTCCCCCCCCCCCTTTCTCTCTATCTCTCTGTTCCCCTCCCGCAGCCAAGGTTCCACTGGAGCAAAGTTGGCCAGGATGCTGAGGATGGCTCCATGGCCTCTGCCTCAGGCGCTAGAATGGCTCTGGTTGCAGTGGAGCTATGCCCCAGATGGGCAGAGCATCGTCCCCTAGTGGGCATGCCGGGTGGATCCTGGTTGGGTGCATGTGGGAGTCTCTCTGCCTCCCTGCTTCTCACTTCAGAAAAATATAAATAAAAAAAATAATGCCATGCTAATCAAAGTATATTTGATCAAATATTCAAAATAATACTGCAAAAAAACAATCACATACACCATATAGTGCTATACATTTATTAAAATGTTCACCTGCAAATAAAACTATTTAACATTAGTGCATGGACCATTGAAAGAAAAATTTTATTTTTTTACTATAGAAATAAAATATTTCTGACACAGTAGAGTACTTTACAATATATGAAGAATAATGATGAGATTCCAAAAATGTCTATGTTACAGAGAAGAACCATTTGTGAAGGCAACTGCCACTTACACTGATAAACAGATGGAGTCTGTGGCTTCCAGAATTTCTTCGTTTAAATCTCTTTTTATTCTTTTGAAGATTGAACCAACCTGAATAAACCTTAGTCATATTATTCGATAAACCTTCACTTAAAGACTTATAATATATGTTTTATTCCACTATATCAGCTGGATCATATCTCATATGTACATACAACATAATTGTCACAGAGAGTCTAGAGATTATGTAGTCCAACCCCATTCAACACATCTCCAAGCATTTTAAGTTTTCTTTTTTCTCAAGAAAACTCAATTAATATAACTCCTGAATTATCTCCACTCATTTCAGAATCATTTATTTATTTGATTAGTATATTTGGAAGAATTATTGGATATATATATTTTACAGAGACAGAGAGAGAGTCAGAGAGGGATAGATAGGGACAGACAGACAGGAACGGAGAGAGATGAGAAGCAGCAATCATCAGTTTTTCATTTTGACACCTTAGTTCATTGATTGCTTTCTCATATGTGCCTTGACCACGGGCCTTCAGCTGACCGAGTAACCCCTCGCTTGAGCCAGTGGCCTTGGACTCAAGCTGGTGAGCTTTTGGTGAAACCAGATGAGCTCGCGCTCAAGCTGGCGACCTCGGGGTCTTGAACCTGGCCCCTTCCGCATCCCAGTCCGATGCTCTATCCACTGTGCCACCACCTGGTCAGGCTAAATAGTATGTTTACATGAACATTTCTGAATATTCAACTCTACCGTATGGGAAGCAAGTAAAACACATTGAATAGCTGAAACTCAGGCTATATTAAGTAAAAATAGTGAAGTCACTAATCTCTGTGATATGTCTAAGCCAGATAGAATAAATGGAACATATGTGGGTTGAATGCAGATAAAGAAGGAGGGGACAAATGAGAGCTACTTATAGATGGGAAAGAAATAGAAGGACTGAGTAAACATGAAATATTAATAAAGCATGGATTGGGTCACATCCACATTAACAACAATATCATCCCTAAATCAGCTACCCATTGCTGACACCAAGCCTGGCCCCAAGTGTATGGTGATGCAGAAATTCAGAGGTAAGGCATGGTGACTCAGAAAGCCACTGAGAGTGACAGCTGTGGGTGGGCATACTCGCCTCTCTGTTTCTCCAACACAGCACATGTGTGGCGGCTCCGGGCACCACCCACCTGGTGAGTTCCTTTGTTCAGTCTCAGCTCTATTATTTGCGGTCACACGGCCAGCAGGGAAGGCTGATGTGGCACAGAAAGATAAGACATGTGAACAATGCATAGCCCAGGCTTCCGCAGTGTGCTTCTTCCAACCATGCCATATCCTTCCCCATCTACTTTCTCTGTTTCTTGCTGGGTTTTAAAATTGACTTGATAAATTGTGTGATTTGAGCATCTCAAAGTGATGTGCAAGACTTTTGGTTCTGTTCCTTCTTGGATAGCTTGCCTGGTGTTGTATGTGGAAGCTACCACTTCAGCAAGGCAAACATTTCCTTATTACAGGGAGCTCGCTCAGCTTGTCCTCTTCATATGGGATCTAGCTGCTTGAAGGCAGCATCCATCCAAAGCTTCTCTTGCAGTGGGAGCTGCCTGCTGGACATGGCCACTGGTGTTGCCTATGATTGGGTAGTAGCTAAGTTCATCTCACTCTGGGTCTCTATGGCTCTCACACCAGGCTGCACCCCCCAGTTAACCTTTATAAATAATCAAGATGATAGTTTGACCTTCTCCCTGTCACTACTTACATTTCGTTTTGTTTTCAGCACCTGGGTACAAGAGGAATGCTATTTATTGGATCTACTCAGATTCCTCAACCCTCCTCACCTTATAGGTGGGGTAACCGAGGCCCAGGAGAGCATATGGAGTGGTGCTTGCTAGCGGGGCGGGGTGGTAGAATTCTCATTTCCTTATGACCAAGCATGGAGGTGTGAGCCCTGGGGGGTTCCCTCTAGTCCTTAGCTGTGTTTCACAGGGACTCTATCCAGTTGGGTCCCCGGTTGCCTATCCTGTTGCTCTGTCCTCTGGACACGGGCTGCTTTGCCCAGAATGTCTCCAAGAGTCAACTCACAGGTGTCAGGTCATCCTGACCTGGACTTTATTATCTTCTTCACTCTCCCTGTGTGTCCGACAGCCAAGCGCGGCCCGAAATCAATCCGTGCCTGTATCTCTGTCTAGACTCATGGAAGCTTATTTTTTATTAGCTTTTAGGGATGATTCAAGCCATGTGAATCCTGGCTTTGAGTCAAACCAGTGCCTGTTTCCTCAGCACCAGGCAAAATCCTTTGATTTTTACTGTAGTTATATACTCTCTTGACATCTCTCTCTTAAATCAGCTTCATGCTAAGAATGTGACATTCCACTTGTCATTTTAAAGTATATGGTCTTCATTCAACTACTTTTTTTTTTAAGTGAGTGGAGGGGAGATAGTGAGACAGATTCCTGCATGTGCCTTGACCAGGATTCACCCGGCAACCCATGTCTTGGGCTGATGCTTGAAGCAACTGAGCTATTTTTAGTGCCCGGGATGATGCTCGAATTAATAGAGCCACTGGCTGCAGGAGAGGAAGAGAGAGAAAAGGGGGAAAGAGAGAGGGGGAGAGAAGCGGATGGTCGCTTCTTCTGTTTGCCCTAACCAAGGATCAAACCTGGGACATCCATACTCCAGGCCAGCACTGTATCCAATTAGCCACCAGCCAGGGCCTCAACTACTTTCAAAGTTCTGATTTTCTCACTTGAAGATGCCACCACTTCTGCCCTTCATTTGATTTCCACTCACTCAGGAGAGTGCTAGTATTGTTTTGCTGAATTTTATATCAGAAAACACCTTTCTAGATAAAATGATGAAAACTGTTCGCTCACTAGTGGTAAGGAAATCAGTACCCCGTTTTCCATTTAATTTCAGGGCTGTTCCCTACCTTCCACATTACTGTTTCTTTGCCCTTTATTTCACTGTGCTTCACGGTCTGCTGCTCCCACTGAGAATAATGACTGCATTTTATTTATTCATGATTTGTGGGACTTAGCACAATTTCTAGGCAATGAGGTGGAACTGTACCCATCGTGGTAATTGAGGGCTGTTGGAGACAAACTTTGTTTTTGCTTTGTCACTCAACAGCTATATCCCCTTTTCTAAAATGCACCCCAATTATTTCTTTATGGGGTTTACAATTGCCAAAATTGGGCATAATCTGGCAGGAATGTCATTCACGGTGCCCAAGCTGTGTCAATCCTCTCTCTCTGCATTTCAGAGATATAAAAAACACGAAAAGTTGTTAACAGTGTGATTGGTCACAGGGATAAAATTTACAAAATATACAAGTAACCATTGAAAAGTTTGGCATTTTAGCACATTCACAACCACCACCATTTTCGGGTTTCACTAGTGACCACCACCTTTTTGTGGTTTCAAAGCTCTCAAATCCCTCCAGTAGCTAACCCTAGAGCCGTTAAGCTCCTATTACTCACTCCACCAGTTCCGGCCAGCTGCATTCCTGCTGTGCATTCTGTTCTGTTTAGTTCTGTGAGCTACTTTACTCTCTATATGATAGTTCCTTTTCTACTTTCGTTATTCAAAGCCATGTTCCCTTGCTTGCAAGGCTAAGTTTGACAATCAGAGAAGTTTTCTCAACTGTGAATAGTACCATAATGCTAAATAGTAATGCAGTAATTGTGCAATATTGTGATTTATAAGGAAATCACAATATTGATTATTCAGTGTGGTTATTCAGATCACTCAAATATATTCCTTCCATGTATCTGCTTTTTGTTCCTGGTTCCTGACTCACAGTGCCTAACCCCCTAGAGTTCTCTGAGGCTTGAGAGGGATGGCTTTTGTTATGCTAATGAAGTGACTTTCGGAGTAACTAAGGATGAGGCTGCTGCCAGTGGGTCCACCTGTGGTTTGGTTTTCAGAACCAGTTTCTCCTTTAAAAGTCACTGTTTGGAGTTTGGGCTAAAACTCTTCTAACTCTCCCTGTTCTCAAACTTGCAGTGACCAGTTCCTTCTGGTTTTGCTCCACTTACACTCAAAATTGAACTCTTCAACACGTACTTTGCAGAAGGGGACTCACTTCTGCCTTTGGAAATGCATGTAGTGAGACTCTCAACCCCCAAGTTTGCAGTCTTTAAGATCCTTGAGGGCTGTCTTATCTTTGCAGTAAAGTACTAGTGTCCCACTTTCTTCCTGTCCTGCAGGGAAGGCATATTCTGATTTTTGAGTCTTAAAGTCATTCCCAGTATGCTGTGCAGCACGGGAGGATAGAGTTTGGAAGATAACAGTTTTTTACTTGAGGGCCATTAAGGTGTTTAGCATGAGATTAGAGTGTTATGCAAATGATTTCAAGTGTGGATCCAATCAATTAATTTTTTTTCTCTTTCCAACAAAGCATTTTTCAATTCTCTCCTACAAATTGAGTTTTTCAGCTAAGTCATCACCCATTAAGGGTTACTTACTTTGTTCTAGTACAATTCTTCCAGCTATGCAAGGTAATGTACTATTGTCTAAAAAACAGATTACCGCTCACAAAAATTAGGGAATATTCCAAAATGAATATGAGGCAATAAAATATCCCCTAATTTTTGCGAGCAGTGTAAATTAGGAGTATATAAATTAGCAGTACGTATATATTTCTTTCATTGTTATATTTAGTGTAGGAGAACAGGTCATTTACCAACATTTACTGGGCACCCACTAGGCATAAAGAATACTATTATACTTAATCTGGGAATTTAAAAAATGGGAGAGTTATTTGAGCTTTCTTAAATAATTTAGGAGTGATGCAAAGAAAAATATCAAACATAAAATAAAAGCAAGCAGAGCTAGTCCTGGGCCTGAAAGTATGTACCATCAATTTGAAGAACTAAGTGTGCTGCCAGCCATAAGGAGAGACCTGCCCAGGTGGAGCTAGGCATGGCTGACACAAATGGGGAAAGACATCAGGACCCTGCCGACTCAGAGTCCCCAGACAGAACTTGTGGAGATGTGAATGCACTTTATCAGAATGGAGCCCTCAGGAGGTGGGGAGCGAAGCTTGGTGGGCCAGTGTTAGATAGAGGGACCTCAAAGCCAGGTCAAGAACTTCTTGCCAGAACTTGAAATGCTTTCCTGATTATTGCCTTTCCAACACCTTTCTCTTCAAATGGTCAAGGTCCATACTCGATGCTTCCTTATGTCTCTTCCTGATTTTGGACTTATGTGCAGTAATCTCTTCTTTGACTTCTTTCTCTCTTTCCTCTTAGTGGTTGGAATCAGGCTTTGTGATTTAAGTTGGTTCTGTTAAAGAGGTGGGCAAGAAACTTTTGACCAAGTAAATACTTTATTGAACTTTCAAAGCTACTCATTTGGAAGTGATGACCTCATGCCTACCTTTAAATATAGTAATTATTCCATCAACCAGGATTAATTAAATCAGGATCTCCTGTAGTTTCAAGCATATTTTTTTGAAGTGTGCTTAATTCTTGGCTTATTTCAAATGATCTTAAAAGATCCTTTTGACTTTAATAAAGCTAACTTGACTACTTGAAGCACAGTGGAAAATGGGTAGTTTCTGAAATTGGGGCATATACATAAATTATATAACATGATTACAAAGAAACTTAAAATATCCAGGTAAAGGTGAACTTTGGTGGGGTAACTGTGCATTTGTGATATTACATGCAGTACTTAATAAGTATTTATTGAGGGCTTGCTTTCAAATGATCAATAAGACAGAACTTGAGCAAGGAGAAATCACGAGACAAGAGGACGTCTCCAGAAGTTAATTTCTTACACTAGCTTTACAAGACGTTACCAGGTCTTGCTCAAAAGAGGGTTAAATAAGCTTGAATTACTCTGGGGTAAGCATATCTGTTTTTCCTACTAGAATATCTTAAAAGGTTCTGTGACTGTTTGATCCCTGTTTACTTTTTCGGGTGGTGTATCTCTTCAGGTCAGAGTTCTGCAGCACGCTCCAAAGCAGGCATGGAGGAGAGATGGTGAAGTTGCCTGGTGGAACTGGTGGAAGGGGGAGGGAGGTGACATGCTAATGGCAGAGCTCGAGAGTGAAGGTCTCATTCAGTTCCACTGTCTGTGAAACAAGCCCTCTTCTTTGCTACTATCTATACTTGTTTATATATAATAATTACTTATATAATTACATATGATTGTAATTATGTATTACAGATATAATTATTTATTTATAATGCCTCCTTGTCTCACTCCCCGCACCCTGCTCCACCCCACTCTTATCAGGGTTAGCCAGAGTGGATGTCCTCTCCTTGTAATTCAGTGTGTTTAGTATTGAATAATAATGAAATCACATCATTTAAATTAATTTGATATCTAAAGCTTTATCATTTTTATTGATTTTAAAAGTCATTCTTATGCATTATCTCTTTTCTCTCAATAATCTCTACAATAAGGTAGATATTATTTTTATTATTATGTTACTGATTAAGATAGTATATCTCTTAATCCCTTGAGTGTGATGATTGACATTTTAGGCAGAACTGGTCTTCATTTTTGAGCGTGTTGCGGCCGGGTGGAAGCTCTGGTTCCTAAGCAATAACTGCCTAAGTTTAATCAACATCACCCTATGTTCTTTCTCAATCTCCCTAAAGCAGTGGGTACAGCTGTCAGGTGAGGACCTAGGATCTTGCAGACAGTATGTGATTGAGCTGGAGTTCTAAATCAAGTTATACATGACAATATCAATATGCTTCTTCCTACTAGAAAGGCTGATAATCTGGTAACAGGTGGAAACAGACTGAAAACGACTGTTGAATGACTGAATGGATGAGTGAATAGACGTTGATAGGAATCCATGGGGGTCGGGTACCAATTTGAAGTGACAAAATTGAAAGAGTATCTATTATATAATATGTCATTTCAAATTGATTTTGGATGGAGGATATTCTTTAAAACAGTCATATCTATTGCAGGGATTATAATTTGGAATCAAGAAAAACTATAGATTCCATTTTTTAAATATTTATATCTCACTCTTATTATTTATTTATTTTTCAATTACATCTTACCTTCAGTATTATTCTGTATTTATTTCAGATGTACAGCACAGTAGTTAGACCATCATGTGCTTTATATATCTTACTCCTTTATAAAGAAATCTGTGGAAAAGTATAAAAATCAAACCTCTAATCAATCTTTCTTTTTTTCCTTCCTTCCTTTCTTTCCTTCCTTCCTTCCTTCCTTCCTTCCTTCCTTCCTTCCTTCCTTCCTTCTTTCTTTCTTTCTTCTTCAAATAATAGCCATTATGTGTTTTTGATGTACTAGTTATTGAAAGAATGAAATATCAAGGAGAGTGAAATGTGGATGAGAACTATTCAATATTCTGTGGAAAATTAACCTAAGTTTCATTAAAGATGATTGAGAAACAGTCGTGAGCATCATTTTAAAATCTGCCATCTCCCAGTCATTTTATTCTGTGCGTGGTTGAAAAATCAAAACCTTACAACTGGCACTTGTGTGAAGTTATAGCACATTGTCCTCTCTCCTTCAAAAGCCATGCTGAAAGCTTTATCTGGATGGGACTGTCACTGCCAACCCTTTATCAGCCACCCAGTCTAAAGAAATTTGCTGTCCTCAATATCTTTGGTGTATGTAGATAATCTAGACAGCTTTTCTGGCCAAGAATATATAGATCATTTGCAAATAGGGACAAGATGATAGGTGGCTTCACAGCAATGGAGCAGATGTCACAAAAAGCTGCTAATGGGCAAAGAAATTTCACTGAGAAATGCTAGCAGGCAGACTTGGAAGGAGACAGATGGGGCAAGTCTGTTAATGGCATCCAAATGTTGGCATTTTATTCTCACAACAGTTGTTCCAATATAGACTTGCCAGAAATAAAATAATGTCTTATCTTACTATTCATGATACATTTCACATTCTGGTACATCATCACATGGTTTTCGGCATTAATCTCAGTCAGGGCTCCGGACACTGTTGATTCAGCACCCTTCAGAGAGTACTGTGTTTACTGTACATTTTGTATTTGTGTCCTAGATTTGACAGGAAGAGAAATCTATTAAGTGATTTATCCTCAAGATCTTCTCTCTTGGTAAAGTGGCACCAGTATGCCCCCAGATGCCTAAGTCTAAAAAAGATCATAGTCAGTCCCTTACTCTTTCTTACCTTCTTTTATCCAATCATCATTGACAGATCAGTTACCCCTGAATATCTGTCAATCCACAGCTCCATCCTCCTCTGTTATGATCTCTTTACAGGTTATCTTCATATATTTATACCTTTATAGCTATATCTAGATATAGAAGTGAATGGCTTCTTTATTGACTTCTTAGCTATCATGCAAATCTTTGACTCACCAGCAAAATATCTTTCAATGTGCAAATCTAATTCACGTAATTGTCCCACTGAAACTTCCTCAGTTGCCCTCTATCATCTGATAGAATGTAATCTTTTCTTTCTTTCTTTCTTTCTTTCTTTCTTTCTTTCTTTCTTTCTCTCTTTCTCTCTTTCTCTCTCTCTCTCTCTCTCTTCCTTTCCTCCCTCCCTCCCTCTCTTCATTCATTCTTTCTTTCTTTTTTAATAAACTTTTATTTATTGATTTGAGAGAGAGAAGGACAGGGAGAGGAGTGGGAAGCTTTATATATATACACACCTTGACCAGGCAAGGCCAGGGTTTCAAACTGGTGACCTCAGCATTCCAGATTGATGCTTTATCCACTACACCACCATGGGCCAGGTAACTTTTCTTGAATTGCAAGGGAAATCATGATCAGACTCTTTTCTCCTCAGCAACTTCTTCCTGTGCTCTGTTCTGTCATCAGCTGAAAAGAACATCTTATGTTTCAATCATGAGACCCTCTTACCCACTTGTCCACCAAGGAAGCATATATTTATCAAGTCTTAGCTTCAATACCTTCTCCTTGGACTCAGGACTTAGAGCCTACACTTCCTGAGCTCTAATGTATCTTGAACTTACCTGTGATATATTATCAGTGTTTATTTTCACATTTGTCTCCGTATCAGACTGTGTATTCATTGAAGAGTCTCTGTTCTGTCTTGTGTCCCTACTTATCTGTATTATGAATTTAATATAGTATATGCTTAGAAAATATTTCTTAAATAAACAAATGAATTGACTACTCCCTGATATATCTCTGTATATGGGTGATTTATGAACAACCTAAACTCTTCATGTTAAAAATTAGTTCATTATTTCTCCTCTTGATCTTATTTCAAACTTATGCACGCATTCATTCAACTGAGAAATCAATATCACTCCTTATTTCTTTCTCTCTCACTCTAACCTTTAATGAAATGAAGACCAGAGTTGTATGTACTTAGTTTACTGTTTTTTGGCTCTTCTGTATGATTAATTCTAATTCATATCTTTGTTCCAGTCCCTTTACATTCCAGGTCATTCTCTAAACTGCCACCAGGATGATCTTTTCTGATATCATGTCTAATATTTTCCTCTCTATCTAAACACTTTTATTCCAAATGCTTATGAGGATAGCAGGCTGATTTGTAAGACTACCAGAATACCTCAGTATATCTCTGCCTTTGTGACCTGCTAAGCAAACCAATTCAATGTATACCCTATACAGTAACTGTACCAAACATTCCATCTTTGATCTACAGGTTTGGAGGAAGGTGAATGCATCTAGCCCTCCAATATTATACTCACTACTCAAAGACTCCATTTATTTATTTCCCTAGTCCTCAAATTTTGTTTATGTACTTCTATTGTGTTGGCCTTAAGTAGGCACCAGGAAATTAATACATTAAAAATAAAAGTTGAATCCTATTAGACTTGTTTTATTTTTTCAAGTACTAACAGATTTATGAGAGTACAACACTCTTAATGGCATACAATTCCTCTGACTTTTCTCTTACAAAGCTATTAATTATCTACTTTATAGACTGTAAAATTACTGTTTTATAAATTGCCAGAACTATCTTCTTCTGACTCTGTGTCTTCATTTGCTTCTTATCTCTGAGATCCATTTCAATTCCTCTTTAGTTTCTAGGTCATAATTCTTCATTTCCATTAGGATAGAAGTCTTTGAAATTTTTACAGATTTTGTATATTACTTTAGTTTTGGAGAGAACACTGTATTCCAACTCTGTACTATATTCAGTAAATAATAAAACATTTTGTCAAAAAGGAAGTGCATAAATTAACCATTATTGCTATTTCACTCTGACTTAGTAGGTAGATGCCAAACGTTTGATTATAGACAGTCATCTTGGTTGTTGACAGGTAGTTATTTCTATTCAATTAACAAATAGTTTAGAGATAGTTAGATCCTTTTGGGGGTGTGGATGTATTTTTTATCTTTGATATTAACAGCAGATGCTTCCTTTAGCAAATACCTGTTAAGGGTTTCTCTTGAATAACTGACAACCTTCATCACCTGTCTAGAATGTATCCTGATGCTCACATTGTGTGTGTATCTCTTTAACATGCCTGTACACTTCTGCTTTCCTGAGTTGCACACCTGCCAGGAGTAGGGTCCGCTTGTTCTGAAGCCTGTTTATGCCAGTTATGACTAGTGTATAAATGGAGAATAACTTTGCAACTCTAGTTGTAACAGAAATTATGTCATTTAATTAAGATTATGTAAACTTCTTGTACTTAACTGTCAGAAGCAAGGTGAGATTGTTTCTGAGATAATTATGTTGACTTTTTAGGAAAGACACAGTGCTAGAGAGTTGCTAACCAATTGCATGCAAATTAGCTTTGGGCATGGCTTATATGAAAGGTTGGGGAAACTAGGTACTCATATAACTTCAGGCATACTTTTAAATTTCAGCTCTGTTTTGAAAGAAACTGAAACTGATGCAACATCTGTGTAAGGATAAAACAGAATGCCAACCAGTGGACCCACACCTTGGAAAAGGCCTTCAGTTAAAAGGTCAACAAATGAATGCACATTTAAATGTTCTATGTTGAAATAAAATGTTCAAGGTAGATATGTATCATTTTTATAATTACTCACTTTAACTTACTATTATGTTTAGATTATTTGCCCAGCTACTAGTTCTGGTAGCAGTTAGATAACACTGTTTTGTCTGTAGTTCCAGTTTTCCTTCTAAAATGCTTCACTTTCCTCCTAACAAAATGGAACCAAAAAAAAAAAAAAATCAATCATTCTGCTTCAATTACTTTTTTTCTTTACTTTCTACTGGGGAGTCTTTGAAGATTTAGGTTTCCCCAAAATTACTTTACAGTACCCAAGGGGAGGTCTCATCTTCATTATAGCATAGGGGTCTGACTATTTTTCTTTCCCTGCTTGTAACTGCCTTTAGAAGCCCCTTGATTCTCACAGGAGCCATTCATCACACTGGGATATGTACGGCCTGAGTCAATCCCATTAGGAAGAGTGTGTTAGCCTTCACTACTGAACAAATTAAGAAGGGTGACTGTGGGAAGATGTACAGGGTCTTAAATTAATGCCTAAAACCATAACTAAAATGTTATTCTATCATCTCACCCAAAGCATAGCTATAACACTTTGAGTCTCAAATGACAGACAAAACAGTTCTTATTAATTAATGGATTGCTTTGTATGGAACAGCATGCTTAAATCCGTGACCAGAAATCTGAGATTCAAGAATAATGTAATACCCAGACACAATGACTGAGGATGGATTTCAAGAACTGTTACGCTGCAGCTTAACTGCTTGGGGAAAGTGAGTGAGGTCTCTTATACGCTGTGGGGTGGACATCAGAGGACCAGAGGTACAACCCATGAGGGTTCTGTGCCATTTAAATGTTTCCCCAAATTCTTTAAGGCTCAGTCATCTGAACAGGCAGGGAAGCAAGTTTACACAATTAACTACACACATCCGGAGAGAAGATGTGCCTAGTGTTCTGTCCAAGTCACTTTTCACAGATGAGTGTTTCTTCTAAAAAATTCAAAGTATAAAATTTTATTTTATCGTCTTTTATCGTCTGACGGTATTCTACATTTGAGCTCATAGTCAAAAAAACACACAACTCAATCAGTAATGTCTATTTATTTACAGAATGTTGCAAATTAAAATGCTGGGTCTGGGACTGTCATTAAACTCAGTTGGCACAGTAGAGCCCAGAATAATCATAAGAGAAAAAGTAGGGTTGGATAGCAGGACCAGAGTGTAGGTGTGATAGAGTAGATAGGAAAGTCGTGCCTGGAAGAGAGGGGTCTGAGTCCCGAGGAGGTGAAAGTCTCCACTGCTGTCGGATAAGAATCTGCACTCTTTACCATGGCTTAGCAAGCTGCCAGGCTCTCTCCTCCCCATGTCTGATTTTCCTGTTAATCAGAAGTTCTTAACAAGGCACTCAGGGAGTTTAAAGCAGGAGGTAAGAATAAGCCTTGATGCCCCTGAAACTGTATCAAGTTATTGGTCTGTGCACATTTATAAATTTTGAAAAGGCAGGGCAGAATTGCCTTCATTATACTCTTACCACATTACAAACACAGAAGGTTATGCAACACTGATTTGTCAGAATTTTAAAGAAGTATTAGAACATCTTCTTAGGGAAACAGCAAAACACCTTGGACATCTACCAATTTGGCCGATTCCTTTCTGAGGTCACTTTTTAAACTGAGTCACAATTCTAAGTACTATATGTGGTACTGAAAAGAAATAATATTTATTTGTCAATCAATTATACCTTAATAAAGCTAGGAATAAGATGAGAAAACTCCGTTCTCAGTTTGATGTTGGGAAGAGACCAGTAAGTTTCTTGGCATTAACAAGATGGACATTGCATTTATTTAAGGGGGTGATTCTAGATTAGGAAGAGGGACAGAGAGAGTAGAGGAGGTATGTTGTATAAACAGATCAAGAATTGGAATTCTGGAGCTGGATGACCAGGATTAAACCCTGTCTCTGTCACTTCCTGACTGGCTGTCTGGCTGCTCCCTAAATCTGTCCCCTCTTCTTCCTGGGCACACAAGCAAATTATATAAATGTAGCCAATTATCTGAGTTCTGGCCAATAGACCATGAGCAGGAGTGAAAGTGCACTTCTTCCAGACTTGGCTCATGGACAGCTGTCTGAGTCCCCGGGTCCATTTTTGAGGTGCCAGTTTACAAAGATAAGCACTGAATAGTAAGTAGAATAGTTCCACCAATGATGTCTGAGTCCTAGTCCTCAGAACCTGTGAGTAAGTATGTTAGGTTACTTTGTGGAGGGCGGCAGGTGGAATTAGGTTACTAATCAGCTGACCTCAACATAGGAAGATTTTCCTAGATTGTCTGAGTGTGCCCAGTGTCATCACTGGGCCCTTTAAAGCAGAAGAGGGAGACAAAAGAGAAAGAACCAAAGAGGGGCAGCATGTGCAGAAGTTGGCTTGATGTTAGCTCTGAAGATGTGAGGGGCCATGAGCCAAGGAAAGCAGGTGGCTTTTAAAAGCTGAAGATGGCAAAGAAGCAGATTCTCCCTGAGAACCTAGAAAGCAATGCAGATCTGCCAATATCTTGATTAAGCTCAGAGAGACCTGCATCTGATCTCTGATCTACAGATCTGTAAGATCATATATTTATGTTGATTTAAGCCACTAAAACCATTGGTGATTTGTCACAACCCTAATAGGAAATTAACACACCGCAAGTACTGAAAGCCACGTGTTGAAGAAGACAGAGCCACCAGAGGGTGGAGTCTGGGTACTTCTAGAGCTCTTGGAAGAGAGCTCTAGCCAATCAAAACTCTTGCCTTGCACTTTACATAACAAGTAACATACTTCTATTGTTTGAGCCTTGAAACTTTTCGGAATTAGTTTTTTACAGTGGCCAGCCAGTGTTACCTTGATTAAAACACATTGGCAAGTCACACAGCCCCTCATTGCCTTAGTTTTCTCACTTATAAAATGTGTTACACTATTATTTGGGAGGTTGGTCTTGCTCACCTCAAATTTATCTTCAAGTTCAAGATTGAGCCCGGTATGGAGATATTTCATTTTATAGAATCCCTTCATGATTGTTATAAGGATTAAATGAGTCAATGTATGTAAGTTACCTAGAATGACTATCAACACACATTGAATCCTATTTAAGTGTTAACTTTATTATTATCTTCTAGAGGTGTGAAGAAAAAAACTCAGGTGGAGTTTTTCAAAGCCAATAAATCAGCATAGGGGTTGCAACACATAGAACATGGTCATAATTCTACAAAAAACATGTAACCATGTGTGGAAAATTATGTGTCTTCACTGTTTATAATTGATCTAATCTTGCTTTTAGTTCAGGAGAGTGAAGAATACTGATGCTTTTGATTGTGTAAATTTGCCCTATATTGGGCTCTAAATAGAACTATACATTCTGGAGACTACCATTTGCTTTCTTTCTCCGTCTCCTTTCTTTTTCTTCTTCTGCATGCTAACGGCTCCCTTCTTTTTTTGGAACTTTTGAATACACTAAGTTTTTCAGACCGTGTGAGCAATTTTCCCTCCTATAGATGGCATGTTTATAGAAATATAAAGAAGCAGGAATCATCTCAACACACAAATAAGAAGTTTAAGAAACGCTTTGCAAAGGAGCATTAGAGATTTTATAACTCCCTTCATTTTCCTTAGTTACTATAGCAACCGTCAGGAAAAAATAAATCAAAGACTCACCACTCATGGCCATCAGAACTCCTTTCTAGCTGCCCACCCTCCCAAAGGCATTAAACAAGTCCACGTCCCTGAAGCCCAGCTTCATTACTGCCACTCAGCAAGTGATTACTTCGCAAACAAAGTGAAAATAGCCAAAGAACAAAAATGAATTAATACGCCTTATGCTTCCAGGCTTCAGCAATTTCTATGGGGAAGAAACTTTAAAAATTTTATGATGGTGTCCCCATGCCTTAGAAGTCAACAGCTTCTAGATTTTGGTGAAATGAGTCATTGGGGGGGATATTTATAACAATAATTATGTGAATTTGAACATCTATAAAAATCGAGTTTTACAAATATGAACTTGGGGATTATCAATTAGAAATGCTCTAAAGTGCCTGGCTGTTGGGGTGTTATTTTTTCCTACCATTTATTAGGTGTTTTCATGCTATTTTATGGTTATATAAAGAAAACTGACCAGGATGTTCCAAGTCTCTGTGTCCTTTTTACTTAAATAAAATGACTCCACTCTTATTCTACAAAAAGCAGAAACATAGGGTCGCTTCCTAGAGACCTGGGAGTTTGGGATGTCCTACTTTTTCCTTCTTGCTGCTGGCCAAGCTTTTCCTTTGCCTGAGGTTTTGCCCAGTTGCAGGCGTTTCTGTAGTACTCCAGCCCACAGGGAAATATCAGTGTCATGTGGAAAAAACCTACTCAAATTGACGTCAAGAGGGAGAGGGGGAGGCTTGCCAAGGGAGGCAAAGAAGACCTCCTCAATCTCCTTCTCCCTTAGCTTTTATTGATCAGAAGCGGAACAGAGGTAGCAAGATGACAGGAGAGGGAGACCAGGTGATAAGGGGAAAATGACTAAATGGCCTTTTTGCTGACATGGAGAAAGGACTAATTTGGGTCAGTACATTCCTTTTCTTTTGCTAATTAACAAGCACAAAGGAAGGGGGCAATATAGAACCTCTAGGCTAATTTTCTAAAGCTTGTTCACCTGCATTCCTTTGTGTCTGCACAAAAGTCACTCACTCACACAGCTTCTTGGTGTTTGCATCCAAGAGACATCCATTCAGGGCTTTTAACTAAAGTTCCCAATCCAAGTCATAGAGGGTTCAGGATTAGATGGGTGATTCCTTACACATTTCCTCCTGGGTACCACCCAGGAGGCACCATCACCCAGAGCCTTTTGTCATTCAGAAGATTACACACACTAGACTCTGTAATGGGTTTTTAATAACATTTAAGGCTAAGGTAGGTGATGTATCACCCAGACCATCATGCAACAAGTAAGACTGAATGATAGAAGCCCACTAAATGAAGTCGCTTGGCCATTTTCGCTGACCATCTCACCATGTAGCGCCCCAGTTTCTGACTGCCTTGCTGGGCTTCTCCCTTTTTCTTTAATCCCCTCATCTCTCTCTCTCTCAAGGTGTTGGAAGAAGCTTCAAATTCTCCTAACTGTTTAAATTTTAGTGATACATTGTCTCAGTTTTATAGCTGAGAAAGTTAAAGAACATGAACTTTGTCATTGATCTAAAGTCACAAAGCTCTCAGTGGTCAAACCAGAGCGTAGTGGTAGGTTTTTGGGTTTCTATGCTAGGGTATTTCTAATCCACCAATTGATGCTGATGTACATTAACAAGAAGGCTGCATATAGAAACTCTTAGGAGATGACTGGAAACTGTAGCCTCATTGTAGAGTCTGAGGTGTTGCCTTCAATTAAGGACATTTTATAGAAAGGTCAGATGAGAGCCTTGTGACCATTGGATATTGGAATCCACGGAGACTAGAATATGTGATCAGGTTAATAGTCTGCTAAATTATGATTACGCGTATGACAGTGGCAAGGCACATTTTGTGAAAGGACATGTTTGTGTTCTGTGACATTAACTTCAAAAGGTTATGGTTGTAGCTGTTAAAAAAATATTCCAGCTTCCTGTAACTAAGTTTTAGAATCATCTGTGAATTTAACTAAACTTCAAAGGACCTTCATTTTGTCATTTTTCTTTTTTTTTTGTCTGCAGTATCTTCAAATTTCATAAATATACTGATTAAAGTGATTAAAGTAATGTTTTTATATCTCCTAAAATACCTTTTTTTTCCCCCTGAAGTGAGAAGTGGGGAGGCAGAGAGACAGATTCCTGCATGAGCGCGACTGGTATCCACCCTGCAAACCTATTAGGGGGTGATGCTCTGACCATCTGGGGTGTTGTTCCATTGCAACTGGAGCTATTCTAATGCCTGAAGCAGAGAGGCTATGGAGCCATCCTCAGGGCGTGGGCCAGCTTTGCTCCAATGGAGCCTTGGCTATGGGAAGGGAAGAGAGAGATGGAGAAAAAGGAGAGGAGGAAGGGTGGAGAAGCAGACGGGCACTTCTCATGTGTGCCCTGGCTGGGAATCAAACTCAGGACTTCCACATGCCAGGCCTACGGTCTACCACTGAGCCAGCTGGCCAGGGCCCTAAAATACCTTTAAAAAAATTTAATGATGGGATTGAAAAACCCTGTCATTGTGACATGCCAGATTATGAAGTACAAATTTAACACATAAGTGCTGAGTCAAAATTTATACATTCCAGTCAGGCCAAGGACAGTTCTGTCTACTGATAATTGATCTCTTGCTCAGGAGTCTCAATTTATATTCAAGCAAGAATGGGGTGTCCATAGAGGAGTTCACATGCCAAGCAAAGGCAACCCAAGTCCTTTTCCCTATACTATAGTCTCTTTCACATTAATTCAGTCTTATTTGCATAAACAGGCAGTTCAGAGTTCGATTCCCCACCAGGTTAAGTTTCTTTCCTCTCTGTTGCTCAGTCCTCCTCAGGATGGCATCTAGGTGCAGGAGGATGATAGGTGTCCCCATGGCCTTCGTGGGAATAAGTGGTCTATTCCAGGGGCACTGTATTGTCCTGCTGGTTTCTGTACAGAGCCCTCACCATTGAGATGGCTGTGTCTTATGCTCTGATCTTGGCAACGTGGGCAATTCATGGTGATTGTTTTGGGATTTCAACCAGTCCCCATCTCCACTCTGAGCATCTCCAGACCCATGTAAGTCTGACTGTGATGCCCAGGCTGGTTGACCTTCCCTACATTACAGCTAGTGGCTCACTTCTCTCTGTTGGGGAACAGGTCTCCGTGGGTCTCTGATATTTCTGCACATCTTGCAGGCAAGATGCTGGTAGTTCTTTGCTCTGGATTATCATTTAATATTTTTATTAATGTTTTGTGTACTGACTGGCCCTAGAAGGTAGAGATACTGCCTCCCTCTGGAGCTGAGGGCAGCATGCTGACTTTCTGTAAGGAAAGAGTTGGCTTCTTTCAGTTGTGCAGTTGTTATTAGGCATTCTTTGTGTTGCCCTATGGGATTGGAACTTGGAGAACAAAACAAATCAACCCTTGGACTAAAATTGCTGTCTTTTCCTCAGAAAAGAAGTTTCTTGGAGGTGAGCTGTTATATTTTTTGATGTAAAGGTTAGCTGTAAGAGGAAACAGGGTTAGATGGCCATGTGACAGCATACACACTGTGGGCCAGTTGCAAAGACACTTGAAGTTAGAAATTGTCCCTTGGGGTGTTCTCAGCATTTTCTTCTTTTTTCCATTCATTTTTTCCCTCTTTCTTTTCTTTTCTTTCTATTGAATTTATTGGGGTGACATTGGTTAATAAAACCATACAGGTGTCAAGAGTACAACTCAATAAAATGTCGCCTGCACCCTGCATCGTGCGCCCATCGCCCAAAGCAAAGTCTCTTTCCCCCGATCTATTTCCTTTTGCCTACCCCCTCTGGCTGTCACCACACTGTGGTCCGTGTTTCTGGGTCATATACATATACTATTTTTTGCTTAACCCCTTCACCCTCTTTCACCCAGCGACCTCGCCCACCTCCCCTCTGACATGTGTCGCTTTGTTCTCTGTGGCTATGCTTCTGTTTCTATTTTGTTAAACCATTTTGTTCATTAGAGTAGTTAGTACAAGCAGGAACTGAAAAAGTAAAGAACAAGGACATTGAAACCTGCTGCTGTGAGCTCATAGAACCGCTCCCTGGGAGTATCGGCATCTATATACTCGTGTTTGCATCTGCGTTTCTCAACATCATTTACCAGACTGACACTTTCATAATGAAAAAATTTACTTTTAAGTGGGAGAATAATTTTGATTTGAGTAAAGAGAAATTAATAGATTAGAAATAATTTTAAAACAATAAAATTTACTCTGCTAAATGTACCATAAAGTTACATCCATAATTATGTTAAATAAATAATAATAATTGACAATTACCTTAATGTGTAATTTTCAGTAATGTCAAATAAAGTCAGACATGTCTGTAACTGTCTGGAAGGAGAGGGTTAGGCTAATCCTACATTTCTCCTCCAGCTCTGACAGCTAAGGGCTCATATGGCACTGCAAATATGGATAATGTTTCACATCCTCCCTGTTGGCTGAAATTAGTTTTCAGTGTCATTGGTAATGAACTTCAGTTAGGATTTGGTACTTGTACTTTACGAATTTTGTTCAACTGTTTGGACTAAAAATAAAATAACTTTAGAATTTTTTCTTATTTTATGTATATATATTATTAATTATATTATATAAAATAATATATAATTTATATATAATTATATCTAATCAAAAATTTAATTATAAATTTACAAAATAGCATATTTAATCAAAATATAGAAGGTTTTAAATATCTATGGTTTTTTAAAATAGTTGAACATTTCATCCCAAGACTAGAACTATTGATTTATTTATCACTCAAAATTAGCTAATACCTAAGCCAAGGTGGGTGTAACAATGGAACACATTGTCTTTTTCTTGATTGTTCACCTTGTGTTTTGGCCTTTCTCTGCTTCTGTGTTTCCTGTTCTTTGAGGCCAGAGATTCCCCCATCTTTTCTGGGTCCTCGTATTTCCCATTTTATTGTCTACTCTAGCCACCATCGCGAAATACCGCTAAATAAGTGTGGTCAGCAACAGACATTTGTTTTCTTTCTCATAGTTCTAGAGGCATGTATCCAAGATCAAGGTGAGGCAGGGTTGGTTTCCAGTTAGACCTCTTCTTGGCTTGCAGATGGCCCCTTCTCCCCAAGTTCTCACATGGCCTTTCCTCACTGGCACTCCTTTCCAGGGAGAGAGGTATGGGGAAAGGGAGAGAGAGAGAGAGAAAGATGACTCTGGCATCTCCTCTTTTTATAAGGAAGGACACCATTCCTATCAGAGTAGGGCCCATTGCCATGACCTCAGTTAATCTTCATTACCCTGAAAGCCTATGCCTCCAAATACAGTCACATTGAGGGGTAGGACTTCAACATATGAATCTGGAGGGGCCACACTGCAGTCTGGCACCCATTATGATACCCGGCTCGAACTCTCCAATTTTTCATCTTCTTCCCTCCCCCTCCTCAAAACCTATCTGTCCATACTCTCAGGAATCTTCTCTTTATCAGATGAGTGAGGTTTTAGTGACTATTAATGGGTCCAAACATTAACTATAACCTAAGATATTTGTATATACAAAGGAGCCGCCTACAATCACTACCTTACCCCAAGTTAAGTAAGGTAAGTGTGGCTACAGGTGGCAATTTTAGCCACACCTTGGTGGAGAACGTGAAGATTCTCGTACCACACTGAGCATGTCATGCCACTGTAGCCGTGCTGGGCCTGCATCCAGCAATAGCTCTAGACTAGCATGTCAGCTTGCCCATGTGGAAAAGGGAAGTTACATACTGGACACCTCTAGTTAGTCCTTACTGAAAGTGGGCCTATCAAGAAATCACCAGTCAATGCCTGACCAGGTGGTTGCGCAGTGGATAGAGCATTGGACTGGGATGCAGAGGACCCAGGTTTGAGACCCCGAGGTTGCCAGCTTGAGTGTGGGCTCATCCAGCTTGAGTGTAGGCTCACCAGCTTGAGTGTGTGGTCACTGGCTTAAGTGTGGGATCATAGACATGACCCCATGGTCGCTGGATTGAGCCCAAAGGTTGATGGATTGAGCCCAAAGGTTGCTGGCTTGAAGCCTGAGGTTGCTAGCTTGAGCCCAAGGTCACTGGCTTGAGCCCAAGGGGTTACTTGCTCTGCTATAGGTCCCCAGTGAAGGCACATATGAGAAAACAATCAATGAACAACTAAGGTGCCGCAACGAATGATTGATGCTCCTCATCTCTCTCCCTTCCTGTCTGTCTGCACTCTGGTGGGACTAAAAAGGAAGCCAAGGAAGGCTCTCTGTGACTTAAGCACACTCAGGGAATATTGTTTTACTCCACATCAGTAAGGGACCATCCTAGTTGCTTTTGAAAATTTACTTAACCATCACAAGACTATATTTTGTTTAAATTTATATCTTCACCATCAAAAAAGCTCAGGTTTAACATCATCTATGAGAACTTTCTTGTGTGTGGACACCCAAGTAATGTTTGCCAGTTCTTTCGGCAGCAACAGGCCATTCTTTGCTAATTTTGTCTGTCCAGAGAACATGGAGGATTTTTTCAGGAACGAAAAGCAGTTCCTTGACTTTCTTGGAAGCTGCAGATTCCTACCATTGTTCTCAAAGTACCTCACAACATGGCCAAGTGAAGGAAGACGCCAGGTTTATGCCTTGTTTACCTGGCTGGTCCCCACCCGAGAGAGGCATTGGCTCTGACAATGTCCATCTGCTTGCTTTCTCTCTGTGTTGTTTCATTCCTGGCCTGAAGGTTTCATCCGCTGCTATCTATAAGGGTGTTATTAGAGAAATGCACACAGCTAATCAGTGCAAGGCACTAGCGAGGTCTGGACATTTTAAAAGCACGAAGAAACAAAAACCTGACCTCAAACCTCAAGTTGAAGCTTGAGGAGAAGTTCATTTTTATACACTAATCTGTTCCCCTGATACATGGTTCTGTTCCTCTTCTGTGGAAATGCAACAACAGGTATGGTTGGGTAGAGCTTGTTAATTTGCTGCATTTCAACTCCAATTTTTTCCCCCCAGAATTTCCCAGAACCATTCATCTTCAGCGTCTCGAGAACATGATAGAATGTGAAAATAAATTATCCTATTTGTTAGACACTTTGCACATCCTGATTTTCTTCAGAAGTAGCATCACATCCTTCAGAGCAAGTGGATGCGTTCCATTTATGTTTCAATAACATCATTATCTAGGTCCTCGAGGCTCCGCCACTTAGAATGCTCTTGGCTGTAACTAAGAGTATCAGACTAACATGGATTTAAACTAGGCAGGCTGAGTTTTTTTCTCTCACAGAACAAGTCCAGAGCTGAGTGTTTATAATTGTGTGTTAGGCATTTAATAATGTTATCCAAGACGCACTCTCCTTCACCCTGCAAGCTCTGCCTCCTCAATGTGTTGGTGAGGGACACAATGATGGACACAAGGTGACCCTAGCAGCCCCTAGCACCATGTTCTCTTAAATTGCCCTAAAACTCAGGACAAAGGACAGGCTTAAAGGGGCAGGGTGGGGAGCTATACCCCTGAAGAGGGCTCATGAATATCTTATTTCATTGTTACTGAACTTATTGGGGTGACATTGGTTAATAAAATTATATAGGTTTTGAGTGCACAGTTCTATAACACGTCACCTGTCTATTGTGTTGCGTGTTCACCACCCAAACTAAAGTCTCCCCCCATTAGCATTTATTCCCCGTCTACCCTCTTTAACCTGGCCTCACCTCTACCCCCTCCCTCTAGTGATCACGGTCCTCATGTCTGTGTCTGTGAGGGTTTTTCTTTTTTCAGCCCTTCATCCATGTCACCGTTTCTTCACAGTGGAAGGTCTTTTGTGAAGGACCCTTCTCATCATTTTCCTTAATGTGTATTGACCGTAATTGGATCATAATCTGTCCCTAGCTGAGTACAAGGTAGGGAAGTATCTCTGGAATCTGGCCCTGTCTGCATGGAAAAGAGATTGAGAGGCTGGAAGAGAGATGGAGAGGACAGGGGCAGGAGGGTAAGCCCATGCTGCCTGATCCCCGGTGAGGTCATACCCCCTCTTCCGGTGCTATTCTTTCTCCTTGTGGCATGTGCCCCCCTGGGACCCGGGCTGCAATTGGTGCCCAACAAGAAAGGAAGGGCATGCCTTGAAAAAAGTTTTGAGCCACTCAGTGCAAGTAAAGCAAGACATTCCTTATGTGAGTCTTATTCTTTGCTGTGTTCAGTAATCTTGGAGAAGAAATTCAGTTCTCTGGCTCTCTTGAAATGCTGTAGGATTTGTCCTTGTTGATTAATTACCACTTTCCTCTTGGAAGCCGAGGGAGAAGATTTGTTTTGGCAACGTGCTCTTTCGGTTTCCTTCTGATTTCTTTGGCTGTTCCTTCATAAAACATTTTCAGCCTTTTGTTTCTTGTCCATCCTTAAGATCTTTGTGTTCTCTGGGGTTCATTGGGCTCTTGACTTCTCTGCTCACGGCGCAATCTCAGACACGTTCTTGGCAGCAGTTAGAGCCTAAATGAATTAATGACTTCCACATCTTGATCCCTGGCTTCATTTCTTTATCAAGCTCCAGATCCATCTATCCACTCATTACTAGCCAAGTGCTGTTATCGGTTGTCTCATCAATTCTTCAAACTGAGATGTTCCACTCCGAGTTCATCTTTTCTCCTGACCCCTTCCCGTTTGCTCGCTCCCTCAATTCTTGGATCTTGAGATCTATCCACTTGTCCTCTCTTTGATCATTCATATCTAATCCATCCCCGAGTCCTGAGGGTGCCTCCTAGATACTTCTGAAACCAGCCTCCTCCGTCCATTTCTGTGACACTGCTGGAGGTCACCCATATCTTGTGTTTTGCCTTGACTGATCATTGCAGACCCTCTGAGCAGCACTTCTAGCTGCCAACACCCTCCCTCCTTACCCAAACTCTTTGCTGCTGTCGCAGAGTCCAGCCAGTGGTACTGAAATGCGTATCTGAGTAAGAGGCTTTCTTCTTTCTTTCACATTCTTAGATGGTAGCACCTAGCCTTCAGAATAAAAATCCTAACCCTTAGCAGGTTAGCATGGTGCCTGCAATCACCTTTAACTTTCTCGGGACACGGACCTCTGTAAGTCTCTGAGGACAGCAGTGAAAGCTCTGCCTGTTTGTGTCAGAGCACCTCCAGGGTCACATGCTGTTCACAGACCCCTCTTCTCATTTTTTTTTCTGCCAGACCTTTGAAATCATGGTCTCGCCTTTTGTAGCTTCAGTACATGATGTGTCTCATATATGATAGCCGTTTTAAAAGGGTTTGCTAAATTAATGATGTCTTTCCTCTTTCAATGCCTGTGTTTATGGTCAGTATAGTGTACAGTCTTACCATATAGATCATTTTAGAGACTATGCCTGTACCTGTATTTCAGTGCTACCCAATTGTCATCCTACAATGGGGTTCCTTATTGTCTTACTTTTCCCTTCAATCAAAGTATATAAACACCTGACAGGATTGCAGCCCTAAATTTTCCATGACAAATCTATCCAAAATGAAGTCATAATTATTAGGTACTGGCACACATACCCCAAAGTATCCAGAAGAGGATCATGAATATTCTCAGTTCTCAATAATGCTCTATAAATGTGAATCACTTTACCTCCGTCCCAATTTAATTTCTCCAAGATATTGATGTATGGAAGAATAGTAAGTTGCATAGTTTCCCTCTTTTACCTATTTAAGCATTTTCAGTTTAAACATGTCTCTGGAAGTCTTTTCTTTTTCTTTTTCTATGTATATTGGTGGTGGGCATGGGGTGTGGAGGAGAGTGGGGGATGGAAGTGTGAGAGAGGGTTGGAAGGAGTCGGGGCCCAGGCCCCCAAGGAGGGAAGCAACAGAGAAGTGGTAAAGGATCTCATAAAACATACTGAATATTTTAAATTTTATCCTGAGTGTAATGGGAGCCTTTAGAAGTTTTTAAGCAAGGTAGCTGTGAAAAAATAAATGTATGCTTTTGAACACTAATACACACTACAGACTAGAAAACAGATTTCTCAGAAAGAGGCATTATAGTCGCCCATAGGTAAGTTGAAGGGGTTGGAGCAGCGGAGTCACAAACCAAGAGAGAGAATGTTTGGTAGGAAAGAAGAAAAATTGAGCATATTAAATATTGATGGTAAGGAATCTGTCTAAAATATTAAAGGTAAACAAGACGAGGGACAATAAGGAAAGCAGTCTTTGAGGATGTAAGGCGGGACCGTAATCCAGGGAAAGAGAAAATAGTAGGTGTGGATGAAGGTCGGGTTGAAAGTTTGGTGGCAGGGCTTGAGGACATTCTCTCTTTGCTCTGTTTTCTCTAAGATCTGCTGGCAAGACTTGTAGCTAAGACTGACAAGAGAAGAGGTAGGGTAAGGAGGTGGAAAGTGTGGGAATAAGCACATTGGAAGAGGTACAGGGAGGTAACTGAGAACGCACAGAAGTGTCTCTGGGTGGTGCTGTTTATTTGGTTGTTATCAAAACCACGTATTTCTAGGGACATGAACTCGGGCAATTGTGTGGATGCTCCGGCAGAGCACAGCGTCCCAGCTGTAGGTATCTAATGAGTAGATGTTTGAAATGACTAAGCTGTAAGATTTTGCCAGGTGGGTTTAGAGGAAGGACAAAGGGCAAGGAAGTCTGAAGATTCTTTAGGGTATAGTGTCTATCTAGAAGAATATTTTCCTATATAACCACAGTGCATCCATCAAATGCAGACAATCCGGACATTAAGAAGATACCAAACAGTGATGCTGGCCCCTAACCCTTAGTCTCCATTTTAGTTTTGTATATTTTCCCAGCAGTATCATTTATAACAAAAAGATTCAGCCTGGAATCACATATTGGGTTGTCACGTCTCTTTGTTTCCTTCAGTCTGGGACTGAAGATTCTCAGTCTTTTCTTCACTGTCCTTACACTTTAGAAAGTCACAAACCCGTTACTTTGTAGAATGTCCTTCAGTTTGGCTTTGTTTTATTGTTTTCTCTTACTTAGAATCAGCATATGCATTTCTGGCAAGAATATTTCAGGAGTGACAGCATGTTTTTCTCTGTTAATTCTATCTGTCCTCTTACTGGTAATGTTTATTTGATCCCTCTCTGCCGCGACCAGCTCAGCTGTGGCTGTGCACAAAAGGAAGGTGCTGTAGGACTTAAGAAAAACACAAAAGACACAACGTACAGAAAAGATGGGTACAGGGACTTCCAGCTTCTGGGACTAAGAGCCTAGATCTCTGCAGCCTCATCGTATATTCGTGTCTTTGCTCATCAAGCAAATTAGCAGAGCCTGAGTCAAATTAGTCTACAGTGGATTCAGGTGCAGAGAAAGATGACCAACGGATACCTCCCGGGCATGTAGGAAAATAGCTACAGGGATCATCTGCTTCCTATATAAACAATCTTAGTAGTGCTTGCCGTGGCGGCGTTCCGCCCCCGCAGGACTTGGCGTTCCTAAGTCCACACCAAAGACTTGTCTCAGGGCTGCAGTTTAATCTCTCAGCCATTTCCCTGCACCACTCTCTCTCTCTTTTTAACCTCTTCCTTTCTTGAAAAGGTGTTCACTGATTATCCATTCATCCTGTGAAGGCTATTCCGTGCTTTAAATCATTTTAAGCTATCAGGAAAATTACACTAACAAATTTCTCTAGCATTATGTATCAAGCTGCAGTAGGTACTTAAATGAAAATAATCTGCATAAGAAAATAGCCTATTATATTCAAAGAACATTCTGTATAAATGATCAAGTGGCAAATACAGATTTAAGAAGATTATCAGTCCACTGCCTTTAAATAATTATATGAAAATGTGTATATTGAATATGACAGAATAAAAAATCAGTGGATGAAAATTTACAAGTTAAAAGGTTCATTTTTCTAAACACAGAAAATTGATCTATTTCTTTTAACTTTCTTGTATCAATAATAGCTCTAACTTTTTAGAATCTTACCATGCATATTGATTTAAGCTAATAGGGCAGGTACATTTCTTTTGTATATAGAAGTGTATGGATTTTTTTTTGTATATAAAAATAACCCATGGCCTGACCTCTGGTGGCACAGTGTATCAAGTGTTGACCTGGAACGCTGAGGTTGCTGGTTCAAAACCCTGGGTTTGCTCAGTCAAGGTCATATGGGAGTTGATGCTTCCTGCTCCTCCCCCCTTCTCTGTCTGTCTGTCTCTCTTCTCTAAACTAAAACATAAATTTTAAAAATTAAGAAAAAGAAAAACAAAGCATAAAAATCTAAAATATCCCGTGAATGGATAATGTGAAATTATGAAGAGTACGCATTCTGGAGCTTGACTGCCTTGACCCAAGTTCCAATTTTGCAATTTACTAGTTGTGTCAGTCTGGGCAAGTCACTCAATCTTTTTGTGCCTCACTTTCCTCTTATGTGAACTGGGGATAAAAATAAAGTACTTAGATGAGAGAAGTAACATGAGGACTCATGGAATCACATTGGTAAAGTGCTTAGAGCTATACCTGGTACTATGTAAGTGGCTAGAGGCAAGGGAGGAAAAGGCAGTCATCATGATCAAGGTGAGCTCATGATCACTGAACACACTCAAGATGCCGGCACTGTGCGCCAACACTCTTTGTATCATCTCACTTAATCCTAAAATACCTCTCTAATGTAGGTATGTGTTTTTTATTTACCTGAATTTGACAGATGAGGAAATGAAGACTTTGTGGTTAAATTACTTATCCTAGCTAGAACCTGAGCTACTGTCCTGCTTTGATAGGACTTTGAGGAATGTGCATAAGAAAATAGTCCATTTCAGCAGCTGAATTTTTACATTGCATTTATTGAGGTGACATCGGTTAATAAAATTCTATAGTTTTCAGGTGTACAATTCTGTAATACATCATCTGTATATGGTGCACTCACAACCCAGTAAAGTCTACTTTCATTACCATTTACAAGTCCTATACACTACTCCACCTCCTCCTCCCCTCCTTGGGTAAGCACAATACTGTTCTCTGTGTCTATGAGTTCTTTTTTTTCTGTTTAATCCCTTCACCATTTTTTTTACCCAGCTCTTCTAATTTCCCTCTCCTTTGACAGCTGTCAGTTTGTTCTTTGTATCTATGGGTCTATTTTTATATTATTTGTTAGTTTATTTTATTCATTAGATTCCCCATATGAGTGAAATCATAAAAGGTATCTGTCTTTCTCTGACTGGCTTATTTGACTTAGCATAATGTTTTCCATGTCCATCCATGCTGTTGCAAAAGGTTCTTTTTTATGATCAAGTAGTATTCCATTGTGTAAATGTATCATAGCTTTTTTATGCACTCATCTACTGATAGGCACTTGGGTTGCTTCCAAATCTTGGCTATTGTATGAAATGCTGCAGAGAACATAAGGGGGTACATATGTTCTTTCAAATTAATATTTTGGGCTTCATTGGATCTATTCCAACAAGTAAAAATGCTGGGTCAGCAGGCAGTTTTAGTTTTAATTTTTTGAGTGAACTCCATGCTCTTTTCCACAGTGGCCACAACAGTCTGCATTCCCACCATCATGCATGAGGGTTCCCTTCTCTCTGCATCCTCCCTTGCACTTGTTTATGGATTTATTGATGAGCACCATTCTGACAGGTGTGAGGTGATAGCTCATGTGGTTTTAATTTGCGTTTCTCTGATAATTCTTGACGTTGAGCATCTTTCATATGCCTATTGGCTATCTGTATGTTCTCTTTGGAGAAGTGTTTATTCAGGTCCTTCAGTATAATTAGCAAAACAGTTTTCTGAGTTCAGTAAAAGGGAATTAAAGGGCTTATTGTGAAGCAACTACCACGGAAGTGACCTTTACTAGATGTCACTGAACAATACAAATACGAATAATTATTCCTGATTTTGAGATATCAGAGACACAGTGATAGATAAGGTTTAATCTCTTAGATAAATAAGTAATAAATATACTTTAACATTTGCTTTATATTCGAATATTTTAGTGGATAAATACATCTTTAACTGGAACTAACAATTCCACATGACAAGCACCACTGATGGGTGGATCTTGCCCTTGTCCTTTGTAAGTTACGGGCATAGCATCACTTACTGATGCTTCATTCATCCATGTGTACATCTCATCATATGTGTGAGGGCTGACTGTGTGCGGGGCCCTGTGCTATATGGGCAGAGGGTAACATCGTGAAGGGGAAGATCACCTTGGTTCTTGTCAACATGGAACTTAGAGTATAATGTGGAAAAAAAACAAATGAGTAAAATAATACCTGCTCAGTATAAATCAGCTTTTCATTTCATAATGACTTCACCGTTTTCCCCTAGAATATTTCATTTTGCTTAACCTAAGGAGTAGACTTGAGTTACTTTTTCAAGATTTAGGACAACTTATCTCAAAGGTAAACATAAGTCTTTCTGTGAATAGGAAAACAAAACTGTTACTACACCAAGATGTAAGTTTCCCCAATGTCCCTCCCGGATCTGAGGTTGTGCAATGGGACGCTATTCCATAATGACACCGACTTATTTTGTTTTTGAATCCTGTCCTCCTTGATAGGTGGTGTACGCATTTGCAATTCCTCAGCAGTCCTTCATTTCTTGTTAAGAACGAGAATTCTTGACTTCTTTATATTTATATTCAGACTGCATCACCCTTCTTTATCGGTTTCGTCTCCCCTGGAGGCACTATTAAGCTTTGCTATCTTCTACCCCAGCCAGCTTGTGGCTGCAGGGGATGGCCACCTAGTACTGGGGGTACCGACACTCCCTTCCGTGGTGACAGTGTGACCTGGGCGGCTCCCATGCGCTTTCCTCTTAATGGGGGGCGAGAGGGGCCCTGGAGTTGGCTGAGTGGTGACAGCAGGTGGCTAAGGGGCACAGAATCAGAGAGCAGTGCAAACCTTTTGGTAAGTAGAATTGACGGTTTGCCACCTTCCTCCCCCATGACAGCAGCAGGGACCGTGAAGCTATGGGGTCACCTGAGTCCTACTTCTTGGATGTAAAGTGGATGCAGAGATATCAAGGAACTTTCACTCTTGTTGCATTATTTATCAGATTACTTCTGGTGCCTGTATGTGCTGGTGATACCAAGCTCCCTGTATTCCTCTTTGTCCAAACTACTGACAGCACAGGGCGGGGTGGATATTTTTCCAAGGTATGTGACCAGGGAGTACTTTAAACATTATACTGAGTCAAGGGAACATCAACAGAAGCTTCTGAGCTATAATGCACACATGCAGAGAGGTAACGTGCCCAGAAATCTCAAATAGTAGTATAACTCCTTATTATAATATGAAACAAAAGGCACATTTGCCTTGCACAATGAAGGACTCTGGTTTTTTTAAAATTTGTATTTAGTTATTTATTTATTAGCTTCAGTTGACATTCAATATTCTTTTATATTTATCTCACGTGTACAGTATAGTGGTCAGACATTTATATAATTTACAAAGTGACCCTCGCCCCCCACTCCACAGTGCTAGCGCCCACCTGGTACCATCCGTAGTCATTCCAGGATTAATGACTAGTTCCTATGCTGTGCTTTACATCCCCGTGACTATTTTGTTTGGGAAGTGTAGCTGAGTCAATACTTAGATCAAACATCTTGAGCTCATGTAATTTTCAGGCACTTGGTACGAGCCATGCCACTACCCGAGGGCACACTGGGACAGAATAAAAAGAACCATTGAATGCACGCGCCTAGAAATTGCCCTCCACATACATATGTGTCCAGTATTTTCACATATATATCACATGAACTTATACATATAAAGTATATGTATTTAAATAATATTTATAAATGTTCCCAGCATTTCCCAAGAAATTTTTATTAAGCTCTCAAGAAACATCTGTGTGCATTGAAACACACCTTGAGCGATGATAATATAAGGAAACATAAATAATTAAGAGGTAAAACATGCTGTTTAATTTAATCCTTCATACATTACACTAGGAACAATTTTTTTTTCATTTTCTGTTGCATGACGTTTTAGAAATTTTTCTATATACTTCTGCATCGGTGATTTCAAATCTGAAATCTGTTTTTTTGGTGCATCTCTAGTTTTTATGCAATTTTAATTTCTTTTTGTTACAGTTAATGGCATGCATTGGTTTGTAAATTGGAGTTAAAGGGCAACAACTCTTGGATTGAATATAACCACAAGGCAATTAATGTTTTATAAACATCACTTTTCCATAATTATAATTGTTTTTAAATGTAAAAAAGTATTATCTGATAAAAACACCCTCTTATTTTGTTTTAAGATTGAGTCATGGCTTCTTCGAAGGGCATAAATGTAAGAATAGTCCTGACACCTTCTGTTATATATGTGGCTGTTACACACTTCAACGTCAAAGGCGCAGCATTTCATCATTTGTGACATGTGCATATATTGCCTATTTTCAAGTTCCCTTTGGCAATCAAGACAAGAATTGGGCTCCTCATATTGTGTGTCATAATCGTGGAAATGCTTTGTGATTGGACAAAAGGAAAATGCAAAGGAATGCCTTTTGGTATTCCCATGGTTTGGTGTGAACCTACAGACCACATTTCTGTCTGATCCATACTAAGGGCATCAGCAAGAAAAAATGGCATATTATCACATATCCTAATATTCCTGCATCAATACGACCTATTCCACACTCTGAGACACTCCCAGTTCCAGTTTTCAATGGTTTTATTTCTTCTAAGGACGAAGAAAGTGAACATGGTGATCAAGTGTATTTTGATAAGATGCACAAGGAAATGGTTGTAGAATCTGAAGGGTCTTCCTCTGATACCAAGCAGTCATTAACCCCTCAGCAGTTTAGCCAACCTGAATTGAATGACTTAGTAAGAGATTTGGGCCTATTAAAGAAAGCAGCTGAGTTATTAACCTCCAGGCTTCAAGAAAAGAATGTACTGCACTGGTCAGCTAAAGTATCCCATTTCAGGAAGCGTGAACAAATTTTTGTGGACTTTTTTTCTGAAGACAAACACTTTGTTTACTGTCATGATATCAGTAGTCTTCTCATCCAGCTAGGTGTTATCACTTACAGTCCAACAGAATGGTGGCTATTTATTGATAGCTCTAAACGGAGTCTGAAATGTGTTCTCCTACACAACAGTAATGTTTATGCAGCGGTTCCAACTGGTTATTCAACTCATCTGCGGAGAAGATTATAATGACATAAATATTGTCCTCGACTTACTGAAGTATGAGGAACATAACTGGATCATTTGTGTGGATCTTAAAATGGTAAATTTCCTGCTAGGACAACAGAGAGGTTTCACAAAGTATCCTTGCTTTCTGTGTTTGTGGGACAGCCAAGCTTGGGAGAAACACTGGACACAGAAGGAGTGGCCAAAATGTGAAGCTCTGGAAGTACGGATGCAAAATATTGTGAATGAACCTATAGTTAATCGAGACAGGATCATTTTCCCTCCACTTCACATCAAACTTGGCTTAATGAAGCAGTTTGTTCAGGCTTTGAATAGAAAAACTGAATGCTTTCAAACATATTTCTGCTTTTCCTGCCTTGTCTTTCAAGAAGATAAAAGCAGGTGTATTCGATGGGCCCCTATTTGAACCCTCATATGTGATGAAGAATTTACCAGGAAGATGAATAAGGAGGAAAAAGCAGCATGGCAGTCTTTTGTGGCAGTTACAAAGAACTTCTTTGGCAACAAAAAAGCAGAGAACTATGAACTTCTGGTTCAAAGGATGCTGTTGGCTTTCCACGACATTGGATGTAACATGAGCGTTAAGATTCACTTCCTGAACAGTCACCTTGATAAGTTTCCTGAGAATCTTGGAGCTGTTAGTGATGAGCAGACTACTGCTGGAGCATCAAACAAGATTATCCTCAACAAGTACACAGATGCAAGAGCTACAAACGCAAGTTTTTACCTGAATAAAATTTAAATAAGTTTTGTGCAAATTTTATGATTAAAATAAGTGTTTTAATATGTTCTACTTGGAAATTGTAGATAAATTCTGATGCAATCGTATCTTTTAGTGTATTAGTGTATTTACCGTATTATATAAATTATTATATTTTCACAAAGATGATGCCTAAGAAGACATTCTACTTCATTATGTTAAACTAAATGTTTAAAATTTTACAATAAGATGAAAACCTAAAATCTTGAATTGCAAAAAACTGTAGCTTACAAAGTCAGATTTGAGATCAGCACACTTGAATTAGGTAAGAACAAGTGTCTTTGTGGATGCAACAAATATTTTGTTCCCCAGTTTTATGTTTATATTGTTTTCTTATCTTTAAGAAGGACCTATTATCTAACCATATAGTGGAATGAAAGTTATATTATTTAATGTCCTTTTGGAAAATGACTTGGTTTCAGGTGACCTGAAGTTTAAGCTCGGCTCTGCCAGAGGCCAGCAGTGATATTTAAGGGGTCATGTCAATAAACTTACCTGCCTTCCACAGTTTCCTTGCTGGTGTAAATTTCCCGAGGTTGTTCCCTGCTCAGAGAAGCAGTTCCGGGCTGTTCTTTACCCAATGACGGCTTACTGAGTGGACTACACGTGGCCTCTTGCCTTGACAGTGGACTGTAATGGTCTGGTCTACCCCATATGTGTGCTATCACATGGAAGCAATGAGACATTCATCAACCCACTGGCTCCCAGTTTTGATAAAGCAAATTGGAATCACAGGGAGACTTCCAGAAAGCAGCCATCATGCTGATTGCAGCCAAGTTTGATGTGAGGTTTCCTTGGGGTGGATTTATACTGGCTTCATTTTAGGAATGTCATCTTTGAAGTCTATTTTTTTTTTGAAACATAGAAACAACATAGTTTTTATTTTTCTACTGTCTCTTGAATTCTTTTTATACCTTCTCTCAACACCCATGTGCTTATCCAAGATATTTTGTATGTTAAGATTATTTTAAGGAATTCAACTTGCACATACGAAAAAGCAACTGTAAAACTGGGAATTCTTTCAATTGTCTACCTCTTTTGTTAAAAAATGAGAACCGGTACTCAGTAAATGTGCATTGTAGTTTTTCTTCTGTAGTTTTCTGATGTGTTAGTCAGCTCAGACGGCCATAAAAAATACCACCGACTGGGTGGCTTTAACCACAGAGTTTATTTTCGCACACTTCTGGAGGCTAGAAGCCACTGATGAAGAAGTCAGCAGGGTCAGTTTCTGATGAGGGCTTTCTTCCTGGCTTGCAGATGTCTGCCTTTTTGCTTTGTTTTTATATGATGCAGAGAAGAAAAATGAGGGGAGGGAGGAAAGAGAGAGATGAAGAGAAAGAGAGAGAGAGGTCTCTTTCTCTTCAGATTAGACTAGTTTTATCAGACTCAACCCCACCCTTATGACCTCATTTAACCTTGATTGCTTCCTAAAGACCCCACCTCCAGATAGTCACATTGGGTGGGGGGTACACATGTGTGGGAGGGGATAGGGATCCATTGCCCTGTATGTGAAGAAGTTAGTACATCTTTGTTAATGGAACCCAGGAGATTCAGATCTGAGGTCCTACTTTGTAAAAAATCATCTTTTGCTCAATTGTAGTAGGATCTCCACTGCATTTTCTTGTGCATTTCGTGAGAAAAGAAAATTTCAGAAGTGATATAACAGGAGGGAAATTTATGTTTGTTTTGAAGAATTTTCTTAGGTCTGTGTAAGGACCCTGAAACTTTGCCTCACCATTTGCAGATTCAGGGCTGGGCAGAATGAAGCTATTTCCTTTGTTTGAGTTATTAAGATAACCATGTTGCCTTGAAAATAATTTTAGAATTATTTTACTACATTAATCCTTTAATTAATTAATAGAGTATATTGTGAAAATGCAAACGTTACAGGAAGGTATCTTACAGAAGGTATTCTCCAGCCTTTTCTTCATAAGATTCCTGGGTATCCCTCTTGACAGTTCACTGTACATTCAGGCAAATAAATGTCTTTTACACAAACAACACCTATTACATATCACTCTTCTGATATTTTTATAGATTGTTACCCACCTGATTTTACAGGTCTACCTCACTCAAAAAGAAAGGAGGAATGAGCAGCATTGTGCCTGAACATTTGTTTAAATCATAACACATTTGAACTGATTTCAAAGGTAACTTTTGCCTCTGAGTTGTCAGGATGAATATCATTGTGTTATGCCTGTAGTGTTATACAACACTTATCAGACTTTCGTTCTTGGATTAAACATCTGTGTTTTAAATAATTTAGCATAAAACTATGACAGCTGTTTCTTCCAACTCATATTGAGATATTCTTTGCATAATGATTGTGTGATTGTGGTTTAAGATTCAGGCTCTGTCTTTTCAAAGTCAAAACAATAGGAGGTCAGTTAAACAGATTCTTTTGTTTCTTTGGTGCCCGGAAACCAACTCTCACTTTTATTTTAAATGATGGGCTTTTTGGCATTGTGTAGCTCTAGTTTTGTTATATATTTGGAGAAATTGAAATGAGATACCATCAGAGAGAGAGAGAAAAACAGAGAGAAGGAAGGAAGGATGGAAAAAAGAAAAAGAAAAGAAATAAAAACTTTTATAGTCAGCTTTTAAAATGATGTTAGAAGAACCTTTTAAATAATACATATGATTCAAAACACATTTTCCAGGGCTTTTATTCTTCTAAGTAAACACTATTCTGTTCTAAACTGATACTCATTTTGGAAAATATTATTATAAAAACCAAGATGGCACAGAATACTAATACTTTTACTTTGATTCACAAGTGATAGGAAAAAGTGGCAAAATATCCAAAGCCCCTTTTCTCTAAAGAAATAAAGATCAAAGTCAAGGGTACTTCAGTTCCTCATAAAGCTCTTAACACACTCTGTGGTTTTATTTGGAAGTAGAGAGAAAAAATGGCCTGAATTATAATCTATAAAAAATAACTAAAATAACAGAATGTTAGTATATAAGAGACCACAGCTCCTTAGGGCATAAATAAACTTCTATAATTGAGATTCTCAGAGTTATCTTGAGGCTCTTCTGTTATTTTACATATCAATATTTTGGTAACTGAATGCAGTTCAGTTTATCATGCTTTCCTTTAAAAAATATGTGTAAGAAAATGTCATATTGCATAGTTAAATGGTCATTTTAAGAAATGTTTTTTATCATAATTTATGTCATAGTTTTATGATAGTTCCTTAAAACTAGAGGAATCATTTAGCCTTGGTAAAACATACCAACTTCCCGATTATGGTTTAATTTCCCCATTTATTATAGTTATTGGTGCTGTGCAGAGTCATGCAAATCACACAAATGAAAGATTTATAACATTTAGTAAACACTTGCTATGTGCCAGCTACTGTTCTAAGTGTTTTTCGTGTAATGACTCCTTTTAATTCTTGTATTACTTTGCCCCTGGCTGGGTGACACACAACAGAATTTATTGTCTCCCAGTTCTGATAGGTGGAAGCCCAAGATCGAGGTGTCAGCAGGGCCGCTTCCTGATGAGGGTTGCGAGGAAGAATGTGTTCACGCTGTTCTTCAGGCTTCCAGCGGTTTCCAGGAGTTCCTGGGTATATGGTCTCAGGCGTCATCTCAACCTCTGCCTTCATCTTCACACGAGGTTCTCTATCGCCGCGTTTGTCTGCAGGTTTCGTCGTTTATTTATTTACTTACTTAAAAGATTTTATTTATTGACTTTACAGAGAGAGGAGAAGGGGGTAGAGTGAGAAGTATCAACTCATAGTTGCTTCACTTGAGTTTTTCATTGATTGCTTGCTGTAGGTTCAAGCCAGCATTTCAAACCCGCAACCTCCGCGTTCCAGGTCGACAGCTTATCCGCCGCACGGTGACAGGCCAGGCAGGTTTCCCCTTTGATAAGAACACCTATCTTATTGGGTTAGGGCAGTGGTTTTAAACCTGGGTTCTATCAAACCCTAGGGGTTTGATGAGTTGGTCTCAGAGGTTCGGAGAAGCCTCTGCCGCGGAGGCCAGAATAAAGTAATACCGGAATTTGTTGTGAGTTCATGCACTTTGTTGGTTTTGTTCTTTGAGCAAAGTGATGTTCATGCAGGGCTCATTTTGTGCACCAGTAAAAGAACATATACCTATGTCTTGAATTTGGAAAAAAATAATCACATTTTATTTATCACTAAAGAAGAGTTCGATGAATGCGCATATGAAACTGGTGGGTTCGGTACCTCATAAAAGGTTAAGAACCACTGGGTTAGGGACTGCCCTGCTTCAGGATGACCTCATCGGAATGAATTCCATCTGCAATGATCCTATTTGCAAATAAGGAAGTTCTGGGGCTTAGGACTTCAACATATGAATTTTTTTTGGGGGGGCACAATGCAACACCTAGCGATAGTCACCCCACCCCTACAGGGTGGGAACTAATGTTATCTCCAATGAGTAGGTAAGAAACGAAAGCAGGGAGAGCTTCAGTCACTTGCCTCACTTTACACAGAGCTGGGATTGAAATGCAGGCACTTGTATTCCAGAGTCTGCACAATTTTATTCTAGCTTATTTTTCCTTTAATGGGCTTCAGGACATAGGTTATTAATATTTCATATTTTTGTATCGATATTTAAATAACCTTGCTCTATCTAAAGTTGATTTTTCCACTTTGGCGCTGAATGTTCCCACCTCACGGGCTTTCAGAATCTGTTCTTTATCACCAATCACCCTAATCTCTAAATGTAATCAACAGTTCACAGAAGGCTGGCTTTACTTATAGTTTAGTTGTCAATTTTGGGCCTTTATTATAGATGCCTAATCTACTAACTTCTCTAAAACATCGATAATCAGATTAGGTTTGTAATTTGGTGGATATATCTTAATTGTTTTTAAACTATATGATCTTTCATTTTATTATTTTTCTCAATTCTTTATTGAAAATATTATTTGCTATAGAATTTTTTTTATATTTTGGGTTTTCCTGATACTATCTCCACAATCTCATTCAACATAGTTCTTTCTCCCTGTGTTTTCTTAAATTATTGGTACATCATATCTGTGTGTATCTTATTGTGATGTTAGCAGTCATTGATGATTATTTATTAGATCCATGAATCATTAGCTATTGCACAATAATGGTATTTCAATTCTATCATTTTTCTTCATTTATTAGTTGGAGTAGTTCTATAAATAAGTACTTATATGGTATGAGTACTATAAGCATATATTTATGAAGAGGTATCTCAGATCAGTCCTCTGCTATAGCTTTCAGGTCTAGAGTCCAGTTTTCTATAGTTTAAGATTTGATTTCCAACATGTTATAAATTGATCCGAAGTATGTTCTGATGGTAGTAACTGTTCTCTGATGAATACAGTTTAGTTAGATTTATGGCTGTTCCTGATTTGTCACTTAAAAGTTTTCAGCTTTAAGTATCTTGTTTGCTTTTGCAGGAGAAAGAAAGAGGGCTATTTAATGTAACAATATATACCTATGCATTTGTTTATTCTTTTAAAAAACATTTATTTCATGAAAGAAATTTCCAGTTAAAGATGAAAGGACATTTTGATTTAACTTCCCGATCTCAAGTGCAAGCGCTGGAGATGCAAAGCACTATGGAGCATTTAGAAATGTGATGTTAAAGAAATTAAAAGTAGTTTGCACAACTGAATTTATAGTTTTTTTCCCTTCTTAGCGAATAGATATTTTAGAGATTTGTTTGTTGCTTACAAAGCCAACATGACCACATGTTTCTAACATCATTCCTGGATACAACAAAACCTGATTACCAGAACCTTCTTGGGCAAGGATGGGCCAGCGGTGCCACAGCTGGCCCGATGTCAGCTGGGATTCTCTCATCTGTGCTGTGAGGACCCTGGCTGCTACAGAAAATGGTGAACAAATAGAAAAGATCCCAAGGAACATCAATTCATTCTACTAAGAATGACAAATTTTTTTTTTCCAAACTCTTTTGTTTGGAGCTTTGAGAAAGAATAAGCAAAAATGTTTCTTTATTTTTAAATTCATTTTTTTGTGATGGAACTGTTTGTAATGAATAAAGTATAATGGAAGAAAAACAGGAAGCATTTTGGCATAAAGCAATAGGTTGTTCATGACTCATAAGTTAAAAAAAATGTGTGAGTGTATGTGTGTGTGTGTGAGAGTGTGTGAGTGTGTGTATGTGTGTGTGTGTGACTGAGTGTGTGTGTGTGTGTGTGTGTGTGTGTACTTGAACCTTGAGCTTGAGTTGTTCGGCAAGAAAAGGAAAATGTATTTAGCTGGTACATGACATTCATCACCTAACATTTTCTTTTTGTAATAAAATAATTAAGTTAGGTTTACTTTACCAATTTTATTTCATTTATCAAAGCTCTGTGTTAATTTGTAAATCTGATGTTTGAATCATAATCTCAAAGCCATTGAATATTGGGTTTTATTACATTCTTGTCTTCTTTTGAAGCTCATTTTTTTTTCCAGTAGGCTTTGGTGACTCTTACAGATTTTTCCCTTTGTAAGCATTTCTTATGTTTATTAAGATTTACTTTAAAATGGCTTTCTTTTAATTGCTTGTTTGCATGCTAAGACGGTAACATAATCATCTCTGCAAGGTTGTCTCAGTGGGTAACTTCAGCAACTATTTTTAAATGAAGATCATAGAGGTTCACAGTGATAGAGCAGTAGTTAGAAAGACTCAAGAAATTTAGGAAAGCATTCTATGTAGAGTTTTAGCCCACTGTAATTTTGTTGTCAGAGTAATAATAGGTAGCTGCAAGTAATAGCTATATATGTATTTATCCATTCACTAATTTTTACCTATATGATGTGCTCACCACAATGGGAATTAATAAGACACATATAAAATAATACTGCTGCCCTCAAAGAGCTTACAGTTTTGAGTATAAGAAATGTTTGCCAGTAGGTTTAGTTATGAAATAGAAAGTGATCAGTTCCATTAGAGAGCTTCATAGTAATGATGCATCTGTCAGGAAATGCTAGGTTATTCTAGGATAACAAACAGGCCCCATATCTTAGCAGCCTATAATGACTTATGTTTATTTTTCATCCACATTAATGTGCTCATTATGGATCCCTTGGATACCTTGCTCTATGTGTCCACTCTTAGACCCAGTCTGAAAGAGCTTCCACCATTAGGAATGTTACTGTTGTGTGGCAGGATAAATGGTGAATATATAGGAAACATGACTATCATGCAGTGACTTTTATAGTCTTCTACCTACATTTTATTGGATCAAAGCAAATGATGTGACCATCCTGGATTCAATGGGATTGAGCAAGTGTGATTGTATCATGTGCCTATAAGCAGGAGAACCAGAACATTTGTGATGATCTCTAATGACTATAACAAAGAAAGGAGAATTGTGCCTTAAGAAGATTGGTTTGGGGGACTTCACAGAGGAGGTGACATTTAAGTTAGATCATTATAGATGAATAGAATTTTAGCATTTGAAATTGAGGTAGCTTACATACCTTGGGAAACAAACCCTAATTTGAAAACAATGGTATTTGAACATAGTTAGTTCTTTCTGTGACCTATTTCAATATTGCATTACAATAGAAAGATGAAGGGATTAAGCAAAGAAAACGAAAAATTAAACACAGACAACAGTATAGGATTGCAGGAGGGACAGGGAGGAGGGTGGGGGGATAGATGGTGATGGAGGGAGACTTGACGTGGGAGGGGAACACACCATGCACTATACAGATGATGTATTGTAGAATTATGCACCCAAACCTGTATAAATTTGTTGACCAATGTCACCCGAATCAATTCAATAAAAATATTAAAAAACAAGAATTTTATAAACACACACACATAGGAATCATTCGTCCTATATGGAAAAAATACGGAAGTCTTTGTGTGGCACTAGAATGGGAGATTCCTTTCAAAATGCATATAGAAAAACTTAAAATTCTTTCTCATCCTCTTTCTTTCTGAGTAGCTGAGAAAGCATGGAAGCTGCTTTCAGAATGTCCCCGGCCTCCCCCTCACCAAACTCACTCCAATTTTCCCCAGACGAATTCCACACTGAGTCAGACTGATTCGATACCAGCTTGATCATTCCCACATTCACTTTTAGAATTGCATTCTCTTTTTCTTGTTTCAAATATTATCCTGTTAATAATTCCAGGACCTATTCCCAGATATCATTAGCTTTGATGTCTAACTCTCGACTCAGTCCTGCAGCATCCAAAGCCCACAGCAACCTCCATACAGATGATGCCCCAAATCAATACAGTTCAATCAAGCTAGTTGGTTTCTTCAGATTTTGGGAAATTTGACTGATACAGTGTGTTAGCAAGAATTCCTATGACAGTGTCCTTTTGGGAGTTGACATTTTCAAGCAAATACCACTTTACAATGCGATGGTCTCTCTTTGGTCTTTAGGCTGTTCCCTAAAGTAGTGGAAGTATGAATGCCTTAAAAATAAAGCTGATGGTTGCAACTTGATTATAAATAACGCAGTGGATGCTGTCTTCCTTCCCTGTTTTGGGGATTGATTGCAGGATTTATAGGCTGTCCAGGATCAGCATTACTTTGTACATGATTGAGTTGTACCATCATTCTTTTTCAGCCTGAGAGATTGTTCTGTGCGCGTAGGTAGACTTGCGTGTGCACATTTACTGTTTAAATAGTACATATTCATAGTCAGAGCATTTATCTTTATGGGATTTGTTTTCAGTCTGTACTCACATATATGAGAGTGTTATTGAAACAAAAGTCAGTATCGCTGAACCAATGTAATAGCAAATATCAATTTCATATACAGGTTGCCATCCTAGCTTTCCTCCAGCTCTTAAGGGTCCACCAATGGTTTCATAAACCTGTAGCTCCTCCATGTAAATGAATTAATTTTTAAGTGAATGAATGAATGAATATGGTACTCCACTGAGAAATCTTGTATAATTTATCTCTCAAAGCCTGAGCAGTTTTCTGCTGCCATTTCTATGTCCAAATGTCAGTGTCTTCCTAAGGGGGAAATTTGCCAGGGAAGAATGAGGACCAACAGGTGACAGACTTATTTAACTGCTATTAAGAGCAGGAGGAAAAGCCAAGCCCAAAATGGCTTGTACTTTTTTATAGCAACATGGCAATTAGAATATGGGCTGGCACCCCCAATTTAAAAATTGGGGAAGAAATAAAATAGGGTAAAAAAACAAGAAAAGGAGAAGTTGAAATAATCAGGGTAGAGTTCCTATTGACTTGGCAAGATGCTATTTAATTCATTGCTTTTCCTTTTTTTCTTTTTTTTAAATTTCCTACTGTGATAAAATAATTTAAGAATTATTATTTTCCTTCCTTTAGTATCTATCTCCTTAGTAAGAGGGACTATCTTGATAAAGCAAGAACGTTAATAAGAATAAATTCTTACATGGCAAATGTTGTTATTTTGATCATTATTTTTTCTACTAAACGATTTTGACTCTACTAATCTGATACCTAGAAATGGTATAATTGTGAAGGTTTGCAATGGCTTGCAGAGGTCTAACATTGATTGATGTAAAACTGTTTTCATATCATACAATTAGCAAATACTTACTATCTCCTATATGGTCAGGAATGACCCAACATTAACCTCTTCTTTGAGTAGTTACAATAGATTTTTTTTTTTGTAATGAATAATTCTGGGCAATGAATTCTTTTTCTAGGCACTACCCATGTAGCAGCTACAAGGTTGTTTGTTATTATTTTAGTTTGTGTTGACCTTAACTGGGACGAAACATCTCAGTTTGTTTATATCTTGTACCAGTGACAGTGTTGAAATTTCTTAAGCCTTAATTATTTTAAATAACTCAACCACACATCTAAGCTGTTATTAAAATAAAAAAATGAATGATATAAGAAAGAAAGGGGATAGGAATAATATGAAAGCGAGCCTTCGGCTTTCTCCTGGCGTGCGTGCAGACACACACACACACACACACACACACACTTTATTATTTTTTAAAAACTTGAAGTTTTGCTTCAGCTTCTAGGATTTTTTAGCCAGAAGTGCATTTAAAAATATATAATTTATCACTATACAATAAAACTATAGAAAAGCTATTTGGAACCCATAATAATAGAGCTACAGTGGGTACAGATCTCAGTCGATAAGCTCATTTAGAAAATCACAAGTTAAAATGTTCTTTTAATAAACCTAACTCTGACTCTGGCCACAATTCCTTTTCACAAGGTCACCCTAAGGTCCTGGGCCTTGGGAAGGACCATGACTTGAGGGAGGGAACTGGGGGCTCCTGATCATTATGAGACACCCCGATTTTCCTGCCCGTTGAGGTTTGCTTCTCCGAGTTTTGTGCCCCTGTGTGTTTGGGAACACACTGTAGTCTTTGGCTTGTCTAGGAACCTAGGTGGCCAGCACTGACGCTCACTAGGGGCCTCATCGACCCGCCACTTGGTCTGGCCACCCAGACAGGTGTGGTGGGAGTCAGAGCACAGGCCTGTGGGGCCCCCAGACGCCCTTTGGAACCCCCAGGGGCATAACTGACTTCTGACAGTGCTCCACGGGTGACACCCCTCACCTCCTCAAGGACTTAGACTTGAAAAACATATCTGAACGTTCCAAGAGACTGGACACAGAAATGAAACACCTCAAAAAGAGTGGAGATGTAAGAAAATAACAATTAATTGATTTTTAGTGAATTACCATTTCAATATTAATGTTTTAGTGAATCAGTATAACAAATCACCCCGCCAAAGGATTTTGTATACATGTATATATATTTATCTATATGTAAAAAAGAGTAGAGTGAAGTTTGTGATTTTTAAAAAATATTTTATTTAGAAAATTAACTTTAACAGGGTGACATTAATCAATAAGAGTACATAGGTTTCAGGTGAACATTTCTATAGCATTTGGACTGTTGATTATGTTGTATACCCATCACTCAAAGTCAAATAATTTTCTTTTTCTTCCTTTTTTTAATTAATTTTAATGGGGTGACACCAATAAATCAGGGTAAATATGTACAACGAAAACATCTCCAGGTTATCTTATCATTCAATTATGTTGCATACCCGTCACCCAAAGTCAAATTGTCCTCTGTCACCTTCTATCTGGTTTTCCCTGTGTCCCTCCCCACCTCCCTATCCCACCCTCTCTTCCCTTACCCACCCCTTAATCACCACTATCTTGTCCATGTTTCATAGTCTCACTTTTATGTCCCACCTATGTATGAAATCATGCTGTTCTCAGTTGTTTTCTGTTTTACTTATTTCACTCCGTATAATGTTATCAAGGTCCATCCATTTTGTTGTAAATGATCCGATGTCATCATTTCTTATAGCTGAGTAGTATTCCATAGTATATATGTACCATAGCTTTTTAATCCACTCGTCCTCAGACGGATACTTGGGCTGTTTCCAGATCTTCGCTATTGTGAACAATGCTGCCACGAACATGGGGGTACATTTCTTCTTTTCGAACAGTACTATGGTGTTCTTAGGGTATATTCCTATAAGTGAGATAGTTGGGTCAAAAGGCAGTTCGATTTTTAATTTTTCGAGGAATCTCCAAACTGTTTTCCACAGTGGCTGCACCAGTCTGCATTCCCACCAGCAGTGCAGAAGGGTTCCCTTTTCTCCACATCCTCGCCAGCACTTATTCTGTGTTGTTTTGCTGATGAGTACCATTCTGACTGGTGTGAGGTGATATCTCATTGTGGTTTTGATTGCATTTCTCTAATGATTAGTGATGTTGAGCATTTTTTCATATGCCTATTGGCCATTTGTGTGTCCTCTTTGGAGAAATTTCTATTCATTTCATTGGCCCATTTTTTAATTAAATTGTTTGTCTTCCTGCTGTTGAGTTTTATAAGTTCTTTATAAATTTTGGTTATTAACCCCTTATCAGACGTGCTGTCGAATATGTTCTCCCATTGTGTGGTTTGTCATTTTATTCTGGTATTATTGTCTTTAGATGTGCAAAAACTTTTTAGTTTGATATAGTCATATTTGTTTATCTTGCCTTTTATTTCATTTGCCTGTGGAGATAAATCGGCAAATATATTGCTGCTACAGATGTTGGAGAGCTTGCTGCCTATGTTTTCTTCTAAGATGCTTATGGTTTCACGGCTCACGTTTAAGTCTTTCATCCATTTTGAGTTTGTTTTTATGAATGGTGTAAGTTGATGGTCTAGTTTCATTTTTTTGCAGGTAGATGTCCAATTTTCCCAATACCATTTGTTAAAGAGGCTGTCTTTACTCCATTGTATGTTCTTTCCTCTTTTGTCAAATATCAGTTGTCCATAAAGCTGTGGGTTTATTTCTGGGTTCTCTGTTCTGTTCCATTGATCTATGTGGCTGTTCTTATACCAGTACCAGGCTGTCTTGAATATAATGGCCTTGTAGTAAACCTTAATATCCGGAAGAGTGATACCTCCTGCTTTATTTTTTCTTTTTAAGATTGCTGAGGCTATTCGAGTTCTTTTTTGGTTCCATATAAATTTTTGAAATATGTGTTCTATATCTTTGAAGTATGTCATTGGTATTTTAATTGGTATTGCATTGAATTTATAAATTGCTTTGGGTAATATAGACATTTTAATGATGTTTATTCTTCCTAGCCATGAGCACGGTAAATGTTTCCACTTATTTCTATCTTCCTTGATTTCTTTTATCAATGTTATATAATTTTCCAAGTACAAGTTCTTAACCTCCTTGGTTAAATTTACTCCTAGGTACTTTATTTTTTTGGTTGCAATAGTGAAAGGGATTGTTTTCTTAATTTCATTGCTGACAGTTCATCGTTGGTATATAGAAATGCCTCTGATTTCTGAGTATTAATTTTATATCCTGCCACCTTGCTGAATTCATTTATAAGGTCCAGTAGTTTTTTGACTGAGACTTAGGGTTTTCTATATACAATATCATATCATCTGCAAATAATGACAGTTTTACTTCTTTTCCAATTCGAATGCCTTTTATTTCTTCTTCTTGTCTGATTGCTGTAGCTAGGACTGTCAGAACTATGTTGAATAAGAGTGGTGAAAGGGGGCATCCCTGCCTGGTTCCTGATCTTAAGGGGATTGCTTTTAATTTTTGTCCATTTAGTATGATGTTTGCTGTAGGTTTTTTGTAGATGGCCTTTATCATGTTATGGAATGTTTTCTGTATTTCCACTTTACTGAGAGTTTTGAGCATGAATGGGTGCTGGATTTTATCAAATGTCTTTTCTGCATCTATTGAAAATTTCATGTGATTTTTGTCCTTCCTTTTGTTTATGTGATGAATCACATTGATTGATTTGGGAATATTGAACCATCCTTGCCTCTCCAGAATAAATCCCACTTGATCATGGTGTATGATTTTTGTCATATATTGCTGGATCCAGTTGGCTAATATTTTGTTGAGAATTTTTGTGTCTAAATTCACCAGGGATATTGACCTACAATTTTCTTTCTTTGTGTTATCTTTGCCCAGTTTTGGGATCAGAATTATGCTTGCCTCATAAAAGGAGTTTGGAAGTCTTCCTTCCTCTTGAATTTTTTGAAATAGCTTGAGGAGGATAGGAGTTAGTTCTTATTTTAATTTTTGATAGAATTCACTTGTGAAGGCATCAGGCCCAGGACTTCTCTTTTTTGGGAGTTTTTTTGATAACTGTTTTGATCTCATTTGTTGTAATTGGTCTGTTTAGGTGTTCTGATTCTTTCAGATTGATATTTGGAAGATTATATGATTGAAGATATTTGTCCATTTCACCTAGGTTGTCTAATTTTTTGGCATAGAGTTCTTCATAGTATTTTCTTCCAATGCTTTGTATTTCTGTTGTGTCAGTTGTTATTTTTTCTACTGTCATTTCTAATTTTATTTAAATGGGTCCTCTCTGTTTTTTTCTTGGTGAGTCTAGTTAAAGGTTCATCAATCTTGTTTACCTTTTCAAAAAAGCAGCTCCTGATTTCATTGATCCTCTGTATTGTTTCCTTAGCCTCTATGTCATTTATTTCTGCTCTGATCTTTATTATTTCCTTCCTTCTACTGGTCCTGGGCTTTATTTGCTGTTGTTTTTCTAGTTCTTTTAGATTCAAGGCAGGTTGCTTATTTGAGCTTTTTCTAGCTTCTTATGATATGCCTGTAGTGCAATGAACTTCCCTCTCAGTACTGCTTTTGCTGTGTCCCATAAATTTTGAGTTGATGTATGCTCATTATCATTCGTTTCTAGAAACTTTTTTATTTCTTCTTTGATCTCATTGTTAATCCATTCATTATTTGATATCATGCTATTTAGTTTCCAAGTGTTTGAGTATTTTTTAGTTTTTCTTTTGTGGTTAATTTCTAGTTTCATGGTATTGTGATCAGAGAAAATGCTTGATATGATTTCAATCTTCTTAAATATATTGAGACCATTTTTGTGTCCTAACATATGGTCAATCTTAGAAAACGTACCATGAGCGCTTGAGAAGAATGTATGTTCTACTGCTTTAGGGTGAAAAGTTCTGAAGATATCTATTAAATCGAGTTGATCTAGTGTATCCATTAAGTCTGCTGTTTCTTTATTAATTTTATTTCTTGAGGATTTATTCAGTGATGTTAGTTGGGTATTGAAATCCCCTACTATTATAGTATTGCTGTTAATCTCGTCCTTTATATCCATCAAAGTCTGCTTTATGTATGTAGGGGCTCCTATATTTGGTGTGTAGATATTTATAATAGTTTTATCTTCCTGTTGAATTGTTCCCTTTATCATTATGTAGTGTCCTTCTTTATCTCTTACTACAGCCTTTGTTTTAAAGTCGATTTTGTCAGATATAAGTACTGCTAATCCTGCTTTTTTTTCATTTCCATTTGCATGAAATATTTTTTTCCATCCTTTTACCTTCAGTCTATGTGCATCTTTTGTTTTAAGTTGTGTCTCTTGTAGACAGCATATGTATGGGTCCTGTTTCTTTATCCACACAGCTACCCTATGTCTTTTGATTGGCTCATTTAATCCATTTACATTTAAGGTTATTATTGATATGTAGTTGTTTATTGCCATTTTATTCTTTAAAGCTGTATTCTTCTTTTGCTCTATTCATTCCTCCCTTTGAACTGTTCACAAGAGGCCCCTTAGTATCTCTTGCAGAATTGGTTTGGTTTTAATAAATTCCTTGAGGCTTTTTTTTGTCTGGAAAGCTCTTTATTTCTTTATCAATTTTAAATGTTAGCCTTTCTAGATAGAGTAGTCTTGTTCTGCATTACTTTGAATATATCTTGCCATTCCCCTCTGGCCTCAAGTGTGTCTTTTGAGAGCTCAGATGTCATCCTTATGTGGTTCCTTTGTAGGTGATAGCCTTTTGTTCTCTAGCAGCTTTTAAAATTTTCTCTTTATCCCTTAGCTTTGGTATTTTAACTATGATGTGTCTTGGTGTAGATTTCTTTGGGTTTCTCTTTAATGGAGTTTTGTGTGCTTCTTGAACGTGTGGAATGTTTCCCAGCCTTAATTTAGGGAAGTTTTCTGCTATGATTTGATTGAACATAGTTTCCATTTCCTGTCCTCTCTCCTCTTCTTCAGGCACCCCTATGATGCGAATGTTGTTTCTCTTCAGGTTGTCACAGAGCTCCCTTAGAGTTTCCTCACATTTTTTGAGTCTTTTCTTTTTTCTTCTCTGCTTCTGTGCTTTTGTTTATTGTGTCCTCTAACTCGCTGTTTTGATCCTCAGCGTGATTCATCCAGCTTTTATTTCCTTCCACTGTGTTCTTCAGTTCTGATGCTGTATTTGTTATTTCTGTCTGATTCTTTTTTATTATTTCAATTTCGTTTTTTATACTTGTTATCTCTTTATTTAGGTGTTCATAGTGACTATCCATTGTTGCTCTAATTTCTTTGAACATCCTAACTATCATTATTCTAAATTCTGCTTTTGGTAATTTGGTTATATCTGGTTCATTCAGGTCCTTCTCTGGGGATTTTTCTTGATTCATTTGGTTTGCATTCCTCTACCTGCCCATTTTGTCTGTGTATAAGCAAGTTGTGGCCACTGGAGTCCAGTAGGTATGGCCTTTGTGTTTTCTAGTAGTGTTCTGTCTGCAGTCCCACCACCCCCTCTGCCACTGCCTAGGGCGGTTGGGTATGGGCGTTGCCAGTGCTGGCCCACTGCGGCTATTGCTGTGATTTCCGCCTCTCCTCTGCGGGCGGGGCTGTCACTCAAGCCACAAGCCTCAGTACCAAGGGTAGAGGTGATCACCTTTGCTCAGCTGCGGACCCAGACTGTTTCTGGGCTTCCGCCCATCACCCGCAGTCAGAGCCTGCTCTCCACAGTTTCACAGGTTGGACAGGGCTTTTGACGTGCTCTCAGCTAAGCCTTTGCCTGTCCGGAGCTTTAGCCCCGCCCTTGAGGCCAGGGTCCTCCTGTGCAGGGTCGCAAACCAAGGTTTATTGGGCTGGGCATGGCTGCTGGCGTGCGCACAGCTGCGGACTTCCGCTCGTCTCGGGCTCTACCTCGCCCCCTTGTTCAGAGCCAACTCGCACATGCAGGATGGCAAACCGTGGTTTCTCAGGCCGGTTGGGCCTGCTGGCATGAGTTCAGTCATGAGCCTCCACCCGTCCCTGGTCCTAGCTTTGTCCCCGCGGTCAGGGCCGGCTTGCACAGTGTCACAGAGCATATTTCTGCCAGTTCCTGCCTCCCGCTTTTCCCCCGCTGGTGGGGTTACAGGCGGGCCCACAGCTGCCGGACCGCTTTCATGCTTCTCCTCTGCCCCGGCTGGGCTAGACTGAGCTCACACTGGCTGGGCCTCCACCCCCGAAAACAGAACTGCGTTTCAGCATCCCGGCGCCACCATCCCTCCAGCAACCCTCAGCAGAGTAGGAAGGGGCCCTAAAGCTCAGACCCTAACACTCCATACTATAGACCTGGGAGCTCCCTCCCTCTAAGCAGCTCTGCTCTAATTGCCGCGGGAGAGCTTGTTTGGCTGGTGTCCTGTCTCCCTTTGCTGGTATTGCTAGTTCCAGGGTAAATATTCGTTTTTGATTAGGGAAGTGACTTAGCCCAGGGGTTAGGGTGGCTGTCCCTCAGAGTGTTTGTCCCTGTGCCTTCAGTCCACATTCTCTTCCCGCTGCTCTGTTCCTCTCCTCTGTCACCATTCCCCGGATCCCCGGGTGCATGGTTGTGAGAGAGGTTTTCTGTGCTGTCCCTTTAAAAAGAATCTTGGGTCTGAGAAAACTGTCTCTATCTCACAAACAATATCCTCACTTGTTTCACAGCTCAATACTGTCCAAACGCCTCTTCTAGGCTCTGGGACTGCAGGCTGGGGCTTTGTTCCCGGGACCCAGGTCCCTCCCTCTCCGCTAAACTCTCTTCCTGCCACGCGGGTCTCTCCGGGCTGCCATTCGCTCTGGGGAGCTTGGCAGCCCTCTTTGCGTTTTCGCTTTTTCTACCAGTCTCAATGTGGCTTCTTCAGTGTTCCTTGGTTGAAGAGTCCACTTAGTTTTAGTTCAAAGTTGGTTTATCCAGATGATGGTTCTTAAAATTAAGTTATAATCCACTTTGGTTCTGGGAGTTGGAAGTTGGTACGTCTACCTACTCCATCGCCTTCTTGCTCCTCAAATCATTTTCTGTTAACATATATTTATTCTTCTTTATACCCTTCCCCCAACCCCTTCCTTCCTCTCAATTCACTTAAGTTCCCTGATTTTTTTTTGAACACTTCCAATGTCTCTCTTTTGGTTTCATTGTTTTCTTTTCCTTAACCTGGCCATCCACAGGAACCTGAAGAGTGCTAAAGCAAGAGAAAGCATGTTTTGATATATTAATCGGCTGTTTCTAGTCCTGTGAAGCCTCTAGGGAAAAAAAGCACAAATAAATAAATCCCCTTGTGGCACAGGTACCAGAAGGTTTACCCTCTAAGGAGAGTAAAAGCCCTGAAGCAGAGACCCGAGAGAAAAGAAGATAAAATGTGATGGTCACAGTGTTGAGCGAGAGGGGTAGCTGGGATTGCATAACCAATGTGACAACCTCTCACAGAGCAGGGTTACAATTCCAGACCGGACATGTTTGGTGCCAGGATTTGAAACAGTCATGTGTTTATACCTTACCTATTATTTTCCATTCTTTTCATTCATTCATAATATGTTAATGGTATGTCTTTATGTATTTTTCAATGATGTATTCTTCTCTCACAAATACATGCAGAGTGTCATCCTTACTACCTCTGTTCTGTCCTAGAGTTTTCCCATGGAGCCTGGTGGCTGAAAGCTATGTGGAGCTTTATGCCTTTAGAAATGACCCCAAAGTAAGTGGAAATCCCTTCATCTTGCCTCAGAGAAGTGACACAAGGGTCCTTACAGCATACTTAGCCTCCAGTCAGTTTCTACTGACATGCTGTTTGCTAGCCTGTTGATCTGCCCTGGCTTTCCCTTTCTCATCGCCCACCTGATTCTGAATTCCGATTTTGCGTTCTGACCAATCAGCTTCTACAGTTCTCAACCCCTTTTGTCGCTTTTCTCCCTTATTTCAATAACCACCCTATTCATTTCACAATTCCCAGTCTTAATCCTTCAAATCTCTATTTCATACTAAGAGTAATTTTTCTAAAGTTGAAATTTCAAAGTACCATCTCTTGTTCACAGCATTTCTCTGACTCCTATAAGCTATGCCTACAAGATGAAGCCAAAGCTGTTTTCCATGCTTCCCAAACCTGTCAGTCTCTGGTCCCTGTCTAGAGCCTTGCTTTCTTTGCCTTAGCAATGCCCGAGCCATCACAGACTCTGTCATCGCCACTGCATACCGTGTGATTGCTGCATGTTCTCACCTCTTCCTAGAATGCTCAGCTACCTCTTGTCTTCCTGGAAAATCCCTTCTGATCCTTAAAACCCTGTTTTGACATTGCTTTTCACAGGAAGTGCTCCCTGCTGCCCACCAGACTGTGTTAATTGCTTTCTTCAAAGCACCCTTGTGTGTCTTATATAGACTTTGCTTTGTTTTGATGCCTTCCATGGCATAATTTTATTTGTTTACAAATCTGTCTTTCTTACCAGACTTTGTCTATGAAAGTGGAGACTATGACCTTCTCAGCTTGGTTCTGGGCAGACAGGAGACAATGAACTGAAACTTCAGTACCAGTTCTGGGCTGAACTGGACCCCAAACAGAGAGCTCTGGGCCCCGGCCCAGACTCCTGTCTCCATTGGGACCTCAAGACCTGACGAACCTAGCAATCAGACCTGTAAAGTTTGCACTGATATTTCTAATTCTAACCCGCCTCTTCCTCTTTTTTCCAACACACACTAGCAGAAGACAGAGATAGACAAGATCCCACCAGAATTCCCTGGATGTTGGGTGCTAAGGCTGCTGAAAAATCAAATGCTTCCTCTTCTTCTCTTACTTGCTTCTAAGGCCTTAAAATCTCCAACACCTCACAGGAACTCGAACCACTATCTGAAGCACCCGAGGTTTACAGAAGTTACCCTTTTCTTGGCATTCTATCCTGATCTGTCTTGTACATGCCCAACCTTCTCTGGATGACCCTACTGGCCATTTTTGGGCAAAGCATTTTTCTCTCTGGGCTTCACTAGGAGGCCTTGTGATATCGATTTACTGCTTACATGAGAGTGGCTGAGAGATGTCACACTGGGCTGTTCACTAGCAGTATTCACCAAGTGTGTGGTTGAGACCATTAGGAATTCTGAAAATGAACTTGCGCCAGAGCATGTATGGTTGATGTATGGGATGTGTGAATGATGGCCTGATTCCATTCATCTTAGGTTGGTGTTTTTTTTTTTTTTTTTTAATTATTTATTTATTCATTTTAGAGAGGAGACACAGAGTGAGAGAGAGAGAGAGAGAAAGCGGGGAGGAGCTAGAAGCATCAACTCCCATATGTGCCTTGACCAGATCAGTGCAGGGTTTTGAACTGGCGACCTCAGTGTTCCCAGGTCGACGCTTTATCCACTGCGCCACCACAGGTCAGGCAGGTTGGTGTTTTTTTTTAAAAAAATATGTTATATTGGCAGTTCATGTTCCACTTTCTAAAGTATTTCTTTGCAAATAGTTAGGGAATCTGTGAATATTCCTACAGCTCAAGAATCTGGGAGTCAAAAGATTTATTGAGAGAGAAAAGACTTGGTTGAGGTGATCAGCAACTGGATAAAATACCCTGAGGAAAAAATGAGCAATTGCAAATATATTTGTAAAAATGAGTCAAGCAAAAATAATGAACTTTGTTAATTATGTATTGATGAGAGGGAAGGATGAGAGGAAAACCATTTTTTTTTGTTTGTTTTTTACAGGGACAGAGAGAGAGAGAGACAGAGAGAGGGATAGACAGGGACAGACAGGACAGGAACGGAGAAGCATCAATCATTAGTTTCTCACTGCCATTGTGACACCATAGTTGTTCATTGATTGCTTTCTCACATGTGCCTTGACCGCGGGCCTTCAGCAGACCGAGCAACCCCTTGCTGGAGCCAGCGACCTTGGGTCCAAGCTGGCGAGATTTTGCTGAAGCCAGATAGGCCCGCGCTCAAGCTGGCGAGCTCGGGGTCTCGAACCTGGGTCTTCCGCATCCCAGTTCGATGCTCTATCCTCTGCGCCACCGCCTGGTCAGGCAGGAAAACCATTTTTATTAGAAAGTTATATTTGTACAATTTTTTGTTTTCAGAAGGTATCTTCAGCAAGGTTTGCTACTACTTGGTCAGCAAATATGATTTATTGAACATAAACTATTGATTGCATGCCCGGAGGGAGCAACAAAAATCCTAAGATTCAGGTCAAAAGGTGAAGTACACTGACGGATCATGAATCACAATTATGTGTACAAGAGAACTTTCCAGAACACAGACTCATTGAGGTAGTAACTGAATCTCTTCTGTTCACTGCTGAATCCCAGCGGCATAGCACAGGGCTTGAGAGAGAATTCTCAACAGATGTTTATTAAATAGATAGACAAACAGATGTTGTAGCAATGGGCACAGGATACCTAAAACCGTCCCTAATTATCTTTCCAGTATTTCCACAATTTTTGCAGCTTCCCTTTGTTGACCTTAAACAAATACGCAGCCAGATATTTCCCCAGCAAGGCCACAAGCTCAGAGCCTACTTTGCCTTTCTTAAGTCCATTCCTGCAAATCCTCTTCTTTAGACCAGTCATACCTCCCAAAGTCATCTGGGAACACTTTTCAAAAAAGTAAAAATATGCTTTAATACTTTAATATACTTTCTTTCCACAGAAAGGTCTATGACAGGGTCTGTTTTATAGCTGCTGTTCTATCAGTTAAAAATCATAAAAAGTACCTTTTAGGGACATATGCTTAGGTGGAAATCAGGTGTGTAAACTAGTGTGCTCAGTCTAATTCCAAATGGGACCTCCCTACCCCTAGGCACAGGCATTTATTCTTTTGCATTTTTACTTAGACAAAAACTGAAAAGAAATACATCAGACTGTAGCAGTGGTTATTATCTTTAACACTTTTAAGGTTCATCATAAATTTCCCCTGCCATTCTGCACACGTTTTATGTTTTTATAATCAGAATCATGACCCTGTTTTCAAAAGTGGCTTCAGTCAGCAAGAAAATAATGCTAGAGATAAATCAAAACTGCGATTTTTGTTGCTTTTTGGATGCAGAAACTGGAGATGGAGTCAGAAACCTCATTAAAATACAACAGAGAACAGGGTGCGGCTAACTCTAGGGTACTCCGATACACGATATATGACCACGACCAACATAAACCAATGCCTCAGGTCTAATAAGGAAAGCTGCAGTGGAGGGGCGCGGGGCATGGGCTACAACAAGAATTAAGTTTGACTTGGTTTAGAACCAGGGAAACTGGGGGAGATAGAACATCCTTGCTGGATAGGGGCTGGTTTTCTTACCTTCCAGGGAAGCTCCACACTTGATAGGAAATGGTGGAACTTTACATTCTGTATAGACCTTTTCAGACCTGCCATTCTGCTTGAAGGATTTGAAGGCTTGAGAAGTCACAGCTCTTGGAATGGGCAGTTTGAGGAGTTGGGATGGCACCGACACCCAGGTGTCGCTGGCTCAAGCACACATGGGGAAGGTTGTGTAGACTGTGATACGGGGAGCTGGTGTTGTCTTTGCTGCCGCTCTAGCTCCATCTCCTTTCCAATCCTCAGAAGAAGTCACACCTCTCATTTGATTACTTCTAAGATCTTCATTCACTAGTGTTTGCTCTATTGCCAGCAAGCCCTTTAGCTGGATCCTATTGCTCTTGTGGAAATCCTGCCCATTGGTTTTGAGTCCACAGTAAGTTCTCTTCCATGTGACAAGCCTTGTGCACTGGGGCATGACTGTTACAGCCCAACCAACCCTCCGTCACACTCTTCCCTCTAGGCTCCAGATCTACTCATGCTTTATGCTTTTTTTTGATGCAAATCCCCAGCCAGAAATACCTCCTTATTTCTAACATTGAACTGACTCCCTTTGGCTTTCTGAAGTGCTTCCCTTCCAATTCTGCAGTGAAGCCCGGTTCTTTGTATATTTCTCTCATTTCTGTTCAACTCTCCTGATTTGAAGCTGTCTGAAGGCTGATTCCTATACTTTTCTCTGTACTCTCACATTTCCTAGTATATAGTCCTGCTAATGGAAAGCACTATTCATTTTATTTCAATTCAACAAATATCATCTCATTTCCTTTTTAGTAGCTTAAATTTTAGTTAAAATCTATGCTGACATTTTAAGAAAAAGGTTAGTTTTATTTCCCCCAGTATCATTTATTTTTCCCAGAATTTAGATATAATTAACTGTAGGAAGATAGTGCTCAATACTATTTAAACCTCATATCAGGGCTTTAAAATTATCTCAGTACAGGGGGTCCTCAGGTTACAATAGTCTCTACATATGACATTTTGAGTTTACAATGCTCACTCCTATAAAAACTTTAAGAAATTGAGGCGCTGTTAACGTCGTACTTACAGACTACATTGGTGAACTAGTTTGGTTGTGCGCTGTGGAAGAATATGCAGTAATTTGGCCTTTGAATGAGGAAGTTGGTGTCCCTCAGTACGCTTACCTGCATTATTTTGGATTGTTAAAAGGGAAAATGTTTTGTTTGTGTTAGGCTATGGTGTGTTTCGATTTACACCAAAATTTGGGTTATGTCACTGTCATAGGAACAGAACTATTTTGTAACCTAAGGACCCCTTGTATTTGTAAACATGAATTCCTATTCCAGCAGAACTGGAAAACTAAAACTTGACATACCAACACGTTTGCTCAATATTTAACATTATATATCACACATGGACTTTAGCAGAAAGAGTTCAGTTTTATAGGAAAGGCAGTATCTGCTTACTTCAGTCTCTGGGCTGTCAGGCTCTGAAGAAAGGCTAACGCCCTGTCAGCTTCCTCCAATGCCACTCTCCAGATAGAAGAGAGACGTTAGTGCCTGGAGCTCTAACAAAGCTTTGGAGGCAGGCTTTGTTGATGAGATCATATTCATCAAAGCTCTAGAGCTATTTACACATAAAGCATGGAGGGAAATACATACCAGGATGGTGGGATTGTAGGCACTGTGCTATTGGGCAAGGACACATCACGTCACCTAAACCAGTACCTTTGTTTACATGGATGCCTGTGGCTTGAACATAGGGAACAGCAGCCGGTACCTTTGATATTTTTCTGAGAATGGAATTAAGGGGATTTGAGAGACTTGATGTTAGATGGTTACATTTATTTATTTTTAAAAAGGGATATGCATCTTATTTATTACGGAGCTATCATGAGTTCTCGGAAGGGCCTAGATACTACACTTATTTATTTTTCTTTATCATTTTTATATTATTATGGTAAGAACACTTAGTATGAGATTACGTTCTTTTTTATATATTCATTTAAATTTATTGACTGGAAAGAAAGAGAAAGGGAGGGAAGTAAAGAGAGAGGAACATTGATCTGTTCCTGTGTGCCTGATTGGGGATCAAACCAGCAAACTAACCAGCAACCTCTGCACTCTGGGATGATTCTCCCAACTCATCTATCCAGCTAGGGCAAAACCTACTTCCTTTAATTTTTGTTTATTTATTTATTTTACAGAATTTTAAGTCAATGATGTGCTAATGCTGACATTATATGTACTGTACAGTGTTGTATAGTAGGTCTCTGGGATGTGTCTTGTTTAAGGTGACCAGATTTTAAAATTGGTAAAGCAGGACACCATTGATGGTGGGGGAGGTTCTTCATTAGAAATTTGGTCTATCTGGAGCAAAAAAAAATTTCATAGAATGCAAAAATAATATTGTAATATATATTTTTAAATCAGGACTTTTTAAAAATGCCGCGGGACATTGGACAGATTGTTAAAAATTGGGACTGTCACACCAAAAGCGGGACGTCTGGTCACCTTAGTCTTGTTTAACTGGAACCCGATGCCCTTTGGTTGGCAAGTTCCCATTTTCCTCTCACCCTGCCCCTGCCAGCCACCATTCCTTCCACTTTTTGATCTTCTGAATTTACTATTTTAGATACCATATGTAAGTGGAATCATGAATTATTTGTTCTTATGCAATTGGTTAATTTCACTTAGCAGTTAGTTTAGTTTTGGAAGTACATTTTACAGAAACCTGAAGTTTTTGTTTAGGTTTAAAGTGGAATTTAAGAGCCACTCTCTGCAATGGTGTTTTGCTTTGTTTTGTTTTGTGTGGGCTCACTTTCTTTCTTTCCTTCCTTCCCTTCCTTCCTTCCTTCCCTTCCTCCCTCCCTCCTTCCCTCCTCCCTCCCTCCCTTCCTTCCTCCCTCCCTTCCTCCCTTTCTCCTTTTCTCTTCCTCCCTCCCTCCTCCCTCCTTTTCTCTTCCTTCCTTCCTTCCTTCCTTCCTTCCTTCCTTCCTTCCTTCCTTCCTTCCTTCCTTCCTTCTCCTTTTTGATAAACTATAGAATAAGTAGAACCTCATTTATGAAGTTCCTACTGTGTGATTGCCACTGCTGGCTTCCTTCCAGGCATCACGTTGCTGAATTCTCACAGTGACAGCATGAGTATGTACCATTATCCCCAAATACACAAAAGAAACTGAGATTAGGTAATCCACCATATCTAGCAAATGGGAAAGTCAGAATCTGAAAATAGATTTCTCTCTCTTTGTCAGTTTTTTAAAATTTATGATCTTTTCTTTTCCAGAAGAAAAATGGTAAGTGCTCATTTGGTTACTAGGCTGAGAAATTTGGCACATTTATTTTTGCAAATGTGGGTTTTCAAAATATTTCTTTTTACTTGACATTTTACTTTTCTTTTGGGAACTAGATGGACAATTTCAAGGACAAGTCTTCAATATCATCAGAATTTAATTGATCTGAGTACTCTTTAATTCAAGTTATTTTTTTGAGCCATTATGATTAATACTAAGATATAGAAAATATACTTAAGATGAAACAGAGAAAGATGAGAAAATAAGCAAACTGATCCTTACATGAAGGGATAGGTTGTTCCCTCTGAGTTTGGATAAGTGTTCACAAAAGTTTGAATATTACGGCTGAGCTGATTAGAAAGCCTGTTAATAAATTTTATGCTGGGACTTCCTGATGCATAATACCGTTGATTCTCTATGCTCTTAAACACTTCATTTTAACCTTTGTAACCCAACCTCAACAAGATTTTCAGGAGTGTTCTTTAAAAAATAAAAACCTCACTGAAAAAGACATATAGATGACAAATAAACATAATCATGTGTCATCAGCAGCATGCAAATGAAAACAATGAGACACTACTACACATTTATTGGAATGGCCCAAATCCGGAGCACTGACACCACCACATGCTGGTGAGGATGTGGAGCGACAGGAACCCCCCATACATCGCTGGTGGGAATGCAAAAGGGTGCAGCCACTTTGGAAAACTGTGGGCAGTTTCTTACAAACTCAACATACTTTTACCATATGATCCAACTCCTTGGTATTTATGCAAAGAAGTTGAAATCGTCTGTCCACACAAAAACCTGCACAGGAATGCTTACAAGCAGCTTTATTCATTATTGCCAAAACATGGAAGCAGCTAAGATGTCCTTCAATAGGTGATAGATAAATAAACTGTGCTACATCCAGGAAATGGGATATTATTCACTGCTGCTAAGAAAATGAGCTATCAAACCATAAAAAGCCCTGGGGGAATATTAAATGCATGTTACTTCATGCAAAAAAGCCAGTCTGAAAACCTACCTACTGTATAATTCCAACTATCTGATATTCCGGAAGAGGCAAAATTATAAAGACAGTGAAAAGATCAGGGATTAAAGGGGAGGGAGGGATGAACAGGCAGAGCACAGAGGGTATTTAAGACAGCGAAACTATTCTGTGTGATACTTTCATGGTGGATGCATATCATTGTACATTTATCCAAACCCACTAAATATACAACCCAAAGAGTAAAGTGTAACATAAAAGTATGGGCTTGGGGGATTATGATTTGTCAATGTGGGTTCATCAATTGTACCAAACCTGCCACTCTTGGGGGGGTGGGGAGGAATGTTGATAATGGAGGAGATCAGGTATGTGTGAAAGCAAGGGGAGGTGAGAAATGAGAAATCATTCTACCTTCTGCTCAATTTTGTTGTGAACTTAAAAAAAAATAATAAAGTCTATTTAAAAAGTAACTCATATAGGTACAGAATATGATATACTAAAAACCAGATAAATACAATACTCAAAACAAAAACATAAAAGCTAACTAAATGGAAGAACTTCTATTTGTTGTCTGATTATTTTGCAAATGCTTTAAATAAAGCTAGGCAGGCATTAGTGGAAGTGGTTTCATTGATTATTTTACTACCACCAGCTTCTATTTTCAACATCTAACTATTTATACCTGTCTAAGCATGAAATATGAGTAAATAATGACACATAAACATACAATTGTATCATCTCTTTATTGGTATCAGGTGCTAGTTTATTTTTTCAATTGTCTAATCATATGTATAAACACAACCCATTTGAGTCAGTTGGGAAGTGCTACATAGAAATATCACCATGTGGCTTCATGGTTTATGTATCTTTAATATCTGTAATTTACGACAGTGATGAATACAGACGAGATTGCTGCTTTGGGCTAGATGTATTTCTCTGGTAGAAATCCCTGTTGGGACTGTATCAATATCAAATTAAAGTCTTAGACTTGATTGATAGCAAGGTTGAGACTTTAGAATACAAATGGTCTGGTTTGCTTTTCAAATATTTGTAAATATAAATGGTTGTAAAACAAGACATTATTTAAAAGTAAGTTTGTGGGAAAAAAGTTTTCTACTGTTCTATAAAATCCAGGCAATATTGTCATGAAATTAGACTAGATGAGAAACTGAAGAACTAGGTAACCAATGCAAGGACTTACTTGACTCTTAAATAAATAAATAAATAAATAAATAAATAAACGTCCCAAAGCTAACTAGTCTTTCAGAAACTAAACGTTTGTAGGTAAACCACTAGTTTCTAAGTAAAATGTTTATTTCACCCACACCCAAATATGTATTTTATATGTCTGTACATGATACGTGTTATTAGGTGGTGCTTTGAACACTCAGCTATCTCTTTATCTATCTTTAGTATGCCTATATAGTATTATTATATTACCTATAATATGTTTATGTTTTATATAATATGAACATAGACATTTAAAAAGTATAAGGTAAAAATAAAAAACTAATATTTAATTTATCTTTTACTCATTTGTGGTATACATTATTTTTCTCTGACTAAAATCTGTTTTTTTTAAGAGAGAGAAACAGAGAGAGGGACAGATAGGGACAGACAGACAGAAAGGACAGAGACAAGAAGCATCAATTCTCCATTGCAGCGCCTTAGTTGTTCACTGGTTGTTTTCTCACATGTGCCTTGACCGGGGGCCACTAAAATCTTATTAACGGTGTCCTGATGGCTTACTTCTTAAATGTCTTGCTCACAGCGATAGCCTGATAGTACCACAGACTGTTATGTGAAGGCAGAACACGCACTTGTGTGAGGCTTATCATTAGTTATAGCAGATGAAAATTTATACTTTAAATGGCCTTCTTGATAATTTCACCCTGTCTGATCTCATTTTATCATTACTATTTCTACCTCAAGTGGAGACAACAAGAGCTTGTTTTGGTAGCAGGAAAAGGTCAGTTCTGACATTTTCTTGTTGTTCTCATGTACTTTCATTAAACATATAGGTCACCCATGGTTTCTTTGGAGGCATGTTTTAAAGCTGTGTTTCTATATTCTGTTGTTTATTTAAGTTAAAATAGTTGAAACAATGTATTTTTAAACACAGTTAACCAGAAGCCCACCTTAAACTACAGATGGCAAATGGGGAGTTAAGGTCTCACTCACCCTCAGCACCCCCTTTTGGTGGAACTTCCACTCTGTCCTTAGTGTTTGTCTTAGAAGCTTGACTATATGATATATGTCTACCCATGTAGTAAATGTGAGTAAAACTTACATTTTCCATAATTTTAGAACAGGGTACTAATAAAGCACTAATTTTCTCAGGACCCCAATGGATCATCTTGGCAAAGCCTGCTGTGAATATATGCATGTCAGTCTGGAAGCCTCTGATGTGTACATATGGCGAGTGAATGAGCTCTTTAGAAAAAGATAGCTATTTGGATTGCCTTTGTGCAAGTGGCATATTTAATTTATAAATCTTATATTTTTCTAAATAGAAGCACACTTAAACATCCATAAATGTATTTTATTTGAATTTTTAAATTTAATTTTGGGATGACAAGCGTTCACAAAATCATACAGGTTTCAAGGGCACAGCTCATTGAGCCACCATCTGTCCACTGCATTGTGTGCCTGCTGCCTCTAGCAAACTCTCTCTCTGTCCCCATTTTTGACCCAGAGCATCTCCTCTAGAGTAAGCACAGAACATTGCACACACAGATGGAGCAGTGCTTGGATAGATAGCTTCATCATAATACAGAGGAGGGAAAGAGAAGAGGGGAACAACTGCTGGGCTGGAGTCACACCTGCCACTCTTTGCCCTTCCAGATGTGGCATTCCGCTACTCCATTTAGTTCAATTCTCCTTTCTATTTGGATGTTTCAAATATTTATTTCCAGTGCTGTACTTACTAAATTCCGAAGGCACACGACCTCTTATAGTGTAAAGGCACCTGGAATACATCTAATCTAACTCCTACTGAAGGCATAAACCACTTCCACAAATGCCTCAGAGACCAAAGTTGTAATAAACATGGCAGAGAATCACCAATACCCTGTTGAATTCCTTCCAGCATCCCCCTTTGTTGTTTTCTTTCTGAAACATCGAAACGTGAAACAAACATGAAACAACAACCGGAAGTACTGGGAATGTTTTGGTGCAGCATAGAGTGATTTTGTTAGGTTCCTTGATTTGGCCATTGTACCTTTACTAATGTAGAACAGAGAAGTACAATCACTTTTTCTAGTAGATAGAATTTGAGGATTTTTGTAATCCTTTTGTCCACCAATCATACTGACTGTCCCCATTTTAAGCATTTTTGAAAGCATTTCTGCTAAGTGGCATTCATCATCACTGATTTGAGCATCTGACTTTTGGAAAGAATGAAATCCTAGAGATTTATTTTTTAGTGTGTTTATTTATGTTTCTAACCATCAACTCCATTTATGTGTTTCTGAATTTTCATTCTGCTCAGCTGATGAATTAGCTTTAGGTTTTATATCATGTTTAGATCATGTTTATAGCATTGTTCCTCTTGCCCCCACTTTTGACTCTGAGTGTTCTTGCAGAGAGAGACCCTAAATTATGTATTATTTTATTTACCAAGGCAGGCAATGTAAATTTTATAACATTAACTGTGTAATTTGTTTTGATTTGGCTGCCGAAGTAACACAAAATTCATTTGCAGCAGGAATATCCTTTAATAACTTGAAATGAGGTATAAGGCTGGGCGTGAATTGCTAACAAGAGAAGGAGATGGTATTGAAGGATTGGGGACATAGGGGAAACTGTCATGGTGGCAGCACAGAAAGGCAAAGAATTGCATCCTAAGCTGTAGGGCAAAGTTCAGTCATGAGCAGCTACCTTTAATGACCTGCCATGTTTTGACATCTGGTTGGGAAGGACTTCTCTACATGGTCCTTGGACAGAGGCAGTTTGAATACTAGGATGAATATTAATGTCTTTAACCCTAAGATTAGCTTGTGCATGTATCACTTATAGTAGTTACATATTATGTATAATATATTTTATATAATAATATATATAAACCTATGTATGTTTATAATAACCATAAGAAGGACTATTTCCCCACTCTCTAGCCCCTGCCCATACATATGACTCATATCCTGCCCTTCCCTGATATCTGTCAAGCCTGTGACACCCCGTGGGCCTGACGATAAAGTGGGCTTGGCTAGCTGTTTGTTCCTCAGAGTGAATGAACTTATTTGATCCTTTCCCGAAGCAGGTTTTAATCTACAAATCACTAATTGTCCATGGGAGCGGCAGAGAGAAGGCCTGTGTTGTGGGAATTTGTGGTTTCTATACAGCAAGCCTTGTGGCATAATTGTTCTGTCTGAGGGCCCATCCTGCCTGTGAGAAACTTCCAGACTGGCCAGGGACCCTGAGTGATTTCCTGCCACCATTTCAGAGAGAGGCTTGTTGCTGTAAAATAACAGAAATTGGCAAACCTCATCAGAAACAGTGACATAAATGCTTTAATGCTTTCCCAAATGCTTTAAACCAGTGGTTCTTAACCATTTTTGAAATACCAAACCCACCAGTTTCATATGTGCCTTAACCGAACCCTTCTTTAGTGATAAATAAAATATGATTTTTTTCCCCAAATTCAAGACATAGGTATATGTTTTTTTACTGGTGCACAAAATGAGCCGTGCATGAACATCACCTTGCTCAAAGAACAAAACCAACAAAGTGCGTGAACTCACAACAAATTACGGTATTACTTTATTCTGGCCTCCGTGGCAAGGCTTCTCTGAACCCCTGAGACCGACTCATCAAACCCCTAGGGTCCGATGGAACCCAGGTTAAGAACCACTGCTTTAAACAAACCAAAAAGTGTGATAACAAAGAAAGTAACACTGCCTTTCTTAAAAGAATGGCTTTCAGAAAGGTAAGCGTAGCTTTGTATCTGTCAGGGCAACTGGGTAGCAGCAGAATTGTGGAGGTAGAGGGTCACAGAGGCAATTTCGGGGATTTGCTGTAGAAAGATCAGAATCAAATAATGTAGAGGGGAGAAATCGGGGTCAATCTATCAGATCCCAACAGAGGGCAATCAGAACTTTCCTGAATATCCACCTTTTTGTGAACGGCAGGTGTTGAGCAAGGGTGTTGGTTTGCAGCTGCTGGGCGATCTGCCGCAGACTGGTCTAGAATCTCCAGAATTTTGCTCGTCTTCTGTATTGAAGCAATTTTATTATCCAGCTTTGGTCAACACTCCATTCCTTCATTCCCTTGTCTTTAATTCTGCATTTGTTAAATGCTTGCTGTCAGCAAGGCATGATGGGTACATTTAAGTAGAAGCTGCGGTCACGTGGTGGGATCTATCCGTCTCCTTCAAGGCTGAGCGTAAGCCCCCATATCGGCTGTTGACTATAGCTCCACTGTCTGAATTATATTATGGTCATTACTGTTTCTATCCCCATTCTGAAAATGGTGTGGCATTTGCTGAGCTCTTACCATACATAGGCTAGGCACTATTCCAACATTAATGTAGATTCTTTCTTTTTTTTTTTTTTTACAGGGACAGAGAGAGAGTCAGAGAGAGGGATAGATAGGGACAGACAGACAGGAACAGAGAGAGGTGAGAAGCATCAATCATTAGTTTTTTGTTGCCATTGCGACACCATAGTTGTTCATTGATTGCTTTCTCACATCTTCCTTGACCGCGGGCCTTCAGCAGACCGAGCAACCCCTTGCTGGAGCCAGCAACCTTGGGTCCAAACGAGCATTTTGCTCAAGCCAGATGGGCCCGCGCTCAAGCAGGCGAGCTCGGGGTCTCGAACCTGGGTCTTTCACATCCCAGTCCGACGCTCTATCCACTGCGCCACCGCCTGGTCAGGCTAGATTATTTCTTATAATCCCTTAAAGAACCCCATGAGGTAGGTGTCCATATTGGCATTATTACCATTTACCAACATTTTTATCACTATTAGAAGCTTTTTAGGCCGGAAGATATTACCTCACTTGTCCAAACTCATGTAGCTATTATGTGGCAGAGCCAAGAATGAACTGAACGCCAACAGTGCCCAAGCTCTGTGCCATTATGTTTCAATGAAGTATTCATCGGGGTTTGCTGGAGAGAAATTCATGACTATAGATATATTCTCCTAAAATGTATCTTAAAAATTAGTTTGTCTTGATTATTATTGCAGCATCACGATTATCCATTTTCCTTTAAGAAATGGCATGGCTTCCCCCCTAACCCCCAAATCCCAGTTAAGTGGTTTGGGAAATTAACATGTCAAATGCGAATGAATGATGCTAAGTTTGAAGTTGAAAATCGATGAGATGATGCGGTGGAGGCTGTGTTGACAATATAACCTTTGAAGTGATTTATTCCTACATATGATAATGCTATTAATGTCAGGGATATTGCCTTACAAATAAATTAGTAATTTGTTAAAATTTAGCTTTCCGTCCTATCTCCTCTCATGAGTGGTTTTCAGTTCAGCATACAGAAATTTTTACCAGGTACTTACTACAGTCAAATTAACTTCAGGAGACTTTGTTCCGTAACATATATTCTCATCCATGATTATTTATCAACCAACCTTCTTTTATTGAGAACCTAATATGTATTTATTGCCACTCAAGATGCGCAGGAGGGTAAATGATTTTCAGTTTTGATGGGAGCTGCAAACTTGTTCTCTATTCGTTCTTTCACCTATATAGTTTTTTTCCCTCTTTGAAAGCAGGGGACTGTGTCTTCTGCTGAGTTCTGTTCCCAAGCAAATGGAGAGCCCAGTGTCTGGAATACTGTGGACATACAACAAGGTGTTCTAACGAAGAGCTAAAATAAACAAATCAAACTATTAGCGTTTTAAAGTTTCCAGCCATTTGTGACCATGAAAATAGTTTTCAGCCACGTCAAAGCATTTTAATTGAGGTCGTGTCCTCACTCCAGCCAGGTGGATAGTTCTGCCTAAACATACCGGTTCCAGTTCACAGAGTGTGGCCACAGCTGGTGGCGTTTTAATTTGGAGTTATTTTCTAGAATGTGAATGAGGTTTTGCCAAGACATATCCCAGCTACTTACTCCTCTTCCAACAGATCGGGGGATCTTAAAAATAAACTACCTGCAGTTTGCTTTTGGCGTCACTCATGACGTCTTATAAGTCATTTGCAGCACTAACAAACTTCATAGAATGGTTTTCACTCTTTCTCGCCAAACGATATATCACAGTTTAATGACACCCCCTCCCTGAAAGTCTCAGCGTGCCACACCGTAATGAGGGAAGAGAATGATAGAGCAAATACTTGAACAGAGCTGGTTTCTAAAATGCTCCATGCTCGCCTTTCAAACAGGCTTACTCTTCTGTAACTGAAAATCCTAACTTGGAGACCAGCAAACAGGGTTTTTGAAATAAAAGAACTAATTTGAAGTAGGCCATTTTTAGTTGTTTTGTTTTAAGTATGTCTGTTGGATCTAGGAACGAAGAGAGGTAGTCGCCAAAGCAAATAGAATTTGCTATAATGGTTCTCTGAGTGCCTGGGGGTTAGTCGAGATTATTTTGGTTCTAGGCAACAAATACTGAGTCTCATAAAACAAACAAAAAACATAAGCAAACAAACAAAAAGATTTTCCAGGAGGATGTTGGTTAGAGTGTATGTTCAAAGGGAAAACTGGTCAAACTTCAAAACGGGCAAAGACAGCTAGGACCATGTCTCCAGCACCTTTGTAATTTGCTGTATCTCCTGTCTATGGATCTTCCTGTGAGGATTTGGTTCTTTTGGGCAAGTTTTTCCAAGTGGTAGTTGAAATCGCCAAGAGCAGGCTCATTAGCGTTCAGCTCTGGTCAGAAAGAAAAGGACTTTTTTCTTTCAGAGTCAGAGAGTCCTGGGAAGAAACACTGGTTGGTGCAGCTGGGGTCACGTGAGCCTCCTTGAGAGCCCCCTGCTCTAGAAAATGTTACTGAACCACTCTGCACCTCAATTTCTTTATCTGTAAAATGGAGATAATTATAAGCTTTTCTCCCCCAATTTTTAATTTTTTAAAATTTATTGATTTTTAGGGAAAGAGTGAGAAACACTGATTTGTTATTCCACTTACCGTATTTCCCCATGCATAAGATACTCCCATGTATAAGATGCACCTTAATTTTGGGGCCCAAAATTTGAAAAAGAAATGTATTGCATAAACTTTATAAACTCAAGTTTTATTCATCATAAAATTTATATAACTCATCACTGTCAAATGCAAGTAAAAAAACTACAACCATTGCATAAGATGCACACAGTTTTTAGACCCCAAATTTTTTGAAAGAAGGTGTGTCTTATACATGGGGAGATATGGTATTTATGCATTTATTGGTTGATTCTTGTATGTGCCCTGACCAGGGATCAAACCCACAACCTTGATGTATTTGGACAATGCTCTAACCAACTGAGCTACTGGTCCAGGGCTATCATAAGCTTTTAAAATGAGATGAATGTCACCTGGAGAGTTAGGTAAGGAAGTCTTTTGTTGGATCCCAAACTGAAAAGGGCTGTTATAAGCTGAATTATTTCCCCTTCAAATTCATATGTTGACTCTAACCTCATTTTTCAAAATGCAACTGTATTTGGAGATGGGGTCTTAAGGAGGTGATTGTGTAACAATGAGGCCGTTAGGGTGGGCTCTAATCCAATTTGACTAGTGCTCTTCTAAGAGGAGGAAATTTGGATACTGGACAGAATAGCAGGGATGCAAGCACACAGAGGAAAGACCACGTAAGGACACGGCAAGAGGGTGGCCATCTATAAGCCCAGGAGAGAGGTCTCATAGAAATAACCAACCTATTGACACCTTGATCTCTTATGTCCGGCCTCCGAGCTGTGAGAAAGTAAATTTCTGCTGTCTTAGCCCCCCAGTCTGTAGCATTTTGTGATGTCCCTCCTAGTAAATTTACACAAGGGCTTTGCATATGACCAACTTGAAGATACTTCAAGATTTGTTGCCTTCTTTTGTCTCATAGAAAAGCTATTGAAACATCAGGAATGAGCTGGGTGATTGGGAATTCTGGGAGAAGACCCTCAACACCAGGGGGAGCAGGCGAAGCACAGAACCTGTGCCCTGAGCAGCCAGACTGGTGGCTTTGGCTTGGCGTCAGATGTCCCACAGGGCGTGGCTGGGCTGACCAATCATAGCACTGCCTCCCCCTTCCCTTCTGCTGGGTGCTGTGATTATGAGAAGCCGGTAGAATGGTCCTCTTTTACTCTTGCCTGAGACAACCCAAGGTGCTAGGGTTAATATCAGCTAATGCATGTTAAAACAGGGCCGGGCACAAAATAGTCTTTGAGAATTTTTATCACTATTGTATTACTGTGCTGTTTGGACCGAGTTCTGTGACAGGGGTGGAGGTCTGTGACTGGTTCACCTTTAATCATGTATTTCTCTCCATAGTTCAGGAGTGGGTTATTATGATTCATAACCTTCATCTGAACTATATGAATTATAGAATAATTTTCTACAGAAGTGTGAAAAATCTTATTATAAAAATAATAGAATACCAATTGCAAATTTTTTTCTTACTCCTCAAACATTGTTTCCTAGAGTAACTAGTTGATATATTTTCTCTCTTTGATAAGATTCCACTCCCTCGCTTTCACAAAACAGTGTTAAGTGTTTTTAAATGAAGAAAATGTTCAATAATCTAGACTAAGATCTCCGAAGAAAATCAAAAAGAAAACAGTTTAAAAAATAATACACTTTATTTTTCTCACATTTTGAAAACTTTCAATTTTGAAATCATTCTAGATTTACAGAAGTGTAAAGCTAGTATGGAGAATTCCTATATACCCTTCACCCAGCTTCCCCTAATGCAGTGGTTCTTAACCTTTTTTGAGGTACCGAACCCACCAGTTTCATATGCGCATTCATCAAACACTTCTTTAGTAATAAATAAAATATGATTTTTTCCCCCAAATTTAAGACATAGGTATATGTTTTTTTACTGGAGCACAAAATGAGCTGTGCATGAACATCACCTTGCTCAAAGAACAAAACCAACAAAGTGCATGAACTCACAACAAATTACAGTATTACTTTATTCTGGCCTCCGTGGCAGAGGCTTCTCCAAACCCCTGAGACCGACTCATTGAACCCCTAGGGTTCGATAGAACCCAGGTTAAGAACCACTGCCCTAATGTTAACATCTCACTTAAATGTGGTACGTTTGTGGAAAAGAAGGAATTAAATGCTAGTCTAATGCTATAAATGACAGATTTTATCTGGATTCCATTAGTTTTTCTATCAATGACCTTTTTTCTGTTCCAGAATCCAACCGGGGTTCCACTGCATGCGGTTCCTTTGGGTTTCCCTCTCTCTTTAGTCCTCCCTTCCGGGCGTCTTCTCAGTCTTTCAAAGGGAAGCTGCTTTTCAGACAGGAGCGCAAAGCTATTCTTTCTCATTAAGAGACCAGGGACATAGGCACTGTGTGTGTCATTGACCTCACATTCCCCTCTGTCCTGTACAGATGGCTGAAATTCTGGCATGTGTGTGCCCTCCGCCAGATCCTGGAGGCGAGTGCTGGGTGTGATGAGACCGGGCTGGATGACATTTATCTTGAGTTTGCAGTGGCAGGAAACATTAAAAATAGAAAATCAACTCTAGGTTGGATTTGGTATTTTATGAGAAGCATTTTATTTTATGTCAAAGGGAACCATTTCACCTTCTTGGCCAACCTGACATTTTATCTTTCAAGAGTATTTTTTAAACTAACTCAACTTCTAGCAATATTAACTTTTCACCAACCTCTGTTTTCTTTCTTTAAAACCTTTATAGAATTTATTGGGGTACCATTGGTTAATAAAATGACATAGGTTTCAGGTGTACAATTCCATGACCCATCATCTGTACACTGCACTGTGTGCTCGCCACCCAATATCATGTCTCCTTCCATCACCTTTTTCCCCTAGTCTCCCCGTCAACCAGCAGTATTGTTCCCAATCCATCACCTGTGTAAATGGGCAAGGCTCAATGTGTTTGCTCTTTCATGTTCACTGTAGGATTGAAGGGCAAGAACAACCCTTCAAAGGTTAAGACTGTTAGTCGTATAATTGAAAATTTAGTGTATCCATAAAAATTGTAGCCTTAGCAATTCATGGATTTATGTAGTTCCCAGAAGTAAGTTTTAAGGTTTTGTTTTAGTCCATTTCTAAGCTTTAGGAAGAGCTTGTGGGAGAGATTAAAAAACAAGAAGATTATAAAAAAATTTATTATGTTATTATAATAGTAATATTGAAGATAATAATTCTTCCATTCCAAAATTACTTATTGAAGATCCACTACACGACGTGATGGCAATTGAAATCATGCTTAGTCTCTGCTTTCTTAGTGTTGATGGCCTCGCGAGAGAAGCAGCATTCATTTAACATAGTGCTTGTGACATCTGTTACCGCGAAGAGGCTCCCGTGGGTATGAGTGCCCAGACTGTGGGTCCTGAACGTGGACAGGTGGTCCCTGAGCACAGTTCCCCTGAGGGAGGGATGCTGGAGCTGTGAGATCTGAATAAGAAGAAGGAACGAACCAAGCCAAGGGAAAAGCAACCAGCTTTCAGGGCATCGGGAACAGCGTGGAGCAAACAGCACAAAGCAGGTCAGGAGGTTGAGATGCTACAGCAGGGGTCTGGAACCTATGGCTAGCGAACCAGATGTGGCTCTTTTGATGGCTGCATCTGGCTCACAGACAAATCTTTAATAAAAAATATAATAACGTTAAAAATATAAAACATTCTCATGTATTAAAATCCATTCATTTCCTACCGCTCATGTTCATGCTTGCGGGTGGCTGGAGCCAATCACAGCTGTCCTCCGGGACAACCCCAAATTTTTATTGGATAATGCTTAACGTACACGGGTCATTGTATGGCTCTCACAGAATTACATTTTAAAATACGTGGCATTCATGGCTCTCTCAGTCAAAAAGGTTCCTGATCCCTGTAGCAGCTACAGGGAACCACGGTGACATCGGAAGCCCAGTAATTCCCTTCAAAAGAGTGAGTGTTGGGCCTGACCTGTGGTGATGCAGTGGATAAAGCGTCGACCTGGGAACACTGAGGTCGCCAGTTCAAAACCCTGCACTGGTCTGGTCAAGGCACATATGGGAGTTGATGCTTCCAGCTCCTCCCCCCTTTCTCTCTTTCTTTCTCTCTCTCTCTCACTCTGTGTCTCCTCTCTAAAATAAATAAATAAAAAGAAATAAAAAAAAAAAAGAGTGAGTGTCGGAGTTTGGGAGTGAAGGGTCTCCATATGAAGTGAGGCAATCTGCTGTGCATTCTGCTGCTTCCAATTGGAACACTAAGCATGTCGAGGGGCGATAGATTAGCTGTGCTGGGTTTTTTAAAATTAATTTTAAGGGGTGACACCAATAAATCAGGGTACATATGTACAACGAAAACATCTCCAGGTTATCTTATCATTTAATTATGTTGCATATCCATCACCCAAAATCAAATTGTCCTCTGTCACCTTCTATCTGGTTTTCCCTGTGCCCCTCCCCTCCTCCCTATCCCACTTATAGGAATATACCCTAAGAACACCATAGCACTGTTCGAAAAGAAGAAATGCGCCCCCATGTTCGTGGCAGCATTGTTCACAATAGCGAAGATCTGGAAACAGCCCAAGTATCCGTCAGAGGACGAGTGGATTAAAAAGCTTTGGTACATATATACTATGGAATACTACTCAGCCATAAGAAATGATGACATCGGATCATTTACAACAAAATGGATGGACCTTGATAACATTATACGGAGTGAAATAAGTAAATCAGAAAAAACTGTGCTGGGTTTTAAGTTGGCACTTTCTCTGCTGAACAATTACATGGGATGCACTGATGTCTGCAAGATACCCTCATTTAGCAGAAAGGTTCATGCTTTTGGTACAGAAATACCAGGATTGTTTTTTCCACACCATGATAGATGATGCCTATTGAAAGTCATAGAATGCTAGTGATAGAACAGGTTATAGGAACCCCCCAGATCAGTCTTCTCTTCTTCAGAGAAACTGAGGCGGAAAGGGGCATTTTCATGGTTCACAGTAACTTAGTTACAGAGCTGATATTAAAATATAGATTTCTTTGATCACTTTTGCTTTTGCACAGCCTCCAAAAGAACACCATGTGCAGAAAACGTTTCAGCACATTTTGGTTCTGTTAATAATATTGATGACCTGCTATCATAATATTAACAATAGTGCATCTTATTGTGTCAGACATCCAAATGGAAAAAAGAGATTTTGCATGTAGTTTGCTGAAAAATCAAATAAATACTTTATACTAATGGAAATCCTTTAAAATTAGCCTTAAAATTGCTTTACTGCTGCCAAGTGCTGTGGGCAAACAACTTTGATGAAAAGGTGCAGAAAATGAGTCATCTCCATAAAAACATAACTTACAGATACTTCAATGTTGTTTCTTCTTAGAGATCCCATACTTGTTTGGCACTCACACTTGCATCCACTCACACAAACACACACGTTGTTTTTTTATCATGCTTCTTTCAAATTTCTGGCACGGTGTAGCTTCTGGGAAGATGAACTTCAGCTGAACACTACCCAATTACGTATCACAGGTCGACCTTGTTTAAATAGAAGACGCTCACTGCTGTGTTAAGATGGTATAGAAATTTCAAGTGCTTCATCATTTATTTTTAGAAAGGTTAAATATTACTTCAATTATTTCAATTCTGGTGGGGTTTTGTTTGTTTCTTTGTTTGTTTTTGAGGAGGAAGAAGAATGGCAATGTCTTCAAATAGTGAAATTAGACATGATAGGAGAAGCCACTGGAGAATTTAATGGGTATAAGCATCATTTCCATGAACGAAGCCCGTGTGGGTTGTTCTGCTTATTTAATTATGTGGATTGTTTTCAATGCTCTTCACTGCAAATGTAGTGCTTTTGTGAAAACCTCTGCTTAATGCACTGTGGCTCTGAGCAGGGTTTGCAAGGACCTACTGTGTGACTCTCTCTCCTGTTTTCAGGCTCTTGGAGAACTCTGAGGTATTGGTCACAACACTGCAAAGGGGCTTTACGTCGATCCTTTGGCCATAAGACCTGCAACCTATTTAAACCAGAGTTCTGTGCTGTTCTGTGCCCAGTGCAGATGCAGAAGTTTCCTTCATTTCCCTCTCTGAATTCCTCTGAATAGTATTAATACATTTGCCCTTTCTACTGTATATGATAAGGAGAGAAACTGTGCCTCATCTATTTCTGTTCCTACAGTACTGACTTATCAAGTTCATTTCAAAGAAATATATGGTTCAAACACTAAAAATTGACCTGAAAACAAACATATAGAACAAACCATTTTAAGTTGAGGACCTCTTAGCATATGTGAATACCCTTGCATGCTCACACACACACACACATGCACATATGCATGGCATGACACAATGTGGCCAATATGCATTTTATAAATATATAAACACAAGTGCATATGTATTCTATTTTTACAAATAAAATGCAAAGTATCTATATTCATGTATTCGTCTTGGCAAAGATATGAAGCAAAACATTCAGTTAGTGCTTAGTCATTGGTTCTACTCAAATAAAAAAAATATATATTTTTACAGGGACAGAAAGAGAGTCAGAGAGAGGGATAGATAGGGACAGACAGACAGGAATGGAGAGAGATGGGAATCGTCAATCATCAGTTTTTCGTTGGGACACCTTAGTTGTTCATTGATTGCTTTCTCGTATGTGCCTTGACCGCAGGTCTTCAGCAGACTGAGTAACACCTTGCTCAAGCCAGTGACCTTGGGTCCAAGCTGGTGAGCTTTTTCTGCACAAGCTAGATGAGCCCGTGCTCAAGCTGGTGACCTTCAAGGACCAGTCTCGAACCTGGGTCCTTGGCATCCCAGTCCGATGCTCTATCCACTGTGCCACTGCCTGGTCAGGCTATATATTTTTTATTTTACTACTTATATTCTTAATTTTCTTGGGCTCCTTTAGAAAGTACATCTACTCTTTCATCTGCAGCAACGTGAAGGGTGTAAACTTTAGAGTGATGACAAAAGATATTTAGCTCTGAGACAGATGTAAGTCAAGTAGAGGAAGCAGCATTTTCTAATGGTAGGTTGGTTTACTGTTGATCAAAGATGGATTTATTAACTGATTGATTTGGAGGGACACAGCTTTGATTTTGGTATTGGGAGAGGGTTGTTGTGAGAGTTGAAAGTTTTTACCTGAACCTGATTTTGGTAACTATGTGATCTGTGGTTCTCTAGTTCTGAGAACAGCTATGTAGCAGATTCTATTCATGTGTTTCCTGAAATTGATCTCTAATACAAAGTTCTAAATTAAAGGAATATAGAGATGTTTTCATTTATTATTTCATCCAGCACTTACTGAGCATCAACTTTGTTCTAAACGTGGTCACAATCTCTGAAAACACGAGGATGAATCGCAGTAGTTCCTCATGTTGATGAACCCTCTGCTGGAGAGCCTATCCCTACAGATCAAACTGTAGCTGACCGTGTGTGTGTGTGTGTGTGTGTGTGTGTGTGTGTGTGTGTGTGTGTGTATGTGTGTGTGTGTGTGTGTGTGAGAGAGAGAGAGAGAGAGAGAGAGAGAGAAGATCAAAAGTGTTGTCTTCAAGTCTCAACTTCTGGGCTTTGCCAGTGATTTGGGGATGATAAAAATTGCCTCCTTAGGTGGGCCAACAATTTGTGATAATTTAGGTAAAGTGTCAGGTATGTGGTAGGCACTTAATAGTTGCCTAGATACTTTTGAATATAATTGTAAATCAGTACTATTAACATTTTGGTGTGGGAGAGCCAACCTACCATTATGGTCAAGAGCCCTATTCTGGTCTCAACCTGCCTTGGTTCAAATTTTGGTCCTCCCATACTCTAGTTTATTTGGTCATAAGAAATCTCTCTGAGCCACTGTTTTCCCATCAGTATTATACATATATGAGTAATATATATATATATATATATGTGTGTATATTATATATAATATATATATAATATATATGTAATGAGTACACATGAGTAAATGAATGAGTGTTAAGAATAAAATTTTAAGAATTAAATAGTTCCTGGTACATACTAAGTACTATATGAATATTTATTAAAATCAAATATATTTGCTTTATTCGAGTCTATAGCATCTTCTTTATACTGATTAAATTAGATGTAAATGGTCAAGATTTTTGTTGATTTTATTTACTACTTTTGTTGCTAAGTGACTTCAAGCTCTTATTTAAAATACAAGATTCAGAGAAATGAACATTTTCAGAATTTAGAGATGATTTATTTAAAAACATACATTTCCTTGTTAGGATAGAAAAGTTTCAAGGTGGTTAATTGACTTATTGGCTACTCTGGAAATATCTGAAGGTGAGAGATGTTAAAATTAATGGTTAAACTATGACTTTAAACATTACCATGGTGAATGTCAGGATATCTGTGACCTCTGTCGCTTATTACCACCAATACTGTTGGGTTGCACATTGTTTTACAAGCAGATTCACCAATATGGCAAACACAAAATTAGCAATGACATCTTCTAGTCAAGAAGTCACAGCAGTTATCATGAGGTTGGAGAACCAGCTGTTGTGTTAAATTGCAGAAGCTATTTGGGACATTACAGTAGTTTTGTTTGGAAATGTTACTAAGGTCAAGGAGATTTCTCTCTGTTAGTGTCAGTAATGTGAGTGTCAAAAGCCTAATTTATGTTTGTGTTTTTTTGCTTCAAAGACTTTAGAGATACTTTAGAAAGCATTAATAAGTGATCATATATTCTGTTATAAGAGACATTTGGAAAAGAGAATATTTATGATACATGTTGTCTGTTCCTTTAAAATTCTTTTTAATTATCTAGTGTATAACATTTCCTGCTTCATTTGCTGTTTAATTAATTTTGTCACTCCCCATACTACTTTTTTGGATTAGGGTTGCCAGAAAAAAAAATACAGATGTCCATTCATTTTTATTTCAGATTAACAATAAAAAGTCATACTTACACTATAAATTTATCCATTGTTTATCTGAAATTAAAATCAAGCTGGGAGTTCGGTATTTTTATGTGCTCAATCCGGCAAACCTATAAAGAATGTTACAAGTCAAAGAAGAAACCTTTAAAATCTTTGGTGTGAAAGTTTTCACAGCCATTTCAAGATGGAGATCAGCCATTACTTTTGTGAGATACCCTGAATGTGTCCAGGAGAGTGAGGATTCGCTTAGCTTCCACACACCTTAAATGTGTCCAAGTGATGGCACGTATCACAATATATTACCATTTGTCTTTGCAATTTCTCTTGTATGCTAGCCTATGAAGAAAGGGCTTCTGTTTCGTTAATCTTGGAGTCACCTGAATCTTACTCTGTGCCCAACAGATAAAGTAGACAATGGTTCATGAATAGTGGAGGGCTCTTTGGTGCCCAACCTCCAACCGCCTACTGAGGTCTAGAGAAATGACGGTTTAAGGGACTGCACTTTGTTTAGGCACCTCCAATTCAGCATACCCAAAACTTATGTTGTCTTCCTTCCATAAAATTTGACTCTATTGCTCTACTCCCTATCCTGGTTAATGGCAGCAGTGTTCATTCAGCCAGACGAGCTATAGCCCTGGAAACCATTCTGGGCATTTCCTTTGCCATTTCTGCTTCCTTCATCAGTACATATGATCCTAAAGGTTTTAACAAAAGGGTTAATGTGTCTGGTATTCAGCTTGAACTTCCAACATCTCTGAAAAATAACAGGGAAGTATAACAGTATCAAAGACAAAGTAGAACTGAAATTCAGAAATAATACATTGCTTATAAATACAAGCAGTATTCAGCTCAGCATCTGTATATAATCCTAAAACAAACAACTCCCTCCCAAATATCTAATGTCTGAGTTTCAAAAAGAAGTAGTCTAGCATATCTACAATTGTAGAATTATTGGTAGACCATAAATACTATACAAATATACATAATTTTATTAAAAGATAGCGATTACACCCACAGAATTTTTCAATGTACATGATCTATTCTTTCTCATGTTTTCATAAATATTCAGAGTAGTTGTCCTCTTTTTCCTCCTCCTCTTTCTTCTCCTTCCCTTGCCTCACAGGAAACTTATAGTCATTTGAGATTAGACAGGATGATGTGACTCTTCAGCCACCCTAGTGGTAGCATAGTTCAGAATATGTGGGTCATCCATAACCCAAGCTCATGCTTTCTCAAATGTGTGCTTGGCTGTTGTCCACTTTTAAAAGTCCTGCATATATTTACTGGTCCACCAATAACCTTTTAAGAAGGATATTATCATCTTTGTTTTAAACCAGGGGTCAGGAATCTATGGCTCGTGAGCCAGATGTGGCTCTTTTGATGGCTGCATCTGGCTTGCAGACAAATCTTTAATAAAAAAAATTATAACATTAAAAACAAAACATTCTCATGTATTACAATCCATTCATTTCCTACCGCTCATGTTCATGCTTGCGGGTGGCTGGAGCCAATCACAGCTGTCCTCTGGAACAACACCAAATTTTTATTGGATAATGCATAATGTACCTGGGTCGTTGTGAGGTCAGGAAGTAAACTTTCGTCCTTTTAATCAAGTAGTCAGCTAGCTAATTTCAGAAAGCCTTTTGACGAAGAAGATGGCTAAAAGAAAAAAAGATGAGGAGTATAGTACTTTTCAGCAGGAACAGACAGAGGAATTCGCCTTTGTGGAGGGAGCAGGTTCTGCAGTGTGTCTAATATGCAATGATAAAGTTGCATCGATGAAATAGTCAAATATAAAGTGGCACTTCAACACATGCCATACTAGATTTGCATCAAAATATCCAGTGGGGGAAAGCAGGAATAAAGCATGTCAAGAGCTACTGTGCAGAGTGCAAGCTGGTCAGCAGCAACTTCGTGTTTGCACCCAGCAAAGTGACTGGAATTTGGCTAGTTTTGCTGGTGCTTTAGCAATTGTGAGAAACAGAAAGCCATTTACAGATGGGGAGTATGCCAAAACATTCATGCTTGATGTTGCCAATGAACTTTTTGACGACTTTTCGGATAAAGACAAGATAATCAAACTAATAAAAGACATGCCTCTGTCGGCAAGAACTATTCATTCACGATCATACCACCATGATGGCAAATCAAATTGAGGCAACACAAGTGAAGGACATAAATACAGCACCGTTCTTTTCTTTCGCTTTGGATGAGTCAACAGACGTAAGCCATTTATCCCAGGTCAGCATGACTGCAAGGTATGCTGTTGGTGACACACTATGTGAGGAAAGTCTTTCTGTTTTGCCTATGAAAGAGACAACAAGAGGGGAGGATTTATTCAAGTCTTTCAATGAGTTCGCTAAAGAAAAAAATCTACTGATGGATAAACTTATTTTGGTGTGTACTGATGGTGCTCTGTGCATGGTGGGGTAAAACAAAGGATTTGTAGCACTTCTTTGTGAACATGAAAAGAGACCCATCCTAAGTTTTCACTGCATCCTACATCAGGCGGCACTTTGTGCTCAGATGTGTGGGGAGCAGCTTGGTGAGGTAATGTTGCTGGTCATGCGGTTGGTCAACTTTATTGTTGCCCGAGCTTTAAATGATCGGCAGTTTAAAACACTGCTAGATGAAGTTTGGAATAATTATCCTGGTCTGCTTCTGCACAGCAATGTGCAATGGTTGTCAAGAGGGAAGATGCTCAGCCGTTTCGTGGCTTGTCTGAACGAAATCTGGACTTTTCTTGAAATGAAAAACGCCGAGCATCCTGAGTTAGCTAACACTGAGTGGCTCCTGAAGTTCTACAATCTCATGGACAGGACTGAACATCTGAACCAGCTCAATGTGAAAATGCAAGGCATCGGAAATACAGTCTTATCCCTTCAACAAGCAGTGTTTGCATTTGAAAACAAGCTGGAACTCTTCATCGCTGACATTGAAACAGGTCATTTACTATACTTTAAAAAACTGGGAGAGTTTAAAGATGCATGCACAGCAAGTGACCCTGCTCAACATCTTGATCTCCAGCAGCTAGCGGGCTTCACATCTAATCTCCTGCAGTCATTCAAAGCGCACTTTGGAGAATTTTGTGAGCGCACTCATCCTTTTAAGTTCATCACCCATCCACATGAGTGTGCAGTGGACAGCACTAACCTGAATTACATCTCCAGTGTCTTTGTCAGAGATTTTGAGCTACGGCTGCTGACCTGAAGGGCTCAGACAAGTGGGTGAATAAGTTCAAGTCACTGAATGAAGATTTGGAAAGACTTGCACAACAGCGAGCAGAGTTGGCGAGCAAACACAAGTGGGGAGAAATGAAAAAACTTCAACCCGCAGACCAGCTGATTGTCAAAACTTGGAACGTGCTTCTCATCATATACCACAAAATGCAGCATGTGAGTATTGCTGTACTGACAATGTTTGGCTCTACGTATGCATGTGAGCAGTCTTTCTCACATCTAAGGAATGTTAAGACCAACCTACGATCACGTTTAACAGATGGAAGTCTCAACATCTGCATGAACTTAATCTCACCACGTATCAACCAGACTACAAAGCCATCAGCACAACCATGCAGCACCAGAAGTCGCATTAATGGTAAGAAGTACTTTATTCATCATTGGTTAGCAATAGCATAACAACGTAATAGAAAAGAATTCAGAGACTTATTGTACTTTAAAAGTGTTGGTCTTACATAAAATGCACACATTTACTTTTATTTAGTGTTAAACATATTGTATGGCTCTCACGGAGTTACATTTTAAAATATGTGGCATTCATGGCTGAATCAGTCAAAAAGGTTCCCGACCTCTGTTTTAAACAGTCACTTTTATAATTTTGTATAGTCTTAAGTACACACACACACACACACACACACACACACACACACACAATCTCTTTAATAACTGGTCTGAAAAATGCTATAAACACGAGCAGAAGAAACTAGATTATTTGCATCCTTTTCTGCTTGTTGACTAGCTGTTTCCCAGATAAGAGGGTATGTGGTTTAAAATAAAGAATGTAATTCTTACCCTAGCTTGTCTATTTTCTGGCTGTTTGGCATTGTATAAATTATCTGACTTCTCTAATCCTTCTACTTTATAAAGTGGGAAAAATGAGACATATTTTATGCCTACTCTGTACTCAGAAATGTGGGTTTACCTTCCCTGTGCTATCCCTTAGGTGTGGGAAAACAAATTATTTACTCATATGAATAAATCTATAAGTCTACTTTGTTCTCTTGGTTGAAAGTATTTATTTTACTTTGTGCACACGTGTGTGTATTTTTACTATTCCATTAAAATTATTTTTTAAAAAAATACATGGTCATTCATATCTGGTCAGGTTAAACTCAATTACCTCTAGGCTACAATGTAAGCACTGAAATATTGATCTGTGCAAAATTTACTACATTTTAGCATAGTATATGTTTAAAATATTGGTGTAGTGACTCAACTGAATGTATCATCACATTAAAGTACACTTGCAAATTTCCTGAAAAAGATGTTCAAATCCGTACTGTGTGCTCATTCGAGGCTAGCAAAGCCGATCATATTTGAATAATTACTTTCATAAACAAAATTAATTGCTCTTCTCTCTTTTATGCTAAGTTAATTTTTTGTAAATTAGGATATGGTATGTCAAAAGCTTTGTGAAGTGCAAACACTGCTTTATTTCATCAGACTGGAGAAATGCCCAGAGAACAAGAGCTTCAGAAATACTTTTCTAGGTAATTAAACTTCTATAATATTTGCCTTTCTGTAATTATGAGTGGTGGTAAGAATCTTTTAAAAAATACCCTGACAAGTTCACTACATCTGAAAAAGTTTAAACTACCTTACAGTCAATTATTTGCACTATGTAGTTCAAGAAATAAAACACTACCAATTAGTTGAAACTTTGTGAATTCTTTATCATGTTCCCCTCCATTTCCGAGGTTGAGCCTCTAGTTCATAATACAGGCTCAACAAAAATATATCCATTAAGTGAATAAACCACTCTGGGTAATTTCTTTTAATGTAAGAAAATGACATCAACTCACCTAGAAGAGAGGAGAGTGAGTCAACCTCAATAGCGAATATGAATCACTCTGTTCAGAAATGATGCCCTAGCCAACTATTTATCCAACTATAAGTTTATTTACAGATAACTTATAATTTGTAGATAACTTAATAATCTAGCCTGAGACCTTATTAAATTGTAGATAGTCCAAACATTAAAAAATATTTTAGCTCTGAACAATAATGCTGTCCCTAAAAGCTGCCCTGAGGCATTAAGTGATTCTGAAGATTTTCATGAATATTTTCAAGTATCAAAGAAAATGATCAGAAATGCTTTCAGGCTAAATGCAGTTTTGTGTGTCCTACTTCCTTAAAAATTGGCAATCTACATAGTGTTTACAGTATAACTTTTAGTGAGTCAGGAAATTCATTTAACCAGGACACTTTATTCATGCATTCAGATTTATTGACCAAGTGCCAACTAGATACCAAACTCTTAGGTCAGGTATTGGTGGTACAGGGGTGGGTGGGCATGGTCCCTGCCTGAGAGGGGTGGGCAGTCTGTAAACAAAAGAGTTTACCATGTTTTATTTCTCATCTCATCCTCTTGTTGGAGACAAGTACTCTTGTGTTCCTGCCAAAGAGACTCTTGAGTTTTAGGAAACGAATGTGATAAAGTTAGTACTTTGTCTCAAGATAATTACTTCCATCTCAAGAATATTTTTGATTTAAAAATGACTATTTCTAAACAGACTAGATCCTCTGCATATTTGCCCGTGTCCTTTGCCATTGTGGTTTTTCATCTTTTATATTCAATTATTCCCTATGTTTGACATAATTTCCTCCCTTAAGAAAATTTAACAATATCTCCTTGCTGGGGAACAGTGGCCGGAATGAGGATAGGTCATGTTACCTCAATCACGAAACTGCATGCTAATGAGAACATCTATCTAACAATTTTCTTCCCAATTCTGGGTTGATCTTATCATCATAATTACATTCATTTCTTTTGTTAAATCAATTTAAATCTACTTTTTTTCCCTTTATTATTAGCCTCTGGAGATACTGATTTTACCAGTGATACAATAGAACTGAAAAATAGTACTGCTTTGGCCAAAGGCAGTGTCTGAAAATGGGTGTTTTCTTCTGCATGTAACTAACAAAGCATGTCAAACTGCTGTGTTTGCAATACAAATGATGTTAGACATCAGCAGATTAATTCTTTCAGACTATGTGTTTGTCCCCAGTCTCTGCTTGAATTGGTAAGTGAGCACTATCAAAAACAGGGATTTTTTTTAATGCAGCGGACAATGGGATTATTAGAAACACAAAAGAAGCATTTTAAGGAACTAGCAAAGAGCTCTGGATAAGAAAATGGGAGATAAAACCAGTAAGGAGCTTTGGAGTCAGAAGCCAATCTTTTCACTTCTGTGCCTTAGTTTCGACTTTTGAAAAACTGAGATGTCTCTTGCCGAACCTACTTCATAAAGATTTTTGAGAGGATGTAATGAGAAAGATCTTTGAGTATGATGAACCATATCTATGCAAATGTTTAAAAATTGTCAAAAGTGATATTTTTGTAAATACAAAATATGTATTATTATCATACTTATAATTTCACTGCTTTTAAGCAAATGTTTGCATTAGAAGAGTCTTTGAAATTTTGCAGATTAATGAAAAGGCAAGATTGGCTGTAATCATATGAGTCAGTTAAACAAAGTATTTGTCATTTAACATTTTAAAATATACCTCTAGATTAATACTATAAATCGTACTTGATAATGATGGATATTTGTGGAATTAAAATATGCTACCTCATTTTTTATTGCAAATTAGGAACCAAAAACAATTGTTTGTTCACGTTTGCATTTCTGAAGTAGAAATATCTCTTTCTGGTCATGTATCTGTGAAGACTTAGTACATTTTGTTTTTCTAATTTATGCCCAGGTCTTAATTTTATAAATAAATTTGGTTCCGAAAGTACATTTTAAGTTTTTGGAACAGAGAATATCCTTTTCTTCTTCCAATTAAAAGAAGAAAAAAAGAAAACCACCCAACACCCTGTGTGCTCTGGAAATTTTCACTTTCTTAGCTTTGCTAATACTTTCCCACCTGCCTCGAAAGAGTTAGAATTCTGCTCATTTATCAAGGCCCAAGATAGTGTGAGTCCTTGGAGAGCAGAGATCACATCATCTTCATTTCTGAGAACTGCGTGGTTCAAGGTTTTCCAGCCCAGTGGGGCTGTCCTTTCCTTTAATGTGCAGATATACTAGCTGAAGCAACCCCAGCAGGACTAAGAGGGGCAGCCTCCTTTCTTTTACTCAGTGGGTGCTGAGGGAGGGCCCTTGGTCCTGGGTGTTGCTTGCACTTCTCTGGTCTGCTATCTCACATTGCTCTGTTGGTTCCCCTGAACACTGGCCCAACACCACCTGCTACCCAATAAGAGGCTGTAGAGAATGAGCAAACATGAATGACCATATAACACTTTGCCAAAGAGGGACATTTAAATTGGGTGTCAGATAACGTGCTCCTGGAGGCCATTAGTCACGCCTGTCACAGGATATTCGCTGCAATCTTTATGTGCCCATCTTCCATTGACTTCACGTCTCTGGGACCCTCTCTTCTTCTCCCTGTAGCAGTCTCTCCCAATCTTGCCTTTGGTTCTCAAAGCCCAAGCACAGTCACCCTTCTTTCTTGATAAACCAGTAAACAAACAAGAAAAAATAATCAGTTGACATAATCTCTCAAAAACCTGCTGTTGTCTTTTTTTTTTTTTCTTCCCCCAGGGACAGAGAGAGAGAGAGAGTCAGAGAGAGGGTTAGATAGGGACAGACAGACAGGAACAGAGAGAGGGTTAGATAGGGACAGACAAACAGGAACAGAGAGAGGTGAGAAGCATCAATCATTATTTTTTCGTTGCCATTGGGACACCTTAGTTGTTCATTGATTGCTTTCTCACATGTGCCTTGACCGCGGGCCTTCAGCAGACCGAGCAAGCCCCTCTGGAGCCAGGGACCTTGGGTCCAAGCTGGCGAGCTTTTGCTCAAGCCAGATGGGCCCATGCTCAAACTGGCGACATTGGGGTCTCAAACCTGGGTCTTCCTCATCCCAGTCTGACGCTCTATCCATGCACCACCGCCTGGTCAGGCAGAAATCTGCTATTGTCTTAACCCCACTAATTTACATGAAGAGAAACATTACTATTTGGAATAATTAGCGTCTGAATCTTTGGATTATTTTACTAGTGTTTAGGGCTGCCTTAAAATTGTAGAGAAGGGGACTTATAGCTACAAAACTGAAAGTGACAATATTTCATATTTGTGGGAGGAGCATGTGGGGATAGACAAATACAGGCAACAATTCCTGAGTCACTGGGTATGCAAAGAATAACAGGTAATGAAACATGCCATTGTGGAAACTCCATATTGAACATGCATACAATTAATTCATTGTCTTCCTTTTCTTTTCCTTCTTCCCTCTACCTTTAGTTTGGATAGTGCCACTGCTATCTCCACATTTGTTGTCTATACGATGTCTGTCTGCACATCTTGTTGTCATCCTTGAATCATCTTTTGTCCTAAATCTTTTGACCGAGTTGTCAAGAATTCTCAGTGATCATACTACTTAAAAGTTTCTCAAATAGCACTTCCTCCACTGGTCCCCTGCCCTGGTACCGGCTCTCACTACCTAGACTGTTGAAGAGCGATCTTACAAACGTCCTCCTGACTCAGTGTCTTCTCTGTCTCACATATTTTATCCATGCCAGATGGTAACTAACTTAGACCCTCTGGTCACACAACCTCTGTCCTAACTGCTCCACTCTGCCCTTGTACCATGAAAGCAGACATGGACAATATGGAAACAAATGGACATGTCTGTGTTCTAATAAACCTTTCATTAGGCATGCTAAAATAAAATAGTCTACACATCACTGGAGTTGACTCAGTTATATTGCAAGTGAATATGAACTGAGGTGCCTACATACTTTTTTTAACCAGAAAAGAAAATAGCAATGTGTGCTGAAAATAACAGGATTGACTCTACCTTTCAATGAGTAGCCTAAGAGTCAACCAAGATAAAATTTTTGTAAGAATGAACCAGCAAATCTAACACCATATATAAACTACAATGAAGACACTACATGACAAGTTTTTAGCATGTTTCACGTTGTATCATTTTTTATCTTAAGTGCAAATATATGCACAAATATTAAATGTTTATCAAGCAGCTACCAGTTGCCTAAAATTCAATTGGCTGCTGTACAATACTGGGTAAGCATTTGTTGTATCTACTCTACTTGGCCTTGAAGTCATCCTTTTAATGTGTCTGCGGCCCAGTGGGGTTTGGGAAGCAATCTGTAGTTATAGAACCATTTTTCGAGTTGTAGGGCCAAATGATCTGTGTAGGAGCCAATCTCCCATTGGGATGAAGCATCAATACATCACTGTACAAAATGAAGGCAGGTTATTTTATATATCAGGTCCTGAGAAGTCATGCTCGGGTACCTTTGGGAGGTTTGGATTGTATGAGTAGTTATACCAATTGCCCATGACCACAGCTGTCTTGATCTTTCTTTCCAGTAAGAATGTTAGAAATTAATCTTGTGGCTGACTTTCAGGGGATCAAACTGAATTGCTGTTTTTGAGTCTCAGAACATAAATACAATAAAATAAAAAGAAGAAAATACCTTCCTGGGTAAATTCCCTTACAGCCTGGTCAACAAGGTGTAAAATAATTTTAACTAGTCTCTTATCAGCTCTATAGACACGGTCCATGGGTTTTTGGTGGACACATTTTCATGTCTTCTTTTTTTTTTTTTTTTTTTTTAAAATTTCTTTTTATTTTATTCATTTTAGAGAGGAGACACAGAGTGAGAGAGAAAGAGAGAGAGAGAGAGAGAGAAAGAGAGAAAGGGGGGAGGAGCTGGAAGCATCAACTCCCATATGTGCCTTGACCAGACCAGTACATGGTTTTGAACTGGCGACCTCAGTGTTCCCAGGTCGACGCTTTATCCACTGCGCCACTAAGGGTCAGGCTCATGTCTTCTTTTTAAAAGCAAAACAGAGCTAGTCCCCTCTGGCCAGTGTAAACTTTCACATCGATGCTATTAAAGGGTCATCAATTACAGATGCTTTTGTAACATACATTGATTGAAATCCTGGTGAGTAGCATGCACTCATTTTATGAAGCTTTCCTTGATGCCATATCTCCCCCAAACGTACAAGAGCCTGTGCCTGATGTTGATTCATTGTAAATTTATACCTTGGAAACAAAATGTACCACTGGAAAAATGCATTAAGAAAGTCAGCTGAGAATAATATAATTATATTTATTGTTTCTCTTTTATTACTCTTCAGTAGCAGGAAGCATATTGTTCATGTTGAGGGAGAGTAGATTGGTCAAGGGAATGAATTAAAAGACAAGTATATGTCTCATTTTGTTACTGGTAGATTATTTCTGTTTAAAACCACATGATTACCTAAAATTAATTGCCTTTTTAATCTCATTTAAAAATTTTTATTTTTGAAATTGAGATATTATTGACACATAACACAGTATTAGTTTTAGGTGTACAACATAATGATTTGATGTTTGTATATATTGCAAAATGATCACCACAATTAGTTAATATCCATCACCACACAATAATTGCAATTTCTTTTTCTTGTGATAAAAACTGTTAAGATTTATAATACAGAAATATTTGGGCATTTAGGTTTCTAATCATTTTTATCATTTTTGTATTAAAATAAACATCCTGCAGTGTATTAAAATAAACATCCATTCAGGTTTTGGAGGTAAGTTGCTAAGTCACTTGAGACAAAGTCTTTTAATTTAAATATAACTAACATTTGAAAATCATATTGTAGTTTAAATACAAGGAGGTGGCATAGTATCATAACATGGAAGCTAGCCACTAAGTCAGGTTCCTACCTTTGTGTTGTATTACATAAAACTTATTCAATTTTCTACACAATGAAGTTGATTGAGTCTTTGACTTTGTATTCGAAGTTAAGCATCAGCCATTCCACTGAAGGTATAGTGAATGCCCATTGGACTGCCTGGGCTCTCTTGAGATTTGAAACACTTGCATTCTCGGTCTTGGGTCAGTTGTAGTTTCCAGTGTGGGCTCACATCCTCATACACACTGTCTCAAGTGCTGCCCACTGCTACCCTTCACAGCAAACTCTTTCATGTTGCCCTTCTCTCTCTCTAGCACTCAAAAGCTCAAGGCCCATTCTTTATGGAATATGCTCTAGAGTTTGGTATCTTTGAGACTGACTCAGTCTCATCATTTTAAAGGGAACATTGTATACTTGAAAATACCAAATCTCTGACCTTTTCAGTTTTCCCTCTGTCTTCTGTGGAAGATATGATCACATATCTCCTAACTTTCCTCTATTTTTCTTTTTTTTGCCAAGCACTCTGGTCCCTGATATTATTTAATTTTTCTGTTCTCTCTTTTTTTGCATTATTGAAAATGCACTGCTTCTGTCTTTTACAAGTTCCCCCTGTAAATAACTGCATTTTGTATCCCTGTGCAACCAAGAATGTGGTAATATGCTATTGCAAATGTTGCAGTCATTTTCCTTTCTCTTCACTCAAATAAAATAATTTGATGAACATTGACCAAATGCCAGAATAGAAGCGAGGATTTTGAAGAGATAAAGAAGACTTAATAGCTCTGTACTCACAAGATGGCTAGACAGGGGAAGAAGGCACATGAATAACTTTAATGTGATTTAGAGAAAACAGCAAAAGAAAACTAACCAGAGTGCAAAGGGAGGTCAAACGAGTTGATGATCCACTCTGCCTGCTGGGACGGGGAAATGTTTTACATAGGCGGTTCCTTCAAACTAACTCCCTCACCAGCAAGCAAACGGGGAGGAAGGGACATCCCAGGAAAAATGAGGAGCAAGTACAAAACCAGAGATGATTGAAAGTAGATAGTTTTCTGGACAATGGAAAATTGTGTCATAATGCAAGTAAACCATGATGTGTGTGCGCATGCATGTATGTTGTGTGTGTGTGTACGTGTTGTGTTGTGTTATGGTATTAGCAGAAAACTCATGGCTGTGAATCTTAGGATGACAGGAATTGTGAAGAACAGAAGGTCCTTTTCTCCCCTTTGCAAAATATAACATTATAATAAATTAAATAGAATCATATGCATAGAGTTGAAATCATAATAGAACACACATTATCATACCTGAGAAATCCCCCTTCTTCTCTGTCCAGTGGCCTCTCCCTCCCTCTCTCCCCAACTTAATCAGAATGCTCAATATTGTGCTAAGCTCCTGAGCACATACTCCTAAACTTCTGTGTAGTTTCTGCCTGTTTTTGAAATTCTATAAGTAGAATTATTCTATGTGTAGTCTTTTGTGACTTTGCCTTAACTGACAAAATTATGGTTTTAAAATTCTCTTGTAAGGGTATCACATAAGAAGTAGAATTATCCTTTAAGGATGCATTGTAACTTCCATAGTTTCTTTACTTTTATAATTTTACAGGTGATGGGCATTGGCTTATTTCATTTTTTTGTGAACGATGCTTTTAAGCAGGCTCTTATGTATGTGCAAGAGTCTAGAGCAGGGGAAGTCAACCTTGTTATAAAAACCGCCCACTTGCAGTGGTAGTCAACCTTGTCTGTACCGCCCACTAATGGGCATTCCAGTTTTCATGGTGGGCGGTAGCAGAGCAACAAAATGGTGCTGCAATTACATAGATTTAACTATAGTAAGTTGTTTTATAAATATTTATTCTGCCAAACTTAGCGAAAATCTGACATAAAGTACTTGGTAAGTAATTATTATTATATGCTCTTACTTGCTGTAACTCTGCTTTATAAATTTTATAAAGTAAAGTTACTTCCCTACTTTATAAATCACCATTACTGTGGGACCTGTGGGCCGTTAGAAAATTTTACTACTAACAGAGATACAAAAGTGGACTTTATATAATAATAATTACTTACCAAGTACTTTATGTCAGATTTTCGCTAAGTTTGGCAGAATAAATATTTATAAAACAACTTACTATAGTTAAATCTATGTAATCGCGGTGCTGTTTGGTTACTCTGCTACCGCCCACCATGAAAGCTGGAACGCCCACTGGTTGGTGGTCCAGACCAGGTTGACTACCACTGGTCTAGAGTATGTGAAGGAGTGGCTGGGCTGAGGTCGGTTCTGCACCTGTTCAATTTTGCTAGGAAACTTCTTATTCCTAAGTGGTTAAGTCAATATCCACTCCCACCAGCAGTGGGGAGAATTTATGTTGTGTCTTGTGCAGATGGTACTTGGCACTAATTAACCTAAAATATTTTTGCTGATATAATAAGTGTGAAGTGAAATCTCCATGGTTTTAATTTTTGTTTCCCTGATTCCCAGTGAGATCAAACATCTTTTCATATGGTATCGGTCATCTGTGATTTTCTCTAAAATTTTTTGCAAATTTGTTTTCTCATTTCTGGTCAGGTTACTCTTTCCTTGTGGAAATGTGGTTCTTTATGATTTCTGAATATAAATCTTTTGCCCATTTTATGTGTCATGACAATTTACTCATGGGTTCTAGTTTATTTTCTTTTCACCTTTTGCGTGGTGATCCTTTGTTTTTTATTTGTTTTGCTTTGTGTTAAGTGATGTATGTTGGCTTCATATTTTAGGGTCTTTATTACAATATAAAACATATTCTGATGGTAATATGGAGCCATTAGGAGCAATTCAGTTGAGAGATGGGAGACCAGTTAAAAAGCAATTACAAAAATGCATATTATGGACACTTGCAAGTAGACAGTTGAAGTAAGGTTTAATCTCTGCATTCAACAGGAGGAAGCAAGTTGGAGTGTTATTCAGGAGGTGAAATTGACAGCCATGGAGATGTGGGAATGTCTGTGAGCATAGAGCAGAGGTCGGGAACCATTTTGGCTGAGAGAGTCATGAATGGCAGATATTTTAAAATGTAATTTCGTAAGAGCCATACAATATGTTTAACACTAAATACAAGTAAATGTTTGCATTTTATGTAAGACCAACACTTTTAAAGTACAGTAAGTCTCTAAATTCTTTTGAATAACATTGTTATGCTGTTGCTAACCAATGATGACTAAAGTACTTCTTACCATTAATGCGACTTCTGGTGCTGCATGGTTTTGCTGATGGCTTTGTAGTCTGGTTGATACGTGGTGAGGTAAAGCTTCATGCAGGTGTTGAGACTTCCATCCGCTAAACGTGATCATAGATTGGTCTTAATGTTCTTTAGATGTGAGAAAGACTGCTCACATGCATACATAGAGTCAAATATTGTCAGTACAGCAATACTCACATGCTGCATTTCATAGTATGTGATGGGAAGCCCGTTCCAAGTTTTGACAATCAGCTGGTCCGCGGGTTGAAGTTTTTCATTTCTCCCCACTTGTATTTGCTCGCCAACTCTGCTTGATGTCGTGTAAATTTTTTCAAATCTTCATTCAGTGACTTGAACTTATTCACCCACATGTCTGAGCCTTTCAAGTCAGCAGCCTGTAGCTCAAAATCTCTGACGGAGACACCAGGGATGTAACTCAGGTTGGTGCTGTCCACTGCACACTCATGTGGATGGGTGATGAACTTAAAAGGATGAGTGTGCTCACAAAATTCTTCAAATGACTGCAGGAGATTAGATGTGAAGCCTGCTAGCTGCTGGAGATCAAGATGTTGAGCAGGGTCACTTGCTGTGCATGCATCTTTAAACTCTCCCAGTTTTTCAAAGTCCTGTTTCAATATCAGCGATGAAGAGTTCCAGCTTGTTTTCAAATGCAAACACTGCTTGTTGAAGGGATAAGACTGTATTTCCGATGCCTTGCATTTTCACATTGAGCTGGTTCAGATATTCAGTCCTGTCCATGAGATAGTAGAACTTCAGGAGCCACTCAGTGTTAGCTAACTCAGGATGCTCAACGTTTTTCATTTCAAGAGAAGTCCAGATTTCGCTCAGACTAGCCGCAAAACTGCTGAGCACCTTCCCTCTTGACAACCAATGCACATTGCTATGCAGAAGCAGACCAGGATAATTATTCCCAACTTCATCTAGCAGTGTTTTAAACTGCCGATCATTTAAAGCTCAGGCAACAATAAAGTTGACCAACCGAATGACCAGCAACATCACCTCACCAAGCTGCTCCCCACACATCTGAGCACAAAGTGCCGCCTGATGTAGGATGCAGTGAAAACTTAGGATGGGTCTCTTTTTATGTTCATGAAGAAGCACTATGAATCCTTTGTTTTTCCCCACCATGCATGGAGCACCATCAGTACACCCAGAAATAAGTTTATCCACCGGTAGGTTTTTTTCTTTAGCGAACTCAGTGGAAGACTTGAATAAATCCTCTCCTCTTTTGTCTCTTTCATAGGCAAAACAGCAAGACTTTTCTCACGTAGTGTGTCACCAACAGCATACCTTGCAATAACGCTGAACTGGGATAAATGCCTTATGTCTGTTGACTCATCCAAAGTGAGGGAAAAGAATGGTGCTGCATTTATGTCCTTCACTTGTGTTGCCTCAATTTGATTTGCCATCATGATGGTATGATCATGAACAATTCTTGCTGACTGAGGCATGTCTTTTATTCATTTGATTATCTTGTCTTTATCCGAAAAGTCGTCAAAAAGTTTATTGGCAACATTAAGCTAGAATGTTTTGGCATATTCCGCATCTGTGAATGGCTTTTCGTTTCTCACAATTGCTAAAGCACCAGCAAAGCTAGCCAAATTTCAGTCACCTTGTTGGGTCCAAACACGAAGTTGCTGCTGACCAGCTTGCACTCTGCACAGTAGCTCTTGACATGCTCTCTTCCTGCTGTCCCCTGCTGGATATTTCAAGGCAAATGTAGTATGGCATGTGTCAAAGTGCCGCTTTATATTTCACTGTTTCATCGATGCAATTTTGTCATTGTATATTAGACATTAGAACCTGCTTTCTCCACAAAGGCAAATTCCTCTGTCCATTTCTGCTGAAAAGTACGATACTCCTCATCTTTTTTTTGTTTAGCCATCTTCTTCGTCAAAAGGCTTTCTGCAATTAACTAGCTGACTACTTGATTAAAAGGAGGAAAGTTTACTTTCTGACCTCACAACGACCTCTGTACCTTACACATTATCCAATAAAAATTTGGTATTGTCCCAGAGGACAGCTATGATTGGCTTCAGCCACCTGTAACCATGAACATGAGCAGTAGGAAATGAATGGATTGTAATACATGAGAATGTTTTATATTTTTAACGTTATTTTTTTTAATAAAGATTTGTTTGCGAGCCAGATGCAGCCATCTAAAGTGCCACATCTGCCTCACGAGCCATAGGTTCCCGACCCCTGTTATAGAGCATTGTGGGTTGTGAGAGATTTCATATATTAATCTAAAAGTTATCAATTTATAGAAAATAAATCTATGAGACATCACTTAAGTGGTGTTCAGGGTCTTGGAATGTCTAATTTCCACAAGAATAAGGACAATGTCTGTCTTACTCTGTCTTGTCAATAGTAACTAGCAAAATATATGATGCATTGTAGGTGCTCAGTAAACATGTGCGAACAAACAAGTACCTTGAGCCACGAGAAAGAGGGAGTAGGCAGCAGAGGAGCAAACTAATAACTCAGGAGAACCAACAGAAAACAGTGTGAGGATGTGAATAAAGAAAAATTTTAATAGCATCAAGTGACACAGTGTGAGGGTGGCATCAGCTGACACTGGGAATATATGCTGGGTTTTGTTAAGTTGGGGAGCAATAGGAATTAGGAAGTAGACATAGGAAAGGCCATTTATTTGAGACACAATATTTTGGTATCTAGTTCCCCCCTGCTGAGAACATATTGGTGTGTTAGTTCAGTTCTGCCTGGGTCATTACCCATAAAAAAGAATAATGGCTAAATACATATGTTGTTAAAAAAACGGATTAGAAAGTGGATGGAAAATATCAATAGAATGGAAGGGGACTGGCACTAAAAAAGTAAGAAATCAATAACAAAAGTCTAGAAGGACACTGGGAGTTGGCCTGGGAGAGGTCTTTCTGTACCAGAGAGTGGAGACAGCTATTTGTAGATGTAAAGTGGAGGGTTTTAGAGAACAATTTGTTAGAAGATGCATGTTGTTTTAAGGGGTTATTGCAAAACTTCCAGAGACATGCTTAAGGTACTTTATGAGCCCTGGCCTCTGTTTGCTTAAGGTAAATGTTTGCACAGGGGAAGGACATTTTGGTTAGAAAACATTCAAGTGTGATGACTTCCCAAGGTGGATGATTTTGATAAGGATTAAGACTCACCATTTAGAACTGGCTTAAAATTTCTCAGGGAAGGAAATCCTTTTTCAGTAGCATGCTCTGAGCTCAACTCAGATGGAAGGATGAGTTAGCAAGTCTCGGGGACAGTCCTAAGTTTCAGAAAATTTAATGAGCTGTTCAGGGCACTGACCCACAAGTCAATAGAGATTTGCTCTGCCACTTACTTGTGTAAAAGTGAGCAGGTAATTGTGTCCCAGAATCAACCTTTATTATTAGTCTAAACAGTTTAGCTAGGACTTTTGTAGTTTGTTGTGTAAAGGATTTTTTGTTTTTAAATAAGGAGACTGCAGAAAACTTTCTACAATTATTTCCTGAACAAATCACCCCCCCCCCATTTCCTTTACTATAAGTGCTGCCTGCTTGTCTGTCCAGTCTGTTGTCTACATTTTCACAGTCCTTTTCCAACCTAGAGTTAGAGAAACATGACCCACATTGGTTCAAATACTGTGAAGAAAATGTGTCTCGGATCCTGTCAGTCACTTGCCAATATCTGGGTGCTTGTTTTTCCTGGAACCTCAGACTATGACCTTATTTCAAAATCAGGTTGTTGCAAATGTAACTAGTGAATAAGAGACTGTAACTCGAGTAGGAAGGAGCCTGAATGCAACATGACTGGTGTCCTTACAGAAGGGAAAATAAGAAATGCAGAGAAAGACGTAGAGCCATGTGATGACAGAGGCAGAGGCTAGAATGTGCATCTCCACGTGAAGGAAGGGCAAATATTCCAGTAACACAGGGAGCTCAGGGAGAGGCATAGAACAGATTTTTCACTGGAGCCTCCAGAGAGAGCACAACTCTGCTGCTACCTGGATTTCAGACTTGTAGCCTTGAGGTCCGTGAGAGAGCATATTTGTGTTGTTTTAAGCCACCAGCATTGTGGTAACATGGTGACAGCAGCCAGAGATAATGAATACAGGTGCTATTGGTTTCTTGGAACAATTAAGGGCTAAAGCCCCTTGATCCAGTGCAGCCTTCTCCAAGGCCTTCTAGGTATTGGAGGAGTATATAGAATTACACTCGGAAAAGTGGTGTGAAGTAAGGGGAACATAATCACAGCCCGCTCAAATGAACAGGGCAATTTTAGATTGCTACCAAACAATCAGGACGTTAAATAAATCAGGGTCTTCCACTGATTCTTCAAGATTTGTTAACTGTGGGAGGTAAACTTCAGAAAGCTTAGTTGATCTGACACACGTAGTCATTTGTATGTTGCTGTGTGATTATTTGAATTTGGAGGCTCGGCCTCGGTAATTTGTCAAGGCTGAACAATTACTATACACTGAGATAGAGCCTGGCCAACCAATGGGACCTGGTGCAAGAGCTGGCGATTTTCTGAGTGGGGTTCTGTGTTAGTTTTCTGGGGCTGTCAAACAAAATGTCACAGATTCGGTGGCTTGAACAACAGAAATATGTTTTCTCACAAATAGAAAAAAATGATCAAAGAGATTGGAAGTTGGAGATCAAGGTGTCAGCAGGGCAGGTTTCCTCTTTGGCCTCTCCTAGCCGGGTAGATGGCCAACCTCTTGCTGCTTCTTCACATGGCCTTCCCTCTAAATCTCCTGTGCTTATTAGGGCACTGTTCTGAACCCAGGCTAAAGGTCTCATCTTAATTTAATCACCTCTTAAAAGGCCTTATCTCCAAATACAGTTATATCCTGAGGTACTAGGGGTTAGGGCATCAAAATATGAATTTTGGGGAGAGGAACATAATTCAGCCCATAATAGATATCTATGGTAAGTGTTCAAGACAATTGAGAAGGATGTTTGTGTCCTATAAATGGGAAAAAATAAAAATTTTAAGAGGAATAAAATCCAAAAAATATAAAAACTATGGATACTTATTGAGGACCTTGCAGGACAATTTAGTCCAAAACAGCCCTGGAGACATTTGGCCCTTAATTAATTACACAATACAAATACTGAACTTTGTTAAAATTGGGTGGATTTTCTTTTTCTTGCAATTCATAAGGAATCTTGGATTGCACATTGATTCATATTCTCACCATAATGTTCAGCAGGGTTGTTCTGAAGTTGATGAGCAATTGCTCTCAAGTATAGTTGACCCTTGAACAACATGGATTTGAACTTCGTGGTTCAACTTATACATGGAGTTTTTCCCACAGATATAGTTGGTTCTCTGAATTCCTGAGCTAGGAACCTGTGGTTGGGAATTGCAGGTGTGGAGGGCCTACTGTATGCATTGTTCTATATAAGTCTGTTTATATAATGGACTTGAGCTTTTGATATCCACAGGTGGTCCTTGAGCCAACTGCCCATGGATACTGAGGGACAACTGTGGTTAAGTGTTAGGAGAGTCAAAAGTAATACACGAAGTTTTGACTACAAGTGTTCAGTGACCCTGACCCCTGCTTTGTTCAAGGATCAACTTTACATACATGCATACGTATATGTGTATATACATATAAATATATACACACTTATATAAGCTTATTGTTGGCTTTCTGAAAAGTTACAGTGATACAGATTTGATTCTGTAGGTATAGTTGTGAGGTTGGTGGCCATATTTGAGTCTGACCACCAAGAACCTGGGTGACAACTTGTTCTGGGACCTACTGTTTGTCTTTTTATACAAGGACACATTGACATGGACCAAATGTCTTCATGGGCATTTCAGACAGGACCAAATGTCTGTTAATCATTGACAATGTCAATAGGATGTCAATTGAGCACATTCCACGATTAAAAGAGTGTTCCTGAGTTGGCATTCAGAATGGAAAAATCTACCATTGGCTCATCCCAGGGTAGCTGGTTTTGTCATACATTTTCTCATAAATGAAACAGCAGGATAGGAATTGGAGATCTGAAATTAGATCAGAGTCACTGGCATTTACCTCGGGAAATTTAGTTTCTTTATCACATTTCAAGCTTTACTCTTCTCTCTGCTTTCTTATCAGACCTGCTTTGTTCATCTGCACAAATGCTCAGCGTGAGCAATGCAAAGATGATGTATTCCTCACCCCTATCTGGAAACAGAACAGCAGTGCCCAGTGTCTGTCCATAAAGAGCAGATACCAATAAAGTTTCTGAGAAGCAGAATAATTTAGATAAAGGGGCAGCCTGAGGGTTGTGAAATGTGGCTTCTCCTGTATTCTTACATGAAATACATTTTGTGAAACTCATCTCGGACACTCTTTTTTCTCTATTGCTGAGAAACTAAAACCATCTTCCAAATCAGATTCTAGCGTGATAGGAGACACATTCCCTTATTGCATGTGGCCAACATTGGGCCACAATAGAATAAACGTTGCCTGGGGGCATCAGCAGTGACATGGTAGAGATAATGGGATGGAAGAGCAGCATCAGAACCTCAGCGAGGTAACAGATGCCTGAAAGACACAGGCCTAGAGACAGAGCTTTTCCAGAAGAGTAAGACAAGCTCGTGTTATGGAGTGTGCCAGGTATTGTTTCAAGTGCTCTACAAGTGTGAACCTTATAAGGAAGATAGATACTTCTTATTTCTACCTATGGAAGAGGAAATGGGACCACAGGAGAGTTATGCAAGTTACCTGAATTACACACTTAGTAGAGGATAAAGCTGGGATTTGAACGTAGGCAGTCTAAGTCCTCACTCTTAACCACCATATTATCCTGCCTCTCATGAAAGCAAGGCTAAAAGTCTTATGTTACCACTCTAAACAGATTTAGGCAGCCTCAAGGCCAAAGACAAGGAAAAAAGAACTGAGGTTTCAAATTTAGAATGACACATGAGTGTAAAAACTGGGTGACCTTAAGTAATATATTATTAACATCTTCAAAACTCTGGTTAACAGGTGTGGGCAATTCTCCATTGGAAAGAAGCTTATTAAAAAAGTAGTTCTGTTGGTTTCTCACCAATGATAGAACACGTGCAGTTTGCAGAGGGCTGGAACCCGAATATGATGGCAAATGGGGGCTTCTCAATGGAGCTGAAGTGAAATAAGAGAATTCAATTGCCTGGTGAGAGTCTAGCTTTCAAGGTCTTTCAAGGCCTGATGATAGTCCTTGGGGCTGACGGACTCCTGATGAACAAATAAAAAGGCCACAGGTTAGAAGAAAGCACCTGCCTCTATGGAGGACATACCTTCAGACCACAGAGCTGAGCTCCCAGTTACAGCACTGCCTGACTTGCATGCAGAATCTTGGCAGACTCTGTTTTCCATTGAAAGTAGTTGATAGATGGCCTCATCAATAACTGACTTGGGGCTATCTGAACCATTCTGGATAATTAAATCTTAGTTACAATGTTTCCTGGTTGCTTCGTCCCTAGCTTTCGCTCTGACATCTTCTGGTCAAATAATGTTCTTCCTGTTCTCATCACTAATCTGGCCTTGCCCTGAATTTGCTGTGCATATGTCAGCCCCCAAAGTTAAACTGTCAGCATGCATTTGGAACAAGACCATATCCCAGTCACTGAAACAGCTTTCTATACAACTTTGATAGTGCTGCTGTCACTGCGGGTGCCCTGCGCCCTGGCATGGAACAGCACACCTATGCCATAACCACAAAGCAGTGAACCGTTTCCAAAACTCCTGTCCTGACCATAGCCCTTTAGGTAGTTTATGGTTAATTAGCTTAGTATAACAACATGCTCAGTAGTCTGGTAAGAAATCTGAAGATCTTCTCATGGGACTTAAATTATGACCCATTCTGGTGATTGCTTTGTAATCAGCAATTTATAAAGTCAAGTAAAGAAGCATTGATTCATAGCTCCCCATGTTAAAACATATTTAATTTTTAAATAAAAATCTATTTACTTTTATTCATTTAATCACATAAAAATGGATTCTCATTTCCCACTGGATTGTTTCTTATAGGATCTATTTTCCCATTGAAGGTGGAGTTAAATTTCCTTTCGGATTTCGCAATTGTTTTTGCTGTTGAAAATCAAGTTTGATGTTTCTGTTTACTGTTCCAGAAACAAAGCTACTTTTGATCATTGAGCTTTGCTCTAGTTAGCATCTGATTCCTTAGTGAATGGAAGAGACACTCTGGGTCTTTCATTTTATAGTAACTTTCACATTTCAAAGTCAGTGAAGTGCTTGTTTGCTTTCAGTTTGAAATGTATGATTTCTGTCCTGAATACTTAATAAGCATGCATTGTAAATAAATGCTCCTTAATCTTTTCTTACAGAAAATCTAAGGATTTTCAGCAAATATTTATGAAGTACATAATACGTGCAAAGGACATTGTCATGTACTTCAAGACTTACAGAGAGGGACATGCTTGTATTTTCCCTACTTCTATGCCTTAGAATACACCAAGTATAACATAAAATCTATTAGATGTACTATAAATGTTGGCTGATTAATATTTATTGGAAATTTTTGAAGAAGGAAAGATATGGGTTGTTAATACTCAGAAAGTCCAGGAAAGGACGCTGACTTACCTACTATTTCAAGATGCGTTGAAGTTATATTTATTTATTTTTCCCCCCTACAGTAAATCTGAATTAGATCGGTGTTTATATCCCTATTTATAAACAAAGAAACATAGGAAAATGTGACTTGTCCAAATGAGTGGCCCAATCCCAGAGCAAGTGTGAAGTAAACAGCCCGTTTCAAATTTTCTGGGTGGCTTAAAGCTACCTGTCTGCTTGCTGCTCTGTCCTCCGTCACATCAGACTGCCTCTACCCCATTCCACTGACCCCTGCCACATTCAACCTGCTTCTGCGTCGACTCCTTATTGCCTTCAATGAACACTCCTCCCAATCAAAGGGACAAGGTGGTACCAAGCACTGCTTAATTCAGGGTCTCCTCAATGCTTTTTCACTTTGACCCTTTGTGTCTCACCGATTTGAATGCAATTTTTTTTTTCCGATTCCCTGACTTATATGCCTATCAATTTTATTTTTTAATTTTTTCTGGATATGTGATTTTTAAAAAATGAATTTACTAGAGTGATATCGTTAATAAAATTATATAGGTTTCAGGTGTACAATTCTATAATATGTCACCTATAGATTGTATTATTTTTTTCAATATAACCATTCTAACACTCTCCTCCCCAAATTATTTTTTCTCCCTGTATAGTAGACTCCAGAAGTTTCTAATTGCATCTCATTAGGCAATGCTTTTAAGGAAGAACCTGCAGATAATGTAAGTTGTTTTTTGTTTTTTTTTTTATCACACTAGCCTAACAATAACCATGGAGATTGCTTCTCAGGTCTCCAGGATAATTTAAAAACTATCTAGTATCACACATTTACAATTATAAAATAAAATTAAGGTGTGGCCAAGAATGACTCTGAGATGGAATAATCATTTAAAGTTACAATCTCTCATTCTTGTTTTGTTACTATTTTGTTGTAACTTAGACTGCCATTTTTATAAGCTAATATTTATTATATATTTTTAAATAATGTCATTTGGGACAAAGTTATTTGTCTGCCACTTCCTCATCGTCAATAAAGATAATGCACTAAAAAAAAAAAAAATCCAAAGCCAGAGACTTGATGATTACTAACGGAAATCATTTTAACCCATTTTAAACCCTCTCCAATTAGTGAGAATTGATTCTTCACCATATCTAACTGTGAAAGGAATGCAGTCTAAATCAACTTCAATCTTTTTTTGGTTGACTGGGTATTTTAATTAAAATCGATGTCATTGATATTACCAGTGTCCAAAAATAATAGGCTGAATGTGGTTATTCATGTATAACATAAGACAATACTGCACTATTGGCATATAGGAACTTAATTTATCTTTATAATGATAAACAATTAGACTAGAAGAATACAGTTTTGATATTTTAGTGTATTTGCAACTTTTTGAAAGTAGCAAATTATGATCTCCTCTTCATCCTACTATAGCCATGGAATATAATGATTAATGAGCCCACATTAGATATTATACATTATCATAAAAGAATTTATAGGCAATTTCATTTTAAATATATTATATTTTACTTCAAATTGAGCATATCCCAAATTATTTTCATAGTTTAAAGGTGCCGCTGAAGTCAGTGTTCTAGAGATAAAGGTAATATTTCATATTATCAATATTTCCACCTGGAGTTTCTAACACTTGATAGTTCTTAAACATCTATTCAACCCTCTGACTTTCTCTTGCCAGAAAAGTACATCTGGCCACAAGAACCAGCACACACACCTGTGCAGGTACTTTCAGCCCATCAATGCTCAGGTGCAGACTGCCTGCCCTACAGGATATAGACTTTTATCTCGAAAAGTTGCTAATACACAAATATTAAGATAATAAAATTAACCATAGTTTTAAAGAATATCCAAAGAGGGAAATAAATCAAAACTAACAATTCATTCAAAACTAAACTAATTTGATACATTTTATTTCTTAAAAATGACTGTTTTCTGTTGAGAAATTTCTTTATGTTTACTTAAAGATTTGTATTTTACTAGTTTTAACTAAATGTTTAAGCAATGGACATAAAATATACTTTATTTCGATCAGTGAAATATCTAATAATTCTGTCTTTAAGAAACTACTTACTATTTACAACTCCTCACACCTTGATTATGACATAGGGGTTAATTATTGAAACTTTAAAAGATTTTAAAAATGAGGTCAATGACAAATACAAATTTTGGTTCATAATTTTAATTGTATTATTGGTGTTAGCATAGATATTTACACAGGAATAGAGCCACAAAGTGATTTTGGCATTATTATAATGAAAGTTTGAATGCAATTCATACATCTAGTGTCCATAAACAGACAATTTAGAGTCTTTATTGAGGTGTTGAAATATTTATTTGTAGGTTTCAAACATTGGAAATATAGAGTTCTTGTTCATTTTTGGAGAAGTGAGCACTTTATGATTGTGAATACGTCTTACCTGTCACTTGCTAAATCTTTGGCATTGTTATAATAGTATCTAATTTATGTGAGGATGAAAAGACAAGTCCACTGCTCTATAGCAGTGAAATGCTCTAGTTCAGACTATCAACTACATACTTCTTTGCTTTTCTGGGTAATGGATATGCCTGGTTCTGAAGTCCCTATACAATGAAAACTCAGAACCCATATTCAACCCAATTTGACCTTCTGGGGAGAAAAAGAGCTATCTGTCTACTACAGCAAAATTATCAAAGAGCAAAAGAGAAGGTCATTAGTGGTGTACTGATTTGCTCCCTGCTAGAAGTGTTCTGTCTACTTTTTTAGTATGCAATATAATTACATTATTGTAATGTCAGAGGGAAGAATATGGTATGACATTGTGAAATTCTAATTTTTTGTAACCTCTCTAAGCCTTAAAAACTAAATTTTTATAGGCTGACTTGACAAACTATATTGCAAAGTGATATAGTTACTGAAAAAGAGCTCTTGGCTTTTGTCAAAGTTAGATTATTGATTTTATGTTTTTCTTTATTTTATCAACAAACGGAAGTTTTCAAGCTGGGCAGTGCCATGACTTAATTTATAATTTAGAATAGAACTCTAAAGGCGTGTGGAAGAGGATGTGTGGTTTGAGACAGCTGGTTTTAATAAAACTCATAAAGAGGCTGTTGCATTGACATAGCCAAGACATAATTAGCATCTAGATTCCAGCAGGAGATTCCAGCATGAAGAGAAGACATTGGGAGACATTTGGGAAGTAGAATCTAGAAGAAAGAGAATATTTTTTCCTCATCTCAACATTAATATCAACCAACTCCCTCCTCTTTTAAATTAATTCTATGTTGGGACTTAGGAGGTTTGGATGATAATGGAAGCTGCATCATTCCAAATATTTCTAAACATTTCTCCACCCCCCAAACTAAAAATAAGCAGGGAACACAAATATAATTACATCTGATAAATTTCTTCTGCATTACTTAAAGGTGAAAGAAAAAAAGCACAACCTTTGAATTAACTATGCATGGGGAAATAAACACCAACTCTGATCACAAGATACAAGCTTGTGGATCTGGAGAACAGGGAGGGAGGCATAAGAAAGACCAGTCTCAAAGGACACATGGACCAATTAAACGTGAAAAGGGCAAGTTTGATAATAACAGCAAAAGTGGTTAGCACAGTCCCAGGACTTTGCAGCTACAACAATGGCTACAAGAAAGGAGCCTGAATGTAAGCAGGACTGGAAGTTGTAGCCTCGAAGAACATCATTAAACAGAGGGGAGGTGCCCCTTGGAGAAGTGGGTATGAAGGGAAAGACAGAAGGAAGGTAATCATTAAGTACCTTGCAGAGATAAACAATGGGACGTGCCAACCCTGATCCTTTTGTCCCCACTGCCACTACCATCCATTCGAGAAACTGAATCTCGTTGAATTGACTGCAGAGAGTCCTTCTGAACTTGGGATTCTGTCCTCCAAATGCTTAGAAGCCGCAAACCCCCATCAATTCCACACAAAACTATTAGAAGAAGAAACCTTAAAATGTGAATTGAAATATTTTAACTGATGAAAACTTTTCCATAAAAACCAAACATGAGAATAGAGGGAAAATGTAACACACTACCAAAACTGAGTTAATATCCTCATATAAACATTTGGGAATAGGAAAAATACCACTAATTCAAAGATGATAATCATAGGAAAAAAAATCACAAAGAACAGGGAGAAAGGAAATGAGAGCTGTCTGAACAAAGAAAAGAAATGTCATATCAGAAATAATGACTAAACACAAAGTTACAACAAAGTGCTCAGGGTAGATAGAATATATGTAAGTAACAATTCATAAGCAACACTGAAGAAAAGGAGAAAAACAACCCAGATAATTAACATAATACAAAGAACAAGAGTAAAAGCGGTCAGAGAGAAAGTGGTCGAAATAGAAAGAGGCAAGAAAAATGCAATATTTATGTGATTAGAATCCTTGAAGAAAAAAATAACCCAGTAAAATAGACAATATTTAAAACTATTGATTAATTCAATAGAACTTTTTTTCATTAAAAGAGGACCTGAATCTTTTTAGATTGGCCCCACCGGTTGGTTACCTGCGGGAATTCATCCAGAACTATTGGCCAGAAGATACACTCTAGTGAAACTATTAGACTTTAAAAGTAAAGAAAACTATCCTTAGGATTTCCAAACTGTTGGGCAGATAAAATATATTATGCTCACTTAGTTAAAGATAGCGCTGCCCACGGGGAAACCCATTGCCCAGGTGATATTAGTTGCCCTTATGCTTGGGATGGGCATAATTATATTATTGTGTGTGGGGGACAGGCTGTAAGCAGGCAGGGTCGTGTAGCCCAAGGCTTAGTTTTAAGAGTAAGTTTTTCCCCACACCCTTGACTGATTGCATGATGTAGGGTGGTGCACTCTCAAGAGGAATCCTCCCATTATGCCTCAAATAAGTGACTTTGTATCAGAGATTTCCTTGTTTGTAGATTGGATTAAAGGTTTGGATTTCTACACTATAAAGTGGGGCAGACCAGGAGCTTGCTCTCTTGGTTCCTGAGGTTAGTATTAGAGAGGAGAGCAGATTAAGGCCACGTGGAGGAGAGGAGAAGCAGCCAAGATGGTGGAGTGCTGAGGAAGAAGCCAGTTTGTGCAGAGTTTGTGCAGAGAAGGAGATGGGAAACAGAAGTGAATAAGTCTGGTGAGCTAGAAACCTTTGATGCTAGGAAACTAGGATAAGTCAGTAGCTTTGTGAGCACTGAAAGAATGGGTTTTGGAGCCTAGTGTGTATTTTTACTTGCCCACCGGGTGCAAGCTAGAATTAAAGCTGATGGCTCACCAGTTCTTGGCTCTGTTGTTTCATTACCAACTGTCCAAATCTAATTCAAACCTGCATTGGCCAGATGGCTGTGATGGTGGCCTTGACTACTGGCTTTACACAAACAAAAAGACCAAATAATTTATAAGGACCGGGGAGTTCACACTTCACAAAACCAACATTCAAAGCAAAGCAAGCATGGAGCAGAAATAAAAAGCTTAAGAAAGAGCTAACAAAGGATTTTTTTTTTTTTTTTTTTATAGGAACAGAGAGAGAGAGAATCAAAGAGAGGGATAGATAGGGATAGAAAGACAGGAACAGAGAGAGGTGAGAAGCATCAATCATCAGTTTTTCGTTGTCGTTGGGACACCTTAGTTGTTCATTGATTGCTTTCTCACATGCGCCTTGACCGCGGGCCTTCAGCAGACCAAGCAACTCCTTGCTGGAGCCAGCGACCTTGGGTCCAAGCTGGCGAGCTTTTGCTCAAGCCAGATGGGCCCATGCTCAAGCTGGTGACCTCGGGGTCTTGAACTTGGGTCTTCTGTATCCCAGTCTGATGCTCTATCCACTGTGCCACCGCCTGGTCAGGCTAACAAAGGATTTTATATAAAATAAATTCTGCTGTAATCAGGTGCCAAAGACCTGTAAAAGTTAGTATTGGCAATGCCATTTTAAAGAGGAAAGGTCAGGCTTCTTGCCCCCCTTCTTTTCGTGGAGAATGGAGGGAGAAGAATGCAGGAGCTTGCTGACTTATAAGGACAACTGGGTCATCTAGTCACAGTTTAACTATAGTTCTCTGGAAGGACTAAGGCCACTACTTGCTAGACAACAAAGAGGATAAAACTTCACTGAAAACTTCCTCTTCTCCATCCTTAAGATCCTTTAGAAGACAGTGTTTGCATATCTTAATTAAATTGCCTACATTGATTTTAACTTTCCTCCCCTCCTGGAGTCCTGAGAGTCATGTATACCTCTAGACCAGGGATAGTCAACCTTTTTATACCTACTGCCCACTTTTGTATCTCTGTCAGTAGTAAAATTTTTTAACCACCCACCGGTTCCACAGTAATGGTGATTTATAAAGTAGGAAGGTAACTTTACTTTATAAAATTTATAAAGCAGAGTTACAGCAAGTTAAAGCATATAATAATAATTACTTACCAAGTACTTTATGCCGGATTTTCGCTAAGTATGGCAGAATAAATGTTTATAAAACAACTTATTATAGTTAAATCTATCTTTTTATTTATAATTTGGTTGCTCCACTACCGCCCACCATGAAAGCTGGAACGCACACTAGTGGGCGGTAGGGACCAGGTTGACTTCCACTGATCTAGACAAAGGGATCACAAGACCACTCCCCCTGCTTGGAAAACCTGCATTCTGTAACATTTTATATGCTTTCTAATAATCATCTCTCTTGAAATCCTTTACATGTATAAAAACTTGTAAACTAAACAAGCGGGGACTGGCTTATTAGGTTTCCTAGTAAGCTATTCCCAACACTTTTAGCAAAGGTACTTACATTTGGTCTCTCTCTTTATCCTAAGCTAACCATTTACTGTGGCGACAGGGATGGGGGTAGACACTAGAAGATTTGGGAATGTCTTTGCCAGGTATGTAAACCAATTGTCACAACTGTGTTATCTTGTGGTGCAGAAATGCTTTTTTTTTCCTTTTAATAGATCCTATGGATAGATGTTGTAAGCCTGTTAGTAATTGACTATTGTATCATGCTCCCTCCTTACCCACCCCAAGCAGTACTTGATTTTGTATAAAAGAAGGTCTAGGACAGTAAGAGGGCCTACATGATTTGGGATTGTGCCCGGTGTAGCTAGCCAGCTAATTAATAAATTCCTCAAAAATTCATTTAGACTTGGTGTCTCTATGTAACCCATGGATTAAGGTACGGTACTTTACAGCACTATGTCTTCTTTCTACTAGGGGATTAAGTTGCATTCTTAGTTCTTGAATCCTACTGCACTCTCAGAATGCTATTAAACATCTCTCTGTTCTCCTTTATTTTCATTTGTTCCAATCTAGTTATGTCCACCCAGTGGTAGGTAGATATGGCTGGAGTATCATATGACAAAAACAATAGATACTGGACTTGTATGCTGTTGCATAAGTCATTTAATTTACAAATTGAATAATTAGCTATTTAGATAAGATTACAGTTACGTAAAATCAGAACCACTTGTAAAAAGTTTTTAACTTTGTAAGTTTTAACCCTATGAAAATTGAAATACTATCCTAACTAAAAGGTGAAATATTCAGAGAGCTGCCCTGGCTTGCAGTGCAGTGGATGGAGCCATCATTCCCAGTGCTGAGGTCACCAGTTCGAGCCCAGGTCAGGGTAAGCATGAGAGAGAAGCAATCAATAGCACAACTAAGTGAAACAATAAGATGATGCTTCTTTCTCTTTCTCATTCTCTCTCACTAAAAACAAAACAAATTCAGAGCTTGTGAAAAATATCCTTGAGTGTTATGAGAAAAGAGGTAATTAAAGGCAATTTCACTATTCTGAAATCTCTGGCTATGTAAAATGCCCATTATTCATTCAGTAACAGACAAAGACCCTTAAGTACTATTCTGCTTACAAAGAGAAGGAATCTCAGTTTATGATAAATCTTTGATACCTGCTTTCTGAGCTGTAAGGGTCAGGAGAATAATGTCCTGCAGTTTCTCAGGGAGCCCACTTTTATATTCTGAGCATTCTTCCCATTATTATTCTAACCAAAGGGACCAGACTGGTGTGACTGAGATGAATCTGGAAGTATTGGTGTTCTCATCAGTCCCTGGTGTAAACAGAGTATTTTCTGTAACAAATGGTTCTATAGAACTTACACTGTAAGCACATTACAAAGATTAAATGTAATGCTTCCAACAGCCCTATATTCAGTGCTATTATTTTGTCTCCATTCCACATAGGAAGAAAATTAAGCACAAGGTAACCGAGCTATTAAGTGGTGGAAATGGGATTTCAACACAGGCATTCTGGCTCCAAAATCTTGTGCTCCTCAAATTAGATAAATCACAAGGTAGATTCACAATTATCTTGTATTACTTCTTTGGGAATTTGGAGATGGGGCTTTGGGAGGTGATTTGGTCATTAGGGTGGAACCTTCATCAGTGGAAAAGAGGCGAGATCTCTCTTCCTCCTTCTGCCCTATGAGAATACACGAAAGGACGGCTATTTATGAACCAGGAAGTGGGTTCTCACCAGACACCAAATCTACTGGTTATTTGACCTTGGACTTCATCGGTTCCAGAACAGTGAGAAATAAATTTCTGTTGTTTATAAGTCACCCAGTCTACTTTGTTATAGCAGCCCGGATGAACTAAGACAAACGTCTTATAAAAATCCCATGATTTTTCTCTTACATATAGGCTTTATAGAGAATATAAGTAAAATATAAAATTTCAGCAAGTACTCATATTTGATAACTTGAAACTTGACAGGTGATAAAGCACAAACCATTGTTCTGTGATGTAAATTTGGCAATGGGAGCCTGTAGGTGAACTGAGATGTATAGTTTTTTCTTTTTCTCAATACTTTATATTAACAGAAGGCTCTTAGAAAAAATAATAGTAAAAATTTTGGTTGAAAAAAAAGGTGAGTATTTATTAATGTAAAAACAAAAGTCTTTAGATTTAGTGGGTCACATTCACCCTGAAGAGAAACAATCAATATCGGGCATATAATGAGCTATGTGATTAGTAGCAATGAGACAATAAATAAAAATTAAAATAAAAGGACAGCACCAGGGAGCTTTAAGGATTATAAATCAGAATTTTAAATCAATAGAAATTTCTCTTGAGAACATATTTGTTGCTCTAAAAAGTAATTATATGTTGTGCTTTGTCTTATCTTACCAAGTACGTTGGAGGATAAAACCTAAATAAATTATTGTGATTAGGCTTTTATAAAGTATGCTTAAAGATACATTTGAAAAAAAGTACAATTTGACTTTATTTCAGGGTTCTTAGAAAAATCTTTGTTCCTGTAGCCAGTATGTAATCAGCTAATAAAAATGCGAACATGTACACAGTTGTTGCAACAATCATTAGAAAACGTTTTGATGCCATCATAAGGCAATGTATCTAATATATATGCAGAATAATGTATATCAGGAAAGCATTAGCTATTCCCATAAGGATTCTCTTTTTATGTCTGCAGACTTAAATCAGGGCTTCCATAATTAATTCTTGTCTAATTCACAGGCATTTGCAAATTTATGGAAGAGGAAAAATGTAACAGATATACTTGTTGATAAAAAGTAAATAGCCTGACCAGGCACTGGCGCAGTGGATAGAATGTCGGACTGGGATGCGGAGGAGCCCAGTTTGAGACCCCGAGCTCGCCAGCTTGAGTGCGGGCCCATCTGGCTTGAGCAAAAGCTCACCAGCTTGGACCCAAGGTCGCTGGCTCCAGCAAGGGGTTGCTCGGTCTGCTGAAGGCCCCCGCAGTCAAGGCACATGTGAGAAAGCAATCAATGAATAACTAAGGTGTCGCAATGAAAAACTGATGATTGATGCTTCTCATCTCTCTCTGTTCCTGTCTGGCCCTGTCTATCTCTCTTTCTGACTTTCTCTCTGTCCCTGTTAAAAAAAATAAAAGGATCTCTTCAACCTTAGGCAGCACAATTCAATGTAGAAGTACAACAATTTGTTCAAAAATGTGTGAATATAAAAAGAAAGAAAAAATAGATGAGTGAATAATTGACCACCATTTGAGTTAGACTTAGAAATTAATAGTTACTAATATGTTTCAACACCATTATAAAATCTTTTTAACGTCGAAATAGTTTACCTGTCTTCTGCTATACATTATTATTTAAATCAATTGATTTACAAACAAACTTACTACAAGTCCTGGTAACTAAACAAATAGTACAATTCATACTTAAACATATATTTGTACTTTAGCTTTAATATAAGACCTTTCAAATACTTTAAAAAGATTTAGTTATATTTTAAATTCTCCAAAGAAGCAATCTGTCAGATAGATTCTCTAGTGTTTCCTTCCTTCCTTCCTTCCTTCCTTCCTTCCTTCCTTCCTTCCTTCCTTTCCTCCCTCCCTCCCTCCCTTCCTTTCTTACAAAGTGTAGCCTAATGGATCTTTTCCTCAAAGTTTTGTAGATTGGAGATCTCACAGTTTTTTATTTTTGGTCTAGTGTTTTGTTCACTCAAGCTCTCTTTTAAAATACTATGATAAATATACACAATAAAAAAAGATAACAACATAATATAAAACAGATTTTTACCAAAACAAACAATAGTATTCTTTGAAACTTGTTTTGTTAATTTAAAGTAAGATCACATTGATGTGATTAATAGAATGCATTTGTTACTGTCGGTGTAAAACTTGCCACTTTCAAGGCTGATTTGATTGAGGATTATTGGCAGATGCAGTTTCCAGAGCCAGGAAAAATATCACCTATAATATTACATCATGTTATATGCATTATGTAGTCCGCAGTTTTTCATGTTGAGATTTCAATAAATAAGTGAGTCGACCTACATCAATCAAACAAAGTTTCGTGGATTTGTGTTACTTGCAAAAACAAAGTTGAATCTGAATATCATAATACAGACAGGGCCACAATCAATGTGATGCAACGCAGCTTTATAACTGAACTTAATCACAGGGTTCCATAGCTGGTGTTACCATTTTTATTTTTAATGGTAAGTATAACTAATTAGCTTTTTAAAGTCCTTAATGTAATTTTTAGAGCAGTTTTAAGGTCTGAAGAATTGTGGGAAAGGTACAGAGATTTGTATGTATACTTCCCACCTCCACACATATTCCCTGCCCTCCAAATGTGATACAGTTTTAACAATTAATGAACCTGTATTAACATAGCCTAACTACCTGATGTCCTTAGTTTACTTTAGATTTCACTCCTGGTGTTGTACACTCTACGGGTTTGAACAAATGTATAATCACATGTATCTGCCATTATAGTATAATACAGACTATTTTCATGCCCTAAAAGTTCTGTGTGCTCTGTGTAATCATCCCTCCCCCACTTTAACCTCTAGCAATTACTGATTTTTTTGTTTTTACTGTCTCTATAGTTTTGCCTTTTCCAGAATGTCAGAGTTGGAATCACAGTATCTGTAGTCTTTTCAGATTGGCTCCTTTCACTTAGTAATAGGCATATGTAAGGTTCCTGTATGTCCTTTCATGGCTTGATAGCTCATTTCATTTAAGCGCTGAAAAAGATTCCATTGTCTGCAGGGACCACAGTTTACCCATTTATCTACTAAAGGACATCTTGGTTGCTTCCAAGTGTTGGCAATTGTGAATAATGCTTCTATAAATACTCATGTGCAAATTTTTGTGTGGACATATGAGTTTTCAAGTCGTTTGTGTAAACACCAAGGCGTGAGATTGCTCGATTGTATGGTAAGAAGATGTCTAGTCTTGTAATAAAAGATCAGACTGTCCTCCGAAGTGGCTGTGCCATTGTGCATTACCACCAGCAGTGAATGAGGGTTCCTGGTGCTCCACGTCCTCACCAGTCATAGGTGTTGTTTGCGTTTAGAATTTTGGCCATTCTGTTAGACGTATAGTGGTGTCTCATTGTTTTAACCTGCATTTCTCTGATGACATATGGTGTGAAGCATCTTTTCATAGCTTATTTGCCATCTGTAAACCTTCTTTGGTAAGGTTTAATGTCTTTAACTCATTTCTAAAATAAGGTTGTTAATTTTGTTATTGAGTTTTACAAGTTTGACTGATTAAGCTAATAAAGCTCAAAAGGAGAAAAGAAAAAATCCCCAAAAGAAAACCTGAACTACTGTTGTATTAGACTACTTTAAACATGAGCAAAAGCCAGGGTAAACTGACTTCACTTCACAGCCATGTCTGTAAGAACTTTCCCCCTTCTTTGCTTTTTCTCGCTACCTGTGATCCAGTAGGTAGGAAATGCAGTAGCAAACGGGGAAGGAGAGAGCCACTGTGCAAGGTGAAAAAGAGAGAAAATGTGACCACGTTGCCCTCACTTACTGGGAGTGGCCAGACCTCTATCAAGGAGAGACACCATGACTTAAATGCATGTCGGGTATCCTGAATATTGCTCTATATTGAATGTATAACTGTTTGAACCTAACTAACTTGCCAATAGAAGTAAAAGTAGCACCTTTTGTTACTTAAAATTAAGAGAAAAATCATGAACCTTGCCCTGGATTTCACCTACTTTGTAGGAAAACTCAATCCATGTGAAATTAATTTTAAGAAAGTATAAAATATAAATATAAAGTTGCATTATCCATTACACTGTGGTCATGCTTAGTCAACCAAATTATTACACATATCATCATCATCAATTAAAAAATAAGAAACTTTCCTTCTTTTGTGTCAACTAAAAATATTTAAATTGACATAAAATGAAAAAAATGATATAAATCCTGACATGTTTAGCCAGAAATATGTTTTACTTACTAAGTTTTTCAACAACAGTTGTAAGTTAAAATACCTACTAAGTATTTTGAAAATGGCAAAAGAAGTTTCATCAGTGATAATGGATTGTCCTTTTACTTTGTGATGATTCTATTTTGTTTACAGATAGGGTTGTTGCAAAGTCATCACTGCTAATGTTGCGGTGGCCTTTTCTTTTATATTTTCATTTCTGACTGTACGTCTGAAATATGTTCTACTTAGAAGCGATGTCCGTATCATGAACTTTATGAGAATATTAAAAATTTAAATGCTGCTGAAAGACTCATCTTTTATTTCCAACCCAGCCTATCTCATGAGTCAGGCAGCTGTTGACATCAACGGCGAGTTCTGTGCATACAGCCTGTCAGATCACATCATCCCATGTGTCACCGCTGAGAACAAAGCCTTTTGAAAGAATAACAATGACATGATTACACAAGAAAGAGCCACTTAAGAAAGAAAAACCTTTTAGTAAAATCCTATTGCTTGGATAATGCTAGATTAACTCCCAGTTTACACTCTCTTGCCAGTTTGCATTTTGCTAGTGATAAATCAAAGGTTTCCAAAAACTTTATTTCATAGTATGTTCTCTTATTGTAAAATCAAGATGAGTTATTAAACCATTTTCTGTGTATCAAGAGCTGTGTCTATTGGTTTAAGATAAAGTTTCTTGTACACCTTTTTCTCTTCACTTCTACTTTGTCCCATGTCTGTCCCACTAGATCCTTGACCTTTATAAAAACAACACATGGTTATAGTTACATGCTTGTTTTACATTCTGTAAAAAACAAACAAACATTTATTCTCCTTTAGCTATGTAAAGCCAGTATCCAAGGCCACTATCACAGCTGCCTGGCCAGTGAAGGTTCTCATTAGATTTGGGCAGTCGGTAATGAAACAATGGAGCCAAGAACTGGTGAGCTATCAGCTTTAATCCTAGCTTGCACCTGGTGGGCAAGTAAAAACACACACTGGGCTCCAAAACCCAATCATTCAGTGCTCACAAAGCTACTGACTTATCTGAGTTTCCTAGCATCAAAGGTTTCTAGCTCACCAGACTTGTTCACCTCTGCTTCCCATCTCCTTCTGTCTGCACAAACTGGCTTCTTCCTCAGCACTCTGCCATCTTGGCTGCTTCTCCTGTCCTCCATGTGGTCTTTATCTACTCTTCTTTCTCTGCTCTCCTCTCTAATTCTAATCTCAGGAACCGAGAGAGAGCAAGCTCCCAGTCTGCCCCACTTTATAGTGTAGAAATCCAAAACTTTAATCCAATTATACAAACAAGGAAGTCTCTGATACAAGTCACTCATCTGAAGCATAATGAGATTTTTCATGAGAGTGCACCACCCTACATCAAAAAGGGTGGGAAAGGCTTAGTCTTAAAACTAAACCTTGGCTATAACGACCCGGCCTGCTTATAGCTTGTCCCTTACACCCAATAATATAATTACACCCATCCCAAGCATAAGGGCAACTAATATCACCAGGGTGATGGGTTTCCATGTGGGCAGCGCCATCTTTAACAAAGTGAGCATAATATATTTTATCTGCCCAACAAGCTACTTTTCCAGGTTTTTAAAATTCCCATTCAGTTCTGTGAATCATTTTGTTTTTTATTTTATTTTTATTTTTGTATTTTTCTGACATTAGAAGTGGGGAGGCAGTCAGACAGACTCCTGCATGCACCTGACTGGGATCCACCCGGCATGCCCACCAGGGGGTGATGCTCTGCCCATCTTGTGCGTTGCTCCGTTGCAGCCGGAGCCATTATAACACCTGAGGTGAAGGCCATGGAGCTATCCTCAGCACCTGGGCCAACTTTGCTCCAATGGAGCCTTGGCTGTGGGAGGGGAAGAGAGAGATAGAGAGGAAGGAGAGGGGGAAGGTTGAAGAAGCAGATGAGCGCTTCTCCTTTGTGCCCTGGCCGGGAATCGAACCTGGGACTTCCAACCGGCCAGGGCCCTGTGAATCATTTTGTAGCAATTATCTAGATGTTTCCCTACCCAATTTGTTTGCTTCGTGCATCACTGATCAGTTAGTTACATTCCTCCAATACTCTTTCAGGAGGATGTGTGGATTAAACATCGTCTCCTTCCGCATTTTCGAGCCTTCTCAGTGGCCTTCACACATCTCAGATCTCTTAATTCTGTGCATGCAGGAAAGCACAAAGCCTTGAAAAATACTCCCTTAAATTTCACCACTCGGAAAGAAACATTGTTCATGTTCTGTCACTTATATATCAACACAGATAGCTTTTGAAAATGTTTCTTTATTTTTCAATGACTGTTGACATTCAATATTATATTAATTTCAGGTGTCCAGAGTAACTTACCAAATCACCTCCCCCCATAAGCCTTGAACCCACCTGATACCACACAGTTATTTACAATACTATTGGCTATGTGTCCTATGCTGCACTTTACTTCCCGTGACTACTTTGTAACTACCAGTTTGCACATCATATCCCTTCTCCTTTTTAGCCTCCCAACTCCCCTCCCATCTGGCAAACATTAGTTGTTTTTCTCTGTATCTATCAACTTTCTCTGGACATTTCTGCAGAGAAATGGGCACAGAAATAGATGCTTTTGTCAATATATTACATTAAAAGTGCTAATCTTAAACAGAGTGTTACATTTATTTTTACCTGAATTTCACACAGTAAAAAAAGGCATATGCAAAACTGTCAGTACTATTACATTTAATAAGCATTTCTTAATTGTTAAAATGTCCTTTCTTAAAAGATTACTTTAAGATTAAAAAAAATATTGTGAGAAACTGAAGAAGCATAGATATTATGTTTGGACAGTTTTGTTTCCTGCTTTGATAAACAGAGCATTGACATTTACAGACTTTTGTGTTTCCTCTTTCCTTGCCTCTCTTTTCAGTAGTTCTATCAGTATTCTACAGTGTGTTAGATATATTAGTTCCCCTGTTCCCTCACTGTAATTGCTGGTGGTTGTGTAGTGAAGACTCTTTCAATGGACTCATGACTCACTATCAGTCCCTTCGCCATAGCTTCTCTGATGCTGAATCCTTTGCTGATTCAACAGTTATTTTATCACACCCACACACCCCTTCCTCAAGGAGGATTTAAATACTATGTATTCTTAGCTTTTTCATGCTTTTAAATTTCTGAAATCATATCTTAACTGGATATAACTCTATTGAGTCACTTTTTCTTCCCTCATTCGCTCCCCCCATACCCCATTCTAATTTTGTAGAGAAGGTTCCATTGTCTTCAATAGTTAGTGTTTGGAGAAATGGTCTCCCTAAAAAAGGAGATTTTTTTTCTTCTCTAGATTTGATATTTGTGCCTAGAAGACACTTTTGGATTTTCTTTAAAGTCTGACAGAGTGAGAAGGACCCATAGCAGTAATGAGCATTAACTTTTATGGGTCATATGTCCTTTTTAACCTGCTTATGTAGATTTTCTTTTATTTCAGGGAAAGTTTTCTTACATCATGTCCTCAAAGAAGTATACAGTCTTTTCCATGTGTTGAATGTCTTTCTTAAAAAAAAAAATTTGCATTTTTTGTTAGTGTTGTAGTAATATAAGGTTATAGTAATTAAATATATAGAAATATAAAAATATGGAAGATATATAAAAGTAATTAAAAGGATATTAAAAATAATTATTAAAGTTATGCCATTTGGATAGGAATTAGTATAGTGGCTTAGTGCCATAACTCTGTAATGTGATAAACAGACTCTGACTTAAAAGCAGTGCCCAGTTAGTATGTGTGTGAAGTTATACCTAGATAAGAAGTAGCTTGGTGTTAATTACGTAAACTTTGTAAACTGATGTAAATAAAAACATCTTAAGAAGTAGTTTGATGTAAGCAGTTCAGTAGATTGAAGTAGAGGAGATTCTCCTAAAAAGGTGGTTTGAAGTGATAATCCTGTAGATTGACACCTGTTAGAAGGCGTTGGCCAGAAAAAGTACTAAAGCTGAGGGCCCCCCTGCTGCAGTAGTCTCCCAGACTCCAACGTTGATGTGGACTGTCTCCACGCTGCTCTGAGCTCTGACCAAGGACAGCCGAGAGGAGCATGCTGATGGGGCCCCGTTAAGCTGTACCCAAGCATGCCAAAAGGATTTGTGAGTAATAAATTGCCTGTGTGATTATTGAAACTAATTTGTGTGTCGGTCGTGTCTTTCCTCCGGTGGCACTTAACAGTAGTATCCTCATAGCTCCCTCAAGAGTAGTTTTGAAGAGGCTGCCAGCCCTGCTGATAAGCAGGAGGGTCCCACTGCATGGGGAAGTTGAATCAGGGACGCCTGATCGATTTAGAGCTTGGGCTCTACTGGGACAGTTAGTTTCTTACGCCTTTTGATTTTCCTCTAGTTTTTTAAAAATCTGTTTTGAATTTTAATATTGTGTTGGTTTGTTTCCATGTTCGTCCTGCCATTGGCTTTCATTTTGTTCCTATTTTAGGAGCTCTTTTGGCCTGAAGTAGAACAAGTGAATTAATGATTCTCTGTATCTAAAAGTGTTTCTTCCTCTTCTGAACTATTGCTTGAGTAGTGGAATATCATATATTTTGTGACCTAAATGTATAATTTGGAGAGTGAGAGAGTTTAGAAGCAAAGTCTTCAACCTATGTTAAGCCATTGGGGAGTCATGTTCTTGTCCGATATTTCCTTAAAATTTGGGGTACCAAAATTCACACTTGATAGTATGGCGTGCATACCATTTTAACAACAGACATCCTTTTATGTAGCATATATTATTGAAGCTATTGCTTCTTTCAGAGAACGTCACCCCACTGTTCACATTAATATCCTTAGTAATGAGGATGAGAAGGAAGGACTTCTAGGCTGAAGGAATAAAAGATAAAGAAGGTATACAATTTGCTCCTCTCCAGATTTTGGGACAGAATTGAATATTTTCAAGATTGCCAGCTCCTCAGCACACCTTATGAAGGCTGGAGCAGAAGTGTGCAGTGTAATGCTACTGTACAAACCTATGAAACTGTTCAGTAAATCCTAATTCTACAATGGGCAAGTTCATTGATGAAACACAATATATAAATAATGATAATTGGATCTTAAAGTTTACTACTGCATAAAAAATTATATTACATATCTTTTATGATATCTTTTGGTAGGTCCTCAAATCTAATCAATACCTATTTATAAGCTGAAGTTGAGCTACCTCTCTAAGAGCTCAATTTAGTATCTTTTAAATAAATTTAAGATGTTCAACAATAATTCAAGAGTCTCCTTGCATTGAAGAAGAAAATGCAAACTAAAAATTAGGGCAATCAGGTTGTAAATACAGAGCAAAGAAAGAAGGAAATCAGTGTTGATTAATGACCATCCTTGTTATATAACATACACTAAAACACAGGATAATTCATGGCAATTTCCTTTGAAGGTCTGCAAGAAGGAAAATCAATTTTCTTAGACAAATCTGTCAAAAAACACGCCTTCATGTCTAAATTAAAGTAGGATAGATTCTTTTTTGTTACTTGAAAATTGGTATCAATTTTTTAGTGGTAGAAGAATATACATTAATTTTACCTGCTTTTTCAGTGAAGAGTAAACACTATTAATTGAAAGCAATTTGGGTTATTTACAGATCTCTATTTTGTTACAAATCTATTATACTTATATATAATATATTTATTTTATACACTTATTTAAAAATCTTTTAAGTTGTACCTTATGATAATTCAGATAAGAGGATGCAAATTAGAAAAAGGATGATGAGTTACCCGAAGGGAGAGAGAGAAAGCAAAATGGGGAGAGGAAAAGAAGAATAAAGAATATTGGGAAAAATTGCAGAGACGAGAAGGAAAAGAAAAAACCCAACCTCAGAAGGAAAACTGAGAAGGGGAAAGAAAAGGCATCATGTGTCAATAAATCTGTTTTTTTTGTTGTGATTGAGAGATACTTCCTCAGGCCAGCATGCAAACCTCGAGCTCTCAGCCATCTTTCTCTGTCCAACTCCTTTTGAACTTGTTACTCTGCAACCTTGTACCTTCAGGCTGGCAAGATAGCAAGGCTTCCTCAGTGTGAAAACTTCCAGTCTTTCTAAATCCTGTCTCTTGGTTCGACCCTACTATCTATCCATGGTTTCAGCAGAGTAAATCTGAGAACAAGGTTCTTCTCTGTCTTTGTTACCCACTTTACCTCTTTTGAAATAAATCTTAGCTATAGCTAACTGTAAATCAATAACCCGTGTCTCTTTCCGTGGGAGTGATTTTGGTTCTTACGTCTCCGGTGTTACCACTTTGTTCCCAACTCTTCCAACGCAGGGATTCCTAAACGTTGCCTGATACACGACACCCAGACACCCAATCAACATTTATTATTTTTGAAACACCCAGAATGTCTCTAGCTGAGATGCCTTTCCAGATTCTGCTTGATGCAACAATCTATTATCAAATTGGGGTGAAATTGGTTAACAAAATTATAGAGGTTTCAAATGCATGATTCTGTAATATATCATCTGAATATGGTATTGTGTGTTTGCCATCCTATGTCAAGTCTCCCTCCATCATCATTCACTCTCCCCTTTACCCTCCTCTAACTGCCCTGCCTCTTCCTCTGGTAATCACCATGCTGTTGCCTGTGTCTTTGAGGTTCTTTTCTTAATCCCTTCAACTTTTTTACCAAATCCCTCAACCCCCTACTCTCTGGGGGCTGCCAGTCTGTTCTCATATCTATTAGTCTGTTTCTATTTTGTTTGTTTATTTTGTTCATTAGATGCCACGTATAAGTGAAATCATAGGGTATTTGTCTTTCTCTGACTGGTTATTTCACTTAGTTAAATACTCTCCAGGTCCATCCATGCTGTCATAAAAGGTAAGATTTTCTTCTTTCTTTTTTTGTTATGGCTAAGTAGTATTCTGCTGTGTAAATGTACCATAGCTTTTTTTCCACTCATCTACTGAGGGGCATTTGGGCTGACTCCAAATCTTGGCTATTGTCAATTATGCTGCAATGAACATAGGGGTGCATATGTTCTTTCGAATTAGTGTTTTGGGTTTCTTCTGATTAATTCCCAGAAGTGCAATTGCTGGGCCATTGGCGGTTCCATTTTTAATTTTTTGAGGTAACTCCATACTGCTTTCTACAGTGGCCGCACCAGTCTGCATTCCCACACCAGTATAGGAGGCTTCCCCTTTTCTCCACAGTCTTGCTAACACTTATTTGTTGATTTATTAATGATTGCCATTCTGACAAGTGTGAGGTGATACTGCATTGTGGTTTTAAGTTGCATCTCTCTGATGATTAGTGATGCAGAGCATCTTTTCATGTCTTTTGGCCATCTGAATTTAAGAAGTGTCTCTCAGGTCCTTTGTCCATTTTTTTTAGATTCTTTTTTTTTTTTTAAGGGGTTGATGTTGAGTTTTATAAGTTCTTTTTAAATTTTTAATATTAACCCCTTATCAGATGTATCATTGTTGGATATAGTCTTCCATCCAGTGGTTTATCTTTTTATCTTGGTGATGGTTTCCTTCGCTGGACAAAAGCTTTTCAGTTTGATATAGTCCCATTTGTTTATTTTTTCTTTTGTTTCCTTTGCCCAAGGAGATATATCTGAAAATTTATTGTTATATGAAATGTCTAGATTTTACTACCTATATTTTCTTCTGGGATTTATATGGTTTTGAGTCTTATATTTAAGTGTTTAATTCATTTTGAGTTTATTCTTGGGTATGGTGTAAGAATTTGGTTTAGTTTTTATTTTATTTTATTTTGCATATTTCTGTCCAATTTTCCCAATACCATTTATTAAATTCTAGACTGCTTTTACCCCATTTTATGTTCTTGCCTCCTTTGTCAAATAATAATTCACCATAAATGTGTGAGTTTATTTTGGGGCTCTCTATTCTGTTGCATTGATCTATATATCTGTTTTACTGCTTGTATCATGCTCTTTTGATTATAATAGTCTTGTAGTATAATTTGGTATCATGTAGCATGATACCTCCAACTTTGTTCTTCTTTTTCAAGCTTGCTTTATCAGGGTCTTTAGTGGTTTCTCATACTTTTTTTTTTAAATAGTGGGTCTAGTTCTGAGAAATACGCTATTGGTATTTTGATAGGGATGGCTTTGAATATGTAGATTGCTTTGATATGGACATTTTAACAATTTAACACATAATTGTATTAGACTTTCACACTAAATGTTTTCCAAAACAGATTGGAAAATGTCAAAAAATATATCACAGACCTTTTGATTTAATGAGTGGTCCCTTAATTTATGAAATAGTCAGGAAACAGGGTGTCCCTCCTCCAATTCTGGGTATTCAGAATTAATAAGGCATGGCTCCTCTTCTCAAACTACTCTAAAGGGAAAAAGAAAGTTCATCATTGCCTCAGTCCATCCAGGCTGCTTGTAAGGCCAGTGGCCAAGGCCACCATCACAGCTGCCTGGTCAGTGTAGGTTCGCATTAGATTCGGACAGTTGGTAATGAAACAATGGTGTCAAGAACTGGGGGGCCATCAGCTTTAATTCTAGCTTGCACCCAGCGGGCAAGCAAAAACATACACTGGGCTCCAAAACCCACTCATTCAGTGCTCACAAAGCTACTGACTTATCCGAGTTTCCTAGAATCAAAGGTTTCTAGCTCACCACACTTATTCACCTCTGCTTCCCATTTCCTTCTCTCTACACAAACTCTGTCAAACTGGCTTCTTCCTCAGCACTCCACCATCTTGGCTGCTTCTTCTCTCCTCCATGTGGCCTTAATCTACTCTCCTTTCCAATGCTAATCTGAGGAACCCAGAGAGGGCAAGCTCCCAGTCTGCCCCACTTTATAGTGTAGAAATCCAAACCTTTAATCCAATCTACAAACAAGGAAGTCTCTGGTACAAAGTCACTTATCTGAGGCATAATGGGAGGATTCCTCATGAGAGTGCACCACCCCACATCATCCAATCAGTCAAGGGTGTGGGAAAAAGTTTACTCTTGAAACTAAGCCTTAGGCTATAACGATCAGGCCTGCTTACAGCCTGTCACCCACATCCAATAATATAATTACGCCCATCCCAAGCATAAGGGCTACTAATATCACCTGAGTGATGGACTTTCATGTGGGCAGCGCCATCTTTAACAAAGTGAGCATAATATATTTTATCTTACCAACACTGCTATAAAAAATGGATAAAACCATAGAGTGGGTGGTTTAAAAACAACAGAAATTTACTTCTTAGTGCTCTGGAGGCTGGAAATCCAAGGTTAAGACATAGGCAGAGTCAGTGCCAGCTGAGGACCTGCTTCCTGGCTTACAGAATACCGGCTCTTCTCTGTCCCTTCACAAAGCAGAAGGGGAAGAGAGCTTTCCGGAGTCTCTTTATAAAGTCACTAATCCTATTCAGGGTGACTCTTCCCTCAGGGCCTAATCACTTCCCCAGGGCCACACCTCCCAACACCATCACCTTGGGGAAGAGGGCTCAACATATAAATTGTTCTTTTGGGGGGGGCACACAAACATTCAGTCCGCAATGTTGGGCAGATAAAATATATTATGCTCACTTTGTTGAAGATGGTGCTGCCCACATGGAAGCCCATCACCCAGGTGATATTATTTGCCCTTATGCTTGGGATGGACGTGGGGGACAGGCTGTAAGCAGGCCGGGTCCTTATAGCCTAAGGCTTAATTTTAAGAATAAACTTTTCCCCACACCCTTGACTAATTGGATGATGTGGGGTGGTGCACTCTCAAGAGGAATCCTCCCATTATGCCTCAGATGGGTGACTTTGTATCAGAGATTTTCTTGTTTGTAGATTGGATTAAAGGTTTGGATTTCTACTCTATAAAGTGAGACAGACCGGGAGCTTGCTCTCTCTTGGTTCCTGAGGTTAGCATTAGAGAAGAGAGCAGATTAAGGCCACGTGGAGTAGAGAAGAAGCAGCCAAAATGGCGGAGTGCTGAGGAAGAAGCCAGTTTGTGCAGAGAGAAGGAGATGGGAAACAGAGGTCAATAAGTCTGGTGAGCTAGAAACTTTTGATTCTAAAAAACTCAGATAAATTAGTGGCTTGGGAGCCCTGAATGAGTGGGTTTTGGAGCCCAGTGTGTGTTTTTGCTTGCCCTCCAGGTGCGAGCTAGAATTAAAGCTGATGGCTCACCAGTTCTTGGCTCCGTTGTTTCATTACTGACTGTCTGAATCTAATGTGAACCTGCACTGGCCAGGTGGCTGTGATGATGGCCTTGGACACTGACTTTACACACAGCAAATCACAAAACAAAGTGACTGCAACATTATATAAACTCAGGCAAATTTTTCTATCTGTAACCTGAACTATCTTAATGACTTTCTATGGGAATTATCTAAGTTTATGTATGTTGGGCAGATAAAATATATTATGCTCACTTTGTTAAAGATGGCGCTGCCCACATGGAAGTTCGTTGATATTAATGTGTGTTCTGGAACAGGCTGTGGGCAGGTCGGGTCGTTATAGCCTAAGGCTTAGTTTAAGAGTAAACTCTTCCCCACACCCTTGACTGATTGGATGATGTGGGGTGGTGTACTCTCCTGAGGAATCCCATTATGCCTCAGATGGGTGGCTTTGTATCAGAGACTTCCTTGTCTGTAGATTGGATTAAGGGTTTGGATTTTCTATGCTATAAACTGGGGCAGTCCGGGAGCTTGATCTCTCTCTCTCTCTCTCTCTTGGTTCCTGAGTTCCTGAGATTAGTAGAAGAGAGGAGAGCAGAGTAAGGCCACGTGAAGGCCAGGAGAAGCAGCCAAGATGGCAGAGTGCTGGGGAAGAAGCCAGTTTGTTAAGAGTTTGTGCAGGAGGAGATGGGAAACAGAGGTGAATAAGTCTGGTGAGCTAGAAACCTTTGATTCTAGGAAACTCGGATAAGTCAGTAGCTTTGTGAGCACTGAATGTGTGGGTTTTGGAGCCCAGTGTATGTTTTTGCTTGCCCGCTGGGTGCAAGCTAGAATTAAAGCTGATGGCTCACCAGTTTTTGGCTCCTGTGTTTCATTACCGACTGTTCGAATCTATTGTGAACCTGCGTGGGTCAGGCTGCTGTGATGGTGGCCTTGACTACTGGCTTTGCAAGGTACATAAAGCACTTCGCTCTGTTTGTCACAAAGCTAAGCAGGTAAGAGATGATTGCTGTTGGTTGTTATTGTAAGTAGCTTTGTACAGGATGCTACGGAGCACTGAAACAGAAACTTGTCAGTCCGCTGGGAGGAGACAATGAGAAGCAGCAAGAAAGAAACTCCTTGAAGGTAGAAGTTTGCTTTACTCATTAGGAAAATGAAAAGAGATGGGAAACAGTTTGTGTGGTGGTCCAGAGAGGCAAGGACATGGTGCTTTAGATGGCAAGTGGTTGGTATAGCTGGAGAGATGAAGACGGAGTGGAAGAGGCTGGTGAGGAATCTTTGCAGGTTGTGGCTAGTCATTGTGAACTAACCTCAAGGAATATGAATGATTGAAAGCATGGGTGTTGGAATTAGAATGATGTGGGATGAACCCAGCTCTGACCTTTAGCAGCTGTGTGATCTTTGGAAATTAGAAGTATCTCTAAATTGCAGTTTTGCATTGGTTAAGTAAGGACAATATGACTTAACTCTGAAGATGGTTGGAAAGATAGATAAGATAATATATTATAAATGTAAATTATGTTACCAATAAGATATTTTGGAATTTCAAAAATTCAGCCTCTTGGATGCACTCTTAGGGGCAGCTTGTATTGATGGCCACCTCTCTGGGAAGGCAACAGAGAGCAAGGCAATTGGACTGGACATCCTGCATGGTCTCTGGGACCCCTGCATTCACGGTTCTGTGACTTCTGTTCTTCAGCAACAGGATAAACCAGTTTCTTGAATTTCACTTTCCTTTCAGAGTGTTTAAGGCAGATTTGCCCTGGGGTGTTTTTCCGTGTTTATTTATTAAACAATCCTGGGAGGAAGAGCAAGGAACAGATGCCCTTACCAGCAAGCTGAGGAAACTTGCTGTGACGACTGAACACTCCCTGCTATTTAAGAGATTGAGAGAAAGTAAATAATCAGTAGAAGCAGAAAGTTGCTTGTCAGTCCATTGCACAGCAATCCTACTCTGTTTTCTTGCTGTCAGTTCTTTTCCCCAGTCTCCAAAGCTCCTTTTCAAAACCTCTTCTGTTACCAAATCTCCTTGCCCACTAGTCAGGTTCTCTCATCAGTTGACTGGTTTCTCTACTTTGTAGGGCTTTTAGAGTCCGAAGAAAGAGAACTACTTAAGTTTCCTTCTAGCCCTTAGAACTCGACTCTTCCATTTATTGTACTCTGTCTCTCTCATGTTACAAAGCAAGAGTGGATTCACCTTGTTGTTGCTGGTTTTTGTTTTTTTGTTGTTGTTGTTGCTGTTGCTGTTTTAATGAACTTTTCTGTATGTTACAATGTTTTGACACCCTGAAACGATTTTTCTGGTTTCCCAAGAGTTAGCCAGTTTATAGAGATAGCCAATGACTCAGCTGAGAGCACACCTTTGCTCTGCAAACCGACCAGTACAGAGCCACAGTGCTTCTCTCTGGCTTGTATACCTTCAGGGAGAGCATTTGTTGGGCAGATAAAATATATTATGCTCACTTTGTTAAAATGGTGCTGCCCACATGCAAGTTTTAAGAGTAAGCTTTCCCCACACACTTGACTGATTGGATGATGTAGGGTGGTGTGCTCTCCTGAGGAATCCATTATACCTCAGATGGGTAACTTTGTATCAGAGACTTTCTTGTTTGTAGATTGGATTAAAAGGTTTGGATTTTGTAAAGGCAGTAGCCAGGGCCACCATCACAGCCGCCTGGCCCATGCAGGTTCTCATTAGATTCGGACAGTTGGTAATGAAACAACGGAGCCAAAACTGGTGAGCCATCAGCTTTAATTCTAGCTTGCATCCAGTGGGCAAGCGAAAACACACACTGGGCTCCAAAACCCACTCATTCAGTGCTCACAAAGCTACTGACTTATTCGAGTTTCCTAGAATCAAAGGTTTCTAGCTCACCAGACTTATTCACCTCTATTCCCCATCTCCTTCTCCAGCACAAACAGCACAAACTCTGCTCAACCTGGCTTCTTCCTCAGCACTCCACCATCTTGGCTGCTTCTCCTCTTCTCCATGTGGCCTTAATCTGCTCTCCTTTCTAATGCTGACCTCAGGACTAAGAGAGAGCAAGCTCCCAGCTTGCCCCACTTTATAGTGTAGATTCAAAACCTTTAATCCAATCTCCAAACAAGGAAGTCTCTGATACAAAGTCACTTATCTGAGACATACTGGGAGGATTCCTCATGAGAGGGCACCACCCTACATCATTCAATCAGTCAAGGGTGTGGGGAAAAGCTTACTCTTAAAACTTGCACGTGGGCAGCACCATCTTTAACAAAGTGAGCATAATATATTTTATGTGCCCAACAGATTTCTACACTATAAAGTGTGGCAGGCTGGGAGCTTGCTCTCTCTTGGTTCCTGAGCTATTAGAGAGGAAAGCAGATTAAGGCCACGTGGAGGCCAGGAGAAGCTGCCAAGATGGCAGAGTGCTGAGGGAGAAGCCAGTTTGTGCAGAGTTTGTGTAGAGAGAAGGAAATGGGAAGCAGAGGTGAATAAGTCTGGTGAGCTAGAAACCTTTGATTCTAGGAAACTCGGATAAGTCAGTAGCTTTGTTAGCACTGAATGTTTGAGTGTTGGAGCCCAGTGTATGTTTTTGCTTGCTTGCCGGGTGCAAGCTAGAATTAAAGCTGATGGCTCACCAGTTCTTGGCTCTGGTGTTTCATTACTGACTGTCCGAATCTAATGCTAACCTGCATTGGCCAGATGGCCTTGCCTACTGGCTTTACAGCATTCCTCTGCCTTGATCATCCAGCGGCCACCAAGCAACGAGACACCACCTCGACAGCCCCAAACCCACCCAAGTTATTCAAACTAGCCAGTCTTAAACTATTCATTCTGCCTCATCTTGCCTTCCCCACAGGACCCAATGAAGGTCGTGGCCTACGTGCTCACACTCCTGTCCTCTGTCTCCTGACCACAGCCTGGTGCTTTTCTGCGGCCGTGCATAGTGAGTGCGTCTCTTGTTTCTAGGGGAAATGTGAGTAATTTTAAACTTCCTTTTCAAGAGCATTGGCTTCTCAGTGCCATCCCTCAGTCAACTTTATAAATTGAGGCCCAGGTGCAAAACAAAGAGACATCCTTACTCTAAGGGTATTCCCTCCACCTCTTCTCCAGGTCCCATCTTCCCTGCCCATTCAGGATACTCTGATTGCTCCCTTTCCTATATTTGCAATCTTGTCTCTGCTAGTGCCGATTCCTTCCTGAAACCACTTGAACTTAACCCGAGGTCTCCTGTGAAAACAAATCAACAACAGCAACAAGCCCAACAACTATAAAGCATTAGTATTTTCATCACGGCATCGGCCACTCTCTGGTTCTCTCCTTTCACACTGTATATCCTGCAAGGTTTCTACTCAACACGGCTTCATTCTCTGCCGAATTCCATGCAATCTGGCCTCCACCTACCCACTCTGTGTCAATCATTCTGAAGATGATGTCATTTGTTTTCTACCTTGGCCTCTCTCCCAAGTGAGCTGCATTTCCTCTGCTCACCTCTTTGATGTTGGTGTCACTCATCATTTTGTCCTAACCTCATCTCTTTTCTCACTTGAATGTCTTCCCCCAGATATTCTCCAATCCTGTGGCATTAGTGAGCACTCATATGTTGATAATACACTGATAAAATGGTGACATGCTAATGATGAAATTGGAAATTGATATGCTAATGCTATGTTGATGATATGCTGATAAGGTGATGGCATGCTAATGATACAATTGGATAATAGTCTGCTAATATTATGCTGATGATATGATGATAGTGTGCTGATGATTTCCTCTTGAAAAGCAAGTTTTTGTATCAATCTCATTAGGTCCAAAGCTGGAATCACTCCTACCAAATTGTGATGGTCTTGTTCAGCTTGTGTCTTCACACATAGCATACACTTGACACAAAGGAACACTCAATAAATATTTATTGAATAAATTGACTTGAAAGTATGTAGTCTTAATATTTTTCTTCCTGATGATTGCCAAAAACTTCTTTACATTTCAGCTCAGTTATCCAGATGGTCTTATTATGCTATAGTAAAAGATGGCAAATTTTGGGCAAGATTCTCATTCAGTCCTGGGAAAGTGTTCAGATATCTAAAACTAGAAAATTTCTACAAAACTGAACGGTATTGATGGTAGTAAGGATTTACCAGGACATTTTCTTAGGATATAAAATACTTTCTGATAAACTAAAAAATTTGCTTCAGACATAAAATACTTCAGGCAGCTTCCCACGTTTCCTTCTAATGATCTCCCTGTTTGTCTCAATTACCACCATTTCATCAGATAGGAAAACGTTTGGGTGCCACCCATGAAACCCTTTATTTTTAATTTTAAGTCATTAACCTGACTGAGGAACTTGTAGTAACATGTGCAAAGAAGTGAGAACATCAGGAAACAGATTGCAACTGGCAGCCTGGAGGTCACTGCAGAAGTGTTTTGTTTGTGTTGCACAGGTTTCAAAACGTTGTTGCCAACATTTAAGATTGGACAACCTCAAATAATTTGTATTTCCAACTTCTTTTGAAAAAAGAGACAAACCACTTAGAATATCTGGCATCTTGGATTCACTCATCGGAATGGTTGAGGTTGATGCTGTGTAAACCACATATAGAGTTTAAGTTCACCGTTTTGCCACAGTTTTCGCCATTCTGTATGTTTAGCAGTCTAGCTAGCTTTCCACATAGGTTGCTGGCAGGACCTCCAGGTACTTAACCATGGTTGACTGCCGGTGATGGCAGTTCTCAGAGAGCAGTGTCTGGGGATGGGCTTCAACAAAGGCAACGGCAGGAAGTAGGAGTCCGTGCCAACTCTGTTGAGTTGGGTTGTCAACCTGATTTAGTGGACTAGGTACATGGAAATTATTAGGGAATGGAGGTTTGCACTGAGCAGTGTACCTAGAACCCATCTGATTGTAAACAACTCCTCTCAGAACATTTACTGATCACTGAGTGGAATATTGGCTTTCTTAAGAGGGATTATGCATTTATTTTGCTTGCATCTGACTACATTGGGTAAGAGCCTTGTCTCAAGTTGTTAGGAGCTATATCAGAGCCCTAGTGCATTATTATGTCCTGTAGGATTCTTATCCTTGCCTAGTTAAGTACTGAAGCGTAACACCACGTAGGGAGTTTCTATTTCATTTAAGAACTTTTTGGTCCACTAATCACTAAAAAGCCTTGGGCAATTTCAGTGCCTTCTGATTACCAACTGTGATTGACAGCTCTTACATGTGCCATTACTTCAGGATTTCTCTTAATCCTTTTCTGTGAGGCATTCACAAATAGCCCTGCCTAGGACTCAGAAGTCAAACACAATTTTTGTTAGGTTTTGATCTGTTATCAATAACCCACCCTCCTTTTCTCACTTCAATGGAATGAATTGTACTGTGCATGGGAATTTACTTTGTTTAGAAGCTAGCTTATATCCAACATTAAATTCAAGATAAAAGAAAAGAGTATTTTGATATCATTAAGTTTACTTATCTAAGTCTCTACAGGTCTATACTTTGCACATCCTACACCAGAATATGAACAAAAGATGTCCCAGTAGAGCCCAAGCTCTACGTTGATCAGGCGTCCCTGATTTGACTTCCCTGTGTAGTGGGACACTCCTGCTTATCAGTAGGGCTGGCAGCCTCTTCGAGACTACTCTTGAGGCAGCTATGAGGATACTACTGTTGTGCCACCAGAGGAAAGACACGACCAACACACAAATTAGTTTTAATAATCACACAGGCAATTTATTACTCACAAATCCTTTTGGCGTGCCTGGGTCCCCATCTGCTCCTCTCGGCTGGCTTTGGTCAGAGCTCAGAGCGGCGTGGAGACAGTCCACATCAACATTGGCGTCTGGGCGACTACTGCAGCAGGGGGCCCCTCAGCTTTAGTACCTTTTCTGGCCAACGCCTTCTAACAGGTGTCAATCTACAGGATTATCACTTCAAACCACATTTTTGGGCGAATCTCCTTTACGTCAATCTATTGAACTGCTTTCATCAAACCACTTTTTAAGATGTTCTTATTTACGTCAGTTTACAAAGTTTACGTAATTAACACCAAGCTACTTTTTATCTAGGTATAACTTCACATACATACTAACTGGGCTCTGCTTGTAAGTCAGAGTCTGTTTATCACATTACAGAGTTATGGCACTAAGGCACTATACTAATTCTTATCCAAATGGCGTAACTTTAATAATTATTTTTAATATCCTTTTAATTACTTTTATATATCTTCCATATTTTTATATTTCTATATATTTAATTACTATAACCTTATATTACTACAACAAAAAGACCAGTTACAAAGCAGATTCTTTAAAATCCAATGTATATGTGTCATTTACTGATGAAAGTAAGTGGAATTTATATAAGTGCTTCAATTTTTCATTTACAAAGTATCTATGGCAAATGTTAAATCATCAATTTGCATTGTTTGCTAAGAGAGCAATGCTTTTTATGTCAAATTGTGTGTATGGAGGCATGCAAACCAATTTAAAACCTGAAATCTCAGTTGGGAAAATAAGTCTTTTGCAAAACTGTTCTTTCTGTTTAAGAAAGTGGAACAGAAACTACTTTCTAACCCATTTGAAAATTTTCTTTTCTCAGTTATCTGTAGCAGCGTTCGCCTCTATTAGGATGGTAATTCAATATTAGCATCGGAAATTCAGCATATGTTATAGTGTGTTTGTTTAGGTCGGAAGAAAGCTCTGTGAACTAAATAAAGCTGGCTAAGATAACTGCAGAGCTAGAAGTGGCACATAATGGGCAGTTACATTTTCATAAAAGTGGGAAAAGAAGAATTATTCAGGATTTAGACTGTAATGAAGTAACCCACAGGGGTCTCAGAGGACAGAGGACCTCTGAGATTGTACTTTTGGGTGTTTTAGATTCCCTTTGATATTGAGTCTCTTCTGTTTTTGAACTGATCAGATTTCTTAACTGATTAGTAAACTGAAATAAAAACATTGAGCCATGGGATAAGAGAAGAAAACCATAGCAGTGACTACCTCAAATGATTCTAGCCACTCCTGCATTTCTTTTAGTATTTTCTATAACAACTTTAAGATGGTCTTGGAAGAATGAAGCCTTTTAATTTCTCTTCAGCAAGTGGCAGGGTAAAATAATTGTTATCTTCCAGGGCATTTTACTTCTGGTCTCATGTGTTGCTTACACCCCTTCAAAGACTGCATAATCCAGTGGTTATTTAGAAAACTACAAAGCCTATGATCTCTTATACAAGAAGTGGAGCCCAATTTCCCTCCTCTTGAGTGGCACTGGAATTAGTAACTTGCAGGAGGAGATAATACAGAGGTAATAGTGTGTGAGTTTGACACTAGGTCCTCAGAGGCATTAGGGCTTTCTTCTCTTTCTTTCATTTTCAAACCATTTGCTTTGGGAGAAGCCAACCACCAGGTTATGTGTATCCCCGCGGAAGGCTCCTTTGATGAGAAACTGATGCCTCTAGCTAACTTCCAGCCAGAAACTGAGGCATCCTGCCAAAGGTTCTATCAGTGAGCCACGTGAGGACGCCTTTCAGCTCCAGCTAGGCCTTCAGATGACTGTAACTTTGGCTCACATCTTGACTGTGACCTTCTGAGACCCTGAGCCAGAACCACCCAGCTGAACTGCTCCCAAACTCCTGATCCACAAAAACTTGAGATAATAAATGATTGTTGTCTTAAGCTGAGAAGCCTTGGGTAATGTATTACACAGCCCTCGATAACTGAGACAAGTGTATAGACTTCTCTATAATAAAAATAAGTTTCTTTCCCAACCAAAGTTTCAACTAAAAGAAAATGTTGACACTCTCGTAGGCAGTGATTCAACAGATTGAGAATACACTTTATTTTTCTACTTTATAAAGGCACACGAGTCTCATGACTTTTTTTCCTCTGCTGGGATGAATTGCTGTTACACTCCTTGCCCTTTTCCCCTAAATATCTTATATACAGTGTGTCTGTAAAGTCATGGTGCATTTGCTTTCCTGTGACCGGTCAAAAGTGCACCATGACTTTACAGACACACTGTATTGCTAGGAATGTTGTGCTTGATCAGAAACACAAGTGAAGGTGCTCACATTTGAGTTTTGTGAACAAAAGGGTTCAAAACAGAAAACTTGTTCACTTTTATGGTACAAGTGTTTCTTGTTCTCCCAGAAAAAAAAGAATTTATTAAGTTTCTGCCTGACAGTGCCCCTTTTTAGTATATTTCAAAGAAAAAAAAATGGAAAAAATGGAGCCCACTAAGTATTATTTTGAGGTGCAGTTTATTAATGATTTGGCACATGTTTTTGGCAAAAAAGAATAAAAAAGAAGATTATCTTCTTGTTTAGGTTTCAACATTTTCCATTATAAATTCTGATAAAAAATTGCTAATTATTTTATCTAAGATGCTACTGTACATAAAATTGGCAAATGAGTCTATAAGATTTCCAACATAGTAAGAATTTCTTTTTATTTAGAAAATAATATTTAACAGGGTGACATTGATCAACAAGAGTACATAGATTTTGGGTAAATAATAAATAAGAATTTTTTTTAGTATTAAAACCACAGTTTTGGCCCTGGCCAATTGGCTCAGTGGTAGAACATTGACCCAACCTGTGAAAGTCCCAGGTTAGATCCACTGTCAGGGCACACAGGAGAAGCAATCGTCTGCTTTCCTCTCCCTTTCTCTCTCTCTGTCTCTGTCTTCACTTCTGCAGCCATGGCTTGATTGGTTCAAGCAAGTTGGCCCCAGGCTCTGAGGATGGCTCCATGACCTCCCCTCAGATGCTAAAATAGCTTGGTTACTGAACAACAGAGCAATGGCCTCAGATGGGCAGAGCATCACCTGGTAGGGGGCTTTGCTGGTGGATCCCTGTTGGGGTGCATGTGGGAGTCTGTCTCTCTGCTTCCCTGCCTCTCACTTAATAATAAAAAATAAACAATAATTAAAAAAATAAAACCTCACTTTCACTGAAGGCATACATCTGAAAACATTTATTTAAAGACATTTTTTCAAATAAATTTTATTTTTTTTCTTTTATTACTTATGAAGACCTAGTCAAAGATGACTTCATTGCCATGAGGACAAAGGAATTGATGTAACATGTATTCAACTTGAAATTTCCTAAATCACTTTTGGGTTTTCTATGTGCTATTTAACAAAACAAATCAGCATTACTTATTTGTAAAAAGAAAAAATAGGTGTGATACAAGTGGCCATGCCACAGTTAAGTGGGCAACTTTAAGCTTTTCTTTAAGTCAAGAGACCTAGCAATCTTCATTTAGAACTTGACCTTTGAAAAGAATTAAAGTTTTCTTATAATTTAAATTTAATTTCTTTTCTTTTGCTAAAAAGGAAGTGGTTTATTTTTTTCATAAAAATGAAAGGTTGAAAGAAACATTAGCTTAGTAAATATTGTTTTTCTTTCCTTTCTGAAATACAAAAGTTATGGGTTATTTTGTGTGTGTGTGCTTATTATTATTATTATTATTTATAAAAATGAAAGTTTGAGCCTGACCTGTGGTGGCGCAGTGGATAAAGTGTCGACCTGGGAACACTGAGGTCGCCAGTTCAAAACCCTGCACTGGTCTGGTCAAGGCACATATGGGAGTTGATGCTTCCAGCTCCTCCCCCCTTTCTCTCTCTCTCTCTCTCTCTCTCTCTCTCTTTCTCTCTCTCTCTCTCTCTGTCTCCTCTCTAAAATGAATAAAATAAAAATAAATTAAAAATGAAAGTTTGAGAGAAGCTTAGCTTGGTAATACTGTTTTCCTTTCCCCTCTGAAATACAAGGCTAATAAAAAGAACTATGTATATTTTTTGTGTGTGCTTTGGTATAGAGAGCATCATTGTTTTATTACATCCTCAAAGAGATCTTTAATAACCATTCCTGACACATTGTATCACCCATTTTTCTTCTTTGGGGATTACTTTCAGAGGTCATTGAAATTTGATTCAATCAGTTCAGCTCCATTTTACTTAAAAGCATATTCCCCAGATAAGTAGGTTGGAAAGTTTTGTTAAGAGCTAGTTGTTTTTCTTTTAAATATACATCATAAAAATATTGAAAAAAATTGGTAATTCATAATACTCTATGCTGTGTTAATAGAAGCAATGTAGCTATGAAAATACTTTTATGTACACATTTTAAAATTGCTTCTAGAAACATTAATCCAATTTTTCTACTAAGAACAATATTCATCCTCTATTAGTGATAAGAAATGTCCTCTAATTGACATCTTTACTTCATATACTTTTAGAGTACTCCTTTCTGCTCAAGATTGCTGTCGCCTTTTTTTTTTATTACTTTTTATTTATTAATTTAAGAGGGGGGAAAAGAGAAGGTGGGGGAGGAGGAGGAGGCATCAGTTCCCATATGTACCTTGATCAGGCAAACCCAGGGTTTCGAACCAGCAACCTCAGTGTCCCAGGTTGACGCTTTATCAACTGTGCCACCACAGGTCAGGCCAGTGCCATGTTTTCTAGTTTGAAAGATTGGTCTCCTGGAAATTGCAAGGGCTAACCAGTTAGTTTGGAACATGTTTTATAGAACTGTTTGTTCTATGTCCCTCTTCCTACTCAATGGTTTGAACCCTTTCATCTTTCCTTCCTTCCTTCCTTCCTTCCTTCCTTCCTTCCTTCCTTCCTTCCTTCCTCCCTCTCTCCTTCCCTCCCTCCCACCCTCCCTCCCTCCCTCCCTTCCTTCCTCCCTCCCTCCTTCGTTCCTTCTTTTTTTCTTCCTTCCTTCCTTCTTTCCTTTCTTCCTTTTCAAAAAAACCCTGTTTTTCCTTCTTCTGTCTTTCTGTATATCATTTTTATCCCATGGAATCAGACATTTACACATTTCCAAGATTTGTATATTTCCAAAAACCAGATATTATTTACAGATTTTTTCCCAATAACTATTTTGAGTAAAGTAGCAAAAATCTTTAAAATTAATTTATTATATTTAAGACATGGCAAATAATTTATTGATAGTTCTAAAATAAGTAAAAAGCAAATGTCATCTAGGGCCATGTTGGTTCCTAGGTGAGTACTTAAGTTTTAGGTACTGAAAGGGAATGTCTATTTAATTAAGCCCATATGAAATTAACACGCATGGTGAAGTCATGGTGACAATCTAAGATTAAAAAAAAAATACCAGAAATTTAAAGTAGCTGTGATACAGTATAAGGTAGGTTTATCTCTTCCAGCTGTGTCTCTATATTAATTGTAAATTATATGTTGTACTACTATTACACACACACACACACACACACACACACACACACACACACACACACACACACCAATACTTGGTTCTGCTTTTAGAATTCTCCCAACCTACTACACTAAGAATTAGAAAACAGTTGGGAGTATCAGTGAAATCTGAAGTGGTAAAATGTATCCATAATGGCATGTATATGTGGAGTACAATATATTATAATGTGAAATAAATTAATGGGTAAACTTCTTTCCTTTGTTTGTAATAGAGAATTTGATAAGACATAAGAGACATTATGACCGTGTTATTAAGAGTAAAAACTCTAGAGATGGCTCTGGTTTCAGACACAGAGTCAACCTTTAGTGACAGTGAATACACCGTTCGATTTGTCAAAGCCTCACTTCTTTTGTGTGTATGTAAAGAAGATACAATAGAATCCCACAAGGCAGCTGGAGCAGTTGAATGAGATAGCACATGTACAGCACTCATTTCAGAGACCTATACATAGGAAGTGTTCAACTGTTATTTCTTATTATGATCATGGTTAATATTATTGTTAATAATAGAGGAAGTAAGATGGTGGATTGCCTATCCCTTCCTGTTTTCTGAGGAGGGAAACTTTGATTGCTTGTGGTGCTGATGTATGCAGAGAACCTTTGTAAACCATGGAGAGTTGCAAAAATGTGCACGTTGGAAATTCACAGAATTACATTTTTGTTTCCATTAGATATCCTGTTCCATTTCTGGGCCTCTCTGCTTGGTGAAATACTCACCTTATAATAAACGTTGTTGATCAAATAGCCTGTACCCTACACAAAAGACATGTACCTGCAAACCTGGCTGGAAAATATAACCTTAAATTGCTTGCTGGAAAACTATTATAAAAATAGTTGAAAGGAGTTATACATAAGGGTGATTGGATGAAGGAAATGTAATTCATTCATTCGGGTAGATTTAGGAGATTTGCTAGGTCTGTAGTTTTCCGCGAACTGCCCTAATGGGCAGTGAGGATCTTCTATGGGGAAGGAACTATTTTTTTCATCACTTATAGCCCTCTGTCACCAAGCCCCAATTTATTGCCTCAGGAAAGGAACAGCGCAAACTGTCTGGAACATGGAAAGAATTGTTCATTGTTGAGTTTAAAATCAGATTTTTAAAAGCCCACAGCGGGACAATGATCTTGAAAACCTGAATTGCATGGGAGGAAAAATAATGCTTTATCAGTTTTCTCTAAGTTAGTTTTCATATATGAACTCAAAGCCTGAAGACTTAAGCACAGAGAAAACTATTGAGTAGATAAGATGAAGATACGATGAGAGGCAAGTTTTGCTGCACAGGAAGGGAAACCCTTTCGTAATCCTAGAATATAAGGAGAACAAACAAAGGGACTGAGTCACAATAGGGGTATCCTAAGTCCTACCCCCAAATCAACATTTTTAGGGGAGAAGGGAAAAAGGAATGTTCAGGAAGGTCAGGAGAAGGACAAGACTATTGCGATGGGTGATTCATTTCTCTAGGTACAGCTTCTGAGAAAAGTCCTCCATTTCAGAGGTCTCCGTGCTCAGAATGATGCCCACTGCTGCCGGGAGGCAGAAGAAAGCCTGGAGGCGACTCCTGGAGTGGGAGACACCAGCTGCCCTTAAGTTCTCACTCACTCAGCCTGGCTCACAGAATGAATCAAAGGTCTTGGGCTCCAGTGAGAGTGCACATCCTGGGGAAATCAGGGGTGGGATCAGAGCTGGGGCCCGACCACAGGATGCTGCAGGCAGGGACATCTTCCAACCACAGCCAGCGTCTTCGGGAAGCAGTGACGACAAGCCTGTATTTTGCTTGATGAGAAACTGACAGGCTTCTAAAGCGCATTCCAACTAGCAGGACCTACCAGTTTCTCTTGCTTTGCATCACCACCAGCCTCTGGTATAGTCTGTGTTTGGATTTTAGCTATTCTAATAAGTGTGTAAAGGTAGCTCATCGTTAATTTGCCATTTCCTAATATCAAAAGATATTGGTTACCTTTTCATATGCTTATTTGCCCACTGTATCTCCAGTGACAGGTTTAGCCTACTGAAGGGAGCCTGGAGTTTCTTCCTGCGCTTCACGGAACTGTCTTTAGTTGGGGACTGTATTTCACGCTTTAGCATATATTTAAGAATCCTAAGAAGAAAAATAAAAAACAGCTTCCCAAAACCGGCTGGTGATTTTACTGCAGAGGTATTGCTGAAGTTATTGACCATTCTCTTTGTGAAAGACAACATGAGAAGGCATTTTGGAGTAAGTACTGAAAACATGAGCTTTCTTTCTGCCAGGAGCTGACATGTTTTCTCTTGTCTCGAAGAGGCATAACTGAGAGATTTTATTTTTTATGTTCCTGATGCCTATTTGTTTACTTTTTGTAATGATAAAAGTCAGGAGAGTAAAAAGCTCATCCGTGCTAATGTTGTTGGAAGTATTACAAGAGAAAATCCACACAAAGCACTTAGCAAAGTATTGGGCACACAGTTATGTAGTCAATAAATATCAACCATCATATACGTTTACATAGACAATTTTACATAATCTGGTATGTGTTCAGAAATCCTCTGTGGAAGAAGGGAAAGAGTGAAGAAAATAGTTGTTACTGACAGGAGTTTGGATACCTATGGGCAACATATGGAGAGATCGACCCTACACAAATAATCCCCTTCCATGCTACTGTCATCTCTAAACTCTGTGCACTAAATACAGAATGCAACTATGTTACTGCCATGGTTTTATAAATGCTGGGTTCAAGTTTACAGCAAGGCCTTGGCTGTGGGCTTTATTTTTGCCAAAAGATTATTTATGTCATGAGCTGTGAATGGTTATTGCATCGTGGATGACAGAGTTTGCCTTGATCTGTCTTTCTTCTCACTCCATCTACTTTATGAGCAATAACGTGTGATGACATGACAGTCAGGCATATAATTTGTGGTTGTTTATCTCTGTGAAATGTTAACAAGGCCATTAAATGAAAATGTTCTTATTTAATGCACAGACAACAAAGATGCATTTGTTCCAGTTTCTCACAGGGATTTTTCCCCCCTAAGATTAGATCTTCACACAAGTGATTCACCTTCTGTGACAATATAACTGACGAAGAATTACTGGTTCCTGTGATACTTGAGTCATGAATCCGTTAAGCTGCTAAAGTCAACTTTTTCCCTGGGACCTTGTTCCTATGATCTAGCTTTCTGCTGGAAAGCAGTATTTAGGCAAAAACCAAATAGAACCAGCCATTATAACTGTGAGAACAAAAGGACTAAACTTTTAAAGAGAATATTTTTGTTTTGCAGTAGAGTAAGCATGTCTTGCTTAACTTGTGTTTTTACCCTGAGCAGTGACAGTTGGGTGAAATTGCTGTTTTGATAGAGGGCCGGGCAGGATGGTACAGGAGAACAGATGAGGGCATCTGACCCAGCCTGGCCACATGTGACAGGCAAGTCCCCATGGGGATGTCTCTGAACTGAGTCTTTGTAAAGATGTGGTGATCAACTAGATGAAGAAAGAAAGGGCTGGTCTAGCTGACAGAGAAGCCCAGTAAGGGAGGAGACTCTGGAAAATATTATGAAAAGTTGAGCCTGGCAGGAAGAAAGCTTTGTAGAGATGCATGGCTAGATGGTCACGGACTGGATGCCCGACAGGAGCACACAGTTGCCCTTAAGATGAAGAGGGTAAATGGAGAGACCTAGTCAAATTCACTTTTAAGAAAGATCAGCTTGCCTGACCAGGCGGTGGCGCAGTGGATAGAGCGTCGGACTGGGATGCGGAAGACCCAGGTTCGAGACCTCGAGCTCTCCAGCTTGAGTGCAGGCTCATCTGACTTGAGCAAAAAGCTCGTCAGCTTGGACCCAAGGTCGCTGGCTCCAGCAAGGGGTTGCTCCGTCTGCTGAAGGTCCATGGTCAAGGCACATGTGAGAAAGCAATCAATGAACAACTAAGGTGTTGCGACGGGAACAAAAAACTAATGATTGATGCTTCTCACCTCTCTCTGTTCCTGTCTGTCTGTCGCTGTCTATCCCTCTCTCTGACTCTCTCTCTGTCCCTGTAAAAAAAAAAAAGAAAGATCAGCTTGTCAGAAGCACAAGTGATGGGCTTGAGGCTGGTGGCACAATAGTAAGTTAGGAAGCTATTGCTAGAATAGTGCTTGAACTAAAAAACAGTGTGGCTGGAAGGGAGGGAGTAACTTCCAGAAAAATATAAGACTGTGTCACCTAACAGATGGGGCTGGTTAGAAAAGAAAAAAGCACAGGGGATTTTAGGATGAACAGCAGGTCTGGGGTTATGGCTCAGTGGACAGTGATGTTATACATTAGGTTCTACTTGTTCACCACAGTCATTAGCAGAAGTAGTATAAGTCTCCCTAGTTAGCCATTAATACCTGAAGTCACATCCACATGCGTACATTTCTTAACGTAACATGTCCTCCAGTCCCTGTCTTCTTTTCAAATCCTTATGGCGTGGCTCTGGAACTCCTGGTATATGAACAGCTACTTTCCCTTTGTCTTGAATCTCTTAACCTCTTGAGCTTAACTACATTTGATTACTCTCTAAAGCCACTGCTTTCATTTTAGAAATAGCAAGTGGATAATCTTTTCCTTACACATTATGTTCTCTGGGGCCAGAGACTGGCTGACTCTCCTTTTTTCCCCTTCAAGTCTTTCAGCATCACCCGTGTCGTTTGCAGTCCATTGTCATTTAGTTCTCATTTGGAAACCCGTGTTCCCACATCCAGAAGCCCAGTCCACCTTCCCACTGTTGTTGTCCTGTGACTCTGGGCACATTTGTTCATGCATTGGAGACTTGGGGTACTGATGAGCGGTCTCCTCCTCCAACCCATTTTTCTAACATTCTCCATTTATCCTTCCACTTTCTTGACTTCAACTTCAATGAATTTTTCTTCCATATTATATTAGCCACCCATTCTCATGGTCATGTACTTAACATTTTTATTTTTTATTAAAAATGTCCACATCCAACATCACAGATGCCTACTTTCCTTTTCCCTTCAACCCCAAACTCCTGCCCCTCCGGCTCACTAGCTTGGGTGCTCTCATGACAATGGGTGTTAGTCAACTCCATCTTGACCTTGTTGTCAAACCTTTGCTTCACTATCCGTCCCTTTGCCTTTACGGTTATTCATTTTTTACTACTGCTCAGTGTGTTGATCTGTCACTATAATTCTTCCCTTGAAAAAACTCTCAACTCACCTCTCACATATTCTGATGGCCATGTTTGCCCTGCATCACCCGACCCTGAATGAACTCAGCCATGTGAACGCTTTGCATTCACATAGGCAAGCTCAGCGGGGGAACCTATACAATAGGACTCACTGGTTTAATTCCAAGTTACCGACTGGGCTCTCAGCAGTGCCAGATAATCCAAAATTCTGTCTCGTAGAAGCCAACTTTTCTCATTTTTCCATGCAGCACGTTCCACATAGTGTCTTTTTAACTTCCTGTGGCATTATTTTATTTTTGTACTTTCATAATTAAAATTTATGGTCTAACTCATACACTAATGAAAAAGTAATACAGCATTACACAGCATCTCTTGTTTTTGTGCACATCTTCAAAATTACTCCAATTTGCATCTATCCATATTTTTTTCTTTTTTTAAATCTCTGGATACAGCTGAGGAAGTGACGCGCTTGCTTCCGAAGGCTGATCTGCAAGTGCGTCTTCCAGAAGCCACTTTTCTTCATCCCAAGGCCGTTGCTTTTGTGAGTCTCCCTTCTTTTTCCTGCAGCATCAGCTTCACACACTGAACCCCACTGTTCCCTGCAGCATCCAAACACACCCTAAGATCTCCCCTGCTGGGACGAAAGAAAGATCTACAAATGCACTTGCCTTGACCCCCACATCGGCCTGCGTGGATGGATGACCTTCCGTCTGTCTTTCATCACAGCATAATTTTTTCCTACCGCTGTTTAAAGGTTATGAACTACACTTCCTCACCCATGCTAGTTTGGTCCCTGCTCAACAACGCCATGGTTTTAGAGATGTCCTTTATCCAGTTGATAAGAAATCCTTTCTTTATTTGTAGTTTGTTGAGTGATTTTATCATGAGTTGCTAGATTGTGTCAAATACTTTTCTGTATCGATTGAGATGATCATGTAAATTTTTCCCTACGTTCTAACAATTTACTGTATTATATTGACTCCCACTCCCTTCTGGGAGGGCCTTCTGCTTTCCTGATGGTTCATGTTCCTCACACCATCTTGCTTGTGGGCAAAAAGGCTGCATCATGGCATCAGGGTGGCTGCTCACTCCAGGGGACCCCAGATGCCTAGCAGCCTGGATTGGTGACTGCAACTCCTAGTCACTAAGGTCTACCCATCTATGTCCTATGTCTCCTGCTTTATAAGTGCTTGCTCCCCCAACAAATCCGTGCTGACCGGGGAACCCCTTCCACTCTCAAGCTTCCACCAATTCAATGACTATTAGTATGCAGAACAGTCTCCCTGGGCACATGATATCTGAGTTAAGACCTGAATGATGACCCCCCACCCCAATGGGACATTGCTGAGGAAAGAGATTCCCAGCAGCAGCCTTTGGGCTGAGAGATTTGTTCTACAGGTTGGAGAGGAGGTTTTCTCTTGGCCACCCATCATCCTCTTCAAACCAGGTTTGAGAAACCTCCATGAGTCAGTCCTTCTGGAGAGCGAGAGTTTTTCAGGCACCAGTGAGAGTTAGCTGCGGCTAGTTCTTGGGCCTGGACATGAAAGAAACTGGGAGAGGAGTGAAGAATGGAGGCAGAGGGCGAGATAGGGTCTTGTACAGCAGAGAAATGATGTTGTGCCAAGGAGAATGAGGTCATATTATATTTAGGCTGGACTTCTTCTTCTTCCTAAATAAACAAATATTAAAAAATATTTTATTGACAGTTGAATCTCCTACAGATATGGAAAGAAATAGGTTTATTTACAGTTTCTAACCTAATGGTGTGTCGTTCTTTCTGTTTGTACAATGCGGTAAAATAAATTGTTTTTGCTGTGTGCTAGTAATATTTTTTAGCTTGCTGAGATAATCCTCATTCTGTTCTTCACTTTCAAATGCAAACAGTGTCTGGCATCTTTGTTGTTCTCGCTCAGGTCAGCTTTGATAAACAAAGCCTAAGGAGACAACAATTATAAGGCTACATAAGCAGAGATTAATGTACAAAAAATTGAACAGAGCTTATTAAAACTTCTCCCTGCGTAAAGAGAGAAATTGCCAAGAAAATGTGCTTTAATTCTGGTGGCATTTCAACCATTAATTTTCTCTATTGAAGACTGCCTTTACTTTTTTAAAATATGAAGTTAATTATAACCAAAGCCAATGACATTATGGAGGTAAATGAAAGGTAAGTTCAGGACTGTACATAGAGCAAGGACAAAACCAAACAAACAAACCTCTACTTTTTGAGAGAACCTAAGGTTAGGAGCGCCTTGAGCATTTACTAATTTTTCCTTCAGGGAGTTCTGCTGCATCTGAGAAGAAGCAATTATCCCTACTCACTGTAACAGAATGATTTTTCTGGTCAACGTGCTCCCTTCTCAAGTCTCCCTGCAATTTCAGTCATGAATTCCATCTACCTGGAAAGCATTCTCAGACCTCATTTCAGACTTTGAGTCCATAAAAGTACTCTAAGTGATCTAATCTACTCCATTCTGAGTATCTATGACAATAATGACAACGAGGGTGGCAAATCATGATGAGCCAGATGTTCTATTACAAAGTATTAATCCGTCTTTGAAAGCCATGAATCAGGAACAGGACACTGTCACCACAGTGACCGGACATGGGACCATGAACAAGAACAGCAAATTGTGGTGGTGTTGTGGGGGGAGCGCTTTCTTGGGCTTGAAGCTACTACTAAATATCTGGAAGTAATAGAGACAAATCCTTTAAAATTTAGGAAAAACTCTACCCAAACATTAAATACTGATAGGTAAATATATGTGAATTGATGTCTCCTTTTATATAGTAAAGGGACAAGACATATTTGCTGAAGGCATGAATAAACCTGTGGTTAATCTTGCAAAGTTTTTCTGTTTTCTAAAAGCCATTTTGTTGGAAAAACAAATACAACCAGTCATATACTTCATAAAGGAGATTTTCTTCCCTACAAATCAATAATATCTAGATACATATTATATTTTGTGGGTTATCAGTCTTACCAGGCTTCTTTATGTATTCAGTCATAGGACTTCTGTTCAGCTATTCCTTAAGTGCTTCTTAATGGTGGCTGATTTATAATTTAGTTGCCATTTTGATGAGGTCCCGGGAAGAGGCAAGCACAGTGTTTACACTGAGTACTGGCCCCCTTGACCAGAAGTCAGTAAAACCTAGTATTTTTTCATGGGATTTTATTTTTATCACTGAATTTCTCCCCCCGCTAGACCACATAATTGAAATGATACTATTTGTCAATGATGACATATGATTAAGGTGACCAGATTTTAAAATTGGTAAAGCAGGACACCATTGATGGGGGGGGGTGTTCTTGATTAAAAATTTGGTCTATATGGAGCAAAAAAATTTTTCATAGAATGCAAAAATAGTATTGTAATATATTTTTTAAAATTTCAACATAAGTACAATTTACAAATATAATACATTAAAAAATTATGTATAGTATTATTTTATTCTTTGGCATATTTGAGTGAATTTTTTTTAGTAGATTGCTGTCGTTATTTAAAAGGTCATGAAATTTTTCACAAGAATATGTTAAATTATATTTTACACATAAAATGGCTTTCAAAGTCTCAACACTTGTGATTTTTCTGATGTCCACACTTTATTTAGCATAGAAAAAACGCGTTCAGTAGCAGCATTAATTCCTGGTAAAGACAGCGAATATTCCACAATTTTTAGTGCATTATTGTATGAAACATGGTTTGTTTCAAAATGATGAAATATTTCTAACCATTTGTTGTCTATTGTGATTTTTGCTGATGCCCAAGATTTAAGCTTTTCCTTATCAATCTATTTTTTTAATAATGATACCTCATTAAAAAGGTCATTTCCGGAAATATTACTATATGAGTAATTTTGAGTGAGTCAGAGGGATCAGGTTAGACGGTCCCAAAACCGATGCCGGAGCTGCACGAGCGCTCCCTGCGTCCAGCACCACCGCCTGCTGGAGACCGAGTGGCTTGCACCTCGCGGAGCCCGGAGCTGCACGCTAGGATCCAGGACGCGCGGGCCTGTGGGCAGTTAGGGGACTTGACAGCCACCGCCCAGCAGGTACGTCCCACTCGGAGTTCTTAGTTTTGGGGTCCCCACGGGGCAGCCAGCTCTTGCGGCAGTGCCGGTGCTTCCAGGTGGAGGCGGGGTCTCCCCGCCGAAAACCGTATATTCCCTTCCCGTTCTCCCGCTGTTCCCTAGCTTTTCGTGCATTCTTTCCAAAAAATCGGGACTCTTTTAAAACGCCGCGGGACAAATTGTTAAAAATCGGACTGTCCCGCCAAAAGCAATGTCTGGTCACCTTACATATGATTGGACTTTACATGTTCAATTTATAGAAGACCAACTTTTTCTTTAGTTGGGGTCACTGTTCATGTCAGCTATAATTATTTTTGAGTATCTCCTCCTGTCAAGCCAGTTTTAAAAGCACAGTATTCCATTAGTTGCTCACCTAATTAATTTTTCTTTAGCTATTTGTTGTTCTCTAACTTTACGCATATATTTTGGTAGGACTTTATTGATACAGTGTTCAGACTCCCTGCATAAAGGGAAAGAAATGCCCTTGCTTTGTGTTTCACTTGAGTGGGGGGTCATATTTTTTTATCCCACGCTCAAGCTGGTGACCTCGGGGTTTTGAACCTGGGTCCTCAGCATCCCATGCTGATGCTCTATCTATTGTGCCACTGCCTGGTCAGGCTAGTCCATTTCTAATTATTATGCCAGCTCTGGTTTTCAAGGTGAGAGCTTTTGGCTTCTGTGTTTATTTTATTTTATTTTCCAATAGATTCTCATTGTCACAGATCTATCTCACTTTTAATGTGACTTTAAGCACACTGAAGCATTTAATCTCAGGATCGTCTTATGTAGACTTATGTAAACTCACTCAGTAGTAATTTATGCAATGATGCTTTTTAGAACAGCAAGTAAACTAACAATTCATATTCTCTTTGTCCATGGTAGCTAGGCAGAAGGCCCTATGCTTAATCTGCAGGTGTTTATTTCTTTTACTTCACGGTGATGGTAAATAAGAATACATGGGACTGTCCTGTTTCCAGTTAGAAACCTACAAGATGTTTTATCTATTTATCCATTAATATGAATATTGTAACTTCTTTGAAGGAAAAAGTAGAAAACTTCAAACAGTTAAGAAACTTTAGGAGCTAAAAAATAAAAGGTATAAAATAGAAGAAAATTTGCTGAGGAAGAGGAGGTTAGGTAGCCTTCTACACAGAATATAAATTTATCAGTAACACATCCTGAAATTAAGGTATAATATTCACATTGTGGGGCTTTACATTTTCTGGACACAGATTTTATTGAATTGAAAAGTAGTGTATGCAGGTGGGGAGGGGTACATTCTTGGTATTTAATATTCTTGTTAGATTGTTTTAAACTGACATTTGGGTCATATAGTCCTTTTTTTCCTTTCTTTCTTTCTTTCTTTCTTTCTTTTATTTTTTTGGGTGAAGGGAGAGAGATGAGAAGCATCAGTTCTTTATTGCAGCACCTTAGTTGTTCATTGATTGCTTTCTCATATTTACCTTGACCAGGGGACTCCAGCTGAGCCAGTGACCCCTTCCTCGATCCAGCAACCATGGGGTCATATTTTTTATCCCACGCTCAAGCTGGTGACCTCGGGGTTTTGAACCTGGGTCCTCAGCATCCCATGCTGATGCTCTATCTATTATGCCACTGCCTGGTCAGGCTAGTTCATTTCTAATTATTATGCCAGTAGAGGAAAGTGGTGAGGTAGGTAATTCAAAAAATAATTTGCTTTTTGATTTCTAATGGGAATTTTTTTTATTGTGGTATGGATAAGTCAGAGTTTTCTGGAATTTGTGCCTCTTCCAGCAAAATATTTATTCACCTCTCTTGGCAAACAACATTTGTGGAAAAAGATTGACCTTCTCAACTCTAATCCTGTTTTCCAGCTCAAACCCTGGAAATGCTAGGTGTGAGAGTAATACATTTCACTCATTTTGATTCCAAGCCACCACTAAGCTGTGTTTGTCTCTTGTCAAGCTCACTCTCTCTTTAGTCTACATTTGCCTGAGTAGCAATGACTTGGTTTTGGCTTACAAAGTTGTTCCCTGGAGCAGAAGTATTAGCATAAAACCATGCCTGTTTCATATGCATTTTATTTACCTGTCTACTTCTCCAAACAATAGCTGAAACATTTATTTTTCCTATAAAGGACTTTTCAGTAATAGTTATGTGCACAAATAATTTCAAACATCACTCTAGGAAGGATATACAACTAATACCCTCTTTCCCATTCCTTCAACACATGTGAGCCAAAAGCCTGTGGCCAGCCGCTGTCCTTGGTCCTGAGGATATTGCCGCAGACAGGAACCAGGACCCAATTCTCTCTGAGCCTGCATCTGGGGAAGACAGGCAATGCACGCCCAGGGCTGGAGTTCTGACATGATCCCTGGTGGCGAGAAGTGGCATAGAAAATCAAGCATGGGAAGGAAAAGTGACTAGATGTGCCAATATTTTAGATAGTGTGATAATTTAATATAATGAGGAAATGAGACTTTAGGATATCTGGGGAAGGTTATTTCATTAATAGGAAAGAGCTTGTGGATAGGTCCAAGGGGAAGAGTGGCCCATTGGGGAAACAGCACAGAGAGGGTGGAGATGAAGCCAAGTGAGTTCAGAAAACCAGACCTAGCAGGAACAGGGGACTGATATTGAATTGTCTGAGAGGGGGTGCAAGGTTTTGGATTTTATTTCAAGTAGAATGAACCATCATACCAAATTTTAAGAAAAGTGACACAATCTGATAGACACTTTTACCTATTTTTAAAGGTTTAAAGTGCCCTGGCTGGTGGTTTAGTGGATAAGCATCTCTCCGTATGGACGTCCTGAGATTGATTCCTGGTCAGGGCACACAGGAGAAATGACCATCTGCTTCTCTGCTCTCCCCTTCCCTCTTTCCCTCTCACAACCAGTGGCTTGATTGGGTTAAGCCTGGCACTGGGTGCTGAGGAGAGCTTGGTTGGTCTGAATGTGTCAGTCTCAGGCACTAAAAATAGCTTGGTACTCTAGCATTGGCCCTAAATGGGGTTGCTGGGTGGATCCTGATTGGGGTGCATGCAGGAGTCTGCCTCACTGTCTCCCCTCCTCTCACCTAAAAAAAGTTTAAAAATTTATCCCCAATCTCATAGCAAATATATGACTCAGAATGGATTCTCTGAACTCACCAAATAAAATGTGGTAGTGAAGTAAATTTAAAGGGACCAGTTCCTCTTTAATTTTGGTAAAACCTGAAACCTCAATTTTGACCTTAACTTAAATTTCTCTCTCATCTCTTATTTGGGGTTATTTTTCCTCATCATTTCTGTCAATTATCTAGGTATCCTTTTTCTAACTGGAGATAGGGAGTTTTACACCTCCTAAATGGGAATACAAAATTCTTTCATATTATTCTGAATGTGAGATGATTCTTATGCTTACTTTTGTATTAGTCTGTTAAGGTGGCCATAAATGTAAAAATTGGATTGAGAATAATATTTATGTGCCTGTGTTGTAATTAATGTAAATATTAATAAGCTATCTGTAAAAAAAAAGCCGAGAAAAATTAATCCCATTTCTGCCTCCTCATGCATATAAAAATGTTGCTTGAATGAATAAATTATTATTCACAGGAAACAAAAACTCCCCTTGGCTTATTTTTCTTTTTAAAAGGTAATATATGAAGGATTAAATAAACAGCATTTTCATCTCTTATGTCTCTTATCAGGAACTGAAATAATTTAATCTTTAAGCATATTTTACTTATTCAAAATAATATTTAAATCTACATTTGAAGTGACATTTTCTATTAAATTTTGAACTGCTGTCCTTGCTATAAGCAATAAGCTCTCCTTATCTCTTACCCAGGAATCATGTGATGCCCGTGTGACCCCACATCATGTGCATTGATCCTCACGTGATTGATGTTTACCTGATCCCCAGTTCATGCCCACACAATCCCCATGTGATACTCACATGATTCCCACATGATGAATAAAATAAAATAGAAATAACTGGTTGCTAAAAAATGTAAATAAGTGAAATAAATATTTACTAGAGGTCAACATATTAAAAATGACAAAAGAAAAACTGAGAACAGCATGATTTCATACATAGGTGGGACATAAAAGTGAGAATATGAGACATGGACAAGAGAGTGGTGGTTACAGGGTGGGGGGAGGGAGGAGAGGGTGGGATAGGGAGGAGGGGAGGGACACAGGGAAAACCAGATAGAAGGTGACAGAGGACAATCTGACTTTTGGTGACGGGTATGCAACACAATTGAATGATAAGATAACCTGGAGATGTTTTCATTGTACATATGTACCCTGATTTATTGGTGTCACCCCATTAGAATTAATAAAAATATATATATATATATATAAATGACAATAACAAAAAGTCATGCCTGAATTTATGCCTAAATCTATAGAAATCATCTATTTAACAAGAGAAAACAAATAATATTTTTATAGAAACAAACTACTGTGTTTCAGAGATATGTCCAGTGGTTTCATATAACCACTCCAACATGATTTCAATATAGGTCCTCCAAATAGAAGAGGAGAGAGAAACGTGAAAAAAAAAAGGTTTGAGAAAACAGTGGCCAAAAGTTTCAAAAAGTCCTTGGAGAAATTTGAACTTTGGATCCAGAAATTAAAATGAACGACAGCTGTATAAATTACAGGGGAAATAGTGCTTAGTCATTTCATAGTCAAGGTCCTGGAAAATCACGTTGTTGATAAAAAGTTCACAGCAACCCAAGAAAAGTGGTTCATCCCATGAGGAGCGAACAGTGGCATGGTTGGAAGAAAGTGTCTCACTTGAGACAATGGAGGCTATAACATGTTTAAATAACATATGTGAAGGGTTTAAATTTAGAAAAACAAACTGCCACTGGGTCATAGTCATAGTAATCATTTTGATGTCCTTCATTCGTACCCATCAAGCCAAGTTACTTCACAGATACAATAAGCCTTTTACTTTAAAATAACTAAAGAAAACACTTTTTTTGTCCTGGGACAAAATGTACACCTACCATCTGATAAATGTTCTTAATACCAAATTTCTAAAAGTAAACAACACACTTTATAAGCACAGCTCTCCTATAAAAATCTAATTCAAAATTGTATACGCTTTTGTTATGTCTCTTACAAAAACGTATCTTTCAACTTTTAGAGCTTTTTTCATGCCTACACTTTCCTAAAAATAATTAGCCAAACAAGTATAATCTTTATGCCAAAGATACATGTTTCCAGGAGGCAAGTTCTGCTTCTTTCCATGAACATCTGAAACCCAAGCCTGTAGCTTAGACACAAACAGGGAGAAAAACCATACCTCTGACAGCGAGTTTATTCATTAGTCATTTGTCTGCAACAGAGATTTCTTTTCTCACATTTCAGGAGGCTAGAAGTCTGAGATCAGGTGCTCACATGGTGAAGTCTTCTGAGAACTCTCTCCTTGCCTGATAGACAGTTGTCTTCTCTTTCTTGTGTCTTCACATGCTTTTCACCCCAAGTGTTGGGGTTCTGATACCCCTTCTTATAAAGACACCAGTCATATTAGATCAGGGCTCATCATAATGATCTCATTTGAGCTTAATCAGCTCCTTAAAGACTATACCTGTAAATACAGTTATATTCTGAAGTACTAGGGGTTAGAAGTCCAACATATGAATTCAGAGGGGACACAATTCAGCCCATAATAACCTGTAACCAGTATTTCTATCCCTTTTCCATGCATGTTATGGTTCTAATCAGGAAACCAGATGAGAAAAGTGTGCTGACCCCCTTTCAAAGTAATTTTCTGATCGTGTACGTAGGGAGGAGGGGTGTGTCTCATGTCTGCTACTGAATTCTTCACTTGGGATATTTTTTGGGATGGCTTTTTCTCCTACCAAATTCCCATTTCATTACTGGTCTTTTCATAGAAGAATTCCAAGGAGATGCAACAGAGGTGTTGATCTGTGTTCAAATCCACTTTCCTTTGTTTCCCACAAAAATCACCATGAGTGGTCGTACCGGTGTATCTTATCCTTGCAGAAGAGGCGGGGCCAATCCAAAAGCAGTACCATGCAAGATCTGACAAGTTAAGCGGGTGTGCTTCAGATGCCATCCCAAGAATTCAGGAGACAGTTTCTCATTCAGAAGCCATCGTGCACGGCCTTCTCCCTGAGCTCTGCCTCCCGCCTGTGGAAGAGCTCCCCTAACTTGCCTCTCTATAAGGAGAAATTGCCCTTTCCCCAACCCCTTCCTATCCTGGAAAACCCTCACGGCTTACAAATTTGGCCTTGTGCTGGAATTTACCCTTCACATTACATTTCACAAAGACGGAGTGTTTCCATTTTGATTGAATGAGTGAAAACGCCCTTGGAAGGCTCAAATGTCCAACCTTTTTTTAAGATTTCTCAGCCTCATTGCAGAATACAATTTTTTTCTGACCACCTAAAACATAAACTTTTAGCCAAACTTTCCCCAGGAACAGAACCAGTATTGTTTAAATCCATAAGGAGAAACAAACCCTTAAACAGAACAAGAGAGGCGCAGACGGCTGTACAAATTGCATTACCATATTATGAATGAAGCAGTGTCAATTTTCTAAAATAATTTGTTTTAACCTAAAACACTAAATATTTTTTATTTGTTTACTTTTTTTTTGTAGGTATAGGTAAACCTATATCTATAAGTCCCTCTCATTGTTGCTGAGTTTTTTGGTACCCCCACCCCTTTTTTTAAAGATGCTTATCTGAAGTGAAAATAAAAATAACTTGGATAAAGTTTTACTTTTCATTTTTTCGGCTCCATAAATTTAGCTTCCATAATATTTCATGTTATACCCCAAGATGAATGGAAAAGTAAATAATATTTGAGGGTATTTATATTATTTGCCAAAAACCATATTAGGTTCTTTGTATGTGTCATATAATTTAATAATCACATAAATCAGTGACAAGAGCTTATTATTGCCACTTTATAGATAAGGAGATGAGGCTTTGGAAAATAAAGTGACTCGCTTAAGACCACACAGCATGAAGGTGAAAGGATTGAGAACTGAGCCCAGGACAAACCGTGTCAGTTAGATATGATTTGATAATTAGAGTGGGATACAAAATTGCTGAAGTCAGGACCTAGTATTCTGTATCTATGAGGCTGGGGATGCTGGAGCCAACAGATCAAGGGGTGGGAGCAGGGAGAGGTGAGTTTCAGCAGGCAAAAGCACATCTAAATAGTAGGGCAAAAAATAAAAAATAATAATAACCCGTTGAGGCCTAGGGTGTAGACAGTGTCACACAGCAGGTGACCAAGAGAAAGCATAGCCTGTAAGGACTTTCTTCTTTTCCTCCAAGGCCCAGTATGAGAATGGGATGCTCACACAGTCAGGGGGCTCTTCAGAGACAGGCAGGAAAGGTCTGGAGGTCTGTTTGCAAACAGCACACAGTACACTCAGACAGAAGGTGTCTGGACTGTAGTTATTCTAAAGCCTGGAGGCTGGGGCACATGATGGATAGAAAGGACAAGGAGCCAGCTAGAAACCCAGTTTCCAATGCTTAGAACTGGGATGCAAAGGAGTTGAGTGTGAACCAGAATGATTGCATGGAGCATTTGAGAATTACTATTCTGTGTTTCCTAAAGTGAGTCTTGTCCTCAAATCCAGGAGCCTGAGTAGATGCTACATTTTCCTTTGAAGTAAAGTAGCCTTAACTTGTTTCAATGTTGGAGCCCAAGGAAAAGACAGGAAGTATAATTTCTGATCTCCTTTTCCAAGGGCATTGTGACAATGGCCCTAATTTGCTTTGTGAATATATTTGGAACCCAAGCCTAATCATATGCATGGTTGATAATTAATTTCTTAAGTACTATAGAAGAGGAAGACCAAAAAAAAGCATCAGTGACAAAGTTTGTATGAAAAGAGCAGTAAAAGCACCTAGGCTGTAGCTCTCTGTACCTGTTTGCAATTCACAAAGGGCAGTGAGGGGCAGGGAGAGAAGTTTCACACCGAAATCACAGCTCAGTCAATGTTAGACAGGCTGAACACTACAAAAATGAGTAGAACCCACATGCCATAGATATTTAAAGCATAACCATTAAGTGCCAAAACATTGTCACACCATCCACTTAACCCAGGCTGAATCATCACCTCCCTTTTTCCTGTTGACACTATGTTCTTTGCTTAATGAGTCATGTCTAGCACCGTGATCTGTTCAGCTGAACACAATAAAGTACGAAGTTTTTAATATTTCTATACTTTTTGTTTTCTAGATTATATACCCAAATGTACTTTTGAAGAACTTGACATGAGTACTATAAATGGCCTTTGAATGTCCCTTATTATAATTTCAATATCACATAGATCAGATAATGGGTTGTTTATAAAACAAGGCATGAAAACAAGGCAGAGAGAATGATCTATTTATAATGTCTCAGAAAAGGTGCCTTGAGACAGTAGGAAGAGATGCAATTATCTACCCCAACTAGGATGTATTTCCTGGAAGGCAGAAGAGTTTAGGTGAGTTCCTCCACATTGAGCTTCTGAAAAAGAAATGCAGCACTAATTCTGACAACAGCAGTTGTTTTGTTCTTTGAAGGCCACATTACAAAGTTAAAAATTATAGATTGGATAATGGGAATACATTTGGCTTTCCAGACTTATGTTTATTGAGGGAATATACTTGAGCAGTGTTCGTGTTGATGGGTTTCCTCTACCTTTTCCTGGCTACATGAACTGGGGCTAGTTACTCAACCTTGCCAGTGCCAATATTCACCCTCTGTACAGTTTTAGGAGAAAATATTTATCTCAAGGATGTTGTAAAGGTTATATTAGCTACATCATTAAAGGTGCATGACAGTGTTTGAAGGTGATGGCATATGGTCAGCAGATTTTTAACACTTTCAGAAGTATTAATATAATTTTCATTCTGTTTTTTTTTTTTTTTTTTTTTTTTTTTAGTGAGAAAAACAGAGAGGGATAGATAGGGGCAGACACACAGGAAGGGAGAGCAATGAGAAGCATCAGTTCTTCATTATGGCACCTTAGTTGTTCAATGATTGCTTTCTCATATGTGACTTAACCAGGGGGCTACAGAAAAGTGAGTAACCCCTTGCTCAACCCAGCAACCTTGGACTCAAGCCATCAACCTTTGGGCTCAAGCCAGTGACCATGGGGTCATGTCTATGACTACATACTAAAGCTAGCGATTTGTGCTCAAGCTGGTGAGTCTGCACTCAAGCTGGCGACCTCAGGGTTTCAAACCTGGGTCCTCTTTGTCCCAGTCTGACGCTCTATCCAGTGCGCCACCACCTGATCAGGCTGATTTTCATACTTATAATGCATACTTGAAAAAACATTAATAACATACCATGTTAGAGAATCAAGGGGTCTCTTCACATCAAGGCTCATTGAGAGTCCAGAACATACTCCTTTAAACATCTGTTCCTCCTCATTTGAATTCTGTAATTCAGCCAAGTCAAGGTGTTTATTATTCTCTGAATCTGCTGTGCACCTGTTATTGTCAGTCTGACCATCCCGTCTCCTCTCCTCATCTGGGTTACCCCTCCTTCCGTTCTTCCATTCTTGTCTTTACATCCATTCTCTTGGATGTAAAACTTCTCTGTACTTTCTTTGGAACTTTTAGATACCAAAATAAAAATAAATAATCAATGTCTAAAAGGGCACTGAGTTGTCTACCAAAGTAGATTGTAGACTTCGTGCGGGCATATTCTATTGTCCCTTGTCAGTAACCCACCACTCTAGGCCACACTCTCGATAGGTACCACTGATGAGGACAAGGATTTTGTTCCTCTTCGTCCTACCCTGTAATATCTTTGAATACTTCACTTCACTTCACTTCTCTCTCTCTCTCTGACTTGGAAGAACCAGATCTTAGGTTTGAAAACCTGTTACTTGAATAGCAGTATCAATTAACACAGATCACACAAATTTGATGCTTGAGTCTTGTAATCATCATAAGCATTGAAACACAGAAACTGAGTATTTATTGTGCCCTGTCTTGCTTCTAAGAGATACTTTTGACTAACTAGTCAACTCTCACATTTCAAATAGTTAAAAAAAAGTTAACTCAAAATGTAAAATATTGCTAAAAATATCCTTTGAGCTTAAAATATCTATTTAACCAAAGATGGCTTGCTTATTTATTTATTTATTTATTTATTTATTTATTTATTTATATGTCTATCTATCTATCTATTTATTTTTAACAGAAAGAATATCACACAATGCCTGTATGGAAATTTTTTCTTGGTAGTACCACAACACCACCTTTCATGGGCTATGCACGTTTGAACCACCATATCTATCAAATGAATGAGCCATCAATGACCAGCATGCTTACATAAATAGATGGGCACACGATAGCTTTTGAGAGGTAGCCAACAGCTTCAAATCTGAGGTGCTTCTGGGAAGGGCCAAGTGCCACGTTCAGCATATGACACTAAACTGACTTTGTTAGACACTGAATGTTTGCGTTCCTTCAGTATTCATATCTTGAAATTTAATCCCCGGTGTGAACGTATTTGGCAGTGGGGCCTTGGGAAGGTCGTTGAGTCATGAGGGTGGAGGGCTCACGAGTGGGACTGTAAGTAAGAGACCAGCAAGCCAGCTTTCACTTTATGCCATCCGAGGATACAGCAAGAAGGCGACAGTGTTTAAACCAGAGCAGGCCTTCTTTGGACCCGGACCTTGCTGGTACCCCTCTTAGACCAATTTCACATATCCGGTAGCTATTGGGAGTGGAGAAATCAATTCTCAAGTCTACAGAAGTTTTTATTGGTAGAATACCAGCCATCCAACATATAAAACAAAATAATATCTTTTTGATTCTTTTACAGTTCAAATCTATATGACCAAAGCATATTCCCCATCCTGTGGAAGGATTCTGGCTCTCTAGGTGTGAAATTTTCTTTGGGTGGTTCATTATAACCAAAGGTCCCGTAAACAATGCCTGACCCTTATTTAACTGGGATCTCAGGGCACTGGTATCAGGATATGTTACTCAGGGGAGCGATGGGCATCATAATCTTTTCAAAAAGAACAGGTTGAACAGATTCTCAGTGCTTGTATATGAAAATTTAGACAAACTCAATAAGTAATATGAAAGCCAAGCACAAATCACAATCAAATGGTGGGAGGAGGGGATTTCAAGGACTTTTACAGAGAATTTTAGCATTGATCTTAATTTCCCTCGGGAATTTCTTTGGCTGATTTATCAACTTCAAAACTTCCTGACTATGAAAAAAATTTTTTCTCATTACTATTTTTTTCAAGTCTATCTTAAGCCAAAAATTCCTGGGATAACATAGAAGAAAAAAAAAATATGTGCAATGACCTTGATAAACACCTTAGGGTTAAGTAGTGCTCCATCCCTTGAAGTTTACCTTAAAAATCAAAATGGAATACATACTTTAATAATATGACTTCACATGTGTTGATAAAAAGGTGTGGAATAAAAAGGGAACATAATAATTTCAAGGTCATTCATTGCATTATTTGTGAAACCTAAATCAGAAAAGAATGTACACAAAAAACTGGTTTTGGCTTTCACTAGACTATATACATTTCGTGTTTTTTAGTAGAAGTATTTGTGATGGAGATATTTCACTTTGGTTTACAACACTTAGTGGATCATTTGAAATTTTAATGTGCATGATCTGTAAAGTTGATGCAAAGTGCACCAAATTTAACATGAAAAAAAATTTTAAATACAAATCAAACTCAGAAAATCTGAATTCTGTAATGATAGCTTTTTCCTAGAATGTAGATTAGAACTTCGGACAAAAAAATAGTAGGCTTACTATACATGGGTTTAAGCTACTTAAATTAAACATTTTACTACATTTGAAACTCATGGGAAAAAATTATAGAACTCTTATGGGAGTTCTACAAAAAGAAGTCTTACAAAGAGAAGTGTAGGAAGGTGCTGTGTCTATAAAATATTTAAGCATCCAACTAGTTCTTTAGAGGGACAGCAATTCAATGGGAACATCACACTTTAATTTTCTCAAGATGCTGACAATATTTTATTGTTATCACCAAGGCGTTCCTTTCTCAGTTTCTCTCCCTCCAGAAAAATACATTCTCTGAGTACATTCCCTCTGTCCTCTTTTCAGTTCTGAGAAGTTTCTGCATTCGATTATTATTATTTTTTTTTAAGTTTGTAATCAAGAGAGAAAGGATTTGGCTAATTTAAGGGAAGTTTGAATATATTAAGGCAATTGGCAACAAATTTAAAGGAAGCTGAGTAGTCCAGTTTCTGGGAGGCAGACAAGCATGACTGTTATTAAAGTGACTCTGCTTTAATGACTTCTGGTCCTATACTGCCGCGTTCACCACCCGGTGAGTTTCCCTAAACTGAAAAATGTCTAAGGCATGAAATGCCCACCTGGAGGGTTGGAGAGGAAAGTCCTGACAGTTGTCCTGTGATCGTTTATTGAATATTTTTCTTTTATGACTTAATTTTTATAGTGGGTATTTATAAATTGCCTATCTAGGCATCCTTTCTGCCTTTGTACTGAACACTTTCCATTTGTTCTTCCAGATTCATTTCTTACTTCTCTACACCATACCCTGTACCCAGGGAGCCTAAATATCAGAGACTCTGACAAAACCCACCTTCCCCTGCGGCTGCCAGCAAAATTAGACAATAGGAGATAAGAGATGACGAAAAGGATGAGGTCAAGGTGTTCATTTCCCTGGCTCTCTCCCTACAGTCAGCTAAGTCCTTTTCACAAAAGCTGCAGACCCTAGTCAGCACCCCATCCATAGCTGTATCTCATTTCTCCAGATTTCTCTAACCATCTCCTCCTGTTTACTCCAGTCCAGGGCATTGCCAGCTTCTTCCTGCTGCTTCGCAAGGAGCTGTGGCATCTCTTGTTTTCCGTAGCCCTGCCCACAACTTTGCAAATATTACTTGTTAAACTCTGCTCAATTCTTCTTTTGGATCTGACATCTAAACATGCTGGAACTCTAACTGCTACATCCCTCTTCTTAAGAGCAGAGTTTTCTTTGGGGAATCACCCCTCCCTGGTGGGTTAACACACTGTTTGTTTCATCTGTAGCTAGGGGAGGGGACCCTAATACATAAATCAATCAGCATTGTCACTTCTGCCCAGTGATTGGGACAGGGAAGGACAGTGGCTCAGCCTTTCCCATGACCACATATTGACTCAGGTTCAGGCGATGAGAATGGAGCTGAGGACTTGTGCTGAGTGTGTTAGGAAGCAAGCTTTTTCTCCCCCTGCTGGGAACAGTAAAGAAAAAAGGCCTATTTACTGCCAGAGCCTGTTTCATGAACAAGGTAAGCAACCCTAGCAATGAATCTAACCCGTGAAAGAAGGAAAAGCCCAGAGAAGTTCAGAGAAATGTAGAGGAATATCTGATCAAGCCATGTCTGACTTATATCATTTCTAAGCTTTTCAAGGCTGTGAGCCAAAACACTCCCATTCCCCCTTTAAATAGCGATTTTATTGAGATATAACAAACATTCGTAAATATGCAAAAATCATGACTATGCGTCTGATGAATTTTCACAAAGTAAACATGCTTATGTAACTATCATACTTAACCAAGAGACAGAATATTCCAGAAACCCAGATGCACATCTCATCTATCCTCATTCACAAAGTTAGCCATTAACACCAGAAGTCAGTTATGCTTTTTTTTTTTTTACTTTATTAAAAGAGAATTATACAACATGTACTTTTATGTGACTGGCCTCTTTACTAAATTTTTGTTTGTAAGATAAATCCAGGTTGTTGGGAATTATTAAAGTTCATTCATTTTTTATTGTTACATATTATTCTAATAGAAACCACAGCTTATTAATCAATTCTATTCTAGATCGACATTTGATTGTTTGTAGTTTCACAAATAATTTAACACTATTTTTACCCTATTACAAGCAGTAAGTGCTGTTATGAACATTCTTGATGTGTCCTTTTTTTATTGAGTATGATTGACATATAGCATTATGTAAGTTTAAGATGTACAGCATTGGCTTGATATATCTATATATTGCAGTATGATTAAGAGCTAACACTGTTATCATGTCACATATTATCATTTTTTGTGTGTGTTGAAAACAGTTTCAAGATTTAGTCTCTTAGCAACTCTGAAGTTTATAATATTGTTGACTATAATGATTATGCTACACATTAGCTCTCCATTGCATATCTTGTGATGAACGCGCACATCCATTCCTCATGAGTATATGCCTAAGATTAAACTTGCTCAACCATAATATACGAGTATGTTCTTTAGTCCATACTGTCAAAGAGTTTTCTAAAGTGATTATCTCTAATTGTTATTCTACACAAGCACATGCAAATTTCATTGTGTGCCTCTCTTTATGGTTTTAATTTCCATTTCATTGTTGTCTAATTAAGTCAATTTCTTTTTATATAGTTGGCTTTTTTGTTATTCTCTTTTATAAGTCTTTGGTCAGAAATGAAGAATACAATATTTAACCTATTTCTTTGTTTGTTTGATTGTGTGTGTGTGTGTGTGTGTGTGTGTGTGTGTGTGTGTGTTTGAATAGCAATTCCACCTTGTTTTGCTGGAGAATTTGAATTTGACCTTTAGTTAACTTTCTAGCTGTTTATCTGGCAACCTGATAAGGGTAGCATGTCAGTCAAGTAGCCTTCACTCAAAATGACCCAAGTCATGAACTGCATTGAATTGGGACAACTGTAAATGCTGAGGTCAGTAACTCTTATAAATGGGCGTGTCCTTTGCAGAGACCGTGAGAGCCATGCCTTTGATTTTGTTACAAGAGATTTCAGTTTGATGTACTGAGACATTTAGCCAGAGTGGACCTCTTCTCATCACACCTGAGCTGTCCTGTCCTGCTCTGTGCATTGCATAGGAGACCCCCACAGGAGAGGACACCCAATCCTGTCCTGACCAATATACTTCTGTGCAAACCCCTGTGAAATACAGCCTCTTATGCCTTTGTAAGTCTGAACACTTGGTGCAAACTCCTGCTGGAAGTAGTGTGGATGGAAGAACAGAAATTCTTAATTTTAACGTTAATTTTTATCAATTTTTTTCTACACATCAGTCCTTTTGTGTTCTCTTTAAGAATTCTTTGCCTGTGCCAAGTTTGTGAATATATTACCTTACGTCATTTTCTAACAGCTTTATTATTTTACCTCCCATATGGAAATCTTTGACTATTTTAGTTTTGAATTAAATATACTGTACCCTGGATTGACAAGAAAAAAGACCAGCTAAAAGAGGCCAAACCAAGGAGTAGCCAAACTCCATAAGAAAAGAATGACTTGGGAAGAAGAGATGGGAAGACATGAGGACGCCAAGGGAGGTACATCTGTGGCAACAGTAGCAGAGGGCACATACCCGTGGGAACCACAGCAGACAACACTTTCATCAGTGTCCTTTGTAAATTGAGACTCTAAATCTTTGGGATACTAGATTTGCCTAGTATGGAAATACATTCTTTACTATTTTAAAACGTGTGTCTCATACACTATGGAGGTGAATTTTGCCAGATGTGGAGCTGGTACCAATTTATTGGGGGTGTTCTGGCTGAAGATTTTTCTCAGGATATTGGATGGAAGCCAGACCCTACAGAATTACAACATGCCCATAAAACAACCCAGGCGCTTCCTGGCAAGACCTCTCTAATTTAGGGGTTAGAATGCACTGTTTCACAACATGCTATAGTTTACTTTAAGAAACAGCTACAAAACTCTAGCCTCCCAGGTAAGTATTGTAATAGGTTTCAGTTCTTCAGGCTACAAACATAAGTTTCATTTCTTTAAGTTTTGATTTGTCTTTCCCCACCATGTTGTAAATTCCAACCGCTTGTTCTATTCTATCCCCTTTTGACATCTACTTCTATATAAGGCAATAATCCATACTAAGCTAAAACTTCCACATAACTGCCTAACTACTCTACCAATGACAGGCCGCCCCGTATCCTCCTTCCTCCCCTAAATGCCTTTAAAATTACTGTACCAACCATAAACCAGGCTGCTCTCCTTTACGAGACAGCAGGTTTTCTCTCAATAAAGCCTGTTATACTGGTCTTTTGGATTCCGAGTGATTCTAGCATTTGGTGCCAAAACCCAGGACAGGGCTGCGGTTGCCTGGACGATTCCCCAGCTCTCACCCAAGCTTACTACCAGGGAAGTGGCGGACAGTGGCAGCTCGTTCTGGGCTTACTCCCTGATTCTGCTTGGTCCTGGGAGTGGGAGTAGATTGGCTGGCTCCATGGCCCTGTTCCAAACCCCTGCGGGACCAGAATTAGGGATCCTTTGTCACCTCCCTTTTCTCCGGTAGGCAGTCTTCCAGATTTTTCACCCTAAAAATATGGGGAGGTAGACCTCTGGGTTTCCTGTCTACTCAGACTTATATTTTTGGAAGTCCAGGCGCCTGGCCAAGAAATCTTCTACTCACAGGGAATGAATTCTCGTGGGTGATGACCCCAACAATTCTTCCCCTTCCTCTTCCTATACTTGGAAGAGGAAGAAGGGGGATGCTCTTCCTTCCTCCCCGATTCCTGTCTGCCTCCTTTACGTATCATGGAGACCTAGACAATAGTTCCCAATGGCCAGAAAATGGTACCTTTGATTACAATACACTAAAAAATCTCAATAATTTTTGCCACTGGACAGGGAAGGCTTCAGAAATCCCCTATGTACAGGCTTTCTTCTTTCTCCAATCTTGTCCCTCTCTCTGTCAAACCTGCTCCACATATCAGATCCTCCTAGCACACTTCAAACCTTCTCCTCCTGCAGGTTCTGACCCTCTTTATTTCCATCCAATTGATCACGCTCTCCCTCCATCTGCTCCCTCTCTACCTATCCCCTATGCTGACAACTCCCTGCCATCTGGGGATCATACAAGCTCAGAGTCAGACACTGACGATCCCCCAAACCCTGTCCTCCCCCTCTGGGAGGTAGCCAGGGATGAGGGAATTGTGAGAATCCAGGTCCCATTCTTTCTCTAGAATCTGTTCCAAATAGAGAAGAGATGATGCTCCTCCATGGACCCAGACTCTTACATAAAGAAATTCAGATATCTAACCTAGGCATATGATCTGACCTGGTAGAGACGTTCATAATCATATGGTCACCTGCTTAATAGTTGGGCTCCAAAAGGCCACTCACAATGCAGTTAATTATGAAAAACTCTGAGAAACTATACAACAAGCAGATGAAAATTTGGCCCAATTCCTGTCCTGCCTAATGAGGACACTCCAAAAATATACTAAAATCAACCCCAGTTTGGTCGAGGGGTCCATAGTTCTTAGCACTCATTTCATCTCCCAATCAGCCTTTGATACACAAAAAAAGCTTAAAAAGACAGAGGAGGGCCCTCAAACCCCTCAGTGAGATCTCCTGAGCATGGCTTTTAAGATCTATAATAACCGAGAGGAACAGGAGAAGGCAGACAGAACCCAAAGAGATCAGGCAAAATACCAGCTCTTGGTGGCCACCCTTAAAGGTCCAATGCCCCTAAGGGGCCTTGTAAGACTCCACCAGGTTCCTGATTCAAGTGTGAAAAGGAAGGTCATTGGGTAAAAGCCTGTCTGGCTCCTCAGCCCCTGTTAGGGCCTTGCCCTCGCTATAGGGAAAAGGGATACTGGAAGGTAGACTGCCCCCTTGCTCCTCTGAGGGAGGGTTCAGTCTCTTCCAGCCCTACCCCAGTCACCTCTGACCTACACTTGCCAGCCTCCTGGCACTTGCCACTGAAGACTGAAGGTGCCCAGGGACATCAGTCCCATCTCACATTACCATCAAAGAGCCTAGGGTAACCATCCAAGTAGTAGGTAAGGCGATCTCATTTCTTATAGACACTGGGGCTGCTTACTCTACCTTGCCTGAATATTCGGGTCCTGCTCATCCCTTGAAGATCTCTGTTGTGAGTGTTGATGGTCTTATTTCCTCCCTGTTGGCCATGGATCCATTGCCTTATCTAATACATGGTGTCTCCTCTACACACTCTTTTCTCCTCCTACCTCGATGCCCTACGCCTATTTTAGGTCAGGACCTACTCTCCAAATTCAGAGCTTCTCTTTCCTTTCACTTCCCATTTGCAGAACCGGCAAATGGGCCCCCTTCTTTGAGAGAGCCGGCACTCTCATCAGAAATGACCCCACCTCAGCTGCAAACCGAGCAAACAAGCTACACCAAACTCACTACTCCCAGCGAGAGAAATTCAAACCCCAAACCAGTCACTCTTAATACCCTCTTCCTTTCACCTGCCGCCCATGCTTTACTGTTCAAGATATCTGTGTTTTTCTTGAATAATAGTGCTGCTTTGACCTCACCCAGTTAGGGCTGGTTAGCGATGCAGCTACAAAGCTAAAGGAGCGGGCTCAGGGAATTCGTGAAAGACAACAGGGGTCTTGGAGTCAGTGGCTCCGCACAAGCTGGGTGTCGTGGCTACTACCATTTATTGGCCCACTCACTCTCCTATTTGTCATTTTAGCTTTTGGGCCCTGTCTCCTATGCCTATTCTCTAGCTTCTTACAGAACTGCATGCAGACCTTCACCAACCATGAACTGGAGAAATCTACCCACTCTACACACCAACCCTGAAACCCATGCTTGCTGGGCCGAAGAGTCCGAGCTGCTGTGACTACGCCCCTAAACAGCAGGAAGAAGTTACAGAAGAGAGACCACCGCCCCAGTAACCCTACCCTGCCTTCTGCCTTCTCAAGTTTTTTATATTATACAAGAGTCGAGAATAATAGGTTTCAGTTCTTCAGGCTATGAACATAAGTTTTGTTTCTCTAAGTTTTGATTTGTCTTTCCCCGCCATGTTGTTAATTCCAACCTCTTGTTCTACTCTATCGCCTTTTGACATCTACTTCTATATAAGTCAATGATCCGTACTAAGCTAGAACTTCCGCATAACTGCCTAACTACTCCTACCAATGACAGGCCACCCCGTATCCTCCTTCCTCCCCTAAATGCCTTTAAAATTACTGTACCAACCATAAACCAGGCTGTTCTCCCTTATGAGACAGCCCAGCAGGTCTTCTTTCAATAAAGCCTATTACACTGGTCTTTCAGACTCCGAGTGATTCTATCAGATTGGGGTGTCTTGGGGCCCATGAGAGAATTACCTCATGGGGCTAAGAGTCCTCTGTTGGTGCCATGAAAACATTTTCTCCCTCTTTCTGATGCACTAGGAACTGTGAGTAGAGAACAATTCTGTAACAGGAAGTTTCACAGGCATCTGGATGTTCCAACTTTGGATGACAAATATTGGATCTGAAACAATGGAAAAGAATATTTATTGTTGGCAAGTACCCTGGTTATACTAGCCCTTAATGAGACAGGATCATTTTTGCTCTTTATATCTCTATGAAAATAATAAAATAATAAAAGGACATGCCCCCCATAAGTTTATCATATCCTCCCTAAGGAGAGGGATAAAGGCCAGCAGTGGCTGGCAGGCTCTCACTGATCTGCCCACAATCTCTGAAGAAGCAGGGTTCACTCTGAAGCCATAAACGATTTGCTAATTAGAGAATATGACCTTTAGGCCAAGGAGAGTGCTGGTAATGGGCATCACAATTGAAAAAAAAAATCCCACAGTAAGCAAACCTCTTGAGCTATACTCTTTTTTATGTTGCTCGAACGTTTTCATCCCCCTGTGATTAGAATAATCAAATTAAGATCTGGTGTCCCACATTTTCTGCATCTTTAGCTTCAATTAATACTGACACCCTTGAAACCTACGGCTCCCTAAAGTTTTCATTAAACTTCCCCACTGAGCCGCTGCCTGCCCAGGCATGCGCCACTCTTATTTATTTTCTGACCACTCATGGACATTTCTTTGTGGCTTATTTCCCAAAAGATGATAGACCACTGTGAAGATTGTTTATTAAAGTTTTTCTGGCTAATTGATCCTCCTTCCTCTTAATGAGTTCCATTGTCTAAAATTCAAACTGCCTAGTTTATAAGCACCTCCACCCCAAGCTGGCACTGTTTCCGGAACTGTGATACCAGTGGCAGCCTCTGCCACCGGGTTTCTGAGACGCTTCCTCTTGGCAACTGGCTCTCCCTCATTTTGAAGTAAATGACAAAGCAGTTCAGTGTATCCATAAAGAGCAGAAAAGTATGACAGTTAACAAAGCTGTTTCAGAAAATTACTGTCAAATGAAGTAAGTTCATCTCTCAACTGGCCCCCTTTCTACACCTTTGGACACCAATTTGTCTGTGTGTGTTCAATCTTGTCCTTTACAATTTTCTGTATATATTCTTTCATATTTTCCTGGAAAGATGAAGCCCTCTTTACTATTCAGTATTTGACTCTAGTCTCCCTGAATTTGAACATCTTTCTTTAATCTAAAATAAATACATTAAAGTGAGATCCTATTTCCAAATGTTTATGATAAACTATATAACAAAACATCTAAATAAAAATATAACATGAGAAATCAATCAACGAACAACTAAGATGCCACAACGAAGAATTGAAGAATTGATGCTTCTCATCTCTCTCCCTTCCTGTCTGTCTGTCCCTTTTTCTCTCTCTCACTAGTGTGTGTGTGTGTGTGTGTGTGTGTGTGTGTGTGTGTGTATATATATATATATATAAATATATATATATATATACATATATATATAAACAATATCATGCAAGGCCAGTTACCAAAGTATCAAAATGAACAGATCCAACAAAAATAAGTATTCTTTATAACTTCCAGTAAATGGTCTCTATGCTAATAAAAGAAAGTGGTGGTTAGGACAAGTGATCAGAGCTTCCTAGGGCATAGTGCTGGGCTGCCTGCCCTCTGTTCTCATTTTAGAGAAGTTTAATAAAGGGGTAGTTAAGCCCGGACCTTGTCCAAGTACAGCCTTCTGTCACACTTGGCTACATTTGTGTGTGTGCGTGCTGATGTGTCCCTTGCCCTGCCCAGTGCACTTTTCTGCAGTCACTGCTCTCACCTGTGCCTGAGAGGGCTGATCACCCCTTTCTCTGCTGCAGAGAACACAAAGCTGTAGTGTTCAGTCTGCCTCTGCCACGTTTCTGAAGTCCACGTGCGACACCTGGCAGCTGGGACCCTGGCTCTCCTGTGTGACGTGTGGGCAGGCCATCTGTGAATAGATGGCCCCTGCTGAGTTAGAGAGAAATGAAATTTGCTCAGCCATGAATGATAGAAAGGGGCCTCTTGCTCTGGACAGAAAAGAGTGAGTGTGCCAAGATTTTACTAATGTCCCTGTCCCCAGGTGAGTGGTGAGTTGGCCATCAGCCCTTTTCAGATTCATCCACTGGGGTTTGGGAGGGTACAGTTCCTAAGGAGAGCTCTTCACAGAACTCCTTCTTGGCATCACTGGGGAAAAGAAAATAACTCAGAAGAAATGTTAACCATTGATGGAAAATTATAGGAAGATGACTTAGCTGTACTACTGAGAATTTTCAGGGAATATGCCGTATTTCCAACCTCTTAATCCGTTTTGGCTCTTTGCTTCAGCATACTATTTTCCTTGAAGCTAATGCATTTTGAGAAAATTATCCCCTAATACCGTAAGCCCCATCTTATTTAGTGCAGATTGTGAATAGCAGTCTGTATTCTGTTTCTATACTCCCTCCTCTCCCATTCGACTCTGTCTCCATGTGGGCTCAAAGCATCTGGTATCTGCTTCAATATTTTACTGGAAATTGGCTCTTACTCTCATGTTTCCTGGTGTTTTTCTCATCATTTCATCGAAACCTGAGTCATCTTTGCAATTACATTCTCAAGTGAAATCTGCGAAATTTCTAGCCGGAAATTTTCTGAACGTCTTTCAGTTCTTTGTTTACTGAAATGATTGACAACTCCTCTCTTGGCCTTCAGTCATATTGTCCTTTCTCTAGTCCTCTTGCCTCTGTGATCAGGCCTGTTCTTTGATCATGAATCCCTTTAATACTCCTATGAACAAGGCATCCAGTCTTAGCCTTTTATCCTTATCTGTTTTGCATTTGCCTTATTTCCTTCAATCATCCAATATCAATTGAGCTCTTTTTACAGACAAGCTCCATTCTTAGTACCAGAGGAGAGAGATGCTGGAAATATTTTTTTCTTTTTTTAATTAATTTTAATGGGGTGACATTAATAAATCAGGGTACATATGTTCAAAGAAAACATCTCCAAGTTATCTTATCATTCAATTATGTTGCATACCCATCACCCAAAGTCAAATTGTCCTCTGTCACCTTCTATCTGGTTTTCTTTGTGCCCCTCCCCTCCTCCCTATCCCACCATTTCCTCCCTCCCCCCACCCCGTAACCACCACACTTTGTCCATTTCTCATAGTCTCACTTTTATGTCCCACCTATGTAGGAAATCATGCTGTTTTCAGGTTTTTTACTGTTTTACTTATTTCACTGCGTATAATGTTATCAAGGTCCATCCATTTTGTTGTAAATGATCCGATGTCATCATTTCTTATGGCTGAATAGTATTCCATAGTATATATGTACCAAAGTTTTTTAATCCACTCGTCCTCTGACGGACACTTGGGCTGTTTCTAGATCTTCGCTATTGTGAACAATACTGCCACGAACATAGGGGCACATTTCTTCTTTTTGAACAGTGCTATGGTGTTCTTAGGGTATATTCCTAAAAATGGGATAGCTGGGTCAAAAGGCAGTTCGATTTTTAATTTTTTGAGGAATCTCCATACTGTTTTCCACAGTGGCTGCACCAGTCTGCATTCCCACCAGCAGTGCAGGAGGGTTCCCTTTTCTCCACATCCTCGCCAGCACTTGTTCTGATTTGCTGATGAGTGCCATTCTGACTGGTGTGAGGTGATATCTCATTGTGGTTTTAATTTGCATTTCTCTAATGATTAGTGATGTTGAGCATTTTTTCATATGCCTATTGGCCATCTGTATGTCCTCTCTGGAGAAATTTCTATTCATTTCTTTTGCCCATTTTTTGATTGGGTTGTTTGTCTTCCTGGTGTTGAGTTTTATAAGTTCTTTATAAATCTTAGTTATTAACCCCTTATCAGACGTGCTGTCGAATATGTTCTCCCATTGTGTGGTTTGTCTTTTTATTCTGTTCCTATTGTCTTTAGCTGTGCAAAAACTTTTTAGTTTGATATAGTCCCATTTGTTTATCTTGCCTTTTATTTCAGTTGCCCGTAGAGATAAATCGGCAAATATACTGCTGCTACAGATGTCGGAGAGCTTGCTGCCTATGTTTTCTGCTAAGATGCTTATGGTTTCACGGCTTACATTTAAGTCTTTTATCCATTTTGAGTTTGTTTTTGTGAATGGTGTAAGTTAATGGTCTAGTTTCATTTTTTTTTTTGCAGGTAGATGTCCAATTTTCCAAATACCATTTGTTAAAGAGGCAGTCTTTACTCCATTGTATGTTCTTTCCTCCTTTGTCAAATATCACTTGTCCATAAAGGTGTGGGTTTATTTCTGGGTTCTCTGTTCTGTTCCATTGATCTATGTGCCTGTTCTTATGCCAGTACCAGGCTGTCTTGAAGACAATGGCCTTGTAGTAAACCTTGATATCCGGAAGAGTGATACCTCCTGCTTTATTATTATTTTTTTTAAGATTGCTGAGGCTATTGGTGTTCTTTTTTGGTTCCATCTAAATGTTTGGAATATGTTTTCTATATCTTTGAAGTATGTCATTGAAATTTTAATTGGTATGGCATTGAATTTATAAATTGCTTTGGGTAATATAGACATTTTAATGATGTTTATTCTTCCTAGCCATGAGCATGGTATATGCTTCCACTTGTTTGTATCTTCCTTGATTTCTTTTATCAATGTTTTATAATTTTCCGAGTACAAGTCCTTAACCTCCTTGGTTAAATTTACTCCAAGGTACTTTATTTTTTTGGTTGCAATAGTGAACGGGATTGTTTCCTTAATTTCTTTTGCTGACAGTTCATTGTGTGTATACAGAAATGCCTCTGATTTCTGAGTATTAATTTTATATCCTGCCACCTTGCTGAATTCATTTATCAGGTCTGGTAGTTTTTTGACTGAGACTTTAGGGTTTTCTATATACAATATCATATCATCTGCAAATAGTGACAGTTTTACTTCTTCTTTTCCAATTTGGATGCCTTTTATTTCTTCTTCTTGTCTGATTGCTATAGCTAGGACTTCCAGAACTATGTTGAATATGAGTGGTGAAAAGGGGCACCCCTGCCTGGTTCCTGATCTTAAGGGATTGCTTTTAATTTTTGCCCATTTAGTATAATGTTTGCTGTGGGTTTGTCATAGATGGCCTTTATCATGTTAAGGAATGTTTCCTGTATTCCCACTTTACTGAGAGTTTTGAGCATGAATGGGTGCTGGATTTTATCAAGTGCCTTTTCTGCATCTATTGAAATTATCATGTGAATTTTGTCCTTCCTTTTGTTTATATGATGAATCACATTAATTTGCAAATATTGAACCAGCCTTGCCTCTCCAGAATAAATCCCACTTAATCATGGTGTATGATTTTTTTCATATATTGCTAGATCCGGTTGCTTATATTTTGTTGAGAATTTTAGCGTCTAAATTCATCAGGGATATTAGCCTATAATTTTCTTTCTTTGCGCTGTCTTTGCCCAGTTTTGGGATCAGAATTATGCTTGCCTCATAAAAGGAGTTTGGAAGTCTTCCTTCCTCTTGAATTTTTTGAAATAGCTTGAGGAGGATAGGAGTTAGTTCTTCTTTGAATTTTTGGTAGAATTCACTTGTGAAGACATCAGGCCCAGGACTTTTCTTTTTTGGGAGTTTTTTGATAATGGTTTCGATCTCCTTTGTTGTAATTGGTCTGTCTAGGTGTTCTGATTATTCCAGATTGATTTTTGGAAGATTATATGATTCAAGAAATTTGTCCATTTCACCTAGGTTGTCTAATTTTTTGGCATAGAGTTCTTCATAGTATTTTCTTACAATACTTTGTATTTCTGTTGAGTCAGTTGTTATTTCTCTACTCTTCTTTCTAATTTTATTTATTTGAGTCCTCTCTCTTTTTTTCTTGGTGAGTCTAGTTAAAGGTTCATCAATCTTGTTTACCTTTTCAAAGAATCAGCTCCTGGTTTCATTGATCTTCTGTATTGTTTCCTTAGCCTCTATGTCATTTATTTCTGCTCTGATCTTTATTATTTCCTTCCTTCTACTGATCTTGGGTTTTATTTGCTGTTGTTTTTCTAGTTCTTTTTGATGCAGGGTGAGGTTGCTTATTTGAGCTTTTTCTAGCTTCTGATGGTATGCCTGGAGTGCAATGAACTTCCCTTTCAGTACTGCTTCTGCTGTGTCCCATAAATTTTGAGTTGATGTATGCTCATTTTCATTCGTTTCTAGAAACTTTTTTATTTTAATCCATTCATTATTTAATAACATGCTATTTAGTTTCCAAGAGTCTGAGTATGTTTCAGTTTTTCTTTTGTGGTTAATTTCTAGTTTCATGGCATTGTGATCAGAGAAAATGCTTGATATGATTTCAATCTTCTTAAATATATTGAGACCATTTTTGTGTCCTAACATGTGGTCTATCTTAGAAAACGTACCATGAGCGCTTGAGAAGAATGTATGTTCTACTGCTTTAGGGTGAAAAGTTCTGAAGATATCTATTAAATCGAGTTGATCTAGTGTATCCTTTAATTCTGCTGTTTCTTTATTAATTTTCCTTCTTGAGGATCTATCCAGTGATGTTAGTGGGGTATTGAAATCCCCTACTATTACAGTATTGCTGTTAATCTCGCCCTTTATATCCATCAAAGTCTGCTTTATGTATGTCGGGGCTCCTATATTTGGTGCGTAGATATTTATAATAGTTATATCTTCCTGTTGAATTGTTCCCTTTATCATTATGTAGTGTCCTTCTTTATCTCTTACTACAGCCTTTGTTTTAAAGTCCATTTCGTCAGATATACGTATTGCTACCCTGGCTTTTTTTTTTCCATTTCCATTTGCATGAAATTTTTTTTTCCATCCTTTTACCTTCAGTCTACGTGCATCTTTTGTTTTACGGTGTGTCTCTTGTAGACAGCATATGTATGGGTCCTGTTTCTTTTTCCATGCAGCTACCCTATGTCTTTTGATTGGATCATTTAATCCATTTACATTTAAGGTTATTAGTGATATGAAGTAGTATATTGCCATTTTATTCTTTAAAGCTGTATTCTTCTTTTGCTATATTCTTTCATTCCTTTGAACTCTTCACAACAGGCCCCTTAGTATCTCTTGCAGAATTGGTTTGGTTGTAATGAATTTCTTGAGGCTTTTTTGTATGGGAAGCTCTTTATTTCTCCTTCAATTTTAAACATTAGCCTTGCTGGATAGAGTAGTCTTGGTTGTAGGTTCTTGTTCTGCATTACTTTGAATATATCTTGCCATTCCCTTCTGGCCTCAAGTGTTTCTGTTGAGAAGTCGGGTGTCATCCTTATGGGGGCTCCTTTGTAGGTGATAGCCTTTTTTTTGCTAGCAGCTTTTAAAATTTTCTCTTTATTCCTTAGCTTTGGTATTTTAACTATGATGTGCCTTGGTGTAGATTTCTTTGGGTTTCTCATTAATGGAGTTCTCTGTGCTTCTTGAATGTGTGAAATGTTTTCCAGCCTTAATTTAGGAACGTTTTCTGCTATGATTTGATTGAACAAAGTTTCTATTTTCTGTTCTCTCTCCTCTTCTTCAGAAACCCCTATGATGCGGATGTTATTTCTCTTCATGTTGTCACAGAGCTCCCTTAGAGTTTCCTCACACTTTTTGAGTCTCTTTTCTTTCTTCTGCACTGCTTCTGTGCCTTTGTTTATTGTGTCCTCTAACTCACTGATTCGATCCTCAGTGTCATCCTTCCATTGTGGTCTTCAGTTCTGATACTGTATTTGTCATTTCTGTCTGATTCTTTTTTATTATTTCAATTTTTTTTATACTTGTTATCTCTTTATTTAGTGTTCATAATGACTATCCATTGTTGCTCTAATCTCTTTGAACATCCTAACTATCATTATTTTAAACTCTGCACCAGGTAGTTTGGTTATATCTGATTCATTCAGGTGCTTCTCTGGGGATTTCTCTTGATTCATTTGGTGCGTAGATATTTATAATAGTTATATCTTTCTGTTGAATTGTTCCCTTTATCATTATGTAGTGTCCTTCTTTATCTCTTACTACAGCCTTTGTTTTAAAGTCTCTGTCTTCCCATTTTGTCTGTGTATAAGAAGGTTGTGGCCACTGGAGTCCAATGGGTGTTTCCTTTGTGTTCTCTGGGTGTGTTCTGTCTGCAGGCCCACCACCCCCTCTGCTGTTGCCTAGGGCAGTTGGGTATGGGCAATGCCAGCCTCAGCCCACTGCAGCTGTTGCTGTGATTTTCGCCTCTCCTCCATGGGAGGGGCTGTGTTCTGGTGCCCGGCTCTATAAGCCTCAGCCTGCCTGGGCTTTCGCCTCACCCCCATAGTTTGGGTTGCGCACTGCACTCAAGCCAGAAGCCTCAGCACCAAGGGCAGAGTTGTGCACCTTTGCTCAGCTGCGGACCCAGCCTGTTCCCAGGCTTCCGCCCAGCCCCTGCGGTCAGAGCATGCTTGCCACAGTTTCTCGGGTTGGATGGGGCTGCTGACGTGCACTCAGCTGTGAACCTCCGCCTATCCAGAGCTTTAGCCCCCCCCCTCCCGCCCCTCGAGGCCAGGGCCCGCCTGCACAGGATGGCAAACCGTGGTTTATCAGGCCAGGCGGGGTTGCTGGCATGCACTTAGCTGCGAGCTTCCACCTGTCCCTGGTCCTAGCCCTGCCCCCATGGTCAGGGCTGGCTTGTGCAGGGTCCAGGGTTGCAGAGCAGATTTCTGCCCATTCCTGGCCTCCCGCTTTTCCCCCCTCAGGTGGGGCTGCAGGCGGGCCCTCAGCTGCCAGACTACTTTCGCACGTCCCCTCCACCCCTGCTGGGCTAGACTGAGCTCACACCGGCTGGGCCTCTGCCCCCGCCACAGAACCGTGTTTCAGCGTCCAATGCCACCATCCCTCCAGCAAGCCCTCAGCAGTGTGGGTGGGTGCACTTCAGCTCAGACCCTAACACTCCATACTGTAATCCTGGAAGCTCCCTCTGTCTAAGCAGCTCTACTCTAAGTGCCACGGGAGAGCTTGTTTGGCTGGTGTCCTGTCTCCCTTTGCTGGTATTGCTAGTTCCAGGGGAAATATTTGTTTTGGATTAGGGAAGTGACTTAGCCCAGTGGTTAGGGTGGCTGTCCCTCAGAGTGTTTCTCCCTGTGCCTTCCAGTTTACACTCTGTTCCCACTGCTCTGGTCCTCTCCTCTGTTCCCATTCCCTGGAGCCCTGGGTGCGTGGTTGTGAAAGAGGTTTTCTGTGCTGTCCCTTTAAAAAGAATCTTAGGTCTGATAAAACTGTCTCTTTCTTAAAAACAGTATCTTCACTTGTTTCACAGCTCAATATTGTCCAAACACCTCTTCTAGGCTCTGGGACTGCAGGCTGGGGCTTTGTTCCTGGGACCCAGGTCCCTCCCTCTCTGCTAAACTCTCCTCCTGCCACGTGGGTCTCTCTGGGCTGCCATTTGCTTTGAGAAGCTGGGCAGCTCTCTTCGCGTTTTTGCTTTTCCTACCAGTCTCAATGTGGCTTCTTTTGTGTTCCTTGGTTGAAGAGTCCACTTAGTTTAGTTCAAAGTTGGTTTATCCAGATGATGGTTCTTAAAATTTAGTTATAATCCACTTTGGTTCTGGGAGTTGGTAGTTGGTACATCTGCCTACTCCCTTGCCATCTTGCCATCGCCCCAGAAATATTAAGCCAACAATATATTGTGATGGGTCCAAAATGGAGTGTAAGACAAGGAGGACTTAGTGATGACTCCAGGGATTGGCCTGATCAACGGAAAGAATCCGGTTGCCATCATCTGATGTAGGCAAAGCAGTGAGAACTTTTGGGTGAAAAAACTAAAAGTTCAAAATAGACTTATTAGCTTAAGATTTGCTATGGACTGAATGCTTGTGCCCCCTACTATGCCCATGTTGATGCCCTAATATGGTGGTATTTGGGGATGGGAGTTTTGGGAGGTAATCAGGTCATGATGGTAGAGCGCCTATGATGGGCGTGGTGTCCTCATAATAAGAGAAAGAAGGCTATCCCTTGTCTCTCTCCCTCTGCCATGTGAGCTTATAGCTAGAAAGGAGCCATATGCAACCAGCAAGAGGGCTCTCACCAGGAACTGAACTGGCTGGCACTTTGATTTTGGACTTGCCAGCCTCCAGAACTATGAGAAATAAATGTTGTTGTTTAAGCCCCTCAGTCAATGTAAATTTGTTATAGTAGTCTGAACTAAGAATTTCTTTTAGATGCTGAGAAAAATAATAATCTAAATTAAAGATATACATTATGGGGTCTTCCAGAATAGTGATAGTATCTCCTGCTTTGAGATAGGTTGAAATGACCAAAGGTGTGAGTGTAGGTGGAGAAGACAGCAGAGCAATATAAAACACTGAGTCACAGGGGAGCCCGTTGTCGAGAGTTCGGAGGAGAGAGGTGGAGCCTACCAAAGGGACTGAGAGGGGACTTTTGAGGTAGGAGGAAAGCCTAGGAATCTGGTGTCCTGGGAGCCAAATACAGCGGCAAGAGGAAGCAGCGAGGTTAAGGTTTGTATTGGCCCGAATAAAATAAGAACAAACCCGACCACTGCGTTTAGTGGTTGGAAGTATCCTGGTGGCATTAGCAGGGGCAGCCTCAGATCAGGGAGGGGCTGCAGAAGTCACAGGAGTGAGATCCGGAGACGACGGCAGGAAGGACATCCAGGCTGCTAACCAGGCATGCTGAGCAGTCACCATGCCTCTCTCTTACCCCCTCTCTCTACATTAGTGGTTCTTAACCTTTTATGAGGTACCAAACCCACCAGTTTCATATGCACATTCACCGAACCCTTCTTTAGTGATAAATAAAATATGATTTATTTTTCCAAATTCAAGACATAGGTATATGTTTTTTTACTGGTGCACAAAATGAGCCGTGCATGAACATCACCTTGCTCAAAGAACAAAACCAACAAAGTGCATGAACTCACAACAAATTACGGTATTACTTTATTCTGGCCTCCGTGGCAGAGGTTTCTCCGAACCTCTGAGACTGACTCATCGAACCTCTAGGGTTCGATAGAACCCAGGTTAAGAACCACTGCTCTACATGCTCCTGACTGCCAAGTTTATGTGGAGAGCCCAGACTTCTCTGTGCCCTGGTTTTTAAGTTAGGTTTCTCAATGAAAACACCACCACCCAAGTAGATCGATTGTGTCCTTGTCTTCCTATGTTGCCCAACGGGAATCTCGCATCCGCAGGAGGCAGCGTTCTGGCCGTATCTCTCCACTGAATGAACAAAAGGGCACCGGCATGTGTCAGACTGTATGCATCCAATCTTAATTCGAAATCTCACCAATCTCATTTAATTTTGGAGGGAAAGTCCAAAGCGACCAAAACTGAGTTTCTGTTCCAGGGAGAATGCTGAAATGATGAAAACATAAGAAAGGTGGAAAATAAGGAGGCAGATTTGCGTCAACAAATTTGTGTTAACGTGTGAGCCATGCTGTTTTAGGTGAGAATAGGACATTGATGTGGAAATGGCAGAGATGTGATATCTCAGAGAGGATGATTAGAGGCCGGGCCGAGGTGAAAATGTGTAGATTGCCTTTCTAATACCGCATTGATAGTAAGTAGCTGTATACCTAACAGGGAAAAATTACATCCACAGCCCGGGTTTCAACTTTTATTAGTTATCAGATGTAAACAGAATTATAAAGAGAATTATTCTAAAGGCTCTTGCTTTCTACTTGAATGAGAGAATTCAGTAAACACATGAATATTACATATTATATTAAGTGAAATCTCTAGGATATTGAGATTTATATAAAATCAATCTGTATTGTTTTTAATGGGGCCATTCTGAGACGTCACTATGACGAATGGAACACATTTTAAATCAGGAAGTTAAACATTTGCAAATAAAATTTTAGTGTGATTTCTTCCCCCTCAAATGGAATTATGAATAAATTTATTGTCATATTTTCACATTCTAATATTATTCAGTGGTGGTTTAGATTTAAAGGTAAAATTTTTCACACTTTAAAATGCTGAGTTTAGAAATCGGCCATAATAGTTTCATTGCAGCTGAGCCCCATACAAAACCTTATTGAATGGTTCACTGATTGAGTTGCTGAAATTTTCCACTTGGCTCCGTATTTGTGGAGCTTCCAGGTGTCTCACAGCAGTGAGAATACTCACTGTTAATAATTGGGAACTATGATTATTAATTTCATTAACTCAAGGCCAAATTCAACCATAACTATCATAGGTCAAAGCCTTTCTCTCTGCCCCCCACCCCAAACCAGCAACATTAAACTGTGCTAAGAATCCTGTATTTGTTATTTGCAAATATAGATTTGCATGTTCATTCTCACTGAGCCCGTTACACAATAAACATATTTATTTAACTTCTATGTAATATTGAATATCTATGAAATGATGTCATAGATTTCTAAGTTGTGAAATATTATATATATATTACAGAGTAATATATATATATATATATATATATATATATATATATATATATATATATATATATTTTTTTTTTTTTACAGAGACAAAGAGAGGGATTGATAGGGACAGACAGAAAGGAACAGAGAGAGATGAGAAGCATAAATTATCAGTTTTTCGTTGTGGCATTTTAGTTGTTCATTGATTGCTTTCTCATATGTGCCTTGACCCTGGGGATACAGCAGACTGAGTAACCCCTTGCTCAAGCCATGGGTCCAAGCTTGTGAGCTTTTTGCTCAAACTAGATGAGCCAGTGCTCAAGCTGGCGACCTTGGGGTCTTGAATCTGGGTCCTCTGCATCCCAGTTCGAAGCTCTATCCACTGCGCCACTGCCTGGTCAGGTGTGAAGCATAATATTAAAGCATGTATTAAACCCATCATTCAACACAAGAATCAGAACATTACTGGAGCCATTGAAACAACCTGTGTCTTCCTACCCAATTCCACCCTTTACTTCTCCTGAGGTATTTTTTTGTTTTTGGAACATTCAAATTTTCTTTGTATTTCAGTAATTAACAGGGGTTTATTTTTACTTGCTTTGCTTGTTAGAAATGAATAAAATACTGAAAATAGATTTGAATGGATTCCTGTCTCTTTATGCTAATAAAGTGAGGTTATCCATGTGCCTATAGTATTTACCTTCTTCTGGGGTTTAAGCTCTTTTGAGTGCAATTTCATTGATCATTACAAAACTAGATACCCATGGTGGCAAACATGCTACTAGATCCCTTCTATCAGTCATCTAATTTTACATAACTAATATTTATCATTAACCATATGATGAGAGGATGGATTTTGTGGTCTTCATTTTGAAGGGTAGATCACAGATGCTTAGGAAAGTTACGTAACTCTCCTGAAGCTTTAGAACTGGCAAATCTGGGAGTGGAGCCAGTATCCTCTTACAAACACGACCCCCTTTCATGCACGTAATTTTGATCAATATGTGATGTACGCATAACTGAGCATCAAGATGTGACTATAAATCCATTTTTATGGTCTTTTCAAAGGGTTTTTATGCTTACAATCAGTGGCATCAACTTAGGTAATGTTTTTTTGTACTGATTCTTAAATTTATGGCATAAAGTTTAATGACTATCAATTTTTCTTTAAAGAAATGGGCTAGTTGGTTATTCTGTGTTTGGCACATTATCTTTATAATTAGCGCTTCCTAGTATTTAATATGGCACTAAAAAATGTCAAACAATTAACATTATTGGTGATAAATTGTTCTTTTAGAATACGGGTATTGTTTAAATGTATCCATTTTTACAAAAAAGAGTCAAATTCAAGAAAATTAGTATTAAATGAGATTTAAGAAAAGACACATAATTAAGCCCAAGGTCTACTTACATTTTTTGATAATGTTGAGAGTCTAAAAACAGTAACAAAACTAGTAAGTCTTCATCTGTACTTGGATTTATTCATTTATTTTGTATTTTTGAAGATACTAATAATTACCATTTTTTGAGTACCTGTATGTCTGTGCAACTTTACATCCTTAATCTTATAATTGCTTTTTATTCTTTGAAGATGCCCATCAGACAGGGATTATTAAGCACATTTAACAACGAGAAAGCTAACCTCAACAAAGTCTTACAGCCAAAAGGTGCTGTGAGCAGAACTCAGTCCTCGCTCTCTCCACCCGGGAAAGCAATGCATGTCTACAGAAGGCTCTTGGAATTAGGTACAAGGAAATCTGGAGGGGGCAGGCAGGAACGGGGTCTCGGGCTTCGCTGCTGCTATGTGACAGGAGCAGTCTCTCTGAGTCTGCTTGGAGGGTCGGATGAGATAACAATTCACGACCTGTCCCAGTCCAAACTAACTTTCTTTACGGTTTATGCTTTCTCCACAAATCATCAGTAATTTGGCAACAACATTTCCATCGACCGTCTTTCTGTTGTCGTGTGTATGAGTGCTTTTTAAAAATTAAAGTTAAAATATGTTCATTGGAGTATATTTACACAATATAAAGACACTAAGGAAAGTAAGCATGTCCCTTCATATTATCATCCAAGGATAATGACTACTGATTGCTCCTAATTTATGAAAAGTACTGTGTAGGAGGTATATAAGAAGATTGGTGATACTTTCTTTAAATGGGTGGCATCACACTAAATATTCTGTTTTGTGCATTCCTTGTAACATAAAACAGAAGTCAGTACTTACATGTTATTAAAAAATTTTTAATGAAATTTTTTTTTAGTAATTTAAAATTATTCAGTTGGGGCAGCAGAGACTTTTTTGAAGCAGGTGAGGGACTTGAGGGACTATTTGGAGTTTTGGACATATAGTCTAAATGTCAGGCTAGCTATTAAGTGGGCACAAATCATGCAGCTTGTTTATGCAAGTGATGGTAGTTGCTATATACTTTTTTAGATTAACAAGTCTTGAAAATCACTTGTTTCACCAATGAAAAATTATTTCTAATATACATTATAATTATTGATTGAATTCTCTGGTGAAAATTTTAATAAAGGTATCTGATGCTGCATACCAGCTACATCTGGAGTGTATATTCCTGACCAGCATAATTGAAATCACTCCTAATGCAGTATTAAAGGGTAGACACATACATCACTGTATACTAAAGTTTAAAAAAGTTAACCCCTGTGCTTTGGTATGAGTTGGAAACACATGTCCCCCCAAAAAGGTTTACAGCAGCTTTATTTATAATTGCCAACATTTGGAAGTGGCCAAGATATTCTTCAGTAGGTGAACACATAAGTTAACTGTTACATCCATAGAATGAAATATTATTGAGCATTAAAAGGAAATAAACCACCAAATTATGAAAATATATGGAGGGCTCTTTAATGCATGTTACCAAGTAAAAGAGGGCAAGCTGAGGAGGGTATATGGTGTCTGATTCCAAGTCTGTGAAAGAACAAAACTATGGAGACCATGCAAGGGATCCATGGTTGTCAGGGTTTGGAGGCAAGAGGGAGAAATAGGCAGAGCACAGAGGACTTTTGGGGAAGAGAAGCTATTCAGAATGATAGTACAATGGTGGGTCCATGTCGTTACACATTTGTCCAAGCACAGGTACTATATGCAGCACTGTAAGTGAACTCTAATGCAAACTGTGGGCTTTGGGTGAGAATGATATGTCTCTATGGTAAACTCTTGCTTTTACTGGAGAAAGAAGTAACACAGCAGAGGAATACTGAGAGACAAAAAAAAAAAAAAAAGAGTAATACATTGTCTTAACTCTTTAAGAAACTGAAGCTTACTTAATGTTGTGTCCTGGGCATTCAGGGCACCCAGCTGGTGGGACAGGACAGGTGTGTGACTAAAACACACCCTCACTCTGAACTGCTTCAGGAGCAGGTGTGACCGTGAAGCTGGTTTCCTTCCTGTGGGAGGAATGCACTGCTTCTGCGCGGACCAAGCAGCATCTGAGATGACACCGAGGGAGAAATAAACACACTTGGAAGGGCAGCCACCTCAGAAGGTGGGGGACATGCTCATAGCTTCCTAGTTTCTTTGTATCTCCAGTTTCAGAGATCTCTCACAATCACTATGTTAAAGAATGGACAGCAAAAGTAGCAAAGACAACAACATCATCCCTGTCCGGCTACAGCTCTGGGCTTTCACTGTGTATGTCAGTCTGTGTTAAGATCCTCACACTCATGTTTTTTTTTTTTGAATTAAAATAGAGGCATTGCAGTGAACCAAGCTTCAGTACCGCTTTATGTTTGTAAACTTGAACGTCAGTCACGATTGTGTCTAATGTTATGTTACCACGTGAATGCTGAAAGCGTTTCTCGGGACTTGTCCATGTGTAAAGCATTTAGGTTTGAATTAAGAAGCACCTGGACATGTTATCTCTGCCTGAGAGCATCTGAAGAGACAGCAAAATTAAAATCAAAGGCTGGTTTACTGGTAATCCCCAGCTTAATATAGTTTCTCCCTCTTTATTTGAAAATACAGACAAATCAGAGAGTACAGGTTGTATTGCTCAGCAGTCAAATCTGCAGGCGATTTTGGAGCAAAACAAGTATTTACTTTCCCCAGTGTGGTTGTGGAAGGTTGTGTCCTGTCGTCCCCTAGGGGTCAGTGCCTCACTTCCTGCTCAACGTGTTCCGGCATCAGAGATCGCCTTCCTTTCGATAGTCACAGAAACTGCCTGAAACATTTGTGCTGTAGACTTGGTTTTTAAAGTTAAAATCCCTGATGATTGTCATTGTGCTCCAGTTCAAAAAATATGCAGTAAGTCAACAGCAGGTCACTTCCACGTGAAAAGTGGAAGAACTTCATGCTGATCGTGTTGTTCTTTAGAGGTTAGAAGCCGGATCTCAGGGCAGCACTGGCTTCCCTGGACTTTTTAGCAGAGGCTGGGTTCCTGGTTTAGGGGCAGAAAGCCCTCCGTCTCTGATTTTATTAATGATGGCTGGAAATGAGTTGCTGTCAGGAAGTTTAGCTTGATGTGTTCCCTTCGGTTTTCCAGAGCCCTGTTATCCCCATGGTTGCGTCGTCCCTCACCCCTACCCAAACTGCAGTGCCTGAGTGGAACAGCAAACTGTTTACTTGGGAAAATTAATCTCCCTGTCTCCCTGTTTCCACAGAGTTTTCTGAATCAAACTTCTACTTTTTTTTTCCCTCAGTAGCCGTTTTCCTGTCAATAGGAACTTCATTTCTACTTGTGCACAGGGTGTATGAATATGTTTTACTATATTACCTACAATTTCAGCTGTACTTTTTAATAATGAAGCATATGTTCTTTAATATTTCACCTTAAATGTGAGAATCACATCTCGACATTATAGTGCCATATGATGTAATATAAGAAACCATTTATTAGAATATATTTAATAAGGCTGGTGATTTCCACATTGTTCAAACAAGCAGATTGTCAAATCCTTATGAGTTACAAGAAAGAGACATTAAGTTTTTAATAAGAACTTTTTTTTCCTGTAAATCCAGTGTCTACAACCTATGATATGCATTAGCATTGTACAGCCAAAGAGCAGCATGGCATTAAAAATACACAGAGACTGGGCATCTTTTTATATGAGAAAATCACAAACTTGAATTTACACAATAGATATTCTCACCCGGTGCCCTCCCCTGAAGAAAGAGTGGCTGCTAAAACACACTGTTCAGGTTCTCTGAGAATGGAAAAGTCCCTTATGTGTGCTTTTAGTGTCTCCTCTGTCCCCATTTAATATCTGCTGGACAAGTCACAAAGGCCTCCCAGAGGATAGCAACAGATGATCTCTTTGAAGGTTTTCCTCAGCTCCTGGCTCCGGAGGGCATAGATCATAGGGTCGATGATGGAGTTGCACATGATCAGTATGAGATACAAGTTAAAGTGAGACATGAAGCACACACAGTAGGGGTTCTGGGGACACGATATGTAGAATATCAGGTGGAGGAAGAATGGGGCCCAGCAGACAACAAAGACCCCGATCAGTATGGTCAAGGTGATCGCTCCCTTCATGTTGGCACCTTGACGGATGGCGCTAGTGCTGGGGAGGACAGCAATTCTCTTAATGTGTAGTCTGGCCATGAGGAACATATGGACATAGAGGGAAGCCATGAGAGCCAGCATGGTGAAGAACATGCTGATGAGGCAGATGATGACAACGCTACTGTCAGAGTAAATGATGAACAAGATGCCTGAAACTGTGCAAGATGCCCAGATGCAACTGAGGATGATCCCAACCCGCTTAACCGTCATAATGTTATGGTACTGGAGAGCATAAAAAATAGTAAAATACCTGTCCACTGCAATGGAAAGCAGGCTGCAAATGGACGCGAGCAAGGAGCTGCAGATCACCGAGTCAATGACATTGTCAATGTTCACAGTGAAGCTCTGGGCGTCTGTGTCTGTACTGTTGAGCAGTGTGATGACAATAGTTTCCGATCCGTTCGACACGCTCACCAACATATCAGCCACGGCCAGGCTGCAGATGAAAAAGTACATGGGTGAGTGCAAATTCTTGTTCTTGGCTATTGCCACAATCACCAGGATATTCTCCAACAGGCTGATGACACCCAGAGTCACGAACACCTCGGGAGAGACAAAAAGTTGCTCGTAGCACCCTCCATCAGAGTAGCCTTTTCCCAGGGACTCATTGGCATGGCTGTGCAGCCTGTAGCTGCTGTGGTTCCAGATGTGGAGGGATGTGTACATCCCACGGTGAAGAGTAGAGTTCATCCTGTGTCAGTGGGTTCAAATCCCTGCTGAATTGCTGTCACCTCCTGGTCCAGGCTGCCTCAGTGGCTTCCTGCAGGTCTTTTCCTGTCCTTTATGAGGCTAACATTGGCATGCCTCTTGTGAGTAAATGTCACATGCTCCAAAGCTTGAAATGGAAGTATTAATCTCTTTCAGGTACTGCTCTGATTACCATTGCTCTGATAAAAAAAAATGCTTATTCTCAGTTAAAAGAGTCTGCTGCCTGCTTTTCTTTTTGTTCTCACTTTCACTTAAACTGTAGTCTTAAGCATTCAGGTCTTTTCAAAATAATTGTCCTAGTAGCTGCTGTGCCACTGGGAGACGAGTCCGTGTGCACATGCTCACGTCCGCTGCTGTTCAGAGGCTCCCACCAGAAGCGTTGCTTTGAGTGTTAGTAGCTGCTGCTGATTTTATGGTGTGTGGAGGGAAAAAAATGTTCGGAGTGGCTCCTCCTCTGCTTCCTTTTGACCAATCCAAGTCGTGCGGAAGACTGGGACACAGAGGATGCTCAGAGATACAAACTGCAGGGCAGCACAGAGTCAGATGCAGGAGCTGTGTGCCTGGGGAGCCAGCAGGATGGGAGAGAATGAATTCTCCTTTTCAAGTTTTCAGGGAGAACAGCTTGGTCCTTAGAGGATGCTCTTTGATATCAGAACGAGCCATCTTGGGTCACCCAGGTTTATTTCTGCTAAAAAGAGATGTGTGTGTTTGTGTGTGTGTGTGTGTGTGTGTGTTGTGTGTGTGTGTGGTGTGTTCCTGAATAGATGTGTGCTGCTTTTATGACCGGGAAATTAATATATTTTTCCTCTCAATTTCTTTGAATTAAGAACCTGGGCGCTAACACTTTAATTTAAAATGACAGAGCCACAGAAAGAATATTTGATAATACGGAAGGCTGCTATGGATTGAAGAGCTACGTAGGTAGATACTGTTTATAAAAGGTTTAGGAAGGGGTTTATTTCTCAGGTACTGATACCTGATATTTTTCCATCACAGGGTTTCTTTGATCATAGCAAGAGAAGTTTTATTTTTATTCTTAATAGTTAAAAACTATATAGCATTAATGTAAACTACATTAATGTAAACTCAGAAAAAGTTTTTATAACTAGGCAAAACTCAGTTTTTAAAGCTTTATTGAGGTATAAATGATACACAAAAATTAAACAGTTATAATGTGTATATTTTAATGAGTTTGGACATATGCATATTAATCATAATACCATTATCATGATCAAGGTATTAAGCATATTTGTCACCTCCAAAATTTTCCTTGTATTCTTTTTCTTTTGTGTTTGTGGTAATAACACAACATGAAGTCTGTCTCCTTAACCTATTTTGAAGTGCACAATATCATATTAACTATAGGCACTATGTTGGACAGAAGATCTCTAGGATCTCTTCATTTTTCATAACTGAAGCTTTATACTCACTGGGCAACAATTCCTTCAAAATAATTTTGGCAATGATCTGGATTTGACACTAAAATTCCAGGCAGCAAAAGCAAAAATAAGTGGGCTACACCAACCTAAACAGCATCTGCACCGCACAGGGAACCATCAACAGAATGGAAGGCAACCTACTGAATGGGACAAAGTATTTGCAAACCATCCATCTCATAAGGGGTTAATATTCACAATATGTAAGAATCTCTTACAATTGAATAGCAAAAAAAAAAAAAAAAAAGCAAACAAAACCCAAATAACCCAATATAAATGTGAGCAAAGAACTTGCATAGACACTTGTACACAAAATACATACAAATGGCTACCAGGTATGTAAAAAAAATGTTCAACATCAGTAATCATTAGGGAAATACAACTTGAAAGCACAATGAGACATTACCTTACACTTATGAGAATAGCTATCATCAGAGAAAGAGAGATGTTTTAGAGAGGAGATGTTTAAGGCCAACATTCTACCCCATAACTGAAGGCTTGCTAAATTAAGTCTGCGCATACCTTGGCGACTTCACATACTCAATCAAGCCAAGTCGAGTGCATGCTAGTTATTTATCAGTTTCTAAATGCTTTTATTTAAGTTAAATTTAAAAGATGAGGCAAAGTTACTTTTCAAGTTAATTAAATACCAGGCTATAAAATTTTACATAGTGTCCTTCTCTAGCTATGACTGCTTTTGGTTTTAGCTTTGTCGAGTTTGTGCCTACTGGTCACAAAGACAATAAGAGATAATTATTTCAGGATTAACTTGAAGTCCTCTATTATTTAGGTAAGGGCTTTATCTTCTTTACCCCTGTGACAGAGGCAATGTAAAATACTATTCCTGAGCATTGAGCTCCATGAACATCTCACATCCATTCCTGAAATTGAGTGGGTACTTAGGACTGATTTCTAGCTAATGGGCTAAAGTGATGGACATCTGTTATCTGCCTCACTATTCTGCTTGTTTTCCCTCCTGTCTATTAGTATCTGCCTGCAGATGTCTTTGCAGCCTCAGGTTATAGATGAAAGAACCGAATCATGGCAGAAGGCTGGGTCTCTTCATAACTGCACAGAGCAGAACTCACATCCCCAACTGCCTCCACACCCTAACCCACTAACTAATTGAACTGATATGTGAACAAGCGATTAATATGACTGTGTTAAGCTGCTAGATTACTGGTGTGTACCTTTCACAGAAGCTAGCATAAATTACCTTTACTTTTTAGTACTATAATGGAGCTATCTACAAGCAGAAAACCCATGAAAACCTTTGCTTTCCCCTACTTTGGACTTGTTTGAATAGTGGATTACCTAACAAATGAGCAACAGGGAAGAAATCCACTAAATCACTTAAGTATCTGATTGTCAACTTGGTATAATTTTCTGCCTGGGTTAACTGTTGACTTTGTGTTCCTCTTTCCCTTGGTGGCATAATTGTTCCATGGTTAGATTTAAAATTCAGAGTGTCTTTGACTTTTCCTTCTTTCTCCAAAATCTCAACATGCAATTTCTTGTAAAACACCTTTGGTTCTACCAGTGTGCCTGACTCCTCCTTGCCAAACTCACTTCCCATTTTCCCGTCAGTGCGGTCTAACTTGTATGCTCATGACATGCATGCACACTAGAGATTTTCCCATGGGGTTTCTGTTATCACTACTTGGAATGCGCTTCCGTATATTTCTGAATGCAAACTCACCCTTATTTTGTAAAACTTATTAATAGGTTCAATACTATTATACAATGTTAGAATAGGTAAAATTAGTAATTTAAAACAACTCCCTTTCTTTTAGCTTCTCACAAAAAGGTTTTTAGTTCTAGACATGATCTCAGTGAAATTCCAGAAAACAATATGCATTTAAAATCTCCAATTTAATTATTTTGTGTAGATTTATAAAAACCTTAACTGTATAGTTACTTATGCTAAAAAGATGATATTTTTGTGATCTCCAGGGAGACATTTTAATTGTCTGTCATAGTTCAGTTCTGTATAAGCCAGAAGAAGTACAACCAGGAATGTTAGACACGTTAATAGTGTTTTTTTTAAAAATTTATTGCAGATTTCATTTTTTAATACACACAAAATTGAGTTAAGTCATAATATAGTTCTCTGATGAACACAATCCATTCTACATTTTATAACAATAAATATAAAACATTTCTAAAGAGAAGTATTTATCAGACTGTACCACGTGGAATATTATCTTTAGGAGATGTTAATGTTATTTGCACCACAAATTAAACAGGAGATGCCAAGGTCAAATAATTTTGAAAAATACTGCATACTCACTACTTTCTTGAAGTTTCAGAGTTTATGTTAGCATGTAAAGTTTCTGAAATTTCTTACTAGAAAAAAATTAATATGGCTTAAACAATTTATTTCCTATTCCTAAATTTATTTGAACACAGAACCTACCTTCTCTCATTTTAATATTTTTAGTACCTGGTATACTCAGTCTGTGATCATGCTCATTTTATGAATTTGTTCCAAACTTGACTAACACATCAGGGAACATTGTGAGTGTAACACACATTTTGTGTTTGTTTTGCACAACTTTATACAGGAGGAATGGGGTGGAAAACTGTACCCAGCTGAACTGAACCACATGAGGGTCCCCAACACACACACACCCTTCAACCGTTCCCAAGTCAACTCAGCTCCCTTGGGGAGACAACAGCTCCTGAAATTTCAGCTCCTCCCTTCCACTTCTAAGGGTTACAACTCACAGGTTGTAACTCTTAAACTCACTGGTTCCAGCAAACCTCAGTAAGTTAAAGAGCCCAGGAAAGAGAGTTCTGCCTGTCTTTCGGCCATAGTTTTAAGTGACAAGTGGCCTCACTCTGGAGTCCACTTTGCAATAGGAATGACAAGTGAGTTCCAGGGGAAGTCCAACCTTGGCCAGTTATTGTCCAAGAAGTTGGGTCATTTCCCTTTTCCTATCTGCTGTTTCTCTTTCTTAGGGAACTTGGTTCTCTACTATTTAAAAATGTCTATATACCTATCAAGTAAATTACTACCAAGACCCCATCCACCTTTATACTTTGGAGTGTATTTAGAAGAGTGAACCAAAGTACGGCAACAGCTCATGTGAACTCTCTGGGTGCCAACTCTGAGGTGATGTCAGGCTGCAAATAGCAGTCTATCTTAGAATAACTGTCACAGCATAAATAAATCTTAATCAAAATTAGAATTTAAAAATCCAGGATTTGATAACAAAATATTCTTCTTTTTCCTTTTTATTGAATTTATTAGGCTGACACTGGTTAACAAAATTGTATAAATTGCAGGTGCACAATTCCATAACACATCATCTGTACACTGTATTGTGTGTTCACCACCCCAAGTCAAGCCTCCTTCCATCACCATTTCCTCCACTGTACCCTCCTCCCCCTCCCCCTACCGTCCTCTCTCTATAATGAAATATTCTATGTCTTCTTTAACCTGAGGAAACATTATACTTCTGTGATCGTTATTTTAAGTTATTGCCTTTTATAATTCTTTCCAAGTACCTGTTAAGTCATTAGGAGAATATAGTATTTTAGGTTAATACTTTTTATAATTCTTTCCAAGTATCTGTTAAACTGCTAAGGGAATATATTCCTGGGCTTAAAATGTACATAATAAAAACTTTCTATAGATAATGTTTGGAAAATAGGCAATACAGCTAATGAATACCTGGATGGACAAAGTAGGAATCAAGATGTGAACAGCACTGGATTCCAAGGGAATATGCTATAAACCCACTTGAAATATTTCAGATACAGAGTAGATTTGCCACCCACTCATGCCCAGAATAGCCACCTTGAAAACATATACTGCTCACAAAAATTAGGAGATATTTTATAGCTTCATATTCATTTTGAAATATCCACTAATTTTTGTGAGCAGTGTATTTAACAAACTTTACCCTGTTCCCAAACATCTTTTTATTTAATATCTGTATATCTCTGAAGCTGGATTGATTATTGAAAAAGTAATAATGATTGTACATCTGAAAAGAACACCAAGGTATACAATGTCCCAAAACTTTAGTACAGTTTCAAGCTACAACACTGGGAGCAGAAATGCCACAAACATATAGAAATACCTTTTGAAATATTATTTAAATTTATCCTATGCTTATTTTGTTAAATTTTTAAATCAAAATATTTAAACTAATTTTTTTCAATTAATGCTTCCATCTTTAAAAAGAACTAAAACAAAAAATTAAAATTAAAATCTATAGTTAAAAGATTATTTGCTTCCTCTAAATATATATATAAAGGTCTTTGGTCAATCTTATCTTTATTTATTAAATCATGAGATTCTATGGTTTTTGAAAAAAATTGACTAAAGTGAATTAGAATAATTATTCAGCCCAATTTACTAGGAAATATTTAGGTTACTAAGTATTGTAATAATTTCCATCAGATTGAAAGTTAAGACATAATACAGTATAAATATTCCTAAACCATCTTTCCATTATAGCATAATAGTCTTAGTCTCCCCTTCGGCCAACATCCCATAACACTTTTTAGTTATGTATCATTGTAAGGACCAAATCACAGCTTCACAGAAGTCTAAGTAATGTAATACCTTCAAAATCCTGGTCTGACATGTTACTCACCATATTATAGACATTGGCTCTTTAGGGGAACTAATGATTTAAAATATAACCACTGATCCTGGAACAGACAACTAAAATTTAACAAGGTAACACTCCATTTATATGATCCTTGACCGTTACTGTCAGGGTTCCCAGGTTTGGCAGTTTCACAAGTGTCATTTTAACATGTGAGAGGGCTGGAGTCAACCCTTTTAATCCCCCATTACGGGCTCACACCACAGTTATTGCTGCACAGTAAAATCTAACATTTATCAGAAATAACATTTTTTTTTGTCTAGAATTCTATGCATTCATTTATTTATTCATTCTCTCAGTCAAAAAGTTTCTTAACTGCCTGTATGAGTTCGCTCGGGTTGCTATGACAAAATAGCACAGATGAGGTAGGAAATTAAGCCACAAATTTATTTTCTCACAATTCCAGATGCTCAAAGTTTAAAATTAAGGTTTTAGCAGGATTGGTTTCTCTTTTTAAAACTAAATTTATCAGGGTGATATTGGCTAGTAATATGAAATAGGCTTCAAGTGTACATTTCTATGATGTGTGATTAGTATACAGCTTGGACAAAGCATTACTATCTGAAATATAGAAGGAGCTCATACAACTCAACACCAAACAAACAGACAATTTAACTTAAAAAAAAGTGGGGAGAGGACCTGAGCTGACTCTTGTCCCAACATTGGTTTCTTTTGAGACCTCTATCCTTGACATGTACATGGCTGCTGGTACCCTGTCCCATCTGTTTCTGAGCGTATATGATGTCTGACGCCCAGGACAGCAGCGAATGGTGGTGGTGATGGTGGTGGGCACGGGACACCCATTATGCTCCTGAATTGTCCCCTGACATTGCATTGTTTGGCTGGCAAATCAGGCCAACCTTTCAACCATTTGATGTAAACCTTCCTCCTCTTTGTTGAGCAAACCTTACCTTCTGTCAGGTAAGTCATTTACAGAAGCGTGCAGCCCTTTACAGCTAATCATAACCACTGTGCCTAACTTGCAACCCAACCCCTCTGATTTTTTGACCCTTTCTTTTCTCATTCCAGTGATACAGTTTCTCTTTCCCTTCACTGGCCTTCTGTTCATTTAGCTTGGGAAATGGCAGTGAATGGTGTTGGGGCATGCCATCAGCCTATTAGGAAACTCTGAAAGGTTCTGGGTCTCCCACTTGTTTGAAGCTTTCTTTAGACAGTGGAAGGCTTTCCCCTTTTCTGTTCCCATCATTTGGCCCAAGTTCCAGAGAAACAAGAAAAGATACACTCAGTCTTCTGTTCTATTTCATTGGATTTCCTTTAAAAGGCATAAACAGACATATATCAGAACTTGTGGAGTTGTATGGAAAAGTTGTTCTATCAGCAGAAATGTAATGTTCTGTTCATCAGAGTAAGAGGCTTAAGTGTTTTGATCAATAGTTTGGGTTTACATTCTTGCTCATGTGCCAGATATGATTGTGAATACGTCAATTTACTGATTGATGATCTTATACTTCCTTAGGGATTTATTGACAAAGGATCAATTGTGATGAACATTTGGAAATGATGGATTGTGTAATCACTGAAACAGGAACATTTCTGTTGAATTTGAAATACTTTTAAAAAATTATTATTATTACCAAATAAGTTTTAAGGAAAAGTTATCTAGGCTGCTGATAGTGTGCTTTTCTTATTTTGTCCTGTAACTAGCCTGTCCTTTGGTCAGAAAATGACACAAAGTAAGTTCTCCAGGGCTTATTTCTCAGATACTGGTTTAGTCAATAAAATTATAGCCTCATCTATAGTGTTTATCCTAAGAAACTCATAGATGTTTATTGTTCAAAGAAATTCATATTCCCAGTTTGTCACGAGGAGGGTAAAATTTATTTAGCTAGAAAAACAGAGTTTAAGAATTTACTCCAGCCTGACCAGGCGGTGGTGCAGTGGATAGGGCGTCGGACTGGGGTGCGGAAGACCCAGGTTCGAGACCCCCACCTCGCCAGCTTGAGCGCAGGCCCATCCGGCTTGAGCAAAAGCTCGCCAGCTTGGACCCAAGGTTACTGGCTTCAGCAAGGGTTGCTCGGTCTGCTGAAGGCCCGTGGTCAAGGCACATGTGAGAAAGCAATCAGTGAACAACTATGGTGTCGCAATGGCAACGAAAAACTGATGGTTGATGCTTCTCACCTCTCTCTGTTTCTGTCTGTCTGTCCCTATCTATCCCTCTCTCTGACTCTCTCTCTGTCCCTGTAAAAAAAAAAGAAGAATTTACTCCAAATTAAAAGTAAATCTATTTTATAACAACCTTAGAGATAGCTAGGAATATTACTTGTTTACCTATCTGCTAAAAACACTGGTTTATAAAATAAATAAAAATACGTATCTGAAAAAGCCCCCCCCCAATTTTTTTCTGCCTTTTGATCTTATTCTGTGGAGACTAATGATTCAAGATTACCCTACCTCCAGCATGCACTATAAGTATAAATAAATTACCAAATTCAAATGTTCATAAGAATGTGCTTAAATTTCTAACTGCTAATTAAAAACCCATAGCTTATACTTATCCACTTTTTGGGAAGCATGTAACTATAGTAATAGGACTTGAATCACCAGTAGCATATGTTCCCTATTAAATTTCCTGACCGATTTGTGTATCTCTTTGGAAGTCACTAGCTGAGATCATTTTAAGAGCCTCCCCACATGAATCTCCTTTTTGTTGTTTTTAATAAACTTGTTTTGATCAGTGCATCCTCGCTAGATTATGACAAAAATTGTTTTAGCCATTATGTTATTCATAACTCCATCCTTAAAAATTCTTTGACCTTGGACAAGGCCTAATTGATCTGAGCCTTAGTTTCCCCATTTGTAAATTGAAAAGACTAACACTTCTTTACCTATGAGTTTATGGTGAGGCTCAAATATAATGTACACTGCTCACAAAAATTAGGGAATATTTTACGACTTCATGTTCATTTTGAAATATCCCCTAATTCTACTCACAAAAATTAAAGGGTATATTATTGCTTATTCATTTTGAAATATCCCCTAATTTTTGTGAGCAGTATATGTGACAATCCATTCTTAATCACAAGCACCCTACAAGTGATTGTTGTTGTTTCTTTTATTAAATGTAAGTTGCTACCTTTAAGGAGCATGTGATCTATGCTGATGGTACACGTAATAGTGTCAGAAAATATGCCTTTATTTTATGACAAGCTGGAAGGGGTTTGCGAACCACACCTTGCCCTTTCATATGACATTTTGTGTCATATTTGGTCTCTAAACTAGTTCTTTCCACACGTGAGACAATATAGCCACACACTTGTCTATGATGCAAAGATGAAGTGGCTAGTTTCTCAATTTTACATTGAGTCCCATCAATGTGGGTAATAAATCTGAGTTTTATGCCTTAAAACCTTAGGCTTCCAACATCTTTTTAAGCTCAATAACTTTTTCATATTGCTGTTGCATCACTCTACATAGTAATTGATGAGTTAATGAAAGAATATAAACTACTTTTCTGCTGTATAATAGCAGTCTGTTGACCGATAAGGTCTTATATTTTTAATAAATTGAGTATGTTATTTTATATTTTGCCTAGAAAACTGATTCTTAAAAATAGTAAGTTGCTAAAGGGAGCACTGCCAAATGGACTGTTTATAATGGGAGAAAATAAAAATAGTGAGAGAATAATTTTTTTTGTGATTGGATGGTATTTAAAATGTTTATTTTTTAGTTTTATTTTTCAGTTACAATTTACATTCAATATCATTTTGCATTAGTGTCAGGTGTGTATAGCACAGGGTTAGACAATCATGAACCTTACAAAGTGTTCCCCCAATATTTCCAGTACCCACCTGGCACCATACACAGTTATTACACTATTATTGACTATATTCACTATGCTGCACTTTACACCCCCATGACTATTTTTAAACTACCAATTTGTTCTTCTTAATCCCTTTGCCTTTTTCACACAGCCTCCTGCCCTTCTTCCCTCTGCAACCATCAGTCTGCTCTCTCTGTACCTATGAATCTGTTTCTGTTTTATTTATTCATTTATTTTGTTCTTTTGACTCCACATATAAGTGAAGCCACATGGCATTTGTCTTGCTCTGTCTGACTTACTTCACTTAGCATAATGCCCTCTAGGTCCGTCTATGCTGTTGCAAATGTCAAGATTTCAAGGAGAGTTGTTGTTTAGACAAAAATGTCAGGGAAAAGAAAGGTTCTTACTACCTATCAACCTTGTCATTATCAACTTCTGAAAATATTTGCAATTGTATAAAAATTGAATTAAGATATTATCCTTTTAGTACACAATTTTTAACAGACTACTTTTAGAGCATAAATTTATTTTTTTTAAATATATTCTTAAGAGTGTGCTATCATCCATCACCAACAAAGGGCAAGAGTAATCAAAATCATTACTTCATGTCTCCAGCAGAAAAGTGCATTATTTAGAGTGCAGCCTTCTGGGTGATCTGAGTCTAGTTCTATGGGGACCTAACATTTCATTTGCCTTTGTGTTATTTGACAACTTTGTATGTTACAGATAAATGATAGTATGAAAAATAATTCCTTTTTTATTATTAATTTTAATGGGGTGACATAAATCCATCAGGGTACATAGGTTCAGAGAAAACATCTCCAGGTTATTTTGACATTTGATTATGTTGCACACCCATCATAGAAATAATGAGAATGCAATACCTATTAATGCATACTCATAGAATGCATACCCATTCTTATTTATCAACACACAAATAAATTCAGATATACAGATTTTCAACATACCTCCCTTTCTTTTAGAAGAAACAGGTTGTGAATCCATTTATAATTTCACCATAATATTCCCGATTTATATGTGTCTGAGTTTTGGATTATCCTTTGAACTGGTCTTAACAATGGCCTGATTCCCTCATTAATAATGAGTTATAAAATCTTTAGCCTATTTTAACATTTGCACAAAGGCCAAGATTTTGTTTTTATTTGAGAATTCCCCTTTGATACAAGATTTGAAAATGATTTGATCATGTTGTGCTTAGCTCATTATCTCAATGACAACTTAACAGTTTTATGTCAGGATTTGAAATGACTCCTAATAATCTCCTGTGGAACAAGAAATAATCCTTGTCATACCTGCTACTGGTCTGTTGTAGCCTAGTATAGTTAAACAGAGTAGGGTAGAAGCAAGAGGATTTTGCCAGAATTTGAGCTGTGCCAATGTGTGAGCTGTGACCTCCGCTAAAGTAGAACATTAAAGGAGTTCTGCAAGTTCAGAACTGCAGACAATCCATTGTACCTAGTAAATATTCTATAGGTGTTAGCTTTGATTGTGATTAATATTCCACTCACCAATTTCTGTGGGCAAACCCTATTTCTCTGCCAGGTCTCATCTGGAATGAGTAAGAACCTCTTCAGTATTCTAGTCACTCACTGTCGGAGGCTTTGTAGTTTGTTTGTGTCTCTTTAGGATATCCTGAAGATATGAACAAGCAAAAATATATTCCATACACAGCTAAATATTCAGAATTGTCCAACCTCATAGCAGGTCAAAACAATAATCACTCCTAGGAAAAGAAGTTATCTAGGTTTTATTTAATTATTCCTAAAAGATTTATCATCGAAATGAAATAAAAACAGTGGTTTTAAATATGTATTGATTTTTGGGACTATCTGTTATAACTCATTTTTATATTTAAATTTTTATTTAAATGAGAAACTTGAGGTATCACTTACATGTAAGTTTTAAGACCATTCTATCAATTGGAAAAAACATTAATTACTGTATATTTTGGATTTAGTAATAAGTCAATACAGGAGTGTTGAGGTATATTATTTTTTGTGGACTCATAAGACTATAAATCAGTGGTTCTTAACCTGGGTTCTATCGAACCCTAGGGGTTCGATGAGTCGGTCTCAGGGGTTCGGAGAAGCCTCTGCCGCGGAGGCCAGAATAAAGTAATACCATAATTTGTTGTGAGTTCTTGCACTTTGTTGGTTTTGTTCTTTGAGCAAGGTGATGTTCATGCATGGCTCATTTTGTGCACCAGTAAAAAAACATATACCTATGTCTTGAATTTGGAAAAAAAATCATATTTTATTTATCACTAAAGAAGGGTTCGGTGAATGCACATATGAAACTGGTGGGTTCGGTACCTCAAAAAAGGTTAAGAACCACTGCTATAAATGCAGTGATATAACTGCATTATTACCTTATATTTTCACCAATTATTGCAGTACTTGGAACATACTATGACTTCAATAAATGATTGAATGAATGAATGGCTAACAGTTCATTGTAACTACTGCATATTTGAACCGTTTGCACATTTTGGAGATAGTAAGGATACATAATCCTGTCCGTGGGCCACAGCTCGGTGGGAAGGAAAAATGGGAAAGGTTAACAAGTAGAATTCCAAGTAACTTGTGAAGTAACAGAGGTTTGGACAAGGGTCAGTAAGATCACAACAGAAAGCATCTGCCTGAAGTTGATAGTGAAGGTCAGGAAATGATCTAAAAAAATCTTAGTGGGAAGATACACGCAGAGAAGAGAGGAATTTAAACACAGAGGCAAACTTCTTGGCTTAGAAATTCCGTTGTCAGATTCACCAAATTAAAATACAGAACACACTGTCACATTTGAGTTTCAGAGAAACAGTGATTCATTTTTGGCATAAGTATGCCCCATGCAATACTTAGCAGCCCTGGTAGGAAATATTGAGAGAGAAGGAAGAAGAGATCATAGTCATTGGTAAAACTACCATGTCTGGGTTTGGTAGGTCCCTACTTTGACCGGTTTCTAAAGTTTATCACACAGAGATAAAAAATGAAGCTTACAGGATAATTGAGGCAATCAGCCTCTAAAAGGCTGTGTTGAAATATGGGGCAAAAAATGTACAATTGTTCTCTGTCATGTTTACAGGAAATGGATTATTTCAAGATGTTTTGAAACAACAAAAATGTCTCACCAGCTTTTCTACTTCAGCAGAGAGAAATTCTATTTAGGGGAATATTTGAGCAAAGCAAGGTCAGTAATTTAATTTTAGGAAACATTGCCTTTTGCTAAACCCTTTGTCCTCAGTCTTGGTCAAACATTGCTATATTGCTCTAGCCATACATCACACACCATGTGTAAATAAAACAGCTAATCTACAGCCCTTTGGTTACCTAAAATATTTATGCTGACTGAATAGCTAATGCAAGCAGGAATATAACTATAGAACTTCAAAGTCTGCTGTTAGGACTGAACATATGCATAGAAGTTAACATAATTTCCACTTGTTTGGTATAAGCATTTATGAATGTGTGTTGTGATGTCCATGTTACAATTTATTCCGTAATATTCTTGTGACTTATCCATCACCGGGCAGGACATAGTTCGGATTTGCATCAGGAAAGCTGGTTTTTGTTTTGTTTTTTTCTTTTAATGAAAAGGATAAAGGGTATTTTTATCTAAAATGTATTTTAAAATTATTTTAACTTTTAAATATAATTGCACAGAGACATATTTTTTTAATATAATCGCACATCTGTAATTGTAATGAACAGACTATATTTTGATGTTTGACCTCTGACAGCTTTCAGACCCGTACCCCTATTCTTCTTATTCCTTTTCTGGACATCTGTGCAACCTGACAAAAATAAGAAAAAGGAGAAGAATGGCAAGGAAAAGGAAAGGAAGGGAAGAGAAAGGAAGGGAAGGGAAAGGCAGGGAAGGGAGGGGAAGGGAAGGGAAAGGAAGGGAAGGGAAGGGAAGGGAAGGGAAGGGAAGGGAAGGGAAGGGAAGGGAAGGGAAGGGAAGGGAAGGGAAGGGAAGGGAAGGGGAAGGAAGGGAAGGGAAGGGAAAAAACACACCAGTACCCTCTATCCCTTGGCAGAATTTTCAAACCCAACCCGTTTGCCTCTGCAGGTACTGGGATCCTGGCCCCACCCCCTAAACACCACAGAAACACAAGCCCCATCCCTCTTCCTTCACTCCTGAAGGAAGCTGAGTCCTTCCTGGGGAATCAGTTTGCTCTATTATGTGTGAATAACAAACTACTTCATAGGTGTGGGTGCCTATGTATTGTCAGGACATCCACACATGTCTGCCGTGGGCGGGGAGTGGGAAAGGGTGCCGCCTAGCTTCCAACAGGGGAAGCTGGGAACCTAAGGAAAATAGTGATCAGATCCATCTTTCTTTCTTAGTACAGTTATTTGGTGTGGGTTTGTACCTCCCTTCCTCTTTCCCATGTCAGCAACCCTGACATAAGATGCCCACTATCTTGACTTCCAACACCATGGATTAGTTTTGGCTATTTTAACATCAATATCCATAGAATAATTTGGTATGTATTCTTGCTGATATTAAACATTGTCCTTGTGAGCTTCATTAATATCACTGCTTTTAAAATAGTTAAGTTCACTTACATTGCTCTGTTGTATTTCAGTGACTATCCCACAGTTGATCCAGTTTTGGGCTCTTATGAATACTGCTTCTATCAGCATCCACATCCGCACCTTTGGTGCACATTTCAGTTGGTGATTTACCACGCAGTAGACTTACTGGATCATTGGGTATGTCTATGGTCTGTGATAGATGTGGACAAATAGTTGCCCAAACAGGTTATACCAATTTATGGTATAACCTGAGGTTTGTTTTTAATTTATTATTTATATACATAAACAGAATCAACCTTTCTCTTATATTTAAGGCCACACCTGAGTAGTTTATATACATTTCCGTATGTATTTTAGTGTTGATAAGATTCAGAGTTCAGATTTCCTCGTTACACAGATTCAAAAGTCTTCATTGATGGAAAGTCTTGGAGGCAATGTGACAGTTTCTCAGTTGCATTCTCATTATTTCTGTATAGCATCGTCTTTATAGATGAGTCTTGAGCTTGCCTTACATCTATAAATTGGAATAGTTCCCAGGGATGTCCTCACAAGGGATTGATGATTCAACTAATTATCTTATCTCTCAGAAAATGGTTTTCTTTTTTCCTTGGTCCCTTTAGACAGATTTCTATGCTTGCATATATTGGTGATCATCTACATTAGAAAATGGTCTTTCAGAATAAGCAGGGGCATTTTCTTTTTCTTCTGCTGTAATGAGTATCCAATTTAGTCCAGGGGCTTAATTTTAACCTCCTATTTGGGACTTTTGTATTTATGATGATCACTTATTTAGATAGTTTTGAAACAGAATGCATGGCTTTTCAAATTAAGTGTCAATTGCTTCATTAGGCTGTTTATTCTTCTTCTAAAGTATTAAATGCTGATGAAAAATTGATAATGCCAGTAACAATCATTTCCTCAATTATCACATGAGTCCATCAAAGTTATCTAATCTGTGACAAAATACACAAAATGATGATTTAATGATTATTCAGCAATTCCATGCAATTCAAAGTTTTTTTCAATTAAGTATGTTGAAAAACTTGGCCTGCTAGCTGTGTTTGATTTTTCTCTTATTTATTTAACTTTTTTGCTCACACCCTATTTTCAAATCAATTCAAGATAGATTAAGTAGTTAAATGTTTTAAAAAATGAAGAAAAAATAAAAAGAAAAACTGCTCTGAAAGATGAATCTTTATCTTAATTTTGAGATACGATGCTGTTGCCTAAGTCATTTTCTTGAGGATGGTTTTCATTGTATTTATGTATTTATATTTATATGTGTGACTGTTGACTGTATTAGGTTTCTCCAGATAAGCCTAAAGAATACAGTGTGCGTGTATGTGTGTGTGTGTGTGTGTGTGTGTGTGTGTGTGAGAGAGAGAGAGAGAGAGAGAGAGAGATGAAGACTGGGCTCATCTCCACGATGACTACAGAATAAACGGAAAGTGGAATGACTCTCATGTGTCTTGAAGTCTTCCGAAGTTGTCCTCACCTATGTCCTGTATTTATGCTGTTGCTTCAGCACTAGTAGCATCCCCCATTTAGTTCTTTTTTGGAGTTCTGGGAATCCTCCAAAGTGTGTTGCCCTGGCTACCAGGTACTCTCATCTCTCTTGGGGAGTCTCTGAGGTACAACAAAGTGAAGAAGACTGAAACGAGATTCAGAAATAATCTTTCCATTTTATTTTCTCCATCACAGGACTAGAAATAACAAAAATGGTGGTTACTGTTTTAAAGATGGTCTTCTTCTCTTTAGTGCCTGGAGAAGTTTTCTTTATTAGAACTTAATTTTTCCAGACAATTGTTTTAATCAATTTAGGCTGCCCAGATAATGTAGTGTCGTGAATATCATTGGAACATGTCCAGAATTTTATTGCTTCTACTTGGAATGAAAATGATTGTAAAAAAAAATAAATAGCAATTTTAAGGGTCCTTTTAATAAAGCAGAAAGAGAAAATGTTTTTGAGCCACTTTTATTCTTCAAATAATTCATACCTGTGTTTTATCACATTTTATCACATTTGACCTTTATAATAAAAATTCGGCTATATTGTAATATTAATTTAATACAATCCTAATGATAATTTATATAACACTTTTAAAAACATTTTTCATATTCATTATAACCTGTATAATCATAGTCTGAAGCAGCACTATTATTCTTATTTTCCACACTTTATGGAAATAGAACTGAGGGCAAATAATTTTGGATTTCACCAAGCCTAGGTCCATTTGGCAGAGTCAAGATGAGATCTGTGTTCGCCAGGCCCCCATGAAGAAGAAGGGGGGTGCTTGATGCAGGATAATTCAGAGGGGTTATTTACTAATGAGGCTGTTGAATAAAATAGGGGTGTAGATGGTGCAGAAACAGGAACTGTCACCTCCTCTAGACCTGAAGAGATAAGAGGAGGGAGGGATAACTGGAACCTGGAAGGAGAGGTTCCTGCAGAGCTAGCTGGAGACAGTCAATGACCTTGAGGGCAGGGAAGCAGACAGCTCAAGGCAGACGCACAGAGAGGATGATGGGAAGTAAACACACGAGCCTCACTCTTCTCATCTCTCTGAGCCCCTGCTAACATCCTCCTTGACCAAACCCAACCAAAAGCCAACAAAAACCTTCAGATAGTTCATCTCCATCAGCAAAGGGGAAGGGAAGAGATGAGAAGATGGTGGGTCAGACACCTGCTACAGGACCTCAGGGTCCATTTGACTGGAAGGTGCTCCTACTTTCACAGCAGGTGAAGATCTTGCATCACTAACTACGAAGAGTTAAGTGATGGCCCAGAAAGTCTCTATTCCTGTCCTTTTCTCCTCAGCTCCCTATTGCATTATTGCTGGTGGAAGAGGAGATGGAAACTAAACTACTGGTACCTGAAGAGTCTATTGAATGCAGTGAGTTTTAAATAATATTAAGTCACCAGAATTTGAACGGAACCTTTAGTATATATCTGTTTTTTGAAAGTTCAGCATCTAATATCCTTGTTGTATCCACATGAATGATTATAAGTCAGATACATGCCTCCATCCACACCTCACACCTGGAGGAGGACACATGCACACACAAAGGGACAAAAAAAATCACCTAAAGCCACAGCAATAAAGTCAAGAGTCCTGCCACAGTAGCTGTGGGTATGAAACCAGGCAGCTGTGCATTGACTAGACAGTCACTATGATACGCCCTTGACTCTCACCTTTTCTCCCCAGTAGACTACCTTAATTTCTGTTGCTTCTTTGTTGGTTCTGTGAGATATCTGCTATTCTGGTTATAAATTCATTCTCTACTTAAGTGAGTAAGAGCAGGTTTCTGTTACTTGCAACAACAACTCCAAAAGGAATAAATCCTCACAATGTGAGAATTATTTTCAAACAACAGGTCACAACCAGTCATGAGTTATAAAATAACAGGTAGCTACCAGCACTTTTAAAACAGGAATAGAATACAAATATGAGGAAATATGAACATGCATCACCTCTATTAATATTAAGTATAGTTTTGTGATAATACATAAATATGTGTGTATGTGGATATGGACTGGACTCAATGTAAAATAAATTTTTAACATGGGAAATGGTCAAAAAGTTTGAAAAATATTATTCATAAACATATTGCAATCTTGTAGTTGTCCTTTTTTTTTTCAGCTGTGACACATTGAGGAATTCATGGCCTCACTACAATACAGATAGAAAGTTAGTAACTTTTGAATGGGTTTCAGAAGTTTGGTGTTAAGAGGGAAAAGAAATTAAGGTTTATTAAGAACTAAATTGAAGTCAGATTGTGTGCTTTAAAAATGTTGTATTCTAAGCTCTCTGCAGCATGGTACACTGCTGCCCAGCATCAAGGGCTTTGCCGTCAGGCAGAGAAGGAAAGATATGAGAGTGAGGGGAAAGATGAAAACTAACAGCGAGTCATCGGGCTGCATGATTTTGTTAATAAGCTGCTTCCAAGTCCACAGTATCATCTGGTTTTGAAAACAAACCTGTAAATAAATAATGCTATCTGACATTTACTTATGAGAAAGTTAGAACTCAGAGGCTCTACCTTGTCCAGATTCATATTTAACACATATAGCAATCAAACGTGACTTAGCTGGATTGCAAAGCAAGGGTATTTAGGATTCAACAAATAATTACCATCCTTAGATTTCAAGATGTATCCTTTCATTAGTCTGTTAAATAATCAGAGTACCAAGGGGGCCAACTGATTTATTCTTCATGATCTCTTCTCTGAGGTAGTCTGTAGTTACTCAGAATACAAGTACTTTGATTTAAACATGTCAATACTCAGCCCTTTGTAGTGGATCCCAGCTGTTCACACCAAATGTAAATATATCTGCAACCCCAGGTGACTTGATCTACATGAGATCTATTTATAATGAGACTCAGGGAATCTCCTGGAAAAATAATTTATTCAGAGAGCAAAGAAAATCTAGGTATGCCAATTTGGTTCACGTAAGATAAATCCATGTAGGAGAAAACATGGATTCTGATTATAACACTGTGTGTAACTGAAGATTTTTTTTTATTCCAGCTTGCTCAGACTCATGTCCAAGCCCTGCAGTGAAGGGACTGCACTGGTGAGTACAGAAAAGCTAATGTCATGTCCAAACTTTGCTTATCTATCTGTATAGACAATATGTAGACTCTGTATATGAATAAGGAACCCCATCCTTAACATGGGATAATGGCTGGAGAACGATGGGGAACAATAATTTAAGCAGCTACATATGGAGGGAAAATGAAGTAGGAGAGAACATCAAGCTTCAAGCTGTGGTTGAAGGTATCAGCAAAAACAAGGCAGTTGTTCCAGGTCAGCAGCACCCTCAACTGAATAGGAGACCTTGCTGCAGCAGCTCAAGAGGCAAGGGCAAGAACATGGGTGGTACAGGATGTGGAGGGCACAAGCTCACTGTGTAAGACCATTGATTCACAGCACTCTTATTTATTCAACCAACATTTATGAGCACAGTCCAGGATCAGTTCCCAGGGATATAATAATGAACCAGACAGGCATGGCTTCCACCTTTTCACCCCTGCTCCCATGCAGATCAGAGTCTAGCAGAGAAAACAGGGAAGTGAGGAAGTAGCATGACCACCAGGGTTGTTTGTGTCTAATCGGAGTTCAGTGGTTGGACTTCCTACAGGGTTAGGGCAGAGCAAGAAAAGAATGTTTTATTACTGATCATGTTGTCCTGATGTACTCTTGTGGTGAGTGTGATCCAAGGACAGTTGAATACAGACCCATTGTAGCACTTACCTCATTCTGTGTTTTACTATGGGGACTTCTATGGAGCCATCTTTTTTTCCCAGTGGTTCAAAGTATAAAGACAATATTATTTTTTTATCTTTGTATTTTCCACAGTAAGATGTCTAAAAAAACCTAATGCAATATGCTTTTGTTTAATTAAATTAAGTAATGAGATGTTATAAATTTTAAAGCATAGTTTCAAGATTTTGTGCATTTGAAACAGATTTTGAGGTCATATCTTGATTATTTGCAAATGGACACTGTCACAAAGACAAAGAACCAGGCCTTCTTCCCAGGCTAGGGTCCCCAAAGGACATGAGACACTGATAGTGTTTCTGTACTCCTTTAAGAGAAGTAACTTTTGCTATTGTAGTGATGAAGAGGGGCTAGTTTTTAAATGAAAAATAAAATCACAGAAGACACAAAACTCACAAAGTTTAATCTGAAGTTGCTTGTACTTTATATTTGAGGGAAGGAAATTCTTGGTAAACAAGATATTACAACATCTTTAAAACACATCAACCAAATAATGCCTAGAATATTTTTTTAGCATAACCGACATATCTAAAATTGTTGTCTGAAAAGATGTGGACATATTTTGGAAGAAGTCATTAGTGTAGGTGTTACATTTCAGTGAACTACATCATAATTTGATTCTTTTACTTTAGTTTTATTTCTACCTCATCATTTTTGCCTTGGAAAAACAAGTCTTGATTCACTTCACAAAATTTATCACAAGCCATATATTTTTTTCAATTTCCATTCGAGACAATCATTTTTGTGAAAATATGATCATTATTTTCTGAGTACATTGTGAAACAAATGGTCTGTTTTCTTTGAATTATTAGATTTTTGTGTGTTAAAACTGCTTTAATATTTCTTTTACTTTGAACAGTTTTAATGTTATCTTACTAGACTTTGATTTTTTAGGTTAAGGAATTCAGTTCAATATGTTACTGTTAATGTAATGTTATTAGCTATTAGTGAATAAATTAACTTATAAAAATTATTTTTAAATTAGGTAAAGAATAATATGATTTTTAAAATGTAACTGGACATTATAACCTCTCCCCAAATATCTCATTTACTTTCCAGATAATGTTAAAATTTCTTAGTTGAGAACTTGTGGCTTTATATAGATATTTATTTTTGTTCAATTACAGTGGTTCTGATGGATAAGTTCACTAACTTTTTACTGCATATCTTCTACATACAAAAAAAAAATGAGGTTTTCCTCTCCATAAAAGTGTTTTAGCCTAATGGTTTATTATTTTATTCAAAAGTATTTATTGAATACCTACAATATGCCAAGAACTGTTCTAGCACTGAAGATGGGGAAATTTGTTGCACTCATGGAAGTCTTAGACTTTTTATGAGAAATGAGACCACATCACCACCAAAATAAGGCCACAGACTGAGTAAAGATTTTGCAATGCATTCAATGACCAAAGATTATTTTCAAGAACATATAATAAACACTGACATATCAATAAGAGAAAGCAAACCACTCATTAGAGAAATAGATAAAAGACATAAAGAGATTATTCACAAAAAAGAAAATCTAAATAGCCAGTAAATATATATATAGTTGGCTCACAAGAAATTGGTGAAGTGTTAGTTGAAACTATAATGAAATACTATTTTATGCCATTGTATTGGCAAAATTATTTTTAAATAAGTATTGTCCAGAAAGGAGAAAAATGGGAATGGCTGATAAAAGTATAAAATGGAAAAATGGTCCAAAATGCTTTGGAGAGTACTTTGTCACTAGCTTTTCAAGTTGAAGATAAACATAGACTTCAACCAAGGAATTCCATTTTTTGATACATATTCTGATTAATGTGCATAGAAAGACATCACAGTTGTAGGGTTTTTTTTAATTCATTTTAGAGAGGAGACACAGAGTGAGAGAGAGAGAGAGAGAGAGAGAGAGAGAGAAAGGGGGGAGGAGCTGGAAGCATCAACTCCCATGTGTGCCTTGACCAGACCAGTGCAGGGTTTTTGAACTGGCAACCTTAGTGTTCCCAGGTCGACGCTTTACCACTGCGCCACCACAGGTCAGGCCTGTAGGTTTTATAATAGAAACAAAAATCACCTCGATACACTAACAACTGAAAAATGAACAAATACATTATAATGTGTTTCTTTAATGAAATAGGAGATATCAATGAACATAAATACTTGAGAACAGCATGTATTATCATGAATACATCTCAGAAACCTAATGTTGAATGAAAGGGAATTGCAGAGAGATAAATACAGTGGGATATCATTTATGATATATAAAACAATTCACTGTATTTTTTTAGCCATGCAGATATTCATGACAATGACGGTGCATATATATTCCTGGGAATGACTCAGCATAGCCATTCTTGGAAGGGAAGGGAGAGTGGAAGGCAGCATGCAATCACATTTGCAATACTTTTACTTCTTGGGCTGGGCTAGGGGGAAATCTTCATTTTATTATTCTCTGTACATTTGCATATGTAAAATATCACTAAAAATGGGAAAAGTAGTGCTCAACTGATCTCTTTTCTGACTGACAGTATGATTGTGTACCTAGAAAACTCAAGAGACTAAAAGAAACCTATTATAATCACATAAATTGGTAAAATTGTATGGGAATCAGATAAACTTTATTCAACTCTAGCAATAAATTACTAGAGATAGAAATAGGAAAATCTTCCATTCCCAATAGCGAAAATACTAGAGGAGTTCAAGAAGAGATTTAACAGGAAAAACTCAGGGCCTTTCCTTTTTGCAGAGAACTATTCAATTCAACTGATTGATATAAAATATTATCTGGACAAACATAAGGACATGCCATGTTGTTAATAAGAGGTTTGATAGTCATTAAAATATCAATACTCCAAAATTAATGTACTAAATAATCCAATTTCAATTAGAATCCCAGTGAATTTTTTTTTTTACTAAAAATGATATTCTATTTTATAATAAATACTTTCAAGTACCTAAGAAAAGCATGAATCTAAAGAACATTGATGGCTGATTTTTTATTTTAGAGGATGAATCACACTATGAAACCCATGTAATTAGATCTTTCTCATCTTGATCTTTGACTAGACAAACCAATTACAGAAAAAAGTAGAATAACTGTTTTTTTCTTTCTGAACTTTTTCTACATAATATCTATTGTCTCCTTATCTATTCTATAAAAATGGCTTTTTTTCAGTATATAAAACTGTCTTCACTTATTCTCTTTTATAATTTTCTTTTATTTTGTAGAAGAACAAAAAATGTGGAGATTTTTCTTTTGGCTTTGGTTTGACCAGCCAAATCATAGGCACAATGTTAATGATGGAAATAATATTTGATTATCTCTGAGCCACTGCTGGTGATGATAACTGTAATGTCAGTTTGCTTCCTGGCTTGCCTTAAATTGAAATATCACTTTTAGACCCTGGCCAGTTAGCTAAGTGGCAGAATGTCAGCCCCAACATGCAGTTGTTTTGGGTTTGATTCCCTGTCAGGGCACACAGGAGAAGCACCCATCTGTTTCTCCACCCCTCCCCCTTTGCCTCTTTCTTGCTTTCTCTCTCTCTCTCTCTTCCTCTCCTGCAGCCATAGCTCAATTGGAGCGAGTTGATTACTGGCACTGAGGATGGTTCCATGGCCTCTACCTCAGGCACTAAGAAGAGCTCAGTTGCTGAGGAATGAAGCAACACCCCAGATGGGCAGAGCATCTCCCCCTGGTGGGTTTGCCAGGTGAATCCCTGTCAGGGTGCATATGGGAGTCTATCTCTCTGCCTCCCTTCCTCTCACTGAATAAAAAAAAGAAAGAAAGAAATGTCACCTTTAGACAACTAATACTTAGGATATGAAGATGGAAGTAAAAACTATGTATTGCATCAATTACACTCTCCTCCAAAGTCTATTCAAGTTCTGTTGTTAAGTCTAGAGACTTTTTCTCTAAGTATTTTCAGACTGTAGGATGAAGAAGTTATATCCTTTTATTTTCTTTATGATGCCAAGCTATCATACTCACCTTAAAATTCATAGTAGCTTCCTAAAATGTTTCTCTTTGATATAGTCCTTATCTCCTTGATACCGTAAGTCAACTGTGTTCCATTTTGATACTTACATAAGATACTGTCTTTCGATAACAGAATAGAGATACCCTTTACAGTGTAAAACTATTCTTTTGATCTATTAATGTTATATCAATGTAATTCTATTATGGAGATTTTCCATACTCTGAAAGAAATTAGATTTCCAAAAAAATGTTAAGGATTATAGAAATGGAAAGTATAAACCGTAGTTCTATTATTACACTTTTCCAAGTATTTTGTTCATTGGCATAAGCTTAACATCACTGTAGTTCTACTTAAGAGTTGGGAGAAGTTGACACTAATTTTCACAGGCATATATATATATATGTATATGTATATATACACACACATATATATATACATATATATACATATATATATATACATATATATATAACACGGATATGATGCTGCCACAATTGGAACATGACTAGTATTCTCACTGAAAAATGCACCTAAAGTCACATTATACAGAGCAGCAGATGTATATGACTCAGAAAATGAGTGGGTTTTTCCCAGAAACTTGTTGACCAGTTGAAAGAAATTCCGTGATCAGCTTCTCCAAGAATATCTTTGCAAGAGACTTTACTGGAAGACAAATAAATAAATAATTATTTCATTTCTTATTCCTTAATTGCAAGTATGTAGATACAAAGATTGTTTTTAGTTATCACCTCTAATTTTAAAAGTTAAACAAAACTTTAATTTTTCTGACAGCACGTAATTCATTATGCAGTATCTCCAACTTTATTTCTCTCTGAAGCAGCTAGAGAATTCTCCAAAAATATATTATAGCTTATATAGTATTATAAGCAATATATATTATATAATTCAAAAATTATATAATTCTGATATAACTCATATAATCTATACTAAAAATCTTGAATGTTATGAAGGCTACTAGTATTAAGGATATAAAAACCAAGCACATTAATCAATGTAGTCCATTACTGGAGATTTGTGTCCTTTTATTTACATGGGGCCTGCAGAGTTTAACCTACCTGTTAGTACAAATATATTATTTCTGCTTGTCTCAGTACTGGATTTCACTGATGGTTTGTGATGAGGATTTAGGACTCTTGTTTGCACTAAAAAGCATTAGAATAACTAATTATAGATATGTAGACTGTTTCGGCTTAAGAAATTATTTTAGATCCAATCAAACTATACTTTTTGAACTGGGTTTTCATCTTTATGTGCAATACCACATAGTCACATGTGAAAGAGAGTGATCATGCTCTTACTCCCTCCCATCTTCCTAAATGACTCAAACCGGTTCCTGTCTCTTTCTCAAAATCCAGAAGGTTTCACGTTTTCCAGCAAAGCAGATTTTATCAAGCTGATACTGCAGATGAAAGAAAACGCTTACGATAGGGAGCAGAAAATCTGCATTACCAGTAATGCTATAATTGAGATTCTCCACCTCCAGGTGCAACATATATTTTTTTTAATTGGCTAGAGATTCCAGAGGACTCTTGAACTGCAGATAAGTATTGACAATTGTGTATCAAAAGTATGTGAGCTACAAACACAAAGATTTATATAAATAGCAGTATATGATAAATTTTAAATTCAAGAAACAATGATGGGACCAAAAAATAATATTGGTTTTAAACCTATACCATGAAGTGGTATTACTGAAAGTGAGACAGCTTTTGGAAGTTTTTGGGTTACAAGAGAAAGCTCTTTTAAAATTTTTCATCACTTTATGTGCCTCAGTATTTGTTATTCCATATATCTGTTTTTCTCTCATCTATCTTAAATATTTTTATTGTTCTTTATTTTGTTCCTAAGTTGGTCATAATACAGAAATAAAGTATGATTTAAATTATTATAATTTTGTTTATTAAAAAGTATACAGATGTGCTACTAAAAGTTAACATCTCTTTCATATGCAAATTATACCTCCATAGAGCTATTAAAATTATTTTCAAAAACATTTGGCTTGCATATGTTTAACAACAATGATTCAGTTGAGAAAAAGGAATTCAATAGCCAGGAAACTGAGGGGATTCTATTCAGCATAAAGTTCTTAAGAAGACGGCTGTGAGGGGGATCTAGAAAACTTGCAAAGAAATAGTTTGTCTGTTGTTTTTCTTGAATTTTATATGCAGGCAATTGTGTTTTCTGTAAGTAAAAACAAAATAACAATATTTGCTAATAGTTGTATCAATCTTTTAAACATCTGGTTTATTGTTAATTATTACTAAATTTAGAGAGTACTTGTGTTTTCTTCCTAGCTTTAAAGATAATGCTCAATGTTTCACCATTGATATAATGTTTGTTCCCATTTTATGGTTGGTTCTTCCAACCTCCTGCCCTTAATCATGCTAAGGAAGTGCTCTATTCCTAATTGTTTTCAAGTTTTTTTTAAAATTAATAACTGGATTTAAAACTTGCTCTTTTTTCCCCTATAGCTACTGAGTCTCTCTCTCTCTCTCTCTCTCTCTCTCTCTCTCTCTATATATATATATATATATATATATATACCTCATGCTTGAGAGAAACCTCAGCATTGAGTATTGACTTTTCTCATATTTGAAGGCTACAGTTCACAAGTCAACACTAAGCCATTCTTCATCTTTTTAAAGACTTTATATTTGACAAAAATAAATAAATAAATAGATAAAATTTCTAATAATTAATGATCTAAGGTGGGAGTAACTTTTCTCTAGAGTAGAAATAGCAAAGCGATTAGAATCTTAAAACTGCTCTTGCCAGTTTTTTTTTAAAAAAGGCAGAGCTAGTTTTTATACAACTTTTCTCTCTCTCTGTCAAAGTCCAATCTTCTCAGAGCATAAGTAAAGTAGCCTTTTTTAAGAAAACCTATGAAAATTACAGCCAAATGCAGAGAGGGTTGGGTTGCCGGTCCTTTTGTGTAATTACATCTGAGCAGCGGGACAGAGTGGCCTCCAGAGCAGTCCCAATCCTGGTCACCTAGAAAAAGTAATGTCAAGGGCACCATTTTCCTCATTGCTTTTTCTTGTGTGCTTGTGCCTACAGCCCCTCTCTCTCCCCTGCCTCTTGTCTCCCTCCTCATTAGCCTTTCCAAGTAGTATATGACTGTAGAAATGACTGACACAGTCAACGGTTTAAAGAATAAGATTATGGTCTATTTTCTATTTTAAACTTTATTTTATTTAATTTATTTTTTTGACAGAGAGAGAGAGAGTCAAAGAGGGACATATAGGGACAAACAGACAGGAAGGGAGAGAGATGAGAAGCATCAATTCTTTGTTGCCGCACTTTAGTTGTTTATTGATTGCTCTCTCATATGTGCCTCGACTGTGGGGCTATAGCAGACCAAGTGACCCCTTGCTCAAACCAGTGACCTTGGACCCAAGCCGGTGAGCTTTGCTCAAACCAGATGGGCCCATGCTCAAGATGGCGACCTCAGGGTCTCGAACCTGGGTTCTCTGTGTCCCAGACCGACTCTCTATCCACTGTGCAACCGCCTGGTCAGGCTATTTTCTACTTTACAACATGAGTTCTTCACTTAACCATCAAAGCCGACGGCTGTTCAGAAATATGGTGGCAATACCTTAGTAAATCATTTAACTATTTATTCTGTTAGCTCAATTCTTCTCACTCCTGGACTTGGTGGGGTAATACCAGCTAGCACTCATTTAGTGTTCTCTGTGCCACCATTGTCTCAGTAACCCTCTGACTACGTCCTAATATTGTCTGTAAATTATAGGTTAAATAAATGTAGCAAAGATTGGTTGAATAACTTATTTAAGGTCACACACCTAAGTGGCCAAGCTAGCATTTAAATTCATATTCTGTTTCCCTCAGAGACCACATACTCAAAGTTTGCCTTTTATTGTTCTTATTGGATAAAAATAATAGATGGATTACAGTTTCATAGAGACATTCTTTGAAATGCAGATGCATAAATCTATACTTTATTTTCTACATGGAAGGATAATATAATACAAATATAAATTTTTAATGAAAATATTTTCCCAGACTCTTGCCAGTTTCACAACCCAAGAATGTCTTCTCAAAAACCTGGGAGTTCTTTCTGAAATGTTATCATTGGGAAGGATAAAGCCCCCATGTCCCAGGCTCTGTGGGAGGGTGGAAGCTTTTCTTTCTTTCTTTTCTTTTTTTTTTTGTGACAGAGACAGAGAGAAGGACAGATAGGGACAGACAGACAGGAAGGGAAAGAGATGAGAAACATCAATTCTTTGTTGCAGCTCCTTAGTCGTTCATTGATTGTTTTCTCATATGTGCCTTGACCGCGGGCCTTTGTGGGCCTTCAGTAGACCGAGTGACCCCTTGCTCAAGCCAGCGACCTTGGACTCAAGCTGGTGAGCCTTGCTCAAACCAGATGAGCCTGCGCTCAAGCCAGCAACCTCAGAGTTTCGAACCTGGGTCCTCCTCGTCCCAGTCTGATGCTCTATCCACTGCGCCACTGCCTGGTCAGGCGGTACTTAACTCTGATATGTGACAATTAGCAAACACAGATGGCCTTGCCTTGAATAATATACTCCAGCACTTTTCCATTAGCTCAGCTCAGCCTTTAAAAATCCTCTTTCCTTTTGTTTCAGCGGAGCTAAGTGCTGAAACAACAGCTTCCCTGTTGTAGTCTTGACTCATTACAATCATCTTGGATAAAATCATCCTTGCCTGTTGAATTCCATCTGGTACAATTTTTATTGACACCTGAAGAACCTTCTTTTTGACAGAGAAGGTGGACCAGCATATGAATTGAAGTGCTCTGCTCTTTCTGTCACCCATGAAATGTCAGCAAGTCCATTGGCCCCATGTGTCCTGGCCTATACTTCTAGTACTCAATTATTTACAAATTTTTTAAATTCTAAGCTGGTAGATATACTGAACAGATTCCTACAAAAGATAGTATGGTATGATTTGCAACAGAAACAAAGGTATCACATTCATCAATTATTCTACTCTCTGAATTTCCCTTTTCTTTACACTTGAATAGGGTAAAAAAAAAAAAAGTAGTCAACTGCCTCCCTGTGTAATACTTATTAGTTGTTCGTGCCACCTGTATTACCATAGGTTTTTATATCGTAACTTTCTAAATAAATCCCAAACAGTCTTCCTAAAAAGCAGAGGGAGTGTGGTATTAGACTCTTGTGTTTGCTGCAAGATTATAGATGCTGTTAATAAGAAAGACCATATAATGAGGACTCTTACTGTGCCAGCCAAGTGCTAAGTACTTTACACAACTGAACACATTTAATTCTCACCAAACCTTGTAAAGTAGAAAGGTTATTTCCCCCACTTTACAGATTAGAAGTTGAGGTAATAGAAGGTAAATCACTTGCTTAGAATTGATCTTTTTACATCCATTGCTCTTACAAAAAACCATTGCATTTCAATTCCTGACCTATTATTACAGTTTTGTTGGGAGATATTTACTCTGCTTAGTCTCAGTTTCTTTATCTATATATAAGAAATGCAGGATTTTTGTTAGATTTAAAGGAGTTCATGCATATTAAGTACTATAAGCAACCAAAATAAACATCAGTGGTATGGTTTAACTTATCAGTATTTTGGTTTATTTAGCTCATTTATTCTAAAATGCTATATTTTCTCATAAAACCATATAAACCCTAGAACTGTACACTAGGTCATTGTTATTCACCTGACTATCATTAACCAGAACAGGCTTGACCACATCAAAGATATCAATGTTTTAATATATGAGTTAACAGACAAATAGAAACTAGCCAAAGAAACAGAAAATTTTTGAAAAATAATGTATTTTTCTGAGAAGGTAGTTATGAGACAGCTAAGGATGACCAGAAGGCTGAGAAGTTGCAGAGGAGAGACTGAGGTTGAAAGTCAGACACCGTCCAGTAGGCGATAAAACACAGTGGCCCACAGCTATGGCTCCTGTCTTCTAGAAAGCAAGTAGAAAACCACCTACCCTCATTGAGGAAGAGACTTCCTTCCGATGTTGCTCAACTCCCCACTATTGAATTTGAAGTTAACTTAAATTGGAAGCTTCAGATACTTTAGGAACTAGGGAAAAGTCTTTTTTTCTTAGCAAATGTCAAGCCTTTTGCTGATATGTGAGTTCCAGTTTTTCTAAGCCCACTTGAACTCTTCCTTCCACAGGGCAGTCTTTCCGTGAAGTGTTTCTGCATTCCTGTGGGGCTCAGTGCCATTCTGAACAAAACAGGGACCATGTTATTTTGAACACCATGAATATACATCAGGACAACAGTGCATGAAACGAGTTTTTCTCAAAGCTTTCTGATCATTTGCTTAGGAACTAAATACAGGGTTGATTGTTTTTCTACATCTGCAAACTGCTCTAATAATTAAATGTCCTTTCTTTGATTCTGTAATGTAGGAGCAACTTGAAACTCAGCTGCTGTTTAATAGCACTCTGTCTGCCTGTGTCTGATTATTAAAAGAGGGGGGTTATCACTGATCCAGTACAGCTGTTTTCTTGTCTGTTAAAAATGTATTGTACATAGATCTTTTTGAAAATGTCTGTAAATATCTTCCAGACACATATACAGCTGTTTGTAATAAACTTGCTCATATACACACATGTATACGAGCAAGTAAGGACAGCACCTGTTTCAATAATCTTCTATGTATTACATTCCACTGCCCCCCAAAATACTCATAGAACTCACACTGGTGTTTGTATTATCTCTATTTTCCATCTGCTTCCCCTCCACCCATAGAAACGTTTCGCAGGTATTGCCCAAACCTGGAGAAAGATGCCATTCCAAATACCTTGCAGAGAGACTGACAAGAATGATTGTCATGGATTTAGTTTTTCTTCCATAGGTAACAAGGATATGTTAGCAAAGTTACAAATAAAGTTATTTCATATTATTTGCTGAAGACTTCTTTCTGCCAGAGAGTATTTGAGGTGGCATTCACAGGACACACAGAGGAAAATCTCAGTAGGTCAGTGGCATCACAATGAGTGTAGAAATCGAGATCTGGGAAGGGCACACTCACGCCAGGCATTAATTTCACATGGCTGCTGTAGACACTGTTATTTACATAATTCTCATTATCACAGGAAAAGAAACCTACCAGTTCATCAGATGCCATAAATTATTTTAAAAGTAAGGAGTCACAAAACAAGCAAAAATCCCAGTGAAGTCCCTGGCTGAATGCCAGATTGCCAAATACAGGAACATTTTGAAATGATTTTCATACATATCACTAATACATTTTGGTATTATTCTTAATGAACATAGTAATAACATAATGACACCACCACCCACAACAGCTCTTTTATAGCAATTACTGTTCTAATACATTATCATAAGCACTTTACATTTCTTAAATCTTTTGAACTCTCTCAGTAACCCCATGATATAACTGTCATTAGGGTCCCCATTTTATAGGTAAGAAAACTGAGGCACAGAGAGGTTGAGGTTCTTGCAGGAGAGGTCAATAAGTAACAGACCTGAGATCTTGGATAATGTTTATGTCCACTCTCTTGATGTTTGATGTTTACAGAATGGAGAGTGGAGGCAGCCAGGAAAATGTCTGTTACTGTCCATGTTACTTCTTACTACTCTGGAAAACAAAATTAGAACTAAGGGAGGTAAAGCCAATGTCTGATGTTAAGCTTAGGCACCAGTGTACACAGCTGGTCAAATAACACCTCAAAAACAGAGGGCCAGGTTGCAGGCTCCAAATTTGTTTGGACCAGTTAGCTTTGATTTATTTTCCGAACTGCCCAGGAGAGGGATGGTATAGGGTTAGTAAGTACGGGTAAGGATAGAGCCGTCCCCAGCAAAGAAAATGTGTCTCGAACTTCTTGCCTCTCTGCAAGCAAGAAGCGTCTCTCTCATGGAGAAGGTAACGTGCTATCTAGGACTTTATGTCCTTAGTGTAGGACTGGCTAATCTTTTGTCCACCGGGGAGCGTTACACCTGTTACTGCAGTGCTGAGACAGAGGGCTTTCAGCAAGTTGTAGTATGGGACCAGAAAATGCACTTGTATCAGAATATCGAGGGCCGTTCTGCTAACTAGCTTCCAGGTGGCTCTTGAAAATTTAAGTACTATAAAGCACTGAGCTTTCTGCTTTATTAAGTCAAGAGGTTTGCCCCTCTCTGAGAAATGAGGTTGTGCTCATCCCTCACCAATAAACAGATTAGATAAATTATACAGAATGCCTCACCATTAGTTTTCCATTTTTATTTTCCTATCTTTTAACACTCTCCTATTTAGAATATACATGTGTTTACGGAATATAATATCACTAACTATTCATGACTTTGTCTTTTTAATCCTGTTATTTTTAAAAAGCAAGTAATAATATATATATATATATATATATATATATATATATATATATATATATATAAAGCAAGTAGTATCATTAAAAAGAAATTTTATAAATTGTGTAATTTTAGTGCAACATTTTAATTCTGTTTTTTATTCGACAGAAAAGCAGCATCGAATATGATAAACTAAAAAGACTAAAACGGAGAAAGTAAGATGGAGGGAAAAGAAGCCAGAATGCTTCCCATAAGCACGTTCACACCGCTATAACTGAGCCCCCAATTTTGCTCTTATCTCCTGTAGCTAAAGCAGAAATGGAAATGTAATTACTTATAAAATTTATCTTCTTGTTTCCATAGCAACTTGTGTGGATCTCAAGCATTGAAGTTCTGCATTGTTTTTAAAATCAACTTTCTTAGAGTCTGTCTCGCACTAGATTGAGTTTCCTGAGGTCGGAGGCTCTGCTGGCTTACAGAAAAGACTTTCTCAAAAAGAAAAATTCACAACCCTTGTGCCCCCATAAACTAAGACAAGTTCAGAAAGACAGAAACAATCAGAGTTTTTATGGCACCACAGATTTTTCATGTACTAAATATGAAGGAAAATTCTCACATGGGATCTTATAAAGGGTCCATTGTCTGACAGCTTAGGCGGTGTCCTCAACAACTTTTATAGAAAATGCAGATGTGGACTCACATGTCTGTTGCTGAAGGCACCCTCCGCGCAGTGATATTACGAGAAGCATGCCTCGAGCGGCATGCGGGCAGCCCGCTGGAGTCTCTGTTTATTCATGGCAGAAAGAGCGTGTACCCAGAATTGTGGGTGACGGGTTTAGAGTTGCGTGCTAAGAACTCAGGCTCCTGCAGGATCTCTGAATCCACTTACAGTAGAGAAGAAATGGGAGTTTTTGATGTTCTAGATCACAAATCGTTTTTAACCAGTATGAATCTTTTACAATCTGATTAAACCTAACTAGAATCTGCATACACCTAATTAGAAAAATAACCCCTGCATTGCTAAACAAACAAACAAAAACCCAAATAAATACGCTGTGAAAATCGAGCGCCTCTTACTGTCTCTTAGGCAGTGGTCTCAGAAGGACAGGACAAAGCTCATGCAGAAGGTGGATGACAGGTTCATCTTGCAACAACTGGAGTTATTTTTCAAGTCAAGTTCTGAGTTGTGGTTTCAGAAAAACAACTCTGTAATAACATTTTGTTCATGCAATTTCAAAGTAAAATATATTATTAAGGAAAAAATCATGGGCTTTGGTGTCTGTTCACTTGGGGTTCTATTGACCTGACTGGTCAATCAATTCACCTGCCCTTCAGAAATTCTGATATATTTAGTGTGGTATAATGCACAGAAATCTGTAATTTAAAAATCTGTATTTCTAGGGATCCCAATGTCCACTGAGTTTTGGAACCCAGTGCTTCAATTTCCTAACTATATATTCTTTCTGCAAAACTGTCAGTGACCCAGCCTTCGTTGGTTCAGGGACAAGCTAATGTTCTATGGGGACGGAGGTACAATGATGACCATAGGACACCAGGTATCCGTGTAGTTCCAGTTCTAGAATGGGTATGAGACAAAGCATATGCATAGGATCTAGCCCATCGACTGGATCAGCAAGTGGACATAAGCAAATGTAGCCTATATGTGTGATAAATATTTATTGAGTAATGAATTATTTTATAAGCATGACTCAGATGTGTGATTTCAACATGTTCTTTGGAAGGCCATATTATTAATGTAGTATTAAGGCTTAACAGGAACTGCTCCAGGTCCCTTTGATATGAAGGGTTGTCCAACTGGGAGACCTTGATCTTGGGAGTAGAGGGAAGGGGCACTGGCAGTCAGGCTATTCAAGGCCCTTCCAATTTCACTGGATATTAGAATAACACTTAATCTTGAGCCTTAATTTTAGGCCTTCCATCCAAGGATGATAAAAATATTATCAGTGAAAGAACATTTTAGTCCACATTCTTACCAATAAAGGTGCATCACTAAGTGGCTTTTAGTTGGGTGGGAAATAGTTCTTTATCCTCTGAGCAGAGGTGAGGCAAAGATGAGCAGAAGCACTCCTAGTTCCTCTCCTTTTGTCACACCGTAGCCAAGTGACACAAGTGACAGATATGGGCCTTACAGAAGTGTGGGGCTGGACAGAAGGGGCAAGACTTTTCCTCTGATATTCCCCTTGATTACTATGTCATCTCCCTCATTCCCACAGATAAGGGATCCCAACGGAAAGGGTGACAGCGGAAATCAGAATTGTTTTTGATGTTGAGTTTAGACACCAGCTGTAGGTCCAATCTCAGCAAAACAGAGAAGGAGAAGGTCATCCTCAGCTCCATTCTGTGTCCCATCTCTGTGCCCCTTTGACCCCCTGTAGCCACCTGCCCTCGATTTCCTGCCATTTCTGGTTTACCTGGGCACCGTAGAAAGGCCAGCTTTCACCAGACAATTGTCCTTCAAACAACCCTCTCCATGCTCATTAGAACTTGCACGGTCCCAGGGCCAGTTCCTTCCGTGTACGTGTGATGGTGGGAGGAGAGTTAGATTTTGAGCAAATAGATCTGGATTCTAACCAGATCTGCTGTTAGCTGTGTGAACTTCAGCAATGCTTATTTCTCAGGCCATGGTGCTTTTATTGTTCAGAAAAATTAGCCTGACTGTGATCTTTAAGGCGCCTTTTAGTTCTTTCCTCTCATGCCTCTGGATCTGCATGGGAGAAACCTGGACCTGAGGCTTGTTTTGTTGTTTGTTTTTTTGTTTTAAAAAGCTGGTCCTTGTTCCATAGGAGCAAGTACAAAGGGTGTCCCTCTAGTTCTAAAGTTCACGTGCCTGAGGCTACATCTGCTTTTGCTGAAGACCTGGCCCTCACCTTGGGTTTCTCTTCTGATTTTCCACTCTGCCTTTGAGAGATACGTGGCTTTGGTTTTTCTGACATTCTTCTCTTCTACCATGCCTTTTCATTAAAAAAAAAAAAAAAAAATTCATTTTGCCTCCTGGTGCGGGATTCTAATCCGGGAGTTTTGTTGGAGCCCGCATCAGGGTGGGTGGCTGCATTATCTGGCTGCTAGGAGGCCAGGCTCCTATTCAGCATTGTCGGGATTGCTAGATATTGAATTAGATATCATTTGGTATAAGAGTACTTGGGTGATTGCCTACTTTGCTCAAGAAGAAAATCATTTGTGGTAGCAGGCATTGTGAGGAGATAATTTTCTTTTTTTTTTGCACAATTACCAGCCCTAAGACTCCACTAACTAGTCTTGCCTGGACTAGGGAAAGCCAGACTTGGTATCTTTGATCAGTGGTGGCTGAATTCTATTCAAATTTGATCAGAATCAATGGTTTCCAAGGGGCTTGTATTTCTAAAGAACCTATTATTTATTTTTTTTAAATCTTTCATTCTTCTAGAGAGGAAGCCTTTAATTGTACATTTATTAAATATTGGCTCATTAATATTGATACTTTGGGATTGTTAATTGTATATGAACAAGTTCATTTAAGATTTATCATCACTCTTTTTATTGTTTACTAATTTAACAATGACTTTATCAAAGTAATGAATGATATAGTGATCGATTTAATAATCATCTTCATTCTTATTTCAGTTCTCACTAGAAAAGTCAATCATTGCCTTTAAATTTTGGGGCGCCCTTCCTTAAAAATTTAATCTAAGAAAAGAGCTAAGTGTTCATTTTCAAGGGCAAGGAAACATTTTGTGAATAAAGATCATTATTCTGATCAGAACAGCTCACAACTTCCTGGTCTGAGAGCCACGCATGAGTGAACAATGTGAGGACATGTTAAGAGTGTCCAGGTTACCACAGGCGGGCGGTACTACAGGTACTAGCATCCTTCAGAGTGTTTCACGTTAGATTCTGCTTTGCCTAGTTGACTTTGGGTCAACTGGTGGAAGACGTACACACAGTTTGATTTCAGAATGCTTCAGCATAAAACTCCCGCTTTGCAAGGGAAGGACTTGAATCTTTTCCAGGTCCTTCAGAGTTTCCTTGCTGGTCTGCATTGTTTCTGAGAGAGCCCCAGGAAACCAAGGCAGCCGTGCTTTCCCCAGGCTGTGAACACACTGTCACGAGGCACTGGCGCAGTAATAGAATGTGAATTCTGCGGATGAACAGATGGGTGTGAATTCTGTCTTCTCTATTTACTATGTGCCTTTGGAAATGCTGCTTGACTTCTCTGAGTTCTAGATATCTCCTGAGAAACCCAGGCACAAGAACACATACCTGTATCATAAGGTTGCGGTATAAAATAAAGGGCAACGCGGAGCATCTTTTAGGTCCTCTACAAATGGTGAATTATTTTACACATAGAAATTCTAACTATGGTGCTCCTCCATGTGGAAAACTCAGCCTGATTATCCTGTAGGAGGAGAATGATGCTGGCCCACTGTGAAGCAATAATCTGTGCATGAAACCCAGAAGAATTAATCATCATTGCGAGACGATTTTGTCCCTTATTAAAAATGTGATCACCAGGATCACCTGGGAGGCAGTTGAAACGAAGTCTGTAGTTAGAGACTCACACTCCAGACCTTAAAATGGTCAAGTTATAAATTATAACTTTATAAATTTATAAAGACAAAAAAATAAATTTTTAACTATATTATGTTTACTTCCTTGGCCATCAAAATTCTAATTGTAATTTAAAAATAAAGCAAATTGCTTTGCCTAAAGGGTGCTTATTAAGTAACCTTTTTCCCCTCTATATAGTACTATGATTAATGCGATAATGCGAGGAACAGAAAGCCATGAGAACAAGAAACATGCATATTAATTCAGGCACACCGTGACAACAGTCATCACCTCGTGAGACCCCTTTTTAAATTACTGTTTATAGAATAAATTAGTATCTGAAAAGTTGGCTGTTACTCTCTCTAAATTGAATGCTATCCCACGGATAAAAGCATCTACAATAAATTGTCAATAAAAATATTAGGATAAATGACACAGCGTGATAAAATGCATGGATGACTTCAAGTTTTCCAAAGTCTGTTTTTTTTCCTCAACCTTTCTCTCGGGGTAGGGAACTAGATTTTTGATCCAAAAATTACAGTACATGAATGGAGAGCAAATTTTTGTGCTGTGGCTGAAGGTAAGTGATATGCTGGAAAACATAATATAGATGCAGAATTGTCAGTAGTTTTAGAGTATTGTTGGCTGTAGGACATGTGGTATAAAACCCTTTACATTTGAAGAATCCCAGAAAGTCCAGGACCTGTTTGGTGCTGGCCTGTTGTACATCATACAAATTTCATGTTTGTGTGCTTATCTTATTCCTGTATTTTTTTGCCTTTTTGAAGTTTAGGTTGCTGTATTTTCTTTTTTTAAGTAAGTCAACACAATCAGTGGCTAAAAGAGCCATGTTTAAGATCATAATTTTTCAGTGGGTGCCAACATCCACATGTAAGGTTTTTCAAATAAAACATTTTTACTTTTAACTTCAAAGGTATGTATGCATTTACATGCATATGTAAGACTAAATTATATATATATATATATACATATGACTAAATTGCAAATGTATAGACTAATATATAAATAATGTATGATTGATATGTTTATATACTATAAGTATTTGTTTATAATTTAGTGTCCAAAGTAAAACAAAGGCTTCCTAAGCATTAGAAAGCTTCAAATAGTTAATACATTTTGTAGTTGCTTATTATTTAATTTTGTAAAATGCTCTTCTCATCTTAAAAATATTAACTTGGTATGTGTCCAGGAATCAATAAAACTGAATCAGTGGCAAAAGTATTAAAGTACAATATCCCTCAGTCAGGGGCAGCATGGTCAAACCATCACCCACTATTAGTCAAAGTAAGTGGAGGTTAGTAAAACTTTTTTCAAAAGCAATTTAACAGTATGTCTCAAGAGTTTTAAGTGAGTGCACTTCCTGTGATTATTATTTTAAGATGTATTCCAACAAAAAGTATTGTTGGGTCAGACAGAGTGGTCTATACAAGGCAGTTCACCCCAGTATTGCCTTTGTTAAGCAACAAAAATTTGGAAAAGACTCAAAAATGTCAAAATGCTTGAGTAAAGTATAATAGAATAATTCAAGAAACTACTAATAGCTATTTAAAATATAGAGTAGATACACATTATTGACCTATAAATGCTCACTGTATATGTTTTAGTAAAAACAAATCAGATTACGAGATAGTTTGCATAACATGATCCCATTTTAAAAATTGTGGTAATATTGTGATCTCGTTTAAAACAATTCTTGTGATATTGTAATACTCGGAGTAACAAGTCATCTCTTTGTGGTGGGGTTGGCTATAAAGAATAGTGAGAGTCAAGTATAACGAGAAATATTCTAATTCCTGTGGTAGATAGTATATATCTGTATCAGTCATGATTGAGCTCACTTTTTATAAATGCTATAGACCGGGGGTTCCCTAACTACAGCCTGCGGGCCACATGCGGCCCCCTGAGGCCATTTATCCGGCCCCCGCTGCACTTCCAGAAGGGGCACCTCTTTCATTGGTGGTCAGTGAGAGGAGCACAGGATGCATCTGCACCCATAGTTCCCATGAAATACTGGTCAGTTTGTTGATTTAAATTTACTTGTTCTTTATTTTAAATATTATATTTGTTCCCATTTTGTTTTTTTTTTTACTTTGAAATAAGATATGTGCAGTGTGCATAAGGATTTGTTCATAGTTTTTTAATAGTCCGACCCTCCAACAGTCTGAGAGACGGTGAACTGGCCCCCTGTGTAAAAAGTTTGGGGATCCCTGTTATAGACTTATCATCTCCCCTGCAAATAGGCCCTGCAATCCTACTTGAGTTTCCTAGTCAACTCACCCTTCCACTTTCCTACAAACTTTTCACACTCATTCTCATCAAACCTTCAGGAGCTTCTCTTTCTCTTCCCCCACACACATTCTCTGCTGATAACTTTTTTAGTTTATTAAAAAATGTAGGCAATTGGAAAATAATGTCCACCCACTGCCTCCCCCAAATCCACCAACCTCATCTGCATGTGTACCCTTGTGCACGCTGCCCTGCCTCCTATTTCAGTGGACAAGCAGTGTGTGCTGTTAGTGAAGGCCAGCTCCACTTGGGTCCCTTCTGTAGCTCTCATTTCTCTCTCTCTCAACATCAGTGCTTTCCATCAGGATTTCAACATGCTCTCATGACTTATTGATCACACTTCACTTTGCAGCTAGCATTCTACTCTTTCTTTTACAGTGAAAGTTCTTCAAATTGTCAACTATACCCATTGTTCCCGCTTTCATCAGGGTGTTATCCCCAGAGCCATGCTCACCAAAGTCACCATGACCACCCATGCCATGGTTATTTCCGGTCCTTATCTTACCTTCTCTCTTAGCAGTATTTGACACATAGATAATTCCCCCCGCTTTTCTAAATACTCTTTATTTGACCTCCTATACACTGCTCTCTTTGGGGTTCCCTCCTACTTCACTGATTGACTTTTCTCGGTCCCTATTACTGAATTCTCCTCATCTTCCCCCAAATTTAAATCATTTTGTAGTTCAGCAAGGGTCAGTAGTCATTAGTCTTCTCTTGTCTGGCTGCAATTACTCTTACATCATCTCACTTGTGTGATATATGATTTATAGATAGATATTGTGTGAATATGTACATATTCACAGCAACTTTCTCCTTCTCAACTTCTCAGTTAACTCCAGATTAATATGCTTCACCTTCCAGTTGGGTATATATAGAACGTGAAATTTATCATTCCCCAAACTGAACCCCTGATCTGAATTCTCATTACCGCACCATACCTCCAATACACACCTTGCACTTTCCACACCTTATTATGCAATTTTTCTCAAATAAGTAAGTGGAAACTCCAACCTATCCATTGTGCCATTTTAAAAAGAAATCATGGAATCTTATTTGACTGCCCACTTTCTCTTACATCTTGTATGAATCCAGCGGGAACTTCTCTACTGACTCTACCCTAAAAATGTTTTCCTAATCTGACGTCTTCCCATACCTCTACTCTACTTCCCAAGGCTCAGGGCCAGCGTCTGCCTAGTGCAGAGGTCGGGAACCTATGGCTCGCAAGCCAGATGTGGCTCTTTCGATGGCTGCATCTGGCTCGCAGACAGATCTTTAATTTTAAAAATAATAACGTTAAAAGTATAAAACATTCTCATGTATTACAATCCATTCATTTCCTACCGCTCATGTTCATGGTTGCGGGTGGCTGGAGACAATCACAGCTGTCCTCCGGGACAACCCCAAATTTTTATTGGATAATGAGTAACATACATAGGTCATTGTATGGCTCTCACGAAATTACATTTTAAAATATGTGGCGTTCATAGCTCTGTCAGCCAAAATGGTTCCCGACTCCTGGCCTAGTGGATTACTGCAGCTGAACCCTAAGAGTGTTTTTTTGCTTTTGCATTTGCCATCCTATGGTCTTTGCACAGCAATCAGTTTGACGTTTTAAGACATAAGACAGTTCATCTCACTTCACTTGAATGCCTCCAAGGCCCCATCGCTCTTACTCAAGGTAAAGGGCAAAACCCTTGAAGTAGCCTGTAAGGTACTAGGCAATCTAGCCTCCTGTTGACCTATATGACCTCACCTCCTCCTCTTCCCGGGCTACCTCCACTCCACTCACAGTCACCGACTTTGGTTCCTGAACACATCAAGCAAGCCCAGGCACAGGACTTTTGCTCTTTGCTCTCCTTCAGTTCTGCCACTCCACCCCTTCCAATTAGCCGCATAACTTACTTCTTCACTTTATTCTGGTCTTTGCTTTGTGATCATCTTATTGGAAAAGACTATCTTGACCATCCTATATAAAAGGGCACTACTCTCCACCACACAATCCTTTTTATTTCTCCAGAACTTTCTAGCTTGCCATCATCTGAGCACAGTTTATATTATTTATGTATTGTTGGTCTTTCCCACCTAGAATGAAGGCTGCATAACAACAGAAACTTGGCTTGTTTTGGTCATTTCTGTACACTCTATTTTGAAGTTGTAATCTTCTTCTTTATCCTGGGGGTCAGACCACCTGGTCCTTGGCCCATGTACTAAACCAATGACTGTGCAGATAAGCCCTGTCTATCAGCAGGACCTATCAGCTGAAATTCATCCCAAGTTCTATCCCTGGCATGCTGGGCCACCAGCTTCCCTTCTCTGACTCTCAGGGACCCACAGCCATTCCAGGGGGATCTCCCCAATCCTCATACACAAACCTTAGCTGAATTAAAGCTTCCAACTAAATATTTTTTAATGTGCTCAGAACATTACTAGATATGTGGTAGGTGTACAGTAATTACCTTTAAACAAAATTGACTAATATTAAGGAAACATTTGAAGAATTAAATTAAAATACTCTAACATAATTAGAGAGCTATGATACCAAGTGGTCTTGGAAATGTCTAGAAGACAAGCTGCAATGATTATAAAGTTGCAGTGTACTTTGAGCCGGAATCATACTTAGGAGACCCTACACATGCCATTTTACACCTTTCTGGTAAGCTGAAGGTCATAAATTTCAAAGATTCCTTGGGACAGAAGTTTGGATTAGAGTCACAAATTTAAGTTTATATACTTTAATGTGGAATAAAGCAAACATTGTTTTTTTTTTTATTTTTCTGTGCAACTGACTGTTCTCATTCTGGAAATACATATGGTAATTTTTTACCACAGAATACACTTAATTCATTCATCAAAAAGCTTTTGTAAGAAATCAATGTTGTTTCTCAAAATTATATACTTATGGCCATGTTTAGCTTTGAGCTGTGAGGAATGAGAAGGGTTTATGATCGGTTTGGTTGTGAGATGATTGAAAGAGGGAAACTTTTGTTTGGGGGAAAATACAGCACCTTAAGGGTTAAATACAAACCACTAATACAGCAATGCATTGGTTTGAAATGCTGAACTCACTTGGAAGAATATGTAAAAAATGCCATCTTAAATATAAAAATAGAATTGTGGAGAAGACGTGAACAAGTGAAAATTTATATTCATCATCATAAACCAAAATGTATGTGACAAAGTAGAATAGAGAAGGTCTATGAAGCATCTACTATATCCTGAGTCCTAATTCTACATATTTGGTAACTAAGAAACATTATTCTAACTGAAATACAGTCTGGGAAAGCTTTTATTATTTTTGTTGTTTCTTTTCTTTTTTTTTTTTTCTCACCAGTGTCTCAGAAGAAGAAAATCTGGGCAAGTTCTACATGGTTTTATCCAGATAAGAACCTCATATTCTTGGCTATCTGCAAAAGTCACCTATTTTTGTTCCTTAATACTTTCTGCCAATTCCTGTACATAAATCCCTTGTTAAACTATGAACGACTATCTTTAGAATAATTCAGAGCTGTGTTCAGTTAATCTCTGAAAATTAAGCAGGGCTGTGATCTTGGGAAATTTATTGAACTTCAATGGAACTCTGTTTCTTCATGAGCAAAATGTACATGAAAGTGTCAGGAGGTTATTTTCAGAGGTGAGTGAGTTGATATTTTACTTGAATTGAATTAATTTTGTATTTTCTGTATGAGTCATAATAAATTTTTTAATAAGAAGGTTGATTTATTTTTCTCTAAGTCCCTTGTGGAACAGAAGACTCCACGGCTTATATCTGCAATCTAATTTTGTTCTTGTGAGCTAAAATATTTTACTTTTTACTCTTTTTTAAAAAATGTTAAAAATATACAAGTTGAGTTTGAGTGTAAGATGTTCAAAAGCTATTTGAACTTATTTTGGCCATTTCTAACTGCTAATGGCCAAAACACAAAAACAGATCCAAGGAGACTTTTGTTGCACCATGATGGAATAATTGGTCCTGGGTTAGTCCCATTGCATAACTTCTATAAGATGGGGGGAAATGCAGGCTTTGGGCAACAGACGGAACAAGACTGTCATTCTTGTGTAAAGAGAGACTGTCTGGATGAGTCCTGTCCTGTGATCAGTCCAGATCTCTGCCTAGGGGTACCTTCCTGAGTGCAGTGTAGGGAGCCAGTTCCCAAACAGAGCACTCTTCAGACCTTGAAGAGAGCAGATTACAAGGTTGTTAAACCAGCTGGGACCTATGGGATAAGGTAGCAAGGAGAGAGATCTGCATAGAGAAGCGACCAGGAAGTCTACGTGGGGATTCACTTACAGCAAAAAGGTGGACAGTGTGTATGCAGAGTGAGACTACTGAAGCTTACCATGGTTGCTAAAGGGAGAGAGACGAACAGGGAACTGGCAAGATTTGCATAAATCAGTGAACCAGTATTTTCCAAATAACCAACGCATAATGGTGCAGAATCATACCATTTGCTGTGCATCGTGGGCTAATGGAATTTTGTGTTATAGAGCATGGAAAGTTCTTTCCTATGGTTTCAGATTAAACAATACAAATAATCTTTAAGATAACTTGACCATTTGTCAAGTTTTGGGTAGTATCGAAGAGGAAAATCCACAATGGTCTGCAAGAGTTGGTACCAATAGTGACACACTTGATTGGCAATGTGGGTGGGAACATATCTGGTGAGGCAGACCAGCTCAGGCCCAGGCCAAACAGTGATCCTCTGTCATTTGGTGGGCTGCAGCCACACCTCTTCCAACAAGATCTGGTCTCTAAATTTAAGAAGAGGGCCACTTTTCAAGGCTTTTCTCCCTTGGGTGTGTTATGGCAGCCTTCACGTACTATATTGAGTTCTCTTACATTCGATAGTTATATCTTTTAAATTTAGTCTTCCTTGTTTAAAACATCGTGTGGTTTCTGTCTACTTATTGGACCCAGACTGATATCTATGGCTTCCTTGGTTTGGGTATAATATTCAATGGACTCAATGATAACCAGTGCGCTGTGTTACTTTAACTGCAGCCTTTTTTTTTTTAAACAACTCTATTGAGGTATAATTGATATATAAAAATTGGCTATGTTTAGGCCTGACCTGTGGTGGTGCAGTGGATAAAGCGTCGACCTGGAATGCTGAGGTTGCCGGTTCAAAACCCTGCACTTGTCTGGTCAAGGCACATATGGGAGTTGATGCTTACTGCTCCTCCCCCCTTTCTCTCTCTCTCTCTCTCCTCTCTCCTCTATAAAATGAATAAATAAAAAAAATTATAAAAATTGGCTATATTTAAAAGGTACAACTTGATGTTTTGATACGCATACATTGTGAAATGACCACCACAATCACTCTGATTATTATATTCATCACCTCTACATAGTTATCATTTCTTTTTGTGTGTGTGATGTGACTTAATTTAAGAAAGAAGGTGAAGGGATTAGCCAAAAACAAAATATAAATAAACAGACACAGTCAATAGTGTGGTGATGGCCAGGGAGAAAGGAGGTAGGTGGAGGTGGGCAGAGGTGGGGAAAAGGGGATAGAGAGAGACGTTCACAGGGCAGAGGGTGCACAATGCAGTGGGCAGATGGTGGTTTGTTTACACTTGAAACTTGTATGGTTTTGTGCACCAAAGTCATCCCAAAAAATCAATACAAAAAATAAAAAAACATTGGCCTTATGATGAAATAAAAAGGATTCATCCTCTTAGCAAATTTCAACTATAGAACACAGTATTATTAACAATAGTCACCATGCTATATGTTAGAACTCAAGAACTTACCTTCCATAACTGAAACTTTATATTCCTTGACCAACATCACCCATTTCTCCTTCCTCCAAGTCCCTGGAAACCACCATTCTATTCTTTGACTGTTTTAGATTTCATATATAAGTGAGATCATGAAGTATTCTTCTTTTTAAAGTTAGATACAATAATGACTAGAGCAAAACATAAATGATTGTAGGATATACTTGGAATTAATTAATTAACTCTTGACCTTGATTATTTTCTACTTCTTCACTTTCAGTTGGCTTTCATTTCACACCTTTCCCAGTTGGCAGGAATCTCAAGTTCAACCTCCCAATATACACAATGTCAAATATTGTGTTCACGGTTCCCAGGCTGTGGGGGGGGACAGAGCTGCGGAGTAAAGGATCTTATGGGAGGAGGACTTCTATTATTTCCTAGTAGGGTTTTATTTCATTATTTTTGTACCCTGCATGACATTTCAGAACTAGCTCAATATAAATAAGCTCTGATTATTTTCAATATTGTTCCTGTAAGAAAATATATGAATTTAGAACAAGCAGCAGGAAAGACACTGCAGTTGAAATTTGTTCAGATAAATCTCAAATATGTGGTCAAATAATACACACATGCATGCGTGTACACACACACACACACACACACACAGCTTGATGGGCAGCAAATGAAAGAAAACATCTGTTCAGCTGAACAAAATCTCATTGCCGTGTTGAAATTTTAAGACACATTTATATTTTCTAAAATTTAGTCTTTATAAATAATCCGAGAAGCCAACACATTTTCCAGTTGGAGGTTTCTGTCTCATGAGAACACAGAAAACACTGACCTACATAACCAGGCACTTTATTTATCCTTCTGGGGTCCAAAATTATCAAGGACTTGGTACATAGACCTCAGACAACTAAGAGAAGGAAAAGCTGTGTTGTCTAGTTGAAAAAAATAGTACATCTAAGAGAAAAGTTATTGGTGATTTGAAGGCGGTGAGCAGTGGGTAGGTTTTTGGAATAGAATATTATTCTCACGCCCTGCACTCTACACTCTATTTCCTGGAACTGTGCAAATACTCTATACATGTCTCTCTGTGAATAGGATTTAGTGAGGTGTTGTCCTATGGCGTTTCCTGAAATTAATCTTGCAGTCACCCGGTTTAGCACATTAGAGTAACAGAATACCTTCTGCCCCTTCTCATTCTCCTGCTTTATGCCAGTGCATTACCAGAGGGTGCTGTGCCCCATTTATGAATGTATCTACTTCTGTAAGTCATTAGCTGCAGAAACAACATGGTTAGAATCATAGCATGGTCCCATTCACTCACTTGGTGGATTTTAGGTCCCTATAAACACTGTTTATTTCCCTTATAAAAATAATTATAAAGTTTAGAGAGGCAAGACTTTTTTTGTTATTATTGACAGGCTCACAGAGTTGTCAATTTCTTTAAACCTGTGGGGTGTCCTCTTTTAAAGAACAATTCAGCCATCCCTAGTGGCTTAAAAGAATGAGCAGCTGACTTCATATAACCAAGAACACTGATCACTCATTCTTATGCATATGAATTTGGATTTCTTTCCCATGACATTTCTGCTGGACAAGGACATTAGAAATATGTTGCTCTTTGGGAATGTGGGCATTTATAATGTTTTGGATTAAGGTGACTAGGATTTTAATCCAAGATCCACCACTTACTATGTGAACAGCCTCATCTGTAAAGTGAAGAAAAGGCTACCACTCTTCCAGGGCTGTTCTGAAGGCTAAAGAGAATTGCAGGGCATATGAAAGATATTCTCTTCCAAGTCCTGATGAAAAATTAGACAGCATACATGTTTATCAAGAATAGCACAAGCCTGGGTGGGGCTCGGGGTGCGTAGCCATGGCGCGGACGCTTATTCAAGGTACTGGGACATCCCCGACCGCACCGAGTGTCACCGCAAGGCCTACGCCAGCACCAGTATCAGTGGTGCCGTTGGCCTAATCACCTCCGCTTACAGCGTTGCACTCAAGACTCCTGACTCCTTCCTGGAGGGTGTGGCCAGGACAGGACGGTACACATTTACTGCAGCTGCCATCGGTGCCATATTTGGCATTGCCTCCTGCGTGTAAAAAAAAAAAAAGAAAAAAAAGAATAGCACAAGCCTGACCAGGCAGTGGCACAGTGGATAGAGCATCGGACTGGGATGCAGAGAACCCAGGTTCGAGACCCTGAGCTCGCCAGCTTGAGCGCGGGCTCATCTGGTTTGAGCAGAGCTCACCAGCTTGAACCCAAGGTCGCTGGCTCAGGCAAGGGGTTGCTTGGTCTGCTGAAGGCCTGCAGTCAAGGCACATATGAGAAAACAATCAATGAACAACTAAAGTGTCGCAACGAGGAACTGATGATTGATGTTTGTCATCTCTCTCCGTTCCTGTCTGTCCCTATCTATTCCTCTCTCTGTCTCTGTTAAAAAAAAAAAAAAGAAAAAAGAATAGCACAATATATCCATCTCATCCCTGTAGCAATGAACTGTAGCCAGTCCATGGGCCATCTCTTCCATTCTACACTTTTAAAACCGAACACGCCAAAAAATGGTACACAGATGAGTGACTTTCAGACTCACGCTAATGATCACTGTAGTACATTTTATTAATAGACAGAAAGAGAGAAAGTGCATAGTCATCTCAGAAGATGTGACCAGGAGAAGCAAACCTATACCCTGAACGTGTGTCCGTCCCACTCAAAACAAGTACGTTGGTGCACACATACTTGGCACATTATGATGATTACTGTAATATAACTGGGAAGGATGAAGATAGGACATTGAGTTCCCACTGTGTGCCAGGCATTGTTCAAGGCTTTTGCTATTGACTGTGTGTGTATTGAGCTTCCATGACACTCCTATAGAGATGGACGTGTTAACAGTTAATGGAACTGTCAAGTGACCTCCAACTATTCAAGAAGAAGAGCTGCTTTTCATTTCTCTATGGTCTTCAGCTTGTCTACACATGCCACGTGCCCAGAAAAGATGCTGAGAAAGCCCTGGGGGTGGAAAGAGTTCTCTTCTCCTCTCCTCCAGAAAACCTTACAAATAGAAAAAAATAAGGTGTGACAGAAACACGCATGGCAATGTCTGTGATGTGCAGAAAGCATTGCTCACAAAAATTAGGGGATCAGGGACCGTGCAGATCCTCCAGTACTTTCAGCCTTTTGTGTAGTGCATTTTCACCAATGAAATGAAAGTTGGTTTTGCATCTCATTTGCATAACTAAACAACTTTCTTTTACTTGTCCTTTTCTTTTCTGATGTTCTTGTTTAATAAAAAAAAATCAAATGCTTCTTTTGTTTATCGCTTTATATTCACCTTGAAATACCCCTTCATTTTTGTGAGTGGTGCGTTATGTAACTTTGGCAGCTCGGCAGTGAAGTTTCTGTCTGCTAACATATGGGGGAGCTTTTCCGTTCTCCCTTGATTATCACACTTACCTCATGGGCATATATTCACATATAATGATTAATTTGTGTCAATTTAGTGGAAATGGGTTTTTTTTCGTTGAAAATAAATATAGATCCTCACCTTGTCCAATGTGGTCACATAATATACAAACTTGTTTCTCCATATTGAATGTGTTTCTTGGTTTTCTATTACAAAAAAGAATTTTAAAAATAAGGAGGAACTCTCATACATTACATTGCATGACCTCTACTATTGATGAAGAGTTATTTACTAATAAATAATTGTTATTTGTTAGGAATAATTATTGTTATTTAGAAAAGTGATGGTTTAGTTTTATTGTCACTAGATTGTAAAGGAATAAACGTCCATGTCTCCAGCAAGACCTGGGACAGAGCCACAGTGGCTCCCGTCCCATAATAAAATGTTGACTAGACTATAAAAACAAACACAATGTCTAGTTGAGTTGTAAAGGCAAGCCGATGTTGAGTGCTAGGAGCAGAGGAGCCTCAATGCCAGGTGGGGAGCCGAGCTGAAGCTGGCGCCACACCCGGCAGTGGGGAAGGGCAGGCGCAGAGCTGCTGACCCATGTGGGGTCTCGGACCCGGTAAGTCTTGGAACTGAATCCGAGAACCCTAAGTTAAGTCATGAGACTGGGACCTTGCCGGTGCCACCCCCTCTGTACAAGTGAAACAAAAAACCTTCCCACCAGCCTGGAGGAGTGGAGAGAAAGAGCGTACTTTGCCTGAAGTACAAGTTGCTGCAGGGGAGGGAGAGGCCTTTTAAAACCGAACACGCCAAAAAATGGTACACAGATGAGTGACTTTCAGACTCACGCTAATGATCACTGTAGTACATTTTATTAACAGACAAAAAGAGAGAAAGTGCATAGTCATCTCAGAAGATGTGACCAGTAGAAGCAAACCTATACCCTGAATGTGTGTCCGTCCCACTCAAAACAAATCGCTGCCCCTTTGACATGGGGAGAGATCCAAATTAATCTACTTGCCATGATGAAATTATTTTAAAAAAATCTCTAAAAGTTCTGGCCATGTGGTAAAAGAGATAGTCATTAAAGTGAAATATTATAAGACACTGTGACTGGTAAACTAAGTTCATGTCAGGAAGACAATCGCTGAGGCAAGAGCACTCAGAGACGTGTAGGGATGTGAGATGGACACTTGACTTGGTATCTACATGCAATGAATATTTCTGTTGGGAAAATGAAGCTCTTACATGATCATGGCTGACTTTAGGAATTCATCAAAACTGAAGGTTCTAAAATACGTAATGTTAGCACCTGATGAACAGCTGGTGCCCAGTACACACCAGGCTCCATGCCCTTGGCTATGGCCATGGCAGATTCTAGCCAACAAATCCTAGGATTGAGTGCTCCATTAACAGAGGTGATATCTAATCATAGCTCCCCAAATCGAAAATAACGCATTTCTAAGGTTGGAAATATGGTTTGGGAGAAGCTGGTAATGGGAAGGGGCCGGGAAAGTCAAGCTCTAGGATGCAAAATTTTACGAAACACCTCATGTGCACCAGATGCTTGCACTTAGGTAAAATTAGAATTTACAGTGGCCTGGAGAAGATGGTATAGGCCATATTTCCCAAACGGGAACACAATTCCAGTGCAGTTTTCCAGTATCACACAGGCTCTGAGTAGTAGAGGTAAGGTTAGGACCCAGTTTGGTCTGACTCCTAAGCCTTCTTCTTTCAAGTATGCAAGTAGTGCAGAGATCGTCTGTAAAGGCTGAGGGTGCCTGTGGGGGACTCTCAGGAGTCTAGTGAGAGGGTGCCATGCTCACAGATCACTGTCATAGACAACAGAACCGTGTTTTATGAGAGCAATAAAGGAAGGATATTTAGATTCCTGCCTGGAAAAAAAGGAAAAATAATTTGTAGGTCATAGGTACCAAAAGACTTGGGCATTAAGGTGGAAGTTTGGCAGGACTTTGAAGTAAATAGAAGGAATGGGAAAAAGAACACTTACCCTAGGGGGCAATTAGATTTCTACCACCTCATCAAAAAGTAAGTGTTATGAGCAAACAAGATCACTGGGTGTAGATTAAAAAAATAAACAGGAAGGAGGGGAGGCTTTATCTTGTAGGAATCCTGTATCAATCAAACTTGACTTCTCCAAGCCAGTACATACCTTCCCCAGATTTGAAAAACATGCACCTCCTGATTCACTGTCTCATCACCCGATTTTATTAATAATTGTATTAATGATTTCACTAAGCTATCAGAACATTCCTGTATAACTAACACAGTGATCTGATTTTCTTAAGACCCTGTAAGAAGGAAAAACATCATTCGATTAACAGTTCTTTCTTTTTTTTTTTTTTAAACAGGGACAGAGAGTCAGAGAGAGGGATAGATAGGGGCAGACAGACAGGAATGGAGGAAGATGAGAAGCATCAATCATTAGTTTTTCATTGCCGTTGGGACACCTTAGTTGTTCATTGATTGCTTTCTCACATGTGCCTTGACCGCGCGCGCGCCTTCAGCAGACCAAGCAATCCCTTGCTGGAGCCAGCGACCTTGGGTCCAAGCTGGCAAGCTTTTGCTCAAGCTGGCGACCTCAGGGTCTTGAACCTGGGTTCTCTGCATCCCAGTCCAATACTCTATCCACTGCGCCACCGCATGGTCAGGCTCGACTAACAGTTTTTAAAAATACTTTTGCTTTCTGGTCTGGTAAACAATGGGAAAAAAAATTGATCCTGCTGAATTTGGCTTCCTTCATGGGATTGTCAGTACAACAGCACCCTCTTTAGCCCATTCTCGGTACAAAAGTCCAGTGTTTGAGAAACAACTTAAAAACATGGAGAAGACAACCTCTGTTCTCAGATTTATAATTTTTGTCCTTAAAATAAGTAAATGAGAACGATGTAGTCCTGTAATCTTTACTCCAAAATACATAATTATCAATATTTTCTACTTTTCAAATAATGATATCTTCTGGCTTATATATTTACATATTAATGATATTTTCAAAGCTGTATTTGAATTATCAGAAATTTGAGAATTTCTTTATTTAAAAAAATGCACGCTGTAAAGTTTGTCACTGCTTCCCACTAAAAGGACTAGATCTTCAGGCCTGCCCCTGTATAAAAATATTTGTCTTTGAAATCAAATAACTGCTGAGCTGCCAGCTATTAGTTGTTGTTAGTATTCTTCACTTAATATCCAAATATACTTAGAAACAACATCTTTTTCTAAATGGTTTCTGCTAATAAAAGTAACACAGCAGTTTCATTTTGACGGGCTTTATTTTTATTAGCTAGTATCTTCATTCAACTTGATTTTGTAAGGATTTTGATATGTGATGAAGAGGTTTGTTGCATAGGACCAATCCAGTCAGTTCTGGCTTAGGGCATGTAGGCACAGAGATTAGATGTGGAACCTTCTTTTGTGGTTAGAGATACCATTTCATAGCTAACCCTGTTGAGACTTAAAGGAACAATTCAGAAATAAGAAAAAACAAACCAACAATTGATTCCAGATCATTCATTATTAGGCTCTTATACACCACCAATTCTCGGGGATCTGAAGATACAGAGCGAATAGTTGAGAACATCCCAACACTCGTGGGAAGACTAGGGGAAGGCGTCCTAACAATAAAACAGTCAAGAATCGCATTAATTTCAGATTTTCAGATGGTGTTGAGTGCCACCGAGGAATTAAAGCACAGAGATAGGAAGGACAGTTACGGGTTAGAATTGGTGAGGGTTGTGAATACTTCGCTTGGGTGGTCTCAGAGGACGTGTCTGAAAAACTAAGGAGGCATGATTCCTCTGGATTATAAAACATGATGAAATGGAAGGCTTATAAAAATTAAGCTACAGTCCTTTCATGAAAACCAATAATTTATTCTCTGTCTTTCTAGGCTAATAAGAAAATTTCAAAGGGAAGATGCGTCTGGTATTTTCACCGTGGCAGAGAGGGTAAGGTTATCGGGAAACCCAAGAAACTCACAAGGCAGATTTTGGTTTAAGAGAAAACGCATCATTTCTATAAATAGTTCAGAGGGGATGCTTTCTGTCAGGGACAGGACAATGAAATGAGACCCGACCTCATGACAAATTGTGTTGCTTATTTATGCTAAAGATGATGGCCACAAAATTTTAATTTGAAAAGCTTGTTGAGCTTATGTAAGGGATCGAGTTTAGTCTGTTCTGTTAGTCTCCTCTATTCCCCCCTGAGACCGGGTTTCAAAAAGTAATAGAACACAGGCTAATTGTAATTACAGGTTAACAAAGCTAATTATCTCTTTCCACTGGAAGACATTCTACTTACTTTTCATTTGTTAAATTTTATAAAAGAACGAACCTGTATGCCTCAGATAATACTTGACTGAGCAGTAATTGTATTTCATGCCCCATCAGCCAGTCAAATGTAAGGATATGCCCAATTAGTGTCCCTGAGTACAAAGCATGGGTTCCATTGCATTCACCATAGAACCATGTCCTTTAGGGCTGCTGACCTTCTGAGCTTTGACAGACTGAATAAGGACAAACACCTTCTAGAAGGAGCAAGCCAGGTGGTGTTTCATCTAACTGTGGCTGCAGGTAGAATTAAGCCACACCCTATCCCCTTTCCCATATGACACTGAAAATCTCAAGATACAGACTTGGATAGTCCCAGCATTAACAGTCATTTGGAGGTAAAATATACTCCAGCTCAATTTCCTGACCTGCAGGTTGTGATGTGTATGTGTATGCTAGAGGTCATTTCAGCTTCAGTCATATTCTTGGTTGTCATGATCAGAGAAATGACTACCTTGGCCTTGATGAACCAGCCGGCAGGACATCCCCCTTAACAGGGGAAGAGAGTGAGTCAAGGTCGGAGGGGAGTAAAGGGTCAAAAATTGGGCAGTACTTCCTGGGACTTACAGGCTAGTTTCCTGCAGACTGAATGAAAGTGTTTAAGTAACTTAGCCTGAGTGGGTACTGTACATGCTCCCTCCCCATTCAGGCAAGTTCCTAGGACTGCTTACTCCTGAGAAACAGGACTCCGTATGCCTGAGAGCCAGATGAATGCAGACAGCCCCAACCGCATTCCCACCTGCCTTTCTCCAACCCAGCGCACTTCACATGCTGTGGTCTCTGTGATGATGACCTTCCAACCCCTGTGCCTGGACCCACAGTCTCTTTTACTTGAGATATTCTTTTACCTTTTTTTACAGGTTAACTCTGAAATCTAGTTAAATGTTTCTCTTCCTTGTGAAAGTGTTCCCATTTCTCTCCAGTGGAGTTGGCCATTCTCTGCATGCTCCAATACTCCTTGATATAGACCTCTTTTCTGTCTCTTCTCCTTGGAACATTGCACTCCAATCATTTCATGATGGGCTGGCTTTCCTTGTTATAATGCATGCAAGTGTTCAGAGAAGTCTGGAAGATCAGGTGTGTTTTACCCTCATTCCCGTGACAAAGCCTTTTTCCTGACTCACAGGAGATAGCATTTGTCTCTTGCACTGAATTTGTTTTTAATAGAGTGTTTTCACATAAATTATTTAGTTTTCCATTTACAATTCTGTATGGTTTTGCCGAGTAAATGTTACTAAACAAATCTCACCAACAAGGAAGTTAGTTATAAAAGGATGGTGGTTTAAACAACGTCACTGGTGGCTTATGTATTGAGTTTCTTGAATTAAATGTTACAATGATAGGTAGCTCTTCTCCTGAGCCCCTCTCCGAATAGTCTCTTTCTCCACTTCCTTTCCAGAAGTTTCCAGTAACCTAAAGTTGTTACATATTCTCCCCATTTATGCTATCATATTTTTACTCTCTGTACTCTTATTACTTCAGAGGACCTAAGCTGCTGCCTGCTCCACAATATGAAGTTATGTAAATCCTGGGTTTCTGTATGAATCAGCTCTGAGTTTTTCTGGTTTTGTCCTTATCCACAAAGAGGTTTAATTTTTATTTTAGCATGACCATATTTTTAAAATGAATATTGATAGACGTGTGAAAGCCAACTTTTGGAATTACTCTTTTCCTGTTTTTATTTTCTTAATCAATTATGTCCACCACAGTGGCCTTAACTTTCCCGGAAGCTTGACTAACCTTTAGGCGGACTTCTTCCTGACTGGGGTCTCTGTGTTCGCCTTAGAGAACCTCTTTTCCCTCTGCTCCTTTGAGATATGGCTTTTAGAAAGTCTTTGTCATGTCCCCAAATCCAAGAATGCCTTTCTCAAGGACCTGGGAGCCACCACTTTCCAGTGCAATTATCAAGGAAGTAGTGTCCCTATCTCCTGATCTTTGTGGGCAGAGAGGAGCCTAAATTAGGTAGGCTCCTTGCTCCCGGTTGTAAACCTGTTATAAAGATGCTGGAAATTTGACCTTTTTCTTTAGATAAAGCCAATTAGCATGCACAGAAGGCTTCCAGATCCTTTTCTCCCTTCCCAGCTTTTAATATGTCTTAGCCCTTCCAGCTGAGCTCAGACTGAGTTCCGACCTCTTTCCCCTACGGCAATACCCTTAAAGAAGTCTTCCTTACCTGTTAAACGTATCCAGTGTGGGTTTTGCTTTGACAAGATACATCTTAGCTCAAGACTGCTGGAAGGGAAACTCTGTTTGTAATTCTCACAGAGGCTTTTTAGGTCTTTATGGGATGTTATTAAAAGGATTCCACATGGAGAACTTTCCAATGGAAAAATACAAGACCCAAAAAAACTCAGGCTTCAAGTGTAGTTTCTAGACTATACTCTCAAAGATCTTGCAAAACCCATTCACCTCTCTGGTTTCAATTACCCATGTATGCAAGTAGCTTTATAATTATTTAGCATTTGTTTTCCCCGGCAATGGCTTTGGGCTCTGATTCTCATTCTGTTTTCTCAGCCTCGTCTCTGAGAAATCCGGATTCCATGTGCAGCCATGCCCAGTAGTATTTCTCTTTGGTTTATTTTGTTTAGATAAAATACCTTTAGCTAAGTAAGTTCATCCTCCCCCCTTTTTATTGGAAAACTTGCATTGTCCTATAAAACATTTCCTTGTGGATAGCATAAAGAGAAAGGTGTCAGAATTCCTTGAAGATATGAAAACCAGCTACTTTCTTTACCAAATCATGAAGAGCCGAGTTTTGTTGCAAAGATGCCTCCATTCATGAGAAGATAAATTGACGCTTAGAGTGTAAAGCACATCTATTCTTTATTTTATGATATCTTGAAAGATGTTGTCCCTGGGTTTAAGAATATCATACTTATTTTGAAGGAATAGAATTGAGTCATAAAGTGTCCATGACTAATAAAACAAGAATTGCTGCTAAGGATTGATAGGTTGCAGAGTACGCCTAGATGTGGAGAGCAGGAAAATAATTTGGGGAGAAATATCCGGAAAAGAACAGTGTTAGAATGGGTGGGGAAGTGAGTCTCATGAACAAAGGCACCAGAGCAAGTAAAGTGAGAATTGAAGACAGCAGCCGCAGTTAGGGCTGAGCTATAAATATCTACTTTAAGTTAGCTTCATGTAGTTTAAAATGTTAACCAGACCCTTACATTATAAATTAGGACAGCACAATTATTAATGTCTGTTAAAATTTATGTCCTTTAAAGCAAGAAAAGTTCCTGGTGAATTTATGAAATATGCAAGTGTTAAGTGATGCATTCTGCAAAAAAAGAACAAAAGCCTTTATTTTCCAAAAGTACAGCTAATCTGCTATGTGGTACATGAATCCCACGGACTGTTCCTTATGCCCACCTTCACTGTTGTCATTGCTGCTATTGCTCATGTGATGTGAATTCACAAAACTCTGCCTAAAAACGTGGATTCTTCCTCAATCTACTGAGGTAGCCTCTCCACCTCTGCTCCAACTCTTCCATAATGGACAAGAAGAAATAAAGTAAATGATGTGGAAAATAAAATTAAATCAATTGTGCATGCTCAAGCTTATGCTCACGCCAAAGTTTATCTCAAAGAGCCTTACTCTTATACTTCTACCTTCCTTCCCATTCCTTCTTTCTTGTATTTTCTCTGAAACCTTTCTTCAGTGGGTTGAGGGTTTGGGTCCTCAGTCTGTACTCATCCACATAGCTTAGACTCCTTAAATTCCTTGTGTAAGTTTATTTTTGGTCCTCACACCAGCAGATTTGAACTGAGCGGAGAGAACTTGCTAAGGTTGTTTATTTCCCTTCAGTTAACACAAAATAGTGCTCTACTAAATCCCCAACTTTGCAACAGATCAGAGGAAGCTGAGTGAGACACAATGTTTGTTTACTTCCAAGAATGGATAATGAAGTCAATAACATAGGTTGTAAATAAGTGATGACGTTGCAGGATATAGAATAAGCACTCTAAAGTAAAAAACCCAGAAGAAAACTTGAAATAATCTGTGTCCATTCATAGGGAAAAATATTATTTTATCTTATGGGATTGAAAATGACTTGAGCAAGGCTTGCTGGTATAATTAGGATTTCAACTAATAAAGGAAATGTTGGGAAGGCATGCAAAATAGTTAACAACAAAATAAAAGAACTCAACCTTTACTTCACTCAAGTAAACTCTAACAGGAAGTAAATGTATTTTGGTCACATGCACAAGACTCTATTATTGTCTTATACAGATAGATCACACAGGAGGCCTGGTGGAGAATTAATTGATGAACAGAACCCCATTCTCACTCCCATGGAAACTAGAGAGATGAGCGATAACACACTCTCCTTGGTTGTTGCCTGGTTAATCATTACAATCCCTGACAGTTCTAAAAATATCTGATGTTAAACAAGAATCAAACCGATATCTTAGTTAGCTTGGTAAAATACCAAGCAATTGTTTGGCTCAATATCCAACCATTGCATATGTAATTCATGCAGTTACTGGAGGAAGTTATCTTATTATAACGACTACTCGTAATGAACTAGATACTGTTCAACTGTTTTCTGGTTAACATAACTAAGGTTACTTGAGGCTTGCCTTGATTTTTTCAAAACTACTGTGCCGGTCAATTTGAACAGATGTTGTAGCTCTGGTTCAGGGCCAGTTACACTAACCCTGTGAAATTCAACTTGGAATTACTTGTCCCTGTGAGTCCATATTCTAAAACCATACTTCACCATGTAGGCTTTGAGAAGACGTGGCAACTTTCGGGAAAAGAAATATACATTACATGTGTCAGGAAGGAGAAGGTAGAGATGTGAATGGTGGCTCAGGTCCTCAACATGGGGAGGCGTGTGGGAATTCTGCAGTCTGCCCAGCTCTCTGGCATCATAGATGTTTAAAGCAAGGAGTCTGTATTGCTTTAGGCATTAATAGTTTACGTTCTAGCGAAAGCACGCATTGCTGGAAAACAATCTAAAATATTGATAATACAACAAGGTCTATTTAGAAAGTTAGGAAGTGGCAAGAATAGTTAGTATGTTACGTTGTTTTAGCAAAATGAAGAGATTGCTGTTGGAAGATCTTGTTTCCAGGCTGGGGCTGAATCTCCATGCTGACAGTTGCTAGTTGTACTTTCTAAGGCCAACTCCCAAACTCTTCTATAAAAGAGTTTCTACATTGCAGACACTTTTTTTAAATTATAGATCTGAGTGAAAAAAAAATGGTGATTTACAAAAATAAAAAAATTCTCTTTATCTTTTTACTTTCAAGATCAAGCTAATAAAAGAAAGACGTCCTGTAGTCTAGACATACCAACTACAAAGGACAACATAGTTTCAAGTATATTGTATGACAGATCTTTCCTTCTCTCAATATGTATAACCACTAAGTTTGCAAGTGCTTGTAAAGAGGCAGTGAACGTGAAACGAGAGATGAAGAAAACCCATGAATATAAAGTCCAGCTATTCCCATAAGGCTGGAGTTATTTTCTCTGTACTTTCTGTATTTAAAAGATGCTTCACGGTATTGTCAGAAAAACGATTTCTTAACAATGAAGAGAAACTCTCCCGGAAGAGGTCAGTGACTTATGAAAACAGAGGAAGTCAAACTTTATGAAGTAAACACCTGCCAACTTGGGGTGTATATCCAGTTATCATATCTTTTTGTTCCACAGCCTTAGTTATTTACCCTTTCTTTATATTTGTTTTTCTATTGGAACCAAGATAATCAGAAATTATGTGGAAAGAAAGGCAAATAATATGACCTAGGTGAAAGGGTTGACAATTATTTGGATTTTACAGTGTGATTAAGCTTCACACAGAGATGAAAAGAATTATATATTAGGCACTGTGAAAGTACTTAAGGAATTCAATGATTTTCTCCCTTTTCTTCAACATTAATACAATCTAGGAGCTAGAATATCAACAAATGTAAAGTTAAAGAGTAACAAATTATTAGATGACAATTGTCACAATCTTATATGTTGAACAGCATTGAAATTCCAAACAGCCTTTATATTATATCATCATCTAGAAATCATTTTTCCAACTCCATTAGTTAATAAATGTACAAATGTGGGCAAGGTACATAACCTTTTTGCTTCCATTATTTGAAAAATAGTTCTGCAATAGTATCTGCACGTGACATAGATATTAATTTTTTCTAATACCCATCTCCTCATCTTTGTTTTAGTGATGGCAGACTACCCCTCTCTTGCTTTGCTCCTTTCTGCCCTGTGTACAAAATGGCAGCAGGGAAGATATCCATCCAGCAGGCTTTTATTCTAGCCTCCCAGCTGCTCATTGTGACTGCAGCAGCTATGTCTGCCATGTGACTAAATTCTGACAAATGGGATGTGCACAAGTTCTAGGTCACGCCTTACATGTAGTAGGCTAATATTCCTCATTTTCCTCTTCTAGCATTACTTGTTCTACAAGTCACATGCAGTGCTTGTAAGCTAGTTTTGTAGATAAAAGGTGGTAAAAACCACAATCTTGACCCATGCTGTCCAGATTAGTGGCCGTTGGTCAGATGTGGCTATCAAGCACTTGAAATGTAGTTAGTGTAACTACAGAAATGGATTTTTTACTTTATTTATAATAAAAACATTCTTTAGTTATATCTTGCAAATGTGTGTTATAAATCAACAACTGAGTAGATACATAGATAATCTCTGTCTGCATATGCATAGAAATGACTGTTCTGTATGTAAATGTTTTCTATTTCATGCACTTCTATTACATGTAGTATATTCATAACCAAAAATATATTATTAAATGAACCAAAAAAAGAGTCTCTTAAGATTCCAAACTAAAAAAACAAGTTTAAAGACTCAAATTCAACCACATAAAGTAAATATGAAGTTGCAGTATGTTTTACTTAGAATTAATAGTTCCAAAAGGAAGTTCTGAAAAATAGTAGGGCAGTTGGGAAGCATTTTGACAGATGCAAATCACATTCTTTTCCACCCCTCAGCTAGGGGTGCAAATGCAGACTGACTCTCTCGGCCCCGCCCCCACATTTGCATTTCCATTATCAAGTGCAGAGGAGAAAAGCAAAGATGTTTAGAAAGAGAAGAGTCACTAATAAAAAGGAACACTTTGCTGACAGAGTCACAACTTCCAGACATTCCCTTCCCTCTGATTCAATGAACACAATTGTAATTAATTATAATTAAACATATTTGTGTCATTATTTGATTAATATTTTTTTCTTCCATCAGTCAGTAAGATCCACATGGTAGCAGCTATGGCCACCATTTCCCACTGTGTTCCAACATCTAGCGTGGTCACTGAATATGACATAGTGCAACAATGTTCATGAAGTGAAACCATCGTTGAAATCTGTTTGATCCATGAATCTCTGTTAACTGAGAAATTGCAATAAAATTTAGCCACTAGTTAGCCCTGTGTTTTTATTTGGGCCCATTTGCTACTTAGTCGTTTTTTTTAGGACATCCTTGCTTTTCTAACCGGCTCTCCAGTGGGCTAGATGTGATCGGGCTTGCAGGGGAAAGGTTGAAAGCCACTGCAAATGCTAACATGTGAGTATTCTCCCAGGCCTGAGGAACGGGGCTGAGAGTGGAGGTGTCAACTGTGGAAGTTACATTTTGCTGGATATGACATTTGCTGTATCTGTAACAAAAATGTGTACCCTGGGAGAATAGCAAAAAAGCTTCCACTCATCCTCTGGAGGACATGTTGGAAGTTTCTCTAGTCCTCTGGACAGTCTCTTTCTAGAAAGTTTCAGGATCTGAATTCTTGGGTAAGTAGTAAGGTCTCTTGCTTGGGCTGAGTTATTAGTGTGCAGAATAGAAGTCCAGTGCTAGGACTGGAATAATTTCAACACTACCCAGAATAGCCCACAGCACATAGTCATCTAACGGACACACACAAGTGTATGAAAAGCTGCCCAAATATAAATTAGGACCTGATCAAAAGTGAAAAAAGTAATATTTTAGAGAAAAGTTAAATCCAACTCCAATGTGATTTTGCTAAAAGTTTGACCTCTGTCACAGCAAAACTTTTGGTCCTATGACAATTAGATAACATGGCTGCAGTGTTTTGAAGTCAAGTTACTTTTAGAGCAATATTTTTCAAGGTTAAAGGCATAGGAAAATGATTGAATAGGAAATTGAAAGAAACAGTTGGTGTCAGATGTTAATATAATTTATCTAGCAATCAAAAAAGAGAGCTGGTAGAAATTTAAACTTTGAGAGCAAAACTAAACATTTATGAGAAGAGACTGCTTTGCATTGGGAAATGAGGCTTATTTTCACTGTCTAGTTATCATTGGAATTTTAATGATGCATAATTCATGACCGTAATCATATTTTATAAGTGGGAAATGAAAATAAAAATGGCCTGCACAGCTTACTATTTTTAATTTTTATTGCATGATGATAACCCATTATTTAAACATGCATAATATAATACAGTACTTTACTTAAAAAAACCTCTTATGAGAGCAGATGATGTATCCTGTATGTTTTATAAGTGATTACATAAAAATTAATTTATAAATTGTAGCATTATTTGGGATTGCATTATTACAGGTTATCACTCTCTCTGTGAGAGGAGAATGTAGAATCCTGGTTTACACAGAAGAATAGTAGCATAGAACAAGTGGGAGATGCAAAGGTAAAGGATTTGAGAGAGGGTTCTCTACCTTTGAAGTGTCCTCATTTGATTTATTTATTTATTTATTTATTTATTTATTTATTTATTTTAGCCAGCTGCAAGCTAAAGACATTCTTTTATTTATTTATTTATTTATTTAATTGTGTTGACATAGATTCTAGGGTCACCCCAAATGCATCCCACTGCCCCCATATTCCCCTCAACATCTCCCTTGACCTCCTCCGCACAGCACCCTCCCCACTTCCCTTCAGGTTTATCCCATCCTATCATCTACTTTTCCTCTGTCCTCTTTTCCTCAAAGAAGTGTCCTCATTTTTAATGAGTGGATGGACGTCTCCTACCATCATCTGAGACAGTGGAAATGCACATGAGGTGAAACTGAAAAGAACCAGACTCAAGCCCGAATCCCAGAGCTTACCAGTGCCGTGCAGTTCAGGGAGTCTCATTTGTCTAGAAATAATGATGAACTGAATAGGATCAAAAGCTGGTGTGTGTAGAAGCTGACCTTGAGGCGTCACATCTCGGCGGAAATGAGCCCTGTTGAAATAGAAGTGTGTCGGGCTTGCTTCTTCCTTTGTTTCTCTTAGACCTAGAATCTCCGTTCTAATTGGCCCTGGGTTTTCTTGCTGGGTCTCTGGGAGCCAGCAAGCTCTCTGGGTGAGAGCTGATGTCACTGCTATTATCTTAGGCATGCTGTTCTGAGGAGCAGGGCTGAAGCAGAGTGAAAGGGGTCAGGACAGGGCAGAGGGACAACGTGAAGCTGTTGTTGACCTGGTTGCCACTTAGCATAAGCACAAGTGAGTGCTGCCTCCTGTAAATGACTGCTTCTAAGCTCAGTCCATCTACAGGGAGGAATGGGAAGAATTGATTCCCAGTCAGGTCTCCTATGGCCAAAGGACTGCGCTCTGGAATTTTAACATCCTCATACACAATGGCTGGGCATTCTCGGGGTTCCCAGTCAAGTCTGTGACTTATCATGACAAAAAGGAAAAAGAAGGCTTCAGGATGGAGGTCAGTGACTGCAGTGTGGATGGGAGGTGATTCCCACTGGGTTGTGTCTAAGTGAAAAGTCATGGTGGTGGTTGGGCTGAGTGATGTTCAAGGCCATCGAGACAGAGTGAGCGGACAGCATCTGATGGGACACATAAACCAGGAGTGGTCCCATTGATATAAGAACACCTAAAGAAGTCTCTAAGAAAATTTCTGAGGACAAATATAAAGATTTCCTGAGAATAACTGAACCCATTCTTTGCCTGCACCCATTGTAAATACCTCATTGCTTACTGTATATGGAACCTGGAGAGGAAGACTTGCAGCCTCCTTGCTATTCCCAGCTTCTCTCTACAGAGCTGACTCTCACTCGCAGTGGGACCAAGAGGGGAGGCCGGAAATGGTCCTCTCTGAATTTTCTTCCAGGGCCCCACATTGTTCTTGTCTTGTGCCATCTTCTTATTTCGAGCTGTTACAGAAAATATAACAGTGTTTAGTCTGTTTTGCTTGTTTGGTGTGTTTGCTTAAAACACTATCTTTAGGTAGAAAGCATTTATCAATTAATTTTCAGAAAGTTATGTTTAACTTTTTTATTTAATTAATTGTGTTTATATAGATTCTAGGGTCACCCCGAATGCATCCCCCCACCCCATATTCCCCTCAACATCTCCCTTACCCCCTTCCCTACCGCGCCCCCACTTCCCTTCAGGTTTATCCCATCCTATCATCCCCTTTCCCTCTGTCCTCTTTTCCTCTGGTCCCTTTGATCCCTCCTCTGTCTCAATTCTGTTCCTCAGTTCTCATTGTTCCTTGGATTTCTCAAATGAGTGAGGTCATATGAAATTTTTCTTTCTTTGCCTGGCTTATTTCACTCAACATAATAGTTTCCAGGTCCCTTTATATTGTTGCAAAAGGTAATATTTTCTTCTTTTTCACGGCGCCATAGTATTCCATTGTATATATGTACCACTGCTTTTTAATCCACTTGTCCACTGACGGACACTTGGGCTGTTTCCAGCACTTCGCTATTGTGAACAATGCTGCCATAAACATTGGGGTGTTCTTTTTTTCAGTCGGTGATATGGTGTCCTTAGGATATATTCCTAAAAGTGGGATGGCTGGGTCAAAGGGCAGTTCCATTTCTAATTTCTTGAGGAATCTCTATATTGTTTTCCATAGTGGCTGCACCAGTCTGCATTCCCACCAGCAATGCAGGAGGGCTCCCCTTTCTCCACATCCTCGCCAGCACCTATCGTGTGTTGTTTTGTTAATGAGCACCATTCTGACTAGTGTGAGGTGGTATCTCATTGTGGTTTTAATTTGCACTTCTCTAATGATTAGTGATGTTGAACATTTTTTTTTCTTTACCTCATTTGTGTTCTGCAAAACACTGTCAGTAGCCCTAGATATCTGACTTTCTAACTAGCCCACCTGGTACTGTGTACACTTGGTAAGTGGGCATTTCCTGGCTCTAGCAGTACCGTGTGGGCACTGCTTTCAGATTTCCTTTCGGTGGGAAAGAAATTCTCAGCTCTCATACAAAACGCTGTATGCCATGATAGTTCCTTTGTAGAAATAATTTAATCTGAAAGGAGCAATTAGACCATATAAAATTTAACTATGTCTTATACAGTCTACTATAAAATACAAAAATGTGCACAATCTTATCTAACAAATTATTTCATTTATCCTCTTTCATGTAAATCACAGAAGAATGTCTACATATGTATTATAAATTTCCATATGAAATAGCTCTGGGATTTACTGTCATGGCAACAGTCCTTCTCAAGAAAATGTATAAAATTATTGGCTGGAGAGAAATGGAAGTAGATGCAATATTTTCACCTGGTAAGGAAATGCAAGAAATTATTTCTATATGCTAAGTGAAATATAAGTTAGGAGCCATTCAAAATATATTTCAACAAATGCTATTGTTTTTTAGATATAAACGTTCATAAGCCATTGCATTGGTTATAATTACAAAGTTTCTAGAAATACGAAAGTTGTAAATTGTGGTATTTGATCTTTCTCTCAACACGTTCAAGGAAGGGTACACCTTTTGCGACAGCATGGATGGACCCGGAGAGCATTATACTAAGTGAAATAAGCCAGTTCTTAAAAGACAAGCATCATATAATTTCACTCATATGTGGAATCTAACAAACACAAAGAACTAACAAGCAAAAACAGACAGACTCATACATAGAGAGCAGGCTGACAGCTGTAGAGGGTGGTGGAGAGACAGAGCAAAAAAAAAGGACAAAAGAAAAAAACAACGAACACGGACAACAGTGTGTCCAGTTAGGTTTAATTGGTTGGTGGATGGTTTAATGCTTATATGGAGTAGAGTGAAACCTCAACCTTTTGATCATTTTGTACATTAATCCAGTCATCATTTATATAATTGAAAAAAATAATTATTGGGTTCTTAACATGCCATCAGCTGAACTTCCTACTCTTTGGTTAACTCATCCATCATTAATATTTGCCAGATGTTCCCATAGAAATTAGAGGCATAAAATGAATAACAGAATCAAAGTTCTAATTTGACTAGAAGTCTTAGTGAGAGAGAAGAAAAAAATATAAATAATTTCAACTCCTAGGAGGAACAGAAGAAGTACTTAGATAAGTGTTATTGAACTTAAAATACTCATTGTAAGATCACTGGAGCAAGAATCTGAGAGATAATTTTATTACAGATCAATGGACAATCCTGAAAAACAATCCAAATGCATATCATCTTTATCTTAATAATACATATTAAAATAAAAAAGATCACCACTGTTCTATAATGATGGGTAAAAGTAGGTTTATAGGTGTTCATTTGGAAAATAATACAGTAATTAATAAATAATAATAGAAGGATAAACTGTTTTACCTACTCACCACTGGAAACTTACTTTCTGACCACTTATACAAGAAAAAACTTTTGCAAGAAGCTTCATTGATCAAGTGATAATGGTGGCTATGCTGATCTGTTGTTTAAACTTATATAGAAGCAATAGATATCCCATTAAACCACATCCATACACTCTAAAATGAATGGACCATTTATAAAGAGCGGTAATATGCCTAAATTCTCCAGTCCATTGGTTGTTTAACAGCCGTATCATTTTTCAACTTTAGCTTTGAATTCTGAAATTTCCCTTTCAAATGGCTTTCAATTTTCATAAAGAAGTAGCTTTGACATATCTAGTTGCAAACCTTCACATGTTTTTAATTATAAAATATTTAAATTAGCCTTGGTCAATGAATTCTAGCAATACTTTATAAGGCTACAGTCCTTGAATAGATCTAAATGTTTTTGCTATTTTTACACTGATAAAAACAAATAATCTAATTGGGTTCTACAACCCCCTAAATTTATTTTTTCATTTACTTATTTACTATTATTATTTAAATTTTTATTGTATTTATTAGGGTGACATTGGTTGATAAAACTATAGTGTATATAGGTTTCAGGTGTATAATTCTGTAGTACATCACTGTATATTTTACTTTGTGCTCATCACCCCAAGTCAAATATTTCATCACCATATCCCCCTGTTACTCCCTTCTACTTCCCCCCACCTCCAATACCTCCTTTAATCCCCATACTGCTGCCTGTGTCTATGAGGGTGGTTTTATTTCTTTGCTTAACCCCTTTACTTTTTCACCCAGCCCCCCACTGCCATCCCCTCTGACAGCTGTCAGTTTGTCCTAAGGTTAAATCATTGGTAAATTGTGTTATGAAAATCCTATTGTTTGATGAAAATGTGAGACTAGCTAATCATAATACTACTTCATCTTTGATAGTCTCCAGTTTAAAACCTCCTTGGCCTAATTATTTATTTTAGCTGATTCTGTTTTCTGAAAAAGGTAGAGTCAAAACATCAAAATAAAAAGTAGAGCCAAGAGGTTAAGAGCACAGATGCTGGCCCCAGGCTTCCTGGGATCAAATACCAGCCCTGCTCCTTACTAGCAAGGTGGATGGGCCAGTCCCTGTCTCACTGCATTCACCTTCCCTGTCGGTGTAATAAATAATAATAGTTCGTCCTCACTAGGTGTATTTTATATGTTAAGTTCTTTTTAGAACATAAACAGACTCTTTTTTCCTTTTTTTTAAATTTAGAAATTAAATGTAATAAGGTGACATTGATTAATCAGGTACATAAGTTTCAGGTAAACATTTTTATAGCATTTGAACTATTGATTGCATTGTGTGCCCACCACCCAAATGTTAAGTTCTTTATAACAGTACCTGGAATGTAGGAAGCCCTCAGTACAAGTTAATATTTATCAACACAACAATCACAAGCCTTCAACGTGGGTTTTGAGCTAGGGTTTTGAGCTCCCTGTTCAAAACTCATACTTTTTCTAGTTTGTCGTTCTGCCTTTCCATGTTCAAAGACTATGTTAAAGGTATGATGTAGAATAAATAGACTGTAGTTGGTCCTGGAAATATGAGTAGAAATTTGGCAGATGGCAGTGGCCAGAAAAGTATGACCTGGAACTATTTAAAGAAGAAAGATGTAAAGATTATAAATTAAGTTAAAAAAATGTTTCAAAAATGTTGACTATATACCCCCCCCCCCAATTGAGAAACTATTCAATTATACTCTGGTTTTATAATTTTATTTCCTGACTACAAAAAACACCACCTTTCTGATAAAAATGACCAACATTTATCAGAAAATGTAACAGTAGTCTAGAAGTAAGAGACATAGCCTTACAAGGTAAAGAAGTTTTATATGAATTTCAGCCATGAATTACTTTTGATCCATGGTCAGTTTGCTTGTCTCTTTTGTTAGCATGACCCATGAGCTCAGTGTCTGTCAGTCTAAGATAATGGGAGGAATAAAGTTCTTTTTGAGGATCCTACTCCCTAAGTTTACCAGTATAAAGAGGTATTGTGAGACAACAAAGGACACATTTGGATCAAAAGAATGGCTGTTAGCATTTGCAGGGGTTGGTCTTGTGTTCCCAGGCAGATTAAATGGTCTTGGTGGCAGACACCTCACATGTGTTTGGAGCTTGTACTTGGAACTGATCCATGATTTCAAGTTTTCTCTTGGCAACCCTGCAATCCTGTCTGGGAGCATTTTTACCACTGTGGTCCCTTTGGAATATTTTACGACACATTTAATCTTCCACAGATTGTAAAGGGTATTTCCAAGTCTCGGCTTCCATATTCCCATTCCTCAAATCATTTAGATGTAAATAGAAATACAACTGAGACCATACCCAAATTATCCTTCATTTAGTCAAGAGCTAAAGGTCTGACATAATTTATAGTTTGTGTTAATTTGCTTTGCCCAGAACAGATATTGCAGCAAATAACTGGCGTAATTAAAAGTGCAATAACTTTACTCAACAGTTACTTTTAGCACATGCACTCTAGTTCAGTGATTTATGGAGAAATTTGAATATCAACATTACTCAGTCCCTCTCAAGCCCCATGGACTTATCATTGTATAATTACAGCAATTGCATTCAGTAACTGTGTAAATTAAAATTTTCTTTGAACAAGTGATATCTTATAATAATTCCACCATGTTGGAGTCTTGTTGCAATGATTCTGTGTTGAAAAATTAATTTCCAAAGTTAAGGATATTTCTAAGATTTTCCCCCCTAATGTAAGAACACCAATTTTGCACCATTTTACTTTTAATTTTATGCTTCCCTTTTCCCCCTCACTTCAAGGCCATTGAAAGCAGACACTTTCCTTACCAAGTGTAGTAGGGTAGTGCCCTGGTCAGCACCTGGCATGAGGCAGGTGCCAAGAGGAGCCGTGGAACTTGGTGATTAAGTCACACATTCACAAGCAGTCACGGCAGCTCACCCTCCAAATAGAATAGCATACAAGCAAAGGCAGTTCCGTGAGACCTGGATAAATGTGACATTTAGAATTTGTTATGAAGACCACAGTAATTTAAGTGGCTTCTGTTTACTAGGAATTATACATGCTTCATAGATTTCTTTGCTCTAAAATAGTCATAGGAAAACTATGTCAAAATATTGCAGGTATCATATTTAAACAAAATAGTTTCTGTATTGTTTTCTTAATACATTAAAAAGTTATTTGTATTACCTTAGTCTTCAGAACCACTGAAGATTTAAAAGGATTTAAAGATGGTACAAAATCAAAATAGAAAAAGCGATTTCATTTCTGCACACTAGCAATTAACAATCTGAAAATGAAATAAGGAAATACTTCCATTTATGATAGCATCAAAGCGAAAATCATTGAGAATAAATTTTATAAAAAGCAGTGCAAAGGGGGAGCAAGATGGCGACGGAGTAGGCGGACGTACCAACTTCCAACTCCCAGAACCAAAGTGGATTACAACTCAATTTTAAGAACCATCACCTGGATAAACCAACTTTCAACAAAACTAAGTGGACTCTTCAACCAAGGAACACAGAAGAAGCCACATTGAGACTGGTAGGAATAGCGAAAACGCGAAGAGGGCTGCCCAGCTCCCCGGAGCAAACGGCAGCCCGGAGAGACCCGTGTGGCAGGAGGAGAGTTTGGCGGAGAGGGAGGGACCTGGGTCCCAGGAACCAAGCCCCAGCCTGCAGTCTCAGAGCCTAGAAAGGCGTTTGGACAGTTTTGAGCTGTGAAACAAGTGAGGGAGCTCCCAGGCCTACAGTGTGGAGTGTTAGGTCCCTTCCTACTCTGCTGAGGGCTGCTTAAGGTTTTGGGGCGGCAGGACGCTGAAAGGCGGTTCTGTCGGCGTGGGCAGAGGCCAAGCCGGTGGGAGATCCGTCTAGCCCAGAGGGTCAGAGGGGACCGCGAAAGCGGTCCAGAAGCTGCGGGCCCGCCTTTAATCCCACTTACGGGGACAAAGCGGGAGGCCAGGAACAGGCAGGCCCTGCGCAAGCCGGCCCTGACCGCGGGGACCGGGCTAGGACCAGGGACGGGCAGGGGCTGTGGCTGAGCTGACGTTACCAGTCCCCCACTCCCCCCCCCCAACCCCCCCCCCCCCCCCCCGGCAGGAGAAACCGCGGATGGCCAGTATACGTGCGCGAGCGGGCTCCGAGCGCGGGAACGGGGTGGACCCCGAGACAAGTGGAGGCTCGCAGCTGAGCCCACGCTACTATCCGCGCCTGGCCGGAGAAACCCCGGATACCATTCATACGTGCACGAGCGGGCTCCGAACGCGGGGGCGGGGTAGAGTCCGGGACGAGCGGAAGTACGCAGTTCGGCGGAAGCCAGCAAACACGTCCGCCCCAATAAACCTTGGTTTCCGACCCTGCGCAGTAGGGCCTTGGCCTCGAGGGCGGGGCTAAAGCTCCGGACGGGCAAAAGCTTACAGCTGAGAGCACGTCAAAAGCCCCGCCTAACCCGCGGAACTGTAGCGAGCAGGCTCCGACTGCTGGTTCTGGGCGGAAGTCCGGAAATAGGCTGGGTCCGCAGCTGAGCAAAGGTGCTCACCTCTACCCTTGGTGCTAATCTTGTGGCTTCAGTCACAGCCCCTCCTACGGAGGAGAGGCAGAAATCATAGCAAAAGCCACAGTGGGCCGGCGCTGGCAACGCTCATACCCAACCACCCTAGGCATCGGCAGAGGAGGTGGGGGGCCTGCAGATAGACCACACCTAGAGAACACAAAGGCAACACCTACTGGACTCCAGTGGCCACAACTCGCTTATACACAGAAAAAATGGGCAGGCAGAGGAATGCAAACCAAATGAATCAAGAGAAATCCCCAGAGAAGGACCTGAATGAACCAGATATAACCAAATTACCAGAAGCAGAATTTAGAATAATGATAGTTAGGATGTTCAAAGAAATTAGAGCAACAATGGATAGTCATTATGAACACCTAAATAAAGACATAACAAGTATAAAAAATGAAATTGAAATAATAAAAAAGAATCAGACAGAAATGACAAATACAGTATCAGAACTGAAGACCACAATGGAAGGAATTAAAAGCAGGATGGATGACGCTGAGGATCGAATAAGCGAGTTAGAGGACACAATAAACAAAGGCACAGAAGCAGAGAAGAAAAAGGAAAAGAGACTTAAAAAATGTGAGGAAACTCTAAGGGAGCTTTGTGACAACATGAAGAGAAACAACATTCGCATCATAGGGGTGCCTGAAGAAGAGGGGAGAGGACAGGAAATGGAAACTTTGTTCAATCAAATCATAGCAGAAAACTTTCCTAAATTAAGGCTGGGAAACACTCCACACATTCAAGAAGCACACAGAACTCCATTAAGGAGAAACCCAAAAAAATCTACACCAAGACACATCATAGTTAAAATACCAAAGCTAATGGATAAAGAAAAAATTTTAAAAGCTGCTAGAGAAAAAAAGACTATCACCTACAAAGGAGCCCCCATAAGGATGACATCGGACTTCTCAACAGAAACACTTGAGGCCAGAAGGGAATGGCAAGAAATAATCAAAGTAATGCAGAACAAGAACCTACAACCAAGACTACTTTATCCAGCAAGGCTAACGTTTAAAATTGAAGGAGAAATAAAGAGCTTCCCAGAAAAAGAAAGCCTGAAGGAATTCATAAAAACCAAACCAATTCTGCAAGAGATACTAAGGGGCCTCTTGTGAACAGTTTAAAGGGAGGAATGAATAGAGCAAAAGAAGAATACAGCTTTAAAGAATAAAATGGCAATAAACAACTACATATCAATAATAACCTTAAATGTAAATGGATTAAATGATCCAATCAAAAGACATAGGGTAGCTGCATGGATAAAGAAACAGGACCCATACATATGCTGTCTACAAGAGACACACCTTAAAACAAAAGATGCTCATAGACTGAAGGTAAAAGGATGGAAAAAAATATTTCATGCAAATGGAAATGAAAAAAAAGCAGGGGTAGCAATACTTATATCAGACAAAATGGACTTTAAAACAAAGGCTGTAGTAAGAGATAAAGAAGGACACTACATAATGATAAAGGGAACAATTCAACAGGAAGATATAACTATTGTAAATATCTACGCACCAAATATAGGAGCCCCGACATACATAAAGCAGACTTTGATGGATATAAAAGGCGAGATTAACAGCAATACTATTATAGTAGGGGATTTCAATACCCCTCTAACAACACTGGATAGATCCTCAAGAAAGAAAATTAATAAAGAAACAGCAGACTTAAAGGATACACTAGATCAACTTGATTTAATAGATATCTTCAGAACTTTTCACCCTAAAGCAGTAGAATATACATTCTTCTCAAGCGCTCATGGTACGTTTTCTAGGATAGACCACATGTTAGGACACAAAAATGGTCTCAATAAATTTAAGAAGATTGAAATCATATCAAGCATTTTCTCTGATCACAATGCTATGAAACTAGAAATTAACCACAAAAGAAAAAATGAAAAATACTCAAACACTTGGAAACTAAATAGCATGTTATTAAATAATGAATGGATTAACAATGAGATCAAAGAAGAAATAAAAAAGTTTCTAGAAACGAATGATAATGAGCATACATCAACTCAAAATTTATGGGACACAGCAAAAGCAGTTCTGAGAGGGAAGTTTATTGCACTACAGGCATATCATAAGAAGCTAGAAAAAGCTCAAATAAGCAACCTGACCCTGCATCTAAAAGAACTAGAAAAACAACAACAAATAAAACCCAAAACACATAGAAGGAAGGAAATAATAAAGATCAGAGCAGAAATAAATGACATAGAGGCTAAGGAAACAATACAGAGGATCAATGAAACCAGATGCTGGTTCTTTGAAAAGGTAAACAAGATTGATGAACCTTTAACTAGACTCACCAAGAAAAAAAGAGAGAGGACTCAAATAAATAAAATTAGAAAGGACAGTGGAGAAATAACAACTGACACAACAGAAATACAAAGCATTGTAAGAAAATACTATGAAGAACTATATGCCAAAAAATTAGACAATCTTGGTGAAATGGACAAATTTCTTGAATCATATAACCTTCCAAACATCAATCTGGAAGAATCAGAACACCTAAACAGACCAATTACAGCAAATGAGATCGAAACAGTTATCAAAAAACTCCCAAAAAAGAAAAGTCCTGGGCCTGATGGCTTCACAAGTGAATTCTATCAAAAATTCAAAGAAGAACTAACTCCTATTCTCCTCAAGCTATTTCAAAAAATTCAAGAGGAAGGAAGACTTCCAAACTCCTTTTATGAGGCGAGCATAATTCTGATCCCAAAACCAGGCAAAGACAACACAAAGAAAGAAAATTATAGGCCTATATCCCTGATGAATTTAGACGCTAAAATTCTCAACAAAATATTAGCCAACCGGATCCAGCAATATATGAAAAAAATCATACACCACGATCAAGTGGGATTTATTCTGGAGAGGCAAGGCTGGTTTAATATTCGCAAATCAATCAATGTGATTCACCACATAAACAAAAGGAAGGACAAAAATCACATGATAATTTTAATAGATGCAGAAAAGGCATTTGATAAAATCCAGCACCCATTCATGCTCAAAACTCTCAGTAAAGTGGGAATACAGGGATCATTCTTTAACATGATAAAGGCCAACTACGATAAACCGACAGCAAACATCATACTAAATGGACAAAGATTAAAAGCAATCCCCTTAAGATCAGGAACCAGGCAGGGTTGCCCACTTTCACCACTCTTATTCAACATAGTTCTGGAAGTCCTAGCTACAGCAATCAGACAAGAAGAAGAAATAAAAGGCATACAAATTGGAAAAGAAGAAGTAAAACTGTCATTATTTGCAGATGATATGATATTGTATATTGAAAACCCTAAAGTCTCAGTCAAAAAACTACTAGACCTTATAAATGATTTCAGCAAGGTGGCAGGATATAAAATTAATACTCAGAAATCAGAGGCATTTTTATACACCAACAATGAAATATCAGCAAAAGAAATTAAGGAAACAATCCCCTTCACTATTGCAGCCAAAAAAATAAAGTACCTAGGAGTAAATTTAACCAAGGAGGTTAAGGACTTGTACTCGGAAAATTATAGAACATTGATAAAAGAAATCAAGGAAGATACAAACAAGTGGAAGCACATACCGTGCTCATGGCTAGGAAGAATAAACATCATTAAAATGTCTCTATTACCCAAAGTAATTTATAAATTCAATGCAATACCAATTAAAATACCAATGACATACTTCAAAGATATAGAACACATATTCCAAAAATTTATATGGAACCAAAAAAGAACACGAATAGCCTCAGCAATCTTAAAAAGAAAAAATAAAGCAGGAGGTATCACTCTTCCTGATATCAAGGTTTACTACAAGGCCATTATACTCAAGACAGCCTGGTACTGGCATAAGAACAGGCACATAGATCAATGGAACAGAACAGAGGACCCAGAAATAAACCCACACCTTTATGGACAACTGATATTTGACAAAGGAGGAAAGAACATACAATGGAGTAAAGACAGCCTCTTTAACAAATGGTGTTGGGAAAATTGGGCATCTACCTGCAAAAAAATGAAACTAGACCATCAACTTACACCATTCACAAAAACAAACTCAAAATGGATAAAAGACTTAAATGTAAGTCGTGAAACCATAAGCATCTTAGAAGAAAACATAGGCAGCAAGCTCTCCGACATCTGTAGCAGCGGTATATTTGCCGATTTATCTTCATGGGCAACTGAAATAAAAGGCAAGATAAACAAATGGGACTATATCAAACTAAAAAGTTTTTGCACAGCTAATGACAATAGGAACAGAATAAAAAGACAAACCACACAATGGGAGAACATATTCGGCAGCACATCTGATAAGGGGTTAATAACTAAAATTTATAAAGAACTTATAAAACGCAACACCAGGAAGACAAACAACCCAATCAAAAAATGGGCAAAAGAAATGAATAGAAATTTCTCCAAAGAGGACATACAGATGGCCAATAGGCATATGAAAAAATGCTCAACATCACTAATCATTAGAGAAATGCAAATTAAAACCACAATGAGATATCACCTCACACCAGTCAGAATGGCACTTATCAGCAAAACAACACAGAATAAGTGCTGGCGAGGATGTGGAGAAAAGGGAACCCTTCTGCACTGCTGGTGGGAATGCAGACTGGTGCAGCCACTGTGGAAAACAGTTTGGAGATTCCTCAGAAAATTAAAAATCGAACTGCCTTTTGACCCAGCTATCCCACTTTTAGGAATATACCCTAAGAACACCATAGCACTGTTCGAAAAGAAGAAATGCGCCCCCATGTTCGTGGCAGCATTGTTCACAATAGCGAAGATCTGGAACCAGCCCAAGTGTCCGTCAGAAGACAAGTGGATTAAAAAGCTATGGTACATATATACTATGGAATACTACTCAGCCATAAGAAACGATGACATCGGAGCATTTATAACAAAATGGATGTACCTTGATAACATTATACGGAGTGAAATAAGTAAATCAGAAAAAAAGAAAAACTGAAAACAGCACAATTACATACATAGGTGGGACATGAAAGTGAGGGTATGAGACATGGACAAGAGAGTGGTGGTTATGGGATGGGGGGAGGGAGGGAAGAGTGGGATAGGGAGGAGGGGAGGGACACAGGGAAAACCAGATTGAAGGTGACAGAGGACAATTTGACTTTTGGTGATGGGTATGCAACACAATTGAATGATAAGATAACCTGGAGATGTTTTCATTGTACATATGTACCCTGATTTATTGATGTCACCCCATTAGAATTAATAATAATAAAATATATATTAAAAAAAAAAAAATCAAACTGCCTTTTGACCCAGCTATCCCACTTATAAGGGATATACCCTAAGAACACCATAGCACTGTTCGAAAAGAAGAAATGTGCCCCCATGTTTGTGGCAGCATTGTTCACAATTGTGAAGATCTGGAACCAGCCCAAGTGTCCGTCAGAAGACGAGTGGATTAAAAAGCTTTGGTACATATATACTATGGAATACTACTCAGCCATAAGAAATGATGACATCGGATCATTTATAAGAAAATGGATGGTCCTTGATAACATTATACGGAGTGAAATAAGTAAATCAGAAAAAAAGAAAAACTGAGAACAGCATGATTTCATACATAGGTGGGACATAAAAGTGAGACTATGAGACATGGAGAAGAGAGTGGTGGTTACGGGGTTGGGGGAGGGAGGGAAGGATGGGATAGGGAGGAGGGGAGGGACATAGGGAAAACCAGATAGAAGGTGATAGAGGACAATTTGACTTTGGGTGACGGGTATGCAACACAATTGAATGATAACCTGGAGATGTTTTCATTATACATATGTACCCTGATTTATTGGTGTCACCCCATTAAAATTAATAATAATAAAATTTAAAAAAAAAGTAAAAAAAAAAAAAAAAAGCAGTGCAAGACAAGTACACTGAAAATATGTAAAACATCATCGATAGATATTAGAAGCTTAAACCAAACAGAAATAAAACCATGTCGATAGTCAAAGTACTGTGAATGGCAATTATAATTACTGCTTACACTGTTAAAATGGCCACAATTCTCAAATTGGTCTACAGATGCAACACATTTCCTTCAAAATTCTATGTGCCGATTTTTTTCTTTTTGCAAAAATTAACAAGCTGAACCTAAAATTGGTATGGAAAAGCAAACATGCAGAACAGATAAGACAATCTTGAAAAGAACCAGTGTCGAAATAAAAAATGACCATGCTCCTTTCTCTACTACTAAATTTTGGGACTCCGCCATGTTTGTCCTGGTTCTTTCACCAGGTCAGTGGTTCTTAACCTGGGTTCTATCGAACCCTAGGGGTTCGATGAGTCGGTCTCAGGAGTTTGGAGAAGCCTCTGCCCCGGAGGTAAAGACACACTTGTGTAAAGTCATTATGACATGCCCCCCTTGGCCATCACTTGCTGCAGAGGATCACGTTACATTGCTTGGTCAACCAGTGCTGCAGGGAATTTAGTGCGCGCAGTAGTCAACGGCTGTCGTTGTATGTCGTGTGGTTTCTTTCTTAATATTTTAATCTATAGTAAATATGTCGAGCAAAAAAAGAAAGTGGTCGGACGAATATGTACAACATGGATTCACATGTATCACGGAACGGGATGGGAGTCAGCGTCCTATCTGCAAGATATGCAATGCCAAGTTGAGCAACTCTAGTCTTGCACCGGCAAAACTAAATTTGGAAAAAAAAATCATATTTTATTTATAACTAAAGAAGGGTTCAGTGAATGCGCATATGAAACTGGTGGGTTTGGTACCTCAAAAAAGGTTAAGAACCACTGCACCAGGTATATTCATCGCTGTGGCTTATACCAAGGGTAGACTTTGTGCTTGTTTTGTTCTGTGGCAGAAACATCAAGGGGCAAAAATGTTAGAATGCAAAAATTCATGATTGATTTGTCTAAGAAGTATATGGATTTTAGATGTTGTTTCCATTGTGTTTGGGATGAAGAGGTCTCTAATTGCTTCAATTGCTAAAAAAAATTTTATTTTATTTTATTTTTTTATTTAATTCATTTTAGAGAGGAGACACAGAGTGAGAGAGAGAGAGAGAAAGAGAGAGAAAGGGGGGAGGAGCTGGAAGCTCAACTCCCATATGTGCCTTGACCAGACCAGTGCAGGGTTTTGAACTGGTGACCTCAGTGTTCCCAGGTCGACGCTTTATCCACTGCGCCACCACAGGTCAGGCAAAAAAAAAAAAATTTTTTTTAAATGATCTATTAATTGGTATTCCTTAGAGTAGGGTCACTAATGAGAAGATATATGGAGAGAAATAATTGACCTGAATGTGTTCACTAGACATAAATCAAGCCACATGACCATTTCCACTTTGGCAGAGGATCTACTTTGAGAGGTGATCTGAAATATGAAAATAATAGTGGGGCACAAAAATTTGGGAGAAATCAGTGTTTCACAGATCCTGTTTAATGGACCTCTGACTGACTAGTCTTTAGCAAGAAAACTAGAGAAGTTTATGTCAGAATTTTTCTTAATTTCACATGATGGATCACTCAGTGGGTCATCTGCATTTGTTACCATGACAACAGCAATGTGGAAATAGACTATTGACTCTTCAGAAACTCAAATCACATGTTTGATAGGATTATGTAACTAATAATAAAAACTGACAGTGCTCCATAGGCTCAGCCAGAGTCCTCCTTTACTGCAAGCTGTCTACCTAACTACCCCATCAATTTTTATATCACACCCTGGTGAACCATTTGCTCTTGATCCAATGATCCTCATAGACTATTGTTTCCCCAGACCACATCAATTTCCTCAGTGTCTCCACTGAAGAAGCTAATGTTGTGCCCTGTACACATTATTACCAGCTCAATAGTTTCCTGAAGCTTGTTCATCTGCAGTGGAAGAGACACTTCTTGCTCAACTGACCCATGGAGACAGTCAACTGGTCTCTGACTCCTAACTTTATCTTTACATATATGTCCCCACTGCAGGCATTGATGACGCATGGGAAATTGTTCTCCAAATAATAATGTCTCCCTTCATAACAGGTATTTCTTATACTCAGTAGGCTGTCAGTGCTACAAGGACAGGGATTGCGAATGGAATAACTTTTTGTTACCAGTGTTAATCACAGGAGTGCCAAGAATACAATTAATACAATTTACTGATTGATAGCTCCGAACACATTACAATGAAATGATAAGCTTGGGAAGCTGGCTTTCTCATTGGACAGTAACCTCTTCCAGGCCAAGGAGAATGACTTACTCTTTTCCTGGTGAACAATGGGAATCCAGTGATGCCTAGTAAATCACTGAGTGCCATGCGCTGAGCTGCACCAAGGCAATACCAAGGCAAGGGTTTGATAATACCACCGGGTGGGGGAATTTACAATTGTTGTTCTCTATATTTCTTTATACAACAAGTGCCCCTTCTCGTCCCTGGTTCACAGGAGAGAAATGGTAGAGGACAAGTATAGAATAATTTAATACAAAGAGCGTATACTCCATAAATGACATATGTGAAAATTACATAAAATCAGGAGTTAATTCTTTCATGAACTGGATACAGCCCTAAAAAAATAAAAATTAAGTAATATCTGAGGTTTTAGATGGGGGTAGCACAAGAAAGCAAAAACAGCAGAGTGACTTTGTTTAATTACCTTCCATGCATTATTCTGCCAAACTTGGTACAGCGTCTTCCTCGGTGGGGAAATAGTTTTCCATAGGGTGCTATTAGAGGAAGAGTACTCAGCTGGGATTTAGTGCTTCGGGTGCCCAAGCCTTGTTCTGTCTCTGATAGTTCTTCAACTCTGGGTCACAATTCCTATGTGTTGGCCTAATCTGGTCATTTGCCAGGGGAATCCCTTTCTTATTTAATTAGAAAAAAACACAAATATATACGTTCACCCCAGACAAATTAAATCAGAATTTCTGAGGTCAGAATATTGGTATCTTTAAAAAGCCCTCCTACTAGCCTGACCTGTGGTGGCGCAGTGGATAAAGCGTCGACCTGGGAACACTGAGGTCGCCAGTTCGAAACCCTGCACTGGTTCGGTCAAGGCACATATGGGAGTTGATGCTTCCAGCTCCTCCCCCCTTTCTCTCTTTCTCTCTCTCTCTCTCTCACTCTGTGTCTTCTCTCTAAAAATGAATAAAATAAAAATAAAATTAAAAAGCCCTCCTACTGATTCTAAAATACAATTAAAGTTTGAATCACTGGCTTTTGTGTCAGTAAAATAAAATAGAATGCACCATGTAATGCTTCACCCACAGTTCTTTTCTAGAATATCCTCAATCAGGGACCATCAAGTCATAGTTAGCAGTGGGTGCTCATCTAAAAGAAGACTCAATATTGTAAAAGGAAATGCTCCCGTAATCTTTAATTTCAAAGCTGGTTGGATCAAATTCTCAATAGGTGTCTCTTTTTTTAGTTTATTTTTCAAAACTTTACAGTCTGATTTCAAACTTCTCATAAATGCACAAAGAGGCACGGATAGCGACGTTGGTTGGAAGTACAAGTAGAAGGAAGGTAAATTCTCCTACAGAATATCAAACTGTCTGCACAACTTGTAATTCAGATCCTGGAGTACTGAAGTAGGTCAATAGATCGCTAGATGTCTAGAAATGAAAGCGCAAATTCATGCATATGTTAAAAAAAAAGTAAAAATGTAGCAAGCAGGATATATACCAATTTGAGGATAGATAATTTTCTTTTCAAAAAGGAGAGAGTGTAATGAAGTGGGAAATACAATAGTTTAAATGGCATTTCAACAAAATGTGGAAATGTACATCTCTTTAAATACTTATAAGCAAATATGAAAAAATGTTAATGTTTTATTTTTATGTGAATGATGGGTAAATGGGTATATGTTACATTCTCTTCTATGTGATTGAAACAGTTCATAGTTTAAACAAATCATAAACTCAGTTTGGTAAAGCTGAGAAAGATCAGCTGATAGAAAACCTGAATTTTAGTCCCTTTGCAACCTTCAGTTATCTCTATTACTTGTTTATTTTTAATTTCTAAAATGAAGCCACCAGAATATATGTGCAGTTTAAGGTCACAGTTCATGCCCTCATAAATGAATTTCAATTCCTCCAGGCCAAGGAGAATGGGATACGTCGTCTTCGCCTTCGTTGAGAAAGTGCTGAATTTTGTTCCGACAGGTGTTTAGGGTGCTAGAGTTCCACTGGATCTTGTCAGACTTTTTATTCTTTATGTCACAGATCTATTTCAGTTGTCCTTTATTTTGAAGCTTGGTCCTTGGTCTGAAAACTTGGCCTTTCTAGCATCTCAACTGAATGCCTGAGGCCATCAGCAAAGCCTCTACACTCTGCCTGGACCAGAGCGCTCTGTCCTGGGCAGTCCCCCCGCAGCTGAGCCTCATGGAGTAACTCTCTGCCCGGGTGTAACTCAGCACAGGAGACCCACAGTGAGTCCACTCTCAGGCTTCCCGACCCCCCTCTGCCCAGCAGCTCCAGCACTTGGGGTCACCACAGAACCAGTCGAAAGAGTCCTATCCTGCTTAATGAGATGCTGAGTCGCTCTTCAGAAACAACAGACCGGTACTGCAAGTCATGAGATGATGCATGCGCAGAACAGAGAGCTGTGGGCTCCAGCTACACCCAGAACCTAAGTCTCACCCCTGCTCTCCATGGAACCAGCCGACCAGGACAAAACTGGAACTCAAACACCAGAACCCTTTCAGAAACCAAGGGTTCTTTGTCCAGGAGGATCCAGTGTTGATGCCCAAGTTCCAAGGTCCCCGATTAAAATTCACCCCACCAGCACTTCTTCATACCTGTTCCCCAAGCTGCTTTAAACCCCTCGACCTGGTCCAGCGAGCAAGATGGATCTGAGGCACCAGTGGGTCTCTCTTCTCGGACGGCGCCTTCTCATCGATAGAACTTTCCGTACTCCAAACCCTGACGTTTTGAACTTTGGCCTTTCAAAGTGTCAAGCACACGGACTTTGGTTCACAACATGGCCTTGTAGCAGACAGTTACTCCAGGAAGGGCGGTGAAGGTGATTCCTGCTTCTCTTCTCTCAAGGGTCACGGTCACACACTGCCTTTGATCAGTGCCAGGATCTGTTGCCTCGGATGTTGTTGTCTGGTTTGATGGTTCTGTTGGCGGCAGCAAAAACAGCACCAGGTGTTAGACCAGTAGGGTCAGATTGGACCTTGGGTCAGCAACCTCAGTACTTAAGATCTGGCCAGGAAAGAATTCAGAGGCAAGACTCAAACTATAAGAAAAAGCATATTTAGAAAGTCACAGAAGTAGAAGATGTAAGTCGTAGAAGAAATGTGCTCAGGAAACAAGTTCCAAAGGTAAAAGAAAGACCCTCAAATCTCAGAAGAGAGAGAGAGAGAGTTAAGGAAAATTTGCCTGGGGGGACAGGGATGGGGAAAGGTGCAGGTGTGCATTTAGTGACAGCTGGGTCCTCCATCTTGAGTGACCAGAATGGCCCTGAGAGTGGATTGACTGTCTTTTTTTCTGAGACAATTTTTCAAAATTACTAAATCTGTATATTTTTATGAAAGTGCCAGCAGATGTCAGCAACAGGCAAAGCAATGATATATGAATTTTGTATTGTGATGTCAAATATTTAATTATCAAAGTCAGAGTTTGGTTAAACATCTCAATGTTTTACATGTAATAACTCCACCTATAATTTTGGGGGGACAGAGGGCAGAGATGGGAGGATTGATGGTAATGGGAGGAGGAGCCTGATTGTCCAGCGTGGCAATAGGTCTGTCAATCATTCAATTGTTCTGACCTATGATATGCCACATCGAATCCAAACTCAGGGTATTCCCTATGAAACCTTACATCTTGAAGGGGCCGGTTGCCCGTTACACTGTATGCCTGACCAAGCCAGCCTTAACCTTTCACTTGGCTTGATTAAACTTGAGATAGGTTTCTTTCTGATCTGACCCCACCTTCTTTTGCTTAGAGCATCTGCTTTGGAAAACTTGTCATTGTAAACTCTTTCTCTATCCCTTTAAGATGTAAAGCCTTTTAAAACTTGTTGCCAATTTTAGAACCTAAAAATGTCTTTCTCAAGGACCTGGGTGCCATGCCTTTGAAGCATCAACACCGATAAGGAGGTGCCCCTATCTCCCAGTTTCCATGGGGGGCTAGGAGCCTAACTGGGGTGTGCACCTTGCTCCAATTTATAACTGCCTTCCATCATGAGGATGTGAGAACATTTATTCTTCCTTTGGGGGAGGCTAATAAGCAGGGGCTGGACCATCTCCCCACACTAGTTCTTAAAGAGCTTTGTGTCAGCAGAGTTGAGCTCAGAGAGGTCTGGCTTTTCTCTCCTATTGGAATAGCCTGGAATAATGTCTTCCTTATGTATCTACAATTTGTCTCATACAATTTTTGCTTTGACATACCAAACCAGACTTTAAAAATCCCTAAGTTATCCATTGTATTTTTAAAAAGTATGGTATTAAGCATATTTAATGTTATACAGACATTCAAATGCAGGCTCAGAGCTTTTGAATGGGAAGTGCATATGTATGAGAGAACATATGAATTTTTTGTTCCTATGAAAAGGATTCATGTAACTGTAATAACAGTTACACATATCTGCGAATAACCTAAGAACCATTGAAGTGTACACAGTAAGTGAGTGAGTTGTAGAGTATGTGAATTATTTCTCATTAAAGTTGTTATAATAAAAATACAGAATGGTAGGAAGCTTATAGAGGATATAGTGCCTGTCAGCTAAACTGAAGCTTAAAAAAGACAAGGTAAGAATTCTTCTAGTGTTAATAAGGTGCAAAATGTGTGTTGCTATTATTCCACACACAAATGAATTTCTATGTCTTTTAGATGTTTCAAATGCTTCAGAAACATGGTTCAGATAATTATGTAACTCATAAAGCAGTGATCATTGTTAAATTTAAGGATAACTAATGTTGAATCCGTTGATGCATACTAAGGAAGTAAGCTTACTGAGCATTTCTTTAAATAGAATGTATTCTAAAAACAAAACAAAAAATCATGGCTTTAACAGCTTTTCAAAGGGTTTATGAATTCCTAAGAACCACTAATTTATCTGAGAAAAAACATATATTTTTCTTATTAACAATTGCTGGATATATGTAACTCTAAAACACGTATTTGCTGTAAGTTAGCTCAATTAATTTTGTTGACTCCGTGCAGAAAAGTAGCATTAATGTGCACTCTGAGTGCAGTAGTAGAAAGTCTTATAATAGAAAACAAGACTTTATACTAACTGCTTTATAAAATAAGATTCTTCCATTTATGATAAAGCCAAAAGATACCTCTTCTGTTATATTTGTTAAAAGAAAACTGGTAAGAAGAACAACAGTTATGCAGTGTAGCCCATGTACATACATCATAATATAAAGTTGTTCTCTTAACCTTTCACTCTGACATCAAAGTTTTAATGGTTGGGTATATGTTAATTTCTTCACTAGACCCTACACAGAGCAAAGGTACTGTTTGTGTGATTTTGCTTTGAGCTTAATAATATTCTAAAATAATTTAAGCTTCTTAAATTGTGTCATACTTATGCTGTAATTGTAAGTGAACACAGTGTTCTTGTGATATTTTCAATACAATATATACATATATATTCACGCACACACACACATATATGTACTCTAAATTAGATATATGTTTCTATAATTTTTTCCCTAGACTCATTAGTCTGCTATGTGTACTTATCCATTACGAGACAATAATAGTTACTTTACGTGAAAAATTCTGGCAGACACCACTTTAAAATCATGTGATCGAAGTTAACATCACCAGTAATAAGGTATATTATTAATATACAACATACGAAAAAGGCATAACGTTGTTTCCGTGGTGCTCTTGCCAAAATTTTATAATCTCAGTCTCACTGTGAGGAAACATCAAGCAAACCAAAACCAAGGAGCGCTTATTACTTCCTACTACTAATATTAGTGTCAAGAACACTAATAACTGCGTGGTATTATTCAAATGTGTCAAGGACAAGAAGAACAATGAAAAACTGAACATCTGCTAGACACTGGAAGAGACCAGGGGAGCAAGACTCCCACATGCAATGAGGGACCCTGAACGGAAAGAGGACAGAAGCAAAGGCATCGGGAAAAAGTGGTCACAGTCTTTCAATGTTCCTGTTAATGATTTCCATACTCTGTTTATGTAATATGCTAACATTAGAGGGAGCTGTCCCGTTCTTTTCCCAAATTTTCTCTAAGTCTAAAACTATTTCTAAATTAAAAAAAAATTAAACATAATGTCACAGGATATATAGTCTAGCAGTCTGTTCATGAGATTTTTGATGCTTATGTTTAGAAACATCTTAACAACCTAATGTGTAAAACCAAAGACCAGCAAACATTTTTTGTGTGAAGGGCTAGATGGTAAATTCTTAGGCTTTGAAGACCATACAGTCTTTGTTGCTAGTGTCTGTAAGACTATTGTAACGTGGTAACAGCCATACACAGTATGTAAACCAATGGGCATGGCTGTGTTCCAATAAAACTTTATTTTTAAAAGAAGATAGTAAGCTGGGTTTGGCCCAGGCAGGGGCCATAGTTCACCAACCTCTCTTCTAGACTTAGATCAGAACTTGCTATTTGATTAAGTTCATCTCAGTAGGGCATGGACATTTCTTCTCCTACACCCAAGGGTACCATTACTAAGAGATATCTACACTTACGGATTTGAAATATAAAACAAAAGAAATTTAATATGTGCCTTAATATGATTAACTAATAAGTTCTCTATTCTTTCTGAGTTGTTTGCTATTTTGCTACTTTATATTATGCTATTTTATTTCCTATTTGCCTTACTTAAATTATACCGCTCAATATTACAATCCCTATGGTCTTCCATAGTAATATTAAATTACAGCAAAAAATACAAATTAGGTTTTGGTTGTTTATCCTTAGGAAAGTATAAACTCTGACACATTTTATTATATTTTAATATTGTAATAATAAAACGTTAATTTGTTTTATGGTGCTTTCCCTTCCGAGAAAATGAAAGTCAACAGTGTATCAACTATTTACGGGAGAGTATTTATTTAGGCTGCCTAAAGGCCACTATAGAAAGGATATTTAATTTACATTTTAGCAGTGTTAAAGAATGATCTGGAGAGCTAAGAGGACCCAGGTCTGCAACCTGCAAGCATAAAGATTTTTATAGCCATGCAGGCAGTACTATAGAGCTTATGCGTTGTGCAGGTCGGGAAACAGACCCTGAGCATAGTGTTTGAGTTCATCTGGGAGGTGACGGGGACTCCTGCAGCGCTGTGGGCAGGCAGCCAGGCAGCACAGGGGCCGCCTCCACTCTGAGTGGACAGAGCTGGACTCCCAGGGGCGCTAAGACAGTCCACAGCCATGGCTGGGGGCTGCTCTGGAGAACTTCGCTTCCCCAGCACTCCGACTGGCTGCGTGCCCAGCAGATAGGCTCCCACCGTGGAGCAAAGCCCTCGCGCAAAAAGGTGGGGTTCTCCCTCCACTTTTAGGCTGACTGGAGAGCAAGTTTGTTTAACAGAATATTTGTATTTGCTTCTCTTTGTGAGCTCATGTCCGTTTATTTATTGAGAACGCTGGTCACACAGCAGCAGAGAGCCCTATACAGTACATATGTTGGCAGTGAGAGGCTGAGCATTGCTTGGGAGCAGCAGGCAGAGAGCCAGTGTGTAAGGTCCTGGCAGCTGGTGGAGGTGTCACCAGGCTCCGAAACCGGTCCCACCCGCCCGGCCCTTTCAAATTCATCAGTGTTTGTTTTTAGTTAAGTGGAGGAGCACAGTTGGCTTGGGAGGCTGTCAGCGTCTGTGAGTGCCATTTACTTCTTCAGCATGTTTAACCTAGGAGTCCACCAGGGAAAACGAAACTAAAGCCTAGCTTAATTGGAACCTGTAACCATCTCTTCTGGATGGCAGAAGAGAATTTCTCTTTTCTGTTTCAGGAAACCACTCAGGGCCCCCGTTTGACCAGGAAAGGTGGGCCCCCTGAGGTTTATCTTGATGGAGACAGGTTTAGATAAAGGGCACATGCTCCTGCGAAATAAAGCAGAAGAGGATGTGGAGTTGCATTCTGGTCATGCTTCCACATGGCAAAGAGTGGAGGAGAGACAGAAGAGAAAAAGAGGAGAGAGAAGAACTGTCTAAGGCAGCAATTTCCCACCTTTTCATCTCATGGCACACAGAACTAATTACTAAAACTCTGCGGCACACCAGAAAATACATATACCATATATATTTTTTACCAATCCATCAAAATAAAATAGTTATAATTTTGAAATCAAAATTATATTTGCAAACATAGTGATGGCTACTTTTGTGTTGACTGTTGTCATTTTTTAAAATTATTATTTGACAATCTAAGGGGAAAGAGGTCAGTGCCCCTGACTAAATAGTCAAGTATTTCATGTTTGAAAAATTCTTGTGGCACACCTGTTGAAATTACCAATCTAAGGGGATAGGGAACTGGCAGTTTAGCAAGAGGCTGGAATCCAAAAGAGAACAAATCCACTGAGAAGTTCCTTCTGGTGGGGACTGGCCACTGGATTTACAGGAATAATGTTTGACAAGCATTTGAACTTGCTGGAACCTTTGATGTAATTCTTCACACAGATCCAAAAGATGCACTTAGAGTGAAATAAATTGTGATACATCCATATAATGAAATACTATTCAACAATAAAATTTAGAACCACTGATACATGCAGCAATATAGACGAACCTGGTAAGCAACCAGGCACAAAAGGCTCAGTGCTATTTGGTTCTATTTAGAAGACAGTTTAGAAAAGAAAAACTGATAGGAACAAAAAGCATAGCCATGGTCACCAGGGCCCAGGGGCTCAGCAGAGGACACGAACTGTAGGGGTCAAAGGAAAATTTGGGATCGTGGAAATATTTCACTTCTCAATTGTGAGGGTGGTTATATGGGTACACGTGTTAAAACTGATGGAAATATGCAGGGGTGAGTTGAACTTTGTGTGAATTACACTTCAATAGACTTGAATTTTAAAAATAATAAAGAGGAAGTCTCAGAAGAGTGGGTGTTACAGTAAGAAAATGTTATAGTAATTAACTATATAAAAATATAAAAAAATATAGAAATAAGTTAGGATATAATATTAAAAGCCATTAAGGCAAGTGAATAAGGCTATGCCCTCTGGGCAAGAACTAACTTAATGTGTAGAGATGTGACAGGCAAAGCCACGCCCTCTGCGCAGGACCCAGTCAGTGTGTGTGTGAAATGATACGTAGATACAAAGAGTTCCCTGCGAGAAACTCACTAAAAGTGGCTTGACATGATAGTCCCTGTTAAAAGGTGTATGCCAGAAAGGGTACTTAAGCCGAGGGGCCCTTGCTGCCGTCAGTCGCTCAGACTCCAATGTTGAGTGCCAGTTGTCTCCACGTTGCTCTGACCAAGGACAGCCGAGAGGAACACGCCCAACAGGGCCCCCTTAAGTTGTACCCAGGCACGCCAGAAGGATTTGTGAGTAATAAACTGCCTGTGTGATTCTTGCAACTAACATGTGTAGGTCATGTCTTTCCTCCAGTGGCAGTTAGTGTCAGCACTGATAAGTAGAATCCTCATAGCCACCTCAAGAGTAGTCTTGAAGAGGCTGCCAGCCCTGCTGATAAGCAGGAGTGTCCCATGTGCAGGAAAGTCGAATTGGGACACCTGACTGACCTAGAACTCGGGCTCTACTGGGACAGTGGGGTTACCCCTCCTCCATCCCTGAATCTAGAGTTCCAAGGATGCTTCTGGTCAGTCCCGCTGGGCACATCTGTCCTTCCCACGGAGCTGAGAGCCACAGCCTGTGGCAGGAGAGGGACAGAGTTCACACAACAGGTATCACCTACTCAAATGGTCTTGAACACCCTGCTCAAGCCAGAGCAAAGGATTTTCCACATCACCCTCTCTTTTTCTTTTTAACAAAGTATCTTTCTCCTAGAGACTGTCATACTGGCTTCATGTTCTCGTCTGTGTCGAAATAGTAGAGGTCAGATCTGATTGTCTGATGGTTATTAAAGTTTTGTACAGGTAAAGTCAAATGATATAGGAATCGTTTTCTATTAATAAAAATTTCTAAGGAAACAAAAGGCCATGTGCCACTGAACCAAAATGCTAATAAATAAAACAGTATTCGAAGGCTTGATAAGCTGGGAGGGTTAACTGCAATAGGATACTTAATTTGTTTCAAGCTACAGAATTTAACTTCTTATTTAAACAATTAGAGTATTAATATCCTCCTTGCAGTATTCTCTTGTGAGACTTAACTGATGTTATGGATGTAAATTAGCTGAGACTCAGAGAAATTAAGCAATTTGCTCAAATTTACTCTGCATAAATGACAAGTGAGAAATCTGATACTAATTATTTGTAGACCTTGTTAGATATACGTGGAAGAGGTTGGATATTATGCCTTATGGAGCTGATATTTTTATAGGTTCAATTGAATATGTCACTTTACTGTGTCTTCACAGGAGAAAATTTACTTTAATCTCTTCACTACTTTCCAAGTCTACCCCCCCCCACACACACATATTGTGTATACCTAAAAACTTCCCTTGCACTTATTTAATTTGTCCACCAGATGGCATAATGTGTCCACAGGCAACCAAATAGTCTTGTAAAAGCTCTTGTAAATGTCAAGATCCTTTATTTGTGCAGAGTTCAGTAAGCCTAAGCCTTAACCACATTGGCTACCACATATTTTTATATTCCTCTTACCGTTTTCAAATGAAACATTACTGAAAAATCCAAAGGGTTAAGTCATTTTAACCACACGACCGTGGCCGAGGTATGGTGAAGCCAACTGCAGTTCAAGAGAGGGTCACCAGAGGCCAGCAGAGAGTTTTACAGTGTGGTTACTCCCAGTTTCCCTGGAAGATCTCAGAAGACTACGCAGGGCCACTGAGGGGAAGCACCAGGTCGGTCACGAGGCAGAGAGAAGGAGTGAGCTCTGGAGAAATGTTTTTATGGTGCTTTTTGTGGGGAAAAAAGGGGGCGAGGCAGGGCAACGAGTCTATGATAGCTAATTTGAATAATCTCAGCAGGCTCTGGGGCATAGGGGCTGTCCCTGGCCATGGAGCCACAAGGAAGGTGGTTGGGATGTGGACTTACAAAAAGGAGTTAGACTGGCCTCTAGGCAGATCCCAAAACTGGGTTAAGACCACGCACACACTCACACATGCACACACACACACTATACATATTGTATAAGCACCCTGTAAGTTTTGTGGAAAGCATTCAGACCTATCTATCTTGTTAAAACTTGAGACTTTTTCCGTCCATCCCCAAGTGATGTTCAGGAAGGAATTCTGGCTGGGACTGGCTAGCCCCCTCTGTCCGTCAATAGTGGGAATGGGGGGTAAGTCTCGAGAGCTTCCATTCCCTGGGGTTTGCTTTGCTTCCATTTAGTGTGGGAATTTATGCCTGGGTCTTCTGTTCCTTGCGTATAAAATTAAAAGGTTGACTTAAATAGGAAAGTCACGATGTTTGATGCACAGAACTTTAAAGAAGAGCTGGAAAGGATGGTGTGGAAAACTTTATAAGTTATCAATTAAATAAACATATAATACATAATAAAAGGCAAATATCATGGATCTGGATAACAAAATGATTTTAAATGGTGGAAGGGCCTGACCAGGCGGTGACGCAGTGGATAGAGCGTCGGACTGGGATGCAGAGGACCCATGTTGGAGACCCGGAGGTTGCCAGCTTGAGCGTGGGCTCATCTGGCTTGAGCAAAAGCTCGCCAGCTTGGACCCAAGGTCGCTGGCTCCAGCAAGGGGTGACTCGTTCTGCTGAAGGCCCGCAGTCAAGGCACATGTGAGAAAGCAATCAATGAAACAACTAAGGTGTTGCAATGGCAACAAAAAACTGATTACTGATGCCTCTCATCTCTCTCCATTCCTGTCTGTCTGTCCCTATCTATCCCTCTCTCTCTGTTCCTGTCCCTGTAAAAAAAAAAAAAAAAATGTTGGAAGGGCCATAAAAATTCAAACGGAAAGGGTAAGTTCTGGCAAAGGGGTCCCAGATAACAAAGTGTGAAAATTAAATGGCCAGAAACAGGAACCCAAGTCTCTATCAACACCCCCCCCTCAAATCAGAAAGGCCCCCTCCCCCGGGGCAAATGTAACCAATGTCCTGCCAGGAAGGCCCTTTCTGGAGGCTCTCCACCCTGGCTGTCACCATGGGAAGAGGTGCTGAGGAGGGACATTCTAACGTCTACTCACCTATGGATCAGCCACCCAAGGTTTTTCAATGATTTTCACCAGAGAAGTCCTGTCCACAGCAGGGATCAGGAATCCCTCATCAACCAGGCAGACTGGCCAATTCAATATGAGTTGGAAAGAAAGAGTAGACACTGTATTTTAGAGATAGTATTGGACTGGGAGATGCCAGTGGAGAAGAAAATAACACCAAACAGGAAGGTGGTCTGGAGAAGCAAGACTGCCAGGTAGAATGACAGACAGACTGAGACAGGACCAGTACCTGGAGACAAGCCCACCAGAGCCGGAGGCGTGGGAAAGCTCGTGGAAATATGCAGAATGCCCAGCTTTTCTATTGTGACGGTTACATTCATAGTTCTTCCCTCCTAACTAGTTTGAGACAACAATAAAATTGGAATTTATTTTTCTCTAAATTGACATTCCGTGTTTTACAAGCAGAATAACTGATTTCGGGCTAAATGTGTGTGGATTGGTACTGTTGCCTCTATTTACACTTCTGCCAACCTTACAAAGAGAGGTAATTGGAATAGACTTGAAACCCCCATTTCATTAGCACCTTTCGCATTTTCCATATGGCATTTAAAGGCCACTTTCTCCCACCTCTCTATCCCCTTAGTTATCTCTATTAAAAGTTATTGCATTTTATTATAAATAAATATATGTGTTTACAGCCATGGTCTCCACTAAGCTATCAGGTCCTAACATACTGCCTGTTTATGATGTTGTATTTCCCAAAGCCTAGCATATCACATAGCATATGCTGGGTAGTTAATATATGCTGAATGAATATAGAAATATGCAGATTTTGATATTCTAGGGAAAACAATGGTAGTTGAATAAAATATCAACATAGAATTGTCACTAAGGGAAAAAGGACTCTGACCATTGCAATAGCCTGCCTTGGAATTTGACAGCCAGTTTTTGGTAGGGGATAGAATGCTCACTCTTGAAGAAAAGCCAAGAATAAGGCAGTTAGAAATATCACACAGAAGTTCTTTTTATTCTGTTTCAAGAACAATAAAAGCATTGCACTGACAATAAAGTATAATTAATTGCCTAGTGAGAAAGAAACATATGAGAAGTCTTACTGGAGTTCCCAAAACTCCAGGGTGAAAAAGACATAAAGAATATGCAGAGGGGCCTGACCTGTGGTGGTGCAGTGGATAAAGCATCAACCTGGAATGCTGAGATTGCCTGTTCAATACCCTGGGCTTGCCTGGTCAAGGCACATATGAGAGTTGATGCTTCCTGCTCCTCCTCCGTCTCTCTCTCTCTCTCTCTCTCGCTCTCTCTCTCTCACTCTCTCTCTTCTCAAAATGAATAATAAAAAAAAAGACCACGCAGGGGGCTCCCTCTTCTCCACATCCTTGTGCACACTCCTCGTTTGTGGATTTATTGATGGTAGCCATTCTGACAGGTGGGATGGTATCTCATTGTGATTTCAATTTGCATCTCTCTGATGATTAGTGACATTGAGCATCTTTTCATATGATTGTTTGGCCATATGTATGTCCTCTTTGGCGAAGTGTCTATTCTGGTCTTTTGCCATTTTTTAAAATTCATTGTTTGTTCTGTGTGTTGAGTTTTATAAGTTCTTTCTAAATTTTGGATATTAATCTCTTATTAGATGTTTCAACAAATGTGTTCTCCCATTCAGTGGGTTGTCTTCATTTTGTTAGTGCTTCTTTTGCTGAGCAAACATTTTTAGTTTATGCAGTCCCATTTGTTTATTTTTTCTTTTGTTTCCCTTGCCCAAGGCGATGTGGTAAACACATAATACGATATACAGAGGATGCATTGTAGAACTGTATAGCTGAAACCTACATATTTTTATTAACTAATGTCACCCCAATAAGTTCAATAAAAAATAAATGAATAAATGAAAGAACATGTCGAGAAGAATTCAATGATGGCGTCTTTTTTGGACATTTAATTTAAATCTAGATTTCTACCTTATTTCTGATATTTTTATCATCATTTTTTAACTATATCTTACAATTTAGATGTTAAATGTCCTTTAACATACTTCACCATGATTATATTTATAGATTTTGGGTCTGCTTAGACTTTTTATTTTGCCTTTTATATTTAGTTATCTTGCTATCTGAAATCACATAGGATATATTTTCCTGGCACAGCGGAGTCTACACTGAGAATGCTTTCTATGGAAGATTTTCTAGATGGAGTCAGATGATCTTACTTTGGTTGTAGTTTCCCAAATGGCAAAGAAAACTGTATATACACTACAAACTTTTTTTTTTTTTACAGGGACAGAGAGAGAGTCAGAGAGAGGGATAGATAGGGACAAACAGAGAGGAACGGAGAGAGATGAGAAGCATCAATCATTAGTTTTTTGTTGTAACACCTTAGTTGTTCATTGACTGCTCTCTCATATGTGCCTTCAGCAGACTGAGCAACCCCTTGCTGGAGCCAGTGACCTTGGGTCCAAGCTGACGAGCTTTTTGCTCAAGCCAGATGGGCCCGCGCTCAAGTTGGCGAGCTCGGGGTCTCGAACCTGGGTCTTCCACATCCCAGTCCGACGCTCTATCCACTGCGCCACCGCCTCATCAGTATACACCACAAACATTATGTGAGTTTTTTTGAGGCAAGGATTTTTTTGGTCTATTTTGTTTAGTTCTTACCTGCACTGCTCAGAATATGTATGGCACTAGTAGACCCTTAATCCACTTACTTTGTTGAATGCATTAGAACCAACTTTATTTGTCTACAGATTGCTGTTGTAAAGGAAGCAAAAATAAATCAAGATTGAGTCACAAGGAATTTTCAAGAGCAAAATGTACACAACTGCAAGTCCACAAAACAACAGTATTTGGAGGATGAAACCATAGACTGTGGATACGGCAACATGAAAGAAGAATGAGTCTCAAGTACAACCAGCTCTGATAAAGAATAAAGATAACTCAACTGCAATGAAATTTGATAAGGATAGATTTTGCTTAAGTAGTTGAACACAATTGTTTTTTAGAAAAGCTACTTGGCTTTTTGGTTCCTTTTTGTTTCCTCAGTGCTTGGAATTATGTAAAGTATGGTACGTGTCCAATGACAATGAGTGACTCCAAGGAGATTAAGGATAGATGCTTGAGAGGTTGCACATATGTTGCAAATGGTTGACCCTTTATTTTTAAATCTTGTATTAAGTGAAGGAGACACTATTCTGAAAACAAAGGGTTGGGTTAGTTGTTTGAAACTCACTGGCAAAGTATCAGGAGAACAAACAGGACAGAAATGACAAGGAGCGGAAAAGGTTGGTTCGTCAATGAACCTATTTTTTAAATAATAAAGGGACCATTGGGGGTATTGGCCAATTGAAAGCTTCCAAGAAAGATTAAGATAGATTGTTTGTATGTCTAATTTATGTCATAAATTCCTTGGATGTCTTAAATCACCTATGATGATATTTTCTACTTCATTCAGAATATCTTAAATGTCTGTGTTTCCCATTTCTTCTAGATCTGGCGTTTTCTGCATGAGGGGATCCTCCCCCAGTGTCGTTACTGCTCTTATGTGAAGCCAAGGCCAAATTGTGCGTGCATCTTTTAAAACGCAACAGTTCTGTAGTTGCAGAGTAAATACTTTTCCAAGTTCCATAGTAAATTTTCTTTTAAAACACTATCTACAGTGTGAAATTGAGTAGACATCTGATGAAGCTCAACCCGTTTATTTCTCCCCTAGAAAAATCATTAAGTTCGAGTCACATTGAAGGCTATACTGACATGCAATAATGCATTCTGTTGCTTTAAATTGCTTTTCTACCTACATATTATCCAGGTACAAAAATACCCCACAATCTTCCACATTTTCAGCTTGTTTATTTTAAACACACACACACTTACATCACTTCATTAGTAACAGATAATAACAACACAAAGCAGAGAACAATGTGACTTACATTTTTTTTATTCTTGGGTTAAAATAAGTAATTTTTTGTGATCAGAGATGTTATTGGCAATTGGGGAATTTTAGTGTTATTTAATTTGGTAACTAATTTTTCAACAACACGTTATAATTTATTTTGTCTTTTATAAAATTATCTCAATTATGAAGAGAATGTTAGCATTGTGGTTGACTTAATTAGCATAGTCCAAGAGGAGGATTTAATCCAAGCAAAGATCGAAGGGTATTGATTTTCTGTCTTCCATGTCACAGGGTCAAGTATAATGTGGGTGCTGCTTGTAGTAATATAAATTCCTAGAAGAGCATTGAAATCTGTCATGATTATTGATTCCTGTTTTAAATAGCCAATGCCCACTGATTTGAGTAGAAAAAAATATTGGATGGATTTAGCACTTGCTTGCTATGACTTATAGTCAATACTTGAGCTATTGAACAGACATTCATAATGTGGGACTTTATGCATGCTCATCAAAGTATAAAGCATTCAGAAAGACACAGTGGATAGGCATATTAGAAGTGGGTTGTCGACCACCTAGCCTTGTTAGTTTTTTTCTCATAGCTTTCCAGAGAAACTGGAGAGAAACTGTACATAGGATTGTGGGTATCTTGCAAGGTGTATATAACAGAAGCCAGGGTATCTGAAATATTATCATGGTAGTATCTGGAATTTATAAGAAAATTCGTAAAACACTAACAGCTTTGAGTATAAGGGATTTACTTTCTGGAGTTCTATAGACAACCATAGAAGTAATGACAATATGAGCAGTAACGAATACATGGCTAGGTTTGAAAATGCAACAGAAAGCTTATGAAGTGATATAGATGTCCTATTTCTCGACAGATACTAGATTTTTATCAGTTATCCTGAAATTACCTCATGTTCAAAGGAGTGCATATCTTGAAAGCAGAGCTACCTTATCTCACAAACTCTCAAAACTGCTCGCTTAGAGTCATCCCTGCTCTAGCTAGACCTCTGTATTCATGTAATATGAGCCTGAACACAGACATTTTAATTTAGCCTTGGTCTTTTATTTCACTATTGTATTGCATCCTATGCCCTTGGAACTAATTAGGTTTTTGTGGGGTTTTTTTTTTTTTTTGGCTTGTCCCTATTTTGTTGTTAACACTGCTGATGTTGCATAGCTTCTGCTGCCCGTCTGAACCTGTTCACAACGTCCCATGACTCTGCACAGAGCAGAGGAGAACCCGTCCGCTGTCCACTCCACCTTCAAGGAAAGCACCTGGGGTGACTCTCAGGTGATGAGCCAGCATCGTGGGCTGGACTTTTCATTTCCACACCTGTTGTTCCTTTTCTTATTTCTTGGCAGAAATGTAATTGGGAAGAAAAACTAGCTACACTTGAGCAGGTCACTTTGTTTTTTAAAATATCACTGACTCATACAATGATTATCTTAATCTAAATTTTAGAAGTCATACTCACCTATAGAATCTCTATGTTAAGTATATTAATAGCTCAAACAACATGTCACTGTGACTTGCGGTTTCCCGGGTTATGGAAAGGCAGGCTGACATCAGTGCAGCACTTAGGGGGCCAGTTCATTGATATTTGAGTTGAGCTGAGTGCCAATGCATCATGTTCTCAAATATTTATTATTAAATTCAGTTGTTCTCAGATGAACTTCACTCTGTATATTCTAAATAGTACAATCGTTCTGGTTTCACCCTTTAAAATTTAATCCTTACTTTTAAAAAAAATCACAAAAATGTGGGGATATTGATGAAGTCCTAGTCCCTGGAGTTTGGCAGCCTTGATTTAACCCTATATTCCACCCTGAGTGACTGAAACAAGCCACTCCTTCAGTTTCTCTAAGGCTATTTCTTCATCTGGTAAACGAGAAGAGTGAAAAAAAATGTGAGCTTAAAACTGTTCACATATCAGAGTATCACATACTTAATATGAAGTGGTTGTTTGCCATCACCATTATCAGAATTATACTCATCATTATTAGTTACCTTGTTCCACTAAATTGGGGTTCAACATGAGTAAGTTGTCCACCAAATCCTTACAATTTGATAGGTATTTTTAAATCAAGTCCATTCATGTCCGAAATGGCTCTGTCTGCCTCATTTTCACAGTAGGAAGAGATAAAGTCCGCACAGGGCATAAATTTGAGCATAACTCCTTAAAAGCATAAGCTCAAAAGTAAAAAGACCTAGAAAACAATTGTAAAATTTTGTAAGAGTTATAATCTATAAGTGTATTCATTTTCTACTGCTGTATTATCCCAAATTTTGCAGCTTAACACAACCACCATTTATTACACTGGGGAACAAAATTTCTGTTGCATCCACAAAAACACTTGTTCTTAACTAATTCGAGTGTGCTAATCTCAAATATGACATTAGTTGTTCTCTGTAAGCTACAGTTCTTTTGCAATTGAAGATTTTAGGTTTTCATCTTATTGTAAAATTTTCAACATTTAGTTTAACATAATGAAGTAGAATGTCTTCTTGGGCATCATCTTTGTGAAAATATAATAATTTATATAATGCAGTAAATACACTAATACACTAAAAGATATGATTGCATCAGAATTTGCCTACAATTTCCAAATAGAACATATTAAAACACTTATTTTAATCATAAAATTTGCACAAAACTTATTTAAATTCTATTCAGGCAAAAATTTGCATTTGTAGCTTTTTTTTTTTTTCCTATAACAATTTTTTTTTTATTAACTTTAATGGGGTGACACCAATAAATCAGGGTACATATGTACAATGAAAACATCTCCAGATTATCCCATCATTCAATTGTGCTGCATACCCATTACCCAAAGTCAAATTGTCCTCTGTCACCTTCTATCTGTTTTTCCCTGTGTCCCTCCCCTTCTCCCTATCCCACCCTCCCCTCCCTCCCCCCATCCCGTAACCACCACACTCTTGTACGTGTCTCGTAGTCTCATTTTAATGTCCCACCTATGTTTGAAATCATGCTGTTCTCAGTTTTTCTTTTTTTCTGATTTACTTATTTCACTCCGTATAATGTTATCAAGGTACATCCATTTTGTTATAAATGATCTGATGTCATCATTTCTTATGGCTGAATATTGTTCCATAATATATATATACCAAAGCTTTTTAATCCACTCGTCTTCTGACGGACACTTGGGCTGTTTCCAGCTCTTCGCTATTGTGAACAATGCTGCCACGAACATGGGGGCGCATTTCTCCTTTTTGAACAGTGTTATGGTGTTCTTAGGGTATATTCCTAAAAGTGGGATAGCTGGGTCAAAAGGCAGTTCGACTTTTAATTTTTTGAGGAATCTCCAAACTGTTTTCCACAGTGACTGCACCAGTCTGCATTCCCACCAGCAGTGCAGAAGGGTTCCCTTTTCTCCACATCCTCGCCAGCACTTGTTCTGTGTTGTTTTGCTGATGAGTGCCATTCTGACTGGTGTGAGGTGATATCTCATTGTGGTTTTAATTTGCATTTCTCTAATAATTAGTGATGTTGAGCATTTTTTCATATGTCTTTTGGCCATCTGTATGTCTTCTTTGGTAAAATTTCTATTCATTTCTTTTGCCCATTTTTTGATTGGATTGTTTGTCTTCCTGGTGTTGAGTGTTATAAGTTCTTTATAAATTTTGGTTATTAACCCCTTATCAGACGTGCTGTCGAATATGTTCTCCCATTGTGTAGTTTGTCTTTTTATTCTGTTCTTATTGTCTTTAGCTGTGCAAAAGCTTTTTAGTTTGATGTAGTCCCATTTGTTTATCTTGCCTTTTATTTCATTTGCTCGTGGAGATAAATCGGCAAATAAATTGCTGCTACAGATGTCGGAGAGCTTGCTGCCTATGTTTTCTTCTACGATGCTTATAGTTTCACGGCTTATGTTTAAGTCCTTTATCCATTTTGAATTTGTTTTTGTGCATGGAGTAAGTTGATGGTCTAGTTTCATTTTTTTGCAGGTAGATGTCCAATTTTCCCAGCACCATTTGTTAAAGAGGCTGTCTTTACTCCATTGTATGTTCTTTCCTCCTTTGTCAAATATCAGTTGTCCATAAAGCTGTGGGTTTATTTCTGGGTTTTCTGTTCTGTTCCATTGATCACTGTGCCTGTTCTTATGCCAGTACCAGGCAGTCTTGAGTGTAATGGCCTTGTAGTAAACCTTGATGTCCGGAAGAGTGATGCCTCCTGCTTTATTGTTTCTTTTTAAGATTGCTGAGGCTATTCGTGTTCTTTTTTGGTTCCATATAAATTTTTGGAATATGTGTTCTATATCTGTGAAGTATGTCATTGGTATTTTAATTGGTATTGCATTGAATTTATAAATTGCTTTGGGTAATATAGACATTTTAATGATGTTTATTCTTCCTAGCCATGAGCACGGTATATGCTTCCACTTGTTTGTATCTTCCTTGATTTCTTTTATCAATGTTTTATAATTTTCCGAGTACAAGTCCTTAACCTCCTTGGTTAAATTTACTCCTAGGTATTTTATTTTTTTGGCTGCAATAGTGAAGGGGATTGATTCCTTAATTTCTTTTGCTGACAGTTCATTGTTTGTATATAGAAATGCCTCTGATTTCTGGGTATTAATTTTATATCCTGCCACCTTGCTGAATTCATTTATAAGGTCCAGTAGTTTTTTAACTGAGACTTTAGGGTTTTCTATGTACAATATCATATCATCTGCAAATAGTGACAGTTTTACTTCTTCTTTTCCAATTTGGATGCCTTTTATTTCTTCTTTTTGTCTGATTGCTGTAGCTAGGACTTCCAGAACTATGTTGAATAAAAGTGGTGAAAGTGGGCAACCCTGCCTGGTTCCTGATCTTAAGGGGATTGCTTTTAATTTTTGTCCATTAAGTATGATGTTTGCTGTGGGTCTGTCGTAGATGGCCTTTATCATGTTAAGGAATGTTCCTTGTATTCCCACTTTATTGAGAGTTTTAAGCATGAATGGGTGCTGGATTTTATCAAATGCCTTTTCTGCATCTATTGAATTATCATGTGATTTTTGTCCTTCCTTTTGTTTATGTGATGAATCACATTGATTGATTTGCGAATATTGTACCAGCCTTGCCTCTCCAGAATAAATCCCACTTGGTCATGGTGTATGATTTTTTTCATATATTGCTGAATCCGGTTGGCTAATATTTTGTTGAGAATTTTAGCGTCTAAATTCATCAGGGATATAGGCCTATAATTTTCTTTCTTTGTGTTGTCTTTGCCCAGTTTGGGGATCAGAATTATGCTCGCCTCATAAAAGGAGTTTGGAAGTCTGCCTTCCTTTTGAATTTTTTGAAATAGCTTGAGGAGGATAGGAGTTAATTCTTCTTTGAATTTTTGATAGAATTCACTTGTGAAGCCATCAGGCCCAGGACTTTTCTTTTTTGGGAGTTTTTTGATAACTGTTTCAATCTCCTCTGTTGTAATTGTTCTGTTCAGGTGCTCTGATTCTTCCAGATTGATTTTTGGAAGTTTATATGATTCAAGAAATTTGTCCATTTCATCTAGATTGTCAAATTTTTTGGCATAGAGTTCTTCATAGTATTTTCTTACAATGCTTTGTATCTCTGTTGTATTAGTTGTAATTTCTCCAGTGTCCTTTCTAATTTTATCTATTTGAGACCTCTCTCTTTTTTTCTTGATGAGTCTAGTTAAGGGTTCATCAATCTTGTTTACCTTTTCGAAGAACCAGCTTCTGGTTTCATTGATCCTCTGTATTGTTTCCTTAGCCTCTATATCATTTATTTCTGCTCTGATCTTTATTATTTCCTTCCTTCTACTTGTCCTGCATTTTATTTGTTGTTGTTTTTCAAGTTATTTTAGCTGCAGGGTTAAGTTGCTTATATGTTCTTTTTCTAGCTTCTTATGATATGCCTGTAGTGCAATAAACTTCCCTCTCAGGACTGCTTTTGCTGTGTCCCATAGATTTTGAGTTGACGTATGCTCGTTATCATTTGTTTCTAGAAACTTTTTTATTTCTTCTTTGATCTCAATGTTAATCCATTCATTATTTAATAACATGCTATTTAGTTTCCAAGTGTTTGAGTATTTTTCAGTTTTTCTTTTGTGGTTGATTTCTAGTTTCATGGCATTGTGATCAGAGAAAATGCTTGATATAATTTCAATCTTCTTAAATGTGTTGAGGCCTTTTTTGTGTCCTAACATGTGGTCTATCCTAGAAAACGTACCATGAGCGCTTGAGAAGAATGTATATTCTACTGCTTTAGGGTGAAAAGTTCTGAATATATCTATTAAATCAAGTTGATCTAGTGTATCCTTTAATTCTGCTTTTTCTTTATTGATTTTCTTTCTTGTGGATCTATCCAGTGTTGTTAGTGGGGTATTGAAATCCCCTATTATGATAGTATTACTGTTAATCTCGCCCTTAATGTCCATCAAAGTCTGCTTTATGAATATCGGGGCTCCTATATTTGGTGCGTAGATATTTATAATAGTTATATCTTCCTGTTGAATTGTTCCCTTTATCATTATGTAGTGTCCTTCTTTATCTCTTACTACAGTCTTTGTTTTAAAGTCCATTTTGTCAGATATAAGTACTGCTACCCCGGCTTTTTTTTCATTTCCATTTGCATGAAGTATTTTTTTCCATCCTTTTATCTTCAGTCTATGTGCATCTTTTGTTTTAAGGTGTGTCTCTTGTAGACAGCATATGTATGGGTCCTGTTTCTTTATCCACGCTGCTACCCTATGTCTTTTGATTGGATCAATTAGTCCATTTACATTTAAGGTTATTATTGATATGTAGTTGTTTATTGCCATTTTATTCTTTAAAGCTGTATTTTTCTTTTTTTTGCTATATTCTTTTCTCCCTTTGAACTGTTCACACTAGGCCCCTTAAAATCTCTTGCAGGATTGGTTTGGTTTTAATGAATTCCTTGAGGTTTTCTTTGTCTGGAAAGCTCTTTATTTCTCCCTCAATTTTAAACGTTAGCCTTGCTGGATAAAGTAGTCTTGGTTGTAGGTTCTTGTTCTGCATTACTTTGATTATATCTTGCCATTCCCTTCTGGCCTCAAGTGTTTCTGTTGAGAAGTCCGATGTCATCCTAATGGGGGCTCCTTTGTAGGTGAGAGTCTTTTTTTCTCTAGCAGCTTTTAAGATTTTTTCTTTATCTATTAGCTTTGGTATTTTAACTATGATGTGTCTTGGTGTAGATCTTTTTGGGTTTCTCTTTAATGGGGTTCTGTGCGCCTCTTGGACATGTAGAATGTTTCCCAGCCTGAATTTAGGGAAGTTTTCGGCTATGATTTGATTGAACAAAGTTTCCATTTCCTGTCCTCTTTCCTCTTCTTCAGGTACCCCTATGATGCGAATGTTGTTTCTCTTCAGGTTGTCACAGAGCTCCCTTAGAGTTTCCTCACATTTTTTGAATCTCTTTTCCTTTTTTCTCTCTGCTTCTGTAACTATGTTTATTGTGTCCTCTAACTCACTGATTCGATCCTCAGCGTCATCTATCCTGCTTTTAATTCCTTCCATTGTGGTCTTCAGTTCTGATACTGTATTTGTCATTTCTGTCTGGTTCTTTTTTATTATTTCAATTTCATTTTTTATACTTGTTATCTCTTTATTTAGGTGCTCATAGTGACTATCCATTGTTGCTCTAATTTCTTTGAACATCTTAACTATCATTATTCTAAAGTCTGCTTCTGGTAGTTTGGTTATATCTGGTTCATTCAGGACCTTCTCTGGGGATTTCTCTTGGTTGATTTGGTTTGCATTCCTCTGCCTGCCCATTTTATCTGAGTGTAAGCAAGTTGTGGCCACTGGAGTCCAGTATGTGTTGCCTTTGTGTTCTCCAGGTGTGGTCTGTCTGCAGGCTTGCCACCCCCTCTGTCGCTGCCTAGGGCGGTTTGGTGTGGGCGTTGCCAGCGCAGGCTCACTGCAGCTATTGCTGTGGTTTCTGCCTCTCCTTTGCGGGAGGGGCTGTCACTCAAGCCACTAGCATTAGCGCGCAGGGCAGAAGTGAGCACCTTTGCTCAGCTGCGGACCCGGACTTTTTCTGGAAGGCTTACGCCCAGCCCTCTCAGTCCGAGCCTGCTCGCCACCGTTTTGTGGGTTGGGCGGGGCTTTTGACTTGCTCTCAGCTGTGAGCCTTTGCCCGTCCAGAATTTAGCCCCGCCCTCGAGGCCAGGGCCCTCCTGCTCAGGGATTGAAACCGAAAACCGGGGATTATTGGGCCGGGCGTGTTTGCTGGCGTGCGCACCGCGGTTAGCTTCCAGTCGTTCCGGCTCCTACCCCGCCCCCACGCTCGGAGAAAGCTCGCGCACGTAGGGCGGTACTCCGCAGTTTCTCCGGCCGGGCGGGGAGAGCAGCGTGATCTCCGCAGGGAACTTCCCCTGGTCTCAGTGTCTCCCTCGCCCCCAACTTAGGAGCCCGCTCGCGCCCACAGATGGCACACCGGGGTTTCTCCTTCTGGGCGGGGTTGGCAGCGTGAGCCTCGGGCCCCTCGCCCGTCCCTGGTCTTAGCCCGTTGCCCGCGGTCAGGGCCGGCTAGCGCAGGGTCGCAGGGCTGATCTCTGCCCGTATTTTTCCCCACAAGTGGGGTCACAGGCGGCCCGCAGCTGCCGGACAGCTTTAGCGCGTCACCTCTGCCACTGCTAGGCTAGCCCGAGCTCTCACTGTTCCGCCCACACCGACAGGACCGCGTTTCGGCGTCCTGTCCCGACCATAGGCTTCAGCAACCTCAGGGGGCTAGAAGTGCCCTAAGTCTCCACACTGTAGGCTTGGGAGCTCCCTCCCTCTAGGCAGGTCTGCTCTAATTGCCGCAGGAGAGCTTGTTTGGCTAGTGTCCTGTCTCCCTTTGCTGGTATTGCTAGCTCCAGGGGAAATATTCGTTTTCGATTAGGGAAGTGACTTAGCCCATGGGTCGGGGTGGCTGTCCCTTAGAGTGTCCTCGTGCCTTCAGTCCACTCTTTGTTCCCGCTGCTCTGTTCCTCTCCTCTGTCCCAGTTCCCCGGAGCCCCGGGTGCGTGGTTGTGAGAGAGGCTTTCTGAGCTGTCCCTTTAAAAAGATTTTTGGGTCTGAGAAGACTCTCTCTTTTTCCCAAATAGTATCCTCATTTACTTCACAGCTCGATACTGTCCAATCGGCTCTTCTAGGGTCTGGGTCTGCAGTCTGGGGCTTGGTTCCTGGGACCCAGGTCCCTCCCTCTCCGCCAAACTCTCCTCCCGCCACGCGGATCTCTCCGGGCTGCCGTTTGCTCCGGGGAGCTGGGCAGCCCTCTTCGCGTTTTCGCTATTCCTACCAGTCTCAATGTGGCTTCTGCAGTGTTCCTTGGTTGAAGAGTCCACTTAGTTTTGCTCCAAGTTGGTTTATCCAGATGATGGTTCTTAAAATTGAGTTATAATCCACTTTGGTTCTGGGAGTTGGAAGTTGGTACGTCTGCCTACTCCATCACCATCTTCTCCCCCCTGCATTTGTAGCTTTTGCGTTTGTGTACTTGTTGAGGAAAATCTTGTTTGATGATCCAGCAGTACTCTGCTCATCACTAACAGCTCCAAGATTTTTGGGAAACTTATCAAGGTGACTGTTTAGGAAGTAAATCTTAATGCTCATGTTACATCCAATGTCATGGAAAGCCAAGAGCATCCTTTGAACAAGAAGTTCATAGTTTTCTGCTTTTTTTGTTGCCAAGGAAGTTCTTTGTAACTGCCACAAAAGACTTCCATGCTGCTTTCTCCTCCTTATTCATCTTCCTGGCAAATTCTTCGTCATGTATGAGGGTTCGAATTTGAGGTCCATCGAATACACCTGCTTTTATCTTCTCGAAAGACAAGGCAGGAAAAGCAGAAATAATATGTTGAAAGCATTCACTTTCTCTATTTAAAGCCTGAACTAATAGCTCCATTAAGCCAAGTTTGATGTGATGTGAAGGGAAAATGATCCTGTCTCGATTAACTATAGGTTCATTCACAATATTTTGCATCCCTACTTCCAGAGCTTCAAGTTTCGGCCACTCCTTCTGTGTCCAGTGTTTCTCCTGAGCTCGGCTGTCCCATAAACACAGAAAGCAAGAATACTTTGTGAAACCTCTCTGTTGTCCTAGCAGGAAATTTACCATTTAAAGATCCACACAAATGATCCAGTTATGCTCCTCACACTTCAGAAAGTTGAGGACAATTTTTATGTCATTATAATCTTCTTGCAGATGAATTGAATAACCAATTGGAACCGCTGCATAAACATTACTATTGTGTAGGAGAATACATTTCAGACTTTGTTTAGAGCTGTCAAGAAATAGCCGCCATTCTGTTGGACTGTAAGTGGTAACACCTAGCTGGCTGAGAAGACTACTGATATCATGATTAAACAAAGTGTTTGTCTTTGGAAAAAAAGTCCACAAAAATTTGTTCATGCTTCCTGAAATGGGATACTTTAGCTGACTGGTGAAGCACATTTTTTTCTTGAAACCTGGAGGCTAATAACTCAGCTGCTTGCTTTGATAGGCCCAAATCTCTTACTAAGTCATTTAATTCAGGTTGGCTAAACTGCTGAGGGGTCAGTGACTGCTTAGCATCAGAAGAAGACCCTTCAGATTCTACAACCATTTATTTCCTCATGCATCTTATCAAAATACACTTGATCACCATGTTCACTTTCTTTGTCCTTAGAAGAAATAAAACCATTGAAAACTGGAACCAGGAGTGTCTCAGAGTGTGGGATAGGTCGTATTGCTGAAGGAATATTAGAATATGTGATCATATGCTGTTTTTTCTTGCCAATGCCCTTTGTATGAATCAGACAGAAATAACAGTCACTGCTGCGGTCCTTAGGTTCACGCCAAACCATGGGAATACCAAAAGGCATTCCTTTGAATTTTCCTTTTGTCCAGTCACGAAGCATTTCCTCACAATTATGACACACAATATGAGCAGACCAATTCTTGTCTTGATCGCCAGGGGGAATTTGAAAATAGGCAATCTATGCATGTGTCACAAATGATGAAATATTGTGCCTTTGATGCTGAAGTGTGTAACAACCACATATATAACAAAAGGTGTCAGGACTATTCTTACATTTACGCCTACTGGAAGAAGCCATGATTCAATCTTAAAACAAAATAAGAGGGTGTTTTTATCAAATAATAATTTTTTACATTTAAAAACAACTATAATTATGTAAAAGTAATGTTTGTAAAACATTAATAGACTTGTGGTTATGTTCAATCCAAGAGTCGTTGCCCTTTAACTGCAATTTAAAAACCAATGCATGCCATTAACTGTAACAAAAAGAAATTAAAATTGCATAAAAACTGAAGCATAAACCTAAAAGCGGATTTCATATTTGGAATCAGCAATTCAGAAATATATAGAAACAGTTCTAAAACCTCATGCAACAGAAAATTAAAAAGAAATTGTTCCCCAATGTTTTCATACAGTTTCTGTAGGTTGGAAGTCCAGGCATGGTAAAACTGCTTTTTTCTCAGGGTTTCAAGGGTTGAAATCAAAGTTTTAGCCAGAACTGTGGTCTCACCTGGAATCCTGAGTTCTCTCCCAAGCTCATTTAGGTTATTGGTAGAATTCTGTTCCTCGTGGTATAGAACTTAGGTCTCCGTTTTCATGTGGCTGCGAGCAGACCCCAGCAGGGTAGAACCAGGGGTCACCCCAGAGGTGGCCTCCAGTTAACAACAGGTCTGAGCTTCCTCCCAAGACCAGCAGTAGTGTCTGCAGCTGTCTCATCTCTTAAGAACTATCCTGATTAGGTTTCACCCAGGATAATCTCTCTTTTGATGAACTCAAAGTCAACTGATTAGGAACTTGAAATTCATCTGCAAAATCTCCTTTGCCTTATAACACAGCAAAATCAAGAGAGGGGTGTCTCATCATCCTCATAGGTTCTATCTGCACTGGGGGCAGGGCATGTGGCTGGCAACAGGAACCTTGGGGCCAGCAGAATTAAAAAGTTGTAAATAAGCTTACAAACCCTTGACAAAAATATATTTGTTGATTAAATATTGATTCCGGAAATTTCTTATTAGTTCATGATATTTAAACCATTTTAATATTTGTTAATAAAAAATTAGCATACATTAGAAAAAGAAATTTTCCACTATGGGTAACAGCTTTTTTGAATATTTTATCTATCCAGATGTCACCGACAAACAACAGTCATTATAAGGCACTGTGAGATATTGCACAAAAATTTTGCCCAACTTTTGGCCGTCATCTATGTCCTTTGGAGCTAAGCTGTTGCAAGTTTTGATGTCTTTGCTAACATTTTTCCTAATTGCCAGAGATAAAGAAGAGCAAAGTGGTTTTTAATCCAATGATTGGCCTTGAGAAATGTTATTTAAATCTATCTCGAAACAATAAACCTAGCCTAACCTGTGGTGGTGCAGTGGGATAAAGCATTGACTTGAAATGCTGAGGTTATCAGTTTGAAATCCTGGGCTTGCCTGGTTAAAGCACATATGGGAGTTGATGCTTTCTGCTCCTCCCCCTTTTCTCTCTCTCTCTCTTTCAAATGAATAAAGTCTTAAAGAAAGAAAAAAAAGTTCACAGTTTGCTTAGCCATTTATTTAAGACAATTTTGTTTGTAATATATAAGCAAAATTTAGGTTGTATAGACACACATGCACACTTATTTCTACTGTATAATCAGATTATAGAAATTGTTAACTAGATGGATGCATAAAATAGCCAAGTCTCAGATTTCATTCAAGGATTGACATATTATTATTGTTGTGTTGCTGACCTGTGGCCTCTCAGTTGTCCATCTTTGCCAAGTACAAGAGGGTCCCTAATCTCATCATGCCCAGACAAAGCCAGATCTCTGCTTAACTCAGCTGGGGCTAATCATCCTGTGGAGACACACATTTTCTCCCCTCTGGGTCGCAATGAAATCTGATAACTGTGTTTTTGTGTGTGTGTGTGAGAGAAAGCCGTTTCACAGCATCATGTAGAAGGAAGCAGAGCATTAACATTTTTAAATGCTGAATACTTGGCAACATTTTTCTCCTGGAGTATAAGACAAGTTACCTGGCATTCCAGTAGGCTTATTATGGGCTTGCCAGTTGCATTCCATTATTTGTTTCATGTAAGATATCAGGTCAGAAATGTCCCTTTTGTTGCTTCAACAGCTCTATTTTTTTTTCAGGACCATTCATAGACTGAGAAGTTATTTCAAGCAGCATTTAAAAAGAAAAAATGCATTGTAAATAGCATTTAATTTCCTGCTCAAAAATAGTTAATTATTGAAAACACTGAAAGAATCCAGCGATCATTAAACAAGTTCAATCTTTTGATATGCAATAGATGGACGGGAGCTAAATGACATTATAAATAATGAAAATTTTTATTGGCATAACAGTTTTTGTTGTAACAGTATTTTAAAATTTCACAAAATATTACAAAACTTCAAATAACAAATTATGGACAAGTAAGCTTGAAAAACATAAGAATTATTACATATCCACAAGAACGGGAATTAAAATGAAGGTCATTTTACATATTTTTTTTACACAACATTCTTTGTTCTCTGGGCTTTATACAGCAGAATAAAAGTTCAAGAACATTTCTAATCATTACCAAGAATCGCTTTAGGATTTCTGGATATCCATTTTTTTTTTTTTTTTTTTTTTGCTTTAAGCAAGAGATCAGTTCCATTTTTTTTAATTTATTATTATTATTTTTATTTTATTCATTTCAGAGAGGAGACACAGAGTGAGAGAGAGAGAGAGACAGAGAGAGAGAAAGAGAGAAAGGGGGAGGAGCTAGAAGCATCAACTCCCATATGTGCCTTGACCAGACCAGTGCAGGGTTTTGAACTGGCGACCTCAGTGTTCCCAGGTCGACGCTTTATCCACTGCGCCACCACAGGTCAGGCAGAGATCAGTTCCATTTTTAAAATTCTAAATATAATTCTTAAATTACATGTACTCTACAGTGTTTAAAACAAAATGTTTAATTTGATGTGTTTTTTAATTAATTTTAATGGGGTGACATTAATAAATCAGGGTACATTATGTTAAAAAAGAAATCTCCAGGTTATCTTATCATTCAATTATGTTGCATACCCATCGCCCAAAGTCAAATTATCCTCTGTCACCTTCTATCTGGTTTTCTTCGTGCCCCTCCCTTCCCACCTCTCCCACCCTCTTCTCCCTCCTCCCACCCCATAACCACCACACTCTTCTCCATGTCTCATTGTCTCACTTTTATGTCCCACCTATGTATGAAATCATGCTGTTCTCAGTTTTTTTCTGTTTTACTTATTTCACTCCGTATAATGTTATCAAGGTCCATCTATTTTGTTGTAAATGATCCGATGTCATCATTTCTTATGGCTGAGTAGTATTCCATAGTATATATGTACCAAAGCTTTTTAATCCACTCGTCTTCTGACGGACACTTGGGCTGTTTCCAGATCTTCGCTATTGTGAACAATGCTGCCACGAACATGGGGGCGCATTTCTTCTTTTTGAACAGTGCTATGGTGTTCTTAGGGTATATTCCTAAAAATGGGATAGCTGGGTCAAAAGGTAGTTTGATTTTAATTTTTTGAGGAATCTCCATACTGTTTTCCACAGTGGTTGCACCAGTCTGCATTTCCACCGGCAGTGCAGGAGGGTTCCCTTTTCTGCACATCCTCGCCAGCACTTGTTCTGTGTTGTTTTGCTGATGAGCACCATTCTGACTGGTGTGAGGTGATATCTCATTGTGGCTTTAATTTGCATTTCTCTAATGATTAGTGATGTTCAGCATTTTTTCATATGCCTATTGGCCATCTGTATGTCCTCTCTGGAGAAATTTCTATTCATTTCGTTTGCCCATTTTTTGATTGGATTATTTGTCTTCCTGGTGTTGAGTGTTATAAGTTCTTTATAAATTTTGGTTATTAACCACTTATCAGACGTGTTGTCGAATATGTTCTTCCATTGTGTCGTTTGTCTTTTTATTCTGTTCTTATTGTCTTTAGATGTGCAAAAACTTTTTAGTTTGATATAGTCCCATTTGTTTATCTTGCCTTTTATTTCATTTGTCCATGGAGATAAATTGGCAAATATATTGCTGCTACAGACGTCGGAGAGCTTGCTGCCTATGTTTCCTTCTAAGATGCTTATGGTTTCATGGCTTACATTTAAGTCTTTTATCCATTTTAAGTTTGTATTTGTGAATGGTGTAAGTTAATGGTCTAGTTTCATTTTTTTGCAGGTAGATATCCAATTTTCCCAACACCATTTGTTAAAGAGGCTGTCTTTACTCCATTGTATGTTCTTTCCTCCTTTTTCAAATATCAGTTGTCCATAAAGCTGTGGGATTATTTCTGGGTTCTCTGTTCTGTTCCATTGATCTATGTGCCTGTTCTTATGCCAGTACCAGGTTGTCTTGAGTACAATAGTCTTGTAGTAAACCTTGATATCGGGAAGAGTGATACCTCCTGCTTTATTTTTTCTTTTTAAGATTGCTGAGGCTATTCGTGTTCTTTTTTGGTTCCATATAAATGTTTGGAATATGTGTTCTATATCTTTGAAGTATGTCATTGGTATTTTAATTGGTATGGCATTGAATTTATAAATTGCTTTGGGTAATATAGACATTTTAATGATGTTTATTCTTTCTAATAGTGAGTACGGTATATGCTTCCACTTGTTTGTATCTTCCTTGATTTCTTTTATCAATGTTTTATAATTTTCCAAGTACAAGTCCTTAACCTTCTTGGTTAAATTTACTCCTAGGTACTTTATTTTTTTGGTTGCAATAGCGAAGGGGATTGTTTCCTTAATTTCCTTTGCTGACAGTCATTGTTGGTATATAAAAATGCCTCTGATTTCTGAGTATTAATTTTATATCCTGCCACCTTGCTAAATTCATTTATAAGGTCCAGTAGTTTCTTTTTTTTTTTTTTTTTTTGTCCTTTATTTTTTATTTATTTATTTTTTAATATATATTTTATTATTATTAATTCTAATGGGGTGACATCAATAAATCAGGGTACATATGTACAATGAAAACATCTCGAGGTTATCTTATCATTCAATTGTGTTGCATACCCATCACCAAAAGTCAAATTGTCCTCTGTCACCTTCAATCTGGTTTTCCCTGCGTCCCTCCCCTCCTCCCTATCCCACTCTTCCCTCCCTCCCCCCATCCCATAACCACCACTCTCTCGTCCATGTCTCATACCCTCACTTTCATGTCCCACCTATGTATGTAATCGTGCTGTTTTCAGTTTTTCTTTTTTTCTGATTTACTTATTTCACTCCGTATAATGTTATCAAGGTACATCCATTTTGTTATAAATGCTCCGATGTCATCGTTTCTTATGGCTGAGTAGTATTCCATAGTATATATGTACCATAGCTTTTTAATCCACTCGTCTTCTGACGGACACTTGGGCTGGTTCCAGATCTTCGCTATTGTGAACAATGCTGCCACGAACATGGGGGCGCATTTCTTCTTTTCGAACAGTGCTATGGTGTTCTTAGGGTATATTCCTAAAAGTGGGATAGCTGGGTCAAAAGGCAGTTCGATTTTTAATTTTCTGAGGAATCTCCAAACTGTTTTCCACAGTGGCTGCACCAGTCTGCATTCCCACCAGCAGTGCAGAAGGGTTCCCTTTTCTCCACATCCTCGCCAGCACTTATTCTGTGTTGTTTTGCTGATAAGTGCCATTCTGACTGGTGTGAGGTGATATCTCATTGTGGTTTTAATTTGCATTTCTCTAATGATTAGTGATGTTGAGCATTTTTTCATATGCCTATTGGCCATCTGTATGTCCTCTTTGGAGAAATTTCTATTCATTTCTTTTGCCCATTTTTTGATTGGGTTGTTTGACTTCCTGGTGTTGCGTTTTATAAGTTCTTTATAAATTTTAGTTATTAACCCCTTATCAGATGTGCTGCCGAATATGTTCTCCCATTGTGTGGTTTGTCTTTTTATTCTGTTCCTATTGTCTTTAGCTGTGCAAAAAGTTTTTAGTTTGATATAGTCCCATTTGTTTATCTTGCCTTTTATTTCAGTTGCCCATGAAGATAAATCGGCAAATATACCGCTGCTACAGATGTCGGAGAGCTTGCTGCCTATGTTTTCTTCTAAGATGCTTATGGTTTCATGGCTTACATTTAAGTCTTTTATCCATTTTGAGTTTGTTTTTGTGAATGGTGTAAGTTGATGGTCTAGTTTCATTTTTTTGCAGGTAGATGTCCAATTTTCCCAGCACCATTTGTTAAAGAGGCTGTCTTTACTCCATTGTATGTTCTTTCCTCCTTTGTCAAATATCAGTTGTCCATAAAGGTGTGGGTTTATTTCTGGGTTCTCTGTTCTGTTCCATTGATCTATGTGCCTGTTCTTATGCCAGTACCAGGCTGTCTTGAGTATAATGGCCTTGTAGTAAACCTTGATATCAGGAAGAGTGATACCTCCTGCTTTATTTTTTCTTTTTAAGATTGCTGAGGCTATTCGTGTTCTTTTTTGGTTCCATATAAATTTTTGGAATATGTGTTCTATATCTTTGAAGTATGTCATTGGTATTTTAATTGGTATTGCATTGAATTTATAAATTGCTTTGGGTAATATAGACATTTTAATGATGTTTATTCTTCCTAGCCATGAGCACGGTATGTGCTTCCACTTGTTTGTATCTTCCTTGATTTCTTTTATCAATGTTCTATAATTTTCCGAGTACAAGTCCTTAACCTCCTTGGTTAAATTTACTCCTAGGTACTTTATTTTTTTGGCTGCAATAGTGAAGGGGATTGTTTCCTTAATTTTTTTTGCTGATATTTCATTGTTGGTGTATAGAAATGCCTCTGATTTCTGAGTATTAATTTTATATCCTGCCACCTTGCTGAAATCATTTATAAGGTCCAGTAGTTTTTTGACTGAGACTTTAGGGTTTTCAATATACAATATCATATCATCTGCAAATAATGACAGTTTTACTTCTTCTTTTCCAATTTGTATGCCTTTTATTTCTTCTTCTTGTCTGATTGCTGTAGCTAGGACTTCCAGAACTATGTTGAATAAGAGTGGTGAAAGTGGGCAACCCTGCCTGGTTCCTGATCTTTAGGGGATTGCTTTTAATCTTTGTCCATTTAGTATGATGTTTGCTGTCGGTTTATCGTAGATGGCCTTTATCATGTTAAAGAATGATCCCTGGATTCCCACTTTACTGAGAGTTTTGAGCATGAATGGGTGCTGGATTTTATCAAATGCCTTTTCTGCATCTATTGAAATTATCATGTGATTTTTGTCCTTCCTTTTGTTTATGTGGTGAATCACATTGATTGATTTGCGAATATTGAACCAGCCTTGCCTCTCCAGAATAAATCCCACTTGATCGTGGTGTATGATTTTTTTCATATATTGCTGGATCCGGTTCGCTAATATTTTGTTGAGAATTTTAGCGTCTAAATTCATCAGGGATATAGGCCTATAATTTTCTTTCTTTGTGTTGTCTTTGCCCGGTTTTGGGATCAGAATTATGCTCGCCTCATAAAAGGAGTTTGGAAGTCTTCCTTCCTCTTGAATTTTTTGAAATAGCTTGAGGAGAATAGGAGTTAGTTCTTCTTTGAATTTTTGATAGAATTCACTTGTGAAGCCATCAGGCCCAGGGCTTTTCTTTTTTGGGAGTTTTTTGATAACTGTTTCGATCTCATTTGCTGTAATTGGTCTGTTTAGGTGTTCTGATTCTTCCAGATTGATGTTTGGAAGGTTATATGATTCAAGAAATTTGTCCATTTCACCAAGATTGTCTAATTTTTTGGCATATAGTTCTTCATAGTATTTTCTTACAATGCTTTGTATTTCTGTTGTGTCAGTTGTTATTTCTCCACTGTCCTTTCTAATTTTATTTATTTGAGTCCTCTCTCTTTTTTTCTTGGTGAGTCTATTTAAAGGTTCATCAATCTTGTTTACCTTTTCAAAGAACCAGCTTCTTGTTTCATTGATCCTCTGTATTGTTTCCTTAGCCTCTATGTCATTTATTTCTGCTCTGACCTTTATTATTTCCTTCCTTCTACTTGTCTTGGGTTTTATTTGTTGTTGTTTTTCCAGTTCTTTTAGATGCAGGGTCAGGTTGCTTATTTGAGCTTTTTCTAGCTTCTTATGATATGCCTGTAGTGCAATAAACTTCCCTCTCAGAACTGCTTTTGCTGTGTCCCATAAATTTTGAGTTGATGTATGCTCATTATCATTTGTTTCTAGAAACTTTTTTATTTCTTCTTTGATCTCATTGTTAATCCATTCATTATTTAATAACATGCTATTTAGTTTCCAAGTGTTTGAGTATTTTTCATTTTTTCTTTTGTGGTTAATTTCTAGTTTCATAGCATTGTGATCAGAGAAAATGCTTGATATGATTTCAATCTTCTTAAATTTATTGAGACCATTTTTGTGTCCTAACATGTGGTCTATCCTAGAAAACGTACCATGAGCGCTTGAGAAGAATGTATATTCTACTGCTTTAGGGTGAAAATTTCTGAAGATATCTATTAAATCAAGTTGATCTAGTGTCTCCTTTAAGTCTGCTGTTTCTTTATTAATTTTCTTTCTTGAGGATCTATCCAGTGTTGTTAGAGGGGTATTGAAATCCCCTACTATGATAGTATTGCTGTTAATCTCGCCCTTTATATCCATCAAAGTCTGCTTTATGTATGTCGGGGCTCCTATATTTTGTGCATAGATATTTACAATAGTTATATCTTCCTGTTGAATTGTTCCCTTTATCATTATGTAGTGTCCTCCTTTATCTCTTACTACAGCCTTTGTTTTAAAGTCCATTTTGTCTGATATAAGTATTGCTACCCCTGCTTTTTTTTCATTTCCATTTGCATGAAATATTTTTTCCATCCTTTTACCTTCAGTCTATGAGCATCTTTTGTTTTAAGGTGTGTCTCTTGTAGACAGCATATTTATGGGTCCTGTTTCTTTATCCATGCAGCTACCCTATGTCTTTTGATTGGATCATTTAATCCATTTACATTTAAGGTTATTATTGATATGTAGTTGTTTATTGCCATTTTATTCTTTAAAGCTGTATTCTTTTTTTGCTCTATTCATTCCTCCCTTTAAACTGTTCACAAGAGGCCCCTTAGTATCTCTTGCAGAATTGGTTTGGTTTTTATGAATTCCTTCAGGCTTTCTTTTTCTGGGAAGCTCTTTATTTCTCCTTCAATTTTAAACGTTAGCCTTGCTGGATAAAGTAGTCTTGGTTGTAGGTTCTTGTTCTGCATTACTTTGATTATATCTTGCCATTCCCTTCTGGCCTCAAGTGTTTTGTTGAGAAGTCTGATGTCATCCTTATGGGGGCTCCTTTGTAGGTGATAGTCTTTTTTTCTTTAGCAGCTTTTAAAATTTTTTCTTTATCCATTAGCTTTGGTATTTTAACTATGATGTGTCTTGGTGTAGATTTTTTTGGGTTTCTCCTTAATGGAGTTCTGTGTGCTTCTTGAATGTGTGGAGTGTTTCCCAGACTTAATTTAGGAAAGTTTTCTGCTATGATTTGATTGAACAAAGTTTCCATTTCCTGTCCTCTCTCCTCTTCTTCAGGCACCCCTATGATGCGAATGTTGTTTCTCTTCATGTTGTCACAAAGCTCCCTTAGAGTTTCCTCACATTTTTTAAGTCTCTTTTCCTTTTTCTTCTCTGCTTCTGTGCCTTTGTTTATTGTGTCCTCTAACTCGCTTATTCGATCCTCAGCGTCATCCATCCTGCTTTTAATTCCTTCCATTGTGGTCTTCAGTTCTGATACTGTATTTGTCATTTCTGTCTGATTCTTTTTTATTATTTCAATTTCATTTTTTATACTTGTTATGTCTTTATTTAGGTGTTCATAATGACTATCCATTGTTGCTCTAATTTCTTTGAACATCCTAACTATCATTATTCTAAATTCTGCTTCTGGTAATTTGGTTATATCTGGTTCATTCAGGTCCTTCTCTGGGGATTTCTCTTGATTCATTTGGTTTGCATTCCTCTGCCTGCCCATTTTTTCTGTGTATAAGCGAGTTGTGGCCACTGGAGTCCAGTAGGTGTTGCCTTTGTGTTCTCTAGGTGTGGTCTATCTGCAGGCCCCCCACCTCCTCTGCCGGTGCCTAGGGTGGTTGGGTATGAGCGTTGCCAGCGCCGGCCCACTGTGGCTTTTGCTATGATTTCTGCCTCTCCTCCGTGGGAGGGGCTGTGACTGAAGCCACAAGATTAGCACCAAGGGTAGAGGTGAGCACCTTTGCTCAGCTGTGGACCCAGCCTATTTCCGGACTTCCGCCCAGAGCCAGCAGTCGGAGCCTGCTCGCTACAGTTCCGCGGGTTAGGCGGGGCTTTTGACGTGCTCTCACCTGTTAGCTTTTGCCCGTCCGGAGCTTTAGCCCCGCCCTCGAGTCCAAGGCCCTACTGCGCAGGGTCGGAAACCAAGGTTTATTGGGGCGGGCGTGTTTGCTGGCTTCCGCCGAGCTGCGTACTTCCGCTCGTCCCGGACTCTACCCCGCCCCCGCGTTCGGAGCCCGCTCGTGCACGTATCAATGGTATCCGGGGTTTCTCCGGCCGGGCGCGGATAGTAGCGTGGGCTTAGCTGCGAGCCTCCACTTGTCTCGGGGTCCACCTCGTTCCCGCTTTCGGAGCCCGCTCGCGCACGTATACTGGCCAACCGCGGTTTCTCCGGCCCGGGGGGGTTGGGATGGGGGAGTGGGGGACTGGTAACATCAGCTCAGCCACAGCCCCTGCCCGGCCCTGGTCCTAGCCCGGTCCCCGCGGTCAGGGCCGGCTTGCGCAGGGCCTGCCCGTTCCTGGCCTCCCGCTTTGTCCCCGTAAGTGGGATTAAAGGCGGGCCCGCAGCTTCTGGACCGCTTTTGCGGTCCCCTCTGACCCTCTGGGCTAGACCGATCTCCCACCAGCTTGGCCTCTGCCCACGCCGACAGAACCGCCTTTCAGCGTCCTGCCGCCCCAAAACCTTAAGCAGCCCTCAGCAGAGTAGGAAGGGACCTAATACTCCACACTGTAGGCCTGGGAGCTCCCTCACTTGTTTCACAGCTCAAAACTGTCCAAACGCCTCTTCTAGGCTCTGAGACTGCAGGCTGGGGCTTGGTTCCTGGGACCCAGGTCCCTCCCTCTCCGCCAAACTCTCCTCCCGCCACACGGGTCTCTCCGGGCTGCCGTTTGCTCCGGGGAGCTGGGCAGCCCTCTTCGCATTTTCGCTATTCCTACCAGTCTCAATGTGGCTTCTTCTGTGTTCCTTGGTTGAAGAATCCACTTAGTTTTGTTGAAAGTTGGTTTATCCAGGTGATGGTTCTTAAAATTGAGTTGTAATCCACTTTGGTTCTGGGAGTTGGAAGTTGGTACGTCTGCCTACTCCGTCGCCATCTTGCTCCCTCCAAGGTCCAGTAGTTTCTTGACTGAGACTTTAGGGTTTTCTATATACAATATCATATCATCTGCAAATAATGACAGTTTTACTTCTTCTTTTCCAATTTGGATGCCTTTTATTTCTTCTTCTTGTCTGATTGCTATAGCTAGGACTTCCAGAACTATGTTGAATAAGAGTGGTGAAAGTGGGCACCCCTGCCTGGTTTCTAATCTTAAGGGGATTGCTTTTAATTTTTGCCCATTGATTATTGATGGTGGCAGTGGGTTTGTCATAGATGGCCTTTATCATATTGAGGTATGTTCTCTGTATTTCCACTTTACTGAGAGTTTTGAGCATGAATGGGTGCTGGATTTTATCAAATGCCTTTTCTGCATCTATTGAAATTATCATGTGATTTTTGTCCTCCCTTTTGTTTATTTAATAAATCATATTGATTGATTTGCAAATATTGAACCAGCCTTGCCTCTCCAGAATAAATCCCACTTGGTCATGGCGTATGATTTTTTTCATATATTACTGGATCTGGTTGGCTAATATTTTGTTGAGAATTTTAGCATCTAAATTCATCAGGGATATAGGCCTATAATTTTCTTTCTTTGTGTTGTCTTTGCCCAGTTTTAGATCAGAATTATGCTCGCCTCATAAAAGGAGTTTGGAAGTCTTTCTTCCTCTTGAAATTTTTGAAATAGCTTGAGGAGGATAGGAGTTAGTTCTTCTTTGAATTTTTGGTAGAATTCACTTGTGAAGTCTTCAGGCCCAGGACTTTTCTTTTTTGGGAGTTTTTTGATAACTGTTTCTATCTCATTTGTTGTAATTGGTCTGTTTAGGTGTTCTGATTCTTCCAGATTGATTTTTGGAAGATTATATGGTTTAAGAAATTTGTCCATTTTACCTAGGTTGTATAATTTTTTGGCATAGAGTTCTCATAGTATTTTCTTACAATACTTTGTATTTCTGTTGAGTCAGTTGTTATTTCTCCACTCTCAGTTCTAATTTTATTTATTTGAGTCCTCTTTTTTTCTTGGTGAGTCTAGTTAAAGGTTCATCAATCTTGTTTACCTTTTCAAAGAACCAGCTCCTGGTTTCATTGATCCTCTGTATTGTTTCCTTAGCCTCTATGTTATTTATTTCTGCTCTGATCTTTATTATATCCTTCTTTCTACTGGTCCTGGGCTTTATTTGCTGTTGTTTTGCTAGTTCTTTTAGATGCAGGGTCAGGTTGCTTATTTGAGCTTTTTCTAGCTTCTTATGATATGCCTGTAGTGCAATGAACTTCCCTCTCAGTACTGCTTTTGCTGTGTTCCATAAATTTTGAGTTGATGTATGCTCATTTTCATTCGTTTCTAGAAACTTTTTTATTTCTTCTTTGATCTCATTGTTAATCCATTCATTATTTAATAGCATGCTATTTAGTTTCCAAGTGTTTGAGTATTTTTCAGTTTTTCTTTTGTGGTTAATTTCTAGTTTCATGGCATTGTGATCAGAGAAAATGCTTGATATAATTTCAATCTTCTTAAATTTGTTGAGACCATTTATGTGTCCTAACATGTGGTCTATCCTAGAAAATGTACCATGAGTGCTTGAGAAGAATGTATATTCTACTGCTTTAGGTTGAAAAGTTCTGAAGATATCTATTAAATCGAGTTGATTTAGTATATCCTTTAAGTCTGCTGTTTCTTTATTAATTTTCTTTCTTGAGGATCTATTCAGTGATCTTAGTGGGGTATTGAAATCCCCTACTATTATAGTATTGCTGTTAATCTCGCCCTTTATATCCATCAAAGTCTGCTTTATGTATGTATGCCAGGGATCCTATATTTGGTGCATAGATATTTATAATAGTTATATCTTCCTGTTGAATTGTTCCCTTTATTATTATGTAGTGTCCTTCTTTATCTCTTACTACAGCCTTTGTTTTAAAGTCCATTTTGTCAGATATAAGTATTGCTTCCCCGGCTTCTTTTTCATTTATATTTGCATGAAATATGTTTTTCCCTCCTTTTACCTCAGTCCATGTCCGTCTTGTTTTAAGGTGTGTCTCTTGTAGACAGCATATGTATGGGTCCTTTTTCTTTATCCACGCAGCTACCCTATGTCTTTTGATGGGATCATTTAATCCATTTACATTTAAGGTTATTATTGATATGTAGTTGTTTATTTCCATTTTATTCTTTAAAGCTGTATTCTTCTTTTGCTATATTCTTTTCTCCATTTGAACTGTTCACAACAGGTCCCTTAGTATCTCTTGCAGAATTGGTTTGGTTTTAATGAATTTCTTGAGGCTTTTTTTGTCTGAGAAGCTCTTTATTTCTCCTTGAATTTTAAACATTAGCCTTGCTGGATAGAGTAGTCTTTGTTGTAGGTTCTTATTCGAATTACTTTGAATATATCTTGCCATTCTCTTTTGGCTTCAAGTGTTTCTGTTGAGAAGTCAGATGTCATCCTTATGGGGGCTCCTTTGTAGGTGATAGTGTTTTTTTTCTAGCAGCTTTTAAAATTTTCTCTTTATCTCTTAACTTTGGTATTTTAACTATGATGTGTCTTGGTGTAGATTTCTTTGGGTTTCTTTTTAATGGAGTTTTCTGTGCTTCTTCAATGTGTGAAATGTTTTTCAGCCTTAATTTAGGGAAGGTTTCTGCTATGATTTGATTGAACAAAGTTTCTATTTCTTGTTCTCTCTCCTTTTCTTCAGGAACCCCTATGATGCGAATGTTGTTTCTCTTCATGTGGTCATAGATCTCCCTTAGAGTTTCCTCACATTTTTTGAGTCTCTTTTCTTTTTTCTGCTCTGTTTCTGTGCCTTTGTTTATTGTGTCCTATAACTCGCTAATTCGATCCTCAGTGTCATCTATCCTGCTTTTAATTCCTTCCATTGTGGTCTTCAGTTCTGATTCAGTATTAGTCATTTCTGTCTGATTCTTTTTTATCATTTCAATTTCCTTTTTTATACTTGTTATCTCTTTATTTAGGTGCTCGTAATGACTACCCATTGTTGTTCTAATCTCTTTGAACATTCTAACTATCATTATTTTAAATTCTGCATCTGGTAATTTGGTTATATCTGGTTCATTGAGGTCCTTCTCTGGGGATTTCTCTTGATTCATTTGGGTTGCATTTCTCTGCCTGCCCATTTTGTCTGTGTATAAGAAGGTTGTGGCCACTGGAGTCCAATGGGTGTTGCCTTTGTGTTCTCTAGGTGTGGTCTGTCTGCAGGCCTCCCACCCCCTCTGCCACTGCCTAGGGTGGTTGGGTCTGGGCTTTACCAGTGCCGGCCCACTGTGGCTGTTGCTGTGATTTCTGCCTCTCCTCTGCAGAAGGGGCTGTGTTCTTGTGCTTGGCTCTACAAGCCTCCGCCTGCCTGGGCCTTCGCCTTGCACCCACAGGTTGGGCTGCACACTGCACTCAAGCCACAAGCCTCAGCACCAAGGGTAGAGGTGAGCACCTTTTCTCAGCTTCGGACCCAGCCTGTTCCCAGGCTTCCGCCCAGCCCCTGCAGTCAGAGCCTGCTCGCCGCAGTTTCTCTGGTCAGAAAGGGCTGCTGGCGTGCACTCAGCTGTGAGCCTCTGTCTGTCAGGATCTTTAGCCCACCCCCAAGGCCAGGGCCTGCCTGCTAAGGATCACAAACCACGGTTTCTCAGGCCGGGCGGGGCTGCTGGTGTGCACTCAGGTGCGAGCCTCCGCTCATCCCAGGCTTTAGTCCCACCCCCGCGGTCAGAGCCAACTCACGCACGCAGGATGGCAAACCAAGGTTTCTCACGCCAGGTGGGGCCGCTGGCATGGCCTCAAACACGAGCCTCCGCCTGTCCCTGGTCCTAGCCCTGCCCTTGCGGTCAGGGCCGGCTTGTGCAGGGTTGCAGAGCAGATCTCTGCCCGTTCCTGGCCTCCTGCTTTTCCCCCTGAAGGTGGGGCTACAGGCGGGCCTGCAGCTGCTGGACCGCTTTCGCCTGTCCCCTCCACCCCTGCTGGGCTACACCGAGCTCACACCGGCTGGGCCTCCGCCCCCACTGACAGAATCGCATTTCAGCATCCCGCCACCACCGTCCCTCCAGCGAGCCCTCAGCAGTGTGGGTGGGTGCATTGCAGCTCAGACCCTAACACTCGATACTGTAGTCCTGGAAGCTCCCTCCATCTAGGCAGCTCTGCTCTAAGTGCCACAAGAGAGCTTGTTTGGCTGGTGTCCTGTCTCCCTTTGCTGGTATTGCTAGTTCCAGGGGAAATATTCATTTTTAATTAGGGAAGTGACTTAGCCCAGGGGTTAGGGTGGCTGTCCCTCAGAGTGTTTCTCCCTGTGCCTTCCAGTCCATACTCTCTTCCCACTGCTCTGGTCCTCTCCTCTGTCCCTGTTCCCCGGAACCCCGGGTGAGTAGTTGTGAGATAGGTTTTCTGTGCTGTCCCTTTAAGAAGAATCTTGGGTCCGAGAAAACTGTCTCTTTCTCACCAACAGTATCTTCACTTGTTTCACAGCCAATACTGTCCAAACGCCTCTTCTAGGCTCTGGGACTGCAGGCTAGGGCTTTGTTCCTGGGACCCAGGTCCCTCCCTCTCCGCCAAACTCTCTTCCCGCCATGCAGGTCCGGGAGCTGGGCAGCCCTCTCTGCGTTTTCGCTTTTCCTACCAGTCTCAATGTGGCTTCTTCAGTGTTCCTTGGTTAAAGAGTCCACTTAGTTTAGTTCAAAGTTAGTTTATCCAGATAATGGTTCTTAAAATTAAGTTATAATCCACTTTGGTTCTGGGAGTTGGAAGTTGGTATGTCCACCTACTCCATTGCCATCTTGCCGTCCCTCAATTTGATGTGGTTTTTTAAGTTCAATTAAGAGCTTCCTCCAAGAGTGAACTGTCTTAAGAACCAATTCTGATGCCTGCCAATTTCCTAATATTTTTTTATATCAATATGCACCACTAGGCAGGTCCTTAAACCTGAAGTACCAGTTAGGTCACACTAGTCTTACTGTTTTAAATGTCACAAAAATGTTTGGTGATTCCGAGGAAATGTATGTGGATGTATGAATCATTCCTCTTGATATTGTACAATAAGTGTCGAAAATAATACATCCAATTTCAGCGATTCTCTTTCTTTTTCACTGAGTTCACAGACTTCAGTTAAGGAACGCTAGAGCATTTTCTTCCAATGTATAGCAAATGAAAATTTAGAATGAGCAAACAGGGAAAACAAGTGTCTTCACCTGTCTGCACCTCAGTTTGCTCTTTGACAAAATAAGGTGATTGAATGAGATCATCTTGGAATCCATTCTACCTCTGACATTCTATAATTATATATAACAATCATAATACTGTTGATAATAATTTCTTGAAATTTTGCTCTTCAATACACAGGGGTATTGGAAGGTGCCTAAGAGTTATCACAGTTCAGTTGGTTAATCAATGAACTGAATTTCATACTGCTCAGATATTAACCAGATATTTTATTTATTTTATTTTTTACAGAGACAGAGAGTCAGAGAGAGGGATAGATAGGGACAGACAGACAGGAACAAAGAGAGATGAGAAGCATCAATCATCAGTTTTTTGTTGCCGTTGCGACACCTTAGTTGTTCATTGATTGCTTTCTCACATGTGCCTTGACCGCAGGCCTTCAGCAGATCGAGTAACCCCTTGCTGGAGCCAGCGACCTTGGGCTCAAGCTGGTGAGCTTTTGCTCAAACCAGATGAGCCCGCGTTCAGCTGGCGACCTTGGGGTCTCAAACCTGGGCCCCTCCGCATCCCAGTCTGATGCTCTATCCACTGCGCCACCGCCTGGTCAGGCCAGATATTTCTTCTTGAATGTGTTTAATATATGAGGCATCTGTGTGAGTTCATAGTGTGTGTGTGTGTGTGTGTGTGTGTGTGTGTGTGTGTGTGTGTGTGAAATATACTGTCCAATATGGTAGCCACTACTCACAGGCTATTGAGCACCTAAAATGTGGTCAGTGAGACTGAGAAAACAAAATTCAATGTGATTTAATTTTAACATAAATAGCACCTGTGACTAGTTTCTAGGATGTTGGATAGGACAACTATAAAGGTGTTTGAGCTAAATAAACTGGCCTCACTTCCTTATTATCAGCAATCTCTTTATTGTTTAATTTTAGTTCTGCATTTACTTTGTACCTATTTTTTTATGGAGATAAATTGACATATAACATTATATTGGTTTCAAGTGTGCAACATAACAATTTGACATTTGAATACATTGTGAAATAATTGCCACAGGATAAAATAAATAAACCCTGGAAATGTAATGTACAGCATGGTGGCTGCAGCTTAAAATACCAAATTACATATTTGAAAGTTGCTTAGACAGTAGATCTTAAAAGTTCTTTAGCAATCTTTAAGCATCAGCTGATGATTAAAATAATTATTTTAGAGGCGATTCAAGCATCAAATGAATAATTATGCTGGGTGACTGAGTTCTATTTCATAGTTCACATCTTGAAATACTTTTGCTTCAGATTATGAAATAGTCACCGACTTGAAATGGGACCACTCTGGTTTGAATTCCAGCCTGCCACTGAGTGCCATATCCAACCAGGTAGTTGCTGAACATCTGTGACCCTCAGCTCCTTCGGTGAAGCAAGAAAGAACGGTTCATTCCAATCTCATAGGATTAAAGAAAAACAAAATGTATAAAGTTTCTAATGTAGCACCTGGCTCATGAAATTGATCTTCAGCAAATGTTATTTCAACCTCTTTATGTAGAGATAAGTCTTTTGAAATGTGTAAGTATGTTTTTAGCTAGTATTGAAGATTGAAATAAAATAACAACAATACAGATGCTGTTAAACTACAGCTTTACCTCTTCAAATACGACTTTTAATTTGATGCCTAAGTGTCCACCTATATCCCAAGATTCTGGAACAAAGGTGGAGGATAAAGACTTACCGTTACTGCTTAATATAAATAGTACAGATTTGAATCTTGCAAATCAATCCATGGCCACTAGCCAGACTGTTACTGTCCACTCTGAAACATACTTGGCTTTGGCTTTGAAGACCTGAACAGGTGCTGGTGTAAATACCCACTCTTTTCCTTGATTTGGCTTCTTCTCCTGCCGGGATATCTTCGGTTCAGAAGAGGAAAATAGATTTCCCAGGAAGAGCGTTCAGGGGAATAGCATTGTGAGCACCCCTGTCCAGAATCGACCCTGGGAGGATAGACCCCATTTTTAACTTAAAAAAGATGTTTCCTGGGCAAAATTCTGAGTAAGGAACACTGAAAGCAGACTCTATTTTCTGTCACCTAATAAATCTAGTTCTCTAAGTATGTCCTGACACCCACAAACTTGAGACTTGGGCACAAATTTCCAGGCCATTTGTATTTTCCACTTATTTATTTCTTTGCTTTTTTTTAGAAAGAGAGAGAGAAGCAGGAACATTGAGCTGCTCCTGGATGTGCCCTGACTGAGGATGAAACTGGTACCTCTGTACTTCCAGATGATGCACCAGCCAACTGAGCTATTGGGCCAGGACTTTTTCCACTTATTCTTGAAACTAAATTTCAAGTCACAGATATTTATCCAAAATGTGTTTTTAGAGTCTTTCAGCCTCAGTGATGTCTTTCTGCATTCCATGAAGAAACAAAAATTCCTTGTGGTTGAAAATCAGAATCCAATATTGTTTTATTGCATCTAGTTATAGACGTCTTTCTTTAGAAAGGATTGCTATTTCTGTATTTTGGGGGATGACTTCAAAACCTAAGTGCTAATGTCTCTCATAGGACTCTCTTTGAAGCCCCTAAAGCATAAAACAGGTTGGTTCACTGAACCTCAACAGATTCACAAGACATTTTACTAGGTCAACAAAATAATAATATATATTTTATGCTGGAGAAACTGGGCTTTTCAGAGGACGGACAAGTAAGGGTCTGGACTTACTTTCTCACAAAAGATATGTTAGTAATTAATGGCCAGTTGACAGATGCAGAGCTTTATTGACATTTGGGAAGGTGTGTCTAAGAAGACAGTTCCACTTGACCTCAAAAGTCAAAACGGCCCCACAGTGAATGACGGCATTATGGACCTCACCTCCTCCACCAAGATGAATTTCATGTGAACATTCGGGGCATCTTCTGAGGAGGCCTGACCTGTAAGACACCTGCTTGTCTAATTCTGATGCATGCCTAGAAAAACTGCAAATGCGAAGCTCTCTGCTTATTCTAAAAATAATAAATATAATTAGTCTCGCAAATCAATGTTTCTACTCATCAGAATGACAAAATAACTTGTTAAATAGTATGCTTAATTTGCATATCCAAGAGTCAACAAAAGCTTCATTTTATTCGATAATATCCTTTTAGGAGAAAAAACAATGTAGTTCGTTGGTCGGCTGCCACTCTTCAAAATATAGGATATAATTAGGACCATATTGTTGTCATGTTTTTATAGCAAGATATGGTATGCTTTCAGAGCAAATATGCCATTATCTTTTCTGGGGCTCCTTTTTCTCATAATTATTATAATATATATAACTATAGGTGAAATTCACAAAAATGAGTAAGTGGAAAATGGCTTTCACATGTAATATATTGTGATTAATTTAAAACATTTATTAGAAATAAAAATAAATACTATATTTGTAATAAAACCTTTACTTTTTGTATGATAAAGAGCAAAAATAATATATCACAATACATGTTATTGTTTAAACATAATTAAGAGCAGTCACATATCCTTAACTAATTTTTTGAAGTCATATGAAACAATAGTAATTAAAGGTTTACTGATACTGGAATTGTACCATTACTAAAACATTTTGAATGCCAGCAGCAAAAATCTACCAAACTTATGAGAAAATATAAAATGTTTTCAGAAACAGATAAACTATTTTTTTCTTAATTTTTAAAACAAAGTTCCTATGGTATTTTTTATTCCTCTAATAAATAAAGTAATGATGCTTGTAAGGTATTCTCCGCTGAGGAAGAAAGAAGGGTGTAGGCACCACATGTGGACTCCAAAAGCTTTATTCAGAGCACATTCCAGGAGAAGTTCTCTGGTCCACGAGACAGGCCAAAGAAGTTGCGCAGCTTCACCTGTGGGGGGTGGGGGGATAATTTATAGCGTTGGTATGGTGATGGTGGATTGATATGGCATGGCAAAATTTCATAGGCTGACAGACTGTCATTCTTTTTCAATGTGCTCCTGGGCCATTTCTTTTGGCGGGCATGGGTGTGGGTGGTTCCAGCCCAAAGTCCCCGGGCCTGGTTCCTCACGTGACCTTTCCCCATTGCCAACAGACCTCACATTCTGACCTTTTATGTTATATAGGCATGCCGCTATTCATCTGGCTACTTCCTGCTGGTTAGGGGCATTGTGGAGAAGAGAGGTCGGAAGGTGGTGGCTCTGAGGGGAGTCGTGTATATGGGTGTAGGAGCATCTGTCTGACCATGACTCAAGAAACCTCACGGATGCAGCCCTGTAAGAATTTAAGAAAAAGAGCAAACATGAGTAACATGCTGATAATTAGAAGAGGACTTAGGATAAGGGCAACCCAAGTGAGGATGGGTGACTGCTGTCAGGAGTTAAGCGGGTTGTAGGGAGAGAGGTCCTTGCGTAGTTTCTCTTGCAGACGGTTGAGGACATTGATGTTTTCTTCCATCAGACCAGTCATATTGATATAGTAACAGCATTGCTCCCTGCTTTAATTCACTATGGCGGCAGGTTCCCGGTGGGAGGGACAGAAGGATCTGCAGGACCCAACCTTTTGGTGAAACAAACACAGAAGGGGCCCAGTGGTTCTGACAGCCAGTGGTCCTGCATGGGAGCAAGCTTGAGGTGAAAGTCATGGTACCAAGGTGTTTGTCCTAGGAGCTTGGCTACAGTAGGAGTAGTCAATATTACTATATGGGGTCCTGTCCACCTGGGCTGTAGGGAGCCGGCTGGAGCTTCCTCAGAAGAACCCTGTCTCCTTGCTGGAGGGGGACCGCTGGGTGTGCTTCATCTATACCCCCTATGGGAGGATGGGTCTGGTTCGTGTGTTCTCTGAGAAGATGCAGAGTAAAGACAGAAAGGGGAGGTATGTTACAAGAGGAGGGGTGTTGACAGGTAAGTTGTGATTGATTAGGAATGGCCTACTGTAAACCAGCTCAAAGGGGCTGAGTCCAGTGGGGTTTTGCAGAGTTGGTCTGACTTTGGTGAGTGCCAGGGGGAGGAGGGTTGGCCGGGAGAGTCTGGTCTTGATGGAAAGTTTGGTTAGTTAACCCTTTAGAATGCCATGGGCCCTTTCCACCTTACCCAATGATTGAGGGTGATAGGGTATGTGGAGTTTCCAGGTGATGTTGAGAAAGGTGGCAACCTGCTGGACTATCTGGGCAGTGAAGGCCGGGCTGTTTTCTGATTGGATGGGAGTCAACAGTCCAAACCGCGGGATGATACGTTCAACGAGAATGGAGGCAGGGCTGTCTGCCGTCTCGAGATGTGGGAAAGGCTTCTATCCACCCTGAAAATTGATCAAATAAAGTTAAGAGATAATAGAGTTTTTTGTGAGGGGGCTTATGAGTGAAGTCCATTTGCCAATCCTGGCCTGGCACGTGCCCCTCAGTTGATGAGTGGGGAAGTAGGGATGGAGTCCCCTTTATGTAAAGGCTTTGGAACAGACAGTACATGTTGCGTGTACCTTTTCGATAGTCTGCTGGAGGCCTGGGAAGAAAAAGAGTGGTTGCAAGAACTGAAAGGAGGAAAGAACATACAATGGAGTAAAGACAGCCTCTTTAACAAATGGTATTGGGAAAATTGGACATCTACCTGCAAAAAAATGAAACTAGACCATTAACTTACACCAATCACAAATACAAACTCAAAATGAATAAAAGACTTAAATGTAAGCCATGAAACCATAAGCATCTTAGAAGAAAACATAGGCAGCAAGCTCTCGGACATCTGTAGCAGCAATATATTTGCCGATTTATCTCCACGGGCAAATGAAATAAAAGGCAAGATAAACAAATGGGACTATATCAAACTAAAAAGTTTTTGCACAGCTAAGACAATAAGAACAGAATAAAAAGACAAACGACACAATGGAAGAACATATTCGACAACACATCTGATAAGGGATTAATAACCAAAATTTATAAAGAACTTATAATACTCAACACCAGGAAGACAAACAATCCAATCAAAAAATGGGCAAACGAAATGAATAGAAATTTCTCCAGAGAGGACATACAGATGGCCAATAGGCATATGAAAAAAATGCTCAACATCACTAATCATTAGAGAAATGCAAATTATAACCACAATGAGATATCACCTCACACCAGTCAGAATGGTGCTCATAAGCAAAACAACACAGAACAAGTGCTGGAGAGGATGTGCAGAAAAGGGAATTCTCCTGCACTGCTGGTGGGAATGCAGACTGGTGCAGCCATTGTAGAAAACAGTATGGAGATTCCTCAAAAAATTAAAAATCGAACTGCCTTTTGACCCAGCTACCCCACTTTTAGGAATATACCCTAAGAACACCATAGCACTGTTCAAAAAGAAGAAATGCGCCCCCATGTTTGTGGCAGCATTGTTCACAATAGCGAAGATCTGGAAACAGCACAAGTGTGGGTCAGAGGCGAGTGGATTAAAAAGCTTTGGTACATATATACTATGGAATACTACTCAGCCATAAGAAATGATGACATCGGATCATTTACAACAAAATGAATGGACCTTGATAACATTATATGGAGTGAAGTAAGTAAAATAGAAAAAAACTGAGAACAGCATGATTTCATACATAGGTGGGACATAAAAGTGAGACAATGAGACATGGACAAGAGTGTGGTGGTTATGGGGTGGGAGGAGGGAGGAGAGGGAGGGAGAGGAGGGAAGGGAGGGGCACGAAGAAAACCAGATAGAAGGTGACAGAGGACAATTTAACTTGGGGTGATGGGTATGCAACATAATTGAATGATAAGATAACCTGGAGATGTTTTCTTTGAACATATGTACCCTGATTTATTAATGTTACCCCATTAAATTAATAAAAGAAAAAAAAAAGAAGTGATAGAGAGCTTTGGGCCCTATGTGTAAGGAACAGTGGATATCAGAAAGGAGAGTTTCAGCCTGTCCTTTTGGTAAGGCAATTCTATCTTCGAGAAATATCCATCCCTGGTTGCACACATCCGCACCCTTTCTGTGGAGGGCCTGTTCTTCCTCAGGAGTGTAGGAAGGTTTCAAGGAGGTGGAGAGAAATGTGAGAGGAGTGGGGGAGGTCCCCGTGGTGAGGTTTCGAGCCGCCATGTCGGCCCGAGCATTTCCCAAGGCCAGCGGGTCCTGAGAGGTTTGATGGCCCTCACAGTGTACCACAGCCATCTCACTGGAATGGCTGCAAAGGTTTAGAAATGAGGGTAGCATTGATTATGGGGGAGCCCTTGGTAGTGAGGAAACCCCTTTTCTTCTAGAGGGCAGAGTGGCTGTGGGTGATAAGATCCTGAGCTAGTGCCTGCCCAAACAGGTGTGGGCTGTCCCTGAATCCCTGGGGTAGGACAGTCCATGTAAGCTGTTGTTTTGCATTAGTCCAAGTAAAGGCAAACAGAAAGTAAGAGTCAGGGTGTAGAGGAATGGTAAAGAAGGTATCCTTGAGATCTAGGACTGTGAAGTGTGTGATGTCTGAGGGGATGTGTGAAAGTAACGTGTATGGATTAGGTACTACTGGATAGAGGGGAACTACTGCTTCATTGATTAGGTGTAAGTCTTGTACGAGACAATAAGCCCCTGAAAGTTTAAGAACAGGAAGGATGGGGGTATTGCAGGGAGAGTCTGTGGGGATCAGCAAGCCTTGGTTCAAGAGGCAGGTAATTATTGGTTTAAGGCCCTGGTGGTGACTTACTGAAATAGGGAATTCAGGTCTAGATGAGAATTGGGAGGGATTCTTTAAGTTGATGTGAACAGGGTGGGTTATGAGTAGCTACTACAGGAGTAGAAGTGTCCCAGACTTGAGGGTTGACAATATCTGGTGGAATAGGGGGTGTGATCAGGTTAGGGTGATTGGTAGTAGTGGGAGAGCCTTCAGTAAAAAGTGGTAGAAGTAGGTGGGAAGATGCTGTCAGCTGGATAGTGGCTCCGAGACTTTGTAGAATGTCCTGACCCAGGAAAGGTACAGGGCATGAGGGCATAACTAAAAAGGAGTGCAAAAATGGGGAATCCGTCCAAACTACATGTCAGGGGTGGCGTGCAAAGGAGATAAGGAGGGGTCCCATCCATTCCCATAACCGAGACCTGTAAGGGAACTAGAGGTCCAGAGTGTGATAACAAAACAGAGAAGGTAGCCTCAGTGTCCACAAAAAATGAGATGGACTTACCCACTACCTGCAGCATTAACCTGGGCTTAGCGAGGGTGGTGGGGGTCTTTGAGTCTGGGCCGTGTCAGTCATCCATGAGGTCGAGGAGTTCAAATGATGGGCCCGCCTGGCTGGCTTGGCCTCCCATTTGGGTGGCTTGTCCTCCATGTGGAGGCGCCAAGGAAGAGCCTGTTGCCCAAAGGGGGCAATCGCTCTGCCAGTGACCAGGCTGCTTGCAATCAGGACTTAGTAGGCAACCTTAGGCAGGGGCACTGTCAGCCCCAGTGACCCTCTTTGCCGCATTTAAAGCAAGCTCCTGGTGGGGTTTCTCTTTGTGGCCCAGACTTGGGTTGGGCACCTTTTATGCCTTGCCCCTGTTGCTCTGCTGGCCTCAGGGCTGCCACAAGAGCCTGGGTTTGGAGTTCTACCTTTTGCTGCATGCGGGCCTGGCAAGCAGCCTCAGCCTTTTCCTCCCGACCATTAAAAAAACTTTAAATGCCATATTCATCAGGTCTCGAATAGGGGTTTGGGGGCCCTCTTCAGCCTTTTTAAGTTTCTTTCAAATGTCCAGGGCCGATTAGGAAATAAAGTGAGTAGCTAATAGAGTGACCTGGCATTGGAGGCAGGGTCTAAATGAGTATGGAGGACCATAGCATCAGTGAGGCGATTTAAGAAGAGGACCAGATTTTCCTCAGGTCCTTGAGTAATTTTCCTTAATTTGTCATAGTTAACTACCTTTTGTGCTGCACTCTTCATGCCAGCTATGAGACATTCAATCATTTGGTCCCATCATATCTTACCTGTTAATCCCAGTTGGGGTTTGCATCAGGGACTGCCCCTGGGCCTGTTGGCATTTGAGGGTTTGAGAGGTGGACCTTATCTGCATAAACCCGTGCCGCCATCCGGATCTGGTCCCATTCATCAGGGGTAAGGGTAGAAGACTTAATAACATAGAGATCATGCCAAGTGATGTCATATGCCTGAGTGAGATATTGGAATTCCTTGGTATAGGCGGTAGGATTAGAAGAGTAAGAGCCTAACTGCTTTTCAATTGCAGACAGATCAGAGAGGGAAAAAGGAACATGAACCCTAACCACTCCTTCTATTCCGGCCACCTCGCGGAGAAGGCAGAGAAGGTTGTCTCTTTCTTGTGGTTCTCTTGTGGCTTGGAGAGGGATCTGATATGAGTGCTGACAGGGGAAGAGAAAGAGAGACTGGTATTTGTAAGTGAATGAGAAACAGGATTTGGTGAAGGGACAGGAGGAGCCTGATAGGGTGGAGGGAGTCATGCAGGAAGGGAAGAGAGTTCCTCAAGGGGCTCAGTGAAGGAGGAAAGATCAGGAGCAGAGGAGGGCTTAGGTGAGGTTTCTCTGGCCAAAAGGACCTGCACCATGGAACAAGCGGCACAGAAATTAGGATGGGAGCGCAAATGCCAGAAGCCCTGAATGTAAGGGATTTCCGACCACTTCCCAGTTTTTTGGCAATAATTCTGTAAATCAGTAAGGGTGTTAAAATCGAAAGTCCCTTCAGAAGGCTACCTGATGGTTATTCAGTGGGTATTGTGGCCAGGCCACTTTGGAGAAAATCAGTGTAAAGCCAGTAGCCAGAGCCACCATCACAACAGCCTGGCCCATGCAAGTTCCCATTAGATTCGAACAGTCGGTAATGAAACAACGGAGCCAAGAACTGGTGAGCTATCAGCTTTAATTCTAGCTTGCACCCGGCAAGCAAGCAAAAACATACACTGGGCTCCAAAACCCACTCATTCAGTGCTCACAAAGCTACTGACTTATCCGAGTTTCCTAGAATCAAAGGTTTCTAGCTCACCAGACTTATTCACCTCTGTTCCCCATCTCCTTCTGCACAAACTCTACACAAACTGGCTTCTCCCTCAGCATTCTGCCATCTTGGCTGCTTCTCCTGGACTCCATGTGGCCTTAATCTGCTCTCCTTTCTAATACTAACCTCAGGAACCAAGAGAGCTAGCAAGCTCCTGGCCTGCCCCACTTTATAGTGTAGAATCAAAACCTTAATCCAATCTACAGACAAGGAAGTCTCTGATACAAAGTCACCCATCTGAGGCAAAATGGGATTCCTCAGGAGTGCACCACCCTACATCATCCAATCAGTCAAGGGTGTGGAGAAGAGCTTACTCTTAAAACTAAGCCTTAGGCTATAATGACCCAGCCTGCCTACAGCCTGTCCCAGAACACACATTAATATCAACAAACTTCCATGTGGGCAGCGCCATCTTTAACAAAGTGAGCATAATATATTTTATCTGCCTAACAAGGTCCCTGGCGCAGCTGTGATTAAGGACAGGGTGTCTCAGAGGTGAAAAGAACTGAGGGGAGGCTGGAGACAGGGGACTTACTGCACTGTGTGCTGAAGTGGGTGGGAGGTGGGAGGTCCCATTCTTCCTCAGAAGAGAAGGGGAGAGGGGCAGCTCCAGAGGGTTTCAAGCTCCTCCTGGGTTTTGGCACCAAATGTAAGGTATTCTGCACCAAGAAAAAAAGAAGGGCGTAGGCACCAAGTGTGGAATAGCAAAAGATTTATTCAGAAAGCATCCTGGATGAGGTTCTCTGGTCCTCAAGACAGGCCAGTAGTGCTGCCTCACCCGCTGGGGGGGGGGGGTAGTTTATAGTGTCGGTATGGTGGTGGTGGGTTGATACGGCATGGTGAAATTTCATTGGCTGACAGATAGTCGTTCTTTTTCAATGTGCTCCTGGGCCATTTCTTTTGGCGGGAATGGAAGTGGGTGGTTCCAGTCAAAAGTCCCCATACCTGGTTCGTCACTTGACCTTTCTCCATTGCCACTGACCTCATAATGCTAATCTGTTTAGTTTTCAAATATAATAAGAAAATGCTTCCCCAAACCAAAAATGTTTCATGCCTTGAAAAATATAGCAATTTTCTAATAATAACCATATTTATCAATGATCAGAATACTTGAGAACATTGACATGAATCTGTTTTATTCTTGTTGTCAGACCTACCTAATAAAAGAAATTTATTATAAAAAAATCAGCTTTAGTATCATGACCTTAGAATCATGTTTTTTGACATCAGGACAAAGAGCATCATAATATGAGTGCTATTTATAATGGAAATGAATTTAATTACATTTAAAATCCATAAATGCTTGTTGGATAGCATCACTGAGCTGGCCTACTGTATTTTAGATACTATGCTAAGGGTTGCAAAACCAGTGATCAAAAAGACCAAAATGGTCACTCTCCTTATATTTAAACAAGGAAAAGAGAAGACCAAAACTTGATAAATAATTTACTGTAAGGGGAATAAGGTACTGTAAAAATAGCTAGTAGGATGATTGGGCTTCTCCAGAGGTCCTTTAAATTTTCTCTGAGCATATTAAGTATAAGCTAAAACCTGAAGGATTAGTAGAAGTTTAGGAAAGATACTTATTTTTTTGCTTTAGTTTACTCTCGGTGTAGTTTAGTTTAAAAGTATTTTATATCAAATGCTGCCATCTCAGAAAGAGGTAGTTTATAAATAAACTTTATCCATTTATCTGCCAATGTACTACACAATCATAGGAAAAGATGAAATCCTGCCATTTGAGACAACATGAATAGACCTTCAGGGTATTATGCTAAGTGCAATAAGTCAGACAGACAAAGATACTGCATGATTTAATTTATATGTGGAATATAATCAACAAGAACAACAAAACAAAACAGAAAATAAAAAACAAAGACAAAGCATAGAGGCAGACAAAAGACAAGTGGTTACCAAAGGTGGAGTGAAATGGAGGGCAGGAGAAGTGGGAAAAGCGGGTCAATCATTTGGTAATGGATAGAAACTGGACTTCGGTGGTGAGCACAATGTAGTATACACAGATGTTGCATTATAATGCTACAAAATTGAAATTAAATAACGTTATAAATCAATGTTAGCCCAATTTTTAAAAAAATTCTATTATTTTATGTTTAGAGTAAATACTATTTAGCCTACTTTTGTAATATTATTTCTATTTTATAGGCTCAGAGAAATGCAATCTTTTCACAGATCACATAGAAAGGAATTGGGAGCAAACAAGCTCAAGGAAATGAGGACAAATTATCCATTTCTGACTACAGAGCTACATGTACAGAATTTTCACTATGTGAATGGGACTGTAATAAGTTTGATAAGAAATTAGTAGTGATAACTTATAAATTCATTATGTACATTATTCTAGTCATCAGTATAATTATCCTTATGTTATAATCATGTTAATGATTTTTATCAACAATTAGATTGTGTCTAGTATGTGCTAGGCTCTGAGCATACAATGAATTTAAGCCCTACTACAGCCCGCAAGACCCCACGATTCAGAGATAGTCACACATATCATTATTATATACACAGTTCAGAAATTAGCAAAAACTGTTATATTTGTAATCTTATTTGGTCCTGATAAAAAATAATGTATAGCATTTTTAATCACATTAATTTTAAAAGGAGAAGTTTAAGTGACTAACCTATTGCCAAGCATTTTGCAAATTATAGAGGAGGACTGTGTGTCCACAGATTATAGGAACTCACAAACACAAATAAAAACCACTGGAATGAGGCCCAAAAGTCAGAATAAAATATAGAACTTTTAGTTAAAATTCCTCTCTAGATAATGTTCCCTAGGGCAGCTTCTCCCAATTCGCTACCAGAAAAACAATTAAAAAATAGAAAAGAGATGAACATTAATCTAAGAGTGGTAATTAGCTATTGCCAACATCTGGGGCTGGAGAAGAAATTCATTAATTTTAAGATGTGTGGATCTCAATTAACAATCATAATCAGAAGTTATCATTGATTTGTTATTAAGTGTTTACTGTGAGCCAGACATTCTGTTATTTCTTGATTGAAAAGTAGTATTATAATTTAGCTTTTTTATCCCTACTATTCTAGATTAAAAAAAAATTATGTTGAAGCTGAGCAGAAAAGTGGGTACTTAGTTCTTCTTTCTGAGATGGCCAAGTAGAATACAGGCATCTTCAACTTCTCAGAAATAGTCACCGCCCAAGAAGAGAAAGGCAAAGGGTTTTGACGTGTCCATTGCGTTGTAGGGGAAACAAAGGAAGAGCTCTAGTCCCAACTCAGAAGCTGTAAGACCAGAGACAAAGAGACAGGGAGTACAGGCTGAGCTGTCCTTGGTTTGTTTGTATGCTAGTCTTTCCTATCCTCTCAAAACAAAGCAGTTAGATAGGCGATACTATGTCGAGCATGTTTATCAAATCACATGTTTGCTTATCTAATTCAGCTTTGTGATAGGTTATAAATGGGGGCCCATACTCTCACGCTGCCCTTTACAAATAAACTTAAATGAGGTTCACCTCCCTCTCACTGTTATAAATTTTGCTCCATTATAGCAACACCCAAGTGGGTCCGAGCAGGGTCAAGGGGGATTAATGCACCCTGAATGTACCACGTCCTTACAGATTGCTTCTTACTCTAGAATAAGTAAACATGAAAATACCTCTAAGCTCCACAGCAGCTCAGGCTGCAGAAAGCTCCCAGAGAACACCATCGCCCAAGAAACAACCAAAGAAAGAGGCTCATCGTCTGCAAAATCCTAACTTTTTATTAAGCTCATCACAGTCACAAGTCATGTAAACTGAACCCCAGAGAGAAACAATCCCCTTCGGTAAGAAACCGGACATGAGAATTGTTGATCTTAAAGCTTAGAAGAAGGTGTGAACATCATAGGAACAAGTGAGAAAAAACTGGCTAACATTGTAACACGCTATGAAAAGCACAAATGTGGTTTCCCTGGGATCTCCTGCCCCCCTCTACTCTCTAGAAGTGACTACTTTGCCATGGGGAGGGAGGAGGCCACATGGGCCCTACAAAGAATCTTTCTCCATTTTCCTTCCAAGTCCCAGCTTTTGCCACACTAATCTTTCCCAAGTATTTGGGGAAGAGTATGAGGAAATGTTGGCATTGGAGCACAGACTGGCCCTTTGGTGAGGGTCCTTGTCTTTATAACGTCACCGGCCAGTCCACAGGCTAATGTCAAAGAGAAAGGGCTACCTTCTTAGCATCAACACTCTCTGTTAAACAGTGTGAAAATCTGACACCTTAAAGGAGAAATAACTGATAGACGTAAATGAATAATTAATTACAAGTAAAGCAAGTGATAAAAAAAATACCAAAATTGTCAGTGGTTAGTTAATGAGGACATAAAAATGTAAAGCCAGTGGTCGCGGTCAGGATCACAGCCGCCTGGCCAGTGCAGGTTCGCACTGGATTCGGACAGTTGGTAATGAAACAATGGAGCCAAGAACTGGTGGGCTATCAGCTTTAATTCTAGCTTGCACCCGGCAGGCAAGCAAAAACACACACTGGGCTCCAAAACCCACTCATTCAGTGCTCACAAAGCTACTGACTTATCCGAGTTTCCTAGAATCAAAAGTTTCTAGCTCACCAGACTTATTCACCTTTGTTTCCCATCTCCTCTCTACACAAACTCTGCACAAACTGGCTTCTCCCTCAGCATTCCACCATCTTGGCTGCCTCCTCCCCTCCACGTGGCCTTAATCTGCTCTCTTTTCTAATAATTCAGGAACTGAGAGAGCAAGCTCCCGGCCTGCCCCACTTTATACTGTAGAAATCCAACCCTTAATCCAATCTACAAACAAGAAAGTCTCTGATACAAAGTCACTCATCTTACGCATAATGGGATTCCTCAGGAGAGCGCACCACCCCACATCATCCAATCAGTCAAGGGTGTGGGGAAAAGATTACTCTTAAAACTAAGCCTTAGGCTATAACAACCCGGCCTGCCCACAGCCTGTCCTGTTCCCCATTACACATTAATATCAACAAACTTCCATGTGGTCAGCGCCATCTTTAACAAAGTGAGCATAGTATATTTCATCTGCCCAATAATAACGTCACCGGCCAGTCCACAGGCTAATGTCAAAGAGAAAGGGCTACCTTCTTAGCAGCAACACTCTCTGTTAAACAGTGTGAAAATCTGACACCTTACAGGAGAAATAATTGATAGACGTAAATGAATAATTAATTACAAGTAAAGCAAGTGATAAAAAAAATACCAAAATTGTCAGTGGTTAGTTAATGAGGACATAAAAAGAACACCATCAAGAGGATATATAATGTTATGTCTTTGAAGTTGGCACTAAAAATGAATTTCAGCCAGTGTCACAGTGTCATCGTGTTTGCAGAGAAAGATAACTACTGTTAGCTGAGCCGTAAATTGACTGGAAGCCCCAGGTCTCGGTGTCAGCAGATTTGGTTTGTCCTGAGCCCTGTTTTGCTGGTTTGCTGCCCGCTGCCCTTGCCACCATGTCCTCGCAGGGCCTGGCCTCTGGTCTGTGCTGTGCTCTCAGGTGTCTCCTCTTCTTACAAGAACACAAGTCCCTAATGAAACATCAGGCCCGCTGGATGAGGGCCTGTAAAGCCACCATCACAGCCGCCTGGCAAGTGCAGGTTCGCATTGGATTCGGACAGTTGGTAATGAAACAATGGAGCCAAGAACTGGTGGGCTATCAGCTTTAATTCTAGCTTGTATCAGGCGGGCAAGTAAAAACACACACTGGGCTCTAAAACCCACACATTCAGTGCTCACAAAGCTACTGACTTATCTGAATTTCCTAGCATCAAAGATTTCTAGCTTACCAGACTTATTCACCTCTATTCCCCATCACCTTCTCTCTACACAAATTCTGCACAAACTGGCTTCTCCCTCAGCACTCCTCCATCTTGGCTGCTTCTCCTCTCCTCCACATGGGCTTACTCTGCTCTCCTCTCTAATACTATAATCAGGAACCAAGAGAGCAAGCTCTCTGTCTGCCCCACTTTATAGTGTAGAAATTCAAACCTTTAATCCAATCTACAAACAAGGAAGTCTCTGATACAAAGTCACTTATCTGAGGCATAATGGGAGGATTCCTCAGGAGAGTGCACCACTCCACATCTTCCAATCAGTCAATGGTGTGGGGAAAAGCTTACTATTAAAACTAAGCCTTAGGCTATAATGACCTGGCCTCCCCCCAGCCTGTCCCCCAACATACATTAATATCAACGAACTTACATGTGCGCAGCGCCATCTTTAACAAAGTGAGTATATCTCATCTGCCCAACAGAGCCCCAGCTCACGACCTCATTTAAATTGATTACCTCCTCAGAGGGACTGGTTAGGGGGCATAAATAATGATGGAAGGACACTAGAAAAATAATTATTAAAAATAAAAAAATATATAAAATGTATTACCTCCTCAGCAGCCGGATCTCCAAATAGTCATCATATTGGGGGTTACAGCTTCAACCTATAAATTTTGGGAGGGACACAATTCAGTCAAAAACCAGTATCTTATATATTTTACTGGCCATTTAGGTCAGTCCATTTTTTATTTTTTTAAAAGTGCTACTTCCAAGTGTTCTGCCATTTTTCTATTTAGTTTTTTACTATTTTCTTATCGACAATAGTTTTTTTAAAATACATTTTACCTATTGGTCTTTGTAAAATAAATGTATTGCAAATATCTCTTCCTTGTCTGTGGCTTGCCTTTCACTCCTGAAAGTTATCTTTTCATAAACAGACACTTTTAATTTTAATGCAGCCAAATTTGTCAATGTTTTTCTTTACATTTGGTCTCTATTTAAGAAATATTTGCCTGTCAAGGGAATGACAATTTTCTTCTCTTTATTCTAATAGCTCTATTGTTTCACCTTCCTCATTTACATCTGCGGTCCATTCAGAATTGATTTATGTATAGGATGTGGAGGGGGGGATGTCAAGAATAATATTTTCTGTGTGCATAGCTATTTGATCCAACAACATTTCTTGAAAATGCGAGTATTTCCTTATTTCTCTGCAGTGCCATCTTTGCCAAATATCAGACAACCTTCCATGTCTGAGTCTATCTCTGGACTCTGATTCTCTTGGTTTTAAGGTCTCTTATATTTCTGTTTTATTTAATAAGTAAATATTTTTAAATACATGCACTGAATGACATATCAAAATTTTAGCAAATATTTTAGAAACATTCATTGTAACTTTTTCTGTTTCAACATTTTATAATAATTACAAGCTATTTTAGTAACGGAAATAAATACTGAAAATATTGTAGAATGCAAATTATTTCTTAGCGTAAAAATACTGATGTTTTAATAGGGGTGTTTTTCTAAAGAGTACCATTATTTATTTCTGAAATTTGAATTCAGAATGGAATTGAATATTTACTCAGAATTTGGTTATTGAAATATGTTCTCTCCATCCACACCAGTACATGCATATACGACATGGTATATGTCCCATGTAAGGCCAGGAGCCGCCATCGTGGCCATTCACATGCAGGTTCCCATTGGATTCGGGCTGACGGTGAAGAAATGGCAGAGTCGGAGGATGGTAGGCCATTCTGTTTATTGGTGTCTCACCAATACAGGCAAGCCACAAGAGAAGACAAGGGAGAAGCAGAAAACCAGCTTTTCCCATGGAGGTCAAGGGATCAGGGAGGCCCCTGCAATGGGGATAGCAGGAACCGAGAGAGAGAGCTCCCGGACTGCCCCAGTTTATAGCATAGATAATCCACACCTTTAATCCAATTATACATTCAAGAAAGTCTCTGATACAAAGCCACCCATCTGAGGCATAATGGGATTCCTCCCTACATCACCACCCTACATCATCCAATCAATCAAGGGTGTGGAGAAGAGCCTACTCTTAAAACCAAGCCTTAGGCCATAACAACCTGGCCTGCTTACATTACAGCCTTTCCCCCACACCCATCCCAAGCACAAGGGCAAATAATATTACCTGGGTGACGGGCTTCCATGTGGGCAGCACCATCTTTAACAAAGTGAGCATATTATATTTTATCTGCCCAACATCCCACTAGAACCCGAGCTCTATGTCGATCAGGGGTCCCTGATTTGACTTCCCCGTGCAGTGGGACACTTCTACTTATCAGCAGGGCTGGCAGTCTCTTCGAGACTACTCCTGAGGCGGCTGTGTGGATTCTACTTATTGGTAACAAGACCAATCGCCACTGGAGGAAAGACACGACTGACACACAAGTTGCAAGAATCACACAGGCAGTTTATTACTCACAAATCCTTTTGGTGTGCCTGGGTACAGTTTAAGGGGGCCCAGCAGCATGCTCTTCTCTGCTGTCCTTGGTCAGAGCTGTGTGGAGATCGTCCACGTTCACACTGGAGTCTGGGCGACTACTGCAGCAGGGGGGGCTTTAGCTGTAGCACCTTTTTTGGCCAACGGCTTCTAACAGGTGTCAACCTGCAGGAATATGACCTCAAACCATTTTTTTGGGAGTTCCTCACAGGGAGCTCTTTTTATGTTAATCTACTGAAATGTTATATCAACACCACTTTTAAGGTATTCCTAGGGAAGCCTCTTGTTTATGTTAATTTACAAGTTAGGACATCAAGCCACTTCTTATCTATGTATAACTTCACACACACACTAACTGGGTACTGCTCGAAAGTCACAGTCTGTTTATCACATCTGCACACACTACATTAATTCCTATCCAGACGGCATAACTTTATTTAATTTCCTTAATTGCTTTTACTAGTATATCCTAATTATTTCTATATATCTTTCATATATTTTATATTTCTATATATTTAATTACTATAGAAGTTTATTACTGCAGCAGTATACAATACACGTTTATAGTTTTGGTTATTGCATGTTGGGAGGTCCCCAACACCACCCTCAAATTCAATAATCCACTAGAAGAACCCACAGAACTCAGCAAAGCAGTTATATGCATGGCTACAGTTTATCACAGCAAAACTAGACACAGTAATATCAGTGCTAGAAAGAGGTTCACAAGAGCAGGACCCAGTGAAGACCAGGTGTGGAGATTCCCACTACCCTTGCTCAGTGCTTGTTTCTCCCAGCAGGAATGTACATCAATATGCCACATCAGTTGCAATATTAATAACCAGGGAAGCTCACCTGATCCTCACTCTTCATAAACTGCATTTGATTTTGGTCATATAGACATTGCTGACTGCCCATGGGGGCTGACCTTAGTTCCAGCTCCTCTAGAAGTCAAACTGAAACCATGTGGCCCACCGTAAATCCCACTGTGAGCACAGAGAGTTGGGATGACTCCTAGTTCTCAGGTAAACAAAGATACTCTTCTCAGGCAGGGCATTTTGAGAGTTTTGATATGACTTCCTGGGAGGAGGCAGCAAAGGGCCAGACCCTTCCTTTAAGCAAGGTTAATCTTGTAATGTGTGTCTATATAGGCATTTATTCAATTAGGTTATACCAATTGTGCATGACATAGACATACATGTCTATTTCTCCATCCTTTCCTGCAAGCTGATCAGTGATCCATAACAAACCCCACAAAGAAAATTACAAAAATTTGGCAAATTGACACAATAGATTCCTGATTTTGGTGATAAATTATCATTTAATTCCCTCATTCTTTTCTTTTTGCTACAACAGTTTCAAGCTTTCAATGAATAAAATTCAATTTTAAAAAAAGTGTAATTTTAATAAAATTTTAATTTTAGTAAACTATAATTGTATTAGTTGCAATCTTGAAAGCACTGCAGAAAATAACACTGCTAATCAGCATTTAAGGGAATGTTTGCAATATAAACAATAACAAATGGTGCTTGTAATTCTTTTAGACATCACATTTCTTATCTAAAGAATCAAGCAAAGATATCCATTATCTTCACTGCTTTTGCCATTTGTATTAGAACTGTTATTTATGGCAATTAGAAGTAATGCATTTTAAATATATACAAATCAGAAAAGATAATAAAATCTTTTATGTTGATGTCATTACCACTCAGATTCCCTAATTCACTAATACACAAAATTATTCGTATTGTTAAAAACAAAATTCCATCAAGTAAATTTGAAGATCTATTTGGCTTTATTAAGTGATTTAGGAATCAGGGAGACCTCCCATCCAGCAAAAAGACCACTCTGAAAGTTTGCACAGAATTCAAGGTTTTTGTAGGGAGATGGGTGGGGCGGGGCAATTATTAGCAAAAGAAAAGAAAGGATTATTTTTAGACAGGACATGTTTTTTTTTGGGGGGGGGGTGACAGACAAAGGTTATATCATGCACATTACCTCTTCTTTCTTTGAGGGTTGGAGAGTACTACATAACAGATCACTTTATTGGCATTGGCCAGAAAATTTCAGACTTATTGATTAGAATTACATTCCTGAGTGTAAAGCCAGTAGTCAAGGTCAGGATCACAGCCGCCTGATCCATGCAGGTCCCCATTGGATTCGGACAGTCGGTAATGAAACACCGGAGCCAAGAACTGGTGAGCCATCAGCTTTAATTCTAGCTTGCACCCGGCGGGCAAGCAAAAACACACACTGGGCTCCAAAACCCACTCATTCAGTGCTCACTGTCCGGTAGTTGCCTCTGGGTTGGGTTGTGAAACCCTCCCTGGCCCTGAGCTTTCAGATAATTGTTAATCTTGCTCAAATTGCACACGCCCAAATTCTCGGAACTGTCTGTCCCCAAGGCCATTCCAGAAACTGCACACCTCACCAAACCGGTCGACCGTTACCATCCTCCCCCTCTGCAGATATAAAAAACCCCAAAACCCTCCCCGGGCGCACCTTCACAGACTCACATCCGAGGGTCAGTGAACTCACCCAAAGCTCCCAATAAAGCCTGATTTCGCTTATTCGGCTGTTTGGTTCTTCGCTTATTCGTTCATTGGCGGCACATTAGGGTCTTCCATCTTTCACTCACAAAGCTACTGACTTATCCAAGTTTCCTAGCATCAAATGTTTCTAGCTCACCAGACTTATTCACCTCTGTTCCCCATCTCCTTCTCCAGCACAAACTCTGCTTAAACTGGCTTCTCCCTCAGCACTCTGCCATCTTGGCTGCTTCTGGCCTCCACGTGGCCTTAATCTGCTCTCCTCTCTAATACTTCAGGAACCAAGAAAGAGCAAGCTACTGGTCTGTCCCACTTCATAATGTAGAAATCCAAACCCTTAATCCAATCTACACAAATAAGGAAGTCTCCAATACAAAGCCACCCATCCGAGGCACAATGGGATTCCTCAGGAGAGTGCACCACCCTGCCTCATCCAATCAGTCAAGGGTGTGGGGAAAAGCTTACTTTTAAAACCAAGCCTTAGGCCATAACGACCTGGCCTGCTTCCATTACAACCTTTCCCCCACACCCATCCCAAGCATAAAGGCAAATAATATCACCTGGGTGATGGGCTTCCATGTGGGCAGCTCCATCTTTAACAAAGTGAGCATATTATATTTTATCTGCCCAACACTGAGGAAGGCCCAAACTGCAATTAGATTAGGTGATGCCATATTGGGTCTGTGGTTTTTTTCCTTGAACAGTAGTTATTTTGGAATTTGATCTAATTTGTCAATCATGAAGCCTATTTTCTCAACTGCGAGCATCTTCCTATTATTTGCATTTTATTTTGTCTGTTAAACCTGTGAAAAGAAATTTGAAATGAGAACTAACCAGATGATGACCAGATAAAACACTGTATCAAAGATAAAGTGGTGTTGTTAGGATATTTAAGAAAGATGATGCGGGTGTTCTGGGGGTCCAGCAACCCGAAGGCCCACAGCTCAGTGTGGGCTCTTGGCTTTGTCCAAGAAGAAATTCAGTGTGGAGACAAAATAGAGTTTAAAGTGAAAGAAAGTTGATCAGTGAAGCAGCAGACAGAGCGGGCTACTCCACAGGCAGAGTAGTCCTCTCTAGAGGGATTCACTTCTTTTGTTGAGGTTCATTTAATTGAGGGGAGAGAGTTCAATAAGGGGCAGGAGTATTAAGGATTTTTCTTGAAAAGAGATGGAAACTTACTGGAAGAGCCCCTTCAGCCATTTTGTAGCTTTATCTGAGCTTTCCCTGGGCTTGTAGTTTAGTATGCTAATGTCTATGATAAGCTGGCAATGAGCTAAGGGTGTCTGCAAGGTGAAATCAGTTGCTAGGTTGGATCCAGCTAGTCTTCTGCTTGTTCTAAGCCATAAATCTGTTGGGGCTGACCTTGCTATCTCCTTGATAGTTCTTGTAGCCCTTATTGGTTATAGCTGTTTGACCACATAACTCTGTTTCAAAAGAACTGTTTCAAAGATAAGGGGATGTTGTTAGGATATTTAACAAGACCATTTCTAGGTTGTTTATTTTTTGCAACTGTACTAACATATCATTTGGAGAGGAGTGTGTAATGTCTTACTTGGCTATAGTATCATTCACTATTCATAAACAAATTTCAGTGTATAATCTCACTAAATAAGAATTGTCAGATCACTGTTTGCCTTTGAAAAGTAAGTTTCTCAGTTAATGAAAAGAAATGCGTAATAGTAAGGTGACTGTTGGGAAGATAATATATATTATGCTCACTTTGTTAAAGATGGCGCTGCCCACGTGCAAGTTTTAAGAGTAAGCTTTTCCCCACACCCTTGACTAATTTGATGATGTGGGGTGGTGCCCTCTCATGAGGAATATTCCCATTATGTCTCAGATAAGTGACTTTGTATCAGAGACTTTCTTGTTTGTAGATTGGCTTAAAGGTTTGCATTTCTATACTATAAAGTGGGGCAGACAGAGAGCTTGCTCTCTCTTGGTTCCTGACGTTAGCATTAGAGAGGAGAGCAGATTAAGGCCATGTGGAGGAGAGGAGAAGCAGCCAAGATGGAGGAGTGCTGAGGGAGAAGCCAGTTTGTGCAGAGTTTGTGCTGGAGAAGGAGATGGGGAAAACAGAGGTGAATAAATCTGGTGAGCTAGAAACATTTGATGCTAGGAAACTCGGATAAGTCAGTAGCTTTGTGAGCACTGAATACGTGGGTTTTCGAGCCCAATGTGTGTTTTTGCTTGCCCGCCGGGTGCAAGCTAGAATTAAAGCTGATGGCTCACCAGTTCTTGGCTCTGGTGTTTCATTACCGACTGTCCGAATCTAATGCGAACCTGCATGAGCTAGGATGCTGTGATGGTGGCCTTGGTCACTGGCTTTACAGTGACCAATTGTCCTCCTTTAGGGAAGACAGTCCTTCTTTTGTAAGTTCCATTCTCCCTTGAAAAGTGTCCTCCTACATGTCCTCCTTTTTTATATTGGAAGACTAATCTGCAAATGTCCATATACAATCAATGCAGAGTCAATCCATTGCATGTGATATGACATATTTATATCTAAATGAGTACTTTCTTCTTATAAAAATTATTATTAAATATTAATAGTCATGTAAGCATAATTATAATATAAAATATTACAAATGTTTTTATTATGCACTTATTATATTATAGTGTATTATTGTTGCAACAAATAAAATGTTTCTTTTATTTACAATATTGTTTTCTTCAATTTATTTTTGTCCTCCCTTTCATTGTAAAAAAGTTGGTCACCTTATTAATAGGTATTTGTTCTTCACTGGATGATAAACCTAATCTGAAGGCTGATGAATTATGAACAGCTGGAAAGGTTAGGGTACTAAGAGGAAAATCAGTAAAAGGCAGGAAGTATATAGTTAGAGACATCATGATTTTGGAAAGGAAAATCCTTCCAATGAATCCAGACCTGAAAACATAGGAGAAGGCTTATCCTTAGAACACTTTTCTGAACTAGAGGCTGAAACCAAGTTGCATGTTAATTCTATCTGGATTCTGAGCTGATTCAATCTACTTTTATAATTTAGTTTGTAAACATATACTTAGCTTCACTCCATGAAATTATTGAAAACAATGGAGAAAATTTCAAAATCAACTTTTTTAGAATTCGGAAAATTAACCAGTCTTTCAATAGTCTAACAAAGAGGTATCAAAGAAAACTGTTTAATTACCTGAATTAAATAGAAATCTGATTTACTCAAAATAAGAACCTCATTAGATAGTTGTTGGGCAGATAAAATATGTTATGCTCACTTTGTTAAAGATGGCACTGCCCATATGGAAGCCCGTCACCCAGGTGATATTATTTGCCCTTATGCTTGGGATGGGTGTAATTATATTATTGGGTATGGGGGACAGGCTGTGGACAGGCCGGGTTGGTATAGCCTAAGGCTTAGTTTTAAGAGTAAGCTTTGCCCCACACCCTTGATTGATTGGATGATGTTTCATTACTGTCTGTCCGAATCAAATATGAACTTGCATGGGCCAGGTGGCTGTGATGGTGGCCTTGGACACTGGCTTTACAATAGTCTTGTATGCTAATCAGTAGGAACATTAAACAGTATTCCAACATAATTTAATCCAGTATGTAATTTATAAGCAAATATTATAGACAAGACACTGAGCTAAGCCTAGGAAGTAAGCGAGATGAATAAACAATAACTATGAGTAGGTATGCTCTTACAGACCACATCTGTACGTTTGTGTTCAGAAGCAAGCTGACTACTACCTAACAAAAATAAGGGCTGAAGTCTTAGCTGGAGTAATACATTGTAATTCTAGTACAAGACAAATATTAATAGATTCAAAGGTCCTGTAAGCTTCGTGAAGAGATGACATTTGACACTGAAAAGTGTAAAACATTCTGATGGCTCAAATACAAAAATTCAGAACAAGGAAGGAAAAAGTATTTTCAACCTGAGGGATCATCAAAAACAACCCTCATCTCTCACCGTGTTTTGAAGTAAATTTTTTTCTATATTTTATTGAATGCAACGAGATTATAACCCCATATGGAATCCTGATAACCATATGCCAGATACTCAATGGATCATTAAAAAATATTTGGAGGCATAAATCACAACCCTTATTTTTTTTTCAAGGCCATTACCATCTACATTAAAACATAAGCAGATGAGACAGTATTGCATGGGTATAATGCTATTATATGGGTATGAACGTGTTGAAAATACCCAGCCTGTGTGGGAGTAAGGAGATTTCAGAAACTGCTTCTGTGAGGAGCTAATATCTAAAGTGAGACCCAAAGGGTAAATGAGATTGAGCCAGGGGCCTGCTTGAGGGCTGTGACTACATTATGGGGGTTGCAGGTCGTTACGAATATCTTGCTGAATCTAACAGAATTTGTGGCTGCAGTAAGACATATAGCTGCTAAAAAGCACTGTGGTCAAGTCAGTGAAGGCCTTTCAGCTGTACTGAAAAAATGTGTCCTTTTCCTGAACATCACGGGTCCCATTAAAGAGTTCATGAGGAGTAGAGTGGTGGTCAGAAATTCTATTTTTTTCTAATAAAAAGTATAACTCATGTCAAATGATTTAAACATCTGAAAAAGAGGAATGTTATTTTACTCACTTTTATACTGTAATTTAGCAAGTCCCATTTATATATAATAAAAGTCATTTCAAGAAGAATCCATTATTTAAGTTCATGAATTTGTATATCTTATAGGAGGATCAGATAAAAATAAAAATCTCAACAGTAATACCTGCTTCAGAGAGCACGACAAACTTAGATCTGGGGAACAAGCTTTTAAGTGCAATATATATAATTTTTTCTCAAGAAGTTGTATTTAAAATATTTTTTTTGTAAAACCAGGCAAGATGTAAGAAATATCAGAGTCCTAAATGTACAGAGGAAGTTGCCATTGTACCCAGGAGGAGTTATTAATTACCCTTAGACACAGTTTTTTAACAAACATTCAAAGTAAAGTGTTTAAAACTTTCATTGATTAGTGATGTTGAACATTTTTACATCTCTCTATTGGCCATCTGTATGTCCTCTTTGGAGAAGTCTCTATTCATTTCTTGTACCCATTTTTTGATTGGATTGTTTGTCCTGCACCCCCATGTTTATGGCAGCATTGTTCACAATAGCGAAGATCTGGAAACAGCCCAAATGTCCGTCAGTGGACGAGTGGATTAAAAAACTGTGGTACATATATACAATGGAATACTATGGGACTATGAAAAAGAAGGAAATATTACCTTTTGCAACCATATGGAGGGACCTGGAAACTATTATGTTGAGTGAAATAAACCACGCAAAGAAAGAAAAATATCATATGACCTCACTCCTTTGAGGAATCCAAGGAACAATGAGAACTGAGGAATGAAACTGAGACAGAAGAGGGATCAAAGGGATCAGAGGAAAAGAGGACAGAAAGAGGATGATAGGATGGGATAAGCCTGAAGCGAAGGGGGGAGGGCGCTGTAGAGAGGGGGGCTAGGGAGATGTTGAGGGGAATATGGGGGAGGGGGATGCATTCAGGGTGACCCTAGAATCTATGTAAACACAATTAATTAAATAAAGAAAAAAGAAAGAAAACAAACAAAAAACTTTCATTGAACTCTTGTCTACATGCTCAACTTATAATCAAAACATAATTCTAAAGACACTCACAGAGCTGTCAGAATAATGTGAATATATTTTAAAATTATAAAATGCAGGTTATAAAATAAAAGTATGTGTACATCCTTTAGAATGCAATCCACAAACACATTTCCTATAATTTTTTTGTGATTTGGGGAGGCAGTGCGAACTTGATATTTTAACACAATTCCTCAGGAGACACTGGAATGACACATTACAGGCGAAAGCAAAGTTGAAAGTGATATTCTGATCAGGGATATAGGAGGCTTTTAATCCTTGTGAAAGTCTACTTTTTGGCTTTATACAGAATGAATGCTACTTTGGGAAAAAAGGTACAAAAGGTGTTTAAAAAACATGATTAGCTTCTGATTCCAAAGAGGTAGCTTTTTTATTTTTTAATGCTGTTAGAAGATATGCACCTTCCAAATTGCTGCCCATTTCATATCTGATTCCTCATCAGTAAGCCATGGCTAAACAAAGAACTCTTCTGAAGATTAACTGAGAACATGCTTGTAAGACATCAAGCACTACCCTCCAATAAATGAGGCTGCTATGATTTGCAATGATTTTGTAAACCTCTACAAAAGAACTGTTTAAGCAGATATACTCTCCAATAGAAATATAATATCAGCCAAATATTGAATTTAATTTTTCTCTAGTAGCCACAATAAAAAGCAAAAAGAAACTGAAGATATTAATTTTAGCAATATACAGTATTTAATTTAATTCAGTACAGCCAAAGTATTATCATTTCAACTTGTAACCAACATACGCATTGTTAATTTAATATTTTACATTCATTTTATTACTGTTTTGAAACCTGTTGTGTATTTTTTATACTTCCTGAGCATCTTAGTTCACATGAGGCACATTGCATGTCCTCAGTAGCCCTATGTGGCTAGTAGCTAAATAATATATGGTGCAGAGTTAGCCATTGAGAAACATTAGCAATACCTTGTACTGTTGCAAGGGCAACATGTCAGTCTGGCCCTCAACGTGTTTGCTTTTCTGTTCTTCCTAGTATCCCATACCTCCTCTCATCTTTCCCTAAGTCCCGCCCATCAGTAATTCCATGATATTTGTTGATCATCTACTACTAGACAGGGTTCCAGTCACTAAAGGAACAACACAATATGTTTTCTGCCACTATCATGCTTATATTCTACTGGTTATATAGCTTTAGTTCTGTGCAGTGTTGGTCAGAGAAGCAGAGCTACTGATAATGATAGAGAGTAAGCTATTTATAAAGATTAGACCTCACACAAGGGTAAGAACTAGTTAAGAGGCTGACTGAAAGTAGTTGTTTCTGCATCTCGAGTTTAGCTGGAAGTCAGTCAGCAGGGTGGGCATACCGGAAGGAAAGAGGAACATAAAATGGGATAGCACAGAGTGAAACGAATCTTCAAAGAAAGACTGAAATCTACTTGGACCCACATGTTTCTTTCACTGCTTTCAGTCCTCATGCCAAGGATGACTGAAAGTCTTGCATCATTCACCACCAAGAGGCACATGCAGCTCACCCAGGATGCCCCGAATGTACAAGGAGTCAGACGGGGGCTGGAGGAATCTCAGTCTGGCTGCCGAACCAGGAGTGACCTGAGTGGACAGCAGGACCACCTTCAGGGCAGACAGACTCACTTCTGTCTTCCAGTTATTGCACAAATACCCCTTGAGGTCAACCTTATAAACCGACATCACAAAAGAAAGGAAATACTATGAAAAAGGGTTTCAATTTAGGTAATTTGATGCAGTACAAACCCACCAGGATGTCTGCCTCAGGGAGATTCCTGATATCTTCCTTACAAACATCTGCATTGGATTTTCTTCTGTTTTATGCTCACTGTTGTCATGGAAACTTGCCATTTTTGAAAGTCTGTAGGAAATGTCAGAAAATGAGGCATGTTGAGAAAACAAGGTTTATGTGTACTAACTTGTGTATTTTTTATAATAGTCTACATGCCCAAGAACACGGCAGATGTAACAGAACTTCACTGAAACCTACACACGGTAAAGGGGGTATTCTGTATAAGGACAGATTACTCTGTTAATCTTTGTTTAATGAGGGTGTCATATTGAAGCAGTCAGTTCTGTACAGTAGTCATTGATGCCCCCAAGAGATCATATAGTCATTTTCCCTTCCCAATCAATGATGATAAAGTACTTCTGAAATAAAGTCAAAGTGGGGGAAATTACTCAATTAAAAACTATTTCTACACAGCAGCTTAGAAGCTGATTGAAAAGAATAGCCAGTAAGTTAATACCTAAATTGGCCAAGAAGTAGTTTTAACATATTAAGAAATGGCACATTTGCTGATCTCCTGTTTTTCCACAAGATATGAATGACTAAAATCAAAAATGAACATTTATAAACAAAAGCTATGTTCATCTAATTAAATTTACAATTTTCATGTTCATTCACATCTTGCTGTTGTACTGGTTCACCTTGTAAGTGTGGGGCAGCAGTCAGATATACATACACACACATATATTTCATACATACATACATATACATATGTATTACAGACATACAAACATATTACTACACACATTACATATATGCACACATGTATATTACATACAAATATTTCACTTATACATACATACAGTGTATATTATATACAGACATACATATATACATATTGAAGGAGTTTAAAGAGACAATAAAATACAATGCATGACCCTAAACTGGGTCATTTTGTGAAAAAAGACAAAATTGAAAAAATTTAAATGAAATATCTGAATGAAGGGAATATGCATTTTCTGAAAAATTATAATTTTAAAATAAAATGTTTTTCAAAAATTTATAAAACTTGATGCAGAATAAAACAATATTTAAACTTTAAATATTATAATTTGGAATAGACCAATATAGCCAACTTAGTGTGTTTTAAAATAGTTTTCTATTTTACTATGTAATTATATGTTCTAATTATACAACTAATTCCTGTAAGCATAGTTATATAATTAAATGATATAATTACAGAGAGTAATTGTATAATTATTGTAATGACATAATTATAGTAACTACTCAATTGCAAAACATTCAATGCACAAGTAAAACAACCAAATTAATTACTTTAATAAGATGTCTCCAAAAACCTATTTTGAATTTTATATAAATATTTTATTTACAGTTTAAATATAACATTCCTTAAAACTAAAACATAACATATATATATATATATATATATATATATATATATATATATATATATATATTAAATGCACTTGGCTTTCTTTTTATTCACCATTTTAAAGTTACAGACCTATTCAAGAAAATATTGTGCATTATTATTAAATGTTTAAAATGAATTGATTTCCTAGAATCTATGAAACTGTATTATCTATTATTTTCTAATTTTTCTATCTAAGTATTGGAATGGAAGCATGGAAAATGTGTTTTGAGAAGAAAATGTTTCTTGATTTATATTTTCTTGTTGGTTCTTAACAACGAACTCTCCATGGAATCAGAGGGCAAACAGGAAATCCATAGTATGTACGCAAACTGGACTCAAACTCTCACATTCGATACTTCATTATGTAAATCACCAAGATGAATGTTCTCAGGAAGATTCTGGACATGACATGCTGGTACTAATCTTTTATTTGGATTAACATCTGAAGGTGTGACCATGAAATAATTGGGTTCTTGTTTTACTTCTATTGATACATCACGTTTAGTTTGTCAGTGCCTCCTGTTGTGTAGCGTTCCTGAAAAGTGTTTTTCAGAGTTGGTTTTCAGACAGCAAGTACAGTACTCATTGTATTCACAAGAACCCCAGCTTTTTAATTTAATTTAATTTTTTTGTCTTGCAAGTGTGTGCCTTTCTTCCCACCTTAAGACACTATTTTTCTCTAGTATCTGTTTTTTGTTCTTTACTTTTAGGAAAAGATACTTTGGTTTGTCGTTTCACATTGATGTGAATTTAGGGCATTTTTCGTGGGAATCAATCCTCTTTCTATGCTGTTTCCTTCTGACCCTGAGTCTCTACGTGGATAACATGCACTGAGAGTATTCCAAACCACCTTTGTTGTAAAGTAACCATTCCGCTGGGTTTACGTAGAGACACCAAGTCCAAATAAATTTTTAAGGAGTTTTATTAAAGGAGGAGATTTATTAATAAGCTGCATATAACAAACATGGGATATAGTTGACCCAAATTGTGCCCTCCAGCACATAGCCTCGAGGCAGGTTATATACCTTTGATCACACACAGGTTGACGGGAAAAGGAGGAGGGGGGAAAGATAACATAATTCATCATCAAGCTTATAACATTCGTCTATAAGATTTATAAAAAATATTCCTACATATTAAAAATTATAAGGTAACACAGTAGCAAAAAATGTTGTTTTACATATTAAAAGACATTCCCAAACTTTTTAGTGTTCATCCGCTATCCCTTTCTCTAGAGGTATATACATTAACTATATGCCTTCAAGATGAGAGGGGAAACCTACATAGCACCAGGGGATAAGCGTCCATGAATAGCCCATTTAAAAAAAGAAAGAAAGGGAAAGGAAAGGCTTCGCTTAATCTCCCCCCTCCAACCCTTCCCCCCCAATCTGGCTAGGTGTTTATTCTCTTCCTCACAGATGTGGGGGAAGGGAGGGAATTCAAGTTTTCTTTCTACTTCTATTCAAAACTTAGCACAAAAATCTTATTTATAATACAATGCTGTCATCTATCTTGAGTTGGTGCAAATCACACACAAGTATAAAAATCATATTTACAAAATCTCTCTGTACATTTAGCCCATATTATAAAATGCCCTTTAAGCTTCCTAGTAAAGTGGGTTTTTTACACAGTAGGTCTCTGCAAGCCAGAAAAACTCTCTCATTCCTCCCCCCTCACTCTCTACAGAAAGGAGAGAGCGAAAAACCTGACTTTTTCTCCCAAAATACCAACACCAACCTTTCAATTCTTTGGCACCTTACCACACCCTCACCTGTGCTGCAATCTGCAAATGTTCCTCTGGCGCGCTAGGAAATCATTGTATGATGTTGGTCTAGCCTTATTCTGTTGAATTTTGAGATTTACATCATGTGTAAATCCAGTTACTTGAAAATGCAAATTAACCTAAGAAGTTAGGTGAGTTTTCTAAATTGTGATTCTCAGTTAACCTGTCTAAATTTAAATGCAGATTTGATTATTGAGGTAGAATGCAGCTCCTTCGCCTCACCTCTGACCTACTTAAAACCACAAGGTTCTTGTATGGACAAAAGGAATCTCCCTTTGAAAAACAGGAAGGAAAACAAACCCATATAACTCCCAAGTGCATTATAGATAAAAAGCATTTATTTAGATGGGCTGATTTTATAATATAAATGTTGCCCTAATGAAGCCCATCTATGTATATTTGCCAAAGTTCCACAGTAAAAGAAATTGTGCTGGAGATTCCAGAATCCCTTTCCGTACAATTACTTTCTCCATCATGGTTCTCAGACCAAATAAATAAATAAATAAATAAATAAATAAATAAATAAATAAAATTACTATGTACGGTGAAAAATGATATAATAGAGATATTGAGAGTATGCTCTGATCCTCACTAAAATACTAAGTAATCATAGGCCTGGGACCATGATTTGCAGTCTATCGTATTATTGAATAAATGCATGATCTGTTGTATTAATACTATTATCGGATTTTTATGATATAAACCCCAAAGAAGATGTTCCAGTTGACATTTTTCTTCCATGCCATAGAATTGTTTAGCATTTAAAAAGAGAATGGATAAAACCTGCTAACTTGCATCTTGACAATAAATTTTAAAACAAAATAAGCAATCATGTCAATGAGGCTTTTAATAAGTACTCATGATACAACAGAGCATTTAAATTATCGTGAAGTAAGCACTTCATTTACATTTAACTAGGCATAGAGTGTATACTAATGAAACCATCACAGTGACGGATCCTTCATGTGTTAGAAATACACAGACAGTGAGTTCTTAATTAGAATTCTTATACGGGCATTAAAAAGGGGAATAAAGATTGCATTTCTATTTTAAATTGTTTTGTCAAGACATGTTAGGGTAGATAGACCAGACAAGACTTTAGATCAGAGCTCGACAAACCACCACTGAATCCAGTTTACTCTCTGCTTTTGTAAATAAAGTTTTATTAGCACACATCCTCACCCATCCCTTGACTCATCTGTGGCTGCTTTTATGCTATGAGAGCCGAATTGAGTAGTGGCAACAGAGACTGTATAACCTGTAAAGCCTAAAGTAATCATTGACTGGTCCTTTGTAGAAAAAGCTCATTGATGGGTTCGGACTCCCTTCCATGATATCTTGGGTGTTCTTGGATGGTTTAGTAGTACTTCCATTGTACTCATTTTTTTAATAAACGAAATGGTAATTAAATGACCCTGTGTTTATAAAATTCTTGCTGCACAGAAGGCATTCACACTATTTCGAAAGTAGTATTTTGCATATACATTCTCTACGGCGTCCCTTCTGTTTTCTCACTTCTTTGGCACTGTTCAGATTTCCCTGTTAAAACCACTAGGTATTATGTAATGAGGTCATTTAGTCCATGAATATATTTAAAAAATTATTTGTAACAGGTGCTGAGTTAGAGCCTGAGGATACAACCATGAACAAGAAAAATGTGGTCCCTGTCTTGATGGAACTGTACTGTTGCCTAATAGAAGACAATTTAAATAAATAACTGCATGATGGCCAGACAGAAACAAGGGGTATATTGACTGCTGGGGCGCTGCAGTATTTGGCTGGGGCTGCTATGACAGAGTAGCACAGACCTGGGCTTCAACAATAGAAATGTATTTTCTTACTGTTCTGGATGCTAGAAGACCGAGCTCAAGGTGCCTTTCTGAAGGCTGTGAGGGAAGGATCTGCTCAGACCTCTCTTCATGGTTTCTAGATAGATGGTCGTCTTCTGTGTCTCCACATTGCCTTTCCTGTGTACGTGTCTGTGTCCAAATTTCCTCTCCATATAAGGACACCAGTCGTATTAGAGCAGGTTCTACCCTAATGACGTTATCTCCACCTAAGTAAGGAGGACCTTGTCTGCAGAGCTAAAGAGACCCTGTCTTCAGATACAGTCATATTCTGAGGTATGAGGAGGAGACTGAACTTTAGCATATGAATTTTTGAAGGATAATGTTTTTTAGCTTTTCTATATCCTTATTGATTTTGTGGCTTTTGTTCCATCAATGTCTGAGAAATGAGTATTGAGAGCTTCAATTATTATTGTGAATCAATCTATTTCTCTTTTCAGTTCTATCAGTGTTTGCCTCACAGCCTTTTGCAAATAAAACTCAAAGCCAAATACATATTAATATCCCAAAGTTTTTTAATGAACATAGCCAACCTACACTTAGGAAAGGTTCTCAAAAACAGTCTCAACTAAAGCAACTACTCAGAGATGAGGTATTTTCCCTGATTTTTTTTGATAGGTATTGGTATATCTTTAGGATGCTAGTTGAAACTCCAGATTCTGTTTTCCAGTTGGCCCACAGTATAAAATTTTTTAAAATGACATATATTTGGTAGCGAATCTAATGCATTCAGTTGTTCTGTTAGCCTACTAGTCCTCTGATTTCTATCCTTTACTATTCCTGACCTGCACATCCAAAGACTGGTATTTTAAAATGAATATTTTTTATGTTTTATTTCTTTTGTAGTTAATTTGCTTACACTGTTTTTAATAGAAATAATTACATAATCTATCCCCTAAAGACCCCAGCTAAGTTCAAGATCTTGCCATTTGACTCGATGAAAGATCCGAGTCCTAGTGTCACATGACCTAGATAGTCCTCTCTCTAATGCTTTGAAGGCTTCAGTTATAACTTAATGTGTTTTATAAAAATAGAACACACACTATAAAATATCAAAGTACCAAATTTCTTTGAATTATGTTTGCTTTCAGTTTCCTAAGGTCCTTTAGTACTTTATACTTTGCCACTTCCTTTTCCCCTAAGGTGAGTCTCTATCAACTTTTATAACATTAAAACAAATGAAGCATTGTGGGATTTTTTAAAGTGACGTGTAATGAGACAGTCAAACAACCTATTTGTATGTTGGTTTCGGGACATAACAAGACAATGTTATTCATGTTCATTTAAGCTTTCCTAGTGTGCTTAAATATGCTTAAAATATTTTGGCTTTTACCATGTCACAGCTTATTTTATATAATCTCAGACCATCAACATGTATGAAAATTATAGCTTTCTAAATTTCAGTTGACACAGAAATGATTTTACAAATGTTTTGTGAATTTCCTTATTCCATTACACATTTATAAAAAGAGTATCATTTAAAGAATACCAGATGGCCAAAATTTATGTAGTTATCAGATTGCATGATTCTATGGTATTCAAAGTCATTAAAACATAAACCATTTTGACGGTACCATTAGTAACTACACATCTACATTAAGCTAGTTTTTTAGGAAAAAAAGCCACCCTATTTTTCTATCTGAATGTCAAAGATTACAATTTCTGAATGTAAACAGCTTGCTCCATTCCAATCTCTTGCAAAAGCAGAAATATGGAAAATAGAAACATGAACTATAATTCACTAAAAACAAGGAGACTTCCCAAATTTTAATCCAGGAAAACTAGAAATTTATTAATTTATAATGGTGAGTAGAAATGAGTAAATGTACACATATGAGAGAAAATATTCATGAGAAGCTAGGAACTGTTTTTCTTGTGGAGCAAAATGGCATGATTTCTTTCACTTTTAAACTTATCTGGTTTTATAGACAGATGGTGTAATTATTTACTATTAAAATGTCATATAAGTCTGCCGATAATAAAAGAAATAAAAACAAATTTAGCAATAAATTTGTTTTTAGTTATTTTAAAAAAATTGAATGTTCAGTATTTTGTTAAGTCGTTTAGTGGTATTTACTTAATATCTTTATGCCATATTTGAAACAAATGCATAGATTGAAAAGGAACTTACTAAACTAGTCACCATCTCTTTAAACTGATGGCCATGCCTGTTGGGATATTGCCTTTTGACCACTCTTCATTGACGTAGAGAAATTCTCAGAGTGACATAGTGACATCGAGCAGCTAATGCACAGGATTAATTCATGTTTAGGTGCCTTTTCTTTGTAGTCAGCCAGTAAGGATGTGGTCAGTCATCATATTTAAACTCCACCTTAACCAAAAATACCCAAGATTATTCTTAGTATATCAATGAAGAATAAAAAAAATTGATCATGGCTTATTTGAGATTCTTTTTCTAAAATTAAGTGCATTGGGGTGACATTGGTTAATACGATCATATAGGTTTCAAATGGGCATTTCTATGATACATGATCTATATATTATAATGTGTGCCCTCCACCAAAAGTCAGGTCATCTTCTTTCACCATGTATTTGGTCCCCTTTACCCTTTCCCACCCCTACAAGCTCTTCCTTCTGCTAATCACCATACTGTTGTCTTTGTCCATAAATTTCAGCTTTGTATCCCACACATGAGAGAAATCATATGGTTCTTAGTTTTTCTTACTGACTTATTTTGCTCAGCCTAATATTTTCAAGGTTTATCCATGTTGTTGTACAAGGCAGTATTTCTTATAGCTGAGTAGTACTGCATAGTATATATGTACCACATCTTCTTTATCCAATCCTCTATCAAAGTACATTTTGGTTGTATCCATGACTTGGCCACTGTGAACATTGCTGCAATAAACATAGGGGTGTATATATCTTTGCAAATAAATGTTTCAAGTTTTTTGTATAGATACCCAGAAGAGAGATTGCTGGGTAACATGGTAACTTTATTTTTAATTATTTGATGAACTACCATACTGTTCTCCATAGTGGCTATACCAGTTTACATTTCCACCAGTTGTAAATGAGGGTTCCTTTTTCTCCACAACCTCTCCAACACTTGTTAATACCTAACTTGTTGATAACTGCCATTCTAACAGGTGAGGAGGTATCTCATTGTAGTTTTGATTTGCATTTCCCTAATAGCTAGTGAAATTGAGCATCCTTACATATATCTGCTGGCTCTTCCTATGCCTTTCTGTGAGAAGTGTCTGTTCTGGTTATCTGCCCATTTTTTTAATTGTACTGTTTGTTTGTTGTAGAGTTTTATGAGAAATTCTTAAGGGCACATGGCAGAAGTCAGGAAATGGACATCAGAGGGATTCTGGGTAGAGTATAAGAGCTAACGTCACACAGCTCTTATGTTCAGAAGCACATATTTTTTACACGATATTGTAGCACTCTCCTGCAGCACTATCATCCTTTCATTTTTCCTAAATAGAGAAAAAAACAACAAAATTTGAGGAAGTGAAATAAATGACCTGCTATCAAACAGATAGCAACTTGCAAAACTGGCAATGACATATCATTCTAATCACAGCGTTGTCTCATTGAAGTACAGCAAATATCTTGTGAAAAAAATTTCCAAAGATCATTATTTACCATGAATGTATATTTTAATGACAGCAGAGTTTGTTAAACAGACCCCTCTTCCCAAACACTGTATTTTCCTTCTAATATCAATACCAGCCAGAGACGCCAAGCCTCCTCCTACAGGCTTTCATGTAGAGCTATTTATCGATTCGTCATGTGTGCTGCAGAGTTGGCGTGCTTCCTGCCTAATACCCAGTCGTGTGTGTTAATGCTGAGGAAATGGAAACCTATTAAGAAGGATTTCATTTAAAAATATATTTCAGTGCTGGCTGGCTGGCTCAGTGGTAGAGTGTCAGCCTGGTGTGTGAAAGTCTCAGGTTCGATTTCTTGCCAGGGCACACAGGAGAAGTGCCCATCTGCTCCTCCACCCTTCTCCTTTTCTTTTCTCTCTATCTCTCTCTTCCCTTTCTGCAGCCAAAGCTCCATTGGAGCAAAGTTGGCCCAGGCACTGAGGATGGCTCCATGGCCTCTGCCTCAGGTGCTAGAATGGCTCTGGTTGCAATGGAGCAATGTCCCAGATGGGCCAAGCATCACCCCCTAGTGGGCATGCTGGGTGCATCCCAGTCGGGCACATGTGGAGTCTGTCTCTCTGCCTCCCTGCTTTTCACTTCAGAAAAATAAAAAAAAAAAAGTTTCTTTTTTTTCTATTTTAAATGCTTAATCTTTATTCTTGGATATCAGTCTCTAGATTGTTTTAAGTTAAAATTTCTTGTTAAAAAATTGGTCAACATTTCAAATTGAAATCATCTATACAGAAAATACAAAAGTTTCTTAGGAGGGATTGTCATTTTGTAATTATTAAATTAGCATAATCTGCGTACCTTTAAAAAAATGCCAAGCCTGACCAGGCGGTGGCACAGTGGATAGAGTGTTGGACTGGGATGTGGAAAACCCAGGTTCGAGACCCTGAGGTCATCAGCTTGAGCGTGGGCCCACCTGGCTTGAGCAAAAGCTTGCCAGCTTGGACCCAAGGTTGCTGGCTCCAGCAAGGGGTTGCTTGATCTGCTGAAAGCCCGCGGTCAAGGCACATCTGAGAAAGCAATCAATGAACAACCAAGGTGTAACAACGGCAATGAAAAACTAATGATTGATGCTTCTCATCTCTGTCTGTTTCTGTCTGTCTGTCTCTATCTCTCTCTCTCTCTTACTCTCTCTCTGTCCCTGTAAAAAAAAAAAATGATGCCAGGAATGTTACGGTGAAATGGATACTCACTTAATGCTGTAAACAGGATGCATTGGAACAAACCTTTTGTACCCACATTTGGTAGAACTGAACAATAATTCAAGCATGCTTATATCTAGTGATATATAATCTTACATGTGACAATAAATGCAAAGCAACTAAGAATCTACACATGTATTGGTGTCTTAGTCAGTGCAGGTGGCGATAACAGATGACCTTAGATGAGGTGACTTCAAGAACACATTTATTTCTCACAGTTCTAGAAGCTGGAAGTCCAAGATCAAGATGCCAGAAAATTAGGTGTCTGGTGAGGACCCTCTTCCTGGTTTGCAGATTCCACCTTCTTACTGTGTTCTCATATGATGTCTTCCCTTGTGTGATGGACCTCTCACTCTTCTTAGAAGGGAACTAACCTTATCCTGGAGGCGCTATCCTAATGACTTCATCTCAACCTAATTACCTTTCAAAGCCTCCCTCCCCCCAAATACGTTTCTATTGGAGGTTAGGACTTAAACATATGAATTTTGAGGAGAAAATACATCCACTCATAAGAATTGGCTATTCCACTCTATCCAAAATAATCTCTACTTTTAAAGATTTATGAACTATTTTTAAGTTCTGGCAAAGTACATCATCTATACAAATCTGAGAAAATGTCATGCAGCCAATACATACAATAATTTTAAAATATTCTGAAGTATTATCAGTAAATAATTTTTAAAAAGAAAGGAAATTTTATGAGCTCTGGCTAGGACCCCATATAATATGTTCACATGGGTGGAACTTCATAAGTTTTAAAAAAAAACAACCCTGCTGATCTATTGGAGGAGATATAATCATGGGTAATATTTTTGTTCTTCTTAAGAATTCATTTATTATTTTTAAACCACTGCTTCTTAAACTTTAACGAGCAGACGAACCCCCTGGGGTTCTTGTTAAAATGTAAATTCTGACTCAGTAGTGTGAGTAGAAGATGAGCCTCTGTGTTGTACAAGCTCCAAGAGATGTCTGCGCTGTGACCTGAGTGATGTCTGCGCTGTGATCTGGGTATGACACTTTCTCCAGCAAGGGTCTTTATTGCTCAGCCAGGTAGAAATTGGGAGAAAAAAGGGAAGCATGAATTTCTCACCCCACAAAGGCTCTACTTCGTTTCCCACTTAAAGAAAAATTGTTCTTCCGGCTGCAATATTGGGAAAAGTATTTGGTAAAGGAGATAGATAACCTCTTCCTAATGATGACTAAAAGGTATGTCCTGTCAAAAAATTCTGCCCATCTTCCCCGGATCCCTGAGGACTATCAAAGTTTCCAGCAATGACAGGTGCTCAGCAGTCCTTGTGCAAACAATGAACAAAGGGAAGTAGTTTATTTTCTTTGAATCTTAAGCTTCCTCCTGAGACTGTAACAACTCCCCTTTCCGGTCTGGGGAAGCTTTCCTTCTGTTGGGTACTCTAACAAACTCCTTTTATTTTTTTCAGTTAAAGACAATATGCATTACAGTCTTCTTCCCCCTTTCCTGATAATTGCTTTTGCTATAAATCTCTCAAAAAGAACTAGCCTGGAATCTAACTTTTACATAATTGATGCACGGTGTTTCAAAAGGGGAAGGGAGGACCTGGAGTCCCTTTGTTCTCCAATGTTATCTGGTGACAGGGACGTTGCCATGTGCTCTCTGCTGTACTCTCAACTCGTAAACTATTTCTTTCACCCAGTTTTAGCATTCAATAAATATTTTTGAAATGAATGAGTGAATATTTATTATTTTGTTTATATTTAATTTTAAAATATTTTGTCTATGATAGGTTATATTTTGCACTAATTTTGGTTTTTAAAAATATTACATTAAATGCTACGTATCTTGACTGCTGAGGGGTTTTCTTTAGTTTGGTTTTGGTGTTTCCTTAAATGTTGTACCAGAGAGTGAGGCCTCACATACACCTCTCCCCAACTCTCTCGTCCTGCATGTGCCAAAAGGGAGCATCTGCGATTGAAATGCAGAATTCCTTTTTAAAGAAAATTTCTGCAGTGGTAAGTCAAAATAAAATATTAAATGTTCACAGACTATCACACCTTTCAATAACACTAAAGGAACTTTTTTTTTATCCCAATAGCTACTTCCTACACTCTGTAGTCTGGTTTCTTCTTCAAATTATCCATTATTGCAGACAGTTTACGTTACTCATGGTTAGGGTGTGTGCAGAAGGATGCTTGGACTGCAAACCCCAAATTCTGCTGTGGTTAGTAAAGCTTTATGGGATTCAAGACCCAAATAATAATTTGTTTTGTTTGTTTTTTTGCAAAACAACCTGAGCTTTTAAAGCTGTATGTTGTTTTGAGCCACTTGGAATTTCATGCCAGCATCTGTTGCTCAGCAACACAGACATAGTCCCTTCATGTCGTGGAGAGGTGTAGGGGCCGTTCAAAAATCTGTACCAGTACTAAAAGTGAGAGGGAAATACTCCATGTATCTGTTGCTTTAATCCTCTAACCTGGCCCTGGCTGGATAGCTCTGTTAGTTAGAGCATCGTTCAGAAGTATAGAGGTGGCCAGTTCAATTCCCAGTCAGGGTACATATAGGAACAGGTATATGTTCCTGTCTCTCTTTCACTCTCTTTCTCTCCCTTCCTCTCTTGCTAAAATCAATTTAAAAAGAAATTCTCTAATCTGGCATCTATTAGCAGATAAAAAACTTGTTAATAAAAGTGAGGTTTACTTTTGGCTTTTTTTTAGAACTCTATAACTGGCAAATTATTTGAAATGCAGGGATAATATTTTGTGTATCCATCAACTTATCACTAATTGATAAATTAAGTGTGACCTTTTTTACATAGAGGAATAGTCTGAACATATCAGAACAAATGGGCAGAAGCTTTTGTAATCTCACCTTTGGTTTTTCCTGGCATCCCAGAAACCAGATATTTTTGTAACTTGTATCAGAGTATAAATAATCAAGATTAATTTACTAATTAATACATTCTGAACCGCCCCATCAGTTTGAACAAACAGCCCTCTTGGAACTTCTCTTGCATGAAAAACCATTTCTTTTTTGCTGCTGTTCTTTCACTAATAAAAATGACTCACTGTTCCATAAACTCGTATTAAAGCCAGAGGCACAGATTTCAGTATCCTAGAAAGAATATGGCCAATCACAGTTGTCCACAGCTAAGCACTGCAGCCAGGCTCAGAGCTGCTCCTGTACCTCACAAAGTCTCCAAGCCAGTGGCCCAGATGAAAACTACATTTCTTCTGACTTACCTGCTTCCCCAAGGACAAAATATTTGTGTCTCTTAAAATAGCCCTGTCTCCAGATTGTGCCCATCAATGGGCAACTTCGAATTTTCATATGCAAAAATCCTGAAACTCAATCTATCCTTCCTCAGCTCTAAAATCCAGAGCAAGTGTGCAGCATTCCTTACACCGTGAAGCAGTGAGCACCTCCCACCCTTATAATTCTTCCCTCATTCATTTATTCCCCTGACTTCTTCCTGAGCATACTGTGAGAGTCACGAGCACCCAAACAGGAAAGGGCTGCAGGGTCCCCTCTGCTTTCTTTCTCCCCCTCAGGGTAGTCATGTCATTCCTAACCATTTGGGAGTTAAAGTTGACTTTTTTTCTCTATGTCCTAAAATCAGTGCTAGCTTCCACTTTCCACAATGAATCCGAGACCCCTACTCAGTGTGAAAACCTTAGATAAGTTGTTAGCATTTGGTGTGGTCGTAGTGGTACAGTAGTTCTATCACAGAGAACATGACAGGAAAGGAGCACATTTTAGTCACATTTCCAAGTGATTCCTGCCTTTCCATAGTCAGAAAGTAACTGTGGTCACCACTGCTCTCTCCCTCTTGTAATACTACTTTCCTGTCTCCTTTTCTCTTCCTCATAACAAATCACCTTCATTAGATGTAGCTGCTGAAATTTAGCAATTATATTTTTAATATATAGGACGGAGATGGTAGTAGTAATTTGCATTCTAATTTAGAAGAAGAAAGACAGTTAAAGAAACTCGGGTCAACTAGAGCTGCTCACATTTTCACAAAAGTTTTGTGAAATCAGTGTTCATAGGAAAACTGACTTCTGAAACTCTTAATCACAGTGATGACAGTTTCTTTTCTAACCGTATATAAAATTACTGAAATGTGTCAAAATTTCTGTTTAGATAAAGCTTCTAGAAAATATTATGATATCCCTGGCTGGCTGGTTCAGTGGTAGAGCATCAACCAGGTGTGTGGATATCCTGGGATCGACTCCCAGTCAGGGCACACAGGAGAAGTGCCCATCTGCTCCTCCACCCTTCCCCGTCTCCTTTCTCTCTATCTCTCTCTTCCCCTCCCGCAGCCAAGGCTCCATTGGAGCAAAGTTGGCCCAGGAGCTGAGGACAGCTCCTTGGCCTCCACCTTAGGAGCTAAGATAGCTCGGATGGCAACACCCCAGATGGGCAGAACATCGCCCCCTTGGTGGGCTTGCTGGGTGGATCCCAGTCGGGCGCATGCAGAAGTCTGTCTCTCTGCCTCCCTGCTTTTCACTTCAGAAAAATACAAAAAAAAAAAAAAAAAAAAAAAAAGAAGAAGAAAATATCATGATATTAGTAAGGCATAGTATTTTTTAGTATAAACCCTTCTATTTTTTCAGTACTATGCAGAGACTAGAAGGAGCTAATACTTCCATTAGGAAACACTCTAGTATAACTATGTAAATATCTTATGTTTGTATGATATTAGTAAGGCATAGTATTCTTTAGTATGAACCTTTCTATGTTTTCAGTACTATGCAGAGACAAGAAGGAGCTAATACTTCCATTAGGAAACACTCTAGTATAAATATGTGAATATCTTATGTTTGTGTCTTATGCAAAATCCTAAAGTAGGAAAAAATATCAACCAACTAAATAAAGCAATGATATTACAAAGGTCATTTCTTGAGTGTCAGAGGGACATATGGTCTATTATTAGTACCTCTGGTATGTTACATGAACCATCCACCATTATCTCCCCCACGGTTGCCCCCAAATTGCCAGAAACAACACTGTTGAATTAGCAAAGCTAACTTTATTAGGCTGGCTTCAGTGAAGAAGCATACCACCTTGATAGTCTTAGAAGGTTTCTGGCAGGGGACAGTGAGAGAGAATCCTTTCAAGGTTAGAGGTCGAGACCAGATGGTTTCAGGGTGAATCTTGTAAGGCAGAGAACTGGTTGGCATTGGAACACACCCTTCAGAGTTCCTATGCTATTTTAGGATCTGAATATGTGTTTAATTTCTCTATTCCTGTGTGCAGGATGGAGCCTTTGAAAGAGGATTTCATCAGCTTGTATTTTACCTATTTACATAGACGAGTGGTTCTTAACCTTTTTTGAGGTACCAAACCCACCAGTTTCATATGCGCGTTCACTGAACCCTTCTTTTTTTTTTTACTCATTTTATTAGATTTCGATAGCTTTTTTTTTTTACAGGGACAGAGAGAGAGAGTCAGAGAGAGGTATAGATAGGGACAGACAGGAACAGAGAGAAGTGAGAAGCATCAATCATTAGTTTTTCGTTGCCGTTGCGACACCTTAGTTGTTCATTGATTGCTTTCTCACATGTGCCTCGACCGCGGGCCTTCAGCAGACCAAGCCACCCCTTGCTGGAGCCAGCAACCTTGGGTCCAAGCTGGCGAGCTTTTTGATCAAGCCAGATGGGCCGCGCTTAAGCTGGTGACCTCGGGTCTCAAACCTGGGTCTTCTGCATCCCAGTCCGAGGCCTGGCCACCTGGTCAGGCCCAAACCCTTCTTTAGTGATAAATAAAGTATGACTTTTTTTCCCAAATTCAAGACATAGGTATATGTTTTTTTTACTGGTGCACAAAATGAGCTGTGCATGAACATCACCTTGCTCAAAGAACAAAACCAACAAAGTGCATGAACTCATAACAAATTACGGTATTACTTTATTCTGGCCTCTGTGGCAGAGGCTTCTCCGAACCTCTGAGACTGACTCATCGAACCCCTAGGGTTCAATAGAACCCAGGTTAAGAACCACTGACATAGACTGACTGGTATATCATTAGCTATAACATCTAGACCTTTCCAAACTATAACCTACAAATGCTGGGATCTCCTTTCTCGCTCCTGGTCCCATTCAAGCTCTCATAAAGTCATGTGGAAGTGAACACTCAGAAGCCAAACTACTGAAAGGAAACAGGTGAATACATGTTTGTTGGGCTCGTTTTATCTAAAGTTAGGGTAAAATTCTGATATATCTGAAGTTAGCCATTTGCCTTTTACGAGGCAGTCAAAATTCAAGGTTCTATGTTTGTATCATTTGGATTTATTTAATTTCTTTTTATTACAACTGGAAATTAACAATCAGAGAGTACCCCTTTTATGCTCCAACACCGCTTATCATTTTATAGACAATGTCCCAAGACGTTATCATTGTTCATCCATTCGCTATCAAAAATATTTAAATGACATTCAGTCCAGCATGTAAGACAAAACTATCACACACTTAAGATTGTAATCTCCTGGAGAGTAAAGAATTTGTGTCTCTTTATTTCCTGAAAAGTGAAATAGCAGTCTTATGTAGAATTGGTTCTATAGCGACAGAGAAGACAGATTTGATATAAAGAAGAAATGCACAATATTCTACAACAAAGTGTCCAGACGTATATTTTGTTTTCTCTTTTATTTACAATGATGGGGACTTTCATCAACCAGTGACAAATGTTATTACTACCTTTCAATTTACCTGTAAAGAGAGTAACAGCTCAGATAGTGAGTACCACCTAAATAAATTGATACGTGGCTCTTTCCCAAGTCTGAGAAATGCCATGCTAAATAATACTATTTCAGCAGGGGGGCCTTTGCGACAAGTATGCAGTTTATCCTTGCATGGCTATTTGATTTGAGAGAATAGAATTAAAAAAAAACAAACCTGTGGATTCTAATTTAAGACATCTAACAGAGAAGTTCCAAACAATGGTTAAAGTGACAGAGCCTCCCAAAGCTTGATTTAGAACTTGTTACTGACTGTTCATTTCAACTAGAAAATTTTCTTCTCCATAATTGGCGGAAAGAAATTGGGAAAGGTTCATGAAAAGATTCTAGGTTAAAAAAAATGTGTTTTCATTCCAGGGATAAGACAAATCAGTCTCTGTGTTAAAATATAGCACATAAAAACTACAAGATGAGACAATAAGATGGAGGAAAGACACTTTAGTTCGCCTCTTTTGCTAATTGCAACAAAAGGCCCTGGGAAAAGTTCATAAATGACCTACTAGGTAACTCTGAAAGATGGTGAAAATAAGGCAGATTGGCCAGTGAGTCTTGGACTTGAGTCACCATCCAGTGACAAGCTCTTTGGGGTTTTTACTAAGTACAGAAAAAGAGCAGTCCAGTGGGCTACTTCTTTCTATTCTTGGGACAAACACCACGAAAAAAAAGCTATGTCTACCTTCCACCCCAACAGGCACTGAATGAACAAAATTGTTTTCCACGTTCTCTCTCCTCCCTCCCTCTCATTACCCAGAGGCAGCCCTCCAGGTGAAGCCGATGAGTGGCCCTCTGACTTCCGGTCACCCTGACCTATTTGTCAAGGTGGGTGACCCTTGCCCATAGAGTCTGTAGATGAAATTCTCATCATCACCTTGCTGCAGGAGCAAGGAGGCACCACTACCCAGTGGGAAAAGGAGCAGGACTCTGACAACCCCTCCCTCTCCCTAGTCGATGCCACGGAGACGTATGTTGGGAGTCCTGTCTCTGAGCCCCACTGATGACATCTGAAGCACAGCCCACACAAATGAACCAGGACTCCTGAACCTCATGGGTTGACTACCTTCTCAAATAGAGGATTTAAACAGGAACCAGAGTCCTAGAACACAGTTGTCAAAATGTCCAGAAGACAGTCCAAAATTACTTACCATGTGAAAACCAGGAAAATCTCAAGCCGTTTGAACAACAATAATCAACAGATGTTAACACTGAGATCAGGGAGATGTTAAAATTGTCAAACAAGAATTTTAGAGCAGCGCTTGTAATAATGCTCCAGTGTGCTGCTGTGAATGTTCTTAAACTACATATGAAAACTGAGAAAATCACAACAAAGACATATAGGCTCTAAAGAAGAACAAAAGAGAAGTTTAGGAATTCACATAAAGTAATACCAATGACAACAACCAAAACCTTCATAGCAGAATGAATGACTGTGACAGGAATGAAGATTGAGTTTGGAGACAGAGAAATAAATGTGATCCAATCAGAACAGAAAGAAGATAGATTTTAAAATCGTAACAGCTAAAAAGATGTGAACTAGATAACAATACCCTATCACATATGTGTTAGCTTGGCAAAGAAAATGTTGATAAGCATGCAGAGCAGTAGGTCTCTTGTACACCTTTGGAGGATGAGAATTAAGTGCAAGTACTTTGGAAAGCACTTTGGTGATATCTGACGGGTGATGACATGTACATAATCCCGCCACCTGGCATTTCTAAGATCCCATTCTACTGAAACTCTATCACATGTGCTCAGAGAAATGCATTAAGTGTTAATTGAAGGACTGTTAGTAAAAATTTTTTTAAAAATTAAGAATTACTTATTAATAGCTAGATATATTTTAAAACAGTCAAACTTTATTTAAATACAAAGTGACTAAAATTAGTTTTATTTCCATACACCAACTTTCATTTAAGGGTGAGTGAAACAATGCAAATTAAGGAACATTCTAAAGTATGAAATGTTTGTGGGCTATTTACTATTAATGTAACTTAAACACGATATTATATATTATGAATGTACAATGATGTAGTAAAGTATAAAAATATTCACTGATTAGTGGTTACTTTCTGATTAGCGACTTTGTCTTAGTTTGAATGAAGTAGACTACGCTTAAGAAGGGTTCTAAAATGCCCTTCAAGAACTATGACTTCTTTCCTTTGGAAAATAGTTTAAACCAATACAGCATAATGTTAACATTTTGTTCAATGTGGTAGTCCATGGGTGCCTGTCATATGGCTCATTTACTTTCTGTACATCTTTTTAAGCCGAGAATTGCATACACAGTGTCAGAGTTGATTTTTCCAAGAGGTGCAGCTGCTCGCGCGGTCTCCCCCAGCACCGGGAACTGAGCCTCGACCTGTCGTGGCAGATGTTCTGTGAGCCTCGGCCTCACTCTAATTCCCTCCTAGCATGTACTTCTTGTTCGTTTACTATCAAAATGGCCTGAGTTTCATTAGAAGTAGCTTTATTTAATTTAGCCCCTTCGCTTCCAAGCAACAGCTGTCATATGTAATTTCCAGAAAGATGAAAACTCTGGCTAACGAGAAACCGACGTCCGAGGAGACTGCAGCTCCCTGTACTCTCTCTTTCACATAGAATAGTCTCCTTTTAATTCATAACATATGTGGTGGAGACGCCATAATGTAGAAATGTAGCTATTGCTGAGAGAAGCCAACAGTTCAAATAACAAGGAATGCCTACTAGCGGAATGCATTATAACACGTATTTTAGGATATAACGATATGAATTACAATAACAAAAATGATGGGCATTGTTTATTGATTTACTATAGCTAGGTATGGTACCAAATAACTTCCAGTGAAAATCTCGCATGTGAGAGACTGAGGATACTAATGGTCAATGGCCAGACTGGATATAAGAATAAGAACTCTGACCCACAGTTTGCAACCAGGCCAGAAAGCCAAGCCATCATCTTTGTAGCAAACAATTCTAGTCAGGTCTTAATCAGTAACTGCTAGCTTATTCCCTAATTTTTTACCCATGCTTCCAATTTAGGAACAATTGGAGAAAGCAGGAAATGTTCCGTCATCATACAGGATGCCGGCCCCACTTCCGGTTGGCCTACATTCCCAGCCAGCAACATCTAATCAGGCTGCACCTGCAATCTTCCCCTTCTCCACTATAAAGGTTTCCACTCTGCTCCTCACCTTGGCGTCTGTGCCAAATTCAGGCCACGTGACGGTGCTGACTCCCTTGCCATAGCAACTTCCGCATAAATAGCCTTTGCTTGTTCTCACTTGGGTGGTCTTCATTTATTTTCATATATATGTATTATCAAATTGCTCCTCCTGAGAATTTTATAAAGAAAGGCATTATTATTTACCTTTGAGGGAAAGGAGACAAAGAGAAGTATATGTAACTTGCTAAAGGTAACACACACAGAAAAAATAATTACAGAGTTGTGATTTGAACCTATGAAGCATGATTTCATATTCTTAATACTATGAAGACTGTATGAAGCTGTCTTATGTAAAATTAACCATGTGTTATCCAGAAGGGAAAAAGCTATGTCATGGTGATGTACATCTTTGACAATCTCGATAACAAAGTTAAACCTAACGAAGTATTAATCCACCATGAACTATGTGTCCCAGATGCTATCATTAGTTTATATGACTCTCTGAGATATTGAATACATGCATTGGCTAACTAGCCAGACAAAATTTGAGACTGCGTCAACTCTTGCCGTAAAAACATACACAGCATTTCACTTCATTGATCGATGGGATTTTCATTTTTGATGTGGGAGTGTTATTTGTGACCTGAGAATAACTTTGGAATAATTTCTCTTAATAACTCTAAAGCTAGTTGTATTTATCTGAGATTGTGTTGTTCATAATAAAAGTGAAATGAATCTGAGGAAAAAAAGAAAATCTCCATTCTCTTGACAAAACTGGTTTTGAAGCTTGTCCTGCTGCCAATTTCAAAAAACAAACAAACAAAAATCTCACTTGACAGAGCTGATAAATGACTTCTTCGTTGTAGAGAGTATTCACGTAGACCCAGAAAGTCATTTCTGCACAGGGGCTAGAGGGTGAGGAGAGAGGGTTCTCTAGAACAGCAGTATTTACATGATATGGACATAGATCTGAAACTGTTTCAAAGTACTTTTCCTGATATACATAGTTAAAATTTTTTTTTATAGATTTGTAACGACATATTTTCACAAAACACAGAACAAGTATCAACAGATGAAAAAAAAAGGATAGGAAAATATAAAGTATCCAGGAAAAGCAGGTAAGCTGCCCAATCAAGAATATGTTTAAAATAGAAGAATAACCTATAGAGAAATATTAGATACCATGACACTTTGTAGGGGGACACCTTGTTAGCAAACATCTGAATATTTAAGATATACCCCTATACAGTTTTACAGAGGATATTTGTGTTTGTTTTTTGATGCAGAAGGAATAACTTAATGGGACTTGACATTCTTTACAATAGAACAGAGATAGGTCCAAATCCTTTATCAACCTGAAAATCTTCACAAATAGAAACCAAGATAGGTGTTTAAAGCAAGGAAGATAACCCCAGGTAACAATTACATTGTCTTCTGGTAAGATGTGTGCATGCTTTTTGGAGAGCAACATTTTATCTTCTACCATCATGAAAGTGTCAAGAGACTTTTTGTAAAAAATGCTGAACCTCTGGCAGGCACTGGAATGAGAACCTTAAAGGCTTAGGCTACCACTGTATTTCAGTCTTTCATGTGCAGATCCCAGAATGTAGAGTTTCAGTATTTCGTAATCTGTTTTTTTGTGTGTGTCAGTGTGAACTAGTAATTCCTCTTGAAGATGTTAGAGTCAAAATAAATTTAACCTTGTGCATCCCATTGATGCTACCACTTGTTTATATATTGACCAGTCCTCTTGTCTGCTATTTAAAACTTAAAAAGGTGAGGTTGTGTCAGAATAATAAGTTATCTTATGTTGTGTTAGCCTGATGCTATGGAAAGCATTGCACTGAAGTGTGCTGTGAGTTTGAGAACCACTAGTCTGGGGCTTAACTTTACTACTGGTATACTGAGCAGCATCAGCTACTCTATTATATTAGCCAATTCATTCATTCATTCATTCATTCATTCATTCATTTGTTTACTTATTTAATTTTATTTTCTGAGTAGAATAGGAAAATGTCACAGTCTTCTTCCTCAGTTAACCTTCTAAGGCAGGTGAAAGTCTCGACAGTTAGGGGTAATTAGAGATGACAGGTGGCAGATTCTGAAATTTGGAGTTGAAAATAATTTCTTTAAGTTCCTTATATATTGCCTGACCAGGCGGTGGCGCAGTGGATAGAGCATCGGACCGGAATGTGGAAAACCCAGGTTTGAGAACCCGAGCTCGCCAGCTTGAGCACGGGCCCATCTGGGTTGAGCAAAAAAGCTTGGACCCAAGGTCGCTGGCTCCAGCAAGGGGTTGCTCAGTCTACTGAAGGCTCGCGGTCAAGGCACATGTGAGAAAGCAATCTATGTATAACTAACTAAGGTGTTGCAACGGCAACGAAAAACTAATGATTGATGCTTCTCACCTCTCTCTGCTCCTGTCTGTCTGTCCCTATCTATCCCTTTCTCTTACTCTCTCTCTGTCCCGGTAAAAAACAAACAAACAAAACAACTGATGATTGATGCTTCTCATTTCTCTCTGGTCCTGTCTATCCTTATCTATCCCTCTCTCTGCTCTCTCTCTCTAGAAAAATTAAAAAAAGTTCCTTATATATTGACTGAAGTGACTAAGAATTTACTTCCCTTCTTCAAACCCCTATAATTTCTTTACAACTGAAGTGTTTCCTATACTTGACATTTTAGCATAAGACTCATAGACTCCTTCCTATCAATTTCAATCCCAGGATGACACTTTGTAGGATATTATACAAATATCAGCTATTCATATTTTTAATTATATGGCATAGTTTTATATTTTACACTTATGTCTATGATCCATTCTGAGTTATTCTTTTGTGAAGGGTATAAGGTCTGCGTCTACACTAAGTTTTTTGCATATGATTTTTCAGTTGTTTCAGCGCCATTTGTTGAAGAGACTATATTTGCTCCATTGTATTGTCTTTGTACCTTTGTTAAAGATCAGTTGACTCTATTTACATGGGTCTAGTTCTGGGCCCTCTATTCATTCCATTGGTCATCACATATGTTTTTTTCTGCCAATACCATGTTACCTTGACTATTATGGCTTTAAAGAAAGTCTTTAGTTGAGTAGTGCAAAACATTTGGAAATAGCAGATTGCTACAATTAAAGAATACCTAGGTGCCATTTTTACTGCTTGGAAGAATCATTATTATAAAGTTCTCTGTTCTTATTAAATGTAACTATAGAGTCATCGCTAGTTAGATTATAAGCTCAACAAGTTTTTATTAAAATTGAAAATTTGAATTAAAAATGTAAATTCAAGAATATGGACCAAGAATATCTTAACAACCTTTGAGATGAGGGACAATTGGATATGACTTAATGTACCATGCATAATATAGACATTATAAATTTACGGTAATCGAGATAGTGTGATATTAGCAAAGTTACTCACAAGCAGATCTTTGCATGCATGCACACTTGTTTTATGGAAAAAGGTGACTGTTAAATAATGGAGAAAATTTACTTGATTCTTTTTCCATTATGAATAATTTGCCCAGGGAACCAAACAACCTACTATTGTTTTAGGATCCTCATGAGGTTTTAGGTTTTTTTCCCCACATTCTTTCATGGAATTGAGTTGTTCCCACAAATGGTGTTGAATCACTTCAATGACCCAAATGGAAACTAATCTTGCCTGACCTGTGGTGGCGCAGTAGATAAAGCACCCACTTGGAATGCTGAGGTTGCTAGTTCGAAACACCAGACCTCCTTGGTCAAGGCACATAGGAGAAGCAACCACTATGAGTTGATGCTTCCCGCTACCCCCTGCCTCACCCACTTTTCTCTAAAATTAGTAAATAAAATCTTAAAAAAAGAAAAATAAGAAACTAATCTTGATCCCTACATCAAACTCAAATTTCAATTCAAGGTGGTTTATTGATCAGAATGTACATGCTATAACATAAAGCTTTTAGGGAAATAAGAAGACTATTTTTTCTAGAGAGAAGAAAGACCAATTGTTATAGTTTCATTATGTACATATAACGAAAGTCATAACAAACTTAATATCATTAATCAGTACATACAGTTCAGTTGACTTTCCTTCTCTCAGTAGCATCTAAGAAACAATGAGCTAATAAACTACATCAGCACCTATCCTGCTACACTCCTCATGTGCCTTCAACAAAACTGATTTTTTTTACTGTTACTACATTTCTGCCATGATTTCTGCTTTGTCTGTGCTATGTCCCCCACTCTGATATTTCTAGTCTATTCACTACATGTTTATATTTTATTTGTTTGTTAAGGTTCAGCTCTTCCCGAGAGTGTCCTCTAGCTTGGAGTGTCTATGCATTCATACATCCATAACCCATGTATCTAGCACAGTACTAGGTCTTGGGCTGACTTCCTGAATATTTGGGGCAATGTTCCCATCTTCCATAGAGTTTGTCATAAAAGAAACATTAGACAAGTTGTTGTATCATTAATCACTTAAAGTACACTAGAAATAAATTTCTGTGACATTTACTTTGATTGCCACTTTCACATATGGAGATTTTGATTGTTTTCATTTTGTGGTTATCATAATGAATTTTTTCTGAGATGTTTTTGTTTGTGTGTTTAATCATTTCATTTTTAAAAATCTGTGTGTCTTGTGAACCTCTACTGTTACTTTTCTGTTTTATTTTCTTCTAAACTATAGTTTTCATGTGTGTGTGTGTGTGTGTATACATTCAGGATGGCATTTTTCAAAAAGGCTTTCTCAATATTTATTGAATTTTATTGCCCTAAATTATTCATACAGTTCTTTTTATTTTTTTTCCTATAAATTCTTATTCAATGCCATCAATAGTTGTATTCCAAATAATCTTCAAATTTTAGAATGATTTTCATTTAAAAATTAGGTGTTTATAAATTTTCTAGCTCTTCAATTCTTTCCAAAAATAAATATGGTTTTATTCTATCATCAAAGCTACAGACTATTAGTTCCATTTATTTGTGAGCTGAGAAATTTTATCTGCTCCCAATCCAGTTTTTGTGTTATTTCTTTATATAAACATAAAAAGTCTTTTCTTAGTATTACCTTATTATCCTGTTAAATTATTATTATTTTTTCCTACAGCTCAGGTAGCCTTTGTCAACATGCTTTCTTCTCAAGTCAAAATTTCACATTGCAGATGGATTTTTGAACAATGCAAATAGCTTTTTTTTTTTTTTTGCCTCAGCTACCCAACTTTCATCCTATTGTTAATATGAATTAGAGAATGAATTTCTGTGTGGCATGTGAACCCTCAAGAGCGACAGAGGAAAGCAGGGAGGTTGCCGAGGCAGCCAGAGTTTCACAAATGCATGTGAAGGAGGTTTAATGCTATGAGGAGAAAATGTAAAACTAATCAAATGTGATAGAGCATTGACACTTTTCACAGAGGAAGAAACTGTATGGAAAAAATGCAGTGAAGATGATTAAACAGCTCAGTTCCTTGTTTGGAAATTTATTTCTTCATCCGGGGAACGGTAATTTTTAAGGGAGAACGTGGATCACAAAGCATTTCCTCTTCAATGGGTGCCCAGTGTTTACTATTTACCCATATTAATAAACAAAGTTAGTTGAAAGGAAAAGCAGCAGCAATGTTCAGCTGCTATAGTTAGACTCGACAAAGAGAGGAAGTCATTTAACTAGCACAGATACAATAACAATAAAATGGTCACCGAATTGGGATTAAAAATGCCTTGGTCCACAATGTTGTCCTATGAACAGAGATATAAAAGAGAGAGAAGGTATGAAAGAAATCTAAAAAATAATTGGAAAGGGCTATTAAAGAAATAGCTATTAAAAAAATATTTTCCCAATTAAATAATTACATCAAAAGTGTTTTTCCTGAACTCCAGAAACCGAAGGGTCCCTTTAAGGCAGGGCTGCGCCACGCAGCACTGCCGGTGCTTGGTCAGCGGGTCTTTGCTGTGGGGGCTGTCCTGCACATTGTAGGATGCTTAGCAGTGTCTTCAGCTCTACTCATTACATTCCAGTAGCATCCCCTGTGTTGTGATAACTAAATATTTCCAGAGGTAGGAAAATGTTCCCAGGATGCGGGATAAGGGGAAGTACTATTGCTCACGGTTAAATATTAATGTAAGGTCCAAAATTTTAAAAATCGGCCTGACCAGGAGGTGGTGCAGTGGATAGAGCTTTGGACTGGGACCCAGAGGACCCAGGTTTGAACCTGGAGGTTGCTGGCTTGAGTGCGGGTTCACAAACTTGAGTGCAGTTTCACGAGTTTGAGTGTGGGGTTGCTGGCTTGAGCATGGGATCATAGACATGACCCCATGATTGCTGGCTTGAGCCCAAAGGTTGCTGGCTTGAGCCCAAGGTCACTGACTTGAGCAAGGGGTCACTCACTCTGCTGTAGTCCCCAGGTCAAGGCACAAATGAGAAAGCAATAAATGAACAACTAAGGAGACTAAGGAGCCACAAAGAAGAATTAATGCTTCTCATCTCTCTCCCTTCCTGTCTATCCCTATATGTCCTTCTTTCTGTCTGTCTCTCTCTCTGTCACAAAAAAAGTAAATAAATAAAAATTTTTAAAAATTTTAAAAAATTAAAAAGTCAAAACAAACTGGCTTCCTTAGTCACAGTGTTGATTTTACCTTAAACAAACAGACAAAGAGATCATATACTGTGATGGCTCTAAAGCCTTCAGGGGAGATCATTACCCTTTACCTGTGGCACAGGTATTGAATGCTGGACCCAAAGTGTTAGCCATTTAATGATTGTTTCCTGTGCTGTTTGTCTCTAACTGCTGCAGCAAAGATAAATGTCTCAGCAATCTAGTTTTAAGAAAATTTGTCCATTTAGAATTACCTCTAGCATCTTGTTTGATAGGTCTCTATTGAAAACAACAGTAAAAAAGAAAACAAAAGTAGGAAATAAAAGGTAGAACAAGACCAAAAAAGTGTACTGGTGAACTTCCTCAATATCTGGGCACTGGTGCCTACTGCTTCTGTTTTTCTGACTTCATCTGCCTGACTCATCTCAGCACCCTGCCTTCCCTCTGCGCAGAGAAACCTTCCTATGTTCTGGCTTCTATCTGGCCCTAGAAAGAGCCAGACCCTACACCTGTTAATCCATTCGTATGCTGCAATCAAACAGCTTTGTCCTGTTCTGTCTAAACACTCTTCTAAGTGACCCAAAGCTGTAGGACAGCTGTTTGTCTAGACTTTTTTGATCAATCATGTACTAATACACATTTTTTCTTTTTTCTATTTTTTTTCTTTGTTTTAGTAAGAGAAGAATGGAAAAAGAGAAAGAAAGAGAAACATCAATCTGTTCCTGTTTGTACCCTGTCTGTGGATCAAATCGGCAACCTTTGCATATCAGAACGACTTCACCCCAGTGTATAATTATTTATAAATTGTTTTACCTATATAATGTGCATAACAATCATACAGAAATAGATATCAATAAGGGATAGAATGAATATAGTACCTTATAGGATATATTTTCATTTTTAATGGCACCAGATTCTTTTTCTCATTAAAAATGTTATTCATCTATTTTAGTAAAAGAAATGTGATTTAACATTCATCTTTGGAAAATCTTGTTTAAATACTTTGAGATACAGCAATTCAAAAATCTAGTTTGAAGTTCAGTTTATTTGATACATGATTTATAATGACCATCATTGAAAAAGATGTATTGCAATGGCACAATTTCTAAAATAAAAAAATATATACTTGGGCAAGTTTGCCTTTATCTACTGTGAATATAAGTGTATGCTGGAAATAACACTTCTAACATTTTGAATTTTTGGCTTCTTTAGTCAATCTGATTAGCCTGATATTACTGTTACCGAGTAACGCGGGTCAGGAAGAGAATATTTTCACTAGAAGTGAAAATGCCATCCTTGAGGAATCACATTATCAGTATTATTTTAAATTCTTTTGTTTTCAAAAATTTATTTAAGCCACTTCTTTATTTGCTGAAGATTAGTTTTAGTGAAAACTAGATAATGTAATCCACAAATCGATTTAACTGGCAACAAATACGGTACATTTTGATGTTTTGTCAAATATGGAACACAGATGTGGACATTGTGGCTCGTCTCCCTGAATTATGGACCTCGCGGTCTTCCTAGGACATGCCATATACACTCCAGGAGATGCTGGAGGGCATGGAAATCAACCAAGAGAGTAAATGTTAGCAACAGCTAAACTGTGGTATGTTAGAGTCAAGTGGGCGGGAATGGAAATGAACCACGTTCTCCCCGCACACTAATGCCTCATCCTGACTTCCCCTTGGAGTTCTTCCTCCTCCATTGGCCCACTGAGTTCTAGACTGTTCTCTTCCTAAGCCTTCCAGTTGTAACTGTGCTCATTTAATGAAATATAACCATGTTCTACATTCCATAAGCAACTACATCGTTCTTTTATTGCCACTCAGCAAGACCTTCTGTGCCCCTCATTCCAAACAAAAAGCACACAAAGGTGGAACAAATCAAGCATAATGACATGACATTCTGGCCGTTGGTTGGAGACTGAGAAATCATGAGTGGAAGATATCCTCTTATTATGCATAGATTCTACAGTTTGTCAAGATTCTTAGGGTCCAGAATTTTAAAAATTATCTTATTGACAGACAATAAAAGTATTTTAAAAGCTCAAGTAACAGCACTCACATACCAGAGCAATTCAGATGAATGTGCTATAAATTACACCACTTTATGTCCTCAAGAAAATGGCAAAATCTATGTGTCCTGCTAAATCTCTCTTTCAGTTTTCCAATGTCAGAGTCAATGCTCATCAAATCACATCAATCTGAAGACAACTGATTTTACATTTACAAGCCCCCAAACTGCCTAGGTATTTAACCCCAGACTCAGTTAAACTCATTCTATGTATGTTTATATACTTACAGAGATACAGAAATCAGAAGCTCTTGGTATGTTGGAGCAAAAGGGCTATAAATGAAGGAAAACACAAGTACCCAATTCAGAAAGAGACAAACATATATGGCAGCAAATCACAGAAAATAAAATTTGTAAAGTTCTCACAGATCACAGATCTGTTGCTGAAGTTATCTGCTTATGCCTTTGTAAAGAAATAGCAAGGTATCCAGATTTTTATTTTTATAATTAATGTATGTTAGGGAATATTTTATCTTAGTCCCAGATCTCTCTTGTAGCTGGAGTTTAAGATGCAGGGAGGAAAGGAATCTGAGCACCTTAAAAATGTATTTGCAGAATATATGATCTTGAATATTAATTGTTCTTGTTAACTACCAGTAATGCTATTCATCATAAATATATAATTTTAAAGTTATTTATATTTATTTATATATCATAATTATGGATATGATATTTATATGCAATAACATACTCCCATACCTTTCATGAATATATTTTTTAAATAAATTCTACTTAAATACATTTAGTAAGTATATTTTTCTTAGAAGTACATTCTTCTTAAACCTCCTGAAGAATAATATAGTCATAAAAAATACATCAAAGTATTGTTCCATAAGAGTTAATTCTGGTGCTTTTTGAGGAATCACATTTAGCAATATTGAATTGTGACAATATTGGAATAGAATTTCTAGTTCTTAATAATTTATAGAGATCATTGAGTTTCCATGGGACCAGATGATGCCTTTTGATTGCTAGAATCAATATATTTGCAAAGAACTTTGTTTTTGACTTGAAAAGACACTTCATTACACCTGATCCTGCCCACACTGGTAGGGCAACTTTGAAGCACATACTTATGATAATCTACCATGGGTGTTATTCAGTCAGAACCTTGGCACAGAGGTCACAGATAAGATGAGCTGGACAAAGTATATCACTAAGAAACATGGGAAGATATGTTAGCAGAAATCTTTTTATAACTAGACCAGAGATTATAGAACAGCTACAAACGCCCTAAAACAGGACATTAGAGGTTGTACCATCTCCCAAATCATATTCAGGCCTGTGGCTTCCTTAATCTACTGTCTTATATCAAACCACAAGAGCATATTTCACACACAAAACTTAGATTACTTACAATCGATCCTTAATAGATTCAGAAGATCTTGAAGAATCTGTCAGTACCTCAAGATTTTATTAGCATTTTAGAAGTCACTCAATTTAAAAATAAATAAAATGCTACATAACCAATATTTGTGATGAACCAAATGCTAAATATAACATACACTGCTGATAAAAATTGGGGGATATTTTATAGCTTCATATTCATTTTTGAAATATCCCCTAATTTCTGTGAGCAGTATATTTGAAGTTCATGGTTTAGTCAGTTTTTTTATATCCTTATTATTACCTAGGGAAGAAAAGAGAGACTTAGGGAGCAGGTGAAATGCAAAGAATCCTTCAAAACACTGTTATATTCCCCACCAGCTATTAGGTGAGTTGAATCTCACCTTACGGTCATACAGGTCAGTACCTTCCTGAAAGTTCAGAATCATTTTCCCTCTGTTTATCACAGCTTCTGTTATTGAGGCTGCTAGTTAGGAATCCCCAAGAATATAAATCATGATTAAACATTAAAAAAAGATAGTTACATTTTACAGACTTAGAGCTACATAACACTGACATGCTAAATAACTAAAGTGTTAAAAAAAAAAAAAAAGAAAAAGCAAATGTTCATTTATCTCCACTGCTGCCACTAGGGTGTTGTTAACATTGAAAGGTCCAATATCAGTAACAGCGATGTCTTCAGCACGGAGACCTGGATCATGTGGGCACACTAGACTTCCGCAATGAAAAAGCACGTGGGAGGACAAAACAAAGCCGGACTCTGCACCGTCGCTGTGCACATGATAAACGTGAGGAAAATCAAGCTAAGCTTATGTGATTTCCCGTCCTGGTGATGCAACAAGCATTCCTCTGACCTCGGTCGGTCGCTACGGTCTTGAATCCTGGCACACCCGTGCGTTCCATCGCTTGAGTGACCGCAAAAAGAAACTTCTTCCTTCTTATCGTTCATGTACAGTCTACAGCAAATTTAATTTTATTGAGCACGCAGGGCACACAGAAGGAGAGATTTACATTGACTCCAGATTTTATGGACTCTCAAGTCACCCAAATAATGGTAGCCATCACCATGTGGCTGTTAAATCATGTTAGGCATGGAGAATGTCTGATATACCGAGCAGCCTGTGCGGGTTGAGTCCGCGAGAACAGCCACGGAACACTGGAAAAGAAATGTTAGCCACATTACGGCTAATTCTAATTTGCTCCCTATTTATGTGTACAGAAAATTTGGGTCTTTCTAAAGCAATTTTAGATAAAGTTTCTCATATTTTAGAAGATAGAGCAAATGCATCCTTGAATGCATATTTTGTTGCAGTTAACAAGTTATTATGCTCTCTGCTTTCTGCAATGTTCGACAGATATGACTAAGGTCTCATATCAGATATGCTTTTCTATTTACATGGGGAAGAAACCATTGACTTTATAGTCATAGAAATAAAGGTGAAAGAAAGGTATTAAAATAGCTGGGTCTACTTTAAATTCTTTTATATTTCTTATGTTAGGTTCTAAATTCTACTGCAGTTGGTTTTCTAAGTTACCAGTTGATTATAGTAGCTCTCTTAAAACTGCAGTCATAAGCTCAAATTACTACTAAAATGTTATAAATGACACAGTCACAATGCACCCAAGTATATGGCTAAGTATATAATTAGAAAAAAAAGTATGCAATTAGAATTTCCTCATTAGAAATGAACATGTATTATGGCTTGCATTGATTGTGTGAAGATTATCTGCCAAACTGAGTTTCATGGGACCAAAATTGAGGCATACCTAAGGGAACTTAAACATAGCTCCTCCCACCTTGGCCAGTTACATATTGTTGTGTAAAATATATTTTATTATTCCCACACATCTGCACTTTGGGCTTTTTTCAATTTTGCCACAGCTCGGATGACTCAAAGCCTGAGGTCTAACATCTTTTGTAAGCTTGCTCACTCTCAGAATGCATAGGTTAGAGAAATTCAAACAGCTGGTTTATGAAACAACAGAACCGCTAACATTTTAGAAGTTGTATGTGAATGATGCTAACTGCTTGTTTTCTCAAACAAAGAGAGACCATAAAACTGACAGTAGATACACTTGCAGGACAGAAGGCATAGTGTTTGGGGTCTGGCGAACACAACCCTAATTGAAGGTAGTAACTACTTACTGTTCTCTCCCTCCCCCACTTTCCAGCATCTAACTCAGTAAAATCTATTTCAAATAGAAATACCACCCACTGAACTCTAATAGTCAGACTCTGACAAACCTATCTTTAATCCACAATACAACAGACCCTGTTAATCTTTCCCCTCTTAAAGCAGGAACTCACATTTCTTACTAGAAAGAGAAAAGGTACCAGAGAGAAAAAGAATAATGGTACAATTTCATATATTCATGTCTGATACTTTACAGAATCAGAATTCTCAATGAATATTACAAAAGAAGGTCAGATAGTTTAGCTTTGATACAAGAAACCATTTTAAAATTGTAATTAGATGAACAAGGAATGAGGTTTTTTAAATTAAATTCTGCAATTACTTCAGTTTAAAATTTTCCTTCTGTTAAATTATATATATATATATATATATATATATATATATATATATATATATATATATAAACTTTTTGCGGTGTAGTAATACTGATACTTTTTTTATCTACTATGTTCCAAACAACTGCTGATTAAAAGAATGAAATTTCATCATAAAAGGAAAATTTAATGAGTTCTCATGAACAATTAAAAAGATTATTTGCATATTTTTAGCCCAGTGGAGGAAACAATGCCAGGCGGTACAGGTTTAGCAACAATCAAATGCTGGTAAGGAGTAGAAAGGGAAACAGTAAATGCTTTTCTCTCTTCCTGAAGCCTCGGAGAGTGTTTCAGGAGGCTGATTAGCATGAGCATCAGAGTGACCTGGTATACCAGTTCTTTACATTCAGGCAGGTGTTTATGACAGCTGCTCCGTTTTTGGTCATTTTAACCTTCTAAGGAAATGCAGGAATGCCTAGAAGACCCCTGCCTGATTATGTTCACGGTATTGTATATAACAGCAATGGGAAGAGGAAGATTACACCCAAGGAAAACAAAGCTTGAGCAACATTTGACAAGTTGTCTTTGGAGAGTCATGACATTTACTCTTTGTCACCCAGAGCCATCAAAAACATCTGTCTCTGAAGTCAGGCAGCAAAGTTAAGAAGCTGGCAAGAATAGGAATTTTAGATTCAGAAATGATCAGCCACTTAGTACGCAGTGACCTCAAACACGCAATTTCTTTCTTTGTATATCTATAGATTTTGCAGGTGTGAAGTTTGTGACATCTACCTTTTGGGGTTGTTTTGAAGATCAGGGAAACTGTATTTTTCCCCAGTATGGTTTCTTATATATAGAAGGCACTCATGATAATAAGCATGAATAGGATGAGTATCGCTTATTCTATTACAAAAATTTTCTCTTGTATTTTTGTTTATTTCAGCAATGTTTTGTAGCTTTCAGTGTATGGGTCATATACATAATTTATAAATTATATTCTTAGTGTTATTCTTAATGCTTTTTATACTACTTATAAATAATATGTTTTGTATTCTTTAACAATTAATTGCTGCTTGTATACGAAATTATAATTCTTCTTTGTATAGTGGGCTAATACACCACGACCTTGCTGAATTCACATTTTAGTTCTAGCAGAATTTTGTTTTGTTTTGTACATTGCTTAAGATTTTTCAGCATAAACATCATGCCATATGCTAGTAGAAATGAGCAAAGAATGAAAGAATCACACTGTGGATTAATCTTTATGAAATAACTAAAGCATGTGGAACACACACTTTTCCAAAAGTGCTTCCCATTCACAGTGCTACAAAGATATTGTCAGATTTTAAATACAAAAGAAACTCAAGTTCTATTGACTTAATGCTATTTATTAATAGAAAACTCTCACCCCCAATTTAAATGCTTTGAATAGTCTTTTAATCTTTTGTATTTTTTATTTTATGCCAAGAAATACATAAACATATTATTTCATGATAAGCTCCCTCTCCCCAAAATGTGCTAAGAACTTGTCAACCACATGCATAACAAGCAAAGGTCCCACCATGCCATCCCTGCACATGTTGAAAGAATGTTGTAGCATCTGCTATGCATGATTTCAGTTGTCAATAGTTTAAACAGAGCTTTCGGTAGTGACTGAAATAGAACATCTGGTTTGAAATTGTAAACAGCTATTAGAGGAAGTTTCTTATTAGTTGTTAATTCATATAAATATTGGAAAATAGAAAATTGATCCTAGAGAGAATAGAAAATTTCCTCCTTGCAAGCCATTGAATGATGATGATGAGAACTGCTTTGCATTCGTCATAAATCCCAGCTCTCCAATCTTTAAGTCAAAAAGATGCACACTCCCTGCGAGCGCTCAGGTCAAGTTGTTCCTCTCATGAAGCACATCTCCAGATAAATCTTGCTGGTGTCAGGTTCTGTCCTGATTACCAAGTAAGTCCAGTCACAGTGTGTCTTCTATGACCAATGGCCTAGAAAAAGTATACATGATGTTCACTATTAATCTTCCTGTTATTTGCAAAGATGACATTGATATAGCATTAGGAAATTAGGCTCTAGAAAGGAAAACAAAGACAACATCTCAACCATTTCAGAATCTCTGAATTTCATTTCTTGGTGATATTATTTCCAACTATTCCCAGTCTGCAGGTACTCACAAGGGAGAGAGGCATCAAAAGATGCAAATTCTCCTGTGTTAAATTATGAATGACAAGCACAAGATCTGCCCCCTACCTCTAGAACTACAGGCTCATCCTTTTCTTTACTTTTCCCTAAAAGGGCATGTTTCAGTTTTGAAGTGTTTTTGAACTTGATGTAAATATTATTCCTTCTGTGAATAGTTCTGCACAATCAAAAAAAGAAAAAGATTTTGTGCTATTTATTTTGTACAAGTAGCTATATTGGATTTGCTGTTACGATTACGTAGAGTTCCAGCACGTGACCATGTGGCCCTTTACTAGTCCCCCTTCTTCCGTGGACACTGAAGTTGTTTCCATTTTCTCACTCCAAAAGAAAGATGCTATACATACAGGGTGGGGAAAACGTAGGCTTACAGTTGTGAGTACATGAAACGCAATTTATTCTTGTGTTAATACTTATTAATCATTGTATAATTTTTCCATACGGACAACTGCAAGCCTACTTTTGCCCAGCCCCGTATTCTCCCCGTAGACCACGTGCCAGAGTGTCACTAGGGGACATACTCAGTAGTAGAATTTTTTGGTTGTTTTTAACTTGACTGCAACACACCAAAAGTATCTGAAGTGGTTGTTCCAGTTCACATTCCCGGCAAGAGTATACAATTTCTTGGCGTCGTTTAGCTAACAGCTTCATGTTTCTGACACCAGCCTGCAGCCTTACCACAGCAATATGGAGATTGTCCTTAAAGCAGAGAATTGGCCCCTTGATTTGAACGGAGGTTCTACCTGTATGCCGTTTTGCTCTCTGCCAAGCGGAACGTGGATGATTATAGAGTTTTCTTCCGATACTTCAAGGCCAAAGCAAGGACAAAATAGCTTCAAGTGGCCCGCTATTGTTGTACACAGAACACTTTATTAGGGATAATTCTTTCTAATTGATCAAGAAAATGCATATCTCTTCCAATGATAATGAAACTAGATGTGAGAATGCTTTGTGTGCTCAACTTGGGTCTGTACCATACTGTTTGCCAAAAAAGATGCAGCATACCCATTATTTTAGTAGCAGTGAGGTTGGATTTAATCAGTGCCTTTTGTTTTCTTGCTCTTTTCTTTGATTGCTACAGTTTAGCTGTTGGCTCTGTTTCTCCCTCCTCCTTCTTTCCTTCTCTTTGTTTCATTAGCATCTTTATTCTGTAATTTCTTTATTGTTTGAGCTGTGGTACTCAATGTTGAAATGATAGTTTTGTTTCTAAATTCTTTTTTCCACTGGAAACTTTTATTTCAAACAAAGTAATTCAAACAGATCTATCATCTACATTGGGATTATGTTTCTTTATACATTTGTGAGAGGGTTAGTAGCATGCTATTGAAGGATGACTATGTATATATAAGTGAGCACAATATCCTGTAGATAGGGTGTGCTGAACTGATTGCATTCACAGCCCCAGTTAGTGGCTTCATTCTATCCATGCTCTTAGTATTGTGATTTGCTGTTCCCCTCATCACGAGGTAGAGTCTATTTCCTCATGCCTTCAATTTCCTTCAATTTTTGCTGGTCTTGTGACTTTCCCACCAGTGCAGTGAAGCAGAGGAGACTGTGGCCAGTTCCAAGTCCAGGAACTCTATTGGGTACCTGCATCTTCCAGGGGAATAAGCCTAGACTAACTAATGGGAGGATTAGAAACAACACTGAGGAGAGATGAGTATTCTCATTTGAAGCTGTCCTAAAGCAGCCAGTCCCCCCCCGCTCCCGCCCCAAAGCACAAACTGCCTCAAGTGCATGAACAATTCTAGTCAAATGAGCCATACCCATCCATATCAGCAGAGCCATGAATTAATTCACAGTGTCACAGCAAAAATACATGTGTATATTTCCTATCACTAAGATACTGTGGCTGTTTGTTACACAGCACTACTAGGGTCTTGAGTAATTGACACATCACCTTCCTTTTTCCAATTATGGACACATTTTCTCCCACCCACTTACTTCAGACATCTGTTGAGTGCTATACTGCACACCAAGGTACAGTGGTAACTACTGAAGGCACAGAAACAAATGCTAACAATTCTTCCCTTAGTTGATACAGTTGTGTGAAACACATAGGGGAAAACCAGTCAACACTTAATAAAGTGGGATATGTGATGTCAGATGAGCACAGGGTACATGGAAACCCCATAGGGGGTATTTAAGTCAGACAGACATCAAATGGTCTTCCTGGCATTGCCAGACATGTGTGGAATCATGGATTAGGATAAGCAGGAGTGAGTTCATTAGAAAGATGTGACAGAAAAATATTCTAATATTCTAGGGAGCAGCCAATTATTTTCTAAATCATGGGAGAGCAAAGGGTATTACAAAAATGGCAAGTACTTAAAAATAATGACATATGGGTGTTTAGCAGAGTTGCCTTTGAGAATTTAAACAAGAGAACAGATTAGAGCATAAATATACTTGTGTTCTAAAAGTTTAATCTTTATCCTGAATATTATAGAAGAAAATAAAGATTGTTAAGAATTACAGTTTATGTGGCTATTCCAAGCATTTCAAGAGCTTTTATGACAAATGTGGAGGAGGAGGAAGAGGAGGAGGAAGAGGGGGAGGAAAAAAAGAAGAGGAAGAGGGGGAGGGAAGAAGGAGGAGGAAGAGGAGGAGAGGAGGAGATGAAGAGGAAGGAACAGAAGTACCACCACCACACGTGTAGAAGGCAAACCAGAAATTAAGCTACCAAATGGCAAAAATTACATAGTTGGCACCCCATGAGAAGTTCCAAAAGTTTCTGAGGGAATGTCTGACTGAGTGACTTTGTGACCACTGAAAGAAGGAAAGCGTAGCCCAGTAGAACTTTGAACTCAGAAATATCGGGGGACTCAATGTACGCCATATATTACCAGTAAATTTTATTCTCATGATTATATCTTTAGCATTGAATGTTTCTCAAAAGGAAGTAGAGCAGATGGCAAACATCTCCAAATTACCTTTTCTCCCTTCATGAGATAGACTCTTTCTATACCCTTCAATCTGGGCAGCCGATGTGATGTAGTTTAACTAAAAATATCAATGAAAGAGAATTGGTGCAAATTCTGACCTTGATCTCAAGATGCTTTAGTATCTTTTTTACACTTGGGACTCTGAGACTACCATGTGTACAAGCCTAAAATCGCTTGCTGGGGGCTAAGAGACCACATGGAAAAGCATTTCCCTCTACTTAACATCTCCTTGGATCAACTAGCCTAAGTCAACTGGAGCTGGCCACAGGTATATAAGTGAACTCAGCTGAGACCAGTTGAAGGACCTTCTAGATGATTCAAACCAAAGTGTATACCCAATGCAAACATATGACTATTGTTTGAAGTCACAGTGTTTATGACAATTTTTTTAAAGCTGTAAAAACCAACTGGTAAAAACATTTTCCTAGAAAGATGGTCTAAGAATATCATGGCTTTCTGTTGGAAGCAAGATACTGCTATAGTTCACGTTCTACACTCTGCAATAGTATCTGCATATAGAGTTTGTGACATAGGGGTATAAAAGCAAAGAAAATGAAGCTGGGTGAAGAGAAAAATGGCGATTCTCTACTTAACTGCACTAGGTAGAGATAAAATTGATAACCTTTATGGTTTGAATTCATAAGGCTATTACCCTCAATTTAGTTTTATGTCTTCAAAACGCTATTGTACAATTTTACAGATTTCATAAAAGAAATCATTTTCTTTTTGAAATTTCAGAATTGCCTTTTGGTTCAATTAAACCTGGATGTCGGGGCAACTGTAGTTGTTACCAGTTGACTGTCTTGCATATCTTGGCCAAGTGAATACATTCTGCATTTTTCCTTTTTCTGCCTTGGATGAATTATTCATTGCTTTCACTCACATTTCCAGGAACACAGATGGAAAATGGTTTTAAAAATGTGCCCTTTAATAGAGTGTTCTATTTTCTTTCTCATTAAATGTCTTTGTATAGTTAACTATTGCTTCTAATCAACCACAGCTATGCCTTGGTGGCTCATTATCACTTTAGGTTTCTTTACTGTCTCATCATGTTCTTTTCTCTACACCTGAGTTTGCTACTTCAGAAACCTGTGCAGTCCTCATATTTAAAATCACATTTTCATGCTCTTTTCTCTGGCAAGTGAAAAGTTTAAAATGCGATACCTGGGACTGAGTGGAATGCTCAACTTTTTTCTTTCTCTCCAATAATTTTTTCTCTTTCCCTCTCTTCTTTCTCCCTTCCTTTCTTCTTTCACTTCTCAGGACTTGGAAATTATTTGACACTTTATTAGTATGCCTTTGTATCCAATTTATTTTAAAACTTGCATCCCTTTTCAATATGTCATATTTCGAGTCCATAAAAATATTGTTTTCTTTTTCTTAAATTAATGTTATATAGTAAAAAGAAGCAATACTGAAGTCTAATGGTTTGTATTTAATCCAGACTGTACCATTTTTTTACAAAGACATGAGTCAAGTAACATGATTCTCTCTACGTTATCTATAAAATAAAACAAAATAACGCCATTTTTGAAGAGTGGTATATGAATAACAACAATTGTGTATATATATTAAAAAAATTTGGTGATATAGTTGATACTTTAAAACACTGTAGAATTGTGTGAGTATGTCAAAGGAGTAAAACAAATACAGTACTAAGTTCATAATATGAACTGAAGTAGAGAAAGGCTTTTCTTCGATTTGACATTTTAAATAACTCCTGAAAAGTTATGAAAATGATATTTTTAGGAAAGGAGAGCTCCTCTAGGAAGAAACTTCCCAAATATATGGGTTCCTAATGGCAATTTCTGTAGTTTTCCGAGTGCTGAACATGGAAAATATTTGCTTTTTTTTATTATTAATTTTAATGGGGTGACACCAATAAATCAGGGTACATATGTATAATGAAAACATCTCCAGGTTATATTATCATTCAATTGTGTTGCATACCCATCACCAAAAGTCAAATTGTCCTCTGTCACCTTCTACTTGGTTTTCCCTGTGTCCCTCCCCTCCTCCCTATCCCACCCTTCCCTCCTTCCCCGCACCCCGTAACCACCACTCTCTTGTCCATGTCTCATAGTCTCACTTTTATGTCCTATCTATGTATGAAATCATGCTGTTCTCAGTTTTTCTTTTTTTCTGATTTACTTATTTCACTCCATATAATGTTATCAAGGACCATCCATTTTGTTATAAATGATCTGATGTCATCATTTCTTATGGCTGAGTAGTATTCCATAGTATATATGTACCAAAGCTTTTTAATCCACTCGTCTTCTGACGGACACTTGGGCTGGTTCCAGATTTTCGCTACTGTGAACACTGCTGCCACAAACATGGGGGCGCATTTCTTCTTTTGAACAGTACTATGGTGTTCTTAGGGTATATTCCTATAAGTGGGATAGCTGGGTCAAAAGGCAGTTCGATTTTTAATTTTTTGAGAAATCTCCAAACTGTTTTCCATAGTGGCTGCACCAGTCTGCATTTCCACCAGCAGTGCAGAAGGGTTCCCTTTTCTCCACAACCATGCCAGCACTTATTCTGTGCTGTTCTGCTGATGAGTGCCATTCTGACTGGTGTGAGGTGATATCTCATTGTGGCTTTAATTTGCATTTCTCTAATGATTAGTGATGTTGAGCATTTGTTCATATGCCTATTGGCCATCTGTATGTCCTCTCTGGAGGAACTTCTATTCATTTCTTTTGCCCATTCTTTGATTGGATTGTTTGTCTTCCTGGTGTTGAGTTTTATAAGTTCTTTATAAATTTTGGTTATTAACCCCTTATCAGATGTGCTGTCGAATATGTTCTCCCATTGTGTGGTTTGTCTTTTTATTCTGTTCTTATTGTCTTTAGCTGTGCAAAAACTTTTTAGTTTGATATAGTCCCATTTGTTTATCTTGCCTTTTGTTTCATTTGCCCATGGAGAAAAATCGGCAAATATATTGCTGCTACAGATGTCGGAGAGCTTGCTGTCTATGTTTTCTTCTAAGATGCTTATGGTTTCACGGCTTACATTTAAGTCTTTTATTCATTTTGAGTTTGTTTCTGTGAATGGTGTAAGTTAATGGTCTAGTTTCATTTTTTTGCAGGTAGATGTCCAATTTTCTCAACACCATTTGTTAAAGAGGCTGTCTTTACTCCATTGTATGTTCTTTCCTCCTTTGTCAAATATCAGTTGTCCATAAGCTGTGGGTTTATTTCTGGGTCCTCTGTTCTGTTCCATTGATCTATGTGCCTGTTCTTATGCCTGTCCCAGGCTGTCTTGAGTATAATGGCCTTGTAGTAAACCTTGATATCTGGAATAGTGATACCTCCTGCTTTATTTTTTCTTTTTAAGATTGCTGAGGCTATTCGTGTTCTTATTTGATTCCATATAAATTTTTGGAATATGTGTTCTATATCTTTGAAGTATGTCATTGGAATTTTAATTGGTATTGCATTGAATTTGTAAATTGCTTTGGGTAATATAGACATTTTAATGATGTTCATTCTTCCTAGCCATGAGCACGGTATATGCTTCCACTTGTTTGTATCTTCCTTGATTTCTTTTATCAATGTTTTATAATTTTCCGAGTACAAGTCCTTGACCTTCTTGGTTAAATTTACTCCTAGATACTTTATTTTTTTGGCTGCAATAGTGAAGGGGATTGTTTCCTTAATTTCTTTTGCCGACAGTTCATTGTGGGTATATAGAAATGCCTCTGATTTCTGAGTATTAATTTTATATCCTGCCACCTTGCTGAATTCATTTATAAGGTCCAGTAGTTTCTTTTCTTTTTTTATTATATATTTTATTATTATTAATTCTAATGGGGTGACACCAATAAATCAGGGTACATATGTACAATGAAGACATCTACAGGTTATCTTATCATTCAATTGTGTTGCATACTCATCACCAAAAGTCAAATTGTCCTCTGTCACCTTCTATTTGGTTTTCCCTGTGTCCCTCCCCTCCTCCCTATCCCACTCTTCCCTACCTCCCCCCATCCCATAACCACCACACTCTTGTCCATGTCTCATATTCTCACTTTTATGTCCCACCTATGTATGAAATCATGCTGTTCTCAGTTTTTCTTTTTTTCTGATTTACTTATTTCACTCCGTATAATGTTATCAAGGTACATCCATTTTGTTATAAATGATCCGATGTCATCGTTTCTTATGGCTGAGTAGTTTTCCATAGTATATATGTACCATAGCTTTTTAATCCACTCATCTTCTGACGGACACTTGAGCTGGTTCCAGATTTTAGCTATTGTGAACAATGCTACCACGAACATGGGGGCGCATTCTTCTTTTCGAACAGTGCTATGGTGTTCTTAGGGTATATTCCTATAAGTGGGATAGCTGGGTCAAAAGGCAGTTCGATTTTTAATTTTCTGAGGAATCTCCGAACTGTTCTCCACAGTGGCTGCACCAATCTGCATTCCCACCAGCAGTGCAGAAGGGTTCCCTTTTCTCCACATCCTCGCCAGCACTTATTCTGTGTTGTTTTGCTGATGAGTGCCATTCTGACTGGTGTGAGGTGATATCTAATTGTGGTTTTAATTTGCATTTCTCTAATGATTAGTGATGTTGAGCATTTTTTCATATGCCTATTGGCCATCTGTATGCCCTCTCTGGAGAAATTTCTATTCATTTCTTTTGCCCATTCTTTGATTGGGTTGTTTGTCTTCCTGGTGTTGAGTTTTATAAGTTCTTTATAAATTTTAGTTATTAACCCCTTATCAGATGTGCTGTCGAATATGTTCTCCCATTGTGTGGTTTGTCTTTTTATTCTGTTCCTATTGTCTTTAGCTGTGCAAAAACTTTTTAGTTTGATATAGTCCCATTTGTTTATCTTGCCTTTTATTTCAGTTGCCCGTGGAGATAAATCAGCAAATATACTGCTGCTACAGATGTCGGAGAGCTTGCTGCCTATGTTTTCTTCTAAGATGCTTATGGTTTCACGGCTTACATTTAAGTCTTTTATCCATTTTGAGTTTGTTTTTGTGAATGGTGTAAGTTGATGGTCTAGTTTCATTTTTTTGCAGGTAGATGTCCAATTTTCCCAACACCATTTGTTAAAGAGGCTGCCTTTACTCCATTGTATGTTCTTTCCTCCTTTTTCAAATATCAGTTGTCCATAAAGCTGAGGGTTTATTTCTGGGTCCTCTGTTCTGTTCCATTGATCTATGTGCCTGTTCTTATGCCAGTACCAGGCTGTCTTGAGTATAATGGCCTTGTAGTAAACCTTGATATCTGGAACAGTGATACCTCCTGCTTTATTTTTTCTTTTTAAGATTGCTGAGGCTATTCGTGTTATTTTTGGTTCCATATAAATTTTTGGAATATGTGTTCTATATCTTTGAAGTATGTCATTGGTATTTTAATTGGTATTGCATTGAATTTATAAATTGCTTTGGGTAATATAGACATTTTAATGATGTTTATTCTTCCTAGCCATGTGCACGGTATGTGCTTCGACTTGTTTGTATCTTCCTTGATTTCTTTTATCAATGTTCTATAATTTTCCGAGTACAAGTCCTTAACCTCCTTGGTTAAATTTACTCCTAGGTACTTTATTTTTTTGGCTGCAATAGTGAAGGGGATTGTTTCCTTAATTTCCTTTGCTGATATTCCATTGTTGGTGTATAGAAATGCCTCTGATTTCTGAGTATTAATTTTATATCCTGCCACCTTGCTGAATTCATTTATAAGGTCCAGTAATTTTTTGACTGAGACTTTAGGGTTTTCAATATACAATATCATATCATCTGCAAATAGTGACAGTTTTACTTCTTCTTTTCCAATTTGCATTCCTTTTATTTCTTCTTCTTGTCTGATTGCTGTAGCTAGGACTTCCAGAACAATGTTGAATAAGAGTGGTGAAAGTGGGCAACCCTGCCTGGTTCCTGATCTTAAGGGGATTGCTTTTAATTTTTGTCCATTTAGTATGATGTTTGCTGTGGGTTTGTTGTACATGGCCTTTATCATGTTAAGGAATGTTCCCTGTATTCCCAGTTTACTGGGAGTTTTGAGCATGAATGGGTGCTGGATTTTATCAAATGCCTTTTCTGCATCCATTGAAATTATCATGTGATTTTTGTCCTTCCTTTTGTTTATGAGATGAATCACATTGATTGATATGCGAATATTGAACCAGCCTTGCCTCTCCAGTATAAATCCCACTTGATCGTGGTGTATGATTTTTTTCATATATTGCTGGATCCGGTTGGCTAATATTTTGTTGAGAATTTTAGCGTCTAAATTCATCAGGGATATAGGCCTATAATTTTCTTTCTTTGTGTTGTCTTTGCCTGGTTTTGGAATCAGAATTATGCTCGCCTCATAAAAGGAGTTTGGAAGTCTTCCTTCCTCTTGAATTTTTTGAAATCGCTTGAGAAGGATAGAAGTTAGTTCTTCTTTGAATATTTGATAGAATTCACTTGTGAAGCCATCAGGCCCAGGACTTTTCTTTTTTGGGAATTTTTTGATAACAGTTTCGATCTCATTTGTTGTAATTGGTCTGTTTAGGTGTTCTGATTCTTCCAGATTGATTTTTGGAAGGTTATATGATTCAAGAAATTTGTCCATTTCACCTAGGTTGTCTAATTTTTTGGCATATAGTTCTTCATAGTTTTCTTACAATGCTTTGTATTTCTGTTGTGTCAGTTGTTATTTCTCCACTGTCCTTTCTAATTTTATTTATTTGAGTCCTCTCTCTTTTTTTCTTGGTGAGTCTAGTTAAAGGTTCATCAATCTTGTTTACCTTTTCAAAGAACCAGCTTCTGGTTCATTGATCCTCTGTATTGTTTTCTTAGCCTCTATGTCATTTATTTCTACTCTGACCTTTATTATTTCCTTCCTTCTACTTGACTTGGGTTTTATTTGTTATTGTTTTTCTAGTTCTTTTAGATGCAGGGTCAGGTTGCTTATTTGAGCTTTTTCTAGCTTCTTATGATATGCCTGTAGTGCAATAAACTTCCCTCTCAGAACTGCTTTTGCTGTGTCCCATTAATTTTGAGTTGATGTATGCTCATTATCATTTGTTTCTAGAAACTTTTTTATTTCTTCTTTGATCTCATTGTTAATCCATTCATTATTTAATATCATGCTATTTAGTTTCCAAGTGTTTGAGTATTTTTCAGTTTTTCTTTTGTGGTTAATTTCTAGTTTCATGGCATTGTGATCAGAGAAAATGCTTGATATGATTTCAATCTTCTTAAATTAATTGAGACCAATTTTGTGTCCTAACATGTGGACTATCCTAGAAAACGTACCATGAGCGCTTGAGAAGAATGTATATTCTACTACTTTAGGGTGAAAAGTTCTGAAGATATCTATTAAATCAAGTTGATCTAGTGTCTCCTTTAAGTCTGCTGTTTCTTTATTAATTTTCTTTCTTGAGGATCTATCCAGTGTTGTTAGAGGGGTATTGAAATCCCCTACTATGATAGTATTGCTGTTAATGTCGCCCTTTTTATCCATCAAAGTCTACTTTATGTATGTTGGGGCTCCTATATTTTGTGCATAGATATTTACAATAGTTATATCTTCCTGTTGAATTGTTCCCTTTATCATTATGTAGTGTCCTTCTTTATCTCTTACTACAGCCTTTGTTTCAAAGTCCATTTTGTCTGATATAAGTATTGCTACCCCTGCTTTTTTTTCATTTCCATTTGCATGAAATATTTTTTTCCATCCTTTTACTTTCAGTCTATGAGCATCTTTTGTTTTAAGGTGTGTCTCTTGTAGACAGCATATGTATGGGTCCTGTTTCTTTATCCATGCAGCTACCCTATGTCTTTTGATTGGATCATTTAATCCATTTACATTTAAGGTTATTATTGATATGTGGTTGTTTATTGCCATTTTATAAAGCTCTATTCTTCTTTTGCTCTATTCATTCCTCCCTTTAAACTGTTCACAATAGGCCCCTTAGTATCTCTTGCAGAATTGGTTTGGTTTTTATCAATTCCTTCAGGCTCTTTTTCTGGGAAGCTCTTTATTTCTCCTTCAATTTTAAACGTTAGCCTTGCTGGATAAAGTAGTCTTGGTTGTAGGTTCTTGTTCTGCATTACTTTGATTATATCTTGCCATTCCATTCTGGCCTCAAGTGTTTCTATTGAGAAGTCCGATGTCATCCTTATGGGGGCTCCTTTGTAGGTGATGGCCTTTTTTTCTCTAGCAGCTTTTAAATTTTTTTCTTTATCCATTAGCTTTGGTATTTTTACTAAGATGTGTCTTGGTGTAGATCTTTTTGGGTTTCTCTTTAATGGAGTTCTGTGTGCTTCTTGAATATGTGGAGTGTTTCCCAGCCTTAATTTAGGAAAGTTTTCTGCTATGATTTGATTGAACAAAGTTTCCATTTTCTGTCCTCTTTCCTCTTCTTCAGGCACCCCTATGATGCGAACGTTGTTTCTCTTCATGTTGTCACAAAGCTCCCTTATGGTTTCCTCACATTTTTTGAGTCTCTTTTCCTTTTTCTTCTCTGCTTCTGTGCCTTTGTTTATTGTGTCCTCTAACTCACTTATTCGATCCTCAGCGTCATCCATCCTGCTTTTAATTCCTTCCATTGTGGTCTTCAGTTCTGATACTGTATTTGTCATTTCTGTCTGATTCTTTTTTATTATTTCAATTTCACTTTTTATACTTGTTATCTCTTTGTTTAGGTGTTCATAATGACTATCCATTGTTGCTCTAATTTCCTTGAACATCCTAACTATCATTATTCTAAATTCTCCTTCTGGTAATTTGGTTATATCTGGTTCATTCAGGTCCTTCTCTGGGGATTTCTCTTGATTCATTTGGTTTGCATTCCTCTGCCTGCCCATTTTTTCTGTGTATAAGCAAGTTGTGGCCACTGGAGTCCAGTAGGTGTTGCCTTGTGTTCTCTAGGTGTGGTCTGTCTGCAGGCCCCCTTCCCCCTCTGCCGGTGCCTAGGTTGGTTCGGTATGAGCGTTGCCAGTGCCGGCCCACTGTGGCTTTTGCTGTGATTTCTGCCTCTCCTCCATGGGAGGGGCTGTCACTGAAGCCACCAGAATTAGCACCAAGGGTAGAGGTGAGCACCTTTGCTCAGCTGCGGACCCAGCCTATTTCTGGACTTCCGCCCAGAACCAGCAGTCATAACCTGCTCGCTACAGTTCGGCGGGTTAGGTGGGGCTTTTGACGTGCTCTCAGCTGTAAGCTTTTGCCCGTCCAGAGCTTTAGCCCCGCCCTCGAGGCCAGGGCCCTTCTGCGCAGGGTCGGAAACCAAGGTTTATTGGGTCGGGCGTGTTTGCTGGCTTCCGCTCAGCTGCGTACTTCTGCTCGTCCCGGACTCTACCCCGCCCCCGCGTTCGGAGCCCGCTCGTGCACGTTTGAATGCAATCTGTGGTTTCTCCGGCCGGGTGGGGATAGTAGCGTGGGCTGCGCTGAGAGCTTCCACTTGTCTCGGGGTCTACCCCGTTCCCGTGCGCTCGGAGCCTGCTCGCGCACGTATACTGGCCAACCGCGGTTTCTCTGGCCCAGGGGGTGGGGGGCTGGTAGCGTCAGCTCAGCCGCGAGCTCCTGCCCGTCCCTGGTCCTAGCCCGGTCCCCGCGGTCAGGGCCGGCTTGCGCAGGGCCTGCCCGTTCCTGGCCTCCCGCTTTGTCCCCGTAGGTGGGATTAAAGGCGGGCCCGCAGCTTCCAGACCACTTTCGCACGTCCCCTCCGACCCTCTGGGCTACACCGATCTCCCACTGGCTTGGCCTCTGCCCACGCCGACAGAACCGCCTTTCAGCGTCCTGTGCCCCAAACCCTTAAGCAGCCCTCAGCAGAGTAGGAAGGGACCTAATACTCCACACTGTAGGCCTGGGAGCTCCCTCACTTGTTTCACAGCTCAAAACTGCCCAAACGCCTCTTCTAGGCTCTGGGACTGTAGGCTGGGGCTTGGTTCCTGGGACCCAGGTCCCTCCCTCTCCGCCAAACTTTCCTCCCGCCCCGCGGGTCTCTCCGGGCTGCCGTTTGCTCCGGGGAACTGGGCAGCCCTCTTCACGTTTTCGCTATTCCTACCAGTCTCAATGTGTCTTCTTCTGTGTTCCTTGGTTGAAGAGTTCACTTAGTTTAGTTCATAGTTGGTTTATCCAGATGGTTAACCATAGTTGGTTATCTGATGGTTCTTTAAATTGAGTTATAATCCACTTTGCTTCTGGGAGTTGGAAGTTGGTACGTCCGCCTACTCCGTCGCCATCTTGCTTCCCTCTAATCCTGAAGTCCTCATCCAGGGGAAGTTTCAGGCAGAAGCCACAGAGTTCTCCACCAGCTGATGCAGAGCAGCAGCCTCGTACCAGCTGGCCAGAGCAGTTAACTGTAAAATGAATTTCCCAGGAATCAGATTCCTGCAGTAGGTTTCAGGCTCTACTGCCGGCGCGGTCCTCTCACTGTAGCAAGAGCCGAATGTTGCTCCAGAAGCTCGGCGCGCAGCAGCGGTGAATAGGTCCAGTAGTTTCTTGACTGAGACTTTAGGGTTTTCAATATACAATATCATATCATCTGCAAATAATGACAGTTTTACTTCTTCTTTTCCAATTTGCATGCCTTTTATTTCTTCTTCTTGTCTGATTGCTGTAGCTAGGACTTCCAGAACAATGTTGAATAAGAGTGGTGAAAGTGGGCATCCCTGCTTGGTTCCTGATCTTAAGGGGATTGCTTTTAATTTTTGTCCATTTAGTATGATGTTTGCTGTGGGTTTGTTGTACATGGCCTTTATCATGTTAAGGAATGTTCCCTGTATTCCCAGTTTACTGGGAGTTTTGAGCATGAATGGGTGCTGGATTTTATCAAATGCCTTTTCTGCATCCATTGAAATTATCATGTGATTTTTGTCCTTCCTTTTGTTTATGTGATGAATCACATTGATTGATATGCGAATATTGAACCAGCCTTGCCTCTCCAGAATAAATCCCACTTGATCATGGTGTATGATTTTTTTCATATATTGCTGGATCCGGTTGGCTAATATTTTGTTGAGAATTTTAGCATCTAAATTCATCAGGGATATAGGCCTATAATTTTCTTTCTTTGTGTTGTCTTTGCCCAGTTTTAGATCAGAATTATGCTCGCCTCATAAAAGAAGTTTGGAAGTCTTCCTTTCTCTTGAATATTTTGAAATAGCTTGAAGAGAATAGGAGTTAGTTCTTCTTTGAATTTTTGATAGAATTCAATTGTGAAGCCATCAGGCCCAGGACTTTTTTTTTTGGGAGTTTTTTGATAACTGTTTCAATCTCATTTGTTGTAATTGGTCTGTTTAGGTGTTCTGATTCTTCCAGATTGATTTTTGGAAGGTTATATGATTCAAGAAATTTGTCCATTTCACCAAGATTGTCTAATTTTTTGGCATATAGTTCTTCATAGTATTTTCTTACAATGCTTTGTATTTCTGTTGTGTCAGTTGTTATTTCTCCACTGTCCTTTCTAATTTTATTTATTTGAATCCTCTCTCCTTTTTTCTTGGTGAGTCTAGTTAAAGGTTCATCAATCTTGTTTACCTTTTTAAAGAACCGGCTTCTGGTTTCATTGATCCTCTGTATTGTTTTCTTAGCCTCTATGTCATTTATTTCTGCTCTGATCTTTATTATTTCCTTCCTTCTACTTGTCCTTGGTTTTATTTGCTGTTGTTTTTCTAGTTCTTTTAGATGCAGGTCAGGTTGCTTATTTGAGCTTTTTCTAGCTTCTTATGATATGCCTGTAGTGCAATGAACTTCCCTCTCAGAACTGCTTTTGCTGTGTCCCATTAATTTTGTGTTGATGTATGCTCATTATCATTTGTTTCTAGAAACTTTTTTATTTCTTCTTTGATCTCATTGTTAATCCATTCATTATTTAATATCATGCTATTTAGTTTCCAAGTATTTCAGTATATTTCAGTTTTTCTTTTGTGGTTAATTTCTAGTTTCATGGCATTGTGATCAGAGAAAATGCTTGATATGATTTCAATCTTCTTAAATTTTTTGAAACCATTTTTGTGTCCTAACATGTGGTCTATCCTAGAAAACGTACCATGAGCACTTGAGAAGAATGTATATTCTACTGCTTTAGGGTGAAAAGTTTTGAAGATATCTATTAAATCAAGTTGATCTAGTGTCCCCTTTAAGTCTGCTGTTTCTTTATTAATTTTCTTTCTTGAGGATCTATCCAGTGTTGTTAGAGGGGTATTGAAATCCCCTACTATGATAGTATTGCTGTTAATCTCGCCCTTTATATTCATCAAAGTCTGCTTTATGTATGTCTGGGCTCCTATATTTGGTGCATAGATATTTACAATAGTTATATCTTCCTGTTGGATTGTTCCCTTTATCATTATGTAGTGTCCTTCTTTATCTCTTACTACAGCCTTTTTTTTAAAGTCCATTTTGTCAGATGTAAGTACTGCTACCCCGGCTTTTTTTTCATTTCCATTTGCATGAAATTTTTTCCTTCCTTTTACCTTCAGTCTATGTGCATCTTTTGTTTTAAGGTGTGTCTCTTGTAGACAGCATATGTATGGGTCCTGTTTCTTTATCCATGCAGCTACCCTGTGTCTTTTGATTGGATCATTTAATCCATTTACATTTAAGGTTATTATTGATATGTAGTTGTCTATTGCCATTTTATTCTTTAAAGCTGTATTCTTCTTTAGTTCTATTCTTTCCTCCCTTTAAACTGTTCAAAACAGGCCCCTTAGTATATCTTGCAGAATTGGTTTGGTTTTTATGAATTCCTTGAGGCTTTCTTTTTCTGAGAAGCTCTTCATTTCTCCTTCAATTTTTAATGTTAGCCTTGCTGGATAAAGTAGTCTTGGTTGTAGGTTCTTGTTCTGCATTACTTTGATTATATCTTGCCATTTCCCTCCGACCTCAAGTGTTTCTGTTGAGAAGTCTGATATCATCCTTATGGGGGCTCCTTTGTAGGTGAAAGCCTTTTTTTCCCTAGCAGCTTTTAAAATTTTTTATTTATCCATTACCTTTTGTATTTTAACTATGGTGTGTCTTGGTGTAGATCTTTTTGGGTTTCTCTTTAATGGAGTTCTGTGTGCTTCTTGAACGTGTGTAGTGTTTCACAGCCTTAATTTAGGGAAGTTTCCTGCTATGATTTGGTTGAACAAAGTTTCCATTTCCTGTCCTCACTCCTCTTCTTCAGGCACCCCTATGATGTGAATGTTGTTTCTCTTCATGTTGTCACAAAGCTCCCTTATGGTTTCCTCACATTTTTTGAGTCTCTTTTCCTTTTTCTTCTCTGCTTCTGTGCCTTTGTTTATTGTGTCCTCTAACTCGCTGATTCGATCCTCAGCGTTATTCATCCTGCTTTTAATTCCTTCCATTGTGGTCTTCAGTTCTGATACTGTATTTGTCATTTCTGTCTGATTCTTTTTTATTATTTCAATTTCGTTTTTTATACTTGTTATCTCTTTATTTAGGTGTTCATAATGACTATCCATTGTTACTCTAATTTTTTTGAACATCCTATCATTATTCTAAATTCTGCTTCTGGTAATTTGGTTATATCTGGTTCATTCATGTCCTTCTCTGGGGATTTCTTTTGATTCATTTGGTTTGCATTTCTCTGCCTGCCCATTTTGTCTGTGTATAAGCAAGTTGTGGCCACTGGAGTCTAGTAGGTGTTGCCTTTGTGTTCTCTTGGTGTGGTCTGTCTGCAAGCCCGCCACCCCCTCTGCCGCTGCCTAGGGCGGTTGGGTTTGGGCGTTGCCTGTGCCGGCCCACTGTGGCTTTTGCTGTGATTTCTGCCTCTCCTCTGCAGGAGGTGCTGTCACTCAAGCCACAAGCCTCAGCACCAACGGTAGAGGTGAGCACTTTTGCTCAGCTGTGGACCCAGCCTGTTTCCGGACTTCCGCCCAGAACCCGCAGTCATAGCCTGCTCGCCAGAGGTTTGCGGGTTGGGCGGGGCTTTTGACATGCTCTCAGCTGTGAGCCTTTGCTCGTCCGGAGCTTTACCCCGCCCTCGAGGCTAGGGCCCTTCTGCGCAGGATCGCAAACCAAGGTTTATTGGGCCGGACGTGTTTGCTGGCTTCTGCTCTGCTGCGGACTTCCACTCATTCCAGACTCTACCCCGCCCCCGCATTTGGAGTCCGCTCGTGCACCTAGGATGGCAAACCGCGGTTTCTCAGGCCGGGCAGGGCTGGTAGCGTGAGCTTAGCCACGAGTCCCCGCCCGTCCCTGGCCCTAGCCCCGTTCCCGCGGTCAGGGCCAGCTTGCGCATGGTCGCAGAGCAGATCTCTGCCTGTTCCTGGCCTCCCGCTATGTCCCCACAGGTGGGATTAAAGGCAGGCCCTCCGCCCCTCCTGGGCTAGACCGAGCTCACACCAGCTTGGCCTCCGCCCACCCCGACAGAACCGCGTTTCAGCGTCCTGTCGCCACCACACCCTTCAGCCACCCTCGGCAGAGTAGGAAGGGACCTAATACTCCATGCTGTAGGCCTGGGAGCTCCCTCACAGCTCAAAACTGTCCAAACACCTCTTCTAGGCTCTGGGACTGTAGGCTGGGGCTTGGTTCCTGGGACCCAGGTCCCTCCCTCTCCGCCAAACTCTCCTCCCGCCACGCGGGTCTCTCCAGGTTGCCATTTGCTCCAGGGAGCTGGGCAGCCCTCTTCGCATTTTCGCTATTCCTACCAGTCTCAATGTGTCTTCTTCTGTGTTCCTTGGTTGAAGAGTCCACTTAGTTTAGTTCAAAGTTGGTTTATCCAGATGATGGTTCTTAAAATTGAGTTATAATCCACTTTGGTTCTGGGAGTTGGAAGTTTGTATGTCCGCGTACTCCGTCGCCATCTTGCTCCTAATATTTGCATTTTTATGATTACTCCCACCTATATTTCATATTCCAAGACTGAGATTATACGTACACACACTCTTAAGTTAGAAGCTGCAAAAATTGTTCTCTTTTAGATGGTATTTTAACTTGCATAAGAGTAATGTTGTCCTTCTGTAGGAAATATACTGTATATGTATTTCTAATTCCATAGTCACAGCTTTTCTTCCCTTTCCATTTATTTTTTTAAACCACATTTATCACTTACACACTTGGCACATATCTGATGCGAGAAAACATACAGCATTATCTAATGTACAAAGTTCTATACATTCCAAATAGAAGTTGAGTGGACAAAAAGGTTAATTTGTTTTTCGGTCAACCTCATCCTAAGTTTTTTTCTTTGGCACATTTCTTTCTGTGGTCTTTGGTAACTGGGAAAGACATGATGAGTAAATTATGAGGAAAGAGCCCATCACCTCACAAAAATATGTGCAATAAGGTGAAAATCAGACTCAACTTAACCCTGCCTTATTGTGGTACTGTAAATATCCTTTATTGCAAAGGTAAGAGATACAGTTTGTTTTCAAATTTTTGGCTTTGAATGTGATTGGATGGTAATCACATGGCTTGCATTTTCTATTTGTGGCCTCCAGAGGGCAGCACTCATATTTTCAATAGGTGTGCTGCAAGAAATTTTTAAAACTTGCAGTATCTGACTTCAGTCAGGGGCACTGACCTCTTTTCCCTTAGATTGTCAAATAAAAATATGACAACAGCCAACACAATGATAGCCATCTGGTGTGAATCAAATTACGTATACTTTTTTTTTGGGGGGGGGGAGCAGATCAGCGAAAAATATATTTTTTGGTGTGATGCAGAATTTTAGTAATTATTTTATGTGTGCCATGAAATGAAAAAGGTTAAAAATTGCTGCTGTAGCCACAACTAATAGTGATTACCCATCTCTATTTCTATCTATCTGTCATCTCCTCGAGTCTACTATCTATGTTTCTGGTTAGGGCAAGGAGTCCTACACTAACAGAGAAGACTTATGAGCAAGAGAGAAATACATTATATATTATTTTAAAAAATTATTGAATGCTTTCTTTGCATTTCTGAAAGAACAAATGCATCGTTGCCAAATAAGAAGAATCCTTACCTCTGAGACTTCCAGTAACACTAAATATCAACTAAAAATGATTTTACTTTCATAAAAAAACCTATTTAATTTTATAAATAATTAAGCATTCATACAGATGTTGAAAATTATTACCCTATTTCCTTCAAAGACAAGAAGTCAAGTGTACAAAGAAAAACTGACTTTCATCAAGACAAACGATGAGTTTTTCCAAGAATAACAAGTGACAACTCAGATCTCCTGATACTCAATGAGGAAAACAGAGGCTTCCTCTGTGAAAGGCTTTCTCATGCATTTACCTGCTTAGGTTTTCAAGAAAGTCAAGACCAATAAGTATACTTCTCACAAAAATTAGGGGACATTTCAAAACGAATCTGAAGTAATAAAAAAAAGCATTTGATTTTTTTTATTAAATAAGAATATCAGAAAAGCAAACAAGTCAAAGAAAGTTGTTCGATTATGCAAATGAGATAGAAAACCAACTTTTATTTCATTGGTGAAAATGCACTATACAAAAGGTTGAAAGTACTGGAGTATCAGCATGTCCCCTGTTCCCCTAATTTTTGTGAGCAGTGTATTATTTGTAAGCTGCTGGTATTACTCTAACTATAGAAAGAAGGTGTGATATATAATCATTTGGGAGTCTTAGGGCAGAGATAAATGAGTGTTGCCCAACTAATGAACCTTCTAATGAAACTTTTTAATCTCTCCTCCGACAAACTATCAAGGAACAATTCAGAGAGAAGGGGAAGAGACTTTTATTTTATTCTCTCTTAATTCCACATTTCGGTTTGTCTTCCATTAAGAAAAGTGACGGGACAAAATGATTGTTTTCTCAGAGATACTTCCATTAATGCTAGAGGTAAGAACATCAACCTTGAACTTCATATTTGAAGCAACTGTTAGATCGTGGTTAGAGAGAGAACAGAAACCATACGTGAATGGAACTGCGGAGAAGGTACAAGCATGTTATTAATAACCATACGCAAAATTACAGTATCTAAGTTTATTCCCCATAAAATTAAAGAAAAGTTAAGTTATTACCAATGTTTTAAAAATTCAAGAAATGAAAATGTATCATTTTGATATGCTACGGTTGCCCACTCACATTTCTTTCTGGTTATTTCCAAGACCTGGTCACATAAACTTCCACAGCGGCATTATTTTCTTTATGGAAGGGGAGCCCAGGTTTCAAACATCTAGTTGGAAGAAAATTAATAGTTGGGGGAAAGTGCAGGCTGATTAAAAGATGTTCTGAACAAGTCATACCATTTTTCTTTTCACCCTCCATGAGTAGGAATGAAGCTACCTCCATAGGATTCTTCTTGAATACGAGAGCCGTGATTTATATGCCAAAAAATTCAGGTGGAGCTATTCGGGGAGCCAGGATGTAACCAGATCGCCATTTGTCAGAGATTATTACTGTTGAAGGCTCCCTGGGAGAGGTATAAATTTTCCCTGAAATAACACATCGCATAATAACAGCGAGGAGCTTGTCTCTGTGCTCCTCACGGCTGCACACCTGTGTGCAGGGACCTTCCCACTGTGCCTGTAAAGCCGACCTGCTCATTCATGTGGCAACCTCGCCTTTAGAAGCCGATAGAGCAAAACAGACCATCAAACACTCACTAACACGTTGTCTTTGAAGCATAGAGAGGATAGATCTGTTTTGTCTGGAATTCTAAATATTTTAAGGAGGACAGAATATTTGGTGGGAAGACACTAAACATGGGAGTCCAGTAGTCTCAGGTAGGAATTCCAACAATTCAGATGACTTAGTAGCTATGAAGATGAGTGTCCTTGTACCTGAACTGGGCAAAATAAAGCTCTCTCATCGGGTTATTATGAAGATTATACTTGCATTAGGCAAAGTGCCCCATACAGTGAAGTCTCTGGACATACTGAGCATTTCTGTCTGTGCTGGAATCAGGAGACCTTTTACAGCAAACACTGTCCTTCATGTAAGTTTGCAGAGAACCCCATAAGCAGTGTAATCTCACACTCTGAGCAGCGGGTACCGCCCCCTACCTTGCTATGTGTCCCTGCCCACATTTAATTTATGGATTGTGGTAGATAAAGGGTGGGTGAAATATAGGGCGATCCTGGCCATGGAGCTAAAAGCCAAGTGTCCTTTTCTTAGGGTCACACTTTGTGCTCATTCAGTACCAAGTTCCAAACAACACCTTCCTACTTAACTAGTTTTGGAGTCACTTGCAAGGAAACTTGAAGGCAAAGCTTTCCCTTTGGAGGTGGGAGCAAGCCTCCTTGCTCCTGAGTATGGTTTTAGTTAATTGCATTATTAAGCCTTGGCACCTTTCCCATTTAGAGCTCTGCTGTCATTTTGTCACTTTGGAAGAGTGATATGAGAGAGCGCACTAATTTACCAAGCCTACACTAATAGTTGGTAAATGTGGTTTTGCTAAAACTTACATGAAAAGCAAAACTCAGTGATTTAATCCAAATAATGAGCTACCAATTATTTTCAGGATCTTAGAGCCCCTTTTGGTTATAAATTGCTGTTTGCAGATAGCAACTAGTCAATCATTTCCACCACAAAGCCTCTTCTTCTTTAAAATGGTTATAATCATTAAAAGTGTTTGGAGTTTCAGAAAGTCAGACAGGACTAAAATACCTAATAATACACTCCAAGCCAGCAACAATAAATTTCAACTTTATCTGGTCCCAAAGAGAAAATTGACTGAAATATTTTCGGTGGTGGAGTATCAGCAGGTTTCCACTGCATATATTATTTCCAACAGAGATAAGCATATGGTTAAGCAGAAAAAGAACTGACTGATTTGATTAAAAGTTTTTCTTAGAAAACCATAAACAGAGATCATGTAGCAAGAAAAAAAGCAAGACTTTTCAGGGCACTATCATTTACTGGACATGCATGATTATATAAATACACATACATATACATAAGTTTGTAAATGTATGTATATATGTACACACACAGTTGTATATCAATGGAACCCTCTAAAGGACCTCTCATAGAGGAGCAATTAATATTATAAAATATTTTGACACCCCCATTAAAGTACTTTCTTTAATAGTTGTTTTCTATAAAAAATCTTTTTTATTATTTACCTAAAAAACCCCACAAATTAGCAGTGAACAGAAATAAATATAATTTTAAAATAGGAAACTATGAATTACTTAGAGAAGATCCCTCATCCTGGGGGGGCGGGGGAACAACAGTGTAGACATTTCCTAGGATTAGTTTCAGCTTTTATACAAATTCACTGGTTCAAGAAGAAAGAAGGTTCCAAGGCTATTGAGTGTAGTCTCTCTCCATAGTCTATAGCAGTGGTTCTTAACCTGGGTTCTATCGAACCCTAGGGGTTCGATCAGTCGGTCTCAGGGTTCGGAGAAGCCTCTGTCACGGAGGCCAGAATAAAGTGATACCGTAATTTGTTGTGAGTTCATGCACTTTGTTGGTTTTGTTCTTTGAGCAAGGTGATGTTCATGCACGGCTCATTTTGTGCACCAGTAAAAAAACATATACCTATGTCTTGAATTTGGAAAAAAAATCGTATTTTATTTATCACGAAAGAAGGGTTTGGTGAATGTGCATATGAAACTGGTGGGTTTGGTACCTCAAAAAAGGTTAAGAACCACTGGTCTATAGATCAACCACATGGGTCAAGACTGTCAATGTACATAAACAGGTTGTCATAGTTTAGGAGGTTACTTAATTACAACCTTATAAGAAAAAAGATGCTTTACATATTAAGCAGATTAAAGAAGAGACCCTTAATTATAGGACAACAAAGATCCATTCTTCAAAAGAGGAAAGAGTTCAAATATGAAGCATAGAAATGTTAAGAGAACATCAGGGTCCACCTTTGTAACAAGTTCTCTGGGATGGACTAGAAGCTCCTTATGTGGATCCATTATGTAATTCCATCATTCAATGCATGTGTTTTAGGAACCAAATAGAGGGCACTCTTCTAGGCACTGAGAATGCCAATAGTGAGCAAAAGTCAATGTCCCACAACAGAGTGACTAGACATTTATAAACTTTATGAAGTGTCGATCCCAACAAGTCTAGTACCCAGGTGCACTTTGTTGTGCACCAGAAACTAATATAATATAGTATGTCAACTGTAATTGAAAATAAATAAAAAGGTTAGTGTCCTCATGGAATTATTCTAATGAGGTACAAAGTTGCAGCTATGTAGAATGGATAAGTCTAGAGATCCCATAACAGACATGATGACTATAGCTAATACTGTACTGAAATCTGGAAATTTGCTAAGAGAGGAGACTTCAGATGCACTCTTCACACACAAAAAAACTATGTGAGGAGATAAGTTAATTAGCTTGATTGTAGTAATCATTTTACAATATATATTGTGGTCATGTATATTTTTAATATAAAATTTTAATATACATTAATAAATATCAAGTTATGAATACTCATGAGATATCCTAAACAAAATATCGGTGAAGCCCAAAATTATACATAAAAGATGGTCAAGATGTGTTTTTATTGGAAATGCAAACTTGTTTTATTTTAACACTAGAAAATCATTGAATGTATTTCACCCCATTAACAGGTAAAGACACAAAAGCATAAGATCATTTCAATAAATATATACAAAAATTTACTAATAGTGTTATGTTATGAAAGCTGTTCAATATTTTGAAATTTGATGTTTTTTTCAGCTATAAAATGAAAAGAAAAAGTTTAGAAATGTACACAAATTATTTTGTTAAAGGATAGAAAATAATCTGCGAAATATCTTGGATCCTCAAATATTTTATCCTTACATTTACTGAAAAACTTTAAATAAAATCAGCACATTTGCTAAGTTTAAGTACATTCATTTCAACCTTAGGTTAATTCTTTCTCAGAGAGCACTGTGAGGTTTTGTAGTGAACTTTAGTCAATGTATTAATTTCACTTCATGATGAGGCTTTGGGGAAATTCCCATTAAAAAAATAAGCATGATTTCCTCCTCATTATGGCAATGAATATGACATTTGGGGATTAGTCTATAGACATTTTATGAGCATTCATTAATAATCACACACTAGGATTAATTTAAAATGTCATCACTTGGCTGACACTGGACTTTGAACATCACATATACGTTTCTATCCAACCCATCTATTTCTATGGAACAAATTTAACAATTACTTTTATCTCGTCTCAATGGAAAAATGATCAGTCTCAATAAAACTGTAATTAATAGGAAACCCAGAACAAAATTCCCTTTAACTAAATGTGCATGTGTTTAAATGGGGAAGACAGGACTTCCTCATATCCATGGCCTTAGGGAAATCTCACCTTTCAAAATATACCACGTGACGCCCCAAAATATAGTCTCTATAGAAAAGGAAGATACAATGTGGAAACTTTTCTAGCTATGGAATTTTCAGTCTCCCACTTTCTGAACAAAACCACTTCATAAAAGTCTGCTCATTAATTCCAAAAGAATAGAAGTGAATACATAAAGCATTCAAATTCTCACTCTGAGAGCACTACCTGAAGCACCCGAACTTCAAATTAGATGACGCTTTCTTTCTAATTCCTGCGATGGTACCTGAGGGTGAGGGCGCGGGGCTGACCACAGAGATTGTTCCAGTTCACTCCAGGACATTTTAGTGTTGAACTACTCAGCTTGCACCAAAACAGGTCTCACCTTTCATCTCGGATGAACATTTATTTATATATTCCCCTGGCGATTTTAGCTTCTTTCTTTTTATTTCCTGTTTACTTTTATTATCTTTAATTTTCAGAAACTACCATTTCATGAAAGAGGTCAGTAAGTGATGTAAATTTGGATGATTTCACAGCAGAGGTAGAGATTGTGTTCCCACCAAGTCCCTGGCATCATCCCGAGCACTGGTTTTCTGACGTGGTGTACACATTCTCTCTCCCATGACCGACCTGGGTCGGCCCAGCCGTTAGGATGCTTGGTGATTTACTACTCGCACTGCTGATCTGAAAAGATGTCCTGGAAAGTCAGAACGTCTGTGTCTTGTGTTCACCATCTTCCGCGCAGCGCTGTGTTTAAGAACGTGGATTCTGGATGTGATGCATCTAGGTTTCGACGCCAGTTTAGTGAGACACCAATCTTTCAGCATTCCACGCGGAAAACAAATATACTGTAGTAGCAGTTAGTTCCTGAGCTCGTTGTGTGAGTTAAGGGGCATCAATGCATGTTAAACAGTCCAATACCTCGTAATGACCATGATTTCATAGATTAAAATAAGTGACAGACACCAATGGGAGTAGATATTTATCTTTGGGGAACTGAGCCAAAAAAAAAAAAAATCACAAAGACCTCGAAATGAGTTACAAAGGAAATCATTCTAGACAGCGGAAGGTAATAGATGTGTAGAAAGTAGAAACATAATGAAGAAAATGTGGACAAGCAACAATGCAACATGTGAGCAATGCAACGTGATGTAGAATTGTGGGCCCAAAACCTGTATGATTTTATTAACCACTGTCACCCCAATGCACTCAATACAAAATTTTAAAAATATTTTTAAAAAGCAAGAGACTGCCTAAAATCTGGTTAGTTTTCTGACTTTAAATTGAAGAGTAATTTGCTTACGGCAAAGTGCATAAAACCTATATTTTGTGCTCAATAAATTTTTTTATGTATATACACCTCTATAATTACCACACAAATAAAATTATGAAATTTACAGCCCCCCAGAAGGCTCTCTCATATTTCATTCCAGTCACCAACCATCCTTCAAAGGTAATTACTATGCCAACCCCTATCTAGAACTTCATACAAATAAAATAATGACACGTGTGTTCTTGTGTTGGGCTTCTTTCTTTTAACATAGTGTCTATGGGAATTATCCATGTTGCTACCTGGCTGTTTTCCATTGCTGTAAAGTATTCCATTATATGAATGTCTCACAATGTATTTATCTTTATATTGATATACTTTTAGATTATTTCCCTTTTGTGGTGATTATGAAAAAAACTGCTGTAATTTATTATAAACTTTGCAGAATGTGTTTTAATAGACATAAACATTCATTGTTTGGTATGTAGCCAGGAGTGGAATTATTGAGTTAAAGGGCATATGTATGTTAAGATTCTGCCAAACAATTTCATAAGTGGTTGGGACAATTCACCTCTCATCTAGTAACAGCAGAGCTCCAATTGTGCCGTACCCTTGCCAACACCAGATACTAGCCATTGTTTGAGTTTTCACCAATATAATAATTTAATGTATGTAATTATCATTTTAATTTACACTTATATGATGATTAATGAAGTTGAATACCATGTTACATTCATCTTGGTCATTTAGATATGCTTTGTGAGGTGACTATTGAAGGACGAAGCCCATTTTTTAAAAAATCACACTGTTTATTAATTTGTTTATTCACTTTTCACATTAACCATCTGTCATCCATTTGAAATTCTGTGTGTCTTATAAACTAAGCTTATAAACTGTCCTATAAAAGGTTCATATTTTAAAAAATTTCTACACAGCTATCTTTTCTAAATTTTTTTATTTTTTATTTTTGATATTAGAGAGGAAGAGAGAGAGAGAAAGAAACATCAATTTGTTTTCCCTAGTATTTAGGCATTCATTGGTTAACTCTTGTATGTGCCCTAACTGTGGATCAGACCCATGACCTTGGCTCAGGCACAATATTGAATTGCATTGGTGCCTTTGTTGTTTGTCAGGTGTTTATTGTATATCCCCATGTATAAGATGCACCTTAATTTGGGGGCCAGAAATTTGAAAACAAAGTTATTATATAAAGTTATTAAACTCAAGTTTTACTCATCAGAAAATTCATACAACAGTCAAAACTCCCATCCATTAGCTTGTCCTCATCTGTGTCTGATAACGACTCACTGTCTTCAACAATGAGCACAAAAACAAGTGCAAAAAGGCGAGAAATGCAAGTAAAAATACCAACAAACACTGTATAAGAGGCATCCACTTTTTAGACCCCACATTTTTTGAAAAGAGGTGCATCTTATACATGGGGAAATACGGGAGGTCTGTTTCTGGGCTCTTTATGCTAATCCATTTGACTAATTGTCTGTTCTTGTACCAAGGCAACACTTCATTTCTAGAGCTTTATAGTAAGTCAATACTTGGTGGTGTAAATCCTTCAACTTCGTTTTCCTTCTCTGGGTTGCCCTGAGTCTTCTAGGTGCCTTTGATTTTGGACAGATTTTAAAATCAGCCAGTGACATTTACCGAATCATCCTGTCCCTCTGTAACTTTGAGAAATAAGTAGTCAATGAGAGTTTTAAACTATCAGGCAAACTTCTTAATTTATAGTTCAGTCAATTAAAATATGCTTCAAATGCATTTTTTTCCAGCCTTATTTTCCTGTTGTGCCTCTCCATTAACCTCTCACCATTCTCCCATGTTTACTCAGACCCCTTGCCTGTGCCAGTGGACAACTGTCCCAAGCTCAGCCCCAGCCTTCTCTAGAGTCCTTTCTACCTGTCTAAGTGCCACTTCTCTTTCTGAAGTTCCTGTTTCCAGATTCAGATGCCACTTCCCCAAAGTGACCTCTTCTCTTCCTCCAGCCGTGCTGAACTCTGCATCATCTGACCCCCACTTCAGTTGTCTCCTGAACCAATATATATTTTGGTCTAATCACATAAAGCCCTATATTTTTAGTTAAAATTTTATGGGATGACTTTTGGCAGGAATCTTACTTTCAAATTGTTTCACCCTTCACAACCGTTAACATGCTGCTTTTTTTATGTCGTAGGTGCTGAATACATTCACAACTGCAGATTGCCTGGCTGTGGAGCTTGTAAAATAAACACAGTGGGATCAACGTTTGTACCACAACATTAAAAACCACATTAAAGTTACTTTAAAGCTTGGAAGTATATACCTTAAATATTATTTTTATTTTAACAAGGTAAAAAATTTGCAATTATTTTTGTTAATCCCATCATAGCTTTAGCCATAAAAGCCTTACAATAACAGGGCTTATAGAGCTGACTTTAAATGAAAAATCAGTGTAAACAAACCCTGCTCTTAAAGATGAGATGTTTAGTCATCTAAGTCAATAAATAAAATATTTCACTAGGCATTTTCTTTCAAATAGTTAGGAACTGAAAACACAAATAAATAAACCAAGTTGCAGAAATTATGTATCAAGATCCATCAGCAAGAAGGGTACTAATACACAGAATTATTATAGAAATTCTTAGTTGAGTGATTAATCCACAAGGTCACACATAGGCTACTTAAAAAGATTGCAAAAATCTTGTTTTATTTTTATTGCCATTGTCTCTTTTTATGATTGCTCAAGAATATAGAATTATTCCCACTAGCCTCTTATAGAAACAATTATTATCCAATTGAAAAATGCAATTTGGCTCTGACTGGGTAGCTTAGTTGGTTAGAGCATCATCCTGCTACATCAAGGTTGTGGGTTTGATTCCCAGTTCCCCAGTCAGGGCACATACAAGAATCAACCAATGAATGTATAAATAAGTGGAACAACAAATTGATTTTTTCTAGTTCTCTCTCTGTCTCTCTCTCTCTCCTGCATTCTCCCTCTCTGAATATCAATAAATACTAAAAATTTAGAAAAATACAATTTGATACCAGAATTGAATCACATCAATTCCTATAGTATCTCTTCAGGTCAACTCAGATCCCATATGGTTATAGATTTAGTACACTTAACTTGACGTACATTTTCTCTAGCCTGTGTAGATATAATGTTATACTATTAGGTTATATATGAAAGATGGAAGATGACCAATTAAATGTATTTATTAAATACCTATTGTATTATGAGTTTTGTGCCCTTATACCCTGCACAATTTGAGAACAAATTGGCCAAAGAAATAAAAAAATAAACTAAAATACAAACCTAGAATAATAAGATGAGTAGTACATATAACAAAGATAAAAATCAAATGCAAGGAGAGTTGAAGAAAGAGAGACAGCATCTAGGGTGAAGGAGAGTGGTATTCCTAAGTGTTTTTTGAGGAAACGTTAAAAAAGAAATATTTTAATAAGGGTAGGATCATGGCAGGGTCACATGAAGGGGAGGCATACTATGGATCTATGTGCATGAGGATTTGATTATGATTTGTATATGAATATGGTCGGTTACTAAATAGTATAAATTATTAACAAGAAAACCCATTCATAAACTAGGCTGTGAGATAGTTGGCAAGGTGTTCGGATGCTATTTTTTAAGCCTAAGCATTGGCTTTGATGTCAACGATACTTATGGTACAGGAATATCATTTTGCTTTAACTTTCAGTCACTTGTTGACTTCTGTTACATATGATATTTTTCACCTTTACAAAAATTGACAATGAAAGACTTGGGTAAATTTTTAATTCTTTTCAAAATAGTGTATATGCCAGAGCTAAAGAATTTATGGGAGTGGCATAGCTAGAAACACTTTAATGGCCACCGTAAACACTGGAGGGATTCTTAATGTTACTAAAGAAAGACTGGGTTCCTTTCCCCTCTCTCTTGGTATTATGAGTGGTTCTCACAGATAGTTGGCACTAATAAACCTGTTGAAGGATTTTTTTAAAAATAAACTTGAGGTTTTAGTAAACTCTCAATGGTACAAGTTCTTTCTTTGGCCCTCTTTACTATACATTCTCTTTACAAACAGTATTTTGCTTTCCTTATGTCACTGACAAGTGTTTCTCCATTCCATATAAAGAATAAAGAATTGATTAAGCATTAACTGACAGTAGACATTGTAATGGGTACTAAGGATAAAATCCCACAAAAAAAGTCTATGCCACTTTATGGTTCACTTTGATTGTGATTTTGTTTCAAAACTTATCTCGATTGGTCTATAAAGCCATAATACCTAGAAAAAAGATGTACTCTATTATAACATTGTTCTACATTCTTCATGAATCAAACATTTCATGACCAAACACTATGCTAAGAACAGAAGGTGGATTTCCTACCTTCCAGGAGTTTATTACGTACTACTTTGCTATGACTAAATCAAGACTCATAGCATTTCACAATTTGGTGGTAATAGTGCCCTTTAAGTAATTAAGCACATGAGTTAACACAACCAAAAGTAAATAGGCTCAGATACTATTTGAAATGGCAATTTGGTACAGAGGAAAAGCTCTGTTTGGAGACTAGATATAAATGAACAGTTGGGCATATAATTGTAGGTTTTAGGGGGTATATATTTGATTGATAGAAATAGTTCTAACTGCCCTGCATCTTGTCCGGTAAGGATGGTGCTATTGAGAGCTCATAGGCAATTTATGATCCATGTCTTAGCAAACAAAACCAAACAGAATTTGAAAGATAGATTTTCAACATTATATTTTCTTTCCTATTATTATAGTCCTCAAGAAAAAGATAATTGTCTATAACTTAGAAAACATTTCTCCTAGTGATTGCTTATTTGAATGAAATCTTAACATACTAAATTTTATAAGTGCTTATCTTCCTCATTTAAATTATCTAACTTTATTTCTGCACAAATATAGTATGCCATAGTTTTGAAAAAAAATAGATTCCACTAAAATCACTAATTACAGACATTTACAATCTTATCTGCCAAGTGATGAAGGAAATTGTACACGAACCACTCTTAAATTACTTATTAATAAACATTAATATTTTTCTATTAATCATGATCTTTCCCACAATGTGCTATGCACTTTGTTATTCCCTTCCTTCCTCTGAGTTGTTTTGCTATCACTGCTTTACTCAAATTTCCCAGAATGCATTGTACAGACTTTAGTGAGGGAGAAATAATAGTGTTTCACATATTTAATATGTACTAATGAAAATGCATTGAAAAAGTCCTTATTAACTTAATGAGGTTATTCAAGGGCAGAGAGAAGCAACATAGTCAGTCAATGGTCAGAATAAAGATTACTTCTTGTTTACACATCAAGATCATAATAATCATTGAAAAAAAGAAATAAAACTGGTATTTCCTGTTATTTGGAAATTTCACATAATCCTTTTGCCTAGGTACCCAGTGTGTGATGTCATCTTCTGGGACGATCTTTTAGAGGACCGCCATAATCTGCCTGTCTCACACCTCACCCTCTCCTCAACATAAAATGAAAGCATTAATCCTTTTGGAAAATTCAATTCTCACCAGTCACAGATCCTCTGAACACATTCCAGTAGCAAGAGCGTTCAAAAAAAAAAAAGGAAAATTAATAGCCCCCCAACATTCTGTCTCAAACATATAATGAAAAGTGGCACAACACAATGTCCTCTCCCTCTGGGTTCTCACAATCTTATTCTCTTCATAGCCTTGTCCTTGTTTTCCCGAAGATCTTATGCACTTCCCCAAGGCAGGACGAGTGTCAGTCATCCCCTGAGAGTGCTCGTGGCCACGTGAGTGCCATGAGTAGGTACTGAAGACTATCTGCTTACCCTTCTCACTGGGAGTCCTCTGTTCTCCGTTGATGCTGTTTCCTTCCTGTAGCCCATGGATTCCACAGTGAGCCTGCCTTCTACTCTGGCATGTATCTTTTATTCTCACAAGATTTCACACACTAAGGGCACACACCTTCATGCTGGCGTCCCCTCTCCCGGGATCCGAGGCAGCCACGGACCAGGTGGTGCTTCCTGCTCAGCTGCCTGTGCATGACCCACAGCTCCAGCGGGTCTGCACTCATCTCCTCTGTGCTCAGAGACCTGTGGTTTTGCTACTGGGTAGGATTACTGGAACTTTCGGGCTTTCTGTTGGCCTTGTAATACCTTCTGTTACAGTTGGAGATACCCATGTCAAAGGGCTCCTATTTGAATGAGTTCCACAGGAAAAAGCAAAGCCCAGTCATGTTTTAGACCTTCCCTGTCATTGCCTCACTCAGCTCATAACCATGGGGCTATATGAGATAGCCCAGCAGAGTTAAGTTCTCTCTGTTAATCATTCACATGGTTAACATAAAATCACACCCTCCACATCCACAGCAACCCAGGTTAAGCACTTCTCCAGCTATTTCTAGGTCCCACCTATTTCGGCAGTCTAGAGGAAACAGAATGAGAGATTTACCTGCTAAGGACTAGAACAGAGGAGAAATGCTTCCGTTGTGTGTCATGCAAGGCAGGACCCTGGCTCCTTCACTGGACTAAGATTTGGGCTGGTTCTTTGCTCATGGAGTCATCATAGTGAACCAGAACTCACTGTTTTTGATTGACCAGAATACCGTATCCTCCTGTGTGTCTTTTTGAGAGAAAGAAACCACTTCCAACCATAAAAGATGCAAATGCTGGCTGCTTGCCCTCACTGCCTCCTGGAAGCTGGGATACAAGTTCTGATCTTGGTCCAACCAGTTGGATGTGGTCTTACCCGGTTTTGAATCTGCAGCTAGTCACACAAATTGCTATGGGTGATATCTTAGTTATCTACCGCTGCCTAACAAATCATACCATCACTTAGTGGCTTAAAGCAACATTTGTGTCTGATTTTCTGTGAGTCCAGACCCCAGCTGAGCTGGGTCTTCTGCTTAGTGTCCCCCTCCACAGTGAAATCAGGGCACTGGTGGACTGCAGATGTCTCACAGTGCAAGTGGGGACATTCTGTCTCTAAGGGAACTCATAGAGTTATCGGCAGGGTTGGGCTCCCCATGGGCTGTTGGAGGGTGGACCTCCGTTCCCCACTACCTGTGTGCTGAAGGCTCTCTCAACCCTTGCAACTTGGGCCTCTTGTGGGGCTTCTTACAACATGGTGTCTTGCTTTATCAGAGCACGCAGACAAGAAGCAGAGAGAGAGAGAGAGAGAGAGAGAGAGAGAGAGAGAGAGAGAATGCAAGCAAGACAAAAGCCACATCTTCAAGGACTTTGTCACAAAATCCCATCCCATCACTTTTGTTGTATTCTGTTCATTAGGAGCAAGTCACAGGGTTCTGTTCACACTAGGGGAAAGAGCATTAAGTAAGGATGTGACTACCAGGAGGCAGAGCTCATGAGCGTCTTGAGGACAGCCAATCATGAAAAGTATAGGATCCATTCCACAGAGTGAGCTGGCAGGGTTATACCAGCTTTAAAAGTCCAAAGCCCCAGCAGCAGTCACAACGGCAATTTTGTTCCAACAAGCCATTTCCAGGCTGTGCTTTTGGGGTATTATTCCTGGCCAAGTAGCTTTCAAGCCTGACTCTTTGGCCTCCTTAAAAGTTCTGTGAGCTACTAGATGTCCTTGAATAAATGTCTTTCATCTAGTTACAGTAATTCATTGGTTCCACTGCTTGTAACTAAGAAGCTTTGCTGAGAGTGGGAAGCAAGGAAACCCCGGGCTGAGGACAGAGACTTTGTCTTGCTTCTTTATACCAGGACATGCTTGGTGGTGAGTAGGCACGTGATGCATATTTATTAAGTTATTGGATAGGTGGAAAGACATCAAGTCCAGAGGGCAAGCTGAGCGTAAAGAGAAGATACAGGTGCAAGTGAGGGATGGAGTGTGGTTTAGGGGTTGGTCAGGGAAGGCAATCTAGAGTGGATCCACGGAAAAGGAGGTTCCGGGAGAGGGGTGCCTTCCAGCGGTACATGACGCTTGGCGGGCCTCCCTTAGGCACCCGGATAGGTTGGACAGTTCCCTTCATGCTTACGTGATGCCAGCGGAGGCAAAGTCAATGGAATGGGAAAGCCCGGACGGGCCATGGAGACAGGCACACTACACTGTACGAGAGGAGAAACGGAGAGCAGATTGCAGCAAGTCACCCGCTGCCAACACGGTCTCTGAGATAAGAATCTTCCCTGAAGCCTGGACACAGATAACCTCAGCATTGCTGAAAGCTCCACATTTTACTCTTAATAATGCTGTAACAGTATCGCCTTCGTCTGGGTTCTCTCAAGCAGAGGCTGAGGGGAGGCTTTAGCCCTGATCACAGCATGAGAGGACCAGGCAAGACCCGGACTGAGCAGTTATCCTTGGGCTGGGAGCTCCAGGGATGCAGGAAAGAGTGTGCTGCGGGTTAGAATTTTTAAGAGTTGCTTGTAAATTCCCTAGCCGTACAAATTAGTTCATTGCATGACAGGCTGCGTGCAGGTCCTGTGAGTGGAATGGGAGGTGATTCAGAAAGAAGAGGCGCTGCCCACATTGATCATGTCTACAAACGGGGCAGCCTGAGTGTGAGGGGAGGTCCTGGGAAGGAGGAGCTCGGTGAAGGGTGACACGGACTGGGAGGCTGGCGGGACTCTGCTTAGAATGCTGGCTGTTTTGCTTGACCTCAGCCCAGGGCGTGTGAGCACACAGAACATTTGGAAAAGTCTTGGGTGAACTATCAGGGCTCTCTCCAAAGCAATGCTCATTAAATTACACTGGGAAGCAGAAATCAAGCTGCGACAATAAAATAAAACTTGCCATTTCAAGTGATTTTTTTGGCTCTGTGTAGGTGACCGAGGTTGAGGGGACATCATCTGTTCCATGAAGGAGAACGTTCTGTATTTTCATCTTCAAACTGAATTCACGTGCAGAGACCGACTGATTGGCAAAGGCAGACGTTAAACTTTTCCCACTCCGAGATAAATGAGAGCAATGCTCTCATTTGGATTAACAAGCAAACAAGCAAAAAGACTTTCACTTGGACACCACAGAGATGAGCCTATTTAGTGTCCACACTAACTTTTTTTTAAGGGCAAACAGACTTGTAACCTCATTGAAATATACAAAGAGTGCCCATTAGTCATCCTCCCCAAAGACCCTTATCTGTGAATTATATATCTCCTAGATTATACACATAATACTGGCAAGAGAGAAAAACAAGTATTAGACCCATGCACATTTCCAAAGGGACCGAGATTGGAACAGACTCATAGGTGCAGAGGACAGACTGATGGTTGCCAGAGGGGTGGGGGTTAGAAGGCTGGGGAAAGAGGTGAAGGGATTATAAATACAAATTGGTAGATACAGAATAGTCACAGGAATGTAAAATACAGCATAGGAAATATAGTCAATAATATTGTAATAACTATGGATGGTGCCAAGTGGATACTGGAAATGTCAGGGACAACACTTTATAAAGTATATTGATTGTCTAACCACTACACCGTACACCAGAAACTAATACAAAATAATGTTGAATGTCAATGGTATTTGGAAACAAAAAGAAGGAATGGGGAAGTGAGGCAGGGAAGGGAAGAGGGGCGGTGAAGATGCCCTCCCAGGTTAGTCACTGTGTGGGAAACGGAGGCTCAGTCTCACGGAGGAATTCTGGGAGCCTGAGATTAGAACACACACGTCAGTGTTACTCCACTCGAGGGAGTGATTCATCCAGGACACTAACCCTTGTTGGTTGTTGTTTGAAGGTTGTTTCTGAGGACGCAAGGCAGGTCCTGGTGGCCAGAGCGAGCTCCAGGCAATGAAATGCAAGTGTATGGCATGCCAAGCAATTATTAACCTGCAGCAATTCGGAGAGTTAAACACTGTTATATTAATTTTGCAGATAGGGAAAACTGTGGCTCAAAAAAAAGAAAAAAAGAAGAAGGCCTTTTGGAGCCCAATTTTCTCTAATTCTAATGTCTTAATGGCAATGAAGGGTAGTGTCCTGACAAGATGGAGGCGGAAGGAGAGAAGGGATGCAAGCAGCCGCCACACACCTCATACCGTGAGAGCAGCGCGATGTCAGAGACGCAGAAAGAATGAAGAGTTGTGGTGCCTACGTGCATATTTTGTCTCTCTCTATGAGTTTCTGACACTTAGAGCCAAGGATTGAGTATGTAAAAAGTCACCACTGGCTTCCAGGGTCTTAATCACTCATGTTTCTTCTCACATGACATCTTTCTGTTTTCAGAATGAGAAAAAACGGCATACAAAGTTCAGCTGTAGACTTTTCTTATTGGGGGTAATAAAAGTTGAACTTGGATTAAAAAGTTTAATGGATTGAATAGCATCTCGCAAGAATCCATGCTCACTCAGAACCTCAGAATGCTACTTTACGTGAATATGAGACGTTTACTGATGTGATTAGTTAAGATAAGGTCCTACTGAGCCAAGACGGGCCCTCAATTCAATGACTGCTATCCACACGTAAAGACCACGTGAAGACACAGGAAGGAGACCAGGTGAACGGGGAGCGTAGATCAGGGGATGCAGCCACAGACCAGGAACTCCCTGTGTCGCCAGGGACCACCGAAAGCCAGAAAGAAGTGTGGGGGAGTCTCCTCAGGGGCTTCAGGCGAGCATGGGCCTGCCAACAACTTACTTTCGAATGGTTAGCCCCAGAATCCTCTGTGAGAGAAGAGACTTCTATCCTTTTGTCACCTGGTTTGGGGTAATTTGTCACAGCTGCCCTAAGAAGCCAATGCAAGGCCATTATGGGATTATGTCCCCAACATTCCTATTTTGAAGTTCTAACCTCCAGTTCCTCAAAATGTGACTGCATTTGTAGGTAGGGCTCCGGAGAGGTGATTAAAATGAGGTCATATGGAGGGGCTGTAATCCAACAGGACTGGTGTCCGCATTAGAAGACGAGGCTAGGACACAGCACACAGATGGAGAGACAACCTTGTGAGGACACGGGGAGACGTCAGCCAATGGCAGAGCAAGGAGAGAGAACTCGGAAGATCACCGAACCTACAAACACCTTAATCATGAACTTCAAGCCTCCAGACCTGTGAGAAAATAAACTTCTGTACCATAAGCCACCCAGTCTGTGATTATTTTGTTGTAGCAGCTCTAAGAAACTAATACAACAGGTGTGGGATTGGGGAAAGATGAAAAACAAACTTTTACCTTTACTACATACAGCCTTACTCATCCACTCTAGGGGCAGCAGACAATTCTGCGTGCGGCTGAGGGCTCCCATGCAGAGAGAACAGGGGCTGAGACAGGAAGGGGGTCTGGTGGGTGGCAGGTGTTCATGGTACATCAGCAGCTCTGTGCGCTGCGGTCACGCTGGACAGAGACAGGGCAACGTGGAGGCTGAGAGTCTTTTGTATTCCCTCGGAGTGTTTTATATAGCCATCTTCCCTTTTTTCCCCTTTGTCTGGGAGTGCTATTTACATAGAACACAACCCCGATTTTAAAGAGAAAGAAGAACTAGAATGTGATCAGTGGGTAGAAATAAGCAGTTGGCAGCTGGCATTTGCCAGCAGACACAGACTTGGGGATTCGTGTGTGTAAGATGCCTGTATTTCTTCAAATACAGAGGACTAGAACTTGGTAGAAGACAGACATGCAAGAAAAACATTCGGTCTAGGGATAAACAATGCATACCTAGTCGACTCTTTCCTTGCAATTTAACTTCCACGGACCTGAACCTCCCTTACACAGTACAAGATTTAAGACAGACTAATCCTCGGGAATTTCTCTGATTATTTTCAAACCAGACAGCTGCTACAGAATGCAGGTTTGGGGTCAAAAATTTCTGCAGGTATTTGTGGGTGCTGTTATATTGTTTTCCAGGTTCATAAGAAAAGATATCACTATTAAAGAACAGTCAAATGATCTGCATGCTATATGTTTTATATATTAATATTCAGAATGTATGTTGAAAGAATCAAGGTTACTACGTAATTTTTTATTTAGGATAAAAAAACGCATTGCTATTTCAGGAGCTTTATTACATCTTCATGCTTTTTTTTTTGTATAACTAGTTTTATGTGTTACACAAGAAGATATAAGCTATACATGAAAATGACATTTCTCAGATTTTTCTGGATGAGAGACTTAAGTTAGAGTGCCATTGAGTGTATTAAGGACACGAATATTTCAATTTAGAAGGAATCACTCAAACACGTTTGTTTCTTTAAAGAGAAAGGTAATCCTAAAAGAAAAGGAGTTTTTTGGGCTTGTTTTTTTTTTTTTTTTTTTTTTTTTCATTTTGGTAAAGTCTTTACCTCTAATTGTTTGGACTTTAAAATTTCTTTAGCAGAGCAGGTCTTCCATCACGGTATTTCTCCCAGGTAACGGGCGACTTATCCAAGGATAAAATCAAACTAAAGGTAATTTCTTGTCCACTAAAATTTTCATCTTCTGTCAGCAACCAAAATATGAGATCATATATATGAGCCCAAATACAAATTATAGAGATTAATTTTATTAAAATGTAGCAACACGCAGAATTTTTCCTTGCTACAATAAATCTTTCAGATAGATTGGAGGCCTTGAATTTAACCCGGTGATGTTATCTTGCCCTCTTAAAAATGGTTATAAAGCTTACAGTTAATAGAGTTGTTCAGAACATTCCCATTCCTTCCTTCCAAAATAAGAGCATAATACATTTTTTTTTCTAGAACCTCGGGAGAGAAAGACTAAAATAAAATAACTAAAGGAAACTCATGATTAGAAGTTATTTATGATTAGAAGTTCACGTATGCTTTCACAGGTATGTTAAGAAAATTGTATTTTAGAAAGGTTTCTGCGTAAGTCTTATACAGCAGAACCCAAGTTTATAACAATTAAGACAGTGATATGAGTGGCGGGCTGCCAGCAGCCCAATAACCAAGGGCTCAGGCCACCTGTCGGAGCTCAGAACAGGAATTCCGTCACCTCAGGGGCTCGCTGGCTAGGCCAGCTGCCTTCTATCTGCACAGACTGGTTTTATTTTTGCTCTTTCCTCAGAAATGCCATTCTGCCATATTCTTTTTGTGTCATTATACCCAGAGTGTTGACGCCATGCCATCTGGAGATGCTTGGGGCACACCAGCCACCTGTGTGAGACGTGCCCCGTGCTCGGGTCTGGTCCTGTTGGGTTTCTGACAGCATCCTTATTGTGGTGACTTGAGTTTATTTGCTTTTGAGTCATAGCTAATGTTAAAAATAACTCCTCCAGGACTAGAAAGCATGACCTCTTTTGGCTTTCTTTCCTCTGCTCTAACTCTGTTTGGAGATATTTCAAGTTTTGCATATTTCAGTTTTCTAAAGTTGTTTTGTGTGTTGTTTTATTTTTGTTTTTGTCTTCACTTCTGGCCATATTATCAGACAGACTACCTCCAATTATTTCCAATTTTGAAATTCTTTATATGAATTAAAATAATAACAATAACAAGGTAAGTTCTAATCAGAAGTGAGCCTATGTGGGAGTCTAGGAATAACCAACTTTGGGTGTGGCTTTACACTGTGTAAGCATATTGTTTTTAATATGTAAACTGGGAATAACAATGGCAGTGTTGTTGATAAACTGACACAGAGGTGGGCAGCCTCCCAGGAATGCCCACAGCCCCAGTGCTGTTGGCCTGGCCAGCAGGGGTCACAGGACACAGGAAAACAACCTCTGCTTAGAGCATCGCAGCCTCCAGTTCCCATAGCAACCGCTCAGGCTCTCCTCCACTCATCCTTTATCCCATGACCTCCTTGAGATCTCTTTCCTCAACATGTCAACTAATTAGTTGATATTTCTCTACTTGTTCCCTCCATCTTTTGCTTCTTACTCCAGAAATCCTAAGCACCAAATATAATATAGTAATAACACTAATAATAAAAATAATAACTCATTTTCTAGAGCTCCCCCTAAATGTCAGCATTCTAGCAGGTTCCTGACTCTAAATATGAACTAAACGGTAAAGCTGGTATAGAACTGTGATCAAAATGACAGCTCCACCATATTGGACTTGGCTGTACCAATGGGAACAGACTATTCCCGAGTTAGGCACACTCTCATCCATTGAAAGGCTTAGCGCCATATCATAGTTTCATTAGGATCATGATATAATTTCTCTTTTATTTATGCAAAGCTTATTTGTGACTCCATAGTAACTGCCTCTCTATTAACATAATAATTAAAATTAAAATATGACATTGCCCTCAAGGGGTAAATGTTAAAAATAAAGTGGGACACAGCTATCATGGACACAGCATGGAGGTTCCTTAGCATTTAAAAAAGAACCACCATATGATCTGAGCAATCCCGCTCACAGGCATACATCCAAAGGAAATGCAATCAGGGTCTCAAAGAGATGTCTGTACTCGTATATGCATTGCAGCATTATTTACAAATGCCAAAACATGGAAACAACCTAAGTATCCATCAACAGATGAATAGAAAAAGAAAATGTGACATATATCTTTATATCTGAATATTAGTCAGCCATAAAAAGAAAGAAATCCTGAAATCTGTGACAACATGGATGAACCTAGAAGATCTTAAGCTAACTGTAATAAGCCAAACGAGAAAGACAAATACTGCATGATCTAACTTATACGTAGACTCTAAAAAAGTTGAACTCATAGAAACAGAGAGTGGAATGGTAGTAGCCAGGGACTGGGAGATGGGAGAAATGGGGAGGTGCTGGTCACAGGGGCAGACTCCCAGTCATAAGATGAACCAGGTCCGGGTCTCTAATGTGCAGCCTGGTGACTATATTGATCAATACTGTATCGCATATGGAAATGTGGTAAGAGAATAGCTCTGGTGTTTTACCAGACAAATAAAAAGGTAACTCTACCCGGGGATGAATGTGTTCATTAACTTGATTGTGATTTTGGTAATTATTTCACAGTATATATGTACATCAAATTATCATGTTGTACACTTCATGTATGTGCAGATTTTGTCAGTATTACATCTACAAAGCTGAAAAAACAAGAACATAATGTGAAAAATGCTAGAAAGTACTATAGCTTCCACTCTTTTACTGTAAGTATGTCTATAAGCGTCCTTGTCAGTGCACCAGCAAGAGGGGTAGAGCTGGGGGTGACCAGCATTCAGGAAGTCCCCATAGTTGTTCAGAAAACTCTGCAGTAAGGTCACCCGGGAAAGCAAACTCCGCTGTGATGTGAGGCTGATTGGGTCTGGCTTTCTTCACAACCTCCTTCTGAAACGGGAGTGCTCAAGACTTCACCTTTCGGTGGAGAGAAGGTTAAGAGGAAGACCGTTCTATGATCAGGTGTGATTTGGTACAGTTTATTAAATGCAGAACAACTCACACAATCTTTAGGTACTTTCGTTTTAGTGCAAACCGACTGAAAAATGCTACCACTTCACAGTGGACTGACCATGAGTTTTACACATAAGGTTATTTGGACCACCATTTATCAAATTATAGAGGGCGGTTTCTGAATTCTTAGGGAAATTCTGTGGCCAGAAGATTTTTAGGAGGGGCTTTTCTGATATCATCAAACCTATTCATTCTAGTACATGGGCAGGAGTACTTTGAAGCTTCCAGAATCCACCTGCAGAGGAAGACCCAACACCATATCTTCACATGGTTGTCACTGTAGCTGCAACACCGCCCTGGGCAGGGAAGTATCCGGGCTGTGGAGGAACAATGAGATAGAACAAACACCAGCTCTTTCATTTCCAAAGATAGTAACAGTGAAAGTCTTCAAAGGTGGAAATTATGCAAAACGGTAGCTGCTATTAGCCACAGTTTCGTTAATGAACTCATGATTTCAGAGAGACGTTATTTTAAAGAAGCTTCTCTTTGGAAACTTGGTAATATATCTGTTTTCCTTTAAAAACGTGTGTGCAGTGGGAGACCATGGATGGAGCTTACTAGGCCTGGCTAACTTTCTGTTGGTTTGAGGGACCCAAAATTTGTCATGTGCAGCTCATAGCTGGCATTATCTCAAGACATTGTCACCTAGAGAAAGTGAGAAGTACTTTTCTCCTTTAAAATTAAAGTCATATGAGATATAAACTATTGTAGTACTGTTGGGGAAAAAAACTAGCAAGAGTCCCAGAATCAATTAGCAAAAGACAGTTGTGTTATTAAGAAACCATTTGACTGTGTATAGAAGAAAAGCCATATTCTGTTCCATGTGCAAAAGCTTTAGAGTATATCTGAAACATCTAAAGTACATATATATATATAATGCATGGGGGACTATGCTGAATTAGTTGCCTAACAAAGTAAAGGAGTCCCACGAGCATGAACTGCAGATCATCTTGTGAAAGGTCATTTTTATTAGCAACAGAGGTCAAATCAAATATGCAATTTCTGGAACAATGTGACATGTAAGGTCCTGATATAGTCAAACAAGGTGGATATTAAACCCAACAAAGCCTTATTTTAGGAGGCTAAGTAAAAATCAAATGAATTGGAGGGTTTATTTATTTATTTACTCAGTATTAACTTATTCCACTAATATTCAGTGATGATTCACAGTGTGTCAGCACTGGAAAGGGGACAGTCACTGCCCTGGCTTATTTTGGCCATGGTAGCCAGTCCCTGAGTGCACAGACACACAGGAGGTGTTCGGTGAATAGCCGCTGTTCTCCCTGATGCAGCATCGTGAGCCACGTGCAGGTGCAAGATACTGTCTGAGGTCTTGAGGCTGCAGCAGTGAGCTGTGCCTGGGCATCAGCTTCCTCATCTGCAAAATGAGGAAAATACTATCTCTGCCATAGGGACGTGGAGATTACATGTGATACCATACATCAAATATTTAGTGCAGGTCTGCGGTTGAGAAGATTATGTAAGGGTATTATACATCAACTACTTTAGCTAGAACCCAGTAACAGGTAGAAATCAAGAATTATCTTTTCAAGACTAACTGTCAAAGTGTGACCAAGATGGAAATGAATACCAGGCATTCTGCATCGATGTCACATACTAGATAGGTCTGAGCATTAGATGTCTAAAGTTCCTAAAGCTTAGGGCCCATAGGAACTAGCGAAATAAATTACTACCAAGCAGAGAGGTCCGGGCACCTTGGAAAACAAGGCATTGCCGCTAGGAAAGGAGATGGGTAGTCCTGGTCAGAAAATAAGGGTCCTGGGTCAATTTCAGAAAGGCTTAGTGTTGACACGTTCCATCTGTAGCAGCACAGCACACGGAGACCATGGAGTTCACGAGCACAACTATACAGTCAACCACAGCCCATTGATCCAAAAGCTATGGCCTCAGACACTGTTTCCCGGATAACAAATCCATCCATTTATTCCTCCTGCATTTTATATTTAATACATTAACTGTTGTTAAATATTCTTGCTTCATTATTACTTTAAATTTGGCATTTCTTATAGATTCCGAATGTAATATATTTAAAATACTATAAAAACCTCTGATACTATTTTAATTATTTTGTTATGATAAATAATATTCCAGTTTCTAACTGTGGATATAAAGGTTTATTTTGTTTTGTTTCATTTTGTTTTGCACTTAAAATAGATTCTTAAATTTGGGAAAGAAATCACCAGGTCAGTAGTTTGAAAGCCTTTTAAATTTTCTAACTCAAGATTGTTTACCAAAATAGTTATCCAATTCACATTTCTATTAGCAGCATAGAATATTACTCACTTAACCAAATTTGAATTAGATTGTGTAATATTATTTCAATTTTTATTAATTTAATTTTCTTGTTATTAAGTAAAAGAATATTTTGCTTACTTTGGTATTATATGTAGTGCCTTATTTATGAATTGACTATCTCTGTAGTTCCATCCTTTTTCAGCCCAAAGGATCTTACGGTGTTAGTATGAATTTGAGTGGACTCTTTTTATAGTGAAAAGTACTATATTTGTTACAGTTTCTCCTATCTACTTTTATCTTTTGATTTTAATTATGTATTTTTGCCTTTTTTGACGCAAAAAATCATACCTGCATTATAAATTATACAACAGAACTGCTCATTTTTTGGATACTTGTGATTGCTTTTAAATATGAAAGTCTTGATTTGACAGAGATTTGACAAGTACTATTGATGCATTATTCACTTTTTTATAGTATGATTTTTTTTTTAACTATGTAATGCATCTGAAACTTATTTCCTCATGTGCTGTGGGGTGAAGTTTCTAATTTCTGGCTTGCTATTTAGCAGTTAAAGTATCTTAATTTATAATTCCAAAGTCTTTTCTCTTTTTAATGCCTGGAGTCTTCACATTAAACATGGCCAGGTCCAAAAACGGAAAAGATTACAGGCAAGTATGAAATACTGTGATTGTTGTTCCCCTAATTAACATGGAGTGAGAGTCTATGAGAGAGAATGATTTCACCGAAATCTTCACAATCTGGTTAATAACTTGACTTCTGCTTATTTGTATCAAATAAAGGTAGAAATGACTTAGACAGATTGATCAAAACATACATAAAATATTCATAATTAGGCAAAATTGAAAAAAATGTAAAGGAACCTATAAACTCAACTTTTGCTGAAATTTGTCCTCTATTAAAGATAAATAAGAATATTATTTGAGATTATTAGACCAAGTGGGAATATGATTATTTAGGAAGAGTGCATATGGAATGTTAGAGGTAAACTGTTCATATCTGGCCAGGTCTGGGGCATATGACTGTGAGAGGGGCAGGAGATGACCCTCTGAAGGGCATCAGCCTGAGTTAAGCAGAGCTAGAAATAACCTGTTTCTGCTGCTTCTCTTTGGAGGCTCTGCATGTAGTTTCAGGCAGAATAATCCCTCAGAACTAATGAGGGAGGACTCCCGTAAAAGTACGAATCTGAGGAGGGGCCCACAATGGCTTAAGGGTTAACGGAGAAGATTTTGAGGGCCAGTGTCTTAACTGCAACCATGTTAGGTTGCATGGCTTCTGCTTTTATCTTCTGGAAGAAAAGTAAACTAAGGGTGAGAGGACGGAAGGACTGGGCAGCCAAGACAGATGGACCTTCCTAAGTCACTGAGTAGATGAAGCAGAAAGAGGGAACAAGATTCCTACGGTGAGAAAATCGTGTCTAGCTTTCAAAAACATTTTGGTGTTTTTGGTTTTATGCTTGGGTATATCTCATTTGTTTCTTTTGCTTAATTGTTTACTTGTTTATCTGGGTCTCTGTACCAAGTATTATGCTCAGAACTAAAGAGAAGTCCAAATGGTCTGAAACGACATCCATCCACCAAGTATTCACTGAGGTCTTACTATGGGCAATCAATCATTTTAGGAGCTTGAAAAGCCTGCAGGAACGAAGCAGATATGGTCTCTGCCCTTACAGACATGCATCTTACCTCTTTCTCTTGCAATATTTAAAAATAGAAGACATAGAGAACATTATGTCACATATTCCTGCATCCCGTCCAGATTTAATAATTGTTAACATTCTGCATATTTGTTTCAAAACTTTTATTTAAATGAATAAAATCATACAGCTACAGTGAGAGCTGCCATGACCTTCCTTTAATTTCGTGTCCCTTTCTCTCTTCAGGGAAGTAATTAATAGTCCCGACACTGGCATTCTTCCAATTCTTTTAAAATAGATTACCACATACTTAGCTGTTCATAAAAAACACGCAGTACAATTTGGCAGTTTGTAAATTTTGAAATGACATTTCTAGTGTAGACGAGAACTTGCTTTTTATACTTCACCTCAGGTTTTTGAGATAATTCACTTCATATGTACTGAATCCCTACTGGACCTCAGACATCGTTCTAAGTGCTAGAATAAAGCAGTGAACACAATTACTTCAAACCTCTGCCTTTAGGAAGCGTATATTCCAGTAAGGTGAACAGACAAGAAACAACAAAATATGAAATATTCTGTACAGACTGCTGTATGGACTGGATTGCCACCTTCATCCCCCCCCCCCACACACACACACCACCACCACCACCACCACCACAATTCATATGTCAAAGCCCTAACCTACAATGTCACTCAGTTTGGAGGTGGCGCCTGGGAGGAGGCAACAAAGGTTAAGTGAGGTCCGAAGGGAGGGGTCTTACTCTAACAGGACAGCTGTCCTCATAAGAAGAGGTAGAGGCACCAGACATTTCTCCTTCTCTGCTCCTGCACAGAGGAAAGGTAGTGTGAGGACACAGGCGGAAGGTGCCATCTGCAAGCCAGGAAAAGAACCCCCACCAAAAACCAAGTTTATGTGCCTCCATCTACCTCCAGCTATGGGAGAAAATAAAAAAAGTTTATGGTGCAAGCCACCCAGTGTGTAGCACGTTGCTATGGCGGCCAGAGCGGACTAATCCAGCTGCTGCATATTAAGTGCTAACAAGGACAAGTTAAGTAGGAGATGAAGTGATGGGGGTCAGAGGGAAAGCTGAAACTGAGTGTCCAGAAAAGTCTTTTTTTAAAATTGCATTTATGGGGGTGACACTGGTTAACGGAATCATACAGGTTTTAGGGGCTCGATTCTATAACACGCCTCTGTACACTGCATTGTGTTCACACATACACCCCGGCCCCCAAGTTGTTTCCCATCACTATTTATCCTCCATATCCTCCCCCACCTATCCTGCCCCTCCAGAAAGGTCTTAACCGAGAGGTTCTTCTCGAGGAAAGAAAACAGAAAATGCATGTGCAAAGGCTCTGAAGGAGGACACAGCCACGTATGGTCCAGGAGTTCCAGGAAAGAAGGCGGGAGGGCTGGAGTGGCCAGACAGAGGGAGCGGGCAGAGGAGTTGAGGGCAGAGAGTGACAGAGGCCAGATCATGCAGGAACCATGGGGGAGCATTTTCGCAGAGGAATGAGGGTCTGGCTTTCATTTTAACCACTTGCTCTGAACAGTCCTGGAGAGAGAAGATGGAAAGAAGCCAAGGGCAGAAGCGGGGAAGCCTCTTGTAAAATCGATTTCAGTTGCAAAAGCAAAAGATGATGGTGATTTCAATCAGGCACTTGGCAATTGGGGTGATGAGAAGTGATCAGATTGGAGATACATTTTGAAGGCTCTGAGCAACCGTGAGAATTGCCTTGCCAGTAACAGAGGTAAGGAAGACTGCCCGCGGAGCAGCTTTGAGGTCATGGGATCCTGAGTCCCAGACGTTAAGATGAAATGCTGAATAAGGCCATGAAACAAACAGTTCGGAGTTCAGGGTTGAGATCTAGGCTGCAGATAGAGCCATAAAGATGGACGAGCTTACTTAAAGACTATGTAGTGACAAAAAAGAGAAGTCCAAAAAGAGGTTATAGATGACTAATAACCAGCAAGGGAGACAAAGTGATTGGCCCAAAATTTGGGAGAAAAACCAGGTGTCATAGTCTGGATGTTAAATGAAGAAAATGCTCCAAAGAGCTTATCCGATGGGTTCAATTTATCAATGTTACATGTAGATCAGGGTTACTCATTTATTTCCTGCATAGTTTCCTATAGTATGAATATAACTATTTTAATTTATGCATTCTTGTAATATTAGATATTTTGGTTAATTATGATGTTTCACTTTTTCCAGTAATGTAGCAATGACTATCTTTGTCCCTGAGTAATAGTTGCTTTGGGGTATACTTAAATGAAAAATACTGAGTTGTAGAATATGCATCTACAACCTTTCTAGATATTGCCAAGTAGCTTTTCAAAGGGATTGTACCAATGAATGCCCCCACCAGCAGTATTTGAGAGCTTACATTCTTGCTCATACACGGTGGTGTTTAATTTTTGTTTGACAAATAGATGTAAATTCGTATCATGTGGTTTTATTTATTTTGGGGGGGGGTACTTATATGTTTATTTTTTGTATTTTTCTGAAGTGAGAGGCAGAGAGGCAGAGAGACAGACTCTTGCATGTGCTCAACTGGGATCCATCTGGCATACCCACTAGGGGGCAATGCTTGGCCCATCTGGGGCTTTGCTCTGTTGCAACTGGAGCCATTCCAGCACCTGAGGCGGAGGCCATGGAGCCATCCTCAGTGCCCAGGTTGACTTTTGCTCAAATGGAGCCTTAACTGCGGGAGGGGAAGAGAGAGATAGAGGGAAAGGAGAGGGGAAGGGTGAAGAAGCAGATGGGCACTTCTGTGTGCCTTGCCCAGGAATTGAACCCAGGACATCCACATCCCAGGCCGATGCTCTACCACTGAGCCAACTGCCCAGGGCCAGGTATCATGTGGTTTTAATTGGCATTTGCCTGAGAGTCCTAGTAATAGGCATCTTATGTGAAATGCCTATTCATAACCTTTGTCCTTTTTTCAGCGGGGCCATTTTTCATCCTATTAGTTTGTAGGCTCTCTTTATGCAAACCAGATACTAACCCTTTGCTGGTTAAATACATCGAGAATGAACGCTTCTACTAGCCAATGACTTATCTTTTGCCTTTGTTTACATCTGTAGTTCTCCATTTCTTTTAAATTTTACTCTTATAGAAAAAGAAGATGAAAGATTTCCAAATAAGTTTTAAATTTAATGTCAGAAAGCAGACTGAGATTTCTATCTGTTAAGCTATGGCTTCGAATCATCATTTAATTAGTCTAAATAATTAATTATTTAATCAATGCAAAGAGCATGCCAAAAGTTCTTTCCCTCCCCTTTCCTATGTGTGTGTGTGTGTGTGTGTGTGTGTGTGTGTGTCTGTCTGTCTGTCTCCATCCCCTATCTCTACCACATGACAATGTGATGAGGTGGCCATCCACAATCCAAGGATAGAGCCCTCTCCAGACAATAACCTCACTGAAACCTTAATCTTGGACACCCAGTCCTCAGAACTGTGAGAAAATAAATTCAGTTGTGTAAGCCATCCACTGGACAATATTTTGTTATGGCAGCCTAAGGGAAAATGACCATGGCCATCAAAGAGGCTTTGGGAAGGGCCATATTTCAAGGGAAAAGTGATGTTTTAGTGCAGGTAAAGAGAGAGAAGAAATTTCTATAAAAAGCTGAAGATTGTAGGTCATTGTGCTTCCCTGGAAACTGCAACTCAAATGAGCATAGTTTTCTTTATTTCATAAAGGTTTCCCCACTTACTGTTTTTATTTTGAAGTTTGGAACTCCCTATTACTAAAATAGAAATGTTAATATTTATAATAGAAATGTTTTTAAAATGTCATGTTTGGAATTTTTGTATTTAGAACTCCACAAAAAATAAATATATTTTTTCCACTTCTTTATTTTTATATTATTTTTCTAAATGATAAGATGTGAGAGAGAGCTTCTGGCTGTTCTTGTGAAGCATGAAACATATTGTGGGCATAGTTTTTTGTTTCTTTGTTTTAAGTTTCAATAAATAAAAAACAATTCAATAAAAATTTTGAGTACTTTTTGTTTTTGTGACTAGTTTTGACCTATAGGAGGCCCTTAATGTGCTATACAGTAATTTTTATATGAAGAATATTACATATGGATCTGGTGATGATTATATCTAGAAAAAAATTTGCAGACTTTTTATTGTAGGCTCTTTAACTTGTTTTTTAGTATAAGTATTCCATTTGCTTCTGTTTTAACCAATTGTGTTATATGCATAAAATAAACATAGACAGCGTAGAATAAAAAATACTATAAAATTCAGAACCACTGCAACCACTATATTTGCTATCAGTGTTCCAGTTAGGGCTAAACAGACTGAGTTGGGAAAATGCTCTTCTGATATGCACTAGCTGTCAAGAATGCTAACTCATTACATACTTAGTTCTTAGGTTCTATAATTGTGCTTACAAGAGAAAATAGTCTTGTGGATTAGTTATTATTAAAACAGGTATTGAAACACATCACACTAGTATCTTATTGTAAAACCAACCACAAAAACAACTTTTCAGTTTGCTGGGGTCACAACCATCCTTATGCAAACATTCACATATTTACATTATCATCAGCATTCATTCTCAATATTCCTGACTCAGGCGCTTGTATCCCAATCTACTTGTAGGTGTTAGCTTTGTCACATTTCCTTTACTCTTAGCAACGCTAATGCACAACCCTGTTCATCTCTTCATGGATAAAATAGCTTCCATTGTTTTTAACCATCATGCTAATAGCAGAGTTTGAGGAGGGCATTTAAGACTTCCCAGAGCAGAAATACATATTCAATCTCTGCATGTGTACCAGGAATACTTCGCTTTGCCAGCGTTCTTACAACAAAAAATTATTAGTGTTATATTACCTTGCAATGCAACTAATGAGCTCCTGCCTATAAAAGTATAAATTCTAACAATTTTGCCTGACCAGGTGGTGGCGCAGTGGATAGAGCATCAGACTGGGATGCGGAAGACCCAGGTTCGAGACCCTGAGCTCGCCAGCTTGAGCGCGGGCCCATCTGGCTTGAGCGTGGGCCCATCTGGCTTGAGCAAAAGCTCATCAGCTTGGACCCAAGGTCGCTGGCTCCAGCAAGGGGTTACTGGGTCTGCTGAAGGCCCGCGCTCAAGGCACATGTGAGAAAGCAATCAATGAACTACTAAGGTGTCGCAACGGCAACAAAAAACTGATGATTGATGCTTCTCATCTCTCTTCGTTCCTGTCTGTCTGTCCCTATCTATCCCTCTCTCTGACTCTGTTTCTGTCCCTGTAAAAAAAAAATAAATAAATAAATAAATAAAAATAAACTTGTTTAAAAAGTTCTAACAATTTTATGCCATGTTTTTCTCATTTAGACATATGGCTTTTACTATCACAATGTAAATAATTCCTCTACGATAAATCTAGTTGCTCTTGAAGAGATTTTATATTTATCTGTATGTCTTGCAAATACCTTATCAGGAATAGGATGATGATCCTCACAATAAATCTACTGTAATGTGCTATTTACTTCATCTTATGTAAAACTTTACGAAGTTTGAAGACTAAATAAAGCAAAAATTTGTTTGTTTTTTAGAGTAAAGAAGACAAATACTGGGTTGGATACCTACAAGGAGATCAAATGGACAGAAAATAAATTTTATTCTTGATATATATATTTTTCCCATACCCTGATTTGGAGTCATTTTCTTGTTTTCTTTGAATGAAATATTAGTGATATAATGAGTGTGCATGGCTCTTTATCAGCAACATTAATTCTTTGATACCCCTTTTTGTTTACGTTGCATTTTGCAGGTTCCAGAAAGGTTCTTTGGCTCTTGCAGAAGGCCTGTCAGAAGCCAGGAGGGCAAAAGAGAATGGGGAAATTACAGGAAGGGGACCAGGGCCAAGTCTGTTAGTAGAATATTTATATCTGGCTGAGCGGGCTGCCCTTCGGAGTGCATGTCACTGGTGAACCACTGGGTCTGCGAAGCGGATGTTTCCTCTCCAGAGGTTTGAAAGACCACATACCCACTACTGCTCTAAAAATGAAGATGGGAGACAGCAGAACACAGGGCACATAAGTTTTCCTGTTCCTCCCACTACCTTTAATCCCACCTGAGATATGCTAGATAGCCCAATGGATAGGCCCTTTATGTCGCCACCGCACCCAGAACTGAAATAAATCATGGCTACATAGAAATAATCTTACTGTTAGAATTTGTTTAGTCACTTCATCCAGTAATTAGAAATGGATCTTCCACTTAAAATTATTATCACTGCAGAAATATATAAGGATATATCCGAGTAGTGCCCAATTGGAGATAATGTGCTTAATTAATGAGATGCTTAAGTAATAATGTTTTTAATACATGTAAAAAAGTAGTGTTCTCATTGTCAGTCTCTCATTCCTAATTGTTTTGGAGTCATCAGCAGTACATTTTTAGAACATTCTCTCCCAAGTTAACTAGATCCCAAGGATCTAGTTGATTTTTATGTAATTGGGAAGAATTTGACATTAATGTTTCTCATAAATATTTTTTAAATTTTTCACAAAATCCAACATTTAAAATAATTTTAAGTGTAACTTAAAAATATATTCTTTTTACAGAGACAGAGAGAGAGTCAGAGAGAAGGATAGATAGGGACAGACAGACAAGAACGGAGAGAGATGAAAAGCATTAATCATCAGTTTTTCATTGCGACACCTTAGTTTTCATTGATTGCTTTCTCATATGTGCCTTTACTGGGGGGCTACAGCAGACCAAGTAACCCCTTGCTCGAGGCAGTGACCTTGGATCCACACTGGTGAGCCTTGCTCAAACCAGATGAGCCCACGCTCAAACTGGCAACCTCAGGGTCTCGAACCTGGGTCCTCCACATCCCAGTCCAAGGCTCTATCCACTGTGCCACTGCCTGGTCAGGCTAAAAATATTTTTAAAAATACTTAACCATTGTATTTTGGGAAGTGATTTTTATTATCCTAAGAAAACAAGTTGTAGGCATTTGTTTCTATGCATTTCAAGGCCAGGAAAGAAAGGACGGTGGTATAACCTCCTAAACTATAGAACAGAGGCAAATACAACTACTAAAGCAATTCTACAACACATCATCTGTACACTGGACGGTGTGTTCACCGCCCCAAGTCAAGTCTCCTTCTTTCTCCATCTATCCCCCTCTACCTCTTCCACCTCACACAACCCCATGGTCCCAGCAATAGCCACACTACTGTCCATGTCCTTGAGTATTTTCCTCTTTAGTCCTTTTTGCTGAATCTCTCCATCTTCCCGCACCTACCACCCAACCTACGGCAGCTGTAAGCCTGCTTGCTCTCTCTGTTTGAGTCTGTCTGTAGTTTGCTTGTTAGTTCATTTTGTTCATCAGATTCCACATATGAGTAAAATCATATGGTACTTGTCTTTCTCTGACTGGCTTATTTCACAGCCATATTTCTAAATTATCAGTTGATTCATAAAAATAATCCAGTTTATGAACAAAACATTTGGCTCTCTGACAGTTATGTTTTTCATGCGAGAATAACCATAGGGAGGGTGCCTAGGCACATCCTGAGCTTTCTTCTATTATTTCAGGAAGGATCTTCTCCAAGCACTGGGGAAACTGTCACATGGGGACATCAGACATTAATTCCAACCTCATGAGCATATTGCATGTAGGGGATGGCAATGTTCTTATATTAAAAATTTAACAAAAACATCCAGAGAAACTATCTATGTTTTTCCTGTTTCTGTTTTAATTGCATTCTTATGAGATCATAAAGAAAAAGTTGAGATTAACCTTGATCGCCACAGAGTTTAGTGTACTTTATTTTAAATAGAAATATCATCTACAAAACACATTATTAGATAATCATTTAGGAGTTCCAGGTAAAAATTGGGCCTAATTTTTACAGCCCAGCTTCTCACAACTTACTAGTAAGCTAAGAGACCTCAGAAAGTCTGGGAAGCAATTATTAACATTTTCTTTGTTGCCAGGACCTTGAAGCTCTATTTGATTTTCTTTGGGTGGCTCATCTTTGGTTTAACCCCACGGATGGGGTGTCCATGTTCTGTTGGCCCACTGTCAACATCAGACTCATTCCCCTTCAGAAACAAGTTCTCAGGCAAGCAGGAAACCAAAACTTATTCCTCATGCGATGTGGGTTCAGCTAATGCTCCCCCCACACGAGCACTTTTCCTTATATTCTCAGTTGAAGAGAAAAACTTCAAAGAATGAACTTTTATAAAGTAGGCATAGGAGAAAAGGTGGACATACTGCATTTCAAGATTGTTATGGTAATGAGAATCGGAAAAACTCTGGGAAGAGCGTCTCCTGGGGTTTGTTATTTTTTCTTCTTCTTCTGTTAAGAGTGGAAAAGCATTAGAAAGTGGAAACTGATGATCTCATCATAGGACAACAGTTACACTATTAAAAAGAATCCTAATAATAAAAGTTAAAAATTTGACTAAGAGCCATGCATGTTAACTGGACGTTTGGTCAAACCTCTGCAAGGGGATTTCTGTCCACCTTCGTCCACTGGTAACTGGGAGCCTTGAGAAAAGGCTCCCATCTGAGGATGAGAAGACAACACAATGCTAACAAAACAACAATGAAGGGAGTCATATAGAGACAGAGCAGGAAGGAAAAATTGTGTGTGTGTGCGGGGGGATCCTTCATCCCCAAAGCCAAGCGCTGAGAAAATGACACTAGGTCCCGGAACTAATAACAAAAGAATATTGCAGTGGCTTTTGAGACTCATTCTAAGATGTAAAACAATACAACCAAGGACGTGTATGTGACAGACACTCCTAAAGAACGTGGATAGAAACCAGGAAAAAATGAAGTGGGAAGTAGCTGAGAAAATGAAAATTGGCAGGAAAAACCCAAAGGTAGTAAAAAAAACTAAATTCACATTAGACATTCAAATTGATTAAAATATAAAATAATTTAAATTTCAATTATCTTTTCAGAATGCAAGGACAAAGATCAAGAGGTTAAAAAGAAGGGGCAGACAGAAAGAAAGATGATAAATGTGAAGAAGAAATTATGAAAAATAATAATTGTGGTTGTTTCAAAGGGAAACTGCATTTGAGCCTAAGTGAAATGTGAAATAAACAAGCAAGCAGAAATCTGAGCAAGCCGACTGACAAATTATCTCACACTTCTACCTCAAGTAATTGAAGAGCCCCATCCCTAGACACCCTTGGCAGAAATTTTGAATTAAATGGTTAAAGAAAATATTGAAAAAGCACCCACAAAAATTGGCTGCTTTTCTATTTTTCTTCTGTATTACTAAGTGCCAGAAAATTCTGGCATGGTCTCTATAATGTATTTTAAAAGAAAAGTCTTTAACTAAAAAAAAAAGTCTAAACTAGCTAAATTGTCTTTCACTTGTGAAGCCAACAACAAGAACACATTTCTCTTATAAGCAAAATTTTCAAAGTATACTCATCGCCTACCCATCTTGGGAACAAATGGTATAAAGATATATTTTTCATGAGACTGAAATCAGAATTAAGGATGTAAGGAGGTAGGAATAGCTTTAGACACGGTAGAGAAAAATTTGCATTTATTTTCCCCTTCTAGAAAATAAACCAAGAGGAATTTATCTGCAATATGGAAAAGGTTTGAGCATAAAGAAATGCATTATAGTACAATTACAGCATAACTGTAAAAAATCTCTATATATTTGACAATAGAATACTGTGCAAAAAAGTTAAGTTTACGATACATTTTAATGACATGGGTTAATTTTATGATGAAATATTTATGTAAAGAGCAGAGTCTGAAATGGAAGTCCACAAATTCACTTTATAAAGAAAACACACACCGGACTTTTATCTGTAACATTTCTATCTCCTTAAAAAGGGATCTGGAGTAAATATTAGAAAATATTAACTTCTCAAAAAATTTTGGGTAGTGGAGATATATTTTTCTTTTTTACCTCACTATATGTAGTTTTTTTCAGAATTAAGTTTTTTTTTAAAGAAAAGATCATAGAAAATAGATTATAATAAAAATTTTCCAAACCTATCACTTTGGGGAACTGATTAAACTATTCTCTCCGCCCTCCTACACACATACTATATTATAGTTTTCATTAGTTTTTCCATGTTTCCCATGGAAAAAAAAGTATACTTTCCCAAATAAATGCAAACCATCCACCATAAGAGCTTTTCAAAAAAATTCTAATGCCCACTAATTATTAGCTAAATGAAACTTAATCTTCTTGACTATCGATTACCTTTTCTATAAAATAAAAGGGTTATCATTTCTGCTTCCCAGAGTTATGATGAGGACTATGTAATAAATCCTCTGCATCAATATGTGTCTTCAAGAAGGATATATTTTGAGTGACCATATTTGGGAAGGAGCCAATTTTGACTGGGATTGGGTTGGTTTGGTGTGTGGCTGAGAGGCACAGTAATCATTCTTGTAGTTATAACTGGAGTCGAATAGTGAAATAAAGCTCTCCTTTATATGGAGTATTGTCCATTTCTCTTGGAAGAGCAACACCAATGTCATTCTGTGACTTTGGCAACAATAAAGAGAATAGCAGAAGCAGGAAATCCTGATTTGTTCAGTGACACAGTCCAGGGTTAAGGATAGACTATCCATAGAGAGTGGGTATAAAAGCTGTTCTAATTCATCTAAGAGACAAGTGGTCAGATCCAGAGGCAACAAGGCTCGATCACCTGACCTCAGCCTTTCTCTTTCTTTGTACCCAGCTACGGATCCCAGCCCTTGGGGCTGAGCTCTAACCTGTGGCGTGTAAACAGAAGGTGCTCCACCCATGAAAACCTCCGGTGATCAGTCCTTCACCCACTTCTTCCTTTCACGGGCTTGATGAGGTTATTCATGGCGAGCCCGGGCTTTGCTCAGGGCACAAGCAAGAAATTTCTACCAACATCTCCTAAATATCCACTTTGGGTTTTTCATGAGCACAGAATAAACTTTAAGTGTTATATACCCACTAAAAGTTTTACATTCCATGTTATACTGATTATTAGTGTTCTTACTAATAGAAGTTTCCTTATACCTGGAAGCAACAAGTTGAAGATATAAAAATTTGAGTTCCCCAAACTTGAGAGTGCAAAGAGAAAGGTAGATAACAATGGGAACCCTCACATTATTTTTAAACTCTGATTCAGGCAGCAGAGTTTAAGCGAGGTCCCAGTGCAGAGCAGGCGTGGAGCAAAGATTTATTTGTTGTAATCACCATGTATTGATTTTAATATCATACACTATCAGCAGCAAAGAAAGAATCATGCCTAACTGGAAATCAAAGGGAGTGTTATGCCATATCTTATTCCCATTAGCATATAAATATGTCCCATGCCCCCATCATTTTAAAAGAAACAAAACAAAACAAAAATTACAAAACACTTCCATTGATTCCGTATCTTCCCTTCAGCTGTCACTCAATTTTTCTGCCCTTCTCCTCAGCCAAACCTCAGGACATTGGAAATGGCCTACATAGCCACCTGCCATCATTCCTCAAGCAGTCTTGGTCATATTCCAATGAGGTGTCTGCTTCCACCATTGCAAAGTTCCTGCCACGGGTGACAGGTGACTTTCACAAAGGCAAACTGAATGGAAACTGTTTAATCCTCGTCAAACTAAAACTTTCATCAGCTTTCAGTAGAGTTGGTCATTTATTTTCTACTTAAAACTATTCATTTCCTTTCACAGATCTCAGTTTAAAATAGAAGAATTTTCAGCATGATCTAGGCATTTCTGTATGAGCAGGCCATTGCCTACCTGGTGTTGAACCTAGGCAACATGAAGTAATGGTTTAAAGCACATAAGACAGTTATTTAAATCCTTGTTGAAATCTTAGTTCGCACTTCAACCTCTGCAAGTTACATACTTTCTGTCTGCTTCCGTTCCCTTTATTTGTGGATTGGAGAGCAGCCCAGTGCCTGTGTGATGTATTTGTTGTGAGGATCAAATAAGATTCCAAAAAGAAGTAATTAGCACCAAGCCTGGCACAGAGTCAAAGCTCTATTCTTATTACAATATTTTCATGCTTCACACGTTAACTGTCTTCCCACCACACTGAATTCTCTCTGCACCTTGAGCCAAGTTGTATTATTTCCGCTGTCCCCAGGTTGACACCTTTCATAAGCTTTCTTATGCTTCTCCCATGTGCCATGTTCATCCCCCAATCTCCCTGACTGCTTTCTTGGCCTCTTTTCCTTTGGAGATGCTTTTGTATCATTGATCTAAAATTGCTTCTCCTTTATTTTTAAACAATGCCCCATTTTTTTTTTTTTACTTTACAGCACATAAAACAGTTTGTCATTGTTTTGGAAAACATACTCTTACTCGTTTATTTAGTGCTTTGCTGTCCATGATGTCAGTGACCACATAGGTTATGCTCACTGAGGACCTACCACAGTGCCCAGCACATACTGGGCTGTCCATAAACGTGTACTCAGTGAATGGATAAATGAAATGTCAGTACTTCTTGTCCTGGGTTCCAACTTTCCCAGTTGGGGAGCAAGCCTGCCTAAGGGCAGATGAGGACAACAGGTGGAAAATGCTATAGAAAGAAGACACAGGAGAGGCAGTGCCTATAGAATGAGAAACATTACCTCTTTAGATATGATTATTTTTTTAGCAATCAAGAGCTACTTCATGTTCAGATAATACTTAGGACAATTTTACATAGCATAAAGGGTATATGCATAGGATTAAATTCATCTCATTCTTCACAGAATCTTTGTTGGATTTAGCAATGGTTTATGTTTCAAATGATATAAGTTCATTAAAGGCAAATCTTAAAAGGCATTGAATAAAGTTAAATGCTCTATAAATACTGATTAATTACTAAATTAGTTACTAGTTCCCTTGAAGTGGTTGGCTAGCTATAGTTGCCTATTCGATTCTAAATGACTTGCTTCTAATTCCATATTTGAATGAAAATATCCTGCCAAGAAAAATTGTCTGCAATCTTTGGTCAAGCTAAGCTTACTTTGATATTTTTGGCTTATTCCCAAAATATTTCCAGTTCTTTTTTCACCTTTAGAGATTTACTATTCAACCACCGTTCACAGAGGTTAAGAGCATCAACCTTGTACATACACAGGGGAGGGCAAAGAGTTTCCAAACATAAATAATATGCCCTCTCCTACTTTCATTTAATACAATTTTTACTGAGAGTGTATTACACACTAAACATTACCTTCAGAGGTGACATTAGTGGGGTCATGGAGAAGGACGAGAGATGGGCCTCCATATGACATAAGAACCCTGATCTTTTTTGTTAGTGATCTGCTTATTATAGATGTGTCCACCTTAAAGAGCAAGAGCAGGGATTGTAGGATGAAGACTCACCTTTATAGGACAAGATCTCAGAAGTGAGAGATCGCACTTCAACTTCATAAAACACAACGAGGTTTGGCTCCCTGGGAACATGCATGTTCAGTACCCCAAGCAGCACATTGTGAGAATGACTGAGATGGTGTCGCCTCCAGGTTTCCTTTTGTGATCTTCCCTCTGCCAGCTTCAACCTGTCACTCAACAGGTTCTCCGGACCCTGGTCAGTCTGTCAAAAGTCTGAACACTGTGCCTTGAAGATCCTAAAAACATATCCTCCTATCCCCCACACACACCCTTTATCTCAGGATTCCCCATTCTGTCCAATAAAAAGAGCTGAGAAATCAGTCCACCCGCTCTGTTGGGAGCCCGAATCCTAAGGGGGAGGGCAAAATAAAGATCCTTATTGCCTAACCCCCCTTTTGCTCCCCTAGCCCTTCATTTTTTTTATTGTCTAGTAATACCAACAGCTTAAGTTTCATGTGCCCCACAATAGCAATGCAACCTTTGTTTTCAAAAATAGGTAGAAAACTATAATTTTCTATGAAATGCTTTTTATCTCAACTCTTTTTTTTGTTTGTTTTTTCATTTCCATTTACCTTCTAGTTAACCATTTCCAATTTCTTCTAACCCAGCGGCCAATTCAAAATTAGACGTTTCAGTTTGAAATTTTCAAGATGGTGAAACAGCATTCATTCATTCATTCATTCATTTATTCATTCATTCATCATTAAACATTTACTGGGCTTCAGTGTGCTAGAAACTAGAATTGGTTCCTGGGGACGTGAGAATGTTTGCTCCCACTGTTATGAGTAAAGAGATACATGAAATATAGAGTACTAATAGTAAAGAAGAGAAAGCAAACACTGTGATTTGTTTAAAGCCAAGCATGAAGTCAGAATATGTATTCAACCTAAGAGAGGCATTACACTATGGAACAAAACTTTTGTTGCATCCACAAAAACACTTGTTCTTACCTAATTCGACTGTGCTGATCTCAAATCTGACATTAGTTTTTCTCTGTAAGCTACAGTGTTTTTTGCAATTCAAGATTTTAGGTTTTCATCTTATTGTAAAATTTTCAACATTTAGTTTAACATAATGAAGTAGAATGTCTTCTTGGACATCATCTTTGTGAAAATATAATAATTTATATAATGCAGTAAATACATTAATACACTAAAAGATATGATTGCATCAGAATTTGTCTATAATTTCCAAATAGAACATATTAAAACACTTATTTTAATCATAAAATTTGTGCAAAATTTATTTAAATTCTATTCAGGCAAAAATTTGTGTTTGTGTACTTGTTGAGGACAATCTTGTTTGATGTTCCATCAGTAGTCTGTTCATCACTAACAGCTGGAAGATTTTTGGGAAACTTATCAACGTGACTGTTCAAGAAGTGAATCTTAACGCTCATGTTATATCCAATGTCACAGAAAGCCATGAGCATCCTTTGAACCAGAAGTTCATAGTTTTCTGCTTTTTTGTTGCCAAGGAAGTTCTTTGTAACTGCCACAAAAGACTGCCATGTTGCTTTCTCCTCCTGATTCATCTTCCTGGCAAATTCTTCATCACGTATGAGGGTTCAAATTTGAGGTCCATCAAATACACCTGCTTTTATCTTCTCAAAAGACAAGGCAGGAAAAGCAAAAATAATATGTTGTCCAGAAATTCTCTGTTGTCCTAGCAGAAAATTTGCCACTTTAAGATTCACACAAATGATCCAGTTATGCTCCTCATACTTCAGAAAGTCAAGGGCAATTTTTATGTCATTATAATCTTCTTGCAGATGAGTTGAATAACAAATTGGAACTGCTGCATATCGATTACCATTGTGTAAGAGAACACATTTCAGACTCTGTTTAGAGCTGTCAAGAAATAGCTGTCATTCTGTTGGACTGTAAGTGGTAACACTTAGCTGGTTGAGAGGACTACTGATATCATGACAGTAAACAAAGTGCTTGTCTTCGGAAAAATAGTCCACAAAAATTTGTTCACACTTCCTGAAATGGGATACTTTAGCTGACCAGTGAAGTACATTCTTTTCTTGAAGCCTGGAGGCTAATAACTCAGCTGCTTGCTTTGATAGGCCTAAATCTCTTTCTAAGTCATTCAATTTCGGTTGGCTAAACTGCTGAGGGATTAATGACTGCTTGGCATCAGAGGAAGACCCTTCATATTCTACAATCATTTTCTCATGCATCTTACCAAAATATACTTGATCACCATGTTCACCTTTTTTGTTATTAGAAGAAATAAAACCATTAAAAACTGGAACCAGGAGTGTCTCAGCATGTGGGATAGGTCATATTGCTGAAGGAATATTAGAATATGTGATCATATGCCATTTTTCCTTGCTGATGCCCTCTGTATGGATCAGACGGAAATAACAGTCGCTGCTGTGGTCCTAAGGTTCACGCCAAACATGGGAATACCAAAAGGCATTTGCATTTTTCTCTTGTCCAGTCATGAAGCATTTCCTCACAATTATAACACACAATATGAGGAGCCCAATTCTTGTCTTGATCGACAAGGGGAATTTGAAAATAGGCAATATATGCACATGTCACAAATGATGAAATATTGCTCCTTTGATATTGAAATGTGTAAAAGCCACATATAAGTGTCAGGAATATTCTTACATTTACGCCTACTCGAAGAAGCCATGATTCAATCTTAAAACAAAATAAGAGGGTGTTTTTATCAGAGAATAATTTTTTACATTTAAAAACAACTACAATTATGTCACAATTATGTCAAAGTGATGTTTGTAAAACATTAATTGACTTGTGGTTATGTTCAATCCAAGAGTCGTTGCCCTTTAACTTCAATTTAAAAACCAACGCATGCCATTAACTGTAACAAAAAGAAATGAAAATTGCATAAAAACTAGAGCATTCACCAAAAAACTGATTTCATATTTGGAATCAGCAATGCATACATATATAGAAAAAGTTCTAAAACCTCATGCAACAGAAAATTAAAAATAAATTGTTTCCCAGTGTTATAGATGTTTTAGCATCTACAAGGTCAAGTTGAGTCATATTGGTGAACTCACTGCTCAATCTAGCTTGCATTACAAAAAGAAGTAGGGTTTTTTGTTTTTTGTTTTTGGAGGGTGTTGTTTTTTCCCAGTACTAATATACACAGTAGAGAAAGAAAAATAACAACTCTGAAATTTCTGTCTCATGAAGAAGAGATCCCATAACTCCCACTAGCATAAAATTTGCAGGTAGATTAGTAGATTGAAGTTGAGGATTCCAAACAGAAATATTTATCATTGATATTCTTATGACTCTGGTTGAACCTTGGATGAAAAACTGTTCCCAATGTCTGACGAAGCATATGAAATATCTCATTAGAGACCTAGAGTACAGCAAAGGACACCAATCTAAAGCTTTGGTACATCTTATGCCTGGCCTCCTACTGACAGTAACAGCAGGCCTTCTGAGAGGCACGGACTACCTCTGATAGAAGAACCAGGGACTCATTTTGGCAGTTGGGGCCAGTAAACTCACAGAAGCTATTGCATTGCACGGTAGGAAATGATTGTGAGTTGATGGTGAATACACTTTCTCAGGCATGGAGCAGGGTTTTAGTACTGTAGGCGCCATTACCACTTAGCAAAGAAATCAGCTCTCTCATCCTAAAATTAGATCATAAAATGAGTCAAGCTGTGGACAAGTTGCAGTACGTGGCCCTGCTGTGTCAGTGACCCCTATTCGCTTTCCAAGCTTAGGATGAGGTGCTGTATCTGCAGCTAGTAATTCAGTGGAGGATGGCAAGGCAGGTAGCAGGTAACGTGTTCGATGGAGAAACAGGGAGCGTTCAGCTTGATGCTGTCACTTCAGATATCAAAGTCAGGTCAGGTCAGGATGGTGTAGTTAACCTCCCCCTCTTAACTTTATAAATAACAAAACTGGGAGTGGTCCAGAGTGAGAAGAGGTGGAGGAGGAATTGGCACCCCTGGTTCAATACAAGAAGGGCAGGGCAGGGCACACTTAGGAGTTGCAATGCCAAATGGGTAAGGAGGCATGCAAATGTTTGACACAGAAAAGGAAAATGCCTGGTCTCAACAATGCCTTTTATGGTTGATATGATTTTAAGGTTTTAATGGTCATATTTAGAATAAGGTCATGAGTTCAAGAAATCTCTACTTTTCTGAGAGTAGTCTTCACCTGAATCACCCTGTGAAGGAAAAGAAGCAGTGAAACTGATTGTAGCAGAATTTTAACTAACCTTCGGCTGGGAGAAATGATTAAAGTGATGATATATGATGTGTCTTAGACCTTACAGTTGTTTCTTCTATTTAATATTATGTTTTGTTGTTATTAGTTTTTGTTTGGGGTGTGTCTGTATATGTGTGTAGGGGTCTTATAATTTATGAACATGAGCACAAAATAAATGTAAAAGAAATAGGAAGATAATGAGATGGAGAGGTAGCCAAGTTCACATCAAATTGGAAGTATTTACAAATAAAATTACCTCCATAGAAAAAAATTTGTAGAGTATGAATTTTGCCTGATTAAAAATAATGATAATGACAGACTGATACACTGGATCTAATAATAGCCTAGTTTTTGGGAGCTTTGAATCAGATTAAAGTTTACATATTCCACTCACCCAATTCAACTAAATCCAATAAATATTTACTAAGCACTATTATTGACATCAGGGATAATAGACAGCATTTTAAAAGACTCAAAAATCTTTTTAGGCCCTGGCCAGTTGGCTCAGTGGTAGTGTCAGCCCAGCATGTGAAAGTCCTGGGTTCAATTCCCAGTCAGGGCACACAGGAGAAACACCTATTTGCTTCTCCACCTCTTCCCCTTCTCTCTCTCTTCTCCTCCTGAAACCATGGTTCAAATGGTTTGAGCAAGTTGGCCCCAGGAGCTGAGGATGGCTCCATTACCTCACCTCAGGCACTGAAATAGCTCAGTTGCTGATCAATGGAGCAGTGGCCCCAGATGGGAGGAGCATTGCCCTGTAGGGGGCTTTCTAGGTGGATACCGGTTGGGGCAAATATGGGAATCTGTCACTCTTCCTATGTGCCTCCCCATTTCTCACTTAATAAAAAAATTATTTTTAGTATTTTTTGGTCCTAAAAGAATTAAAAACTCTTTGGGAGCAAGGGCACAGTGAGAGATGTGAATAAAAGAGTTGTGTTTAAGGGACTGTGACAGTTGGAAGAGTTTTTATAGCACACTTTTAGTGGGGGCAGCATACACCAAGGAGGTAAAGTTTTAAGAAATAAAACATGGTAAACACTGTAAGGTCCTTCAACCTTTAAAAAGCAGGGGAATAAGAAAACATTGTAAATATTTCAATGACTAAGGGATAATACTAAGAGACTAAGAGCTGAAAGTTGGCAGCCAAATGTAGGAATGTTGCAGCAAGGGCTGCAGAGAAGTCAAAGCAATGGCTAGTTTGCTCTTTCAGGACACTTGGTGGTGAAAGCTGGAGGAACTGAAGGAGAATGCAACCGGAATAGCTCTGGGTGCGTGTGCAAGTGCATATTGGTGCCCCTATTGGTGCCCCTTTTATTGTTTCCTTACACTTAAGGTTGAAATTTGAGTATAGAGAGGGTGAAGCCTACAGAGGAGGAGATCTTGGAAATGGAAATTCTATTGTAAACCATTCAAGTCATAAGATCCTGAAGGGGCAAAGATGCAATGGTGTCAAAAGCAGGGAGCGAGACCTCTGTGTTGTGTTGGAGGGAAATGTTCTTTGGCATCTCCGTGGAGAGGGCGACACTTCTTCACACGAGGGGACTCATCTTTCCCCCCTACTGGGAAGGTGGTGAGCAGGCTGGGAAGTGTGTAGAACGGGGAGGAGTCCGACAGGTATCAGACATGGTAAATATAACCGGAAATCTGAACTAGAGAGGGGTGAGTTGATGAGGTTCATGTGTGATGATCTGCACTGTCTTGATTAAGTAGGAGGCAAGAATGTTAAAGCTAATTCTGGACCAAAATAAAGGCTCAATTTGCTCTAACTAATCCAGGAGCACTCTGGGGGATTTCAGAGAAAGAAGCTAGTTAGATTCACACTAGACTAGTTTTGTTGTTGTTTACGACACTGCTTTCTTCTCTGGTACATTTTATAAGCTACATAAGGTCTCAAAGTCTCCCTCAACCTTACTGTAGCTTTTACGTTTCCATTATTATTTCAGAAAATGAGTCAGTGCTTTCAGTGGAAAAGCATATTCGAGTTAATTTTTCAAGGAAATGAATGTTCAAAGTGTGGGGGAAGAGAGAAGAAGCCAACATTCATTGCTTAATTTCAGTAGAAAAGATGAGATTCTGAACTAAATCAAAATGACAAAATACAGTGAGAAACACATTAGCTTGTTGTTGGAGAACACTTTTTTTTAAATGATATTTTAATGCATAGTATATTTTTCAATTAACCCAAAAGGCAAATGGAAGCATTCTACTCATGGAAACTTGCCTGTCAAGAAGTTCTCAAAGTTTGTATTATGCACATGCAAGTAGCAGTTTGACAGAATCATCTTGTTCAGGTAAAAACTGTACTTCTGTTTAAAATAATCCCAAATAGTGGCATTTCTTCCCAGAATGTCACTACCAAGTAAAAATTCTATTTTTTTTTAGAATAGTAAACTCATCTCTGAAGTACGTCAAACAGTTTATAGTTGATTTAAACAATTTAAGTATTTATTCTGGGAAAATTTAGAAAAAGAAAATTCTCTGTTATCTGTATGTAGTTAAATAAGCAAAGAGATTCTAATATAGACTAAGTAGTTTTTTCAAGGTCACAATTATTTAAGAATAGACAAAATAATTTGTAACCTTCTGTAACTTTTCACGAAGTCCAACATCCATCTATCCACCTACCCATCCATCCATCATCTAAACATCCATATATCCATCATTCATCTATCCATCTACCCATCCATTGATCCACCCACCCATGCAACCATTCATCATTCATCCATCCATCTACCCATCTATATCATGCTTCTTGTTTCCACAATTTTCCTGAACACTAAGCAGCTCTCTTTCTCAAGGAAATATCTCTGGAGGGTTTTATAATGGTGTTAGACATTTCATGGGTTCATTGGCTAACTGACATAGATTATCTTCCACATATGGTGTAATTCCACATTTGGGATGTGGAGGAAACAAAGGGCCAGGTGTGGGATGGAAAGGGAGCTATGAAATTATGACAGCATATGCTCTCAAAACTAATGAGCACCTATATATTTTTTCAATCTTAGATTAGTGCTGAACTTTTGAAAAAATTTTTGAAAAATTTTTAAATGAAATTTTTTGCTTTATGGAGAGTTTTATAGACTTAAAATAATACTTCACCTCAGAGAAGAAGCACAGTTCCTTTCAGAGGAATAACAGCGGTTAGCTGGAGGTGGTGGTGTGCAGCCAGAACAATGGACTGTACACTTCTGTGTTAGCTTCCTGGGGCTGCCGTATGAAAGTACCACAAACCGAGTGGCTTACAGCGACTAAAATGTATCATCTCATGGCACTGAAAGCTGGAAGTCTAGGATCGAGGAGTTGGCAGGGTCGGTTCCTGCTGAGCGCTGTGAGGGAAAGATCAGTTCTAGAGTGTCTTATAGGGTTGTAAGGTGTCCATCTCTTCCTATAAGTGTCTCTCTGTCCAAATTCCCCCCTTTTAAAGGAACGAAAGTCATACTGGATTAAGGCCCACCTAAATGACCTCACTTTAACTTAATAACCTCTGTAAACCCCTTGTCTCCAAATAAAATCATATTCTAAAATTAGGACTTCAACATATGAATTTAGGGCTTTGGAACACAATTCAACCCATAATGATTTGATAATAACAGAAATACTGACTTGAGAATATTATTTAAAGTTATCAAAGTGCCTTGAAAGAGAATAAATAAAATGACATTGTACGTGTGTATAAAATGATGATAAATTTGTATCTAATAATCTATGATAAAGAAGATAAATCAAGAAGTGGCAACATATATACCTTATTTGGAATTGCAAAGGTAGGCAAAAAAAAGAAGCAAGCCTGAAAACCATTAAGAATGGTTTTCTGCCTGACCTGTGGTGGCGCAGTGGATAGAGTGTCAACCTGGAATGCTGAGGTTGCAGGTTCGAAACCCCGAGCTTTCCCAGTCAAGGCACATATGAGAAGCAACTATGAGTTGATGCTTCCCAGTTTTCCCCAACCCTCTCCTCTCTCTAAAGTGAATAAATAAAATAAAATAAAATAAAGAGTGGTTTTCTCTGAGGTTTGGGACAGGGGTAAAGATCAGTTACCTATCTTCATGACAGAGTCTGTTAAATTCGCTTTTTAAAACTATGTAAACTATGTAAATGTATTTTGATAAATTTCAATTAAAAATTTTAAAAAGGGGAGACACAAGATGGCAGCGGAGTAGGCAGACGTACAGACTCCCAGCTCACACCACCAAACTGGATTACAAATTAATTTAGGAACATCCAGCATGAAAAAACCAACTCTGGACTACAAGAACTGCTCTCAAAATCCAAGGAGCAAAGAAGAAGCCACACCGAACCTGGTGGGGAGCGCTGAGGAGCAGTGAGTCTCCCCTGCTTACAGGAACAAAGGGGTGGGGGTGAGGCTGAGAGCCCAGAAAGGCTCTCAATTTAAGGAAAACAGTAGAAAATATCACTCACAGCCACCTGCCTGGGGACCTGGGAATGAGGTGTGTTGAAAGAGCTGGCTTGTTTTCCAAAAAGAAAGGGGAAGAGAGAGACAGCCGGTGACAAACAGTGGAATGCACGCGAGGATCTGAGCAGCGGGACTAATCCAGTGCAGGAAGCAGCCATACCTGGGAGAGGTGCTGGAGGTGGCCATTGCAAGGGGAGGGATTGATCCTTCCACAGAACACAAGACTAAAGTGGTTCCGGGTCAACCTTCTAAAATATCTCTCCAGCTCCAATCAGCACAAAAAAGACACAGCTGAAAACAAGAAGGTGGGAGGAGGGGCAGTAACTCAGGTCTCCATGGAGATCTGAGATACACTTCCCCCTACTGAAGTGGAGAAAGCATCCCACCCCCAGAGAGAGTAACTGGCAGATCAGGTCTTCAGAGTCTCAGGTTACACTCACCTCATTCCTGGATACAGTTTCAAATAAGCCCCCTGCTGAGATCAGTAAACAGGACTACCACTGAGTTAAGAAAACTGAGAAGAAAACAAACAAATCAAGACTTTAAAGGGGCTCTACTAGAAAAGCCAAATTCCACAGTGGGTTACAAACAACAGCTGAAGCCAACCCAAGAAGACCTAGAAATATCACAACTCAAAATTGGAGGCAGACAACACGAAGCCTAGATTCAACCAGCTCTACAAACAACACATCCAAACACACAGACATAATGAGAAGACAGAAAAGTGCAATCCAAATGAAACCACAAGAGAATCCTTCAGGAAATGAACTGAGCAATATGAAAATAACCAAACTTCCAGATGCAGAGTTTAAAATAATGATTGTTAAGATGCTTAGGGATCTTAGAACAACAATGGATGGTCATTATGAACACCTAAATAAAGAGATAGCAAGTATAAAAAAGGACATTGAAATATCAAAAAAGAATCAGTCAGAGATGACAAATACAATATCAGAAATGAAGACCACAATGGAAGGAATTAAAAGCAGGATGGATTAAGCTGAGGATCAGATCAGCAAGTTGGAAGACAAGATGAACAAAGGCATGGAAGCCGAGAAGAAAAAAGAAAAGAGACTCAAAAAATCTGAGGAAACTCTAAGAGAGCTCTGTGACAACATGAATAAAAATAACATCCACAAAATAGGGGTTCCTGAAGATGAAGAGAAAGAACAAGGGATAGAAACTTTATTCAATCAAATCATAGCTGAAAACTTCCCTAAATTGATGCAAGGAAGGGTTTCACAAATTCAAGAAGCACAGAAATCTCCATTAAAGAGAAACTCAAAGGAACCAACACCAAGACACATCATAATTAAAATACCAAAACTAAGTGAAAAAGAGAAAAATTTAAAAGCTGCTAGAGAAAAAAAGGCTATCACCTACAAAGGAGCCCCCATAAGAATGACATCCGACTTCTCAACAGAAACACTTGAGGCTAGAAGGGAATGGCAAGAAATATTCAAAGTAATGCAGAACCAGAGCCTACAACCAAGACTACTTTATCCAGCAAGGCTATCCTTTAAAATTGAAGGAGAAATAAAAAGCTTCCCAGACAAAAGAAAACTCAAGGAATTCATTACAACGAATGCTGCAGGAAATGTTAAGGGGCCTGTTGTAAACAGATCAGAGTGGGAAAGGAATATAGCAAAAGAGGAATACACCTTTAAAATATAAAATGGCAATAAACAACTACATATCAATAATAACCTTAAATGTAAATGGATTAAATGATCCAATCAAAAGACATAGGGTAGCTGCATGGATGAGAAAACAAGACCCATACATATGCTGTTACAAGAGACACACCTTAAAACAAAAGATGCATATAGACTGAAGGTAAAAGGATGGAAAAAATATTTCATGCAAATGGAAATGAAAAAAAAGCTGGAGTAGCAATAATTATATCAGACAAAATGGATTTTAAAACCAAGGCTATAGTAAGAGATAAAGAAGGTCAGTACATAATGATAAAGGGAGCAATCCAACATGAAGATATAACCACCATAAATATCTACACACCTAATATAGGAGCTCCTAAATATATAAAGCAGACTTTGATGGATTTAAAGGGCAAGATCAACAGCAATACTATAATAGTAGGAGATTTCAATACCCCACTTACATCACTAGATAGATCCTCAAGAAAGAAAATGAGCAAAGAAACAGCAGACTTAAAGGACACACTAGATCAACTGGATTTAATAGATATCTTTAGAACTTTTCACCCTAAAGCAGCAAAACATACATTTTTTTCAAGTGCTCATGGGACATTCTCCAGGATAGATCACATGTTAGGACACAAAAGCAATCTCAACAAATTTAAGAAGATTGAAATCATATCAAGCATTTTCTCTGATCACAATGGCATGAAACTAAAAATCAATCACAACAGAAAAACTGAAAAATACTCAAACACATGGAAACTAAATAGCATGTTATTAAATAACGAATGGGTTAACAATGAAATCAAAGAACAAATAAAAATATTCCTAGAAACGAATGATAATGAACATACAACAACTCAAAATTTATGGGACACAGCTAAAGCAGTCCTGAGAAGGAAGTTCATAGCACTACAGGCATTCCTTAAGAAGCTTGAAAAAGCTCAAATAAACAACCTAACCCTTAATCTAAAAGAACTTGAAAAAGAACAACAAGTAAGGCCCAGAAGTAGTAGAGGGAAGGAAATGATAAAGATCAGAGCAGAAATAAATGACATAGAGGCTAAAGAAACAATACAGAGGATCAATAAAACCAAGAGCTGGTTCTTTGAAAGGGTAAACAAGATTGATGAACCTTTAACCAGATTCACCAAAAAATAAAGAGAGAAAACTCAAATAAATAAAATTAGAAATGAGAGTGGAGAAATAACAACTGACACAACAGAAATACAAAATATTGTAAGAAAATACTATGAAGAACTGTATGTCAAAAAATTATTTAGTCACTTTAGAGAGGAGAGAGGGAGAGAAAGAGGGGGGGGGAGGAGCAGGAAGCATCATCTCCCATATGTGCCTTGACCAGAGAAGTGCAGGGTTTTGAACTGGCAACCTCAGTGTTCCAGGTCGACACTTTATTCCCTGCGCCACCACAGGTCAGGCTTGTATGTCAAAAAATTAAACAACCTAGGTGAAATGGATAAATTCCTTGAAACATACAATCTTCCAAAACTCAACCTGGAAGAATCAGAAAACCTAAACAGACCGATTACAACAAAAGAGATTGAAACAGTTATCAAAAAGCTAAAGTCACCAACCTAGTTAAAGACAAAACCTACTTAGCATGTCATGTGTGTGTGCGTGTGCGTGTGTGTGAGTGTGTCTGTGTGTGCTGGGAGTGTGGGAGGCTTTATCTTGGTGAATAAGTAAGAGAGGGGCTGGAAGAATGGAAGAGATACAAGCTACACAACATAACATCCAAATTAAAAAGAAAGAAAAAGAAAATCCAAAGACACAATTCTCACAATGCATCAAGTCTTGATTTTAAGCTCACTACTATTTCAACTGAATTTCATTCCTCAGGAGTAACAGAGTAATCAAAGCAGTATTCAGTTCTGTGAGATTTATAGACCTTCCTGACGTCCGGATTCTAAACTGTGTAGACAAAAATAGTGGAATAGTCTTCTTGGAACAAAACAAAAAGGATAAAGTCCCCACTTTCTTTGCTGCTTCTCATCTCACACGCTCTCTTGTGCCATTTTTGGCAGGGGAGGTCTCAGTGGAGACAGTGTCACCCCCTCGGTGACATTGTAAACTGGCACAGGGAGGAAGGAACTTTGGAGCAGGGGACACACAACAGGAACAAACAAGCCATCAGAGTGCAGGATCCCATTTTCAGGTAAATGACCTTGCTAATGGAGAGAATGACACCAGAATGCCAGCGATGGCTTAAGCAGAATTCTCCCAAAATTCACTCTAAATTTAACTTTCTATATAAAGCTTGCCTCAAAGTTTTCCATAACCTATTAAAATATTTTAATGAGTATCATTTTACGATGGAAGGAGGCCATCATGGTGGACTTTCATTGTGTGGGGAATTTGCATTAAAAGCTAAAAGGGTATTATTGGTCTCTCGCTCCTTAGCAACTGCAAATGACTCCCATATCAATTTCCCCCTGTGTTAAGATGACCTTGTTCTTTTCCTTCCCAATTAATAATCCCAGGGGAGGATTGTCTGAAAAAATGGTTATAAAAAAATGCCAGTTTTATGATTGTGCTTATTGTCAAACTAACATTCAGAAAGAGACAAACTGTTTTCTCTCACTCTCAGGCTGTTCTGAATGGGAGGTATTGAGTTTTGGGAATTACCTTGTCCTAACAAAAACTGGGTAACAATAATAGTAACAATGTCTAACATTTGTGGAGTTCTTACAGTGTGCCAGGTACTGTTCCAAATGTTGTATAGCACTAACTCATTTACACCTAGTAACAACTCTCTGAGGTCCATGCTAATGTTATTCCCACTCCACATAGGAGGAAACTGAGGCAGAGAAAGATGAAATAACTGCCTAAAGTCATATGGTACTAAGTGTTCGAACCAGGATTCAAGTGAGGCAATTTGATTGTTGTTAATTTATAAGCTAGAGATTTCTCCTAGTGGACAAAATGTAGGTTCCATGGTCCAACTTGGCATTCAACCCCGGGTAACAACAAGATAGAGATTGACCCAGAATTCAGTAGCTTGATGAGATTTGTGAATCTCAAATCCTGGAATGTTAGAGTTTAAGTGTCCTCTAGGAATCTTTTCTTCCAAGGCCCCATTTCACAACTGAAGGTCCTGAGAATGTTTATGAAGATAGCATGCAAGAAAAATAAAAGACACAGGACTAGAAGTTGTACCCAGGTCTTCAAAACACCTTTAATCTTTTTCCTTTGATACTGCATTGAATCTCGGAGTGCTGGGAAGAGTGAATTTCTTTATACTATGCTCAGAAACCTACTTGGATTGATATAAATAATTTTTGTTTCTTAAGTGAGAAATGGGGAGGCAGAGTGACAGACTTCTGCATTGCCCTGACCGGGATCAACCCAGCAAACCCCTTACCGAGAGAAGCTCTGCCCATCTGAAGCATTGCTCTGTTGCTCAGCAACTGAGCTGTTTTAGTGCCTGAGGCAAGGCCATGCAACCATCCTCAGCACCCGGGACCAACTTGCTCCAAAGGAGCCACGGCTACAGGAGGAGAAGAGAGGGACAGAGACAGAGAAGAGAGATAAGGAAGGGTAGAGAAGCAGATGGTTGCTTCTCCTGTGTCCTCTGACCAGGAATCAAACCTGGTACTTCCACATGCCAGGCTAATGCTCTACCACTGAGCCAACCAGCCAGGACCCAATATAAATAATTTCAATAAAGGTTAGCTACTACATACCAAGGCCCACTTAGCCTCTTAGCTACTTGTGGGAATGGTGGGCTTGACTGAGTCATGACAGTCCAGCTTCTCTGGCTGCCAGTCCTGCTTCCTTTCCTTTCTTTCTCTCACAGGTGTGAATCCCAAGTCCTCCCCAGCAAAAGCCCTGCAGGTTACACTCCATATCAGTGTCTGCTTTTCGGGATAGCAGACAGGTGACATTTACTTGTGTGTTTCATTAAAATTAAGCAATCCTCATGAAGAAACAAGAACAGGTTTGTAAGATGCAATAAACAAGAGGATAAATTTATGTAAATATGGATAACATATATTTATATATTTCATTTATATTTTGTCTCAAATATAAAGAGAGAGAGAGAGCATCCATCACCTCTCTGTGTCTCAATCATCTCTCTCTGTCTCAATCATCTATCCCTCATCCCAAGGTAGCGGGTGCTCATGATCGGAGCATTGTTCCTTGGCATGGGTGCACTTGGCAATGGCATTTCACGTTCATTGTCATGAGATCAGAATTTGACATTGCTGAGCCTTCACGTGCCATCACTGAAATTGTCCTGAGAATGGCGATTGAGATAGGCCAGTTCCAGTGTGAAAATGTCCTGTGAATTGAACCTGTTTTCATGGGCTGTGGTAACAATGTGCCACGCAGGTGACTTATAACAGCAGAAGTGTGTTGTCTCCCAATTCTGGAGTCTACAAGTCTGAAATCAAGGTGACATCAGGGTGCACTCCTGCTGAAAGTGCTAGGGACAAATCCTTCCTTGTCTCTTCCAGCTTCTGGCGGGTCCAGGTGTTCTTGGCATGTGGGTGCATTTCTCCCATCTTTGCCTCTGTCTTCACATGGCCTTCTTCCCTGGATGGCTGTGTCTCTGAGTCCTTTCACTTATAACAGCCATTGGAGTTAGGCCCACTCTATATCCAGAGTGATTTTTCTCTTGAGATTCTTAATTATATTTAACTACAACTGTAGTTACATCCTGAGGTTATGAGTGAACACACAATTTGAGGGATATAATTTAACCCACTACATGAACAAACAAGCAAGTTCTTTCCACAGAAGCCCCTCTTACTAGAACTTGGCTGTTTTTCAGTAATCTCACTCTGTCTGTTCCTTTTGAGAGCTCGGTCAATTTCCCCCAAGACTCCCTCCTCCAAAACTGTTACATCAGAACTTGGGATTTATTTCTCATTACTTTATGTACGCCAAGACCCAGTTCATAGGACAGGTATCAGTCAGGGTTCTGTCAAAGAAACAGAACCAGTAGGCTGAGGAAGGAGGATATAAAGAGATCGGTTTTAAGAAACTGGCTTACATGAGTATGGGTTGGGGCTGGAAACCCTCAAATTTGTAGGTCAAGTCAGCAGGTCAGGGACTCAGGCAGGAGCTTCTGCCATCCACAGGCAGGATTCCTGCCTCAGGAAACCTCAGTTCTGTTCTTAAGATCTTCAACTGATTTGATGGGGGCCACCCCGATAATCAAGGAGAAGTTTCTCTCCTTAAAGTCAACAGATGGTAGACATTGACCACATGCATAAAACTTCCTCACAGCAACAGCCAGACTGGTGTTTGATCGGGTAGGTCCTACAGCAGGGCTCAGGAACCATTTTGGCTGAGAGAGCCATGAAAGCCACATATTTTAAAATGTTTTTTAATTCCGTGAGAGCCATACAATATGTTTAACACTAAATACAAGTAAATGTGTGCATTCTTTGTAAGACCAACACTTTTAAAGTACAATAAGTCTCTGAAATATTTTTTAATAACATTGTTATGCTGTTGCTAACCAATGATGAATAAAGTACTTCTTACCATTAATGCGACTTCTGGTGCTGCATCGTGTTGCTGATGGCTTTGTAGTCTGGTTGATACATGGTGAGGTTAAGCTTCATGCAGGCATTGAGACTTCTATCTATTAAACATGATTATAGGTTGGTCTTAATGTTCTTTAGATGTGAGAAAGACTGCTCACATGCATATGTAGAGCCAAACGTTGTCAGTACAGCAATACTAACACGCTCAGTGTGTGGTACGTGACGGGAAGAGCGTTCCAAGTTTTGACAATCAGCTGGTCTGCGGGTTGAAGTTTTTCATTTCTCCCAACTTGTGTTTGCTCGCCAACTCTGCTTGCTGTCATGCAAGTCTTTCCAAATCTTCATTCAGTGACTTGAACTTATTTACCCACATGTCTGAGGTCTTCAGGTCAGCAGCTTGTAGCTCAAAATCTCTGACAGAGACACTGGGGATGTAACTCAGGTCAGTGCTGTCCACTGCACACTCGTGTAGATGGGTGATGAACTTAAAAAGACAAGCATGCTCACAAAATTCTCCAAAGCGTGCTTTGAATAACTGCAGGAGATTAGATGTGAAACCCGCTAGCTGCTGAAGATCAAGATGTTGAGCAGGGTCACTTGCTGTGCATGCATCTTGAAACTCTCCCAGTTTTTCAAAGTGTAGTAAACGACCTGTTTCAATGTCGGCAATGAAGAGTTCCAGCTTGTTTTCAAATGCAAACACTGCTTGTTGAAGGGATAAGACTGTATTTCCAACGCCTTGAATTTTCACATTGAGCTGGTTCAGATGTTCAGTCATGTCCACAAGATAGTAGAACTTCAGGAGCCACTCGGTGTTAGCTAACTCAGGATGCTTGATGTTTTTCATTTCAGGAAAAGTCCGGATTTCGCTCAGACAAGCCGCAAAATGGCAGAGCACCTTCCCTCTTAACAACCAACACACATTGCTGTGCAGAAGCAGACCAGGATAATTATTCCCAACTTCATCCAGCAGTGTTTTAAACTGGCGTTCATTTAAATCTCGGGCAACAATGAAGTTGACCACCTGAATGACCAGTGACATCACCTCACCAATCTGCTCGCCACACATCTGAGCACAAAGCGCCTCCTGATGTAGGATGCAGTAAAAACTTAGGATGGGTCTCTTTTTATATTCATGAAGAAGTGCTACGAATCCTCTGTTTTTCACCACCATGCACGGAGCAGCATCAGTACACACCGAAATAAGTTTATCCATTGGTAGATTTTATTCTTTAGCGAACTCAGTGAAAGACTTGAATAAATTCTCCCCTCTTGTTGTCTCTTTCATAGGCAAAACAGCAAGACTTTCCTCACGTAGTGTGTCATTGACAGCATACCTTGCAATCGCGCTGAACTGGAATAAATGGCTTACATCTGTTGACTCATGCAGAGTGAGAGGAAAGAATTGCGCTGCATTTATGTCCTTCACTTGTGTTGCCTCAATTTGGTTTGTCATCATGATGGTATGATTGTGAACAGTTCTTGCTGACAGAGGCATGTCTTTTATTAGTTTGATTATCTTGTCTTTATCCAAAAAGTTCATTGGCAACATCAAGCATGAATGTTTTGTCATACTCCCCATTTATGAATGGCTTTCCGTTCCTCACTGTTGCTAAAGCACCAGCAAAGCTAACCAAATTCCAGTCACCCTGTTGGGTCCAAACACAAAGTTGCTGCTGACTAGGTTGCAGTCTGCACAGTATCCCTTGACATGCTTTCTTCCTGCTGTCCCCCGCTGGATATTTTGATGCAAATGTGTCAAAGTGCCGCTTTATATTTGACCGTTTCCTCGATGCAATTTTATCATTGCATATTAGACACACTGCAGAACCTGCTCTCTCCACAAAGGTGAATTCTTCTGTCCATTCTTGCTAAAAGGTATGATATTCCTCATCTTATTTTCTTTTAGCCATCTTCTTCATCAAAAGGGTTTCTGCAATTAGCTAGCTGACTACTTGATTAAAAAGAGGGAAGTTTACTTCCTGACCTCACAACGACCCATGTATGTTACGCATTATCCAGTAAAAATTTGGTGTTGTCCCAGAGGCCAGCTGTGATTGGCTCCAGTCACCTGCAACCATGAACATGAGTGGTAGAATATGAATGAATTGTAATACATAAGAATGTTTTATATTTTTAACATTATTTTTTTTTAAAGATTTTTCTGCGAGCCAGTTGTAGCCATCAAAAGAGCCACATGTGGCTTGCGAGCCATAGGTTCCTGACCCCTGTCCTATAGCTTTTTCACACTCTCTAGTGAAACTGCTTACCACATGAGGGCTGATCTACTATGGTGCTGGCAACATTAGAAACGAATGGTTTTGCCTCCTAGATTATTATGGCCTCAGTGCAAAATTCAGTCACCCACCGTAAAATTTTTTTAATTAAAATTTTTACTATTGGAACTGTAAATGTTTTTTTACAGAGCAAAAATATTTGATAGAGGACAATCTATAAAACATAGGCCAAGACCTACTGTGTCTTTCTTTATCCTAATTAAAGTTAGCTATACACAAAGAAATAGATTCTTCATTTGATAACTTTTCCAAAATCCTAAAATGATGAACTGGGGAGCTTGGATTTGAACTCCTGACTACACAACAGGTGAGTTCACGCTTCCTTAGTATCACTTAACCAATAAGCAGAAAAGCCAGGGCTAGATCTCAGAGTTCCGGAGGGTCAGCATTCTCTTGTACGACACTAATGCTGCTCCATAACCATGAAATGGAGGCAACATAGTAGCGTGTCTCATCTGAGGCAGTGTAGACAATATAACCTCAAAGTTATTTTTAGCTGCTAAATGCTGTATTTTATTCTAAGCTTTTGCATTCTTCAAATCTAGGCCAAAGCAAATCTATTTATGTTTATACAGGCTGGTGTGTCTTGTGTGATAACTGATGAGAAGAATTATGTTCTATATGAAAAGCCATTCACATACCTGGTTTACATGAGCTACAAATTAGCCTTATTATGATTGGTACGTATTTACAAACATAATTCATTAATAGACTCAATCTTCTTTTGTAATAAAGCTCTATTCTAAGATAAATTTTATTAGGAGTGGAGTAAAGCTATATCTTAGAAACAAAAACATTGGCTCATCATGTCTCAGGTCCTTAATATTTCTAGATGCTTTTTTATTTGACATTTAAAAAACTTTAAACACTTCAATAGGCCTGCACAAGAAAAACTTACTAACAAATTTCAAACTACTGTAAGGTATCTTTCATGTTTTGGCAGCTCTGTGAAGCAAATTAGAGTCGATTCTTGTCAGCTTGTACATACATTCATAGTTCTCATTGTGTGCCCATTGTTCCTTGTTAATCTCCATACTTCTAAAATTAGACAGCAATTACCTGAATAATCACATTAATTATTATTGTAAGGAATATTGCTTACAATTTTCTATGAAGCCAATGGGATTTGTAGGTGACCAGCAAGAATGGGTTACAAAATTTAGGAGTCTTCCCCAAATTTCCTTTTGTTCTTCTCTAGTCTGCAAGAACTTGGCTAATTTTCATATTTGAAATTGGTCTCCATTGTTAAATAGCCATGTATGTATGAGGATATTGAATAGCATTCGCCTTCCTGCCATATTTCATTTAGCATTCCTTTCAATCCTGTGTTTTGCTAGAGGCTCAAATCCTTACCTTGCAAAAGACTGATTTCAGCTGCGCCAACACAACAGGCTAATTGTGAATAGAAATGTATGTGCGCATTTTAACCGGTGTGACAAATTCAGAGGCAAAGCTTAAAGCTTATCTGAATGAATAGTATCAGTCAGGACAATGCATATTTTTACATAAATGTATTTGAATAATAAGGAATTCAGTGCAGTTGTTAGAGACTGAACCATATCCCCAAAATTCATTGATCGGATACCATAACCCCCAATGTGACTATATTTGCAGATAGGAACTGGAGAAAGTTTGTTAGGATTACTTGAGGTCATCTAGCTAGACCTAATCCAATGGGACTGGGGACTTTCTATAGGGATGTGAGCACACAGAGAAAAGCCAGGTGGGGACGCAGTGAGAGGGGAAACCAACCACAAGCCAAGGAGAGAGCTCTCAGGAGAAACCAACCCAGCCAACACCTTGATTTTGCACTTCCAGCCTTCAGGACTGTAAGAAAAGAGACCCGAGGACTTTCTCTGGCCACCGAGGCTGCTCTGGCCATGTGGGAAGGTCAGAGGTGTCAGAAATGAAGTTCCAGCTGTCCATAGTCATAGTCTGCTGTGTGGGGCACCTCTTGTGGGCTGCTTTCCCTTCTCTTTTTAGTGAGAGAGACAGAGCAGAAACAGAGAGAAACAGAGAACAGGACAGATAGAAACAGCCAGACAGGAAGGGAGAGATGAGAAGCACCAGTTCTTTGTTGCGGCACCTTAGTTATTCATTGATTGCTTTCTCATATGTGCCTTGACCTGGGGGCTACAGCAGACTGAGTGGCCCCTTGCTCAAGCCAGTGACCTTGGCCTCAAGCCAGTGACATTAGGCTTCAAGCCAGTGACCTTTGGGCTCAAGCCAGCAACCATGGGGTCATATCTATCTATGATCCCACGCTCAAGCCAGCGACACCATGCCCAAGCTTGGTGAGCCCACACTCAAGCTGGAGGAGCCTGCACTCAAGCCAGGGACCTCAGAGTTTTGTACCTGGGTCTTCCTCTGTGTCCCAGTTCGACACTCTATCCACTGCGCCACCATCTGGTCAGACATCCATTTTCTTCTCACTCTCCTCTTTCCCTACTAGAGCTCCCTGGGACCACCTCCCAAATAAACTACCTGCACTGTATACTTGTGTCATCTCCAAGGGAACCAAACTAAGAGAGCCACTTAGGGTTTTTGTGATGATTAAATTAAGCTCTATAGGAAAAGTATCCACATAATTCAAAACAAGGCTCAGTCCTCTTGTGTAATAGAGCTCCACTCTAAGATAATCTTCTTGGGATTGGAGCAAAACAATGTCTTAGAAGCAAAAACAACACTTGATGCTCAATAAAGGTTATTATTGAGATGATTCTAGACTCTTTGCTCCTCTAACTTCCATTCTTTCCTAAATTCAGAGCTTAATAAGCATCTCTTTTTTCCTCTGCCCATATCTTCATAATAGCTCTCAAGGGTTCACTGCTCTAACAGGAAGAAGAGCTCATAGAGAAGAACATAGGAGAGAAAACATATCAAAGGATTCAGTGTGTTTCCTCACAGCAGCTAGACTGGGCTGCCGGAGTAGCACACGCTGAGACCTTCCCATGGCCGGCAAAGTGGCTTGAGTTCATAAGTTGGACAGATTCCTTTTTAAGCAATATGGGTTGTTTACCTTCCTGTGGAATCGGAAATTCAATGTAGTTGCATAGGAGATTTCTGAGGGATAGTAGTATCTTGCATCGAAAACACCTAAGATAAATAATGATTATGCATAACAGTTTGTCTAGTTGCTTGGTGCTGTACCCAAAAACACAGAGCGGAGACCAGAACCCTGGATTTTAGCCCTGGATCCTCTTACTAATTGTGTTTACCTTGGGTAAGCCATTGAATTTTCTCTGCATCTTAGATGACGCATGTGAACATCAATGAGTATATTTAGGCTGTCTCAAAGTTTTCTCAAAGCCCTAATAGCTTATGATTTTTTAAAAAGTCAATGAATCATTTTCCCTAATGCATTAATTTGCAAGTAAAAAGAGCTGACCCAGAGTTCGAGTGTGAGGCAACTATGAACGAACTCAAATGTTAACTTGTAAATGTAAAGTTTGGTTTGTCTAGAACTTACACAACTTCGAAGTGCACAGGATTCAACAGAAGCAAGATAGTCAATTATTGAACGTATCATCTGAAATGATGATTTGTAACAGCCTGACAGTGCAATTCAGGGGCCGACCCTGTACCATCTGCAAGCAGTGAGCCACTTGCAAAGAGCCTGAGAGCTGTTGAGGAGGTGCTTTATGCAATGGTACAAAATATATATACGTTGTATGGATTATCTGACAAAATCAATGTGCTGCTTTTTTTCGTGCTTGTGCATGGGAATACAAAAGTGAAACTGATATGAAACAGAATGAAGCAGACTTACTCATTTCTGTTGACCTAGATAATTAGAGAACAGAACTGACCCAAGAGCATATAAGATGAGAAGTAAATGGGTTTTTAAAGATTTTTTTTTCAGCATTTGCAAACACCCCATGTGTCTTATGCCTTCTTTTCAGCGAGTGCAGAATTACTGGGTGCTTTTTCTAATCATCCAAAGTTGAAACCTTAGAGCTAACTATGCCCACTGCAGGGCCTCCAGGGAATATGTGCATAAGAGATAAAGGGAAAGGAGGCCTTTCATCAAAGGAAGAGTGCACATGGCCTTCCCCAACACAACAAAAGAACCGGGCACACTTCTGGCCCACTCCTGGAGTGGTTTGTCTTCCATGTTAGCATAGTCTCCTTTCTCCTTCTAACCTTTCCCTCCGGATCTGTTTCATCACCAATGCTGCTTGCTCCTCATTTCTGATGTCTCTCTTGCATCCTCTCCTTCCTACCTGTCAGCAGTCACCTCAACTGAGCCTGTATCCCTTAGACTGCCACAACGTTCTCCTAGGTGAAACTTTCGTTTTCACTAATTTTCTTCTTTGAGCAATTCAAGACTGTCTCATCAGTTCAGTGTTTAAGTAACTCTTCTGTCATTGGCTTCTGCTGGAATGGGTGCTGAGGCTCCATCCCCGGTGGGCTCGACTCCAGACTTGTTACTGGAATATCAGAGGCCATTGTTCCCTGGAAGTCTAGCTACCTTCTCCGTGTGGACTTCCCCTCCTCCTTCCACTAGATCTCCCAACCAGGTAATCCAGTATTTCTTCTGGGAATACTGAGCCTCTCAGTGGTATGGTTTGGCTATTATTGAACTCTGTTTATAACTCTCCCTTAGTCTCTATCCTCCATTTGCTTACCCCTTCTTAGCCTCCAGATGTTCAATTTATAGGAACTATTCTCTTCCAACCAATTTCCCCATTATCCCATGACTCAAACTCTGTGTTCCCTATGTCAGATGCTGTGTCATGCGTTACTCTAGCTATTGGCAATTATTGCTAATAATGATCATGAAAATAGTAACTATCTGCCACATGTATGAATTAATAGTGGGAATTATCTCTTTGTATGTCTAATATTCTTGTTTCTATACTACACTGTGATCTCTGTTTTCATGTTAGAGAAAAAATGTATAAACTTTTATAAATCTAGTAAAAATTTTCCTAAATCTACTTGTTAGCACTACTATTAGATGCTGATAGGCACAGCTTGTTGGAAGTTGTGTCACTGCAGAGTGGTCACCTTATAGGTGAGTGTTAACCAGACACATATACTTAATAGACATTGAAAGTGAAATATTTTGTAAATCACTTGGTCAATATATATTTATAGATAAATGAATTCTACTTGTTGGATGAATAAATATAAAATACATAGCTAATCAATTTCTATTATCATAAATAAACCTGTGATCTTATTTTGGATGATGAAAATGTTCTAGAATTTATTGTGATAATGGTTGCACAACTATAAATTTAGTACAGATATGCATTTAACATAGGTAGATTTTGTGGTATTTAAATTATACCACAATAAAACTGGTAAAATTGTATTATCATACCTAAATATCATTTCTTAAATATATATGTCTAAATTATAAAAAAATTAATCATCCAGCACTGACCATTTTCCTAACTTTCAGCTTATTGCTCTCTTGAAATGTCTGAATTACAAGGTGAATATTATACCTATTGCCATTATTTTCTTTTCTGTCATACTTTATCAGGGTTTTAACACTATGAACAAAATTTAGGTAGACTCTAGTAATATCCATTTGTCCTCTTTTCTGCGATGGTGAGGCTGAAAGGAACCAAGAGGAGGATAAAACCAAACTCGTTTATATGTTTAGACACACACCTACACACCACATACATTGACACCTACATTCTATTTACTTTCCTAGGTTTTCATCTAAACCAGCTGTGAAGAGATGAGGCAATTTCAAACAAAGTAAGACAAATGTTAAGGCCTTCTTTGACAAACAGCCATATTAATAACAGTCTCATTCAAAATGCTACCCAATTAACACTTAATATTTCCCACGTCGTTAACTTAATGCCTTTCTAATTGAACTTTCTCTGTTCCAATATCAGCAAATTAGGAGTTATTTGCACTCTGCTTCTGCCTCATGCTCCTGGTACAAGACAGAATATCCTTCCGTGCCTCCCCGACCTCACAGTGCAGTGTTACCAACAGTGCCTCCTACCGCTCAGATCACGTCAGTGTCCTAACACGTCCCATCCCCTCTCTATATGCTCAGTATGGAAAGTTATCCAAAGTAAACCATTTAATCTAACTAAAGAGAGCAAATACACCTGCCCACCCAAAGTCAGCTGCCATTAGTAACTCTACAAGAGTGGGGCAGGATTTCTCTAGTCACGTGATGCGCCTGCTCTCAGCTTCTTTGGTATCCCCTTTGGTTGCTTACAACGCTCACTTTTTTACATGTCTCCTCCTAGACTTCTTCCCACCTCTTCGTAACATTCTAAGGTTCAGTGCTTGAATGAAAGGGGTGCAATGAAAACTGCAAATGATGAGTTTAGAAGTTGGATTTGCTCCTCTAATAACGCAGACGTGAAATCTTGGGCTCGGGTCTTTGACTCTTAGCTGTCCCTGACTATACGATCAGATCAGCTGCCCTTGATTGTATATCTCCCCTTGCGCACTATTTCCCTTGGCTGGAGAGTGGAGTTGGGTGGGAGGGTGGAGGAAGGAGAGGGTAGTCCTGGAAGAAACGAGAATGTCTGTCTCTTTCACTTCCCCTTCCCTTGGTTTTCCGCTCACCATCTGGCACGGGATTAGGTCTTCGCACGAGGAAGTAGCAGGAACATAATTTTTAAATTTGAACAGTGGTAGGAAGATCTAATCAAAGTTGGATCTCTTGTGGTTTATAGTTAGTGTTCCACCAAATTATAGCAACAGGTCAGGTGGTGAATTGAGCCCCAAAGAACTTGATTACAGGTGTTCGATCATACTTCAAATAAGAAAACAATGGTTAACTTTTTAAATACGTAACCATTGTAGAAGACTTGCTACAAAAATTTCAAAAGAAAAATGTATGCTTGTAGAAAAATAAATATATGTAACTTACTGATAATATCCATAACATAAAAACAGTATTGTGTAATCTACATATAGGAAAATTTGGATATACGACATGTTTTTTAAATCACAAGATGTATGAATGAAGCACAGCTAAAGGGTATTTTAAAATTATCGAAGTATATTAAAGATTTTCTTTCAAATTATAAAACATGTAATAAAATAGATGGCTCCATTCCTATGTTAAGAAACAAATATTTTCTACCGCTGTTTTATTAAAGTATGCGACACTGTTTTAAAAGCGAAAACATTCTACAATTTGCAATGGCATTCGCATCTAAAATCACTGAAAATTGCAGAGTCTGATTACCTAAAGAAATCAAGTACAAATGATACAATGAATAAATTTCTGTTTAATTGGAATATTGTGGAGTTTAATGAAATCAAACAACCTTGAAGGGATGGAGGTTAGGGTTAATATACCTACATTGGATTTTTGGATTAATATTAAAAGAAAACAACCTGGTTCATTCCAGTATTCAAACCAAGTGAAACTCCTGGGAATTATTAAAGAGACAAATGAAAACAACAGATGGACTTGCAGTTGTCTGCATAAGAATGTCTTTTTACAAAGCCTCCTGACAGTCTCAGGAATCTAATGTGTTCTATTTCATTTCAAATAAAAAACACTACATTTTTTCCCTCTTAATAGGCTGTCAATCTCTGAGGGCTTCAAAGAAAAATGATTTGAAAATATTCTTTCATAAGACACATCTTGTAAGATATGTATAAGACTCACTAATTTTGTAACAATAAAAAGAAGAAAAAAATGTAAACAGTTTCTATTTCCCAAAGTATGCATCTTCATATTATATGACAGCAATTAGTTTTAGGGAATATAATTTTGACATGGCTTTTAAAGAGAAAATACCCAGTTTCCTATTATATCTTTATTTAACAGAAATAAAAGGTTTTATTCTTATTTTATGGGTCAGTGGGTTAAATTAGTCAAACAGTGGCCATGGCAGCACCTGACTTTGGAAAAATCTTACCCTTAGAGACTTGGGTCTATTGACAGGTCATTTTGTTCTGTATTGTTATTGAATATTTTTTGAATAAATAGGTATTTAAGTCATTCACCAACCTTTTATAAGAAAATTTAAGAAAATTTTCAATGTTTGATGGAAGAAGATTCATGAAGACATCCAAAATATATACTTGTGGCCTCTACAGGGGAAAAATGTCCAATTTCAAAGCATTTAATTCTACTGATTATCCTAAAAGTCCATGTAAAGAAGAATATATGCTTATACAATAAATTCTCAAACTGGGCCTCAAGTATTTCTGCTTCTAGTAACTTCAGAGAGTGGCATTTGGTTGTCCAGCTCTTTTCTGAAAACTAAAAAGGCTGGATTGAAAAAGAAAAATCTGTCTGAAAGCATTAGAGAGGTAAAAAGGGAATGAAGGTATAACAACCCGCCCAGAATGAGAGTATCCAGCAAAATAAGCCCAATATTCATCACCCCATTTTTTTGAGGCATTTATTGATTTTCAAGAGGTGTCAGAAGTTGAGAAGCTGAGCCAAGCTTCTGGTAATGTTGTCACTGGGAGCAAATGAAAACGGGAGTATGAAGCCCACGAAGACAAAGCGAATCTGGTCAACACTCAAGATTCTCAGATGGAACTAACGGAGGGCTATATCCTAATGGTCTGTGCAAACATATGGGTTAGTTCTCACAGAGACTGAACTCCACCCTGAAATCAGCTCAATTCTTGACTAGATTAAGGGAGCTGTCCTTAGCCTAAATGCCTAACAGAATCAAAATTAAATACTCTGTAGACAAATATAACATCATTCTCTGAATGTCTTCATAAATTATACGGAGCACTCTGTGATTATTTATACCACATTCCATGAGATAAAATAGAAGAATGAACACATACACACACACACACAGAAAAAAAAAGAAAAGAAAGAAAAAGAATAGTAGGAACAAACATAAAAAGATCTATACATTCAAGTTATCAGACATAAACTTTAAAATACACTATTATTAATATGCTAAAGTGGAGACAGCATAATGGTGTTAGAGAGTAAGCACATTCAGTGTCATAAATATATTGGGAGGGGCTTTCAATTCCTATTTGGCCACGTGAGTAGGGTGTACTGACCCCAAATATAGCTTATCATAAATGACTGTAATTTACGCCTGCTTATCCCAGGATAGTACACATGGTGAGCAGGACTCTTCTAACACTTAAACAGCGAGCTACTATATTCCTGTGGAATGTGACGGTAACTAGCAGGTCTATAGGCAGTTTGGATGAGAATGCCAACTGGCCTTGAGTTTCTGTGCAAATAAAAGCAGACATAGAACACAGAGTATACATTTTTGGTAAATACTCTAAATACATGATGTCAACATTAGCCACAGCTGAGAGTAATCCTAAACCTTCCATGCAATTTGTGTATTAGCTACTATTTATTTGTTGCTCACAGTGTGGGAGATAATTTACTTGTGTTATATTTAATCTTCACAAGCAGATTTCAAGGTAGGTATTAGTCATTCTCTTTTAACTGATGGAGAACCTAGAATTCTGAGGGTGTGAGTAATTTTCCCAATGTCAACTAATTGAGTTGGATTCATAGCATGTCTAACTATCTTCAGTGTCTGCTCTCAGTCTTTCTATACTGCAATTTGATACAAAAAACTAATTATTCCGGGGGGCACCGTGTGAAAGTAGAGAAGAATGTGGAAATCAGAAGAGCAACAGCAGACAGTGCAGAACCAGGGTGTTGATAAGAGAAGAGCCAAACCAAAAGCAGAGCAGACACGAGTCTGCGAGGACTTGAACATCCGTGGGAGAGACAAACACACTTCATTTACAGTTGGAACTGAATGTATATGTACGGGGGAGGGGCTGATGTGTGATATGTAAGAAAGGTTGCGCATCTTATAAAATTAGCTGCTTAGTAAACTATTTTGTTTATCTCATAGTATGGTTACAGTCATTTGTAATTAACCCTTTTATTAATCAGTACCCTAAGCCATGATTCTAAAACTTTAGCATGCCTCAGAGCTATCTGGGGTGCTTGTTCAGCATGAATTCTTGGGTTCTGCCTCCAGAGTTTCTGACCTAGTGTGTCTAGTGGTGTTCAAAATTCTCCTCTTGCAACATGTTTTTTTTAAATATATATTTTATTATTATTAATTCTAATAGGGTGACACCAATAAATCAGGGTACATATGTACAATGAAAACATCTCCAGGTTATCTTATCATTCAATTGTGTTGAATACCCGTCACCAAAAGTCAAATTGTCCTCTGTCACCTTCTATCTGGTTTTCCCTGTGTCCCTCCCCTCCTGCCTATCCCACTCTTCCCTACCTTCCCCACCCCATAACCACCACTCTCTTGTCCATGTCTCATAGTCTCACTTTTATGCCCACCTATGTATGAAATCATGCTGTTCTCAGTTTTTCTTTTTTTCTGATTTACTTATTTCACTCCGTATAATGTTATCAAGGTACATCCATTTTGTTATAAATGATCCGATGTCATCATTTCTTATGGCTGAGTAGTATTCCATAGTATATTATGTACCAAAGCTTTTTAATCCACTCGTCTTCTGACGGACACCTGGGCTGGTTCCAGATCTTCGCTACTGTGAACAATGCTGCCACGAACATGGGGGCGCATTTCTTCTTTTTGAACAGTGCTATGGTGTTCTTAGGGTATATTCCTATAAGTGGGATAGCTGGGTCAAAAGGCAGTTCGATTTTTAATTTTCTGAGGAATCTCCAAACTGTTTTCCACAGTGGCTGCACCAGTCTGCATTCCCACCAGCAGTGCAGAAGGGTTCCCTTTTCTCCACATCCTCGCCAATACTTATTCTGTGTTGTTTTGCTGATGAGTGCCATTCTGACTGGTGTGAGGTGATATCTCATTGTGGTTTTAATTTGCATTTCTCTAATGATTAGTGATGTTGAGCATTTTTTCATATGCCTTTTGGCCATCTGTATGTCCTCTTTGGAGAAATTTCTATTCATTTCTTTTGCCCATTTTTTGATTGGGTTGTTTGTCTTCCTGGTGTTGAGTTTTATAAGCTCTTTGTAAATTTTAGTTATTAACCATTATCAGATGTGCTGTCGAATATGTTCTCCCATTGTGTGGTTTGTCTTTTTATTCTGTTCTTATTGACTTTAGCTGTGCAAAAACTTTTTAGTTTGATATAGTCCCATTTGTTTATCTTGCCTTTTATTTCATTTGCCCGTGGAGATAAATCGGCAAATATACTGCTGCTACAGATGTCGGAGAGCTTGCTGCCTATGTTTTCTTCTAAGATGCTTATGGTTTCACGGATTACGTTTAAGTCTTTTATCCATTTTGAGTTTGTTTTTGTGAATGGTGTAAGTTGATGGTCTAGTTTCATTTTTTTGCAGGTAGATGTCCAATTTTCCCAACACCATTTGTTAAAGAGGCTGTCTTTACTCCATTGTATGTTCTTTCCTCCTTTGTCAAATATCAGTTGTCCATAAAGCTGTGGGTTTATTTCTGGGTCCTCTGTTCTGTTCCATTGATCTATGTGCCTATTCTTATGCCAATACCAGACTGTCTTGACTATAATGGCCTTATAGTAAACCTTGATATCTGGAACAGTGATACCTCCTGCTTTATTTTTTCTTTTTAAGATTGCTGAGGCTATTCGTGTTCTTTTTTGGTTCCATATAAATTTTTGGAATATGTGTTCTATATCTTTGAAGTATGTCATTGGTATTTTAATTGGTATTGCATTGAATTTATAAATTGCTTTGGGTAATATAGACATTTTAATGATGTTTATTCTTCCTAGCCATGAGCACGGTATATGCTTCGACTTGTTTGTATCTTCCTTGATTTCTTTTATCAATGTTCTATAATTTTCCGAGTACAAGTCCTTAACCTCCTTGGTTAAATTTACTCCTAGGTACTTTATTTTTTTGCTGCAATAGTGAAGGGGATTGTTTCCTTAAGTTCTTTTGCTGACAGTTCATTGTTGGTATATAGAAATGCGTCTGATTTCTGAGTATTAATTTTATATCCTGCCACCTTGCTGAATTCATTTATAAGGTCCAGTAGTTTTTTGACTGAGACTTTAGGGTTTTCAATATACAATATCATATCATCTGCAAATACTGACAGTTTTACTTCTTCTTTTCCAATTTGGATGCCTTTTATATCTTCTTCTTGTCTGATTGCTGTAGCTAGGACTTCCAGAACTATGTTGAATAAGAGTGGTGAAAGGGGGCATCCCTGCCTGGTTACTGATCTTAAGGGGATTGCTTTTAATTTTTGTCCATTTAGTATGATGTTTGCTATCGGTTTATCGTAGATGGCCTTTATCATGTTAAGGAATGATCCCTGTATTCCCACTTTACTGAGAGTTTTGAGCATGAATGGGTGCTGGATTTTATCAAATGCCTTTTATGCATCTATGGAAATTATCATGTGATTTTTGTCCTTCCTTTTGTTTATGTGATGAATCACATTGATTGATTTGCAAATATTGAACCAGACTTGCCTCTCCAGAATAAATCCCACTTGATCATGGTGTATGATTTTTTTCATATATTGCTGGATCCGGTTGGCTAATATTTTGTTGAGAATTTTAGTGTCTAAATTCATCAGGGATATAGGCCTATAATTTTCTTTCTCTGTGTTGTCTTTGCCCGGTTTTGGGATCAGAATTCTGCGCGCCTCATTAAAGGAGTTTGGAAGTCTTCCTTCCTCTTGAATTGTTTGAAATAGCTTGAGGAGGATAGGAGTTAGTTCCTCTTTGAATTTTTGATAGAATTCACTTATGAAGCCATCAGGCCCAGGACTTTTTTGGGAGTTTTTTGATAACTGTTTCGATCTCGTTTGTTGTAATTGGTCTTTTTAGGTGTTCTGATTCTTCCAGATTGATTTTTGGAAGGTTATATGATTCAAGAAATTTGTCCATTTCACCTAGATTGTCTAATTTTTTGGCATATAGTTCTTCATAGTATTTTCTTACAATGCATTGTATTTTTGTTTTGTCAGTTGTTATTTCTTCACTGTCCTTTCTAATTTTATTTATTTGAGTCCTCTCTCTTTTTTTCTTGGTGAGTCTAGTTAAAGGTTCATCAATCTTGTTTACCTTTTCAAAGAACCAGCTTCTGGTTTCACTGATCCTCTGTATTGTTTCCTTAGCCTCTATGTCATTTATTTCTGCTCTGATCTTTATTATTTCCTTCTTTCTACTTGTCTTGGGTTTTATTTGTTGTTGTTTTTCTAGTTCTTTTAGATGCAGTGTCAGGTTGTTTATTTGAGCTTTTTCTAGCTTCTTATGATATGCCTGTAATGCAATAAACTTCCCTCTCAGAAATGCTTTTGCTGTGTCCCATAAATTTTGAGTTGATGTATGCTCATTATCATTTATTTCTAGAAACTTTTTTATTTCTTCTTTGATTTTATTGTAAATCCATTCATTATTTAATAACATGCTATTTAGTTTCCAAGTGTTTGAGTACTTTTCAGTTTTTCTTTTGTGGTTAATTTCTAGTTTCATGGCATTGTGATCAGTGAAAATGCTTGATATGATTTCAATCTTCTTAAATATATTGAGACCATTCTTGTGTACTAACATGTGGTCTATCCTAGAAAACTTACCATGAACGCTTGAGAAGAATGTATATTCTACTGCTTTAGGGTGAAAAGTTCTGAAGATATCTATTAAATCAAGTTGATCTAGTGTCTCCTTTAGGTCTGCTGTTTCTTTATTAATTTTCTTTCTTTAGGATCTATCCAGTGTTGTTAGGAGGGTATTGAAATCCCCTACTATGGTAGTATTGCTGTTAATCTCGCCCTTTATATCCATCCAAGTCAGCTTTATGTATGTCGGGGCTCCTATATTTGGTGCATAGATATTTATAATAGTTATATCTTACTGTTGAATTGTTCCCTTTATCATTATGTAGTGACCTTCTTTATCTCTTACTACAGCCTTTGTTTTAAAGTTTATTTTGTCAGATATAAGTATTGCTACCCCTGCTTTTTTTTCATTTGCATTTGCACGAAATATTTTTTTCCATCCTTTTACCTTCAGTCTATATGCATTTTTTGTTTTAAGGTGTGTCTCTTGTAGACAGCATATGTATGGGTCCTGTTTCTTTATCCATGCAGCTACCCTATGTCTTTTGATTGGATCATTTAATCCAGTTACATTTAAGGTTATTATTGATATGTAGTTGTTTATTGCCATTTTATTCTTTAAAGCTGTATTCTTCTTTTGCTCTATTCTTTCCTCCCTTGAAACTGTTTACAATAGGCCCCTTAGTATCTCTTGCAGAATTGGTTTGGTTTTTATGAATTCCTTCAGGCTTTCTTTTTCTGGGAAGCTCTTTATTTCTCCTTCAATTTTAAACATTAGCCTTGCTGGATAAAGTAGTCTTGGTTGTAGGTTCTTGTTCTGCATTACTTTGATTATATCTTGCCCCAAACCTTTCAGCAACCCTTAGCAGAGTAGGAAGGGACCTAATACTTCACACTGTAGGCCTGGGAGCTCCCTCACTTGTTTCTCCGCTCAAAACTGTCCAAATGCCTCTTCTAGGCTCTGGGACTGCAGGTTGAGGCTTGGTTCCTGGGACCCAGGTCCGTCCCTCTCTGCCAAACTTTCCTCCCTCCACGCGGGTCTCTTCGGGCTGCCATTTGCTCAGGGGAGCTGGGCAGCCCTCTTTGCGTTTTCGCTATTCCTACCAGTCTCAATGTGTCTTCTTCTGTGTTCCTTGGTTGAAGAGTCCACTTAGTTTAGTTCATAGTTGGTTTATCCAGATGATGGTTCTTTAAATTGAGTTATAATCCACTTTGCTTCTGGGAGTTGGAAGTTGGTACGTCCGCCTACTCCGTCGCCATCTTGCTTCCCCGATAAATGGAATTTTTCAAAATATATTTTCCTCAGTTCACAGACTTTGCATATTCATACTCATATTTATCTCAGCTTCCAACTATTTCCCTCAGAGCCGAGAGATCGATTTCATCCAGGCTCGAGCCGGGGAGTCGCTCGCCATGTCTACTTCTTCGCCAAAGGAATGGGGGGTCCTGTTTCTTTATCCATGCAGCTACCCTATGTCTTTTGATTGGATCATTTAATCCATTTACATTTAAGGTTATTATTGATATGTAGTTGTTTATTGCCATTTTATTCTTTAAAGCTGTATTCTTCTTTTGCTCTATTCTTTTCTCCCTTTAAACTGTTCACAACAGGCCCCTTAGTATGTCTTGCAGAATTGGTTTGGTTTTTATGAATTCCTTCAGGCTTTCTTTTTCTGGGAAGCTCTTTATTTCTCCTTCAATTTTAAACGTTAGCCTTGCTGGATAAAGTAGTCTTTTGTTTGTAGGTTCTTGTTCTGCATTACTTTGATTATATCTTGCCATTCCCTTCTGGCCTCAAGTGTTTCTGTTGAGAAGTACGATGTCATCCTTATGGGGGCTCTTTTGTAGGTGATAGCCTTTTTTTCCCTAGCAGCTTTTAAATTTTTCTCTTTATCCATTAGCTTTGGTATTTTAACTATGATGTGTCTTGGTGTAGATCTTTTTGGGTTTCTCTTTAATGGAGTTCTGTGTGCTTCTTGAACGTGTGGAGTGTTTTTCAGCCTTAATTTAGGAAAGTTTTCTGCTATGATTTGATTGAACAAAGTTTCCATTTCCTGTCCTCTCTCCTCTTCTTCAGGCACCCCTATGATGCGAATGTTGTTCCTCTTCATGTTGTCACAGAGCTTCCTTAGAGTTTCCTCACATTTTTTGAGTTTCTTTTCCTTTTTCTTCTCTGCTTCTGTGCCTTTGTTTATTGTGTCCTCTAACTCGCTGATTCGATCCTTAGCGTCATCCATCCTACTTTTAATTCCTTCCATTGTAGTCTTCAGTTCTGATACTGTATTTGTCATTTCTGTCTGATTCTTTTTTATTAATTCAATTTTGTTTTTTATACTTGTTATCTCTTTATTTAGGTGCTCATAATGACTATCCATTGTTGCTCTAATTTCTTTGAACATCCTAACTATGATTATTTTAAATTCTGCATCTTGTAGTTTGGTTATATCTGGTTCATTGAGGTCCTTCTCTGGGTATTTCTCTTGATTCATTTGGTTTGCATTCCTCTGCCTGCCCATTTTGTCTATGTATAAGCAAGTTGTGGCCACTGGAGTCCAGTAGGTGTTGCCTTTGTGTTCTCTAGGTGTGGTCTGTCTGCAGGCTCCCCACCCCCTCTGCCAGTGCCTAGGGTGGTTGGGTATGGGCGTTGCCAGCGCTGGACCACTGTGGCTTTTGCTGTGATTTCTGCCTCTCACTCAAGCCACCAGCCTCAGCACCAAGGTTAGAGGTGAGCACCTTTGCTCAGCTGTGGACCCAGCCTGTTTCCGGACTTCTGCCCAGAACCTGCAGACAGAGCCTGCTCGCCACATTTTCACGGGTTGGGTGCGGCTTTTGACGTGCTCTCAGCTGTGAGCCTTTGCCTGTCCGGAGCTTTAGCCTCGCCCTCGAGGCTAGGGCCCTTCTGCGCAAGGTCGCAAACCCAGGTTTATTGGACCGGACGTGTTTGCTGGCTTTCGCTCAGCTGTGTACTTCTACTCGTCCCAGACTCTATCCTGCCCCACTTTGGGAGCCCGCTCGCGCACGTATAATGGCAAACCGTGGTTTCTCCGGCCGGGTGGGGCTGGTAGCGTGATCTCAGCCGTGAGCCCCTGCCCGTCCCTGGTCCTAGCCCGGTCCCCGCAGTCAGGGCTGGCTTGCGCAGGGTCGCAGAGCAGATTTCTGCCTGTTCCTGGCCTCCCGCTTTGTCCCCATAGGTGTCATTAAAGGCAGGCCCGCAGCTTCCGGAGCACTTTCGCGCGTCCCCTCCGACCCTGCTGGGCTAGACCGAGCTCACACCGGCTTGGCCTCTGCCCACGCCGACAGAACCGCGTTTCAGCGTCCTGCCGCCCCAAACCCTTCAGCAACCCTTAGCAGAGTAGGAAGGGACCAATACTCCACACTGTAGGCCTAGGAGCTCCCTCACTTGTTTCATAGCTCAAAACTGTCCAAACGCCTCTTGTAGGCTCTGGGACTGCAGGCTGAGGCTTGGTTCCTGGGACCCAGGTCCCTCCCTCTCCGCCAAACTTTCCTCCTGCCCCGCGGGTCTCTCCGGGCTGCCGTTTGCTCCGGGGAGCTGGGCAGCCCTCTTCGCGTTTTCGCTATTCTTACCAGTCTCAATGTGTCTTCTTCTGTGTTCCTTGGTTGAAGAGTCCACTTAGTTTAGTTGAAAGTTGGATTATCCAGATGATGGTTCTTAAAATTGAGTTATAATCCACTTTGCTTCTGGGAGCTGGAAGTTGGTACGTCCGCCTACTCCGTCGCCATCTTGCTTCTCTTGCAACATGTTTTAAAGTGATACTGATGATATTGGTCCAGAGACCACGCTGCATCAGAAATTGCGACAGGATGAATTGAAATGTCCAGGTAAGGATAAACAAGTTAAACAAGTCATTAATAAAAATAAGTCTTACTATTTACTATGTAAGTATTTTTTTCAGGTCCTGTGCTGAATACTTTATATTGGCGATGTCATTTAATGTCCACAACAATCCTTCAAGGCAGGTACCGTTGGTTTCCCATTTTATAGATGAGAAAATGGATGTTGAAAAACGTTATGAAACTTGCCTAAAGCCACACTGCTAGATCTATTTGAATCCAACCAGTCTGTCTCCAGGAAAGGTCCCAGATCTATGTTTGCATGGTTCTCAGATATTAGTGTGCAAAGAAGATCATCCAAAGAACTCTATAAAAATTCATATTCCTGGGCCTCCTATTCAAAGATTCCATCTTAACATCTTTATAATGAAGCTCAGGAGTCCACATTTCTAGCTAGCAACACAGTTTTAGACACTAAATGAGTAGTCATCTGGTCCCAGAGCGGCAGGCCATATAAGTAGTGGAATTCACTTTATTACGCTGTAGAATACAGACTCATTCTTGTCTGTGGGTGTTGAATGGACTCTGTAGCAATTTTTCATCCATGTAGACTGCTCAATAAGGTTATATTTTTAGTTTATTATTTAACCGTCAATTTAACAATTCCATGACAATTTAAAATACATGGGCTATTTTCTATGGTAACTATGCCATTTTGCACTGATGACGTATAGCTTCTGTTTCAGTTAATTTCCTGTTACAGATTAACAGAGATCCCCAAATGTTGAAGGGCATCAGAACCAGACAAGAGCTATGCTGTCAGGTGTTGTTTGCTTTCTTTAATGAACTTTGGAGGTTGTAATTCAGTGGGGCCAGGGTGAGGTTCAGATGGCTGTATTTTTAAAAACACTCTAGGTGACTCCTATTATCAGCCAGTCCTGGAAACCACTGTTTTAGATCATTGTCTGATCGAGGTGACTTCTACCTGTAAAGAACTGAATTACAAATAACGTGTGCCTTTTGTTCAGTAGTTCTCAAGTCTGTATTCCGTTGGAGTCCTTTTGTTTTGCTTCGGGAGAAGTCACAGATGGTGGTCCTGCCAGTCAATCGAGCCCAGCCTGAGGCGGGATGGAGAGAGAGGCGAGGCGAGGGGTGGGGCCTGAGCCCAAGCGGCTCTCTCTCACTCCTCTGACCCCTGATTCTCGTGTTCAGTTGGAGAAGTCACAAGTGACGACTGCACTCCTTTTCTCAAGCAGTCGCGTAATGTTGAGCAGAAACCCCACACGGCTGCTTTATGTACGTCATATAACGGTATTCAGGAGCACAACTGGAAACACCGTTGTTGGAGCTGAACAAAGGTTGGCCATCCATTCACCCATTAAGTGCCAGGCACGTTCCCAGCGCCGGTAACACGGTGGACACCGAAGCCAGTGCCCTCGACCTCGAGGTGGCTCAAATTGATCAGAAGAGTTAGAACACCAACAAGTAAAGAATAAAACAGCTATGCTTCTGATAGTGATAAACATTAGGCAAAGGTCAAACAAGACTCGGAAAGAAATGACTGCGGATGAGATGTGTTGCCTACGTAAGGCCAGGACGCGAAAACACAAATGTGTCATTTGAGCAAAATCTTAAATGCTAAAAAAGCAATGAGGCATGCAAAGAAAAAGAATGAGAGATGGAGGGGGGAAACTTACATAATATTTCTGAGATTGGAACAGCCTGGAGCATCTCAGGAACAGAAGGGTGAATAGGTCAAAAAGTAAGATATGATTTCACTCGTATGTGGAATCTAATGAACAAAATGAACTAACAAGCAAAATGGAGACAGACTCGTATAGAGAGCAGGCTGACAGCTGTGAGTGTGGTGGTGGGTGTTGGGTGAGGCGATAGATGGGTGAGCAAAAACAAACAAAAAAAGAGAGAAAAGAAAAAGACAGAGACAATATCGTGGTAATTGCCTGGGGTGGGGGAGGGGAAGTTGGAGAGGGTATGCGAGGGATAAATGGTGATGGACGGAGATTTGACTTGGGAAGGGTAGTGAACACGCGATACGGTGTACAGAGATGTGTTGTCGGATTGTGCACCTGAAACCTGTATCATTTTATTAATCAGTGTCGCCCCAATAATAAAAACAAAGAAAAAAATTTCTGGATCTTCCTAAGCCTGGACTCTGAGTCTTGTCTCTATGTGTAACTAGCTACTTCGGAGCAAGTCACTCCGTCATAGTGGATATTAGTATCCCGAACCGTAAAATAAGGATGCCAGATGTAAGTTAGGTCGCAAATGACAAAACAAAAAGACAATCAAACTGACTTTAGCAAAAAATTCAACCGGACTTATCTCAGAAAAAGAAAAGTATGAAAGGGCCAGATTATGCAGGGTTCTGGTGATTGGCACAGGTCAGCACCTGCACAAAGAATTGAACAGATATAAAAGGAAAGCAATATCCCAGGTAGAGAGACTAAAAACCATGAAGACAAAAACTTTCCCCAAGAAATAAAAAGATATTTTTTGTAACTTAATAAAGTGTTTTTAAAATAGATATGAAAAAGTCAACAAGCAAAAAATTAAAAGGTAGATCGATGATTAGATCTAGCCCTTCTGTGTTTTAAAATATAAAGCCTCAATAATTTGAAAATTACCGTACTGGAACATGAGTCATTTTTCATCCATCATACTGAGCTATCAATGGAGCAGAATAAGAAGTAAAGAAAATAGATGCAAATAGATATATAGTTTTATAATGTGATAAAGATTGCATATCAAATCAGTATATCATTGATATATATCAATAAATTATGATGGGACAAGTGGGTAACCATCTATGTAGGAAACAAAATATAGAGTTATACCATATCCATAGTCTGTGGTAAATTAATTTCAAATGAAAAATGTATATACTAATCTAGAAATACAAAATGGTACAGCTACTTTAAAAAAAGTAGTGCTGCAGTCTTATAAATACACACTTTACCATATGACTTGGCTATTAAATTTCTATTCTCAAGGGAAATAAAAACATGTCTATAGAAAATAAACAAACATGGTAGTTATGTGGATTTATTTATAGTAACCGAAAACTGGGAACAACCAGAATGTTCTTCACCTAGTGCATGGATAAGCAAATTGCAGTGTGGTCATGCTATGTATGAAACACTACTCAACAAATGTATTATATATATAACCGATAAAAAACTATACAACTAACAAAAATATGTAAATTATAGTTGCAAGTATCAAAATGTATAAATATCATATATATGTTTAAATATATTACATACTATATAATATTGAACAAAAAGTTAAATGCAATAGGACACATGAATATGTGACTTTTATAGGTATTAAATAATGAATATCAAAATCATATTTTTAATGAACTATCCATATGTGTAAAAGTTTAAAGCAATGAATAGGCTTGATAAACATTGAATTGGATATCTCTGGTTTGAAAGGAAATGAATGGAATTAGGTAATGTATTTGGGGAGCTGTGACTCTCTTGGTAAATTATTTAAGTTGAGTAGTGGGTAAAAGAATGTTTGTTATATTATCCTTTATATATTTTTGCATGTCTGAAATAATGTAAAAAAAGATTAAAAATAAAAAATATTATTTTAGGGATTACTTCAGAGGGATAGTTGCTTCAGGAGGTAAATGGGAATAATAATTATACCTACAGCATGGTTTTATCATGGGGATTATATTCATTAATAGATAAATGTTCTTGCAGTAGAATCCAGTACATTCCAAATGTGCTAACTCTACTAGCATTATAAGTGCTCAATAAATGTTGCCATTATTATTATTGTCTTTATTATTATTATATTCATAATTACTACTGAAATGGGATTCATATAAACAAAAAGTCTAATCCTAGCAAAAATTGATTGCTCTATGGAAAAAACAGATCATGTGCATATTAAGAAAACTCTGGTTCTTAAAACGTTTATAAGGAAACATGCAATTAAGGAAACAAGTAATATTATCTCATAGTAACTGTTTATAGTTATTTGATTGGCAACTCAAACACCTTCCTCTTTGGAAGAAATCTCTATGATCTGAATCTTAGCTGAGTCCACCTTCTTGAGAGCCCAAATAACCAGAAACTTCCTCTCCATGCCCTCTGGCATCTATACTAAGCATGTGACCCAAGTTTAGCCAGTTGGAATCTTCCACTTGGGACTTTGAAACCAAAAGAAATATGGTGGGAGGAAGCAACTCAGCAGGACTACAGCTGATACCCAAAAATAAGTAATAAAATTCACTCAAAAGGTGACAAATATTTTACACTGATTTCAAAACAAAGTCCTATGACTACTACTGTTTACTGATGAGTTCATTCACTTACTATGTAAATACTAAGAAGCTGAAGATTAATTAGATGGAGGTTGTACCATGAAAAAAATTAAAATGTAGTTGGGAAGAAAGTCATACAAATACAAAAACAAAGGCAACAACAGCAACCACCACCACCTTATATATAGCCCAGTATCAGAAGTGCTACCAGAGAGTGATAGATCAGATAGGAACAGAGGCATAGGGAAGCAGCAAGTCCACCTGCCTGTAAGGGATTGGAGAGAGGCAGATAGAGCACTGGAAATTGGATAGGAACTCACTCCACAGTCAAAAAGAGAAAATCCTTTCGGGAAGAAGAATATTAGATACTGAAGCATGTAGCCATAAAAAGCCTAGCCTATTTAAGGAAATGAGAGTAGTTTTCCCAGAAACCAGTATAGTGCTTTTACATGAAATCTATTCAAGTGCTAGGCTGACACAAGATTGAATGAATGGATGCATGAATAAAGGTAAGCTTGGGGCAAAGTTTTGGTAGTACTGTAAGTCAATAATTTACTCTTAGCCCTTAAGCTTGAATGAGTCTAATTCACGTCTCAGCTTAGCTTTTGATAAAGTTCATAACTATTTTTTTAGCTAAGAAACCTATTAATAACATTATTACTTAGAAGTGGTTTATTGTCAATTAAAATATAGCCTCACAATCTTAAGCTTAAAAAGATAATTTTCATGAAATTAGTAAAAAATAAGCTTGAACACCATAAATGTTAGGTTAACTTAGCATATCATTTTAAAACCTCATTAATTATAAATTTAATAATTTGCATGATATTATATTAAAAGGAAATCAACACTACAAAAAGTGACATGTCTTTGGAGGAACAAAACAAGAAATATTAAAATATTTAGTTCTTTTCTTTTCTTTGATATATTGGATAGCAATAAATGGGGAAATGCTAGAATTTGTCAACTGCCCCCAAGGTTTTAATGTTTTGTTTGTTTACAAAATAAGAATCTTTTAAAATTAAGTGCATCTAAATTTTATAGGAATAATAAAATTAAAATATACCATCTTACATTTATTTTATTAGCTTTTTTATTGATTAATTTTAGCGAGAGAGAAAAGGAGAGGAGAGACAGGAACCTCCATCTGTTCCTGTATGTGCCCTAACTGGGGATTGAACTGGCAACCTCTGATCTTTGGGATCATGCTCCAACAAACTGAGCTGTTTGGCCAGGGCCATTCTACATTTATTTTTAAAGTCTCCTGTTGAACTCAGTGAAGACAGATTAAAAGCGCTGAACCAGCTATCCCTGTGAATATTCTAATAGAGCTCAGTCCTGCGGCACTTCAACGCTGCTGAAAAGGCTTGTAAGAATCTTTGAATTTATTGTATTGTTCTAAAATTTAAACCTAATTACTAGCGCAAAGTTTTGTATTTTTCTACTATTTAGTTACCGCTAAACTTTAGTGAGTGTGTTAGTCCTTATCTTATTTGTTATTTAACATTGATCTCTGACCTTCAGAAGAAAGACGAACCAAAGAGGCATTGTGACTTACCATAGTGTAACACACTCACACCATGTATACACTCATCATAATGCATGAGGCATACACTAACTTCACTGATTAGTCTCATAGCTGAATTCCCAGTCTTTCCCTTACAATTGGAGCCTCCTTTTCAGCTGAAAATACTCTCTTCATCTTTCTAGTCACTTCACCTCTTTCATTTCTTTATGTTTCTAAGTTAAATTGTCATATTTCGTCCATGTGAACTTCAAGGATGCAGTCACCTGGGCTTCCACCTTGAGCAGGTGGCCTGCTCAAGGGAGACTCTCAATGTTCCAGGAGTAAGCTGGTGGACTCAGAGGTTGCTCCGGTCCAAAGGCTGAAAAAGCTTGACTCTTCCCTCACAATGCTGGCTGGCTACACCCGTGGGTATGCTTTTTGTCACCTAATGACTTGACTTTGAGTGGTGGGCACACAACGCAATCAACAGTTCAACTGCTATAGAGATATTTACCTGAAACCTATGCATTCTTATTGATCAATGTTGCCCCATTAAATTTAATTTTATAAATAAAAATAAATAATCACCTATGAGCAAACACACTTCCCTCCTGAAATAATAAATTATTCTCAACTACTATTCCTTTATACCTTCTCATTCTCAGTTTACATTCACCCTTGTTATGTTAATGTGCTTCTTTCATGCAGTATTTTCAAAGAAAAATGGAAAAAGTTCTTGCTTGAGCCACCAACACAAAAGAATATACCAACAATGTCATCTCTCCCTTGAGTGGGTAAGTTTGTGACTGGCCTGTCCTGATATTATATCTGTAGGTATTAAGTACAATTTACTACCTTGCAGGGAACAGAGACCTAATGTCTGTTATTCGTATGAGCATTGAACCCACCCACCCCAGTTAGCTAAAGTCACAACACCTTTCTGCTCCCTAGGGTGGCCCCAGTGAACTTGTGTTTATAAATCTGAGTTTCCAATGCCCTTTATGTTTCTGACTTTCAGGTACTAACCTTATATTGTTTTAAACTTAGTAATGCATTAAGAAGAAAAGGTGAGATATCTCATCCACCATCTTAATTCTTACTTTATTTTATTCAAAAGAAATGGCAGGTTATCTAGTTTGACATCTTGCCCTGTTCTTTACATTCTGGAACAAATTGTTTTTTTCTGTGTTTATGTTAGAGAAAAACACACAAAAGGAATAAATGTTGGATATGGCAGTTCTAACATTTTTCTGGCCGTTTTAATAGTAAATACCTAAACTTAAATGAAGCTTTGAAGTTCAGATGATATATCCTAAAGTTGGCTCCATTTACAACAACACTTAGTATTTATGGGCGTTTTTAATCTAATGGTTTAAGCCGTGTTACAGTAGATTACTCTGAGTTTGATGGTGGTGTAGCTAATTGAAGTTACAGAGCTAATGCACTGACCCATTCATAGGATGATTATCCAAGATTTATGGCTGTCACAGAGCTGCAAAAACATGCTGATTTACTTCAGAAATTTGAGACACATGAAAATGTGAAATGGTTCAATGGGAGAACATTAGTGCTCTCTTAATTTCTTGCCTCTTTGCATGGCATACCCAAAATTGATCAGTGCACATTGTCTCGTCATCAGTGTTTTGTTTTTTTTTTAAAAAAACAGCTTTTCAAATTCTAGTTAACAACACACTCTCCATTTCCTTTTCAATTCCTGAAGATGCCACAGAATTATAAATTTTTCAAAGGCAGATTGTCATTTATTTTCCAAATTTGATTCCTTTAATTATCTGACACATAATAGTCATTTTCAAGATAGGCAAAACTAAGGAGACATTGCAGCTTAATGGGTAGAGTATAATGTGGGGATCAGTGTTACTAGGAGAGCTTTGGTTTGTAAATCACCGGGCTGGACAAGATTATAAATGCACAGGGGAATGTGAGCCCAGTCCTGATCATAAACTAAATTCCGCTTTCTCATCAGCTCCGGTAAATATAAGTGCAACAACATGTGAAATTATCTGGGTCATTAGGGGAAAAAATGACTATTTTTATAAATTTCATTCTTCATTTTTGAAGATTGGAAAACATATTAGCAACTGAAAGTACAGGTACAGTATTTGCATAAATATATCACATTGAATTAAATGAAATCTATATAGTTACTTTAAATGCCTAACATCTGACCATATGGTTATTACATGGCAAAGCCTGATCTCAGAAGGAATGGAGTTGGGGAGACTGAAGAAGGAAAGAGAGTCAGGGCTCCTTCCCTGGTCCACTGGGGAGAAGGACAGGCAACGTGGAAGGTTCACAGAAGCTGAGAACATGGGGGCATCTCCTCTCCTGGCATGCATCAGACGTTCTGTAACCTGCTATCATTACAAGGTGAGTTATGCTGAGTACTAGGGTGACCCCAAGAGATATAGGTGAACTCCCTGAATAATGTACAGTCAGAATTGGTTGGGGCAAGGCCAAGAGCTAGTGAAGGAAACGTTCCTCCACCTCTCTGAGGTAATGACAGAAATTGCATCACTAAATAAAAAAACAAAACAACAAAAATAAACCAAAATAACTGTATACCATAAGAGCTCTCTGGTTGCTGCCTTTGTGATGAGCTTAGCTTTTGTATCAATTACCCATGGTTGGGCTACCAGGTTCATACATAATTAAACTTAAAATCAAACTTTGATCCTCTAGCATTTAGCACTATTTTTAAGACCTCAGCATCAGACATTAGTGTAAAATTGAAGTGTCGTGTTAATTACTTGTATTATGTGGTTAAAAGGGATCACTGCTGAGTTTCTACTTTGATCACAAAGGGCCTATCTGACATTCAGATGAAAGAGAGGTAACTATTTTCCAGGGTGAATTTAAAACTGATTTTGTAACCCTGCTTATTGAACACTTAGTCCACAGTTCCTTTGCATTTTTGGTCTCCTCCTAATGTTAATTTTTATATGGAGTCACACATTGCAATGTTTTGGTTGTTCTTGTTTGCACTGACACCATTGAAAGTAAAAATGATGCTCTTGTTGCAATATCACACAACTCAAGAATTATAATTGCAATTTGTTGTGTAAAATAGCATTTTGAGTGAGAGTGAGTTCTATATTGGAGAATTAAAGGAATGGTATTTGTGTGAGTCTGTAAGGAGGTTTTCAGGGTGGACTTTCGGATTTTTTTGAACTGGGATGTGGAGAGAAATGTGTGACTGAGAAGAGGCATAGCAGGGGTGTGCATAAGTACACATGTGTGTGTGTGTTCATCATATGCCATATGTTGTTTACTTTAGGAATAATACCCCAAAGCAATATGGGGCCATTTCAATTAGGTATAATTATTGCTATAATTAGTTCAATTAAGGAGCATTACTGGAAAGGAGGAACACTCCATCATCAATGAGTATCTCTAACCAAGGAATTGTCAGTCAGAAAAAATAGTGACCATGAAGAGTGAATAATTTGCGTTAATTCAGAAAGATGCACTTTATGAAGAAAGTGGTATTTTATATTCTCCATGTTAAAAATATATTCTAAAAGCTGTTAGCCATTATATGTTAATCTTATTTTTATCTGCATGGTAAACATATAAGTCAACTTGTTATTGATTAAACTGTAAGTCTTCGAAATGCTTCACCATTATTCATTAATTCAGTTTGCTATGCAGCTTAGTCTTGCTGCCTAATCTCCAGGACCTTCTTATACCAGAGAGTTGAATTTACTAAGCTTGTTTCATCAAGCTTAGTAAATTTGTTAAGATTATTTCATCATTTGCAGAATGACATCTGGGTATTACTTTTATGCATCCTAAGTTGCTTATGTTTAGAATTACCATTAGACATTCCCATGATATTTAGATCTTAATATTTTCATAAAAAAGAAGAAAACTCCATAAATATATTCTCTCTCTCATACACCAGAGATGGACAATATTGGATAAGATACATACCCTGATTTACAATGTACTGAACCCTACTGTTCTAGTCCCACACAGAACAGTCTTTCTGGCACGCAGTAAATGTTCGGCAAATGTTGAATGATTGAAGGCAAGATAGAGCGAAAAGAGCACAGTGTCAAACATACCTGCCCTCCCATATTTTAGCTATCTGACTTTAAGCCAGATATTTAACCTCTCTGGGCTTCAAATTCATCCTCTTTTAATAATACCTACCTGACAAGGCTGCTATGAAAATGAAATAAGACACCATAAGTAAAGCACATAGGATGTTGGCCCCGACATTGTAAGGGTTCAATAAATATTAACTCTCTTCATCCGATGTCTTTTCAATGCGGTGCATGTAGGTAAGTATGCAGCTGCAGCTCAGGCAGCAGGATGGGGTTCAACCTCATGTAGTTAATTAAAGGTAAGTAAGTGTTACAAAAAACACCACTGGGTACATTACATTAAAACAATGTCAGGTTGGTATATGTGGAATAAATTCACCGAGCCATCATGAATACAAACTTGCTTGATCCAAAATGGAAGGGAAATAAGGAATGAGGAGTGTCTAGGACTTGGTTTGTTCCTTCTGGATAAACATTTTTGAATTAATATTTTGTCTTGGGTGGTATCACAGGGGACAACTGGTTATAAAGAACAGAACTGGCTCAAGCTGGCTTTTAGCAAAGGAAGATGGTATTCTAGGACGACAGTACAATAGTAGGGAACATGCAGAACAATTCAGGTGAGCTGCCAGAGGCCCTGGACCTGTTAGGAAACAGGCCATTCAAATCCTTTGCTTCATGGTCTCCCCTCGCTCTATAGTCATTTCACCTATTGCGACCCAGTGCCTCCTCCCCTGATTTACTCCTTCCTTGCATGGCAGAGCTCCAACCCCAGCTTTCCACAATTCCCTTTGCTCAGTTATTCAACAGCGACTGGCTAACGTGGCTGGGTGGCAATGCCACGTTTTGGGTGGCAATTCCCTGTTTTGGGTGGAACACTTTGACAGGCTCAGCTGAGCTCCTTATAGGTTCTCTCTGGCTGGCTGATCCTCCCGAACCATAAAAAACTGGTTCTCAGAAAGTGGTAAAAGAATGGATTTAAGAAAAGGTTGAGTATGACAGGCCAACTAAAAGTTAATCTTTTCAATCAGTCTAAAAACCACAATAAATACATCAATCATACAGCCTTTACTCTGTTCAAAGCTTTACATACATTGGTCATTTAATTTCTCAGCCATGCTTTGGAGTAACAAAAGCTGGTGCCTTTGTTCCAGGTGAGGGAGGTGAAACACTGAAATATTAAGCCAAGTTCCCAAGACCACACGGCCAGCCAATGACAGACCTGGAACTCTAGCAACAGCTAGCTTCAGAGTCTGTGCTTGGACTAGCCATGCTACTCTGACCCTCCATGAGATTGCTCTTACTAGTTGTGAACAAGTTTAATGTTAGAGCTCTGGGCACTGTAATGAGAAGCAACATTCCTAGGATTCCAAGAACAGCACCATGTCTTCCTGAGTCCAGATCCCTGTGGGTAACAACCACCAACTCCAGGCATCTCATTGGAATCAAGACAAAGCCACCTGTTTTGTGTGCTATCAAGAGAAGGAAGTTCTAGCCTGTGTCACTCATTCTTCAACAATTTATCTTCATTTTTCCCCCACAAATCACCTCTGAGGCAAGCCACAATTTTTCCTGCAAAGCTACAGTAGATTTCAACTCTAATAATATGAAGAAAAGGAATATTACCTATCAATCTTATCAGCATCATGAGTGAATTGCTTAATAGTAACACGAAAATATTTGCAGAGTGGTATCATGAAGTTCAACATAATTTGTCTGGTCAATGTTCACATAGTGAGGAAGTTAACTGTCCTCCTGTGAAGCAGATAGTCTGATCACTTCTTTTCTTTTAAAATTTATTCATCACCAAATACTACTTCAAATAGTCCTTTTCAATAAGAAAAGCTCTCCAGGATATAGCAAACATCAAATCAATTGTATTGTCGACTTAAAAGTTTTAGTGTTTCAGGTAATTAATGTGATAGAATCATATTATAAATCCACTGTGTAAAACAGAGGGAATGTTTATACTTGCTAATGATGTCTCCATAAGCGGTGTGTGGCAAAATATCTTTAAAAGATACTATTAAAAATGTATCTTTGCCATCCTTGAGAGGCATATTTCAAAACTCTTAACAGATGTGCCTGTGACGGTAAAGAAAAATCAACTTCCGAATATTCGTGGGCATGTTTGCCCAGCGTCCTAACCCAATATCCAATTACTGTAGGCTAGAAGATCAGGCACCCGGAACATAGAATAATTGACTGACCGTGATTAAGGGCTGTGTCAATGTTTTTGAAGGCTTCTTGAGGAACCACAACAAAACACATATAACAATGGTTGGTCACAACGCTAACACTGACAATTAAGTTTCATGAACTCACTGAGATTTGCAACCTTCTGGTTTCAATTTTACAGCTCAGTTCTGCCAACTGGAGTAGGGAGAAAAATAACATATTTAATTAAAATCAATGAAGTTATATCAACCCCAAACACTGGGAAAAAAATAAAAAGCAATCAAGCAAGGAAAAGAAATTCCAGTCATATGTGTTCCCACATCTGTAGCCAAAGTTAAAGATCTACCTTGTTAGAACTTGGAAGCCTTAAAGAAAAACTCTTAGCTATGAGACAAAACTTTAAATCTATCATGTAGATCAGGACAATACAAAAGAAGAATCTATAAGAATACAAAGAATTAACTAGCAAGGGGAGAATCATATTTTCTGGGTTGTAAAAACAGGATAAGTAGTGAGTGGCTGTTTATGATGATAAGAAGAGAACTTGGAAGGATAAAACTGAAATAAGGAAAAGTGAGTCACCAGGGCAGGAATGGATATACTGGCCAGGAGGAAGGAGAGATAGTAAGTAGCACACTGGTTGGCACAAAGTAGGCCTTCAATAATATTTTGTTGATTAGTGGATTGTTGAGTGCATACAATAGCCAACTTTGCAACAGCATTAAATCTCTGATAAAGCGTCACAAAGTAATGGGTGACAGACAACTGGATTGCTGTTGGGAGTGGGGAGAGTCAGAGTATCCCATTATTTCTTGAAATATGACAGACAATAAACAAAGCCCAGATGAAGGAAATAAATATATAACTATGCATAAATATTATTTCTTAATGGACTAGGACTTATTTTTTTATTATTGTGTTTTAAGTTAGAGAGGGAACATACATCTTAGCCAGTCTACTGATTGAACATACAGATTGTTATGCCTTCCCCTGAAATCCCATTGAAATTAAAAAATATTTTTTAAAACTTTCATCAGGCAAGTGCCAGAGGCTGATAAAACAGTAAAAATTTATGGAGAATATGGCACTAACAGGGTCAAGAAAACTATCAACACCTGAGGAATTCCCAAACTGACATCTCAGTGAGTTTAATAGTAAAGACCTAGGAATACTCCCCCAAAAGAGAACTACGCTACATTAATTTGTGAACATTAAAGAGATCAGCACTACTGAGGAAAAGATGACACTAGAATGAGAAGAAAAGCTAAGAAAACAGAACCAAATATGAAACAGATGAAAATATAAAACAGATAAAAATCTTTACTTTAAGTAATTAATAACTTTAGCAAGAGTCAAAAAATTACACTCATGTGTACATAACACACACACATATATATATAATGATATCAAACTATTATCATTTGGGAAAATTAAAAGTATTTAATAGAATAATTTGAAAAATCTCACTTCCTAGTTAGAAAAAACAAAATATTTAATTTGATGACATAAAAGATTCTGCCAAGGTATCCTTTCTAAACATATCCTCAAAAATGAGATGTAGAAATATCTAAGGCTTTCAGAGGAAAAGAACAGTGAGGGACAGAACATTCAAGGACATAATAATATATATCCCTGGGCATAAGAAAAGTATGTCTTCAGACATTCAGCACCCACTTATCAAATAAGATAAGTAAAAAAGCATAAAATAAATTCAGACAGATACAACCACACTCGGTCACTAACACGTACCCCACATACAGGTGACATTTCAGAACTTAAAGGAAAAGTAATCTTTAAAACTTCAAGATGGTATATTTAGTTGTATATATGTATTCATAGTATAACTGATCTAGACTTACGAATATCTCTGCACTATTTACAAATCAAAAAACTACCACAGAATTAACTATGGTCACAGTATCTATGGCCAAAAGAATCTATAAACATAGGTAGTCTTATTGAAGCAGTCATTGATTGTTCCTAGATAAACAGTGTAGTGGAAGGAATAGTGTTCCCCTCCAAATTCAAGTTCATCCAGAATGTCAAGATGTGATCATATTTGGAAATCAGGTCACTGCAGATGTAATTCTTTAAGGTGAGGTCAGACTGGAGGAGAGAGGGTCTGAAATCCAATGGCTGACTCTTTATAAGAAGAGAAAAGACAGAGAGAAACAAGAGTGGTGGGTACCGTGTGAAGATAGAGGCGAAGACTGGCAGGGTGCATCTGTAGCCCACAGCAGCCGTGGACTGCTGGCCACTACCACATGCCAGTGTGAAGTGAAATGGAGCTAACTGATCCTCCCTCAGGGCCTCCGGAAAGGATCAACCCTGCCACCAAGTTGGTTTGGACTCTAGCCTCCAGAACTGTGATAGAATAAATTGATTTGTTTTAAGCCACTACATTTGTGGTAACTTCTTACAAGAGCCCTAAGAAACCTTCTTTTCATATGTGTATAAAAAGTCAGACTTTGCTCAGTGACAGGCCAAGGTTGAAGATCCCGCCTCAGAGCAATCACAGGCCTCAAAGGAATTAGCCAAATCATCTTCTGATCTCACACAAGAATCATTAAGTCTCATGTTATCACGTGGAGTGAATACCTATTGCTAAAAGAAATCACCAACATTTTTCTACTAGCTGATTATTTATTAGGAGTTGTTGCCATGTAATCCTTCTCATAACAACATCTACCTGTGTAACATTCTTAAAGTAGTAACCCAATATAGCAGAACTGTGAGCTTTTTTCCCCCCTGCCTATTCTCAGCATGGACATAAACAGTTAAAAAAACTCTTTTACCAAATCCTGGCTTAACATTTTCTGTTCGTGAGTCTTATCTTCAATGAAAAGGAATACCAGGCTGATAAGCAATATCTAGGCTCTTGTAGACTCTTCCTAGAAGCCAAATAAATTCAAATGGCAAAACTGTAGTCCTTTTTAAATTACTAAAATAAATGAGTATACATATACATATATATTTAAATATAAATTACTAATATATATATATTTATATTTATATATATATATACTACCCAATCCTTACCATCTACTAGTGGGCCTTCCAGCTTTCATGGTGGGCCAATCGCGGTGCCATTTGGTTGCCCATCATGAAAGCTGAAAGCTGGAACACCTACTAGTGGGAGGTACGGACCAGGTTGACCAGCACTGCAAAAGTAGGCCGTTTTTATAAAAAGTTTGAAGACATCTGTAAGAGGTCTCTCCATTTCCTCAGGTGCCTGATCAACACATTCAACAATTGGGAAACAATAGGCCAGTGATGGGCAATCTTTTGAGCTTGGTGTGTCAAAATTCACCAAAAAACCTAGCATAACTCGGGTGGTGTCACTTCGAGAAAAACAGCCTAACTGGAAACCCCAGAACTAGACGCTCTGTGCCGGAGTTCTGTTGTTTTGGCCGCCAGACCTCCAGCGCAGAGTGTCTACACTACAGCAAATGTTTTATCCTCGGCTACTGCACCTGGCCGTGCAGGAGCCGAAGATGAAACGTCCTTCGCGGCATGCAGCCCCATACTTCTCTGGTATGCGGCCACATGCGGCTGCATGTCATCGAAAATGGCTACGCATGTCAGTGCTGACACACCTGTCATAGGTTTGCCATCACGGCAATAGGTGGTGCCTCAATGTAACCCAGTTACCGTTCTTCAAAGGGCTCTCGCTATTGATACTGTGCAAACATTGTTAAGATATCATCAAAATACTTTCGAAAAACTATAAAAACGCTTTAGCAGACCAACACATGAAGCAGGCTGTGTTGACTTCTTTTAAATGATAATGACAATAAAAATGTTAACAGTTCCATTGGAAATTAAAATATTCCACTAGGGGTCTAATCCTGATACAAGGAAGGGAAGTTAAGCATATGCATAGAGCCTGACCAGGCGGTGACGCAGTGCATAGAGCATCGGACTGGAATGCGGAGGACCTAGGTTTGAGACCCCGAAGTCACCAGCTTGAGCGCTCACCAGCTTGGACCTAAGGTTGCTGGCTCCAGCAAGGGGTTGCTTGGTCTGCTGAAGGTCCGCGGTCAAGGCACATGTGAGAAAGCAATCAATGAACAACTAAGGTGTTGCAAGGAAAAACTGATGATTGATGCTTCTCATCTCTCTCCATTCCTGTCTGTCTCGCCCTGTCTATCCCTCTCTCTGACTCTCTCTCTCTGTCCCTGTTAAAAAAAAAGGCATATGCGAATAAAACCTAGTTCATTCTCTTTCATTCTGCCTCTCTCTCTCTCTCTCTCTGTTTCTTTCTCTCTCTGTCCTTGTTAGCTACAGAAAACTGATGCTTCCGATGAAATGTGACTGTGAGCAGCACCAAATTATGGAAGCTCAGCTTCAGTCTCTCCAATTCATGGTGAGAGAAGGCCAGCAAGACACCGTAATTCGCTTTTGTGTATGTACTTGAAAATTTCGATTCCACCCAGGATGTTTAGAAGGAACTATCTGATGCTGATCAAAGGTCATCAGTGATCCAAATTTCCACTTTATTATTACAAAAGTTCTAATAGGGAAACAAGTTACCTTCAAAGTCTAATGTTCCCTTTTAGGATTTATCACCCACAAAACAAGCTAGTATTAAAGAAGCAATGACTACTCGGACAATAAATGATTAGCTTAAGGAGAAATTTTCAGTGCAAAATCTAACTAGGAATCCAAGTAAAAACCTACCAGAAGGGACCCAAATCTAGTAAAAAGAAACATACTGGGGACGTGAAGAAAACCTTGGACAACTCCTTTTGGAAAATACTCAGGGAGTCTCATTAGAAAACATTGTCAACAAAATAAGGTTGAAAAGTTATGCAAAGAGTGACTGCTTCCACCCACTTGGCAAATCGAAGACCTTTGGAAAATGCAGTTCTTTAATTCAGAAACAACCGCAATAAAAAACTTGATCCAGCCTGACCTGTGGTGGTGCAGTGGATAAAGCGTCGACCTGGGAACACAGAGGTCGCCAGTTCAAAACTCTGCACTGGTCTGGTCAAGGCACATATGGGAGTTGATGCTTCTAGCTCCTCCCCCCCTTTCTCTCTCTCTCTCTCTCTTTCTCTCTGTCTCCTCTCTAAAATGAATAAATAAAAATAAATTTAAAAAAAAAAAAAACAAAAAAAACTTGATCCAAAAGGACATACTGGTCAATCTATTCCAGAATGGATGCTTCAAGAAGGTGCCCTGAATGTCACTTGGTATGAATCATAATCAGATACTTAAAATGCAGCCATTGGTTGAGATTTGTGTCATAAAAATAACGTTGAAGATGAGTAAAAATTACTGTTTCAGTCTGAAAAAATAAACCCTTGTCAGCCAAAGCATGGCAACCGTACATTCTTTATTATTTCATCTTGAGTATGTAATTTTCCACCCCAAATATGACAGATGGGCTTTGCTCAAATAAATGATTGGACTTTGGTAAGATAATTGTTGAAATGCTATTTCTTCTGGTTCACACACGGTTCCACAGTTCCACGTATCAAAGGATTTCACCTTCCGAGGACATGGGGATGAATTGACTAACCGTCATTATGCTTCCAAGAAATAACAGTCCCGCTGAAGACTTTATATGGATGCATAAAGCCATTAAGGTGAAGGTTTATGGTCGTCCTAGCAGGAGACATTTCTAGGTCAGGCTCAAATTTCCATTGTCAAGCCTTACCGTGTTCTGGATGAAGCTGGAAAGTGAAAAATAAAAAATAAGACACACACTGAGAAAAAGGGAGAATGGGAGATTTTTAGTCCAGTCCCTCGTCAGCTGTTGAAAAAAGCTGCTGAAAAAATAACTTACGGTGTTGCTGCCAAGTCTGAACAGCAGGGGTGGAATCGGCAGTAGTAAAAAAACAAAAAAGATTGGGCAAATAAAAGGTAACATAGATTGCCTCCTGTTGTGTCTGTTTTCGAATTACTGTGCTTAAATGAACTTCTTTTTGAGCAGACTGTCTTTAGTTTCATTTTTTTTGGCCTCCAGGGACCTTTCACTGATCTCCTTTGTGTCTCAAAGTGTCTGCAACTTTGATCTTTTTTTCAAAAGCTTCGTGCGAATAAATATGACAAATTTGGGGCGGGGGCAAATACACAGCTTGATTGGGATTTTTGGACTGTTTGAGCAACAATGTGTAACATTCTACATTATACCCTCAATTGGTGCATTTATTCAAATAAAAACAGCTAAGGAAAGGGGGAATTAAAAGACACACTGTAAATCTGGTTCGTGTCCTCCCCCGGAGCTGTGTGATAATACCCGAGAAGAGTGGCTTTTCCACGTCATCTGTGACATCAGTTGCAGCTTGTTAGAGTTGCTTTTAAGAGAGTGAAGGGACTGTTTCCCACATTCGTGTGGTGAGAAGCAATGAGTCTTCGAAGAGAAAAGCAGCACATAGGAAGGAGGAAACGCTTGGCCATCGTGATGCTTCTTCCAAGTCAAACAGGATGGAAATGCAAATGGTGGTCTATTCTGAGCAATGGTGATTGAATAATTACAACAGCCTTTGAGGCTCCTATTTCAGAAACTATTTTTTCTGTATTCATATCGTAATTATTTCTGTGTCTGACATTCTTCAAACAGAGAGCATCCAGACAATCCTTATTCAGTAATAACTGCCAATAATTTATCATTTGCTATCTGACTTTAAGATATAACAACATAGCAGATAGAGTTGAAGCCTTCTGCATATTTTCCCCCTTCCCTGTCTTTTCTTTATTCTTAGTATTAACCACTAATGTGAAAGTAATGTATCTTTTTTACCATTATCTAATAATTTTTGACACTTATACAATAATATTGTTTTGTGTGTTTTAGTGACATACATAAATGGTAGTCAATTAGGATTTACTATGACTTGAAGAATAATTCACATTGAAATAGAAGCTTGTGTTCTAGAACCCAGGGTCCATCTAGGGCTGTAATGGTGAACCTATGACGTGTGTCAGCACTGACTCGTATAGCCATTTTGATGACATGCGGCTGCATGCAGCCGCATACCAGAGAAGTATGGGGCCGCATTCCAAGAAGGATGTTTCATCCTCGGCTACTGCACGGCCAGGTGCAGTAGCTGAGGATAAAACATTTGCTGTAGTGTAGACACTCTGTGCCGGAGGTCTGTAGGCCAAAACAACAGAACTCCGACACAGAGCATCTAGTTCTGGAACTTACGGTTAGATCGTTTTTCTCGAAATGACACACCACCCGAGTTATGCTCGGTTTTTTGGCAAATTTTGACACACCAAGCTCAAAAGATTGCCCATCATTGATCTAGGGTATCCAAGAGCCCAATGGCATTTTAGGCTAACTCTCCAGTCTCCTCCCTTCTATCTCCCCATAATTCACTGTGCCCTAGTCAGGCCTGCCCACTGACATTTTTATGTTCTCTTTCCTTGCCTGGAATGCTTTTAAAATAGATTCATGGCTCTTTCAGTACCTGTCACACATTGAGTCGTCTGACCTACTGATTGATTGCCTCACCCAAAAAATATAAGGCCCATGGAAGATGAAATCTCTGCTCTATATCTAAAGTCTAGAACAACGCCTGGCCCAATAATATGGAATAAGTAAATGCTACGTAATTCCAGTTCATTTATTTCCACTGAATAATATTCCATTAAATAACAAATACATATTTGCAACATATATAAATAAGTACAATGTATTGATTGGTTAGTCTACTACTGAATGCTATGTTGTTTCTAAAATTTTGTTATTACAAACAAGAGTACAATGAATATATATGTGTTATGCACTTGTGAAAGGTTATACAAGGTATAGGACTAGAAACAAAACTACTGTATCTTCTGAAAGAAACATCCACAGCCCTGTGAAACTAAGGTAAGAATCTATTTTAATTTTCATAACCACAGCCAATCATTTTAGCATCATTTATGAAATAATTGGTCCCTGCCTACAATCTACTTCCATGGGTATGTGAGCATGTTTCTAAGCTTTCTGTTCTCCATCAATTTTTTTGTGTGAAAAATTTATACTATTTTAATAGCTTTGGCTTAGTATCTGGAAGGGCAGTTGCCCCTGCTCACACAGACCTAATTCTTTTTCAAAACTTGTCTTCTGCTATTTTTATTCCTTTACTTAGAATTTTTATTACCATTGCAGGGAATTTATGAAATAATTTTGGAAGACTTGAAAAAACAAAGACATTGAACTGTTTGCATTAACCACTAGGCATGTCTCTTCTTCTATTTAGGTCACTTATGTGCTTTAATAATCTTTTTTTTTTCCTATACATGCTCTATTAGTTTTCTACGGCTGCCATAAATATCACAAGTTCGGTGGCTTAAAACAACAGAAATGTATTTTCTCACACCTCTCACAGCTGAAGTCCAAAATCAATATGTCCGCAGGGCTGTGCTAGCCCTCTAGGGGGAATCTATCCAGCATCTTCCATCTCCTAGCTTCGAGAGAAGGTAGGAATTCCTAGATTTATGGTCTTGTGACCACATCTCTGAAATCCCTGCCTCTGTCCTCACATCACCTCCTCTATGCGTCTCTTATATAGACACTTATCACAGGACATAGGGCCCCCTTGATAATTCAGAATGGTCTTTTCATCTCAAGTTCCTTAATGATTGCATCTCAAAGACCCTTTTTTAAAAATAAGGTAGCATTCACGTATTCTAGAGATTTGACATAGATATTATTTGGCGGGAGGGGTAACATGTATGTCTGTACATATGTATATACATCTGTGTTTGTGTATAAATACATCTACTATATACTTAGATATGCTCGTGTAAGCCTCACAACAATAATCCGAGGTATCATTATGATACATATGTGACAGATGTGACAACTGAGACATCACAATTCATTTCAGGTTCATCCTGACTTAATTTTTACTCAGTAGAGCCAATTGGCTCCCATAGATACCTTCACTTCCCCTCTTCGTTTTCTGATATCATAATCATCACACCTGCATATGCTCGAAATCAATAGCACAGTTATAATTATTGTTTTCAACAATCTCATGGTTTTTAAAGGAATGAAGAGAAGAGGAAACAGACACACACTCTTGTATGTGCCCGCGGATGTGGCGTTGCTGTTTCTAATGCCCTCCGCTTCCTCCTGGAGTCACCTGCTCCAGCCCCGCCGGCCACCATTTCTTCTCATCTCAAGGACTTTTCTTAGTGTGTCTCCTAGGGCAGGACTGCTATCAATAAATATTAATGCTCTCAGGTTTTGTCAGTTTGTGAATGTCTTTATTGTCAAAGAATAGTTTTGCTGGATTTAAAACTTTCTGTTAACTGGTTTTGCTTTCAGCAGTTTGAAAAAACAAAAAAGCCATCCCCCTGTTTTCCGTTGTCAGTGTTTCAGATGAGAAGTTAGCTAAACTCCTATGTTTTGTTGATCCCTGTAGGTGGTCAGTCGGGCTCCTTTGTTCTTTTCAAGATCTGCTTGTCCTTGGTTTGCAGAGATTTGATTATGACGTATCTAAGTCTGGATCTCTGTGTTTATCCTACTTGTGGTTTACTGAGCTCCTTAAATTGTCAGATGAGTATTTTTCACCAATTTTGTTCCATATTTCTTAAAATGTCGCCCCTTTCTCTCTTCCCTGTCCTTTGAGATCACCCTTTCATGTCAGTGGATACACTTGGTGTTGCTTCCCAGATCCCTGAAGTTCAGTTTATTTCCATTTTGTTTCCTGTCCACTCTTCTAATTGGATGATTTTTATTGTTTAACTTCATATTCACTAATTCGTTTTCCTGCCATCTCAATTCAACTGTTGGACAGCTCTAGTAAATTTTTTATTATGATTTTTGTTCTTTTTCATTCTAGTGTTTCCTTTTGGTTCTTTTTACAATATGTTTTCAATTTCTCTATTGAGATTTAATATTTGTGAAGTCATTGTCATCTTTCCCTCCCCCCTTGATTCTTTGAACATAGTTTTCTTTAGTTCTTTAAACACATTTAAGTATGTTCAAACATATTTGAAACATACTTTGAAGTCTTCGTCTAAGTACGACATCTGGGCCCACTCAAAATTAAGTTCTAGGGGCCATCTTCTCTGCTGAGTATGGATTAGACTTTCCTGTGTCTTTGCATGTTGTATACATTCTGCATTAATATTAGCCAGTTTATAGACCTTTCATCAATTCCAGATTCTGATATATTTTTCAGAGTTTTTGTTTATATATTTTGTTTTTTTATAACATGCCTAGATTTAAACTTTGGAAGCTGCCTTCCAGGTAGTATTTTTTTTTAAATCTCTTTGTTTTCACTTTGTTATGGTATTCTCGTTTTTAATTTAGACCCATCTTCTACCGGTTCGCCCTGTGCCTGCACAGCTTAGTGGTCCACCAGTGACTGGGGCGGAAGCAGTGCTCACAGATGTTGGATCAGCAAAGTCTCCGCCCAGCGCTGGTCGGTCTGAGCCAAGGTTACAGAGTACTTTCAGAACAAAGCTAGTTTTCAAGTCTCTTTGACTTTTATTTTCTGCCAGACTCTCTGGAGTCTCGGTGCTCATGTCGGTTCCTGGGCATGCAGGGGATGTGAAGAGCTAATAACCCAGCTCATCACTGACCCCCTCCTCCCCAGGGGAGGTTCTAAATTCTCCTCATTCTCTAAACCAGGGGTCCCCAAAATTTTTACACAGGGGGCCAGTTCACTGTCCCTCAGACCATTGGAGGGCCGGACTATAAAAAAAACTATGAACAAATCCCTAAGCACACTGCACATATCTTATTTTAAACTAAAAAAACAAAATGGGAACAAATACAATATTTAAAATAAAGAACCAGTCAATTTAAATCAACAAACTGACCAGTATTTCAATGGGAACTATGGGTGCAGATACATCCTGTGCTCCTCTTACCACCAATGAAAGAGGTGCCCCTTCCGGAAGTGTGGTGGGGCTGGATAGATGGCCTCAGGGGGCCACATGCAGTCTGCAGGCCATAGTTTGGGGACCCCTGCTCTAAACTCACCCCAACTGAGAGCTAATTCAGGCTAACAATGCTGCAGGTTTCCTCGCTTACTTCTTGCCTGTCGCATTTAGCTGACAAAGTTACAAGGTTTGGACTTCCATCCAGAATGAAATCTACCCTCTCTAGAAGCAGAGCTGCTTGCTGGGTTTTGTATCCAGACACAGGTTAGCAAAACCATTATTCTCGCCAGCTGAGCTATGGGTCAGGGGACAGAAAGCCCTAGACAAGCAGTCCATAGACTCTTGGTGTTCTTACCCAAAGATCTGTCTTTTTAAAAAATAAACACATCAATTTTTTTGTTCACTTTTATTCAATCTCCAGAGCTCTGAAATGATTGCTTGTGACAAAATTGAACAATTTTATACTTATTTTTTTTGGGGGGGGGAAACAGTTTCTGACATTTTCATACACCGTAGCTGGTAATCACAGACAACAGTATAATTTTAAATTATTTTCGATGCTTGAGTCTACAAATTTACATATAGATAGATATAGAAATATTTCTATATCTTATACATTTATAAATAGATCTACATATATAATCATACATACACACATGCAGAAAATGAGAGGATTTTGTGTCACTATTTAATATATAAGTGAACTGAGCTCAGGAAAAGTATGCGCTACAGCTCATCTAAGTTGAGGAGGTGGGGAAGCCAAATCGGAAGTAAGGTCTTCTGAATCCAAATGCTATGCTTTTTACAACATATTATGCTCATTTAAATCAAAATTCCAAATAGAGACACACCTTAAACCGAAGACTCTGCATGATTCAATGGAGTAGACGGAGATAATCAACCAGTAGACAAAAATTTTACGTCTTATATCGCCAACCTAATTTTTATGACTCAAGGACAAATGTAGAACCCTGTAAGAAAGGGCTAGAATCTCTCCTGTTCATTGTCATTTACTTACATGCCCATAGCCACCTCACTGCATCTGTCCTTTCTGTCTCCTTCCCTCATACCTTCAAAATGTCAGAGCCATAAGCAAATTCAAAAGTAGATCTTCATAAGTAAAAGTACAGTATTAATTTGGAAAATGGGAAAATGAAGTTAAAATCACTTTAACCAGTGGCTTTACTAGGAATTATTAGAGATAAATGTAAAGCTGCCAATAGATTCTAGAGTTCAGCAAAAATATTGGATGGGTGGGTGGATGGATGGATGGATGGATGGATGGATGGATGGATGGATGGGTGGGTGGGTGGGTGGGTGGGTGGATGGATGGATGGATGGATGGATGGATTGGTTAATGGGTGGGCGGGTGAGTGGATGGATGGATGGATGGATGGATGGATGGATGGATGGATGGATGGATAGATGAAAGAACAAGCCATACTATGGGTCAGGCACTGGGCTACATTCTGTAAGAGCTTTCTAGGGTGAAACTAAATCTCTACTTTGATAGTGTTTTGTCTTGGGGAAGTATTAGAAATATAGGAGAGTCCATTGTTGATTTTCCTTATGCTGGCTAAATACCATTCTGGGCTGTAAATATGGTCTTATGGCTATCTTCAGCCATTTTCATTTTTAGAGAGACATAAATAAATAATGTTTAGAAATAATTCCAAGTTTTGTAAAGAAATACAATACTAGAGATCACAAAATTTAGTCATTCTATCCTGTATGCCTCTTGTTTATGGCCATGGGGAATACTACTATAAACTAATATAACATTTTTACTCATGATGCTATATATGGACACTTGCAGAGTTACATGTTACTTGAGCATAAAAAATATTTTACACGAAGGGGAGAGATGGCAAATTTATAAATAAACACATCTGATTTTTCAGGACATGAATATAGTCAATAAAATGCTGAACTAAATGTTTACATTCACTTTTGTACCTTTTGCAAAACACTTCCTTATTATAGTGAGTTGTCACTCTTTCAGAATTTTGCTTGAGTCCCTATTGCCATAACAATTAAAAAATTAGAAAATACATGTTTTTAGACTTGCCGGTAATGTTGCATAAGGAACGCATTATTCACCATTGGTGTATAGGGTGGAAAGCAGCGAGAATGAGAGTCACAGAAGCTTATGGATGGGGAGAGAAGAAAGGAACGACTTGTCCAGAGTTCAGTGCCTAACCTCCGCCTTGGGTGTGAGCAGCAGAGGCCGCCCACTCCATCCCTGGTGTTTTGCTTGTACATATCCAACCCAGCACTGATAACATTGACTCTGAACACCTGTTTCGGGTGATGAACAGTAGAGCGTAGCTTTGCAGACATCGTCTCTCTAATTTTGCATCAGATATACATGCTTCAAGGTGAGTTCTGATGTCAGTTTAGCGGAGTCCCTAATTAATATGCTTGCCCCCAAATAAACGTCTTTTAGTGTATTTTTTAAATCTCTCATTAGAAGGCCCATTTCGGTTGTTGTAAATGAGACAAAAGTACAAATTACAAAAGCTTGTGGGCTCCCAAGGCATATGAGCCCAATATATAATGTACTGTGCAAATATAGAAATAGATGGAGGGCAGCAGGGATGGTAGACACACACTGCACCCCAGAGATGTTTGCTGCTTGTCTTACCACCGATGGACCACTCTTCGGCATTACATTTTCTTCTAGCACTGCCTACAGTAAATCTCTTTTCCCCTTTTTATTGAAACTTTGTATTAAAACCAAAAGTATTCTTCTGTTCTGACTGCTTTACATCAGTGATCTCTAATAAGCTACTAGCATGTGAATTCTCTGTGTGTTGTCTCACATGGAGTGTGGCACACATGTCCTTTTATTAGCTTCCATTACAGTTACTTTGAGTAAGAGTTTGCCATTAATTTTCAGATTGTTTATGTTATAGAACAGTTGATACAAAAAATTTTTGAATAGCATATCTGCAAGTTCTTTGTGCCTAATCTTTTAGCTGGTAAATCTAATTTTCGGCATGAATTATTAGAAATATTTTTAAATTTTTAAAATTCATCAATGACATTTTCATGACTTATCAGAATATCAAAATTACTTGGGTATATTAACATGAGTGCATGTTTATATGTATATATTTACTATAATGTAATACATATATAATTTATCAGATCACATATATTAACTAGGTACAGGAATTTGGGCTTTTTCAGCTTGACTGAAAGCAACAACAGCAAATTGTATGCACTTTGAGAATAGGGTTAGAGTTGGGTTTTTATTTTTATTTTTTATCTAGCAAGTGCCTAGCACAGTTCCTGTACAGAGAAGACCCCCACTAAATATCAATATGAATAATGATGACTAAACACATAAACATATATATTCACTGCAGAAAGAGAAGTAATGAATATTTCACAAGTTTAGACATTTGAAAACATGTATTTTATTATTCTAATTTAGAAAAGAACAGTCTGTGTGCTTTTTAAACATCTAAATCAAAGCAGCAAAAAGTATTTTTGGTGAACTTACTGAAAACAACCCACCATTATGTACTTAATCCTACTTTTAAATTATTATTAGCTAAGTACCATGTTATTTCATCTTTATTCATGGATGGATGAAAATGTGTAGAATCAGTGAGCTAGAAATAGTAATAGATTCTTCTTGGAATCTATCCTGATGTAAAGAATTTTTTTTACCAGATTTAAAAAAACCAGCTTGTTAAACATCCTTCAACTACAGGCCAAGTTGAAAAACTTCCCAAGAGCATGAGGGTACTTCCTATGGTGCCAGTCCTCAAGTATGAGAGTATAACATGAGATATTATTTCCTTTTTTCTTTCTTTCCTTTATTTTTTCTTTTTGTATTTTTCCGAAGTGAGAAGTGGGAAGTAGACAGACAGACTCCCACACGCACCCAACCTGAATCCACCTAGCATGCCCACCAGGGGGCAATGCTTTGCCCATCTGGGCTGTTGCTCTCTTGCAACCAGAGCCATTCTAGTGCCTGAGGCAGAGGCCATAGAGCTGTCCTCAGCACCCAGGCCAACTTTGCTCCAATGGTGCCTTGTCTGTGGGAGGGGAAGAGAGAAAGGAAAGGGTGAAGGGTGGAGAAGCAGATGGGCGCTTCTTCTGTGTGCCCTGGCCGGGAATCGAACCTGGGATTTCCATACACCGGGCCAATGCTCTACTTCTGAGCCAGCTGGCCAGGGCTTATTTTCCTTTATTCATTCCTTCATTCACCCACCCATTGAGTCATTCATTTATTCATTCCAGAGTGAATAAGGTAGAGTCCTTGGCTTCAAGAAGCTTCTAGTTAGAAGAATTATATTAAATGCAACACTAGTGATATGCAATAGAATTTTCAACCCAATAAGCAAAGCAAACCAGCTCTGGGAGAAAAGCTTGGGATGGGGAGTGGGGTAAGAGAGCAGAGGTGGTGGCTGGGGAAGCCTTCCCTAAGATTATTCAACTCTATTAAAAGGAACAATATCTTTCAAGGAGGCTACTTATGCAGAGGTTAAAATTAACCCTATTTTTCTTAAAGAGATTACTTATCTTTTCTAAACTCCACTTTCCACATCAGGAAGCTGCCAGAATTGGACGTGGTTCTGAATTTGCTTCTATTACAACAGCCCTTCTTTCTAGAACAGCAGGCAAGGAGAACACCACCCACCACCAACCCACACCTGACAGTCTTCAAGTTGTCATTGCAGTCTTACAGCCACTGGTGACTGGCTGGAGCAGTCGCCCTCCCAGAGCTGGGGTACCCAAAGTATTCACGAAATTTTAAGGAGGTAGCTCACTGTTCATGCACACACACTTGTAAAAGAATTCTGACAACAAGCACAGTCCAATTCAAACGAGGGATGTGGGAACTCATCAAAATCCACATAGAGGAAAACCTTGCAGCCAGGGAAAAGGGTGGCCTGGCAGCAAGGTGTCTTTCAGGGTGCAGTCGGTCCAAGGCGCCATGCCAATGCTACAGGTACACATTGTGGGAGCCACTGGGGAGGAAGGGTGTGGTGACAGCTCCAAATTGATGCTAAGCTCACCCCAGAGCATGCTCACTCATCCAGGAGGCTGCGGCACATCCTCTCATCAGTGCGTTCTCAGAGCCCAGGCCTCTTTCCCCGAGAGCCACCATAGGGCACCAACATTGAGATTAGGGGATGAAGAAATGAACCCGGCCTGTGTTCCCTGCATGGGAATCTACACTTTCTCTTGTATGCAGAACATTCATTCAATAGTAGTGTGTGGAATAAAATATATAGATGTGTGTGTCTAGATTATCTATCAATCATCTATCTGTTATTATTTTTAGAAAACTTGTAGAAAAATAAAATAAGAATCAATCTTCTCAGATTAGTTTCTGACTTCCTTTCCTCCACTGGTGCTTCTAAGAGGTTCAGTCTGTACTGCACCGAAGTCATTTTATTTGGCTCCAAATCAAGTGCTCAAATTACCATGCTTAATAACTTTAAAACTAATTTTATTATCGAGCTAATACTGAGTGCATGATGATTCGAGGTGATGTCACATAGCTCATTTTAATAAAGCACCTGGAGGCAGACCAAGGTGCAGGAAATTGGAGAACTGCGTGTTTTAGTTCATCAATATTTGCATTTTCTGGAATGTTAAGGACAGACACCAGAAAGTTGTTTCTTCTTCTTCCTCCTCCTCCTCTTCTTCCTCCTCCTCTTCCCCCTCCTCCTTCTTCCTTCTTCTTCTTCTTTCTCCTTCTTCTTCCTACTTTCATCTTCTTCTTTCTTCTTCTTCTTCTTCTTCTTCTTCTTCTTCTTCTCTTCTTCTTCTTCTTTTTCCTCCTCCTCCTCCTCCTCCTCCTCTTCCTCTCGCTCCTCCCTTCCTCCCCTTTTCCTCCTCCTCCTCCTCCTTCTCCTTCTTCTTCCTCCTCCTCCTCCTCCTCCTCCTCCTCCTCCTCCTCCTCCTCCTCCTCCTCCTTCTTCCTACTCCTCCTCCCCCTCCTTCTCCTTCTTCTTTTTTCTTCTTCTTCTTTCACAAATTAGAATGATCATGTTTTAACTAGGGCTGAACAGAGAGCAGAGTGCAGTTGGCTGAGCAGTCATGGCAACAACCCTGTGAGAAACAAGGAGCTAGGTAACTAGATATTATATTTTTGAACATTTATGGAAAACTAACAAATAGAATGATATTGGTCAGTTGCTCCTAATGTCCCTGAATTTGTCATGGTTAATTTCACATCACTTGGCTGGTCACAGAGTGACCAGATTAAACATTATTTCTGGGTACTTCCTGATGAGATTGGCATTTGAATCAGTGGACTTCACAGAGGAGGACACTGCCTTCCTTAATGCAGATGGGCAGCACCCCACCCATTGAGGGCCTGAAAGGCTGCACCTGCTTGCTTTCCACCCGTCACCCGTCACCCGTCCCACCACCCCAAACACCCGTGTCACTGCAGGAGCTGGGACACCTCACCTCCTGTCCTCGACCAGGATTCCTACGATGGCTCTCCCGGCTCTCGGGCCTTCAGACTTAAACTGCATGATGCCCTGGCTTCCCATGCTCTCTAGTTTGCAGACAGCAGGTTGTAAAAGGGTTAAGCCTCTATACAAACATGAGAAAATACCTCGTAGTAAGTCTCCTTTACATACACAGTGGTGGGCAAAAGTCGATGTACAATTTTAATAGGAATAATAATACAACAATGAATGAATAACCATTATCTGTGTTTCACACACTCACAACCGTAAGCCTGCTTTTGCCCACCCTGTGCAAGCTGTCGGTTCCGTTTCGCTGGAGAACCCTGAGTTCTCCAGACAGGGAGAGAATCAAGCCAGTTCTCGCTCCTATCTGAACCAGAGCCAAAAGTAACCATTTGCCTTAGAAAGATCCGTCATTAAAAATGCTTTATATTTACTACTTTACTTATAATTGGGATTTGTCCTTCAAAAAGTCTCTGTTATTGATTTTAGGAAAAAGCATCATGACTGCACGAGTCTCACTTTCCTTTAAGCCACATTCCTTAAAAGGTTCTCCCCGCCCCCACTTGATTTGTCTTCTGTCTTTCCTATCTTCCCATGAATTATTTCCTCTCAAACAACAAAGTGCACAAAGTCATCTGGGAAATTTGTTAAACTGCACATTTCTGTCCCGTCTCCAAATATTACAAATCAATAATTGTCAACCGGCAATCAGGAAGAAGCATGATAATCAGAAGGCACATAGCTCGTGGTCGCACGTGGAGAGCCAGTCTGCAGCCTTCCAGCATCAGAATGTCCGTCCAGATGCCTCTCATTTTGCAAACTTAAGGATTATTATTTTTACTAAACATAATGATGTTGAGTAGTGTCATTAATTACAAGGAATTCAGTCATTATCAATTCAGACATTTCATTCAGTTCTACCAAGCTCTTATCCTCTGCTTTCCATAATAAAATATTTTTCCTGATGACATAAAACAGGTGTGCTTTGTCCCTTGCAAACCTCTCAGGACAAGAGTGGGTCATCGTCTAGCTTCTACATTATAACACCAAAATCATTCTCCTTCCTTAATATAAAGTATATCTATCAACATGCTAAGCATTAGATGATTTACATGTTGTTTATAAAATGTAGCTGTCATGTATAAGTTAGGAATAAGAGAGATTTTGTAGCGTTAGAAAAGTGTTTCAGCAGTCCATAGCAACTTACCCTTTCACCACCTAGTTAGTGTCTAAAATATGCATTTACCACACAGGTTTACTTAAAGAAAGAGCTACAAAGAAAACGGTAAGTTACCCTATTTTATAGTAGTTTATGATCTTATGAGAGATAGTTTTTTAAAAAAACCTTTTAACGTGAGTAATTCTAATCTTTCTTATAAAATACAAGCAACAGGGAGGTGGGAATCCAGGAAGACTACTCACCCTACTGGAAATTTGTCAGTGTTACAAACTTGCCACATCCTTTTGTGTTTAACAAATATGTGTGGAGTATTTTCAAGACACCAAGAGTAGTAGTAGTCTGAGTCTTGGCATATTCACTATACTTAGTACATTGCTAGATTCTAAGTTTGAGTATTTCATTACTTGCTCACTGACTCAGCAAATCTTTCTGAAGGCCTGTGATCTACTGCCTCTTTTCATTGCCACTGTGATCTCATTGGAGATGTAAATAGACTTGCTTATTTATTTGCATGTATACAACCATGTATTAGTCTGCTGTTTCCTCAATAATGCCAAGGAAACAAAATTCCCAGAGACGAAACCTTTCTCTTTCTCACGGAATTTCAGTTGAACTCTACTGATGTGTCAGCTACGATGTGTCCCAAATATGCTCTAGTATCTCATTCTTCGACCAGTGGCTGCTCAGAACTTGTTTTCCTCTTGGCAGAGAAGAAGCACAGGAAGCCAAACTAAAACATGCAAGCACATATAAAACCTCTGGGTTTCCATGGGTAGATAGCTCAGTTGGTTAGAGCATCATCCCAAAGCACAGAGTTTGCTGGTTCAATCCCTGGTCAGGGTCCATACTGGAACAGATCAATGTTCCTCTCTCTCTCTCTCACTCTCTTTTCCTCTCTCTAAGTTCAATAAAATAAACATTAAAAATAATTAAAAGGAAATGGTAGTGAGAATGAAAGAATGCACAGGCAATCACAGCTAAAGGAAGAATTAAAAATAAAACAAACCTCTGGGTCATGCCTTCCTGCATCCCATTGGGAAAGACAAGTCACGTGGTTAAGCCCCAAATCAATACGGTAGAAAAGTATACTCCACTAAGCATAGGAGTGGCACACCATTACAGAGGAGTGAAAGTTAGAAACAATCTATCTTTGTAGAAGCCAGAAAATATTTAGATGTGTTTCTAATCCAAGTATTCCATCTTCCTTTTCAGCAAATCACTGTTGTTACTCAAGTCTCCTCTGGTTGCCCCTGGATGATGCTTCACACACCACCATCTTACTTTCCACTTCAACAAGCATCGAGTCCAGCCATCTCAATCTGCCCTCTAAACCACTGTATCAGCTGGTCCCTGTCAAACATTTCAGGCCATATCAAGTAATGTTTAGCAATTTGGGTAACAGCAATCTCAGGCCTTAACACCCGATTCCCCAATGATAGCTTTCCTCAAAAACGGAGTCCCACACACTCTCCTTCAACACTTAGCATCTGCTGTGGATTGAATTATGTCTCCTCCAAATTTGAATGCTGAAGGTCTAACCCCAGTGTGACTATGTTTTGTGACAGGACCTATAGAAGGTAATTAAGGTTAAATGAGGTGATAAGGGCGGGGTCTTAATTCAATATGATTGTTGTCCATATAAGAAGAGGAAGAGAGAATCAGCCCCCCCCCTTTATCTCTCTCTCTCTCCATGCATACCAGGGAAAGACCACATGAGAAACTAACAAGTAAGCAGTTTTCTGTGTGCCATGAGGCCCAAGCTGACTAATGCAGGATCTGGTTTTCATTATTTTCAGGTCCTGGTAAGGTTTCCCAGAATGATCACATGGTCAGATGGGTCTTATAACCCATTTCTCTCTAAAATGCCTGAGTTTGTAGTGTCTTGATAATGTTGGCTGACACTTCTAGAAGAGACCACATTTGGCATGTATATAGGATGCATGTACACCTACAATGTAAATGTGTGTATGATAATTATATTCTGTAATTGTATGCTTCTGTATGTTCACATGCACCCATAGTTGTCTAGAGTTGATAAACTTTTAAAGCTCAGTAATAAAAGCAACTATTGCTCCTACTGCATCCTAGACAACTTGAGTGTAGTATTTCTTTATAGCTTCACACACAAAAAAGTCCCACATATGTTTTATTATATCTCAGCCTTGAGAACTGAGGATCATACCTTCCCCAGGTGGTACTTCCTGCTGGAGCCGGGATTTGAATGCAAACCTATGGACTCCCAAGAACAATCTTTTATCCACTAGTCTGCTCTGTCTTCCAGAGGTAAGGGTAATGATTAAGTTCCAGTGCTCATTCTCTAGCATGGGACCTGAGCAGACACATAGCCGATAGAGTGCTGATTGGCCAGTAATAGTTTTTGAAGGTTTAACTGCAGATTCAAAACAATGGGACGCTTGTCTCTCTCAGTTAAAAATTTGCAAATTCCCAATTTTCTTATAGCTATAGGAATATAGACATGTAATTACTTTATAGCTAGAAGTTAAAATATGAATGAATCAAAATATCAATGAATTTCATGTTTTATAACAATACATTTTAGAATACCTGAATATAGAATTTCTTTTTGATGTTTGACAATGACCTTAAACTTGACAGATACCTGCCCTCAAGCATTACATAGGGCTGTTAAAATTGGCATTTAAAGAACAGATTTATTATTTGCTGATGAAATATTGCCTTCTATGTGAGTATCGTATCTAGTTGTTCATTTTTGACTTTTTGTCTAAGGTCAAATGTAGGATCAATTTAAAATTTTATAAGCCCCTGTCGGTAACTCTGCCCTACCTCAGCCACAATGATCCACAAGGCTGCTTCCATCGCTCATTTCAATATATGAAAGTTCTATTAGAATTTTAGGTGACAAATTGCTTGCAGCATGAAGCTGCAAAAAACAAATTAGAGAACTCCATAGCGGTGCTGTGAGGGCATCTCACTGCCTATCACACGGCAGAGTTTAAAATCAATTGGATCACAAAAAATGCATTTTTCAGCTCCCGTTCATGTTTCTCCTTTCCATGAAAAATAAGAAAATTGAGTGGGACATGGATATGAAACAAGACCGGGCATAAAAAATATTTTAAAGTGTTGAAGAATTGAAGACCTAATCTTTAAGATGTAACATGTCAGAAATTTCTTGGTGCTATAGGCCCTGCCAGCATTATAAACAGAAGACATGCCTCTGTGTTAGAAATGGGATGGACGTGTTGGTGGGTGGGGGGACGAGTCATATTCTCCCAGCGCACCAACTAGGCTCTATTCAACATAATAGACTTTTCACAGCAATATTAACTCTTTGCAAGTAAAAGGTTTTCCCTTTTCTATTTCTTTCATTGACTTACTTCCTAAAGATTAAGTACCTGCCCTTTTGCTATATGTTGATTCTTTTTTGTGTGTGACAGAGACAGAGAGAGAAAGTCAGAGAAAGGGACTGATAGGGACAGACAGACAGGAAAGGAGAGAGATGAGAAGCATCAATTCATCATTGCGGCATCTTAGTTGTATATTGATTGCTTTCTCATATGTGCCTTGACTGAGGAGGGGGTCTACAACAGAGCAAGTGACCACTTGCTCAAGCCAGCAACCTTGGGTTTAAGCCAGTGACGTAGGGCTTCAAGCCAGTGACCATAGGGTCATGTCTATGATCCCATGCTGAAGCCAGCAACCCCGCATTCAAACTGGTGAGCCCGTGCTCAAGTTGGAGAACTTGGGATTTCGAACCTGGGTCCTCTGCATCCAAGTTCAACACTCCATCCACTGTGCCACTGCCTGGTCAGGCTTGCTATGTTTATTATTTCTACTCTTTCATCCACATCACCTCCTTGCTGCTTTTATGCACTTTTTAAACTTAGGTTCTAACAACCTTTTAAATTATCCATACAAGTTCAGCTCTAACTTCCCTCCTTATTATTAGTCTAATTTCTCTAATTACCTGATATTCATGACACCCTGGATGTCCTATTGTCTTAAATCCAACATATTTAACACCAATATAATCGTGTTGTATAGATACTTCCTGTTGTACGGTTATGCCCCCAGTCTCGCAGTAATAGCTAGGAGTCATGTTTTATTCCATTTTATTCCCTCCCTACATTAACTATTTGCTTTATTGATATTATTTAAAGTCCCTCTCTCTTTCCTTTGTTTCTAATACCACTCTCTTATTTTAGACCCTCAACAGCTCTTATATAGATTATCATTCTTTTTTTTATACTTCAGCTTTACAGCCTCCAACCCATCCTACGTATTAATCACATCTCTTGATGTAAAGATTATCATACTATTTCCATTGCTCTCTTGATCCAAAGTCATTAATGTTCATCTACTAGATGATAAGCTACTTATACTAATTACCTGGTCTACCAGTCTCTTAAAAACACATTTCCTGGTTTTCCTTCTAACCTTTACTACTTCCCTGGGCAATTCGTTAGTTGGTTCCTTATTTCCTCTACATGCCATGTAACAGTAACCTCAGCTGTATTATTTCCATGACCTTAAATTATTTTTTATTATTTTTTCATAAGGCCCTGGCTCCTGCAGCTGTTTATAATGACTTCTCTCCACCCCCACTGTGATTCCTCATTCTCTGCTTCTAAACCACTCACTGTCACATGTCTTCAGCACATAGGAGATCAATAACAATATAAATGATCTGTCTCTCCGTGGGTAATGTAATGTTCTGGAAAAAAGTGCTCTTTTATTTTTCTATTACCTAACATGGTATTCTGTGCTGTACATACAGTAGTCTTAATAAGTAGTTCGTTGGTCTTGCTGATGATGATTGTAAGGATGATTTTGGCTGTGTAAGTACATGGCTGTCAGTAGAAACAATTTCATGGCAAATAGTCTTGGGCCCCTCCCATTTTCATGTTCATCATTCCTTCACATTTGACCTGAACCTGAGTTGAACTTCACATAATTTAAGATTTAGATCATCAGAGGAAGGGAGGAAGAATATTCTTAGGAAAGAAACTAGCCCATTTAAAAGCCTGAGGGAAATGGGCAGTGACTGGTATAAACCAACCATGTAAAAAAATATACTGTATATAACAACATAAATAAATCTCACAAACAAAAATATATATATTGTGTGACTTCATTTATGTTAAATTAAAGAATAGGAAAAATTACTCTATTGCTGGAAGATAAAAGAATCAAAACCTTCAGAGCATAATGGCTGGGAGAAGGCATAAAAATTCTGATATTCTGGGAATGTTCTATGTTTTAATCTACACAGTGGTTATATAATATAAACAAATGTAAAACACTGAGCTATTCACTTAAAGTTTTTTCTCTTTTCTGTTAAGTTAAAATTTAACTTGAAAAGAGAAGGAGAAAGAGAAAGAGAGAATGTGGCAAAAAGTAAGTTCTATCCCAATATAATATCAGCGCCACTTTTTGCTATTTTAAACAAAATTTAAACATTATCAGTAAAATTCATACCTCCAAGTAAAGCTGTTTTGTAGCTTCTATGCACTCAAATGAACTTAAGGATGAATGCTCCATTGTGAGGCTGGAGTTCAAGATGAACACCTCTTTCTATAGAGAGCACACAGTATGGTGATAGCCAGGGGGAAGGTGGGAGGGGGAGGGGCAGGCAAAGGGAGGAGAAATAGGGAAAAAGACTTGACTTTGGGCGATGGGTACACGGTGTAGTATGCAGATGATGTTGAGTAAAACCTGTATGGTTTTGTTAACCAATGAAATGCCAATAAACTCTATAAAAAATAGAATGACCTAAACAATGAGATCTACATAATAAGCCTCAGGAAATTTAATTATGCTACAGTTGTAGTAAAGTAGGGTCACTAATGCTGCAATAAGTTACATCTCTGATGATATAGAAAGATTTTTATATCCCTCAACATCATCATAACACTCAATAAACAGTACCTATTATTTCCCACAACTATTGTGCAATACAAATGAATAAATTAACTCATTTACCTCCCATAGCTACTCTATAAGTTCAGCACTATTGTCTGAACATTAAAGATGAGGTAACTGAAGTTGAGAAGTCGAGTAATACAGATAATGAGTAGGAGAGCCAATATTCAAAAAAAGTTTGTCTGAGGGCAAAGCTTGTGTCCCATTAATTATTATACTCCACTCTGTCAGGACATTTGGGAATTAAAAGTCAATGTAAATAGAAGCACTTTGAGAATAAATGTTGGAATAATAGTGGTTTACATTTCTCTCCAACTTCAGCCTTTTCCACATAATGAAATAAGGAATAAAATATAGAATAAAGTTTCACCTATATTAATATGAGGAAAGGACATGCAGCTAATGTGTGAAATAAGGAATAAAATATAGAATAAAGTTTCACCTATATTAATATGAGGAAAGGACATGCAGCTAATGTGTGACAGTTAAAAAACAGAAATTTAACCATAGACCTTTAGTGAAAGAAAATGTAAACAGGGAACTTCAGAAAATTGCCCACTGAAGGAAATTTTAAATGGTGGACTTTAGAAAGAAACAATTCCCCCCAAAAAGGTCTGCAAGTCAAGAAAAAAATTGTTTTAAATGTGAGAAAATATTTAAAAATATATTTCTCAGAAAAAAATATATTTATCAGAGAAAATTACATTGAATGAGGGTAAAAATGAAAGATAAAATAAAAATCCTGTACAATATTTATGTGTAAAATGGGGATAACTAGAGTTAAACCATTCTTGGTCATAATATTGTTGAGAGGGGAGAATATAGTATTTAATAGTATTAAAAATATAAAGTGCTAGAATTGAAAAGGATAAACTAAAGTAGTGTAAAAGTAAACTCTGGAAAACACTATGCAGGGTCCTCAAAAAATTAAAAATACACCTGCTGTATAACCCAGTAGTTCCACTGTTGGGTATGTGTCCAAAGAAACCCCAAACACACTAATTCGAAAGAATAAATACACCCCTATGTTCATTGCAGAGTTATGCACAATAGCCAAGCTATGGAAGTAACCCAAGTGCCCCAAAATAGGCAAGTGGATCAAGACATGGTACTGGAAATATTGGGGGGAACACTTGTAAAGTATAGGATTATCCAACTACTATGTTGCTCACCTGACACTAAAACAAAATATTATAGACAGTAATTGAAAAATAAAAATTTTAAAAATTGGCAAGTTTATAGACAATTGTAACAAAATGATTGTTAACACACCTAAAACCCCCAAAATGAAAAATAACAAGTATATACTGCAAGCACACACAAAAGCTCTGTTTGAAATGAGATTTTAATATGCTTTTAACATCCTTTTAATGTGCTATTGGATTTGATTTGACAGTATTTTGTTGAGAATTTTTTTGCATTTATATTCATAAGAAATCACAGTCTATAATTTTCTTATGGTGTCTTGTCTGGTCTTTGTTATGAAGGTAATATGGTCTCTGAATGGGCTAGGAAGTGTTACCACCTCTCATATCTTTCAGAAGAGTTTGAAAAGGATTGTGTTAACTATTTAAATTATTAGTAAAATTCACCAGTAACATTATTTTTTCCTGGCCTTTATTTTTTGGGAGGTTTCTCATTATTGATTTAATCTCTTTTCCTACTATAAATCTGTTCAGTCGTTCAATTTCTTCTTGAGTCAGTTTTGGTAGTTTCTGTTTTTAGGATTTTGTTCAATTCATTGACATTATCTCATTTGCTGATATACAATTGTTTGTAGTATTCTTATGTAATTTTTTTTATTCTGTAAAATCAGTTGTAATGTCTTCACTTTCATTCATTGTTTTCATAATTAGTCTTTTCTCTTTTTTTCAAGGTCACTCTCACTAAATTTGACCGATATTATCAAGCCAATTAACCAAGTCTTGAATTTGTTGATTCTGTTGTTTCTCTAGTGTCTCTTTTGTTTATCACACTGTAATCTTTATTATATCCTTCCTCTTGCTGGCCTTCAGTTTAGATTACTTTTGTTTTTCTGGTTAGGGTGAAAATTATACCATTAATCTGAGATCTTTTTTTGTTTCTATTGGTCTTCTCTTGTCCCTATTGCACTGGTTTTGCTGCCTCCTGGAGGTTTTGAAGTGTTTTATTTTCATTTTTATTCATCTCCAAATAATTTCTAATTTCCTTTGTGATTTCTTGTCTTTGACCCATTAATTACTTAAGACTGTGTTGTTCAATTTCCACATATTTGTGAATTTGCCAGTTTTCCTTCTGTTATTGATTTCTACTTTCATTCCATTATAGTTGAAGAAGAGACTTTGGGTAGTTTTAATTTTTTCAAATTTACTGAGATTTGTTTTGTGGCATAACATAGTCTTTGCTACAGAACATGTGAACTTGAGAAATCTATGCGCACATGAGAAAAATACATGTTCAGATTTTGGGGGGTGGAGTTTTCTATATGTGTCAATGAGGTATAAGTTGTTCATAGAGTCATTCACAATATCTGTTTCTTTATTGTTCCATCTAGTTTCTTCTATCCATTATTAAAAATGGGTTATTGAACTTTCTAAGTATTATTGTAGAACTTCCTATTATTCTCTTTAATTCTGCTCATTTTCCCTTTATTTTGGGGCTCTGTTAGGCTATCTTATATTACACACACACACACACACAAACACACACACACACACCACACCACACCACACACACCAGTCTTTGTGGGTTGGCTCCTCCATGCTGGAGGTAGTCTTTAAAGCTTAGCCAGGGTGTTTGTAACTGTGCCTTAGCCTTGACCTTCAGCCCATGCTGAGCCTGGAACTAAGCCAGAGGTTGAAAGTTTCGAGTCCTCTCATGTCTTTTCTGTGTTTGCATCCTGCCCTGAACCTGTGTATGTGGCCTTTTACGTTTCTGGTATAAGCAAGTGCTTTTCGTTGTCCATTTTTCTCAGACACTCTCTCCACCACTTTTCCTCTCAGGCTCTTGGCCCCTCTAGTGTTTGCTTCAACTACAATCTTTTGCCCCAGGCAATGGACTGCCGTCCTTTGGAACCGGGAACCAGGGTGCCACACCCCTACGCAGGCTGCTCTGTTCGAGCCCAGTTCCAAGCTGGGAAGGGGGTGGAACAAGGCAAGGAAGAATGCTGCAAGGCCGTCCTGCTGTTTTTAAATTGCCTCTCTCTGGACTTGGCATTTGCTTGGTTGCTGCAATCTTTTGACTATATTCCTACGTTCTGACAAAGTTGGTTCTGATAGTTTTTGCTCCATTTTCCCATGTCACTGTAGCAGGTTGAGCCCCTGGAGTTACCCAATCTGCCATTTTCACCAACATCCCAGAAGCATTATTTTGAATGCAATATTTTCAGAGAAATATTTAAGTTGTTCTATGATGATAACGTGTTTTAGTATAACCAGAACAGAATAGCATAATAGTCTCCAACTACATGTATTTATATATAAAAACCTTTATTGTGTGCCTGTGTCATTATAGAAATATTTGCCAAGTTATTCAAATAGAAGAATGGAATAAGTAGGTAACTAACCAGCCGTCTGGCCATCAAAAATAAGGCATTCTCGCATATTGGAAATAATGGAGACCAGAAAAACCAGAAAACCTGGTGGTTAGCTGTGGTTCACAGTCTAATTCACTGTGTGGCTCTAATTTGGCCTTTCTCTTTCTAGATTTTTTCACCTATAAAATAAAGTTACCAGATTAGCTGATCTGTGAAGTTCTTATCAGTCCTAAATTTCCAACGACTGTCAGAAGAGAGGATGTGATTCATAGTTTTCAGCTGAATATGCTTCACAACATGTGATTTATTTCAGTGAAGAAAGAGCAAACATACATATAAATACAATGCAGCAGTTTGGAGAGAAAAGTTCACACTGCCTATCTCCCTAGAATTGAATGCTACACTATCTTGCATCCATTCAACACATTTTCTAAGAGTTTGCAGTGAATTGATTTGCAGTGTCAAGATCAATTAAAATGGGTCAAATTTTGCCTGTGCAAATATAAAAGTACATAAATAGTGAATTTTGAAAAGACTTAAAGAGGTCAGTGATTTGTTATAGAGAACACACTGAATCATATATAAATTGGCCTAAATAAAATATAGAAATATAAAATTTAAAAATTATCAAATGCAAAAAAAAAAATTATCAAATGCCTAATCACTTTCAAATTTTTCCTATTGATTGTAAATTGAACATTTTATTCAGTTTTCTGAAGACCAAATGATGCTTCTCAGATTGCTACAGACTTGTAAAATTCCATGTTCTTCTTTGATACTTAACTGTTTATTAAATAAACATGGAGACTTAGACACTGAGATCTGATTGCAAAATGTTCCCTAAAGAAATAAGAGAGAGCTACAAGCCTAATAGCAATTTGCCAAATAAAGTAATATTTAAGTTATTGAACTTAGTGAGAAAAATGTTTGTTTGCTTTCTTATTGAACATAGTTGGCTCTTATATAGGTAAGATTATACCTAAAGAGACATGGGAATACACCTAGAGACTTTCTTTCTTCTTCCTCTTCCTCCTCTTCTTCCTCTCCTCCTCCTCCTCCTTCTTCTTTCCTTTCTTCTTCTTCTCCTTCATCCTCTTCTTCCCTCCCTCCTCCTCCTCCTCCTCTTCCTCCTCCTCCTCCTCCTTCTTCTTCTTCCTCTTCCTCTTCCTCTTCTTCTTCCTCTTCTTCCTTCTTCTTATTCTTTTTTATTTTTGAGAAAGAAGGAGGAAGGGAGAGAGAGAGAAGCATCAACTCATTGTACCATTTAGTTGTGTCACTGACTGCTTTTCATATGTGCCCTGACTGGAGCTCAAACCCACAAACTCAAAGTCTGGCTGGTGCCCTTGGGAATGAGCTGGAGCCCTCGGGATCTATGGTCTGGAATCAAGCTGGCAAACCTGTCCTGGGTTCTCCAGGATGACATTCAGCCCACTGCACCACTGGCCAGGGCACTAAAGAGAATTTAAGGGAAATAAATAATTGAGAAGTTGCAGTCCACATCAGTTTTGCTCACAATTGATATTAAAAATAAAGAGCTTCTAAAAATCCCTACTTGTTACTACTTCAATATGAAATGAGCACTTGGTTAGTCACTGCAAATTTAGCCAATTTCAAGGCTTCTATAAAGAAATCAATGTCTTCTAGTTATTCTAATAATGCACACAAAATAATGCTAGAGCTGGCTAATACAAGAGCAGTTAATTGTTTAGAATTCCTGCTATTGACAGGTTTTGTATTAAGTTCTGTAGTTATATTTTGATTTAAACCTCACACAAATCATGCAATATGGGTAGTATCATCACCATTTTACAAATGAAGAAGCTAAGATTCAATGAGGCAGATTGCATTGTGTGAACATCAGCACTCAGTTCAATAGGAATCAGATGATAAATTGCAGAAAGGACCAGTATGCAACCCAGACCTCACTGACTGCTTGACTTTCACAGAGTGACTTTCTTGGAGTCCCAGGAAAGTCCCCCTATCTATGAAATGCAAGCGGCAGCATTCACACTGTGGAATTATTCTAAAAATTAACTGAAATTTCTATGAATTATCTGCTACATAAGAAGTACTTAGTAAATGGTGGTAATTATTATCAGAGCAGCAGAGTGAGCATTCAATCCCAGGTCTACTTACCTCAAAAGCCTTTTCTTGGTATACCTTTTTGCCTTTTCATTTATAAATAGAAACAAAAACAAAAAATGTCCCCAGTTTCACTGCATCATTACAAGGTCACACAGATGATGGAGAGATTACTGTACTTGCCATTGGCAAACATGTACTTTTTTTTTTAGCTGAGTCTCAAAGGACTAAAATAACTATAGGCATGGAAACTCACTGAACTTCTCAAAAATGTCAATCCATGTTCTATAAAAAGACACTATAATAGGATTTTCCTTGGCCAGTTAAAAAGGTTATTTAGGTGTGAAATAAATTGAAGGAATAGTAAAACAAGCTGTATTATAAAATTGTAGTACATAGAATATAAAATAAGGAGTTATTATGATTATATTATGAATTATATTATGCCATTTTTACAATTTATGAAAATTTCACATTTTCAGTTATAATTTGACTATGAACTAACCAAAGAGAAGAACCAAAACAAAAAGCATATATATATTTCACTCGGTGACCATTTTTAAGTGTACTTAACTAAAAATAATAGGCACATTTATTTAGTACTTACATGTGCAGGCCTTGTTCTAAATATTTTATATGTATTTGTTCACTTATTCCTATGCACACATCTTTCTAAAAACCTGAATATTCAGCCTTCTCTTATACAATGTTAATGAAAGTTGGTGAGAGTTGTATAATGTAGCATGCATTATTGTATTTGGGTAAGTAATTTAAAGAACTAAAGGGTTTGGCCTAATTTTAACCATATTGAGGACACTGTATAATTTGACTTCAAAGGGACACCTTTTTTCATACGAGCCAAGATCCTTTCCATCATATTTTAATGTCTGTCAAGATAGATGCTGATAGGTCACAGAGAGGTTTTCCAAACATACAACACATTCATTTGAGAGCTCAGCCAATGTTCCCATTGTCGATTCATTTTAATGACAGCCTTCTGGCTGAGTGACAATAAGTACGCAATCGCAACTATGTTTGTCTTCAAGATAGCAACCACAGCTTTAAAATTTTGAGTCACTTTAAAAATACTAGGTTCTTCAATTTAATCAAAACTTATATTATCAGAGTTAAAGTATTAACATTGGCTGTCAAATATAATTTTTATAAGTTTTAAGGCAGTTTAAAAAATATTCTAAATGCAATTCCACTATAATAAAAGATAGACCTACTTATTCACTTTATACAAGTTTTTGTACGTCATATGTTCTAGTTCAAGGACAGGGTATGACTTAGTAAAATTTTAATGGGGGAAAAACATGGGAAATCTTTTCTCATTATGCAACTAAGGCTATACTATCTTTGTTTTTGCCTTATTTATTTTCTCTTATGCACATTTGTTCTCTCGTTCATGTTTTGCAAAATACATACAAAGATCTAAATGTTGAGAGGTTCAAACAAGAAACAATTCAATGTCTTGTCTCTTAAAGATATGGTGAGACAGGGAAACAATTGGCCATTTTACATCTTCTTTGGAAAAATATTCAGTTTTTCTGCCCATTTTTAATTCAGACATTTTTGTTGTTGTTATTGAGTTATCTGGAAATTAAGCCTTTATCAGAAATATGATTCATAAATATTTTCTCCCATTCTGTGGGTTGCCTTTTCATTTTGTTGATTATTTCTCTTGCTGTGAGGGACTTCTTTGGTTTGAAGTCTTGTGCTGTTGACATCACACGTGAAGTGGTAGTCGCCTCCTCTTGTCTTTATTGACTGACTTCTGGAGAGAAGTACCTTCTGCCATCTTGCTAGACATTCTGAGGCTTTCCCAGGCCTTCTAGGAATAAGCCTGCTCCACGCTTCCTGCTCTTGTGGCCACATTTTCAGCTTAGATGCTTTCTGTCAACCTTGCACCGCACCGGGCCCAGTGCCCACCACCCCTTCTGCTTCCCTTGGGGAAGAGCCAAAGCTCAAGGCTGTGGTCACTCCCTGGCTCACAGATTCGGCTGGCTTCTTGAGCATGCTTAATTGCCCTTTGCCAAAGCTTGCTGGGGCCATCATCGAGAATGCCACAGGGAGCTGGCCACAAGGTGGGGGTCGTGTGGGTGATGGTGAGCTGCACATAGCTCTGGGCATGCCTGTGTGCCATTTTGGGGGATCGCAAATGAGACATCCCCATTTGGTCGTGGGTGGCCTTCTTGACGGAACCTGTGACCCCGTGGTAGGATTCACATCTCTGCAGGGCCCTCTGAGAATCCCATCTACCCCTGTCTCTGCCTCTGTCTGCCTCCCAGGCATGGGACCCAGGACTCAGGGAATCACAGAGCGAGAGAGCATGGGCTTCTTCGTCATCACCCCACACAGCTGGGGAGGCCGGGTGCTTGCTCACATGCCTCAGTTTCCCTGAGGCAAAAGTCAGGGGCCAAAGCGGTCTCTCTTGACCCTGAGCTGTGAGAAGAATGATGCAGAGGAAATAACTGGTCCTCTTACTCTCTCACGGTGTCCAAACTAATATTTATTTTTGCCCCAATAATGTGCTGCAACTTCTTTGCTGGAGGCCTGGACTTCCACAGAGCCTCGCTCTTCTGTGGGTGACTGTCTGAGACCTTGTTCTCCATGGGCCCAAGACTTGTGGCCAGGGGGAGCCAGAGCTCATTTGCAGCTACTGTCAAGTTCACAGCTGTGTCCAAGGTCAGCAATACTGAGGAGCCGTGGATTCCTCTTCAGTCCGAGCTCCACACCCAGTAGTCGCTCAGTTTATCTGTACAGCACCGTCTCTTCTCTGGTACCCTGCCCTGGGCAGCTCCCACAGGGACTGTATATCAGCCTCCAGGCCCTTAACAGCTGCCCTGTTTCCTGTCTAGATTTATCAATTAGGTGCCTGGCCATCAGCCATCCATTCTGGCCAGGGTATTAAACTGCATCATAACAAGGTACACTTTCTACTTCTGAATATTTAAAACCTGAGGGAGTCGAGCCTTTCTCTTTACTTTGATTTGTGGAACTTCACAAATACCATTGGACAAGCTTCCATGGAGGCAACCGAGATGGGAATTACTTTGACAGAACGAGCAGAAACTTAATTTGCAGCCACTTCTTAGCAACTTCAAGGAGATGTCCTAATTTAAACAGGGAGGATAATTGGGTTGCAGAGAATTATAGTGTATAGTACATCTTGACAACTTTGGACAAGCATTTTCCCATCTAGTCCAGAACCTTAGTTTTTTGAGTACAGAATTAGAATTTTTGCAAAACACTGTGATGCCCAGCATAGACAGAACTCAGAGGAGACTCAGTGGAAAGGATTTCGTGCCATTTCACAGTGCGTGACAACCTCCAAAGGAAAAAAAAAGATATGGCCATTAAAATTATGCACACGGTGCCCTGGGATCGCACACAAATGGAATAGAAAGAAGGGCATGGTTGAAGCCAGTTGGAGAAATGACAAAGACGCATCTTAGAATTAATGGCCACCTACTATGTTTTGCCTTTTTCTTTTAAGTCTAACCCCTGTTGTGTAAAGCAATGTGTGTTTCTGACTCCCCACTTCTTTAAATAGCACTTGCAGTGAGTGATAGTCTAACAACACAGGGCCCAGTGTGAACAGCCAACAAGAGAATCATTTAAACAAATGGATTTGTAAAACATGCTTGTTTTAAGCCTGTCCATGTCAGGACTGCAATTTGAATTAAACATAAGGTGACTTCTTTCACTGAATCAATAATTGCAAATGGCACTGCTCGCAACCATGTTTTATTCCACAGACAAAAATGGTTCTTAACAGCTTTCTGAAGCTATGCTTCGGCCACCTGCTGTTAAAGTTGTTTGTTTTTTATTTCTTTTTCTTTCTTTTTTTAAAAATTTGTTCCTTTGCAACATTAAAACGGGCAGACTTGTTGTCAGCTCGCTTGGGGCTGGACCACAGGGATGTTTAAAGGTCACTTTTCTTAATGAACACTGTACCTTCCTGCACCCTTCCTGCTGGCAAATCAGAACCAGAGAGCACAGGGGTTTCCTAGAGCCATCTGCCTAACATTCCTACCAGTATTAGCTGACTGGTAATCAGAGGCAATTTCTACCACTTAGGTGGAGTCTTCTAGTGGTCCATGTAAGCCTAGAACTTCTAAAATGTTGGTTTTGTTGGCAAATAATAGATTCCATAGTAATCCTGGTTAGTGAATAATTAAGGAACTAGAAATGACATTTACTCTTTTTGTGTCTGTGTGTGTGACAGAGTCAGAGAGAGGAACAGATAGGGACTGATAGACAGGAAGGGAGAGAGATGAGAAACATCAATTCTTCCTTGCAGCTCCTTAGTTGTTCAATAATTGATTTCTCATATGTGCCTTGACCAGGGAGGGTGGGAGGGGGGCTACAGCAGACCGAGTGACCCCTTGCTCGAGCCAGTGACCTTGGGCTCAAGCTGGAGAGCCTTGCTCAAACCAGATGAGCCTGCGCTCAAGCTGGCGACCTTGGGGTCTCGAACCTGGGTCCTCCACATCCCAGGCTGATGCTCTATCTACTGCGTCACCACCTGGTCAGGCGACATTTATTCTTGATTGTGACTTTGTGAGATGATAAGCAGTTATGGGACCCAGCTAAGCTGTGCCCAGACTCCTGGCCTATGGCAACTGTGAAATACAACATACGTGTTGTTTTATGTCACTAAGAAGATGGTAGCTTATTCTACACCAATAGAAAATAAATACACTTTTATATAAATGCCTAACTGTCCCTATATTGTCCATCTCCAGCCACCCTCACCCCATCCCCCCCCCAGCACACAACAGAACTTAATCTAAATGCTTACGTGATATTTTTCAAAGGAGTGACTTTACTGTGTGCTGGAGACTTTGGAAGGTATCAGGCACAAGATGTAACATTTAGGCATAAATGCTGCATGAGCCTTAAGAGGTCCTTCCCATAGTTAGAGAAAAATAGTAAGGGACACATTTTAGCTCTTCTTCCTTTGAAGGAAGGGCGTTAACACTGGAAATAAGGAAAGAAGATGAAAACAAATCTTTTCATTTGAATGGCAAATTCTGAAGTGAAGGAAGAATATGGAGGAGGGGGCATGTTAGTTTGTCACAACAGCAGTCAGTGGCCACACCAAACTTGGGCACAACAGGACTGCCCTATGATTAAGCTTATCCCTCATTCTGCAGAGATATTTCCCAACATGCAAGACAACAAGACCAGGAAGGACGAGACCCAGCTTCTAACTTAATTTCAGGTTGAACCGAATGGAATGTTGGCTGTTGATACAGAACCTTCACAGAAACAGTGAAGACACTACCGTGGCAAAGTAAATTTCCCCATTTGGGATGATCCATCATCCCAGATCCTCCCAAATTCTTTCAAGTCTGATGACTTCCCCATGTACTAGCTGAAGATTTAAAGACAATTACAGTAGTATCTAGGTGATTTTTGAAGGGACCCAAGGATCCATGCCCACTAACGTGGGATGAATACCACGTTTCATTCACCTTACAAGAGTAAATGACATGTGGGGTCAGAAGAGTGGCCAGGTAGCTAGATGGCTACATTCTTACTGCGGCTGATACCACCCACCCAGTAGACACCTCCATTACTCTCTGTTCTCATCTAGCCCTACTCCTTTGGCCCCTGCTGCTCCAGCTTTGCTAGTCTCTCTGCTATCCCGGAAACATGACATGTTAGACATAGTTCCATTGTGGACCTAGTCCCATGCAGTTCTGTCTGGATTGTTCTTCCCATCTTTTTTTTTTTTTCCCCCGAAGTTAGAAGCAGGGAGGCAGTCAGACTCCCTCATGTGCCTGACCAGTTTCCACCTGGCATGCCCACCTGACATGCCCACCAGGGGCAATGAAGCTCTGCCCATCTGGGGTGTTGCTCTGTTGGGGCCGGAGTCATTCCAGTGCCTGAGGCAGAGGTCATGGAGCCATCCTCAGCGTCTGATCCAACTTTGCTCCAGTGGAGCCTTGGCTGCGGGAGGGGAAGATAGAGATAGAGAGAAAAGAGAGGGGGAAGGGTGGAGAAGCAGATGGGCACTTCTCCTGTGTGCTCTGACTGGGAATTGAACCCAGGACTTTGACACGCCTGGCCAATGCTCTACCGCTGAGCCAACCGGCCAGGGCCTGATTTTCCCATCTTTTAATGCCTTCACGTTTTTGCTTCCATTTTACTTTCTTGGTGAGTCCAATCTCCACGCCTATCACTCCCTGACTCACCTACTTTGCTCTTCTCTAAAGTACTAACTACCACCTCCACAGAACACACATACCTTGTTTATTATTTTTCTGCAGCCATAGAACATACCATAAGCTCCCGAAGTACAAAACTGTACTTTTCTGTTCACGGGTGAACCAATGACATAGGAGGTATTAATAAATATTTGTTGAATTAAATAATGTCTTAAGATTATTTTAAAAAACTAGACCATATAGTCTATAACCAGAAACAGCAGAGAAGAATTAAAGTGTGTTATGGATGAAATTTTTGACAATATCCTTAAAGACTATATATTACTAAGAACAAACATTACACAAATAGTAGAAATTATGACAGATCAGATGAATATCCCAACATAAAACACATATATGTATCATTGATGTTCCTGAGGCAAAAACAAATGGAAAAAAAAAAGGCAATAAGAAAATGTAATAGAAGAAAATGTTTCTACACAGGGACCTAAATGGCACATGGAAACTGCCACTGGTACATAATTCAAAAGTTAAAATTCAATTTATTCACAAAAACTAGAAACATTGACCTCATTTTAGACATTTTCCCACAATACAAGATCCAGTAATGGTTCAAAGTCTCTAGAATTTTAATGAGGAAAAATTACTGCCACAAATTACATGCTGAGCTAATCTGTTGTTCATATGACTGGACACCTAGAGGAGAATGATCAACTAGGAAAGTCCTCATTAATATTTACCAACTACTCATTAACAATTTATTCAAAAATATATTACATTAATGATATTTGTTCCACAAAGAATTCAAAGTAATGGGATATTGCGATATAGAAGGATTGGGTGATAACACTGAAACCACTTAGATATGAAGTTAAATACAGTGTAAGGAAATGCAGTTAATGTAGTTATTAAATATCATTCAAGTGTTGTAAATATTTCTTTAAAAAATAACATAGAACGTATACTTTAACAATAATAATGATTGCACAGCATATTTTAAATTGTATCACTAAAACAGGAAGGCAATAATCAGTTAAACTAATGTTATCTTTAAAAGATAATATTAAATCTAATTTTATTATGTTAAGGTGTAATTTATGTGTGGGTTTAACTGTGGGAATTAAATATTGCATCTTATTTGTCACAGTAATGTTTAATAAACAAAGATAACTAAAAAAATTAAAAATATGATGAAACTGTTCCCTATAATTAAATAAGATTACATAAAAGAAAGCACAGTTTATATAACATAATTCATAAATCTAAGAACTTAACTGTAGAAACATTCAGTTGAAAAAATAAAATAAGATGAAAGAATAAAATGAAACATATTAATTATGACAGTCATCCTGAATAGCTAAACAGGTTATCTTATTTAGTAAAATAGGAAAATGATGAGATTAGGGTAAAAAAGCAATTAAGTAACTCCAGTTGCTTGCATGCATTGTAAGAAAAGAGTCAAAAACAAAGTTTTGCAGAAAGGTTGAAAATAAAATAGCATAGATAGTACCTAGAAATCAAACACAAACTAGAAGTCACTACATTACTTCCAACAAAGAAAAACCCAGCTCCAGATTGTTTTGCTAGTATATTCTGTCAAATAGTTGAGAAAGAAATAATCCAATTCTACGCTAACTCTTGCAAAACTACGAGAGGAAGGAGTACTATCAATTCATTTTATAAGGTCAAAATTACTTTGATAACAGTAAAGCCATTAAAAGGAAACTACAGATGACTGTTCCTCATGAAAATAGATATAAAATGGCCACAAAATATCAGCAAATTCTATCTAGCAATATAAGATGTTGAGATATAAATGAAAAACTTTAAGGAATGCAATAAAGGAAACTATAGAAAAGTAGACTTAAAGTTTTTTACATTGAAAAGTTGGTTTTTGTAAGTATACCCCAAAGCTTATTATTTGGGATAGACATAATAAAAGAGTACCAAGCAGGCAAAAATAGAAAACTCCTGACAGAAATTCATGTTACCAAAATAAAGATAAACATAAATTTGCAGAAATAATCTGTATGTCTCCATAATCATATATGTAAATATATCAGTGAAACTCATGATTTACAATCAAAACTAAATCAACAACAGTCAGAAATGTGAATAGAAGAATAATTATGCTAGATTTTGAAGAAATAAATGATAAAAAAATCTTTCTAAAATAGTGTATCAATTTTAAAAGAAACTATTGCTAACACCATATAATCTCAATATAACTATTTCATAATAGGAAAATATTGGAAGTTTCAAAGTATTCTTAAAATCAAACTTAACCAGTATATCAAAATTTTATATTATAAAAAACAAAAAAATAAAACCCAAAAAACTGCAGTCCATTCTAACATAAGCAAAAGTAAAATACTAGTAGTTTACCAAGAATATTGCTATATGGGCCCATGTCCAAGAAGACATAATAAACCTAAAACTACAATTCTTTACATCATTAGTTAAGGTAGAAAAAAACATTTTCTTTTAAAGAACATAGGAAATAATCTTGAAGAAGTAGGAAAAAAATGACTATGAATTCCAGGAAAATTCTCAATATTACCACAGTTCAGTTGAAAAGTAAATGTGTAAGTTTGTTTAAAGTCAATACAAACTTAATAATTTTGTATAAAATCAATTTAAAGTAGGATTTATAACATCAGAAACATAAAAGTATTTTTGTTATTTATCATAAAGTGGTACTAATTAAAATAGTGATGCATTTATTCATCAATAACCAGATCCATTAAAGAAAACAAATTTTATAAAATGATTTTATAATTGGGAAAAAGGATAGAAATTATTTTATATAGGGAATTACAGGTTTATTATTTAATAAATAAATATAAAATATATGAATAAAATAATAAACTTTTGAGCCCTGCTTAATAATGTCTTTTAAAAAAGTGTAGTAAATCCTACACATTAAATGTTAAAAGTAAAATATAAAACTATAAGAGAAATAGAAGAACATTTATATAACCTTACCAGAAACATAATTTGTAACAGAAAATAACCTTAAATTTTAGAACCTTTTTGTTTACTCAAATGTATTAAATACCTAAAGAAATAAATTATAATCTATATTAAATATTTATACCCTATGAAAAACATAGCAAAATATAGCCCATTCAAATATGAAAAGAAGACATGCATCCAAATAGTGAAAAAACACTTGACAAATATATTGACAGGAAATTCACAGAAAAAAGAAATACAAACTATAAATTAATATTTGAAGAACCTTTACACTCGGTAGCACTCAAAGTGATGCACGATAAGACAGCTCACTGAATATTTATGAGTGCTAATCCTCCATACTTCCACTGTCCTATCACAAATTGCAGATATTACTATTTGCTTATGACTAAATGTTTAATATATGTAGCAGGGATATTTGCACATGGCTTTTTGAAAACTAAAAGTTACATGGACTTCAATTTCCTTTATTAATGCCTCTTTCCCTCTCAAAAACAATAGCAACAGTCATAATTACTAAGGAAAAGGTTAAATCAGAGAACAATGTAACATAGAATTTTAAAAAGAATGTTATTTTGTGTCTATTTTCCTGATATTGTTGTGAGATCTACTTAGTATCTATCTTGAGATATCTGTACTTTGAAATGTGTTCTTTTATAATTGTTTTCCAATCATCATCTATATGAAAAGAAATTACTAATTTTAAGTTAATCGGGGCCACATGATCATACATCTTGACTTGAGAAATATTCCTGTTGTTACTGTTATTTAAAAAAAATATTCTACTAAATACCCATCAAACATCCTCAAAAACAAACCATTCATTTTACACACTATAAACATATTTACATGTGAATTGGAGTTCACATATCAATTTAAAAAACCATGGCATCACATTTGTCCCCTGTGAACCAAGGAGGACAGAAAAATCTCTTGAAGAGAACTACCACTTCTCACCTTCAGATGAACCAAAAGCTGATTCTACTTATTACAGGTCAGTGCTAACCACTTTTCTGAACACCTCACACTCGTACAATTGATCTGAGGCCATCAGCCAGCATGGCCAGGTTTTCTGTACCAAGTCATTAAGAAACAGCTACTTGAGTATTAATGTCAACTAGAAATAGACGAGTCAAGAACACAGCATTCAAAGATTGTTTTCAAACAGTGTCCTTGTCATCTGGAAAAATTCTCCATGTCCACCAAATTACAGTAGCCCAAAGGAATTCTGTCACATACTTTGTTTGACTTTATTCATAAATTTTTCTACTATTGGACATTTTCTTACTTATTTTCTATTGGACTAAAAATATCAGCTTCAAAAAAGAACCTTACTAATGACCTGTTTAACACTAACTAGTGCTTAGCACCTGACTGGGGTAGGATTATTATTTAGGCATAAGTGAATTTCATTTATAGTATGGAAATAATATCTATTTATATATAACATACCACAGGTAGGTCAGAGCATTTGGAAACTGAGCCACTAGGATACAGGTTGCAAATTGGAACTTAATAGATCATGAAGCTGAATAAAGCTCAGATTGCTAAATTGTTTTACTGATTCTCCATTTAATTTAATGAAAGATGATTCGGCTGTTTATTAATATATTTACTATGGTACTGGCCACACGCTGAGAACACCAGATCCAAATTTGGTCCTGTCAACAAAAAGCTACTGTCCTAAAACAAATCTTCACTTCTTACAGTTTCTATTTGTGATAAAAAATTTTCAGTGAAATTCAACCATCTTACTTCACTTGCGATGTTCCACAGAACAACATTCCATGCCTGACAAAAAACTTTAGGAAATCCATATAATAAAGCTTTCTATTAGAGATAATCAATTCATATTTAACATATGAAAAGTCTTGAGAACCATAGAAGAAGGTAATTTTTAATTTTTTTTAACCTCCAAAATAATTTGAACATTCAACTTTTATGTCAAATGGGTACTAGACTTATTGGAGTGATCATTTTGTAAGCTATGTCTAATCACTGTGTTGTATATCTGAAACTAATATAGTATTGTATGTCACCTGCAATTGATAAATAAAATTATAAAAAGACAAAAAAAAATATTTTAGTTTTCTTTGGAAAACATCTAAGACCTCCAGAGTTTTACTTTTTGGTAAAACTTTTTGGTAGTCCCAGTCTGGGCAATCTTTTGATTCATTCAAAAGGATTTTTACATATAATATGATAAAAATATACCACAGGCAGAACCATTTGAAAAATTTGGACAAAGTAAATAGTTTTGTTTATGTTAATAAATACTGTACAGAAAAAAATAGCATATTTAATAAAGATATTTGTCTTTGTACCAATGTCATCGAAATACTTTCTAAATATTAAAATATGTTATTCCATAAGGAAAACTATCAACAAATTTCATAAGGCAAAGTAAGCCAGCTTAAAATTTATGACTAACATGAAATAAGACTATAAATTAGTGATCAAAATTTATAAGAGGAGAACTCTGATATAAAATTTGGGGAAAATATTATCTTTAAAAATTTTTGAATAAAAAATGAAACCAAAATAAAAATTACATAGTATTGAAAATGGCTAAAGTTCTGCAAGAAAATCCAGAGCCTTGGGCAAAGTAGGTCAGCGATTTTTAACCAGTATGCCGCAAGAATTTTTAAAAAGTGCAATATGTGATTATTGAGTCAGGGACATTGACCTCTTTTCTTTTAGATTGTCAAATAATAATAATAATCACAAAAATGACAACAGTCAACATAACAATAGCAATCCAGTGTGAATGAATCAAATAATTTTGATTCATTCACACTGGATTGCTATTGTATATCTTTATTTTTGTCACATCAGCAAAAAAATACTTTTTTAGTGTGCCACAGAATTTTAGTAATCACTTTATGTGTGCCATTGGATGAAAAATGTTGAAAATCACGGGTTTAGGTGATTCTTCCTGGTGAATTTATTTTGGACTCCCTGAAGAGCCTCTGAAACCTATACTAAGTTCTTGTGACTCTGTGATCACCTTTCTGATTTTCTCATCAAGTTGATGAGTCATTTGAAAGCCAGTCTTGCAGTCTATTCAACACCATATCCCCAGGGTCACCCCATAACAGATTTCCAGTAATTTTCAACTGATTGAATACCAGACAGCCACCAAAACACTTCACAAGTTGCAATAAAATGAATCCTGAAGAAATTATATATAGAAAGAAAAAGAACACCCTCTATTTGGTGTTTTTCATCCTGCCATCCTTGAGTTTATCAGAAACTTCCTCATGCAAATTTTAATATATATATATATTACCTTTATATACTATATATAAAAATATATTATATTTTATAATTTAATATATTACTTTTATTATTTTATTTAATTCACCCTAACAGAATTCCTGAGGTTTGAAATTATTTTTAAGTAAAAACAATGCGAATATAGAAATTTATTACGATTGAACAGTCACAGTTCTGGCCTGAAACAAAATGTTTGCTGAATGAATGACTATTAATTTGTAGGGAAACCAGCTGAGCCCTTCCTTCATACAGCCTTTTAAATTTAAACAAAAATAAATTTCTCTAAACCTTCCTGATACGTTAATGCTATGTCTGTTTGTTTGTATGAGAAGAGAGAAGAGAGTGACTGCGACATTTGTTATCCCCAAATAAGACAGATTTGTAGGGCATACTGCCCAGCGACTTGATTTCATCTTGGAAATTAACTCACCAGGAGGCACCATTGAGGATAGCATGAAAACCCAACTTTCCAAGCCTTTCTCCATACAGGGTTAGCTGAGAGAGATATGAAAATATACAATCCAGTCAAGGGTTATTTTGTTTGTTTGTTTTTCATTTTTAGCTATCAAAATTTCAAAGTAAAAGTCTCTAAACCTTCAATACGTATATGTACACCTTTCATTAAAAACACCATTGGAAGCAAAATGATAAGGAAAACTGTCATTCAAGTTGAATTAGCCGTCCTGTTCCACTCGCCTTGGAGCTGTCTGGAGAATGTCATAAACCAAGGGCACGCGGGATCCTGGAGCTCCATGTTTACTCCTCCTAAGTCCTCCGTTTCACCCATCCCTTCCAGACTGGCACTGTACTCCGGTCCCCGGCTCTATTTTTAGGACTCCTTCCAGGGTTTCTGATGTGTGGGGAGGCTTATCAGTTCAGCCAACTCCGAATTTCTATAAATCCAGGGCTCCGTTCACCCAGGCAGGCCCAGCAAGGCAGTGGCTTGGCAGCCCATCTCATTGTAATGCAGGTTTTATCTCCTGCAGGGCTCCAATTAGTCCCTGCGCTGGGGAAGAGGCTGGGAGTCACCTTGACACACTGAGAATCAAATTCCCTCTCTGTGTTGGCTTTCACCTGGCAAAAAACTCAACAAGGGATCTGTAAAGACCGCAGCACCAAATGTCCTTCCTTTCCCTGGGTCTTCCTCTTTCTTCATCCGAGCTTCGCAGACCAAAGACAGCCAGCATTTCTCTCCATTTGCAATTAATTATTTACCTCTCTTCTCTTGATTAAGCTCTTCTGCTAAAGCCCATGTTAAACAAACGTGTAGTTTTACGCCATCTCTTTCCCACTGTGGGGGAGGGCTTCATCTGGTGGTCAAGTGACAGAGCTCACAGCCAAAGAACATGCTTGTGCGTCACAAACACAGAGCCCTTAAGCTTAGCAACACCACTCTGGCAGCTCAAATCTCAGTGCTTTACCCCAAATCATGCAGCAAGTTTGCTCTCCTGTTATTTTAGTATTTTAGTTCTGTGTCTCTTCTATTACACAAGATTTAACCTCTCCGTAGTTTCGTTATTAGTTTTTGCTTGAAGAAAAAGGAGCTCCTAAGTTATGTCGTAGAAAATTGGCCTGCCTTGCGTTGCATTCATTTCCTAGGCTAGCAAAGTACAGAAGCAAGTGCAAGAGGGAATATTCTCTGGCTAAGTGCCGAGAGAAGAATTGTAATCCTGATTTTCTTGTGCCCTAATGACCTCACTGTCCTGATGGGACATTAGACTAGGTTATCTCTAAGGAGATTCTCAATCACCACATCCTACCACATTCTATTTGACATGTATATACCCTTATAGTGAAAACCAACTACTTGGTAAGTAATGTTAACTTTTTAAAATACTACTATGTAACTAGTGTGAGTGTGTGTGGGTGTGAGGGGCTTATTCCATGCCCTCAAACCTAAAGCATTTGACTTCTCCTGACCCACTAAGGAAATACACATAATACACATGTTAACAAAAAGGAGGGAAGAGGAAATAAACAGAGATGAGAGAAGAATGGAAAAGAGGAAGAAAACAAGCAGACTTTCTCTCTCTAATTGGAACATCTCCTGTTCACCTCAATTGCAAGTACAGACGAAATTATGGTCCCTCCCTGGAAACTAACAACTTTTACGATTTGTTTTCATTGGCGCAGAAAAGCACCCACACTCTTCATCCCAGTATTATTTTTTTCTCTCCTGAAATGATGGGGGTAATGTTTCTTTCCAATACTGTTCCCTCCTGTGCTCTTAAACCTGCAGTTATTCAGAGTAATTGACTACGTGACAACTGGAGATAGAAGTAGTGTTAGGTCAGCAATCCAAGTCACATATCAAACTAAGATGGTATTATGGGGCACATCACATTTTAATCAGTCGGAGCTTAGATAAACGCAGAAATATTGATAGCATTTATGCTTTGCCTAACAGCCTATGGTGGAACAGAGCAATAGCCCTTTGAAATACAGTCAGTGGATGTTAATTAATGGTAAATCATAATGGAACTCCCATGGTATTACATGATGTCCATGTGAGTTCTCTAATAATTTATAATGTTTGATGTGATCCTACAGTGTATGACAAGAAGTATGATTATTCTCAGCTCTTCTTGAACTGCAGCATAAATTGACTTTGGAAGCGATGGGAGCCAGGGCTAATCCACGCCCCTCGCAGGGGTATTCTTTCATCAGGGACAGACTTTCCCACTCTTCCGAAATCAAGATGGAATGTCAAGTGCTCAACGGAAACATAATTGTACAGCAACTAACATCTCTCAGGAAATACATGAATACATTTTTTTTTTCTCCAGGGACTATGTGGAAAGTAGTTTCTTAATTACTAGTTCATCGCTGCCTGGTCTCAGACGCCATGATTTTGAACCTCAAATGCTGTAATCTTAGACTAATTGCATCCTTGACATCTAATTGTTGTGTTCCAACCCTGACAGCCGCACTGTTTATTTTTCAGCTGCTTCCTGGGGAGGTGTAAGACGGAAGGGGAAAGAAGGGATGATGTATAATAGCAGACTAAAAAAATTAAGGATACTTAGCCCCGCTCCCAAAATCTCTCAAAACCTTGACATTTCAAGAGGGGAAGAAGCAGTCACATACTAATGACACGTTTTCTCCACATTATTAAAGCATTCAGACCATTGTTAGGCGACTGACTTGAGTCAAAAATGCTAATTGGATTCAACTGGCCTCCCCCACCCCCCGCTTAGTTTGTACCCACAAATTAGCTCGTGTTAATCTACTTGTAAATATCAGCTGCATAAATGTGAGAAGCAAATGAACAGTCTTTAAGCAAATGAGGGATATTTTCCCCCAGAACCATCTTTCCATCCCCGGCCTACTTATCTGCACATTGGAATCGGCGCTAGTGAGAGACACACAGAGTTTCTGCTGCAGTGAAGGACGTCACGTGCTTCTTTCGATGCAAAACCAACAGACCCTTAGTCGGGGGTAGGGGTGTGGGGGTGGGGTAGATACATATTTCTTCCCTTTGAAAATATCACAGAAACAGCTGCTCCTCAGCTATTTTGAGTGGGCTTTCTGAGAACAGCTTGTAACTGCAAGACTGTGTATGGCGGATGGTTGGCGAGAGCCTGGCTGTGGGAGGGGAAGAAGTAAGAAACCTAAAACCGGAACAAGCTCCCGATAACTGACACACGAGGGTCTGCGGATGGAGAAAAAGGCCACGTCCCCCAAAGGGAAAGAAATGGATGAAAGGTGCCGTGATCCCAACAGGAAGACTGTTAGCCTTTTTATGCATCTAAGTCAAACTCAACACTGCCCAATCTAGCAACACAATTTTATGTGAGAAAAGACAGAGATTCGTGGTAAAGACAACAGAAAGAATCAAAGAAGAGAAATCCAAATGTAAATGAAATTCCAAGTGGCGCAAGGCAGTAGGTAAGGGGCTTCTTGCCCCTGCCCTGGGTTTGAGAACGGCTCAGTAGGGCCTGAGCCACAGTGTTGGTTCCACATTGGTTTGCACTGCACAGCTCTGGCCACAGGCTCAAGAGTTTTTAGGTCCCTGCTCTGAGTCATAGCTACTAATCCTTGTGTGTGGCAAAGAAACGTGGTTAAACTGTGGATCCTGAGTCAGTAACCAGAGGGTCCTCCAGCAGAGCACGAGTGTGTGAAGTCCAGCTGAGAAAAAAGCCGCTCAGAACTCATGTTCTTACTACTCAGAGAGGTTCCAAGCAGCAGTTACTTTGAGACCTGAGGCTTCTAGACAGCACGCTCCTGACAACCTCACACACCCGATGTGCTTTTGTTCAGACACCTAATCTCCAAATCCTAAGTATTTTATAATCTCAACATTCCACATCTAACTCTAACCTGGATCCTCACATAAAAAATGTCTTAGCGTTCAAAATAGCTTTACCTCCTTTTGTTTTATATATTTAGAAATGAACAACTCTACTGACTGACTCATAAGGAATTTTATTTTTGATTTTAGTTTCTGACTAACTCATCACCCCTGCCCTTAACTGTAGTATTGACCATATGTAGAAATTTAACTTTTAAAAGAATGACAGATTAATGAGTCATATGAGGCAAATGAAAAATCCCAGTTTTTTGAGCATCTTGAAATAGAAATTATATCCAAGAGGAATGCGTTTATGAATACTAGAGGAATTGTTTTCGGTGACCTTGTGTTGACTGGAAATCTAAAACGGTGTTTTGGTTATTACAATGACCAAAGTCACTCCTGGACTTTAATGTACAAGGTTCTGGGATACCAGATGTCCTGAAGTACACTCACAATCCTCCCCAATGGAAGTATTACCCTGCATTCTGTAAGACTTTTAGATATTCTGCAGGACATTTTTAGAGATGAAATACCGGTTTATAACTGCCTAAATCCATAGCATAACTGTGTTTTAAGTATACATATAAGATATTTTTTGCATAGGCTGAATCTACATTGACTATTCTAGGAACGCAGCTACTGAGTAAATGAGAAAAGACTGTACTTTCTTCGGACCTTTAACAGGAGTTGATTACCATTTTGTAACACCACAACGTCATGGCAATGCCATTCATGAAATCCAAGCTGCAATCCAGTGCGTGCATGTCAGGTCACCTCTGCAGCAGTCACACACATGGTGACCCCACGTGTAGGTGCATACACTGACCATCATGAGTCCTCTCAGAGTAGTCACGACAGAGCATGTGCATCTTGAAAATACAGCCTCCCATTCCCTAAAAAGAATTTATATCTAGACTGATTACAGATATATCCCAAATTGCTGTTGACTTCACCTGGATGAGGTTTATCTTGTTATCATGCAACTGCCACAAGGCAGAAGGTCTGTGTCTTGGACCTCTATGAGAAAAGGGTGCTTGTTCTCAAAGCCTGTAACCCTCTTGACTTGGTTTAATGTCCACTGAGATCTTTGCCACTCTGCAATTGGGTTCCACTTTTTTCTTGTGTGCTCTTCTCCCTTCTCAAGGTCTGGCTGAGAATTTTTCTGAACTAGTTAAGCTTGGTACTTCCCCTCTCCTCCTAAAAAGTTCTCTTTCTGGTCAGGACAAGCATATCTTATTACCTTGCATTTCATTTTGTTGGGTTTTGCAGAAACTGTGTTTTTTACAAATTGGAGGTCTGTGGCCACCCTGCATGGGGCAAGTCTATTGGTGCCATTTCTCCAACAGGCTCAGATGATAGCTATATTTTTTAGCAATAAAATATTTTTAAAATGTGGTAGATACACTGTTTTGCAGACATAATTCTATTACACACTTAATAGACTACAGTATGGTGTACAACAAATCTTTGATATGCACTGGGACACAAAAATTCATGTGACTTTCTTTGTTGTAATGTTCCTCTTATGATGGTTTGGAACCAAATCCACAATATCCCTGAGGTATGACTGCATATAATTCCTCCTTTTAGGTGATAATTTTATCCAAAACAATACATTAGTCTCCTTTTTCCTCAATAGGGTGGACATAATAATACAAAGATTCGAAAGTCTGGTCCTTATAGCAAATAGGTTTCTATAATTGAAATGCATACATTAGACATCATAGTCATTAAAAAAACCAATTGCCTTTCTCTGACTCAGTTTGTTCTAAGTAACTTGTTGTATTTGACTTTTTATATAGAATTTCCTACAGAGGTGAAACTGAATTGATCAATTGGCACAATTTTCTTGTACTCTTTGCACTTATAGTAATCATTAGAAGTCAATAAATTGACATTCTAATTTCTATGTAAATCTTTTGGTTACCTGATTCCATTCTCTGGGTCCAATTAATTTTGGGTATGCTAGGAAAATAATTCATAGGTAAGCAAAATTGAGAACAGACCATAGACCAAGTATTCACCTTCAAAACTATGTAAACAACTAACTTCCAAAGGAAGAACATCCAATTATATAGAGACAATATGCTATAATGGAGACAACTTCAGGGTAAGGAACACCTGAAGTTTAATCCATTATGAGCCACTTATTACTGTGTGACATTGAGGAACTAAGTATTACTGAGACAGTCCCTAAGACTTAGACTTACTTTAAATGCTTAACAACACACACACACACACACACACACACACAAACACATGCACGCACGCATGCACGCATGCAGCCTCACCCATACACATTAACCTGGTATTTGCAGTTTTAAATCATTAGATGGCACATGAACCCTGTTGTTTGCACTAATGAAAATGAGCTTTGTTAAAAAAGAAATGTCCCTGGTTCTTAAAACTAAGGGGATGTCTAAGTAAAAGATATATAACAAGGGTATATTCTTTGGATGTCATTACACCAGCTCCCACGCTGTCCTGGGATGTCAGCCACCGTCATGATGTCGAAAACCAATTCTAGGCATTTCCTTATGTATGAAGTACAGCCAACAGCTGACGTCATTGCCAATTCCCACTTCCTGCTTTCTAGCAAGAAAACTAGTAGCTGCATGACATGCTAAGGCTTACCCATGAATATGGGGTCCACAGGACATTTGTGAGTAGCAACCACTACTATACTCCCCCAGTTCAGCAGACACTATAAAAGTGGCTCATATGGAAATATCCACCATGCCTGCAGGGGTCACTAAAGCCAAGGGCTAATGTTATATATCTTAGCTGACTGGCAGTACACAGGATTCTATGTTTATGTGGTGGGCACTGCAGAGGTCCAATGCTGGACCATGGATGACCATGACAACCAGAGAAAGCCAGAGGACACTCAGAGCCTACCAAGCCTCCATCCACAAGGCAGGATAAATATCTGCTTGAAACATATATGATAGGTTTTCTTTAAAATGATAAAGCTTTCTTCTCGTTTAAGCAATCAAGGGCTGGAATTGTTTGCTTTGGAAGAATCCATAGGTCCTGAGGTGGAGGAAATTGATCAAATACTGTCAATACATTCGGGTCTGCAGTTCTTACAGAAATCCCTCCAAGACTCGTCATTTAAAACATGCATATCATCTACCTACCTGTGAAAAGTTAGACATAAAATAGGCAAGGGTATTTGTATCTAATAGAAACTTAAGATGTGATTGTTTTTAAACTCATTATTATAAATTATAATTGTGGTAAAAACTATGACTCATCCCAACAGCCACATGCTGACAAATAACACTCATTTTTGTCACATTTTCATTGAGAACTTTTCCAAGACGATTCACATAAGGCGTTTTGTAAATAGCAGTAATTTTCTCCATTCAGAAATGAATCTCATCTCCTGATTTTAAGAAAACTTCCAAAAATAATTAATGACAAATGAGTCCCTACACTCACACTGGGTTAGCATAAATAAAATCTATGATATTCTGAGGTAGTGCTATTGAATTAGTATGCTATTGAATTAGTATGTCGAGGGTGGTCATCGCTTAATGGGTTTCAGAGACTATAAGGATACAGGAGGGAACATGTACTTTTAACTAGGTGGCTTTAACAGTTGTGGAATGGGAGGCATTCACAAGAGTCCATGGGAATGTTGCGTATCTCACTCAACTATTTTCATGCATGTGAAGAGGAAAAACTAACTCACACCAGCAATGCCTTAGCATATGAATATGGAATTCAGGCAAAGCAATACATGCTGCTTGCTTTCTTGCAATTGTTTTAGGCTACGCTGTCATTAGAAGCACGAGCTTCTAACGACAGTAGTGGGCAAATCGTGAGGACACGGCTTCACCAGAACTGTCAAACTGATGCCCATGAATCTGAATACCTTTATGTTTTGCTATATTCAAAGGTGAAGAACCTGAATAGAAAAAAATATTCCCTCGAAGAAGAGATTTTAAGATAAGACATCGTCTTTTGATGAGGAACAAAATGCAAGAGACCTCATCTCATAGTATACATGCTCATGACTTATTTTTTTTAAAGAGGAATAAAAAAATAAACAAACTAGACTCTTTACCCACCATTTCAACTCCGAAAGGGAATTTCCATTTTTAGCAATGTCATAAATCTGACAGTGAAAACTATGGAGGGATACAATAGATTAACGCTGAGAGAATGAGAAGGAAACCATAAATTTTGTTATCCAGAAGAATGTACCGTGTCAGAATAAGAGCTATCCAGATGGGTAAATATTATGAGATAAAGTCTACTAAGGAATCAAGTAATAAAATACATTTGGAGATGCATACTCTTTTTTGGAATTATAAATGTATCCAATAAATATCAGGAGAAGTCTTAAAAAGGTGAAAACAATTTTGAACTGTGCCTTCCTAACTATTATATGAAGTAATTGTAATATGTAGTGTCATGAAATAAGCTAGTCATCTGTTACAACTTTTGTTATAAACTTTACTTTTCAGAGCAGTTTATTTTCAATTGATTGATTTTAAAGAGAGGAATGGAGTGCCTCCTCATCTCACCCTAATCCCAGCCCTGCTCTTAGGCAACCCAGCCTCTCCGCATAAGATATTTCGAGCCATTTTTCAATCTATGGTGCTCTGAGTGTACCATAGCAATCACACATCTCAAACCTAACTCACCTCTCGCTATATTGACTCAAACACACACCCATCATCTGTCACTTAGCAGCTGACTTGGTTATTGACTGTGGAGGAGATTGAAGTGCTTGTGTTCAGGTCACCCTAATTTTACTTAAGCCACCCCAAAGCACAAAAGTGGTGATGCTGGCAATTCAGATATACTAAAAAGGAGCAATAAAGTGCTCCCTGTATGTGAAAAGTTATGTATGTGTAGGAAAAAAACCCATATATATATGGTTCAGTACTAACTCTGGTTTCCATTGGGGATCTTGGAGTGTATCCCCTGTATAAAAGGGTCTACTGCATATCTCTGTACACCTCTCTCTCTCTCTCTCTCTCTGTGTGTGTGTGTGTGTGTGTGTGTTTGCACGTGGGTATCCGAGTAGATAATCTGTCAACACAAACATTAACAGAATTTCCTAATGGTTAATATGCAATTGCATTTTAAAATGTTCATTCTATATTTTTGATATTATTTCTAAAATGAATTTAGAATATTTACATGTTACTGAGATCAAAACAACAGAAACAAGAAAATAAATCCCAATAATGCTGTTCACTCAAAAGAGTGACTCCTATCTAGTTTGAAAATTTTTATTTAAAAATATTCAAAATTTATTTTTAAAAGGCCACCTTTCTTGCTGAGATTTATAGGAAAAACAGTACAAACATCATTAGTGTTATGATTTTCAAAGCTCTCATAGGTATGTTTTCTCATTCAATTCTCACAATAGTTCTGTGGATTAAGTATCAGTTTCCTTATTTATAAATTGAAATGAGGAAGCCCACAGAAACTAAATACCCTTTGCTTTGTTTGGTAAATGGTAAAATCAAACTTAAAATAGGGTTTTCAACACTAAAACCAGAGTTCAATATAGCTTTGTTTTATTTCTTCTACTCCGTTGCACATTTAAAAAGAAAAACTTGTATTGACAAATCCTATTGAAATTACTCTTTGGATAGTTTAGGTTTAGTCCTCCAACTATAGTTAAGGGCTTAGGGATTTGAAACTGTCTTTTATGCATATAAAAGCATCGTCCATGTAGAAAATCCCAGTGATTCCACAGAAATACTTCTAGAACTAAAATATGAGGGTCACTGTGTACACGATCAAAATACAACAATCGTATTGCCTACTATTATGGCTGGACCATTGAGAATTTCTACTAAATGCGTTGCTTATTTGACCTGGTCCCTAAGCTTGGCCTTATCAGAACCTCCCAGGTTTGGGGGATCACTCAAAATTGTTTCAATTTGGGGTTCCCAGATTTTTTCTCCCAGCCTTCTGAATGTACAGCTCAATATTCAATGAGTAAACTCAAGGTAGCCATGACATTTGTTGAAGCACTGGTCTGAGTGGCTTGTCCCTCTCTGATATTCTGCCCAGTTTTCTGGCTATTTCAGACACCCTGGACTCGTATCTCAGTCCCCATGACGTATCTAACCTCTGGGCCCTGCGGACGCTCCCCAAATCTGAAGTGGGAGTCAGTACAATAGGAAGCTGGGATGGCTGCATGGTGTACCCCATTCCTCCCCTCTCTCAGGGTTTATTCTTATTCACTTCTTGTTGTCCAGTGTGGGAAGCAGCTTTTTCTCATTCTGTCCAGTTTTCTAGTTGTTTATCAGGGAGGAAAGTCCTGCCCCAATTTCTTCATCATGGACAGAAGCGAAAGCATGTGCTTTATCATGTTAAAATGAACAGATCCGTTATACTTTAGTGTGATTTTTACATTAAGAGTAAAACACAATACAGTAAATAGTCATGGTTATTATCATTTAGTCTCCATTCTTTGTTGAACAACTGGAATGGAGAGTTTGAGAGGCTGGTGATGCTAATGAGTTTAACCCATGCCCTTCCAAGTAGGGACATGGAAATGTGGCACACAGATAGGTAGGGTGTTTGTTTTAACATCCTTTTTAAAATATTGGAACAGTTTCAAATGTACAGAAACTATAGAAGGCTAACACAAAGAGCAGCTGTTTACCTGTACTAGTTTTCTATGTACTAGTTTCATTTTATTAGTTTCTATGCTGTGTAACCAATTACTACAAACTCAGAGGTAAAAACAACATACAATTGCTATCACACAATCTGTGTGAGTCCCGAGGGCAGGCACAGCTTAGCTGGGTATCCCGCTGTCTCTCAATCAAGGTGTCAATCAGGGATTGTTCCTGTCTAGAGTTTGGGGGCATCCTCCACCCTCACATGGTGCTGGAAGAATCCAGTTTTGTGCAGCTGAAGGGCTGAGGCCCCTGTCTTCTTGCTGACTGTTAGCTTTAGGACACACTCAGCTCCAAGAGATCACTTGTGATTTCTTGCCAGTGTGGCCTCCTCATAGACCTTCCCTTCAGACTACAGCTTACTACTTCAAAGCCAACAGAAGGGGTCCCTGACATCTAGCTGCTGATTGAAAGGGCTAACCCGCTGACTGAGGTCAGACCCGCATAGGATAATCCCCCTTTGATTGATTTAAGACAGCTGACTTGAGATTGTAATTGCATCTGCAATGTCTCTTCACCTTTGCCAGATAGCATAGTCTTATCACAAAGTGACATCCTCATTGTCACAGGTCTCACCCACACCCCAGAAGAGGGGATTATCCAGGACATGTACAATAGAGGGGTCCTTTCAGAATCTTCTCAACATAGCGTTCTTTCCATAGTTCCCTTATTTGAGCATCTTGCCACGTTCATATTTGGTTTCATTTTCTGTGCATGTGTGTGTATGTAAACACACACCATGTGAGAGTATGTTGCATATATATTGTCCCTTTACCACATAAAACATTGGTGTGGATAGACTGAAGCAATAATATTCTCCTGCAAATCCAGAGTACACTTTCCAAAGATAGGGGATTGAATATTGATCCATAATCTATGGTTTTTATACAATCTACAATTCACATTCCAGTTCCATCCACAGCCTCAATACCACCCGTGGCGACAATTTTTGCAGTCAGATCTAGAGTGTAATTATGACCGAATTTAGTGGTCACATCTCAGTCTCCTATGACCTAAAACAGTCTGGCAGCTTTTCCTCATTTTTCAAGCCATTATTTTTGAAGAATACAGGACAGTGCTTCTCCAGGGCAGAGTTGACAGACTACAGCCTGCAGGCTAACTCTGGCTCTTGACTGTTTTATGTACAACCATAGAATCAATAATGGTTTCTGTAGTTTTAAAGGGTTTTGAGACGAAACACAAAAACGACATGATGAAAACCATATGTTGTTCCCTCCTCCACAAACAACATAAAATATTTTCTATTTAGCATTTTATCCAAACAGTTGGCAGATATCTGTTCTAGAACATTTCTCACTTTGGGTTTATTTTGGTTTCCTCATGATTATATGCAGGTAATGTATTGCCTGATGTGTTCTTTTTAATATATTCCTATCTGGAGGCACATTGCATCTGTTTACTCTTTACTGGTGCTGTTAATTTTGATCTTTTGATTAATCTGGTTTCTTCACTTCAAAAAATAGTATAGTTACTATTTTTTCTTTGCATAATTAATAAGTCATTTGTGAGAGAATATTTTTAAGATTAAAAATATCATCCAAAGTTTCCCTTAGATATAGCATCTATTGACAATTCCTGCCTTAATTTTTACTATAATAGCTGTAAAATGTGATTTTCTAACTCTATCATTCTGTCTACAATTATCAGTTGGCATTCTATCTGAAAGGAAGCACTTTATTTTTCCCTTGCTTATTTATTGGCTCAGTTATCTGCTTACCTCTTGTCAGTTAGTATGAGTCACAAATCTTATTTCCCGAATTGGCTACAATCTATGAATGCCCTCATTTACTTTAATGTTCAATTTTACCCAAATATTTCAAGGATCTTGGCTCTGAATTCTTGCAGGGAAAAGGGGCACAGAGTCTCTTCCGTAGCTGCTTCCTGTTGAAGAGAGGCGACGTTTTCCTTTTTCCTTCAGAACCAACCGGTCCTTGCTCTCTAATAACTGACAAGATTTGATAGTTAAATAAAAAAACTTTCAGTGTGATACTGGTAGTCAGCTCACCATTGGTTCCCATCAAGTCTTCCAAGGCACACACAAACCGACGTGCCCAAATACCAGGAAGTGCGACTGAATCTGTGCGTGAACAGCTGACGCAATAGCAAGCACTGATATGTCACATGCCGGCAACATGTTTCCATCTGCTGCAGACACTCTCAGATCAAACCCTGTTTCTAGGAAAAATTGTGTGAGATAGTGAAAACGAGGCACCAAACGGAAGCTAATATATATGCATTGTTATTTATAAAATAATCAAGAAGCTATCCGAGAATCTGACCATTTCCAGTATCACAGAAAAACCTGCCTGTTTTGGACTTAATAAATATTGATATAAAAAATGTGCAGGAATTGCTACAAAGAAAATGTGCGACAATATAGTGATTGTCACACTATCTCTCACAGTGCAGTAATCTCACTCGGATGCAAAGAAACCTTTGAAGAAAAAAAAGGAAAATAAAAAAGAAAGAAAAGTAAAACTTGGTTGTTGCAATGCTAATTAGAATACCACGGTGTTAAGGAACTGATCATTATTTTGACTGAAATTCTCTCACTACTTCATATCATTTTCGTAAATATAGAAATATAAGCCCAGTAATGTAGCCAGATAATTAAACCATTTAATTTTCAGTCAAAATTTGCTTAAACCTGAGGCCTCAAAAAGCTCACTAAGAGACACATCTGTTCTGGAAGATCTTACCAGCAGGATTTTAGTTGTACTGACCTCACCAACAAGCACATTATTTGGTGACAGCCGGATAGGAAAATTGTATGAATTATGAGATAAGTTAAAAGCCAGTACTTTGAAAGGCAGTTTTGTCATTTTTGCTTTAATAGTAGTATCAATGTGCATCTATCTTAGGGGCTAGATGTGAGCCACGCTGGGAGGGAAGATGAAAGGGGACTGTTTCCCCGGGGAAACAGCCAATGAGGGCAGCTCTGGCACATGCAAAGTTGCGGTGATTTACCCATGAGTATTTATAGACCTTCCAAGATGATTAAGCTCTGGTTAGGAAAATTCACTGGACAGTATTGTAGAAGATGGATTAAGGTATTTAAAAGGGGTTTCTGATGCAACAGAAGAAACATTTTATTTGAGTGAATATTTCTGTCTAAGATTTTTAAAGCTCTGGACTACAATTTAGCATGTTTTTTTCCCCAAAAATTTAGGTTTGGTTAGAAGTAATGATGAATGAAATCAAGGCTGATGCATCTTTTATAATGCTTCTCCATCTGTCCTTTTTCTTTCTACCTGACTGCCTGTCTCCTGGGCTCCTACCTGGAATCCTCGATCTTGGGAGATGAACTTGGCAGTCATAAGCACACAGTTTGGAAAGACACAATGAACCATTTAAGGTGGAAATACAATGTGAGGACTGAAGGCAGCCCAGAGGTGAACCCCAAAGACTGTAGCATTTTTGCTAGAGAAGATGATGTTAGGAAAGGCCCCTGGGAAGGAGCAGCTGAAATGGTGAATATGAGAGCTAGGCAGTACTGGAACACAGACTGAAACAGCGACAGAGAGACAGAGACACGCGCACACAGAGACAGCAATCCATTGCATTTGATACCATAGACAGCTTGAGTTGCACTTGCAAGAACAGTTTTGGTGAAGTATTAGAGGCAGAAGCCAAACTGAAGCATTTGGGTAGTGTAGACTTCCTGGGAAAAGAAAAGTAAGCACATCGTGTGCACAGGTCCTTCTCAGCAATCACAGGGGAGAGGGGTCCACGTGAGTGCCGTGGAATGTCAGGGATTTTAGAGCATGTTGAAATGAGGAGAGAAAGTTTAGGTCAGGTTTAGTGCTTACATAATAGCTAGCTGTAACAGATTAAGGGGTGGGGTGCAGAGACACACTAAGGCATTTAGGCTTTATTCGGAAGGTGATGTCGTTTTTCTGCACCCTCCCTCCCAGCTCCTGCAACACTAGTCAGTACTGATATTGTACTGGTAATCGCTCAGGTAGCCTCCCCGTGGGGTCCCAGTGACACAAGGCATGGTTATGAGTGTATAATCAAGCAGAACATGTTGCTGAATACAAAACGTATACTTCAGAATTTCACAACACAATGTAAACACTTCAGTATGTGGCGAATGGTTTGGAATTTCATGTCATTTCCCCATCTTCTTGTAGAGGGTTGTTTGCTCTTTGACTCTATATGGGGCTTTATTTTTCTCCTTCGATTATTCCATGTAAAATAGATCTGTGAAGCTTGCTACCCATCAAAAAAGGAAAATGGATATGCACAAAGCAGTGAAGTTAGTCTATAACTTACCAGACTTTCAGAAATCTGTAATGACTTTTTTATGCCCAAACTTTCAAGAGAGAACTCTTGATTTCCATATTAATGACAAAGCTTGGAGAATTGTGCAGAGAATCAATGCTGAAATGGAGAGAGATATTATTTACATTATCGAAGAGAAAGGTTTAACCTGCAGGATGAAGAAAATACCTCTGGGACCAGAGCAGGGTTATTTAAATGGAGTGAAGAGAAGAGATAAGGTTTGAGATAAGAGGAGTCATGTTCACCACTATGGATTGTAAAACCAACTAGGATGGAATAAGCACATCCAGATTAGTTGGGGTGAATTTGAGGACATCAGACTGATGTCTCTCTTACCCAGGCCCAGCTTGGAAAGACTGTGTCTTTCATAGGAGTTCTAACTTGGAAGCCTTACATACAGCATGCTATGGAAATGGAAGAGCAGCAATTGCTGACGAAGGGTTTGAATGGATGTCACTAGAAGCAGTCATGTCTTTGGTGTTTGTGTGAGAGCAATGACCTGAACACCAGGGTCTGCTTGCCCCTGAGAGTACACATATATTCTCCAAGGAAAACCACTTTTGAAGGTTTATGTTAAGTGAAATTAATTTGAAGATGTTCATATTCCAGATGTACTCCTTCCAAATTTCACTTCCCCGAGAACTCACAAAGAACGTGCCCCTTCTCTTTTTACAATAGTCCTTCCATTTTAAAAAACAAGACCATACACTTTAGTATGTTGCCCCAGTTGTAAAAACCTATAGGACATAATAAAAAAAAGACAATTTGAATGATTGGTATTCCTGTTGAGAAAATAAGTGCCTCTAATAACTGAATTAAAAAGATTATTTTGTAAATCAGATAGTTACTCAGTCTTTACGTTCAAAAATTCAAATAGGGTCTATATAGTTGTCAACTGTTAAATCATTAAAAATAATCTTGATTATTATGCTAAGTGAAATTAGCCAGTCAGAGAAAGACAAGTCTTGTATGATTTCACTTATACTGTATGGAATCTAATGAACAAAATAAACTAAAGAAAACAATAAAATAGAAACAGACATATAGATACAAAAAACAGACTGACAGCTGTCAGAGGGGATGGGGGTTGAGTGTTGGGTAAAAAAAACGAAGGGATTTAGCAAAGAGAAAACACTTAAAGACACAGATAAGTGTGGGGATTGCAGGAGGGAAAGGGGGTGGGGGAGGTGCAGGAGGGTAGACACGAGATAAATGGTGATGGACGGAGACTTGACTTGGGGTAGTGTTTCATTCAATAATATGTAATATTCATCCATAAATTTTTAAAATAATTGGAGAACATCTTCATCTCTCATCTATGAAATGGATTTTTCAATAAAAGTTTACCTTTTTAATAGACAGTCATTAAATTTTGTAATCTATTGAATTCTTTAGATAAAGTAGGTACTTATAACAATGAAATTGATAAACATGAGGAAACATTTTTATCACTTATAACTTATGGTCACAGAAACCAAAACAATCTTATTTTATACAAAAGCATGGAAGGCAGGATCAGTGGGGTTTACTACACTAATGCTGCCTAAAATGCATCAACAACCTCAGCGTCACACGGCGGTCCATCTATTTATCTATTTACTGGGAGAAACCGGAGATTGGCTCACAACGCCGCTTGCCTTGGGCTTGCTCACACACCTGTGTTTCTCACTGTTGACGGATCTAGGGCACACTCAGCCCTGCTCAGGTGTCCTTCACCCTCCAGCACAAAGCAAGCCCAGTCGCCGAGGACCTTCACAAGCCTCTACTTATGTCAGATTGCCCAGCATCACATTGGCCAAAACACGTCGCATAATCAGCCCTATAGTCAAACCAGGGAGACAGAGCAAAGTTACGTGGAAAGGATGTCTGGGTAAAGGATGTCTGATACTAGTTTTGCCAGCTATGACAGGGTGATCATTAAAAGACTTTCAAGCGTTGAAATAGATAAGAACAAATTCTGAAGAGAAAGTGAAATACAAATATTAACTGTAGAGGTAGAGGACCGTGACAGGAGAGTTTGCTCAATGTTTTTAATATAGATGATGGCGAGTATCAAAACGTATGAATTCAATTACATTGGATACCTTTTTTTGAAGTGATGCGGTAGTTCTATTTTTAAATGTCAATATTTACAACATGCTAAACTTATATCCTTTGTAACTATTTAAATTTATGATGAAACTAAACAAAAAATGTGTGAGTGGTGACTGAAATAGATTTTCACAATGTTTGGGGGGTATGTAAGCAAAATAAATTGAATTGCGCTGAGTAAATTTCCAGAACCCAAGCCTGAGTCTGAGCAAAGCTCATCATGTTTGGGCACCTCACACCAAGAGGTAATGACATCGCAAGACCCAACCTTTTTCGGCAAGGAATTAGATATGATGTTTCTGGGTCATATGCAGAGTCCCTATATTAACTCAAGAAATTCAAGGTCTTCTGGCCTAGCTAGAAACCCTGCAGGAGACGTTAGGACTGGGTCCCCTGAAGACTGAGACAGGAAGAGAGTGATGCGGCCCCAAAGACTGGCAGCAGAGGAAAGATGCGTGGGAGGAATTCTCTTCATGGGACCATACCTCTTTAAGATTAAGAACTAGAACTAGTATCACTTGCCAAATCATACACCAAATCTCCAGGCCAGTTCACTTGGGCAAGACACAGTATGGAAAAGCAATGAGCAACCAAGCCCGGTCACGTGACAGTGGATACAAGGTTGGAAACCAGAAGGAACAGCACCTCCACCAGAGGAGAGTGAACAGCAGACACAAAGCCAACTCGCCCTTAGCCAAAAGGCTTTGCTAGATTTTCCCTGCATCCTGCACCCAGACAGCATCTTGGGAAGGAGGAGCAGTAAGGGAGATCCCCTGAGAAAAGGTTACGTTCTGAGTTATGACCCACAAAAGACTATTACAGGAGAAGGGAGTGAGATGTTTTAATTTAAATAATTAAATGGTTTCTGACAACTATACGAATGTGTGCGTTGGAGCAAGATGTAACCCATTATTGGGAAATTCATGCTCTATATTTTGTACATCTTAGTGGTAGTGTCCTTACATTGACTTGACTACAAATAACAGTAAAAACTAAGAATACAGAAACCTATGTACATTGAAAAATCCCGAGCAACATTTAATTAGTCTATTTTAGATAATGATATAGAGATTTTTAAGATTACGTACTTGTACAGTATATTCTTTCCGATGTGTTAAAATAATTGAATATTTGATACAAACGAAAGAGTATGTGTATTAACTGAAGAAAATAGTATCAACATAAGGTAATTTAGAAAAAATAAAAATTTTTTCTCCATCCAGCTAAGAAACTTCTTATCAAGTCATTATAATCTATTGTGCCTGGTTCGTGCATTCCTTTCATCTACTCATTTTGTGAAAGCCTAGTGTCTAGCTTTGATGGAAAAACTAAATTATGCAAATATTGAGATTTAGTCCTGCCTGCCTGAAGCAAGCAAATTAACTAAATGATTTCACAATTTTCCTTCCAATGCCTATGATTTAATGAAGTTGCGTGAAGGATGACTAAACTCAAAAGGTGTGGCGAGGCTGTAAACCTTGAGGGTGTTCCTGCAGCTCTGTGCCTCCGTGGTGCAGGGGCGTGACCTTCTATTGAAGACCTGAGACTGATTATGTGTATTCAAGAGGTATTTACCAAAATCCATTAAAGCAGTTGCTTAGGCCTCTTTGTGGTGAGGCCACAAATACAGGACAGAGTATTTTCTAGCTGGCTTCCAGAAAGGACCCAGAAATGGATACACCCGGGATAAATGACTGATGCATCTGTGTCAGTCACAGCCCAGTCAAGAGACAGAAATCATAATGGCTCTTTTAACAGAGAGGAAATAATGTGCAGAATTAGGTTGGTCTAAAGAAATTGCGAGCTATATTAACTGAAAAGGCCAAACGAAACCCAAAACACTGAGACAGGGTGCATGCAGGTAGCACCTGGCAAAAGCAGTTCCCAGACCCACACTGGGAATGTCTGGAGAGGGGCTCTGGGGACTGAAATGCAGACCCTCCCAGAGGAACACTGGCTGGTTGGTGCCCATGTCCCTATGGTTGGTTCTGCAAGTGTGACATATATTCCCAAAGGGAGTTCATCGCTGCTTCTCCAAAGAACAGCTGCTATAAGTGAAGAAGACTGGGGGAGTCAGGGAGATGATTAAGGGTGCAAACGTGTAACCAGCAGATAAATAGGCCTCGAGGTCTAACACACAGCACAGTGATTACAGGCAACAGGACCATAGCATAAACCCCCAAGTGGCTAACAGACTAGATCTTCATTCGTTCCCACCACACACACACAAAAAAAGATAACTAGTGACTTGCGAGGGGAGTTAGCTCACCCAGCAGGGGTAATCGTATCGCACTATATGCATGGATCAAACCAGCGGCTGTGTACCTCCAACTTACACGATAATATATGCCAGATATATCTCAATAAAAATACATTTTTTTTTTTTAAAAAAGGCACAAATGGGAACAGGTTCGTTCTTCCTTCCCGTTTCGCAGTCTCCCTCCAGCACCCCTTGTGACCGTCCAGCAAGGAGGGGATTGCAAAGCAGAAATGCGGCTTTCAGAGTCCCAGCTCCAGTTTGATGAAGCAGAACGCAGAAGGCAGTTTGACGCTAAGAACCGGTAGCTTGATAGTAGAATAGGCAAAACAAACAAATGCGGACAGAGTCCATAGAAAACAAAGGCATGGATGTAGACATCCAAAAGGCAAGGCAAACACAACACTATTCAAATATATATATATTGAAAGAGTAAATCCCTCACTATTAGAGGAAATTATCTTTGCAAAGGTACAAGCTTCTGATGCACAAATATAATCCTTACATTTCACTGGAAAAAGATGCTGAGGTTGAGGGGTGAAAATTTAGATGGTTTCAGTTCAAAATACACTTGGGGCTCTGACTGGCTCTTCTGGATGGGATAAGCGAGAGTAATTCTGACACCACTTCCACCCTGGCTCTCTGCGACCATCCAGCTCACTCTCCACAGAACAACTCCCGCATGGTTAGGAACACTTTTCTTTAGCTCAAGCATGGCTATTGTTACTTCTAAGACGAGCAGCAGATGCGGACAGGCACAACAGGGTTCCCACGCGAGTCTTGGAATTAGTATGGGTGAATCTCAACAGAGCTGCCCTCCCTTTGCAAGGCCTGTCCAACGTGTTTAGTGGCACAAAATATACAACAGTTAGATCAGTGTGTGTGTGTGTGTGTGTGTGTGTGTGTGTGTGTGTGTGTGTGTGACTGAAGAATCGTTGTGGGCTTGCTTCCCTGATGCTGGTGAAGTGCAGTGACATGATGGGTGACAGTAGAAGAGAGACTAAGACCAAGAAAACAAGGGAGAAAAATGGGAACGAGTGACCTGTTGAGAAAATCCCTTTCATACTGTGTGCTATTGTTTTTCTTCTATATGCCGTAGACCTAGAAGGCATGCCTAAAAGCAAATGGATGGTGGAAAGGAAATATATACATTATATACATTATATATATATATATATATATATATATATATATATATATATACACACACACACACACACACGTGTGTGTATTTACATATGGAGTGGCACAAAAGTACGTTTAGAGTTGTTTGTATTGACAATAATACAATGATAAATAATACAAACATAAACCCTGTTTCACATACTCACAACCATAAACCTGCTTTTGCCTCACCCTCTGTATAAAAAGTCATAGAAACTAATAATCACATATAAGAAAATCTTTAAGCCCTATCAAATAGGTAGTTTTCATATAAAATCAAAATTCCTACAGTCTTCAGTGCTTCTAGACCTCTCTCCTCTCTCTATCTCTCTCTCATAGTCACTCAAAGTGAACCATTTTAACTCAAAGCACACAGCGGACAGCTTTGCATTTTGAGATTCTGGAGTAGCAGCAAGGATAAGCCTATGCTCATTTTACATTAGCATTTCAGACCTGAAACTCTGTTTTTCAAGAGTCAGAAACAGGACTATTTCCACCAGGTTATATCTGAGCCAAAGGAGCAGCATTACCAGGTGACCAGATTTTAAAATTGGTAACGCGGGACACCATTGACAGGGGGGTTCTTGATTAAAAATTTGGTCTATATGGAGCAAAAAAAAATAGTATTGTAATATATATTTTTAAATCAGGACTTTTTTAAAACGCCACGGGATGTGGGACAGATTGTTAAAAATCCGGACTGCCCCGCCATAAACGGGACGTCTGGTCCCCTTTACACTCACCCTGGCACGTAAAATTTCCATGTTCCTCACCAGCAGAAAGTCTGGAAACAGCTGCTAATCTCAGGATATTCACAAGCACACCAGGTTGAATCCTTGGCAACTGCCTTCTTGATCCCTGCTTTCAATAAGCCCTTAAAGAATACATTGATCCCTTGGGCTATTTGGTGATAAATGGAGTTCATTCAGAGCATCCTCTAATTAATTAGTTTGCTTTCTGTGCTATTATTGGAGGCACAAGTATATACATTAGCCCTTGGGGAGTTCTCTTGTGTGCAGCCTTTGAAAAAGGTTTGTTTCCCAGCCCTGTAAGGTGCTGACTTGGTAAGGCTGTTTGGGCTTCCATAGGAACTAGTAGATCTTCCCAGAAAACCAGGTTCTCATCGGCCCAAAAGGGAAAATAAATATCTGCAGTACTGTGCTTGTCCTGAAGTGGTTCTAGTTTCACCCTAATTTCCACCCAACCCAACGTGCATTTTGTCAGGCTGAGGTTCAGTGGTTAGGTTGCTAATTAAGTTAACAAGTGCTGTGTGCAGCTTAATTTCACCACAAGCTATCCTACAGACTGTTCAATAAGAAAAGTCGCATTTCTCTAATGGCGCTGTTTTTAAGCATGGAATTAAGCTAAAACTCTAATGATCCCTGTGAAGGGACATCTGATGCATGTGCTCAAAAGGCAGAAAAAGAGGATACAGCGATTGCAGCATTGGATACGCAGAGTATCCGCTCAGAGTAGCTGAAATAGGGCCAATTACCTGTGTGCATTTTTAATTAATCAGAATTCAAATAAAATGTGTTTTTCGGCCCAACCTCCTTCTTGTAGCTGGCATTTTGCCCAACTGCAAATTGACTTTTAGTAATGAATGTTCATTGCAGTGAGCTCATTGTGGGTGTGATTTATCCTCTTGTTCTCCTTTGTAGATCTGCTTCTCCTCCAGCTTCTAGAGGCTGAAAAAATAATTCACTGGTTCATTTACTCAATAAATATTTATTGAGCATCTATTGTGTACTAGACAGTGCACTAGTCTCTATAGACTCAGAGACAAAAGTAGGCCTAAAGTGGGATTTTGATATAGACACCAAAAGCATAGTCATGAGTTTATTCCATCAAAGGAAACCACAATTTGGAGAGAAATGTACTAGACTAAGATGTCAGAGCCTAGGTCGTAAGTGTATGGTTTATAAACATGCCTAAACTCAAGTCACTAACCAAGGAAAGAAAATGAAATAAGTGAGTGGTCTAATCTCTCTGGGCCTCCTTAGTCCATTTATAAAGTGGAGGATTGGCCTATTTATTAAAGTCCCTTCCAGCAGATTTCTTTTCCTCTTACATTTAAAATTTTTGTATTGAGGTGAAATTAGTATATAAAATTATGTAAGTCTCAGGTGTACAATATTATCATCTGGCATCTGAATACAGTACGATGTGATCACCAGCAAAAGACTAGCTACCGTCCATCCCCATACAGTCGACAGCTTCACCCATTTTGGCTACCCTACTTCCCCTATCCCCTCTGCTAACCACCAATCTAAGCAGATTTCTTCAACTATCCAAATTCTCTCATGACTTGTCCTCAACCAAATGCTGCTTCCTCAACCTGGAGTTCCTTTCTCCTTCCTGCCTCCATTTCTGGGTATGAAAAGACTACTCAGTCAAGTCTGTAGTCTAGTCGATTGTGCTGGATCAATGTCCGTTTCCTAGTTTTGATTAATGTACCAGTTGTGTAAGATGCTACCACTGGGGGAGCCTGGGCGATGAGTCCATGGCATCTCTCCATGCCGTTTCTGCCTCTTCTTAAGAGAGTGTAATTATTTAAAAATAAAAAGTTGTTTTTTAATAAAAACAAAATTCACGACCTACTTCAAAAATAAAACCAAAACTGAAATCAATGTACTCTTTCCTCTCCTCTCTACTATTATAAAATTCTGACTCTTTTATAATTAGTTGCAAACCTACCTGCCTCTCTTGATTTTTAAACGAAGAGAGAGAACTGCATCTTACTTATCTTCCTATCCTCCGCAGATGTTAGAATAGTTGCTTTTTCTAACCCAGCTTTATTCAATTCAGTTCAACAAACTAAGTTCAAAACACTGGTTCAAACATCTCCTTACATTCCTTATCTCATCGGGGAAGCTCTGCGTTATACCCTGCCTCCCTGTGAGCGGCATTCAACAGAATCTATATGCAGAGCAGGTGCAGGCATCCTGTGCATATAGCCATTTACTCAAGCTGCCATCAGGCAGCATGTGACTGGCGGAAGCACTCACCTGGATACCAAGGGCAAAGGGAGTTTATTAACCAGTGATGGCGGAATACAGTACATAAATGACAGAGCATAAAAATAGGGGTTCTGGTGGATAAATATGCAGGTCCTGCAGTCGCCTGCTCTGGATTTGGTTTGCAAATAGAAGACAATTAAAATAAAGCACACTTCTGTTTGCTTCTGAAGATGCTTCTCCCTAAGGCTTTTTGAGAACTTACGATTCCTACATTAACACGTACATAATATAATGTAGACACCTGGAGATGAACACCACAAGGACAGGCTCCCAAAGGTCACTACTACCCACCTATGACTTGTAGCTGTTAAATCTGGTAGCAGTTGGAATCAGCCAACTGTAGCTATTAAGATAAAGTTTGCTGTGCCTGTGTATTTTACTACTTATTAAATATAGGTCATTGCAAATTATTAAAATGGAATTTCAATAAACTTAAAATGGAATCAAATTCAAACCATTTTTTAATTTTCTTTTGTTTAATTAATTGTGTTTACATAGATTCTAGGGTCACCCGAATGCATCCCCCCTCCCCCATATTTCCCTCAACATCTCTCTTTTCCCCTCCCTAAAACGCCCTCCCCCCTTCCCTTCAGGTTTATCCCATCCTATCATCCCCTTTCCCTCTGTCCTCTTTTCCTCTAGTCCCCTTGATCCCTCCTCTGTCTCAATTCCTTTCCTCAGTTTTCATTGTTCCTTAGATTTCTCAAAGGAGTGAGGTCATATGATATTTTTCTTTCTCTGCCTGGCTTATTTCACTCAACATAATAGTTTCCAGGTCCCTCCATATTGTTGCAAAAGGTAATATTTCTTTCTTTTTCATGGCCCCATAGTATTCCATTGTATATATGGACCATTGCTTTTTAATCCACTTGTCCATTGACGAACACTTGGGCTGTTTCCAGATCTTTGCTATTGTAAACAATGCTGCCATAAACATGGGAGTGCATTTCTTTTTTTCAGTCGGTGATATGGTGTCCTTGGGATATATTCCTATAAGTGGGATGGCTGGGTCAAAGGGCAGTTCCATTTCTAATTTTTTGAGGAATCTCCATACTGTTTTCTTCAGTGGCTGCACCAGTCTGCATTCCCACCAGTACTGCAGGAGGGCTCCTCTTTCTCCACATCCTCGCCAGCACCTATCGTGTGTTGTTTTGTTAATGAGCGCCATTCTGACAGGTGTGAGGTGGTATCTCATTGTGATTTTAATTTGCATTTCTCTAATGATTAGTGATGTTGAGCCTTTTTTCATCTGTCTATTGGCCATCTGTATGTGCTCTTTGGAGAAGTGTCTATTCATTTCTTGTGCCCATTTTTTGATTGGATTGTTTGTCTTCCTGGTGTGAAGTTTTACAAACCTTAAGTCAATGGCAACCACTTTTTGAGAACATAGCTAAGCTATTGGAAATAAATAATATCTAGGATAGAACATTGCAGAAGGTAATACATTTTTTATTGCTTTATACTATATGATTTAAAATGGTATCTGTACTTGATTTTGCTTCTAGGGATAATTGCTAAATGTGTAAAATATTCCAACCATGTATAAAAATTAGAATGTAATTTCTAATGGTATTGGTTTCCCCAAAAAACCTTGTTCAGCATAGATATAAATTCCAACTTATCGATAATTTAAATAAACTATAAAAAAAATTTTACTATTTACCTACTTGGATGACAGTTAAATTTTACGTAAGTTCTTTTTTCTGTTTGATATTGTTCCCTTTTAATATTTCTTTCTCTTTCCAAACAGACAGACCCAAAGAGTGTGTCTTATCTGCACTTTGCAGCCCTGGGGCTGCTGCTGGGCTCTCCCCCTCCCACAGTGGGACCTTGTCTCCAGCCCGAATGCTCCTTTACTCTGGTCCCTGCAGGCGCAACTGCCACCAGGTGACTCAGAGCTGCCCTGTGGCCCTCTCAGGTGGGATACCAGCACAGAGCTGTCCTCTTCTTCTGTGTCAACACATCACCTGCCATATGTTTTGTTTGTCTGGGGGGCCTCACTGCTGTTTGTGATATTTGGCTCACTGCCCTTCCGGGTCCTGTTAGAAGTATCAGCCTTGCCATGTCCCCCATCTGTGTCCAGCTGTCCTGCCTTGGTGCATGCTTGGGGAAGAGGAATAGAGTATATTCTTCTTGCCTTCCCCCATGCCAATTAATATCCCTCCGTCGCTCTGGATAAAACCTCAAGGGCCATTTTCTCTAAGCCCCTACTCCAAGTGTCAATTTATGTGATATCAGGATGTGATCTTCACAGAAGAGACTCACCTTAGTCTCAGTCACTAAAACAGCTCTAGGAAATACTTCTCTATTTGTGCATTCCTACTCCGCCTTACAGCTTTCTCCTCTGAGACAGGATGTGGCCATAAAGTAGTGGGTACAGATTGGGGTACAATTTATTTTTCATGAAATAAGTATGGACTTAATGTTTTATTATAAATTGCTGCTCATGTCCAAGTTTACCTCTTATAATAGCATATTTTATTATTTTTGAAGTTGCCACAGTGATCTTTTTTCATCCTAGGTAGTTGGTAAGTTTATTTTGCAATTGACAGAAATAATTTCAAACAGGGATATGCCATCCCCACAAAGCAAATAAATTCTATTTCAATGGGCCAAAAGAGAAATGAAGGCCTCGGATCCAAGTGGGGTCATAGAAGGGACCACGTTTCTTTTATCGTCTTTCTGTCCATGACACAACATTTGACTTGTCGCCTCCCTTTCAGGTGCTCCATCTTCGTATTGCTGCGATACAGGAAACAGGAGGTGGGTCCCAGTCATTCGGGCCTGTAATATTCAGCACGAACATAGCCTCCAAATACAATGAGCCTGGTCTGGGGCACTAGACTAGAAGCCATATCATTTCTATCGCCAGTCACTAGTCATTTGTTACATCCTTCAGCAAATCATTTAGCCTTTCCCTGTCTCAGACTTTTCTGTGCATGAGGATCATAGCTATTACCATTATAGGCATTTGTAGAAAAATAAAGAAAGCAAGCACAATTAAAACTGTCTGGCATTTTACATAAAGGGGCTTTAAAAAAAATCATTCCTAGGCAGTAATTGGCAAACAAGCCCTGCCTATCTCCACCACTGCCTTTGTATATGCAGATTCCTGGTTAACTGTCAAAGGAGGGAGACCACACACAACTCTCCCCAGACTAATGTAATAATAACACCATCTATCAAGCACTTACCCTGAGTCAGGCGCTGCTCTGAGTGCTTCACATATATTACCTCTATTAATCCTAGCACTAATGATGGAGGCAGACCCTCTCGACAGCTCAGTTGAGGGAACTCAGTTAGGCAACAAGAGGCTGAGAGATTGCCAAGGGCTATCCAGAAGCAGGGTATTAGCTGCCCCCTGGGGCACAGCCAGCCTTGCTCTGCCTAATGCCTCCCAGGATCACACCTGGCCTGGGCTCACCTGGGGCTGGATGGGCTCTATTTGCCTGTAAATCTGAGAACCATCTGGGGCAAAGCTCACCCCAATGGAAGAGGTGGCCAACGGGTACAGATTTGGATCAAAACTATCACTATTGGAAGAGACAGACAATTTTGTTTTTGACATCATGGCATCTATAACTTGGAATATATTTTAGACAGACCAAGCCACTCAATTAGTCAATGGATGATTACTGAGCAGCTACTATGTTCCAGGTACTGTGTTGTTGCCAATGATGACATCAGTGAACAAGAACTACAGAGTCCCTGTCTTCAAAACTATTCCTTTTTACTGGGGCTGGTGAAGGGGGAATATACAAAGAGTAAAATTAAAGAAACTGATTTTTGGAAAGTCATTAAGCAGCATTAGAAGCAGAGTTTGTAATTTTTGCACTAGTGGTATGAATGGGACGGTACTTTTTCTACCTGAGTTGCTATGGTGGCAACAGAAGCACGGTAGCCTAAGCCACAAGCTGAATCGGACTTCATATTTTCATCTGTACTGCAGAATAGACACTATTCTTTTTTCTTTTCTTTTTTTTTATGACAGGCAAACAGAGAGTGGGACAGACAGACAGGAAGGGAGAGAGATAAGAAGCATCAGTTCTTCGTTGCAGCACCTTAGTTGTTCATTCATTGATTTCTCATATGTGCCTTGACCAGGGGGCTACAGCAGACCTAGTGACTCCTTGCTCAAGCCAGTGACCTTGGGCTCAAGATGGTGAGCCTTGCTCAAACCAGATGAGCCCACGCTCAAGTTGGCAACCTCGGGACCTCGAACCTGGGTCCTCCACGTCCCAGTCCAATGCTCTATCCACTACACCAACACCTGGTCAGGCTAGACACTATTCTTTATCCTAACAAGAACTCTGGCAAAGTACAAGTATAAATAATTTACCAAGGAAATTAAAAATAACAGTAAACATGAAACAACAAATGTAAAAACAGATCTGGCTGTAATTTAAAAATGAAATTGCAATGAGGTTTTTCCTTCATTCGGGTTGGTATGATTTTTAAAAAAATATACCTAGTGTTGGGAAGAGATGTGAAAACCATAAATTATTCTACTACTCAATAACAATTTATTGAGTGCTTTCTGTGTCCCAGGTATTTTGCTGGCACTAGTGAGACACATATTTACTCAACAGACATTACAGAGCATGTCCAACTACTGTGAATGAGGTGGCCTGCTGAGATCTGAGGGTTCCTGGTGGGCAGAGCAGATAACGTTTCTGGTAGGCAGGACAGACAGGGTTCCTGTCCTCTTGAAGCTTACATGCTAGTAGAGGAGACAGGCATTCAAACATACACAAACATCAACACACACACAAAATATATACTTAAAAGAGTGAAAAGGGCTATTGTATTATTTCCAACTTTTTACATAATTTGTTATTGTTTATTTTACTGGTGTGTATTTTTTACCAATATAGTACAAAATATTTGCAGGCAGTAATGTTTCTATTAGTTTTTGACCTTCTAAGCCTTAGCACAATGATTGGTTCATTATAAGCATCCAGGAAGTAATTCTTCATTCTTAAGACACCTAAAAGCTGATGTCTTATTCCTTAAACTCGGGAAATCATTCTAGAAAACTGAAAAAATGTCTGAGGTCATTATGAGAAAGGGTCAATCCCATGTTCAGGAAGCCCAATCTGCCATCCAGAGAGAACATTCAAACTGACTGCTAACCAAAATGATCATAGCTGCAACTCAATCTGATCTCTGAAATGATATTTCTTCAGACATCACAGGAGACTTCCTATAAGGATAACATCACAGCTGAATAAGATCTCATCAGAGACCCGAATGCCTATTAAAATCACTCCAAATGCTCTCAGCTGAAGCCTGCAGAGCAACATTTAATTATACAGAATTTCTGATTGCTTTTCAGCATCCCGTTTCTCATTGAGCTCTTTTCACCCCTTGTGCATCTCCTCCACGAAGAGTCCCCATCAATCCAAATAGCAGCTTTTGTTACAGAAGATGTGAATGGGTGAAAGAGAGGAAAGGATTAGACAGACCCTGAAAAAAGAAAACCAATTAGACAGTGAGCAGGTACTTCCTCTGAAATTCCTATAATGTTTCATTCACTAATTCGTTTATCCAATAGTCAGATTTACAAGTTTTAAATCTCACTTCTCTTAACTGGTAACAAATGTTCATATACCTCAGGTGAATGAGACTTATAAGATAGTTAAACACTATGGAATTAAGAGGTAATGTCCCATAGATTACTGATTAAAAGGCATTTCTAGACACACTGAAAAATGATTTTACAGACTTCTTTGCACCGACTGGAATGAGAAATATTTATCAAGTTTTCTGAGGAACTATGTCCTATGTTTTGGCATGAAAAACAGTAACTTCAGTATAGAACAATAATATACTTATTCTATGGGGATAACCTTGATTTACGTGACTTAAGACTTCCCTATCAAATGCCGGATGAAAGCTACTAAGCCAATGCTCAACCACTCTGGTTTTATTCTTTCAAGTTCTATGAGGATTTCAATTTCAGCAGTCTCAGCATACTGAGATAAAATAATTCAGAAAGACAAAAATATATATACTGAAATTATTCCTTTAAATAACCACCCACCGAAAGAATAATTGTTCTTTCAACTGTAAAGGGAGCAAAAGATGCATATAAATCCTCATTTTCATTTTCCTGTTGCTGTGATATGGTATAAGTTTCCTCCCCATAAAATAATTAAGTGTAACTATGGGCCAGCCAATCCAGATAACTTTCCAAGGAAACACGTTATCTCTGTTCCCAGTACCATGCCATTGGAAGTCATTGACAATGGATATCTGACAACATGAAAGCATTTCCTCATTTGGAGCAGGTGCAGGCTTCAATAGGCATGCTCCACTTGTTATTTGGTGATTGCTACTTCCTGATCAGGGATACATTCAGTCATAAAATCGTGCTTAAAATAGAATTACCCATGGATTATCTATGAAATTCACAGGGGAGGGGAAAGAGCACGCGAGAAAGCTCTTGAATATTTTCAGTCGACACAGGGTGAATGGAGGCTCCAGGTGGGATTCTGTGCAGCACAGGACCATGATTAACACATTGTGCTTACTTAAAAGAAAATGGGGTCATGGAGCACAGCAGAATATTTTGAAGACACTGTTGGTGGTAAGAATAGATTGGTATACACAAGCCTCTCATTATTTATATATACATTGTTTAAAGGATGAGATGCTGACAGAGAGGGCTCTAGTTATGGGTAGTAGTAATCAATTTGCTATAACCCTCAAACAGCTCTAAAATAGAAAGTTTGTTTTAAAAATGAATTCATCAATATGGAGAGGGAATCAAATTATAAAACAAGATGTGTCATATGACCCCACTGTAAATGTACACACATGTACATGTGAAAAAGAAAATCAGATTAGAAACACCAACATATAATATAGAGGTGACAGAATTCAGAATAATCTTTTATTTCTTTCCCTCATTTTCTGGGATGCTTCCAGCACATGTTTTTAAAATAGAAAATTAACCAAATAAATTGTATTGCCCCAAAACTCTATAATCAGTGCCCTTTGTTGACTCCTGAGAGCTGTGAAATATGGAATAGATGTATCTTCTTACCCTCTCCCCTCTTACCCTCTCTCAGTATGACTGAGAACCAATATCATGAGCATTTAAGTGTTTATAGAGCCACCTAGTATTTCCTTGTTTCCTGAACCCAAAAGAACCAGAGAAATTTCTAGAAGTATGGCGAAGGAATAAGAAGTGGCCAGAAACTAAGTAAGGGACAGTTCATTACTTCTCATTGTACTCATGTAGCATTGCCTGAAATAGCACTTTACTCTTTGCACGGACCCACTGATGAATGTTATCAATGTACAAGTGGCGGCACACGGAGATTTGGAGAACTCTGTTGACGGCCACAGGTCCGTAGCAAGCAGTGGGTCTGCATTATTCTGCTCCTCCTTAACCAGGGGCATATTTATGATGTCTTACGTTTCAAACGGCTGCCCTCATTCTCATTTATGAGCCTAGCACAAGCCAATACATATTATATATGTGAGTGCAACACATCAGGTATTTGTCCTTGAAGTTCTGCCATGTCTTTGGCCAATACAGAGAGATTTGAATGCAACTAGCTGGTTCTCTAGTGCATTGCAGACTTTTGCTTTGTTTTGTTTTGTTTTTATTTTGTTCTTTGTACTAAATATTATCCAAGTACATGAATTTATAGCTGCATTTTTCATGTATAAGACCTTTCCTTCATATTCACAGCTTCTCAATCGCCTGCCACAGCAATGACCAACCAGTAAATCTAGATCAAAACTATCATTTATTTCTTCAAAGTCAGAAAGCTTTCTGCCATTGTCTCTATCCTGCAGCTGCCGAGCCAAGTCTACACGCACGTTCTCGGTATTCAAATTTTCCTCTCTCCACGGAGTTCCCTTGCACCCAAACTCCCCACTGCATTTACTCTTGGACCAGTTTCTCCTGAGAGTCCCTGGACCTCTCTGCACAAGTTGAGTGAAGTATTCCTGTGGAGATGTCAATGGAGGTGAGCTTTGATCCCGGCTCCTAAGAATATATTTCACTCCCCAGTCCCCAAACACTGCAGGTCAAAGACAAAGATTAAGCTAGAGGCAGTCTGGTAATTGAGTCCTCACGCTTTGAGAAATGCATGAAAATGAGCCCATTAATGTAAGATCTTTGAAACAGACAGAAGGGGGAATTCTGGATCATGATCAGTTTCCTTTCTCTGAAACCCTCTAAATTGATCTTACAAATGAAATACATGCCTTATTTTTCTTTTCATGAAATAATTGTAAACCAAGAGATGTTTTTTATGGTATGTTTCAACAGATATTTAAAAGAGGTATACAACTGTGTATAAGAAATGTTTGAGGCATAACCAGGGGCCGATACCCAGACCTCTAGTCTGAAGACAGGGTACATTAGTAAGCAGAGTAAGCCTGCGATATTCTCCAATCAACTGGTGGGTGAATTTAATAAAGCCCAACCAAGTCCGCTCGTGTGCTGTCTGCTAGGGAATCAGCTGAGTAAGATTTTGTGATGGGGTCTTCCCTGCTGGGGAACCCTCATGACGTCAGTGGCTATGATATCAGAGGAGTGGACCCATTTCAGGAAGTTATTTAAACATAATTAAGTGGAGCCTATAACTAAGGGCTTTCTATAGAAAGTTTTGGCAAAGTATCTTTGATCTTTGAAATAAACTATAAGTGTGCGTGCGCAGTGCTCACACAAACATGCCAAAAACATACAGAGGTGTTTATAATTAATATGCAGGTTGAGTGTTGGCTGCTTTTAATATTTCCTAGAATTTTTCCTATCTGGGTATTTGCAACACCTTTAGTCCGGTGGAGCTAGGGTAAATTTCAGTTCCTTTTTTTGCAGTTCTATGCTAACAACAATAATCATACATATTGAAAACTTCCTATATGCCAGGCTCTATGCTCTAGGTATTTATAAGGAGTTATTAAGGATTCTAAGCTCTGTGCCTTTCCACTCATTCAATTCTCCTATTAATTCTCCATTTTATGGATGAGGAAACTGAGACACTTGCTCAGTGACCTAGAAATTCTCAGATGCTTTTTGGTGCCCACAGAAAATTCACAGAGTTTCTCTCTCAGGCCTACCTGTTTACGACACAGGATCTGGTAGTCTTTACTCCTGCCGCACGGGCCCTGCTCATGGGTAGGAATCCCGACGGGGTTTAGAGCAGCCTCTGCCTTCATCTGGGAAAGATCCACGCAAATCCCTCTAACCTACTCCACCCACCTATCGTCAATGTGGCATATATTAATTACTCAATAAATTTGGGCTGAGAAAATAAAATAATTAACTAAATAGATATTAGTACAGGCTGGGTTTCAAGTTTCTGAATCCAAACTTTAGTTATCCACATCTGGAAACCACAGAAAACTGAGCAGGGGTAATAAATACTAAGACTACCACCGAGAAAGCAAGTGTTTTAGAAGCAAATTTACCTGGGTCTCATTTTTTCCTGGGATCAGCTCATTAATTAGTACCAAGGTATTATTATCTAATAGTAATAGAAGTAGATCTAGCAATGATAATTTTTTAAAGGTTTTATTTATTCATTTTAGAGGGGAGAGAGAGAGAGAAAGGGGGAGGAGTAGGAAGCATCAACTCCCTTATGTGCCTTGACCAGGCAACTCTGTGCCACCACAGGCCAAGTGATAATTTTTAAGGATCATAACTAACCTGAGACTCAAAGTTTCTGTAAACAGCCATCACTGATACTAGAAGAGTTGTCCTAAATGTTTTATGATTATAATCTACCTTAGTTGAATTGGTTTCTTACAAATAATTATGTGACCATGTTTACTGTGATTTGGTATGTCTCTGTGCAGCTTTACGTAAGCAAATAAAACCTATGTTAGCAGAAAAGTCCTTCAGATGTCACTTTTAATAAAATAAAATGTATGTATAAGCTGATAACTTAGAGTACTGCTAACATTAGAACTAGAATTGATTTCGCTTAGAAAAAAAATAAAAATTTATGTAAGCTACTATAAAATTAAGTAGCAAAATTTTCAGTTATTAAATACTGATATCAAATGTGCAACCTGGCCACAGTATAATTCTTAGAGTTTGAAAGGCAAAAAGAAAAGGTTGCTTCTATTCTAGGCAGCTATATTCTATCTTCCAAAGAAAAATAAAATAAGCACACCACATTCTATAACAAATACATAAGTGAATATATCCAACCTCTCCACCCCAGTGGTACTCTGGGGTGGGAGAAGGTTATAATGAAAACACGGGTTCTGGAAACGAGTAGTATGTTTCATTTGATATCAATGCATGAAAGCAGTATAGCAAAATGATAAAACATGTTAAAAACAATATGGAGACGAAACTCAAGAATGATAACATAGCTATAGTTTTAAAGCAATGATCTCACTTCTGGGAAATGTAAGTAATTTTTTAAAAAGCTGCATAAGGATGCCAATTACAAAATTATCTACAATGTTAAAACAAATCGAACAGTTAAATCAATTCTGGCATAGTAGTTCAGTTGATATAATATTATGTATCATTATAATTATAAGTATAAAATCCATGTGAAAACAGAAAGCTTTAATAATCAATGTTAATTGAAAGAATGCAAAATACATAATAGGATTATAGTGATTTAAATATTTTTTAATCTAGAAAAATTTTGAGGAGGATTCCACATCAAAAGTACATTTGATTAAAGCAATTAAGAATAATAAAGATTTCTTTTCTTTCACAGAATAATCCTTTACTTCATTGACTTTCTATATTATCAAAAAAAAGTAAAGAAAAATAGTTGAAGTAAAAATTTCAGAATAAGGAAATGTAAGTCAAAAACAATTTCATAAAAAAACAAAGAAAAAAAATTCATAATATACAGTAAGCAAAAGTTCTAGCAAGTCTTGGCCATTTTCTTTTCGGTCAGTGCAATCAGATAACCTAGAACTATCCTGCAAACTATTTGTACAAACGGAAAAATGGAAAATAGCTTGCTGCATATCCCCACCTGTTAGGAAGACTGCTCAGGGTATCACTACGTACTTTGAAAATCACATACAGTAATATTTAACTTGGAAGAGCACATTTTGCCATGAAACATGTTAAACTGCCAGCACTTCATTGAAGTGTGCTGGGTATTTCATTATCTTTCACATAATTTACCCTCAACTCGCCTCTTCACCTCCTCATACTTGCTTTATCAGATGTGACCATTAGACATCCTTCTGCTTCTTGGCAAATGCTAAGAGTGAATCATTACTAACACTGTAGCACATACCTAAAGGCCACTGTGAGTTTATAGTTATAATAAAATGTTTTCTCTGATGCAGGATTTTAGCACTTTCTGGTGTCCTTCTGTACTAAAGTGATAATTGCACCATTGGGCTGTTTTATGAGGCATGTGCCCACTTCCAGAGTAGATAAACTGGGAGCATAAAAGGAGGTCAGAGATGTCATCCCAGTGGTGGGACTGGTTTATGAATTAGGAGAAGTGGACCAAACAGCACATGACAGACGCTTTTTGTCGATTTCTTTTCTGCATGTGTTTTCATTGGCCGCTAAATTAAAAATGACTGCAAAATTAATGTTGCTTAAAACGTACATTCCAAGTAAATGGTGAAGAGTGAATAGATAGCTTACTTGTGATCGATTGTGTGTGTCAAATTTAACTGTTAAGTGATGCGCTTCCTTTCCTTTGTAGGTTTAAGGGTGTCTCTTTGTAGCCCCTACCTGATCGAGTACAAGGAATACTAACTTATCCTGAGTTTTCCTTAGAACAAGCAGCAACCAGGTTAAATGAGTGCATAAACCATGTGCCAACATCTGGGTCTATAGAGCTCTTAGAATTTCACACAAATTGATCCTTCCCTAAAACTTCCACAATTCTCAGATGGAAATTTTAGAGAACAGCATGTGCTGAAGATAGCATGTGAGTCATAATTACTCCTAGAATCAACTTTTTACTTTGTACTTATTTTAGATTTACAGAGAATTTGCAAAGATAGTACGGAGTGTTCCCGGAAGCCCTTTGCCCAAATTCTCCTAATGTTAACATCTTACCATAATATATTTACCAAAAAGAAAACCACATCAGTACGTCATTATTAACTAAACTCCAGACTTCATTTGGATTTCACCAGTTCCTTCAAAAATGCTCGTTTTCTGCTCCAGGGACTGACTCAGCAACCACATTACATTTAGTGTAATTCCATTTTGTAGGAAAAAAAAAAAGAGGTGCATATAAATTATTTAATTATAAAATAACATCCTCACATCACCATTTTTCCTTCATTTTGCCTCTTCCCAGATAAACCTATAAAATCACAGTATCAAATATTAATCACAAAGTGAAAAATACTATAAAAAAATAGACATAGTTCATATTTCTGTAGCCCATGTTTACTGCCCAGAATACCAGGAAAATGTTTATTACTGTTTTTATTTCTCCAAATCAGAACTGCCAAGTGTTTACCTATAGGACGAGCAGACCTGTCCTGCCATCTCCTCAATTAGCAACTGCACTCCCTTGCATTTTCCCCAACACGTTCCCATTTCAACGCAGGAAAAAGTTGGTTGGGTTTCCATAGTGTCAGAGACAGCTGAGGTCTCACTGACCTTTGCAGTACTGGAGTTTACTCAAGACAGCAACCTTGAAAAAGCCTGGTCTCACAATGATTCTGAATGCAGGCTCCTAGAACCCAGCGGTCCTTTTCAGCCAAGGGGTCCACATTTCCCTGACTCATGCCCAGGAACACTGACCCCCAAAAGCAGTTTCTATTGTCTATTTTTTCTTCCCTGTATGTAAATCCCATTGTTTCTTTCCATGTCGCATAATTTTTACTGACTCTGGGTACCAAACTTCTCTTCTTAGACTTGTTGCTGGGGCTGCTGTTTTTGCTTGGGATAAATCGGTGAGGTCCGTTTCTCCTACAGTAGACAGCCTCCAGTGTCCCAGCTCATGATTTTGCCCTTGGTTTTATCTTTTAGCCACATTTACTAGGTTTCTCCCCTCGGTTCACATAAATCACTTTGGGGACTATGTTTGTGCTTAAGTTCTATTCACCAGTCAGTTCTTCCTCTTTCCATTGCATGTGTGTGTAATTCAGAAACTGCTTTCATAATTCAGGGTCTCTATGGTGGGACTGACGGTGAGCCTGGGACTAGTACTGCCGAGGTTCTCTCGCTGCCCGCTTTGGAGAGGGAGCATCCTTGAGCATGCACGCAGTCGGCCAAATCACCAGGAATAGCTGTGCTTTTGTTTTTAATCCCAGCTCCTGAGAAGTCATGCATGGGACAGAGTAGCTTATTTTCAGCCTCTGTGAGGCTTGGGGCCCTTATTAATGGACCTGTGAATAACTGGGGGAATGCTTTCAAGTGTGTCTCACTTTCTGTACGAATGGCTTTTCACTGCAGCCTACCATCTGCGCACAGCCCTCTGGGCCCATGGGGCTGGGTGGCATCCCAGTGGGCCTTCCTAACCTGGTTCTCTGTTATTCTGGATCACCTGCCCCTTTCCTTGTTGCTACTAGAATCATGAAGCAAGCTAACTCCTCTTAACTGCTCACCACCAAGATCTCCACTGGTTTTGATAATGCCCCTTGTCATGAACTTCTCCATGCAGGGTTCCAAATAAACTAAGTGTCCTCAGGCAGAGTGGTGTGGATCTCACTCCTTATGGTCTGCCTCTCTCCAAGAACAGAGCCCCTACAATACTGTGCCATTGCTGGGGGCAAGGAAGGCAGCACCATTCTCAGAATAACACTTCTACCCTACAAGTGGCCCCTGGCAATGGGAGAATGGCAGCCACTGGTCTTCTTGGCTTGCCTCTTCTAGAATGGGACCTCCGATTTATAAGCAAGCTAGAGTGGGAACAGTTAGAGCCCAGAATTTTTTACCTACCATTCCTGGGGTAGAGCTGCAACCTTAACAATGAGGCTTGGCAGGTGAAGAAGAAAGCCTAGTCTTCTGGGTGTGCTTACTTGGAATAGAGCTTCCACAACATGGAGCTGGGGTCGGCGTGGAGAAACAGGTGATATTGTTGGTCTATGTCCCGGGATTAAACTGAAGACCTAGACTGGGAGTTGTGGGAGAGCCTCCATCTTCTTGGCCACATATTCCAGAGTAGAGCTGCCAGTACATGGAGTGGGGGGAAGGGAAAGATGAATGGGACCAGGACCTTGCTCAGATACAACAGACTCACACTGTTCTCAGAGACCTAGTCCATTTCCTTGAATAAATGTCCCCATTTTCTATATGTCCTCATGATATTGTCCAGAGACTTTAAATGGTCTTTGCTGTTTTTGTTCAAATTATTTCCATGTTAAATGGGTCCACTGAGGTCCTCACACAGTCACTCTGGCAGTCCACGTACACACTGTTTCCATGGTTCATAACTGCAATTTAATCTTTCTCTTTGACATAAGAATTATATGAGAAAGAACTGCACACTTTGTTTAGTTTTTAAACTTCAACCTTTCAATTTATCTTTAAACTTTTACCTTTCAATTTCTAATATTGCTATTAATACTCAGTTTAATTTTATTGTGGTTTAAAATAATGGGCTCTTTTTCCTAAAATGAACTTTAGGTCCTTTCTATCACCTACTTTATAATTATATTTGCTGTGTTTGGGAGGATGGGGAGATAAAAATGAGAAACAAGTTGTTCAAGAAAGAAAAAGAACGTCCAAACTGGAAGATGCTCACGATAAGCTGTTCGTCATGCTGACAGCAGGTTTCACCACAAACTAAGTTTAAGAAAATCTCAACAAGGGCTGGATTTGCTATCAACTAACTCCTTACCAAGAAATAGGTCATCTATGAATGACACAGCATCAATTTTGTAGAAGATTTATGGTGTATTAAATAGTGAAAGATAATTTTCTTTCTAGCCTTTATTGTTATGACACAGAAGCACAAAGCCACAGGAGAGGGTTAGAAAAAGGGAAAGCCGTACATTGACGTGTAGCTTTTAGCACCAGCTAAATTATCACAGCTGATAATATAAATGTGTTTGAGCAATCATGTATTGTTACTGCCTTGTAATATGCCAAAGGATATTACTGTGCAATGTGAACTGGTATTAGAATATCCATTATCAAGGGAGACATTTATAGATTTGATTATGAAATGATAAAGAGATAGAGCAAGGTAGTTACAATGGTGTTAATATGTGTATTATTATGTAAATGAAGCTTCTCATTCAAAGAAGAAAAAGGAGAAGGCAAAGTCATCTCACAGAGCACTCAAAAATTGTTTATCCTTCCTTGATTTTGTGGCCTATGAGAACACATGGCTTTTCTTGGGTTTAAATTAGTGTGCCTTTAAGAAGAGCATGGTAGAAGAGACTGGCAGTATTTACTTCTGATTATATCCAAACTCCGGTGTCCCTTGCTTTGTTAAAGATGAAGAGTCACTTGAACCAGAAGCTTCACTGGCCCAATTCCCAAGAGAATAATTTTTTCTTGATCAAATCAGAGGCGTATCACTGAGAGTAAGGAAGAGGGCAGCCTGTCCATTGACAAGTACCCCTGGGTGTGAAGAAGGAATTCTCAAGGTTATCTTTTGTCGCTCATCTAAAACCCAGCTGAGGAGAAATGATTCTCATTTTGTTTCAAAGATCTCAAAATGAGAACAATGAAAGCTGAAGGAATTGCTAATTCACACAGTGAATACTGGGGGAAAAAAGTCTGAAACAGAATTGGCAGCTACAAAACTAGGCAGAATAACAGCAATTCAGAGCCTAGGTTTGGGAGACACAGCTCTCTGAGTTAGTATCATGACTCTATCCCTTCTTCACAGTGCATTACAGTAAAAAAGTTATAGAAATGTATTCATGTAAATTTCTTTGAACAATTCTAGAAAAATGCTAAGTATTGAATGAATCACAATTGTCAACAACATCATCATTGTTATCACTATGACACATTTAAACATTTAAAATGAAATGTTTAAAACATAAAGCAAATAACTCTTAATAGAACTACATGTACGGAGAGGATTTCAGACTCATATTAGGGCAGAACAACTATGATCTTTATCCAGGATTCCTTTAGAGTAATTATCTTGGAATCTGCACCTCAGTCTAAAGTTAAATACCTAGCCTTGCAAAATGCCAGTTATAAACTGAAATGAAATATCTAAAAATTGAACAGTTTATGGTATATTTGACTGCCCTCAGAGGGCACCGATAGCAAAGGAGGAGGCAGGGAGAGACCTCTCACTTCTTGGTTGAGGTTTTTGTTCTTAAGCATGAAATACAACAATAACTAAGGCTTTAAACTATATTTTAAAATATCATCATGCAATACTCTAGAGTTGCCCACAGAAATAGAAACAAACAATACACATATAAAAGTTATGCAGGGATAAGTCTCCCTGTCCTTAAGAACTAAACTTCCAGCAGGATTACGCCTGATTTTCTTCTTTCCACCAGTGCTGTTCTGTCTAGTGCGAGACACCATCCTTCACGCCCCTCCAATCCACTTAGAGAAAACATGGTGATGTACTGAAAGTAAGTCGCAAATCAGACAAGTATTAGACATTCCGGTATTTCTACAGAACACTCTGACTTGGTCTGTTTGTCCCGGCATTATCCTTCTCGGGTTTCTGTGGGATCCATGTAAAGACCCACTGGATCTTTGTTAAATCCCAATCAAATCTTCAGAGTCTGAAGAGGCTGAATAGGAGCCAGGTCCAGGGCAATCCCTCAGTGGATGTCACCCGAGCTGCGCTGAGCCAGCCATATCCTTTAAGATCTCACGAGTCTGCAGTCTTCTCTTTGCTTCGTCTCTATTATGGTTGCTCCCCATACCCACCTTGGTATGACCTGTGTAACTGGCTTCTGGTGTCTGAGATCTAGGAAGTCTGATGTGGCATCGGAAAATGTCCATATTTAACATGTGTCGCAGGTGATCCTGATGCAAATGTTCCAAGGATCAACTATATAAAACAGGGGTCCCCAAACTACAGCCCACGGGCCGCATGTGGCCCCCTGAGGCCATTTATCTGCCCCCGCTGCACTTCCGGAAGGGGCATCTCTTTCATTGGTGGTCAGTGAGAGGAGCACAGGATGCATCCTCACCCACAGTTCCCATTGAAATACTGGTCAGTTTGTTGATTTAAATTTACTTGTTTTTTATTTTAAATATTGTTTTATTTTAAATTTGTTCCCATTTTATTTTTTTACTTTAAAATAAGATATGTACAGTGTGCATAGGGATTTTTTCATAGTATTTTTATAGTCTGGCCCTCCAACGGTCTGAGGGACAGTGAACTGGCCCCCTGTGTAAAAAGTTTGGGGACCCCTAATCTAAAACAATGCTGTATGTTGTACATGTGTACAAATGTGTGTGTGTGTGTGTGTGTGTGTGTGTAAGACATCCATATTTTATCATTTTGCTTTCTTCAAATACTTTTCCTGAGTCCATCCTTTAAGTCTCAAAGGTCATTTACTTCTTGAAGATGCTAATAATCACTCCTCAATAGGCCCTAGATGAATCTATTATCAGAATATCTTGTACCTCTTTTCATTATGGCATTTATCCCTTATATTTTATTATTCTTTTTACACACCTAGCTTCCAAATAGATTCCAAACTTTATGGAGACAGTGACTCTATTTTATTCATCTCAGTGTCTCTAGGGCCAAGCGCAGTAAATGGCATATGCGACATTAATAACTGTATATTTAATGAAAAAAAAACATTGCACATGACCTTTGCCTTGTTGCGATGTTTGATATTCAGGAAATTTACATTCAGTACTATCTCTTCTAAGCGAATATTCCCTTGTAGCATTTTTTCCGTTTCCTAATTCTCTTGATCACCACGCTAGAATAAAGTATGAAGGCGAGAGCTCCACATGTGTGTCAGGAGCCTGGGCAAACTACTGAAATATGAGGAGCCCCTAATAAGATCAGTCACACAGGAAAGAAACAGAATAGTAAATCAAGAGTGCCTTCGTAGCAGCTAGCTCATTCACATAGGAATAAACTCTGCAAACGTAACCAACTAGTAGTGTGCTTTATTTCTTGGTCCACTCAGCATTCATACATGTGAGCCCAACATCTATTCATAACCACAGCCATGGTCATTCTCAGAACTGTATATGGATTAGAGAAGACTGAGTTGAGAATGGCTAAAATGAGATCCTCAAGTCAACATAACATTATATATAATAATAACTATAGTGGACAATTCCAATACCTATCTAAAATGCTTCTTACTGAAGAGTAGGTTAATGATAGAAAGTGGGCATAGTCAGGAAATGATCATTTCTGTTTACTGTGCTCTGAATTGCTCTTATTTTAAAATCTAAGTCCTATTGATCCTTCACACAGTTTCTTATTTCATTTGGTTTCGTGCAGGGATAATTGCTTCCTTATGTCAAGTTCTTTCTTAAAGAAAAGAACTATCTTTTCTTTAAGAATTTTATTCTGTTGGTAATTGCCTAAAGTTAACATTTCTGGCCCATGTTTTTTATTACGTTGTATTTTAAAGAGTTCCTGCTCTGCTGGCTAAGTACCTGCCACCATATACTTTTAGCTCAGTCCTGCCGTCTTTTTTTCATTTGCTTTCCCCTGGATCGTAGTTCCTTATCAATGTGTTTCTTGTCGTAAACCTTTTCCTTCTTGCCCATGCTCTGTGCTCCACACACACAACAGAGACAAGAAGTCGCTTGCTTTTTTGTTTTGTGTTTTTGTTTTTGTCAGGTAACCTAAATTCCCGATATATCGAATACAGTGCAGCACACTAGTACTTGTAAAAGTCTATTCAATGACCATGTCATGCCCATTAAGTATGTGAACTACCTCAGGCCAAGCAGATCTCCTAGTTTGATGCTTGCCCTTTGAAATTAGCCAGCTGCCTTACTTATTCTGACCCCCAAATGTGAAAGCTGTCAACCGGTTAAAGGAGTTTACATATAATTCACTGTAAAATGGGCGCCAGCAACAGAATTTTGGGGAGACTATGCAATCAGAGCTGCCCCTTTTAGAAGGCAAACCTGGCAGTGATGTATAGAGAAATTTAAAATAAAAAGACCCTAAAGGTCAAAAGGCCAGGTATGAAGACCTGCAGCCAGAAAGGATGGGGAAGGTCATGGTACCCATGGAGGTGAAATTCACCAGACATAGCAACCTCTGCCTTTTAACACTTCTCAGATAGCATAGCTTACCATGGCATGTCGAGTCCTCGTGCTAGTCAAAGCAGTTATGACTTAGCAAATTTAGAGAGCCAGCCTGTGTTCACCCTTACCATACTTCTGTGATCTCATTTTAGGCTTTTGTTTAGAGGAGCACACTTACAATAATTCAAATCAGCAGGTAATCCGCGTGTAAAAGAAAACATCTGAATCTGAGATCTGAGATGATTTCTTTTCTTAAAGGGCAAAGAGGAAAACTCCACCATCCTGTCAGCCCTCTGTTAATGAGCCTGGAATTCACAGCTCTGGGTTCTATAAACCTCATTTAGATGTGGCAGGGAGAGCTGGGCTCTAGTAAAGGTCTGCGACAGGAACAATAATTAGGAAGGCTCAATGCCAACTCCTTTTCATCTCTAACTTCTGCTTACAGTTTATACACAACAAATACTAAAAGGTCATCAAAACTCATTTTATAATGAGTGCATATTTATAGTCCCCAAATGTTCCCTTATAACAAAGGTAGTGATAATGGGCTGAGGAGAATCAGATTTGGTCACAGGGAACAGGAATAGCCTGCGAGAGACCCAATGTAGGCCACACGGTGCAGCCTAGCTCTGCAGATCCATTGGGAATCACACCCTGCAAGGGGCAGTTCACACATCATTTAAAGGAAATTTGCTTAATAACAGGGATCAGGAGACAGTGTTTACTGATATCCCACGTCAGCTGCTTTCTATCTGTGGAGACTTGAAAATGGACTTATCCTTCCAGAGCTTTGATTTTCTCATCTATAAAATGGGAAGAAGGGGGAATATCTCATCATGCTGAGGACAGCTCCATGGCCTCCACCTCAGGCACTAATAAGAGCTCAGTTGTTGAGCAACAGAGTAACGCCCCAGATGGGCAGAGCATTGCCCTCCAGTGGGCTTGCTGGGTGGACCTAGGTCAGGGTGCATGTGGGAGTTTGCTTTTGCCTTCCTTCCTCCTACTGAATAAAAAAAGAAAAAGAAAAGAGTTCTGCCACGATTATTGCAACCACCACTATGTATACATAGAAAGAGTGCCAATACCATTTCTTCCACCTGTATGTTAGCTATTATAAAAGTACCATCATCATTATCAGTAGCATTGGTATTACCACTCTGACAAGTAAGCGTTAACCAAATACTTAACATGTAGAAAGCACCTGTCACCAGTTTTATAGCTACTATCTCATGAAAACAGCAGAAAAATCCTCGGAGGTCGGTGTTTTAGGGAGAGAAAGTAAGTGACTGCTTTCTTTGGTCAGGAAATGGCAGCACCAGGACTCAGATCTGACTGAGACTAATGACAGGTATCGCACCATGCTGAGAAATTGCCTGTCACCCTGAGGAGCTGCACCTGGTGCTCGTTCTGGAAATGTAGAAGGCCAATGTGGTTTTGGCTCTCTGGAATCGTACACAGCATAGTGAATTATACACACATTCTCTCAGCATTCGTGGGCTGGTGACTGGAAAGGGGTCCCTTTAGGTCAAGAAATGGGCAGATCACAAATAAAACCATGCTCCAAGCTTCCCAAAGATAGTTTCAGTTCCCTGAAAATAATGGTTCTAAGGTAAGAATAAGTTTTTATTTCATGTTGACACCAAAAATAGTACTGAATGGAAAATCACCTCCCAATAAGGTTCTTACTATCCTTACATTATTTTAAGGAAGAATTGTATGTTTCCCTTGATACACATCTGTGTTTTCTTACTTTGTAGTGAAAATTTTAACAAAAAACATTACAAAAATTTTGGCTTTAAAGGAAAGCAGTAAGATTTCCCAAACTTCCCTGAAAGTTACTTTGTGGTTGTTTTATTTGGTCCTAGATACTTCTGGATTTTCTACCAGTTGTTGCATTATTAACATGAATATTTGGTTCACTCCTACTGATGAAGATGCTGAGCCTTTGAAATTCAAGCATCTTCTGCATAATGAGAACTTGTGGTACATTTCAGTCACCTTGTGATATCACCGCTGATATACTTTCACAGCCATCAGACTCAACATTGAAGTAGAAGCTTATGGGATTATCAAGAGAAAGTTTTACAGGACCTAGAATTTTAAAAACGATTTCATTGAAGGTTAATAAACACAGGAAAAGTTGCACCAATCAGAAGTGTATAGCTTGCCTGACCAGGTGGTGGCACAGTTGATAGAGCATCATCCCCTGGAATGATGAGGACACAGGTTCGAAATCCCAAGGTTACCGGCTTGAGCACAGGCTCATCTGGCTTGAGCATGGGCTCACCAGCTTGAGTGTGGGGTCACTGGCTTGAGTGTGGGATTATAGAAATGACCCCATGGTCGCTGCTTGAGCCCAAGGTCACTGGCTTAAGCAAGGGGTCACGGGTTCAGCTGACGCCCCCGGGTCAAGGCACATATGCGAAATCAATCAACAAACAACTAAGGTGTTGCAAAGAATTGATGCTTTTCATGTCTCTCTCTTCCTGTCTGTCTGTCCCCCACTCTCTCACTAAAAAAAAGAAGAAGAAATGTACAGCTTGTTGGAGATTTCATAGGGCCACCTCCACACCAACACCCTCAAGGGGCAGACTCAATGGGCACCAGAGCCCTGCTTCAGTAAGTCCTGCTCTATGGGGTGGACCCCTGCATAGCTGATTCTCTACAGTGGTTGCAGTCAGTCCTTCCAGATGATTTCTGTGGAGCTAATTTCTTCTCCTTGATGTGCCAACAGCAATCAAGGCTCAACTACAACAAAAGAGTGTACACAGTGCTCAACTCAAGTGACAAGGAGGCTGTGCCACTGGACCCTGCAGAACACTTACTATATACAGAAGGCCATTCTACCAAGCTCAGGAGACATAACAGCTCTACCTATTACACAGAAATAAATCAGGGAGGCAGCCATAGTGAGCAGACAAAGAAACATGTCCTAAATAAAAGAACAAAACAAATCTCCAGAAAAAGAACAACAACAATGGAAACAAACAATCTACCAGATGCAGAGTTCTAAATAATTGTTATAAAGATCTTCAATGATCTCAGTGAGAACTTCAACAAAGTTATAGGAAACATATAAACAGAACTAGAAAACATCATTTTAAAAAGTCAGAAATGAAAAATACATAAACTGAAATGAAAAATACATCACAGGAAATTAACAATGGTATAGATGAAGCAGAGGATCAAATCAGAAATTTGTAAGATAAGGAAAAAGAAAACACCCAATCAGAATAGCAAAAAGAAGAAAAGAATCTAAAAAAATGAGGATAGTATTAGGAGCCTCTGGGACAACTTCAAGTATACCAACATTTGCATCATGGGGCTGCCAGCAGGAGATGAGAGAGAGCAAGAAATTGAAAACCTATGTGAAAAAATAATGTCGGAAACTACTCTAACCTGCTGAAGGAGATAGACATACAAGTCTAGGAAGCACAAAAAGTCCGAAATAAAATGAACCCAAAGAGGTCCACACCAGAGAGATCATGATTAAAATGCTGAAGTTTAAAGACAAAGAGAGAATCTTAAAAGCAGCAAGAGAATAGCAGTTATCTACAAGGGAGCTCCCATATGCCTGTCACCTGAAGGGATTAAGAAGTACAAGTTGGTAGTTACAAAAGAGTCACTGGGGTGTAGAGTACAGCATAGGCAATACAGTCAATAATATTATAATAACTATGTACGTTGTCAGATGGGTAATAGATTTATCGGAAGTGACAACTTAGTAAGTTGTGTAATGTTTAGTCACTGGGCTGTACACCTGAAACTAATATAATACAGGCTGGGGCAAAAGTAGGCTTACAGTTGTTCATATGGACAATAATGCAATAATTAATTTAAAATAATAGGAGAATAAACTCTGTTTCATATACATACAACTATAAACCTACTTTAGCCAACCCTGTATTGTATGTTGACCATAATTGGAAATAATATATATATTTTAAAGATGTACTTGGCCTATATTCTTACATTTTCTTTTCTAGTAGACAACTGACAAGAAAAAAACATAGGCTAAATATTAACCTTTACTAGAGCTACTGCCAAGTTTCTCTACTTTTAAGGGTTGCTAAAAATGGAAATGTGTGCAATTTCCCCTTAAATGTCAATGATGTTCATGCCACAGATGGAAATATTGTATTTTCTCTAAGTCTTATTGTAAATCATTTGCTGTAAATCTAAGGTCTTTTGAGGGTACCAGAAATTCACAGTTATGCCCCTGGGTGATTCATCACTAGGATCTTGTCTGAGCTGAAATGTACCAGCGATCAGGGCAAGAGAAGCACACTCAACTCAAGTGTGTTGTGGTGATTTTGCAGCTGCAGATGTTCAAGAGCACAAATTATCCCAGTGAATGCTGGCATTAATCTAAACTCACAGCCCTTGCTCGGTTCAGCCTATTTACAAAAAGCATCACAATCCCAAAATTTGCTTTTAGCCAATTTGCCTCACTTAGTGCAAAACCATATCCCCTTTTGGTGAATCTGTTCCACCTGAAATGCAGAAGTCATGCTCATTTAAAGACTTTCATTTTGGAAGGATCTAAGCCTTTCTGCAGATTTGCAGATATTGTATATGCAGCGCATTTGGGCAGCTCTTTCCAGTGGGGGTTAACTGTAATTTGGAAATAAATGCATATGCCTTCACTCTCCCTTGATACAGAGAAATGAAAAATTATTGTTTTTTGAAGTCAAGTGATATTTGGATGTAGATTTTTAGTCTGACTTGTAAGAAAGAGACAGACCTTGCATACTGCTTCCAGCAAATTCTGGAGAACAAAAAATCACCACAAGAATACAAAGCACGCACACCACAGACCTATCATAAGCACTGCAATCAGACTGACTGCTCAGCAACCCATAGGAAGTGGAAGACGCACAGTGCATTTCAGAGAGATGTCTTTGGTCAGGCCTCCCAACGGTCAAGTGACATTTTCCATACACATGCCACTTCACTGTCTTTTCCAATGTTTCTTTCTCTAGCTAGAATTATTTCATACCCTCTTCTCTAAGAGTCCATATCCTACCCACACTTAAAGGACTGTGTCATCCATATCCTCCCTCTGAGCCTTAGCAAATGAACACATTACTAAACAAACTTTATTCTCAGTAATTACTGTATTTTTCACACCATAAGATGCACTCCCCCCGCCCCCCAAAAAAGTGGAGGGGAAAATGCTGTGCGTCGTATGGAGCAAAACATACAGTATTTTATTAAATATTTTAACACACCATTTGGTTCAGAATATTTTTTTTCTTATTTTTCTCCTTAAAACCCTAGGTGGTATCTTATGGTCATGTGCATCTTATGGAGTGAAAAATATGTATAACAATAACCGCTATGGTCAAAATGTTTGTGTTACCTCAAATTCATGCGTTGAAATTCTAATGCTCAATGTGATGGCATTAAGGCTTTCACAAATGGGATTATTGATGTTACAAAAGATACCCCACTGAGTGCCCTAACCCCTTCCAACATATGAAGACACAAGAAACCAGAAACCTGGAAAAGGGTCCCCACCCGACCTTGCTGGCACCCTGATTTCAGACTTACGGCCTCCAGGACTGTGAGCAATAGATTTCTATTGGTTACAAGCTGCACAGTCTATAGAAGATTGTTACAGAAGCCCAATCAGACTAAGACGATACCTAAAACAATAGCATTAACGAGAAGCTTCCTTTTTTTTGAGCTTCTGGCAAGTCCTGGCATTTTAAATTCTCTAGAGAAATCCTCACAATTTCCTAGAACAGGAACTTTCCTGTCCTCTGGTTACAGGGAAGGAAAGTGAAGCCATGAAAGGTTAAAAGACTTGCCCGAGGTCAAGCTGATAGACAGCAGAACACAGGGCTGCTTTGCTCCTGTCCCACGTCCCTTCCAGGCACTACATCTCCTCCGAACAAAGAGGACAGGTCTCGCGCCCTACCTGGGTAAGGTTCTTCTTAACTAGGAAATGCCAAGTAGATTCTGGCCCTTTAATCCTATTAACACTCCTTCTTCTTTTAAAACAGAAATACATATGGCAAATTGCACACACTATTATGTCACTAACCAAATAGTTTATGTTAAAATATAGTCCTAGTCTATCTTATAAGTAGATGTTTCATGTTGTGCATGCATTCCTAATCATACAGGAAATTATTCAATCAGTGTCTTCTTCAGTTCCTCTCTTGTCCTGTCTTGTCATGAACTTATACATGTGAATGTATGTGTGTGGTCCTTTTCTTAAGGTGACCAGATTTTAAAATTGGTAAAGCGGAACACCATTGACCAGGGGGAGGTGGTTCTTGATTAAAAATTTTGTCTATATGGAGCAAAAAAAAATTTTCATAGAATGCAAAAATAGTATTGTAATATATATTTTTAAATTTCAACATAAGTACAATTTACAAATAAAATACATTAAAAATTATGTATAGTATTATTTTATTCTTTGGTATATTTCTCATTTGAGTGAATTTTTTTAGTAGATTGCCGTCGTTTAAAAGGTCATGAAATTTTTCACAAGAATTTGTTAAATTATATTTTACACATAAAATGGCTTTTAAAGTCTCAACATTTAATTGTGATTTTTCTGATGTCCACACTTTATTTACTGTAGAAAAAATGGGTTCAGTCGCAGCATTAGTTCCTGGTAAAGACAGCGTGTATTGCACAATTTTTAGTGCATTATTGTATGGAACATGGTTTGTTTCAAAATGATTAAATATTTCTAACCATTTGTTGTCTATTGTGATTTTTGCTGATGCTCAAGATTTAAGTTTTTCCTTATCAATCTATTTTTTAATAATGATACCTCATTAAAAAGATCATTTTCAGAAATATTACTATATGGGAAATTTTGAGTGAGTCAGAGGGATCTGGTTACAGGGTCCCGAAACCGATGCCTGCACGAGCGGGTGGGAGCAGGCAGGGAAGCACCGCTGGTGCGCTTGGGGGTCGCGCTCCCCGAGTCCAGCACCGCTGCCCACTGGAGACAGAGCGGCTTGCGCCTCACAGAGTCCGGAGCCGGAGCTACAAGCTGGCGTCCAGGACCCGGGCCTATGGGTAGTTAGGGAACTTGACAGCCACCGCCTCAGCAGGTACGTCCTGCCAGAAGTTCTTTGTTTCGGCCCGCATGGGGCAGCCAGCTCTTGTGGCAGTGCAGGCGCTTCCAGGTGAAGATGGGGTCTCCCCACCGAAAACCGTATATTCCCTTCCTGTTCTCCTGCCTTTCCCTAGCTTTTCGTGCATTCTTTCCAAAAATTGGGACTTTTTAAAAAAGCCGCGGGATGCGGGACAAATTGTTAAAAATCAGGACTGTCCCGCCAAAAGCGGGATATCTAGTCACCTTACCTTTTCTACAATGGTTTAACATCTAAGAGTCTTAATTCTTATCTGAGCTTTGTTTTCATTTGTAAAATACCCCGTAGAGTTCTATTATCCCTCCCCATCAAGATGTTTACTGCTTTGCTATCTCATTTTCCCTCGACATTGTCCTGTCCTTTGTCCTGCACAGTCTTTTGTTCTTCTTTCCCTAAGAGACAGAAAGAGACATTTTCCGCTTCTGCTCCCTGATTCCTCCAACACATCTTCATATCCTGGTCACCATGTCATGGGGGTTAGTGCCTGGACAGGCAGTCCAGCTGCCTGTCACCATGGTTCCCCTGGTGACCACTTTCCCCAGGTCTTTCAGCCCATAAACTGAGTTCAGGGAGCAACACTAAAGGCATTCCCTTGGAATGTGGAATGGTTCTGAGGTTCACCTTTTAATCAACCTTCCAAACAACATAATCGCCTATTCATTTCCCCTCAAGAAACCAAGTTATTTTTAGAGAGAAACAATAGGTTTTCTGGCAGAGGGCTTCTTTTCAAAAAGGACACAAACCCAGTATCTAATTTGTGTCCTAATTTTCTTACTCTAAAGATTGCCAACCCCCACTGCCAATGGTTTCCCAACTGTCCTGAAAACGTGCTGACGAGTCATTTCTGAGGATGCAACATTTGGTCTTTAACTGTTTGCTAACGTATCACGTGTTAGGAAAGTCATGATCGATCACGGAATTGGTCAACTTAGCCGAACTCCAGGTAATTTTTTTAAAAATTGTGAATTGTTAGGAAATTGCAAAGATGCTGATCTGAATACAATGAACTGAATGGTAAGTTCATTTGAAATGCATTGGACATTAACCATCAATAAGCACAGCCTGACTTATTACGACATAACCAATATTCTAAGTGGAAAATTAGCTTCTATCTTTCAGGATTTGGAAACTATACTGTGATATGATAATAAACAGAATTAAGGAGCAAACTCAATAAAGTGAAAGAACCGGGTTGACCTCTAATTCAAGGAGTAGATTATTCAAGTGTGTGCTGTCAGAATAAAGCACACAATACCAGATGAGAGGAGATAATAGTAGATCTTATCATCTGGATCTTGGTTAAGGGCAGAGATGAGATTATTACAGACAGATCTTTCATGTTTCAGATGATTAAAAACAATTTTGAAGCTCCATGAGTAACGTAAATAACTCCACAAAGAAGAATATTATTTTGAATACAATAAAGAATTCAATAAATTGTTCATTGGTTTTTGACAAAACATCACTTCTGATGATTAGTGGAGTGTGAGCTATGCATGAAAGAGAAAAAACTTTACCTATTCATCCAAAATATCATGTTCCCTGGACATTTATTGCTTCATATCACTTTAAAGCAAAGAAAATATTGTTTGAAAAATCTTTGTGCTTGAAAATTGCCATTCAACTTGTTAGGATGACCAATGTTATTACCGAAAAAACAATCTTCCTGAAAACAGGTTCACACTGAGAAGAAAATAATGCAGAATTTTGAAATCAATTGTTTCAACCCTGGATGTGTTAGTTGAACAACAGTCTACAGTAGAGGGGAAAATCTTTTTTTGCCATTTGAAAATTGTTAATTTTTCCTAATGATGATTTAACAAACTTCACCTTATTCTGTGAGTAGCACGAGTTTAAAGCAGGGATTTTTATGGCTTGATTTTTCTCAACTGCACAGTATTACACCTGAGTCATTTGAATTGCAGCCAGGAAAGAGGAATTCAGTTGGATTTCTCAATTAATTTTGCATGTACCTGGTTTCCCAAGGAAAAACTAATGCTCTTCCCCCTTATCTTAATAAAGTCCGGCCAACATTGTACATTGTGCTCCACACTGCTTGCCGAGAAAAATAGAATTCGTGAGTCTTAACAAATAAGAAAACCCTATCAAACAGTTGCCTGATAGTTTCAAAGAAATGTTTTTGAGAAACTCAAAAGCTCCAAGGAATATTCTAAGAACTCTAATGGACCCATTCATTGTTAGCTGACTCCTGGATCCTACTTCTGCTGCTACAATTGTGTGGTCTACATATTCTCTGTCAAAAACTGCACTTTATGTTCTGAAAACCCAGAGGCCTAGAAAAAATTTAAAATTTGTAAAATATTCCTAGAGCTGAGGAAGTTTCCTTTTTTAAACAAACATTGGGAGGATTTGCTAGAAAAAGGCAATATTTTAAATACCTGGGAAGATGTAATAAACATTTTAAGATGTGACTAATTATGCAAAATCTTCTACATTTGTAAACATGAGATGCCCCTGAGGAAGGTGGCCACTCTCTAGCAGGAAAACTGCCGTTATATCCACATAAAAAGGAAGAATTTTTAATAAATTAACTCAAATTACTTAAATTTCAAACTTACTGTCATTTTTACTATATATTAGAAAACAAAACTAGCATTCTACAGATGCTTAGAATCCCCTTACCATAGGGATTGTTTGTTTGATAAAAGAAAACATTGTGTAGTAATAAAATTTGTTTAAAAATATATTATTCTCTCCCTATAAGAATAATAATCCTATGGAATCTATGATTCCCATTCATTTTGCCAAGTCTACAAGCAAGTCTAGAACTGGTTGGAGAAATAAAAAAGAAAAAAATAAGGTGTAAGGTTATCAAAACTCTCCTCTTCCAGGAACAGAAAACCATTCTTTAAGAAAATCTGTCAAATGATGATGTATTCACTTTGTAGTAAAGAAGGTCCCCAACTTATGATGGTTCAACTTACAATTTTTTGACTTTTGATAGTGCAAAAGCTACGCATATTCAGTAGTAACCATACCTAAATTTTGAGTTGTGGTCTTTTTCTGGGCCAGCGATGTGCAGTGTGACACTCTCTTGTGACACTGGGCAGTGCCATGAGCCACAGCTCCCAGACAGGCATGTGATCACCAGGCAAACAACAAGCATTCTACACTGTACAGTATTGCCAGCATTTTTGGAGATATTGTATATTATGTTTTCAAATCTCATCATGTATACAAAACGCTCACCTATTTCTCCTGCTTCTGGTAAGAAGAAGAGGAATACAATTATTGTTGAGATGAAACTCAGAATAATTGCCCTACTGTAGGCTGATGTAAGTGTTCTGTGCATGTTTATGGTAGGTTATGCTAAGCCATGCTATATGGTAGGTTAGGTGTATGAAATGCATTTCACATAATATTTTCAATTTGCAATGGATTTATCGGACATAACCCCATTGTAAATCAAGGAGCATCTATCAATTACATTTGTAACACCCTGTTCAATTGATATTTATCTCAGTACCCTTATATTTATATAGTATATGTAATATCATTTTTGTTTGTTTGTTTTGTATTTTTCAAAGTTAGAAGTGGGGAGGCAGTCAGACAGACTCCCCCAAGCGTCCGAACAGGATCCACCTGGCATGCCCACCAGGGGGCGATGCTCTGCCCATCTGGGGTGTTGCTCCATTGTGGCCAGTGCCATACTAGTGCTTGAGGCAAAGGCCATAGAGCTGTCCTCAGCAGAATTGAACCCGGGACTTCCACATGCCGGCCCAATGGTCTACTGCTGAGCCAACCAGCCAAGGCCTAATGTTTTCTTACTTTTATGAAACGCTAAAAGCTTTCCAAACACAGTAACTATATCTTATTGAAAATACAGCAGTAATACGTAGTTAGGTATAACAAAATAGATTCTGCCACCATTCCTTTGAATCACAAATGAGAGAAGTAGAAAGCAACTATTCTTTTTAAGTGTCAAAAGCTCATAAAATTGTTGCCTGAATTAAATGAAATGATATAAAGCACTTAACATAGTTCCAGAAATCTACTAAGAAATCAAGATATTCTGCTCACAAAAATTAGGTGATATTTTAAAACGAATATGAAGCGATAAAATATCCCCTCTTTTTTGTGAGCAGTGTATTATTGTTTCCCTTACTCCTCATCTCTGTGTGAGCAGAAACCATCTCCCTTTGTATGTCCCAGCATCCCAGTACTTCACACAATACACGACACATACTGTACCAAACAAGTACTTGTTGGGTCACCATTAAGTACTAGACACTACTTAAAATTCTAGGGCTCCAGGCAGGAAAAGAAAACAATATCTACCTTTAATGAGCCTTGCTTCTTGCCATATTTTGAGTGTGGAGACTACTCATTGATGCCACAAATCCAAGAAGCAAAGTATTAATAAATGACAGTAGAGTTACAATCTAATCTCTATAGGTCTTCAGGTTTTTAAGTTAAGACTAAAATAATACACACATAGGTTAATCTTAATCTGATTAATCAATAACACTGATTAAGGAGAAACTCAGAAATATATATCTACCAAAAGAAACAGTACAATAACAAGCAAGCCCAACAAAATTCTTGCAACTTAATTTTAAACTATTTAAAGTTACTTGTTAATATTGTTTTGAAAATCATCACTGATACTTTGAGATTTTTTCATACAACTCTCAATATAGTTTATTCAAGTTAGAAATAATCTTAAAAGGTGTTCACTCCTTGAGTTAATCAAATCTTTAAGTTCAAGCAGTGAATTAGGGTTCTCCAGAGAAAAAGAAACATAGGATATATATGTGTATTGTGTGTGTGTTTACACGTGTGTGTGTGTGTGTGTGTGTGTGTAAAAAGAGAGAGAAACTTATTATAAGAAATTGGCTTATATGTGATTATGAAGGCTAAGGAATTCCAATATCTAGAGTCAACAAGCTGGATACCTATGAGAAACAGCAGTGTAGGTTCAATACAAAACCAGCAAGATCAAGAACCAAGAAGAGCCAACAACAGTTCAGTTCAAGTTTGAAGGCAGCAGGAACTGAAGTACCAGGTGGAAGGCAGTGAGACAGGAGGAGTTTACTTTTACTCATGGAGGTCAGCCTTTTTATTCCATTCAGGCTTTCAGTTCATTAGAGGAGGTCGCTCACATTAGAGAGGACAGTTTTCTTTATTCAGTCTATTGATTCAGATGTTAATCTCATCCAGACACACCCTCGTAGACACACTCAGGATAAGGTTTGACCAAGTATCTAGATGTGGATTTATCAAAAGTGGTCATTTATTTAGATAAATCTTTCCTCTTTTATTATGCAGTACTTTCTTTAGGAGTCAGAACTCAAATGAAGAGCATTGGTATATGATTAGAATAGCTGAAGATATTCAGAAATATAGGAAAACTGGGTCAAACAAGAGAATAATGGGAAAAGGAAATAAGAAAACAAAAGTCCTTCTGTTCTCTGCTTCAATATATAGACCCTTAAAATATGATGAAGTAATAAGGGTAAAAACATCCAACATAACTTCCTGGAGGGGAATTAAAATTCTCCAAGACTACCCTAAATCAGAATGTAAGAAAAGCAGTAACCCATTGAGAAATCCAGTTCTTGCCAATATGTCAAATTATTTTAATTAGTAGATATTTTTACTTTCAAAGAAGGACAAATAAATTTATGCTAGCATATGTATACCCATTTTAAAGCAATAAATTTCCTAATTTGTACTTAGAGATCTCTAGAAGAAAAAAATACAACTATAGCCCTGGCTGGCTAGCTCAGTGGTAGAGTGTTGGCCCAGCATGTGGAAGTCCTGGGTTTGATTTCTGGCCAGGGAACACAGGAGAAGCAACCATCTGCTTCTCTATTCTTTCCCCTCTCCTTTCTCTCTACCTCTCTCTTCCCCTCCTGCATCCAGTGCTCCACTGGAGCAGGGTTGGCCTGGTAGCCACTAAGGATGGCTTCATGGCCTCTGCCTCAGGTGCTAGAATGGCTCCGGTTGCAATGGAGCTATGCCCCAGATGGGCAGAGCATCACCCCCTGGTGGGCATACCAGGTGGATCCCCGGTGGGTGCATGCGGGAGTCTGTCTTTCTGCCTCCTTGCTTCTCACTTCAGAAAACTACAAAAAAAAGAAGAGAAAAACAACGATAAGAAGCCTATTCAAAGAATATCTACTCTCTCATTGACTCAAGATAACAATATTGTCAAGGATAAAATAAATTTTTCAAGAGTAGAATACCGAACATGTTACACAATTATGTCATTTCTGTGTGTTTATTGGGCCCTGTTAGTCTGCATTATGTTGCCTTAAATACCTTAGCATCTTAAGAGCCGATTATGAAAGTCCCTGAATCCAATATCTAAATGAATCAAGCCCACCATTAATTGTTTTCAGTCTTAATTTGCAACAAGTAAGCATATATGTTTTGTAAAATATTTAGGTTGGCCTTACACATAGTTGCATTAAAATAGTTCTCAATAAAACATCATGTATTGAGTTTCAAATGCTTTTAGGAAAATATTCATAGGTACAAGTGGCACTAGATTATTTTTTTCTTTAGCATTCTCTTATTCACAGTTAAGATGAAGAGAGATTAGAATCGCTACTCCACCGCAGTGTATTAGGATTAAGTATTAACAGTGAAAGATCTGAGGTCTAACACATTCTGGGAAGTGCATAAATCCTGCTCTAACAGTAAATTGGTACATTGGGGAATTATAAATGCATAATTTCATACTATGTGGAGTATTCAAATGAGACATATATCATGCTTACATAAGTCCACTGTTATGAGAAGCTCAGCAGACATAGAAATATCTGGAGCCATATTTTCCCAGTGTATAAGATACCCAGTAAAGACCAATTAAGATTTTGGAAATTGCATTATCTGTGTGGGATTAGTGAGATGGCACTTAAAACACTGCAGCCATAATATTCCAAGAGAGTTCTGCATTAGTTTTGTTTTAAACAAATGGATATTTTATAAACCAGGACAACACAATAAACTCCAACTTTTACATTACCCAAACCCTCTTCCAGAGTGGTTGGCATTAACAGTACTAGTTTTCTTCTCTCATATTCTCTATTGAATTTAATTAAAATTTATTAATGTTTCTTCAATTTCAATTTTATAATCATTTTCAGGTATTCAAATACATAGTCTATATTTTTTCTCTGTCTCTAAAATGATGCTCAGCCCAAGGACACATTTCTTCAAAGCAGTAGCATTCAACGTTATAACACTGGTGCGGACTATGTAAAGGTCTTGCTTCAGAAGTCATACATCACAGAGAGTCACTTCTGAAGAATGTGCATTTTTCTTAATATGTATGGAAAGAGAAAGTTATTTGCCTGCAATGGTATTGGCTAAACTACAGCAGCGAACTAGGCCGGCTCACAATCTGACTCTTGGTGAACCCCACAAAGTTGAAAAACTAATTTAACTCATCACTTTCCCTAAGCTGCTTAAAGAATAAGTCTTAGAAACGTTAGCCTTGACTTTAACATGGTATTTATTTTACCCTTACAAATTTGACCAGGATTAAAAAAAAATAAGTCCAACAACTGAATGGACTTTGCTTAGACGTATTTCAAAAAGGGACCAGACACAAAGCAAAAAGAATAGCCTTTCTCCTGTTTTGTGTGTGTGTGTGTGTGTGTGTGTGTGTGTGTGTGTGTGTGTGTGTGTGTGTGTGTGAGAGAGAGAGAGAGAGAGAGAGAGAGAGAGAGAGAGAGTGTATTCACAACAGTCATAAACTTACTAGAAATTGTCAGATTAGATGACATGGAGATTGAACTTCGCCATGACTCTCTTTCCCCCATTCTCAGGCTTTTTTGATTGAAACAACTATGGCTCATAAAGGAAGGATTTCTGTGGAAAGTATGGGATGAACATTTCTGGAGAGACTGTAGAAACACACACAGGTAAACTTTATAAAACACCTCAAAACTCATGAAAATATTTTTCTTCTTTGCCCTTGGGCATTTGGGAAGATTCACTGCTATAATACTAAATTTGATAGATGAGATAAATTTATCTCAGTTCATTACTGTTTATTGCTGGAAGTCTAATAGAAAATACTGGCAAATTTACTCCATAACACCTAAAAATGTATTTTAAATTATTTCGAAATTGCATTTTACAAAGCAGATTTTGTTTTCTGCAAAGTAGCTTAGAACCTTTATCCAAAGCTTATTTCACAGCAGTTATTACATCATTTCTGTTATATACTCAGCACATAATATAGTTATCTAACTATCATATAGTTATAATGTATACCAATATATAAGTATAGGTAAATATACAATGGTGGGCAAGAGTAAGCTTACAGTTGTAAGTGTACAAAATACAGTTTATTCTTGTATTATTATATATTAATTATTGCATTATTTTTTCATTTGAACAACTCTAAACCTATTTTTCCCACCCTTGTATATAAATAATAGTTATATAATATTAATTTAATATATAACCATAAATATGCAAAGTATGTAATATAGCTATATAATAACTTAGTCCACTTTTATTCAGCCACTAAAATGTAGATTTCTAAGCCACATGTAACATTCAAAAATATATTATTTTGCTAACATTCATAATTTCAGAAAACCTTTACCAAGCTTGATCTTATAAAACAGAATAGATCAAAAATTTCAAGTTGGAACATCTTGATAGCTCAGTTCACATATAGCACATTGATTTTAAAATATGCTCAAGTTCAGAAGGAGTCCAAACTTGATGAAAGTCACACAAGTCATGGTAGACCCAGGAATAGATGTAAGATCATCCACTCACTCACTCATCAAATGTGACTGTTAACGAATCAGACATGGCTACAGACATTGGTCTCCTGGAATGTGACCAATTCCAACAACAAGAGGCAGGAAATAAAAGAGAGACAATAAAAAAATTACATTCTGTGTTAAGTAGTCATAAGAACTATAGAAAAGAAAGAGTAATGAAGAGAAAGGCTGTCATTATAAATATGTTGATCAGTATAGACATCATGGAAAAGGTGACATGCAAAAGCAGAACAGGAAGTGAGGGAATTAACCTGGAGGATATCTGAGGATAATATGCTGATTCCAGGCTGAAGTTGGCCAGGGTGTTTAGGGTTCCACAGGGAGGCTAGGGTGGGTGTAGCAGACAGAGAGAGGAGGGTTGAAGATGGGGTCTGAGAGGCTGAGTATTGGGTCCGGACCATATGTAAACCTGGAGGCCATGCTTGCTCTGACTCTAGGGAGGCAGAAAGCCTTTTGAGAAAATAGAGTGGAGGAAAGACTTGATAGGAACTTCATTTCAACAGGATTCCTCTGGCTGGTCTGTCGAGATGAGCCTAAATCGATAGAGAGCTGGCAGGTTTTGTGACTTCAAGAAGGTGTGTTTGTCCCTTTGTTTAAACAGAAGAGAAATAAAGTGGGTTTGTGTGCTATCTGAAATGATCCAGTGGAGACTGAGAAGTTCAAGATGAGGGAGCGAGACAGGGAGAGCAGGTAGGCAGTGGAGCCGGCCAGTTCCCGGGCAGTGGCATTAGCTTTAAACAGCAGAATCTGTGAGGACCGGGGAGAGGATCTGTGGGCAGATGCTGTCAGTGGGGACACGGGGATGGTGAGCAAATGGCGACGTCTTCTTCTGGTTGACTTTATCTCCTCAGTGAAACAAGAAAGAGAACAGCCAGCTGAAAATGAGAGTGGAGGAAGATGGCTGGGAATTTGTAGAGAAAGAAGATGTAAAATGGGCATTGATGCGGAAGACAGTCAATAATTGGGAGGCTTCTTCTAGTTTATGGGGATGAATTTCTTTACATTACATTACATGCTGCATCTCCCAGGTAAAGAGATTCCCCTGTTTCCATGTTGAGTCAACTCTGTCCCACAGTTTTGCTAGCTCTTTGCATGAATAATGTGATGACGAGTCTCATAAAAGCATCTTAGATTTTAAATCAAGAAATACGTGAAATACTACTTAGACATTAAGACCAGTTCTTTAAATAACATAATTCAGGATGGATCACAAAAAAGTTTCTCCTACTCATTCACTTTAGAAGTTCTCTGCCCATGGCTTTGATGTGCTCAACTGAATATTTTCTGTAGACTCAAGATGGCAGGCCTGAGAAGGAATAGTCGACACCCAGGCACACATATGCCCCTGGAAGGGTGCCACCAGGCCGGTGCTCTCATATGCTGTTGAGGGACAGTCTGTCTCAGAGGCACAGGCTGAGGGAACAGCCACCATCTGTTCAGAAAGAAAGACTGAGCCCTGGAGGATCACACATCAAACAGCAGATGTCCCGGCCTGGAGGTGTCACGCACAGCTTCCACTCAGAACTCTCATCCTGAACCAGTCACACAGCCTCACCCAACCTGAGCAGTCTGGGAACTACGACCCTACCTTGTCCCCTGAAAGCTGAGAACTAATAACTACCTTAGATATTTAGACTGATATGTAAGAGCATCCAAATGACCTGGGTAAACAAAAAACATACAGAAAAAGATTTAGCTAAAGTAAACTTAAAGACCTCAGCACTAGATTCATTAGAGACAATCCCTCCTCTCTTCTCCTGTCCTCTCCTCTGGCCTCTATTTACCAGCCCCCTTCCCTTCTCCCTCCCCCACCCATCTTCTCTTCTATATTTCCTCCTTCTTTGCTCCCTCTCTCCCTCCATTTCTATTATTATCAGTGGTAACATATAACCAGAAGATATGATGATTACTTATACAACAGAAGCCTTGGCCCTATTAATTAAATGGATTTCATGTTGACCTTATTTAGAGATTCTTCTCCCCATCAATGGAAGCTGCCTGCCATCATTTATCAGTACAGAAAACGAAAACTGAATGTCACTACTGACAGTGGAGTGACATCTTCAAAGTGTAGTTGAAGTTCCCACGGTTGCTATGTGACATTTTTAAAAAAAGGAATTTAAAAGATACATTATTGAACATGACAGTTATCCTTACCTCCTGTCTTCTGTCTCTACCTTTTGCTCTACAAATTGCTGCAAAATTAATCTTCTTTAAGCACAGTTCTGATCATGTCATCACTGTATTGAAAATATTTCAACCAATCCACATTCCCTGCAGAATAAATTTTTGAACAGGGAAGATAGATAAATGTATTTCATATAGCAAAAGATCAGAAGACGTGAGGTATCAATAGTGTTGGAAAATAATATCATGGTTGATTCTTTTTATTTCTATTATAGTTGATCAACAATTTATATTAGTTTCAGGTGTGCAATAAAGTGATTAGACATTTCTACACTTTACATGGTAGCAGAGATGTGTCTGTGTCTACCAGCAATTCCAAGCACACATCCTGTTCTCTGGAAACTGCCAGTGCTGTGGGCCATGGGCCCCTGCACGATCCTTGGGTCGAAGCTGATTCCCTGCACCTAAAATTGCCCTGGGCAGGACACCAAAGCACTGTGACTATGGGGAACCATTAAAGAGGACTTAGGTTTGATGGCTGGTGTGTGGCATGAGCCAGCCCGACTAACGAAGGAGCCTATGATGCAGGGGCTCTGGGCACCCATCTGTTTCTCATCCCAGATCTCCTGGCCCAGCATACAGAACTCACAAGATGCCACCAGACTGGAGGTCCTCTGGGAAGAGTGTTGGTGGTGGCAGCAGTGCCTTGGTCCTGAATGCTCTAGGCAGCCTGAATGCTCAGTATACCCCGCCTGGGGCACTGCAGCCCACCCTCTCCCCACTCGGGTACCCCAGCCCACCCTCTCCCCGCTTGGGGCATCCCAGGCTACCCTCTCCCTGCCCCTCTATCAGGAGCCACACTTAATAATGCCCTCACACCCAAAGCCAGGTAGGCATATAATTTACCCTGTGGACTCCAAATGCATCCCATTTGCCTTCCTTGGAAACCCCACATTTCACCTAGTGCAAAGAACAGACCGCTCTTTGAATAATTCTTTACTACCTGACAGCATTTTAAGTGCCAAATCAGGCAATACCAATTGACTTTACAGAAATAGTTATTTAATTTATTCTCTTAAATTATTAATGAAAAATATTACTTAAAAACTTCTCTACCCTGGTTATTATACAGAGAATATTTCTTGCTGTACTCCAATTTTACTGATGTGCAAAGAATTAATGAGGCACAGCTCACAGATTGATGTGCCTATTTATTAGTTTGGTCCCTTTGCTAAACATGCCGTGTGTAATCTTTGATAATCACTCAAGTTATTGAAAAAGAGCTTGCACAGCCCTAACATTGTTTGCTTATTAATCTGTGACAAACCATAACATTTGATATTTTCACCAGGACTACCTTGTGACATTTGCTGACGTTGTCTCTGATTAAAGTAAGAACACACAAGCCAACAACTTTTAGAAGTGTTTTGGGGGGAGCTACATGCCTATCACCTTTGTTTTTATTTGCGATCTCCAAAAGACGCTGACAATGTTCTTCAGCAGCATAGTCACAAACCTCAGCTTCGATCTGAGGAACTGTGTGTAATGCCTGCTCAGTCCTATCCTGATAATATGAACATATCTGACATCTACCAGTAAGAATCTTCTTGAGAGAATGTCTGTGTTGGAGACATAAGCTGTGTCTCTACCTGATCCTACAACTTCTATTGAAGTTAATAAGTTAGCAGTAGCTTAAGAATTCAAACCCTCAGTTGGGTCAAGCCTGGCTGTACGCTGTCTACTCTGAATTTCACCCAAGGAGGACCAGGGCTGTAGCACAAGCAAGTAGCTTTTTCTATGTAGTTTTAAAACCACTCGGTGGATAAAAACTGTTATTTTGGTGGCGGTCTTCTGACTCATCCATCTACCCATCTGAGACGATTATAAGGCATTAAAAGAGAGCAGTAAAATGTTGCCCCCGAGAAGGGTCACCCCTTAGATTTCTTCATTCCACTCTTTAGTGACTTTGTACTTTCATTGTAATGGTTAGTTTTTATTTCTTATTCTTTATTTTGTGAACTTATAATCACCATCTAATGACCTTAGAAAACTTTGCAATATGAGATAGGAAAGCTCGGAGCCCAGTGACTCAAGTTCAAGGTCCTCAACAATAAACCACTGAGTTAGGTTTGGCTAATGCTAATGAACATAGACTCCCATGAGCTTTCAGGTTCTTTTCATCTTCTCATTGTAAATACCCAACTCAGGTGCCACCTCCTCAGGAAGCATCACCTGAGGATGCTTTTTCAGTATCCACAGTATACAAATGAAAAACTAACGCAATTCAAGGCAGGCTGTGGCTTGTCATTAACTGTGTGTGACCCCCACTTGTTCTTCCTCACCACGCAACCACTATTCTCCACCTGTCCCATTACTGAGTTTGTTTGCTAACAACACTTTCTCACTCCCCTGAACTAAACTTACTTATTCATCTCCTACCTACTACCCTTAGACTGCAAGTTTCCAGGGAAAGCCCTTTCTGGAGACCCTTTCCACAGGGAGAGGGAACGCACTGTGGTCCCATTCTCAGGGCACAGAACCATGTCTGACACAAAGGGAGAGCTCGGTAATGATTTATGATCCAACATATAAGTGATGGATTCAAAAATAAGGGAGCAGCTATGATATTACCAACTAAACTGTAAGCTACTATGGGGAGAAATCATGCCTCATACATCTTCATATGCTCAAAGCACCAAGAACAATACCCTAAACTCAAGAATCACTAGATAAACATAAGTTAGTGTATTAAAGAAGTTTCTAAACTAATCCTTGGAGAGGGGTTAGTGTTAAGTATGCTTCCCTGAGATACAGACAGTGATGGCCTGGAAGACAACCCAATGCTTAATCATCAGCTAGGAATTCCTACGTACATGTACTATAGTTAGTATGGGACTGGCCCCTGGAATTAGGAGCCGCTGCTGTGGAGAATCATGCTATTCATAGACTGTAGTCAGTCCTCCGAAACTGTAGCCATATCTGTTGTCATTAACAATGTCAAAGGCTTCTATACTAAACCACTTCCTCAACCACACCTTTGGGAACGCTCTTAGCCCTTTTAGATGTACACTCTTCAAAACCGTTTCTCTGTTGCACTGCGAGAGGCCCAGCCATGCAAATCAGGATGCTGTTATAATGCACTCACTGGCTGAGAGCATTTACTCAATGGAATACTGATACTCAATAAGGTTTTGTTGACTAAATAAATAGATGTGTTGTGAGACAGTTGGAAGGCGTATGTCTATCACATTTCTAGATATCTGTTTTGTAAGCAGGACACAGATGGCCATTTTTGTTCTTGAAAATCTTTACAATGATATTTGCATGGTGAAATGTAGTATCAAATGCAACATTTATTGTAGGTTTGCCCTTCCATTTATAGAAAACTGGCATAAGCCACCATTCTAGACATTTAGCACATAGCAATGAATGAAACCTTACTCTGGCATTTCTAGACGGTGCATGAAGAAATAAAAGGTAAGAAAAGAAAAGGAATGTCTATCATTATTCACAGATTATCTGACCTGACACATGTGTGGCTGTATATGTTTTTCAGGTCACTATAACCAATTACCACAAACTTAGTGACTTAAACTGATGGAAATGTGTTCTCTCAGAGCCTGGAAGCCAGCTGGTAAGTGTTGGGTGGAGTACACTCCCTCCAAAGGTTCAAGGGAAGAAGCCTCCTGCTTCTGGCAGCTTCTGGCAGCTCCAAGGGTTACCTGTGGCTGCGTCACTCCCATTTCTGCATCCATGTTTAGATGACCTTCTCTTCTGCGTCTTCTCCCATCCTCTTAACTCATAGGAGCACTTGCCATTGAATTTAGGGCCCACCTTAATTAAGTTCAAACTCATCTTTAAGATCCTTAAGAATATCTATAAAAGCTCTTTTTCCAAACAAGGTCATATTCGTAGGTTCCAGGTAACCTATCTCTGAGGGACGGGGCATCATACAAATCACTACAGTGACAAACAACTAGTATCCACAATATATAAAGAAATTCCACAAATTACAAAATGAAAACAAAAACAATTAAAAATAAGCAACAATCGCTTCTTGGCCTTTTGGCTAAGATCAAGTGTAGTATCTGTTCTTATCAATTTAAAAAATGAGCAACAACAGCAAAACCTCAAATAGGCACTTCACAAAAGGTATTTCACTTGATCAACTAACATAATATGAAAAATGCTCTATCTCATTGGTTGGCTCCCCACCACAACTTTCCGCTGCAGGAATCTGGTGTAATTTCTTCTTTAAGTGTTTGGTATAATTCACCAGTGAACCCATCTAAGCAATTAAAGCTTAAGAAGAATGCATATTCTGCTATTGTTGGGTGACTATTAATTATTAATTCAAGTTCTTTCATAAATACAGGCTTATGAAAATCATCTATTTCTTCTTGCATAAATTTTAGCAGATTGTTTCAAGTTATTGGTTCATTTTTAATAAAAACTCATCCTAGGTTATCAAATCTGTATGCATAGAGTTGTTTGAAGTCTTTATTATCCTTTTAACATTCATAGGATCTACAAAGATATCTCCTTTTTTATTTCTGATGTTAATAATTTGAGAACTTTCTCTTTTTTATTAGCCTGGCTAAAATCTTATCAATTTTATTAAATCTTTTCAAAAAATTAGCTTTTGGTTTCACTGATTTTCTTCATTGATTTCCTAAATTCTGCTCTAATTTATACAATTTCTTCTCTTCTGCTTACTTTATTTTTACTTTTCTTTTCTAGTTAACTCATTGGTTTTAGATCCTTCCCTTTCCTAACATATACATTCATTGCTATACATTTTCCTTTCAATACTGCTTTTGCTACATCCCATAAACTTGGATAAATTATGTTTTCATTTTAATTTAGTTCAAAATATTTTACAATTTCTGCTGAGGTTTCTTCTCTGAACTATGTTTTAGAAGTGTGTTGTTTAATTTTTATGTATTTTGGAACTTTTCATTTATCTTTCTGTTACAGATTTCTAGTTTAATTTCATTGTGACCTGAGAGTAGACATTGTATGTTTTCTATTCTTTTAAGTTTGTTAAGATTTGTCTTATGGCCCAGAATGGGGTCTATCTTAGTTAATGTTCCATGTAAGTTTGAGAAGAATGTACGTCCTGCTGTCATTGAATAAAGTCATCTACAGATGGAAATTATATCCAGTTGATTGATAGTGTTGTTGAGCTTAACGATGTCTTTCCTCATTTTCTGTCTGCTTGATCTGTCCATTCCTGACGAAAAGTGTTTTTGTCCCCCACCTATAATATGGGTGCATCTATTTCTTTCGCAGTTTACTCAGCTTTTGCCTCACATATTTTGATGCACATTTCAAAGTTTTTTTTCCCTCCCCCTCCCAGAAGCACAAAGGGATTTTTCTCTGGAGTTAACCGTGAGAACCTGATAGAGCTCCTGGAGATAAAGTTATAAAAGGGGGGGGCGGGGCTAACTTGTTTCTTCTGGAGTTTATGACTCTCAGACTTGCCCACATGGAACACGAACTCCAGCAGCTCATCAAGTGCAGCTCAGCTTCTCCTGCCCCAGCACTGGTCCCCAGAGACGTTTCTACGAAAGGGTGTCTGCTCCAGTAATTGTGATTCTCTACATTAACCTTTCTGTCTCTCCAATCTTGGGTGGAACAGCAGTTGGCCATTGACCTCACTTCTATTATGAACATAAAAAGAGTTGGTGCATTTTCAGTCTTTTCATCTTTTTTCTTGTTGTAAGTCAAAGTCTGTCCTCTGACCTGCCTTGAACGCTTACCTTCCACTCCCACAGTGTTTAGAAAACAACACAAACTCTGTGTTTTAGAGTTCTTCAGGCTCTTTGTCATTTTAGGGTCACAAGTTCCTGAGAGTATGACAAAACCCACAGAACTAAATTGTAGAATAATGAGTAAGCAGCAACAGCAACAAAATTCAATATAGTTTCCTGCGGTTGGGGTTTGTGGATCAAAAGTTTAAACATCCCATTCTAGAGATTTTCTTACCTTCGAGCATTGCTAGGTTAGTCTTAAATAACATTCTTTTATCTAAGTATATTATGGATAAAGATATGGATTTTCCAGATATTTTGGAATACCTTCTCCCACCCTCATACTGTAGTCCTCACATCGGTCTCCATACCTTTAGTCCTTCCATATCCTCTACACATCATTTTATGCTGAAGCAACTCACATCTATTTCCCTCAACAAAAATCCAAAGCCACATCTGCAAAAGTTACTTCCATCTGTGCAAACACCATACTCCACATAAAACAGAACCCAAAAAGAGAAGAAGATAAGAGAAGGAGGGAAAAAAATTTCAACATATATTCTCTGTAGAAACCTACACCAACAGCACAATATTCGAGAACCATTAAGAGTTAGGAGCACTAGTATCCGAGTTTTTCTTATTTTAAGACCCACCTTATTTTTGCTTGTAATAGGAGCAGGTCTGTTTATTCACAGCAACCAGAAAGCTAGCTCGAAAAGACTCATACTGTTTACCTAAATAGCACACTGCATTAAAAGGCAAATGCCTACTGGAGCCCTGTGGTTTTGTTTTTGTTCTGAAAATCTTAGGCTGCACCAATTCCAAACTGAGGAAATATATATATATATTGAAACACTGTTATTTCTCTTCTCTCTACAACTGGAAAATCACTAAAGTCTGGCCATATGTATCAACCAGATAACTTAATTAAAGCCCTGATGCTAAAGAAGATGCAGGGGTTACTTTATTCAGTTATTGTACCTAATGTACAGTCAGCTCTTAAAACTTTACTATCTGAGGAACTTTTTCAATATTCAAAGGAGTTTCTAAAGGGAAAGATATAACTATTAAAAAAAATTCCCAATCCAGTTGCCCCACGTGCTTAAAAAAATGAGAGATTAAATTGCTAGAGCTTTATTGAAGGAAACTGTCATTTTTCCTTTTTTGTTCTTACTAAAAACAAGATTTCTCTAAGCAATGGTTATCATAATATGGGTGAACACATCTGTGCTTCATGGTTTATGACACCCCAGGGTGTGTTTATCTCCACTCTGCTTTTATAGCTCACAGCACTCTGGGGTACAGCAGGCTCCGCATGGCTCTAGAAAGTACAGCCAGTGATTTTCTTTTACCACTGAGGACAGTTACTGTCCCGGATGATGAATCTAAGTTGGTTGGGATTCTGTGCTTCCTCCACACTGCTTACTCCCTGATCAATAAATAATTGTATGTCTTATCACAGTCCTGAGAGAGACACTTTCTGCCCAGATGACCATTTTCATACAAGTAGATATACCCAAATCCGCATAGTTCATATTCAAATCTTACAGTTCACTCATGGGATGTCAGGGTGCCAAGATCTAATGACAAAAGGCAATAAAAGGCAATACTTCTCTCACTCAAGAGCTCAATGAAAATTACAATGAGGCTTGAAGGTTAACAACAACAGAAGGCATTCTTAGGACAGAAAGGGAAGTAGCAACTTGAATTAGTGTTTGATATTGATAGCATGACAAATTATTTCTTTCGTGTTTCAATTTCACTGTATTATTCTATGGTACAACTTCAGTGGACCACCTCATTAATTCTTATATAAAAGTATATTTTATATATGTATATATGTTATAGATGTATACATAGATGTATATACTATATATATATATATATATATATATATATATATATGAACATATGTTATGCACATAACCCAGTATAATTATTATTTTCTAGGCAGTAGTTCTAATTTAACAGTAATAGAGCAGTAGCATACTCTAATGACATCTTATACAATCAAAAGAATTATTATATAGAATATTGATTTAGGTGTGCTGCCAAATTCATTTCAATTAAAATGATGTTTCCAAGGCCCTAGAGATAAGCAACTTAAAACTTTTAACTTCAATGATCCAAGGTTCAACATATTTACACTTCTTTTCTAATTTATAATTTTTAAAAATTTATCCAATTCTTCCAAATCTCCGTCTTCTTTTCCAGGGTAACCAAATTAACAAATTTTTTTAAAACTTCGCATTAGTTAAGGTAAAATAAATTATCTGTTATAACAAATGCCCAGCCTGCATGTTTACTATCATTTATAAGTAAACACTGATGACCAAAAATGTAAAATATGCTAATGGGCATATTTTGAAAATATTAAAACCGTGAAATTTAAACAACCATTGAGCCTAAATCCTTAGTTTTTCAGTCACCTTCTGCATGGTGCACATGCTAGGAATATAAATACATCTGAAGAGTTGTGAATTTCCAGTATGACACATAGGATTTGCAAGGAATCAACTCTGTAGTGAGATTAGAGTCAAATATGGTAATGAGCACATCTAAAACCAGAATAATGTTTGACTGTTCTGAAATTTATCCCGGCACCTAGCACTGGACATAAATATATAGTTTTTAATCTGATTGGCTGAGGAATTAGTTGAATAGTGAAAATCGGCCATGACTGAGAAAAGGTTAGCATAAAATGAACACCAACAAAGAGTAAATTTAACTGTTTAAAGCCATTACATTATAAGATGGCTGAAAAGAAAGCTGTCCATATATCTATGCCATCTCTAAACTTTTGCAGATCAAAGGAGCAAAAGTAAGAAAATATAAGTATAGTGAGCAATCCTTAACTTATGTTTGTAAACAACTTCATGGAAGGATCTCAGAAGAGTAATATCCAATATCATATTCTCCAGAGACATTTTCATCTAATATAGGAATCAAGTAAGAATTAAGAAATTGAATAGCCTTCTAAAAAGAAAAAGTAAGTAAGTTAGTAAGTAAGTAAGTAAGTAAGTAAATAAATAAATAAATAAATAAAAGCTTACCCGCTTAGCTTATTGTTGACAATCAACTAAAGTTGTTGACAATCAACTAAAGTAGGGAATCTTGGCAGATTTCAGATATTTTAGAATTAGAAGCAATGTTGCAATGACCCATTTAAATCCTGTATATAGGTGACCATTTCTCACTTTTAATTTTCATGTAGGTCTTGCTATCTATCTGCATGAGTTTTGACTCTTTTACCCTTCTTCTAGCCTTTTGATTCTTCAATGCCCCCTTATTTGAAAAAATACTAAAATTAAAAAAAAAGTGTAAGTTAACAGGAAAAGAAGAAACAAACAGACCCAAAAATTGCACAACACTTGATCTCACAGCCTATTCCCTACTAGAAGTGAATAGTTGATGTTAGAAAGAGGGAAAAATTGAAAATTGAGTCAGACATTGGAAGGACTGATATGTTTTCCACTTTGCTAAGATAACATTTTACTGGCGGTCACACTGCCTGGTGGCTCATACCCAGTGGGAACAGAGCCCAAGTAGGGACTTATTGCCAGGGCTCCTTCACATGGGCAACAACAGTGTGGGCAGACTGAGACTCCAAGCAAAGCCTGTTCCTTCCCCCAGGGAATTCATATCCCTGGGCCAACAGCCAAGTGGCTATCTGCAAGAGATATATATAAGAATGGGCAAAGTGCTCATTAAGAATCTGTCTGAACTGTTTTTCCCCAAACAGCACACAAGAGAATTTCCCAGTGCTGTGGAGCCAAGTATGGGTTATGTATCAATAGAGCCTGAGTCACTTAGCAGCACTTCTGCTAGAGCACTTCCCCTTTATGATCAATAAATTTTACAGAAGTGGGTATTTTTACTCAGGGGACTTTTCCCAGTGAGAGAAATTCTATTCTTATCAGCTCCTTTTATAAATGTACATAAAGAGAGATGTTTGTGAGTCTATAAAAAGTACCCTTGATCTTGTTTGATAGACTGTCCTCCTCAGAGTGAACAGGCTTTCAAGTGGGTGACTTAGCATTTGTAAATGAATGACAGTGTGTGTGCCAAAATTGTTCCCCAGACACAAAAGTAGCAGGATGAGAATTTTATTTCTGGAAGAGGATTTCAAAACAGGTCAGTTCTCATTTATTCCTCAGCGAGTGCTGTTAAAACACTAGAAAGAGTAAGATGTGGCCATTAAGCACAGCAGAAAAAACAATACGTATATCAATCAATGCTTAGAAATAGGCTTTAAAAGGTTATTTATCACCCATTTTCGTCAAGTGTGCATTACTCTAATGATTAGCATATTATGAAGACAGGCAGCTTAGCGACAAAGTATAGGACAGACTAAAAATGATTGTTATCATTTTGGCAAAGAAGAGTAGTTTATTTTTATTTTTTTTCCAAATTGTATAATTGTTATGGAAAGAATGCATCTGTATAAATCAAATATTTCAGAGGGACAAGATTTTTATCAGTCACAGCAACCCTCTCTAAGTTGCCACACAAAAAACCCTATCAAGATCAAGATACATAAGAAAGTTAAATTTGAGACTGTTACAGTCTAAAGTGTGATTGTTACTAAAGTTCTGCTTTACTTACTTGGATAATATCAGTGTAAATGGATTAAAAGCAACAATATGAAAGAGACTTTCAACCCTGTTTTCAAAAAGTATTTATAGATCTGCACCTGGAGGGTTGCGGTAGTAGTTCTTGAAAAGTCAATACAGAAATCTAGTGCCTGCTCTCTCTACCTTCATTAGAGAAATAGACAGTTGAGAGGAGCCCTCTGGTTGTCTGACACCAGTACAAGCCATGTTAACAAATAGTTCTTGCCAGACAGACACGGCCATGGGCGGCTCAGCTTGAAATTCTCAGCACCACTTATAAGTATGCTACACTGTTTCTGCTCCTCTGTCCACTGAAATTGTGATATTAAAGCTCACAACTCATCCAACATCCTCTGATCTGCAACTACTTCTGCACTCAGCACTTTGTGTGGCAAATTACATGCTTTTTGCATGGGCCAGGTGTATGGTCCTTATTCAGTGTCCTAACGTTGATGTGCACTTTGTTCCAGCAGCTAAGAGTTAGAATTGATTGTTTGGAATTTGCAGATTTTGTGCCTTGAGTTTGGATCAGACTTTATACCCTTGCTCAGTCATGGGGCTTCTGACCTCTGAGTGAGCTGACCATACCCAAATGGAAGCTGGAAGATGCTTAAAACGGGAATACACAAAACAGTCATGGGGCTTAAAACTGGAAGATGCTTAAAACGGGAATACACAAAACAGCCAGCAGGAGTCCCAATGGGGCATTTTGGGGAAAGGAGGATAACAGGAGTTTGAGGAAATTTTAAGAATGGACTAAATCCAAGAAAAGCAATAAAAGGAATTAGCACTGACACCTCTAGTGACCAAAAGAAGTATGACAAAGGAACCAGAGAAGAAGGGCAGGAGAGATAAAATGACCAAGGTGCTCATTCCTAAGACTTTTAAAAATTCCACATCATGCATATGTGAAATAAGGAAGAATAGACTTAGCAGTTTTTGTTTCTTGCTATTATTATTTAGTAGACACAATTTATGTTGTAAATCTAGATACACTAAGTCTCTAAGAATCTGGATCAGGGGTCCCCAAACTACGGCCCACGGCCGCATGCGACCCCCTAAGGCCATTTATCCGGCCCCCGCCGCACTTCCAGAAGGGGCACCTCTTTCATTGGTGGTCAGTGAGAGCGACACAAGGCAGGGCATCGCTTACATACAGTACTACTTCCAGTGACGCGGGTCGCACGCCTCTTGGCTCCAGAAGTGTGTCATATGACTCGTTTGCATATGTGCAGTGTGCATAGAGATTTGTTCATAGTTTAATAGTCCGGCCCTCCAACAGTCTGAGGGACAGTGAACTGGCCCCCTGTGTAAAAGGTTTGGGGACCCCTGATCTAGATGATCCTATTAACAATCACTGATGATCTGTAGACTAGTCTAAAACCCATTTGCTCATTCCTGGTGATGTTATTTTAATATTTCCACCATAGTTTTTTTGTCACTTAATTAAGTCCTCTATAAAGTCCAAAGTAAATTGGAAGCATCACTAAAATTGTGCGCTTAAGGCAGTCTGGCATAATTGTAAAGAAAACAAAATCCAAGATAAAAAATAAATAAAAAGGAGAAGGAAGTGGATGCTTGATTTTTTGGGAAAAGAGAGGAAAAGAGAAAATAAAAGACGTCTAAGTACTTAGAAAGCTGAGGAAGGATTACTATAAAATGAAAGAGCCTATTCATTAAGTAGCCATGGGGCTCCATAGGATTCAAAACAATTATATTAACATATAATAGCCAAATTTCAAGCATTCTTATGACATAGAATAATTGAGCATGCATCTAAGTAATGACGTGGGTAAGCATATATTGTGACACAGTTACCTTTACAGGGGAATAATTAATGTTTCACATGAAGTAACTAGAGTAGTCAGGCCTCCTATTGTACTCTGCATTTCATCAAGTCAAATGCAGAACATAGACAACCAGCATGATCCCCCAGGCAAAACTCCAAAGGCTATTCTCCAAAAGAATTGAAGTCAATGTTGGGCAAAATTCAGATTCTCATAGTGAGTATCCTTTCCCCCATTCCCTGTCCCACTGAACCAAATGCTATGGGTGTTGGTTTTGAGTGGGGGAAGGGAGTCAAAGCCTGTCCCCGGGATCATGTAGCTTTACATATCAAAGTGGCCATACACAGAGATCCTATGAGAAAGTGTCTAGAAAAGCAGCCTACCTTCCTGGCAGCATAGAGAGCCTATATCCTTCTCAGGCATGAATGGGGAAATAAGGAATGCCAGGTATGTGAAAGAAAACTAGCAGCGGAAGGTTGAGAAAATAGAGAAGGATCCTGAGAACCTTCAATGTGTTCAGAGTGATCAGATAATACCTTTTTGGTTTTGTTTTATAACCAAAGAAGACAATAAAGGTCTCAGAGATTAAACATAGTATTGAAAAACTGAAGAATGAATGGGAAATAAGGTTGCAGACATCTCCCAGAATATAAAGTACAAAAAAAGATAAAGAGTCAGAAAATATGAGAGAGGAGATAAAAAGTAAAGGCCCATCCACCCTAGTAAGAATCCTGAAAGGAGAGAGCAAGAAAGTGAGGAGGGTAGATGTTAAAGTTATAATGTTGTAAAGTAGCACTCTGCTGGGTTCACATAGAGACACCAAGTCCAAATGAATTTTTTGAGGAGTTTTATTAATATGCCGACCACATATTACTGACATGAGGTATAGCTGACCCAAATCATGCGTGTCATGAAATAGCCTTGCAGCTTGTTATATAGACTTGATCACATACAGGATTGGGGGACAGGAAAAGGGAGGGGGACATGACACAATAATCAATTCATTAACAAGCTTATAACATTTGTCCATAAAATCTATAAGAACATTCCTAGATATTAAAACCTATAAGTTAACACAATAGTTATGTCGCTTTACATATCAAAGACATTCACAAATCTTCTAGTATCTACCTCCTATACCTTTGTCTAGAGGTATATGTTACTCTCAGAATTCCAGGAAGGAAAGAAGAGTTAACATAAGTGTAGGGTATGTAAATTTTATCTCTTATTGAAAGGGAAAGGAAGTTCTTCAGATAACCTTTATTTTATAGTTAAAACTAAATGGCCCAGTCGTCCTTGCAAGCCAGAAAGCTTCTGCATTCTTTTTCCTCCTTTCTTTAGAGAAAGGATGGGCAAGAAGCCTGACTTTTCCTTCTAAAATATTAATATTAATTTTTGCAATTCTTTTGTACCTTACCACAATAATAGAAAAGAATTTTTCAGAGCTGCAAGTGGACACAGCATCGGTCTGAAGACAAATAACAGAGTCACCAGATGAACAAAAGAGACCCATGCTAAGAAAAGAATGCATTAATAGGCTTCCTTCAGGTATGAGTTATAGTGCTGTTAGTTGCAAACTCAACGTTAATGAATTAACATTATTGATTATATGGTTAATAAACCAATAAAAGTTTTAAATAACATTTATTATTTATGTATTAAATAGGGTGTCCTTAAATGGAAATACACATAAAACAAATAAGGTGAAGGGATTAACCAAAAAACATATATACATAACATGTAGGCACAGACAACAGTGTGGTAACAGCTAGAGGGAAAGGGGGTAGGGTAGGTGGAGGTGGGCAAAGGGCAGGTAATGCGGCATGGGCACACGACGCAGTGTGCAGATGATGTTTTTATTGAGTTACACACTTGAAACCTATATGGTTGCATGAACCAATGTCACCCCAATAAATTCAATAAAATTTTTTTAAAGGTTGTGACCAGAGACCCACATGAACCTAAGCCCGTATTTCCTCTAGTAGCAATGGTTTGGTATTCACTACTGAAGTGTGCACAGTGGCTTTCTAGAACATAATGAACAAGAATAATGAAAACCCACTGGATAGATGGGTAGATAGAGAACAAATAGAAAGATATACAGACAGACATCATGATCACTATATAAAAGACAAATGGATGGATATAGATAAACAATTGACTATAGAAATATATATGTATGTATATACATGTATAAACACACACACAGCAAGCTGAACAAAAAGTAATTAACAGCCACTGAATCTAGGGGAATGGTATATGGGAATTCCTTTTTTAAGTCTTTCAACTTTTCTGTAAGTGTGAAATTGTTATCAAAAGAAAACTTTGCCAAAATGCATAATAGATAATAAAGTATTACAAGAAGCTCTTGCTTATAAGAGACACAAATTGGTTTCCTTTTCCCTGGAAATCAGAAATCATATGGGAATGCATTCATCTGTGTAGTATTCTATGGACAATTACAGAGTGAGAAATACTACTTTAATAAAATTCGGGCATCAGGGGAAATAAATAAGCTGTTTATGCAGCGAAGACAAAGTAACCACAAGACACAAAAGAGGAGCAATGACTTTTTTAGTGGCTATTGGAGCTCAGGGAGTATGCAGTGTCAAAAAGATACAGTAAGTAGCAGGGCAGACTATGACATTGGCCCTGGAGAGACTATGTTTCTGTTGGGGATCTACTAGAGAAAGGAGAATGCAGTCACAGGAAAAAGGCCCACATTCTCAGGAATGATAACAGCCACTGGACTTTTCTTTAAAGTACCCATTATGTTGGCTCTGCTCTGTGGAAGTACATCAACTGGCATAGATCAGAGAAGCTCTATTATGCTGAATGGGACTCTTCGCTCATTCCTCCTCTTCTTGAGCAGCAACCATTCAAGTACTGATCGCAAATAGGCAGTGAATTTTACTTTTAATTAAAATATGTTCCTTATATTATGAAGCATTATTTCCTGACATTATAGTCCACCACTCACTTCTAATATTAATGGATTTGAGCTCTTAACAATCTTAGTTATAATTTTAACAGCAAGGCTCATATTTTTCAATATGAAATACCTATCCTTAAAATTTTTAATTTCTCGGTTATACGCATGCATATATCTGTATACTTTCTATGATGTCAAACATCTAACTTAAAAGAAAAGACACCAATATTGCTATTGTTGTCATTGTTTTTATTCTTTGTTTTCACTTTAACTGATTATTTTAATAGATATAGCTCAGATAATTTCATACATATGGATTTTCCCATCCAATTCTCAGAGATAAAATAATAAACTAAAATAATAAAAATTCATAAAGTAAGTCATTCATTCAACTTAAATGAAAACATAACTGTTTCCTTGACATGGTGTTAATATTGTAACTGAATGAAAGACTTGGGATTCAATTCAACAAATATTTGTTGACACTACGTACAGAAAGGTCCCCATCATCAAGGTATACATATATATACCAATCACACACAATTGTAATCAATTATATCATAGTTGGCAGAGGTTGTGGTGAATATAAGGAGGGAAATTAAATATTTATTGATCACCTATATACGCTTACTGCTATACTAGCTCACTTAATATTTACAAAAAGCTCATGATATCATATTTTACAGATATGTTTTGAAGCTCAGAGAGGTGATATCACCAGCTCATGGTAAGCAGCAGAGCTAAGACTCAACCCCCTATCTATTCCCAATGGCTGTTTATATATTTGTTTTAATTAAAATATATATATCCCATAAAAATACTGCTGAATGACTAATGAGTAATGATTCTACTTTGATGACTTAAGGAAGGCTTTCAGAAAGAAATGCCATGGAGACTTGTCTTTAAACGTTATTGTACCGTCAAGCCCTTGGGAAGGTCAATAACTATGGGGATATTTGATGTGTATTCCTGAGGGGGATCAACTCGCCAGCATGGATTTGGTGAACAACGGTAAATCTCAAATGATTCTGAGATTTCTAGCTCCAGTGATATCATTCATTAAAGTACAAATCACAAAATAAAAACAGGTTTGTGAAAAGTAATAATTCACTGAAATAACTGATTCACAACCAATTATAGTATCAAGACGTCGTCTTTACCTGACTTTAATGGTAAAGGAGAAGATAATTGAGCACAACAGGGAAAGGAAGAAAAATATGTTTTGTAGGCTGAAATATATGCAGGAACCCATGGGAATATTTGAAAATTCTGTAATAAAATGCTCTACATCAAAGGTAAAACTAGTACTTTCAACAACCCAATTATTTAGCCAAAATCGTTTTAGTTTTTGTTTGTTCATTTTTCCCACTCTGTGCTACTAAAATCATTGGCAATTAATTAATGTCTTTTGAAGTTGCAGTCTTTACAAACTACAAGAAGACATAGCGGAAAACACTGAGCTCAGGGAGTATGCAGTGTCAACAAGATACAGTAAGTAGCAGGGTATCCAACCCAGGCACTGAGGATAGCTTGGGTGGTTTGAGTGTGGGCCCCAGATGGGGTTAGATGGGTGGATCCCGATTGGGCGCATACAGGAATCTGTCTCTCTATCTCCCCTCCTCTCACTTAAAAAACAAAAAGAAAAACACACTGAGCCAAAGAATGTGCCCCTAGATTTTAAACCTATGATTGTTTAGGATACCTGAAATTGTCCCACTGGAGGTGTTTAAATTTCTGTAGATACTCTCAAAACAATCCTGTCTGAACCTGAGTTAACTGTCAATCTTCTAACGCTGGCTCTTGCCCAGGGCAGCGGTAAGTGACACGGAAGCAGAGGCTCCCAACCAGGGTTGCTACACTCAAGTCTGTGAACTGGGTTTCCATGTGCTGTCCTCTCACCTCCTGCTGCTCTGACATCTCTCATTTGATCAGAGTGCAACGAAGGGGGAAGGAAGTTTAAAAAGAAAAAAAAAGAACAAGAAACATACTAAGGCAAAAATACTCTTCAAAGTCTCATATTTTATTCAAACTGTCACAAGAAGTAACAAATAATTTCTGGGGGGTGAGGGTAAGGATTTATTATCGCTTTTCCCCCAAAGGAGCAATCTTATAGAATGACATTTAGAATCTTTATTCTGCCTTCCTAAAGCTTCTAGAAGACTCTACGATATCTTGAGGTAACAAATTCGATGGCTTTCTGCCCTCTACATAAAGCTGTATTTTCTTGTCATTCCTAAAAAATTCATTTTTCTAGGTTTCAAGAGATGCCTCTAAGATTTAATATTCCAGTAACTATCAAAGCCTGTAACCACTTGACACTTGAACTTCAGATACATGATTGTATCACCTTTCAACCTACATCTCTTCAGGTTTGACTCTTAATTATTTTACCTCCAGGAATGACTTTACCACTTAGCAGGTATGTGACCTTGAGCTACCTGCAATAATTATCTGTGTCTAAATTCTTTTATCTTTAAGTACATTTTAGCTATCTCAGAAGATTGTTATAAAAAAAAATAAATTATTCAATGTATAAGACAAATTTTAGTATAATGCCTGATTTCTATGGTATGGCTCAATAAGTCTTAACTATTATTTCCATTATATACACAGATAATGTCTTAACACACTGAACAGGTAATGATGCCTTATTTATCAGGTGAAGAAATAGAAGAAGAATTGGAAGGAAATATGAAAAGAGTGAACTTGAAATTATATCTAGTCAATAATAATAGTACCATCTTATATTTATATACCACTCACCATTTATCAGGCACTGTTTAAAGAATTTTAAATATATTAAATCATTTGGTTCTATAACTCTTTAAAGTATATAGAGCTATTGCCATCACCATTTTACATATGAGGCAACTGAGGCAGAGGTAACTAAAGTAATTTGTCTAAATGTCACACAGCTAAGTAGCAAGTGGGGATTATCCCAGGAAATCTGCAGAAAGATTCTACACCCTTCCCAATTATGTAGTGCCATTTCTCATAGTGGTCATTGAATAAATGTGATTATTATATTCTTATTATAATTTTTGCTGCTTCCCTTGTTGTTGACCCTCATTCTTTTAGAAAAATCCAGCTCAGGAGAATATAGGTGAGAAAATGGGTGGAGTGTATTCTTCAACAGCATAATGAGCATTGAGAGAGCTGGAAACCAGGTCTTCTCATTCAACAGCATCCTTAAAATTGGGAGGATTAGATATGGACAAGTTCAGCTCTGCTCCTGATTGAGTATATAGTCATACTCTCAGGGGCACAACAGTCATGAGAATCCTAACTTTTCAATAAACTGCTCTGAACCCTCAGGTAAAACTATGGAGAACAGATGTTGTTGGGAAGAAAATGAAAAGAATATACAGATAGAGGCAGCAGAGTGGTTGAATGGAAGACATCAATGGAAAACCAAGGACATTTTCATAAATCCAAAAGAACACCTAAACTATTTTAAGGTAGAACAATTCTACTGAGGTTGAACAAAGAGGCAGTATAGTGCAGGGCTTGGCAAATGGGGATCTATAGGTCAAATATAGCCTAACACCTATTTTTATGTAGTCCCAGGAGCTAAGAGTGATCTTTATTCTGTTGAATGGTTGGGGGGGGGGGAAGAATAGAAGAATATAATTGGTAATTCATGAAAATGATATAAAATTCAAATTTCAGCTTCCATATATAATGTTGTATTGGAACGTGGCCACCCATTTGTTTATGTTTTGCCTGTGTCTGCTTTCTACAAGGACCATATGGCCACAAAGTCAAAATGTTTCCTATCTGGCCCTTGACAGAAAAAATTTGTCAACCTCTGGCACTGTGCCGTGGAAAATAACTTAAGTTTCTGCCAAAAAATATTAATTAGTGTCATGCGGATAAAAAAAAATTGTTACATTTCAGTCACCTCGGGTGTTCTCAGCTGTAAAGCCAGTGTCGGCATCAGCCACAGCCATTCTGAAACTAACCCTCCAGGAGCGCTGGAGTTTGCTAGGAGTGGTTGCTGAAGGGCAGAAGTCAACAGGGGAGACCTTTGCCTTTCTTCAACCACAACCATGACCCTCATATCTGATTTTCTAAAGAACTTTGTGGAGAATGGTGCCAAAAATAAAAACCAGATCAGATCCACACTGAAAGGGCCTCTCTGATGTGGGCAGGCCTCACTCTGCCCCCCAACTTTCCTATCGTGCCCCTGTTCCCATAGCGGGTGTGGCTGGCTTTGCACTTGTCAAGGCCGTCTTGGATCAGAGCAGGCAGGTTTGCTTTCTCCACTGTAAAGACTCTGTTCATCAATAGATCATTGTAAGCCCTTTCACTCAAAGCTTTGGGTCTATATACCTTACTCCTCAAAAAAATAACAAGGATAAGCCCTTGTTTAGGTGACTCTGGGCTTTAAAATTTCTAAATGCATTAGCAAGAATGAATGGACAGTTTCTTGGGTAGAAGGGAAGACAAGAGCCGGGACTAAAAGAAAGAATTAGCCACTGAATTTCCATCCCTTTAGGCACGCAAGACTTGAGCTACCTGAACAGCGGAAGAGTCCATGAACAAAGTTGGCTAGCGAAGAAAAATGTATGCATCATATTAAATAACCATTTCACTCTCCCCCTTTTATTTTTAATTTTGCATTGATCTTCTGATAGAACCATCAGGTGACTGATTGCTTGCTTCACAGCTATGATGATAGCCTTTCACAAAGTCCATTTGTTTCCGGAGGGAATGAAAGAATGGAACACCCTCTGGCAGATGGATATCCTTTTATTAAGAATGACATAAGGTTTTGAGATGCACTTTCCTCCTCTTACCGACTTTGGATTTAGGAACTCTATATATGTTATTTTACAGTCTGATTTCTACTCGGAGATGGCAAAAATGCAACTTTATGGTTCAAAGAGAAACACTTAAAATGGCTTATAAAAAATGCATAGAACCTCTCCAACATCAAATAACTCTTTGAATACTATAGCTTGGTAGGCTAAGTGTAAGTGAAATGGAGACACACTCAAAATATACCTGAATTTAAAAATTAAAAGAGAAAAAATACTCTAGGCAAAAAAAAGAAATGTATCATGATCTAACAAAGCCCAACTCATTTAGAAAAATTACTAGAAATATTTTGCTAAACACACCAAAGCTAGTACTTCTTGTCCCTTTGGAATTGTTCAGTGGGGGGGAGGGGGGAAGGAATGTCTGAATGTGGAGAAAACACAATATTTCTGATGCCATGGTTTCAAATTGGAGCAGTCTGCTCGGCTTGCTGTCTGCTGCTCCCATGTGCTGTTGGTCTGAGCTGGTAAACACTGGCCACGGCAGGAGCAGCTGCACTGCACCGGGGTGTGAAATGATCTGTAAGCATATTTGGTGGAGTTCAAGTTTATTCATTGTCATCACAGAAGTAACGGCAAGGAAAGAGTAGGAACTAAACAGACCTGGTGCTGCTGGGACAAAACACAAATTCTTTGTTTCTCTCTTTGTAAATATACATTCTGCAATTGTATTTACAATGAAGCTTTTCAGTAAAAAATAAAAATAAATAAATAAATAATCGAAGACGGAGAGGTGTAAGACTGTTCAGACTATACTTTCAATTTCACTTTCTGTCTCACTCCATTTCTTGTCTCTTGCCTCTGCAGACTAAGCAGGATGCTCCCACATCAGGAGACATCTCTTTTTAAGCATTTTTCAGAGAATGGCATTACAGTCATTAGAATTGGGGCATAATTTAAGAGCAAATGGAATTTAGCTACGCAGATTGTAACAAATAGTTATGAAATTACTACCATCATAATTTTACAAAGAGGCAGAGTTCAGTGGTCCTCAGGCAGTACGAGTGTGGGGTTGACCTGGAGTTCAATATGGAAATTAGAACAATGAATCAGCCCCTTGAATGAAAATTACCCTTATCTACAAAGCAAGAATAACTCTAGTGACGTGAACTGATTTCCTCTCAGAGAGTTGGAAAAGCTCTAGCAAGGGTTTTCTATTGAATAGCATGCTTAAAAAGCATAAGGAGGAGAAAGCCAAAGAGAGAAGGCACCTTCGCCCTGACCCATCTCAGCGTCCTGCCTTCCTTTTCTCACCTGTGATCATTATAACTGCCCTGGCCCTCTAGATGGCAAAGTATTTAACCTGCTTTTAGTTTATGTTACATTTTCCTCTTGACACCTTTTTCTAAATGTATGCAAATACCAGTAAAGAGACTTTCCCCAAACAGTGCAATGGCTCTTTCCACCTGACCCTCACACCCCAGAGCAGCCAGAGACAGAAACGTGATTAGTCTCATTTTGAAGAAAGAGGTTCAGCAACTTGCTTAAGTGGCCCCACCAGTGTCCGAACCACATGTGAATCAAAGCCAATACAGTTTTGTTGAAAACAGTCTGTTACACGTGACCCTGAGAATGCACTGAGGGGCTTCAGAGTTTTCCATATTTTTAGCTTTTTTTATTTAAAAAAAATGGTGCAGTTCTCCCTACACACCAGATAAATTTATGTATGTTTTAAATTTTGATGATTGCCTTAAAAGGTGTTAGGATCATATTGGTATGTCAGGTAGCACTTAGGTGATAAAATTAAAATGAAGCATTGCCACAGTTTTAAGGTCCACATCTACATTCCAATCTTGTTCTTTCATGGCTCATTCTCTGATTAAAAAGACACACATAACGTATATCGCCTAAACAGAATGCCTCAATGATTTCCCATAGCTGTTCAAAGAAAATCCAGACTCCTTACCTCACTGAGGGAGACTCCCCATGGTCTGGCCCCTCCCCATACCATCCCCCCTACCCCGGTCAGGAAGCTTCTAGAAGGTGGTTCCCTCCTCTGAAATTTCCACCTATACCTATAACAGTGCCTCAAAAAACATAACAGGAACTCATAAAAAAATTCTTTACAATAAATGGTTGCATATGCAGACACTACATCAGGGGTCCCCCAATGTTTTACACAGGGGGCCAGTTCACTGTCCCTCAGACCATTGGAGGGCCGGACTATTAAAAAAACTATGAACAAATCCCTATGCACACTGCACATATCTTATTTTAAAGTAAAAAAACAAAATGGGAACAAATACAATATTTAAAATAAAGAACAAGTAAATTTAAATCAACTAACTGACCAGTATTTCAATGGGAACTATGGGTGCGGATGCATCCTGTGCTCCTCTCACTGACCACCAATGAAAGAAGTGCCCCTTCTGGAAGTACAGTGGGGGCCGGATAAATGGCCTCAGGGGGCTTCATGCGGCCTGTGGGCCATAGTTTGGGGACCCCTGCACTACATAATACCATCTTAATTGCTGAAAGTGTAGGGGGAGAAAAAACAACAACAAACAGGCATGTTTAATAAGGCAATGATGTAATAAATCAAGGAAAGGCCAAATTGTAGCATGTTTCACTGCCTGAGTGAATATTTCTCAGGAATCTAAATAATACGTGGTAGAAAACCTGGGTCTTCCCACACATTCACATTGGCATGACACAGTGGAAAAAAATCCTACCTGAGATACAATGCAAATATTGCTTTAATTTCTTCAAAATAGCATCATTAATCACATTCAATCAAAGTTATTATTTAAATTTGTTTTTATACAATATTTTAACTTGAATTCAAATTACATTAAAACATAATTTTGCATCATATATACTTATGCTTATTTATATACATTGTTATATAATTTTTATATGCCCTTATATATTTTAACATTTATATATAAATACAAATTATAATTTATCTGTAAACTATAGATTTACCAGTCACAGAAGCATAGTGAGCTTCCAGTCAGTTTCTGACAATATCAACCAGCATTACGATATAAGAAACTCCAATGGATTCTCATATTACTCAAGCCTGGGAGACACTTCTGTTGGTCAAATAAGTTTGTAAATATGATATATATGTTGCTCATTTATAGTTTGCATTGGGTGTGGGGGACAGGCTGTAAACTGGCAAAGTCATTATAGCCTAAGGCTTAGTTTTAAAACTAAGCTTTTCCCCCATACCCTTGACTGTTGCATGATAGTGTGTGGTGCACTCTTATGAGGAATCCCATTTATGCCTTAGATAAGTGGCTTTGTATCAGAGACTTTCTTATTTGTAGATTGGCTTAAAGGTTTGAGTTTCTACACTATAAAATGAGGCAGACTGGGAGCTTGCTCTCTCTTGGTTCCTGAGATTAGCATTACAGAGGAGAGCATAGAAAGACCACGTGGAGGAGAGGAGAAGCAGCCAAGATGGTGGAGTGCTGAAGGAGAGGCCAGTTTGTGCAGAGAAGAGATGGGGAACAGAGGTGAATAAGGATGGTGAGGTACAAACCTTTGATCCTAGGAAAACTTGGATAAATCAGTGACTTTAGGAGCCCTGAATGGAAAGAGAAGTATTTTCCCACTGTGTGTATTTCTTGCCCACTGGGTGCAAGCTAGGATTAAAGATGTTGGCCCACCAGTTCTTGGCTTCGTTGTTTCATTACCATCTGAATCAAATACAAACCTGCAAGGACCATGCAGCTATGATGGTGGCCGTGGCTACTAACTTTACAAGTGTGCTATCCCACACCATTTAACACTTCACATCTCTAAAATAACATTTGAAATTGTAAAGCCAATAGTCACGGACACCATCACAGCTGCCTGATCAGTGAAGGTTTGCATTAGATTCGAATAGATGGTAATGAAACAATGGAGCCAAGAACTGGTGAGCCAGCAGCTTTACTTCTAGCTTGCACCTGGTGGGCAAGTAAAAACACACACTGGGCTCCAAAACCCACACATTCAGTGCTCACAAAGCTACTGACTTATCCAAGTTTCCTAGAATCAAAGGTTTCTAGCTCACCAGTCTTATTCACCTCTGTTCCCCATCTCCTTCTCCAGTACAAACTGGCTTCTCCCTCAGCACTCCACCATCTTGGCTATTTCTACTCTCCTCCACGTGGCCTTACCCTGCTCTCCTCCAGCATGAGCTCCTAGAACGTAATCAGTCTTCTCCCGGAACAACGTGATCTCTCTTCCTTCTAAAACCTTTTGGCATGAAAGCCCTCCCCCAACACATATTAACATAATCATGCCCATTCCCAAGCAGGAAGGGCAACTAATATCATCACCGGGGCAACAGGCTTCCACATGGGCAGCACCATCTTTAACAAAGTGAGCATAATATATTTTATCTGCCCAACAGAAATCCATTAGTTTCTAATTAAACATGAATTGTGACTAAAGCATCCAGCATATAAATTGTCGACAGGAAGGACTTCAGTGTGTCTTCAAGTATTTGGCTCATACTTCATGTCATTTATAATCCTCACCCTTGAAAGGAGAGGTTTGCACAGTGGATTAAATGGGTGGTTTTCCAAGTGTGGTCACAAGACTAGCAGGATCAGCATCTCCTGGGAACTCATCAGAAATGTACATTCTTGGGCTCCATCCAAGACCTACTACTGTACCCGGAAACCTAAGGGTAGGACCCAACTGGCTATGTCCCAACAAGCCTCCCCCCGCAATATGATTCTGATGCCCCTAACCTTGACATCCCTGGAGGACATAAAAACTCAGATAAGCTTAAGAATTTAACTTAACAAGATAAGAGCTTCTCCCTAAAAAATTTTTTAATTTAGAAAATGTATTTCCCTTTCATGTGTATTGATCAAATAAGTTTGTAAATATGATATATATGTTTGCTCGCTTATAGTTTGCATTGGGTGTGGGGGACAGGCAGTAAGCAGGCAGGGTCGTTATAGCCTAAGGCTTAGTTTTAAAACTAAGCTTTTCCCCACACCCTTGGCTGATTGCATGATGTGGGGTGGTGCACTCTCATGAGGAATCCCATTATGCCTCAGATAAGTGACTTTGTATCAGAGACTTTCTTGCTTATATATTGGATTAAAGGTTTTGATTTCTACACTATAAAATGGGGCAGACCGGGAGCTTGCTCTCTCTCAGTTCCTGAGATTAGCATTAGGGAGGAGAGCAGAGAAAAGCCACATGGAGGAGAGGAGAAGCAGCCAAGATGGTGGAGTGCTGAAGGAGAAGCCAGTTTGTGGAGAGAGAAGGAGATGGGGAACACAGGTGATTAAAGCTGGTGAGGAACAAACCTTTGATCCTAGAAAAACTCAGATAAGTCAGTGGCTTTGGGAGCCCTGAATGGAAAGAGAAGTGTTTTCCCACTGTGTGTATTTCTTGCCTGCCAGGTTCAAGCTAGGGTTAAAGCTAATGGCCCACCAGTTCTTGGCTCTGTTGTTTCATTACCATCTGTCCGAATCAAATGCGAACCTGCATGGCCAGGTGGCTGTGATGGTGGTCGTGGCCACTGGTCTTACAGTGTGCATCTTATTTTTCTAGGTCTTTCTTTCTTTCTTTCTTTTTTATTTTCTTTAGGCCGTGTTGGGCAGATAAAATATACTCTGTTAAAGATGGCACTGCCCATATGCAAGTTTTAAGAGTAAGCTTTTCCCCACACTCTTAACTGATTGAATGATATGGGTGGTACACTCTCATGAGGAATCCTCCCATTATGCCTCAGATAAGTGACGTTGTATCAGAGACTTCCTTGTTTGTAGATTGGATTAAAGGTTTGGATTTCTACACTATAAAGTGGGACAGACCAGGAGCTTGCTCTCTCTTGGTTCCTGAGGTTAGTATTAGAAAGGAAAGCAGAGATTAAGGCCAAATGGAGGAGAGGAGAAGTAGCCAAGATGGCAGAGTGCTGAGGGAGAAGCCAGTTTGAGCAGAGTTTGTGCTGAGAGAAGGAGATGGAGAACAGAGGTGAATAAGACTGGTGAGCTAGAAACCTTTGATTCTAGGAAACTCAGATAAGTCAGTAGCTTTGTGAGCACTGAATGAGTGGGTTTTGGAGCCCAGTGTGTGTTTTTACTTGCCCGCTGGGTGCAAGCTAGAATTAAAGCTGATGGCTCACTAGTTCTTGGCTCCGTTGTTTCATTACCGACTATCCGAATCAAATGCGAACCTGCACTGGCCAGGTGTCTGTGAAAATGGCCATGACTACTGGGTTTACAGGCCAGTAAGGTCAATGCTAATTAAACAAACAAAATACCTTTTGGATAAACAGGTTGTGATTACAAGTCAAGTGGTAAACTTGGTCATCTAGTTCAGTGAAACACAAAAGTGAAAGTGAAGCCGCTTTTTCCCCAGTTTGCCTCTGTCCACAGGGTAAGGAGAGAGAGAGCCTCACACAGAAGTCCGAGTCAGATCCTCAGTGTTGGCATTTTGAAGGGGGGAAATGGTAACCAGAAATCAAAATACTGATTTAATAAAACTTGGAAAGCTTGCATCAGTAGGAAACTGCAACGTCCCATGTAGCTTAGTTTGCTAGAAAGCTGAAAACATTCATAGGCTCAATTGCACATCTCAGGACTCCATTGGGTCCTCAGAAGCACACTGTAACCTCAGCCATCTGGACTCAGGATTGGGAGGAATATCCCCCAGGCACTGCTGGTCTGGTCTGGGGAGGGAGGATTCTTCCACTTTTGGACCTGTGCAGTGGAAGCCAGAATGACAGCCACAGAGGCTTGTCAGTCTAGTTCTAGAAGAAGGACCTGATTGATTAGTAAAAGAAATCAGTGCAAGCCATCAAGATTTTAAAGAAACTGATTGGTTAGCTTAAGGAAAAGCTACTCCACCCCAACCCCAAATAGAAGCACAGGCTGAAAAGAGATGCAGCCCTTTTTGACTTTCTGTCTGCCTTCCCGCTGATAGAAATGCACTAGCCATGCTGGCTGCCACACTGCGTGGGTGGCAGCTGATGGTCTCCCAGGTAAAGCTCTGCGCAGTGCCTGGGCTGGACTGGCCTTTGATAATAGGCCAAACCATGGGTAGGACGATCTGCACTTGAACCTTTATAATGGGCTTACCGGAGACTGGACTGGACTTCATCCTTGACAAGACAGAGGGGAATGAGACATTGAGAGCCTGGGCACAACCTTCTGTTTCAACTCTGAATAAATCACGCTGCAAAAGCCTCAGCTTCTTCAAGTGCGGGTTTATATAATGCTTTTTGTATGGCACCATACACGAACCCCACCAGAACCAGATTCAGAATGGATATCAAGATGGTCTAGGAAAATGAAGGCCAGAAGGGGACCCAGGAGTTGCTGTGGGGTCCAGGAGTCTGCACTGGGGTCTCATACCACAGCCACCGCACTGCCATCATCTTTATCGGCTGGGCCACCTAGACCCTGAAGTCAGAAACTTTCATGGAATAGGCATCTTTGAAGTCACGATGCTTCTCGGGAGAGTGACTTGCGTTCAACTGGCAAACCCATTTATCTTGAATTTGTGGGAGAATGGGAATGCAGTTTCCTCAAGAAAGGTCAGGGAAAGGCCAATGCTCCCTCTTAAAAATACGATTTAAAATAATAAATTGTTTTTGGCCACATACACAGAATGTTCTCTCTGGCCCCTGAGTGTGTTCTTGTATTGTTGAAAACGACAACGGAGCATCTTCGCTCTGAAGAGAGACACCACCATGTGACCCGCAAACCCTCCAGGAGAACAAAACAATCCCTGTTCATCTCAGAAGCTGGGCCCTGCAGAAGCTTGTTACACCAGGTCCCCTGACAAAATTATCAGCTGGGAGGGAAAAGCGGTTCCTGTTGTGCCCGGAGTCACAACACAGCTGCGGAGCCAAGCAGCCTCTCTGAGGAAGCCACTCTGTGGGGAAGTCATTACAGAAAAGGAAGGAACAGAAAGAGAAGGAAAATTAGGTCCCAAAGAATACGCATGAATTCAAACCCTATTATAAGTTCAAAAGGTTTTCTTTGAACCAATATCTATAAGAGGTTCAATAATGGTGGAAAACCTATATTCCTAAGGAAAAAAAACTGTAATAATAAAGAAGATTATTGCTGGCTGAATTTGTAGGAGGTAAGGTGCAGTGTAAGGCAGCCGTATGAGCAATAAAAACAAAATGGCCAACCACGTCTTAAAGGGTCAAACTGTTCAACACACATTTTCAAGGGAAAAAGATGTTGAAAATTTCTACCTTTTGATGGTTTATTTGTAAACTCGGGAAAGCATGTATTCTAAAACTCTTAAAATCTGAAATCACTTTTTGGTATTTTAAAGTCACCAATTTGGAGTCTTCCTCCAGAAATACAAGTTGCATTGCTCATAGGGAAGAGCTTTGTTTGGGGCCAGGTGGCTCAGAATTCAAATCCGGGATCTAATGATTTACAATCTCTCTCAAGCTCTGTCTGATTTAACTGATACTTGTTTGTTTATTGCTTCCTAAAAGGGAGAGTTAGAAGGTCAGTATGGCGGGAGGTGAGTGAGTGAGGAAAGAGGAAGTAAGAGCCAAGCAGAGCCAGGCCAGACAGTGCCCTGGGCCATAACAGTAACCAGCTTTTATTCTTCCTAAGAGAAAAGCCCTTGTAGGGATTCCAGTAGAGGAGGGACAAGCTCTGCTGTCATTCAGTGACCGCACTGCCTGCTCTGCAGAGGGGTCAGGACACCAGGTAAGGAGGCTGTGGCAATCAACTAGATGAGTGATAATGCTGTCAGGAGCAAGGGCAAGTGGTCACCAAATATCTTCGGAAGGGAAAGCAAGTATAAATTGCTGATGGATTCAATAATGAGTGTGAGAAATAAAAAGAGAGAGAGAGAGGCAGAGTGCCAAGATTTTTGGCCTGAGCAGGTAGAAAAGTAAAGCAGTCACGAAATAAGACTGTGCAAAGAGCAAGTGAGGGTCAGAGAGAAGGTGGACTGTCACGAGCCCAGCTCTTACAGAGCAAATTTAGGATGCCTGTTAGATATCCATGTAGATATGGTACCTAAAGACAAAGGAAGAGAAGATGTCCAAGGACTAAATCTAGAGGGACTCCACAATTAGAGATCAGGACAAGGGGGAAGAGAGAAAGAGAGAGAGAGAGAGAGAGAGGAACAGCTGAAAGAATACCTGAGAGTGATCTTTTTGGAAGCCAAGTCAAGGAAGTGTTTCAAGAACAGAGGATCGCACTGTGTGAAATGCTTCTGATGTCAAGTCAGGTGACTAAGAGTCAACCATTGTATTCAGTCATGTGAGGACCACCTAACAAGGGGTCAACTCTTGATGAGGGTGGTTTCAATGAGACAGTAGGATAATGGCCTCATCGGAATGGTTTCAGGCAAGGAAAAGAGCGTGAACTACGTGAACTATCATTAGGTTAAACTAACTTTGGATCAAATTAGTTTAGCTGTACCTCTTTTATGAAAAGAATAGTCCATTTAGTACATAATCCTTAACCGCCTATCTCCTGAATTTTATGCATTTGTTTCTTTCATAGCACTGTCAACATGACCTACTTGAGTCTGAGCAATTTCTTAGTGGGGGACAGGTGGTTTCAGGAAAAGCATGCACACTACAGTGGCCAAAGGATGCAGCTTACTTTGCTTTCTTCCTCTCTCACGGTCCATGGTCCTTCCTCACTCACCTCCCTGTCCCCTGGTGTCCCGTGTGATACTACCTTCCCTTTGTTGTCTATTCCTGCAGGTCCCCCCTCTCTGCCTGCTCAGTCCCCCAAACTCTCTTGATCCTGCACAGAATGATCTCAGGTGTTAGGAGAAATTAGATCACATCAGAATAATTAACTCCATCTATGCAATGATTGATTCGAAGGTAAAAACAGGTCCTTTCAGCAAAAGAGAGAAAAGGACTTGTTTACTCAAATACACTTTTACTGGGTAAAAATATATATGTCTTTTCATTGAGAAGCTGAGAGGGAGGACTACTTACTCATGGCCTGCATTGTCTTTTGACTTCCTGTTGTCATTTCTGCCCCTTACATGTCCATCATGGAACAGGCACCACCCGTCACCGAAACTCAGGAGTTGTGACATGCCAACACACACCCAGATCGGGAGTTATGATATCCCATTCCGTTTCTGAAATACTGTCTCCTCTACCAAAACAACCATGTGCTGTGAGGTTTTCTTTTTCGCAACTGCTTTTTATTAGTGGGAAGAACACTATTTTAATTTTATTTTAGAAAAGAGAAAGTGCCATCAAATATTTGGCTGTATTCATCTCCCATCTGTAAAACACACTTTGCTGAGATTATCAACAGGGTATGTGTCTGCTCTGAATGTTTTCTGGGGACTGAGGATTTATTCAAGTAAATTAATTTGCAAACAGATACAGCTATCGCTGGATGAATGAATTTTTCTCTTGGCACTTTGAGGTGTAACGCAGTGGGTAACTGGGCTCTTGGCATGCCTGGCAGTTCTTAGACTGTCTGCCAGTCCCAGTCCTATGACGCTGTATGAAAAGATATGTGACAGTTTTGCAGCTCAGAATACAATGTGGCATCTAGCTTCCAGTTCTACTTGAATATTGAAATAAATTCTGTAACTCTTCAATTCAGTTGCTTTTCCTGTTTCTATCTGCTAATGTAACATGTTCACTGTTTCCATTCCTTGCTTTAGATACTCTCAGGGTTCTACCACTTGAAACAAAACCCTGAGATTCAACAGTACACAACAACCCACTTAGAGGTGACCAATTCTGGAAACTCTTCAAACAAGAGAGATTCAGAAAAATACTTCACTATAATATCTCATTGCTCTGAACACAATAAAACAAAGTGTCAGTAGCTAGTCTTCTCTCAGGCAGATGAGGTGTCTGAATTAATAGTTAGGCAGGGCCTTGATCCATCAGGGAATTTAAAAAAATGGATATAAGGCTTAATGGCAGTAATTTGCTTTGATTACTCTTGTTTGGTTTTAATTGTATCCTTAGTGCTTAATGCAGAAACAAATTTCAACTAGAAGGATCTGAGGTAATATTAATAATTGTGTATTCATCAGTCTGTATAGAGAACTTGGATAGAAAATGACATGTCCCAGAAAGCCTTCCAGTACAGTGTGAAAATTCTCCTTCACAAAATGTTTAATGCAGTCGATACCATTGTGATTCCTTGAGCATCAACAATCCCAGCACTCTCAGATTGGGGGTACCACTGATTACAGTTAGTCTCTGTAAAGACATGGCGATAAAGACCCAGCAAGAACAGTCCTCAGTTGCCACAATGAAGCCGGAAAACCGGAATTCGGCGCCTGATTCCTGACGCTGATTTTACAAGCATCCCTCTGTTGTAAGGGCCTTGGGCACTTAACCATTCCTGTCTCAGTTTCACCATCTGTACAAGAACGACATTGGGAACAAATAAACTTGATGGTCTAATGCGATGCTTCCCAGCTCCTGTCCAACACTGGAGTTTTATTTTAACTCCTGTGAGAGGTTCTCTTAAAAACCCCAAATTGAAATTTAAATGTGATAACTAATTCACCAATTGTTATTTTCTTACTGTGAACATACATGTGCCTTCATCAGGTACCAAAGGCCTACAGAAAAGTCTCTTTTACTGAAAACATGTTCTTTCAGTGGTCCTCTCGCTCTCCCGAGTCATCACCACGCGTGGACAGGACGCGGGAGCCAAGTGGAGCACAGAGACCCACTAGCAGTGAGGGGCAGAGATGCTTCCGTGTTTACCAAGACACCTGTTAGGAGTTTCCCAGGCAGGAGGGAAAGGAAATCGTTGTTCCTAGTTTTCCATCTGCCGGGCTCCTGGTCACGGGGAGGAAACACCATGGGGCGGAAACTGCAAAGCTCTGAAAAAGAGTTGCATTGACTTTGCTCCTGCCCTTTTCTTATGTGAAATTTTCCCTTACTCTTTCAGAACACGTGTATTCTTGCCCTTTTTATCATATATATATATATATATATATATATATATATATATATATATATATATATATATATATATATATATATATGGTCTATCTATTATCTATCTATCTATAATCTATCTATCTATTACCTATCTATATACATACATACACTCCAGGGAACTCAGATGCCGGAAAGGTGGGGGGGCTCTACGAGGCGAAGGCGAAGTCTCAGGTGCCTATCAAACAGTGCCACTCAGTACTCTCTTCTCACTGGTGGGTTCCAACATGATGTATTTCCAATGGCCCCTCATGGGAAAAGCAGCTGAGGAGGATGTAAGTCCATACTCCCGGCAACTGCTGACTAGTCAGAGCTTCTGCAGTACTTAACATTCCCGACCTTGCGGAGGGAGGGCAGCTCTTCAGGTTCCTGTTAAAGGAAAGGCGGTAAGACTCCTGGAAACGGACGTCTTCGTCAATAGCCAGTGATTTGTCTGTGTTTACTGTGGTCGTGTTATATTCCTTCCCCAACGGAGAATTATCCTTAGGATTCTAAATTATTATTCTCTCATTATTCATTAAAAAAAAAAAAAGTAAAGAGATTTGTTCCCATTCTCTAAAATATGTGTGTGGAGGTGGGGGGTGTACGGGAGTTCATCTGCTAATTTTTATTTTACAAAAAAAAAATCTTCACTTGTGCTTTCTTGTCTTCCTTCTTAACACGATTTGTAAAATGGCTGTTAAAGTTGACCTTGTGTAATGTGTATATGTATATCCAGAAAAAATAAGCCTCAAGAAGATGCTAGTTGTATTTTAGCTACATTTTCCCATTTTAAGCAACAGACTGTTGAGACTGGTAGGCAGGTAAGCCCTATACCTATGCTGTCCAATGAGGGAGCCTCTAGCCACGTGAGATGATTTTGATTTAAAGTAATAAAAATTAAACAGAATAATAAATTTGGTTCTCCAGAGGCCCTCGCCACACTTCAATTGCTCAGCAGGGCCCCGTGATTAGTGGCTGTCACACTGCACAGCACAGACACAGAACACTCCTGTCCCCGCGGGAAGTCCCACTACACAGCGCTGGTCTAGACAACTTGAGTTTCTATGTGTAGCAATGACTAGAGGTTTTTAAACTGAGTTTTCCAGAAAATTATAAACTATTTTGAAGACAATTACTGGTCTCACTCACTCTCTGCAAAACAATTAATCTATGATTTGTGTGAGGCTGTCCTTGTTTTTGAGAAAAACCACAATTTGATACCTTATGCAATGGTATCTTTTAACTGTCTTTCATGAGGAAGGGGGTTCTTATATGTCTGCTGGCTAGGGATTATTCGCTCAGCCTTTCCTTCCAACCAGCAAGGGAGGTTGTACTCTGTCTCTACAGTGCTTTGAGCAATCATTTCAATATTCTGCTAATTCCTACTCTAATCTTTTATTTAAAATAGTGAAAACATAAAAATAGCAATGCTCATCCTAAGATATGCATGTTGCACAATTGTGATACAACTAGACAGCAAGGAAGTTAGAGGTACCCAAATCGGTAAACCTTTAGTTCAAATTGTATATGCTTTTCAGAACAGAATGATATAACAAGGTAAGCCCAAAGAGGTATTCAGCTTCAGGTGGATGGCATGTGAGTCTAGATAGGCCAAGCTGAGTGGAAGAACACAGCAGAGGCTAGTCTGGGACCCTGACAGTGACGCTATAACTCTGCCTCCTCTGTCCTGTGATGTCCCTCACCACTGTGGCTGCATGAGAAACACCAGGGTGTCTCTTGGCTCACACAACTCTGAAGCACAGTCTATGATCCAGAACTCACTCCCATGGCCCCAAAGTGCAAGAAAACTTGGACATCTGTATTTTCTCATAGCCTATGACAGGAAATGTGTGTGATGACATAGCCCATCGGTTCTGCCTGTATAAGTACACCCTGACATTTTCATTCGATTTCCCACTTGTGAGACTCACGCAGCTCCTGTCCGGTGGAAAAATTCATCTCATCACTGCATCCAGCTTCTAGTCCAGGGTCCCAGAACAACTTGTCTGAGCCTCCATATAGTTGGGATGTTGTGATTTTGAACTTGGCCATCTTTGGGTTGAAAATGGAGGGTTTAGACTCCCTACCTATTCTCCCAATATGAGATAGCGGAGCAAGGACAGAATTCGCTTAGAGGAGAAGAATGCAGACACAAAGCAAACATTGCTTCACAGCAACTTCTATATCCTTCTCGTAAAATTTGTGATGTCCCTGGTCCTAACCAGGGAACAGGAACATTTTCAATATAGGCCCTGACTCTGCTTTCTAGGGGACACATCCTGGACCATTGCTGCTGCTTCTGGCTCAGATTCCAGAGGCTCATTCCTGGTCCTTATCCTCCTTGGCAACGTCTGAAGCGTGGAGGAGGTGGGGAGAGAAAGCATGCTCTACTTAAGGGCTATTCATAGACTTTGAAGCCTGTCTCAGGTCCACAGAAGGACCCAACAGCTGTTTTAAGTTCGGGACAAAGGTGTTATTCGTAAAGGCTCGTGAATTCTTTTTCAGTATCATTCTCTTGGTGACTTGGAAGGCTTCCAGATCATTTGCCTTCAGCCAGTCCCATGTGCCAGTCACTACACCCAAAATTCTTTCTAAACACATTTGTCAATGAGACAGTGTCCACCCTGAGGTTATAAGGCACAGTGAAAAAAAAGCCACATCCTTAACCTGACCTGCTCCCTGAGTCCCATGCTTCAGCTGAGACATTTTACAGGATAAAGACCTTTGTCACTCAAAGCCTTGTTCCCAGGACTCAAGGCCCCAAATCTCAGAGAGCTCTCTATCTGTTTTGGGTCTGCTTGCAAACTGTGTAGTTCTTTCCTGAAGACCTTGCCTGTTCAGCTAACACACCACAGTACAACTGGCACACAGTTGCAAGTTCACACTACAATTCTACTTTCCAGATTCTTCCCCTAACGCTGCAAGCTGAGAAGGTACACAGTCTCTGTATATGGCTGATGATAATCAATAAAACGTTTTCCACCACATGTGCTGCTGCCTCCACAGCTCCCATATCCGTTTCTGCACTGCTTGTTGTCTGACTGCTAGGCGCCTGCCAAGCAGTTCAGGTCACTTCGATCCCAGCCCTTGTTTCCAGTGCCAGTCAGGCTCTGGTCAAGTTCATGGAGACCTGTCTGGGGATTTCAGGTAGGAACAGTTTTACTGGAACATTGGAAAGCTAGTGAAATGAAGATCAGGAGGTCACGTTCAGCGAATCCTTAAGGTACCTGGGCAGGTGCCACCAACAGTGACTCTGTCTCTGGCAGACCTGAGCTGCAGCCTAATCCCAATACCCATCTAGCACCAGTCTCATGTGTTCTGCTCAACGCTAAGACATTCATCCCTTGGTCCAGTGCTCTCATTGGAGATTGCAGATGGATTGTAGCCGTTCCTCATTAGTTCTGGCCAGGCTGCTTAAAACTGCAGCTCTGTCTCTTTAACCAGATGTCTGTGTGTGGTCTTCTCTCAGCTGCATTTACTCTGCAAACTCGCCATTCCTCTGAACTGGTGGCTTTCCTTGGTCCTGAGAAGGGACCTGTGTCAGGGCAGAACAATGGCATGTCTTTTAGGCAATAGCATAAGGTATGCCATGAATGGTCAGTATTAGATGGTTACAATTTCAGTAACCGATAGAGGAAAAGGGTAAGTTCCTTTGGTTGATGGTAGAAATTGTGGCTTCAGCAAAATAAACTAGTTTCTTCTAATTCAATATGGCTGCTGCTGAATTGCTGCTGTTAGGCATTTCCAGCAACACAATCGCTAGGAAAGAAAGTCTAGCCCTTTCTGGTGATGAGGGACTTATTACTAGAACAGGAAGAAAGCTGGTGATTTAGGGTGATGAACAGAGCCTTACAGTGCTGGACAGAAAATCTAAACTTCAGCCAGTTTAGGCTTCTGTAGAGTTTGTAGTAATTAGGATAATTGGAGTGCACGGAGAAGTGTCACCCACAAATCAACCCTCTATGACGGTAGGTTGGGGTTGCCTTTGCATACCAAGTGCCTCCACGTACTCCCACTTTCCCACAAAGGTACGTGTGACGAAACATTTTCCCGTGAGAAAGATTCCTAGTGAGAACTTGAGGGATAATTCATACAGGCTCATATCTGGGCTGAATTAATCTGCTCACAAACAGTGAATGATGGATTTTTGTCAGGTCTTGGGAAGACTTGCGTGTTGGGTCAAACTCCCATAGATGGAGGCATCTCTAGGAATAGTGTACGTATATATAATACAGCCATTGGTAGAAGGTGTAGACTAGACATAGATCTGTGGAGTTTAACTCTGTCCATCTTTCTCCCATCCCATTCTGCCTTTAATTGTGTTGATTACTTTGGAAGGTAGGGGTTGGGTATGACCTGTAGGTTGTAAGATAATTGTTTTCTGTTCCAGAGAGGCACAGCTTCAGGCTGGAGAGCACTCACCCTAGGGAGCCTCTGGCAGCTAAAGATGCTGGGCCTTACCTTTAGCCTGCAAGCTTGAATGTCCATCTGAACTAGGGGTTATAGAGAGGTATGATGAGATTCCAGGCCACTGGCGGATATTTGCTATTATTTGATTACTTAAAACTGTAATGATGTATAAAGGTACAGTTTAAAAGGGGCAATTATACATTTTTTGGTTGATGACTAAAAATGTCATATATTTTCATACATTATATTTAATATATATTTATGCATGGTTTCAATAATTTGCAGTAAGGGTTCCTGCTAGGTGCCTGGAGGTGATGCATAATCTTTAGACTCTGAGAACACTGAAGGACCGTGTTTGCAAATGATCAGTGACGTGGGGAAGAAAGTTAATCACCTGACTAATCTGTGCTGTCATCCTTGCTCCCACAATTACGGGGATTGCAAAATACACTTTCCTTTTCAGACTAAAATCATCTGGCCATGTTATGAAGTTGGAGGGCTTATTGATTATTCACTAAAGAAACGGGCTGGACCTAGAATTGTTTAAGAAGAAACCTGCTTTGCCTGTGGGTGTTTTTTGTCCATCCATGCAGGTGAGAAGGTTGGTGAGATTCCTCAGGTTCTGGTCGTGAACCTCTATCTTACTCTTTTAGAGTTTGTCTACAGCATGTAGATCTGCCTACAGCCACCAGGACAAGACTGCTTCATCCAGGCTTTGGGTTAAGTTTTAGATTTAACCTTAAATTGCCAAGCGATTATCAAAGTCAACTGGAGAGTGATAACATTTGCTTTATATTCATTGGCTCTCAGGTGTGCAGAGTTGGATTGCCATCCTTGTTTCATAATATAGAGTGACAGCCTGTAAGGACATTTTTTGAAAGGAAGATACTTACACTCATGACTTAAGATTGATCTGATTTCAGAAAGTTGCATATGTAGGTCACACAGTTGCTTTTAAAACTGTTCTGTACTGGTGTCCTGTCTGAGTTTTCCAGGACCCTGTGTTGAAAAGCCTGACTATTGAAACTGCCATTGAATTTGCTGAAGGGATGTTATTAGACCTGATTATAAAATTTGAATTTGGATAAATCTAAGGAAGAGATCAAACTCTAGCATTTACTCTTAAAAAAATGAGTATTTGTAGACCTTACATACCCATTCTTTCTATTTCTGGAAATAACATCCCTTAAAAGTATGAATCATATCCAATCAAGTATCCAGTAAGCAACTCTACCCTTAGTTTATATGGTTAGAGTGGTACTGATTCTACTTTCCTTGTGAGGGGAGTTCTGGCCAATTAGAATTTTTCATTCACCTTACTATAATATTATATTCAAGGGTGGAAATGTGACTTACTTAGAACTAATCTCAGTACTTTCAGGAAAACAAGAGAGGCAGCAACTCTTTTCTGTTTTATTTAGAGAAGTGAGGGGATGACATTTGGGCTGTTGGTACCATTTTGTCACCACAGAGCTGAGATGGGGAAATGTAAGTCCTAATGCCTTGGATTCATCTGTGCCCAGACTTTCTGGCTACACAGTAAGTTCAACTAGGCAGCAAATCCCACCTTTCCTTAAAACAATTTGAGGTAAATATAAAGAATCAAAAATAATAACTTAGTAGTTAGATCATATGTAAGTCATTTAATTTCTCTATATTTGTTTCTTATTCTTTTTTTAATGTTTATTTTTTAAAATTGATTTTAGACAGAGAGGAAGTGGGGGAGAGAGAGAGACAGTAACATCAGTCTGTTCCTGCATATGCCCTGACTGGGGATCGAACCGGTAACCTCTGCTCTTCTAAACGATCCTCTAACCAACTGGGCTGTCCGGCCAGCGTTCAGTTTCTTATTCTGTAAAATTATATGTAATTTGCGGCTCTGTTAAAAGATTTTATGCTCTGCTATCGATGTTTTTTTTTCTTATTCTGTCTGTATTTCCCATGCTTATTTGTATGTTATCTGGCCCCAATATATGTATGTTTGCTTGTATGAATGTGTGTGTGTGTATATATATAGTACAGCTTTCCTGAAGACTGTACTAAATACTTTGTGTAATAAGATAAAGTATATAACTTAATTTAACATGTATTTTCTAGCAACATATTTTAAAATAGCCATTGTAATCACTGTATCTACATGATGTTTTATATTTTATAAAATCCTTGGAGACAGGGATACTATCCATTTCAATTGCATAATAAAGCTTCAGTTAACTAGGAGACTTCTACCTGTGATGATAGTCTATCAGCAGCTTCATATCTACCAAGCAGTGGCATTTTGACAGATGGGTTAAGCAGGTGAACTAACATTTGAAAGCATCATTGTCGGTATTTTGTATATGCTGTCCTATACAATTCTCACAAACCTTCCCAAGTCGTCTTAGTTTCATGTATTGTGGAAACTGTGACCATGAAAAAGCTTTTATAACTTCTTAAGGACATAGAAATAGAAAGCTACAGAACTGGGGTTAAAACCTACGTCTTTCAATATGAAGCATGAGTTTGGTGTAGCATGGAAGTTGCCCATTCTAAAGTCAACGTTTAGTCGCTCCTGGAATACTGGATGTCCAGCTAATCCTACGGTCAGCTAGTAAAAATCTGTGTGTAGGTGCTCTGGTGGGTGCTGTGGCATCTCCACACATCTCTGTGAAAACCAAGACACTCCTGCTCCAGCTCCGGGAGCCTTGCCCACTAGCGCCTTTCAGCGAGGGCTTCTCGGGGATTCATCCTCCATCGCAAGATGCGCGTTTCCCAAAGTAATGCCCCACTCCTTTTGTTGACACCGGGTGTAAAGGTCCACGCCTTTGGTATGAGGGGTGGTCCCTGCTCTAGAACTCATTACAGATGGACTGGGGAGACCTCCTGAGACCAGATCACCAGTTAGCCACCCCCCACCCTCTTACCCTAGTTCCCCCACGCCCTTAATAGTGAGAGCCCAGCTCTGCACAAAGGTTTTCTTCTCAGGGTCCGTCCCCACCACACCCGGGCCAGGGCCACACGTGCTTACGCATCTGTTTACTTGTCCATCCCGTCATTCGCACCATTCCCCTCCCCACATATTCATGCGCCACAGTCCCACTCGTCACCTAATATGTGCCAGAAGTAAGAGCAAGTGTGGGGCATGTTGTTATGGTTACAGCTCGCTAGTGATTAACAGAAAGGAAGAAATAAAGGAAGGAAGGAAGAAGTAACAGTAACTAATTGAAAACACCCTAAGGTGTATTTCAAAATGTTTATTAAAATCCTGTTTAGGCATCCACTGTGTGTCTTGAAACTAAGAAACTATATTTGCTCTGTAATTGCTTGAATTATACATCTTTTACCTTGATTAGCAATTTCAATCAGCCAAGACATTACTGAGCATTTTCAACTAAAAAACTGCCTATTTCTCAACCAGAAGTCCTCTATGCAACCTTTTCATTTTCCAAACACTTGTGATTTGCTAGGATTGGGTGGTATTATGTCTTGTAAAAATATTAATTTCTCTAAAATGCAAAACTCTGCAGATATGGATACAATGAGATACTTAAGATGTTTATTATATTTTTAATGTCATTTTTGTTTTGTGTCCCCTGATTTCTAGACTTACTTTATTTTTGCTTTTATGATAATCTATATCTAGAGCGGCATCCTATATTTTGATAGTAAGTGTACTTAGATTTTTAAACAGCAGAGTTGCTTAAAATATAGCCTTGGTTGGATGTCTGAAAAGCTTAAGTTTACTTAGGCACTCAGAAGAGCAGTAACAGGTTGGTTTCTGGTGAGTCAATGGTGAGGGTTAGTGTTAGTTGAATAAGCCTGTTGCTAAAATGTGGAGTGAATTGAACCAGTGGAAACAATGTCCGCTTCTATCTTGAAGGGTTTTTTTGTGTGGTTTTTTTTTAAATTTCCATTTCAGAAGGCATTTCAAAGTCAGCAATCTACATATCGTGCCTTTGCTTGATTTCTGAGTTTCTACTGAACCATCTAGTCCCGTGGGATCTCGCCTTCTGCGTCTTCCCTGGGTTCTCCTTCTGCCAAAGAGCTTTCCTCACTGCTTCACAAAGGCTCAAGCCAGTCAAAGGAGGCTTCGCTGCCATATTAGGCAGAAATACAATATCAGAAATTGTAGTGAATGCTTTTTACCTATAACTGCTGCCGACGGCTGCTGCCCTCCTGGCCATCTGGTGGCATGCTTCCTTTCTCTTCATTTGTGGACCATGTGGCAGTCTGTCTCTCTCTCTCTTGTTCTCCCTCCCCCCACCCCATTTATCCTTCCTGCTGCTCTCATATACTTAAATCTTTTTTTTTTTTTTTAATAGGGACAGAGGAGACTCAGAGAGAGGGACAGATAGGGGCATAGGGACAGACAGACAGGAACGGAGAGAGATGAGAAGCATCAATCATCAGTTTTTCATTGCGACATCTTAGTTGTTCATTGATTGCTTTCTCATATGTGCCCTGACTGTGGGCCCTCAGCAGACCGAGTAACCCCTTGCTGGAGCCAGTGACCTTGGGTCCAAGCTGGTGAGCTTTTGTTCAAGCCAGATAGGCCCGTCCTCAAGCTAATGACCTCGGGGTCTTGAACCTGGGTCCTCCGCGTCCCAGTCTGACTCTCTATCCACTGCGCCACCACCTGGTCAGGCACACTTAAATCTTAATAAGAGCATTGTATGAGTCCCTCTTCATTGTGTGCAGAATATTTGAAAGTCCTTAGGAAGAGAAGGGACACAAACCCCTCATTCTGAACAAACATTCTAAAGCCTAGAATCCTTTGGGAAGAAGGAAAATAACAGCACAAGACTGCCCTTTCTTTGACAAGTTGCTATTTTCTAGGTAATGCGATGTACTCTCAATAAATCATGGGTACTATATTAATTTAGTATGACTTTACTTGGCTATATACCAAGCTATCCTTTCAAGATCCAAATGTAATAACAATAGAAATATGCTTTCCTTCTGGAATCAAAGCCAAACAAGGACATGTCATCTATATTTCTGTATAGTACATTGATGTTAATTGGCTTATCTAGTTCACATTTGGATTTGCACACAGCCACCCCGCATCTCCTGCAGAGTGTCACCTGGGCCAATCGGCTAACAGGAAGTGAGGAAGGAATGTGCAGCTACTGAAATGTATAAAAAGACTTTGAAGTGGGCACGTTTTAATTACCCTGGAATAGAACTTGGCCAGCACACCAAATTGTTCTTCCTCCTACTCATTTTGGAATTTCTGAAAAAAAAAAATCACACTGAATTGGGGCTCATATTTATATTCAAAAATATATCTGGATCTAGGCTATCACACTTGATATCAGAAGTTAACTTTAATTTTCAACTCTAGCTCAGTAATTAGATTTCATGCAGAGATGTCACATATGACTCACTCATGTGTGAGTGAAAACGCTTGCCATACCTAGCTGGTCATACTGGATGACTGGCTAGATGATCTGTCTCTCTTTCTATCTATCTGTCTGTCTATGTATGAAATTACCATGAGAACACCATAATCAGAATCCTGGGTAGAGTGGGTCCATTTTGTTAATCTTGCCATTCTTTTGAATCAGTGTTTTTCAAAATGCAATCTATGGACCATCTGCTTTGAATTTGCTGTAAGAAATTTGAATGCCTGGCTCCCCCCCACCCCCACCCCCACCCCACCCCCACTGAAACAGATTCTCAGGGAGCTAGGTCTGGGAATGTGTGTTCAAGTTCAGTCCTCAGGTAATTTGCGAGGACACTGATGTTTGAGAACTACTGTCCTAAAATACACACAGACTTTTTCCCTTAGGATCTGGTACAAATCTACAAGCTGAATTGTTTAAGAAATATATTTTGTTTGTTAAAAATAGTTTGAAAAACCCAAGCTACAGTCGAATTATCCCATTCTGATTGCCCTGCAAGCCCAGTACCCTCTTGAATGAGGTGGTTAGACCAGTTCTCTCTCTCTGTTTCTTTCTCTCTCTCCCTCTCTCTTTCTCTGTGCTTTTGTTCTCTGGGATTTTCACAAGTAATATGTCACAAGGTGCTTATTTGTTGAGATTTGTTCTCGGTTGTTCTAGGGAGAGGCGTAAGAGAGGCGTGAGAGTGGAGAGAAGAAAGGCGTTTGAGTAATGCTTGGTCTCTGCAGAAAGTTCCCAGTTCCCTGAAGCCCGGAGGTCGCACATAAACTGGCTGTCATGTTTGGGTTTGAGTGCTTAGCCCAGGGTTTAGGCAAGGCTCAGACAGTCCACATATTAGGCTTTGCATGTTACGTACACAGTCTCTGATGCTCTGCTGACTGTTCGTTTAGGACGTCTTTCCCCTTGCCTTGAACTTCTGACTCACCTGTGTGTTTTTTACGCTTATGTCTGCCCCACAGTTGCTTTCTGTTGCTGGTGGTGCTGGCCAGGAATGAATGAGTACCCTTCAGCGCCTTTAAATTTCTGGGAATAAAGTAGAAAATACAAGTCTCAGAATCGCTGCTAACACCTGGGTCATCTGCCTAATCTCCAAATAGTTTTTTTAAGAGTTCCCCGAGTTTGTACTTTAACGGTCCGTGACCATGTCAATACCGGGAAGGATTGAGATGGATGCATCCCATGGAAAGCAAGCAATACCAACATCCAGAAGAGTCATTAGTATTTTGTGGTCTCGGCTGTATTGTCTGGCCTACGACTAGCAACCTTCAGGGCATCGTGAACATTAATCCTACTCTGATCCCAGTTTATTTACCAAGTCACTGAAATTCAGCATTCAGAGGTGGGAGAGGTTTATTTACATTCCGTATGACTTGATATCTTTGTAATTTCCCCTTTTCATGACAAAGGGAGAATATTTGCATGAAAAACACATCAGTAACCATAGTCACCTCCTTGCACAGACAAGGGGACATAAAATCTGGAGGCAAGCTAAGAAGGATAGGGACACAAATGCCATAAAGCCTGTTTCCGACACATTTTAAAGTACTCGGGCTAGAGAATAACCATGCGACACAATTAGACCCGGGAAGTCAGGAGAGCCGGGCTGTCTCCAGCTTTGTGTTGACGAGGAAAAGCATTGTTTTAAAGACTTGGGAAGCCTGACCAGGTGGTGGCGCAGTGGACAGAGCATCAGACTGGGATGCGGAAGACCCAGGTTCGAGACCCCGAACTCGCCAGCTTGAACATGGGCCCATCTGAGCAAAAGCTCGCCAGCTTGGACCCAAGGTCGCTGGCTCCAGCAAGGGGTTGCTGGGTCTGCTGAAGGCCCGCGGTCAAGGCACATGTGAGAAAGCAATCAATGAACAACTATGGTGTTGCAAGGGCATCGAAAAACAATGATTGATGCTTCTCACCTCTCTCTGTTCCTGTCTGTCTGTCCCTATCTATCCCTCTCTCTGACAGTCTCTCTGTCCCTGTAAAATAAATAAATAAATAAATAAATAAAGACTTGGGAATATGTCCTCAGCCGCATTCGGGATTCAGATCACCGCAGTGAAGGAGTTAAGGACATCTGGAGCTGCGGAATAGTTGTAATATATCTGAAAGTAAAGCTTTTCTAAAAAATGGATTTTAATGTAGTATAAATGTAAATTTTTGTCATCCAATAATTCTCTTTGCTCTAAATAAAATCGGTATGGGATTGCAACGCCCCCAGAGTGGAATGCATTAACCACTGGGCTGTTATTTGTACTGTGGATGCGTTCACCACCCTCTTGGCTCATCTGGCATGGGACAAGATGAGAATAGAGGCAGACGTTCAGGTGTGTCTCTGAGAAGCATCTAAGGTTGTCTGGTTGGCTAACTCAGTCCATCTGGAGGACAGACTTGGGGCTCGGGGACTTTAGCAGCTGCGTGGTGGTTTGGGACACTTGGCAGGGAAGCCTGCTGGGCAGAACTCAGTGAGGCCAGGTGGGTCAGATGTCATTGGCCTTGGTATTTGCCTGGCACAGATCAGAACCAACTCAGCTCTCTGCTCACCTGTCTCTGGGAGCTGACATTTTAAGCCAAAACCAAAGTTCTAAGGAGCCATTCTGATGTCCCTGCAAGCTGTTCAAGTGTGTGTCCCTTGGGAAACTTCCGTTGGATTTTTACAATTCGGCCATCAAAACAGAATCCCAGAGGAGTATTGATAATGGAAACAGAGACAAAAATAATCTGAGCAAAAGTCCTTCCTGGAGGTTGACATCTTTTCATTCCAAAAGAAGGCCTTTTCCTGTGAAATTATCTTCACGCTGTGTGGGGAGTCCCGTGACGGCGGGGGAAGCCCTGCATTAACTCTGTACTGGTGAGCTCTTCTGTCCCCATTACGCGTGTATTTCCCCAACCGTGAACGAGTTGGTATTTCACGGGCAGCTCTCTAATATCTGTGGCATACCCGACCCTCTGGTGCATGGGAGGTTAGATGTGCCTGGGCCATGCCAGGGGCAGCCTCATGCCTGAGATCAAACCCGAAGTGACAGAAAGCTGGCGGACCCCTCACTGCGGTTACTGCGGTGTGGGGTTCTCCGTAAACGGGGGACACAGTCTGTGGAGAAAGGCAGAGGGTTAATCACAGAACCAGCCGCGACAGAGGAGGGCATGGGCACTGTCGCCCACCGCGCGGACCAGCCTTTTCATGTCTGATGAGAAACTCACTAACTAGGTATGTCTCAGAAGTCTTCAAGTGGTAGAGTCTTGGCAGACAACATCAAACTTGGTTCTCATTTCCCTGAGCTGGAAATAAGAATCCCCTTGTGTTTCACATTAAGATATTCAGCATCCTTTTTCCTCTACTTAGGAGATCATGGTCCCCTCCCCCCCTCCCTTTTCTTTCATAATGCTTAAGCTTTATATTCTAGTATCAGAGTGAATTATTCCACACTATGGGCATCTCTGAACCTTATTCTTTATCTTTCTTTTGTACATCGTCTACGTGTACTTTTCACATCTTTCCCATTAGTTCTATCACAAGAAGATCTCTTCTCCCCGCCCTTTGTTGGAAGTTTTTGGCAAAGATGAAGGGGACGGGCACTCTCGGCCCCGCCTGCCGGGAAGACCCACATGCGTTCCTCACTCTGACCATTTGAATTTGGTGGTTGAGACATTTTTTCCCCCCTCGAGAGTCCGGTGTTTGTCTGTGGTTCGCCTGTGACTTGAGAAGCTGGCGGGGGCGGGGGCTGACCCGTACGTGAACAGTTCGCTGGGCCGCACTTCAAAGCCAGGGAAGAAAAGCATTGCTACGGATGATGTTTCTAAGCCACCGGGCGTCGTCCGTCCGTCCCTGTGTCTGGAGCACAGAAGGAACCACCGTAAGGATGCGGTGTCTGTTCTGGTATCGAGTCACGGAGCTCCCCTTTCCCACTTCCGTCTTATTCTCGCACCTCCTGGTACAAACGGGCAAAAGCTGTTATTACAGAAGGGGAAGCTGATAGCTTTTAATATACCACATCCACTTGGATGAAGGCGTAATTGCTACTTTTATGTTCATTCTAAAGTGAATAGCAATCAGCCTTTGGCCCATTGCAGTGTGTGAACATCGAATTACCCACCTGCTCTTGCCATGTCTCGTTAACTTAAACTATGTGCCGAAGGCTGTATCAGGGATCAGCTCCTTCCCCATCTCCTGGCTAGCATGCTACATTAGGTAAATTCATTTAGAAAAGTTACCGGCTTGGGGATGACCATCTTCTATTTTGTCCTGAGAGTACAGGACAAGGGCTCTTAAAGGTGTTTGGTATACAACACAGAGGTTTTTGCAAGTAAAGGCAAGATATATTTTTTACTTTTGTTTGTAACATTGTTTGTTTGACTATTAGCTGATTTATGAAGATAATTTGATAACCGTGTTACAAAATCAATGTGTATACTCAGTCCTGGAGAGAAGGCAGGTCGATGATCAATAACCTTTGCTGATTTTCAGCAAAAACGTCCCTTCAGAGGAAATGGGACCCAAGGTGAAATAATCAGGGTTATTGTCAAATAAAGCACACAGGAAAACCCATTTCCTTGTGAAGTAAAAATAAAATATATCCGCACAATTGAGAAGTTAGCAGAAGACTCTGGGGTTGGCTAGAACCTTAGGATCTGGGAGAGAGGGATTTACTTGGAGAATGTTTGGTTGGACTCTGTCCATTTACAGAAGAGAAGATGCAGGCTTACCTGATAAAATATCTTGCCCATAGTTGGAGAAAATGTTTAAGTGTCTCCAGCATCCAAAAGAAAGTTCAGAGATACTTCAGAGCATGCATCTGAACTAGAAAAGAAATTAAGAGCTTAATTTGGGGGCTGTAAAGACATTTTCCCATGGACTTCTGCCTTCACTCTACCTGTACATACAGCGATGCTCTTGTTACTGAGACGGAAGAACGCCGTCAGGTCAGGACCACCAGCGACTGGCTGGCTTCATGTCCTGGGTCCAGAGGACTCTGGGGGTATATTAGTCTCCTGGAACTGCCACAGTTCCCACCAACTCAGTGGCTTAAAACAGCACAAGGTTAGTACCTTGCATTTCTGGAGGTTGGAAGTCCAAAACTAGTTTCAACAGTCCTCAAAGGAAGATGGCAGCAGCGCTGTGCTCCTTCTGGAAGCTTCCAGGCAGAACCTGCTTTCTCACCTTTCCCAGCTTCTAGAGCTGGCCGCATTCCTTGGCCCCATGGCCCTTCCTCCGTCTTCAGAGCACATCACCCCAACCTCCTCTGTCTCACGGTCCTTAAGTTATTCACATTGGCAACGTCTGTCTTACAACTTTGATAATGTATTACACAGGCTTTGGGGATTAGGACAGGGACTCTTTGGGGGATCCTTGTTCTGATAGGGCTCTGAGACATGAAAAAAGGTCCCCAATAGCACAGGCGATTTCCAGTTGCTTTGGCCCATGCCATTGAAATCCTGGTGGCAGTCCTGGTAGCAGATATGTGCACTCGGCTACGTGTCAGGAAGGCTAGCAGGTTGTCCTCCGGGGTTTCCCTCACCGGCCTCTGCATGTCACAGCTGCTGTGTCACACAGGAGCAAATGATCTTGTCATGTTACTGCTGGTCCTGACTGAGAGATGTGGGAGGCTGAAAATGTAAAATGTAACGTATCAGGAGAGGGATTTGCAAATGACACGTGGTGTGACTGTCAGAACTGTTGAAAAGCTGCAGAGAACTCTCCGGTGGAGCCCCGATATCTCCAGTCACTGAAGATGTGCAGTGCTTGTACTTAAGAAAATCAGACTGATCTTCAAAAATCCAGGTTTTAAATCTTCTGCTTTAATTTTTGGCCTGTGACTTGAAATATGCCTGTTGTCCAAGAGAAAAGAATCAGGAAGGACAAAGAAGAAACATTTTTATGTGACATCTCTGTATCTCGTTAACTAATTCCTTTTGTGGTTTGTTAGTACCTTGTTTATGAAAAAAGAAATCAGCGCAAGATCTTTAGGGTCTCAAGGGGCTGTATAAAATTATCTCAGTTTAAATAGCATCCTAAAAGGTTTAGCGTCCCTTGGTAAAGATAAAACATCTCATCATTATCAATTAAAGTTCTCCTGAAGTCTTTGAAAAGAGGACGTGTTTGCTTAAAATACGTGAAGGTCATGCTCACCCTGCAATCATCAATGAGGAGTAGTCATTTGTTATTTTTAAAGAGGCTGTCATTTAGCCGTTATGATGATGAATAACATTTGTTATTAGCTAATAATCTTCCTGTTGATTACAGAGAAAATATACTTGCAGACTCCTTATGTGCCTTCCTTAGTTGCTAGGTTATTGATGTCTTTTGATTAAATTCTGTAAACAAAAATTAAGGTCTTTGTTCTCTAAATTTTGAAACTGGCATCAAGGATGCTATACCATGCCTCGGTCCATGGTATTTTGAGTTGCATATGCTCTTTGCCGACTGTTCATGCAACGTGGCAAAAACAAAGTTCATTTTTTAACATCAAACAGATTGTCAACGGATCATATGCGGCCCCTATTAAGGTTAGTGTTTGGATGCCTGTCTTCTCGAAAAGAGTTAATGAAGCTCTAAGTTACCTGTGTGCCTTCATTTGGCATCAGGCCAAATGATCTGGATCTTGGCCACATTATTGTCCGAGCCTTATTTCTAAAGCAGATGGAGTCGCTCAGGGATGACTTCATTCATATTAATTTGTTGCACTGTCTCCTACTGTTCATCCCAGAAGAACTGGACAGCCTTTGTCACCAAGAGCAGGAAGAGACAAAAGAATTTTATTCAGGAATTAAGACAGAGATCTATACTTCCATTCAAGGGAAATGGTATTCCAACCCTAACGGGAATGCAGTGGGATGGTGTAAGAGGGTAATGTGCTTCCTAAGATTCATGAGCTTTCATTTTTTGAAATAAGTCAGATGACAGACATATTGATCCAACAGTTTAAAAGGGAAATTCTCTGGAGTATTTTATGCTATCGTCAGTTTTTCACCTGGTTTTGGAGAGCCTTAGGGGCAATCTCTGAGAGAAATTTCCACTTTGGCTGATGCAAAGCATCATGTGTCTTGTTGGAAAGATCAACTGCTTTGTCGTGCATGGATCAGGCTAAAGGGTGGCCACACGTCTGCCTTGCCTTCTGGCTGTGGTCGTCTCCAAAGAAAATAGCACAAATACACTCTTAATTCAACCATATTTATGACCTTTCTATTGAGATATGTGGAGTTGGGTTATAGAGCTAAGGAAGAGAATTTGGCTTTTTTGTGGACAGATGACAGTGGTGGCTTCTCATACTACAGTTTTGGCAATAAGGGATTAAATGTTCATGACTTTTTTTTTTTTTACAGAAACAGAGAGAGAGTCAGAGAAAGGGATAGGGACAGACAGACAGGAATGGAGAGAGATGAGAAGCATCAATCAGTTTTTCATTGTGACACCTTAGTTGTTCATTGATTGCTTTCTCATATGTGCCTTGACAGACCGAGCAACCCCTTGCTCCAGCCAGCGACCTTGGGTCCAAGTTGGTGAGCTTTGCTCAAACCAGATGAGCCCGCGCTCAAGCTGGTGACCTCAATGTCTCGAACCTGGGTCCTTCCACATCCCAGTCCAACGCTCCATCCACTGCGTCACCTCCTGGTCAGGCATGTTCATGACTTTTATGTTATCAATGAGGATATGTCAATTTAGTTCAAAAAGCTGTAGATAAAGAATAACAATTTTATTCAGTATTCAAACTTGCTATTGGAAAATACATAAGGTACAATGACTTCACTAATTTATTCTAACTCTAAAATATGCAATTAGAATGTGTCTACATTGATATCAAAGTATGTGAATGAAAGTTCAGAATAGATGATCTTAACATCAACACAGTCCAAAATACTTATTTGAGGGACCCCAAAATATAGAGGCTGTTTCTTCAAAAAAGTTTATTTGCTATTCAAAGAAATTATTTCTATAGAGAGTAACTTTTAGACATTTCTGAGGTTCCCAACTCTGAGAACAGGGCTGACATAGAGTGGGCAGTGAATAAGTACTTTTTGAATAAATTAATCATTCTATGACTAATACCTATGTGATATCACCAGTGATGTAAAGGAAGACAGTAACGAATGAATGAAATATTATAAGAATTAATTAGCATCAGCCTGAATACTGTCTGTCAAAATATTTTTTTTATTTTATGAAAAGGTATTTTATTTTTAATCTGTGAATTCATAGAATACTGGAATAACATTTTGAATTTTAGTTTTGACTTTTAAAAAAGATTAACAACTGTCAACTAGCAACATTATTTAATTTGTAAAGGAATTGCATGTAAGTAGAATTTATTACAAAAATGTAAAATAAACCAAATTGTTTCATCTATTCAAAACATCTTTTATTTGGCTCTCTAAAAGAAGATAATTTAATTTGAAAAGACCAGATATATTGATTGAAATATGATTTCTATGGCACTTAATAGAAGAATGAGGTAAATGAAAAGAAAATTTATCGTTCATATTTGTTCATATCTGACTAGAGAATTGTGCATAGTTAGCCTTTAATAAGATTTTTAAGCATGATATATATTCAAAAATTATATTCATTAGAATTATCTGGGTAAGATGGCAAGAATTCTGACAACTAATATTATGTTCTCAGTTAGAAAGAAATCTCTAATACTTTGTAGCCAAGTATGTCATCCACCAGAAAACGTGAAGAAACATCTATTGATATTTTCAAAGGCTCTTGCCCCTTTAATATTGAGTTGCATATACTATTACCAATTGAGAAGTTACGTAGTTATAAAGACTTGAAATTAAGTCTAAACTTAAAAATTTGAATACTGTAATTTTTAATGTATATTTGTATTGCAGGATGACGTAAATTATTCACACACACAAGTCATAATAAGCATACAGCTCCATTAATTTTCACAAAGTTAACACAGTGGTGTAACCAACACCAGAAGAGGAGATAAAGTAATATTGTTTGACAGGCTGGTTTAAATGTTTTGACCATCTTTCTGTTGGCGTGCTTGTCATCTTTCCATGTCTTGTTTGGTTATAGAGCTTGCACAGGTCTGTTCACTCTCCAGCTTGCTTTGTCACTCTTTAGATGATGTTTCTTGTTAATGAGCATCTTATATTTTAGTGTAGTACAGCTTCGTTGTCTCTTACTTTAACGCTTTGTGTATGCCATTTGAGAAATTTTTGCCTCCTCCTAGGTAATGGAGATATTTTCTCAAGTTTGCATCTGAAAATTCCATTGCTTTACTTTTCCTATTTAGATCTATGACTCATGTGGATTGATATTTAGTGCAAGGTATGGTCAAAATCTTATCTGTGATTATCTCAGGGTATTGTTATTGTAGGTGACTTTATTTTTCTTTAAAAATTCTTATTTTTTTATAATAAAAATGAATTAGTCACCTTTCACTACCTTATACTGTATAACAAAAAATTTTGAAATCTTAGTGGATTGCAAGAGCAGATATTTGTTTTTTTGCTTACTGATGTTGACTGCTGACAATCCGCTAGTATAAGTCTTATCTAGTCTTGGTTATAGAAGTTGAGCTCTGTTCCATGATTCTTTCTAGTCTAAGACTCAAGCTAAAGAAGCAGACTCTCTCCAAGACAAACAGTCTGGCAGAAACCTTCAGTGCTTCGCAAAGTCTCCACTTGAGCATGATAGAGGGCACGTCTGCTTACATTCCACTCCATTAGTCTGAGCAAATCACATGACTGAGGCCACAGGCATGGTGTAGGGGAAATTGCTATAAGACAAAGAAGGAATGAAAACTTTAAATATTATAATCTACGCCAGAGGCTGTTTTACATCATAAATCTTGTATTTCTTCCTCACTCTATATTACTTAGCATGATATTCAAATCCTTTCTCAATGCGGTCCTAATCGACTCAGGCCCACCACACTTCTATATGACCTTTGTGATCGTGTGACCTTGGACTAAACACAACTTGCATTTGTGCACCTGCATGTTCTTACTCACTTTGTCTACCTTTGCCCCAACAGATCTTATGGACCAGTCTTACAAGCTTACTAGCAGTTTCCTGAATGATCTTCACTTATTTAGGATCAGTTATTTCCTTTCCCTGGGATATTCTTTACTCCCCGCTTTTCTTGCCTTTTTAAATTCTGCCAGTTTTTCTGTGAAATCTTCTTGTATTCCGGTAGTCAGAATTAACCATTCCCTTTTCTTGTCCAATAATAGCACTAGTTGCAGCCTGCCTTACTTTTTAGTTATGTGTACATGTGATGGTGTTCCTCCCCCGAAAGGGTCAGATGAGCTTTCTAATGACATTTTATTTCTTTCTGCCTTCCCTCCCAAGCAGAGAAGAGCAGTTCCTGGCACACACATAGTAGGCATTGAACTGAAGTTTGTAGAATTGAATTGCACACCAGTATGGCCATAAAATACTATTAAAAAACATCATGACTTTTAAAAATTAATTTATTTTCTAATTACAGTGGACATACAACATTATATTAGTTTCATGTGTACAAACAACACAGTGATTAGATATTTATATACCTTATGAAGTGAACCCTCTAATAAGTCTAGTACCCACCTGGCATCATACAGAGCTATTACAATATTATTGACTATATTCCCTATGCTGTACTTTACATCCCTGTGACTATTTTCATAACTGGCCATTTGTACTTCATAATCTCTTCCCTTCTTTCACCCATTCCTCCCAAACCACCTCCCATCTGGCGACCGTCAGTTTGTTCTCTGTATCTGTGAGTTTGTTTCTGTTTTGTTTTTTAGTTTTCACATATAAGTGCTATCATATGGCATTTACCTTTCTCTGTCTTACTTCTGTGTGACTTTTAAAAAAAAGAAAATCCCAGCGTTGTCAACAGTGAAAGCCTGTAACTTCTAAGAAAAGTTGCTGATCAGTGAAGCAAAGAACAAGTCAAGAATCAAGTACAGCTTGCCCTTCTAGCACCAGTGACTGACAACAATAAAGCGACAAGTGATTTATTACCTCCTTGAGGTGCATACATTTATTTTATACACGGTGTGTATTTTTAACCTACTAACAGCCTTGAAGAGAGTTTAAATAAAATGTTCTCTGACTTTTATGTTTCCCAGGTCACCCTGGTGACTACCTGGTGGAGAGGAATGAAAGTAAGCTATAAAGGCCCACCTCTAGCGCTCGTGGGGCTTGCTCTCCGGTCTTATGAAACCAAACATCTTACTGCTAGCTGGGCATCTTACTTTCCGTGTGAATTAAACTTTAGACTAATTTCTCATTGTCTTCAGAAATACGCTGCTTGGGGAAGAAGTCTATCTTACATTTTACATTTTGTTCAGAAGGCTATATGTCATGGGTTGGCTAGAAGGACATTTTTTGCCAGTTTTTGATTACTGATGTCAATATCTGTTGCCTCTTGAGTTACTTGAAATGCTTGTTAATCCAAAGCTCTTTTTAGAGCAGTGCCCCTCAAAGTGGGGCACAGATTGGCGATGGGTCTTTGAGAGCAGTTCTCAACAATATATGGAGCAATTGCCAGGCTATAAACTAACGATGCTGCTAAGCACTCCGTTTAGCTCATTTTTGTTTGTTTTTCCATAGCAAGAGCTCAGTGATGAAGGGAGCGGTGCATTGGTTTACATGCCGGCCATGTTCCTTTTCTCCTTGTGGACTGGCATTTCAGGAGCATTGCTGTGGACAGCCTGCCCCTGTGGTCACTGCTTACTGGAGCTACAGCGAACTCGTGCCCCTCTCTGTGTGACAATAAGTCTCTCTTCCGCTCTTTTTTCTCCTTCTTCCCCTCTCTGTCTCTCTTTATGTAACAGGAATTGAAAGGTATAGAGATATCTTCATGGGGCTGGCCACAAGTGAAGGACCAACGATGTGATTTGGGGGAGGAGTTTGGGTCAGGCAATATCAGTAGAGCTCCAGAGAGACTAGGGACAGAGATCAGCCACTTCTGCTGTCAATCATGCCTACTTAATGGAGCTCCAATGAAAATCCTGAGCATCGAGGCTCAGGTGAGCTTCTCTCATTGGCAACACTTTCTGTATATTTTCACACGTGGCTGCCAACAAAGTGATGCTGTCTTGGCTCCCCGGGACATGACACCTGTTAGCCCCATGCCTGGTATCTTCTTGGACTTCACCTTGCATGTGCTTTCCCTTGCCTGACTTCTGTCTTTATCCGTTCCCTGCAATAAGCCGTAACCCCAAGCGTGACAGCCTTCACTGAATTCTGTGAGTCCTAGTGAGTTACGGAACCACAAGTTGGTCTTAGGAATCCTTGAACTTGAAGTTGGTATCAGAAGTAAAGGTGGTCTTATTTCCTCTAACTTTTTTAGTTCCCTAAACTTTAACATTCCCCTTATCATCGGTCTAGTCTTGAGGAAGCTACTCAGATTCACTCAGGATTCATCTTCTTCATAGCTGTAAAGTAGGCATAGGTATATTACCCACCTCATAGGATTATTATCAAATGGTTCAAATATTGAATACAGAGTTCAAATAAATTAATAAATGTAAGTCCGGTAGAACAGTTGATGACACTGTTTTGGTATTCTTATTAGTATTGGGGTCACTGGCTCTCTCTCACTTAATTACTGCACAGCCTCAAACTGTTTCTTCCACTTCTACCTCCCAAACCTACAGAATATTCTCCACTCAGTTCCAAGAGTGAGCTTTCTCAGGCACGGCACTTTTCTTAAGGGCTCGTGTCATACTTAGGATAAAGTCCAACATTCTTATTAGTTCCACTGCCTGCTCTGTCCCTGCCCTCTGTCAGTGTGATCCCCTCCTGCTGTCTGCAATGTGATCTCCTACTTGCTCAATACACATCAGACACATGGTCCTCTGCCCAGGGCCCCTGCCTCCAACACGGTTCCGGCAGAGCTGCGTGCACTTTGATTCTTCATGGTTTCGGGGCTCCACTGAAGAATGGTGCATTGCAAGGTTTCTGCTGATCACTCTATAAAATAGCATCCCTTCCCAGCACATTCTTTCTTATCTTCTTCAAAACCCCTTTAGTGTCTGAATGTAAATAGTCTGTTTTAAAACTTATTTCCTTATTATCTCTTTTCTTCACTGGGATGCCAGTTTCGTGACGGCATGCATTTTAGCTCCGTTTTTGGCATGCCACCATGGAACATGCAAGCTGCTCAATAAATATTTGTTGAATGAATGGCTAAAAGATGAGCCAGCAGGCAGGGAAGTATGTTTCATGTACCTGCATAATTTTAGTGTCAGACACGTGGCTTGGCGCATAGTAGGATTCATTGAATATTCTTTGACTGAAGGCAGTAGCAGTCTGAATGTTCTTTATAGAAGGATAAAAATAAGTTAGTTGTCCCCAGAATTTACTCTGAAGCTTTTTCTCTTTCTGGCAGCCTCAAATGGGATCTCCACCCTTTTATAGTCCTTTGGAAAAAAAAAATGAATGTAGCTCTTACGAAATTACTGTAGTCTCTTCAAATGCTACCTCTCCTTTTTTCTGCCCTGAACAAAATATTTAGACTGGTAAGTCATCACAACTATATAAAAAACTTTTAAAATTTACTATTAAAAAATGAAAAATTCATTAAAAAAGTGAAATCTGTTCACCCACCATTTTAGAGAATTCTAGTTTCAACATAAAACTAACTGTGCAAAGTATGTATTATATTCTTTTATTTGTTTTAGTGTGTGTTACTCTCTGTGGGTTGTATGTATGAGATTTTACGGTATATTCACCAGGTAGCTAAAAACGTGCCTATTCTAAGAAATGATATGAGTGCAGTAATGAGTAGGCAAAATTTGTCTTTTTTACACTACAGCTTCTGCCCCTCAGTAGAGTGAGGGCAGAATAAGCCTGGACATTATTGGTTGCAATCAGAACCAGCCGCCCTGGCAGGCAAATCAAGGAAAGCTTGACTCTAAATTGTGGGGCAGGGAGTTTTTCCCTGTCATGGTTCATTGTCTCTTATTTAGAAGAAGCAGGCATTACTTTTAGGAAAAGCTGTGTGGCTCTCTATTTGCAATCATGGTACTTGGTTTCATTCCAGTAAGGGGGTTTATCAAGAGAAGAGAGGAAGGGTGGGAGTCAGAGAGGGAGAATTTCATGCAGAAGTGAAGCTTGAAAGTACCTGGGAAATGGGAAGTAAGGGGCACCGACGAAACCATTACCAGTGTGATTCACAGATTTTCCAGGTGTCTCGCTCTTATCGGTTGATTTGTAATGATGGTAAATGCGTTTTCTGCAGGAGAGCAAGTCCTGGTGTGCCGTCAGGAAACCTGGATTTTTATTCTGATTTACTCCCATTATTGCTAAAGAAAAGTCTTCTAAGTTCTTGAGCCTATTTTTTTCCATATGTATTATCAGATATTAATATTTTCTCATTTACTTCACTGGGTTTCAAATAATTGCAAGCAAGAAAATGTACTGCTCACAAAAAAATTAGGAAGTATTTCAAAATGAATATGAAGTGATAAAAAAGCATTTGATTTTTGTTTTATTAAACAAAAACATCAGAAAAGCAAATGAGAAGTCAAAGAATGTTGTTCGATTATACAAATTAGATGCAAAACCAACCTTTATTTCATTGGTGCAAATGCACTATAGTATAGTGACTATACAAAAGGTTGAAAGTACTGGAGTATCTGTACATTCACTGATCCCCTAGTTTTTTTGTTTTATTTATTTATTTGTATTTTTCCGAAATGAGAAGTGGGGAAGCAGAGAGACAGACACCCGCATGCACCCGACCGGGATCCACCTGGCATGCCCACTAGGGGACAATGCTCTGCCCATATGAGGTGTTGCTTTGTTGCAACTGGAGCCATTCTAATGCCTGAGGCAGAGGTCATGGTGCCATCCTCAGCGCTCAGGCCAACTTTGCTCAAATGGAGCCTTGGCTGTGGGAGGCGAAGAGTGAGAAAGGAGAGGGGGAAGGGTGGAGGAACAGGTGGTCGCTTCTCCTATGTGCCCTGGCCAGGATTCAAACCTGGGACTTCCACACACCAGGCCAACACTCTACCACTGAGCCAAATGGCCAGGGTCACTGATCCCCTAGTTTTTGTGAGTAGTGTATATGTGGAAGTATTCTGCCAACTCTAAAGTCCTACAGAATGCTATGATATAAAGTATTCTGAGGCATTTTCATTTTTGTAGTGCCAAACTTTGTTCTGAGCAAAAAAAAAAAAAAAAACCACACGCAATTAGCAGAGTGCCTGGGGAACAGAAAACACAGAATATGTCAGGAGGTATGATGGCGATGATTATTACATGATTCCTTCATTAGGAGTGGGCCATCCCAACATTGGCTCTTTTGGTACAAACCAGTAATAAAACAGAAGGCCAAGAAAAGAATCGTCTTATCCCTGTGAAAGCGTCATTCAAAGAAGTGCCTGCATAAGCTATGTGCAGTATCTTTTCTCTTTCTGCTATAATTCTTTCCTTCTCTTTTCTATAAACATTCACTGCCTAGCACCATGCGAGGCAGTCATCAAGATAAATTCTATCTTGCCCTCAAGAGGCCTAAAGTTCAGTAGTGGAGACAGACAAGGAAACAAACAAATGCTGTCAGGTTATAGAGTGCCGTGATAGATGTGTGGATGTGGCACCAGTGAGGCACATTGGAGTGTGTGTAGTTTGCTTGTCTCAAGGAGAGGAATGTCACATGTAAGCCTGCCTTCTGTATGAAGAATTTGTTTATATTAAATGACTCCTGGTTCATTGTAAGCTTTTGAATATTTTCAGGGTCACTTTGTACTGACAGTAAGGTTAAAAGTTAAAGGTTTAATTGATTTGATCATTAAAATAATCAGAATAGACTCTCTCTAATGCAAATCTAGATTTAAAGTAAGCTGAAGTAACTAACATGCCCTCACTAGTCCTGTGTACAGAAACCCAGGAAAGCTCTCTGATTGGCTTGGTATAAGTCAGGTACTCAGTATGAGACCAATCAGCTGCATCCAAGTGGGCAGGATCTATAGAAAATTGTAGCTCTGTGCTAGCCACAGGGTTGCTCAAGGTTGGCTGCTGAAGGTTGGGGTTTTCAATTTCTTAAGACAACAACACCACATCAATGGGCTGTTTCTTTCATGTGATGTTGTTTGATAGCATTTTACCACAGAAATTATTTCATAACTGGAGTCAGCCATCTCAACCTGCTGCTGTTTTATCAGTAAAGTTAACATAATAATTTATATCCTTCTCTGTCATTGCAATAGTCTTCACAGCATCTTCACCAGGAGTAGAATCCACCCCAAAGAACCACCATCCATTCAAGTGTTACCATGAGACTGCAGCAATTCTGTCAGATCTTCGGGCTCCCCTTCTCATTCTAGTTCTCTTGCTATTTCCACCTCATATGCAGTTACTTCTTCCACTGAACTCTTGAACCCCTCAAACTCATCCATGAGGGTTGAAATCCATGTCTTCCAAACTCCTGTAAATATTGATATATTGACCTCTTCCCATGAATCGCAAATGTTCTTCATGTCAACCAGAATGGTGAATCCTCTTCAGAAGGTATTCAATGTACTTGGTCTAGATTCACCAAAGGAATCACTGACTATGGAAGCTATCATTTTACAAAATGTATTTTTTAAATAATAAGACTTGCAAGTGGAAATTATTCCTTGACCCACGGGCTACTGAATGGATGATGCATTAGTAGGTGTGAAAACATCTCTGCCGGAGCTCTTGGGTGACCAGGTACATTGTCAGCAAGCAGTAGTAATATTTTGAAAAGAATATTTTTTTTTCCTGATCAGTAGGTCTCAACAGTGGGCTTAAAATATTCAGTAAACCATGTTGCAAACAGATATGCTGTCACCCAGGCTTTATTGCTCCATTTATAGACACAGGCAGAGTAGATTGATCATCATCCTAAGGGTCCTAGGATTTTTTGAATATAAATGAACATTGGCCTCAACTTTAAGTCACCAGCTGCATGAGTCCCTAAACAAGAGAGTCTATTTTTTTCTTGAAGCTTTGAAACCGGGCATTGAGTTCTCCTCTCTAGCTGTGAAAACCCTAGAAGATGTCTTTTTCCAATAAGAGGCTGTTTCACCTGCATTGCAGGACTGTGGCTGAGCGTAGCCATCTCCATTAATCACTTCAGCTAGACCTTCTGGGTAAGTTGCAGCAGCTTCTACACCAGCATGGGCCGCGTCACCTTGTGCTTTGATGTTATGGAGATGGAGATGGCGTCTTTCCTTAAACCTCATGAAGCAATTTCTGCCAGCTTCCAACTTGTCTTCTCTGGCTCCTCACCTCTCTCAGCCTTCACAGAATTGACTTTGCTCTGGGTGCAAGAGGCTGAGCTAGCTTCCAGCCTGGAGTGCTTCTGACACGCCTTCCTCACTGAGTTTAACCATATCTAGCATTTGCTTTAAAGTGAGGTACGTGTAGACTCTTTCTTCTGCTGGAACCCATCGAGGCCATTGTCTGGTTATTACAGTAATTGGTCTAATTTAAATATTGCCGTGTCTCGGGAAATAGGGAGGCCCCAGGAGAGGGATAGATATATATGTGTGTGGGGGGGGGTGCGTGTGTGGCCAGTCAGTGGAGTACTCAATACGCACAATATTCTTCTGTGTAAGACACCATCTTACACGAGAGCAGTGCGGTGCCTCAATCAGTTCCACAGTAACACCACAGGTCACCGCACCTAGTATAAAATAATGAAATAGTTGAACACGGTAAGAGAGTTACTGAAATGGGACCCAGAGACATGAAGGGAGCAAATGGGGTTGGAAACTGGCACTGGTAGACTTGCTCAGTCAGTGTAGGGGAGTCACAACCTTCCATTTGTGAAAAACGCAGTCTCTGTGAAGCACAGTACAGCAAAGTGTGAGAAAGCACATGTCTATGGGTCCTCTCCCCATTCTTTCATATTCTAAAGCTCACAAACTCTTTTCGTAGCTGTTTTATGACTTACACTGCTTTACATTTTCAACACTTAGTTAAAATTTCCTTACCCTAGTGCCCTAAAATAAATCTTAGAGAATGATAAAAAAGGATCATAACTGTATGGGAGTTTTTCTTTTTATGGTTGAAGAACACATTGAGGGTAATATATATTTTTTCCCCCATTTAATGGTGAAGATTCACCTGCAGGTATCTTTACGAAAGACAGGTTGACCTTTTAATATTTCTTTGTATATGCTAAGTTTAATTGGTATCATACAGCATTTCATCGAAATGTGGCATCGCAGTCAAGGAAAATAATAATAATGGTTTTCCTTCCCTTTACATCTTAGGTGGAAAGATAATCTTAGTTTATGTTACTTTCTACCATGGCAAGCAAGGTATCATGTAATGGCTTGTAGTGCTTTGATACCTCGACAGGGATCTACTGTAGCTTTAAAGCTAAATCCACTCATTTCTTTTTTAACATAGTAATTCTTTGAAGCAGACTTTAGTATAAAATGTAATGACAGTTTTAGTTCACTCATCCATTCATTAAGAGAAGAACAGAGGCTTATTATCCATAGGTAAGCCCCTTGAGGAAGTGTCTGTTTATTTCTGTATCCCAAATGCCTGGAGCAGTGCCTAACCCAAGAAGACCTTCAATAAATATTGAATGAGTACACTAGGTCCTGTGAATAAAAGGCTCATTTCAAAACACAAGGAGCAAGTAAGATATTAATTTTGAGCATATATTCTGTGTTGGTTCTGTGCAGTGTGTTATCTACAGTACAAATGTGACTCTTACAAAAATCCTGTGAAACAGATATTATTCCCATTTTACACATAAGAAAATTGAGATGGAAGAAAAGTTAATAAGCTTCCCAAATTCACTTAACAAAGTAGTAGATTTGGGATTGATTTTGTTAGAGTCATCTGATCCCTAACAATCCTGCATTAGTTTTCCCAAAGTTCTACAAACTGAATGGCTTAAAACAACTTAGTTCTGGGTGCTAGAAATCTGATGTGAAGAACCATGTGGGAGAGGACCATTCCTTGTCTCATCTGGTTTCTGGGATTTGGGGGTATTCCTTGGCCTTCTTTGGTTTGTAGATGCCTCACTCCAATCTCTGTCTCCACTGTCACTGGTGTTCCTTACCCTGTGTGTTTCTGTCCTGTTCTTATTCAAACACCAGTGATATTGGACTAAGGGCCCCACCTTACCTCAGTGTGAGCTTGACTTAACTAATTATATTCGCAACAGCATTATTTCCAAATGAGATCACTTTTGGAAGTCCTAGAGTTTAGGATTTCAGCATTTCATTTTGGGAGGATACAAGTCAACCATAACAGTCACCATACCTGATATTTGTCAAGCACAGATATTTATAAAACACTCAGAAAGCCCAAGGCACTGGGCTTGCTTATTGATATAGGATCCCAAAAGGGTTTCCTACACTCTTCATTTAATCTGGTTTGGAGGGAAATATATATTTTCATAAAAGTAAATGTCAATGATAGGTAGATTTAGACTTGGTGAGTGTCAGGTGACAGCTGTACGTGCGAGAAGAACTATCTCGGACAAGTTCAGAGACAAGTCTCCGGAAGTTACAGGAGAAGACGGGGCTGACTGGGAACAGAGATTGAGGATCACGTTCACAGAGGAGAGAGCAAAGCGTGGGAACTGGTGGTGACGCAAATGGTCAAAGTCAAAAGGAGAAGAAAAGTGGCCTTGTATCAAGAAAAAGCAGAAGCCACACAGAAAAGAGAGGGACTATGGCATGTGGCAAATTTCTGACCCTCCCAGTGCCGTGAGAGAGAACAGAGAACAGGGAGGAGAAAAGGCCACTGGATCTGAGAATCAACTTTGAGTCCACAGTTTCCAGGGAGCAGCAGGGGTGGAAATCCGGTGGGAATTGAGTGTAGGTCACTGTCAACAGGAAGCTAGACTTGGAAGACCACGAGGTGCTGGTATGAAGGCGGTTTGCTCTTCCTCGTGCTCTGGGGCTGCTCTGTGATTTTGGGGGTCAGTGAAGTGTAAGTAGCCTTCTAAAATCTCAACTCTCAATTGATCAATCTGTTTTTCAAGTGTTTGTTCTTTTTTGTGTTCCTTTTCCGTGCCAGGCATTTTTCTAATTGACGGTAATATGGCAGAGAAAAAGGAAGGCATGCTTTCTTTTTCCTTCCAGAACACTTCCACCCCAGTGGGGGAGATGGGCGCTGAGCAGGCAGCTGGGTATATATGTCATTTAACTCCCGTCCTGACAAGACCAACGAAGGAAAACAAAGCAGAGTGAGAAGTCTGAGAGCAACAATGGAGAGGAGGGGGAGGTAACAAGCTACAGTTCAATTTTTTCCAATTAGGAGTTAATGCCACAGGTGCATTTAGTTCTGGCTCTCCCATGTGTCCTGGTACAGTATCTTGTAAAATACTCGCCAAATTCAGGAGACCGATTATGTAATTTTGGCCAGTTTAGTTAGTTAGGTTTTTTATTTTTAGTTTCATGAGCAAATGAAGAAATTATGTGGGAACTGAACTCCGTGGTCCCATCCAATTTTATTTTTTTATCACTGAATCACAGTATGACAACAATCTCTTCCATTTTGGTGGTAACCACAGATTGGATACACATGTCTTTCTTTCACACCCTAGTCCAAAAGTATGAAAATCACAGACATCAACAGTTTGTGATGTACCAAAATATTCTCCATAGTATAAATAACTACATTGAATATATAAGTGTACAGGATGAGGAGAGTTGAATACACTGTCAATTTAAGAATAAAAATCGTAATGGAAGTAACTTCTTTCAGAAGGTACTCACTGCCTGTTTCTTGATGGATTCGCTAAGGGTGGTGCACTGACTCTACAGCAATCGCAAGCTCTGTCATGATCCTTCAGAGGATGTCTTTTTTACAAGCGTAGAGATGATGCCCATTTAAAACTCATCATCATAAGGGTGTCTTTGTCTAAGAAAAGAATTACAGTGTTGTTTCATTTCAGATGTCTGTGCATTTTTGACTCTGGAGAATTATTTTGAAATCAGGGACATTTGTTGTTTGGAGAAACTAGACTAGCAAACACTTTAAGACAAATAAAATCATTACATGGTTTTTATGTCTAAAGGCTAATAAATGAAATGTCACCCGAATATTCCATTTTGTTAACGTCTCATGTTTTAAAGTTCTGTTATAAGTGGAAGGCTTGAGAATACCATCACCAACATCTGTGGTGTTGCTCTGATGGAGAGGGGTGATGTGGCCAGCTCTCTGCACTGGGGAGCAAAGGGAGAGGATCAAGTCAGGCAGTGCTGGGTGCCCACCCTCAGTCCTTACAGCCTCCAAAAGAACATACTGTCACGGGACAGTGCCAAGAAAATAAGGTCAATATGCATCTAAATAAATGACAAAAAGCCCTTCCTGTGCAGCAGGCGAGGAAGCCTGGAGGAGCTGTGCCAGGGGTCAGAGTTAGCACCAACTGTGGCGGCTCTGTGGGGGGTACTTTCCCCTCTCCTCTGTGGGGGGAAGAGAGAGGCTGCTGCTGTCACTGCTTCCCCACTGCCATCTTTGCTGACAAGATTCACATTGACGGTGGTCTGTGGCTTCATCAATTGAGGAAGGCACAGTAAATTGGAAGGGCAAGCATGTTTACCTCTCTGCCTGACTCCTTTTGGAAAACAACAAAAGAGCATATGACAATGTGTGCCTCATTCTCTGATTTACATGGGCAAATGCATCTCTCTACTGACCTGTTGATTGCGCAGGCTCTGCCCCCCCCTTCCCCCGCATGGTGCCCTGGGTCCGTAATCATGACAGATGTTCAGGGAGATTATCCCGTTCCATCTCCACCCTGCTTCCGGGTGACCAGCTCATGAATGCCTTGCTCTAAAATAGCCTCCCTTTTATAAATAGATGAAGCTTGAGGCTGTCAACAGTATGAAGCCAACGTTCTACTGATCAAGCATTTATTTTCCCAACAGAAGACACTTTTTTTTTTGAGGTCAGTAGCGGGCTACCCGGCAAGTCCTGCTTAGCTTTTTATGCCAACAGCCACCTGACGCCAACCAGAGGCAACTTCAGAGCTACTTTATGCCATAATGCAGTTTTAAGATCTTGTCCCCTATAACGATTGCATTTTGGAGAGTGAAGATTTTCTTTTTTTGATGTGTATTTCCTTTGTCACTAATCTCCCTTCAGGGGTTTAAAAGTGAACCAGCGTGACAACACACTTTTTGTGGTTTCATGTCGCGTTTCAGGACTGACTGCACACATGCTTTCTTGAGACAGATCACTAAATCAAGACTCTGCCCCAGAAGTTCTCAATTCCGAGTGATGGTTGCAGGCCTCTCTCTGGGACACAGGCATTTATCAGTCAAATTGTGATACCTGATAATGCCAGATGGACTTCTCCAAGACTGGGGGGAGGGGGGCAGAAAACAGGGTGTAAGGATCTCTCTGGAGAGTTTTTCAAAGCAGGGAGTTACACGTCTATTAGGGCTAGTAAACAATGCCTCTAGTCTTCTGTTTCGGATTGTTTCTCAGGTCTCTGAAAACGTCACTGTTTCCTGCCGTGTTTCTCCTGATTCATTTGCATTAAGTGAAGAAAAGGTGTACTTAGGGTTCATCTGGAAGGCACACAGATTTAAATATCAAAAATTTCCTATGCAGACATATTTAAAAGAAACAGGAAAAAAAAATCAGGCTATTAAAAAACAAGAAAAGCTGTCATAGTTGCAGTGTGGTCCTCAGGGTCTTCCGGAAACTAACGCGGGCGTCTCATTGTCTACGTGGGCCGTCCCTTGAAGTATAACGCCCAGCAAAACAGGGTGGGTCCCTCGTCTCAGGTTTGAGTTCCTTCTCCCACAAAGCGCCCTCATTTCCACTGAAGTGCTACGCTATACAGGTTCCCAAACTGTGGGCGAGGTCCGGAATCGTCAGCGTGGAAGCTTACAGTTGTGGGGACAGTCACGAGGGCAGCCTTTCTCCTTCCCACAGCAGACGGCAGTAATCCTGAAAGCCCCAAGGCTTTGCGCAAAGTCACAGAGCAAGTGAGCAGCTAGAAACCAGACCTCCAACTTCCTTGAAAAATTACACCTTCCCCTAGGTGCCAGATGGAATGAGCCCCAGGGGATTGCTTTGTTTTGATTTTGTTTTTGGAGGGCTCAGGACCCTGTCCTACCACAGCTGGCATTTTCTGACCTGATACATTGTGGGGGTCCGATAGGAACTCTTTTCATTGGTCATGGATCTCTCCCTGAAATCTCTGTAATTTTTAATAATTATCTTCCTCAAAAACGCGGCACAGTTCTGATTCTAAGTAACACCAAGCCATTGGTTTTAAAATGACTTCTGAATGACCGCAGTGGAGCCTGTACTCCATCTAGGAAGACTGTCTTGAGTGGGCTTTGGAAAACACAGAAGGATTAGATGCTATGTACCCTGTCCTCAAGGAGCTTATAATTAATTTTGGGAAACGAGAAATCAATGGGGAAACAATTAAACAGCAATCTAAGATGCCATATAACATAATCTTGGATTTCCGGAAGCCTGGGAAGGCTTCATGGAGAAGATGAAATACAGGTAGAGCCTAAAGAAAACACACATTCTGATTGGTTGGGGGAATTTGTTACACAACAACAGATAACTAATGCACTTCTTATCATCAGCTGTGAGTGGACTGAAAGCTGCTTTTTGGTTACTTGCATGCTGCCCTGAGCTTCTTAGGGCCAACTCGGCTCTTCCCACAGCATTCCCAAGAGCAGGGGGCTGTATTAGAAACTGCCCTTCTGTCAGTTTTAGCTGTTTTCAGCGTTCCCTGCCAATGCCTGAGGCTGGAGCCTGGCCCAGCATTGCAGTTCTGGGCAGGGGAACCAAGAGAAACTGAGTTTTAGGGTCTGAGCACTTGCATACATTTCTCACCAGCGGTTAGCAACAGAGGACATATTGATTCCTTAATTATGAAACTTAAGATAGCTGCTTCTTAAAATGTTCCTCCTGTGAGCTTAGCAGCTCTCACCCCTTCAGCATCTATGAGACACCCCAAAACTCAGCCAAAGAGCAGAGAAATGCCGTCAGCATAATATGGCTTATTTATAAATTAGTGACCGTGAACTTCGCTTTTATGACAAACTGGTAAAAAAGTCATCCTTTTTGGGAATTCTGATAAACTATTCACTTGGGTTTTCTAAAAAAGTTCTAGGGCAAAATGCAGTGAACTTGAATGCTGAATGTGGCCACTTCCTGGTTCCTGCTGGCATTATTCCGATAGCAGAATGAACCTTGCTAGCTAGCACCTTTCACTAAGAGGCTGAAATGAATTATAGCTTACTTTTTCTGTCCCTGGGTTTTTTTTGTTTTGCTTTTTTTCCAATTGCTATCCTGAGGGAAAATGGAGTGTGTGACAGGGAATACAAGCATGGAGCCTCTAATAATCTGGGCTAGTGTTCTCAAGAGATTGTCCTTGATCTATGAGGGTGCTTACTGAGTCTTTCCTGGAGTTTACTTATTTGACTGTGTTCCCCCAGACTTAAATGCCTCCGTTAATCAATACTGAGCTTCTCCACACCAAGTCTGCAGAACTCAACACATGAGAACTTTTTAATTAAAAAAAAAAACAAACTCAGGCATATCCACAATCCTTGGGGAAATAGACCTATGACCGTCAACAACCAACAACGTATCCACGGACCATCACCTTTTATTCTTGTCCCCTATCTTTGGATGACTGATAGGATTGAAGGGAGAAGGAAAGGACTTACCCAGAAACGTATTAACTTCAAGACACCAGGGCTCTTCCAGAGTTGAAGGCAAGGGCGCATTTCATTCTTGGTTCACTCATTCAGTGATCTTCTAGGAAGGTGCGGGAACTTGGCTCTTGGGTTCCCATGTGACCCTGTTGACAGGGAGTTAATAATATAGGAGGATGAAAAACACCAAGTGGCCAGTTACAATGGAGCTGGGTAAGGTTAACAGCAGAAGTACATCTGGAGGCAGCTAGTCTGTGTGCACTGGCAGGCTGCTGTCATGGAACAGCAGGCTGCTGTCATGGAAAATAATGGAGATGAAGTCAGAGCCTCCTGGTGACCCATCTGACCGGGAAACTCGAGCCAGCGTACTGTCGCCCACGCGGATGAAGCCCATGTCCTGGGTCAGCTGTGCTGGAAGGAGCGCAGACAGGCTCAGGAGGGGACACAGACGAGGACAGGACCAGGAGAAAGGGTTGGAAGCATGCTTCTTGGCTAGCGGATGTAATTTTTTTATGCCACAGTCTCTTTTCATTTCTGCGTAGTTTAATTTTTTTCTTTGTTTTCAAAATAAGATGAATATCAAATTAGTGGACTTAAGATGTGCTTTGATTCTGCAGCACCTGTAGCAGGAAACACCGTCCATTCTTTCACTCATTCATTCAGCATTTACTGAGCACCTACCATGCACTGGGTCTTACAATTAAGAAGACAACAGATAACTTCTGGTAGTAGGAAGGTATTTGGATTTTTGAAACAATGATCCCTTATATGTGTATATATTTATGTATTTCTTAAGTGTGTGGTTCTGAGTGTGATGGTTTCTTGATGTGTCAATGTAGCTAGGCTAAACCGTGGGGACACAGGGGAGGTGAGCAGCCATTTTGAGGCGTACACACATCTTCCTCGAGTTATCCAGCAAAACTCTGATCTAGGTGCTTCTCTGAGAGACTTCTCCAGATGTGATGGAAGTCCCCACTGAGTTGAGTTGAGCTTACACTGTGGAGATGATCCTTGGTAGCCCAGACCTCATGAGATAAGACCTTAGGACATCATACTCTTCATGGCAGTAGAGATTCCCAACAGCAGCTGGGTCGACCATTGTCCTCCTGTCACTGACCCTGTCCACCCTGTCTGCCTGTGACAGCGGCTTCAGCCTGTGCCTGTGGGGTCCCAGCTTGCTAGTGCTCTGCCTTCCTGACTGCCTGCCTGCCAGAAATACTTAGGCAGCCTCTACAATTGCGTTTGCCAGTTCCTTGTAATGAATCTCTATCTGTAATAGATATAGATATATGTATTCTATATGGATACATGTATATGCATATGTGTGTGTGTGCATCTTACTCCTACTGGTTCTGTGCTTGAACGTGGAAGCACTGAGATTTAAAGTAATATTGTAACCTCATTTAACATGCATTTTATGCTCAGAACAATGATCATGGCTTGTGAAATTGGGATGATGTTGTTCACACATCTCTGCAAATATTACCGAAATGTATTTCACGAGGTCTGGTTGGCCCCCAGTTCATTGCCTTTGACCAGCGTCTTCGGCTAAGCTGAGAAAGGCACCTGGCCACTGGGTGAATCGCCTATGTGACTGCACTGCTCAGTGGGCAGCGGCTGACTCTGTTGTGTGTGAGGGGGCCCTCCAGCTGGTTGGATGGGAGAGCCATGCATGCCAAGCTCTGCTGGAATGCTTTAAATCAGCATATGTCGTAATTCAAGAGGGATGACTGAAGACTTAAGGTCTCCACTGACTTGGGTCAAGTCTAAGATGAATCCAGAAGCTTCCCTGTATTTTTAAAGAGAAGATAAAGTTTATGAAAAACTTTGGATGCTTTGTTGCATTCCCTTTGATTCCATAAAAATATAGAGATTCTTCAAACAATTCAATTTTTATAATGTTCATTATTGATTGTGAAAGAATTATATATTAAAAAATCTTAAAGTATGAGAAAGGAGTTATTCATACAATTATACAATTGTATAATTATACAATTTTTATTCTTAAAAAAATTGGACCCAGTTTAGATAGACAGATAGATAGATTAACAGAGATTAAGAATCACTTATCTGTCACCATTAATTTCTAGCTTTCAGGGAGAATAAATAAAATTAAATTAAATTATTTTTATAAATCTTAACTGTATTTACGTAAATCAACACTGGTTATACTACACCAGTAAATCTCCTTTAATGTATTCCTGATTTACAATATCATTTTTATGATATTCAGTAAATCACAAATCTTAACACAAGATTCATTCAAGTCTGCTGCATGAGTAGTTAGTTTTAGATTCGATTTCTGTTCCCTCTGTCATGATATAGGCATCAGAGACTTTTAGATTCTTGCTGTCCCTTACTGTAATATACAGTAACATTTAGTTTATTGTAGTGTATGTGACTAAACTCTAGCAATCAATTGTCTCTTGGCAGGAAGAAAAAGAAACCTATGTATTTGAAGTTATTGAATTACAGGAATAGTGTGACTCCCTTCTTAGATATTGAATGAAACAGGTGTAAAACCTCCATGAGTAGACATGATGATGGAGCTGGTTATATTAACCTTTTCAACAAGACATTTGGGATAGGCAGTTAATCTATGAAGCTATCAACTGGAAAAAAGACATCAAATCCTTACTGCTCTATTGAAGAACTGTCAAAATTATATATATATATATATATATATATATATATATATATATATATATATATATATATATATGCGCTAAGAAGGGAAAGTAGAACTCCTTTTAAAAATTAAAACAATAGTATCTTACCCTTATTTGTGAAAAGTGGCCCTAGAATGTTCTTCCTATTTGATGGAAGTGGTTTTTTTTTACTGTCTGCTGTGGTTGGATAAAATTTCCAAATGAGCTACTCAGTCACACAAGGATGTAGAAACTCTGGGGCTCTGCAGAACTGGCCACTTCTAATGTTATTTATGAGAGTTGGTGTTTGAAATGAATCATTGGAAAGACTTAAGTGGGCAGGGAGCTTTGCCCCGATCACATAAAAGTTCTGATTTTCATGCTTGCTTATTCCTTACTTCAAGAGCTCCAGATCATATTGGCCTGAAAGAAACTTCCATATCAAAAGAGATGGGCCTGCTTGGACTGTTTTATTCTGAAGGCTAGTGCAGCTCTTGTGTCATGGTAAGGAGGTGAAGCAATAGAATCAAAGTAAGACTGAAGAAGTGTTCTCATTGTGTTTATAAAGATGAGAAAAAGCTTTTCAATGGAGAAGGAAAAATGACTTCATTGCTTGAGAGGGAAAGAAAATACTTTGTTGGAGTTAAAAAAAAAAAGAAATGGTCACAAAAGCTCTAGATGTGCTCTGACAGGAGGTTGGAGAGCATTGTTGAAAGTCCCCCAGAAGATGAAAAGTGCTATGCAGTTCAAAAGACTAAATTAAAAGTTGACTAGAATATTTGATGGGACTTTGGATGCTGGTCCTTTCCCCAGACCCTCAATATAGATAGTGTTGCATACTCCTCTCATTTGAGGGATTGCGGAACAAATCAGAACAATGCAATAGGAGAAGAATAGAGGGTCCAGGGTGTTTTAATTTAGAGATGTTCATGTTGAGCCATGGAATACTCTCCGTGGAATCCTGTCCTTAATTTTTTGTTCTTCCGAGTGAAGGAAAGCTTCAGGACCATTTCCCTGTTGCTGATACCTGAGTGTTGTTTCTGCCAATGAAATGTTACTGTCTGCTGGTTTACTGAACTCAGGAGTGGGCTTGTCTAAGCTTCGGCTCCTGTTGGCAAACCTCAAAGCAAAAGCAGAATGTGAGCTTCCTGTGAATTGAGAAATGCAACATCTGGCGACATAAACGGGCGGTTTTGAGTTGGCGAGTCAACATTCAACCATCTCTGTAATCCCATTGCCCAAATTTGGTTTATGAATGGGAATAGTTATATTTAAATATTGGAACCTATGTGATTTAGTACAATTCAATATTCCCCAAATTATTTTAAGTTATGATAATGTAGCTACTTTTCAAAAGTGCTGATCTCTCTGTTCTAAGACATTTGGATGATCTCCATCCAGTGCAGAGCTGCGTGACTCCAAGTCTATGTTTTTTTTTTCCATTGTAGGAAATCACTAAGCAAGGAAGTCATCATGACAGGTATGCTCTGGGATCCATGCAAAGCATTTTTAACTTTTTTTTTTTTTAGAGCCTGTAGGCAGTTTCTGGGTGTCCGTGGAACATCAGGATAGACTGATTGTCTCTTACGTTCTCTATTGTTTGGTCTAAAACCCCTGAAAGAACTGAGAGCTGTTAGTACTGTGGAAATATACCGTCGATACAACCTTTCTCTTCTCTCTTCATTTCCTCCTTGTTTCCTCCTTGCATGGCCTAAATTCACACCTTATATGAAGGAATGTTAATAACCGAGAGGCCAAAAGGAGACTTAATATTTAAAATAGGTTGGGATAAACACAGAAAGGCCCAAACAAGTGAACTCTTAGCATCTGTTCTTACTTTGTTAATCATTTGGTATTTTTTTACTTCAAGTAAAATAGCCTAGAGTGCCATTGCAAAATATTCTCCTAACTGGTTCTTTCATTTATTGCCCCAATTTGCTTTTAAAATAAAGGAACATCTATTTTTTTTTCTATATTTTTTTCCCAAATGAATCAAACTTCACTCATATCCAAGTTTAGAAAACATGGGCTTTTTAAAGCATGATACCAATATTTTGGCAATATTAGAATCCTGTAAAAATAAAAGAGACTTTTACTTGGCCAGGGAGACATGAGAAACTGTTTTGTGATTCTTTTGTATCCTGAGAGCCGAGGTCATACAAAAAGACAGTTGAAGGGAGGAGAAAGAAGGCAATGGGATTGCATAGCTCAGAAATTTTTAGTGAAGGTTTGATTTTCTTGTTCCGGGTTGTACCCAGACATTGCTTCAGTAGTAGAGTGGAGTTCAAGCAGACACCATGGTTTCTAATCTAGGAGGCAAATATAGTTGTATTAGTTTTATTTGTGTACAAATATATTTGCATTAGGGACCATGGCTATTAGGGATGATTGGACCAGAGTACACTAGTATCTTCCAAATAGAGATGTGTTTTTTGAGAGGGGAATGGGTTTGTATTGCTTTTAAAATTCTCCTTTGTACCCAGAATTAACCTTGACAAGGAATAGTCTTTCAGAGAGAGTGAATTTTCTGAGTACTGATTGTACCTGAGATTGCTGTTGACAGGTATTTATTCATGCTTTCAGTAGCATAAGGAAGTTATGTTCTTGCCCATTTTCAGAGTCATCATTTAAATCCAAGAAGAGTTATTGGTGAATACAGAATGTCTCTCAATGTAACCCATTGCCCCCAAAGCATGTTCGGTTATTTCATTCAGTACAATGTATTGTTTCCTGTTCTTCTTTCACCTAACTTGCCCTTCCCCTAAAATTTTACTATAGTTTTTATATTTGTAAAAGAATAATCTGTCTGTATGTTTAAGTAGGGGTATAGACGCTCAAAAATGGCTTTAATATTTTGGAGAGAACTGGTGTTCAAATAAAAATTCATGTGTTACAGCTTCGTGTCAAAATTCTAAATGAACCTTTTCATATTCACTAATAAATGCCATTATGAGAAAAACATATGGCATTGCAGGTTGAAGTGTCTCAGAATTACGCAAGAGCCTGTCATAGTTCAAAAACAAAGAAATCTTGTAGTAAATAGCAATATGAATAGTCACACAGTCAAACTACAATGCGTCATGGCCTTATTTCTCATTTATTATGAAACCTCTTTCATCACCGTCTTCTACAGGCTGCCCCCTCTGCACAGCTGTGTCCTGTAGTATGGGGCCCTTTTTTCCCCTAGCAGACAGTAAAATGTCACAGGTAAATCATTACCCTCATCACCTCAAGTAACTCAAAGCTTTCCTGTCATAATGAAGGAAGAGCTCACATGGTTATCATCAACCCTCCCAGGAAAGAGGGGATAAAAGCCGAACAGGCAAGCATACCAAACTCATTTCAGATTGGGAGAAGAGTTGGCTTTCACCTGGTTGAACGTGGCCCTGGACATGACAATACCCTGCAAATTCCATACTGCACGGTTTAGGCCCATTATCTTCCCCATCGTGACCACAGGGATAAGCTGAGATGTCCACAGTCCCAGTTCTCCTTAGGGCCAAATGTGCTTATTTGTTAGAAATCTTGGCATTCTCTCTGTGTCCAGAAATGAACAGAGTTATTTGGACCCCTTGGATTGTTTTCCAGCCAACCCGTGTCCCAGCCATAGTCATTGATTATCTCAGTCCTCAGCCACATGACCAAAGTAGATGGAGCGGTGCTGAATCTAGATCCTTGTCCTATGTGCTAATTCTCTTCATGCCAGAATGTGGCTAACTATGCCAAACGCATGTTTCTTGTTTGGTTTTCCTTTGTATAATTTCTTCAATTAAAGATTCAAGTGACTCTTGGGGTGGATTTATATACCTGTTTGAAATAGTCACTGACTTTTCCATTTGTAAATGTTCCCTTACATCTGTCTGAGAAGGCAGAAGCTATTAGTATTCCAGTTGAGTTCAGATTATAGCAAATGATATAAACATATGGATGAATATTCCTTTTATGCCAGATTCGAGTTACTAATTTTCACTTCTAGAGTCAATAAGGAAATCAATCCTGTCGAAAAAGAAAATTCAATAAGAAAAATACTTTACTATATAACTATAATTATAGAAGAGCAATTTCTTTTGTAAAAGAAAAAAAAGAGCATAAATATAGCAACTCCTTATAGAACATTCAATAGAACATGAAATAACTACGCAAACAAAAATGACTGTATTTTCATTATTTGTTACATAGAAATTCACAAGGGAGGGATTTGAACATTCTTTGTTCCTGACTAAATCACTGTGATACGTCATCATGGTAGTTTATACATAGAAAAGGCAAAGCATTGTAAATATGTTGGAAAAAGCCATGGTTTTAAAATTGGATGCTCTTTCTTTATCACATCGATTCAATCTTTAGAGCCCTCATCTGTGAACTGGTTTAGAAAATATTGAATTGAGCTGCTCCCGGACGCCTTTGGCACTATGGAAGCTGCAGTCTCACTGTCCAGGTTTCCTGCTTAATGACCTGATTATCAGTGTGTGCTTCGTGTGACTTCCCTTGAACATACCCAGGTATTGTTGGCTATGTTTGGAAACAGAGACTTGTTTGAGAGTGGGTCTACCTTTCATTAATTTTATTTTTCTTCCAAGGTTATTTTGCTCTTGATATATAACTTAAACTTATTATAATGCTGTGCTTTGGTTGGAATCCAAATCATTAATGTGAAATGTAATTATTGTATTTATACAATACTCAATTGAAGAAATTCAGTGTTTAATAAGATGTTTAATTTTTGGAGAGTTAAATCCACAGTGACTTTAGCTTTGGCATTGCATTCTTATTCAAGTTAAGAGAATTCATTAGCTTGTATGCTAGCACCTTTTTTATGCCCAGGTAACCCTTCAATGTATGGACATTCTACAGATTCCCAAAAATGCTTTTTCGGTGAGGAAGGGAGCTATTAAGTATGAATATGGAATCAGACACTCACTTCCTCTGATGCATTTGGACAAATTTATTTAAACAAAAATTTTGAGTAAAATTTTCATTACAAATGTTAACAAAAATGCAGTAAAAAAAATAATTAAGCACAAGTTTGTATATTTTTAGTGTTTTAAAAATTACATTATTAAATGATAAATTACAAGGTTGAATTCAGTCATGTGTGCCATTTTCTTGGGAGGCCATTCAGATTGGATTAACGGCATCTGATTTACAGAACAGGGAATTTTGACTTAGGATACATAGGTTTCAGGGAATATGGGGCCAGTGAACCTATTAAGTTGTATGGTTCATGATATGTATTTTTCTCTGATTGTAAAGTTCATAGTTTTCAGCAAGTTCTCTAATGAACTTATATTTCAAAGGGTTTAAGACCTCTATTCATTAATAAAAGGCACATTTGTCTATAAGTTCATTAGCCCCTGTCCAGTGCCCAGATAGGAAAAGTTAACCCTTTCTAAAAGAGTGCTTTGTATTCTCTCAAGTTACAAGTCTTTTTAAATTCTCACTCACAGAGGGGCCCAACTGGTCCCAATGTCCTGAGCCAGGAATCCGGAAGTCATCATTGCTGTATTTTGTTTGGTTACTTCCAACCTTCAGTCAACCAGTCGTGTTGTGTGGTTTTAGCATCACATATAGCTCTCAACACTGGCAACTTCTTCCTGTTTTCACACATCCCCATAATTTCTCACTGAGATTATAGTATTTGCTTCTAAGTCGATCTCTGCATACAATATAGGACAAGTGATTTTTCTAATGTACAAATCTGATTCAATAACACCCCCTGCTGTTTAAAACCTCTACGTCTTCCATCTGTTCCCAGACAGAGACGTTACCAAGTGGCACAAATACAAAAATTCTCAGAACGTAATGGATGACATAAAGAATAAAGAACAACCTGTGCTTTCATTTCCTTTCTGTTACCGCTTTTAAAAATTAATTTCTGGCAATAGAATGGCCTCTCCATGGACCATGCCTTCTAAGTGACAATTCAATATGGACACAGATGAAGAGAGTTTGTCATATGGGAAACAGCCAATTAACCAGCGTGGACTGCTAGGACAAGATTGTTCTCTGCCATGGATTTCCTCAGGAAGTGATGTTTATTTGTGATCTTAATGGGGTCCTATGAGACTAGAAGGAGAGAGTGTGTTCTAAGCAGAGAAGAACATATACTACTTATCGTATGATTGCCTGGCATATGGCTGTCTCCCACACGAGGCTGTAATTTTCTGAAATGAGGGACAGTCTTATATTCAATGTTTAAAGTACTCATGAAGTTTTGACTATTAGAGGCATGTTGAATAAAAGTCACAAAATGACTTTACCCCTTGCTGTATTCGCAGCCTTTGCAATGTAATTCTGCAGTACCTTTTGTTAGAGATAAAGTCTACTCCCTCTCTCCCTGATACTGGGAAGGTGATTCCTTTGAATATAGCAAATGTGATGTGTCTGCTCTGTACATAGGCCTCAGGACACTTTGCAAACTTCAGTTTTGCTCGTAAGGCCTCACCCAGATTTCCTATGGACGAGCCTATGCTAGCTGCTGGAGGTGAGAGAGGGCTCAGGATCAGAAATGCCTCTTCCTGGTTGAGGCCATCTTAGACAAAACAGCCTTCAGAGAATGGGTTGCTGAGTGTAGGCATATGGGTAAGGCCCATCCTAAACCAGAAGAACCACCCAGCTGAACATAGTTCAGATGACCAACTCACAGAATCGGGAACTAAATAGATTACTGACTTTTTGAAGCCAGTAGGCTTTGCGGTGGTTTGTTAGGCATTAAAAGCTAACCTGCGCCATGTACACTTGTAAAATAAAGTCAATCATGAGAAATAAATATTGTGTTTAAATGCACCAGATAAAACTGAATTGACTGAATTATTACATTTGTGCCCTGTTGGATTTAAAACTACAAACATGTAACTTGGAGATGGGAAAACAGTGGGATATTTGGAAGTCAGTCTGTATTACTCTTTTTCCCTAGAGAAGGAGTTTTTATATTTAGCCTCTCTTTTTATACTCAGCCTTAGCCAATAGTACTGTGGCCAATAAGGGATTGGATACATTTTGATCAGGTGTTTTGACAGTATTGAATAGCTAGGGCCATTTTGAAGAAAATGACTTTAATATAGAAAATCTAATGTTATTAAAATAAAAAGTCCAAGCAGAAACACTTTTGTTTAGTAATTTATGTAACTTCAGGCTTCTGTTGATTCACTCTTAATTAAGTAAACAAGCACTTGCTCTATGCTGGACATGGGTCTAGATTCTACTGTGGGGAAAAGGGAGATAAGAGTCCTTCTCTCACGAAGGCTGTAATTTATTTTGGGTGTCAGACATATGACCTTGAATTAGAAATTCTGAAATATATCCTTGAGGCTTGAATTATAAACTGTAATTCCAAGAGGAGCAGATAAGGATATAATAACAGAGATAAAATCAGGAAGTGGAGAGAAAAATTATTAATCTGACCAAAGAGACTGAGAAAGACGGTAGGGAATAGTAGGTTTCTACACTACATGTTGAATGATTGATGGCATTTTCATAAGAAGAGAAGGTTGGAAAAGACATTCTCTCCTGGTGGGACAAAGCAAACAGGAGCATGGCGGCTGATGCACCTACGCAGCTGGGAGGGGTGAGAGACCAGGGTTGAGGGACTGATGGGCGACCCTTAAAGGTCATTTCGTATATGTTGGCATACTTTATAATTTTAAGAAGTAAATGTGAGGTGAATTAGACACAACAATATAATGAAACTTTTAGAAGACTTGGGGAAGAAAAGTAGAGCATCGATATACCTGGAGGGTGGCCTAATAAGGAGATTTCACACCATCCAATAGGTGGCGAAAGACCAAAGATGCAGTTGTGGAAGGTGCGCCCATTGAAGGCATCAATTGGTAAGGCAGAGTGGGATCTAGAGCAGAAGTTGAAGGATTTTCTCTTAGGAGGAGTTGGGAGCAGTTCGTCTATCCATACAGGAGGGAAGTCAGGGTTGACGTCCACAGAATAAGGAAGGCTGGTAGATTCGTGGTGGAAATAAGGTCTATGATGGACTTTCAGAGGAATGTGGGTTATCAGATCGATCTATATCCTTGAGTTTTTGCTGGACGGTAGGGTGACTGTACTTGCCCGCAGTGCTCAGTGGGGGCGCAGTGTTGGGGAGAATTGGCTGCAGCCATTGCACATGAACTATGACAAGCCGCCCAATAATGCCCATCCCACAGTGGACAAGTCCAGTTTATGATTCAAGCCTTCTCATTCCCACTGCCTTCATTCAGGCCCTGCCTCTAGTCTCTACCTTCTGTCTGAAGGCCAGAGTGATTTTTATAAAGTGCATTTAAAAAATCACTTTAGTATCAAAACATTTTATTAAAAGTGTTCAATCTCTATGGGATCAAGTTTACATTTCCTGCCATAGTACCCAAGGCGGTTCTCTGCCACCTCCTGTTCCACCCCTACCACTGTCCCACCACTGTGCCTTGTGAGAATGATGGGCAGAGAAGCTCACTGTTACCCCCATGTCTCGTGTCTTGTGTTCTGTGCACTTGCCACATGCTCGCCTCTGTCGATAACGGCAGGGGTCCCCTTATCTGTAGGCTGAACCCCTAATTCTGCAATTATCCCAAATGCTATGTTTTCTGTGAAGTCTTTCTTGGCTGAGTTAAGTGATTTTCCCTTTGTGCTCCCACAGTACCTTGACTCAGTTGTGTTATGATAATTGATTGTGTGGCTTTGGAAGGTTCTTTCTCATCTGTATATCTCCACATCTAAGATAGTGCTTGGAAAATAACAATTTGATCAATGCATAAACCATTCAATGAGAGAACTTGACATTTTGATGGTTCTAGTGTAGACAATGGAGTATATTATCTACACCAGGGGTAGTGAACCTTTTTATACCTACCGCCCACTTTTGTATCTCTGTTAGTAGTAAAATTTCCTAACTGCCCACCGGTTCCAACAGTAATGGTGATTTATAAAGTAGGGAAGTAACTTTACTTTGTAAAATTTATAAAGCAGAGTTATAGTAAGTTAAAGCATATAATAATAATTACTTACTAAGTACTTTATGTCAGATTTTCGCTAAGTTTGACAGAAAACAACTTACTATAGTTAAATCTATCTTTTTATTTATACTTTGGTTGCTCTACTACCACCCACCATGAAAGCTGGAACGCCCACTAGTGGGAAGTAGGGACCAGGTTGACTACCACTGACCTACACAGAGATGCCATTAAGCATGATATAAACACCCGTGGTGGTTCGGGTTTAAGGGATGGGGAGAGGAGGGTTAGATGACTAAAAACAAACAAGTTAGGGGTTTGAGCAGTTGAGGCCTGTGGAGAGAATGGGAAAATATTCTACAATGAGAGCTGAAGTGCATACAAGCATGATATTCAAGAAAGTCACAATAATACCATGTGTTTGTCTCTTTCTAAAAGTCTTAAGCTTGTAAGTTGTCACCATACGTTGTATAAGTTTTCAACTCGGTAGCTAACATAATATTATTATAGCTCTGCCCACTCAGAGATAGACTCATATTTCACCCCAGAAATATATAATGTATAATTAACATAAATTCTACCTGAGGAATGGAGAGAAACATTTTCATGAACAATAGTCTGCATTCTAGGGGATGTTTATTGTTATCTTATTCTATGTTTGAAATCAAGCTTTATCCTTACATAAGTGAGGTTCCAAGTAACCCCCTAATTAGGTTTATTTAGGATGAACTTGGCTCTGTTTACAGTAGTACATCCATGTCTCTCGTGATCATAACAGTGGGATGCAGAAGGCTAGAAACACAAATAGGATCAAAGAGGGAGAGGTTGAAGTGACTACCTGTCTTATCTCTTGTCTTCGCTTTAAAGTTGATGGGTCAAGCCTGACCTGTGGTGGCACAGTGGATAAAGCGTCGACCTGGGAACACTGAGGTCGCCGATTCAAGACCCTGCACTGGTCTGGTCAAGGCACATATGGGAGTTGATGCTTCCAGCTCCTTCCCCCTTTCTCTCTTTCTCTCTCTCTCTCTCTCTCACTCTGTGTCTCCTCTCTAAAATGAATAAAATAAAAAGAAGTTTTAAAAAATAAAAAATGTTGATGGGTCAAGAAGTCTAGTGGTTTTCTTATCATCTAAATCAGCTTGCTAAACACATTAGTGCTGGGGCCAAAGACAGGAGTGGTGATAAACAGGGTGAATGTGCCTGTGGGCCCTATACACCTCCCCCATGAGAATTTGGACCAGGGCTAGTTGGTAAGAGTCACAGATTCTAACGACCTCCATGATTTGGCAGAGTAAAGCAAAGGCATGCATCTAAGACTCAAATTTGGGAAGCAGACTCTTGGGAACCTCAAAGTGCAGGAATAGCTATGAATTTCATGGGCAGTGTTCCACATGGAAGGAATGTGATTCCCATGCTGGAAAAGGGATAGGCAGAATCTCCCATTGGCAGGGATGGGAGTTCATTTTCTCTGCCAAGACAGATTTCACAAGAGCAGCTGCATGTCTGCTGGGTAACAACCCACGTAGAAGTAGGAAGAGTCTAGTATTGGATCAGATGGGGTCTGTTTTAAAGACCAGAGAGAACTCACACTAACACCAGCAAACCTCCTTTGTGCACATATTTGGACCTGCTGACTGGCCTTCCTTTTCTACCCTGGGTTACCTTTTCTGTTTTTCTGACTTAGCCAAGGCTAAGAGGTGGGCGTATTTCTCAGCATTTATTATGGGAATCCAAATTTGAAAATCTAGAATGTCAGCGAGAGGGGGCTTTTGTTATAAAGGAGATTTTCTGGACTTATTTACAATTTTTTTTTAACAATTTACAGTTCAAGGTGGACTTTAAGAGAACCAAAGTTTGTGATTTCTTGCTGCTGAGCAAACCCAGTTTCTGGAATCAGAGGGAAGTATGAAAGTTTTCTTAACCACTGAGTGTAGTTATTTATTTGTGAACAGAAAAGTATTTCTTGAATTTTGAAAAGAGATCTCTGGGAATTCAGGATGAAAGTAGATCATTCAAAAAAATATTATTGAAGTCAGTACAGAAAATACATAGGAAAGTGAAAGCAACATCAGGAGACATTCAAATTCAGAAAATAGGACTCGCTCTACTCTAAGTTGAATGATTTAAAGTTTACAAAGCACAGCTGAAGGGGAAATGTAATATCTGCATGGTCTAGAATCCCAGAGGAAGTAGGGTCAGAAGAGGTAAAACTAGCAATGTTTATGTTATCATAAAATAGGAAAAGTTGCTCATGTTCCAGTGGATTTTGAAGCTGAGGAAGGTAGAGGTTGGGAGAGCAGGTGGAGTATCCCAGTTTTCTCATGGTCCCTTAGAAGACAGACTTAGAAAGAAGAAAATAAGAGTGGAACACCATGTTCTGAAGCCTGTGGAGAGGGATTCCACTCACATGTGGACACAGAGGGGAGGCTTCCCTTTGGTAATTGGAAATTACAAGCTAAAAGCATTTCTGAACAAGAGTTATAATTATGGGAATGGCAGAGTTGGTCTGACTCTGTATTCTAGTGGAGAAAGAAGGGCCGAAGATTGGGATCATGGAGAATACAAAGTCTGGAATTTACAAGAGCACAGGCTATAATGTGGATTACTCTGTTCACAAGAGAGAGGAGAGTTCAGAACAGAAACATCTCTTAATTCCCCCATTGGATTCCAGGATAAAGGGGAGAGTCTTACTGGAGTAATGACATTGGGCAAGGAGCTGCATAATCCCATGAACTCACACAGAATGTTCTGCACAGGTCACTGTCATCTCTCATGGGTACTGCCACCCAACAGACATGTAAGATTTTTTTCTTTTGGTCTAGACTTTAAGTTAATACTACTGTGGTCAAATTGTATGTTGCTAAACTGATCATGTTTGGTTCTAAGATTTTTGTGTGTTCCCAGATCTGGTGAGTGTTATTTATATGTGTTTTGACAACTCTTGGGAACTCTGAACAGATTGTGCTCAGTTCGTGGTTGTCTGTCATAACTTCCCATGAAAGCATTCAAAGCTGCAATCACCCCAGGCTGTATTTGCTCAAGAAGAGAGTCAGACTCCATGTAAGAACTGGGAGGAAGACTCACCAAGCTTGGATGGAGCCACATGATGAGAAAATTAAATCACCAGATATTTGGGAGGTCCCTGCTTTGTGTCAGGCACCATTCTATGTACTAACAGTCAAGATCTTTGTCCCCTGGCGCTTATGTTCTAGTGCAGTGGTCGGCAAACCGTGGCTTGCGAGCCATATGCGACCTAATAGCACGTGATATTTTTAGCAAAAGCCAGTTTAGGAGTACCCTAATTCAGTTAATAACAATGTATCTACCTATATAGTTTAAGTTTAAAAAATTTGGCTCTCAAAAGAAATTTTAATTGTTGTACTGTTGATATTTGGCTCTGTTGACTAATGAGTTTGCCGACTTCTGTTAGTGGAATGTGACAAACAAAGAATAGGATGGAAAGAAATATGTGTCTGGGGAAAAAATTAGCAAAGGTGAGTGGGATGTCTGGAGGAGAATCTGGGGCAGCTTGCGGTGCTGAACAAGGCGTTAAGAAGAGGCTGCCTTTAGGAAATGATACTCAAGCAATGACTTGAGGAGGAAGGTAGTCAGACTTGTTGGGGTGGAAGCCTTCCAGACCATGGTGTTGTGAGAGCATGAGAGGCCGCTGTGGCCGCTGGGAGGGAGTGAGAGGGAGGAGCAGGAAATGAGCTCTTTCCAGGAATGGTGGGGGTAATTAGAAGAGCAGCCTAGGCAGTAATCGCTGTCTATGACACAATGCCTGTCTCCTTCTTGAAGGGGGACAGGAAAACCCTGGTTTATATTTTCATCCCATTTAACTGAATAAAAAGTGCCAACTCTGAAAGCATGTTCGTGTCAGTTTGAACCCTAAGAGGAAGAGAGCCCGAGACTCCTTCTCTTTATGTCATTCCCTCCTAATGAGAATATTGAAGACTCAGATCTGGGCCTTAACACAAAAGAGGAGAACTTTCTATGGGAGCAGCAAAGATGGTGTAAGCCCTTGGGTCATTGTGAAATGCCTTTTTAGCAATTGATATAGTCTTTTAAGGTCCCATGGAGTTGGTATGGCAAAATGACCTGGCCCTTTTCCTTCTGGGAGGGGGTACCCTCACCATTAAAAAGCTCAAGAGGCAGCAAAAGAAAGACATTAAGGAAAGGAGGCTTTGTCCAGTCATGCTGTAGGGGGATTTCTCTCCATCCTTTCTCTTATTTACTCCTTTTTAAAAATTGCACTTATTGGGATGACATTGGTTAATAAGTTTATACAGGTTTCAGGTGTACATCCTTATGATACACGATCGGCATATTGCACTATGTGCCCACCACACAAAGTCAGATCACCTTTCATCAGCATATATTTGACCCCATTTATTCTTTACTACCCCCACCAATATATTTTGGATATAGAACTTTTGTTAGAGCTGTTGTTTGCAAATATCTTCTGTCATTTGGTTGGTTGTTAGTTTGTTTGTTTTCTTGGCAGTTTCTTTTGGTGTGCAGAAGCTTTTAAATTTGATATAGTCCTATTCATTTATTTTTGCCTTTACTTTTCTTGTCTTCAAGGTCAAAAATCATACAATCTTCTCTATGACCAAGGTCCACCAGTTTAGTAGCTATGTCTTCTTCTATGTAATTTATTGTTAATACAAGGTGAAAAGCAAAGCACAGGTACAACACTACCTTGATCACTTGGCATAGAAGTTAGAGATCCCAACCCTAATTCTACTTTCAAGGACATCTAATAAACAGTTGCTATGCCTTTAGTATTAGTCGGAAGTTTTAGTAATGTAATAGAGTAAAGGATTAAAAATCAAATACATTAAAATATTTTGTATGAAAAGTTTAATTTAATTGAAAATTGAAAAATATATAAATACATTAATTTATCTTATTTTTAAAATAATGAATGCATCCTTGAACTAGAAATACACAAGGTCTCAAATTAAGGACATTAGAATAAAACTATCTTCACTGTTAAAGCAGATATAATCTTTTATTAAGCTCATAGTTGCCAAATATAGTTCTTCTTAAACCTTATTATCAGATTGTTTTCTTTCATCAGCATTTTGGAGGCAATAATACACATAACTCTAGCCACAGAACTCTTGCTATTAAGATTTAAAGGGGCATAGTTACAAGATCTCCCACCTGGCTTTGAAATGTAATATGAAATAAACTTGAGTGATAAACAAGTAATTAGCTATAGGTAATTAAATATGTTTCACTTGGTGACTATAACCATATTTCAGATTATTTGGGAAACTCAAAACTCCTTGTAAATAAAAGTAGGATTATTTTCATTTCAAAGACCAATGCTGAAAGGATGACCCCACAGTTGGTCTGTCACCCGCTAGCTTGCACATGTGACTGTATAAAAATAACTTTTCAAGGGTAAAGATCGATGGCCTTCCTTAAAGAAGAACACAGGGACTCAATAACAAATTAGCTTATGTCTCTCTGTTCCTGTAATTGCAAACCATGCTGGAATCAACTTTCTGAAAGTGTGAAATAGCTATTACTGTACATGGCTCACTTCTACCGCCAACTCTATTTTTATGCGTGTGGTGTTTTTTTTCCTACAAACCTAGTTCAGCCAAAAATTCATATAAGAATTCTCTCTTATGTCCAAAATAGAAAGATGACGTCTTTCTCTAGGATAAAACTAAAACTTTTAAGAAGAATATGAGGAAGAGGTTTGGGTTACTGAGTTGAATGTTAGAAATGAAGAGTTATAGATGATTCTTTTTATCTTCAAAACAAACCTTTGCCACCTTTCATTTTAGAACTGGCATTGCATAATTCAATTCATTTTTTTAATCTACAAAATGGTGCAATACAATATCTATCTATCTATCTATCATTATGTACTTATTAACCTATCTCTTTATTATCTATCATTTAATCATCTATCTCTCATCTATCTATCTATCTATCTATCTATCTATCTATCTATCTATCTATCTATCTAAAGTCAACTCAAACTCATTGGAAGGATCCATGCAAGTGAATTCATTTACAGGTCAAGCCTGGTTTTATCATAAGCAACATTTTAAATAGCTTAGTAGAAGTAACAAGTGACATAAATATCGACTTGTGTTTTTATAAAACTTTATTATGACTAGTCAAAGAGTGGGGGAAAAAAACAACCTAACCTGTTAATTTGATCTACTTAATAACAAATAACAAATATTTTTCAATACATTACCACATTTCATTGATGACGGCAATAGGATATTATCTTCTCCTGTTATGTTCATGTTGACTGATAGTACATGAAAGTGAGGCCATGTTTGCTATGTAGTCACTATCGCAGAAATTTTTAGACCTACATAATCTGTAGTGACTATGCCTGGTTGATTCCCTCTTACTCTTCCAGTCCGAGATATCCTCTACTCAGATGGGTCTTTGTTGACATCCTCTTATATAAAGACACTTTCTCTCTCTCTCTCTCACTAAGCATTTTCTCTCTTAAAGTCACTTTGTTTCATTCCTTTAGCACATGTACCATGGTTTTTAGTTATCTTGTCTTTTAAATGTGTTTGGGGCTATAGACGTCCTTGCTTATATTGTGTGTTGATACTTAGTTTGATCCTGGGCTCTGGGAAGACACTCAGTAAATAATTGCTGAGTGTATGGATTAATGAAGAAAAAAGATAGAGCACTGTCAAGGTCAGTCAATAATGTCAACAATTGGTCAACTATATACTGGTGCAGTGGGGGGTTACGAAGAATTATATGCCCTTAAATAAGCATTCTTGTTTTTCTTTTAAATTATAGTGATCAGGCATTTATAAACACATTTAGTTGTACAAGGATCTTATAAACCAGAGACTCAAGAAAAAAAGTTTGTTATTCTAAGCCTGATTTCTATTTTGAGAACTGGTTCAGCTGGTAGAAACAATTAAAGGAATTTGATGCCATCCCTACTGAGTTGGATTTAATTTCAGGTGGCTAACACATTGACAATGTGTTCAATGGTTATATTAGTAGAGCTGTCATTATGTGGTCACAGTGGCCCCAAGTGAGATGCCCACCACCCACTCTTTGATCCTTCCTGGTCAGATGAAACTCTCCTTGTTTCTGTCCTGCAAGTTTTCTCCGAGTGTTGTTTTCTTCTGCATGACTGAACCTTGTTCAGCAGGCCCGCTGTCCCTGTCTGGCTCACAGGAATAGGGAATGCCAGAGTGGAGCAAAGTAATTTTTAATGGTTTGAAACAAGAACCATTTATTTGCTTTCAATTCTTCCAGTCAGCCATTCGGGTAGGACTTAGCTCTGTTCCACGTGGTGTTGGCTAGACTCATTTATACCTTTGTAGTTATGTAGCAAGTAGTCTGGGCTGTCTTGTTCTGCATGGCTTCCCTCACATGTTTGACAGTTGCTTTCTGCTGTTAGCCAAGGCCTCTTAGTTCTCCATGTGATCTCTCCACTCGACAGGTGAGTCCCTTAAAAAGTAAGACCTAATGCATAAGCACTTCTCCAGCTTCTGTTTGCGTTGCCTTTGCTAATGTGCCCATGGCCAAAGGTCACGTAGCCAATCCCAGAATCATGGATGGAGAGGATTGTACAATGGTGTGGACAGCAGAAGCAGCCGGTCAGTAAGGGAACATGCTAGTTGACGTTTGCGGGTAATAATAAACAAGGAGCTATATTCTTTGCAAATACTGTTAAGTCCTCAAATATGATTAAGAGAAACCAGCCCAGAGATCACATAAATAGAAGGGAGAGGTACAAAGAGTCTTGGTTTTGTGTTAGTACTTTTATGTTGGAGGGAGTGTTCCCTAGTAACTCATCGATAGAAGAATCAGTATAAAATCCAAGACATAATAAAAAGACTTGTTAAGTAAATCCTTCCTTTAAAGAGTCAACCAGATTTTGGAAACAATAATGCACATTTATTCTGATAAACAAGACATCAGGAATTAAAGAAGCATTTCTGGCTACTTAGAAAACCATCAGCTTAGCAAATCTTTTCTAATGTAATTGATATTTGAGGCAGCTTAGTAGAAGGGGATGTTATTTTGCTTTTATTAACCATCAAATATTTAATGTATTCATATAACACATGTTGAGAGAAATGAATGAATGGGATAAGATTGCCTTATCCAATAAGCAATCTTGACTGTGCCATGCTATGAAACTTTATTGCTCATTTTGCAGTTATGAGGGAAAGTTCATAGTTTTAATGGAACAGGAAATACTTTGATCAGCATAGCAATTTTTATGGAAGCATTTATAGTACTCTAAAATGATGAAGTAACAATAATTAATGCAATACTCATTTCTTATTGTCAAATAAAGATGGTTGTCATCATCATGCTGTGTGTGATAAAAATGGGTTGCTTTATTTAAAATCAAGTCACACAACAGTAAATGCAGTTTGTACTAAGCCACTTCCCTAATCCCTTCCCTGCTCCTTCTCTGTGTTCTTTAGAAATACAAACATCACACAAAAACCAGGTATTTCCTGTATGTTACTGGCAGTTTGTAGTTGAGACTCATTTTGTGACATAAGGTGATACAAATCCTTTAGAGGTAGAAAGTTAACAGCTTGCTGATGAATCTTTCCGGGACTGATGAAACTGGGTTAGATGACAATCTAATCTAATCTAACCATCTGAGAATCCTTATGTCAATCATTTTAGCACAGCAAAGAGAAGTACAACTAAGGTGTAACACATCTGCTGTGTACCAAGGCTGCTGTGGTTACCTCCTACTTCCTTTAGACCAGTGGTTCTTAACATTTTTTGAGGTACCGAACCCACCAGTTTCATATGCGCATTCACCGAACCCTTCTTTAGTGATAAATAAAATATGATTATTTTTTCCAAATTCAAGACATAGGTATATGTTTTTTTACTGGTGCACAAAATGAGCCATACATGAACATCACCTTGCTCAAAGAACAAAACCAACAAAGTGCATGAACTCACAACAAATTACGGTATTACTTTATTCTGGCCTCTGTGGCAGAGGCTTCTCCGAACCCCTGAGACCAACTCATCGAACCCCTAGGGTTCTATAGAACCCAGGTTAAGAACCACTGCTTTAGACACTGGAAAGTTCTGAGTCTGCCAACGGATACATGATGTTGCTGACAAAATAGTTCCTAGCATTTCTCAGCCATATTGAATGTAGAACATGCAGCAAAAGGAGGAAAAGAAATGGAAAATGAAAGGGAAGGAAAATGACTTTTCTATCACTTCCCTCTAAATCTTCCATTATTCCTTACTTATTAATATGAATCTAGATTTCCTTAAAGTGTATCTGTCTGCTATGTCACTACCTTTAGTTATAAAGAAAACACTTAACCTTTTCATTTAGCTTCTTTATGGTCATCAAAATTACTTATATGTAAAATATCTATAGATTTTTTTTTTGAATACTATGTCCTATTCCCTTGGCAAATGAACGTGGACATTTTGATAGTTTCCAGATTGGGACTATGCATGTTCTAACATGTAGGTTTTTGGCAGAGTACTTACTTTGGTTGGATACATGCTAAATCAGAGGACATGTGAATGATCAGCTTTGGTAGACACCATCAAACAAGTTCCCCAAAATGGTTAAATCAACTTTATTTTACCCTCATGTTGTTTAATATCCTCACCAACATTTATAAATTATTCTTCTTTTTCATTTAGCCATTCTTCTGAGTGTGTAATGCTATTGCATTGTGGTTTTAATTTTTTTCCTTCATGGCCAATGAAATAATCACCTTTTCATAAATTTATTGCCTGTTTGTCCTCAGTGGATTGAAGTTCTTAAAAAACCCTTTTATTTGCATGAAGAGAAGGTACTGGAGGAGGAGGAGTTTTTCCTGATAGCCGCAGGCAGGAAAAAAACAGGCATATCTTTTCTTGGTCTAGTCTGGTCACTTATTCATATTTGTCAAATTAACTTGGTCAGTAAAATTAGGTCCTGTGATTGGCCAGCTGATCACTATACAATATTCCATTTACATGGTGTTTGTGATAAGAGTTGTCTAGGTTTGTATTTTTAGAGTAGGATAGTATTATGTGTATTTTTGCATCTTTTTCCATACAATGGTATATAGATCTATTTAATTCTATTTAATGACTGAATAGTACTCAGTATTTCATTTTTATAGATGCATCCAATCTTTTCTTGGTGAACATTAAAGTTATTTCTAGTCTTTCAGTATCATCAAAAATATTTTAGCCTGACCAGGTGGTGGTGCAGTAGATAGAGTGTTGGACTGGGATGTGGAGGACCCAGGATCGAGACCCTGAGGTTGCCAGCTTGAGCGCAGGTTCATCTGGTTTAAGGAAAAGCTCATCAGCTTGAGTCCAAGGTCGCTAGCTCGAGCAAGGGATTACTCGGTCTGCTGAAGGCCCGCGGTCAAGGCACATAAGAGAAAGCAATCAATGAACAACTAAGGTGTCAAAACGAAAAACTGATGATTGGTGCTTCTCATCTCTCTCTCCATTCCTGTCTGTCTGTCCCTATCTCTCTCTCTCTCTCTGACTCTCTCTGTCCCTGTAAAAAATTTGTTTTAATCACATCATTATGAAATTATATGTTCTCTATAGAGGAATACCTAAAAATGGAATCTCCGGGTTAAAGGAGATGATGCACATGGAAAATTTCAGTGAATGCTGATCACCTGTCCTCCAAAAAGATAACACTAATAATGTAACAAAGGATTTTCTGTTCCTTACCACCATGTTGATGTTGGTTAATGTCAATAATTTTATTTTTGCCAGATTGCTGAGTGACAAATAATATATATATATTTGAATTTATTGATGTTTCATAGTTTTCTTCTAATGAAATTACCTGTTCATATTGTTTTCTCAGGATCATGAACTTCTATTGTTTTAGGGGCCAAATAAAGAAAATAAATAAAGGAACTGGGCAGGTGTCAACAATAGACAGTAGAGGAATATTGTGGTGAGTTGAAGACCATATGTTATGCCAAAAACAAAACAAAAACCCACTTTAAAAATTCTAGTTTAAAGCTATCATGTTATTATTTATCTTTTCCTAATGTTATACTCATTTACCCATATGGTCACTATTTCTCTTCTGTCTCATCCGTTGCAAGTATGTTCCTTTTGTTTGTTACTTCATCATTTCTTTCACCCTTTGTCTAGTGTTTGCTCTTCCAGAAGAACCATTTCTTGTTACTTTGTGAATAAAACTGATTCAAAAATTAATTCTGGATACTGTTTTAGAATCTCTTTTATCCAAGTTTAGTTTGTTTGATACTGTTTTGTTTTTTTTCCTATCCTACTAAATTAAATGTCTTTTGTCTTCTCTGGTTAATAATTAAAGTCAACTATCAAGAGTTTGACTACTTCTTTATCTGGGACATTAAAAAAGAATTCCAAAAAGGATAATTAAAAAAATTAAAAAGCAGAATGTAGCTAAAACCATATTAGAGGAAACTTCATAGTTTTATATATTTTAATCAGGCTAAGATAAAATCTTGTTTCACCAATTTCCATAAATGCAAGTGTCATCATTTCTGTAAATTCTCATTAATCTTGGCTGTAGTAAATTTTTTCTAGTTTCAAAAAAGTTTACTGATTGATTTTAGAGAAAGAGAGGATGAGAGAGAGAGAGGAGAGAGAGCTATTGATTTGTTGTTCCACTTTTCTATGCATTCCTTGTTTGATTCTTGTTTGGGCCCTGATTGGGAATCAAACCCACTACCTTGTTGTATCAGGATGATGCTCTAATCAACTGAGCTACCTGGCCAGGGCCTTTGATGTAGTAATTTGAAACTTTGAATAGCGACGACAAGATGTAAATAGAAACTTCATAATAGCCCTGGCTGGATGGCTCTGTTGGTTAGGGCATCATCTTGATATGCAAAGGTTGCAGGTTTTACCCCCAGTCAGAGCACATACAGGAACAGATTGATGTTTCTGTCTCTTTGTCTTTATCCCTTCCTCTCTTTCTAAAATCAATAAATAAATTTTTTTAAAAAAGAAACTTCCTTATACTTCACAATTTTTATAGGTTATAAGACTAAATTATATAAACAAATTGATAGAGTGTGTGTGTTTACACATATATATGTGTATGTGTGTGTGTGTGTATATATATATATATATATATATATATATATATATCTTGTTAGAAAACTTGTTCTAAGCAGTCTGAAAATTTAACACTCTTTGTTACATTTGAATAATTTGTCTGCTAATTACTAATAGATTCTTTGTAGACATGTGAAGATTTCTGAGGAAGAGATTCCTGGATATGTAATTGCCTGGTCAGAGGTTTATGTACATTTTAAAATTTGGGCTGATGATACTGAATTGTTCTCCAAAAACTCTACATATTTACACATCCACCCTCCAAAAGTTAAATCCTGATTTCCCATAAAATACTCAAGAGCAGTTATCATCTATCTCCATACTTTATGCACTAAAATGGATTAAAAGTTGTATTTTATTTTACTTTTGCATGATTGCTAGTGAGGTTGAGTATCTTCTCTTATGTTTACCACCTGATTGTGTGTACTCTGTAAGTTACTTATGCAAAGCATCTCCTCAAACTTCTCCTTTTCCCCAGTAAAATACTTTTAGATTAACTTCACATATATGTAAATACAATTCTACATTTCTACTGAGAATGTTTATTTTTCTGAAACTCAGTATATAATGCAGATAACATAGGTGGTGACTCTTGACTCTCCTCCAGTTTACACTTACAGGCTACCTTCTAGTTGCTTTATAAACAAGCACATTAATTTTTAGATGACCGAGATGTATTTTCGACAGAAATTCTTTTTATGGTCACTACTCTGTGTTCTGGTTCTTCCAAGGGTCGAGCCATTCCCATGGTCTTCCTCACTGTTGAGGGACAAACAAATATATTTCATCAAATGTGTTGAAAAAAGTCAAATCTATCCTTACTTTGTTTTCCAAGACTGATACTAAGTGTTTCAACCAAAATCTCTCAGAAAATGTGGCCTGGAATCACATCTCTGAGCCCTATGTTCAGACACATGATATGGATAGTTCATTCACTGAAAACAGATGCTACTAAATCATTAAAGAGGGAATACACCTAAGACTTCTGAAAGAAAGACTCGTTTTCTGGGGGATAGCCATCAATGAAGACCTGAGTAGGGAACATGGAAACTTGGTGCTAACTAGCGCTGTGTTGGTTCACTTCTACTTTTGATATATTTGGGTTGTGTTTGACCATTTCTTATGGTTCCTTTGATCTTTTATCTTCTGTGCAATTTCACACCAATGCTTTCTTAGTGTGTTGGTGTTCAGCGTGAAAATATTCCATTGTGGGCAGAGAAAGGATGGTGACCGTGATTCAGAGGAAAATCTGAACTATGCAGACACTGCGACTACCAACCACACGACATTTTCGATTCTTTCTAGAAAACAGCATTTTTACAGAGCATTGGAGACTACATTAAACACTCCCACTGGCAGTCAGATTTATAGAAAATTTAAAGCTTAATTCAGTAATGAAATTTGTCAGTAAAATTGACTGGCATCCTAACAACTCCATGACTACATCTTAATTTGTCACTTGAAGACCAAACATTCCTTGTCATTTTTAAGCTGACTTTTAAACCTCAATGAATGTACAAATAGAAATAACAAAAAAATTAAAGTGTTCTCTTGAAATTGCTAATTTAGTCTTTAAAATGTGTCCCTAACCACGTTAAAAGCAAGAATCCTCCTGTCAGTATGACATCATGGGTGATCTTGAGATCTCTCACTAGTCTTGCTGAGGTGAGTCTGCATGCTGATTTTGGGTCTCACTAGCATGCATATAATTAAAGTCCAAAGTGCAATTAGCAGACCTATAGATGATTATTAGCTTATTAAATAAAAAAAGACTCAATTTTTAAAAATTAAAAAAAATCTCTAGTTGTGAAGATAAATTTGCTTCATTGAAATTGTTTTTATGATTGAGGCTAATTCCGTAGAGTAACAATAGGTGCCCCTACATGTAAAATGCGTAACATGAGCACAGTGGGTGATGTCCTATTGATTTTAAAAAGCCCTACATTGGTAAAAATGTATATACTTTATACATCTATTATGTATTACTCAGAAAAATGACGTTTCATGTAGTTATTCAGTAATTGCATATAAAAACAGCAACCCTAAACTCTAAATATATCTCCTGAAGAGGCCATGTCACAGGAATCTTTTTAAGACAGTGACAAGCTTTGGAAAAGCAGAATTAATGCTGTAATAGCAAGTTCACTGATGATGCATAAGTGACATGAGGCATTGTGAATTAAAGACAGGTCAGTCGACAGCCTCTTTGAAAGGATAGGCATCATACTTTGTCTTTAAGAGAGGTGGCAGGGCCTGACCTGTGGTGGCGCAGTGGATAAAGCGTCGACCTGGGAACACTGAGGTCGCCAGTTCAAAACCCTGCACTGGTCTGGTCAAGGCACATATGGGAGTTGATGCTTCCAGCTCCTCCCCCCTTTCTCTCTCTCTCTTTCTTTCTCTCTCTCTCTCACTCTGTGTCTCCTCTTAAAATGAATTTAAAAAAATTAAAAAAATAAAGAGAGAGAGGCGGCAGGATGGAGTGTCCAGAACAGGTGACAGATTGTTGGGAGAGGTGCATTCTGGTCACCTTAGAAGAATTATCTTTTTGGACCAAGGTTTCTTTATTTGTAAAATGAGGCACTGGGTGGTTCTTGAAGTCTGTTTCGTCTCTGATGATCTGAATCCTAGATTCATATTCATCACAACAAATTCTCCAGTGCAAAAATTGCTCACTCAAAGCACTTTGGGGAGCAATGATGACATTCTCCCTCATTCATTTATTCATCAAATATTAACTGTTTAATATATTCCAGGTACCCTGTAGACATTGGGAATAGAAGATGAATAAAACACACCCTGGCTCCAAAAAACATACGGTCTACTAGGAATCAGCCACATATGAGCAGGGTGGTATAGAGCGTTTTATATGTTAGAACTCCATGTACAACATACAGTGCTCAGGGGGTACACATGAGGGAGACATTGGTGCTACCCTTTGATTGGACACAGGAGGAGCTAACAGGAAAGATTTTGTAGGGGAGGAAATAATTGAGTAAGCTTTTAACATGTGAGTTCACTAGAGGAACGTTAGACAGTCCAGAGTAGGCAGCAGAGGGAAGCTGCGGACTATCCTGAAACAGTGCTGTACTTACAAGAAATGACATTTTTAGGCTCAAAGGGAACAGAAGCATTTGATGAATTACATTCCACTTATCACACCAGTGAATTAAGATTATTAGTGAATATGTTGATCACTTCTGAGATGGAGGAAGGTGTTTACAGTGCAGAGGAGAGTAGTAAGCTGTCCTTTGCAGGGAATTTTTAAAAGGAAGCTTTGTAAATTTGTAGCTGTGTTTTCTCCTCCTCTTCTCTTGGGCATGTAATAGATCAAAACACACACTCCTATTGCCTATGTGATTTTAAGCTAAGGAATGAAGAAGACAGCTTGCTTATTGCAGCACTGTGACTTTGTACCCGACTACATATACCGGAACGTGTGATTTACCCAATAATCATCCTGGCAAAACAGATTACGATTTGCTGGTCGCTGGTCGCTATTTGACAGCCCAGAGTGAAGAGCGGGCACTCCTGCTACCGCGTGCTGGTAGATACCCACTGTAATTTCTTTGGGTTATTGGTTTTGTATCATGAACATATATACTGGCCTAACAGGTTTATACGCCGTGGACATTGTATTTACTGTACCGAGAAGGTCTTTATATCCCTGAAGGGACTGTGCTTCCACAAAAAATATTGGAAATGATACAAACCCATTATTTTCTTTTTTATTGGTGTCAATCATTTTGATAAGCAGATACCTGTATGTGGCATCTGTTTTAATGACAGGGCCCTAAGTTGCCTCTTGCGCTGCTCAGTCCTGGACCTCACGTGATGCAAACACATGTCCATCTTCCAGACTAAACTGTAAACTCCTCTGAGTGTAATGACCTCATTCTACTGGTTTTTAGAAAATTATATATTCTTCCCTCTGCGCCCTGCTCTTGTCAGAACCCAATGGAAGGCTTCAGGTACCCAGAAGAAGGTCCACTGCAGTGTTTTCTAAAGCAATAGCATTAACACACGGCACAGATACCTCTGTGTGAAGCACATTGGTGTTTCCTATTCATCAGATTGGGACATGTGTCTTGTTAACTAGCAGATTAGCCTGAAACTAGCCAACCTTGGATACGAACCTCATTCTGTCCTGTCAAGGACATGTGCATTGGAGGCCTATTTACATTTCATGCATACTATTCAATCACATTGTCTTGATTCCTTAAAACAACCACAAAAAGGATGCCAAGTAATCCCTTCTACAGATGGAAGCACCATGTCCCAGGTGTGTCAATTTCCCAAGTTCCCACAGCGGGTAATTTCTGTTGCCGGGACGCACGTGCAGAGATGTTCCGGGAGCCTGGGCACCTCTCCCTTCCTGGTAGCCACGATTCCTGTGTGCCCCAGGATAAGTTATGGATATCTCTGAGCCTCCTTCTTTCCATTTCTAAAAATAAGGATGAGATGGTTAATTTATGCATCAATTTGGCTAGGCTGTGGTGACCTGCTGTTAGGTTAAATACCGGTATAAGCATTGCTGTAAAGGTGTTTTTCAGATGTGATGAACACGTCAATCAATACCCCCTGAGTAAAGCAGGCTACCCTTCTTAATGTGGGTGGGCCTTACCTAATCTGTTGAAGGCTTTATGGGAAAATACCGACGTCCTCAGAAGGGGAAGGAATTTGACCTCCAGACAGCAGCACCAAAACTCTACCCATGTGTCCAGCCTTCAGACTGAACATTTTAGCTGCTAGAACTCCCTGCATTTTCCTGCTTGCTGTCATGCCTTTCAGATTTCAGACTTGCCAATCACACGAGTTAATTCTTTACAATAAATCTTCTTCTCTGTCTCTTTGTCTGTCTCTGACTCTCTCTATACGTACATACATGCATGCATATATTCTACTGGTTCTGTTTCTTTGGAGAACACTGGCTAACACAGAGGTCAATATAATAGAAAGAAGTGCTTATTTCATGAGTATAAAACTACATCGTAAGTGAGGTAGTTCATGCGAAAACAGCAGCACCCCACCTGCTCAGTAGAGTTGTGCTGTCCGTTTTCCTCTTGCTCTGTCATGTTTTCTACGTTTTTATTCCTCTTTTGTTTTTTCCTTTGTCCTGTAATAAATCAGGTTCTTTAATGCATAAAATAACATCTTTTAAAATTTACTGTCTCAGCATAAATATTCTATTACTTTTTTAAAAAAACTTTTTAAAATGTATTTAATTATTCATTTTAGAGGAGAGGCAGAGAGAGAGAGAGAGAGAGAGAGAAACAGACAGAGAGAGAAGGGGGGAGGAGCAGGAAGCATCAACTCCCATATATGCCTTGATTGGGCAAACCCAGGGTTTTGAACTGGCGACCTCAGCGTTCCAGGTCTATGGTTGATCCACTGCACCACCACAGGCCAGGCTACTTCTTTCCTTTTTTTTTTTTTTTTTACAGGGACAGAGAGTCAGAGAGAGGGTAGATAGGGACAGATAGACAGCAACGAAGAGAGATGAAAAGCATCAATCATCAGTCTTTTGTTGTGACACCTTAGCTGTTCATTGATTGCTTTCTCATATGTGCCTTGACCGTGGGCCTTCAGCAGACGAGTAACCCCTTGCTCGAGCCAGTGACCTTGGGTCCAAGCTGGTGAGCTTTTTTTTTTTTTTTGCTTAAGCCAGATGAGTGTGCGCTTAAGCTGGCGACCTCGGGATCTCGAACCTGGGTCCTCCGCATCCCAGTCTGGTGCTCTATCCACTGTGCCACCGCCTGGTCAGGCTTTTTCCGTTTTATTGAATGTATTGGGGTGACACTGGTTGACAAAATCATACAGGTTTCAGATGCACAATTCTACAACATCATCTGTACCCTGTATTGTACTGTGTCTCCTTCCATCACCATTAATCCTCCCACACCCTCTTCTACCCTCCACACCCCTTAGCACCCCCGGCAATCAGCACACTTCTGTCTGTGTTCGTGAGTTTCTTTCTTTTCTTTTTGCTCAATCTCTCCACCCCCACCCCCCACTCCCCCAACCCTCTCCTCTGGCAGCAGTCAACGTGCTGTCTATGAGTCTGTCTCTATTTCGTTTGCTCATTTTGTTCATTGAAAAATTCTGTTAAAAGTAAAGTGATATTACATGACTAAGGGCTACAGTGACATTTTACATATTTTCTTTCACAAGTGAGTGACGATCATTCTGAGACACCACATGACTGTGAGTAACTGTTTTTTTCTGAAGAGAACAGTTGGAATGGTCTGTAGCCATAAGTTATTCATTGCGTACACTATTTCAAAATATATTTCCCACAGTGTTGTTCTGTCTCTATTTTCATTTAGATAGTTCTCATTTTTATGCAACACATATTTTACATTGGAAAAGCATATTATTATTGATGTTTTCATTGGATAAATAGTATGGTGAATTTGACACTCAATTTACTTTCCTTTCTACAGTAAATTAGAAAACATTGGAGCTGTGAAGTCTCAAAATACGTATTGAGAGGTGTCCGGGGATATAAGGTCAGAGAGAGAGAGAAGGAGGGATGGAGAGAGAGGCCTGAGAGGGCACAGGAAGTCTCTTTTGTTGCTTAAAGTATTTCCAGCATCTAATTACTGACATGAAATTTAATGTACAAGGAATCGGGGTTAATTCCAAATACCCTTGGGAAGGCAGCACCTAGACTGAATTGACACTAAGGCATCAAGGGTAAGCTCCTTCAGGGAGGGGACTGCACCTCCATCGCTACTTTAGTTTCGGCTGCTAGGTGCTTCATAAATATTTTGATTGCATAAATGATATTAGAATCAATTCTGGACTCTAAGTTTGATGAATTAAGTAGGAATGCGGATATAGAAGTTCGGCAGCAGAATTGGGGGAAATTGGTGGTGTGGAGGGAGGGCAAAGAAAACTGAGAGAAGCTTTGTAGTAGAATAAGGCAACTTTCCCCATTTTATCATCTTGCCAAAAACAGATCGGGGCCTTGTCAAGCTTCCCATCTCCGTTTTGCCGTTAGGTATGTACTGTGTGGGTGAGTCAGTCGGGCAGCCCGCTGCACCGCCAGTCACAGCTGAACGGAGAGCAGCCCCTACATTCAGCCTGGAGGGGGTAGGGGTAGGAAGCCTGTCAGCAGCATGGCGGGCAGCCCGTGAGCATGCGCAGTGGCTGCCCCTGGCTGAAGGCTTGCTGTCTCCATTAAGAACACTCTCCCTGCCATTCCTAATGAGGCATCTGTGCTCTGCTGCACTACCGTCCTGAAGGGCTTATTGCAGCCTCCATAAGAGGTCTAATTTAGAACTTGGCAACAGCTTAGCCCCTGAAAGAAATATGGCTCATTGCATGCCAGGTGATATAAATTAAAGTTAACATTATATGTGATAAAATGTCCTTTTCGATATTATGTGTAATTTTGAGTATTAGGAATTCTCAGTAGGCTATCATTTTTCTTTTCTTTCTTTCTTTCCTTTTTTTTTTTAGAAACTGGTCTCCACAATTTTCTCTTTTAGTCCTTCTTTTATATAGCACCAGGGAAAGGTTATATGAATGAATAATTATATTTTAGCACAGCAGGTAGATTAAACATATAAAAAGTTATTAATAATAGGCTATGAAAATATCACAAAAATAATAGCCAAGAGTTTAGCATATGTTACATTAAAACTATACTTTTATTAGTTAAATAAAAAAAATTAGTGAAACTTTCCTAAGACTTTTTAAAGAGGAGATACAATTAGTTAGCATGCATATCAAGCTAAGCTACAAAGGAATTACATTTAGAACATCAATGAAATCACCTCATGCACTAGCTGTGTGAACCTGGAAGATTAATTTTCCTGCTTCAGGTTTTTCATCTATTAAAGAGGGTAAAAATGTGACACAGAGAGGCTCTGAGCATCTAATGTATTTTTATGCCTCTATTAATATATATGATAATGGCTGAAACACTGCCTGACTCAGAATAAGACTTAATATATGCTTATTTGCTATTATTATTATCCCAACTTTTTTGAAAAATGATAATACTATATGCTGGAAAACATACTGTGAAATGTGCACATGCCCCTATTGCAGCTACCAGTGTCAATGGGAACGACATTTTTTGGAAGTCAGTATGAAAATGCGGTTTAAGAATTGTAAACATTACACTCCTGATGCAAGGATTCCAATGAAAAGTTATTTCTCTTATAAAAAAAATTCAAAGAGAAAAATGATACCCTTGTATAATTTACATATCCTTCACCCTACTGCAACACTTTAAAATGTTTCTTTCTATGAAGAACATCATGTGGTCATTACATATAATTATAAGAATAATTTAGTCAACTAAAAAACATCAGTATTATAAAGCAAAAAAAAAAAGCAAATAGAATATAAAATGGTCTGTGTAACAAAGATAATGCTTAATGACTTTTCATTGTCACTAGGTTTTCCCCCACCATTTTGGCTCTAGGATACAAGGCAGGGCAAACGCTTTTTGAGGAAGGAAAGAGAAAAAAAGTAGAGGTCAAGAACCAGCTCCCTGCGTCTCCCTGTCTTGTGGGGGTGGTATGTTGGAGATAGAGAAGGAGTTAAGGGAATAAAGTAATCAGGCCACCTTGTCACTGTTGCCCCCTCCCCCCTGAGCTGACACAATGTTATTAAAGCCAATGATGGGGAAGCCAAAAGAGAAGGGCCTTTGTGCCCTGCTTTCCATGTGGAACTTTGGGTGGTGGGAAGAGGGGCCAGTCTGCCCTGCCTGGTAACCTTGTGACACCATGATGCAGTCCCAGCAGGATGAGCGTGGTGGCACAGTAAGCTCTGGCAGGGGGACACGATTGGGAGTTAGAGCTGCTAAGCCATCGCCCACTGCATGTGCATGTAATGGGCCCCAAATTGAGAGAATGTGCAGTCTGTACTGTGAGAGAGAAAGGAAGTGGCTGAGACGAGAGCCTTTCATGAAGGGTTTGTCTTGAGGGGGCTGACCTGGACACGTCATCCACAGGAGGGTGAGTTGAACCAGCAGCTACTCAGGAGCTGTGACAGAGACCTAGGAGCGTGAGCGCTAAGGTGGCACCAAACACAGGGGAGGGTTGTCACTCAGTCTAGGCAAATGAATAAGTCACAAATGCACTTGCTTGGTGGACACTGATGTCAGGGACATTTGTTCTGTAGAATAATGACCCTCCTTAAGAAGCCCATGTCCTAATGCCAGGACTTGTAAATATGCTAACTGAGGTAGTAAAAAAGGACACTGCAGCTGTGACTAAGTGAAAGATCTTGATATGGACATTATTCTGGTGAGTCCAGTGTAATCATTTGATGTTAAGAGTGTGTTGGGTTGAGAGAATTGAAAAAAATAAAGTAATCCAGTGAATAAATAAATGCATTCAGCCATAAGGCCAGTAATAAAATGGAGCAAAACTGAAGGGCACGAGAAAGAGAAGCAGCACACCGCTGGATCTGATCTGAAAAAAGATAGAGGGTTGATGGACTGCCAATCAACCACACTGTCGCAAGGGGTCCTCCAACAATGAATTCCAGTATTTCTGCTCTAAGGTCACTGCCAGGAATTCATAAAAGAAAAAAGGTAAGCAGAGTATTTCTGTTGCATTAAAAACAAACAAACAAACAAAACCCCCTAAAACAACAACCCACACACATAGACAAGACAAGAATGTTTTCATTCCTCTGTCACCAACTGATCCATGAAGATCTGTTACTTCTCAAAAATCTTAGGCTGACATCATCAAATGGGTCTTTCTTTTCCTTTCCTAACTTGAGAACTGAGCCCTCCACTTGCATTGTTGCCTTTATCGCCGGGATTACATATATTCCTTCAACTCAGCCATGTATTCATGAGAAACCAGAAGGCACACAGTGAAGAATATCCCACTTTTTATGCTTATCTTCAGTAAAAACATGTCAAAGGTAATGAAGACAAGACTAATAAAAAATAACAGTAGACGGCTCATTTTAATCAGTTGAAAGATCGGTATTCTCTACCATTTTTTGCTCAAAGCATCATTTCCCACAACTGCTTTAGTAAATCCTGGACGGCTGACATTTGGGTTGATTACCTAGTAGGTGACACGGCTATACAATCAGAGCATTAGCAGGCCCAGCACACACGAAGTCATCGTTGGCAGGAGTCTGTGAGCTGTGGCTGAAGCTTGATCAGTGTATGCATCCAGGTCCAGAATGTTGAAGGGGAAGCAGCAAACCCCTGGTCAAGAAGCTTAGCACCTGGAGGTTAGAAGAACCTTTTCAGTGAGTCCTGGATTAGCACTAAGCCTCAGAGTTAATAGCTTGATATAATATAGCAATTTTCTCCCGGTAGCACACAGCTCATACAGCAAGCACTACAGAGCAGACAAGTAAGCCCAAGGGCTCTTCACTCCATATCCACAGCCTCTCAGGGAACTTTTGCCTTCAGAGACCTGCTTTATTTGGGGTAAACATGGGGACAGACATGAGAAAGTAGGACTGGAAACATGGAGGGGGGTTTCCAAAGAATAAACGGTTTATTTACTTCTCTTTTACAGCTCTTCAGTCTACAGCCTACTTTTATGCAGTAAATATTTTATAAAAGATACAATAACTTGGGGTGAAATTACTTTCAGAACAATGTGCACGTGCTTTAGTGAACCAAGAAGTGATGCCCAAGGTAAAGAATGAGTGTCAGGACTTCCACTTTGAATTTCTTTATCTCAAAGAACTATGTCTCTCTCTCTCCCCTTGACTTCACCTTTGTCCCACAGGACCTACATTTCTCTTAATAACAAAAGTAGCAAGAGGTAGGTCATGAAGGACTCAGATCCTGAAAATGTGGTCTAAGAAATCTCTCAAGAGCTTTCCTGGGATAAAAAAAAAAAAAAAAAAAAAAAGACTCTATTCCCAGTAAAATAGGTTAGAAGAAACTGTGAGTGTCCTATCCATCCATCCATTCCCTTACCTGGTGTTTTCTTGGAGTTTCCGTTTTAGGGCTAGGTCTGAACAGCCGGCTTTGCGTTATGTAGAGCCAGGATGGGGAGCCAGGAGGAGGGAAGGCAGGCCCTGGAGGCACCCACGAGGCTGTTATAAACGTGCAGGCAAGTAAACACCTTTCTTGGTACTGTATATATTTTCCTTGTGATACCTTAGTTGTTCATTGATTGCCTTCTCATATGTGCCTTGACCGCAGGTCTTCAGCAGACAGAGTAACCCCTTGCTCAAGCCAGTGACCTTGGGTCCAAGCTGGTGAGCTTTTTGCTCAAGCCAGAAGGTCCCGCACTCAAGCTGGTGACCTCAGGGTCTCGAACCTGGGTCCTCGGCATCCCAGTCCGACGCTTTATCCACTGCGCCACTGCCTGGTCAGGCGGTACTGTATATATTTTAGCACCTGGTGTTTGAAGATGCATTTAGGAAGTAAGATTTAAAGCACTCTGTACAAGCATCTCCAAGAGATCCAGATGGCTGGACTAAATTCCAAAGGTCTGCAACAGAATACTCTGATCATTAATGTTACCAGCTGAAGAATTTAATTCCCTAAGTGGAAGATGGGTGAAAGCAGCCGCTCGGGGTTCTCCAGCTGCTTGGAAAGTGCCCTGTATTGAGCTCAGCCTGTTGTCACTGCGCTATTACATCAAACCTACAGGCAGTCGGTGTCATGGAACGCCACCAAACGAGCAGATGTCCCTCTTTCTGCACCTCTACAAATACCTCAAATGCTCCAAGACAGATACTTTTTTGTTTCATTTTGTTTTTTGAACCACAGATTCATATTAATAAGTGTGATTCGTGGAAAACAAATGAATTTATTTGGGTTTTAGAAAAAATACAGTCTTCCTCCCATATGAATTTTAACGTTTGATCTTAGGGTTATCCAAGCTAAGCGATGGCTGACGTTGTTGAAATTTCTTCGTGATGTTAAAATAGAATTTGGCACTCAGTGTTTTCTGGGGTGCCAATACAATACTCAATGCTGGCATCAGAGACGCCCTCCAGATGGAGAATTTACAAATGAAATGACAGGGAACATGCTCCTTGGTTCTTGGATCTGTCAACTAGATTTGGGGAAAAACCCAGGTCAGAGTGGAAAGAGAAAATGAAGTAGAGAGGGACTTCTTGTCCAGCCACTGCTCTGAAGCTAGGCCTGGCCTTCAGGGCTAATAAAGGGGCCCCAATAGGACCAATCTCCGTGTCCCCTGTGGTTGGCAGAGATACAGGGTTGGGCTCTTTCCTGTGCCTTCAGGAAAAGGTGGCTGCCTTGGGTCCCCTTGCTCTCCTGACTGAGGTCTATCAAGGCAAGAGGTGAGGAGGTGTTTTTCGTGAACCAAATATGGGCTAAGAGAAAAGAGAGATGGGTGGCTTTGCCTTGGGTTGAGTAAAATAGTAGCAGAAGGAATGGCAGAGGTCCCCTAATAGCAAGAATCTGAAGATGGATGCTGGATCCTCAGAGACCGAAGGAGTCACAAATTGGTTCTCAGTGTCAACCTGGGTGAAGGGAACTGAAGTCCAGGAGCTGAGGAAGAGATAACCAAAGGGCCACTGTGTCTCCATTAAACCTGCAAGGTCAAGGTCACACACAGATGGTTTTCAATGGTACCAACAGGATCTTTCCAGTTCTTCCTACATCTGATCATAGGGGTCAGAAACAGACTAGCAAACTGGGTGGGTTGAGGGGAGGAATGATTACAGAGTCACAAGGCAGAGAAAATTGGGACAGGAACTTGCCTGAGGCAGAAGTAACTTGCCAAGAGAAGGGTGTTGCCCTTTTGTTAATCAATTATATATTAGGTTTTTAAAATGAGACTGGTCATTCTTGTTTTGGGGTGTGATGGCGCTTGCAATAGACCGTAGGGTTGTCTGGTACCTAAGACTAAACAGAAAGGTCATGAATCTGCTGAGACTAGCTTCTTGGGGCAGCTGGAGGTTACCCACAATGATTAAGGTTTGTAGGGATAGTGGGAGATAGCCGAATTTTAATCAGATCAGGATTTGTGTTGCCTACGCCCTCTCAAGACCTGTGTCAAAATGCTCTGGTTACTATACTGCTGCCTTTTCGGAATCCCACTACAGAAGACACGGGCCGCTCAGCACATGTGGACCAAGCTGGTCCGGTGTCACATGGCACTGTATCAGAGCCTGGAGCTAAAGAAAAATCAGTAACACTGATGTCTTTGTTTAAAATTCTTATCTTTTGTTCACCATGGATTTATTTGCATTAGCTTTGAGTTTTAAGAACATGTGAAATATTTATCTTGAGTCAGGGTTTTGGTTCCTTCTTTTATTTGTGCCTGAGATGAGTGGCTAAGTGTCACCCACATCCTGGCTCTATTTGCAGCGGTTAAGTTTTCCAGGGGGAGGCAGTGTGGTTTCTATTGTTTGTAGTCATCGTCTTGTCCTCTCCCTTCCTTCCACGTTACTGGTTTGTTGCCAGATGTTTTGTCTCTTCTGGACTCCTCTGGAGACCTTTGCCTTCTGCTCCATCCACAGATGTCTCTCTGGGCCTCCGCCTGGGAGACTGACTTCAGCATTGCTGCTTGGTATAGTGTTGCAATGATACATGTGGCCAAAAAAGTAATATAATTTTTTCCTCTAATAACAGAAGAACTTAATCAAATGTTCTGAACTAGGGGTTGGGAAACACTTTCTGTAAAGGGCCAGAGAGGAAACGGTTTCAGGCCCTGCAGTCTCCGCTGAACTGCTAGGCTCTGCCGTTGTGGCACCGTAGCAGCCGCATACAGAGCGTGGATGGACTAGCGAGGCTGTTCCAGTAAAACTTTATTTACAAAAACAGGTACAAGCAAGACCTGGCCCATCAGTCTTTGTTTTCAAGTCCCTCTTCTAATCTGTGATGCTTAGTTACCCCCCCCCAAGGGGCAGCTTAAAAAAGGAATAAGAGTGTTTAAGATAATTGTTTCTAGAAAACTTCATGACATATATTTCTTAATGTCATTGATTTAGCCTGGTTTTAAATTAACCCCTTTCTTATATGTAAACACTCATCAGATAATAAATGGGCAAACCTATTTTTATAATAATGGCTACCATTTATTGAGTATTACCCTGGGCAAGAACATATACATAGATTACATAAATTAATATTTAAAGCAAGTGTGCAATTTGTTATTCTCATTTTAAAGATGAGCTAACACGGGTCAGAAGTCAAAAGACTTACCTGTGGAAAGCCACAGAGTCAGTGCTGGGTAGACTGGAAATATGCACACAAGTCTCTCAAACTCCATGCCAGTGTGGCCCTGAGCCTCTCTTCCGGAGGCTCCTATGGGAACCAGCACACAGGGTCTCTTAAATAGAGTCAGTTTTGGACTAATCTGAAAGAAAAAATCAGGGAAGTCATGACCTTGAATGCTGACCTCTCCCTACACTGCCTACACATACCCAGAAATGGGATCAGCAAGCAGGGGCAATTATTTTGATGATCTTGCATTGAAGGTTGACCAAGGATGAGTTTTGATTCTATGTGGCTTAGGCAGCTCATGTTGGGACACAGACACTTCGGTCGTGTTGAGGTTCGTACTCATTTCTTACTTCCCCCTGAAGGTAAGTGACCCTGAACACTTGCTGGAGCATTCTCTGAGGGGACTCCTGTCACCTTTGGTGAGGAACAAGCTGAGTCTACTTCCCAGGCTTAGGTCTGTGCTGACAACCTTGAGCGTTACTGAAGTGGCAAGAACTCAGGAAAGCTAAAGATTATGTATTTGATCTCTGTGTTTGGAAAGAAAAAACACACATTTATGTATGTATATACACATGTGTGTGTGTGTGTGTGTGTGTGTGTGAGTGAGTTGTGTGTGTGAGTGATAAATATTTTGCTTGACTTGAACATATAGACCAGTCTCTTAGAATTAGTTATTGTAAGATTTTACCTTTCAGTGTATTAATATATTCACCTATAAACTCATTTCAATTTTAAAATGGCTTCATGATTTAACCAACTATTAATTATTAGGATGACATATAAGGATACGTTTGGGCTTCAATTGAAATAAAACAGCCAGTGTATAGTATAGATGCCCCTAACTTTGGGGCATATACCTAAGTGCAGGCATTGTTCTCCACTTCCTTGGAGTTAACCTCCCTGTTTTGTGTCATGGAAGTTTTAACAGGCTGCTATAATATCAAAATGCTATCCAGACGTATGTTTGCAGAAACCCTGAACGTTCAGGAAAATGAATTTGTGAGATAAATTGGAGTAATATGGCTAAAGAATAAAAATTTTGGCCAGATATCCGTTTCTAAATAGGACAAACAGCCAGAGCACTGGGTCCCGAAGGGGGCTGGGGAGGCAGGGGGGCGAAGTTTTCAGCCATTTGGCTCTGTGACGTGCCTCCTAAACCTTACAGGTGTCCATCCAGGGTGAGAACGGTCCTGCAGAGAAAGCATCCTTGCTTATATGAAACTAAAGATCTTAAAACGTTCATTTTTATGCTTTAACGTTAGGGGGCTACTTTATTAAACACAAAACAAAACACCTCCTCATCGTTAGCTTAGCCATGGCCGGGCTATCTGGTGAACATGTTTGCTGTTTGTGCAGACAGCTCCAAACCTTCTATTGTCTCGTTTTTCTCTTTTATTTAAAAGTTTTGCTTTGCTGCTACCTTTTAAAATTTTATCTCTGGTACCTATCTAAGTCTAAATGTATTTTACCTTCAATATACTGTTCACAAAATTTAGGGGATATTTCAAAATGAATATGAAGCCATTAAATATCCCCTAATTTAGGTGAGCAGTGTATTTTTGAACTCGTCGCAAAAACGTCTCCAGAGAAGCTTGAGACAATGAAACGGACTAAAGGAAGGTCTCGGTGTTTTGCGGGTTTATAGGCAGCATTCCTGGTTTCAAATACTTGCCTTTTCTCTCTCTCACCAGAGATTGACAAGAACACACTGGAAGCATAAGCAATTGATAAAACCCCGTTGGAGTTATCTTTTCTTCATTTTCTCTCAGGGAAAAGAGTTATTTGATTAGTAGGGGTTGGTCAAGTTTTATTTTATCTTCTATTTCTTGAATTCATGGCTGATTGCTCCTAATGGTCTAACAGAGTGTGTTCCCCAGATTACCTACCTGTTCATCGCTAAAGAGTAACAGACCCCAGCAGCCTACACCTGTGTTGTGTGCTGACGTGCTGGGTCTTCCTGCTCCAAACATCTTTGAACAGAGTTTAAGATCCCTGAGACTGGATTCTCCCAAGTCTCTGTGTGAATGGTCACCTCGTTTACTTTAAATGTTTTTCTTGAAAGTACAGCTCAGAGAATATGGTCAACAATACTGTGATAACTATGCATGGAGCCAGATGGGTACAGGAAACATCAGGAAAGCACTGTGAAGTATATGATTGTCTAACCACTAGACTGCACACCTGAAACCAGTGCAAAATAATATTAAAAGTAAACTGTCATTGAAAAAAAAAAGAAGAAATGTGTTCCCTGGAAAGTCCAGTAGCTTCGGTCAATGGCAATCATGATGAAATCTAAATCAATGCACTTACTAGTTATATTTGCTATATTGAGACCCTGAGTCAAGGGGAAATAGAAAAGGCAAACTGTGTGCATGTGGCGGGGGGTGGGGTGGGTGGGGAAGCTGCTTCTGTACAAGGTGAGCGTCGGATGAGATCTGTGAATCATGCATGCGCCTGGCTTAACTCCAGTCCTGCTGTTTCATAATATCTTGGACTGTGGCAGGGGCATCTGTATTTTTATAAAGCTCCATGGGGGATTTTGCCATAAAGGCAGGTTACCACATTCATGTCTCAAATCATGCCATATCCGATACCCTGGAGTTACTCAAACAGCTCTTTGACCCCCTCCTCACATTCAGTTCGTCACGACATTCCGAAGATGCCATGGCTCACGCCACTGTTAAAGACATTGCCTTCTGCTTATCCTTTCATTGACATCACTATATTCCAGATCCTAGTGAGTTTTTTTAGATTTATTTTCCTGAAATAACTTTTGAACAAATCTTTTTGCGTCCCTTCTCGAATAGATAGGTACTACCATCAGAGTGATATTTTTAGAACACATATTTAATGATGCTGTTACTCAACTCAACATCTTCAATGGTACCCGTTACCTGTAGAATAAATTCAAACCCTGTGGCTCAGCGTCTAGAGCCTTCAACCTTGTACTCATTCCAATTAGCATCTTTACAACCTGGTTCCATTTCTGGCCTTGCCTCCTGCCAGGGGTCCTTTCTCTTCTTGAATATGTGTTTGCTGCTGTAATGTTTTAAACAAAATAATGGACTTAGGATCTAGCCACACAAACTATTTCACTGTTTTCTGCACATACAGTGAGACAAGTAGTGAGAATTATCAGCCCATGTCGCAAGTTTTTTGCTGCTTTTAGAAGCATTGTTAAGTATACCCACTTTGCTAGGTGAAAGGATTTCTTTTAGAGACAGAGGATAGAGCATCGTTCTCCATGTTATAATTCATTATTTTATTTTATTAATTTTAATGGGGTGACATTAATAAATCAGGGTACATATGTTCAAAGAAAACATCTCCACGTTATCTTATCATTCAATTATGTTGCATACCCATCACCCAAAGTCAAATTGTCCTCTGTCACCTTCTATTTGGTTTTCTTTGTGCCCCTCCCCTCCCCCCTCTCCCACCCTCTCCTCCTTGCCCCACCCACTAACCACCACACTCTTGTCCATGTCTCATAGTCTCACTTTTATGGCCCACTTATGTATGAAATCATGCTGTTCTCAGTTTTTTTTCTGTTTTACTTATTTCACTCAGTATAATGTTATCAAGGTCCATCCATTTTGTTGTAAATGATCCAATGTCATCATTTCTTATGGCTGAGTAGTATTCCATAGTATATATGTACCAAAGCTTTTTAATCCACTCATCCTCTGACGGACACTTGGGCTGTTTCCAGATCTTCGCTATTGTGAACAATGCTGCCACGAACATGGGGGCGAATTTCTTCTTTTTGAATAGTGCTATGGTGTTCTTAGGGTATATTCCTAAAAGTGGGATAGCTGGGTCAAAAGGCAGTTTGATTTTTAATTTTTTGAGGAATCTCCATACTGTTTTCCACAGTGGCTGCACCAGTCTGCATTCCCACCAGCAGTGCAGGAGGGTTCCTTTTTCTCCACATCCTCGCCAGCACTTGTTCTGTGTTGTTTTGCTGATGAGTGCCATTCTGACTGGTGTGAGGTGATATCTCATTGTAGCTTTAATTTGCATTTCTCTAATGATTAGTGATGTTGAGCATTTTTTCATATGCCTATTGGCCATCTGTATGTCCTCTTTGGAGAAATTTCTATTCATTTCTTTTGCCCATTTTTTGATTGGATTGTTTGTCTTCCTGGTGTTGAGTTTTATAAGTTATTTATTAATTTTGGTTATTAAACCATTATCAGACGTGTTGTCGAATATGTTCTCCCATTGTGTGGTTTGTCTTTTTATTCTGTTCTTATTGTCTTTAGCTGTGCAAAAACTATTTTGTTTGATATAGTCCCATTTGTTTATCTTGCCTTTTATTTCATTTGCCCTTGGAGATAAATCAGCAAATATATGGCTGCTACAGATGTCGGAGAGCTTGCTGCCTATGTTTTCTTCTAAGATGCTTATGGTTTTATGGCTTACATTTAAGTCTTTTATCCATTTTGAGTTTGTTTTTGTGAATGGTGTAAGTTGATGGTCTAGTTTCATTTTTTTGCAGGTAGATGTCCAATTTTCCCAACACCATTTGTTAAAGAGGCTGTCTTTACTCCATTGTATGTTCTTTCCTCCTTTGTCAAATATCAGTTGTCCATAAAGGTGTGGGTTTATTTCTGGGTTCTCTGTTCTGTTCCATTGATCTATGAGCCTGTTCTTATGCCAGTACCAGGCTGTCTTGAGTATAATGGCCTTGTAGTAAACCTAGATATCTGGAAGAGTGATACCTCCTGCTTTATTTTTTCTTTTTAAGATTGCTGAGGCTATTTGTATTCTTTTTTGGTTCCATATAAATTTTTGGAATATGTGCTCTATATCTTTGAAGTATGTCATGGTATTTTAATTGGTATTGCATTGAATTTATATATTGCTTTGGGTAATATAGACATTTTAATGATGTTTATTCTTCCTAACCATGAGCATGGTATATGCTTCCACCTGTTTGTATCTTTCTTGATTTCTTTTATCAATGTTTTATAATTTTCCGAGTACAAGTCCTTAACCTCCTTGGTTAAATTTACTCCTAGGTACTTTATTTTTTTGTTGCAATAGTGAAGGGGATTGTTTCCTTAATTTTTTTGTTGATAGTTCATTGTTGGTATATAAAAATGCCTCTGATTTCTGAGAATTAATTTTATATCTTGCCACATTGCTGAATTCATTTATCAGGTCCAGTAGTTTTTTGACTGAGACTTTAGGGTTTTCTATATACAATATCATATCATCTGCAAATAATGACAGTTTTACTTCTTCTTTTCCAATTTGGATGCCTTTTATTTCTTCTTCTTGTCTGATTGCTGTAGCTAGGACTTCCAGAACTATGTTGAATAAGAGTGGTAAAAGCGGGCATCCCTGCCTGGTTCCTGATCTTAAGAGGATTGCTTTTAATTTTTGCCCATTTACTATGATATTTGCTTTGGGTTTGTCGTAGATGGCCTTTATCATGTTAAGGAATGTTCCCTGTATTCCCACTTTACTGAGAGTTTTGAGCATGAATGGGTGCTGGATTTTATCAAATGCTTTTCTGCATCTATTGAAATTATCAAGTGATTTTTGTCCTTCTTTTTGTTTATGTGATGAATCACATTGATTGATTTGTGAATATTGAACCAGCCTTGCCTCTCCAGAATAAATCTCACTTGATCATGGTGTATGATTTTTTCATATATAACTAGATCCGGTTGGCTAATATTTTGTTGAGAATTTTAGTGTCTAAATTCATCAGGGATATTGGCCTATAATTTTCTTTCTTTGTGTTGTCTTTGCCTGGTTTGAGATCAGAATTATGCTCTCCTCATAAAAGGAGTTTGGAAGTCTTCCTTCCTCTTGAATTTTTTGAAATAGCTTGAGGAGGATAGGAGTTAGTTCTTCTTTTAATTTTTGATAGAATTCACTTGTGAAGCCATCAGGCCCAGGACTTTTCTTCTTTGGGAGTTTTTTGATAACTGTTTCGATCTCATTTGTTGTAACTGATCTGTTTAGGTGTTCTGATTCTTCCAGATTGATTTTTGGAAGATTATATGATTCAAGAAATTTGTCCATTTCACCTAGGTTGTATAATTCTTTGGCATAGAGTTCTTCATAGTATTTTCTTATAATTCTTTGTATTTCTGTTTTGTCAGTTTTTATTTTTCCACTCTTATTTCTAGTTTTATTTATTTGAGTCTTCTCTCTTGTTCTGCATTACTTTGAATATATCTTGCTATTCCCTTCTGGCCTCAAGTGTTTCTGTTGAGAAGTCCAATGTCATCCTTATGGGAGCTCCTTTGTAGGTGATAGCCTTTTTCTCTCTAGCAGCGTAAAATTTTCTCTTTATCCCTTAGCTTTGGTATTTTAACTATGATGTGTCTTGGTGTAGATTTCTTTGGGTTTCTTTTTAATGGAGTTTTCTGTGCTTCTTGAATGTGTGAAATATTTTTCAGCCTTAATTTAGGGAAGTTTTCTGCTATGATTTGATTGAACATAGTTTCTATTTTTTGTTCTCTCTCTTCTTCTTCAGGAACCCTATATTGCAAATGTTATTTCTCTTCATGTTGTCACAGAGCTCCCTCTGATTTTCCTCACATTTTTTGAGTCTCTTTTCTTTATTCTGCTCTGTTTCTGTGCTTTTGTTTATTGTGTCCTCTAACTCACTGATTCAATCCTCAGCGTCATCTATCCTAATTTTTATTCCTTTCATTGTAGTATTCAGTTCTGATACTGTATTTGTCATTTCTGTCTGATTCTTTTTTATTATTTCAATTTCGTTTTTTATACTTGTTATCTCTTTATTTAGGTGTTCGTAATGACTATCCATTGTTGATCTAATTTCTTTGAACATCCTAACTATGATTATTTTAAATTCTGCATCTTGTAGTTTGGTTATATCTGGTTCATTCAGGTCCTTCTCTGGGGATTTCTCTTGATTCATTTGGTTTGCATTCCTCTGCCTGCCCATTTTGTCTGTGTATAAGCAAGTTGTGGCCACTGGCGTCCAGTAGGTGTTGCCTTTGTGTTCTCTAGGTGTGGTCTGTCTGCAGGCCAGCCACCCCCTCTACTGCTGCGTAGGGCGGTTGGGTATGGGCATTGCCAATGCTGGCTCACTGCGGCTGTTGCTGAGATTTCCGCCTCTCCTCTGCGGGAGGGGCTGTGTTCTGGTGGCCAGCTCTACAAGCCTCAGCCTGCCTGGGCCTTCACCTCACCCCCACAGGTTGGGTTGAGCACTGCACTCAAGCCACAAGCCTTAGCACCAAGGGTAGAGGTGAGCACCAATGCTCAGCTGCGGACCCAGCCTGTTCCCGGGCTTCCGCCCAGCCCCCACAGTCAGAACCTACTCGCCACAGTTTTTCAGGTTGGACGGGGCTACTGACGTGCACTCAGCTGTGAGCCTCCACCTTTCCGGAGCTTTAGCCCTGCCCCCGTATCCAGGGCCTGCCTGAGCAGGATCAAAAACCACGGTTTATCGGCAGGCGGGGCTTCTGGCAAGCACTCAGCTGTGAGTCTCTGCTCGTCTGGCGCTCTAGCACCACCCCCGCGTTCAGAGCCAACTGACTCACGCAGGATGGCAAACTGCTGTTTCTCCGCCGGCGGGGCTGCTGGTATGCGCTCAGCCGTGAGCCTCTGCCTGTGCCTGGTCCTAGTCCCGCCCCCGCGGTCAGGGCCAGCTTACCCAGAGTCCAGGGTCGCAGAGCAGATCTCTGCCCATTCCTGGCCTCCCTCATTTCCCCCGCAGTTTTTCTCCCTCATAAAACTGCCGGACCGCTTTTATCTGTTCCCTCCACCCCTGCTGGGCTACACCGAGCTTGCACCGGCTGGGCCTCCGTCCCGCTGACAGAACCGCATTTCAGCGTCCCGCCACCACCGTCCATCCAGCCAGCCCTCAGCAGTGTGGGTGGATGCACTTCAGCTCAGACCCTAACACTCCATACTGTAGTCCTGGAAGCTCCCTCTGTCTAAGCAGCTCTACTCTAAGTGCCGCGGGAGAGCTTGTTTGGCTGGTTTCCTGTCTCCCTTTGCTGGTATTGCTAGTTCCAGGGAAAATATTCGGTTTTTATTAGGAAAGTAACTTAGACCAGGGGTTAGGGTGGCTGTCCCTCAGAGTGTTTCTCTCTGTGCCTTCCAGTCCACACTCTCTTCCCACTGCTCTGGTCCTCTCCTCTGTTCCTGTTCCCCGGAGCCCTGGGTGAGTGGTTGTGAGAGAGGTTTTCTACGCTGTCCCTTTAAGAAGAATCTTGAGTCTGAGAAAACTGTCTCTTTCTCACAAACAGTATCCTCACTTGTTTCACAGCTCAATACTCACAAACAGTATCCTCACTTGTTTCACAGCTCAATACTGTCCAAACAGGCTCTGGGACAAATACTGTCTAGGCTCTGGGACTGCAGGCTGGGGCTTTGTTCCTGGGACCCAGGTCCCACCCTCTCCACCAAACTCTCCTCCCGCCACGCAGGTCTTTCTGGGCTGCCATTTGCTCCCGGGAGCTGGGCAGCCCTCTTCACGTTTTCGCTTTTCTTACCAGTCTCAATGTGGCTTCTTCAGTGTTCCTTGGTTGAAGAGTCAACTTAGTTTAGTTCAAAGCTGGTTTATCCAGATGATGGTTCTTAAAATTAAGTTATGATCCACTTTGGTTCTGCGAGTTGGAAGTTGGTACGTCCGCCTACTCCATCGCCATCTTGCCGTTGTCCTCCATTTATTACTTTTTATGACTTGTTTTTATTATGATGATGAACAAAAAGCAAGTCAAACCTTGACCCAGAAGCAGGACGTCTACCCTCCATGTTATAATTCATTTATGTTTAATGTGATAAACTCCTGAAATGTGGGCGGTAAGAATTATCCCTCCCTCACAGTTGCTACGAAGAGAACTGGATTAGCAACTCCATCTGACTTAGTCATCCACCTTCTCTAAGAATAGAATAAAAGAAACAAAGCATTTGGGGCATTTAAAAATGACAGCTTCCTTCTCCCTCGTGCTTTGCGCTCCCTGAGGACGGCCACACTGCAGCTCTACCCAGAAAGAGTGGCCAGCATGGTCTGATTGGCATTTACATAAAATATATTCAAAAGATGCTGCTATTGTCCCCTACTTCTTCATAGTAATGCTGATGCATATCAAGCAGGCTGATTGTATCTTTGAGAGTTTGCTCGAGTGACTTCTATAAAATTTCTAGTTACGAGTCCACTGTGGTTTATGACGGTGGAAGGCTGACAATAAAAGAAGACTCCCAAAAGAACATAGACAGTTTAATATATGTGTGTATTACATCACTGAGGAGCATGTCCCAGGTTTGTGGACTACCGTAATGTACTCTAAGATATTGAATCAAAGGGGGCCTGGGACCGTCTCTCCAGTGATGACTTGAAGCCCCCTGATTCTGAGGAGGCTGTACAAACCATGACTCATTCATTCAGTTGTATGGTCTCCTAGACAAGAGGGGAACAATTTCTTCAAATGCCCACGGAAAGCAACTGGTCCGTACCCTGATGCAACTGATCAGATTACTTTTTTTCATGATCTGTGTTTGACAACCTTAGGAGGTTATTAATGGACATAAAATTATTGACTCTTTTTAAAAATCCAGCCTCTGTGCTCATCTCATGACCTCTTGCAACAGAGAATGCCACGTATCCAGCTAATGAAGTATTACTTGTTATTAGATCTAAATTTACTGCCTTTTAATTTCAGTGAGAATCTCTCTGCTCTCACATTATAAAAGAGGGTGAAAAAAAAACCTCATTCTCTTTTACCATTATCTTTGTTTTTTTAGGATCCTTTATATAGTTTTCTTCTTTTTCTTATTTTCACGCTGTTGGGGGAAAGGCCCCAAAAGCGAAGATTCAGGATTGATTCTGAGCTGACATGTGGCCTCATCCAAATTTGTAAGAGCTTTATTTCTTTTTTTTTTTAATTAATTTATTTATTTTAGAGAGGAGACACAGAGTGAGAGAGAGAGAGAGAGAGAGAAAGGGGGGGAGGAGCTAGAAGCATCAACTCCCATATGTGCCTGACCAGACCAGTGCAGGGTTTTGAACTGGCGACCTCAGTGTTCCCAGGTCGACGCTTTATCCACTGCACCACCACAGGTCAGGCCGTAAGAGCTTTAATATGGAAAGTTTGTATCCGCGGGCACAGCAGCTAATCCAGCAAATCCACACCCCTCCCAGAACGGGGTCCTCTTTTTATAGGAAGGGGTTAAGAGCAAAACCATATGGTAGATAGTCATGTAGGCCAACAGAAAAAACAATGGACTTCTAAGTTAAAAGATAGCATCAGGCGGTTATTACACTCTATACATTCATTAACCTCCCTCCTGGGACACGATGCTTGTCTTTGGGTGGCAGCATTCTGGCTTTCTGAGCAGTGAGCCCAGTGTGAGCTTGCAGAGTCACAGGGAGCACAGCACATTCCGGACGCCTCTGTTGCTGGAGCCATATTGCATCTCCATAGTGAGGTTCCCTACACATGCTTAATAATTTGTTGGTTTGCATTTTGAGGAGGGAGGGTTATTAGCATGCTTTGAAAAAGTAGAATTGTAATAGCGAAAACCCTTTTTCATACTGACTTCGGGACAAAACAAAAATCAGGAAACAACTGTGTGTTCATCCAGATTTATTTCCGGGAGGCTTGGACAGAATTTGGCAGAGCAGCATGTCTGTTTGCTGGTATTTAATTTTGTCTTGGACAGTGCGGATCCTCTGTCTTCTGGCAGATTGCCAAATACCATCAGGGTTCTCTGGTGATGTTTCATTGTTCATTCCGTGTCTTTTATTTGCCTCGTAAAATTTTGGTTGCCTATAAAATGACAATGATGCTCTTTTTTGTTGTTTGCAAACAGGTGGAAAGGACTCTAGCTTTGTATAGGAGAGAGATAGCAAAGGAAGGCTTGTGATAGAAACTTACTTACATTTTAACTACAACTTCTAAAGCCTTTTTTATGGTGAAGCCCATAGAACAAGTGGATGAGAATTTTCTTACCTTCCTAGGACACAGGAAGCAAAGATTGTATGGAGTCCTTTGGTGCTGTACCTTTGTCTAGAATTTTTTAAAAATTTAATTTTTATAAGAAGACCCCTATTATATTTCACTCTTGCTCAATCCTCTGTAAAAAGCAGAGTGAGGCTGGGTAGAGGTTCCGTGTTCCTGTGTCAGCTAAGTGATAAATCCAGTGTCTAACTTCTTTCCTTTCCCGGTAATATTGGCTTGGCCTAATACTCAAATGTAGAAGTGATATCCTTGCAGAAATAATGTCGTAATTAGGACATATTTTCATTTTCATTAAAACTAATATCGATTCTGGAATTTTATGATACAACGATTTATATTTAAAGTTACTAAAATAATGAAAATTAACAAATGCCAACAATTTTGCTTAAATTTTTAGACTATCAGAAGTGGTTTTTGCTCTGAAAAATTGCTTGTTTTATAACATTTAACAGTCATATAAAGATAGGTAATTCACATCGGACTACAATAAAATTCTCCTCAAAATACTTTTGGAATACAATATCACCTCAAATAAGTGACTAAAGATTAATGTTACCACTAAGAAGTCTAAAATAAATTACCACAAAAGATCAAATTAGTGTAAATGTCTCTTACCCTTAAAATAGTCTAGCTAGCCACAATTTTTTCCTGTCTTAAAATGCAATAATAACTAAAGCTTGGTAGACTTCCCTAATTTCCAAAATTGATCCTTTCAAAGAATGCTATAAAAGTCTGATATTTTTTACAATAAAGAGAACAACGGATGGTAATTTTTTATTAATTTCTTTATCAAATAAGTCAAATATAAATGTTCTATGCTTAGAATTCAACATATCCCTAGGCCTGTTCATGTTTAAATGTCTTTTCTTGGTAGGCAGTGATCACTGTTTGTGTCCAAAAGCCAAAGTAAACAGTTGTCAGATTGCTTGCTTAATTTAGAAGCATGTAACTCACAAAAATTGCTTAACTTAGAAACACTGTGTTTTTTTACTTTATTTTCATTTAATTTATTAGAGTGATATTGATTAATAAAATCATATAAGTTTCAGGCATACAATTCTATAATACATCATCTGTACACTGTATTGTGTGTTCATTACCCCAAGTCAAGTCTCTTTCCATCGCCATTTATCCTCCTTTGCCCTCTTCTACCTCCCCCACCACCTTTCCATCTAGTAATCACCATACTATTGGCTGAGTTTTGTTTTTGAATGTGTGTGTTTTTGTTTAATCTCTTCACCTTTGCTAGAATTGTATTTGGGAAGAATGCCTGTAAGCTCCAACTCAAGGATGATGGTGCCCACAGCAGCTCTCCACAGAATGGACAGGGCTGAACAGTGGTTTTGGAAGTGGATGAAGGCGGTGTGCAGATGATGTTTTGTTGAGTTGCACACTTAAAACCTGACAGTTTTGTGAACCAATGTCACCCCAATCAATTCAGTATGAAAAAAAAATAAAACTGGATTAAAAAGACAGACTTGGTACATGTACACCCCATCATGGCCACTGGTAAGATGCTGACTTTAAAAAGTTAAAGCTTTAAAAAGTGATTTTGCCCCTCTTGTCCTCAGTTTGCTCATTGCAACACGGACCATAGCAGAAGTGGCTCCAGAGAGTGGCAAGTATTAAGTGAGTTCTTGTACACACGCTTTTAGACAGCACTTTGTGATCAGTAACTGTCGGCTACTGCTCACGCTCTTTCGGATAGAAAAACTATTTTGTTCTACTTTAATGCACCTGACTGCAAACCTGGAATAAATAGTGCTTCACATAGGAAATCACGATCTTTATTTTAAACATCTACATTATTGCCTAATATTCAGTAGGAACAAAGCAAGGACAACTCAGTTCTGAATCCCAGTCACCAGGGTCGTGCCTATGGCATTATGTGTAAGATTCGATCGTGTACACCATGTCAGTGATTAGGTTTTTGTCTTATTCCCTCTGTCTTATTCCAGTCTGAGTTCTTGCCTTTATTTAGGTCCAGAATGCCCTCTATCAGCCTCAGCTGAGGAGATCCTATTGATGATAAGCCCTAGCTCTCTTGTAACTCTTTCCTCACACTCTCTGTTTTTCCTGGTATTAATGTATGGCTTCAACCATCCAATATTAACTTATCATTCATTATGCTGAAGGGGCTGGGTTAGCCTCAGTGGTAGAGAGAGGAAGAAGTTGACACAGGCGTCAGTCCTTTCCGATGGGCTTTGCCTTCCTAATTAGATGCCTACCGGGCACTACTACCAGATAATCCTCCTCTGACTGGCGTCCTGAAACCCTTCTTCGCTGGCTTCTGAGATCTTTCTTAATCAGTCTGTCAAACTGATTTGCTGCAGTTTCTCCAAGAAGCAAAAATCCCTTCAATGTCCCAGAAGACCAGCCACAGACTCCATGGCACCTGAGTGCATTCCATCTTTTTTTTTTTTTTTTTTTTTTTTTTAATGAGAGGAAGGAAGATAGAGACACAGACTCCTGCATGCGCCTAACTGGGATCCAGTTGGCAACCCCCGTCTGGGGTTGATGCTCAAGCCAAGCCACTGCTGTGAGAGAGGAGAGGAGAGAGAAGAGGGAGAGGGAGGGGAAGAGAAGCAGATGGTTGTTTCTCATGTGTGTCCTGACCGGGGACCCAACCCAGGATGTCCACAAGCCGAGCCAATGCTCCATCCACTGAGCCAACCGACCAGAACCCAAATGGGACCTTCTACTCTGCATCTAGACTGCATAGAGTTTCTGAAACTTGAGACTAGGGCATTGCCTGCTTAACCCAGAATATAATCCACCCACTGACCTGCTGGCACCAAATCACTCCAAGTCTCTGCACTTATCCATTGTTCCTCCTCTTCCACAAGAGCCAGATATTTGCTTCTCATAATGGTGTTTGAACTCACCAGCCTTCCCTTGAATTCCAAACCCAATGAGGTCACCATGAGTCAAAGGTCATCACTATAATCTAGGATCATGTGTACCCACAAAGATGCATCTGATGAGGTTGGCGACCTTTGCTCTGAGCCCAACTCTATAGAAACACAGGGATTCAGAAGAAGGGGCTCAGATTTTTTTTAAAAATCCATTTTGTTGCAGGTACCCCAAAGAACAAGCCTCCCCTCTAGGGAGCCCTGGTTCCCAAGGCACACGTAGTTCATCAAAGAAATGCATGTACCCTACTTGGGGAGAATATGAGAGGATGTGCAGCCATTAGCAACCAGCCTCCACTGGAGACACAACAAAGTGCCAGGCAACGTGATTGGTGTGACTCATGGATACCTTCACCCAGCCCTTGCAGCACTTTCCATCAAACAGACCAAGATACATTTCACTGGTGAAGGAATAGACTCAGAAAAGCAAGCAGCTGGGTCAAGGCTGCACAGGCACAGAGTGGCATGCTGGCACTCTCACAACACCTCCCAGAAAGGGGCAAACCAGCTCCCGGAAAGGGGCAAACACAGAGCCTCTGTGTGGCAACACTATTGTCAGGACCAGCCAGTGATCAGTGTCAGGTGCTGAATGAAGCCAGGCAGAGCTTTAGTAGCTGCATAAAAGTAAAAAATAAAAATAAACCGGGACCCTCTGGGCAACAAGGACATTCAAAAGTCATGGTCAGCTTCTGCCTGAGCCTGTCAGTAATCATGGCCCAACGTGGTCCCATCTGACTAGAAAAAACAGAAATAATGGAGCTGGATAAGTCCAACAAAGTTACCCCAACAAAGGTGCAAGAGTCTCAGAAGCAGCTCCCTCCTCACAACTCTGCTCCTCAGCAAAGGTGCAGGAGTCTTAGAAGCAGCTCCCTCTCCCTCTCATGAGCAGCACTGGTCCCAAAGTCATGTTCCCCTTGTTGTGCCTCTTCAGTCTCACGTGTGCTTTTATCAATTTCACAGTCGGCAAATGTTTAAAGCCATGAGAGATATTCTCAGCTTTTAGAGGCAAGACAAAAACACGATTAGGTCTCTATCCTATGCTGGCATTCCAGTGACGGTAACAAGCAGTCAACAGCTAAGTTCATCAACATTTGAAATGTTTTGTAAAGATGTATGAGCCGAGGGTGTCATGGCATCCGAGAAGGAGGCCAGTTGGGTTGAGGAAGGTTTTCCCTGAGAGGGTACCATCCAAGCTCTAGGTGAAGGATGAGTGATAGGCACAACCATTAATTTGGATCTTTTGATGGATGGAGTATACAATTCTGATGATCAGAGATAAGTCCCAAGTAAAGTGGCAACATTTTCTTTCTGAATGGTTATAACAAAATTTGTATCTTGAACTGAATGAAGTTGCAAGTATTTATTTTTTTGGCATTTTTTTTTTCATGAGCACACAATCCATTTTAATCCCAAACTCTGCATTATACTCAGCAGAACCTATAACTCTGGTTAAGATAGCTTTTGGAATATCAGCTTCAACAGCCCACACAAATTTAATCTAGTCTCAGCTTGGCACAGCACCTCTTAACTCTAGAGCACATCTATTTTCACAGTTTCCAACTTAAAAAAATAAAATAAAACCATCTAGTTAGAACACTTTTATGTAGTGCACTCAAATAAAAATGTGTCTTTTATCTTGGTGTAAAACTTAAAAATAGACTAGCAATTCCTTCCTGTCTAAAAGATAAACATTCCAAGTGTCAGGACAACCAATGCAAAAGCTTGAACATTAAACCTATCTGATTAATGCAGTGTCCTTAAGGGGGTCTTGGAATGGCAACTGTGGGTCATGTGTTATCTGGAGGTCCCGGAGGTAGAAGCCAGAGTTGAGTTCAAATGACGGTATGATAACATTTTCAAATCACCATGGAGCTTTCCGGGAAAGCAAGGAGGTAAATCCTTCTGTGAAGAGAATATATGCAGATTTAGCTAGTTTCCAAATGGAAAGATGAACTGCAGAGTTTTGTACCATTTGGAGGTTATTTTTGCCCAGTGGGAAGACCAGTTAAAGGATAATTGAAGTAGTTTAGCCTTAAAAAAAGAAAAGGAGAGAAATAAAAAGGAAAGCAATGAATCACACCCTCATATTTTTAGCAGTGCATTCAGGCTTAATGTTACAGGACATCCTCCCCACAAAGGAAAGGAAAGATTTTAACTTATAGTATTATCGTGATTCAGAAATAAGAATATGGCACTGAGTTATTTTAACTTGATATCAATGACTCCAGAAATTACAGTTCTTCATTGCAACAGAGGATGCTACTCTTCTATATGAGGTGGGAAAGAGCAAGCATGAATGATATCAATATATTTGTATTTTGCTTATTAAGTCTATTTTTAATAGGAATTAATAAGGAAAAATGAATCTAATCAGTAATGGTCCAGATGTTCTATATAAGGTTCTAATTAAAAAACAATATTGATGTTAGTGGATGCATATGCTATAGGGTGGGTACCATGCTCACCACCACATTAAAAGTACCCTATGGCCAACATAGTCTTGATTTTGCCGTTGTTGTTGGGTTTGTTTGTTTGTGGGAGGTTTTTATTTAATAGCATTTGATTGGAAGGGAACAACAACAAAAAAGTTAAAAACTTGATGGGTCCAAACAAAGTTTAAGCTAGTGCCCTTCGGGTCTGACTTGACATTGAGGGCAAAGATTCTAATCAAACCAGAGAGTTCCATGTAAAGCCAAATTAAGTTCAGTTTTTCCAAGTTTAAGAAGAGTTCTTGTCCTTTTGATTAGCATCTTGGTTGACTGGTGGTAAAGTTAGAAATCAATTTTTACAGACATTGAAAATGCAGATGCTAAAACCAAACTGAACTCTTCTCTTGAAATCTATTCAGCAGAGGGCAGGTAGTTTTGCTCTTGGTGTTTGTACAGTTACCAGCAGAAGGTACTTCAAGTATTCTCTGTGGCTAGCCCATTCAAATTCCACCAACCTCTGTATCTGGACCACTCAGTATGTCTTTGTGGATCACTTTTTATCAATTTTCCAAAGAAATTCTATAAGTTATCAGAATGGTGATTTATGCTCCATAATGTCAATTTGATCAAAATATGAATCTATCTCAATAATCAGAAGATTAAACATCTATGGTTCATCCCTTCCTTTCCTTCCGTATTATGGATACTATTTGAAGGATGAGGGATAATGATGAAGGCACACATGTGCTCACTCCTGTCAAAGTAGAGAAAGAAGAGAGGGGCATTATTCAAAGTCAGATTAGAAGACTTCACTCTCATGGTAACCATCACTGATGTCACTACATAAAAAGTAGGATTATCCGAATGTAAATGTGCCACCAGAAAGCATTACTTTTGCTGAGACAGCCCCCTGGATTAGTGCATGCACTATGGATGAAATAAACCTCTTTAGACAAAGAAGAATGTAAGAAATTTCATTCTAAAAACATAGTTTGGAACTAAAAGCTCCCCCCTCCTGCCCTGGTCTCAGATGTACTCTGTCCCTGCTCTATTCAGCTATGAATCCCTGGTGTCTAGCCCAGCACTAGCAGACATAAAATAAATGTTTATGAATAAACAAGTGAACTACTGAAATAGGCCAAATGGTCTAATTATCTGAAAGCAAACAAGAGTTATACAATGAGAAAGCAACTTACAGAAGTCCGAGATGTTTTTATTTTTACTGCCTTCACTTTGCTCTGTGAACCAGCAGTTCATCTGAACTGCCGTAGCTCGCAATGCCTTCTAGAAAATAGGACGAACCCATTGTATCAGAGATCCCGTGACCAAAAACCCCACACAGGTGCTGGTACCTACCAAAGACCACGCACAGAACCCTGGGAAGGAGGCAAATGTGGCTGGATTCTAACGTACTAAGCCTTCAAAGAACTTGATTAAAAGAAAAGGCTTTTAACTGTTTTAACGATATATTTAACATATATATTGTATTTGTTTCATTTTATTTTATTGAAAGCATTCTATTCCCTGAGCATGACGTCCCACAAAGGGCATATCCAATGTCTCTGGAGATGCTAGCATCCCACAGTCTCACTTCCCAGACATACGTATGACCCGTCTTCCCCTGAGCTCTCACTGCCTCCTCACAGCCCTGCCTGCCGCAAAGTAAAGTCCATTCTTCGGACTCACAGACACGCCCCCTCAACCCACGTTAGGAGCCTCTCTCCCCTCTTTATGTGCCCTTTCTGAGAAAAGCGGCATCGTCTCTTCCAAGAGCTCTGGCTTCTAAAACAGTAAGAACTGTCCTTGGGTTCAAGCAGTTCCTTCTTTCTGCCCACCCACTTTCCACCCCTCCTGATGTCAGGAGTGGCAGGGTCTGGATGCCTGCTTGAAAAGGTAGGAAAGAGAATGGTGGTGAGAAAATAAATTGATAAATATCTCAGCAACCGTCACAGCTGCTCAACTTCTATTATCTCCAAATAACACCCTAGCCCCTGTTCGCAAAAATCAACCTTCATGGATTCATTCAACAAGAATGTAGTAAGTGTCTCCTGTGTCCTCAGTGCCGGGAGGTGGTCTGTTTGTGCATACGGCCGACGTGGTCCTTGCTCTCTCGGATTTACTATCCCATAGGAGAGAGAGATGAGTCAACAGGCAAACGGAAGACAACATAAAAGTTCTGTGACGGGAAATAGACAGGGAAGTCTCACAGCCAGAGGGGACGCTGATGCCCAGGCACACAGGGACTGGGGCCAAGGAAGGCTTCCCAAATAGAGTGACGTCTGAGGCAGTGGTTTTCAACCTTTCCAACAAGTTTAAATGACATGTAATACAACCTCAATAGTATTTTCATCGATGGTACAGGTGGATAAGTGGCAATCACCCTGAGAATAAGTGAATTTGACTAAGATCACTGGGTCTATAATCATCACCCAACATCAGAGTGGTTCACATCGCATACTGGCACAAGATTTCTGGTGGACCGGCACTGGCCCATGGACCAGCAACTGAAAACCATTCATCTAAGAAAACCCTGAAGGAACAGAACAACGTGCATCCTTCATGGACAGGAAGACGGGGAAAGGGAGGGAGAGAAATGAAAAAATGAGGATTCCAGGCAGTACACAATTTCAGAAGCAAAGAGAAAAAGAGCTGAAGATTTAGATGTCAGTGCAAATGTCTGGAGAAGAGAAACCAGATGTGTCTGGAGAGCAGGCAGGTCAACTCAGACAGGACTGTTATTAGCCCACTTAAATACAGTGTGTCCGTAAAGTCATGGTGCACTTTTGATCGGTCGACCGGTCAAAAGTGCACCATGACTTTACGGACACACCGTAGTTTGGACTTCCTACGAGGACAATGGGAGCTTTTGTGGGCTTTAAGCAAGAGAGGACAAGCCCCTCGCTATGAGGCAGAGGGTGCCCTGGCCGAAGCCACAGTAGACTTGGAGAGTCCAACCTGGTGACAGGCACCATGACCCAGATGATAGATGATAGGGCACAAACCAGAGTAGAAACAGTACAGATGACACGGAGGGGAGAGAATAGAGACATAGAGAAGAGAACCAACAGACCAGGGAGCCTGGAGATCTGGGCAAAGGGGCCAGGGGTCAGGACTAATCCACCCATTTAATAAATATTTACTGAGCACCTACTACATCCTAAGCACTGTTCCATGTACCGAGAATACAGGAGTAACCAGGAGACCCGTACTTCCTCCCTAAGGTCCAAGTATTGAGAGGGTCACATACCAAACCAGTGATCACAAATAAAGATATAATTAAAAATCATGTATGTTAAACCCCCCACCAAAAAAAACACAAAGAAATTTCACCTCAAGAGCTATGAAGGAAATCTAAATACAATAAGAGATCGTAATGGGAGACTGGTTTAGACTGGAAGATTAAAGAAGACTTCTCTGAAGGGGTAACCTTTAAGCAGAGTCCTAGAGGATTGAGCCAAGTGACAAATGGAAGGAAGGATGCCCCAGGCAAAAGGAACAATGTGGAGGGAAGGAACAGCATTGAGATACATTCAAAAGGAGAATTGAAGTGCCTGATGATAGATGGGATGTGGGACCAAGGGAGGAGGAAGCCTGAGGGATGGTCACCAGCTTCCGGGCGCGAACAATAATCAGGTAACGATTAGCTCCTTCCCCACAATCTCTGTCTTCATAACAGAGTGCCCAGGCACCAGCCATCAGTCACGGCTTCTGCTGGAGGCTCAGCTCCCTGTGTGGGCAATGCAGCCGGCCTCCAGAGAGCTTTGGGAGAACAGCTACGGGATGTGTCCTCACACGGGGGACCCATCCCTTGTCTCTCCAGCATTCCTCCTGAGTCCGGCCATGTCCCATGAGGACCGACATGGTCAGCCCAGCTCTGGACACTCAGGAGTGATTCTGACTTAAAGGTACTGGTCCTTGCAGAACAATGATTTGCACTTAACCTACTGATGTCCGCATACCTTAAACAGTAGAATTCTTCTGTGAAACTACAAACGTATTCCGACAGAGGCTCACTCTGGAGAACCGGTGAGGGGAGCTGTTCTGAGACAGCTACAGTGCAGTGTCCTAAGCCCCATCCACTCTGCTCTTGCTCCCCCCAGCGCCCCCAAAAGTGGTCCCTGTGGAATCAGGAGGGTGTGCCTCAATTCAAAGCTAAGTTTGGAAAACAGCAGGAAAGTCTGGGGTAGAGTGATAAAAGCAGTTTCTCAAATTCTAACATGAAGGTTAGATAGAATCATGAAAGAAGTAAACCCAGCGATGGCTATGACCTTTTTCTTGTTATGAAATTAATGCCTTAAACATGTGCTATATATTTATGTGCTAAGTGACCCACAGAAGAGACAGGGTACCTATCTTTCAGGGTCTTAACAAGAAGTAGGGGGCACTTAGATTAGGTGGTGGGAGGGAGGGGTAAGAGATCACGGTGTCCACAGATGTGGGAGGCCACAGGACTAACAGGGACTCCTGTGAGAACAGGCCTGAGTTATGAGAAGAAGCCCCAACAGAAACGGGAGCCTTAGAGATCTGCCATCACAGAAAGCCCCTCAGGGTGACAAGAGGGGGTGACAGCAGAGAAGAATGCCGCAGCCTCACTCAGACCCCCTCTGCCCTCCTGCATTCAGCAGAAGGAAACAGAATGCCTGAGACAGACCCAGAGCTGCGTGAGGGCGGGCAGAGGGCCGGTCCACACAAACAAACAGGAGAGATGCCACACTGGCCACCATTGGCCTGACTGTAATGTCCTTCGCACGTTTGGGTTCCAGTAAAACATAAACTCCCTGAGCACGTGACGTAAGATAAGATGGCAATGTCTGTGACGTTTTGTTCAGGAACATGGGGTAAGCTCCTGAATTATTCAAATAATACCTTGTCCCCAACAGGGGACAGCGATTTGAGTTGTTAAATATTTCTTCCTGGGGTTTCCAGGAGAAATCTGTTTGACCTTTAGTTAAAGACTACCCGTCTCAGGCTGTGGATTGATTATCCCGCCCTGGAAGACGATCCTAAAGACAATTTACTGGCACAATTGCTACCTAAAAGCTTTTCCTTCAGGGTTTTCTTCAAGTGGCTCAGTGGAAATATTCAGAGGACAGGAACATGGCCAAATGCCTCCCAAACTCCCCCCTCCAAGTTCTGAGGGACTTAGTACTTAAGCTGCTTTGTGAATGTCTTTATGATGCCATTATCTTCCAGAACCAGTACCGCACACACACACGTAATTGGCATGCTGATGGGGCACATGGTGGATGCAATTAAAATACAACTTATTTTTACTTTCCTGAAGTTCCTTTGGATTTTCCAAGTGGGGTGGTCTTCCCAGCCCTGGAGGAAAACTGCAGAGGACCAGAATTCTTTGTGCATTCTGAGCTGAGGGCAGGCCAACCATCTCTCTATACTTTTTATTTCTTCTTCTTTTTCAAGTGAGATGTGGGGAGATAGAGAGACAGACTCCCATATGCACCCCAACCGGGGTCCACTGGCAACCCCCATCTGGGGCTGGTGCTCTGCCCATCTGGGGCCATGCTTGCAACCAAGCTATTTCTAGTGTTTGAGGCAGAGGCTCCCTGGAGCCATCCTCAGTGCCCAGGGCCGATGCACTCAAACCAATTGAGCCATGGCTGTGGGAGGAGAAAAGAAAAAGAGAGAGAGAAAGGGGAGGGGAGAGGGGAGAAGCAGATGTGCACTTCTCCTGTGTTCCCTGACCGAAAATTGAACCCAGGACATCCACGTACTGGACCAATGCTCTACTATTGAGCCAGCCAGCCAGGGCTCATCTTCCCATTCTTTCCCTGCTTACTCTCACCCCACTCACCAGGGCTGACAATGGGGGTGGAGGAGCAGGAAGGGACTGATCAGACAGCCTTACTGGCTGGGATCTGCCTCTGCAGAAAATGACCTTTGGGCTCACTAGCCCCAATAGCCGTCTGAGAGTCACCCATTCTTCCATATGAGCTTTCAAGGGGTTCCCAGGAGGGTCCCAGCAAGGCTCCTCTGCCTTGGCACCAGGCTCTCGCTGCTGGCACCCTCATTGCACAGAGCTCCTCTAGCACCCACGAAGTCTTTATGCAGGCTGGCTCTCCCCCACACACCTCAGGGAGTCTTCAGGAAATACTTCCGGGGTGGGACATAGTTAACCCTCCACAGTCCTCGCCCCATGCCCTCTCACCCTCACTCTCCCTCCTCTCCCCCTCCCTGCCCACTGTCTGTCATCTCCCTCTCCCCTTCCTCCATTCACACTCACACTCACAGACACACACACACACACACACACACACACACACACACACACACACACATGTTTCATGCTGCTTCTGCTTTCTCAGATGTGAGCCAGGCCCCAGACCCAGTGCCCTCCGCTTCAGGAGACAGGCTTCTCAGTGAGTCCCTCCCACTCTCCACTGTCCCAGGACAGTCACAGCACTCTCCCAGAACAATGAGTTGGGAGCCCTCTTCTCCCCCCTCCACCCAGAAGTGTCTCACGCGTGGATTTCTAAGCTACCTCTCCAGTACTCAGTCATGGCCACTGACATACCCTCTTGGAGTTGGGCACCCAACTTTCAAACATCCCATCTATTCTCTTTGGTGCCATGGACACAACTTAAAGGCTAACATTCTATATGATACATTCATATGAACAGTCATACTTACTTGTATGTTCTATGTTACACTTCATACTTTTACAGCTTTAGCATTTGTAGTTCAACTCTGGTACATCTTAAACTGCCAAAAATCAGTGTCGCGGAGGCTTTTATAGAGTAAATAGGAGAAAGATTGAAACTGCCTACCTGTTTATCCATTCCCCACCCAAGAAATCTAAAGAGATCTGCACATAATGCAACAACACGTATTTTGGTGGCTGAAATTGGGGAAAATAAGCATTAAGTGATGTCATATAATCCTCTGAGTTTGGGAGGCATTATAATACGTACCGTGAAGGTAAGTAATTAAATAGGTGAGTTTTCTATAACGTTGTTACTTGGTAGACCCTAAATGAATGTAGGCACTGATCCTACCTTCTTCTACATATTAAGCTCATAGACAAGGCTCTGTGCAATTAGTTTATGCTATCAATCTTCATATGACTCCCTTAATATGGGGAAGTCATTTAGCATAAGTTTTCCTATTCTTGAGAAAACCACCAACACAGTCATTGCAATGTATACAATAAGCTTGTTAGAAACTCAACTAGCCACCAATCCTTTGCCAATGTTTCGAGTCTTCTTTCTGAATGACTCAGTGCTACCAAAATGTTTTTAATAAGATCCAATCAAACATTTGCCTAGATATTTACTCTTATTACTGATTTTAAAGAAGACATTCAGGATACAAGCTTGGAAACAAAAGAAACGAAACAGCTAACAAACAGTGACATGAAGATGAAAGAAAAAAATTCGTGTTTGCCAACCAAATGATGATATATCATTCTGCACAGGAGTTTGGCTTGTCCTCAGAATCCGAGGAAGAGAATTATCACAGTATTAGATCTTTAAACTTTGTTCATATTTAAACAAGCCTCACAATGTCTACTGATCTGCATTTAGACAAGTTCTGAATTTAGACAAGGACCAGCATCCGGGCGGAAATGAAGAATCACGAAACAGTGAATTATGTCCCCAAATTGCGTAACCTCTGTTCTTCAGGGGCTTCGAACGAACACAGTGAGCAGTTACATGCCCCTCAGCTGCTCGAGATGACGAAAGATTGCTAGCAATCAGGGAGATGAACTATTATGTGGAGTAAGATCAGACAGAAATCTGTAAATGAAGAAAGATAAAGATCCAGGCTTCGAAATAAAAGAACCCATAAGATCCTAAACCATTTAAAATATTTACTCATTTTTAGCTCCCTCAAGGTCATCTGGACAAAAATGAACATAATAAACCTGCATCTTCCATGTGAAATGAGATTAAGCACATAAACATTAATACCAAGACAGGAGGGATCATATTAAAATCCGACATAAAGGACAACAGGGAGGCCATGAGGGGAGAAGGCGGTGGGATTGAAATGTGGGAGTTAATAGCTATGCTTTATCCCAGCCCCAAATGCTCAAGCCTCTAAGTAAAATTAATTAGAAGATAGAAAAACATAAAAAGCTTTCTTTGGGCATGGGACACAGAGAGACGAGATTAAAAACCCTCATGGGGCAGCACCAGGATCGTGACAAATGGGGCTCCTGGGCCATGGTGATGCTGTCTTCCTGCCTCTGTCCATGCCCCTGAACTCAACTTTCAATATCCCCTTCCAGTGGCCTGCCTGCTCTCACCATGGCCTCCGTGTACAAGCCGGAATGTGTTTCACAATTCAGGGACCCGTGCTGTCCTTCCCATGGGAAGACACACAGGAAGTCACAACTCTGCATGGATCAAACTGGCCTTCACGTCCCCTCAGCCTGAACAAACTGCGGAAGCGTTTCTTCGACTCTGCGCTGCTGACCTCCCTTTTCTTACAGCACGTACTTCAGAAAACTTGTAATAGCAAATTTCCTTCTCTGCCCCTTTAAAATGTAGATACTTCTCTCACCCTCTCACAACCCAGGCGCCCTCTCTTTGAAATTCAGTTATTAAGAAAGATTCTACTTTTCTGGGATGGCAAGATGGCGATGGAGTAGACTGACGTACCAACTTCCAACTCCCAGAACCAAAGTGGATTATAACTTAATTTAAAGAACCATCATCTGGATAAACCAACTTTGAACTAAACTGAGTGGACTCTTTAACCAAGGAACACTGAAGAAGCCACATTGAGACTGGTAGAAAAAGCAAAAATGCGAAGAGGGCTGCCCAGCTCCTCGGAGCAAACGGCAACCCAGAGAGACCCGCGGTGGGAGGAGAGTTTGGCTGAGAGGGAGGGACCTGGGTCCCAGGAACAAAGCCCCAGCCTGCGGCCCCAGAGCCTAGAAGAAGCGTTTAGACAGTATTGAGCTGTGAAACAAGTGAGGATGCTGTTTGTAAGAGATAGTTTTCTCAGACCCAAGATTCTTCTTAAAGGGACAGCACAGAAAACCTCTCTCACAACCACTCACCCGGGGCTCCAGGAAATGGGGACAGAGGAGAGGACCAGAGAGTGTGGACTGGAAGGCACAGGGAGAAACACTCTGAGGGACAGCCACCCTAACCCCAGCGCTAAGTTACTTCCCTAATCAAAAACGAATATTTCCCCTGGAACTAGCAATACCAGCAAAGGGAGACAGGACACCAGCCAAACAAGCTCTCCCGCGGCCCTTCGAGCAGAGCTGCTTAGACAGAGGGAGCTTCCAGGACTACAGTATGGAGTGTTAGGGTCTGAGGTGAATTGCACCCACTCACACTGCTGAGGGCTGGCTGGAGGGACAGTGGCACCGGGACGCTGAAACGCAGTTCTGTCTGCGGGGATGGAGGTCCATCCGGTGTGAGCTCAATCTACCCCAGCAGGGGTGGAAGGACGCGCGAAAGCAGTCAGGCAGCTGCGGGCCAGCCTGCAGCACCACCTGCGGCGGGGAAAAGCGGGAGGCCAGGAACGGGCAGAGATCTGCTCTCTGACACTGGTCCCTGCGCAAGCCAGCCCTGACCACGGGGGCGGGGCTAGGACCAGGGATAGGTGGAGGCTCACAGCTGAGCGAAAGCCAGCAGCCCCGCCTGGCCGGAGAAACAGCGGTTTGCCATCCTGCGTGCACAAGTTGGCTCTGAATGCAGAGGTGGGGCTAGAGCCCCGGATAAGCAAAGGCTCGCAGCTGAGCGCCCGCCAGCAGCCCCGCCAGGCCTGATAAACCTCGGTTTGCGATCCTACGCAAGAGGGCCCTGGCCTCCAGGGCGGGGCGAAAGCTCCAGACAGGCGCAAGCTCACAGCTAAGTGCACGTCAGCAGCCCCGTCCAACCTGAGAAAATGTGGCGAGTAGGCTCTGACCATGGAGGCTGGATGAAAGCCCGGGAACAGGCTGTGTCGGCAGCTGAGCAAAGGTGCTTACCTCTACCCTTGGTGCTGAGGCTTGTGGATTGAGTGCAGTGCGCAACCCAACCTGTGGGGGCAAGGCAAAGGCCCAGGCAGGCTGAGGCTTGTAGAGCCGGGCACCAGAACACAGCCTCTCCCGCCGAGGAGAAACAGAAATCACAGCAACAGCCGCAGTGGGCCGAGGCTGGCAACGCCCATACCCAACCGCCCTAGGCAGCGGCAGAGGGGGTGGTGGGCCTGCAGACAGACCACACCTAGAGAACACAAAGGCAACACCCATTGGGCTCCAGTGGCCACAACCTTCTTATACACAGACAAAATGGGCAGACAGAGAAATACAACCCAAATGAATCAAGAGAAATCCCCAGAGAAGGACCTGAGTGAACCAGAGATAACCAAATTACCAGAATCAGAATTTAAAATAATGATAGTTAGGATGTTCAAAGAAATTAGAGCAACAATGGATAGTCATTACGAACACCTAAATAAAGAGATAACAAGTATAAAAAACGAAATTGAAATAATAAAAAAGAATCAGACAGAAATGACAAATACAGCATCAGAACTGAAGACCACAATGGAAGGAAATAAAAGTAGGATGGATGACATTGAGGATCGAATCAGCGAGTTAGAGGACACAATAAAGAAAGGCACAGAAGCAGAGCAGAAAAAAGAAAAGAGACTCAAAACATGTGAGGAAACTCTGAGGGAGCTCTCTGACAACATGAAGAGAAATAACATTTGCATCATAGGGGTTCCTGAAAAAGGGGAGAGAAAACAAGAAATAGAAACTTTGTTCAATCAAATCATAGCAGAAAACTTACATAAATTAAGGCTGGAAAACATTTCACACATTCAAAAAGCGCAGAAAACTCCATTAAAGAGAAACCCAAAGAAATCTACACCAAGACACATCATAGTTAAAATACCAAAGATAAGGGATAAAGAGAAAATTTTAAAAGCTGCTAGAGAGAAAAAGGCTATCACCTACAAAGGACCCCCCATAAGGATGACATCCGACTTCTCATCAGAAACACTTGAGGCCAGAAGGGAATGGCAAGATATATTCGAAGTAATGCAAAACAAGAACCTACAACCAAGACTACTCTATCCAGCAAGGCTAACGTTTAAAATTGAAGGAGAAATAAAGAGCTTCCCAGACAAAAAAAAAAAAAAAAAAAAAAAAAACCTCAAGGAATTTATTAAAACCAAACCAATTCTGCACGAGACACTAAGGGGCCTGTTGTGAAGAGTTCAAATGGAGGAAAAAATATAGCAAAAGAAGAATACAGCTTTAAAGAATAAAATGGCAATAAACAACTACATATCAATAATAACCTTAAATGTAAATGGATTAAATGATCCAATCAAAAGACATAGGGAGGCTGCATGGATAAAGAAACAAGACCCATACATATGCTGTCTACAAGAGACACACCTTAAAACAAAGATGCACATAGACTGAAGGTAAAAGGATGGAAAAAAATATTTCATGCAAATGGAAATGAAGAAAAAGCCGGGGTAGCAGTACTTATATCTGACAGAATGGACTTTAAAACAAAGGCTGTAGTAAGAGATAAAGAAGGATACTACATAATGATAAAGGGAACAATTCAACAGGAAGATATAACGATTATAAATATCTACGCACCGAACATAGGAGCTTCGACATACATAAAGCAGACTTTGATGGATACAAAGGGTGAGAATAACAGCAATACTATAATAGTAGGAGATTTCAATACCTCACTAACATTACTGGATAGATCCTCACGAAAGAAAAATTAACAAAGAGACAGCAGACTTAAAGGATACACTAGATCAACTCGATTTAGTAGGTATCTTCAGAACTTTTCACCCTAAAGCAGTACAATATATATTCTTTTCAAGCACTCAAGGTACATTCTCTAAGATAGATCACATATTAGGACAAAGAAGCGGTTTCAACAAATTTAAGAAGATTGAAATCATATCAAGCATTTTCTCTGATCACAATGCCATGAAACTAGAAATTAACCACAAAAGAAAAACTGAAAAATACTCAAACACTTGGAAACTAAATAGCATGTTATTAAACAATGAATTGATTAAAAATGATATCAGAGAAGAAATAAAAAAGTTTCTAGAAACGAATGATAATGAGCATACATCAACTCAAAATTTATGGGACACAGCAAAAGCAGTTTTGAGAGGGAAGTTCATTGCACTACAGGCATATCATAAGAAGCTAGAAAAAGCTCAAATAAGCACCCTGACCCTGCAGCTAAAAGAACTAGAAAAACAAGAACAAATAAAACCCAGGACAAGTAGAAGGAAGGAAATAATAAAGATCAGAACAGAAATAAATGACATAGAGGCTAAGGAAACAATACAGAGGATCAATGAAACCAGAAGCTGGTTCTTTGAAAAGGTAAACAGGATTGATGAACCTTTAACTAGACTCACCAAGAAAAAAAGAGAGAGGTCTCAAATAAATAAAATTAAAAAGGACAGTGGAGAAATAACAACTGACACAACAGAAATACAAAGTATTATAAGAAAATACTATGAAGAACTCTATGTCAAAGAATTATACAACCTAGGTGAAATGGACAAATTTTTTGAATCATATAATCTTCCAAAAATCAATCTGGAAGAATCAGAACACCTAAACAGACCAATTATAACAAATGAGATCGAAACAGTTATCAAAAAACTCCCAAAAAAGAGAAGTCCTGGGCCTGATGGCTTCATAAGTGAATTCTATCAAAAATTCAAAGAAGAACTAACTCCTATCCTCCTCAAGCTATTTCAAAAAATTCAAGAGGAAGGAAGACTTCCAAACTCCTTTTATGAAGCGAGCATAATTCTGATCCCAAAACCGGGCAAAGACAACACAAAGAAAGAAAATTATAGGCCTATATCCCTGATGAATTTAGACGCTAAAGTTCTCAACAAAATATTAGCCAACCGGATCCAGCAATATATGAAAAAAATCATACAACATTATCAGGTGGGATTTATTCTGGAGAGGCAAGGCTGGTTCAATGTTTGCAAATCAATCAAAGTGATTCATCACATAAACAAAAGGAAGGACAAAAATCACTTGATATTTTCAATAGATGCTGAAAAGGCATTTGATAAAATCCAGCACCCATTCATGCTCAAACCTCTCAGTAAAGTGGGAATACAGGGAACATTTCTTAACATGATAAAGGCCATCTACGACAAACCCACAGCAAACATCATACTAAATGGGCAAAAATTAAAAGCAATCCCCTTAAGATCAGGAACCAGGCAGGGGTGCCCCCCTTCACCACTCTTATTCAACATAGTTCTGGAAAGTCCTAGATACAGCAATCAGACAACAAGAAGAAATAAAAGGCATTCAAATTGGAAAAGAAGAAGTAAAACTGTCATTATTTGCAGATGATATAATATTGTATATAGAAAACCCTAAAGTCTCAGTCAAAAAACTACTGGACCTGATAAATGATTTCAGCAAGGTGGCAGGATATAAAGTTAATACTCAGAAATCAGAGGCATTTTTATATGCCAACAATGAACTATCAGCAAAAGAAATTAAGGAACCAATCCCCTTCACTACTGCAGCCAAAAAAATAAAGTACCTAGGAGTAAATTTAACCAAGGTGGTTAAGAACTTGTACTCGGAAAATTATAAAACATTGATAAAAGAAATCAAGGAAGATACAAACAAGTGGAAGCATATACCATGCTTACAGTTAGGAAGAATAAACATCATTAAAATGTCTATATTACCCAAAGCAATTTATAAATTCAGTGCAATACCAATTAAAATTCCAATGACATACTTCAAAGATATAGAACACATATTCCAAAAATTTATATGGAACCAAAAAAGAACATGCATTGCCTCAGCAATCTTAAAAAGAAAAAAGAAAGCAGGAGGTGTCACTCTTCCAGATATCAAGGTTTACTACAAGGCCATTATACTCAAGACAGCCTGGTACTGGCATAAGAACAGGCACATAGATCAATGGAACAGAACAGAGAACCCAGAAATAAACCCACACCTTTGTGGACAACTGATATTTGACAAAGGAGGAAAGAACATACAATGGAGTAAAGACAGCCTCTTTAACAAATGGTGCTGGGAAAATTGGACATCTACCTGCAAAAAAATGAAACTAGACCATCAACTTACACCATTCACAAAAACAAACTCAAAATGGATAAAAGACTTAAATGTAAGCTGTGAAACTATAAGCATCTTAGAAGAAAACATAGGCAGCAAGCTCTCCGACATCTGTAGCAGCAATATACTTGCCGATTTATCTCCACGGGCAAATGAAATAAAAGGCAAGATAAACAAATGGGACTATATCAAACTAAAAAGGTTTTGCACAGCTAAAGACAATAAGAACAGAATAAAAAGACAAACCACACAATGGGAGAACATATTCGACAACACGTATGATAAGGGGTTAATAACCAAAATTTATAAAGAACTTATAAAACTCAACACCAGGAAGACAAACAATCCAATCAAAAAATGTGCAAAAGAAATGAATAGAAATTTCTCCAAAGAGGACATACAGATGGCCAATAGGCATATGAAAAAATGCTCAACATCACTAATCATCAGAGAAGTGCAAATTAAAACCACAATGAGATATCATCTCACACCAGTCAGAATGGCGCTCAGCAGCAAAACAACACAGAACAAGTGCTGGCGAGGATGTGGAGAAAAAGGAACCCTTCTGAACTGCTGGTGGGAATACAGACTGGTGCAGCCACTGTGGAAAACAGTATGGAGATTCCTCAAAAAATTAAAAATTGAACTACCTTTTGACCCAGCTATTTCACTTTTAGGAATAAACCCTAAGAACACCATAGCACTGTTAAAAAGAAGAAATCGTCCCCATGTTCAGGGTAGCATTGTTCACAATAGCCAAGATCTGGAAACAGCCCAAGTGTCCATCAGAGGACGAGTGGATTGCAAAGCTTTGGTAGATATATACTATGGAATACTACTCAGCCATAAGAAATGATGACATCGGATCATTTACAACAAAATGGATGGACCTTGATAACATTATACGGAGTGAAATAAGTAAATCAGAAAAAAAACTGAGAACAGCATGATTTCATACATAGGTGGGACATAAAAGTGAGACTATGAGATATGGACAAGAGTGTGGTGGTTACGGGGTGGGGGGAGGGAGGAGATAGAGGTAGGGGGGAGGGGAGGGGCACAAAGAAAACCAGATAGAAGGTGACAGACAACAATTTAACTTTGGGTGATGGGTATGCAACATAATTGAATGATAAGATAACCTGGATATGTTTTCTTTGAACGTATGTACCCTGATATTTTAATGTCACTCCATTAAAATTAATAAAAAAGAAAAAGAAAGATTCTAACAAACAAAATAGGAACTAACTCATAGACAGATTGACAACTGTCACCAAAAAAACCTCATAGACACAGACAACAGTATGGGGATTACCAGAGGGAAAGGGGAGAGGGGAGGCAGAAGAGGCTAAAGGTGGGATAAATGGTGAGGGAAGGAGAGTTGACTTGGGGTGGGGAACCCCCAATACAATATACAGATGATGTATTATGGAATCATACACTTGAAATCTATCATTTATTAACCAATGTCAGCCCAACAAATTCAATAGCATCCAATTTTTTTTTTTAATTAAAGCAAAAAGGAAGATATTGCCCCTGTCTTCCAGTCTCTGTGGGAGGGGAGGAGCTTCAACTTCAACAGAGATCAGGAGCCAACACTGGCTGGACTCATCCCATTGAACCACCTCCCTCCTAAAGGCTTCCAGCGCTTTCCACTGGCTCTCTCCAAAGCTGACAAACCCTCCCACTATTACAACAGTCTCCAGTAAAGGCTCCCTGCCTGTTTAACTCTGTCAGTGCAATATTTCTTGGACAGCACACAGGATTTCTGATGAATCATTTTGAGATCATTTGTCCTGTTAGACAATTCCATAATGAACTAAAACAAAAATATCCAATAAATATATGCAATGATACATCTCATGCCAAAATTTTAACAGACATAATAATGATTTTTAAATTGGCATATTATAATTAATATAATATAATATAATATGACAATAATTAATATATGTTGAGAAAATGTAGAGTCACCATGTGGCAGACAATCAGCTGTCTGTCAGAGAACAGAACAGGATCCTGTCTGGAAAGTTCAGGAAGTAGAGAAATTGTAGAAGGATGTAGTGGTCATCAGAGTCACACATATGGCAGCATCCGGGAAAATAAGGCTGAAAATGACCGCCGGGATGACCTCAGCAAGAATAGTTCCAGTTAAGTGGCACCATCGGATGTAAGGCAGAGGAAAAGGTAAGGGAAAAGAAATAAACCAACTTCCCCATGAAGATTACTGAATTAATGATAAATCTAGTGCTTTTGTCCTGGGTCTGTAGTGTCAAAGGCAAATGCCCAAAATATGGGGCTCAGATAGGTAAGCATGTCACAGTAGGTGCGAATGTATCACATATTATGTATTTGCAAATGTAGCAACTAATAATCAAAGTGCAACACCTTGCACTGTGCCTTCCAAGCCAGCATGCAGAAAACAAAGGTAATAAGACAAGTGGTAAAAATAACTGAGTGGGATGGAACTGAACACACTCAGAAAAGACAGCTGCTTGGGCCGATAGTGATATTCTAATAAGAGACAGAGGGAAATGAAAGTGCTCAACTCTGTTGCTCACAGTTGTTCACAAAAGAGACTGCTCTTCAGAGTGATTGCCCTGTCTGAGCAAACACTGGTAAAAGAGAAGTGAAGCTCATGTTTGGTAAGGAGACTGATGGACCACAGCTGACAGTTCAGATGCTTCTCCCTATTGAACAAGTCAGCAGGGACCCAGTGACTGTTATGAAGAATACAAGCATATGTTCCTAAAAAGTCACAAAAGGAGAAGAGACTCGAGTACACAATGGTCATTTGAATTTCAAAAGCAGACCTGAGAATAACACAGTCTTATTTTAGGCAGCAGTGAGAAAAGACAGCTTACAGAGGCACACCTTGGTGGACACCACCATAACCAAGAGGTGAAACAAAAGTCCCCAACCGTGGGATAAACAGACGTCGCCTGTCTCCTCATGTAATGCACTGAGGAAGACACATCTCCTACATAGTATTTTTGTCAAAAATGTTTAACCAGGATGAGAACCAGGGTGAGATCATGGGGAGACAGTCAGGCAAATCCAAGTTGAGAGACATCCTGGACAGCAACCGGATTGAGCTCTTCAAACATCTTCAATGTCGTGAAGGATGGAAAAAGCAGGGAAACTTCTAAATTAAAGGAGACTAAAGAGGCATGACAACTAAATGAAGCAGATCACCCTTATTTGGATCCTGCTCTGAAAAACATCACTGTGATGATGGGGGAGATCTGAATGTGAACCATGTATTAGATTATATTTTAGGGATAAATTCCTTGAGAATGACAAACATATTGTAATTTTTTTTTTAAAAAAAAGTCCTTTGAGACTATCTTCCTCGTTTTCAAATAGCTCAACAAAAATTATACATATGTATATTACACATAGTAATCTTAAGCAAGATTCTATTTATAAATTAGTTAGCAAGAGCCCAGCAGAAGGAATCATGTTTACTAGAAGACAGCTGCATGTTTACTAAATTAAGTTAGACTGATTTTTGAGAGCTTAGAAGACAAGCTATTTCAGGGACATGGAACAGGATTTAGTTTAGTTTCCTTTTTTTCTTTTTTTCTTTTCTTTACAAAATTCAAGAAAGGCAATTAATGTATGTCTGGATATAATGTAGATAGAAAGATGAGTTGAATCATCATGTGGTAAAGTGAATCCAACCTTATCTGAGTGGACATAATTCAAAGAGTTGACGTCAGCCGGGAGGGAGCACTCTAGTATTAAAATATATAGAAGTCTAACCATCGATTGAATAAGAACATGAATGGCATGCTAGCAAAATCTGTGAGTGACAACGGCAAATATTCTCAGTGACACAGTCATGAATCCCAAAGATCTTGATGAACTAAATGGGTCAAAACAAACAACATAATGTTTGATGGAAATTGTTTGAAGTTCTGTTATAATCAACTAGCCAATCTATGCATTTTGAACATGTGCTAGGTGCTGGGAATAAAAAGAACATCAAACTCATATTTGTACATGAAAAGTAGACATTTAAAACAACTACAAGTGAGATAAGCTCATGAAGGGGCAAAGCCCAGAGCCTTGGAGGGTGTATGAGGGAAACCAAACATAAACAGAAAATTAAGAAGGCTTCCCATGGGAATCAACATATACATGGAAAACTTCAGATGCTCTGGGAATGGACAATCAAATGGGAAGGTGTCACAATGGAGGGGGAGGGAAACTGGAGGAGGAAAAAGAAGAATACACCATCCTGGTGGAGGGAACACACGCAGATGTGGCCATGGTATAGTGACTAGTTGACAGGAGTCCAATGTTCCTAGAGAAGAGAGACCAAGAGGGGACAGCCCCAGAGAAATAAAGGTTGGAAGAGACCATCCTAAGAGCTGTCTGAGTTGAAAAGGGTTACATGTTTAATTAACTTTAATTTCAATATGATTCAAGCGCACTGTCATACTTTAAAGGATACAGCATTCAGGACAAGGGTGGCAAGTCCTGTTCTGCTCACTGCTTATCACACCCAACTTTAAACTTGTGCTCAGTCCCAGTGAATCCAGAGCAATCTCTATGTTGAAGTCAACTGAAACCTTGACAGAGTGTTGAAGAAAGCAGATGTAGGTCACCTAAAAAGAAGAGGAGACAAGATTCCAGGAGACATAAAAACTATCTTCAAATCTCTGAAGGGCCATCATGTAAAGGAGGAATAATAGCTGGAATATATTTATCCAGAGTTAATGAATGGGGGTCGTGACAATGCATAGTTAGTTCAATCTTAGGAAGACTTGACAGATAGGTCCTGGCTGAAGATGAAATGGCTGTCTGAGGAAATGCTGAATCTCCCAGGATGACTGATAAATAGGGAAGAATTCAAGTCCTTGAAATAGATAATTAATGGGCCTTCTTCCAATCCTGAGATTCCATAATTCTATGACACTGCCATCATCTCCATTACACTGGCAACATCCTGAAGAGCTATTCAGAATATTCTAGTGGGAAGAATTTGAATAGGACCAAACTGATGAATTTATAAAAATAAAATTTATACCCAAAGCTGTACCACAAAGCTAAGACTGAATCTTAAAAGTAACTTTAAAAAAACAAAGCCTCATAATGTACAATAAAGGCAAACCTCATTTTTGAGATGAAGGCAGCCTAGCCATTAAGAACATGGACTTTGGCCTGACCAGGTGGTGGCACACTGGTTACAGCGTCGGACTGGGATACACACAGAGGACCCAGGTTCAAAACCCTGAGCTCACCAGCTTGAGCATAGGCTCACCTGGCTCAGGTGTGGGATCATAGATATGACCCCATAGTTGCTGGCTTGAGCCCAAGGTCACTGGCTTGAGCAAGGGGTCATTTGGTCTACTATAGACCCCTGGTCAAGGCACATATGAGATGAATAACTAAGGTGCCACAATGAAGAATTTTGATGCTTCTCATCTCTCTCCCTTCCTGTCTGTCTCTCCCTATCTGTCCCTATCTTTGTCTTTCTCTGTCAAAACAACAACAGCAAAAAGAACATGGACTTTGGAGCAGACCCGTATGTTCTCAGGAAATTTCCTCAGCCTCTCTGTGTCTTAGTTCCTTATTTATGTAGCAAAGACAGTTGTGAAAAATACCTGGTTTATAGGATTGTTGTGAGAATCAGAGAGTTAACAAATATAAAAGGTTTAGAACAGTGTCTGGCACCATTAGATGAGATATTCTGGGGTCAGACAAACTGGGACTAAGTTCTAGTTCTGTTGTTAACTAGTTAGGTGGCCTTTTCCTCTCTACGATATGGAAATGAAAGTATCTACCAGCCAAAGTTCAGTTTCAAACATCAGAACCCACCCTGGCCGGCATAATCGGAAGATTTAGTGCAGGGAATCAGCATTTGAGAAAAGTTTGTGAGCAGGAAGATGGAGGAGCAGGCTCTGGAAGTTTCAGAAGTTTCCCGCTTTCAGAAGTTTCAGCCAGGACAGGACCACACTGCCAGGACAGCTGTCTCTGGCATAACCTAGAATCAAGAGACTCGGGAAATCACTGCCCACTTGCTAATTCCACAACACTGCCTCCAGCATGTAGCACGTCCACAGCCTTCCTTCCGGAGCACACCACCAGAGAACAGATGAGCACACCACAGGAGAACAGATGCTGGTGCTTGACCTCTCTCCAACCACCCTGTTACCATTGTAGCAACACAACAAATAATGCCTTCGCCACGGAACCTGCAGGAACAACCGAGCGTGGATTCTGAATAGCACAGTGGCATATCAGCTCACACACACCCCTGAGCTGTACGGAAGCGTGAGAAACATGCACTGACTCTTCAGCTCCCGCCGCAATAGAACATTCTAATCTAAAAGGAGCCCGAGTGGAGAGGAAAGAGCTATTCTGCAGTATCGAATCTCTTAGCGCTCACCAGGGGGGTGAGGACTAAAGAGGATCGAATGCATGCACAGTACTTAGCCCTGCGTCTGGCAGAAAGTGATCACTCATTAAGTTACTAGTTGACTTCTAGCATAAACATCACTGAGTAAGAATTACATTTACAGTTTAGAATCCAAGGGGGGAAAAAATGAAAACTTAAAACTCTATTCACAGTGAAACTAAGAGAGATGCATAATCCACTGAGTCATAGACATACATAAAGCCTATCAAAATTAGCAGAAATAAAGCCATCCAGGAGGTCATACAAAGAAAACACTAAGTAAGAGTGCAGATGGGGACCAATGACACAGACCACGTAAAGGGCTGGGGAAACGGACTTCTGCATGTGTAATCTCACCCTGAAGCCCTGAAGTTGTCCACCAGCATGGTGAAGGTGAATGCAAAAACGGAAGAGAGACAAAATGAGCTCTCCTGGTTCAGTTCTATTTTATTTTGGGAAACAGAGGGGAAGGCATCCCAATGAGTCACTTTCAGGAGCCATAGTTATGGAAAGCAGCAGGAGAGAGAGTATGGGTTGAGAAGCCTGGAAGGTTGCCATGGACACCCCCAGAATACACACGCGTACGCACACACACACACACACACAAGCAAACATGGAAGCCCCACAGAAAGACACAATCAGGAAAACTCAATTGATTCAATGAGTAAATTAAAGGAAATTTCCACAGGGTCGATATGAAAACACTAGAAGTAAAAAGTGTGAAGAAAAAAAGTAAAAATTGACCTTTAGATAGAGAACACTTACCAGAAAATGGAGTCAGAGAATCGGATAAAAATAATGGCTAAATAATCTGACAAGAATTTTTTTAAAATAACCACTTGCGCACTGAATGCGGTCTCCCCAAAATTCGTTTAACAGTCTAGTCACCAGTATCTCAGAACATGACCTGATTTGGAAACAGGATCTTCACAGGTGATCATGTGATGATGAGGTAATGGAGTGGATTGTAGTCCAATATGACAGATGTCCTTACCAGAAGAGGACATAGGACACAGACATGACAGAGGAAAGGCCAGGGGACGAGAGGGGAGAAGGTGGCCATCTGTGAGCCAAAGAGAGAAGAAATCTACCCTACCAAACACCTTGACCTTGGACTTCTCACCTCCAGACTGTGAAGAAACAAATGTGTCTTGTTTAAGTCACTCAGTCTGTGGTCCTTCGTTTGGCAGCCCGAGAAGACTGAAATGTCACCTATATGAAGAAAGATCACAAGGTAGAAATGCAAAACTCAGGGAAAGCGTGAGAGAGAACAGAAGAAATTGAAACATGAATGGACGGAGAGAAGGAAGAGCCATCAGCTGAAAAACCAGAAAGGCTGAGCAGACAGACCCCTATTGGGAACCCTGCTAGAGATGGAAAGGTCAGAAATTATCAAGTGAACAAAATGCAGAAGCAGTAAGGAAAAGGCTTACGAGGATTCAAGGGAAAATAATTATGAAAAGCAGGCAAAGCCTATCCAATTCTGCATAACTGGAGAGGCTAAGGAACTCCAAAGCAACAGAAAAATATGTAGGTGCATTATTCAAGAAAAGCTTCCCAACTCTCCACACCAAAGGACCCATCGTGCACCTTTTGGTGTGGTTAACAGCAAGTCACATCCCCCTACAGTGATTGGAGTAGATAGGGAGACTCTTTGGGCAGCCAGGCAAAAAGATGACGCAGTTTGCAAAGGGAAAAGTCACAAAGTGGTCTCAAATGTCTTTGCAGCAACATACAATACCCGAAGTGAGTCAATATTGGAAGAAAGTCAGGAAGAGAAAGTGGAAGTCAAGGATTGCATACACAGCCACTCAGGGAAGCTTTGGGTGTAAAGCTACAAACATCTGAACACACAGACAGGGCACTCCTGGGTTCTTTTTGAGCACTTTACTAGACCACCAACTGCAGCCAACTGAGAAATGCCTTGGGCAAAAAAGGGTAAAAGGGCCTGCAATGAGAACTGACTCCATCATAAAACCTGGACTAAACTAACTATGATGATTACGGTGATAAAGGGAAACTATTCTATCTCCCGAAGGTGTAGGAATCATACAACTATTTGGAGAACAAAGAGGTTAAAAGGTAGGATACACAGGAAGTTTATTATTTTACCTGTATGGTTAAAAGTCAAAGAATTTCATTCAATAATATCATTAAGATGATAAAATATAAGCATAGGTTAGCAATACAAATGTAAATGCTAAGAAAATACTAATAACTAAAACAGAGCTGTAAAAAAGAGAGAAAATGAAAAAGGAAACATAAATGCTCATTGTAAAAATCAATAGATATTGACTAAAGAAATATAAGATTGAGGCTATTATTATATAAAATTTAATTATAAAGATAACTACTAGAACAAAAATATAAATTTCTCTAAATGCCATTAAAAAACATACACACACAAACTAATAGACCAAAAGGGATCATAGTTAAGACTTTAAAAACATTACAGAACAGGGGAGCAAGATGGCGACAGAGTAGGCGGATGTACCAACTTCCAACTCCCAGAACCAAGGTGGATTATAACTCAATTTTAAGAACCACCATCTGGATAAACCAACTTTGAACTAAACTAAGTGGACTCTTCAACCAAGGAACACAGAAGAAGCCACATTGAGACTGGTAGGAATAGTGAAAACGTGAAAAGGGCTGCCCAGCTCCCCGGAGCAAATGGCAGCCCGGAGAGACCCGCATGGTGGAAGGAGAGTTTGGTGGAGAGGGAGGGACCTGGGTCCCAGGAACCAAGCCCCAGCCTACAGTCCCAGAGCCTAGAAGAGGCGTTTGGACAGTATTGAGCTGTGAAACAAGTGAGGATACTGTTTGTGAGAGAGAGAGACAACTTTCTCAGACCCAAGATTCTTTTTAAAGGAACAGCGCAGAAAACCTCTCTCACAACCACGCACCCTGGGTTCCGGGGAACGGGGACAGAGGAGAGGACCAGAGCAGCGGGAAGACAGTGTGGACTGAAGGCACAGGGACAAACACTCTGAGGGACAGCCACCCTAACCCCTGGGCTAAATCACTTCCCTAATCGAAAACAAATACTTCCCCTGGAACTAGCAATACCAGCAAAAGGGAGACAGGACACTAGCCAAACAAGCTCTCCCGTGGCAATTAGAGCAGAGCTGCTTAGAGTGAGAGAGCTCCCAGGTCTACAGTGTGGAGTATTAGGGCCCTTCCTACTCTGCTGAGGGTTGTTGATGGATATGGTGGCGGCAGGACGCTGAAACGTGGTTCTGTTGGTGTGGGCAGAGGACAAGGCAATGTGAGCTCGGTCTAGCCCAGCAGGGGCTGAGGGGACACACGAAAGCAGTCTGGCAGCTGCGGACCCTCCTGTAATCCCACCTGCGGGGAAAAAGTGGGAGGCCAAAAACGAGCAGAGATCTGCTCTGCAACCCTGCGCAAGCTGGTCCTGACTGCAGGGACGGGGATAGGACCAGGGACGGGCAGGGGCTCGTGGCTGAGCTCACGCTACCAGCCCCGCTCGGCCAGAGAAACCGCGGTTTGCCATCCTGCGTGCACGAGAAGGCTCCAAACACGGGGGGCGGGGTAGAGTCCAGGACGAGCATTAGCTCGTGGCTGAGCTCACGCCAGCAAACACACCCGGCCCAATAAACCGAGGTTTGCCATTCTGCGTGCACAAGTTGGCTCAGAATGCGGGGGTGGGGTAGAGCCTGGGACGAGCGGAAGCTCGCAGCTAAGCTCACGCCAGCAAACAAGCCTAGCCCAATAAACCAGGGTTTGCGACCCTGCACAGGAGGGCCCTGGCCACGAGGGCGGGGCTAAATGCCGGAAGGGCAAAAGCTCACAGCTGAGAGCACGTCAAAAGCCCCACCCAACCCACGAAATTGTGGCGAGCAGGCTCTGACTGTGGGTTCTGGGCAGAAGCCCGGAACAGGCTGGGTCCGCAGCTGATAAAGGGTGCTCTCCACTACCCTTGGTGCTGAGGCTTGTGGCTTGAGTGACAACCCCTCCTGCGGAGGAGAGGCGGAAATCACAGTAACAGTCGCAGTGGGCCGGCGCTGGCAACACCCATACCCAACCGCCCTAGGCAGTGACAGATGGGGTGGCGGACCTGCAGACAGACCACACCTAGAGAACACAAAGGCAACACCTACTGGACTCCAGTGGCACCAACTTGCTTATACACAGACAAAATGGGCAGGCAGAGGAATGCAAACCAAATGAATCAAGAGAAATACCCAGAGAAGGACCTGAATGAACCAGATGTAACCAAATTACCAGAAAGAGAATTTAGAATAATGATAGTTAAAATGTTCAAAGAAATTAGAGCAACAATGGATAGTCATTATGAACACCTACATAAAGAGATAACAAGTATAAAAAACGAAATTGAAATAATAAAAAAGAATCAGACAGAAATGACAAATACAGTATCAGAACTGAAGACCACAATGGAAAAAATTAAAAGCAGGATGAATCATGCTGTGGAACGAATCAGCGAGTTAGAGGACACAATAAACAAAGGCACAGAAGCAGAGAAGAAAAAGGAAAAGAGACTCAAAAAATGTGAGGAAACTCTAAGGAAGCTCTCTGACAACATGAAGAAAAACAACATTCGCATCATAGGGGTTCCTGAAGAAGAGGAGAGAGGACAGAAAATGAAAACTTTGTTCAATCAAATCATAGCAGAAAACTTCCCTAAATTAAGGCTGGGAAACACTCCACATGTTCAAGAAGCACACAGAACTTCATTAAAGAGAAACCCAATAAGATCTATACTAAGACACATCAGAGTTAAAATACCAAAGCTAATGGATAAAGAAAAAATTTTAAAAGCTGCTAGGGAAAAAAAGGCTATCACCTACAAAGGAGCCCCCATAAGGATGACATCGGACTTCTCAACAGAAACACTTGAGGCCAGAAGGGAATGGCAAGATATAATCAAAGTAATGCAGAACAAGAACCTACAACCAAGACTACTCTATCCAGCAAGGCTAACGTTTAAAATTGAAAGAGAAATAAAGAGCTTCCCAGAAAAAGAAAGCCTCAAGGAATTCATTAAAACCAAACCAATTCTGCAAGAGATACTAAGGGGTCTCTTGTGAACAGTTTAAAGGGAGGAAAGAATAGAGCAAAAGAAGAATACAGCTTTAAAGAATAAAATGGCAATAAACAACTACATATTAATAATAACCTTAAATGTAAATGGATTAAATGATCCACTGAAAAGACATAGGGTAGCTGCATGGATAAAGAAACAGGACCCATACATATGCTGTCTACAAGAGACACACCTTAAAACAAAAGATGCACATAGACTGAAGATAAAAGGATGGAAAAAATATTTCATGCAAATGGAATTAAAAAAAAAGTCGGGGTAGCAGTACTTATATCTGACAAAATGGACTTTAAAACAAAGGCTGTAGTAAGAGATAAAGAAGGTCACTACATAATAATAAAGGGAACAATTCAACAGGAAGATATAACTATTATAAATATCTATGCACCAAATATAGGAGCCCCAACATACATAAAGCAGACATTGATGGATATAAAGGGCAAGATTAACAGCAGTACTATCATAGTAGGGGATGACAATACCCCACTAACAACACTGGATAGATCTTCAAGAAAGAAAATTAATAAAGAAACAGCAGACTTAAAGGATACACTAGATCAACTTGATTTAATAGATACCTTCAGAACTTTTCACCCTAAAGCAGTAGAATATATATTCTTCTCAAGCGCTCATGGTACGTTTTCTAGGATAGACCACATGTTAGGACACAAAAATGGTCTCAATAAATTTAAGAAAATTGAAATCATATTAAGCATTTTCTCTGGTCACAATGCCATGAAACTAGAAATTAACCACAAAAGAAAAACTGAAAAATACTAAAAAACTTGGAACCTAAATAGCATGATATTAAATAATGAATGGATTAACATTGAGATCAAAGAAGAAATAAAAAAGTTTCTAGAAACAAATGATAATGAGCATACATCAACTCAAAATTTATGGGACACAGCAAAAGCAATACTGAAAGGGAAGTTCATTACACTACAGGCATACCATCAGAAGCTACAGAAAGCTCAAATAAGCAACCTGACCCTGCATCTAAAAGAACTAGAAAAACAACAGCAAATAAAACCCAGGACAAGTAGAAGAAAGAAAATAATAAAGATCAGAGCAGAAATAAATGACATAGAGGCTAAGGAAACAATACAGAGGATCAATGAAACAAGAAGCTGGTTCTCTGAGAAGGTAAGTAAGATTGATGAACCTTTAACTAGACTTATCAAGAAAAAAAGAGAGAGGTCTCAAATAAAAAAAAAATAGAAAGGACAGTGGAGAAATAACAACTGGCACAACAGAAATACAAAGCATTGTAAGAAAATACTATGAAGAACTCTATGCCAAAAAATTAGACAACCTAGGTGAAATGGACAAACTTCTTGAATCATATAATCTTCCAAAAATTAATCTGGAAGAATCAGAACACCTAAACAGACCAATTATAACAAATGAGATCGAAACAGTTATCAAAAAACTCCCAAAAAAGAGAAGTCCTGGGCCTGATGGCTTCATAAGTGAATTCTATCAAAAATTCAAAGAAGAACTAATTCCTATCCTCCTCAAGCTATTTCAAAAAATTCAAGAGGAAGGAAGACTTCCAAACTCCTTTAATGAGGTGAGCATAATTCTGATCCCAAAACCGGGCAAAGACAACACAAAGAAAGAAAATTATAGGCCTATATCCCTGATGAATTTAGACGCTAAAATTCTCAACAAAAATTAGCCAACCGGATCCAGCAATATATGAAAAAAATCATACACCATGATCAAGTGGGATTTATTCTGAAGAGTCAAGGCTGGTTCAATATTCGCAAATCAATCAATGTGATTCATCACATAAACAAAAGGAAGGACAAAAATCACATGATAATTTCAATAGATGCAGAAAAGGCATTCGATAAAATCCAACACCCATTCATGCTCAAAACTCTCAGTAAAGTGGGAATACAGGGAGCATTCCTTAACATGATAAAGGCCATCTATGACAAACCCACAGCAAACATCATACTAAATGGACAAAAATTAAAAGCAATCTCCTTAAGATCAGGAACCAGGCAGGGGTGCCCCCCTTCACCACTCTTATTCAACATAGTTCTGGAAGTCCTAGCTACAGCAATCAGACAAGAAGAAGAAATAAAAGGCATCCAAATTGGAAAAGAAGAAGTAAAACTGTCATTATTTGCAGATGATATGATATTGTATATTGAAAACCCTAAAGTCTCAGTCAAAAAACTACTGGACCTGATAAATGATTTCAGCAAGGTGGCAGGATATAAAATTAATACTCAGAAATCAGAGGCATTTCTATATACAAACAATGAACTGTCAGCAAAAGAAATTAAGGAACCAATCCCCTTCACTACTGCAGCCAAAAAAATAAAGTACCTAGGAGTAAATTTAACCAAGGAGGTTAAGAACTTGTACTCGGAAAATTATAGAACATTGATAAAAGAAATCAAGGAAGATACAAACAAGTGGAAGCATATACCATGCTCATGGTTAGGAAGAATAAACATCATTAAAATGTCTATATTACCCAAAGCAATTTATAAATTCAATGCAATACCAATTAAAATACCAATGACATACTTCAAAGATATAGAACACATATTCCAAAAATATATATGGAACCAAAAAAGAACACGAATAGCCTCAGCAATCTTAAAAAGAAAAAATAAAGCAGGAGGTATCACTCTTCCGGATATCAAGGTTTACTACAAGGCCATTATACTCAAGACAGCCTGGTACTGGCATAAGAACAGGCACATAGATCAATGGAACAGAACAGAGAACCCAAAAATAAACCCACACCTTTATGGACAACTGATATTTGACAAAGGAGGAAAGAACATACAATGGAGTAAAAACAGCCTCTTTAACAAATGGTGTTGGGAAAATTGGACATCTACCTGCAAAAAAAATGAAACTAGACCATCAACTTACACCATTCACAAAAACAAATTCAAAATGAATAAAAGACTTAAATGTAATCCGTGAAACCATAAGCATCTTAGAAGAAAACATAGGCAGCAAGCTCTCCGACATCTGTAGCAGCAATATATTTGCTGATTTATCTCTATGGGCAAATGAAACAAAAGGCAAGATAAACAAATGGGACTATATCAAACTAAAATGTTTTTGCACAGCTAAAGACAATAAGAACAGAATAAAAAGACAAACCACACAATGGGAGAACATATTCGACAGCACGTATGATAAGGGGTTAATAACCAAAATTTATAAAGAACTTATAAAACTCAACACCAGGAAGACAAACAATCCAATCAAAAAATGTGCAAAAGAAATGAATAGAAATTTCTTCAAAGAGGACATGCAGATGGCCAAAAGGCATATGAAAAAATGCTCAACATCACTAATCATTAGAGAAATGCAAATTAAAACCACAATGACATATCACCTCACACCAGTCAGAATGGCACTCATCAGCAAAACAACACAGAACAAGTGCTGGCGAGGATGTGGAGAAAAGGGAACCCTTCTGCACTGCTGGTGGGAATGCAGACTGGTGCAGCCACTATGGAAAACAGTATGGAGATTCCTCAAAAAATTAAAAATTGAACTGCCTTTGACCCAGCTATCCCACTTTTAGGAATATACCGTAAGAACACCATAACACTGTTTGAAAAGAAGAAATGCGCCCCCATGTTCGTGGCAGCACTGTTTACAATAGCGAAGATCTGTAAACAGCCAAAGTGTCCATCAGAAGACGAGTGGATTAAAAAGCTATGGTACATATATACTATGGAATACTACTCAGCCATAAGAAATGATGACATCGGATCATTTACAACAAAATGGATGTACCTTGATAACATTATACGGAGTGAAATAAGTAAATCAGAAAAAAGAAAACTGAGAACAGCATGATTTCATACATAGGAGGGACATAAAAGTGAGATTATGAGATATGAACAAGAGAGTGGTTGGTGGTTATGGGGTAGGGGGAGGGAGGTGAGGCTGGGATAGGCAGAAGGGGAGGGGCACAGGGAAAACTAGATAGAAGGTGACAGAGGACAATTTGACTTTGGGTGATGGGTATGCAACACAATTGAATGATAAGATAATCTGGAGATGCTTTCATTGTACATATGTACCCTGTTTTATTGGTGTCACCCCATTAAAATTAATTTTAAAAAAAGAAGGCAAAATACAAATAAATAATACAATAATTAATTTAAAAGAAAGAAGGCAAAATACAAATAAATAGTACAATAATTAATTTTAAAAAAACATTACAGAACAGAAACTATTTTATAAAATAATACAAAAAAATGAAGATCAAATATTGTGTATATGTCAAATCAGTAAATGTAAGTTTGATTCCTTTTAAATAAAAAAAGGGGAAAAAACATTTTGTACTAGATTGCAGAGAAAAACTCAACTCTTGATTTTGATAAAAGGCAAATTAAAACTAAGCAAGGCAGCAAGTTTGAAAACAAAACAATGGGCAAAAAAAGTATATGGAAGATGAACTTCCAGCCACAGCAGGATGAAGAAGTCAGCAAATGTAATAAAAAATGCGTAAGACTGGTCAAAATGATCAGAACATAACTATTTCAGGGCTCTGGAAATAGACCTATGGCAGACGGCCCATTCAAAAGTATTTCATCATGAAAAAGTGTAAAGCTTCAGGTAAGCCCAGACCATCTGCAGCCTTGTGGCCTGGGTTGGTCACACACCCAACCCCCTACTCGGTAGACAAGAGTGGACATCTTTCCAGAGTAGGGACTGTTGGAGAACTGGCCACTCTGACCCAAAGGGTCTTTACCTGGATTTGGAGAAGAGTGGGGGTGGGGTGGGAACAACTCATGGCGTTCTTCTGAAAGTGGTGGCCTGGAAAGACCCAAGGAGTAAACACCTGAGCTTGTGGTCACAGAGGGGGCAGGTGCTGTGTGCGAATGGGGGCCACAAAAGCCTGGGAAAGCTCTCTACACATCCCTGGACAGCAAGACACATGAAAACCAAGAAAGCCCAGGGGAAAAGAAAAACCAAGAGAGACTAAAAAATGGCAGAACTTGGACTACATTTCCAACCATAACAGGGGTGAAGCCCTTATAGGCTCAAGGTGTGTGAGCACAGCCTCTCCTCAAGCCACTGGCTGACTCCTGAGCTGTACAGACACAGGACCAGCCCCTGTGGAGCCTGGCTCCAAAATAATAACTAGAATAAGTCAACTGACCAGAAGTGTAAGTGGCTGCAAATAATGGGGGAAACAAGACCCCACGGATAAAACCCAGGTAACCCCTTAAAAAAAACCAACAAAATGTTCATTTTCCCCAAACAATGACTTCAGTTCTCACTTCACTTTGCCTCCCTCATTCTTTGTCATTTCAAAGCACTTGCAATCTTGGCCACACAGGATCGTCCCCAGAAACGTCCCCATCCAGGCTGTCCTAGATTTGAGGATGGACTCCAGGTATAAATATGCCAACTGAATTATGAGCCAACAGGTGAATGAGGAAACAGCTTTAAGCTACAGTAGCAGAAAACAGATCCAGATAATTTTCAGGAATGGTCTTCGCACAGATTGAAGAGCTAGATTTACATAAACCCAAAAGTTATGTCCTAAACCAGGGGTGCTCAATACGTCGATCGCGAAGGAAGTGTGGGTAGATCACATAACATTAAAAAGACATTTGTCTTTTGATTGGCATATAGGGTAGCCAATTTGACATCTGAACTTTTGACACCCTACGCATGCGCATTAAACTGCGCTAACTTGTTCAGTTACATTGCTGCGTAGTTAGCCTTCAATTTATTTAAACTAAATATAACAAAGGGTATAAAATTGAGTGCCGTAGCTGGTCCGAGTAAAAAGCCTAAAACCTACCACTTTCATACAGAATGGGAGGGGATTTTTTTCACTATGTCATATTCTAAGTGCATTTGCCTCATCTGTCTGTGTGCCATTGCTATTCCAAAGAAGGGAAATGTGGAGCGGCTTTTTCAGACTGTTCATAAAAACTATGACATTGACTTTCCTCCAAAAAGAGAGCTGAGAAGGACAAAGGTGAAAGAAGAATACACAATATTAAATAGTAATAATAGTAACTTAAATAATGATAATATGGAAGAAGTAAATTTATGTTTTGCATTTTTATTGTAGGTAGATCATTTTGACTTGGTCATCTTATAAGTAGCTCGCAAGTTGAAAAGTGAGGCCACCCCTATCCTAAACAGTTCCACAGATCATAACAAGTGCTCTAAAAAATGAGTAGCTGTATTTCCATAGCAGAGTTGTAACTCCCCAATATGTCTAAGGCTTCAGTTATTTATGTACTTAACCCAGGCTCTCGATAAATATTTGCTGAGTGGTAAATAAATGGGTGAATGCTTGTTGTTTTGATTAGACAGACTATAGTAGTTGGTCCTTTCATGGCAGTTGACAGAGAGGACAATATCGTTTTGAATTACTATTTTAAGACTACATCTCTGGAACTACGGATAGTGGAGGAGGCCTTCAAACTGATGTGCTAAAGATTCCACTGAAGAACTGCAGCCATTACAATTTACTGTATTGGGGAACTCCCCACTGAGACATCAGCTCTGGGGGTGGCTGAAGTCTACTGGAGCCTCTCACTACAACTCATAGGTATAACCTCTCCTGGCTCCCCAAGTAAACATAAGCCTCCCTTGTGTTAAACCTACTTGACTTAACCATTTTTTTCTTTTCTTTTTTTTTTTCTCTCTATAATCCCCACTTATTTCAATGTGAATATCTGAGTCTTCTCTAACTTCTATCCACTTAGGACCTGTGCTCTGATCTCAGTTAGTCATCTGTCAATACAAGGGGTTTCTTTCCTTGTATTAATTTCATTTTTGGCTCGTAGCTGTGGGTTTCTGCTTAGGCTTCTGGCAGCTGGTCTTTCCCAACTAAGTCTTGGTGTAATCCCATGTTCAACAGGACTACTGGCGAGCCAGACGTCCCTCTTGTACAGTAAGAAGGCAGCAGTGTCTAGCACAGTGATGGGCAATCTTTTGAGCTTGGTGTGTCAAAATTCACCAAAAAACTGAACATAACTCAGGTGGTGTGTCACTTCGAGATAAAATACCATAATTTTGCGATACTTATAGTTTTAATAACAAAAATGTTTTGGCCTACAGACCTCCAGCACAGAGTGTCTACACTACAGCAAATGTTTTATCCCTGGCTACTGCACCTGGCCGTGCAGGAGCCAGGGATGAAACGTCCTTCTCGGCATGTGGCCCCAGACTTCTCTGGTATGCAGCCACATGCAGCCACGTGTCATATGTTCGCCATCATGGATCTAGCGTGTGGACACAAATGTTGCCCCAATCTAAATGTGAGCATTCTGAGGGATTAAAAATGGATTATAAAAGCCCTATGCTGACATTATAACACGTTACTTGTTGGGAAAATATCTGTTGATAAAATATCTGTTGAAAATAGACTCTGCCTAGGAGAATGTCAGTCTGTCGAAGATCTACCAAAGATCTCTCTTTCTTTCCAGTTCACATCCATCATATACATAGTTAACATTTTTTTCTTGTGCTAAAAACTTTTTAAATATCTACCTTTAGCAAGCAACTTTCAAATACACAATATGGTATTATTAGCTATCATCACTGTGCGACATATTACATCCCAATGTCAATATGACACCCTGTACTTAGACTTAGGAAGAGTTGTAGGTTGTATAGTGGTTAAGCGTGCAACCTGTAGACTCAAACCTGGATTCAAATCTCAGCTCTGCCAATGATTTGGTGAAGTTACTTAATTCTCACTGCTTCAGTTTTCCCAGCCACAACATAGAGATAATAATAGTACCTACTTATAAGTGGTTTTGTGACATGTAAATGAGTTAATAACACTGGGGAACAAAATTTTTGTTGCATCCACAAAAACACTTGTTCTTACCTAATTTGAGTATGCTGATCTCAAATCTGACATTAATTTTTCTCTGTAAGCTACCGTGTTTTTTTCAATTCAAGATTTTAGGTTTTCATCTTATTGTAAAATTTTCAACATTTAGTTTAACATAATGAAGTAGAATGTCTTCTTGGGCATCATCTTTGTGAAAATATAATAATTTATATAATGCAGTAAATACACTAATACACTAAAAGATATGATTGCATCAGAATGTCTATAATTTCAAAATAGAACATATTAAAACATTCATTTTAATCATAAAATTTGCACAAAACTTATTTAAATTCTATTCAGGCAAAAACTTGCATTTGTAGTTCTTGCATTTGTGTACTTGCTGAGGATAATCTTGTTTGATGTTCCAGCAGTAGTCTGCCACCATATTTCTGCCCCATTGCCCCTGATAACACTCTTCCATCATCTTCAGACCTTGATGAAAGTATTTTTCCTGCTCATCACTAACAGCTCCAAGATTTTCGGGAAACTTATCAAGGTGACTGTTCAGGAAGTAATCTTAATGCATAATGAAATAGAATGCCTTCTTGGGCATCATCTTTGTGAAAATATAATAATTTGAGGTCCATCGAATACACCTGCTTTTATCTTCTCAAAAGACAAGGCAGGGAAAGCAGAAATAATATGTTGAAAGCATTCACTTTCTCTATTCAAAGCCTGAACAAACTGCTTTAAAAAGCCAAGTTTGATGTGAAGTGGGCGAAAAATGATCCTGTCTCAATTAACTACAGGTTTATTCACAATATTGTGCATCCCTACTTCCAGAGCTTCATGTTTCGGCCACTCCTTCTGTGTCCAGTGTTGTTCCCGAGCTCGGCTGTCCCACAAACACAGAAAGCAAGGACATTTCGTGAAACCTCTCTGTTGTCCTAGCAGAAAATTTACTGTTTTAATATCCACACAAATGATCCAGTTATGCTCCTCATACTTCAGAAAGTGGAGGACAATTTTTATGGCATTATAATCTTCTCAAAGATGAGTTGAATAACCAATTGGAATCGCTGCATAAACATTAACATTGTGTAGGAGAACCCATTTCAGACTCCATTTAGAGCTGTCAAGAAATAGCCACTATTCTGTTGGACTGTAAGTGGTAACACCTAGCTGACTGAGAAGACTACTGATATCATGACAGTAAACAAAGTGTTTGTCTTCGGGAAAAAAGTCCACAAAAATCTGTTCATGCTTCCTGAAATGGGATACTTTAGCTGACCGGTGAAATACATTCTTTTCTTGAAGTCTGGAGGCTAATAACTCAGCTGCTTTCTTTGATATGCCCAAATCTTTTACTAAGTTGTTCAATTCGGGTTGGCAAAACCAGGGGTAGTTAACCATTTTATAAAAACCGCTCACTTAACTGCTAAGGGGTTAATGACTGCTTGGCATCAAAAGAAGACCCTTCAGATTCTACAACCATTTCTTCATGCATCTTATCAAAATACACTTGATCACCATGCTCACTTTCTTTGTCTTTAGAAGAAATAAAACCATTGGAAACTGGAACCGGGAGTGTCTCAGAGTGTGGGATAGGTCGTATTGCTGAAGGAATATTAGGATATGCGATCATATGCCATTTTTTCTTGCTGATGCCCTTTGTATGGATCAGACAGAAATAACAGTCACTGCTGTGGTCCTTAGGTTCACGCCAAACCATGGGAATACCAAAAGGCATTCCTTTGTGTTTTCCTTTTGTCCAGTCATGAAGCATTTCCTCACAATTAGGACACACAATATGAAGAACCCAATTCTTGCTTTGATTGCCAAGGGGGACTTGAAAATAGGCAATCTATGCACATGTCACAAATGATGAAATATTGTGCCTTTGACTTTGAAGTGTGTAACAGCCACATATGTAACAGAAGTTGTCAGGACTATTTTTACATTTACACCTACTCAAAGAAACCATGATTCAATCTTAAAACAAAATAAGAGGGTGTTTTATCAGATAATAATTTTTTACATTTAAAAACAACTACAATTATGTAAAAGTGATGTTTATAAAACCTTAATTGCTTTGTGGTTATGTTCAATCCAAGAGTCGTTGCCCTTTAACTCCAATTTAAAAACCAATGCATGCCATTAACTGTAAGAAAAAGAAATTAAAATTGCATAAAAACTACAGCATGCATTTAAAAACAGGTTTCATATTTGGGATCAGTGATGCAGAAATATATAGAAAAAGTTCTAAAACCTCATGCAACAGAAAATTAAAAACAAAAGAAATTGTCCCCCAGTGTAATATATAGAGAACACACACTACAGAGCTTGGCACTTAGTCAGTGCAGGGATCTGTTTTCATTCAGCAAATATTTAAGTGTGTACGACAGAGAAGCCCTGGGTCAAGGAATGGGAGATAATGAGGAAAAAGACACAATGTCTGTTCTCCAAAAGCCTATAGTCTGATGGCCCCATAAGAGATCATTCTCTGGTAATAAAATAATGTCCAAGCACCTGGCAACATGTCACAAACTCTATAACTGTCCTCTAGGACACTCCAACCATGAAAAAGTTGAGCTGAGTTATTCTTTGCAGGTAATCTTGAAAACAAATGGGAAAATTACAGTTATTATTTGGGGCCATCAATAAACTACATAATATATGTTTCATTGAGCCCAAAATGCCTTTTACCCGAGTCACGCAGAGAATTTTCAGCGTCCCCACTCCCCGAGGTATGTCTGAACCACGCTCAGGGATTCAGATGCTAAGTCTCCACCCTGCCATTGAGCTCGCATCCACCTGAACTTGTCAGAAACAGAGTGTGCTTGGTGTGTCAACCCCAAATCTGTGGAGGAACTGAAAAAACGCAGAGCGAATTTCACATTGCCCAGATTCATTAGGAGGAACCCCCAAATTCGGGCACAGATCTCTGGTTGACACAGTGATAGAAAGAAAAAGAGTTAAATTAGAGACGATGACATGAAACTTCTGCATCCAGCTCCTTCCTTCCTTGAAATTATAAAAGTGTAATTTTAAAAATGAAAATAACTGAAGCCCGCTTCCCTTCCGGGATTGGTTTACAGATAACTCCATAACAGGCATTGCAAATGATCGCAGCAACTCAAGTTGCAACAAGGTAATGGGAAACAGGCTCCCCTACGGATCTCTCCTGGGAAGCTAAGAGAAGTCTTCACCCTTTTTTATTTCTATCAAATATGATCATGTGCCAGTTTGCTGAATGAGTCCCAAATGTGAGTATCTGAGAACCAGGTTAGAGTAAGGTAACCAGATTTTAAAATTGGTAAAGCGGGACACCATTGACTTGGGGGGCGGGGGTCTTGATTAAAAATTTGGTCTACATGGAGCAAAAAAAATTTTCATAGAATGCAAAAATAGTATTGTAATACATTTTTTTAAATTTCATCATAAGTACAATTTACAAATATAATACATTTTTAAAAATTATGTATAGTATTATTTTATTCTTTGGCATATTTCTCATTTGAGTGATTTTTTTTTTTACAGGGATAAAGAGAGAGTCAGAGAGAGGGATAGATAGGGACAGACAGACAGGAACGGAGAGAGGTGAGAAGCATCAATCATTAGTTTTTCATTGCCGTTGCAACACCATAGTTGTTCACTGATTGCTTTCTCACATGTGTCTTGACCGCGGGCCTTCAGCAGACTGAGCAACCCCTTGCTGGAGCCAGCGACCTTGGGTCCAAGCTGGTGAGCTTTTTGCTCAAGCCAGATGGGCCCACGCTCAAGCTGGAGAGCTCGGGGTCTCGAACCTGGGTCCTCTGCATCCCAGTCCGACACTCTATCCTCTGCACCACCGCCTGGTCAGGCTGAGTGAATTTTTTTTAGTAGATTGCTGTCATTCTTTAAAAGGTCATGAAATTGTTCACAAGAATTTGTTAAATTATATTTCACACGTAAAATGGCTTTCAAAGTCTCAACACTTCATTGTGATTTTTCTGATGTCCACACTTTATTTACCGTAGAAAAAACACGTTCAGTCACAGCACTAGTTCCTGATAAAGACAGCTTGTATTCCACAATTTTTAGTGCGTTATTGTATGGGACATGGTTTGTTTCAAAATGATGAAATATTTCTAAGCATTTGTTCTCTATTGTGATTTTTGCTGATGCCCAAGATTTAAGCTTTTCCTTATCAATATATTTTTTTAATAATAATACCTCATTAAAAAGATCATTTTCGGAAATATGGAAATTTTTGAGTGAATCAGAGGGATTGGGTTACACGGTCCTGAAACCGATGCCGAAGCTGCACCCGTTCCCTGCGTCCAGCCCCGCCACCCACTGGAGACCGGCTGGCTTGTGCCTCATGGAGCCCACAGCCATATGCTGGCATCCAGGATGCAGGCCTATGGGTAGTTAGGGAACTTGACAGCCGCCGCTCCAGCAGGTACGTCCCGCTGGAAGTTCTTTGTTTCCGGCTGCACAGCTCTTGCGGCAGTGCGGGCACTTCCAGGTCGAGGCAGGGTCTCACGCCGTTCCCTAGCTTTTCATGCATTCTTCCCAAAAATCGGGACTTTTTTAAAATGCCGCAGTACACGGGACAAATTGTTAAAAATCGGGACTGTCCCACCAAAAGCGGGAAATCTGGTCACCTTAGGTTAGAGGGAACACAACATTTTGCTACTCAGAGGCCCCTCCCTGCCAGCAGAATAAACACACCTGATGTCAGAGCTGAGGGAAAGCCCCGCCCACAGGTGGTGTCCTGCAAAGCACAGTCTTTCTGTAAGACCAGGGCAGCTGGGTGCTCTGTGATGCTGCCAGTTCTGGTTTGCATAAGCCTTAAGAGCTCCCAGTGGGCCTTCAGTCACACAGAAGTGAAGTCCCCAGCCTAATGGGGGAGTATGGTGGCCTGGCGAGTAGAGAGGAAGGCACACCTCCCCCTCCAAGGTGAAGGGGTGGGGACCCAGAGAAACACTTAAGCACCCTGGGGTGAAGGTGGGACAATGGCCCAGTGTGGCCAAGCTGAGCCGGTGGAGATCTGCAGAAGCCAGCTAGCCCTCAGCGCCGTCACCAGAGCAGAATGTAGCAACAGGGTTCTTTTTCCTTTGCTTTTTCAAGTGAGAAAAAGAGATGATAGAGAGATGGACTCCACATGTGCCCCGACGGGGATTTACCTAGCAACCCCCATCTAGGGCCATCCTCACAACTGAGCTATTTTTAGCACCTGAGGCTGAGGCTCAGGGAGCCATCCTCAGCACCCCCAGGCCGATGCTCTTGAACCAATCAAGCCATGGTTGCAGGAGGAGGAGAGAGAGACAAAGGAGGGGGAAGAGGGGAAAAGAAGCAGATGGTCACTTCTCCTGTGTGCCCTGACTGAGAATTGAACCTGGGACATCCACACACCAGGCTGATGCTCTACCACAGAGCCAACCCGCCAGGGCTGCAATGGAGTTCTTCATGTGCACCCTCTAGAGATACATAAACCTAGAGACACAGGGGTCCCCTGGTCTGGGAGACAGTTGTTCATACCATGTGATGATGAACTAGAGAAATTATTAATGCCTGGGGGAGCTTTAGTTACGTGCCAATATCTTTCAGCTTCTTTTTCAGGTTATATTCACTATAAATGATATTACTTGCGAAGAAATTTCTGTTAACTATTCAGTGTACCACTCCTGGCACACCGATCGCTGTAAACCTTGATGACCTCAGACCTGGAAAGGTCTCTGCTTATAACAGAGAAAATATAGCAGCTGCCATGCTGCGCTGTGCAGCTTGAACAAGTACATATTACTTTTGTTTTTGTGGGTGGAAAGCTATTAAATAGAATAGAAAAAAGCAATGGATTTCTGATGAGAATAAAGCAAGAGGAGGTGTGAAGACCGCTCACCCGACCCTCGTAGGAGAGATCCAATATTTTGTAGCATAATACATGCATCCTAAGAGCACTCAGGCCATAAGTCCCCAGTGGCAACAATGTGCTCGGTGGGTTAAACAGCACCAGCCCACAGATAGAAAGTGTTTTAGGGGAGATAGGTATCCATTAGGCAGCGCGGAACAAGCTGAGTTCCCTTTGAATGAGGATCAGCATTCATAGGGAAAAGATATATGAACTAGAATAAGAAGATCAGAGGAAATTCTCTCCCAGGAGGAAAGCAAGGGTCAGCCTGGGAAGAAGATGAGACTTGAGTGAAATGGGCTGGTCTGACCCAACAAACAAGGCTGGATGGTGCCAGGACTCAGCACTGAGAAAGCACCTGCATCCTGACCCACTGACACCTCTTGGCTATTTTAATACAGACTGAGGCCGGAGTAGCCCCAGGGCTATGGCCCTTCGTCCCACTGATGAGGCTTAAGGAGTGCACCTATGGGATCCAGGGATCTCCAAACCTAGGGAAGTTCTCTGGGGCAAGTACACTTTACATGGACGCACATTGACTGCTGTCACCCCTTAAATAGATCAGAACAAGACACACCCTGTTAGCAGGAATAGGAACTTTTATGAGTAACACTTGTACCCTTTCCATAGTGGGCAGCTAAGTTCGGATTATAAGAGCACACAATAAAAAAACTCTCTCAATACAAGACTTTGAACATAGGCAAGGTAACTGGCTTTGTCCTCAACTGACTGGGAACCCAGAAATAATCAAACCATGATCAATTTTAATGATTATGGTCCAAAATAATATCTGGTATATGGACAAGGACCAATTCTGTTGGGAACACATAGCAAATACCTCTGTAATCTTACTGATTTCTTCTGTAATAAAATAGAATTGTGCCATGACTGTATTGGAATATGGTATACCTCTGGCATTACTGGTAAGATTCAACTGCCTTATGTAAATAAATTATACAATAGGCTCTGGCTGGGTAGATTAGTTAGTTAGACTGTCACCCTGATGCACCAAGGTCGTGAGTTTGATTCCTGGTCAGGGCACATACAAGAATCAACCAATGAATGCATAAATAAATGGAACAACAAACCTCTCTCTCACTCCCTCTATCTCTTTCTCTCTCCCTAAAGTCAATAAAAATAAATCAATAAATAAATTATACAATAGTTATACTTGTAATAATGATCAAATACACTGAAAGCTAGAGTTAACACCTCTTCAGGATGTAATACTGGTAGGAAAAGACTGGCCTCAGGAAAAACTGGATTTAGCTAATCATCAAGTAATTTCTATGCTAAACAGTTCTACACAAGCTTATTACAAGGTACAAATAACAATGGATCAAATGGGTCAGAAAGTAATCAAATTAGTACAAATATATGAAAATGTCTATAATGCCATCACAGAATGGATTAGTTGTTTAAGTTTATCCCTGGATTTTTCGAATGTTAAGAACATTATTGCTATGTCTGTTCTATAAACACCGTACTGAATATATGCATTCAGAAAGGTATGCGCATTTGAGAAAGAGAGCCTAGGCCAAGCACTTTGTGGGGAAGAGATAAGTCAGCAGTCAGCAGGCCTGGGTGGTTCAAACCAGCATGTTCTCCAAAACTGCCTACTTCAGGATTGGTCCTTGGCTGGCTCAGCTCCCAGGAGATAAACTCCCAGTGCTGGAATACTCTACCTGATAAGAGTGCTTTTGTTTGCCGGAAGCCTTGGGCCAACTAAAACCAGTTGGATCAGATGGTTTGTGCGAAGAAGGAAAGTTATAGTGGATGCCTATTTTTGCTTGAGTAGACTAACATCTGTGTAGCTGAGGTCAGCTGTTGTCTGTGTGAATAAACCCCAATAAAAGCTCTGGATGCCAAGGTGCTGGTGTGCTCCCCTTGCTGCTCACATCCCAGATGTTGTCACACATTGTTTCTGGGAGAAATAAGCACACCCATGTGATTCTCCTCAGGGGAGGGAACACCTGAAAGCTCGTGTCTGGTTCCTTCTAGACTTCACCTATGTGTTTTTCCCTTTGCTTATTTTAATCCACACCCTTTCACTGTGATAAACTATAACCATAACCATGATCAGCTTTCTCTGATCTCTGCAAGTCCACCCGGTGAAGCATGAAGCTTGAGAGTAAAGTTGGGGTCCCCCAACCCATGGAATTATCGAGGAATGCTACACAGAGGAGGGAAAAGGTGAACTGAGCCTTGAAGGATAGTGTTGGGCAGATAAAATATATTATGCTCACTTTGTTAAAGATGGTGCTGCCCACATGGAAGTTCGTTGATATTAATGTGTGTTCTGGAACAGGCTGTGGGCAGGCCGGGTCATTGTAGCCTAAGGCTTAGTTTTAAGAGTAAGCTCTTCTCCACACCCTTGACTGATTGGATGATGTATGGTGGTGCACTCTCCTGAGGAATCCCATTATACAGAGACTTCCTTGTTTGTATAATTGGATTAAAGGTCTTGATTCTATGGTATAAAGTGGGAGAGACCAGTAGCTTGATCTCTCTCTCTTGGTTCCTGAGGTTAGTATTAGAAGAGAGGACAGCAGATTAAGGCCACGGGGAAGAGAGGAGGCAGCCAAGATGGTGGAATGCTGAGGAAGAAGCCAGTTTGTGAAGTTTGTGTAGAGAGGAGATGGGAAACAGAGGTGAATAAGTCTGGTGAGCTAGAAACCTTTGATTCTAGGAAACTCGGATAAGTCAGTAGCTTTGTGAGTACTGAATGTGTGGGTTTTGGAGCCCAGTGTGTGTTTTTGCTTGCCCACCAGGTGCAAGTTAGAATTAAAGCTGATGGCTCACCAGTTCTTGGCTCCATTGTTTCATTACCGACTGTTCGAATCTAATGCGAACCTGCATTGGCCAGGCGGCTCTGATAGTGGCCGCGACTACTGGCTTTACAGATAGGTAGATAGTCTAAGAATGGATAGATAATTGAAGAGATGAGGGAGGTTGGACAAGTATAAGAAAGTCTTCTATAATTAATGGCCAATGAGCATGGGTTCACTATGCTAGCTCTGAAGTGCTTTGTCCAGACTTCTTTTATGTGGAAGAAAAATAAATACATTTTATTTGCTTTCAAAAAAAAAGAGAAAGAATCTTGAAAGGGAATTTCACCTCATCTAAAAGTCTAAAAGTATTCAGACTGCCTCATGGCTTTCTAGAAATTTCTTTATGATTACTTCTACCCCTGACAACAAATAATATGAAACTTCAATTTTTATTTTCTAAATTATGTTCCATAAGTTTGGAAGCTCATCATGAACAATTTTCCAATTCATTCATCCTTCTCAAAGTCTACTTTGAATGATGGTAAGCTGTGAATTTTATCTTTCATGGAACCTAAGTCTTTTGTTTTTACAGACAAAACCCACAAACATATTCCTCCATTGACAGTCTTTTTATTTTTTAGAAAATTCACAAATTGTGCCATATGATAGCATATGTACTATAACAGGTTATTCCACATCACCTGTCACCAAAAGATCTGAATTTTGTTGTTGGGCCACAGCTTTTCGCCAAACAACTAAAAATGTTCTACATGGATACTTGGTTCCCTGATAAAGCTTCTAATTCACATCTATGAAAATTTCATGTAAATTATTTGTACTTTCGGATCCAGATTTGCCTAATGATCTAATAATACCAAGATCTGCACCACAAAAACATTGTCCTTTGGGTGTTTCCCATCATCTGCTATTAGCTTTTTAGCTGACTGCCTCCTAGTTTGAAGAAATTCTTTCTTGGCTTTCTAGCCCTCAAAACCAAAACTTTGAGCTGTCAAAACTAAGAGCTTCCACAGATATTTCAGAGGTTTTGTTTTGTTTTTTGTTTTTGCTCTGAAACACCAAGAAAACTCTTGTTAACGTTCTATAGAAGTTTTTCTTCTGCATTGTACATGGAAAATATAAAGTAGGAGTGAATGAGGAAGAACTGTAGTAGGCAATCAGTTGAAAGGGTATTCTCATAAGAGAGTACTTCACTCAACTGATCTTCCGGTTTGCTACCTATTAAAGATGTACCTTTCAGGGGCCTGACAGTTCTCCTGAGTTCACACCAACAATGAGACTGGGAGGAACAAAACCCAGCTGAATTAAACAATGGACTGGAAACGCCAGAGCTATTAGTTCTCACTATTGTGTTATAATTTTATAATCTGGCTCAAGTCCAGGGACTTTTCTCTGCTTTTGCACCCCAGGGTGTGTGCGCTAGTGCCAGGGGCACTAACTTATCTCACTGGCTTGCTAGAAAGATGATTAATATGAGAAATTTCCAAGAGTGCTCCCAGCAGAAAGCATGGCACCAATGCTAAGTAAAAACACATGAATGATTTTAAAACGTCGTGGTGGAAGTGTGTTGTGTTTACCCTGGCCAGAATGACAATGTTGGCACATAAACTTTGTGAAAGTAACAACGGTAGTCAGGCATAGGCCTACCTTGAAGCTCGAAGCAGAGCGGATGTCTTGGGTACTCCTGCTGTGGGCACACCCCACTACGTGCCACGCCTGTGCCCAGCAGATACACTTAGCTTGTACGATTCAGTCGAAAAAGAATGAAATCTTACCCGACACATTGCCTGACTGTGTGATTTGCTCTGTCCTTTAGGTACTCGGGACCTAACAGATTCTAACTTCAATATTTTCACATCATTAGGAAGACTGCACTAAGCGTTAATTTCAAATGCCTTTAATCACTTGGTAGGATCTGTCTCAACGAAAAATGCTTCTATTTGTAATATATTCCGACTCTCAGGAATGGGTGAGAAGTACTTTCTCTGCCCAACAGCCATCCAGAGCTTCTTCCATGAAAAAGATCAGAAACTGAAAACCAAGCAAGCACACACAACAGTGGGAAACACCCACCTGCCTCCAAGAAAACAGACCCATTGAAAATCTAGGCTCAGATCATCTCTTCCATGTGAAATTCTCCTTCAGTGTCCCCATATGGTTTCTGTAACTTACAACTGCAGAAAGCACTGGGTTCTGAGCTCTATCTGTGCAGAACACAGTCACTGAATGACGCTCTTTTTAATCGCCTGGCAGTCCCTAATGGCTCCTTTCAGCTCAATGTCCAGTTCCCCAACTGCATCACCAAGAACTCAGCCTGGGTGGGTAACTACGCAAACAGTGTAAGGAAGAAGTGGCGGTGTGGGCCTGCCCTCTCCCGCTTTGCAGCCTTACTTCCCCCAGGAGAGGAGATGTCCTGCCCATTCACCACTGAGCACGTGTGCCCTGACTCCAACGTCAGTATGTACTCCGAACCCAGAGGGAAAAGGACATTCAATTCCCTCCAGTCTGGTACACATGTGTGTCTAGTACACACATATTTGTTCAAACATGAATATATACATAAGCAGGAATGCAAATTTAGTAGAAGAAGGAAGAGTCTGAGCCGAAAGTTTCTGATGAACGATTCCAGTGTTTCTGCTGAGGTGGAAGGCAGGAAGACCTTACGTAAGGGGAAGAGCGGAAGGGAAGGGTAGCAGGAAGTCCAGGGGAGGCGATCAATCGATTGATCGATTGGTAGGAGGTCTCAGAGTGCTTCATCCTGGAGACAGTGCCCCTACCCAGACAAGTCTGACTTGACCTAAAAGCACTACCTCACACCACAGCGAAGAGACTGATTCGATGTGGGGCACTTTGGCTGTCTACAGCCTTCGAGCTCCACAGTCCTTCTGCTCCACACCTGCCCAAGCTAGGAAGAAAGCGCAGGGTTCCCTCCTTTGTGTAGCAAGAAGGCCCAACATGCAAGCCCCAGTCTACAGGAGAGGACCTTCAGCCCAGCCCACCTTCCAGCCGCAGTAAAAGCCAGGCCAATCTCCACTCCCTGCTCTCTCTCTCTCTCTCTCTCTCTCTCTCTCGGCCTGCCCGCATGCCTGCCCTGTTCACCCTGAGAAGCCTCAGCATGTGTGTAACAAACCTTCCCACGCTCTCCTTGGTGCGTGCACAGCATTGTCAGTTTTAACATCTGAACCAAAGTTTAGGTGAGTGAAGAGCGTGCCCTATCTCTGCGCGGAGGTGGGGGGGAGGGGGCGCAGAACACGCGTCACCTACGCTAAGCATGTCACTTCATAATTGGATGAACTATTCACCTGGTGAACTAGGATTACCATCATTTCCACTTCTGCTACTCAGTCCAACGTTCTGGTTCGTCAGGAAAAGACTGGGAACAAGTACTTTCTAGCATGATCCAGGTGAAAATGACCGTAACCCTTTTATCAGAAGTGACCATGGGAATAAGGACCCCAATCTGTCCATGGGGTTTCACAAGACCCTTGGCTAAAGCCTCCACCACAGATATTTAAGGAAACTCTACTAGGCAGTCCAGCATTGGTACCAACACCCCACCCTGTACACGCACAGAGAACTCAAAAGTTTTGGTTAAATGAAATATAAACGTAATAAATACTACATCAGATCATCCCATATCACAGCCTATCATATAATGTTTTTCTACACCAATTATTAAATTACTTTCAAAGACTAGATGGGTCTTGATGAAATATGGAAGACATCTAGGGTTCTTGGACATTAAGAAAAATGGGCTTTTTCTTTTTTCATCTCAATCTGTTTCTATCTTAATAAAAGCAGAACCAACCAAAAAATACTCAAGAGGAGATACTTATGAGATATACAGTGGCACCTCCTGGGCCTCCCGCTGAGTATTTACAAGGAAGGGAAAATAAACAGAATTTGAAGACCTGACTCCAGTACTGCCTCCTCCTGTTGGAGTATAGGATTGCCAAAACTGCCTCTCTTGGAGGCCACAGCGGTATTAAGTACACACTGGACAGTAACAAAGAGCTCATAGCTATGACTATCATACAACTTTATATATTGAAAGTGCTTCTTAGACCTAAGCACGGCATCATTAGAAGTTCCTTGTGGCTGTGTCTACCTTTCCAACATCCTACATGATTATCTTAAGCAGTCATGATCATTCGAAGCATAAAGAAAGTTTGGCTTGGTATAACTTGTTTTCATTTGTCATTTTGAGTACCTGTGCATGTTCATAACAAGCAGATGTGGTATATTTGTTAAACATAACTAAAAACAGTAAGTGTAAGGGGTCAACTCCATCTAGCTATGAGAAAGGATTTTCTAATTAGAGCTGCTCTACAAAGAAATGGGTTTTCTCAACAGAGGATTGAGCTCCCAACTCCTGGAAATACCCAAGTAGAAGCCATCTGTCATGTTGTAAACTGCATTTCTGAAGTGGGGGAGAGATTGGAATACACAACTGGTAAGGCCCCTTTCCACTTCCAAACTGCAATGATTGATTGATCAGGCGAGCAGGAAAAACATGCTGTGGACTCAAACACATTTTTGTCCCCTTAAAAAAAAATGTTAATCTCTTTCCAAAAATGATGTTTCTAAGGAATATGACACTGATGGTCCCCTAGAGGAGAGTAAAGACACAATACCAAACCTTGATTTCTCCTCTCTAAAACCTAAATGTCCGATTAAGAGCTGGGGGTGGAGGCACAGTGGGAAAATAATATAGTTAATAAACCTTCCGGCCCCGACAGCACATCAATCCACCAAGAGCTACATACGGAGTAGCTGTTATACTGCAGGCACTGCACGAGATAAGGGATGTGTAAGTACAAGGTCCCTGGCTTCAATGCCCCTAAAATACGTTTGAACAAATAAGGCATAAAAAGTAAATGCTTGTAAATAAATGAAGAGGTTGCAAACTAATTACCTCAGTTGGTCGACAGATCACTTTTACATTTTTTAAATGAGAATGCCACTAGGCAGCAGATATACTCTTCTAGTCACCATGTCACCACCCCTCATCCTATTATCCTGGCCCAATACACACACTTATGTGCCGCAAATACCTGACCCCTACAGGCCGTGACAATTTTGACAACTTAATCTACAATATGAAGATTAATAACAGCAATACCAATATTACAAGATGGTATAGGTGGTTACTCTTAAATAAATGTCACAAACAAGAAACACTAGAGGGTTTTAGAGGAGGAAAAGGCCCTGAGTCTTCACCAGGACATCACAGAGAAGGGAAAAAAGCTAATCTGAGATTTAAAGAACAGAAAGGACTTAAGCAGAAAGGAGAGCCATCTGGGACACAGTAGTGATAGGAGAAAAAGTCAGAGGTGGAAAGGTAGGAATCATGACCAGGGCGACATTGAGGACAGTAGGGAGCAGGAGAGAGAGGTGAGGGCGAGATGTAAGATTTGATTCAAGTATAAAAGGGTCTGAAAACCAAGTCATATTAATCAGAAATCTGGCCTGAAAGAGACAAAAACCCAATGTAGGTTACTCAAAAGGAGGATATTGGTTCCCCCAATTTATTAGTAAAGGGTAGAAGTAAATACAGATAGAGCTGGATTCAAGCACTCAAATGATGTTATGGGTTCTTTTTCTCTCTTCTCTTCTTACTCTTCTCGTTCTTGCAATCCCTTCTGATTTCTTCTATGTGTTGTTGTTTTTTCTTGTCTTATTGCAGATGGGCTACCACCCCTAAGCCAAGACCTTGGCCTTCATGAGATTCCAGCTTCACAATGCAGCAAAAAAGAAAAAGCTTTCTCTCTGAATATTCATTCAGGGCTCAAGAGAAGAGTCCGTGTCCAGGGAAATGGGGTCCTGGATCACATGCTAGCTCAGAGGAAGACAAGTCTATTAATAATGATGTATGTGCCCAGGACAGCCAGAACAGAAGACAGCATTAAGATAGCTCACTAGGTGCCCTCAAGCAATCCACTGAAGTTTCTAAACCTGAAAATCACGTGACTAAAGCCCTCCCTTAGGAAGTGCACAAGATGAAGTGGAGGGAGGGGAAAAGGAAGAGGCCGAGGACAGTTAGGAGGCTCATCTAGTAGCCTTGCACTGGGGACATGAAGCTTAGACTGCAATGGAGGACATTGAAAAATAGACGCAAGATTTAAGGAGAAAAATCAACAGACCAGAAAAATTGCTTGGCTGTGGGAGAGGGAGGTTTCCATAATGATTCATTCAATAAATAACTCAGGAGCATCAATCCTACCTTAGATACTGTTCCAGGTACTGTTGGATACAGCAAACAAGATATCTGCATTGTGGGGCTGGCGTTCCTCTGGGCAGCGTGAAGGAGCCACCCATAAACTGAGAAACAGGGAATACCCTTCCGCTCCTAATAACTGCTCGAAAAAACATGCCACTGGCATAGAGAGTGGAGAGCGGCAGGTGCTGTGGCGGGGGGGGGGGGGGGGGGGTCTAATTGGAGAAGGCCTTTCAAGGGGGGGCACTTGGTGAGAAGGGTCTGCCAATACAGCCCCAGGAGAGAAGTGTTCGAGTGGAAAGACGGCCCAACAGGGGCAGGCCTGGCGGAGGAGAGAGAGAAAGATGACCCTGCTGGAGGAGCGAGGACAAGCGCAGAACGAGAGGTGAGAGGATCTGTGTCAGGCCAGGGCCAGGTCCGGTAGGGTCTCCTGCGCCAGTGCAATGAGACAGGATTGCAGCCCGAGTGCCATGGAAATTCCACGGAGGCTGAAGAAGAGACAGGGTCTTGGTTGGGCGTCACACAGAACGCTCCGGCTGTCAGGTAGAGAATGGGCAGCAGGCAAGAGGGAAGGAAGCACAAGGAGTCACTTCCAGCTTCCGTGGTGGTCCCGATGGGAGGAGATGGTGGCTTCAGCCGGATGTCTGCAGTGGAGATGGTTTGAGATGGTCCATCTTTGGAGTCAAGATTTTGTGCCTAAGTGAGATGTGGCATTAACATGAACAGAAAAACAGAGGCGATTGAAGACATTTCTTTCATGCTTCATCTTGAACACATCTAGTCCTCAGATGTCTAAACTGATGGTTGATCCTCCCTACCCAGAGCAGAGGCCCCAGAGAGTTCGTTCCAACTCTGCAGAGAGGGTAACCCGTGAACTCGTGCCTGAGAACTGCTTTGGACTAAAAGTTTTAACCGACAGTGGAAAACTGTTGACAACAGCTATTTCTGATACAGGCAAAGCCCTAAAGGAGGCCCCAAAGGAAAGGAGAAGATGAGAAAGAAATATGAAAAATAAATCAAAATGAATTTTTTAAAGAAAAATTATTTCACACAGGAATTCTTGAAAACTTCATAAAAAATGAGTTCCTTTGGCCTCTGGCTTTCACAAATTTTGTACAACAAAAAAGACATAATTCCATCCCTCTGCTTCCCTTTCCTCTTTCTGTTAAACTGTTGGTGATTATGTTTTTTCAAAACAAAAAATATTAAAGAGATTTTTCTGTATATTGCTATTTAAAGAGTATAAGTATTTGCAGGTTTCTGGAGGTTTCTGAAAAGGATCCTGGCAGAATATATAAAAGTAAACATTTTTTTTAAAAAAGTAAAACATATTGGTACCCTTTATTCATTTTGCTAGTTAGAGAAATTAATACTAAAGAAACCCAAGTATGTAAAAATATTTATATAAAAAGTTACTAATTACAGAACTTATATATATGGCAGTTAAATATCTGAAATAATATTTCAGATATTTAACTGCCATATATATATATGAACAATGATAGGGGATTGACATGGACATCATGGATAAGTTTCTTGCATCCCTGTTACATTTAATTATCAATACACATGGGCAGGAGGGGAACCTGGAGAACTACAACAGGAAGAGCCTTCTGGAGTTTCACTGGGTGAAGAAAACTTCATGTGGTACCTGGTCTATGACCCTGGAATGTCAGTAAAAATGAAACTCTAGCTTCGTCCAAAAAGACTTCTGGAACATTTGTTATTTCAGAACTCCAATTCCAGTTTTGAAAGGAAAATAACCAATAAAAAGAAATGAACCAAAAGTAAATACGTATTTATTTTGTAAGTCCTATGGAACCACAGGTTCTTCCTCCTGGGATGGAAGCCAGCAGGTTAGCCCAAGAGGCTGAAGATTTGGCCACCCAGGCAGCCGTAGCTGCTTACCTTTTTGATCTGGGAATCATCGTATTTTGCAATGTTGCTTTTCTCACCTGTTCTTTGGCCCTATGCAATACTATTGCTATTTTGTTCCTTGAAGTGTCTAAAAAGCTTTAGTCTCAGTCTTTATCAAGTTTCAAGAAGGGACCCAAGGAGTCACAGCAAAGAACTGGATGTCACTGTCTGCCTTAGTTTTATGTTGAGAGAGAGACAGACACACAGATCGACCAAGGCATGCAGAAATGAACGAGAACACTCTGCAACCACGTCAGTGGCTGTCTGTGACAGCAGCACCCTGTCCCCTTTGGGTTACTTCTGAATTATTTTCCACAATTAATGAAAACACTAAAGAAATAAATGGCAGAAAATTTAATGCAAGTGCTATCCCTGAGACAACACTTGAGGCAGAGACTTTAATCTGATGGCTTCATGTACAGAACAAACAAGAGAGAGAGAGAGAAACACCACCACGTGCTTATTCTAATGATTTTAATTTTTAATTAGTGACTTCAAATATTTTTAACAAACCTGAGTTTCACCCCTCAAGTAAGCATATCATTTTAATTAGTTCCCAGATTTTACCAGTGTTATGAAGAATGCATTCAGAGCTTCTTGTCCTCTGAGTGACAAACATCACACTGTGACACTTCAGAACTTTTAGAAGCATAGACGTGTTATAAGTAATATTTACACTTCAGCGACTTTGCTTTATGGTTTATTTAAAAGGTAACTATGAGCGCTTAGTGATGATGACATGTGTATCACACTCACTTGGCAAAATTCTCCAAAGGGATTGCTTATGTTTAACAAAGCACATTTGGTGCAATCAAAGCTGTATTTTAATGTCCTCATTTGCAGTATTGACTCATAATATTGGCCTCTGTTTCGGATGCTGAGAAACAAAGAAACAAACAATCCAGATCCTATTTTTTCTCTTTCCTATGACTTTTAGTAGTTTGCCATGATTGCAAAATATGGCTTTTTAGTTCTTTAGACATGATGACATAGCTCTTGCCTGGAGACTTTTTACATCAGAGAGTTTCCCACTCAAGAAAGAACAAGAGGCCTGACCCGGCAGTGGCGCAGTGCATAGAGCATTGGACTGGGATGCAGAAGACCCAGGTTCGAGCTCACCAGCTTGAGCGCGGGCCCATCTGGCTTGAGCAAAAGCTCGTCAGCTTGGACCCAAGGTTGCTGGCTCCAGCAAGGGGTGGCTTGGTCTGCTGAAGGCCTGTGGTCAAGGCATGTGTGAGAAAGCAATCAATGAACAACTAAGGTGTCGCAACGGCAACAAAAAACTAATAATTGATGCTTCTCACCTCTCTCCATTCCTGTCTGTTTGTCCCTATCTATCCCTCTCTCTTACTCTCTCTCTGTTCCTGTAAAAAAAAAAAGAAAGAAAGAATGAGAGGATATTAACACCACCATGGGAGTAGACTCTGGGTCTTCTAGGTGTTTGAGGGGACAGTTCCATCCTAATAACAGAAATGTGTTTGATTCTTACGTTGAAAGAAAAACTGATATAACCAAATATCCAAGTTCAGTGAGGAACGTCATTTAAACTGTGTTAACAATTATCATCCCTGGCTGGTTGGCTCAGCTGCAGAGTCTTGCCACAATGTATGGAAGTCCCAGGTTTGATTCCCAGTCAGGGCACACAGGAAAAGTACCCATCTGCTTCTCCACCCTTCCCCTTCTTCCCTTTTCTCTCTTTTTCTCTCTCTTCCTCTCCTGCAGCCACATCTCAAATGATTGGAGCAAGTTGGCCCTGGATGCTAAGGGTAGTTCCATGGCCTCGCCTCAGGCACTAAAATAACTTGGTTGCCGAGCAACAGAGCAGTCCCCAGATTGGCAGAGCATCCCCCAGTAGGGGGCTTTCCAGGTGGATCCCAGTCAGGGAGCATGAGGGAGTCTGTTTCTCTGCCTCTCCACCTCTCACTTAATTTTTTTTAAAAAACTCTCCAATGTGATTAGGACACTGATGACTTCATTGGTTGAATAAGCAATATCCCAGAGTCACACTGTGCCCACAGAATCATGGCAGCCAAAGAAAGAAAAGCAAAAGCCCAACATGTTAACAATTGGGTGTCGGGGGAAGAAGATGCACTTTCACGGTGTGGCTTGAATGTATTTATTTTGGCAAATACTGCGGTGACTAACTGTGGCCATTAGCTTTTTTCTGTTGTGATCTTCCTTTTTTTCATTTTGTTTGAGATTAATTTGTGACTGAGATTTATTAGTCTCAGGGAAGCTGGGGTTGATGAGATTTTGCTGATCAACTGCACAGAACATACATCAAGTCCAAGAGAAAAGATGAAAAATTGAAATGATAAAGTTGCATAGCTAGCTTGTTGCTGAGGTAATTGAAGTAGCTTGTGTTGTGCTATGCTGTGATGGGTAGAAATAAAGTATGTACAAATTTATCTAGATCATCCTTCTGAAGGAAAGGACTACGAAATATCTTCCCTCTCTCTCTGGGTTGAGGACCACCCCCCACCTCAGTTCTTGGTTGACTGATATTGAAGCAAAACAAAAATGAAACCCATTCAGAATAAGCCCCAGCATGAAGCCCATGCCACGTTGTCCATGAAACTAAGCATAAGGGTTAGCATGGATCATTGAAATAGGAGCCGAATGAAAAAAAAGCATTCTGTCTATAAGGTGAAATCACAACTCCATGTAATTTCTTTTTAACAGAACTGAAATAGCAAAATGTATCCTATTTTTTTTTAACCTGCCCAACTTACCCTCTGATGGAGATTCTAATTACCAGGGAAATGCCTAAAAAATACATACTCACTGGAATATAAAAAAGGGAATAAAGGGCGGGGCATGACCTAAGGCAGCAGGATATCAGTGCCACCAGATCAGAGATCTTTAGCTCACTGAGGTATCCACAGGGCCTGGAAGTGTGCCAGCACATAAGAGGTGCCCAGCCGGCCTCTGCTGAATTAGCAATGTGCCCTGTCAGTCCTTTATGCTGAGAACTGACTAGGTGGGGTGGTTAGGATCACAAATACCTATTCACTTTCAAGAGCCATTAGGCATATAAATGTGTCCCATGGAAATCGGGAGCTGGGTGACAGTCCAGTCCACCAGAGTTTGACCTTGGTAGTGGTCCTTCCCAACATCTGCCACCTCCAGAGTTGTAGAGCTGGAGTCGAAGACCGAGCCCATGATGACACCCCAGGGTGGCTCTACGCTACCTCCACTGCTTGCTCTTTAGTTCACCCAAACACACAGCGCTGCCCAGGCAGTACAAATCCTCTGCACAGTTGCCCAAATGGGAACCCAGAAATCACGGTCTCCTCCACCCTTTTCTAACTGGGTGTTCTCATGCAAGTGAAATGGGGTTTAAACCAGTCAAAGGGCAGAAAAGGGAAAAGAAGGGCGCAGAAGGAAAATTTGAGGGAGATTTATAAAAGTGAATGTGCTTCATGTTGGTGAGCGAGGGCTGCAGGGACGCGAGGCAGATGCAAGACCCCGGATGCTGGGCGGCATGAGGAGAGGTTGTTCTTCACCCACAGGGGACCACTTCCTCCCACGCCACCTCGACTACAAAGCAGGAGTTCCTATCCCCCAAAGTGTGCTTCCTTTCAATCCCACAGGGCAATTTTTTACCTTCAACCTGAGAAGACTCTATGAATGTGTTAGTACCTATTTATTTTAGTTCTCCTCAGAGCAGCCTGTGCTCCAAAGAGTCCTCGCAACACATTTCACATTTCTTGAGTGAAGGCTCAGCCGGCACCAACAAGGGACCCCCATTATAGACCTGCTCTCTCCCAAGACAGCTCTGATGACCACGAGGGCTACCTAAGAGCCTTTTCTGTGTCAGCCTCTGGAAAGACATCAGAGTCTCAAACTGCCCAAGACGGAAAAGCTTCTCACCAACAGAGGAATAGCTAAGAAAGCTGGTCCTGGAAATTTATGAGCTGGGTGAACTTGGGCAAGTCACCTAATTATTGAGAGGCTTATCGTGTCCATGTATTCAATGGAAACACAAAAAAGCTCACCTCAGAAGGCTGCTGTGGTCATTAATCGTGTGTAAGATACCGAACAAAAACAAAGTACAGCCTGACCTGTGGTGGCGCAGTGGATAAAGCGTCGACCTGAGAACACTGAGGTCACCAGTTCAAAACCCTGCACTGGTCTGGTCAAGGCACATATGGGAGTTGATGCTTCCAGCTCCTCCCCCCTTTCTCTCTTTCTCTCTCTCTCTCTCTCTCTCTCTCTCTCTGTGTGTGTCTCCTCTCTAAAATGAATAAAATAAAAAAAATAAAAAAATAAAAAGTACAACAGCTGCTACAGTTTAGATGAGTCTTGAAAACATTATTCTAAATGAAGGACGCCAGTCACGAAAACACAGACTCTATGAGTCCACCCATATAAAAGCCCAGAAGAGAGGAATTTGGGAGACAGGAAGTAGAATAGAGGTTGCTCAAAGCTGGTGGTGGGGATGCAGGAACATGAGGGGTATGGCTAAGGGTATGAGGCTTCTTTCCAGGTGGCAAGAATGTTCTAGAATCGACTGTGATGAAGTTTGCACATATCTGTGAATATACCAGAAACCACTGAATTGTATGCTCATGACTGAATTGTAAATATGTAAATTACATCTCAATAAATTTGTCTTCAGAAGATATTTAGCACACTGTCACATATTGCATACTTGAAAACAATCAGCCATCATTTACTAATTCATTCAACAACTATTTATTAAGTTCCTATTGTAAATCTGGCACTATTTTTTTTGTTCTTGGCATTTTTCCTTGTATACCGTGTTTATATTTTAAACTTTGCAAGCGTGTGAAATGTGCATAGGTTTTAATAATGCAGGAAAAGTCCTTAATGTTACTGTGACTAAAATGCCTGACTTGAAAAAGATAAAATTAATTCCAGTGAAAAAAATGTTTTAGATGTAAAGTTCTTACCTAAGAAATAGCCACTAAAACCCGAAAACTAAATAGGCATCTTGAGAACAACAAAACATGTCTTCATTTATTCAGAACTAGACTTAATTTATTTATAGTCAACTTAGAAAGTTTTGCAAATGAGAAATACATAATTCAGCGGCAGCAGAGCGGGTCTACATTTCTGTAGATCTGAGCATTTTATACTTAAGAAACAACAGAAATGAAATTTTGCATTGGATATTTTAAGCCAAATGGCAAACAAAAACAAAATCCAAAAGCCGTATTTGAATCTCAGAAGACATTAGGCAATTACTCTAAGCAGCTCTACAAACGGCATCATCCTTACCACATTTCCTGTGACTTTTATAAAATAATCCGATTCTGCTGCCTCGTGGCCTGCGGTCCACCTTCAGACATGCTCATTCCCATCTTCCACCAGAGACGACAGGTATTGGGTGAAATTATAGACTTGTAACCAAAAAGAAATTATAGGGAAAATTAATGCTCTAAAAAACCTATGTCCGGATGGGAAATTATTTTACCAAAACCACTTGAATCTGTTTCAGCAGGTGCAGAGACAGAAGGTTGTTGTGTCATGCTGGCCAGCACGCATGAATCTGGTGGAGTGACCATTACTGAACCCTGAACATAAAAGAGGACAGGAGGCAAACTACAAAGGCGAGGCAGCCGGCAGCCAGAGGCCCTGTAAATCGTAACTCCTCAGTTTTTGTTTTGTTTCGTAGCAGACAGGCTGCTCACTAGAGTGCTGCCTCGACATTCTAGTAACTTCTCAGAAGCCCACAGGAAGGCGCCGGCAGAACCCCGTTTCTCCTAGAGAGTCGATGATACCTTGGCTGCTGGGCCTGGAGCCCAGGTCGGAAAAGTCAGCCTGTGCTGGTGAAGAATTTTTATTCTAGGATCATGCTCTCCTGATGGCCTTGCTTTCTCCACAGACACTCCATGGGTTCATCCATTCACACTGTTTGCTAAAGCACCGAAAGCCATTAAAGTGGGGCCCTAAAAATAAAGCACCCTAGGAAGTACTTCTTCCCCATAGACATGTTCAGGATCCCTTCACAAACACAGATTCTGCAGCAATCAAAGGAAAACAGAATTTGAAAAGACTGAAAAAAATGGCATTTACTCAAGGTCTCTGGACAAACGTCCGTGAAGATCTCCTTCAAGACAAATCTTGAACATATGGCTGACTTCCTTAGCCTGCTACATTAATAATGCAGTCAACTTAGAACATTTAAAAATTTAATTCTTTATAGAAGCCAACGGTTGGTTTTATTTTTATATAGAGAACAGCCTACATGAAGCGAAATAATAATAATCCGGAGCGAGATTTTGCTTCTGTTAAGACATAAATTTTTTGACGAATTAAATTTCCTGTGTTACTAAAATAGCCATGCCCTTGCAAACAGAACTACTTTTAGCTTTTATTAAGTTGAGTGTATTGGGGTGACAACTGGTTAACAAAGTGATACAGGTTTTTCGGGTCCCCACACCTATAGCACATCATCTGTACACAGTATTGTGTGCACCCCACCCCAGGTCACGTCTCCATTTATCATATTTAACCCCGCACACCCAGGCCCCTGGTACATTTACCTTCAAATAGTTATTTGTCAAGAGTTCTTGACAAGAGTCTTCTATGGTTTTAGCCTTATAATACCTAGCTAGCGCAGCCTAAATTTATTGAGGAAAGTGACTGCTTCTCATTTCTTATTTTTTTTTAATTTTATTCATTTTTAGAGAGGAGACACTGAGAGAGAGAGAGAGAGAGAGAGAGAGAGAGAGAAAGGGGGGAGGAGCTGGAAGCTCAACTCCCATATGTGCCTTGACCAGACCAGTGCAGGGTTTTGAACTGGTGACCTCAGTGTTCCCAAGTGTTCCCAGGTCGACACTTTATCCGCTGCGCCACCACAGGTCAGGCCCATTTCTTATTTATTTTTATCCCTCTTACCTCACACAGTGTCTGACACAGTACAGATTCTGGAACTGTTTGTGAAATAATCGAATTACCACCCTGAGTTACTGAATGAATCCACTGCATCCTTTTAGAGCTCTATGGCCCGTTAAGGCAACTCCTCTCATAAAACACCCCCTACCCCGGGCCATTAACAAGCATTCATGGCCTGATGCCCCAACAATCTCTGAGAAGGGAACCTCACTCCGCTGCCCTTTTTGGTGGGTTTTGATAGATGCTGGGAAGGGAGGATAGTCATTTGTGGTCATTTGACGCCATTTCAGCAAAATATTTCCTGTGACTCTAGGATTAAAATACAATGAGAATACACCAGCTGGTCTATTAACTTCCCCCCAGTCAGACTGGCCTGCTAGTTCCGGCTTGGCTCCCAGCTGTGGAGTCCCGCCATCTAGGGAAGAGGCTCAAGATGCACAGATAGGCGGACCAGGGCCCTTCCTCTCTGCCTGCAGTTGGAGCAGAGCAGCTAGCGGGGCGCCAGGGAAGGTGGGGGACCAGGCGCAGGTGGCTGGGTTCCTACTCTGTCTCCCTCTTTCTCTGACGTGCTTCCTCCTTTGTTTTCTGTTGATGCGCGTACTGACTTTGTCGAACCACTGCAGTGAGCTGCCAGTGATGCATTTAATGAAAAATCCTTGCCTCACCTTCTAAGACAGAACGCAAACAGTGGAGGGCAGTCACTGCTGGGCAGTTATGGGTGTTGGAACATCCCCTTCGTTGGCTTCACCAGCAAGGCAGGTGCACCAATTGGCAATATGTCAAGGGTTTAGAGAAAATGTATTAACTAATATTTTAATCAGACTCATTACTGGTTGTTTCTCCTCTCTCTAACGCAATAATTCCTTATTTTTAAAGGTCAGAGACTGTTGTTTTCTGAACACTCCAAACCTAGATCCTGAAAAGATGCACAAGAGGGTTTTGAATGATTATTTTTTTGGAGGAATTATATAAAAATCTGATTTCTGTCAAGCTCTGTAGTTATTGCTACCACCTTTATATTTCACCATTGAACTTTGCGTTGTTGAAGACTATTTTTCTTCCAGTTTCTCTTTCTTCTATTTCTCCCTTTAAAATTAATAATAAACAGGATATGGCCTCTTCCGGGGAGAACAATCAAAGTGACGCTGTCCAACCAAAACAGGTACCTGATGCTGACCGAGAATCAGCAGGGCAGGGCTGGGTTTGGATAAAGCTGGAGACACTCCCCAGGGCCCGAGGGCTCCTGCCCCCATCTGTCACTCACACAGCGTGAAGGAAAGCGCTGTCACTGTGTTTCACAGACCCTGGGGTGACTGCACTCAGTGCCTGGGCATGCTGAGTGTGCATATCCCGCCACAGCCTGACTCAGCAGTCCACCAGCTGTGTGGTAAAGCAGCCCCTGCTCCTGAGCTGCCATAGGACCAGAGCGACACGACGTAGCCAACAATAGTCCAGGGTGAGCTAGGCTTGCTGACCTGGAGCTGGACAGGCTGGGAGAGAAGTGATGGGCCTGCTCACCCCTGATGGAGCAGGTCCTTGTGGTCCTCTGCACTCACCACAAGTCACGGAATACCAGTCCACGTGTGTTCATGTTCCCCGAGGCCCATCCTCCTGAGACGGCACCTTCCTGTGCTGCCCCGGCTTCGACTCCCTAACTCCCCTAATCACTGACTGCCCAGACTGCAGCCCAGCGCTTTCCTTTCTATGCATTCTTAGTGCATCGGTTCAAGCACAGTTTCTGGTGCTTTGGGCATAATCCAATCACGAAAACACATTTCCAGGTGAAGACAAAAGTATTCTCTGTATGGTACTTAAAGGTTTGGCCAATCTGATGAGGGGAAAAAATTAGTCAACCACAGTCTGGGTCTCATATAAATGAACTAGCTGGTTGATGGATTTTGTTTTGTTTGTTATTTTGGGCTGACACAGATCCAGTGTGAGTTACAGAAATGGTCACTCATTTCTTCCCATTCATGTCTAACTGTGACAGGTGCCTGGAGTCCCCAGATTGACATTCTGAATCTCCAGCCACAAGAACACACCCAAGCCCCTGGAGAAGCCTAATTAAACTGTGGTTAGGAAATCTCACTTTTCAATATCTCTAATCACAGAAATGTTACTATGCGCAAATCCATACAAGGCGATTAAAATCCTGTTCATTCCAAATATTAGAGGACTCCTCATGTTTAGAAGTTTTCTTATTTAAACATCTCCCTTAATTTCTTATCAATGAACAAATTATAAAAATAGTTCATGGCCCTGGCAAGTTGGCTCAGTGATAAAGTGTCAGCCCGGCATGTGGAAGTCCTGGGTTCAAGACCCAGTCAGGGCACACAGGAGAAGTGTACATCTGCTTCTCCATCCCTCCTTTTCTTGCTTCTCTCTCTCTCTCTTTCTCTCTCGCTCTTCCCCTCCTGCAGCCATGTCTCAAACAGTTCGAGAAGTAGGCCCTGGGTGCTGAGGATGACTCCATGGCCTCCCCAGGTGCTAAAATAGCTTGGTTGCCAAGCAATGGAACAGCAACCTAGATGGGCAGAGCATCACCCCTAGTGGGCTTGCCGGATGGATTCTGGTTGGGACGCATGCAGGAATCTGTCTCTCTGTCTTTTTTCCCCCCTGCCTCTCAGTTAATAAAAAATAAATAAAAATAATTCATGTACAATTTACAGATGAATATTTTCCCAAAACTATATTTCTAGAAATACACCATGTCAATTTCTTAAAAGCTTGAGATGCTTATATTCCATTTTATATAAATCATCACTTGTTCTATCTTTATTTTTCTGCTTTATCCACACTACTAGCACTATGGGAGTCTAATAAGTCACTCACAGTAATGCTATACCAGGCTAAAGAGCCCTTATCACCTCAGATCCTGCTTTGTGCTCTTTCTCTTAAACAAAAACTTCCTTTTGGTTACTTCTACTTGACTCCTCTTTCCCTGATAATCTTGTTGGCTTGACCCCTAAAATATTTTGCTACATAGTATTTGGTGGGACGAAATGTGTTGTCACTTCCTCCTGATGCTGGGTCAATGGGACCATCTCTGGCTTTCTGCAGAAACCTGCCCTATGGAACATCACATCTGACAGTGATCCTTTGCCTTAGTTTGTCTATTTCCTGAAGCCTTTGTAAGGATGATTTGAATGTTCTCACTTCTAAATCCCTCAAATTCTGTGTGTGAAACTTTGCTGGCTCTCCCTTTAAAATTCTGGCGTTTATCTCCTCGTTTCATCATCTCCCTCACCGTGTCCTTCTAGTCTGGTCGCCCGTCTCTTCCTGCTCTCCAGAACATTTGTTCTCCTGCAGATGGTCCTTTCCACTCGGCAGGGGGGTGGGGGACAAGAGGCTTTCCACCCCCACCCCTGCCTCCCAGTTACCACATGCCACTCTTCTCACAGAGAATCATGCAAAAGCCAGTCGCAACTCACCGGTGCTCATAGCCTGTAGCAAAGTGTGCCATGGAATTTGACGCGCTTTTCCATAGGGCTCAACATAACATTTCCAACCAACAGATTTTAACCTGTGTTCTCTAATAATGGCTTGTGAACATCCGGTATGTATTCTTCCTACATTTTCATCTCCCTCCACTGTAGAGTGCTTTTGTCACTCTGCACCACATACCCAAACTCTTACTGTCCCTGCCCTCTTTGAATGCACTTTCTGATATTTTCCATTTTCTTACATTTTCAGAATGTTCCCCTTTGTTTGGGAATAACACAGTCAATTTTCCTGGTATAATTTTTACATGTCAAATACTGATTGTTTTTTTTCCTTATTATCAGTGGAACACAGTGTATGTTGTAATGTGGGCTTGGCTACCTGTTATTTCTTTTCTATCTTTACAATCTACCAGCCTCAAAGGAGATAACTGGTATTTTCCCCCCAGAAAAAATTCTAAAATCCACAATATGATACAGGCTTTGATGCCTCTTATTCCAGCAATTTCCATTTAGAGTAATATTGGATGCCTTTCACTTTTGTATAGACTCTTCATGCCTTATAGTAACTTGGCTGGCACCTACAGCTTCCAACAATCTAAAAGAAAAGAAAAATTTCTGTTCGTTGAACCCAAAGGTTGTTCTCAGTCAAAGTCTAATAAAATCCCCTCCTTTGGCACTGTTCCTTGTTTCTTCCTGAAGACCAACATCAGTCACCTGTCTTCTGCCCATAAGGATCGGTAGAAGTAATGAAAAGCCTGGGTAAGACTCTGGTATGGCCAAGCCTTCCAGAAGGCAGAGTTCTCCCACTAACTCCGTAATCGGCATTCAACATGTCAATGAAATCAAGATCTAGTGCCCGCCTTCTCCTCCTTTCTCTGCTGGTCACCTCACTTCTCTCCCGTGCGCCACAAAGAACTTCGAACACTTGTTCACTCAGGCTTCGAGAACACAGGAAGAAGCCATCTAAGTTAGGCCTGTTTGCCATCCCTTACAATGTGATCCCATTATCCCATTGCTAACTTTGAGCTGAAGTAAATAAAATTTCAAAAGATACTGTCACACACACACACACACACACACACACACACACCTTTACACTCCCAGATCCTCTCAGGTTATTCTCTCTTGGAGTTTATACCTGTCTACCCAGACTACCTGGGCTTGACCTTAGGAGGTGAGCTGGGTTTAACTAATGGAAGCACTGGGGTAACCAGGAGCATCCCGAGGAGCAGGCGCCTCTCAAGAAGCCTGAAACCGGCTGACAAGGTCAGCTGACCCTCGCCTCTTGGCGCGTCAGAGGCTGAAGGTTTCTGAGCCATGAACTGCTCAACTTCTCTGACTTGTCTTCTGTCATTTTCTCACATGCTTTCATCTCACAGTGTAGCCCTTCCTGCCCTGGAAACAGTTCCCCAAAGTCCTGCCTCCCTCACAGTAACCCTCTCAGCGTCATTCAGTCAATTGGGTTTCCACTCTCCCGTCAAGTGCCCCCTTTTCTTCCTGAAAATCATGTGGATTGGCCATGGCTTGACTTCTGTTCTTCCTCTATCAACTTATACTGTATACAAATCTGCCTTGGTTTTGTTTTTTACATCTGCTAGTCATGCTCTAACTCCTTTCTTATGTTCCTATACCAATAAATTCCTTCTTTGAAAGTCTTTAGTCTCATCCCCTGTCTTGTAAGCATTCTTTCTCCTACTCTTCCCCAAATTATCAATAATCAATATACTTTACTAGTATTTAAAGAATTCATAGTATCTACTTTATTGGTGGTCTAGGAATTCCAGTACAATCAACAAATGGAAAGGATATTATTGCCAATCAGCAGGTGAAACTTAGCTGTCTCATTTTTCCAGCTTAGGTGCTATTTATATAGCAGCATGCGGTCACCTTACCTGGAGAAGGAATGGGATAAGACCAGCAATATCATACACAATTGTACATGGAAGTCCAAGAATGCCTTGGAATTTTCTATACTCTTACATATTAGAGACAATGCTCTATTAAGGTTATAAGATGTATTTGTCATTTTAATTCAGAAATAAATGATCAGTATTGTTTACAATGTAATTTTCGAATACTCTCTCATGATTGATATTTATGTCTCAACAACTATGGAACTCAAACTATTAGTAAAAAAGAATCTTGATCTCTTTCTTTACACTAAATTCAGGCCCTTGCACATCTTTCACAATTTATGCTCTGAAATCAGGTGGTGCTATTGTATTAACGTTACAGGTTTCTGTCAAAAAATCCCAAAGCCAGGTCTCCATTTTCATGGCCATCAATAGACCCGTCAGATACATCCATGGTGGAAAGAAAGTCTTAACAGTCATACTTAATCCCCAGCCTGTCCAACATCTGAGTGAGACCAGTCTATGTGACATATGGGCAGCGTGGGGTAAGCAGAATTCGTACTTTTCCTCTAGCTAGTCCCAGCCATGAGCTCCTGACACAGGAATAATAAGAATTGGAGCATCGGTAGCTGAGAGACTATGGAAAAGTCCCAGGGTAGCTGGGATGTTTTTTACATAATCCAGCATCTGCATCATGTGAATCAAGTCTCACTTCAGAGGTTCCTTTTCTCCATTATTCTATTTTGATATTCGGACGATGTCTCCTCACGCCAAACAAATTTTATGCTCTCAAGGCTTGATGACTTGGCTACAAACTCTTTGTATTTGCAATTTGCGTGGCACTCGGTTCAACAACTTCATTGTTGATATGAATTCCTGGGTATTGAGCCTGCACTTTGGAGAGAATTTGAAGATCAATTTCACCTGCACCTCCACCAATGTTCCAAATCTTAATTTCTGATTTTTTGTCTCTAATCCTTACTATTATGCCTGGCAGTGTCTTGTCCATGAATTTCTGTATGCACTGGTGCTCCATGGACTCACTGAGGAACCTCCAGGAAATTCCAACATATCTGCTATGATCAGAAAACAAGCTCCTCATGGAAGATGCCATATTTGGTTTTCTGAGGAAGACCTGGAGGGGAAGGAAGGTTTCTCCCCCTTGCCTAATTAAGACTTGGTGCACCTTCCACAGTCTTTTTAAATGAAGTTTTGTCTTCTATCTTTTTATTCCAACATATTTTAATGTGAATTTATTTCTCCAACATAGTTCTTAACTAAATTTTCCAGATTCTACAAATTTACTTGACTATTATCTAAAAATTAAAAGGGGAAAGCAGTATTCATTCAGATATTAGCAAATGTTTTTCAAAAAAAAGTTATTTACTAGCTCTGTCTAATAGGTACTGAACTAGGCATTCAGGGTAGACAGATGATGAAGAGATCTACTGTCCATACTCACAGTTTCAACATTCACTGTGGGGCTAATTGTGAAAAAATGACAACTGCATCCAGTGAGGCAAGGCACGTGCCACCTGGAGGTAGGTCGAAGATGTCTCCATCAGTAGGAAGTGATCACAGGTCCCAACAGAAGAGGAAATGACATATTTAAAGGAAATCAGAAGTCTGTCAATCAGCAAGCCAGGGAGCAAGAGGAAATGTGGACAGGAAAGGGCATTCCAAGCAGGAAAAAAAAATCACATCCTAAGTCAAAGAAGAGTAGAGAAAACAGTGGATTTAGAGAAATACATGTGCTACTTGCCTTAACAAAGATAAAGCCAATCATGCAGCCAGCCTCTTAGCAACAACAGCCCCCATTTGCCAAACACTCAGCAGTCTTTGTACCTCATTTCACCCTAACAACTCTGTGATGAGGGCAATATTTCCATTTTATGGATGAAGAAACTGAGGTGCAAAGATTTTTGTAAAGTTTGTCCAATCTCAATCAATTAATGAATGGTGGATTGGGGCATGGACAGAGCTGGTTTCGACTGCATAACCCGTCCCTCCTCCATTCCTCCCACATCACCTGCAGGTCTCACTCCTCAGGGGTTAGAAAGCCAGCATCCAGTTTTGTGGGGAACAGGCACTCCATCTGGTTTGCCTTTTGGAGAAACTGGTTCAGGAAGAGATGAACTGCAGGTAGGAAGTCCTTTAAGAAGACTATTTTACTATTTTAATAACTTAGGGAAGACATAATGAAGACCTCAATCAGAAGAGGCAGTTGTAAGGATAGAAGAGAAGGCATAGCTTCAAGAATCAATTAGGAATTAGAATGGGCAGACCATAATGACCAGGCAGGCATTGAGGACGATGGAGAGGAAGGCATTTCGGGAGAGGCTGTTGGAATTCTGACTTGTGCGACTTGGTGGACAATTGTGTTATGCTGAGAGGTTGAGGTGTGTGTGTGTGTGTGTGTGTGTGTGTGTGTGTGTGTGTGTGTGTGGTAGGAGGGAATGTGGGTAATGAATTTGGTTTCTTTAGCCAAATGGGATTTGGAACAGGCTAAAGTGAATCATGCTGGGACTCAATGTAAGGTCTGTGGGCAACAGGGGAAGGTCACATGAGGAACCAGACCCGGGAACTTTGGCTGGAACCACCCACACCCATGCGTGCCCAAAGAAATTTCCCAGGAACCCTTTGGAAAAGAGCGACCGTCTCTCAGCCATTTTACCATGTCATATTAACTCTACCACCCTAGATGAGACCATTTAAATTTCCCCACACAGTTTCATTCATGTGACTTCTCTGGCCTCTGTCCCCAGGACCAGAGAACATCATCCGGGAAGCGTCCAGGAAGCACTGTACTAAATAAAGCTTTTATTATTCCACACTTTGTGGCTACGCCCTTCCTTCTTCCTCAGTGGGGAAAAATACCTAACATTTGGTGCCAAAACTCAGAAGGAGTTGAAGCCCACTGGGGCCACTCCTCTCCCTTTCCCCTCCAGGATATCCGACTTTCCACCCACTTTGGCACACAGTGTGGTAAGTCCCCTGCCTCCTGCCTCCCCTCAGTTCTTTCTGCCGAGACACTCTGTCTGTAATCACAGCTGCGTCAGGGACCTCTTTTCTGTTCCGAGTACATGTGTGTCTGTGGAGATGTCCCGGACACATCCACTTTACCTAACCATCCGGTGGCCAGAGATTGAGTTGCGGGATGCCAATTCTCATCTCTGACCACTCCAAGGACTGAGGGTGGCCATGGGGACACAGGAATCTAAATCTGAATCAAAAACACTCCTAGAGTTGCTTTATCCAAAATCTCTCCCTCTGTAAAATCAAAACTGTTCTTCTCTGCTGTGGCCTGGTCACAGCACCCACTGGATAATCAGACCTGGTGACCTCCTAAAGGAACTTTCGATTTTAACACCCTCACCAATTTAACTATCCCCAAAAAACTGGGAACTGTTGGAGATCCCTTATATTCAGGGCTTCAGGTATTTGTGTTCCCATCCTAATCTCTGTGCCACCTGCTATACAGTGCAGGCCCTTTTTGACCAGAGAAACCTCAGCTAAACCCTTTGCTCCTGATCTTCTCTCCTTCACCGACCCTCAACTCTCTTCCCCTCTTGCACGGCTCCCTCTGTCCTATCAGGCTTCTCCCCTCCCTTCCCGGGATCCTGTTTCTCATTCACCTACAAATACCAGTCCCTCTTTTTCCTCCCTTGCTGGCCAGGGGCCCCTCCCTTCTCCACTGTGCTCTTAAGACCCTCCTCCGTCAGGCCATCATCCGCTGGGCATTGGCCCTCCTGCCGGTTTGCAGGGCTCCTGACCCCACAACACAACCCCAATCTTTTTGCAGGAAGTTCTGGCCCTGTCCTGCCTCTGGCTCCAGTGTTCCTGGCTGGATCTGGGTGCTGGGCTTCCCAGGAGCCCTCCTCCTCTTATTCTCAACCCCCAAACCCCTATCCAAGACCTGTGAACATGGCATTTAAAGTTTTTAATGGTTGCGGCTAGTAGAAACAGGCTGAGGTTGTTCACCAGGCCCGCATGCAGCAGAAGGTAATGCTCCAAACCCGGGTTCTTGTGGCAGCCCTGGGTCTGGCAGAGCAACAGGGACAAGGCACAGGAGGTGCCCGACCCAAGTCCAGGCCACAAAGAGGAATCCCACCAGAAGTTTGGTTTAAATGTGGCAAGGAAGGTCATTGGTCCCAGCAGTGCCCCTGCCTGAAGCCATCACTAAGCCCTGCCCTGACTGCAAGCAGCCCTGTCACTGGCAGAGTGGTTGGCTTTTCCTCAGTGCCTCTATGTGGAGAACAAGCCACTTAAATGGGAGGCCAATCCAGCCTGGCGGGCCCACCTCTCGAACTCCTATGCCTCATGGACAACTGACACGGCCTGGACTCGGAAACCCCCATCACCCTCACCAAACCCTGGGTAATGCTGCAGGAACGGGTAAGTCGATCTCATTTCTTGTGGACACGGGGGCTACCTTCTCTGTTTTGCCACCACACTCTGGACCTCTAGTTCCCTCACAGGTCTTGGTATGGGAGTGGATGGGACTCCTTTTCCTCTTTGCACGCCACCCTTGACATGCAGTTTAGATGGAATCCCCTTTTCGCACTCCTTCTTAATTATGCCATTGTGCCCTGTACCCCTTCTGGGTTGGGAACACTATCCAACTGACAACATCTTCCTCACTACCAAGGGCTCCCCCATAATTATTAATACTGCCCTCATTTCTAACTATGTCTCTCACCTCAAGCTTGCCCCCATGCAGGACCACTGGCAGTTGGAACCACAGGGCCCCACCCAACTCCATCTCGCCAAAGGTTGGGCCCTGTAGACCCTCCTGTTGCTCCTGTCCCTCCCACCAGGAACCTGCCACCAGAGTGAGCTGAATCAGGAAACAATGCTGTTCAATGAGACTCGCCTGATAAAAGAAAACTTCAATCTCCTCAACCATCTGCGAGAGAAACTGTGCGGGAATCTCTCCTCCTACAACCCACTTGGCTACAAATGGCAGCCACCCATCCTCACCTAAGCTGCCCCTATCCTAAATCCTCTTCTAATCATCAGCATATAACTCCTCTTTTTATAAAATTCTTACAGGACCGCATCCGCGAAGTTTCTCAAGTCACGGTCAAACAGACGTTTCTCGCGATTCTCCTCAAAACCACCACCTTCCAACCTCCCCTCCCCATGACGCCCCTAACCAGCAGAAAGTAGCCAGACGAATAACGGCGCCCCTATCTAACAAAAAAGGTCGGAATGTAAGGTCAGTGGGCAACGGGGGAAGGTCACATGAGGAACCAGACCGAGGAACTTCGGCTGGAACCACCCACACCCATGAGCGCCAAATGAAATTTCTCAGGAAACCTTTGGAAAAGAGCGACCGTCCCTCAGCCAGTGAAATTTCGCCACATCATATTAACTCGACCACCCTAGATGAGACCCTTTAAATTTCCCCCACGTGGTTTCATCCATGCGACTTCTCTGACCCCTGTCCCCGGGACCAGAGAACATTGTCCGGGAAGCATCCAGGAAGCGCTGTACTAAATGAAGCTTTTATTATTCCACACTTCGTGGCTACACCCTTCCTTCTTCTTCGGTGGGGAAAAATACCACTCAAGACCAGAATCAGAGACAGAGATAAACAAGTTAGGAGTCAGCATACAGGTGAAGTCACAGGCATGTAGGATATTGACAAGGGAGAGTAAAAAGTGTGCAAAAAAAAAAAACATACAAGGAGGGAGCAAAGGGGGGAAGCTATTGAAGGAACCTAAAAGGCCACCATCAGCGTAGGAAGAAAAGGAGGAACATGGGAATTGGAGAAACAGAAAGAGGAGAAATTACTAAGGGAGGGCATGAGGACCGTAGTAGCCAAGATGTCCCCCAGTGACCCCACCTCCTGGTACTCACGCCCTGTGTAATTCTGTCCCTGCAGCGGGGGCTCCATGTGGCAGCCTACTTCTAATGAAGAGAATGCAGCAGACGTTAGGGGAGGTTAGGTTAGAAAGATTGCCACTTCCATCTGGGGCCCTCTCTCTTGGACCACGTGCTCTGGTGGAAGACAGCTGCCATGTCATGAGGCAGGCTTGGGGACTGAGGAGCCAGCGGCTCCCGGGGCAGAGCGAGGAGCCCATGTGGTGACAGGCGAGGCCTGCTAACAGCCAGTGGTCTGAGCTTGGGAACAAATCCTTGCCCAGTGGAGCCTCGAGATGACAGCAGCGCCCCCAACAGTTTAACTGTCACTTCAGCAGAGCCTCTGAACAGGGACCACCCAGCTAGCTAAGCCATTCTTGGCTCCCTGATACGTGGAAACTGACATAATAACTATTTGCTGCTTTAGGCCACTAAATTTGGGATAATTTGATAACAGATACAAACACCTACAAATACAGCCAAGAATAAGACAGAGAGGCCGAAAGGACCCCTGCTCATTATGCAGTTATGCTTGGTATTTTTTGTTAGATATACATCTGTTCATTCTGTGGGCTCATTCGCCATTTTGGTACCATGTCCTGTCCTGTAACTAGGTACGCAGGGGACACCGAGATGCAGGGCTGCGCGGGGGTCCAGGGCATGGGCCCTGGAACAAGAACACTTGGGTCCAAATGCCTGTTTTCCACTCACTCCCTGTGCAGCTTCCTTGCTCTTCTTCTAAGAAAAGGTAGGTGCCAACAGTGCCCCCTGTAGGTGGTTGGGAAGAATACATGTATCAGGCAAGTGCCTCTCTAAAAGCATTCCTAGAGCACCACAACTCAACCAGCATTAACTATTATTATGGGGGGGGGGGTCTGTGCACAGAGAAAGAGAAGAGAGATACTTCAATCAATTTTCTCACATTCACTAAACTTTACTTCCTTTGGTCCCTCTTTTATTTTCAATTCTATCACTTTTTGCCCTAGACATACAATTCCTTATTTAATACGTCTACAAGCCTAACCTTCTCCCTCCTTGGTTGAAAGTTCATTACCACGTCCCAGATTTCACGTCATGCGCCTTTAAAACAATCCTTGTCCCCCAGCCTGACAAGCCAGCCCAAATCACACACTTAACCCTATTGACCAGGGTTGTGCAGGATCGCTGTGTTGATCCCGCCCTTTTCCCACATCCGGGCTTGGCCTGGCTGCCGTGGTGCTTCCAGGACCCGGCTTCTCTGGCTTCCTACCTTCCGGAGTCACTAGCCCTGCAGTGGCACCGGTGACTCTTCTTCGGGCCCGAGGCTTCCTCCTACCCACTCCCGCCTCACGTCCCGTGCTCTTGTCCTTTGCTCTTCCCTACGGGACTGGGGTCCCGCGTTCCATAGCTGAACCGTTTCCTTTGTTTCAGGTCTCTCCAGCTGACGGGCCCCCCTCTCCCTCTTCCCTCTGTGCACCTGTCCCTTCTGGGGGAGTCTCATCTCATCTCATTGGTGGAGCAGGAGAGCTCCTCCGTGCACTGCTGGTGGCTGTTCCTCGGGCTCACCCCTGGGCTGTCCGCCCCTCCCTGCTCTCTTCCCTCCTTCCCCATCCATCAACCTTGTATTTTTCCCCCCTGGCATTTTCTGTGGCCCCTTATCCTATCTCACCTTCCACCTCTAGGTGGCGCCCGTGTCCCGGTACGGGCAGATGGCACCAGCCCTGTCTCCTGCCGTTTCATTCTGGACTGCTCTCCAGAAACTGCGCGAGGTGCCCTTCTCCCTCACAAAGACCATCTACATAAAGAGATCACCGCTGTGCCCTTGATCTCCACACCTGAAAGGCTTCCGCTAACAGCCTATTTGCTGGAATAATGTCTTTAGACTGCACCCATAAGCCATTTGTCTTTGGACTGTGGTAAAATTAGTTACCCTCTCTCAGCCTGACTGTCCTCTGCAGGGATAATGATAGTAGCCACCTTAAATTGTGGTGACACATTTTAAATGATATAATGTATGCAAATGCTCGGCACAGTTCCTGGCCCATAGTAAACAAGCAATAAATGCTAGCCATTATGGTTAGTGTCATCATCAACATCATCAGCTCTGTCATATACAAACTGTGTAGCCCTTCATTCCTTAGATGAAAAATTCCCGGAATGTAGTTTAACTCCATCTCCCCGAGGGTATACACCTATATCCTCAAAACTGTCTATTTCTTTTCCAAAAACCACCATCCCAAAAGAAGTCTCAGTGGCTCAGTCCCACTGTTTTATTTCCGGAGACAAGGGTGAGAATTTTTGTCTTACATATGCTAAGTAAAATCTCAACAAATTTCTTCTAAGACTCCTATACCTTTTACTCCTATAAAATTACCAAAATAAATCCACTTTCTCTATTGACCTAGGGCTCACGTCAAACTTCTTACTGGGAAGAATCTGGTTCAGTAAAAAATAATTCCCTTGGGAACTTCCTAACTAACCCTATAACCAGAGTACGCAGCCACATAATGTCTGCTTGGACAGCTGACCCTGTCCCTTGTAAAAGGAATCCTCTCAACAAGTGCGCTTTTGCTGGCATGTTTATGGTGCCCTTGACCTCTTTGACAAACTGTCTGGGCACCCTTTCCTTTTCTAGGTATTCTATTCCTACCTATAAACTGTGAAAGCCAAGAAAGACAAACCAGCCATTAGGATTGCAACCATTCCCTGCCTTCTCCTCGTTCTCTGAAACCCCTTCCAAGTTCCCATTGTAATGGACTCTAAACATGCTACAAAATCTTACCCAAACCTCTCAGTTCCACAACAGGCCGTTCACCCCTATTACTAACGCTGTGGTTTTAGGAATCCAACCCGCCCTTAGCTCTAACTGCCTCTGTCTGCCTCTTAGGCCACTTCTGTAATTGAAGTAACACCTGCAGCCTCTGGCCCTACATCTCTCACCAGACAGCTTTATCTGTTTTGAGTTCCCGACCACCCTGGGAGGGGATTTGATCAGACATCAGATTAAGAGGAGAAAATGCAAGCACCAGAAATGAAGAACTTGCCTAAAGTCCATTAGAGGAGTAGAAACACAGATAAGCCCACAACCTCACCACCACTCTTCGTATGACAAAAAGAAGGGGGCCCTTCCCACATATTCGGGGGGGGGGGGGCTCGGTGCACAGCACCCTCCTGTGAAAACTGTTTGCATTCTTCCCCTCTCCCTCTGTGTCGCATGCTGATAAAGCTGCCCCCACCCCACCCATTGCAAGGGTGAGAATCAGACTAATTGGTTCTATAAGTTTTATTCGGTTCACAAATCCACAGGAGCCAGGCAAACTGTATACGCATGTGGAGAGGGAAAATGGTGTGACAAGTTTCTTTGACTCTCTGTACCTCAGTTTTCTCCAATATAAAATGAGAGGAGTGGATTTAACGATATTCAAGATTTTTATATTCCAAAATTCTGTGATTTTATTATTTCAAAAATGGTACAAATGATATCGACAATAATATTTTATTCTCCTTTCTTGGCAAAGATGATGTTAAAGGCATAGGACCACACGGATATTTATAACCCTTTTATTAATAATAATGGGTAACCTTTCATGTATGCTCACTGTGTCCCAGATGATGTTAAACCATTGTCCTGGGTCATCTGATATAATCCTCATCAGAACCCTGTGATGTAGGTTATACTATTTATACCCACTTCACAGATGAGGAAATGCAGACACAACGAGATTATATCATTTGCTCAAGGTCATTGGCAAGTACCTGAGCTGAAATTCAAACCCAGATGGTGACACTCCAGGGTTGCCCTCTTACCCACTAGCCTCTACTGCCTTCCGTTTCTTATGCTTTTCAATGAGAGAAAACTATGTAATTAGTGGCCATTAATTTTCCAGTGTTATACAGCATGAATCCTCTCATTTAAATTATCTCCAAATCGGCCTTTCATAGATTATCAATAAGCGTATGTAGAACTGTTCCTTGCAATTATTTGTTGCTGTAAGATTTCAGAATAATGACAAGAATAACAAACAGTGCTCACTTACAAAGGGACTCACAAATTGAGTCTCCCTCATCTGCAAAACTTCTCCACATAAAATTAGTCATCCTATTTTATACTTTATTTTTAGGTTGCTCTATGTTCCCTTAGCATTTGGTATAGCTGAATATCAAAAGTCACAGAAATTCGCTCTGTGAGGACTGACTTACCAGAGGCTCATGTACAAAAATTAATTTTTAGTCCATGCTAGTTTTAGGAATTAGTGTATTTTTAAATAATGTGCACCTTGCCCAGCTTTTAAAGGCTTATGAATAAAGAGTGATCATTACATATGTGGCTTGTGCTGAGTGCACATGGTGAATGTACCTCAAATATTTTTTCTGCCATTTACTCTATTTTTTGACAAAGCATCAAAATGAAATAACAGGCCAAACTTGTATGTTGCTGAAGCACAGTAATTCCTACTCAGCTACAGACAAGTTATATCTTTAGATAAAGCTACAACACTTAATATTATTATTACCATCTTCTTTCAATTATTAACTCTTCTCACATGATACCTGTTTCAAATAACAATGAAAGAAAGAAAGAAAAAGAAGTGATTTAAACACATTCTTCCACAAGATAGCCACTTGAAAGAGAACCATAAAAATGAAAATTTAAAAACAATTGTTTTGTTTCAGGAAAGCACAAAGCAGGTGACTGCAAAAACACACTGTGATTTTTGTGCATCCGTGCTGTGTTTCATGAGAGGCTCATGTCCCATTCATGAGCATTGTCTGAGGGACCAGAGAGGGAGCTGAATTAAAAACCACCAGCAGGCTCACTGTACCCAGTATGACATGATCAAAGAACATACACCCTGTCTTCACACCACTGAGGTTGTCAGAGATACTTGATTCTGATCGGGATTTGGAATATTATAACAAAACTCCTCCTATAGTTATGTCTAGAGGACATCACACGACCATAGCTCATCTAGCTTGGGGGATTACGGACCCTAACATGTCATAATATATCCAAAATAGTGAGCATGCCGGTTATCCTTCTGTGCTTGTTTTCTATTGTCACAAATTTAAAACGGCACCAGTTCATGATCATATAGTTCTGGAGGGCAGAAGTCTGACATGCATCGCCGTGGGATAAAATCAAGGCGCCAGCAGAGCTGGTTTCCCTCAGAAATGCTCAGGGAGAATGTTTCTCCCGGCGTCTAGAGGCTGCTATCATTCCTTGGCTTGTGGCCCCTTCCTCCATCATCAACGCCAGCAATGGCCAGTAGAACCTGCTCATCACCTGACTGATTCTTCCTCATCTGTCTCCCTTTTCCACTTTGAAGGACCTTTATGACTATACTGACCCCGATGATCCACGGTAATCCCCATTACAGTGTCATTTGATCAGCACCTGAACTCTCCTTGACCTGTGACCTAACATAGTCCCAGGTTCTGGAGACTAAATGGTGAACATCTTTGACGGACCATCATCGTGTTCACCACACCTTCTAAATGATTAAAAGGAGACCTTGATAGAATGTCCTGAAGTTTAGACAAGAAGCTCTTTCAGACCTCAGAGAGAAGGCACATTCCACCTTCTCTCTGATGGTGGGGTTTTCCAGCTGTGCCCACCATCAGATTCACCCATGAGTTTCATCTTCTTGGACGCTTCTATAGCCAGAAGTCATCTTTGACTTCAGGCATGCACTTTTTCTCCCAATGCCAATTAGTAAGGGACAGAGGAGAATTTTTGTAGTTGTCTTAGAAAAATCCAACACTAACCAGGATCACAATTCTGCAATTCCTCATTTTCTTTGATGTCCCACATGCATTGTTTCCATTCCGTTCAGCAATGACCTAGTGCCAAAAGAATGCTTTGTGCAGACACAAGTGTGTCGAACCATGTGCCTGTGAGTGTGCATTTGTGTGCTTGTGTGTGTGTGTGCATATTTGTGTGCTTATGTGCGCACACATGTAGCATGTAGCATGTCATGTACGCATGTAGCATGTGCCTGTGTGAGACAGACAGAGAGAGAGAGTTGTGGAGACAGGGGCATGCAAGACAAGTAGCAAACAACATTATATCGATGTATTATCGACACATACACTGATAGTTTTCTGTCTCTGTTCTCCTTTCCGGTCCTGCTGCCTCATTCCTGGTTCAGGCCATTATCACATCTTGCTTCAGCTCCTGTAGGTCCCCCAGCTGGTCCCCACCCACTCAGCCTCCCACCTCTGAAAGTTCCACTCAAATATAAACACAGCTGCAATGTGTCACCCCCCCTCCCCCAGTTCCAAAGCACGCCCTTCTTCCTTGCCGATAGAGTAACATCTGCATTTCTCTGTGTGCCGTGAGAGGCTCTCCAGGTTTCCCCTTTCTTTCTCCTTTTAATGTAATGTGTACTTGGGCTAAGGCAATCACAAGACTCCCTCAGAACTGTGTGGTGCTCTCCCAGGTCTCCACCTGGGACCACTGATGCTCACTCTGCCCTATAGATGCACCCAAATATTACCCGGGCCCACCAGCACTCTTTCCACGGGGCAGCCTCCTGTCCCTTCTCCACTGGAGGTGCTCTCTCCACCCAGGGCTCCCGCAATGCCCCATTTCTGATCCTTTCATAGAAACCACCCGTTTCTGCTTTCCATCCTTTACCCCGCTCAGATAAACCCTGTCTCCCAGAGTATAAACGTCTTGAGAGTGGTCACTGGCTTTATTTCTCTTTGAAACACCTACGGTAACTAGCATAGCGCCTTGCCCACAGCAAGGACACTATATTCAACTTTGTCAGATTCAACTGACTGGATCAGCTGTGTCAACTTCCAGAATGTTGTCACAAGTACTGAATGTTTCTATGGCTACTTCACCTTGGAGGTGACAGGGATGGGGTGTGGTTGTTGCTCCTGTATTCACAGAGTAACACAGACAGCAATTGACAGACGTCAACAGAGAAGAAACCAGTTTCTTCGGAGAATGACTGGAAGCCACTGGTTAACCCACAAATTCAAAGGACATAATAAATGTATATATTATACCAGGGGTACTCAACCTTTTTATACCTACCGCCCACTTTTCTATCTCTGTTAGTAGTAAAATTTTCTAACCGCCCACTGGTTTCACAGTAATGGTGATTTATAAAGTAGGAGAGTAACTTTACTTTATAAAAGTTATAAAGCAGAGTTACAGCAAGTTAAAGCATATAATAATAATTACTTACCAAGTACTTTATGTCGGATTTTGCTAAGTTTGACAGAATAAATCTTTATAAAAAACTTACTATAATTAAATCTATCTTTTTATTTATACTTTGGTTGCTCCGCTACTGTCCACCATGAAAGCTGGAATGCCCACTAGTGGGTGGTAGGGATCAGGTTGACTACCACTGCATTATACCAAAGCAAAACTAAGGTGACAGAATGACAAATGGCCTTCGTCAAATCAGCCTAGAGCCCTCCTTTGACTTGTACATCAGTGCTATGGAAAAGAATCTATAGATTAACAGGAATACCGAGTTTTGTGAATGTGGGTACATATCTCTAACCAAAATGAATATTCAATATAAAGGCACGCTCGGAAGCCACCACATATTTTTAGTGTGCCTTTGTCATCAGTTCTGCTAAATAATTATCATCACAGATCCAAAAATATCTCAAATGGATAATACCAAATAATCTAGATCATGAAATCACATTACAAGGGTATTAGCTGACTCCAGAGACTTCTCAGGAGGTATTGAGCTGCTTATATCTCAACTCAATTGTTAAACCATAAACCATTCCAGATGGGCAGTGGCTGCCAGTCAGCGTTGAAGGGAGGTAGTCAAAATAGCCTGGAATGAGAGTCGGGAGCCCTGGCTCTGACATGAACTCTGTGACCTTGCGAGCTCTTAGCAAAGATCATCCAATAGGAGAAAGGCAGGTCCCTTCCCAAGAGAAACACTATGATACTAGCAGCTGACACTGCTCATTCACAAAAAAAAAATTAAAAAAAATAAATGAAACTATCTTAAACTGCAGGAAGATTACACATGTGCGCCCACACACAAAAACCATCTCATATATTCATTCACCTTTGTAAGACTAATGCCTTCTTGCTTAATGGGCAGGTCCAGTATTACTGTTAAACAAGTGATGATATGAGCAAGCATTATCCATCCATGTCCTAATTAACAGTAGCTGATGTACTGGTTACCCAACTGCTTTCTCAGCCCTAGCATGTATTAGTCAGAGTTCAAGGCTAAAATTGTTACATTTATTTCCAAATCTGCTTTTGAACAGTAAAAATAATAATATCATTACAGGATGTTTTCCCATTTCCAAAGCCTGCCAACTATTTCCTTTAACTCTAATCGCCCACTGAAGTCAAGGGGGCACATTTTCAGAACCGTGCAGAAGTGGTGTTACTTGGTTTTCTGAGTGCCTCTCCCAAAGCTAAAGCTGAGGATACAAAAATGATTAAGGCAAGGTACCTAACTTCAAGTTGCTTTTGTTTCGTGGTACAGACAACACATCGTGTTCTAATTATTTCTTTAGGCATCGTATAAATCCCAGGGGGCCACAAAGAAGGGCACTGTACTGCTACTGGAAAAAGCAGTGTGTGTGGAGAGGTGCAGAGAGGGGAGATATCAAAGATAGCTTCACCAAGAAGGTGACTTTGTCACTAAATTCAAGTCCCTGTTCTACCTGTTCCTGAGAGAAACTCTGAGTGTTACTAAATCTCTGTGAGCTTGACATTCCTCATTAATTAAATATGAATAACAATGCTGAATTCACAGGGTCACCAGGAGGCTGGAAGGAGAGAGCAGGCAGAACAATATGTAAGGAGCAAAGCACCCAATAAATACAGAATTATTATTTGCACTGTGCAGAGGTGCTGACTTGGTTTGGTCCAAAGGTGACTGGCTTGTTCAAGACGGCCCCACAGCCCCGCCCAGTGCAGCGGCCCATCTCCGCCTGGCAGTCCCCACCCATACACACACTGCTCCCTGAACCACCAGAGCACAAGCAAAAAGCACTTGTCCTGGTAACATTTCAGGGGCCCTAAAAAAACATGTTAACATTTTCATATATAGAAACATTCCAACATCTGAAGACTTTTCTGTGAAATGTTGCCTCTAAATCCTAAGAGGATACTCTCCTTAAAAGAAGAATCCAACAGAGCATTGTAAGAAAGGAATCATGATGAGGAACCTCTTAAATATTTAATACAGAGATAAAACAGTATATACCTTGATTTTTTTTTTTTTGCAAAGATTTTTAAACTACCCAAAGTTTCAGAGAATAAAATGTGGCAGATCCTCAACTGTTTTAACTGATTGAACTGTGAATATCAATAGAAAATATTTGAATAAAAATGTGCCTTGTATTTAGAAGGTACTTAACTCTTAAATTTTGAGATTTAACTTGATTATTTTTACCCCTAAAACTGTAATACTAAAATTTCTTCCCTCATATCATATCTATAAATCTTGCCTTAAGCCAGTTTATTATAATCCACTTTTTACTTCTTCAAAGATAAAATGTCATTTAAATTAAAAAATATATATGTGTGTGTATATATATATAATTGTTCCTCCCCTATTAATAATAGGATAATTGGTCTAGAAAATCTCAAATAAATATATATATTTATTATATACTATGTACCAATGTGTTGTGAGATGAAAATATTTAGACCTTCATGGGAAATCTATAAATAGTAGTATTTATTGAATATATCCATCTGTATTAGAGTTCTCAGAGAAACAGAATTAATAGGAAATAAATAATAAGGAATTGACTCATACAATTATGGAAGCTGACAGTTCCCAGTTCCAAAACATCAGGCAGAAAAATCCTCTCTTACTCAGGGATAGGTTGGCCTTTTTGTTCTATTCAGGCCTTCAACTGATTGGATGAGGCCCACCACACTGGGAAGGGCAATCTGCTTTACTTAGTATACTGATTTAAATGTTAATCTCATTCAAAAACACCTTCACAGAAACACCCAGAATAATGTTTGAATAACTATGCAGGCACCTTGTGGCCCAATCAAGTCACCCACACAGTTTTTATCAGCTGTTTATCCTGCAGATCACTTGGCCACAAGCACAAGTAGACTATTTAGTAATCAAGCAATTCAATCAAAATAACTTCCTGTGTTTAGAAAATCAGTGGTGGGAGAGGAAACCCTAAAAGCACCACACGTGAAGATTATGGGGGGAGATGTGGATGCCAAACTGGCCAAAACGTCCCTCTCTACCCAGTGACTAAGGCCAAGATTTAATCAATGACCAAAGAACTTGGCATTCTAGGGCAGTAGGCAGGAAAAGAGAGAGACTGGCCTTCCTGTTGACCTTACTGTTTGACCCCAGAATGGAGAAGGGTGAACTCCAGCTGGGATTGCCTTCTAGAACAGCCCTGTCCCAGTTACTGTGTACACTGAGAAGCTCTCTTCACCCAGGAAATTTCCTGGAAATTTCAGACCTTTCAGGTACCTCTGCTCCAACCCTATGTCACCCAAAGGCTTCCAACTCTATCGTTCTGTTATGATGACAAAGGAAGGAAATCTCAGCATTGAAATGGAGAAATTCTTAAAAGTGGATCAATTATTGAGGTTTCTCCCTCCACGATCTCTCCTCACCCCTCCTCTTGAAATTTTATTAACAGTCCTCAGCATCCTCAAGGTCAAGGTTAAACCTAGGTTGATATCCACCTCCTTTCTGATCCTATTTGCCTATTTTTTTCTGTTCTCATCAACTGCCTCTTCCAGAATCCAGAATCTATGCAGAGTAAGTCATTTCGACTTCAGGGGAGTTTGGGTGCAGACACGCCACCCCCCTCCCCCAAGTCTGCCCACCCCCTTTTCTCTTTCTCCTTCTTAACATTTCCTTACTCTCTCAGCCAATAGAGGAGTTTAAACATTTAAATGCGGTATCCAAACTGCATTTACAGAATTAACCCATTTTGCCCCTCGCTGGTCTAAACCACAGGGTGCGAACCGGACGCTAATTGCTTTCATCTGGTGGTGTTCCAGACAGCTCCTCAGAAGGAAGGAGTACACATTCCTGGCACCAATTGGCTAATTCAATTTACTTCACCGACATTAGCCTCTGTCAGAATATTCATGAGCAGGGGAATGAGGACCCGCGGCACAGGCAGGCGGCAGCCACTCGGGCGCAGGAAGGCGCAAGGGACTGGAAGAGGACGGCGCGCCGCGCTCCGGATACGGTGACCACGACCAGGCGGCTCTTCTCCCCGGCCGGGCCCAGCGCAGGGGCTGAGGGAAGTGGGGCAGGGCATCGGCGGGGTAAGCGCGCCTGACATCGCCGCCCAACTCCTGGTGACGGTGCGGAGACTTTGCAAAAGATCCGGAGGCAGAAAAGCTGTGACACTTTCGACGGAGGGGGTAGGGGGGTGGGGGGGCAGGGGCAGCGCCAAGAGCGGGGTCGAAGGGACCCAGCGGGACGCAGGCCACCCGGTGGGGTAGGCAGCTATGTGAGCAGGACGCTGCCCCGGAGGAGCCTGGACCGAACATCCCCGGAGAGTCGCCGCCTGTACCAGGTAAAGGGGAGAGGTTGGGTCGGGCCCCGTGCGTCTGTCCCCGGGCTCGGGGCGCTGGTACCAGCGCTCTGGGGGAAGTCGCCCCAAGGCGCTGCGCGCAGTACCGCCCCTCGACTTGCTGTCCCCGCACCTAGCCGCCCCGCGCCGCTAGCCTGCTGCCGATGGGAGTTGACTTCCCCGGACTTTGGGAGGAAGGGGACGTGGAGGGACTGCCTGAACTGGGGAGCTGCTCTCTGGGAAAGGGAAGCCGGGGCGCAGAGGGGCTGGAGGAGGACGCCGCGCGCTGGCAGCTGGAGCTGCGCACGCCAGGGGATGGAGGCGCGCGAGGGGATGGAGGGAGGGTACCCAAGAGCGAGGCTCTTGGGGCACTTGGCCGGGCTTCTGTCTTGCTTGCCCCGCAGGTGGCGGCGCCTCCCTCCGGCTGCCAGTGGAAGAGGGCCAGCTGCGTCCCTCGCACGGGAATGCGCGGTGGGAATGCGGACTGGAAACCCAGGCTTTGGGGAGGCGCGGGCGCCTGCGGGTCTGGTTCCGGCCGGTGCCTAGTGTCGCACCCCTATCCCAGCTCGGCCTTGAGAGAAGAATGTGGTGGTGACTTGTGTCCCCACCACCTGCCGGATTTCCTGTCTCTGGACCCTGACATTCCCGGGGAAAGCTCTGAATTGCTGGACTGCGCGCCGGTTGTTGGGGCTCTTTGCACGTTGTAGTTGCCTGGGACCTGGGTGGGGGGAGAACCGGGATAAGGAGGCCTCGAGAGGGGTCGGATCTGGTGAAAGTTGCAAATTTGTAAAGGAAACGCTACCACAGTGTCCCGACTGGCCCTTAGCAACAGGAGAGACTGTGGGCTGGACCGAGGCTGAAGCAGGAGCCTCTGCCGGCTACATCTCTGGGGCGGGGTAGGAGTGGGGGGCCTGGAACCGGGAGGGCAGCCCGGAGGCAAAGCCAGAGCTCCGCCCCCCACCACCACCCCCCACCCCACCCCACCCCCAACGCGGAAGCCGGACAGGGAGTAAGAGGGCTGAAAGCAGAGCACTGGGGTTTGCCCGGCAGCTTCAGAGTTTACGGTTTCATTATTATTGCCATTATTATCACTGTTCTTAGCACGAATGCCAGGAAGGGTTTTGTCTTCTGATTGTTATAGGTCGCCTGGAAACTGAGTCTGCCCCTCTCCAAACAAAATGTCCCCTGATACCCTCCCGTCTCTGATGTAGCTCTCCACCAAAGAAAATTGTCCCTCAGGGATGTGCCCCAGCCGGGAACCGGATCTAACTAAGAACGAGAAAAACATCAAAAACTCTCGACTGTGTAAGGGGCTTGCTCCAAGGCCACAAATGAATACTGTGTTTTATCCGATTACCTTCCTCTGTGTCAGAAACTGGGAAGGCATCGCCAATCTTGAACCCCACATCTGACCCAGCTTTTTCATCTCATGTATTATACAATCTGGAAATGAATTTTCTTCTGAGTGTGACCCTCGCAGTCTCCCGGGGCACATTACTTGGCAGGGGCCGGCTCTGCTTCCCAACACTGGAGGCAGCCACAATGGCACCTACCGTGGTCTCCTCTTGGGTTGGCCCCTGGTCAGAGCTCCTCCAAAGCTCAGGCTTGGCCAGCTGATGACGCAGAAAATAGGGCAAGAGTGTGTGAGAACAGGGAGTCAGACTTAAACCAGCACAGGAGATGAGGTCAAGCCTCCTTGCCTGCCACATCCCTTCCTGCCAGAGAAAAAAGACAAATGGAGAATAAGCGGAAAGTTATATAAATTGGAATCAAACTCCCATTCTACTTAGGCTGTTGGCACTGACTTTGGTATGACCTTCCCCTTTCAGTGCTGGTTCTCCCTACTTGCCAATGCACAAGCATCCCTGCTTCTCCAATAGGATAGTTGCCATGACAGTATCTAACTTTGTGGCCCCAAAATTCTTTGAGCATCCTGGGAAAGGACGGTCTATAAAATACGCATGTTTTTTTAAAAAATGTTTTGTTGAAAAGTTTGCTACACTGTAGGTTAAGGAGATACATTTTTAGCATAGGTGCCATGTGGCAATGTAAAATTAAAATGGAAAAGTACAAACATAAAAAATGACTTAGCATTCTTGACATGCTTGTGCATACTTGTAGAAAAATTATCTTTCATTTGGGGCGAGTTGCCTGGGAATGTAATCAGTGTGTATACTACAGAAATGCCCCCTTGTACCTTTCTCCCCTGTAAAATTTTATGACCCCCTTCTCCCAGGAAAGGCAATGCGAATGGCGAATGTTTTAAGTGCTGGGGGCTGAGAGGTGGGATCAAAGGGTTGTTAGGGGACCAGTCACAGAGGGCTTGGAGACTGGTATGGGAAAAAAGAGCCATCAACCCTATAAAGCAGGAAAATGTTCTTCTGGAAGAAACAGTCACGCATGTAGGGCAATGGGACCCAGCATTGGTTATCATCTGCTCTTGGATGCCCATGGGGTCTTGGTCAGATGGACCAAGGAGGTCCAACCAAGGTGCGTTCCCTTCTTCCCTTTGGTACAGGCATGGCCTTCACCTTCTCTCAGGTTGGAGTTCACTTCTCCATCCCTGTCTGCACAGTGCAGTAGCTCTCCCTTGCCATTTCAGAGAGATTCAGATGGACTTGCTCAGCCCTTTCTATATTTGTAAATAACCCCCCTTTTCAAAGCTTCTCAAAGACAGGCAGCTGTTGGAGAGTTGAAGTAAATGGTTGGTAGTAATCTCGAGAGCCCCCAAAAAGGGAATCTGTTCTCCCCTGGTGGTGAAGTTATTGAATACCTTCTGAGCTAGAAAATTAGCAGTTTAGAAAAGCAGGAGGGAGTTCCTTGACTTCCCTCTACCATAAACCAGTAGTTGTATTTCTCTTTCCTGTTTGGATAAGCATTTTTTTCCCAGTTCTGGACTGAGAATGGGGGTTTGCCTGGTGATATTCCATGGACAGAGGAAAAATGTAAAGAGATACGGAAGGAAGAGCTACAGTGGCTAGAACATAAATCAGCCCAAATATATGGGGGGTGATGAGAATAGGTCTTTTCACCCTAAAAAAAAATGTCCACTTAGGAAGAAAAAGAAGCCTGATTATTGGCATCCAAGGCTGAAACCAAGGCAGCTGATGCCGAGAGGAGCCAAGGGCAGTTCTTCTTAGTTTAGAAACAGCAAGACAGCCTCTGCCAAAGATTGCTGTAAACACGAAATAAAGATTTCATTGTGGGCTGGTGTGACCAGAATAATTAGCCGGTTAATTGTTCATTCTGATCTGGTGGTGCTGCGCCCAGGAGTACAGAGCAGCGAGAACGAGAGCAGGGGAAAGACAGAAAAGTAGCTCACCACTTCTGTCTTCATGTGTTTCACAGTGATGGGACTTTGCAAAATGCTGGTAGTTTCCAAAAAGAAAGAAGAAATAAAAAAGCATATCTATGTTCCCAGAATGCTGGAGACCCCGCCGCCATTGACCCCTTCCTCTGGATATGGACAAAATTTCTCATCTTCTAAAAACAGCATGGGAAGCTGGAGTAAGAATGAATGATGCATGTAATTCCAGTATTAATGAATAGACGTTTAGTTAGAGGCAAACCTGAGTGTCAGCTGGGTCAGAACCACCAGCACCAGCCAACCTTCTGCACTTCTCCAACCCTTTCCCCAGGCTGACAGGACCTAAGAAGTAAACATTCCATCTTTGTCATTTAACTGTTTTCTATTGTGACGCAAACTGCCAAGCTCTTAATCTTTCCCATTTCATTGAAAAAATAGACTCCCCTGGTGTTTTCATACTAATTTAGAGACAATGGAAAATGTATTTTACATGATAAAGGTGATTTTAAGCAACTAAGAATCTGTCATTTCACTCGGTAGACTGTGACTTACTGTTATTTACTGAAAGGTGGCACTGTCATAAATTCCTTCTGAAATGACTTGTGCAAATAAAGACATGGGTTGGGGACGATAGAGAGCACTAAGTACTTGGCATGCGGGGCGGAAAAAGGAAGAATCACACATTTAGCACGTTCAGACCCTCTCTGAATCCTGACATTGACATGGAATAGGGAGCAAAGTTTCCGTTATTTGAATTAAAACAGGAACACCTTTAAGTGTCAGTGTTAAGTATAACTGTTCTGGGAATAAAAGTACTATGTAACAAAAAAAATGTAATAAATTACATAAAGTCATAAAATCTCATAAGCAGAAATACTTGAGGGTCTCCAAGATATTCATTTTGTCTCAATGGGTTTAAGAAGTACGAACCTATCCTTCCTGACCCTTAGTTTATTTTGTCCACCGTGACTCGGACGGGATGACAAGGGCAAAATTCTACTTTACAAAGTCGTCTACAGCAATTAAAAATAGAAAATTGTATTGCCCCATGAAAGTATGGCAACAACCCGTTTTCAAGAGAAATGTAGTCTTTTCTTATTTAATCACTATTCATGGTTTCTAGATTTTCAGCATAATCTGCCAGTCTCCTGCTAACCACAACTATCTAGTTGAGAACAGTCCTAATTGTATATGGATTAAGTTAATTTTAGAACCTTCAGAATATTCAACTCCAAGCATTACTCAAGTGCAACGCAAAACAGAAATAATCAGTTCCCCTCAAGATCTAGGCAATACATTTTAAGCTTATGGAATCATAAAAGAGAACATTTGGAATGGAAATACATCAGTGAATAACTACAATAAAAGAGTAAGGGAAGCTGTAAACTGTGGATCTTTTAAAAATATTCTAAGTGAAGTTATAACAGTACTACTCATTTTTTTTCTTCCAAAGCAGTAAGAACTGGTCGTGTAAAATACCACAAAAAGTACAAATGTCAAAGACATGCCCAGCACTGCCTGAAACGGGGTATCGTTGCTATTTATAAGAAAGTTTCATGATTTAATCAGAAGTTTAGTGTTTATTTTGACTAATGTCATGACCATGTTAAGAGTCAAGATGTTTCTTATATGGAAGAGATGCTTCTTTATACTTTTATAGCTCCTAGCTGAAATCTTACCTGTAGGAGATTCTCAATAAGTATGTGTTGACTTGTTTTCTTATAAGAAAAATTAAATTAACAAAATTTTCAAGTTAGATGAATTTATATTTTAAGTCAAATATTTAAATGGTCTTTGTTATTTTAAATTACTTCTATGAACTGCCAAGATATGCCTGTGACCACTAGTAATAATTATTGGTAACAATCTGGTGTGTGAACATGAGGGAGATAAGAAAATGGGAAAACCTTAAAGGCTTTCCTGTTCTTTTTTTCAGTTTTATCTAAATATTGAGTGTGTTCATGCCCATATGAGTGGTTTAAAAATGCAGTTTCTCTTCATAATAAAGATGGCACTTCACCAAGTGGTTATTATCCAGAGTCACCTCACAGATTCTACCTATGAAGTACTGAGTATTGGACCAACTATGACTAAATGGCAACATATTTTCTACTATGTCAACTAATCAAAGGGTAATTAATAAAATAATAATTTCATTCCTGGCAATAGCTACATCTGGTTCACTTGACAGATGGCCAACTAGTGAAGCCCAACCATTGCAACTGCAACACTGTGTTCAACATCTGGCAAGAAGAAAGAAACGTAACCCTGATTACCTCACATTGAAATTATCTGTGGTCGATCACTTACACTTACCTGCTCCTGTGCCTGATTTATAACTAAAATAATCTATATCAACTTTTCCCCCAAAAATGACAAACTGGGGCTCAGAAGGGACTAAAATGTCTATAGGTGAATCATCAACCTGATTCTTTGTTACTTTTTAGGTCTGACCTCAGTTGAATGAACAGGTGCTCTTAGTGTTTTTCCTATAGAATAGTAGTACATGGTGTCATTTACTGGCATAGTGGGGAGCTAGTAGTCTAGGGAAAACCAGAGAGAGCGATTTACTAAGATTAGAGTTAGGTTGTGGTTAAACCACATGGGAGGGTGGGCGGGGCAGAACTCCTGTTCTCTGGGCTGATATTTTTGGGTGGAACCAGACTTTGGTTTCTACTTCCCAGCATCAAGTACAGTTTATTAAATAGTAGCTTATGCAAGTTGATGGATAAACTTTATAAGTGTGCACCTGGGCATAAGTATTTTAGACCTACTTATAAAAATCCTCAGCTGAAGTGATTATATATAATGTTTTCCTGATGAAATAATGTACATTTTATATAATATCCATTCTCATTTTATGTGTTTCATTTTATAAAACTGATATTGGTGAACTCTTATCCAGTCCTAATTTGGGTTAATTTGTAGATATTATGAATAATCAATGAGCTTACCATTAATTTGTTTTTAAACCAGCAGAAGGAGTTTCATTTAGCAATTTAATTAGAAACTGGCTAAGGAAATTTCAGTTAGAATTCATTTCTAAAGCAGCCAAATATATGTTTTTAATTTGAAAGAATATTAGCATTCTGATAAGGGTCTCAAAACATATGGAAGTGAATACTCAAAGCTTTGCATCTGAGACCTTTTTGCATGCAAATGTCTTTCACTAGACATGGAAAAAGTGGGCAGTGTCACCTATTTACTACCTTTCAAGGTGGTGGTGTCATGTCAGCTAGACATGACAACCATCCTTGTGCCCACCCACAATGCAGGCCCATCCACGGACTCCCTTTATCTTCACTTTCTAATACAAGAAACAAGGTAAGTTCCAATGTCACTCCTTTTCATATCTCTTGATGCCTTACATCCAGAACTCCACGGGAGTATGAGTTTGCAGAAGCACCATCAGCACATCACTGAAAGAGGAGGCCACATTTGGGGGCATACATCTTGTAAACCTTTTTTTCTTTTTTTTGGATATTGAATAAGAATTTAAATCTGTGCACATACTTTACACAAACTAGCGAGAACTCCCAAGGATGCTCATCATATAAATAACTATGGTGCATCATGTCGTGTGCTTTCAGTATTATTATCACTACAAATTGTATTGAAAGCAAACAGTATCTACAATCAAAGTCCATCTCCATTAACATTCTAGTTTTGAAATTCGATCCTTCTAGCTAGCTTTACCCTTAGCCTATATCCTCATCTACATGATATTGGGAACATTTATTTTAGTCTAAAAATCTGAGGCGTACTTGCATTTGGAAACAAAATCCTCAAGTAGTCATTAAAAAATTAATCCATTTGGCAACTCGGCAGCTCTATGGAATACTTCAGGCTGCTGAGCACAGAGGCTCCATCCGATTCGTGCGGCTGGTGAACATTTGGAGATCCAATTGCTGAGGGGTGTTCTTTAAACAGAGGAAAACAACAGATTTCTTCATGATGTCAAAGGGCTGCCCATGTCTTTGGATACTTCTGTATCGTTTGCTCGTGTCAATTAAAATGTGTAGCATTCAGAGAGAAAGCAAACAGAACAATAAAAACCGCCAGCATTTGTTGAGTCCTGCCTCTGTGCAGGACGTGCGCGGAGTGCTTCGCGTGCATGAGCTCGCTGACCCTCTCTGTGAAGTCGTCGGTATCCTTACCATCTTCCTGCACATGCAGAAACGGAGGCACAGCGCTAAGCGGCAACCATGGATGGATTTCAAACCCGGAACTGTCCAGGTCCTATGTCTGTAGTGCTAACCACGCAGTCACACTGCCTCCTCCAGAGCAGGGCAGGGTTTGTTACCCTCTGCACTCCTGACATTCTGGCTCAGATAACTTAATTCTTTATCAGAAGAGTGAGAGCGGAACTGTCCTGCCCATTGTAGGAGGCTGAGCAGTATCCTGGTCTCCACCCACTAGGTGCCAGTAGCGTCCTCTCAGTTTTGATCACCAAAAATGTGTCCAGACATTGTCACGTCCACTGGGGAGCAAAATTATCCTTAATGGAAAGCCATTGCTACGGAGTATAACTTAGCCTCCGTGTACTGGTTATTAAAGCACACGTTTTCCACTTAAGGGTAGGTCATCCATTTTCCACGTAATAATATAGATACTTCTCACAGTTATGTTAGCCACATTACAGATGATTTATTTAAAAAAATAGACAAAACTTTGAAAGAAAAATTATTATCAACATGCCTTCATTTATCAGATCTTTCACCATTAAATTCATTTCCTTTGAGGCCCAAACTGGGTGATTAGAGATTTCTGTGATAATATATTTATACCAACAAAGATTGGTACAATGGCTGACAAAATTTTAACCACAGTGCCCCAAATGTCCCCATAGTTTGTCCCCAAGACTCCAGGTCTCAGAAGAACAGGGATGGGGACTCCTGTTCATTTTTATATCCCTTGAACCAAACATCACGCCTACCTCATCGTCAGTGATCAATAAATACTTCTTCATAAGTGAATGAAATCACGTTTAACTTAGCACAGGTTTTGAATGCTCTGTTGTAGGCCTCTGAACTTGACGTTAGTGCATTTGGCTTTGACTAGTGGTATGGATATGCACATGATAGTTTGCCGAACATATTTATAGATGTAATGCATCCAGAAGGAATAGATAATACCTTAGAGGAGGAAAAACACCACTAGGAAGGGCTCGACGGAACAGGATTGAATTCAACATGAACAGATGCCAGCAAGGACAACAGCCCAGTGGCAGGCCAAGGCTCTCCGTCAAGGAAAGGTAGGGCTGGGTCTCAGCCTCAGACCTCTTCCCAGGGGTGAATCAATCCCGACTTGCCTCTGTCCTGGTTGGGCACACATGAGATCTTATTCTGCCCACACATGCTCTACCAGAGTTGTGTCTGTAGAAAATAGCCACTGGCCAAGGAGGGGCTCAAAAACGTGACAGACAGACCGGAAGGGAGAGAGTTGAGAAAAATTAATTCTTCGTTGTGGCTCCTTAGTTGTTCATTGATGGCTTTCTCATATGTGCCCGGACTGGGGGGCTACAGCAGACTGAGTGACCTCTTGCTCAAGCCAGTGACCTTGGGCTCAAGCTGGTGAGCTTTGCTCAAACCAGATGAGCCCACACTCAAGCTGGCAACCTGGTGTTTTGAACCTGGGCCCTCGGCATCCCAGTTCAACGCTCTACCCACTGCACCAATGCCTGGTCAGGCTGTGATCGCTTTCTTATAGACTAGTGTTGACCATGTAAACAGCTCCATGTGATTCCATTAATAAAAGTATGATCTGTATTTCCTCGAATCCACATATTCAGAGCCATAGAGGTAAACAGAATAAGTAGGAGAGGGGACCCTACCATGTGCCATGTAGAGCAGGACCCACTTCCCAGGTGCCACACGCTGTGTAAGCCCTGCACCACATTATCCCATCTAGTCCTCATAAAACCCCACAAAATAGGAACTGGTATCATCCCATGTGTGTGACTGAGGAAACCGACTCACAGAGAAGTTTAGTAACTTGTCCAAGATCACACAGCTAGTAACTCCAGCCTTGCTGCTCAAACCTGGGTCAGTCCAAAGTTAACAAAGCCTCTCCCATGTCTACGACAGTCACTACCGCCTCCTTTCAGCAAGGGTGTGCGCTTCTGTTTGGAATGTTCGCACTTTCTAGCATTTGAGACATACAGCTACTAAAATGCTAATACCTAAAACATCTTCCAAATGATGTTTTAAAATACATCATTTTAAAAATTACTTGCGGTTTTCTATTACCCTGATATTGCTCCCTTCAAACAGTACGGATTGCTATGAGTTGACTTTAAGTAAATGAACAAAATAGTGTTTGTAGAGGTTTTTTTTTTTTTTTTTTTTTTTTTTTTTAAGTCAATAGAAGAAGATTGGTATTGGCATTTCAGACACCATTCTGTAAACCAAGGAACTAGAACCCAGGCCTTCAGGTTGAAAACACCAGTGTGAATACAAGACTGATACTTCTCATTTCCACAAATTCAGGAAAACATAATGGTCACTGTTTTAGACAATTCTATCATTAGAGAGTGTGCCCTCTTCTGATCAGGATTATCTTGTTGCATTATTGTTGGGCAGATAAAATATATTATGCTCACTATGTTAAAAATGGCACTGCCCACATGGAAGCCTGTCACCCAGGTGATAATAGTAGTTGCCCATCTTGCTTGGGATGAGCATGAATATATTAATGTATGTTGGGGGAAGGCTTTTGCACCAAAGCATTTTAAAAGGAGAGATCATGTTGTTTTGGGTCATTAGAGCCTAAGGCTTAGTTTTAAAACTAAGCCTTGCCTGACCAGGTGGTGGCGCAGTGGATAGAGCATCGGACTGGGATGCGGAAGACCCAGGTTCAAGACCCCAAGCTTGCCAGCTTGAGCGTGGGCCCATCTGGCTTGAGCAAAAGCTCATCAGCTTGGACCCAAGGTCGCTGGCTCCAGCAAGGGGTGGCTTGGTCTGCTGAAGGCCCGCGGTCAAGGCACATGTGAGAAAGCAATTAATGAACAACAATAGTGTCGCAACGGCAACAAAAAACTAATGATTGATGCTTCTCATCTCTCTTCATTCCTGTCTGTCTGTCCCTACCTATCCCTCTCTCTGACTCTCTCTCTTTATCCCTGTAAAAAATAAAAATAAAATAACAACAACAAAAAAAAACACTAAGCCTTTCCCACCTTAATTGACTTTGTATCAGAGACTTCCTTGTTTGTATATTGGATTAAAGGTTTTGGTTTCTACACTATAAAATGGGGCAGACCGGGAGCTTGCTGAGATTAGCATTAGAGAGAGCAGAGAAAGGCCATATGGAGGAGAGGAGAGGCAGCCAAGATAGCAGAGTGCTGAAGGAGAAGCCAGTTGGTGCAGAGAGAAGGAGATGGGAAACAGAGGTGAATAAGGCTGGTGAGTTAGAAACTTTGATTCTAGGAAACTCGGATAAGTCAGTGGCTTTGGGAGCCCTGAATGGAAAGGGAAGTGTTTTCCCACTGTATATATTTCTTGCACGCCAAGTGCAAGCTAGGATTAAAGCTAATGGCCCACCAGTTCTTGGCTTCATTGTTTCATTACCGTCTGTCCAAATCAAATGCGTATCTGCATGGGCCAGGTGGCTGTGACTACTGGCTTCACAATTATCTTCTCTTTTATAATTATCTTGGTGGATATTTCATAAAGGCAAACTGAATTTTTAAAACTATTGCCTGTGACTATTACTACTGTACCAAGAAGACACTGGCAAGCTCCGAACCCTTTGGCCAGAGAACATGGGATAAGGCCTATCTGTAACTCTTAGTCAAAGAGAACTCCCACTGTGCCTATTTAATCCAGGGACTTCCTGTTCTTGGGTGGCGCTGCTGTTCTCCCACCACTGTAGACGCTAACCAGCAAAAGACTTAACACTCAGGTCAGCGTTTGCGTTCTAAACCTGATGCCGCCCTGGTGCTCAGCGCGCTTCAGGGCTTACTGGAAGCCATCCTGCTGTTTATCATTCGTGCAAAGCATCAAGGCAATTGTAGGAGGTACCCAAACACGTCTCATGGGACTGAAAATGGCATCTTACGCAACTCTCTGCGGGGTGGCTGTTTTGCCAAAAGGCAGGAAGGCTGGCCAAAAGCCTGTTCCTTACCTGCCCTGACTGGGGCCAAGCACTGCTAATGAAATAGTCCTGTGCTGTGTACTCCCCGCCCACCTGGTCACGTGTCCAGAATAACTTCCTTGCTGAGCCTCTTCCCAGAACCCTCACTCGGGAGGGTACCACTCTGCCATGTCAGGCTGTGTGGCTTGAAGACGTTTATATGCCTTTATGAAGTGGCAGGGACGTCAGCACTCTGATGTTTTTGTTCACAAATGTCCTGTTTTTACATTATTCTGTTGGGGAAACCTTTATAGATAAAGTGTTCTTGGTATACTTTATGGTGGGAAATATTCTAAATCAAGAACCCAGACATCTCCTAAATGACCGTGCCATGAGAAGCATCTCTACAACTCCAAGAAGCGCAGAGGGTGAAACCGTGAACACACACCTTCAATCACAAGTGAGCCATCCAGGACGTATCTCCAGCAGGTGATGTGGGGGACGTGGACAGAATAAATTAGGAAGCAACCTGAGAAAGAAACAACCTATGAGTACCGAGGAATGTACCAGGCAACTGCTGATGCTGCACACCTTGAGTCAAAAGACATGTGACATCAGTCTCCACCCTCATTCAAAATTCTAAAATGTATAGCTGGCCTTTAGGAGTCACTGGCTAGGGGACCTGAATAACTGGGGGAGGAGTCAGTGAAGTCTGGAGGAGAAAATGAATGACCACCAAGGCACGGCCTCAGTTATTGTAAGGGCAGAGAGGTAATACGTCATGATTAAAAGCTCATTCCATTAGGATATGCAGCCTTTAAGCGCTGAGATCTGTCATCTTCCCTTCCCCACCCTACCATCATTTATGTCCTTTGGAAGATACCAAAGATTCGTCTTGCGACTCTGAGATAAAAGGAAACTTTTCATACGTTTGGTGCTGGGTGAAAGAAATATTTAAGCCAAACTGAAAGCATCAAAAATAAAGTAACTACACTGAAAAATCACAGCCATATTGAACAATAAACAATTTATGGAAGGAGGACAGAAAAAAAATCTTTTTAAAAAAATTGAAAAGCATAGCTCTGACAAGTGTTATTTATTCATGAGTATAAGTAGAGTTTGTCAAGGAACACAAAAATACAAAGTAAAATGCAGGTTTGACAAGCACATTTCTCTTTGAGGCTTGGCAAAAATAAACCAGGTGGATATGAGGTTAATTGCAAAGTTTAATTCTCTGATCACTTCTACACTAATTGAGAGAACAGAAGAGGTCAGGATTATGTGAAACTGTAGATCGGGGGTGCTCAATACGTCGATCACGATCTACTGGTCGATTGCGAAGGAAGTGTGGGTAGATCGCATGACATTAAAAAGACATTTGTCTTTTTGTTTTCTTTTATTAATTTTAATGGGGTGACATTAATAAATCAGGGTACATATGTTCAAAGAAAACGTCTCCAGGTTACTTATCATTCAATTATGTTGCATATCCATCACCCAAAATTAAATTGTCCTGTCATCTTCTATCTGGTTTTCTTTGTGCCCCTCCCCTCCCCCCTCTCCCACCCTCCTTTCCCTCCCCCCACCTCATAACCACCACACTCTTGTCCATGTCTCATAGTCTCACTTTTATGTCCCACCTATGTATGAAATCATGTTGTTCTCAGTTTTTTTTCTGTTTTACTTATTTCACTATGTATAATGTTATCAAGGTTCATCCATTTTGTTGTAAATGATCCGAAGTCATCATTTCTTATGACTGAGTAGTATTCCATAGTATATATGTACCAAAGCTTTTTAATCCACTCGTCAATGAATAGAAATTTCTCCAGAGAGGACATACAGATGGCCAATAGACATATGAAAAATGCTCAACCTCACTAATCATTAGAGAAATGCAAATTAAAACTACAATGAGATATCACCTCACACCAGTCAGAATGGCGCTCATCAGCAAAACAACACAGAACAAGTGCTGGCGAGGATGTGGAGAAAAGGGAACCCTCCTGCACTGCTGGTGGGAATGCAGACTGGTGCAGCCACTGTGGAAAACAGTATGGAGATTCCTCAAAAAATTAAAAATCAAACTACCTTTTGACCCAGCTATCCCACTTTTAGGAATATACCCTAAGAACACCATAGCACTGTTCGAAAAGAAGAAATGCACCCCCATGTTCATGGCAGCATTGTTCACAATAGCGAAGATCTGGAAACAGCCCAAGTGTCCGTCAGAGGACAGTGGATTAAAAGACATTTGTCTTTTGATTGTCTTTTGATTGGCATACAGGGTAGCCAATCTGACGTCTGAACTTTTGACACCCTACGCATGCGCGTTAAACCGCGCTAACTTGTTCAGTTACATTGCTGCGTAGTTAGCCTTCAATTTATTTAAACTAAATATAACAAAGGGTATAAAAATGAGTGCCGTAGCTGGTCCGAGTAAGAAGACTAAAACCTACCACTTTCATACAGAATGGGAGGGGATTTTTTTCACTGTGTCATATTCTAAGTGCGTTTGCCTCATCTGTCTGTGTGACACTGCTATTCCAAAGAAGGGGAATGTGGAGCGGCTTTTTTGGACTGTTCATAAAAACTATGACATTGACTTTCCTCCGAAAAGAGAGCTGAGAAGGACAAAGGTGAAAGAAGAATACACAATATTAAATAGTAATAATAGTAACTTAAATAATGATAATATAAAAGAAATAAATTTATGTTTTGCATTTTTATTGTAGGTAGATCATTTTGACTTGGTTATCTTATAAGTAGCTTGCAAGCTGAAAAAGTGTGGGCACCCCTGCTGTTGATGATCCAAAATCAGCGGATAGTTAACTAGGGAAGTGTTTTGGCCTTCTATTTGAATACAGTTAAGCCCAGGGATGTAGTATTTCAGTTTTCAAAAAGGTAAGGACATCTCGTAAGTGAAGTTCAGATGCCCAAGCTTGAAAACTTGCCTTATCCCATTGTCTCTTAGCTCCTCTCTGCCAGTCCCAAGGTGCAGGCAGGCCATGCTCACCAGACCAAAGCTGGGCTTACCTTCTGCTGGGTTCCCACATACCCTGATGGTTTATCGGTTGTACTTTTGCATTCTGTTCCTAGGGCACCTGTGATTGTATAAATGTATGGGGGTGGAGGGAGGGCGGTAGCAAGGAATGGGAGGAGGTGCCGAGAAGGGGAACCCCAACCATTCCTGCCACAGTAACTAACAGTAACTAACGCAGCCCCAGGTCTGGCAGTTCCCAAAGGGTTTATCTCTATCAAAAACACAAAAACAAAAATACCATCTCTCTTAAATATTTGTCTGGTCCCCAGGCTAATTGGAATATGAATTATTTCAAATGGATTCTATGCACACCAAGTGAATAGCTGTCAACAAAGTTGTAATTAAGGAAGTAAGATGCTGTCAATAAACTTGGAATAATGATCTTCCTGGGAGCAGCCACGTGATGTCTTCTCTCTCCTCTACCTCTCTCCTCTCTCCTCTACCTCTCTCCTCACAGGGCCCCCTCCGGGATCTTCTGAAGTTTTCCCCACAGGATTTCACAGGGGAAACTCCCTTTGTCGCTCTTCGGAGACTTTGAGAAATTCAGACAAAACTCTCTTTTCAGATGGACACGTTGCTAATATTTTCTTAAAATTCATGAGGTATTTCTGGCTAGTTATTACAACTGCCCTCCCTCCCGTGTTGTATGCATTTAAGGAACCCGATATAGTTTCATTAGTTTATGGCTCTAGCAATAAAGGTGACCCTGGGTGTTTGCAACCTTGCCTTTGCATGGTTTTCAGTGTGCTGTTTCCTGTTATCGATGCCATATGTCAACAACCCTTCTCTTGGTGACAACTGCTTTGGTCCACTGGAACATTTGAGGTCTCAACAAATGTTTTGAAATAAAAGTTTGACATGCCAAAACAAAAAAGGGTCCCTTTCCTGACTCTCCTTCTTCGGAACTGAGTTTGCCACAGCCCAGCTTGCCGCCCCACTTCCGGAGGAATCCACGTGTCCTTTGAACTGTCTCTGATCCTCTTACCCCCAGGGATGGCTCAACGCCTGACTTTCTGAGTGGACCGCAAATAGTTGGCCGTGGATTCCTCTGCCCCACCCCAAGGCTCTGTCGTTCTCTCCTGAACTGAATTCCACTTGTGCGCCACGTTCGACGGGGTCCTCACCTGTGATGGTGGTTGTCCCCGGTGGATCTTTCCTCCACCCCCTCCCCACCAGGTGAGCCATAACTTGTTCAGAGCAGAGCTGAAATGTGCTCCTTTTCTAGGGCTCAGAGTTCCCCACTCTAAAAGGTGGGGTTTCATCGACACCCCTGAAACATTCCACCGCGCCAGCTTGACACTGGAAGGCTCCCAGTCCACACCTCCAGTGACGTGTTGTCTGATTGACACAGCCACAGAAAGATAACTCCGGACTGTCACTGTCACTGCCATTTCTGGAATGGCTGGGCTGCAGAGGTGACCCACCGGGGGCCAGAGAGCACAACTAGAGCTAAGGGGGAAGCCCGGAAGTGAGGAAGGGTGTTGAGAGGGAGCAGCGAGGCAGAACTGTATGGAAAAGGGGAAAAGTTTGCAGCTTTTAAAAACATGAATAACTACATTTTATGTTTACATTTTGGAGCCCAAGTGTCGCTTTGTAATGTGTTGGGGAAAGCGAATTTATTTTTAAGTGGCATACAAGCTGTGCTTTAGAGTTTGAAGACAGCAGGGGCTGCAACGAGCACCCTTCGTGAGTAGCTGTGAGAAACACTGAAGTCGCCGTGACACCTGCCCATAGTCTCCCTCTCCAAGTTCCGGGCACCAGGTGCCATTCTGACAGATCTGTCCTCTGTGCCCTACCAGCTATAAGACTGTCTGTGTGCCTCTCCCCTCACCCTCCTCCTAGCAAACCCAACCCAAATCCAGAGTGAATAGGTGGGTTTAGGTCCTGGGGTTTGGCACTTTCCTGGGGAAAACCAGAGAAATTCATTACTGTTAGCAGTTTGAAATGCTCATTTACAAGTTGGAGCTACAGCACAGACGTGCCCTGAATATGTCTTCCCAGGGTGAGATGTATGAGTGTGAGACAGCCAGGAAACAGGCTCATTTACAAGGAGTTTGAGTCCTTAATGAATGTTTCCTATGGATTCCATAATGACTCTGCTGCTCTTGCCATGTGAGGAAGAATGCCCTCTTCCCTGTCATTAGACTCACTCGGTAGAGAGTCGCTCCTACCCAGTAGGACAATTACTTTTCCGTGGATATGTATAGCTTCAGCACCTAGAGGGCCTGCACTGAGAATCAGAACGTACTCATTCAAACACTGTCTCTCCAAACCAAGACTAAAAACACAATGCAAAGACCTCCCAAATTAGTCCAAAGTGCTCTATAAACTCCTAAATTGCCACATGCATGTGCTAAAAGAAAAATAAACAGTATCAAAATGGGATATTTTGGTCAGTCTCACACCACAATGTCATTTGGTATATTTTCCCACAAGCTAACCTAAGCTGAAGATGTAAATGGATGACCAGAGGGAATTGGGGCAAAGGTGCAGTATTGCTCTGCTAGAGCTGACGTAACAAATAGCACAGCCTAGGTTGCTAAAACAATGGAAATTTATTTTCTCACCGTCCTGGACACTGGAAGTCCAAGATCAAGGTGCCGACAATATTGTGTCTAATGATGCTCTCTCCTTGGGTTTATACGGCCTCCCTCTCAATGTTCACTCACGTGATTTCTTCTTTGTGTGTACAGAGGGAGAGGAGGAGAAGGAGATGGTAGAGAAAAAAAAGAGAAGAGGCAAGGATAGAGGAAGAGAGAGAGAGAAGGAAGGAAAGAAAGGGAAAAGAGAGAAGGGGAGTGGATGGGAGGGAGGGAAAAATGAAAGGTGTCTCTACTTAGAAGGACACTAATCCTATAAGGTCAGGGCCCCACCCTTATGACCTCCTTTAACCTTAATTACTGCCTTATTCCAAATACAGCTACAGTGGGGATTAGGACTTCAATGTAAGAATTTAAGGGAGATGAATCCATTTAGCTCATAACAGGGACATTTCAACCAATAAAGCTTATTAAGGTATTTGTCACATTTAGATCGACACAAGCACTAAAGAATGCCTAAATGCTGTTTGAGTCCACTGAGTTTAAGTGGCTTTCCCAGTGGTCACCCAGTAGCTGACAATCTGAGCCTAGATTTCAGGAATCCATGCCATTGTCCTTGCCCTCCCCCATCTTTCTGCCAAGTGCCTCATCACTGCTTAGGTGACCACCGCATTTCATGTTTTCTTTAGCAATGACTATTGCTGTCTAGTCTTCAGAAATATAAAAAAGTAAAATAAATCTAGGTCTTTCTTTCCAGCCTATTGCTTTACATTCTGGCCCTTGTCATTTTTTGTTTAAATTTCTGGCATACAATTATTGCTGGCCTCCAAGCCTCCATTCTCTTCTTCCTGTAGGATCCTTATCTTTCAAACAAGACTGTACTCCCTGTAATAGTCTCCTTGGTCCTAGCACTGGAATCCCAGGGTGCTGAGTCCATATGTAAAAGTAGTTATACAGCGGGGGTGAAGCTGCAAGATTCCTTCAACCTACAGGAACCGTGAGCAGATGCCTGGAGCTCGCCACGCACTAGATAGAGAGAGGGTGCCGGGTGAGGGCTCAGGGCAGCCACCGTAAACAGTAGTTCAGGTAATGCCTGCTAACTGCTGATTCTTGCCCATGTCACAGTTTGGCTCCATGTCAGGTGGTCCTGAGCATTCTTCCTCCAAGCAGTGTCTCAGAAATTCAAGCTGAAACACCTTGTGGCTCTCCCTCCCGTAGGGGCAGACATCATTGCTTGAGGTTGGCAGATCAAAGATGGAACGTTTGGGAGACCTTTCAGAATGTGTTCTAGCTACTAACAAACATGGTATCTATCGCTTCCAACTGCCTTCCACTGACCAGATCCCTGCTGTATGACCCCAAGCTAGCAGCAAGGGAGGCTGGCTAACGTCCTTTTCCTGTGTGCCCAAGACGAGGAAATGATCCTTGTTAGCATCCGGTCCGTCTCTGATGCAACTCACTACCTTTTCTTTACTAGCAGGGCACATCTTGGGTTAACTCATCTGGTTTGGTGGCATTGGGGACCGAGGAATGGCAGTAGGAGACCACTAAATAATTCCCGGTAATTCCACTTGAGTTATGACATGAAATGCAAACCCCTAACAAAGCTCAGGAGATAGAACAGAGCAGTGGTATATGGTTAGGTGCATTCTCTCGGGAAGCAGACGGTCTGGGCACAGCTGGTGCTGCTGGTCCAAGCATCACACACCGCCCAGGGCCCACCCACTTTCTGAGGGTGTGAGTGTCACTGTCCCCATCCGATGATTAGCTCCTGCAGCACTGGTTAGGGGTTTAATCATCAGATGCTGGAGTCTCCTTGGCTTTCAGTCATTGTGGGGATAATAATGCCATTCCCAAAGGACTCTCTTTTGATTATCCGTAGAAAGCATTTTGCACCTCCCCTTGCATGTAGGAAACACACAACAAATGCTAACTACAAATATTGTCAGAGAGGGCCTGACCTGTGGTGGCGCAGTGGATAAAGCGTCGACCTGGGAACACTGAGGTCGCCGGTTCAAAACCCTGCACTGGTCTGGTCAAGGCACATATGGGAGTTGATGCTTCCAGCTCCTCCCCCCTTTCTCTCTCTCTCTCTCTCTCTCTCTCTCTCTCTCTCTCTCTCGTCTCCTCTCTAAAAATGAATAAAATAAAAAAAAATATTGTCAGAGAAAGATAGGGACTATGCATAGTTTGCCTCCGTACTGCCTCTATCCAACAAATAACTGCAAAATTAAATTTTAAAGTAACAATTTTTAGGTAATATGAGGTGGTTTAAAAAACAGGTTTGAGATGCCTAAAGCTATGTATGAACTGTGTGACTTTGGCCAAGTAACTTGGCGCCCTTCTTTAAAATAGATTCCTATTTCCTATGTCACAAGATTGATGTCATGACTGCCTGTGTCATGAGATAACAGGTAGAAGCACGCAGGACAGTGCCTGTAACCTACTAGGTGCTCAATGCACGTTGAGTGGCAGCTCCCCTCACAATGGTTTCTACAATGGAAAGTAATGTTTCAAACTATGCAAGTGAGAAAAAGCCATCTTCGAATGATGTGCTTTGAGAAATGATTATCTTTTCAAGTGAATGCTTATTAGGATGATTTTTGATCTGTGACCTTCATCACCTCCCCACCCCCATGCAAAGACAGCTTCTTGATGCCTCTATTCAGATGATAATCATGGCAAAAGTTCCTTGTCTCTTCACTCAGGAACTTACAGTACGAGTCTTAATAAACCATAATGAACTCTGGACGTGAAAAATAACTGGGCAAACAGGCCTCTCGCTCCAGCTGTCATGTCTGTTTGTGACGGTAACCGGCATTTCACCGTAAAAGATGCTAATTTCAGTCTGAGCTGCAGAGGCATTGAGAGAAGCTTAAAAGGAATTCTTGATTATATCAGTAACCATGGTCCCTGGGGACACTCTTCGAATCTTCGGATCACATATGGCAAGAGTGCTCTGATCAAATATGGATAAAATATGCATCAGTGAAGCCTCATGCTTTATGATAATAAAGAAATGGAAAGTTCTGTCCTCTGTGATAACTAGCGGTGGCTGGTGTTTCTCTCTTTCCGCTACATTTTTCTGGAGGCTTTACAAATGACACTTGTTGTACTAATTATTACACCATTCTGCACCGAGACCACCACCTCATTTCTGTAACTCTTCTGTCAAATTCCTGGAGGCTTATCATAATACTGCTTCACCAATGATGGTTTTTCCAATCCGAGTTTGAGAAATAATAATTGCCTGAGCTGCAAGACCGCTTAGCAGCCTCTCAGAATTAAACAAACACCAATTACAGCTTAGTACATTGGCCAGGCTGCAGAGGATGGGGAGGCTGAAGTTCTCAGAGACACACAACTCACCTCGTGGGAGGGGGGAGGGGTAAAGGGGAGAGGGCGAAATCAGGATGACCACTATCTTTTCCTGAGAATGGGCCGCTCTTTATTTTAAAATTACTAGATGATTAAGTTGGAGGTATTTAATATTCCTACTTGGCAAAATGAAAACGTAGCAACAAAACGCGGTTTTGACCAGTCCCCTGGAACACCCCAGCAGGCACAAAATCCTTAGCCATTCAGGGCTTACCATCATCTCATAGGGTGTCTGTTTTGTTTATGGAAGCTCTCATTATTACAATGTACTCCCTTTATTAATCCAAAATCTGCCTTCCCAGGTTTGCAATTCGGTTTTGGTCCTCTAGAGGTGCATAAAATCTCATTCCTTTTGTCTTTACAGCCCTTCCAACCTGTAAAGCAGGGCAGCTCTCCCCTCCACCCCTGCAGCCTTCACTCAGGTAGCCTGCTGCCCACTGCACTGCTCCAAGGTTACCCTCCAGTGACTGCTCCCTCCCTCCCCATCACCCCATGAGGTGTGCCCCTACAAAAGAAAGGGCCGATCCATCAATTTCCAACTTCAAACAATTCCCTTTGTTATGTTAAGAACGAAGCCCAGAGCTTTTAGACTGCTTAGCTTCTCCACCGTCTACTTCCAAACAAGCATTCTCTCCCACAGTGTCCCCTCGGACAGCATACACCGCTCATAGCCTTCTCTCCATTCCTATCATTTTCTGACCCTGGGCCTTTTCGCACCTAAATGCTAACCTCTCGCCTTCTAAGTCTGACCACTCTTCAAAGTCCACATCTTCCACCAAACCTCAGCTCTGTAGCTTGGTACTCACTCCTCCAGCCCCTAGCTTCCGAGAAAATGGACTTTCTATCACAATACCAGTACTAATGATTGACTTCCTGTGTTCCCGTTGGTGTCAATAGGACATTATAAGATCTGTAGTTGCACAGACAGCCTTACTTGCTTTGGGGCAACCCTAAGGTGTCTACCACAGTGCTATGCCCAGAGTTTGATGTTCATTAACAATTTGTTCACTTGAATTAAATGCACACAACCTCTCAAATGCACTTGGACCACGATTCCCCAAGTTTGCCAACCCAACCCCACACTGTCCATATACAGTTACCACTAGGGACACGTGGCTATTCAGCGTTAAACTGACATTCATGAACGTTTGGTAGAATCCAACCCTCAGTTCCTCAGTCTCACTAGCCACAGTCCCAGTGCTCATTAGCCACACGTGACTAGTCACTGGACAGCACAGATATGGCTGCTTCCATCATTGCAGACAGTTCTGATAGAGAGCGCAGGTCAAGACACTATTCCAGCAAAAGAGTCACTGCCTCCCTGCTGTGTGATTGGTCACGTTGCTCTGCTGGCAAATAGCATGCAAGCGTTTGGTGAATTAAAATCTCCAGGTCTTGTCTGAATGGACAGCTTTTAAACTAGGCTTTCCTCACACTGCATTTAGATAATCAACTTTGGGGATCTACAGGTAATGTCCCCTGTTAAGCCCTAATACATTTACTCTTATCTATTTTATCTCATCTAGCCAGCTTATCAAGATCTTTAATTTTTAATTCTGGCATGGTTTGAGCTAGCCTACCCTAGGTTTGTGACACGAACACATTTCTCTCTCTCTCTCTCTTTCTTTCTTTCTTCCTTTTTTATTGAGTAAGAGGAGGGGAGGCAGAAAGACATACTCCCACATGCACCTGACCTGGATTCACCCAGCAAGCTCACTAGGGGGCAATGCTCTTACCCATCCGGGGTGTTGCTCCGTTGCTCAGCAGCTGAGCTCTTCTTAGCACTTGAGGCAGAGGTCATGAAGCTATCCTTAGTACCTAGGGCCAGCTCACTCCAATCAAACCATGGCTACAGGAGAAGAAGAGAGAGAAAAAAATGAGAGAGGAAGGGATGAATAAGCAAATGGGCATATCTCCTGTGTGCCCTGACCAGGAATCAAACCCTAGACATCCATATACTGGGCTGACACTCTGCCACTGAGCCACCCTGCCAAGGCTACCAACACATATCTAAGTACTTCTTCTGACTTTACATTAGTTTTTGTTTAAATGCTGTCTACAAATAGGGTGACTACGTACATTTGTCGTCCAGTCTAGGACACAGTTCAGAGTGAAATGGTCGGATAGAGAAGACACGCTGAGACTCAGGCACTAACTAGGACTTGTGACACATAAAATTTTTTTCACAAAAGGTCACATTCAGAGCTACTGCCCCATCAATAAAGAATGGAGAATGAGCTAGTCAAAAATATGTTAATATGACTAAAATTTATTTCATCTGGGGTCATATTGTTCCCTTTTATTCACGAGTCTGTCATAAGAAATAATTATCTTAAGTTCAAATCATCTCACTGTTTTCAGCATTCAATAATTAAACAGATATTTTTTCATAAAAGAAGGAAATACAATACAAATGAAAATAAAAATTATATATATATATGAGCAAAATATATAAATTTACAAAATTTGGATATAGTATCTTTTTTTATTGCTATATAAGGACTCTGCAGGTTCACAAAGAACTGTGTTGTACGTAATGGGCTAACAATGACTTGAGTCTCTGTTTTAAGATTTGAACAAGAGGAAAGAGTGTAGGTAGCAATTTTGGTTAGGAAATTATTCAACACATATTGCTTTATTTGTGGAAGTGTCAATTTGGAGGAAATCTACAGCTTATAGTAATCATGAACTATCATTGGTTTTACATTTATGGCAACTGAGTCAACAAACTCTTGGTGAAATCCTAATTCATAAAATGCATGCCTTGTTTTTTTAAAAAAATAAGTATGGATGCTTTAAATTGAAAAAAGGTGATATAGCACTGCCAAACCCACATAAAAGTAAAATAAAGATTTATGTCGATGTCTGTTTGCATGGATTTTATAGAGAGATAAGTAAATAAATTTGGGCAAAAATTGAACAAAAAATCTTATAATGTTGCTTAAAGTCAAATAAAGGTCATAGCATAAGACTGAAGGAAAGAGATTGAGCAGGCAGTGGTGTAGTATGTCAGACTGGGACACAGAGGACCCAGGTTCAAAACCCCAAGGTTGCTGGCTTGAGCACAGGCTCACCAGCTTTAGCATGGAGTTTCTGGCTTGAGTATGGTATCATAGACATGACCCCATGGTCACTGGCTTGAAGTCCAAGGTCACTGGCTTAAGCCCAAGGTCGCTGGCTTGAGCAAGGGGTCATTTGGTCTGCTGTAGCCCCCAGTCAAGGCACATATGAGAAAGCAATCAATGAACAACTAAGGAGCCACAGCGAAAAATTGGTGCTTCTCATCTCTCTCCCTTCCTGCCTGTCTGTCCCTATCTGTCCCTCTCTCTGTCTCTGTCACACACACACACACACACACACACACACACACACACACACACACACACACACACACTGACTGAAGGAAAGAGATGAAAGAATATTCTAGTGTTATCCTAGGTTGAAACCAGGGGAAAGAGACTAAGTTCGGGCTCCACTTCTAAATGGCTCTGGAAACTTGGTCAAGTCCCTCTTAATCTCTGCTTTTGTTTTATCATTCATTCAAGAAATAATTCTTGGCCCCAGAATGACCTGAGCAGGAGTAAGTAGTGCCCCTCCTCAATATCTACGTGAACACACTTGAACCCAGGAGTTCTCTAGTTTTAAAATCCTGTAATGCTACATGTAAGTTTAGAGGGACATACTTAAGGCTTCTTTTAGCCATTGGGAATGTAGTTCTTATATATAATTAAAATAAACCCTTTCTGGGTTTGTCATTTACTTTTTGGATCTCCACAATATGTAGCAATTGTGTGCAATGCATCTTTTCTATCTCTAAGACATTTTTAGAGCACTATACAGTATTATTCAATTTATGTCTTCTTATTTTTTCATGTTTTTATCATATAGATTCTTTTACCTTAAGCTTGAAATCAGATGTGTGTGATCCTGGCTGGTTGGCTCAGCAGTAGAGCATTGGCCTGATGTGTGGAAGTCCCAGGTTCAGTTCCCGGTCAGGGCACATAGGAGAAGCGACCATCTGCTTCTCCACCCCTCCCCCTTCTCTATCTCTTTCTCTCTCCTCTGTTCCTGCAGCCATGGTGCTCATTTGAGAAAGTTGACCCCAAGTGCTGAGAATGGATCCATGGCCTCTGCCTCAGGTGCTAAAAAAAAGCTTGGTTGCCAAGCAATGGAGCAATGGCTCCAGATGGGCAGAGTATCACCCCATAGGAGGCTTGCTGGGTAGATCCCAGTTGAGGCACATGCAGGAGTCTGTCTCTCTACCTCCCTGCCTCTCACTTAATAATTTAAAAAAGAGAGGGAGAGAGAAATCAGGTATTTGTTTAGGTATTATAAGTGAAATATTATTTCTTTAACAAAATACTACTTCTGTTGACCTGTATTAATAATACTAAAATGCAGATTATATTGCCTCTTAAGAAAATTCTTATTTTCTTCTGCAGCCTACATAAATATGAAAAAACAACTTTCTATCCAAGATGTATGGGTTGATTGTGTGTTATTCTTTTACTTTGGTAAAAGCTAATAGCAATTCACAAGCAGTTAAGAAACCCAATTTGATCAATTTTCCAAGTCCCTTGTTTTTCATTAGGATGATCCTTCAGGCAGGTGGCCTTCAATTAGTTTGGCGACAGCTCTGGCTAATGTTTTAACCATCCCTAGCAAGGGAAACAAAAAGAGGAAAAAAATACAGTGGAGGGAGATTTGCAATGGTGAAGATAAACCATATCAGGCAGGGAGACTGAGTACATAACTACTAATTAACTCATCACTTAAACATCTGCAAGCTAAAAGTATCCCTGCATGGCTGACAAGTCCTTAAAATACTTGCTACAAAGAGTAGCCCCTAGTCTTATATTCCAAGACACACAGGAACTTGTCAAAGAGCCCAGCTGTCAATACTATGGTAACATCTAATTTTTGAAGGCAGAACTGTACCAAATACTTGTAAAATGAATAGAAAGGACATTATCTCTTGCAACAGCCTTTAACGGTTCTCTCTGCTTCCATCTTGCCTCTCCGCTATCTAATTTACATCCAGCAGACAGAACACTCTCCAGGAATAAACTAGACTATATCGCTCTTTTGCTTAAAACCCTCTAATGGCCTCCTGTTGCAATTAGGATAAAATGCAAAAATCTTTACTGCAGCAAATAAACCCTACACGATCTGGTCCCTGACCACTTACACGCTCAGCTGCATGGATTAGAAACCCAGCTATAACAGCTTCAATGGAACACTTCAACAAGCAAGAGATTTAGCACTTTACCTTTAACCAAATAAAAGGTTAATTTTTCCCCCCTCCATGTAACAGTCTAGAGGTTGAGGACTGGTATGGCTGCTCAACACAGTCATTAGGAACCAAATGCTCCATGACCTCGTGCTCCACCATCCTCATCATGTGGCTTTTATCCTCATAGTTGCAAAAGGGCTGCTCTGTCTCCCGGCACTGTCTCTGCATTCCAGGCAATAGGAAGAGAAGAAGCAAAGGATGAAAGTACTGCATGTTGGCTGAGTCTATGACTTTTAATCAGGAAAACAATGTTTTCTCGGAATCCCCACCTACTACCGCAGTTGTCATCTCATTGTTGAAGACAATGCCACAGAGCTATTGTAGCTTGAGAAAATCAAGGGTTGTGGTTTTATGGTTATTTCATTTCCTAATCTCCTCACTCAGTTCTCCATGCTCCGGACATCCTGGCCCCTCCGTCCTTCATTCCTACCTCAGGATCTTAGCACGCTGTGGTTCCCTTTGTCGTAATATCTTTTCTCCAGCTGGTTGCATGGCTCTAGCCTTCACATCATTCAAATGTCAACTCCTACAGACAGCTTTATCCTTTATCTGGTCCCTCATCAGACACAGTCCCCATCCCATCTCCAGTCTCCCTCTAGCTTTTATTTTGACTCATTTTTGTTGTTGTTGTTACTTTACTTCTTTCAAAGCATTTCTTCATATTTGGGATTGTTTATATGTGCCTAGTTCTACCTGCATTAGAATATAACCTGGTAATAACGAGGCTTCCCTGTCTTTTCTCTGCTCCATCCACGGCCTGAGCAGTGCCTGGCAGTGCCTGGCACAGGGTAGGTGTTGAGTTAGTCTGATTATGACTTACTGAATGAATCAATAGTTTCCCTGTCCTGGCCTGAATGTTTAACCCTTCTCCTCTTGGCATTCTTGGTCAGTCAATAGCATAATACTGCTTGATTCTATTTGAATTTTTCATTACATGTCATAGGTTTCTCAAATTTCCATATTGCATAGTTGGCTTTTGTAAGCATGATTTTTTTCTTGGTCATCAAATATATTTGAGGAAGTAAATTCTAATCATTTGATATATACACTGGACCTTTGACTCTCCCATCATTTATAAGCCTCTGCCTCTAACTATTATAAAAGTACTTGTGCCATGAATAATTTTTTTGCATTTTCTGTATTCTAGGGACTCCTATTCAAAATTTGTCTTGCACCCTTTTCTTTCTTAATGTCCAAGAACATACGTGAGATAATTCTTCCCAAACACTTCTAGATCCCTTATAAAGTAAACAATTAAGAATTAAATGTTCACAGTCCTCTGTTAGACAAATCTCTAAGTCTCTGAATACAAATATTTTTGACAGTCTGATTTTGGTTGCTGAGGCAAACTTGGTAGATACAGTGAATGACCTTCATGTGACTTTCCTAAACGCCCCCTCCCCCACAGCCACCCGATAGATTCCGCAGAGCGTTGCTGAGGGACCCACTTTTCCTAATCTCAAAGATATAACATTATTATGCTCAAAGCTTCTGTGGGTTTTTTTGGGGGGGCAGCATAGACTTTTCCTTTATATTAATTTGTCCCACTGCAGGGACAAAGAGCTAGGAGACCAGGAAAAAAAACAAAGAAGGAAAAAGAATGCACCAAACTTAGAAATCTTTTCCCCTGTGCCTCATGGGCATACATGGGTACTTTTTCCTGACCTGACTTCTGAGAACTCACCTTCTTTCCTCTCTGACTTCACCAAGTAAGGGTGGGCAGCACGCTTTATCTGGGTAAAGACATAAAATAGTGCTGACCCAGAATAGGTCCTTCTGGAGAAGCCTGAGGCATGGTATATTTTTAAAAAGCCATCAATTGTCTCATCCCTGGGGTTTCTTTTCACAGAGACCAGAACATTTGGAAACACTGAGAAGGAGAGTTCAACATGTGTGAAAACGTGTGAAAAGCCACTACTCACCAGTGACCCCAAATTGATCTTTCTGGACTTGAGTTCCAGTCACTGGTAATCACACATCATCCATCAATAGCACTATTTTTCTGACAACCCCGACCCCAGGGTAGGCGCGGGGCTGCCTGGTCTGTGCCCTGGGCTTAGCATTGAGCACTGGCTCCACCCCGTGTGCACAGAGAGACAACAAACACAGGCAAGTGTGTCCCTTGAGCGAGATAAGCTCTTCCAATGCCCTGAGTAAGGGTGGCTGCCCAGACTCTGGGTGAAGTGGAAGTAGAAATAGGGCTGAACTAAGGCTGGGCGGTAGAGAGGTGAAGTGGGAAACCCAGAACCTTGATTTAGCAAGCTCCTCCGGAGATTTTGATATAGATGGTTTGTGGGCTTCGCTAAGAGAAAAGGTGCCCCAAGCTATTTAAATGCTAATAGGGCAGGGCGGGGCTTATGTCTGGACAACTAAGGCATTCTCCAAAATTGACAGTACTAGATATTAGATTACTTAGTGGGAAAAAGAAAGGAAAGCATGCATGTATAAGTGAATGAGTGAACTGTTTTATTCACTGACATTTACGGAGGGAATACAAACTGAAAGAAACAAACTGTCCTAGAAGTGCTCCGTCCCCTGCATGGCACACGAGCAGACACCAGCCCGTGGTAAGTGTATAGTGGAATAGTGTAGGGCAGGGGGCATGCTGAGGGTTGGGCTGCAGAGACGGGCACCCTACGTGCTCTGCCTGGTGGTACTGAGTCAGGCCTCAGAGGGAAGATGACACTTGAAGAATCACTGAGAATATACCTGGTGACGAAGGCAGGAACACCAGCTCTCTTCCAATTCTGTGTGCCGCAGGGCTGGGTTCAGGGAGGCGGTGGTGGGAGACCATGTCCTTGAGTTACCATCAGACCGTGAATGTTTTGCCGCACTCACAATTTTCTCCTGTGTGTCAGCTGCAGTTCGCAGAAATCATATTTGCCAACGCATGTTAGTAATGTCGAAGCGACCATGATTTCTGCCTCCGAATTTTCAAGCACATAAACCTCAGCCTGAGTCCTTGGCACTCTACCATCAAGGGGGACAATTCATTTGAGTATCATTCATTTCTCTGAATGTCGCTAACAAGCCCTGTACAGTGATGGTGACAAGTACTTCAATTAGTTTGCAAAAGTAAATTCCACTCCCTTTTCCCCATTGCTTTTTTAGTTACCTATCCCCTCAGCTAGAGGCATGGTAGTAATAGAAGCTTGCAGAAAGTGCTTGGAGAAGGAGCTTGAAAAAAAAGCTAGGGGAAGGGGCTAGGAGGAGAGAGGATGCATGCACTAGAGGATAACACACACACACACACACACACACACACACACACACACAATATCACCATTGGCAGTGCTGTTCACTTGAATGAAATTTTAAAACAAGGGAGAATATTATCTTTCTGGAAGACTTTTCAGTGCCTTTTTTCTTTTTCTATCAGTGGTGTGTTCTTTTTTCCTATTTTTTTTTCTCTAAGTTCACATTACCTGATTTTTGTTCATAAATTTTATCATCTAAGTCAGCAATTTTCAACTGGTGTGCCGCAAGAATTTTAAAAACATACAGCACCTGACTCTTTAGTCAGGGGCACTGACCTCTTTTCCCTTAGATTGTCAAATAAAAAAAAATGACAACAGTCAACACAACAAGAGCCATCTGGTATAAATGCATCAAAAATTGTACCTATTTATTTTGTCAGATCAGCAAAAAATATTTATTTTTTCGTGTGCTGCGGAATGTAATTAGTTTATGTGTGCCATGAGATGAAAAAGATTGAAAATTGCTGATCTAAGTCAATTAGCCTCTTGAAATACATACATAGGGAACAACTGTTGAGCTAAGACCAGAAAACAATAATTTTTAAATATATACCTCTCTGATCAGTCACTCATTGATGACGGTCATCACACCAGAAGAATCATCAGAGGCCACCTAAAGTGCCAGCTAGTGCCATTCCGTGACCAGCTAAGTATAGAAATTGTAAGTGACCATAAACATTTATAGGAGTGGTTCTTACCTTTTTTGAGGTATCAAACCCACCAGTTTCATATGCGCATTCACTGAACCCTTCTTTAGTGATCAATAAAATATGATTTTTTCCCCCAAATTCAAGACATAGGTATATGTTTCTTTACTGGTACACAAAATGAGCCGTGCATGAACATCACCTTGCTCAAAGAACAAAACCAACAAAGTGCATGAACTCACAACAAATTACAGTATTACTTTATTCTGGCCTCCATGGCAGAGGCTTCTCCGAACCCCTGAGACCGACTCATCGAACCCCTAGGGTTTGATAGAACCCAGGTTAAGAAAGACTGTTATAGAGGCAAACAGTACTGAACTCCTAACTCCTAAGTAGGACCCGGAGGACTCTCTGTTACAGTCCAGCTCAGTAACAGATGTTCATAATGAAGTCTGACTCTTCATTGATAGTCTTTCTAAAGGTGCTTCAGTCGTCAGGATAAGGGCGCTACCGAGTCAGTCCCCAAAGGCCATCGATCACCTCCTCCATGCGAAGCAAAGTGACTGAAGCATGCTTCCTGCACCCGCAGAATGTACACAGGCTCTACTAGGGCAACAGACAGATGTGAAAAGAGGTCATTTCTAGATAGGAAGTTACAGGTCCTAAGAGTGGAGACAGAACACTCTGGAAGCACAGGCTTTTCCTAGTTAAGAAAAGGATTTCTCTGCCCAAATTAAAATAATAAAATATAGTTTAAATGCTTAAAGATGTAAAACTTCAGCTCTAGCTTAGCGATTTAGAATGACTCGTTCCTCAAACATTCTGGTAGCCATGCAGCTTTGGTATGCTTTTGGTTGATTTTGCCTAATAGTTACCATGTTACAAATATGATTTAAGAAGTTATAACTTATTTACATTCATTACATTGTTTAGAATGACTTGTTACTCAAACATTCTGGTAGCCATACAGCTTTGGTGTGTTTTTGGTTGGTTTTGCCTAATAGCTACAATGTTACAAACTCATTTACATTGATTACATTGTTTAGTTGGAGTAAAGGCTCCGCTCTACGTGATTCTATGATGTTTTCACTTCAGTCAGGGCCGCATAAAATGGTCTCAGTAGCCCCACACCTTGTGAAGATGAGCTTTGTTGGTACTTTGTTTTCCTTCTTTCTATTTTTTTTTTAACAATGTAATGAATCAGTCAGGGGAGGCCTGTCTATCTCATTTTATTTAGGTCCTGAAGTCACACATCATTTACGCTTGAGTCCTCCTATCATCAACTTTGATGTAATAAAAGGCTGTTGCTACCTTCCAGTGGGATGAATTCCCTGTCTCTTGTTTTAAGTAAAATATGATACAATTTTATAGACCGTCTTCATAAATCCACAAGAAGGCCTTCTGTGACATGCGGTGCAAGCCCCGGGAATAAGTACTCCTTTAAGCCACACAAATATTCAAGGTTTTTACACTTCCATCCAAAGAATAAAAACAATAAAAATCTATGGAAGCCTGCCTTTTTATTTCTTAATTAAAATCATACCGAACGCATTAAAGGAATGCTGCTATGTTTCCATTTTTCCAATGTCTTATATTCATCTTAGTCTTATTCTTGAGAAATTCTCTCCTTCCCCCACCCCATAAGTCAGCTACAACAGCAAGGATGACATTATAGCATACCTGTTACATTATTATTTGATGGTGGGTAGTGTTCTTTCATAGAATTTTGGAGTTCCCAGAAAGTACACTGCCCAGTAGATAGATTCACACCCAGAACTTCTGTAAGCAGCCTTCTAGTGAGCCCTGAAACCCTGCTCCATCTACAGCTGTCCTGCTTCCCTGCATCCCCAGTGACTCATGGGATGTGTTAAGTATGTTCTTTTTTTATCACCCAAGCTGGATTGTAAACTCCCGAAAGACAGGACCAAGTACCTTCTTTGTTTTTTCTACAACTTTAGTACAGATCTGGGCATGTTAGGAGAGCAGGATAAACCCTCGTTAATTAATCATAAATGTTGCATCTGGTCGCTTTTATTTCTGCCCTTGGATTGTGAAGATGGCAAGAACAGGACCTAGAACTCCTCCAGGGCATTTAAATCTTTAAAGTCTCTTGTCTCAACGGCTTTGCCATCTGAAGGTTACTGAACTATGATTTTGCTCCTACAGCAACTTCCATCATTGGCCAAAACTGATCACATTTTTTGAGGAACTCTGAATAAACGGACTAGAATGCATATATAATAGAAGTGTGCGTATTGGAGCAAAGACCCTCTATGATGTGGACACCGTGGTTACTCGGCTTGGAGCTGCTGCTTCCCTGGGCCCATGCTTGTCTCTTCTCCCTTCCCTGTTGATCTACACAGTGCATGCTTCCTTAACTTATTTTTTTATCACCCGTTTATTCCCACTCAAATGTAAGCTGCAAGAGGCTGGGATTTCTGTTTGTATCGTCAACACCTGGGAGAGCTCTCTGTGCCAGTAGATACTGGGTAAATTAATGAAAGAGGTGATGTTTCCATTGAGAGGATGTCAGCCCCACCACAGAACACCTGTTTAGCCGTGGCCCCGTTGATAAATCACACTTAGGTTTTTGGGTCTCCGTTTTCCCCTTCTGTGTAACAGGATGAGGGGTGTGTGCATTGTGGACTTTAGTGTCTCTGCTGACAAAAGAATGATATATAAACAGAAAAAGAATTTTTAAACACTAGATTGAGCCATGCTCTTGAAAGATTTTTAAAACATTTTTTCCTAGTGTTGGTAGATTTCCTTAAATTTTCTTAAATCTTATCTTTAAGTTTTGAGTTAGGGTAGGAGAAAAGGAAACTTCCTTGGAGTAAGGAGCTGTGGGTCCCGGTTCTAGCCTGCCTCAGACTTGCTGTGTGACCTGTGGATAATTCCCTAATCTCTTTGGAGGCGAATTTCTTCTTCTGTAAAATTATGATTAATATTTAGCAAGGTTGCTACCAAGAGAATGCTACTGCGGGACTGTTCAAAAAACATAAAACTCTGTGCAACTAACTGTAAATTAATACTGTAAGTTAGTATTATACAGCGTGTCCGTAAAGTCATGGTGCAGTTTTGACCCATCAAAACTGCACCATAACTTTACGGACACACTGTAGTTCTGAGAATTAGCTTAGGTCTGGCCATTGAACCATCTGTGCTGACAGATAGGCTGGATTTAGTTTCTAATCTGTTGTGTTTGGTTGCCTACATAAAATACAATACAAGTGACTTGACAGACAATGAGATGGGGGAAAAAATACAAGCTCAAATTTAAAATTTATTTTTAGGTTTAATACACTACGTATTTCTCTGTCAACTTGCTATAAATCAGTGGTTCTTAACCTGGCTTCTATCGAACCCTAGGGGTTCTATGAGTCAGTCTCAGGGGTTCGGAGAAGCTTCTGCCACGGAGGCCAGAATAAAGTAATACTGTAATTTGTTGTGAGTTCATGCACTTTGTTGGTTTTGTTCTTTGAGCAAGGTGATGTTAATGCACGGCTCATTTTGTGCACCAGTAAAAAAACATATACCTATGTCTTGAATTTGGAAAAAAAAAATCATATTTTATTTATCACTAAAGAAGGGTTCGGTGAATGCGCATATGAAACTGGTGGGTTTGGTACCTCAAAAAAAGTTAAGAACCACTACTCTATATTAACTGGTCCCAGGTTTTATGGAGTTTTCAGTTCCTACTTCGAGTTTTAGTTATTCCTAATCTGCTGGGAAACCTGACCGCCACACTCTTTTTTTTCAGACACCCTAGCATAGCAATGGATTTCCAGGGATAGTTCCAGGAGGAAAAAAACGGGCCAGTGAGCAACAATATGTTATGAGCCCTAATGAAAGAATTCTGTGAACTCTCTCCTGGCAGCTCAGAATCACACTCTGCCCTTCTCCCGCTTTTTAAACTTATTGTTCGGTTCTCAAACCTGAATCAGAGAGATGAGGCTGTTGATTGGATAGTTGAGATGTTAAGTTTTCCAGATCTTAAAACTTGTAGTTTTAGAACATTTACAGATACCTGAAAATTGAGTCCTTTAGCAGGTACATGTTTTCCTGACACTATGGATTCTACAAACTTGGAAGTTACCAAACCAGTAAAAGTCACGTTTCAGTGAGACATGACATTTGGCCACACACTAGATATCACACGTCTTTACAAAATAGAAATGATCTTCAAGGACTTAATGTGTCTAAAATTTTAAAGTATTTAAAAGTCCTTTGGGAAAATCTTTTTGGAAGAAATATTAGTTTTGTCATTACCCTAATAACTTTAAAAAAAATAACATTACTTGGAACATTGCACATTGTAGGCCACCTACGGTTTTCATATGCATTATCTAATTTGATAATTATGGTGATCATTCATAAATCTAGGCTATTGTGAGGTCTTTATCAATTAATCTGTAACACTAAATTCTCAAATTTCACTTGGTTCTAAAATTGGCTTCCTGAATTCTTTTATCCTAGGCTGTATTCATTTCTTGTGTAAATGTCAAGGGCCAGAGAAAAATAAACTCACATTCTGCCATGTGGTATGAAGCAAGGAATCTAAACCAACACCATCAGTGTAGTCAGTATTTGTGGTAAGCACTGCAAATACTGAGGATGTTTTTTGAAGTTAGAATGAAAGGGCTTCTGCTTCCCTTACGGCCTTCTTTAGACCCGTTTAAGTTTTCTTAGACTTTATTAAAGTTGAGTCACGAAGAAAATTTAACGTTTGTAGTATGAATGTGGCATTAGTTCTTTAAGATATACATTAAAGAATTGGACATGCCCATAAATTCTTGGGTTTTTATAACAGGTATTTGATATTTTTGAAGAAGAGCAGCTGGTATAAGTTACAAAAATAATGAGATTTGTGCTTCTTAAATGTGAAATTAGCCTATAATGAGTAGATAGCATCTCTGATTTAGGCATGCCTTAATTATAATTTTAAAACATTTGTCACACTGCTTATTCTCGAAAAAGTTGAATGTTACTTGGAGATGTATAATAGTACACACACACAACTTTTCATAACTCCTTTTTCTAATTTTATTTCCAACAGTGAAACAACACAGAGAGGGTATAACAAAATTGTTTTGCGCATGGTTGTATTTTACCTAAAAATGATCTATTAACCACTCCTTGATACAACAAATTACTATGGGGAGAAATACTGAAATTGCAGAGAAGTCTTGTGGAAATACGGAATGAGTATATTAGGAGTCATTAGGAGTCAAACAGGAGAGTCAATTCCTAATTTTTAGTATACAAGTGGCCATCTGTGATGTGACTTAAAAGTTACATCCAGGATTATCATTTCAGAAAAGGGGAAAAAGAAAATGGGTCTGTTGTATGCCTTAGCATAAAGGGCTTCTCGAGCCCTTTTAGAAAAGGTACACTTTTTAAAAACATTTCCTGTTATGTAGAGCAAGGGAATATTCTAAAAGAATTGTTCACACTTCTTAAGAAAGTAAGAAGAGAGGAAGCATGACAAGTTCCTTTAAAAATCTTTTGCTTGTTCTCTAAAGTAGCAGATAGGGAAAGATTGGCTCAAAAGCTTTGACCCCTTATGAGATCAAGCCAGAACAAGAGGACACCAAGCAGAACCCCAAGGAAACACAGCTCCCGATGGTCAGCGTCTAGGTCTATCGTTCAAGTGCAGGATGGATGTCACTGGCCCAAGATCAGGGTGTCAGCAAACTGGCATCCCTTCCTTCCAGGAAGCTCTAGGGGAGACTCTGCCTCCCAGCCTTTTCTGGCTTCTGGGGGCTGCCTGCATTTGTGGCTCGTGGCTCCCTCCATCTTCAAAGTCAGTAGTGGCAGGTCTAGTCTTACACTGAATCACTCTATGACTCTTCTGCCTCTCTTGCCAACATTTAAAAGGCCTGTGGAGCCTGACCAGGCGGTGGCGCAGTGGATAGAGCATCAGACTGGGATCCGGAAGACCCAGGTTTGAGACCCTGAGCTCACCAGCTTGAGCGAGGACCCATCTGGCTTGAGCAAAAGCTTACCAGCTTGGACCCAAGGTCGCTGGCTCCAGCAAGGGGTGGCTCGGTCTACTGAAGGCCCGCGGTCAAGGCACATGTGAGAAACAATCAATGAACAACTATGGTGTTGCAACGGCAATGAAAAACTGCTGATTGATGCTTCTCATCCTTCTTTGTTCCTGTCTGTCTGTCCCTATCTATCCCTCTCTCTGACTCTCTCTCTGTCCCTGTAAAAAAAAAAAAAAAAAAAAAAAAAAAAAAATGCCTGTGGAAGTTGGCTGGGGCTGCCGTAGCCAAGGACTACAGACTGGCAGCGTAAGCAACAGAAATGTATTGCCCCACAGTTCAGGGTGTTGGCAGAGTCTGTGCCCTGTGTGGGCTGAGAGAGAGGGACCTGCTGCATGCCTCTCCTCAGTATGTAGAGGACCGCCTTCTTCTTCGTCTTTACAGCGTCTTCCCTCTCCACCTGTGGGGCTTCAGATCTCCTCTTATTATAAAGATGCTCACTCATCAAGTTAGATAAGGGTTCACTTTAACTTGGTTGCTACTACAAAGTCCCTCTTTCGAAGGTCGCATATTGAGGTAATGGAGGCTAGGGTTTCAACATATGAGTTTTGTTTTGTGTTGTTTCCTGACAGGATGGGGGCACAATTCAATACATAACAGGGCCCTTGGAATTACGTTAGGCCTACTTGAATAATCCAGGATACTCTACTCAAAGTCAGCTGGTTAAAACCTTATCTCCATCTGTTTCCTAATTCCCCCTTTACACTGTGACATACTCACAAGTTCTGGGGATAAGGATGTGGACATCTTTATTATAAAGGGCGGGGGTCATTATTCTACAGACCATACTCTCTTTTTTTATTTAATGTCAATTGTTTATTAGGGAATCTGCTATACACCCTGTATGTTGATGCCTCAGATATTTTAAATCATTGATAGATGGTGGCTATTAGAAAGAACTATTGTTTATGTTCAACCTCCCCTGACCCCCTGAGAGGGTTATGATTTCAGATTAGATCTTCTGGATTAAGAATAAATTTTAATAACAACAAATAGTCATTAAAAAGGGAGATCATCTTCTCTTTCATTTATATTTTCTAGGTTTGAAGGGAAAAAAAGAGGGGTGGGAATTAATAGCCTGCAATTAACCTGACATATGTGCCGGCTTCTCATGAATTGAAGCACTTTCCATTGTAACCAGGGAGGACGAGCCTTGAGGCAGTATTTCTCCAATACTGCTGCCTGGTTTGTGTGTGGTTTTTGTTTCCTACTGATACAAAGTAACTGGTGATAATGTAACGGTGTCCATCTCGTTGTAGGCGCTCTGCAGTGCTCACTCCCCACCCATAGCATGGGAACAGGGCCTTGGGTGAGTTGAGGAGGCTAGACTCAGGGAAATGAGGTCACATGTGTTTCATCATCCAGTACACGCATGAATATAAAATACACCTTTCCTTGGATGTCAGAGGGGATAAAACTTCGTTGTAATGAACAAAAGGGGAAAATGGGGTATTTTCTTTCCAAAAATACTCATGCCCTATGTGTCATCATACAATAATGATTGGCAGCTGCCCAGAGGGCTTAGTCTCAGGAAAGGCTAATAAATGGCCAAAAGCAAATAGCTCATTAGGAGCTAGAAAGCAATGACTTTTTATATCCTACAGCTAAATCTGTGACAAATACGATGATCAGCCTTATGTTTTCCAAATGGTCTCCTTTCCTTACGGAACCAGATACCCAACTCTGTAAGCCAGCACATCTCACAGACGGTGCCTGGAGAGGAACACTACCTGTAAATAGCTTGGTTAGTCAGAAATGCACCGACTTCAAGAACAGTATTTCAATCACAGGCATTCCCTCCTCATAACATGATGGTCATGTTCTTGGAAATGCCTGTGGGAGTAAAATTATAAGTTGAGAAACTATCACTGTAGAAAAATGAGGTTAGAGGTCATAGTCAAGACAGAATCTATAAAAGCACCTATTATACTTTTTACTCACTGAATATCTGTGCTTCTGGTGTGTGTGTTTATAAGTAGTGCATACTAAATAAAGATAATTAACAGAGCTGTTTTGCTCATTTTGAAATTTGAAATAATGAGTATTACGCTATTAATTTCCATGTGTCCTTCCTAGTTCTCTAGAAGTTTCTCAAAATCTCTTTCTCCCATAATTTCTAGTGTCCTAGATTTTGTTTCATTTTCTTATACAGAATTGCCATGCAAAACGTTTTCTGTGTCTGTGATCCATTCAGATAGTCTACTCATTTCTCATCTGATAATACTTTATTAATAAAAGGAAAATAGTTTATAATAAAATGGCACATATTTTAATATGTAAATATTCAAGAAAGACTTCACTAGAAGCCAAAATAAAATGTCTCCCAAAATTTCTCAAATGCTCCCTAATGAACAACATCTACCCAAAGAAGAACCTGTAATATAGAACCATGGCTTGTTTTTATCTAGCGTGTAGGCTTAAGAAGGATTTTTGCAGTTTAAATGGTTGGGGGGAAAAAAGAAGAAGAATATTCTATGACATTAAAACTATATGAAATTTGTCTGACGAGGCAGTGGAGCAGTGGATAGAGCAGCGGCCTGGGACACTGAGGACCCAGGTTTGAAACTACAAGATCTCCAGCTTGAGCGTGGGCTTGTTGGCTTGAGTGTGGAATCATAGACATGACCCCATAGTCACTGGCTTCAGCCCAAAGGCAGCTGGCTTGATCAAGGGGTCACTAGCTTGACTGGAGTCCCTCGGTCAAAACACATATGAGAATGAACAACTAAAGTGCTGCAACCACCATGAGCTGATGCTTCTCATCTTTCTCCTTCCTGTCAGTCTCTCTCTAGCATGCACGTACGTGCCTTCCATGGCTGCCGATGCCGCCACGACTAAGTTGTTGACTGCTCTTCTCCTGGCTGCTCTTTCCAAAGCATAGGACAGACCCTGATTCCAAGAGTTTGAGTCCAAGACTGCATAAAGGCTTAGGTATAATGGGCAGAAGTACAACACAAAACATAAGGGACACCTGCTACTCAAATGGCTACTTTTAAAGCCCAAGATTGCTGGAACCAGAACCTTCCATTTCTAGGAAATCACCACTGACCTCTTTGCCTGGGTATCTAGGACCAATTGAGCCCCCGTCAGATGTAGAAAAAGTTGCTCTTCTCAATCCAAGACCATGTTTTACTCCAGGTGCGGGAGATTCACCTTCCTCAGACATCCGTTCTCCTCAGGGAAAACCATGTCCTCAAGGACTAGGGACAGGTGAGGCGCCCTGGCCCAGACACAAGTCTGTCAGTGCAGCTTCCCCGACGTCTCAGCGGTCTTCTCCTCTGTGCCACAATCTTTTCTCTAACGTGAAGTGACCACAAAGTCAGGTGCTCTTCTCTCCAAGTCCTGTCTTAACTTCTAATCACACCTAGAACAAATCATAATTTTCAAGCTGAGAGCATCTGTATTTAAATTTAGAGTTTGTATGTACAGAGGGGTAATGCATGGGTCGTAAGTCATAGAGCGAATCTCTGTTACCTAGCGCAACTCACCACTTCAGTGGGGAGCACCTTTATTGAATTGCCTTACTGTTGACACATCCTGAGAGTAAAAGTTAGGTATTTGCGACCTATCTGCATTACTAATAATCTACCCCGGAGAACAAAAAAGACAGTCTGTTCCAAATGTGGTGAAATACCTGTGACTTTAAAAGGTCATTGTTTTTCAACTGAGGAAACCATAAAACCTGAGGTCTAATCCTTTAAAAAGAAACTGTAATTAAAATTATTCTATTTTAAAAGGTATATAAAAGCACATTAGCATATGTTAGTATTTCACAAAACAACTTGTGTAGGAAAAAAGTATTTTCATATTCTGCTTGTGTTTGTTTTTCAAAATACTAAAACGAAGCCCTGGCCAGTTAGCTCAGCGGTAGAGCCTTGACCTGGCATGTGGAAGTCCCGGGTTCAATTCCCAGTCAGGGCACACAGGATAAGCGCCCATCTGCTTCTCCACCCACCCCCCTTCCTTTCCCACAGCCATGGCTGAAATGAGCAAGTTGACCCCAGGCACTGAGGATGGTTCCTCAGGCGCTAAAATAGCTTGGTTGTCAAACAATGGAGCAGCGGCCCCAGATGCTCAAAACATCAGCGCCAGATGAGGGTTGCCTGGTGGATCCTAGTTGGAGTGCATGTGGGAGTTTGTCTTCCCCACCTCCCTCTCTCTCACTTGATAAAAAAAAATAGTAAAAAAATCAATTAGCATTTACACAAATTTATCTGCCCACCTTTTTTATCTTTATTTTTTTAATTTTTATTGAGTTTATTAGAAGGACATTGGCTAATAAAATTATATACGTTTCTTGGGGTAATGAACACAATACAATATACAAATGATGGATTACAGGATTGTATACCTACTGTTTTTTGTTTTATTTTATTTTTTGTGACAGAGACAGAGAGAGGGACAGATCAACAGGAAGGGAGAGAGATAAGAAGCATTGCGGCACCTTAGTTGTTCATTGGTTACTTGTTCATATGTGCCTTCACTGGAGGGTGGAGGGGGGCTACAACAGACCAAGTGAACCCTTGCTCAAGCCAGCGACCTTGGACTCAAGCTGATGAGCCTTGCTCAAATCAGATGAGTCTGTGCTCAAGCCAGCGACCTCGGGGTTTCGAACCTGGGTTCTCCGTGTCCTAGACTGACATTTTATCCACAGTGCCAACGCCTGGTCACGCCCTACCCTTTTATAAACCTACAAAAAAATATCTGTTTAAAGCATTTCCAAATACTTTTAGGTTTTGTAGATTCTTGTGGACTTGGCCTGACCTGTGGTGGCGCAGTGGATAAAGCGTTGACCTGGGAACACTGAGGTTGCCAGTTCAAAACCCTGTACTGGTCTGGTCAAGGCACATATGGGAGTTGATGCTTCCAGCTCCTCCCCCCTTTCTCTCTTTCTCTCTCTCTAACTCTGTGTCTCCTCTCTAAAATGAATAAAATAAAATAAAAAAAGATTCTTGTGGACTTGAACACTTTGGCTTCTAGTTCTCAATTAAAAGTATAATTACATCTTCCCAGTTTCAGATTGAAATCACTAGGGACCCATCTACACAGAGCAAGGACATCAGAAAGATGTGGGTCTTATGCATTTTGCAGAGGGTGTATTTTCCTGGTCTACCCACTCTGGGTATATCTTATTGTATTATTTATCAGGGTTTTTTTTTTACTGAATTTAGGCATTTTTAGCAATACTTAAATTATTTTAATGTGGATGTTTGAAAAGACAACAAAAATATTAGATTATCTGAGAAGGATTAAACCTATAGTATAAAATAAATACTGTATAATTTATTAACAAATATTTATAAGTACATAGCAAGCAAGTAATAAATAAGTTGGTCAAACCAATAAATACTTCCTTTAAAACTCTGTAAACTCTCTGTTCAACAGGAAAGCAATCTTGGCCTCAAATCAGACCCAGAATAAGCAGGAAGGAGTTATCGGTTGACTTAATAAAAGTATCTGCTGAAAATATGACTCACTTAATTGTATAGGGAGCCATAAAACACACATAAACATATTTCAGTTTTTGACCTAATGCCAAGCATCATACATTGATAGACTATGTTTCTTAATTTAATGAAGTTTTGGCATGCAGTTCAAGCTTGCAAATATTTTGATAAGAAGCCTTTATAACAGCATGATGACATGTGTCCTCCATCCTTAAAATAGAGTGGGGCCACGAGATTCTCTGTGGGCCAGTCGTGAGGTGTGAAATCAGCTCACCTCCAAGACTGTTCCAGCAGATACGGTTCACACATCAAAGAAATACACAGATCTATACACAGCAATTTGCCCTTTGTCCTGATTTTCCTATGAAATGTATAAAAGACTCAAGGTAGCACAACTCAGCTCTCTCAAGATGGCATTTTATAAACCAATCGATTCCATTCTAAAGAAAAAGAATTGTGGCTATCTAGCTATGCTGAATTTTTACATATACACTTTTCTGGGTTTGGGTTATATTTGGATATAAAATATCCTCATCTATCTATTATTTTGTCATCAAAAAGTCACTTTTTCTCAAACTACCAGTAGTATTGCTGGTATTGTCCAGGAGATAAATTTGTAGCATTAATTATGAAACACAATTGGAAAGCTTCTAGGTATTGATTCTCTTGAAAACAGAAGTTTTCCAACCTGATTTTTCCCTAACAACAACAAAGTGCTTCTTATTGGATTTGTGATTACCTGTTCTAATTCATTATTATTAAAACGCATACAGTGTGTGTGAGAGAGAGAGAAAGAAAGACAGAGCCAGACAAAGACAGAAAGAATAAGAATGAGAATAGGAAGAGAAAACAAACATGCTAAAAACCTCAAGGCTCAAATTTACTGAGAAGAACAGATACTCTGTAGAAGGTTTTTCTATGAGTAAAGTAAGTTTATCATATATGCATATCTCAAATACCTCCTTGGAAGTGTAGCTTTAACTTATTCACACAGTTCTGTAAATAACATGTGAGGTATTTCATGGTGGAACAGCCCCCCAAAGATCAGCAATTAGAGAGATACGGTAATGGTTAGAAAAAAGGTGTGCAGGCAGACACAGAGTTTACTATGTATGAACGGGAGGTATCAGAGAGGAAAGATGGGATTAACCTAGAGATTTAAGAATAGCTAATATATTAGTCAGGCCAGGTAAAGACTAAGCTGATATGACAACAACAAAGTACAGACTTGAAGTTTATTCTCTTTCCTAACAATTATAAAGTGAGTCAGTTCTGCTTCATGAGGTCATTCAGGGACATGAGTCTCTCCCATCTTGGAAACCTTAGAATTTATGTAGTCAAAGTTGAGTTCACTCCCACATCACTTTTCTCTTTTCCAGGGAAAGTGGCAGAAGGAAGTCTGGAGCAAGTCAATTCCTTCTAGACAGTAACTTGGAGAAGTGGTATTTGGGACATCCATTATATTTCACTGAAGAGAACTGGGTCTCACTGCTTTATCTAGCAGAAAAGAAGTATGGGAAATGCAATCTCTTATAGGGCAGGCATGCCCCAGAGAGTCTTTTTCAATGGCCCGAGGGAAGAACAACACTGAGAGATAATTAGTAGATGCTCACCTGAGCACTCTATCATGGGTTCCCCAGGACTACCCTTTATCTGTTTTGATTGACATTGTGGGTCTAAATCTTAAGGGAAGAAATTATGTATTGGATCTATGTTACACTTCACCCCACAGATCTGCACATATTAGGCCACTTACTATGTTTTAATTAGATTGAGTCCAAGTCCCAATGAATAATGGGTTATTTAGTTCACATTGGGAAATGTGAGGTCTTCCTCTAAGGAAGCGTCTACCTGAACAAGAGAGATCTGTAGTGTTTGCCAATTTGTACCAATTGAGGATGTCTATGCAGGAATCTAGGCATCAATTCCTTTGATGCCTGCCTTCCTTGCAGATCCCCCAGGGCTACTAGAACCCTGTTGACATCAGAAAAGACTATACTACTATAGTTATAGATTGCTGGCCATTGATGTATTCTACCAGAATCAGATGAAATATTTTTACGAGTATTCAAAATTAAATTTTACACATTAGGGTTATGAAGTAACTTCATTTTCAAAATCATGTTGACTTCAGTTAGATGATGTAGTAGTCAGGGTTCTGTAGAGAAAGAAAACCAACAGGAGAGAGAGAGAAATTGTCTAACGTAATCATGGAGACTGAGAAGAAGTCCTAAAAACTTTAGCTGGCAAACAAAAGACCCAGAACAGCCAGTGGTGTAAGTTCCAGTACAAGTTCCGGACTAAAGGCAGGAGAGGACAGTCTGGCAGAAAGAGTGGACACCCCAACTCAGTCCTTTTGTTCTATTCAGCTCTCCATGGATTGGATGCCAGCCCACACTGGGAAAGACCATCAGCTTTAGCTAGTCTACTGATTCAGACGTTAATCTCATCCACAAACACCTGTACAGACACACCCAGAATAATCTTCAAACTAGTATTGGGCACCTTGTTGTCCAGTCAATTTCATCAGATTAAACATCATGGCTGATGACCGTCCTTATTCTCTGTAGTAAAGGTTGTGCATTAGGTCAAGTTATGACAAAAATATCAGGTAGATAATGAGAAAAATATTAGGTTGTTGTTTTTTTTTTAATTTCTAAAGAACTGGAATTTGGCACCTCACCTTACTCAGGTGTGACTTGGGATATATTTTAAGGAAACAACCACACTCCAAGCAGAATTAATATAAGACACTCAGGACTACTTACCAGGAATAGAATATATACGGCAAATAAGCAGTCAGAACGTGAAGCCATTTAAGAAGATCATGTGATAAATTTGGATGGTAGCCTTTTCTTCGCCTCTCAGTAGTTTTCCCATAGTATTAAAGACTTTCAGAGATGCTATATAAATAATGACGTGGAATTAAAATTTAAGAATAACATCCACAATTAGTATCTTTTCCTTATAAAATAATTTGCAGGCTTTTAGGCCTATTTGTGTCTTTGAAATGATGCATAAAAATGATAACGACTCAGACAATGTTACAGATAATCAGTTCAGATTATTATGACACAAGAATGAATTTCTTTTATTCCAACTGGCTATTATAATTGATCGGGTAAGCCTACAAGCCATTTCCACCTAATTGTTACTGGGCACATATAATTTTAGCAGACTTGAAACATCATTATGCTTCCTTAAAATTGTTGTCAAGGCTCCTTGGAAACTGGAATGTCAAAATTTTTATGACTTTATCAAGGACAACAAACCTTAAAATATTTTTAAAAACCCGTTTCCTAGTTTTAAGATAAACAGTATATAAATTCAGAAGCTCTTCTCTTTATAATATTCAGGCTCACAGTAAAGCCTAATGAGAGTAAAGAAAGACCTATGAAGTATTCTTTAGGATCAAAGAGCTAGAATGACTATTAATAACTGATAGACTTCTTATTAAGAGTAAGGAAAGACCTACAAAATATGCTTTAGGAACAAAATGATATAATATCTGTTATTAACTGATGGCTTCAGTCAGTAAGATAGTTTCCCAGTGTGACTCCCCCAAAGGATATCAAAGTTTTAGTGTGCATTAAACAGCTAAGGAAATATCAGAGCGGAAGCCTAGCCTGGAGAATGGGCTTGAGATTTATTTTTCTCCCTCTTCTAGTGTCTTTGTACAGAAAGTGGTGATTGTTGGGAGAACTCTCCTGTGATCTGGAGACAAATCAGGTTTTTTTGCTTAAAACGAGATAAGGATTATCGCTGAGAAAAAGAAGGCTGCAGAGGGGGAGAGAGCAGGCAGGTGTGCCTTTGATGATTTCGTTTGGATTTTCTGTCATGAGCCATTCCCAGTCAGACTCTAAGCCTCATATCTGCCCTCCATCTGCCGCTGGACTCGGGCAATGAGCAAGTGCTCCTAAGGACTGTTGGTGCACAGTTCAGACGGGCAAAGCATCCTTGTAAGGATTAGTAATGCAGGCGGACGAGTGGATGTTTATTTTAGATCGTTCATTCTGACAAGACTGTCGGTTTGGAGCAGCTGCAACTGTGGGTTCAGGGAAGTACTGGCCATAGCAGCAGGCAGAGAAGACCCCCTCCATAGGGGGCCACAGGGGGGAAGGGTCAATATCCTGATGAAAAGTCTTCTTGGATTTATCCACAGACAGCTTTGAACTTGCAAAATCTAAAGTTGAAATCAGAGTGTATTTCCAGGACTTGGTGCGATAAAGATGTAACCATGGCAATTTCCTGCACTGTGCTGGGATCGGGGACTGAGAAGTGGAGAGCATCTCAAACTGAACATATGTCACACCTACCTTAGCAAAACAAAGTAGGGAACGCGTTGAGAACAGTGGGGTATCTGAGGAGTGGGTGACGAGGTGCTGGTTCCTTGTGTTTGGTTCACACACGCAGCAACTAAAGTTATTTCATGTTTCACTGCTTGAGTCTCTGCATTTTTTGTTGTCAGAGGCAACAAGCAAGAATCGGCATGACGTCTTTCTTGGTCAGTGGGTAGCACGTCTTGCTGCAGTAAGATAAATGAAGTCTGATTTTGAAAAGCAATTATGCTGCAGAAAGGGTACAGCCGTAACCTCCCCTCAGTGTGATGAACAATGTGTTTACTATAAAATGCTAATCAGCCCTTAAAGATAGTAATGTAATTATTGTTCATCTAAGGACATAAAGCTGACAGGCCCTGAAGACAGGGGCATTGCTCATTTGGAAGAAGCAGGCTTCAAGTGCTTCTTGCTCACCTGTTTGTTTATCTGAAACGGAATTACTCTGGAAAGGCAGAAGAAAATAAAATGTCACCGAGTTACCAGTCACTCAGAGAGGACTTGGAGCCGAAATGAGAGGTTAAGAGACACACTGACATTTGTGTTCATAAGTGAAGCATTATGTCATAGGTTTAACCAGAGCAGATCCTGGATTTAAAAGTAGGAACTATGAATGCCTCATTTAATCTCTGATAGGGCATCTTACTCTAAAGGCCATCTAGAAGAATCCTTGGAACAGAGAAGAATGTGAAAAATAGCAGTGTTTTACTCATAAACAGAAAGGATTTGAAGGGGGTCTCTTTATTTATTTTTCTTACAGAACTTCAAAGTTATGTGTCACTAGAGCAATATTGCTGTCTTATCAGTTCAGCTGTCTGGAGTAAGTGAAATGACCTTGCTACAAAGATAAAAAGCACATAAGAAATTCACCAATCATGCTCAATGCTATTTAACTGAAAATAAGGTTAGGCATCCCTTATTAAGACAGAAAGGAGCAGGAAGGCCTTGTTACCCAAATTCCCAACCCTCTTACTGTAAAAATTCTACCACATGCAGCAGAAAATCTAGCTTATCGTGGGTTAAACGAAAACAGAGTATGGCTTTTCTCTTATAACTGGACGTCCAGAGGTGTGCCGGCTTTAGGTATGGTGGGATCTAGGAGTCCACCGTATAATCCAGGCTTCTGCTGTGTTTCACTGTGATTCACACAACTGTGCCCTGCCCCTAGGCCGTCCGCATCCTCAGGCACGCGTCCCACTGAGCAGCAACACTGGCTGCAGCAGTTTAAGAAATCAGGGCCACCTGTCCTGTGGTCAATAAAAGGAGAATATCTGTAGAACCTTAGAAGAGCAGGGAGGTGAGTCACAAGCAGGATGTGCCCGCAAAGCTCAGCTTATGTCTTCCTGAGTCACATGCCCCGTACAACAGAGCCTCTCTGCTGCATGTGCAGTAACTGTTACCCCCTTCCTCCCTGGTAACAGAATCTTGGTTTGGTGTGAGTGCAGAGCAGCAATGGGCTCAGGGAAATGGGCCAGTTCCTGAGTCTAAATAATGAACCATAACTGAATTAAGTCACTGTGCTAATGCTGCAGTGTTTTCCAGGGACTGGCTTAGGACACTGGCAATGCCGGTCAATAGAGCCTTTGGAAAAGTCTCCCAGAGGCCTGTGGGAAATATTGCCCTCTTTAATAAAGAAAAATTCAGGTTGCCATCTCTACCCCCTCTACCCTACTCCGGATGTTGTCAAATAAGGACATGATATTTGGAACAGTGGCAACCCTCTTATAAACATGAGAATCTTAGAATGGCTGACTCAGGAACTGACTTCACTGAACCATGGAAAAAATCTTGGAGCTGTTTTCTCCCAGAAATCTTGTTGGGCAGGGGTAACTAACCTCTTTTGCTTGCTTTTTTTTTTATTTTAAGATTTTATTTTTTATTTATTTTATAGTGGGGGTGCGGGCTGTAGCGAGAATTATCAACTCATAGCTGCTTCACTTTAGTAGTTCATTCCTTGCTTGTTGTATGTGCTGCCTTGGCTGGGCAAGCCCATGGTTTCGAACTGGCAACCTCAGTGTTCTAGGTAGACACAACACTCTATCCACTGTGTCACCACAGGTCAGGGTTACCTCCTGTTTTTTATAACCCTTTTAATCAGATATTTTATTACTTGCAGCCTAAAGCACCCTAACTGATAAAAATCCATTGTAAGGAGTCAGGAGATGAATGTGATCATGATCTCAAGCCCTCAGGGCTTATTTATGGAGGGAGGGAGGGGAATTAGTCCAATGCCAAGAGCTCAGCTGAGACCAGGAAAGAGGAGTTCTCTAGAGGCAAACCTGAGTAATTGCAAGATTGGCAAAGGGAAGCCCAGATGTCAGTGAGCCAATCCAGAAAATGTTTGATACACTTTGGCAGTCCACCTCCACCAAAGACATCATTCGACTTGCTCACTGGGAACCTGTGGAATCTCTGTTAACTTAAATATAACCAGGTCACAGACCCTCCTCATTTTCAGGTTTCTGCTGAGCCTTTCTTCCTGGATGGATGCCCCGCAGTTCATCACACCCAAATGTCTGAAATGAAACTCACCTCTGCCTCAAAAGCCCTTCCATCCTCCGTGTTCCACCTCTCAGAGCATAATACTGCTTTCCCCAATTCAAACTGGAAACCTCAAAGCCATTCTTGATCCTATTTCCACCACCATCTCCCATGACGGTCATAACTTCTGTCCATTCCACATTCAGAACACCTGCTGGCTCGTCTCTTGCTCACCCCTGCCATTTCCCTGCCCTAATCAATGTCTTATGCCCCACCGCAGCAACACCTGGCTGGGCTTTTGGACTTCAGACACATCTATCTTCAATCCATAATCTCATTGCTCTTAGAATTACAAATACATGTCATGGAATAATGTTAAAAAAAACAGCCTTCCAAAAATATCTTAAACTGCTCCTCATCAAAGCCTCAGACCATTTTGTTCCCTGAGTCCACACACTTCAAAACATTTATTTCTAAGTACACCGCAGTAATTAAGCTAACAATAAGCAACATTACTTAAAAGGAAAGTTATGTTTGCTGAAGAATACAGAGTAATAACTAGGGCCAAAGGGGAGAATGAGAAGAGGGCTTTGGAGTCAGGAATTCCTGGCCCCGAGTTCCAGCTTATGCGCTAAATGGAGACTGGTCACATCCCTTAACCTCTCAGAGCTCCATGCCCTCCTCTGTTAACTTGGGGAGTTAAGTTGGCAAGTCCCCCATTTGAGAGCTGGCAGGGGCTTTAAATAAGGTCACAGAGACCAAATGTCCGGTCCAGAATGACAGTACATTTTCAACCAATAACTGCTAGTATTGTTGCTCTTGTTACAAGGCAATTAGAAAATACTGGATTTTCTTCCTTATCCAAAACCAAGACTATTTATTGCAGAAGGTTTCTTGAAAAATCCACAGATTCCATTGTATGTATGTGCCACACTAAACTGAAACAATTGTACTAACCAGAAACACAAACAGAAACGAATACACATGGACAGCAGCTTGGTGGTTCCCAGAGGGGAACGGGATGAAGGGAAGTCAGTAAAGGGTAAAGGGGGTCCAATATACGGTGATAGAAGGCAATTTTACTTCGGGTGGTAAATACAGTAAAGTATTTACCACCTAACTACATTAGCCAATGTCACCCAATAAAGTTAATTTTTTAAAGTCCACAGATTCACATACTAGTGATCATATACTTATCCCATAAGAGAGCATGCTAGGTTCATACTCAATGGCGATACACAACTCCAAAATGCTTTTTCATTCTGATCTCCCAAACCCAAGTCCAATGACAGCCGCAAACTGACAGGCAGGGAGAGCAAAGATGGAGAAAATAGGAGGTAACAGCCAGGAAGCTTCAGGAAACGTTTCTTTCAGAAGGAAGATCTCAAAAGGCACAGGAGCCGGGCAGAGAGTCGTGACAAGTCTGGGAGACCTGCTGCGAGGGACACAAAGAGCATCAGCGGGAGGTTGGGGCGCAGAATCTGAACTTTGCGGCACCAGCCTGGACCCCAGCTCTCCTGCGAGCGGGCTCATCGTCTTGGACAAGTTTCTCAACCTCTCTGTAAAACCGACACTAACCCTGTGCCTATGTCACAGATATATGTGGGTACATGCGGGGGTAAACAGGCACTTACACGGTGCTCGACCCGCGGTGAGTGACCGCGGAAGCTCTCGCTGTCCTTCTTACGTCACTGTGTCATCAGCAGTGCTGAGTGGAAAGACTGAATCATCCAAGATCATATGCGGTAGCCGCTGTTTTTAAAGAGAAGCGGCAATACCTATGAGAATTAGTTCAATCAAAAATGTTACATTCTTAAAAACGGTCTGGTGATTCTGGTGGAAATTTTCTGGTATCTGAAATAATGCATCTGGAATTCCACGGAGAGTAACAGGAAAATGAGAGACTGCATCTAGATTCAGAATTTTTAAGTAGATGTTATTTTCAGTATGCTAAAAGGACATCTTTTCTCCCCATGCCTTCAGAACTGAAAAGAGAGCCAGGGAGAAAGACCAGCTCTTGGAAAGGATGCCAGAGCAGGACCATGGACCATGGAGGCTCAACCTGAGTGGGAGTGCCCCAGTAGGGAAGACCTGGACACCAATCTGATGGTTTAAGTGATCCCAGCTTTGCGGTTTGTGAGGCTGGCTGATGTCAGAACCAGGCTTTCCTGCCCCATACACAAATCTGTCACTGAGGTGTCTTCTCATAGGACAGACCTTTTATTCCTAGTTCCGTAATCGAGAGAAGCAGGGGCAGACGTTCTTGCATATTTATACAGATTGGGTGAAAACTACCAACTAAATTTTTATATTGTCTAAGGCTACCAGTAGGTATCTTCACTTTAGATATATATTTTTTTTAATAGTAAAGCACTCAGAAAATATGTCACTCATTTTTCAGTCCAAAGACAGATTAAAATAATTTATCATCATCATCCATGACTTTGTCATTGTGTCTCATCAGGAGAAAGACAATAAGAGTTGTACTGAGTGATTATCCTATCCCAGTCTAAGTTTAACAGTAGGTTAATGTAGTCTTTACTATTTCAATCTTTGGAATAAATCTTCTGAAGGCGGAAAGGAATGCCAGCTCTATGCCAAGAAAACTAAAGGAAGAGTTAGTATGCCCTCTGATGAATGCCATCTTTCCTCACTTAATCCCTCCCAATAACTCTCAGAAAATCTAAACAAAGGTGCAGCCAGGCCTTGGCCAGGAAGGCGGCCTGACAATGTCTTCCAACTGCAGCTGTGAGCACCAAATAAATATCTGATAGATAAGTCATACTGAGATCTGATTTTACTTCCTCCAGAATCTTCAGGATCTATGGCTTAACTCCAAATAATCAATTGTTTAAGTTGATAAGGTCTAGCTGAAGGGTTGTTATATTAATAATTACCCTTTAAAAAATAACTAGAAACATTATACAACTTCATTTAAAATTAAGGCTTAGAGACACTGTAGAATTTGACAAAGACCTTATCTCTACCTTGACTTTAATGCATCTTAATGTACTACTTATTCTCCTAGTGAAAAAAGAATACAGGGCAACAGTCCTAATTTAATAAACTATATTAACCTTAAGCCAACAGGCAATATCATATTACTGGGAAACAAGAAATCAGTGCTTAAGAACATTAAGACCCCACATAAAAGACATTAACAATTCACAGATAAGTATAGGAAAACAAATATCAACTTTCCTAGTAGAATTCTTAAATTTATCAAAATAGCAAATGTTTCAAATATAATACTCTATATTTTTTAAATATACTGGAACAATTACTTGTAGAAGGGCAATGTCTCTAACTTTTCTAACAGAAATTTATCAGTAAGAATAAAGACGCTTAGCTATTTTCATACCTTTGTTCAGATCATTTCTATATTATGTATTTATCCTAAGGGAGTAATTAGAATATTTTTACAATTTTTATATACAGTAATGTATATAAAAAGATATCCTTTCAAATGTTATATCTAGCTTTGAAGAAATTGGAAACTGCATAACTAGTAAACAACAGAGGAATGGTTAATTTTAGTTCATCCTATGACAGAATTTTAAGCTAACTTCTGAAATGCTTTGGTACTGACAACTTGAAAATTATCTATATCAAGATATAGATACCTAAAGCTGAATAAAAAAAGGATAGACTATTTATATCTTACATGATCAGAAATAGGTATGTATATACTGATAGAAAAAGATTGAAAGCTAAATACATCAAAAGGTCAACAGTAGTCACTTACATGTGGTAAGTGTAAGGTCGCTTTTGATTTACATTGTAATGTATTTCTGCATTTTCCAAAGTCTCCATAGGGAACCTGCCTAACTCTCATGCTCTCTTAACAAATGTTAGAAAAACAGGAAGGTCTCAGCTAATGGCACCCTGTAGGTGAAAAGTCTGAGACTGGCTCAGTTGTTGTCAGCAAGGGGCTCCAGGCTTAGTGATGTGCTTCTATCCATACTTCACTTCTACTCAACTTCCACGGAGAAAACCGCTCCCGCCACACTGGTGAGGTTCACGGAGTAAAAGGACGTGGTGAGCATCGCTGAAGTGCCCCCGCCCCCTCCAGCCACATGCGTCTCCCGCTCTGGAGCCCGGCTCTGTCTCCCTGTAGCCCGGACCGTTAGTCCTGCCCCAGCAGCAGGGAACGAGGAGAGGGAACCCAGGTAAAGAATGGCCAAGGTTTGTGCTCAAAGGGTAAGCAACACATTCTCAGGATAAGGGCAGAGCTGCCACACACCTTCCAACATCCATGGTGTCTTCCCAACTCGACTCCACATTTACCCGCCTGCTAGGAAGCGTCAGACTGAATTATTTCAGATTCTGAACTGTGACTGTGTTAGAGCAGTGAATTGATGAAACGATTCTTTCATTTTAACTTTTCTGCATTTTTCCAAATTTTCATTTATTGAGTATACATTACTTTTATAATAGAAAAAAAAATAACCAAATACAGAAAACCTTTAGCTTGTGTAGTAGTCTCCGCCCTGGCTGAAGTGAACACTTGGCAAGAAGAACAGAGATTTACTACTCACACCGTAACCACAGAGAGAGCACTACAGCCACGTGCAAAGTTCTCGGGCAGCTCCCTGCGGACGGAGAAGATTAATTTTCTCCAAAAAGGAAGAGTAACCAGGAGGTTCAGTGAGCCTCACAGGGAAGCAGTTGATGAAAGGGGTCTTGAAGGATGAGCCATCTTTGTATCTGATCAAGAAGAACATTCCAAGAGAGAGGTCAGCGCGGGTACGCTGGGAACAGAACAGCAGTTAATCTGAGCTAACAGCCCTGATCTGGTGGTTTTGGTTTTTATTTATTGATTTTTAGAGAGAGAGGGAGAGAAACATCAACTTGTTCCACTTATTTATGCATTTATTGGTTAATTCTTGTATGTGCCCCAACCAACAATCAAACCCACAATCTTGGCGTATGGGGACAAGGCCTTAACCAACTGAACCACCCGGCCACAGCTATTTGTTCATATTTGTTTGTTTTTCATTTTTATTAAACAGACTTTACTTGATGTGGCCATACCAACTGCCACCATCTTCCAACCCAATGTTTAATCTTGATTAACTTTTAATTCCTCAATATGCATTTGGATTAAAATTGATGCCTTATTTTAATATGTTCCTCATTCCACAAGACTATATGCTTCCTCTGTCTCAATGTGAAGATCATTTGAAAAATGAAACTGATTTCAAAATTAAACAGATTTAAGTGTTCAGTCAATTCATTTAATTTGCATTTTAGAGATTTCTGTGGAGAAATTATAATGGTTCCCCACAGCTCATTATTTCTTGGCAATTTCATTAACTGTTCTGTAATTTAGCCAATTCAGGTATAGAACAATATTCAGGAAAACATAGTTAAGCGGTTTTATGACATATGTGGAAATGTGCACTGTTATAAGTATAAAGTAATAGTTTCTAGCAGAAATTGTGTCAGAGAGCTTAACCATAGACTCCATTGAATCAACATGGAGCCAGTTAGGGGAAACCATTTGACCGTGACAGAAGGAAAGCCCGGACAAGGGACAGAAGACTGAGCTCCAACCCTGTGTCCTCCATTTACTGGCCCAGAGATTGTAGCAGATGAAGAAAACTGAACCAGCTTCCCTATCTGTGAAATAGACACTATAGTACATATTACTTAATCCTTACTTCGCCGAATGGTTAAAGTCACAGCAGAAGGTGCATGTCATCAGTTATGCAATTGTTGAGGACCTTAGAAATCATCTCATTAGGTTTCTAAACTTCACTCCAAGAAGCCCCACTCAAGGGCCCGTGACAGCAAGCCAAGGGAGAGTGGGAGCAGAATGAGGAACCCTGCTTCCCTACATGGGGGGTGCCCTCACTCTCACCCCCGTCTTCACTTGAGGGGTCCTTGATCACCTGCTTTACACGTTGGGTTCCAGGAAAGCTTTCGTTTGAAAAATACACCTCTTAGTTTAAAATAATTGAACACCACTGATTTGTTCCAACAGCCCATTTTACAATAAAAATGTAAAACCCAGAGAAGTTAAAGAACTTCCCCAGCTTTAAGAAAATATAACGTTGCTAGGCAGACAATTAAATCCAAGCCACCTATTTCTACGCCCAGTGTCCTCCCTGCTGTGAGTTAAAAACTATTATGCATCAACATAGAAGTGCTAAGAATCAGTGCACGTTTTTATAGGCGCTATGACGTTACCTGTGCAGTACGGAAGTTCTGCTCAGCAATATAAAACTGTAGTTCATTCACTAATTTCTGTGTTCATTCAGTAAACATTAAGCGTCACATGTGTGCCCATTGTTTTATGTACTATTTTCAACACTGTATACAGTTTCAAACAAAGTAGTGACGACACCCAAGCTTAATGGTGGAATAAAACATTCCTTTTTTTTTTCTTTCTGTAATCAATAGATAACAGGCAGAGTATTAGAAGTGGAATGATTGCCCATCCAAAAGGACCTCTTCAATTTCAACAGTAGTGATATAAACACTAATCTACTTGTATCTGGACCCACCTTCGTCGCATGTCCTATGGTCAGTTTGCACCTTCTATAAAAAGCTAGCACTGTGCCTGTGAGGTGCGTCCTGCCCACTCTCACCTTCGCAGACGGTCTTCCTGCAGCACGTTCAATAGGCAGTGGCGTCTCCCATATCGAAAACAAAGCAGAAACCTTCTTTGCCCCCATGACAAACTGCCACCCACTCCTTTCAAAGCAAGTATTTCTAGAAAGAGTTGTCTACTGAGTCTTTGCAGGCCTCCCTACCCACACCTACAGTGGAAGGCATGCCCCGCCACCTCTCCCCTCTACAATGCGACAGGGGTCCTGTCCGGTCATGGTTGTACCGCAGCCTCTGGCATGGTGCCCACCATATGTCTCAGTATTTGTTGTCTGAATAAATCATCCAGAACCATATGATCATTTAATAAGTAACATAGAGCTTGCCAATTTCTCATATATTTATGAAGGACGAATCACAATATGTGCTAAATTTTATTTAATCCCAAATTAAATTATTTAACTGCTATTTGAAAAAAGAATTGCAAAGACCCATAAGCTAGAGTCAATTAATTTATCAGTGTAATTTAACCCCTACCAACATTGCAATGACGTGTTCTTGTATAGCTTCGCAAAATAATTCTAAAATCTACTTTGGGGAATAACTATTTTTTAAATAACTAGGAAAATTTGACAAGGAAGTAGACTGTTGGCAAAACTGCACTACCAGACATAAGAATTGTGTTGCAAAATACCTGCAATTAAAACAGCGTAGATCTGGCAGAGGGTCAGAGACCAGAAATGGAATACAGAGTTCAGAAATGAGCTCAAATATATTTGAGGATTTTGTAAATAAAAAAGATAGCATTTCAAACCAGGAGGGAAAGATGGTTATCCCTCCAAAGGTCTTGGGACAACTACCTAGGTACTTGCTAAATAAAAAACCCTTCTTCCCTCCTTATACCAAATTCCAAGTAAATTCATCATAGCAAATAAAGTATTGGGAAAAATACCGTATTGCCTCAGGGGTGAGAAAGGCCTTTTAAATAACAACAAAGCTAGAATAGTAAAGAAAAACACTAATGACAGACGCAGCAACTTAAAAGTAAAAAAATATACACGGTAAAAACACAATAAACTAGAGAACCCTGTCAGTGAGATTAAAAGGCAAACAAAAACCTAGCAAACATTTCTGCATCATACATACGATAAAGGCTTACAAATGACTGATGTTAAATCAGCAGAGAGAAGAACATCCTGATAGATAAATGAGCAAAGGAAAGAGATAATTCACATAAGAATAGATGTAAATGATCCACAAACATGTGAAAAGATAGCCAGCTTCATTAGTAACCAAAATAATACAAGTTAAAATATCAAATTTCTTCTGCCTATTATCTTAGCCAGCTGAGATTAAAAGTGTTGGCAATGCAATGAATTGGCAAGGGGACAGGGGACGGAATTCTCATGCATTATTATGAGAGTAAACTGATACAAAGTTACCGGGAGTCAGTTTGGCATCGAATGTAAAATACCCATTAAGGGAATAACCAAACAATTAATACATAAAGTATTATGTACTTTGCAGAGTCATTTATAATTGAAAAAAAAGTCCATCAATAGGAGATTATTGAATATGTCATAACTGATCTCTCCAAGGAACTATGGAGACCTAATTATGCAGACCTACATTTTTGAAATATAGTAGGATATCCACTATATGTCAAGTGGGAAAAAGCAGATCACAAAACGATTCCACCTCCTAAATATTTCTTAAAACAATCCTGCCTTTCATCTTCATCATCCCTCTGGCACAAGCTAACACACTTTCCTCCCTGGCCCCTGCTTCTTGCTGGCCCCTTCCCCCTGTGGAATTTGCACCTGTGTGATAGTGTCAGAATGCTCAGATCTGATCACCTTACACCCCCACCCCCCGAAAGTGTCCTACCCGATCTGGTCTCTGCTCACTCCTGCAGCACCCTCCTGCTTGCTATACCCCATCCACTGGGGCCTCCTTCCATCTTCTGTTCCCCCACCATTCCAGCGCTGGTCCCTGGCACCTGCTACCTGGGACCTCTTTGCCCACCGTGCACCTCCATCTCCCCACCGTGCCCATTGATGCTTCTGCACCATGCAGCACTCAGCACAGACACCATTTTCTCAGGAAGGTTTTTCCTGACTGCACTCCTAGGTCAGCACCTCCTTCATGCACTCTCACAGCTCCCTTTCTTTTTCCTTGATCACCTCATCATAATTTGCAATGAGATAGTTGTGGGTTTTCTCATTATGACCCACCTGCCTCACAGTCTGAGGATATTACATGTCACATACATATTAAATACAATTTAAAGACTGACATGCATCAGGCATTGAAATATCTGGTGAGTGAAGGAAGGGAGGACTAAAGGAAAGCAGAGAGTAAGGATTCAGCACTCTGTTACTTGAAAGTCAGTAAAAAGACCAAGAGCTAAAAGAACTTCTTGATTAGTATAATAAAAATGTGTACATCCATCACAGATTTTGAACCATAAAAGTAATAAGCAGACACCTCATCAAAAATGATATACAGAAGGCAAATGACAAGCAGATGAAAAGATGTTTTATAGCATATGTCGTTAGGGAAATGCAAATTAAAACAACAAAGAGATCCCACTACACACCTATGAAAATGGCTAGACCAACGGTGCATCATCTGCTGGTTCCTTACTGCCACCAACAAGGCAGCAGATTCATTGTCAGGAGCAGGGTCACATCCTGATGCCAAGAGTCAGATCCACCCCCAAGCCAGAACCCTAATTTCATACAATTGTGAATAATAAAGCCAGTCAGTCCAATTTTCCTTTTGCACACAGTAAATCAAAAATTCTCTGTTGAATTGATGAGTGCTTCTCACTCTCTTTGTGGCCCTAAGGTACTTCCACTTTCTCAGGGAAATTTTACTAAATAAACCCAATAGGAGAGACTAATTTCCTTTTCATCTTCTATTTCTCAACTTTCCATACCCTACACTGCAATGCCCACCAAATCCATCCCTAACCACCTCTGAAATTCAAGACAGACATTTTGCTCCCCAGAGTAAAATTTTGTTCCATGAATCTCAGCTCACACTGGATGTATAAAATTTGGAACAGCATTAGCAATAACCAGTGTTAGCTTGTCAGTGCAGGAAAGAATCCAAGCCAATGTGTAGAGCCCAGCCCATTTCTCAGTTAAGCTATCCTGAGCTCATGTAGGAAGACATTAAGGGAGAAGAAGGCCAGTGGTTCGAGGTGGATGATGGTCTTACTTTTAAAGGAGTCAAGAAATACTACACATTTTGGCAGCAGATTTAGAGTGTATGCAACTATATGCAGATTGGCACCTGTGGGTGGTGGGTGGTTGCAGATTTAAAGTCAATATTTAGTCAACAGCTCAGTCACGTTGTTCTAGATATAAATGGCGATGACATCTTTTAAACATTATTTTCCACTGTGTCCTCAAGCTCATATAATCTTTTTCCTGACCAGTTACATAAAAAACAACTTTTAAAATAATACATCGCAAAGACATTTGACATAGGAGAAAATAGGCCTGCAAGGATATTTACATACATGATGTCAAGGAAAGAGTGAACTTACGGTTGGCAGTCCTTTGGCAGACCCTTTGACGTCTCTGTAAATGAGATCCTTCACCTGTGTAATTTAAAGAAAAAGCTGAATTAGCTCCAAGGTTCCACTCCCCTTTTTGACTAAACTTTAAGTTTATGGAACAGTCTGCTTGTATGTCACAGCATGTATGAGAGTTTACGTGTTTCCGTCATCTGAGATGTTCCTACTCTGGGCTTCCGGGCTCCTGCACATGTCCTTTCCACTGGGTGTTGCTGTCCCTCCATCCATCCACCCCAGGTCACTGTGAAGAAATCACTGGCACTGGAGCTGGTCTAGTGCACCCCAGTTGGAAGGGAGATTATTCAGATGTTAGAAAACGGAAACGAGTTAGGAGGCTGTGCTCAGTATAGGAAGATCCAGCCTACATAAACCTGGCCTGAGTGACCTGCACTCCCCAAGGAGGACAGGATGGTCCCCTGATTCCCTGATGAGGGAAAGGTGCCATTTCCTTGGAGCCGACCTACTATCCGCTCTTGAGGACAGCAGGGCGGTCATGGGTATTGCCCACTAAATTCCATGACACAGCCAAGTAGCCTAACATCTAACACTCCTTTCTGCTTTCCTTGGGTCCTTGTTCCAATTTACAAACCTCTATGACTGTAAGGTCACATGTAGAAATGCTGTCTCCCTGTTACACCTGTTTTGGTGCCGATAGCATGATTCATTTCACATTGGCAGCCCGATCCGGCACTTCCTCTCCGGTCTGAAACTCCATCGTGTTTTGTCCGGCTCAGTGGATCATACGTATATTGTATCATTTTCTCCACCGGAAAACACACTTACTATCATTATTTTTTTGATGGAAATCGGGCTCTACCCTTTGCACAGCACTCCTCATCTCCCTCACCAACGCCCTTCTCTCCCCCTGCCTAAAATTGTTCTTCATTCCAAGAAACTGATATACTGGAATGGAAAAAATTTGGTTTCAGCCTCAAAGATCAATTTATGATAACCTTATATAAGTCTTGTTTCAATTGAGTCTACTGCAAATTGCATACTTCGGTTTACTCTGCGAGGAATACAATTAAACTGAGGCAAAGCTGGTTATGATTCATGTATAATGAAATTAAAACAGTGTCATCATTAAATACCAAATAATGCCATTGATTCCGTGTATTATTCTGTCAGTGTTAATTGAATTGCATTCCTCCCCCCCCCTTTCAGTTCTTAATTATGCAGTTCATGCTGAATCTTTATTTTTATGCATGGACTGGGATAATGTTCTCGTCCTCCTTACCTTGGTGTCTAAAAATATAAGAAGCCTATTGAGAATGGGAAAGTCTTTGTTGGTCTTAATTAAAGCAAAACACCTGCTTTTATGCTGGGAGCAGAATGTGTTGCTGGGCTGTGAGACTGTGACCAAGTGAGAGGACAACATGACTGTTTCCTGCTACATGTCCCTCCTGCAGACCTGTGCTCTCAGCCTCTTTCCAAATTCTATCAGAAGAAGGGAAACGTGACATCACACTACCCAGCAAAGAAGGCCCAGGGACTCTCCAGCCTGCTAGTGAGCATGAGGGCCTGTCTAGCATGGGGGATGGTGGTGGGAATTATGGTTAGGGAGAGGATGAATAAAAACTTCTTCTCCGGTTAACTTGGGAAAGGTTTGAAGGCGAAGCCAGATTCTCTTCTCTGAGATGTGCCATATAAGTCAGATTATGTGCAAGTGAAAGTGAACAAAGGGACACAGAGTAAGTGTAAAGACCTAGATTGGAAGGACGTCTTGCTCCTTACTACCAGGCAAGTCCTTTCACTCAAAACACGCAAAGGGAGCACAACCTCCGCTTGCCTCTCTTCCCACAAGGCTAAAGAGCTTCCAGTACGTGTAGCCCTCTAATACCAACACCATTTCATTTCTAAGACATCTTGTCTAGACTTATCAAATGAGGGTGGGTAAAGAGCAAGGTATTGACCTTGGAACATATGATAAAAGCAAAACTGTGTGCTTTTAGCTCGGACAGCATCCCAGCGGATAGCTAGCGTGGTGAAGAAATCTGGGAATCGAGAATCAAAGGATGACCAGGCTCAGTCTTTGAGGTTTCAATGACATTCAATATGAATTATCCCAATTTGGAAGCTCAGATGACCATGGCCTGAGTCATGGGAAGAGGAAGTGGCTGCCACTGGGGCTGGGGGATGGACCTTGGACTGAGAACATCCGATCCTCCTTCGAGCTGGTTCTCCCTGGGGTGCCTCCTCAGTCCGCTCTGTTGGATCTGACTCTGCGTCCCGTGCAGCCGCATCTCCCATGCCCATGCTAATGGAGAACGCTGTTCGAGAACCAGAAGAGGCGCTTATCATCCTTGTACTCATTTTCCCCATGTTGAAGCTCATCTGCCAATATCTCTGTGTATGATGTGCTGCCAGGCATTCTAAAAAGCTTATTCCGAACCCATCTCCTTTTTATGCTCAACTTGCCCTGTGACAACAGGGAGGGGAGAAAAGAAAATGCTCAAGAAATGAAAAAGAGGGTGTAGAATGGGCCAAGGGAACTCACACTTACTGAGTTCCCTTTATAAGCACTGTTTGGTTTTTTTACATCAGTGATCGGGGCTTATTATTATTATTATCAGTTTATGTTTTGGATCACAAGGAAACAAGGCACTGTCACTGAGATACTGGATAACCAAGGGTTAAATGTAAATGTGGGGACACGGGTCCACATAGTTTACAATATTCCTGAATCAGATTCCACAGTAATAGTGAGCTGGTAAGTCTATAAATAATGTTGATTTTCTATGTTCACTTTTTCTAATTTTGCAAACTAACGCTTACACGACAGTAACATCTATTTCAAATCAATTTCTTGCAAATACCTTGTAGGACTAAGTTTTTTAATTAACAAATTAAAACAGCATGTGCAGGCAAAGCATTTTTTTTTTGTTTGTTTCACACAAATTTGCAGAGATCCAAAAAGATTATGAAGGAGATAAAAATTGTCCTGTTACAGAGCTTCTTCTTCAAAAGGGCTCATGAAATCATTCTTTCCTACTCAAAATAGGAAATCACAAAACCAGAAGATTATAACAAATCCTTGGCATAAATTCTCAGGAAGACTGCCTGCCAATATTTTCATTAAGGGGAATAGGTTGACTTATCAAATGTAATTGAGAGAATGTTGACCAAAGGTTGGCTTGTCTAAGGGACAGTCGATGGAATATGAGGTTCCAGACATGGCCCCTGTCACATTCCCCCTCGATATCCTTTGAAAAGGGACACTCTCTCTCACCTTGCCCTCTGAGAGCTGAAACTGTTCAATCAAAATATCAGGCTGGGTTTGATAGCCAAGTTCTATGGAAGTATAACACTTCTGGTGTTGAAGAAACTTTCGAAGGCAGATACCAAAGGGACCCTGTGATGCCAGAGGCCTCGGCCAGGTGGGTCCATACTGGATTCGGGCAGACAGTAGAAGAACTGCAGAACCGAAAAGCATTGGGCCATTCCCGTTTAACAGTCTCCCAACGGCAGACACGCAAACAGGCAGGGGAAACTACTCCTTCCAAAGCAAAAATGGCCCCTCCCAGTGGTGGGCGGGGAAATCCATAATCCAACATCCACTATCTACCATCTGCCATCCACCATCTGCCCTGATGGCAAGCACCCGCAGCCTTATATAGACTACACACGTGGCGCTGCCACGCACTCACATACTAATCAGGCAAAGTGCTTGCAACCAGTAAAGAGGCGGGCAAGCCCAACACAGCTGTTTTCCCAAAAGACCCCCATGCCTTTGGGACCAAGTAGGATCCCCATGCTGCAGGAGGGGCCACACCTTACTCTGGCTCTAACCTTGGCCTCAACGGATACTCTGATAAGATTTGCTGAAGTTTACCTGCCAGGCCACGGGAATTACTGTCTTCCTGAGATTAAAAAAATGACATGCATTCACACACACACAAACGGAAATTGACAAAAAAATACCCATGAAATACATACCTTGATTTAATGCTACCCTCCTTATGAGCCAGGCTTTCTCATGGCCTACCCTGCTCCCTGATTTTAAATTAAGCGCACAAGTAACTAGCTTGACAGTATTCTCATAATCTAAGGTTGATGTTTAAGTATTAACCGAAAATAGGATTTCAGGTACTATGGCCTGGGAAAAGAACCATTAGTGGGCCATTTAGCAAATCATCTTGATGTCATATAATAAAGAAATAATGTATGCGATGAAGGAATCTGAGACAAAGAAGAAACTGATATGACAAGAATCTGTCCCTTGGGCCTGGGGTAGTTATGTTTCAATACTGAAAGCTGAACATTTTTTTTATTATTAATTTTAATGGGGTGACACCAATAAATCAGGGTACATATGTACAGTGTAAACATCTCCAGATTATCTTATCATTCAATTGTGTTGAAAGCTGAACATTTTTTTTGCATCAGAAAACTTCTTCTCAGTTGTTGGCAGATTAAATCCATGTTACCCTGTGTCCTGAAGCAGTTCAGCTGAATCTAATTAGAAAATCTGCAGATTTATGCAGCTCTCTGTATATTAAACTCCAAACCTTGTGAAATAAATATTTCTCCCCAATCTCTTATTTTACTCATCTTAGTGTTAATCAGACTAATATGGTATAAATTTTAACAACCACGTTTACGATCCTAGGATGAGTGGTGCAAACAAGTCTAAACTATCAAGACCTTATAAATGGCGTCCGTGTGCACTGGATTTCAGTTCCTACTGGCCATCAATTTTTGGCTTAGAGAAAGGGAAACAAATTAAGAACTCAGTCATTTGTTTCTTGTTACTCATTTTTCAGAGTCCTTCGAACTGTTCCACGCACTCCTGGGACATTAAGGAGAACCTCTTTGGTCTCCGTGTCTCTTGACGCAGAATTCATTGAGTCATGTAGGCAATTAGACAAAAACGAAAAGGCCATTTGTTTTTGCAACTTAGAAAAACTACTCAGATTCATTGAAAATGAGTGTTTTGCTAAAGAAAACTTTAAAATACTCCCATCTTCTTGGGGAGCAAGTCCACCATCTTTCTTGGCTACCAATGCACCTGGATGCTCTAATTCTCGTGACAATTTCCATATCCAAACCAGCCTTTTGTGTCAGGTCAGGCTCTCTCAAGCTCGTGAGTAATTTCCACTTTAGCCTTGTGACACCCCAAGGTGTTACCACTTAGTTTTAAAATTAGTTTGAATTTTTCTCAGGCCAAGAAACAGCCCATTGAAAAGAGTCCTACCCCTCGAGTCAGGTGAGAGCCCCACCAAACCCAGCTTCCTCGCAGAGCAGGTGTGAACCACTGGGCAGTAGTCAAACCACCTTGAATCTTCAGTTCCTCTTGGGTAAAATGGAGCTCTACCAACACTCAATAAATAATGTGTGTAACGAACGCATGCTCAGTAAATAAGAGCTGAGAGATGGGGCCTGAGTCAGGGAGCATGCAGAAGAAAGACTCTTTTTCCCAGCAATTAAAAAAATGTAATGTTTGTTTAATTTTTTGAAAGAAGGCATTGTCCATTCCCAAAATGTTGTTATAAATTAACTCCATCAGCTGCTTCTAGTCTTTGATACTTGAAAGCAAGGATTCTCCAAGGGCAGTGCCAACAGTAGCAGCACTTGGAAAGTTGTTAGAAATGCAAAGAAGTCTGCATTAGAAACTTGGAAGTTTGAGATACAGTGTTTTCAGCCTCTCTTCAAATGTCAGCACAACCTCTAAGGGTTCCCCTGTTAGGATGTGAAGATGCATAGATATGCTAATTGATCAGAATCCTCACTTCCTCCCTTTGGCGTTTGTCTCTGGCTTTTACTCAGGACCAACCGGTATGCACACTGGTCAGTCAGTCAATGCTACAATTCAGATGGCCCCAGCTGTATCCAGAATTAACATGAAAGGCTTCCGAAAATATTTTAGCGTTTTTTTTAAAATGCCACAGATTTTCCTGTTTGGAAAAACAAGTATTTGGACCTATTTCTACTCAACCATGAAGGAGTATTCATGCACTGCACCTAGGTACCGCTTCCTTCACATAATTATTTTATATGTTCATTAAATACACACACTGCTAAAGCTACGGTAAGATGTTGACAAGTTGAAAAGAAATGTGATACAAGCAGATGTGTGTATAGAAATGTATATGTGTAAATTACACACACACACACCCTAACTGGTTGATCATGCCTGTCTTATTTGTTCATTCATTTGCTCGTTCCTTAAATACTCACCGAGTACCTACAGGTGCCAGGCACTGTTCTAGGCACGGGGTTTCAGCTGTGAACAGAACAGGTGAATTGGGAGTTGGAGGACTCTCCCTCCTGAGTTTGTACTCTAATGGAGGGGAATACACTATGAAAAACATCAACAAATCAACACATGCTATAGTTACAGATTGTGTTCAGTACTCTACCAGATATGAACAGGCTGCTATGATAAAGAGCCCCTGGGATGAGTGGCTTCCTTACACAAGGCAGTGGCCAAGGGCCTCTTTAGGGCGATTATACCAGAGCTCATGCTTGGAGAATTGAAAGAATCTCTTATACAGTATAAAGAAGCAGAGAAAGCAGAAAGACGTCGAGGAGAGCTTAGTCACCACAAGTAACAGCTTGGTATTTTTCAAGACATGAAAGAAACCATAGTGAGTCAATGGAGTAGAGCGTTAGGGGAATATAATTAAAAACAAAATCTTCTCCCAACCCAGAAAACCTTTCCGCAAACACAGAAGAGAAAGAAAACAATTTTATTATTGAATAAGCATTAAGCCAGATGTGATACTCACTGTGGGCAATCCGCTAAGAGATTACAAAGACTGAAAGACATCTTGCCTTTTTATGTAGCCTCACAGATACAACCCTGTTCTCAAGATAATAACTAGTCAACTAAGAGGACTTGACAGAACTATTTGTCACACACAGTTTCCCCCAAATTCACTTAGTAGTTGGGGTGACCATCTGTGTTAGCTAATTGGTTTTATCCCAAAGAAAAACAAACTTCACTTTACAGCAAGAAGTAGTTTTGTAACTTGGAGTGAGGGACCCGCTCAAGTTTGGCTTCTCTCCCCCCACAGAGACTGGGTGACTGGGTGACAGGGGCTCTATCCTCTTCAAAGGGACGTTTCCTAGGTCCTTCAGAAAGACAGTTCTGGGTCCTAAATCTGACAAGAGTCTATTTAGCTTTCAAAGGGTATACAGACGTTTCAAAGAGACAGAGAGGTAACTTACAAGTTTTCTAAAGTGAATGCTCTAAGAATAGGAAGTAGGAGGAAGTCTCTTCCCTGGTTTCCCACAGGGAGAATTAAACCTCTCATTTTTCCTTCGATTTGCCCTTCCAAGAAGCATGAATTAGAGTACATAACAGACTAGATTCTGCAGGGTCTTAGAAGCGTTTGTTTTCTGCTCTCAGAGAAATAGAAACCCACTGAAGGTTCACGACAGGATTGAATTTATATCTTTAATAAGGCCCCCGATATGATGTACTGAGAAGGGCATGACATCGTTTTGTGATCATTCTTGCCAAAAATGCACCACCTCAATCAACCTACACTGAGGGGCATTCTACAAAAGAACTGACCAATGTTTTTCACAAGTGTCAAGGACATAGAAAAACAGAGAGATAGCAGAACCTTCACAAATTTCAGGAGACAAAAGAGATTTGACAACTAGATGTATCCTTGGATCCAGGGTGGGATCCCAGACCAGAAACATGAGTGGGGAAACTGGTGAGAATTAAATAATGTCCGTTACCTTGGTTGACAATACTACATCGGTGTGTATTTCCTGGTTTCCATAATGGGTTATGTAAGATGTTGACATTGGGGGGACTGGGTGAAGGACATATGGGAACTCGGCACTATTTCTGCAGATTCTCTGTAGGTCTAAAATTATTTCAAAACTTGACATCTTTAAAACATCACTTAAGCTACTGAGCAAGGAAACTGATAAAGTGGGGCGGGGTGGGGAGGGGCAGATAATGGCAATGAAGCCATTGGAGGCTAATGAAAACAGCCCACATGGGAGAGAAGAGTTTGAAGATGGTGGCAGCAAAAATGGAGAGAAATAGGAGTTAAGGTCTATTTTTGAGGAGAAATTGGCAGTATCTGGAGACTCAGTGTGGGAAAGGAAGGACAGGGGTCAGTACTTGAACATAAGAAAGTAGTTGGGGCATGCTGTCTGTTCAGATAGAACTAAGGGAGACACTGAATTTTAGGCAAGATCACCTGCAGTTTCAACCCCCGCTCTAAAATGTCACCTCATAAACGCAGCTCCCTGCGAATGAGCAGAGGGCATAGATCAGGGGTCCTCAAACTATGGCGCCCGTGGGCCGCATGAGGCCCCCTGAGGCCATTTATCCTGCCCGCCGCACTTCCGGAAGGGGTACCTTTTTCAGTGAGAGGAGCACAGGATGCATCCACACCCATAGTTCCCATTGAAATACTGGTCAGTTTGTTGATTAAAATTTACTTGTTCTTTATTTTAAATATTGTATTTGTTCCCTTTTTGTTTTTTTACTTTAAAATACGATATGTGCAGTGTGCATAGGGATTTGTTCATAGTTTTTTTTATAGTCCAACCCTCCCAACAGTCTGAGGGAGAGTGAACTGGCCACCTGGGTAAAAAGTTTGGGGACCCCTGATATAGATCAATGTTATAATGATCAATGTATGACTTTAACATGATTTCTCATAGGGTGGATACAGACATTTCAAATTCCAGTTTAGACCTGTGTACAAGGCACAAGCTGCTCATAGAAGACTTGTTTCCTTTCAATACTTAGCACTGGACCCACTACATTCCTTCCACATGCCCCCTAAATGACTTAAATTTTAGCTGGCAAACCAGTAAGAAAAAAAGAGAAAACTAAAACCCGTGCTGAGCCTTTTGGTCCTCTTAATTCAGCCAATAGTAGAAGCCGAGAGGAAATCACACCTACTTTTTATTCAAATAGTCATATTGCACCAGATGAACTTCCCTTGCTTTAACTAAACACTACAAAATTGACAGAATGGACATCTGTAATTCTAGTATCAGCTCTTCGCCTGCCACATTGCAACTTAAAAGTCAGCACAACTAAGTCACATTAATCAGCAACATACTACTCTGCAGTTTTTATAGAAATAGTTACAACCTGCCCCTTTCCAGGTAACAATGTCATTTTTAGGGACACTGAAAATGTTACTCCTTTTCACAATAAATGTATGCTATGCCTTCAAAGCATCGGAGCATCTTGAAGTGGTTGCTTAGAAATGTTTTCATCCATACGTGGTCTCGTGGTCAGAAACAATGCGAGTCTTCCTCACGCATCTTGCTGTGAGAAAGAACTCTCACCCCCTCTTTTCCAGACTTTCAGAACCTGACTTTTAGTCCCGTTGTTTATCTTCTTGTGTTTTCCTTGCTCGAAGAGATATTTCAAAAAAGATATTGCTGAGAGAAATGTCAGAGATTTTACTGCCTATATTTTCTTCTGGGAATTTTATGATTTCAGATTTTACATTTGTCTTTAATGCACTTAAGTTTATTCTTGTACGTGGTGTAAAAAGGTGGTCTACTATCATTTTTTTTTTTTGCATACATCTGTCCCATTCTCCCAACACCATTTACTACATAGACTGTCTTTACCCCACAGTATGGTCTTGTTTCCTTTGTCATATATTAATTGCCCATATAGTCCTGGGTTTATTTCTGGGCTCTTTGTTCCATTCCATTGATCTGTGTGTTTGTTTATATGCCAGAACCAGGCTGACTGATTAGTGTGGCCTTGTAGTATAGTCTGATAGCGTGATACCTCCCGCTTTGTTCTTCTTTCTCAAGACTGCTATGGCCGAGAGCCCCCTTTTAAAGGAACAGACCACTGTTTCTGTCTTTGCTGATCTGACGCTAGGGAAGACTCCTTTAGTGTGTGTGTGTGGTTGTCCTGGGGAAAGGACAGCAGACTCGGGAGACCCTTTGTGAGAGCATTTAGACTCAGAAGTCACACTGCCTAGATGCACAGCTCGGTGCAGCCACCTACTAGCTATGTAGACTTGGGCAAGGTGCGTGTCCTTGCGTCCTGGTTGTTCATTGTGACATAGGGATTGACTAATGCCTCCCTCACCGTGCTGCTGAGGGGATTTAATAAGCCAAGGAATATAAAGCTTTTAGAACAGAACTGAATAAAGATTGGCTACTATCCTCGTCTCCTAGTGGTAAGAAGTTCCTTAGTTTTTGGTTTCAGGTTGATCCGGCTCCTGGATCAACCACGTTCTCCTTAGTTAAGGCATAAGCTGTTACTAAAACTTACATTTCTCCTAATATGAGCACATTGAACTGAACTGAAAATACTTTTAGATAATTGCACAAATAAATAAGTATATGAAGAGTTCAACCTTACCAGTAATCAAAGATAAGTACAATAAAGCTTATCTGAGACTACTTTTCACTATCATATAGGAAACTTTTATGTGTTTGTGTGTGTGTGTGTGTGTGTGTGTGTGTGTGTGTGTGTGTGTGTGTGTAGGAAATACATATATACAATATTGGTATGGTAAGGTGAAACAAGCATTTGCATAAACTGCTAGCAAGAGTATAAACTGGTACAGCCTTCCTGGAACCTTTAAACCATGCATATAATTTGACCCAATAATTTCACTTGAGAAAGTAATGTCTTTTTCTTCATTCCAGATGCAAGACAAATGATAAGGCTACCATAATTAAAACAGCATATTATTTGAACAAGGACTGGAATACAGAAAGAGATTGAAATAGATATGACAATTTGTGATAGTAATTTGAAATCGGGAAGGTGTGGCCCAAGATGGTATGGAAAAGAAGTGGTTGGAGACAATTGGATATTCTTTGGAAAAATTTGAAATTAGATTAAACATTTCAAGTAGATTAAACATCTAAACAGAAAAGCCCTGGAAGAAAACAACAAATATTATTTCATAATCTTTGAAAGGACAGGGCCTTTCTTAGCCAAGGCATAAAGCCTAGAACTCAAAGAAAATGACAAACATTTGGAGTACAAGTAAGAGTACTTGTATGGCAAAAATTATAAGTAAAACCAAAAGATAAATGATAGATTGAAGGAATTAAGCAAAGAAAAAAGAAAACCTCATAGACACAGACAACAGCATGGAAAGGGGTGAGGGGAGGAAGAAGAGGGTAAAAAGGGGGGATAAATGGTGAGGAAGAAGACTTGACTTGGGGTGAACACACAATGCTGTGTACAGATGATGCATTATAGAATTGTGTACCTGAAACCTGTATAATTTTATTAATTAATGTCACCCCAATAAATTCAAAAACTTTAAAAATTAAAAATAAAAGATAAATGGATTGAAAAACTATATTTGCCAAGTACATAGAAAACAAAGGTTAAAAGTTTCTAGAAATCAATAAAAACAATATAATTTAGTAGAAAACACACAAATGATTCAAAGAGAAAATAACTCACTGAAATAGAAATACACACAAGACACAACAAACACTGAAAAGATGCATAATTTATTTAAAGCACTAAGGCAATAAAAATTAAATTATACATGAACTTTTGCCTAAAAGATTGGTAACATGTTGTTTATAATGTTCAAGAGGGCGTGGAAAATGGGGATTCACACTGTTCTTGGGGGTGGAAATTGCTACCACTTTTTGAACAACCACTCAGTAATATCTATTAAAACTTTAAGCAGCCACACATTGTATTTCACAGGCATTTTTCTTCCCGGAAGCCACACTATGTAAATGCTCAACATGTGCACAAAGATTTATATGTCCAAGGGTCATTATGGCAGTTCTTTTTATCTGAGGAAAACAAACAAACAAACAAACAGGAACAGCCTAACACTCTATCAGGAATATGGGCAGGGCAGAGATTCGGTGATTTATCTAAAAGGGGATGTCAATTTTAACAATTAATATAGAAATAAACAAATAAAAATAGCCAAAGTGTCATAATCAAGCTATTGCTTTAAAACTATGGTTCATCTATAATGAAGTACTTTCCAGTCGTTACAAGTGATGCTTTAGAATATTTACCTAAAGAGGAAAAGATTCATGGGTATCCTGATTAGAATGAGGTTGTAAGATCTTACGTTCAGTATAACCTATTTTTGCAACATATATACTCCAAAGGAAGGACCCACTCCCACATATTAACAACGGATATCTCCAGGTGGGGTAAGAAAGGGTGCCCCGAGGTGATTTACATAATTCTTTTTATTTGGGTTTTCCAGTTTCTTCAATAATCACAACCAATTTCTATAGGTAGGGAAATAAAAATTCATGAACAACTAACTGAAGAGTTGGGAAAGGGAGCAGAACCCCTAAACTAAGAGAAAGTGCTTTATTTCCTCTCTCCCCAAACTCCAGCCACCTAAAGTGAAATGCTTTCTGTTTGTTTTAGACATCTAAAATGTTTTCATCTCATTTCCAAAACATCCATAATACGATCCACACTCTGTGCACTCTCATTTGGGGTCGGGGGATTTGAATTTGTACGGTGGGGTCTATGAAGTCCATGCTCTGCTGTCCATCTTAACACCAGGGGTTTTAGACAGTTGCATGAATAAAGTGTGATAACCCTGGCCTTGGGACACAGTCATTCTTCTACAAAACATGTTTGGTTTTTTGTATTTTTTAACCAAAGAATAAATACCTGTTTCAGCGGCTGTGTATAAAAATATTCCCTTTTCAATATGAAAAGCTCAGCTGCCACAGGAAGAAAATATAATGTGTTGTAAGAGAAATTTAAGGTTATAAGCTGGTGTGGTCATGCATAAAAACTCCTAAAAACTGCCACCACCCAAGGGTTTCTTTGTGAATGGGCCTTTTATTCCAGTGACTTGGCGCTGTGAAAGATGCCCTACATTGTTTCGACATCACATCAGGGTGAAAACACACAGTTCTGTTGACATCAATACAATGTGCTACAATACATTTTTTATATCCTCAGTAGGTGTTCTAAAAGGACCCCATTGGTGAAACTGTTCTTTTTCTTTTTTAATTTCAGGGAAATTCATGCCATAGAGTACAAAAGCATTTTAATTTCCTAGGAAAAACCAGAGTCTACTTAAAAATGTGACAGTTGACATTAAGCATACAAATAGAAAGACATTTCAAAGGAATCATATAAAACACTTTCCATGTCACAGTTCATGATGCAAACTCCATACATCTTAGTATAATGCATGCAGTGTGCTTAAGAAAATTAGTTTATCAGGAAACTTGCTCGTAATAAACCTCAGCAGATCAAGAGAAACTTAATTTTGATGTGGACATAGTTTTATCTCTCATTTTGTTCTGTGGTCTTATGCCTCCTGCTCTTAATCACAATGACCTTTACTTGAATTCTTATAAGTGAGTCTTCTAGTGGACTTCACGGCCCCTCCGTTACATTCCAGAAAAACTAAAATATAATTAGATGTAGGCATGGATGGTATTATGCAGAGTGTGGGGTGAAATTAAACCTGTGGGAAACCAGACAAGTAAGGAACAGATGCAAAGTCTGGACTCCAGTGGGTCTTGGATTCTGAATAATCAAGTGCAGGAAGAGCCCACAATCTGGTCACGGGCGGCTTGACTCAGAAACCTGAGAAGCACAGAGAAAGCTACTCAGCAACATCAGTTCACCTCAGCCATATACGCAGTGGCCTCTTCTGACCCTCGCGTTGTGCAAAGCAGTGGTTCCAAGAGAACCATGGTAATTAGGGCACTTAATCATTTGCTAGCTTAATTGTATATTATTTATAGATCGATATATGAAGAGGTTAATTTAAAATATAATATAGGGTGCTTAAATTGATATGGGCACCATTGTATACAAGAGTCAAAATGAGTGATTTAAGGTTCTGCATGTTGTATCTCTATGCTGGTTCTATATTTTTTATCTATCCTCGTATAAGCATATTCGTATAGTACTATATGTATAGAATAGCAATCCTAAGTATACACAGAACATCCAAAGTAAAGGCATGAGTACAAATGAGACCAATTATTAATGAAAGCATTCTACCGAAAGCAGCTTGAGTTTTAATTTGATTAACATATACAATTGTCAGAGAATAGGTTGTAAGAATATTTTTAATTTTTAAGTTTATTTTAAAATTTCATTACCTCTTTATTCTTCTGTAAATCACGTATAAACCTTTCCCAAAGTGTGAAAGGCCCACTACTGGTTGTTCAGGAGGTGATTTTTAATGGTACATACATATGACATTATATAACACTGAATCACTAAAATTATCAAGTCATTGGGGGAACAGTTACTGCCTTTTTCAGCGCTTTTAATTGGGATCAAGAAGAAAATCATTAACATTTTTCTAGTAGTTGTTAGTTTCCCTTTTTAACTATGTAAGAGAATCCCGTGGGCTTCAAACTCAGTATCAACAAGATCTATCTATAGTTTAATTGTGTCATTTTGTTTTTCCTGTATGTGTGTGTGGTGGTTACCATCTGTTTTGGGTAGTTGTGACATAAAGTATTGGTTACCTACTCAGTATCCTTCCTCTTTATTAAAGAAATGTCCTTGTTATTTGGGAAAGGTTGGGCTAAACTGAAGAATTGTGGAAGTAGGTAAGATTACAGAGGTAAACTGAGGATAGGGACAGACAAAGACTGGAGGCTCAGAGAAGGAGTTCTAGTGCAGAATTGCAGAGTTTATACCTAAAAGTGCACTTAGACATCCACTAGCCATGGAATCATAAACCCATAAAATTGAAAATTACCTTAGAAATAATATTTGCCATTGAGTGCAATTTCTTTTAAAACGTCTTTGGAAGCTAGTACAATATCTAAGTATGTTTCATTTAAACCTTCCAGTGAGGATGGAGCCAATAATTGGCAACCAGATCCGTTTTAAAACATTTTCAACCCTAGGAAATTCTTCCTTATATAGAAATAAAATAGCTTTCTAATACAACTTATCTTTGCTTTTCTCTCTGGGACTATATAGAAAAAGAAATTTTATAGTGATCCTATGTATAAATCTCCTAAAATTTTATGTATTCACTTTTATTTATTACTTCCAGTTATTCATTCTTATCTCAAAAACTTCTTAAATACATTTTTATGTAATAATTACAATTTATATACATAAAGAGCCTGTTGACCTTCCCTCAATCCAACAAGGGCACCATTATTACCAGTTTACTACGGATTATTCCAGATCTTTCTTTCTTTATGCACATAGGGAATGATCTATATCATTTTGTGGGTTTTTCCCATAAATTATAATACATATATAATACATTCACCATATTTTTATCACTTCATAAATCTTGATGGTATTTTGGATGTCCAACCTGTGGATCTGCCTCTTTCATTTTAACTGCTGTGTGGTATTCCATAATTGTAGCAAAGGTACAACCTAACTATGGTAAACCCTTTAGTATATTCCCAACTTGGGGCAATTAATAAAATGACTTGAGTAAATACCCTTGTAAATTTCTTTGCATATGTACCTTTGTGCACATAAATTTCCTACAAACAAATGTGCATTTTAAAAAACCAATCATTCCAAATTACCATGCACCATAACCACACCATTTCACACCTACTGACAGATTCTGAGAACTCCCATTTCCTCACAGGCTCACCAGGACTAGACACTATCAGTATATGTATCTTTTCCCAACCTGAAACATTATTTTTTTTAAAGTCAAATGCGATATCTCTAAAATGTTTTATTCCAGGCCTTCCCCTGCAATTTCTTCAGTCTTACCTGTACATGTCACTGTTTTCAGACTCGCACTATCCCAGCCTGCCTCCTGGAGATACCTCAACTTATCACTGTCACTTTTAAAATGTATTTCCAGGAACCGATTACAATGGTACCACTCTACTCTGACCTGACCTGTATACAAGATAGGCCTTTTAAGTATCTTCTTCTGAATTGGGAGGTCCTAATATTTTGAGCCACTGTTCTAAGAATCTAATAAAAGGTATAAACCTTTTCTTTAAAAAAAAAGACACACAAAACAAACAAAAAAAATAAACAAAAGTACACATACATGCAACATGCATACAATGTCAGAGGTTCCGTGAATCACAGACCCAACATTAACCATTTATTGATCCACGCCCAAATCAGTTATACCTTGGTGGCCACATCACATGATCATTGATTCACATCAAATCTGCACTGAACTATATTCCAGTCTGATGTTATATTTTTAACTACTAGAAAATCACATCTTTGTCAGCCTATATTTTGTATACTTTTTGAACCAAGGCACTGAGGATTTCTGTTATTTTTTTGTATTTTTTACTTTGTATCTGTTCCATCCACCCATTGAGCTCCTTGTGAACTGTAAATGTGTGGTCATCTAATTTATGACTCATCTCTTCATTCATCTCAATGGAAAACTATTAAGTAAGAGAGTAACAACCTGCTGTAGAGCTTCTTTCCAGAGGCTCTTGTTTTTATTTCCCACAAATATGCTTTGAGTAACCTCTGTGGGACAGGCTCGAAGTAACTACGCTGTGACCTAACACACACATGTCTTCCCCAGAAAGATGTCACATACCAGTTGATAAGTAGAATATGGAAATCCAGAAGATACTTTATGCATAGTATCCCACAGTCTACCAACTGAGTAACCTAAACATCAAAATAGGAACTTAAATTAGTTTTCATTGCCCTCATTTGTTTATTTATTCTTTCAAAAGATTTACCCAGTGCATTCCAGGTGTGAGGTGCTGTCCTGGGGCTGGACCCCCAGGTGCGCATGCAGAATGATGGCTCCCTTGCCCAGGGTGCAGTCTGGGGAGGGCCTGCCGGGTTCATGCTGGCTCCAGTCAGACCCTCGCCCTCTGCTGGGTGTTCAAAACTTCTGCTTACTGACCAATACCTTCAAAAACTGTGCCCACGATATGAAACAAAGGGTCCGGGCATTACCTGATCTTTCCAAATTTAAATAGCTAGTTAGTGATTAAGTTTGGCATTATCTGATCAACAGTACAAGTCATGATATTATCAAAATGGTGTCTAAGACAATGTCCAAGAATCTTTTTGTAAATAAATAAAGCAGAGCAGGCAAACAGAAAATAGCAGGAACATGGCAACAAACTTAGCATATTGAAAGTAGCTTAATGCGATTCATGGAACAGGAAGGTAAATTTCACTTAATGAAATTCATAATATTCTCTCTTTTTATCTTTGCAAATGCACTAGTACCACAAGAGGCTTAAATCTTACTTGCACATCTCAAAAGGGAAGTCCAGGAGCTAAATCTCCGAGTCTCTGGCAGTCAAACCTAAATGTCTGACGGTTTCATCATCATCCATAACTCTCCTCTATTCCTGGATCTGTGGGTCTCTCACAAACGTAAAACTATCACAAGTGTTGCTTCTTCAAAGAGGCATATGGTAAGTAGGTAGCACAGAATTAATAATTCCACTGGAAAAACTGAGTTTGGTTTATTTAGTGTCTATGAGAAAAAAAGAAGAATAGCTTTCATTTGAATAGTCACAAATTCTAATTTCAGTTGAGTCCATACCATAAAGTGATCTCCTTCTCCAAGGCATTTTCAAAAATCTATACACTGCGATGCTTACTGTGCTTAATATCTAAAATAACAAAAGAAGCCTATTAATTTGGGATTAATACGGTTTCGAGTCCGCACATTCATGGCCTTAATCAAGATGGTAATACATACATATAAGAAAGCTCATGATGTGCCACGTTAAATTGACAGGAGTAGTTCCTTAGCTCCATGGAACAGAAAAGCGACTTCGTGCATGAGCTCAAAGACGTAATTAAACATATGTTTCATTTAAGGAATCTTCTTCTGAGCATGTCTGCTAACGGCTGCGGGAAAAGCAAGGGGCAGCCCGGAGTCCAAACGAGAGTGCAGGTTCTTTATAAGCGACTTCATGACTTTTCAGATTCTCTCTCTGACTCTCCCTCTCCTCCTCCTCTGTCCTGACGTCACTTGTTCAATTAGAAGTTAGTGGTTTACCGGAAAAAATAACGTTTCTACAAGTTAAAAAAAAAGCCAAATTAACAAGAATTCCTCTAATTGCTTTCTAGTTAGCCAGGCATTTCTGTTGACTCTTGCTCTGTGTTTTTGAGAGAAGCAGTTATTAGATGAAACTACACAGGTGTAACTGCAGATTACATTTGAAAAATAACCCAAACCATTTTTACATCTCAGAGAAATATTACTACTCAGTGTGGGAGCCAGGAATCCGAAAAAGACCATCATGCTGTGAGCTTCTGATTACATGAGATTTAATAAAAATTATTCATAGCATACATATAGAGAACAAAAATACATATTTTCTAAATGTTCTATTTATATAAATATAGTAAATATATAAATATATATATTTATGTATGAACTATACATAAAGTATTCTAAATATATATATTTCTATAAATGGCCATATTTTATAAATGGAACTAATAAGTGTGAAAGCATCTATAATTCATAAGTGAAATTACCCATGACCTATCTACTTAACATAAATTTACTCTATGAAACAGTAGGAAAATGTGTTCTAACAATCATAATATTTTGCTTTTGACCCTGTTCATATGGGAATAGTCTTTTTCACAGAGAGCAACATGTTCCTCTATTAATTCTATTGACTTATTGTCCTGAGTCTTTAAACATCACCAGTTAGCAAAGGAGGAAATGTTTCCTGAAAATTTAAAACATTTGCAGTCTTCTTTCCCTTCTTCCAGGCAAGTTAACCTTCCCTGAAGTAATGGGGGAAAAAAAGGAAAAAATACAGTTGTTGATTTTATAACTCAGGATAACTTTCTAATTCTCCTCTAGTTTCACGCCTTCCAGTTCTTTCCTTTTATCCCACATCATAATCCACATTACCTGCTACACACAGTGGTAACACACAAAGGTCCACCTTAAACAAAATTATGAAGTTGATAGTCATGTTTGCACTTTGGAAAACAAACGAGTACATCAAAGCTGAGTGAGCCAGGCAGCTGTTAAACAACTAAAACGTCAGGCATGGAGGACGGCAATGACTTCGTCCTCCAGGAGAAACAGGGACAGGAGCCAAGCGTAAGGAGGTCAAGAATCGCATGAACAGTGGACCACGAACGATGTGATCAACAGGCTCAGGTCAGCATCAAAGAAGTGGACAGAGCAGGTATCCAGAGCTCAGGAGGATAGGTTTTGGAAAGGGCTCCTGTCCCCGGGGGGTCCCCCTTGCCAGCCCTGCCAGGACAGATGTCATCGGAGCACGTGGTGTAGTGACAGCCCAGCCTGGGTCTCCTTCGATCCGGAGCTCCTCCAAGTGTGACTGAGACCTCATCTCTTGGTGCCAAGTCCACAACTCTGCGACTTATTCTCTGGCAGGACAACCCCATTTGTCTACACGTCAGCACTCTCTGCCTCAGCCGCTCTGACCAGGCCCTGCCTTCCTCTCCCCTGACTCTCCTGAGCACGATGCTTCCCACACCTGAGGGTTTCCTAAGCCCACACTGCTTCTCTCCCACATTCCTCCTCCTTCCTTCGGTATTTCTCCTTCCCAACAGTAAAGGAAGCGATACAAGAACCCGGCCCTTGATCACAAACCATTCGGGGAATTCCTCAATATTCTCTCACCCCCATTGTTAAACAAGCAGTGAAAAAGTTCAACAATGGTAGGGTTAAGAATTATATTCCAGAACTTCTAAAATACTTCGCATTACTTATCATCCCCTTTCTCTCTTTCTCTCTCTTTCCCCCTCTCCCATCCTCTTGAAAACATCTTACTCCTCATGGAACACACAGTGCCAAAAGTGCGCAGGAGCTCAACAAGTGGTAGGTATTATTAACGATTGATACAAGTTTTGTCAAAGCTGAGATCACACCCACCCACCCACTTTGGTAACTTGGCATTTTGTTCAGCGAAATACAGAACTCTTCATAGTTAAATATAGATAGGTCTGCATTATCACTTTTGGTATTTATTTTGTTGTACTGAATTTCTATTTTAAGATACGAGGAAGAGATCTATGTTGACAAGTAACCGATGGGTGTCATAGATTACCACTGCTTTAGGAACTTGCTGGGGTTGTCCCTTAGTGCCCAACCATTCTCACTGCTCCCTCGTTCAGTCCCGCACGCGGAAACAGAGCCGCTCAGAGGGACAAGGCTGGGCCAGTGATGTCTTCCCAGCCCCTGTGCTTGTGAGCAGCTGCTCCCCAAACCAGATGAGCCACCGGGGGCTGGGACTGAGCAAGAGGCCAAATGCGCTCCAGGGAACCACCTCAGCTAAGGAGACTATTGATCCCCGAAGTGGAAACTCAAGGTGGTGTTTTGTCATTTTATTTGGGCAATTGCCTCTGGGGGCTGCTGTTCCATTCGTGGGACCCTTGTTTGTTGGCTATCATTGCTATTATTGTTTGTAGTGGTCAAGAGCAGGGGGTTGGCTTGTATTGGCTTTCATAATTGAGACTCAAGAAACCAGAAAACAGTATAGAAAGTGTCATTTCTGTTTACACTTAGAAAACAGAACCTTAGAAACAAATTTAGGGTTAGGATCAATACAGCACAAAGAGGATGTATTGAGTTCCTCGAAATTGGGCTGGAAGCTCCCTGGAGAAGAGTCCGGGAGGGCTAATTATTTGGGGACACACGTGTGCATATGCACTTTTCCAGAGTCCCAACACAATAGCTGTAACAGCCCCTTTCCATTATAATGTAGCCTATTCTCATAAATTACCTGTATGTTTCTGAATATATTTTCATGTAGCATTCTGAATAATAATAATAATAATAACTGAGCTGTGTATGAATCAATTAAAGGAACCTTGATGATATAACTCTTCTTGTCAGTTACCTGGTCCCTTTCATCTATTCAGAGAAGACCCCGAGAGAGACAGCAAGCGCAGCCCTGGCATTAGAAGCAATGGTAATACCTATTAAACTGATTGAAGGTAAATTGCTACAAAATGTGGTATGGAACTCAGTGGCTGGTTTACATGTGATGTGGAGAGTGTCTGCCAAGTATCTTTCTCATAAAGGATATTTATTAAGGGCTTACTAAGTACCTGACACAGTGTGTTTCCGACATTGACCTCAGACACGTGTGAGAGAGCTGCTATGATGGCCTGATGCTTACAGATGGGAAGGCGGAGGCCTGGAGAGGTTCCATCCCCTGGCAAGAGGCCACATGAATAGGTGGCAGAGTGAGGTTGGCATGAAAGCCACTCCTAACCATGTCTCTCCTCTGCGGTCCCTGTCCCTGAACCGTCTGCAGCAGACCCTCGGGGGCCTGGCCGGGCACCCAGAATCAGACCTCCTTTCAGAGTCTTCATTCATCTCATTTCCCTCCTACAGCTCAGTAATGGTTGGGCTGAGACTAATGAAAAGCTTTGTTGCGACACAAGTTAGGATCAGAATGCATGGGGTCATTTTGACCAGTAAAGTGAATAGGAATTGCATGTATGCCAGGCTTTGTACAACCTCACAGTTCTTTCAGAATACTTTCTCTCGGGTGTGCAACATAAGGACGGGGAGAGAAAACACAGTAGGGGTCCCATGTTGACCCCTTTACTGTGATAGGACTTTACAGTGTCTGGGGATAGGACTAAAAGTTAAAATAATTACATAAAAGCAACAATAACAAAGCATTTTCACTATATTTCAGACTTTATAGTCTCATTATACCCTCACAATTCCTAGAAGTATTACTATTTTTTTTTATAGATCAGGAAATTGAGAAACTCACAGAGGAAAAATAATTATTTAAATCACCTAGCTGGGTCCACGGACTGGCTTCATTTCCTATCTCTGCAACCTCAAGCAGTGCTCACACTCTGTCTGTTATATTACGCTGCCTCTTGTGGTGCCCGTGAGCACTGCGCAGGCCAACCATGGATAAAGCCAGACACAGGCAGGATGCCCTCCGTACCTCCCACCATCCCGTCCCCTTTCTTCCCGCCTCTCAGTGTGCCCGTTCCCCCCAGGTTCCCACTGGGTTCATCGTGTCCAGGTCTCCCTTGGCACAGAGGGAAATGCTGCTGTCCTCCGTAGGGCAGTTCACATGGAAAAGAAGCTCTAATGTAGGGCAGGCGTGGTACTAGGTGCAGGTGACAAACGTGGAGAGAAAGCTGGTTCTTGCAAAGAACATGCAGAGCAGTAAGGGAACACAGGAGAGATGCCATTCACATGACACTAGGAAGTAGGAACAAGCTCAGGTTTTAAAATGATCTGCAACAGCTTCATCAAGACATGATCCCCATGACGTGTAACCCACCCATTTCATGTGTACAGTTCAGTGTTCTTAGTGCATTCACAGGGCTGTGCCACCGTCCCCACAGTCCATTTTAGAATACTGTCAATACCTCCAAAAGAAACCATGTCCACATCAGCCTACACTCCCTATTTCTCCTCCCCTTCTATCGCAGCCCCAAGCAACCACTAACCTGCCTTCTGTATCTGTGGCTTGGCCTCATCTGGACATATTGTATTTATGGAATCCTGTGACACGTGGCCTCTGTACCTGGCTTCTCCCACTCAGCATAATGTTTTCAAGGTCCATCCATGTTGTAGCACATATCAGGGCTTTATTCCTTCTTACTGCTGAATAACATTTCATTGTATGGATAGACCATGTTTTACTTTTCCAGTCAACATTTGGGTTGTTTGCACCTTTCGGCTACTGTGAGTAATACTGTTGTGAATATTCACGTGTAAGTTCTTGTATGGAAAAATGTTTTAAGTTCTCTTGAGAATATGCCAACATGCAGAATTATCGGGTTCTAGGACAAGCTCTACGTGTAATCTTTTGAGAGAATGACATGCATTTTTCAAAGTAGCTATACCATTTTTCATCCCCACCAACAACCTATGAGGGGTCCAGTTTCTCCAGACCCTCAGCAATAGTTATTATCTTTTTTCCTCTCGCCAACCTAGTGGGTGTGAAGTGCCATGTGGCTCACTGTGGGTTTGGTTTGCATTCCCAATGACTGATTACGTCCGGTTCTAGACACCTTTCATTTGAGATACCTGTGAAACATCTGGGAAGCTTCTGGAAATGCAGTTTAATGTTCAGTAGAAAGTCTGAAGTCAGGATAGATGCAGTATGTACACTTGGAAGTCATACTGTAGTACTCTAGAAGAAAGCCTTTTTCTATCTGTGGGACTCGGGCACTATGGTATTGAGTGGAAACCAGATGGGACATGGGATTCTTTCAAGAATTACAAATTGTACTGCACAAGCAACTACCAGTTCCCTTCGCACCCAAGACTAGTCTTGGCTAAACAAGTTATAATCAGGCTGCCCTGCTGCGTGGCATGTCTAGAGACCTTCTAAAGGCGGGGGGGGGGGCACAGACAGGGGTTAAAAGCTCATCCTGGAGGTTTCAATCCTGACTTACATGCTACATAAGTGCATGACTCAGAGACATTTTACTGAAACTGAGGCTGGTCCCTTTCCTGTAAGTGGAGGGCAAACCTACAGCCTGAGGTTATTGTGAAGAATCAAAAATAACTACAACAAGGCCTGGCATGTGGTAGGCACTCAATAAATCATACATAGTAAAGTGACAGAAAGAAAGGATGAATAAATCAATGAAAAAATAGAAATGGATGAATGAATGAATGAACAAATCAAAAGTTAGCACAGGGTCCTGTACTTAGTAAGTGCTCAACAGTCACCATGAAGACGCGAGTCATGGAAGCAAGGCGTCACAGTGGATGGGCAGCAAGGGCCGACACGCCTTCGCCACCCTCCTGCTTTGACCAGGACAGAACACAAATGGTACCTGTCTTCATGTGTTCAGCCCAGCTGGTGGGTGGCTCCCTGTGGGCCTGTCCAACGGGAAGAATTCATGAGTGTGGAGTAACTCAGCTCTCAGACAAGGAGCTGTGACCTGCAAGCCACTGTGCTCACCACCCTCCTCTATCAGGACACGCATGTCCCTGATAATTTCACTCTTGACGCGAATGCATAAACTATTACAGGCCTCATATGCTTACTGTATAGCATACGGAACTTATAAAATAGACCTTATTAAATATTATTAAGGGAAGGGCGGAAGAGGCACACTGAAAAGACTGCATACGGAAGGGGTGTGTCAACCTCCCCACCCCCAGATGCCACAGAAAGTGACTGTGACATTCCCCTGATTTCCCCTAGCACAAAAATCATTGCTAAGTGGTGCAGAGGGGCACGTAGAAAGGAAGTTCTGGATCAAGAGCGCCAGCCTAGGGGCCAAGGAGTCTGGGTTCAAACACTGGCTCTGGAATTCACATGACATTGACCTAGGCACTTCCTTCCCCAGACATTAGCTCCATCTATAAACTAGACACTGGACAACAGTCTCCGTTCCTTCCCAGCTCTAGCATTTTTGATTCCACGAAAATATTCACTGAAGAATTTGTTTCTACAGCTCTTATTTCCCCTCTGTGAATTCCCTCTTCATTTTATCCACACTGTGTTTGCGGGATGTGTTGGGTGAAAGAGAATCTCAGGGTGGAACTGCCCAAACTGCTTTTCCTTGGCACAGCTGTGCCAGGCAAGCAGAAGGGCTTGAGCGGTCTCTCCCTCTCCACACCCCAACCCACCTCTTCCTTGTGTGCTGGTCCCACACTGACTCCAGTCCTTTATTGGGTTTGTGCCTGTCTCCTGCTTTCTTTCCTCGCCGCTCCTCTGACATCGATTGCTCCCAAGGGACCTAACAAAGGTATTCCCTTGCATCAGAGATGCTCAGGTGTGTGACTGGGGGCAGGGAAAAGACAGGGGTTGATCCTAAGAAGGCAGAGGAGGTGTAAAGTGATTCTGGAGAGGCTCTGACTCTCCCGAGGACGTGTGCTCTGCCAGAGGGGGCTCGACACATTTGGCACAGGAAGACAGGTGGATGGATCATGTTTAGAGCACAGGTCTATAGGGCAAACTGATCAGACACGTATAGTATTTTGTTATCTTCTTTTTTCGTTTTATGTTATTTCAAATAAACTTTTCTGGTAGCTCTAGATATCGAGATACTGGTATATATTTACTTTAAACAAAGAAGAATGATTTGGTGACTGTCATATTTCCTACTAAATAATAAAGGGCAATGTTCAATCAATGAAAGAGGCAATGTTAAGAGTCAACCTCAAAGTCAACTGTCTAGATTCTAAGACTCAGGTATAGAGGAGTGTGACCTACCTCTTTTCTGTGCAGCTTGTTATGTGAATGGCAGAGTCCTGCATTTCTATAATAAAATAACTATAGTCTCTTGTTTAGTTGTTTCAACTCATTTTACAGTTCAAATTTAAAAGTATTTTATAATTAGAGTGCATATTAGCCTCCACTCGCATCTTTTTTGCTTACTCTGTTTCTTAGTAGAAGATGTATTCCTGTTTTAATAATACTGTTACCCAAGGAAATCTCATCCAAGAGGGGTAAAGTTATAAAATTAAAAGGAAGAAAACTGTAAAACCAAGAGAAGGAGAAATATTGCATAATACCCAAATGATACTGATAGGTAGGTTGACAGGAAAAAAAAGTGCAATCATTTTTAGCATATTCCTATCCTGAATGACATGTTTCGGGGGGAAAAGTATTCCCCATTTATACCGGCATATTCATTGCTACAGGTCATTAATAGTCTGTTTTGACTTTTTCTGGGGCAAGTTTTTTATTGCATTAATGAGTTTAATCAAGTATTTCAGAAAAGTTTCCCCATTTTGCCTTCTGAATAGCTTTCCCTGTGGTCAATTATTGTTCTGAATTCTTCATTTCTTTCCTGTAATAGGGAAGCGTCATCCCCTTTGTCATGTGACTACAGGGCCTCCAGTACTGTTGGTAGACTGTGCATTGCTACATTGACTTTAGGCATGGCCATGTGACTTGCTCTACCCAACAGAATGTTTCTGGGCATGATGCAAACAGACTAAATTCGCTTACATGGTAGTTCAGGTTGACTCTTCTGTTTCTACCTCTTGTCATGAGAAAACCATGTCCTGGGTAGCTCCTGATCCCAGAAGGAGAGACACGTGCCATAGTCCTAAACCCTGCCCTCAGCCTGAAGCAGATAACCTCAAATCCATGAGGGAAATAAAAAGAAAAAGAAATATCATAAATCACTCAGAGTTGGGAGTCATTTGTTATACAGCTTTATTGAGACCAGATCTGACTAATGCACACCCTCTGTGTCAGTTCTCTATTACCACACTGTGCTGTGTACCAAGCAACACAAACATATGGCTTAAAACAGCAACAGCTGGCCCTGGCTGGTTGGCTCAGCGATAGAGCATCCGCCCAGCATATGGAAGTCCTGGTTTCGATTCCCGGCCAGGGCACACAGGAGAAGCGCCCATCTGCTTCTTCACCCTATCCCCTCTCCTTTCTCTCTGTCTCTCTCTTCCCCTCCCGCAGTCAAGGCTCCACTGGAGCAGAGTTGGCCCGGGCTCTGAGGGCGGCTCCATGGCTTCCGCCTCAGGCTCTGGTTGCAGTGGAGCGATGCCCCAGATGGGCAGAGCATCCCCCCCTGGTGGGCATGCCGGGTGCATCCGTGCCTCAGCGAGGCTCCCTGAAACTCACTCATGCATCTGAGTTAGCTTCAAGCCAGCTGGGACTATCTTCCGATCTTGGCTAGACTCTGCAGCTCATCTGGAAGCTTGGCTGGGCGGGCTCGGCAGTGCCCCCACAAAGTCTGGAGCAAACAAAGTATCAGAGGTCTAAGCTGTAAAGCTCTGCTTCATGCCCTGTTGCGTCTGTCTGCTGCAGTCACAAGGCCAACCCAGGTTCAGAGTGGAGGGAGCTGACTTCACCTCTTGATGCGCAGAGCTGCGGCTGCACTGCAGAGGGTGTGGCTACAGGCAAAGGCTTCGAAAAGAACAATTAAGGGCTGGAGTTCATCTGGGCACTGTCTGCTCTTTTTATTCGGTGAACCAAATATGCAATACACATAAACTTGGTACACAGGTGTTTAATGCAAGACACTGAAGAAGGTGAGGCAGAGAGACACCGAATGGCTTCTGTGCCAGTAAAACCCAGCCGGGCTGATAGCGCTGGGACCTGGGACCTTTCTCAAAGTCGCCTTCCTTCAAGTACTGTACTTCCCCATGTATAACACGCACCATTTTTTCAGAAAAATTTGGGGTCTAAAAACGGGTGCATCTTATATAGTCGTTTTTTTACTGGCATTTCCCGCTTTTTCACGCTTGTTTTTGTGCTCATTGTTGAAGACAGTGATTCGTCATCAGTCACAGATGAGGACAAGATAGCAGGTGGGAGTTTTGCAGTGATGAGGAGTTGTATGAATTTTATGATGAATAACACTTGAGTTCAATAACTTTATGTAATACTTTTATTTTTTTTTCAAATTTCGGGCCCCCAAATTAAGGTGCATCTTATACATGGGAGCATCTTATACATGAGAAAATATGGTACTTAATAACACTTAGCCTGGTTTCCTTCATGGTGTGTCCCTTCAGCATTCTTTTACTCCGTTTGTGCTGTAGAGTCGTTTACATTTAGTGAAAACGCTATAGTTTTCCTTTATACACTCTGTTCCCTGAAGTGTGTGCTCTGGATGGATTATAATTGGACTGAGTCTTTCTTGCACACGATTCCACATTCTCTGCCAAGCCACCTCCAGGGAGGACTTGCACGCTGCGTTGTGTTCCCCCCCCCCCCCCCCCCGTGCCTGGCTTAGGAGCCTGATTGCAGTTGCCTTTAGACTGAGAAAACGATGACCCCAGGGCCCGGGGCTTCTCCCCTTCCTCTCAGCCAGGTGCCATAAAACCCTATCATATCTTACAGCAAGTAAAGGAATAAAAACAGAAAATGCAAACAAAACTCAGAAAATTCCAACAAAGGGCTGACAGTGAGGACTTGCCAGGCAGCACGTCTGTCTTAGAACCTCAGAACTTTCCCAAAGTCTGGCAATAAGAGCTTCCCTAAGTCAAGTCTCATGCACCAGCAGTGCTCACTTACCGTTCTCAGTCTCGATTAGCACGCTGCGTAAGGCCCGGGAAAACACGGTTGAGGCTTGAACCCGATGAAAAGCAGGCATCAAGGAATCAGACCAAAACTAGAGATGACTGTGTGCTTTCAGAGAAGTCGGAAATACCACTTTGTAAAATGGATAAGGATGAGAGGGAGCAGTGAAATGAGAATTTCTGTAACAAGAAGATCGTTGAACCATGAGAAAACCAAACAGCACTTTCTAAGACTTACTCTGGTATTAGCCCCTCTCTGGGGACTGCTACTAGTCACTCATCTCTAAGTAGGTAGCAGAGGTACGCAGGGCTGGCCTCCGAGATCCCCTTGCTCCTCACTGATTGGCCCTCAGGTCTGTCAATCTCATGACTACGCAGGCGCCTGGGAAAATGGGGCTTGACAGACTGGAACTGTGACTGCTGGGTGTGGGAGAGTGTGTGCGGATTCACCTTTCCTTCACCGATTAAGTGTGACACAATGATGTTGGGTGCTTTATGATGGAGAGGGTATGGAGAAGTCTCCACGGACAGATGGCAGAATAAAGGAAGAGGAGGAGAAGTGTCCTTGATCACACCCCAACCCAGTTCTCTTCCCTACTGAACTGAGATACAGTCACGCTTGCTCTCCGTGACCCCGTCTTAGAGGTTATGGAATCAAATGCCTCTCGAGTCCACCAGGCAACACAGGTTAACAGACTGGGCCAAAGGGTCGCTGGGGTTCCTTGAAGGTATATGCCCTCTATCAAAAGAAGAGGCACTCTCAGGTCCATCTGATGTTGCCAGTAGGATGGTGAACCACAGACATCAGATGTGGAAGGGACACAGAACAAAGGCGTGACAAAGTAATTGGAAATGGGAAATTTTCTGCAAACTCTTCCCATTTCAAAATGTTGACAACAGTGTGCAGGCCAAAGGAAACATATCTGCAGGCTGGACACAGCCACGTGGAGCCCCGATGTGCAGTCTGTCCTGCAGAGTAGTGCTAGTCTCAGTGTGGTTCCCAGATGGGCACCGGTGCACAAACTGTTCCCAATCTGCGACAAGACGGGGAGCAACACTGGACCTTAAGTCAAGTGCGTCATTGAGAACACCGTTTAGTTCAGCGGACATCGCTTCCACAGTGAGCTTCTCTGTTGATCACACATGCAGAGCACATCTTCCCGTCTCACTGCAGCTGGCATTTTGGGTAGCGCTAGTCTCAAAGGCAACCTTCAGGAACCTTCTTCATGGTGCTCTCTCAGAAGCTGAACTGCCCAGTACCGTGGCCCCTTGAAGCCCAGTAGCCTAGGAGGGATGGAAAGGGGAAAGGAGAGAGAAGGACCCCAGTAGGGTCTGGGAAGGTGCCTGTGGAGAGCCCAAGGTGAATGAATGATATTATAGTCAAGGTGCATACGGCAGGTGTGATGCATTCGTCATACTAATCACATAGATAAAACAAATCTTTAAATGTTATCAGAGGTTGACATACACCTTTCCTGAAAGCTGTTGAATGTACCTTTATTTTTTATGTCCAGTACAAAAGAGATGTTCCATGACTATTAAATATGGTACAGAAAATACTTGAAGGCCAGTATGTTTGTAAAAGAAACTGAAGTCAGTAGGTACGTGAAGAATTCAGAATTAGGGTTCCCAGACATTGAGCTAGTAAATTACTGATTGACAGTCTTTTAAGGAAAGAATAGATTTCCTGCCTGAAGAAATTCAAGAGAGATTCAGCCCAAAGGTGGAGGACCGGTGGATGATCTCAGGTCCCACGCAAGCCTACGTGTGTAGCTAATGTTAGAGCGGAGAACAGACCCATGACCACGAGCTGTCTGTGGAATGATGGAGAGGTTCTCCCTCTTCTTCACTAAAATTCCAAAAACTAAACCTGCTTATCAGTCACACTACTTTCTTTTAGTCTTTGATCTTCCCTGTTCTCTCATAATTTTCCATCCATTACGCTGGGGTTTTGTGGCCTTTTCTAATATTTAGAAACTCATTATTTTTCTAATCTCTTTGGTCTATTTCCTCCCATTCTCAGTACTAGTAGAAGAAAGGGGTTGCTCAGAATCCTTTTTCTAGGTCTTTATTTTACTCATCATTCAAAAGTTTCTTCTTTTGGAACTTATATCTATTATTAATGTCATCTTTCCCAAAACTTCATTGCCATCTTTTACTAGAACTTTCTTCCAAGTGCCTCAAAGGCTTCAGTGCTTATCACAGAATTTTCTAGTCTGCCTGACTCCCGCCAACGGCCATAAGTTCAGGGCCAACATACTAATTATTATATTTATAATTATATCTATTATTTACTGAGTGCCTACCATGTGCCAGTCACTATGCTGTTTCTAATTTGCTTACAAACACTGTTTCTAATCTGTCACACCCCTGTGAGGCAGGTTTCATCCTTTATTTACACAGGAAGAATGCATGATTCAGAGAGGGTACAAGATTGGCCCAAAGCCACAGTTAGTTTGCAAAGGAACCTGATGCCAAAATCCAAGCCTCTCTAATAATAAAAAGAATAGCCACCATTTTTTTTAATTACTACATAATAGCCACTGGCTTTATATTAATTATTTCTAAATCACACAATAATCCTCAAGTTTCATATCATTTCCCCTTTAAAAACAAGAAAATGTGAAGCTCAGAAATGTTAAGCAACCCATTCCAAGTCTCACAGGTGGTCAGAGATTTGAACTGACATCATGCAAAGTACAACATGTTTGCTCTTTGAAGGGACCACACTGACATACAGAAACATCTCTGTTGATTACCTTGCTGAAACTCTATGCCAGTTTCCTGCTGCTGCATTAATGGCTTAAAACACCAGTCACCCACCATGTGTTTCCCCCACAAACATGTAACTGGGGTAGGCGTGGCACACATGGCTCCCTACCCCACCCACCCACCCCCGTGACATCAGCTGGGCTCGTTTGCCTGAAGGCCTGAGGGTCTGATTCCTGCCTGGTTCACTGCCAGGACTGACACGTCGTCAGTGCTTGATGTGGGCTGGGAGCTCAGCCTAGGCTCAAGGTCACAGACCTCAGTGCCTCTTCATGTGGGTCTGTCTCTCCTCGTGGCCTGTTTTGCCTCAAATTATCATGGTCAGGTCCCAAAGGCAAGCCTTCTGCAGGAGGGCATGGTGGAGAGGGTACCGCCTTCTGTGACCCGGCCCCAGAGACCACACTGCACCCCTTCCACTGCATTTTATTAGAGGTCCCTCGCTAAGGCCGGCATTCATTTCAGGGGATGGGTACTGGACTACACCTCTCATGGGGAAAATACCAAACAGTTTACAGATGTGTTTTAAATGACCACACACACTGTCCTACAATCTCTCACCCGTGTCACCTCCACCTTCCTTCACGACCCATGAAAATAACCAACTTCTACCACCTCAGCACTGCCGAAGAAAGCACCAAATGCTAGATTTTGACTCAGGGGTTCACCTTCTTCAATGGTTTCCTGCTCTCACCTCTCTCCCTTCACTACTGCCCCTGAACTTGGCCTTCTCCATAGAGAACTCTAGCCTCTTCCTCTGTGTTCATTCTTCCAGTCCTGCGTCTCTCAGTTTGGGCTCCAGGGTCAGGCATTTCACTGCTGCCCTGCTTATCATCCTCTTAGATCTGCAATTTGAGCGGAGCGTGGCAAGGAACGGTTAAATAGAGCTTGTTTTTATGTCCGGGCCCTTCTTAAATGCCCTTCTTCACATCCTCTTTATTATCTGCTCTGTTGTTATCACCTTGTACTACATCTTCCTGGCCCACAATTCCTCTCAACCCAACCCCCCTAATTGCCTCTTCCCTACTCTCGTTTTCCTTCTTGTTTCTGTACCACATGATACGGCGGCCTACTCTTTCCCTCCGCTTCTCCCTTTTCTGTATCCTGGAAAGTGTTTTTCTTGCCTCAACTCCCTTCAGTTTAGGAGAAGAGCCCAACACAGACAGGACGGCCAGTCCTACCAGCAGAGCTCAGTGTAAGCATACGACGGACAACAGACTGTATGGCAAAGCGCACTGCCACACATGTCAATGGAGCAATTGTGTTACCGCCACAGGGGGCGTGAGACTGAGATGGGAAATCTTGCCAAGGTCAATCCATATGTCTGCACAGATGCACCTGCCCAGCCACTGGGACCAGGACTCATGGGAGTTTTATCTTAGGAAGAGTGTGCAATAGTCCTAAACTTTTGGTTCCAAGGTACTTTTCAAGTATCTAATACAAGTTCTAGATATTCCCTTAGGAATACTGACAAAGAGACACAAATATTTGAATATGGGGGCTTAGTGTGTTCTCTCTTAGATTTATTGAATGTGGGGGTGCCTATGGACTCTATAGTGGAGTTTGCTAGGAAACATTTGGACAGTGTTATGATGCTCAGCAGAGAAATTTGAGAAATTCAAACTGAACTAGAGATTTTAAAGGCAAAATATATAGGCTATCAGTGGTTGGCAAACTCATTAGTCAACAGAGCCAAATATCAACAGTACAACGATTCAAATTTCTTTTGAGAGCCAAATTTTTTAAACTTAAACTTCATTGGTAGGTACATTGTTATTAATGTGTGTGCCCACATGAGGTATTTTGTGGAAGAGCCACACTCAAGGGGCCAAAGAGCCGCATGTGGCTCGCAAGCTGTGGTTTGCTGACCACGGGGCTAGCTAATGCCACTGGCTGGAGTTTATAAACCCTCCAGCATAAGTATGGTACATTGACATGTATGTTAAGGGTAGACTCGTGGGAAATACCTGTAGGTCAAAGAGACAGTGGAACACACAAAGAGATCGGTGAGGAACAGCTAGTAATTGGGAGGTGAACGTGGAGAGGGCAATTTCACTGATGTCAGAGAATGGCGAGAGAGAAGGGGTTTATAACATTCAGTAAATATTCATTAACTGCCTTTGTATTACCGGGTGAGGATACAGCAGCGAAAAGGTGAGCCATGTCCACAACCTACTGAGTGAACAGACACATCATTAGTCATTATAACTGTAATGAGCTATGGGGAGGTAAAGGAGCATACAGGAGGATAAATGGTGATGGAAGGACACTTGGCTTGGTGAATGAACACACAGTACAATATACAGATGGTGCACTATAGAATTGTACACCTGAACTCTATATAATTTTATTAACCAATGTCACCCCAATAAATTCAATTAAATTTTTTTAAATTTTTTAAAATAAAATATATGGAACGAGCTAAACCACCACTATCCTTTGGAAAGAGAAGTTTCGTTCTAAGTTCACATCCTGACTTTGGTTACTGCTCCCTACGCGGACAGTCTGAAGCGACATTACAAATCTCACACATACATACGCCCACTCTTTCTCTCCAATTCTGTTTATCCCAATAACGTTCTAGGACCCCAAGGGCTCAATGCTGGTTCAAAGCCAGCCTCAGCTACTTACTAGGTACATAACCCTGGACAAGTACTAACCACTGTGACTTTCAGTTTTCTTGTCTGAAAAATGAAGGCATTGCTACCTCCCTCCTATTGATATTGTGGGCCATTAAGTCAGATCCTCTGTAGATGTAAAAAAGCACAGATTCCAATGTTGGGCCTAATGTCCATGAAATATCAAAGAAAAGCAGGAAAAGAAAGCTAAAGATGTGCTGAGGACAGTTCAACCTCCCTTGATATAGAGGGGCAGCTATAGAAAGGCCCGCCCTCACCCTTCACACCATTTAAGGGAGTAACTGGAACCCCCATATTTCAGCATACTTGTAAGATCCTTCCTCCTCTCTCAGATACCACAGGGAGATCAAATAATATAAGTAATATAAGCCTGAGAAGTATCCACAGACTCAAGAACGCCTTGGGTAAGTTTCAGAAGCCATTTCAGTTGATTAGAGAAGGCAAAGCCCGCTATCACTAGGTGGCTGAGAGCACAGGAAGTAAGAAAGCAAAAACTGTACGAACTTTCCTTTCAGGAAGTGAGGCCACCGCACAAATAAGGACTACAAGGATGGGGCACTATTTAATTATAATTAGCTGGTGCTCCTCAACAAGTCGCTGAACTTGCCCTGAATAGAGCAAAATTGGCCTTCTTGGTCTGATTTGAGCAAAACATCATTTATTTTCTCTCAGATTTGGGATGAATTAAGGTTGTTTTAAATATTCATCCTGTCCTAATGAACATCGTTCTCTCTTTTCTGCCAATTTGATGACATTTATGTATCAGGAGGAGTGGCTATATCTTTTTCTCAGGTTATTTAAGAAGTGGATAGACATTATGGCTGAAAGGATCAGCTTTGCTTAAACTAGGTGACCTTCGAGGTCTCTTTTCTTAAAGCAGCATTTAATGCTCCTTGGGTTCTTCTATTTAAAAAATATCTAAGAGGTCACAGCGACCTCCTCACCAAGCAGGGACTGATCATTCCTCTACCCCGTGCCCTTTCTGGCACCAGCTGCACACTCTGAGTCAGGTACTTAGAGAGGCTACTGATGGCTTTCAAGTCCATTGCCCCACTTATATTTTGCTTTCAGGGCGAAAAAAGTCAAGAGGACCATATTCACATAGTACTTCCCTCATTAAAGCCGAAAATAAGCCTGAACCACCCTCACCTTTACCACTCAAACTAGTAACGACCTCATTCAATTACAGCATGGAATGATGTCTTTCTCTTAAAATTAATGTCTTGTCCACATAAAATGGAAATACAGAATGCAGCCTTCCTGATGACAACTAGAAAGCATAAAGGTGACTTTTAAGGAGATAAATTTATTGTCAGGGAAGGAATGAAAACCTTTGCTACACTCCTAAGCAATGCATTCTGCCCTTACTTGTAACTAAATATAATCTCTCACTCAGCCTTCCCTTGCTGTTATGTGTTAAATTAAAATATATCATTAATATACACATCATTGCTGATCCTCATGGGTTGAATGGCTCTGTATGAAAAGACCAGGCAGGATGTTGGCATCTGATAGGCGAGTACACAGAGTAATATACTATATAAATTTGTGTAGGTGGTGGGGAACATGGCACTTTAAATTATTTAGAACAGCATACCTGTATCACCTCCATTTACAGAGAACATCAAGTAAGGCAGTACAAACTGTTCTGAGATAATGGAATAATAAAAGAATTACAGTGATCCAATAGGGATTTCTGCAAATAAAAAAGAAATATTTCTGTTGCTCTAATATGACAGTCCAGATTTTTGAAAAAAAGGAAAATGGATTGGATAATTGAACAATTATCAATGAGTCAAAATCAAGAGTTTTGCATTCAATCTTCTGTTATCTATTTTGTAGATGGGACCTAAGATAAGTCAAGTTGGCTAGTCTCTCAAAGAAAAAGCCCTCAGACAGTGTTTGTATAGTATCGCTTTCCGTGCAGATACAACTATCATTTGGTAAATGCTTACTAGGCGTCAAGTATTTAATTGAATCACCACAGCAAATCTTCAGGGCTTATTTAGCATCCTCCTCTGCCTCTTCTTCCTCCTCCCCTCCTCCTCCTCTTCTTCCTCCTCCTCCTCCTCCTCCTCATCATCATCATCACCATCATCCCATTTTGCAGATAAGATAAGAATTATATTCATAACTTGTTAAATACCAGCAATGCACTTTAATTCATTTAGTACAACTCTTTGAAGTGGGTGCTACGGTTATCATCACCACCATTATAGCCATCGTCCCCCTACTCGGGGAGACTGATCCACAGAACATTTAGATAATTGGTTCAAAGTCACCAGTAAGTGGAAAGCTGAGATTAAAACAGTCTATCCTGCCTCTCAGATAAGGAAAATAAGGCTCTGGGTGGAAAATTATCTCAATCGAGGTCACATAGAAATAAGGATGAAATGCAATTCCCCATTATTATTATTATTTTTTTTTACAGGGACAGAGAGTGAGAGTCAGAGAGAGGGATAGACAGGGACAGACAGACAGGAATGGAGAGAGATGAGAAGCATCAATCATTAGCTTTTCGTTGCCGTTGCGACACCATAGTTGTTCATTGATTGCTTTCTCACATGTGCTTTCACCGAGGGCCTTCAGCAGACCGAGCAACCCCTTCTTGGAGCCAGCAACCTTGGGTCCACGCTGGCGAGTTTTGCTCAAGCCAGATGGGCCCACGCTCCAGGTGGCGACCTCAGGGTCTCGAACCTGGGTCTTCCGCATCCCAGTCCGACGCTCTATCCACTGTGCCACCGCCTGGTCAGGCTGTTTTATTTTTTTAATGTTTACTTTTTATGACGGAAAGTTTCAAAATGGATACCCAAGTAGGGAATGGTATTTTTAAGAACTCAAAACAAGACTTTCAGTTCCCAGTCTAAAGCCCTATTTCTAGAACGTTTCACCTACGAGATAAAAGAATTTATCACAGTGATTTTTAAGTGAAAGAGCTTGATTGTTATTTCTCATTTTAGAGGTCATACATGTGCATTACAAAGCCATTCGTTCACAGTAGAAAGGCTTGCCTCTAATCATAACTTGTGCGTGTCCTTCCAGACTTTCTCCACACATGGGTGTGTAGAAAGATAGAACTGGTTTTATAAAACGTTATCATACTATATATATACTTGTTAAACCTGCGGATTTTGCTCTTTAAATGTACCATGGGTATATTTCCATTACAATATACATTGTACAACTCCATTCTTAATGTTCACATTGTATTCCATAATATCAATGAACTACCATTTATTTAACCAATCCCTTGTTGACGAATATTTTTTTCAATTTTTTGTTTCCATAAAAACATTGTAGCAAACCACCTACTTTATACAGCTTTATATGCTCGTAAGATCAATTCTTAGAAGTTCCTGGCACATAATAGGTTCTCAATAAATTTTTTCAGTGAATGAATAAATGAAAGTGAAATGGCTTGATCAGAGAACTGCCAAATTTTATCTTTTGATATGTATTGTAATGTTATATTACCTCCCAGAAAGGCAATCAACCAATTTTCTTTTATTTGCATATTGTTTTTCTTAACTGTGTTATGATTTATATATTTCAGAAAGTTTCAAATCTTCTACTTTGTGGTTCTGTCTTAGGAACAGCAATATGTGGGAGTAAGAGCCCAATAGCTTACAAAGCCAATTGCCAAATTTTCAGAAATTTTGCGACCCAGATGTAAAATGTAGCCGTTATTTTAAAATTATGTAAACTTACAGTTAAATTCACTATATTTAAATAAAAGTAATAAATGCTCAAAATGCACTACTTTCTAATCATCTCACTACATTTTTCTACTACCCACGCCCTTGAAGTCAGCAATGGCCATCGTGCTGGGAGGCTAGCGTGCTACCCATTTCTCCCCAACCCCACGTTCAGTGGCTATGGCAGGACCCTGAAATTGGTCATGGTGGGAATCTATACCATAGAATTCAGCAAGTGCTATACATCAGGGCTCGATTCAGTGTTGAAACAGAAAGATATTTTAGTTTAATTAATCATATAAGGTTAAGAAGAAGTATCACAGTAAGCCACACATCAGATTTCATGACAATTGACTGGGAAAAGAGTTAGCAGGCTCAGATGCAACTCCTCTTCTTAATTCAAGGCTGAATACTGATTACAGATTTAAAGTTAGAATAGCACTCAAGAAAAGCAGTCTGAGAAAATTAATACACTATATCCAGAATTACATTTATTTATAACAAAGAGTATTATGTATTTCTACATACTTGATATGTAGGATTTTTAAACTTTTAATTATTATTTATCACAGATGTTATACCACCAGTTTGAACTTGGACATTTCAAGACTGCTGTATTAACAGACTCACATAGTGTGTAAGCTTTTTGAACTGGTTTTCTTCACTCAGTAGTGAACCTGGAGATTCATCCAGGTTACTGCACATAGCAATGGTTCTCTTCACTGCTGAGTAGTGTTCCATGGTGTAGATGTACCACAGTTTGTTTAACCATTCACCCACTAAAGGACATCTTAGTTGTTTCCAGTTTGGGGCTATTATGTATAAAGCTACTATAAACATTCTGGTATGGGTTTCTGTGTGAACACAAGTCTTCATTTCTCTGTAAGAAATGCCCAGGAGTGCAACTACTAGATGGTATGATTGTTGCAGGATTAGTTTTCTTAAGAAACTACCAAACCAGCCTGACCTGTGGTGGTACAATGGATAAAGCGTCGACCTGGGAACACTGAGGTTGCCAGTTCAAAACCCTGTACTGGTCTGGTCAAGGCACATATGGGAGTTGATGCTTCCAGCTCCTCCCCCCTTTCTCTCTTTCTCTCTCTCTCTCTCTCTCACTCTGTGTCTCCTCTCTAAAATGAATAAAATAAAATAAAATAAAAACTACCAAATCATTTCCCAAAGTAGTTGTACCATCTTACATTGCCACCAGCAATGCACAAGCAACCCAGTTGCTCCATGTTCCTGCCAGCATTTGGTGTTGCACAATTTAGTTCAGCCATTCTGATTGGTCTATGGTATTATCAAATTGTAGTTTTAATTTGGCTAATGATGTTGAACATTGTCTATGTGCTGATTTACCATCTCTGTGTCTTCTTCGGTGAAACGTCTTCATATCTTTCACCCACATTCTAATTTGACTGTTTTCTTTTTGTATGCTTTTGATTTGAGAGTTCTTTATGTATTCTAGATACTAGTCCTTTGTCTAGACATGGGGTTTGCAAAATTTTTCTCCTACTCTGTTGGCTTATGTCTTTTATTTTGGTAACTATAATAAAACCTCACCTTAACAGAGTAAGTAGAAAACCAAAAAGTTCAGTACATAAATTGTAGAGTTGTGAATTGCCCAATTAATGCGAAACAGTGTTTTCTATCAGCGTTCCAGTACCCGTACAAGTAACGGAAGGGGAAGAAGAAAAGAACGTTTTCACTTATTAGACATGTAGGAAAGAGAAGAGTTATCACAAAGAAAACACATAGTATACACTTATACAAAAAGTTCCAAGTGAAGGAGGAGTCACTTCCTACCTCATCTCCTCAAAAGATAAAGGATGTCAGCCCTTCAGCCACCCCTCCTACATCAGGGCCATCTGCCGATCACATTATATGCAAACACGAACCATCATCGCAGGGTCTCGTACCTTATCTGTGCTTTTATTATAAGCCACCTCCAAGCATCTGGAGAAAACATGACAAAAACCCAAACTGAAGGGCCTTCTACAAAATGCCTCACCAGGATTCTTCAAAGTGTCAATACCACGAAAAACAAGAAAAGCTCCCCAAATGGTCACGTATTAAAGGAGACTAAAGAGAACACGACAATTAGATGCAACGAGGGGACCTTGAATCAAATCCTGGAATAGAAATCAGGCATCAGTGGGAAAATATAAATAAAGTCTGTAATTTAATTAAAAAGTATGATGGATAGGTAAAAGTTTTAATAGGACAGCTCGCGAGATAAAGGTTTGGAGGTCATTAATGAAGCTCTATTGTAGGAAAGAGGTCAACTCTTCTTTATAAATGTGAACAGGTGCATACTAAAATGACACCGCTTTTGAGTAATATAGTCCATATTGTGGGTTTCTTCAATATGGCTAATTATGAAACCACTGTAAGGTCACCTTATTCTCTTAACAGGATTCTTTAGGCCACCTTATCATCGTTTCAGAAATTCTAAAAGTATATAATTATTTGCTAAGTGTGGGAATGTAAAGATATGAGAACTTGAATTAGACAAGCAAGCAAAAAAATCCATAATTTACCATAAAGAACAACCATATAATTCTGTGCTAAATGGCATATAAAAGATGACCCTTTAATTCTCTCGCAATCAATACTTGTTACATAAAGTGTAGAGTTAACGTCATCTCCATGGTGAGCATTTTTTTCAGAAAGGGTTTTAAGAAGGTACCAAGAAATGTTTTCACAAAGGCAGAGGAGTTTCACTTCCGCACCGCTGCTCACTACAGAACGTACCCTGCGGAGTGTTCTAAAACCTCAACTTCCGCAACCCTATCATTTGATAAGCTTACAGCTTGGCATGTCCCCACCTCATTCCTCTAGCCTATAATTTGGGTGAGCCATTCCTCTTATTTGCTCCAAGTGGGTATGAAATCCAAGTGGCTGTCAGATCATAAATTTTAGCACATTTGATGGTATTCAGCTCACAGCTTTTTCTTTCTTTCAGGTTATCAAATACAAAGTATAACCTGGCATTCTGTGCTCTGCACGGGATTTGGCAGATAACCTCTCTGAAGTTCTTCTGCCAGATTTGTGCTTGTCTTTATTTGCTGTTCATGGGTAACACCACTAGATGGTGCACTTCTCATATTCGGTAGTTAAGACCTACAAACCAAATCTCTTCCAATGCTCAAAGATTTCTAATCTATTTTAATAGAGCTCCTTTTATGTTGAAAAAATAAAAGCTATGGATGGTTAATCAGAACTATATCATTATATTTATATAACTATTTTAAAACAAAAGCAGTTTGAAAGGAGAGGTCTTGAGAGAGACAATTTAGCCACAAGAACCTAGATTTGTATGGGAGACATTCCGCAATGGAAATAGACTATCTTTATTATTAAATTTTTTTTTACAATTTAGGAGTGTATTTGGTTTTTGTTGTTTTTGTGGGTGGAGAAGCAGTACAGGTTTTGGAGTGAGTTTGGGAAAGAGAATGACGGATAAACATTCATTTGATCTCTGTGATGAGCTCCTTGATAATCTTTCTGAGAATCTGTTCTCTTCTGTGGCTAATCCTTCCTTCTTTCCTCTCAAGAGTGCAAAGGATCATCATGACCTCTCAACCAGTGAGTGTAGATTAGTGGAGAAAGACAGTTGATCTTAGTTCACAGTTCCCCAGAGTGTCACACCACAAGCCACCGGCTCCCTGTCCTCCCTCAGATCGCCCAGCCTCACCGGTGTGCTGGTTTGGGATCAGCACGGGAGAGGGACACAGGAAGGTAAGGGTCACCCAGAGTAACGGAGACCTTCTGAGCTCCAGTGAGCCCTGCTTCCATTCGGTCTTCCTTTTCCTCCTAAGAAATCCACTCTGGCATCTCCCGTCCTCCTCCAGAAAGAGATAACTTACAAAAAATAAATAAATAAAAACCTTGATTAGTGAAGTCATTTTCAGTAGCTCTTCCAATCAGAAATTCTAAAAGGACCCTGGTTCTACCTGAAGCTCTGTTCCATCTTCCACAGCGGGGCAGCAGTCTGGTCTTCGAAGCAGTCCCAGAATCTGAAAAGAGGGGGTGACCCCTGATGAACCACTGGTGACTCTCTGGTCACCTGGCCACAGTTCACTGCGCGCTGTGGCTGTGAATCCAGAGCACTGGCTCTGAATGGCTGAGTCTTCATTAACAATTATAGTAAAAACCACTAGCCTTTATTTCGCACAGACGAGTTTTGCTGGACGCTGCTCTTGGTGCCTGCTATAAGAGATGGCTTTTAACGCTGACAACAACTTTGAAAGGCAGGTACATCTATAATCCCCTCCCCCATTTCACAGATGAGGCAATCCAGGCACAGAACAGTGAGAATACTTCATATTACAGCAGCGGAGCTCTCCACATTCAGCCCTTATGAATATTAACTATACTCATTCTTCCTCGCTGAGTAATTTTCCCCAAGCGGTTCATTCCCCAGGCCTCGCTTCCTCATTGGGCATGGCACTAGTGACATCAGTATTAATACCTGTCCCGTCTACTTCACAGAATTGTTAGAACGATCAAATATGATGGGAGGGGAATGCCTTTGGGGTTTCTTCTTTTCTTCTTCTTCTTTCTTTTTCTTTCTTCTTCTTTTCTTCCTCTTCTTTGTCTTCTTCTTCTTCTTCTTCTTCTTCTTCTTCTTCTTCTTCCTTTTCCTCTCCTTCCTCCCTCCTCCTCCTCCTCCTTCTGTTTCAGAGCTGTTATGAAAATACAGACTATAGCCCCACCTGGGTAGCTCAACTAGTTAAGAGTTTCGTCCCAATGTCCCAATGAGCTAAGGTTGCAGTTCCATTCCGAGTCAGAGCACATAATTGATGGTGGAGCACCAAATTGATGTTTCTCTCTCTCTCTCTATCTATCAAATCAATAGATTTAAAAAATAGCAAATCTGTAAGAAAAGAAAAGAATATAGAATAGATAACATATGTGGCCAGATCATGGCTATGTGGATAGGAATTGGATGCTTTCCAGAGTCAAAGCTACTCTAAGAACAGAGGGGGCAGAGGACTCACCAGCCTCTCTGCCCTGCCCCCAGCCCACCCAGTTCAGCCGGCCTCCGCGGGCAGTCCTGGCCCACCACATGCTGCTGCAGTCTCCTTGGAATTTGGTGTCTACTTTTAAAATGCAGATTCTCTAGTGAGCAACCAGGGTTTTCAGCTGGCTGTATGAACAAAGAAACTAAATTCCTTCCCACACCTTTAAAGAAAACATGCGGAGCCCCACACGGTGTTGAACCAAACACAACCACATGTCCGTGGTTCTGCTGTTTCCTGGGCACCCGGGTACCCCCGTCTCCGTGCCTCTTCTCTTTCCTCCTGTGCACCTAGCTGCTGTAGGAGCCCTCAGCCTGGCTGCCTTCTCTTCTCCCCCACCTTCCCCTGTGCCCCCCATCCTTTCCCACTCACTGTGATTGTCCTGTTGAACCTTGAAGGGTGTTAGAGGGGCAAATATAAGGTGACAGAAAATGACTTGACTTTGGGTGATGTGTATACAACACAATCAACAGTTCAAATGCCATAGAAATATTTTCCTGAAACCTATGTGCTCTTATCGATCAATGCCACCCTGTTAGTTTTCTAAATAAAATTAAATATATATATATATATATATATATATATATATATATATATATATATATATATATATATATATATATATATATATATATATATATTGAACCAATAGATTGCCCATTATTTACTCTCTCAGAATAGGATTTGCCTAGTTAAGGGGATAAAGAAATGTTCTAAATTTCCATTTCCAAAAAAGACTCTAAAACACCTGAAGTTTTTAATGATTTATTTAGCCCTCAATCATAATTTATTAGTCTCATTCCTAAATATATAAGGCAGAGAGACTCAGGAGAGTAGCCTGTCAGAGGGACCTGGTGAGAAGTGTCTATTCCCACAGGAGGCCTGCCGGGCCGCTCCCTGCCACAGCCAAGCAGCTGGGTCTGAGCTCTGCCCAACGACAGGCAAGAAAAGGGTCTTCACAAGCCTCTTCGGTTCTGCGTTCTCAACAGAGCATCCTTCTGGTTTGGGGAAGACTCCTGACTTATGTAATCTGCAAGTAAGTCCACCAGGAAGCTAATGTGCCTACATGCAGCAACTTAACTTGGAAGGAGATTGTGCAGAAGTATCTGAAAGCAAAAGTCACCCTACACTGGCTTGTGAATTAATAAAAGCAAATTAGCCCAGGAGCTCTGTTGGCTGTGTGGGAAGGTGACGGCAGAGTAAGTCTTCCAAATTTAAGTATATTTTGTATTAACTGCATAAAGTAGCATAGATTTGTTGCTTTAAATCTCATCCATAGGGATCCAGCATGCGGCTTGTTGATTTCCTTCATTATCCACCAGAATGACTGCTGCCCTTGTTTGTATTTACTTGAGAAGCACAGATCTACTTCCGAAAAGCTTTACAATTTTAAGTGTTTTAAGAAACTTCTTTTTAAAACCATATAGTTAATTGTGCCATGATAGCTCCTACGTGGAACATTATACCTATCAGTCTTAAGTGTTGCTATGGATATAATAGCTTCAGTCATATTATTCTAATGCATTTTATTTAGAGCTGAAAATTAAACATGTTGCAATCTGCTATCTTTCTGTTACTTACTCTAGTGCTAGGTAAATACTAATAAAATTATCTCTGCTGGTAAATTCTATCCTGAATTATTTGAAGATAGAAAATAAGGTCAGTATAGATACACATCTTTCCTTGTCTCCCTCACTCTATGCGATTAAAAATGTGTTCTCTGTAAGGCAAGTTTCCGCATGCACTGATTTTTTTGAACTATCGGTTAGTGCGCTTGGTGGGGAGAGAACTGGAATGAAGGAGAACGGGTTAACTCTATTACTCAAAGCTAGATCCTAAATGCGCCCAACATATCAAGATTAGAAATGGCCATGTGTTAGGCAAGATTGGGCCAAGAAAATGAGCCTGAAGCTAGAGACACCCAAAGTGGGGGCCGCCTCTTCTCCTCTAGACAGGGTTTACCACATAGCAGCTGTGTGCAACACCAGGATTTTTAGAAATGCAAAGCTCAGGCTGCACCCCAGGCCGACCTGATAAAACCTGCACACTAACAAGACCCTCCGAGGATTCCTGAGCACTTTTAAGTCTGCAAAGCCCTGTCTATACCCGGCCCGGTGCCCCCACTGGGGAGACGGCGCAGTCCACCTTGATCAATCTCAGGAACTCACTAGGAATACTCATCACTCCCCGTGGCAGGGAAAGGTGCTACAGGCTTAACAGGAAGAAGAGCCGTGACTCTTTAAAAGTTCAAACCAACCGTAGAGATCTGGTGGCCTGGGAGGGAGCGGTGGGAAAAAGGAACGGTGCCACATGTTTCATTCCAACCAGCTGTTGAAGCAAAACCCTTTTGCTGGAACTGCCTTACCACCCTCTCTGCATGATGGTATTGGATTTGATTTCTCTTCTTCTAGAGAAGGACATTTAAAAAAAAAACACCTAAATTCAGTATTCCATCCAGAGGCTTTCACTTTGGTGGGCAGGAAGCAAGCTTTGCATAGAGACTCAGCTCACTGGGAGTGATTAGAATTCTGAGCTGGAAAGTACAAAGGCATTTTAAAGTAAAAAAAACTGTTTAGAAGAAAATAAATACAAGTAACCTTGCTATAACTCTGCAATGATAGTCACACCTCAGAGCCACATTAGATCAGGCTCCTCTGGGTCCCTTCGTGACTATGCTTGCTGGCATTGCGTTCAAGACAACACAGTTAATGTTCAATTCCAAGTTTTAATTCTTCAATTAAAGTTTCCATTCAATATTACTTTGTATTGGTTTCAGGTGCATTGGTTTTTGGGATGTAAAGTAAGCACAGTGGTTAGATAATCATACACTTTACAAAGTGTTCTCCCTGATGTATCCAGTCCCCACCTGGCACCATACATAGTTATTACAATATTAACTATATTCTCTGTGCTGTACTTGACATCCCATGACTGTTCTGTAACTACCAGTCTGTCCTTCTCAATCCCCTTCACCTTTACCCAGTCTCCCGCCGTGACAATTATCAGCCTGATCTCTGTGTCTATGGGTCTGTTTCTGTTGTGTTTGTTTATTTATACTGTTCTTTAGTTTCCACATATATATAGTAAATGAACTCATATGGTATTCGTCTTTCACTGACTGGCTTACTTCAATTAGCATAATGCCCTCTAGGTCCATCCATGATGTTGCAAATGGTAAGATTTTATTCTTTTTTATGGCCAAGAAATATTCCATTATATATATATAATTGCTTTTTTATCCACTGATCTATTGATGGGCACTTGGGTTGTTTCCATATCTTAGCTATTGTAAATAACACTGCAATTAACATAGGGGTGTATGTAGTCTTTCAAATTAGTGCTTTGGGTTTCTTCAGATATAGTCCCAGAAGTGGAATTGCTATGTGAAAAGGCAATTCCATTTTTAATTTTTTGAGGAATGTCTATATTGCTTTGCACAGTGACTGCACCAGTCTGCCTTCCCACCAGCAGTGCATGAGGGTACCCTTTTCTCCACACCCTTACCAACACCTGCTATTTGTTGATTCACTGATGATAGCCATTCTGACAGGTGTAAGGTGATATCTCACTGTGATTTCAATGTGCATTTCTCTGATGATTAGTGACGCTGAGCATCATTTCATAGGTCTATTGGCCATCTGTATGTCCTCTTTGCAGAAGTGTCTGTTTAGGTCCTTTGCACATTTTTTAACTGGGTTCTTTGAGTTTTTGTATTAAGTTGTATGTAAATCACTGACAAATATGTTCTCTCATTCAGTGGATCATCTTTTCATTCTGTTGATGGTTTCCTTTACTGTGCAAAATATGCTAAATTTCACTCAGGCAAATGACAACAAGTGGGAGGTGTAGTGGGATCCAAAACACCTCTAATTTAAGTGGACGAGCCAGTCACAGAAACCCCAGGCAGTACTGGGAGGTCATAATATAAAGAGGCAACCACACTGCAAAGGCTGTACTTCCCCAGCCAATGGCGTCTCAGAACTGGCCATGCTCTGCACAGTGAACCATCCTAGTCCTCCCTCTCCTGACAGGCAGCCATGGGCATGATGTGGGCAGTCCCTCCGTCCTTGCCTGAAGGTGACTTGCAGGGTCTGACTACGGTCTCAAAATAAATGGGAGATTTTGACATCCTTTGACCATATATACAGTGGATTTACTGCAAAAGCTAGTTTGCAGAGCCCCTTTCTCCTCAGCCATTTGCTTTTTCCTCATGTTTTTGCCATTTTTTTCAATAAGTTGATTCCTAGACACCAGTAACTGCCAACATCAGAAAATATTTAACTTCTTTTTTTTTTTTCACTCATTTTCAGATTTATTGATTTAGGAATAAATACATCTTTCAATATTTTTTAATCAGAAAATATTATTTAGAATATCTCTAGTGGTTAAGCGTTAAACAATTGTATGACATTGTTATATTTTTTTACTAAGATAATACAAATGAGTGTCTTAATTTTAAAATAAAAGTAGAAACTTTGGTATTTCATTAAAAGGTAAATTTAAGCCAGTATAGCCTGACCAGGTGGTTGCACAATGGATAGAGTGTCAGACTGGGACATGGAGGACACAACTTTGAAATCCTTAGGTCGCCAGCTTGAGCGCGGATTCATCGGGTTTGAGCAAGGCTCACCAGCTTGAGCCCAAGGTCACACTGGCTTGAGCAAGGGATTGCTCGATCTGCTGTAGCTCCCCAGTCAAGGCACATATGAGAAAGTAATCAATGAACTAAGGTGCCACAACAAAGAATTGATGCTTCTCATCTCTCTCCCTTCCTGTCTGTCTGTCCCAATCTGTCCCTATCTCTGTCTCTCTCTCACACACAAAAAAATTGAACCAGTATATATAGATTATATAAAAATTATACAAGTGACCTATACAAATAGGTGGCACAGTGGATAAAGCATCAACCTGGCACACTGAGGACCCAGGTTCAAAACCATGAGGTCGCCAGCTTGCGCAGTGGTTCATCCTGTTTGACTGTGGGCTCCCAAGCTTAAGCACAGGGTCGCCGGCTTGAGTATGGGATCAAAGACATGTCCCCATGGTCACTGACTTGAGCCCAAGGTCTTTGGCTTGAGCAAGGGGTTGCTGGCTCAGCAGGAGCGCCCCAGTCAAGGCACATATGAGAAGCAATCAGTGAACAACTCAGTGTCACAGCTGAATTGATGTTTTTCATATCCCTTCCTGTCTGTCCCTGTCTGTCTGTCTCTCTCTCACTTGCTAAAAAGTAAACAAATATAAATAAATAAATAAATTTACTTTTTGGAATATATTTTAGTTTCTTTAATGACTATTCTGACTATCCCATCTCGAACAGGAGTATACAAAATGAATGAACTCATTCAAAATTGAATCAAAATAATTACTAACTACATAAAAATAGTTAAGCATAGTATATTCGTTTTCTGGGCAGCCATAACAAAGTTTCATAAACTGGGTGGCTTAAAACAAGAAAAAAATATTGTCTCACAATTCTAGAAGCTAGAAGTCCAAAAGCAAGGCTTTGGCAGGGCCATGCTCCCTCTAGGCCACTAGGGGTGCCCTCCCTTGCCTCTCCCAGCTGCTGATAGCCCCAGGAATTCCTAGATTTTGTAGCAGCATCACTCCAACCTCTATCTTCTCATAATCCATCCCTCTGTTTGTCTGTCTTTTCTTCGTATAAGGACATCAGTCTTACTGAATGAAGGGCCCACCCTAATGGCCTGATCTTAACTTGATAATATCTACGAGGACTCTATTTCCAAATATGTCTGCATTCACATGTACCAGGGGTTAGGTATTCAACATATATCTTTTGGAGGGAAAACAGCTCAACCCCTAACACAGTGGTTCTTAACCTTTTTTGAGGTACCGAACCCACCAGTTTCATATGCGCATTCACCGAACCCTTCTTTAGTGATAAATAAAATATGATTTTTTTTTCCAAATTCAAGACATAGGTATATGTTTTTTTTTTACTGGTGCACAAAATGAGCCGTGCATGAATATCACCTTGCTCAAAGAACAAAACCAACAAAGTGCATGAACTCACAACAAATTACGGTATTACTTTATTCTGGCCTCCGTGGCAGAGGCTTCTCCAAACCCCTGAAACCAACTGATCGAATTCCTAGGGTTCAATAGAACCCAGGTTAAGAACCACTGCCCTAACATGTGGCTAGCACTTTCTCAGTGATGGAATATATATAACCTGTAACTTCAACAAAATAAGTGTATTATTTTCTCTCTCTCTCTCTCTGCTCCAGAAATTATAATTTCTTTTTATTTACCTTCGCAAAACAAACTGTTAGGGCATGTCCATGGTGGCTGCACCAATAAGAGGAGCTAATAACTTACTTAAGATCCTTCAGATTTTCAAGTAAATCATCTGCCTGGATGGCACAGGGTTTAAGAAAGCAAAGTTAAAAGTTCAAAGATTCATCAAGGGGCAGAGATAGAAGTCTGTCTAAAGTCCTTTACCCCAGAAATAACACAGATAATTTCATATGACAATTTTGATACCAAGTAAAACATAATTCACCTAGTAAGTTATGTACCACTTGTGATTTAACATAGTGTAGTAAACACCTTATTGTTGTTACACTTCTGTGTCTTTTATTTAATACGTCCCTTTCTTCCCAGACTTATAGTTTTCCCCTCTGCCCCTTGGGTAGCACGTCAAGGGCCCTTCCCATTGTCTCCCTCCCCCTCTCCTGTCCGGGCCCCTTTTCTCCCATGAGGAACTTGTGGGCACCCCCACAGGCACCGCCCAGCAGCCCCCTTCCGGGTGCTGGCTGCCTCTTCTCTTGACCCCAGCTCCCCTCTGCTTTCTTAGTGCCCTCGATCTACACCATGCTTCTCAAAACCAAATGTGGGATCATGTCCAAGTGCAGATTCTAGTCCAGTATGTCAGGGCGGGGTGCTGTCTGCCAGCCTGCATTTCTTACAAGTCCCTGGGTGATACCCGTGCCACTGTCCCTAGACCACTCTGCATGGAAAGGCTATACAACCTGACCGCCCTACTACCTTCCCCAGGTGGGCCTCACTTCCCCACAAAATCTCACATTGCCAATGACCTCTTACCATCACGCTCCACCCCCATCAGCTCCTGCTGCCTCAAGCACATCTCAGGTGAGCAGACAGATAAATAATCTTACTGAAGAATCAATGGCTCCTATACCCTCCTAGCCCAGCCTCCCCTTCCTTCCTCACAGAGGTTTTCCTTGGCAGTCCATGTGAAATCTCTAAATCAAGTAGTCTTCACTTGGAAGTGTAAATATTGGTACTTTTTTCTGGGGAGCGAAGTCAACATTGTTATCAGACTTTCAAAGAATTCCCTAATTCCCAAAGATAAAAAAGTCTTACTCTAAATAGCAAAATGTCAGGTACTGTCAATGAACACGTTGAAAGGGGTGACAATGGTAGGGGTGGAGGGACCTCCCCCCTAAAGCCCTCCGCCTGACCTCCCTCCTTCCCGATTGCGATGCTGCTCCCAGGGGCGGGAAGATGGCAGAGCTGGGGCTGCCACTGGTCTACACATGGTCCCTCCAATGCCAAGACGTGGCTTTGGTTCTTCTTCCTGCGTTCAGACAGAATTCCCACCTGAAGGCTGGAGCGCAGCCTGAGAGGGCAACTCACAGCCCTCGCTGGGACTTGGAGGTCAGGTCAGATGTGGAAGGGAAAGCCGTGTCCTCCTTGTGTCCATCTGTGGCTAAGATTCCAGGGCCCAGAACACCCAAACCACCAACTAGAGGAGGGCAAAGGTCCCCACACTATAGGGAGAATGTGTGCCCCTTCCAAAGGAAATGGAACCCCGGGTGGCTGGCAGGGCCGGGAAGTGCAACTCCCTCCTCTACTCACACTGGCCCTCACATTAAAGGAGAGAACACATGTAGTCACCCAGCACAGAGCCCAGCGGCCGTCAGGGGTTCAATAGATATCAATGCCCGTCCCTATTAAAAGTCACACCAGCAACCTGTTTGTGTTACTCACTTGCCGTTATTACCATAGGGCACAGTAAGTGTGCACCTAATTAAATATGTGCCACGATGGTGATTTTGCTTTTAAAATTTTATTGGTAACAGCATTATACACTTTACATAAGCTCAGAGCAGCATGGTCATCTATCTGTTCCTAACTTTCAAAAAAAAAGCAAGCAGACATCTGAGGGAAGAACAGTTTAACAAGATAAAAAAAAAAGAAACACTCAGTCTCTCCCTGCAGTTGTGGGATCTCAGCCTCCCATCCGACCCCAGTTAGTTGCACCCCTCAACTCTGCTCGCCACACCTGCCACCTTCTGCCCTGCCTTCTACATGACACTTCCTCCCGCTGCCCTCTTCTTACACTGCTGGAGAGGACAGGCAAATTCCAGGAAGATCCCCTTCCATCTGTTTCTGGAAGCGTTGACTAATCTGCTGTTCCACCCCGGCAGCATGGCGCCCAGCCAAGGCAAAGTGTGCGAGGCGCTGGCAGCTGCTTGTCCAAACCTCCCTCCCTGCGGCGTCCCCAACCTAAACGCTGGCTAGGGGGCACGTGGGCAGTGAGTCGACGCCACGGGAAGCGAGAGCACCCACACCCATTGATCACATCTGAGACTCGGAGGACATGTCAGCATCAGAGTGAAAAACAGCCAGCCCTCTCAAACGTGAAAGCAGGCATTAATGAACCAAGCATAGAGCTCAAGTTGAAGTTGAGGTTGTGGTGAAACCTGTTAGAACCCTCCATCAAGGTCCGTATATGAATTCTTCTTACAAAAATAAATAAATAATCTATGGAGCCACTGAACATATTTTTAAAATACGCAATACTATCTATCACGATATAGCACTTGCCTTGATTCATAACTGAATGTAGGCAATGACAGCACCCACAAATGGAGCCAATGATTTCAAGGTGCCTTGTAACAGCAAACAACATCGCCCCAAAGTAAATCCTACAGACTATTTCACATGTGCTCATCCCAGAGCTCGTTAGAAATCAACTACTTGGCCTGGTTGCCCAAAAACATCCCCTGAGAACTTTTTTTAATTGGTAACAAAAACAGGGTCACTGTGAACCGGCACTGGCAAGCACGTGCGCGCCTATACCTAAAAGCAAGCAGCGGCATCACATCCACCAGCTGCAGCCAACCCGCAGCCGCCGGCCCCTCTCGGTCTCACCTGGGCATCTGGGCGTTCCAGCTGCCACTTCATACCCACAATGCACCACTCCCATCTAACCGTACAGCCCTTGTGCTAGTGACATCCATGTTTCTCACCACGCTGAAGAAAGTCAAGATGAAATGACAGTTTAAGAATCCTGCAGCCGGTTAGAGTCACCAGGTTTGCAAAAATAAATTGATATTTGGTCTCCAAAATATTTTCAAACTTCCGTATTTTGGAAACCAAAATACTCTCTAACTTTTAGAAAAGAGCGACGGTCTGCAGTTTTGTCATCAAGCCAGGTGGATTTTAATAGCTCGTCTTAAAATTAGCCTGGAAACGAAACAGGAAGGTTGAACACAATAGTGCAGCAAAGCATCCAGAAATAGAGGGAAGGGAGTATTTGCGAGAGCAGAGTCAATCGGAACGACCCTCGTTCTCACTCTGCAGAGACCCAGCCATGGCCCAGATGCGGGGAGCTGCCAGGCAAGCTGGGACGTTTCTCGTCTAAACAACAGACAGCTAAATGAAGGCACACGTGTCAGAAGAAGCCCTTTCACTGTTTGAAGAACTGCCCATTATTTTTGAAGCATTAAGTACAAATATTAGGTTTACGACAGATAATTCCGAGAGTGGTTTACCACCTACCTTTTTGCAAAAAAGAAAAAAGTCTGCCTTGGGTATCTCTCAAGGGTTCAAACTTATTTTCTAACACTGACACTAGAGAGTCACCACTTCACTTGAATGCTGGGTTGGCGTGCACTTCCCCAAGTGTGGGTCTTCATAAATCCTTCCACACCGCGGTGCTCTGGCTACAGAATGTGCAGCCCATGACCACATGAATGACTTTTCTCCCAGGGCTGTTCCTGTTAGGACTTTGCCATCCCCAGGCCAGCTGATTAACGAAGGTGGTCCAAACAATGTAGAGATCGGGGGAGAAGATAACTCTATAAAAATGCTGAAACGACTTTTCCCGAGTGTCAGGCCAGTTTCTAGGAGCTAGAACTCCTGCCAATAGTTTCGGTTTGAGAGAACCAGAATGCCCTCTAGCTGGTTTTAAGGAAAAAGGGGAGATCAGGATGCACTTACAGAAGTGGGATCCGGGCCAGAGAGTTGTGTGGCTTCCCACAGGACGGGACCTGGGAGGAGGGGACTTCTCTGCCACCTGCCCTGCCAGTCTCTTCCCTGCTGGGCCCCTCCAGGCTGCCTCTGCAGGACAGCTTCCCAGGGAACAAAACCTACTTGGGCAGCATACCTCAAGTGTCCAGCCCTGTTCCTTACAGTCTGAGCCTGGGGGAGGGGCAGAGCCCTTGGTAACAAACAGAGCTGGAGATGCCCGCCTTTTGTGAGAGAGGGCAGTTTATACATGGGCAGAATATGCTGCCCAGGTACCCCAAAGCCTGTGGGACAGTCTCTAGTGCTGTCACTAGTGGACCATCCATAGTGGTGAGTCTGCCGTGGTGAGGAAGACACATTGCTAAGACACTGTCAGAATCCATCACCAGAATCCTGTGCAAATTATTTTACTAAGAAAAACATGTCATGTTCCTTCGACATCTAGAGAGATCTATGTGACACTATTTTCCTTTCCCTCCTCTCAAGAATCTGACAATTTCCACACAGTCAAAACTAAGAAGCCTGTTTTAGCCCGTTTTTCCCCCAAAGTATGTCGAGAATAGTGTCCAGGTAGAACTACTTCCCATTACTGATAAGCTTTCGTCCCCTATCAGCCACCAGACAGAGGTTTGCGACTTCAACAGCTTTAGGGAAATCATCACAGCTGACCAACCACTGACGTGAAATCCCAGGCTGTAAAGAACTACTGCCCCCACAAAACTGGAGGAAAAAATCCAAACAATCATGGGAAGAGGCAAACCTTATAGTCTGCACCACAGGACTGTTGTCGCCCTACTCTGGGAAAGAGTTCAATGTTTACTGAGCACCTATTATGTTCCACACACAATGCTTTGTGTGTTGCATACATGAGTTGATTCTTATAGCAAGCCTACAACTCTGAAGACTGGGAAAACTTTCTGAGCCTCAGAAAGATTAAATAATTTGCTGAAAGAAAGAAAAAAAGAAAAGAAAGAAAAGAAAAATCCATGGAAGTAGACTCTAACGCTGGTTCTGCCGGATCCACAGCCCACAGCGTTTCTCTGACTGGCACTAACAGCTCATGGCGGGGGGCACAGCCAGCACGATGCCCAGTGCCCAGGGCTTCCCAGGCACTGATGTAGGCACTGGGTTTATGAATGAGCTACCAGCAGCTCCATTCCACAGGTGCAGAAAGGGAAGTATAAGGAGGTGCAGTGCTGGCCCAAGTTCACACAGCCTGCGGGAGATTGCTCCCCGAGGATTCCAGTCTGCGGGGGGTGCACGCAGGCCCTTCCTAGTGACAGCTCTCCCTGTTGAGTCGGCATGCCTCAACCACGTCTGCGGGAGCAGACACAGCCCCACCACAAGTCCAAAGTGAAACGGAGTTCAAGTTGTAGAACTCGCCTTTCCACCACATGCGTGCAGAACAGAAATGACCATCTCGGCAGTTGGGGTTCTCAAATCCTCATTTCACCCTGAAACGGCTCGGTGTCCTTACATCCTCTAAAGATTCAAGACCGCCAGATAAGCTGGGGACACCGTGAAGGCAGGAAATCTTCCATCCTATGTGTAAGTGTGTGCACACACACGTGTGTGCTTGTGGAGGGGCAGAACACTGGTAACTCTCTTCTAAAGTTAAAGGGTTCTTTTCCTTATTTCTCATTTTAAACACACAAATTTGCTCTCTCTGCTAGACGATATTCCTCTAGTATATTTTTTTCTCTGTTTGCTACATTAAAAGTCTTCCAATTTCAAATCAGGACAGTGCACCTGGCTTAAATAATGTACTGCAATCCATACCTCACACACTGTGTCCAGGGGACTCTCCTTACAGTAAGCATCACTTCATCTGCAGTGAGTCGGTCCTGGTGGCCATTTATTATAAGCTACAGCTTGTGGAGTGATGCTAATAAAGTTCTTCAAGAAGCCACATTTGGGCCTGGCGGTAGAGCGTCAGCCTAGCATGCGGAGTCCCAGGTTTGATTCCTGGCCAGGGCACACAGGAGGGGTGCCCATCTGCTTCTCCACACTTCCCCCTCTCCTTCCTCTCTATCTCTCTCTTCCCCTCCCGCAGCCAAAGCTCCACTGGAACAAAGTTGGCCTGGGTGCTGAGGATGGCTTCATGGCCTCCATCCACCCTCAGGCACTAGAATGTCTCTGGCTCAAGCAGAGCAATCACTCAGACGGGCAGAGCATCGCCCCCTGGTGGGCATGCTGGGTGGATTCCGGTTGGGCGCATAAAGGAGTCTACCTCCCGGCTAACTTAAGGAAAAAAAAAAAGCCGCATTTGCATGACTTCACATTTTCCTGTCTCCTTTAAAACTGCTAATAAAAGACTGGCAAATGTGTTCTTTATTATTAATTTGCTCCCCCATTTTCTTTGTCCCTTTCTGTTCAGGGGAAACCATTCCCACTCATCACACTATAACATACCCCTGCGTGACCACCAAAACCAAACACCTCCCCGCCCCCCAAACCTCAAAGCCTCATGTGGTCTTCGCCTCCACGTTTGGGGCTCTGCATGCAAACTGCTCATGACACCCTCAGAACCGGGAAGGAACTGCAGTAGTGCTGCGCCGCTGGAAAGATGAAGCCAGTCCATAATGCAGTTTTCAAAAGGAAATGCCATGTTTGTTTCATGTCAGCCTCCGCTTCACATCAGTTAAGAAAAGGCCAAACCAAGCCAAAATCTTTGGTCTGTCTGGCTGGGCATCTCCAGGCAAAGCAGCGGGCAGACAGAAAGCCACTCGATTGGCAGGAGACCCATCTGTCTACCTCCAGTGGCTTTGGAGCAGCTGAGCAAGGCTGAACCCCTGCTGAATGAGATCTCTCTCACACACATATACACACATCCAAGTGTTCATTTAGGCAGCGTTACTAAAAATATATAGGCTTGGCTGGCACTGGGACAGGTGGTCAGGTTGCTCTGGCAGTTCTGAACCAGCAGGCTGGCTGCCCGGTTTGTCAAGGGCCCTGCCTCCCAGCTGACCTGCAGCGACAGAACAGTACACAGCCTTGGCTGCACGTGCAACCCTTGGGCTCAGCACCTCTCATTAAGGGGGAAGGCTTTCTCTGGAAATGAGCTTGTAGTGTTTAGATTTAAAAAGAATAAAATAAAATCAACCTATGGTATATGAATTTAGATGAATATGTATAAATACAAAAGAGAAAATCACCTCCGCTCTTACATTGACATTTTCTTACTTACAGTATAGTTCCCAGCTATCTACATACATGTGGGATTAACGAATGACTAGAAACATGTACTCACACATACACACATACCACACACAGAGATCTAGATGCACTGGAGAAATCATATATAAAGTATATCACTGACTCAGAGAGATTCTTTTTTTCTTTTTTTACAGAGACAGTGATTCAGAGAGGGATAGATAGGGACAGACAGGAATGGAGAGAGATGAGAAGCATCAATCATCAATTTTTTGTTGTGGCACTTTAGTTGTTCATTGATTGCTTTCTCATATGTGCCTTGACCGCAGGCCTTCAGCAGACCGAGTGACTCCTTGCTCAAGCCAGTGACCTTGGGTCCAAGCTGGTGAGCTTTGCTTAAACCAGATGAGCCCACGCTCGAGCTGGCAACCTTGGGGTCTCGAACCTGGGTCCTCCACATACCAGTCCAACACTCTATCCACTGCGCCACTGCCTGGTCAGGTGATAGAGATTCTGATACAAAAAATTATGTAAGAAAAACATGTGATCGATGTTTACATGAGCTTCTTTCCCCAGCATTCAGCTTTCCTACCAAATACCATGTTTCCCACTGCTCCCTGGTGAAAACTACTTGAATTATATTTAACTTTCTAAAATCATAACATTTTAATTTGAATTTATACCAGCTTAACCTAAATAACATACAAAATCTCCACTCTTTTACAGCTCTATCCCTACTTCCTTTCAGTTACTGATGTCACTAACTACGTCTTTACATTGTGTATCCAAAACAAAATAATAATTACTTTTATTCATTAGTTTATTAAATGATGCAGGAAAAAAGGTATAGCTATAACACAAAGTCACAATAAGACTGCCTTGTATAATTGTCCATGTAAATATATTTATCAAAGTTCTTTATATTTTGTATAGCTGTGAATTATTGTCCACTATCTTTCATTACAAACTGAAGATCTTCCTTTAGTACTACCTGCAGGTCAGGTCCAGTGATAATAAACTCCCCAAGCTTTTGTTTATCTGGGAATGTCTTAACTGCATCCTCATTTTGGAGAAACAGTTTTGCCAGATTAGGATTCTTGGTTAACAGTTTTTGTCCTTCAGCACTTTAATATATTAATGCTTTGTCATCAATCTCAGAGGTTTCTGCTGAGAATCTGTTGATATTCTTATTGTGGACCCCCTTATATGTGATGAGTTCCTTCCTCTTGCTGCTTTTTCAAGGTTCTCTCTTCGGCTTTGGCTTTGGTCTTCAGCAGACATCAAAACAGAACACAAACACTGAGCACCGACCAGTCTCAGCCACGCGTATGCTCCCCTCTGCTGCCGCCTGTGTGTAAGCCCCACGCGCTCCCTGCCGGCTGTGTACACACAGGTCGCTCACTTGCTCTGGAATGCCCAGGAGGTGTGCAGAAAACAACGCCTGGTTAGCCTAGTGACTGTGGGTCCCTCTTACCGTCCCCGCAACAACACACCCATGCCTGTTGTCTGTAACACGAGTGGGCACTGGCTACATCCAATCTATTTCCACGCTGTATTGTCATTGGTCAAAAGTGGCCTTGTTCTCCCATTCCCTCCGTGTTCCAACTGAAAAAGGAAAGGAACAGATAGACCAGAGCTCAATTGGTTCCGGCAATTATTGCGGAAGTTCCTCCTGTGACGTAGGCCCCGCCCACTGGTGCAGACCAACCGTCCTGCAGCCATCCAGGGCCCAGAAAAAGGAGACCAGCTTTTCTCCAAGTGCATTCAGCCGTATACAGACAGGCTGGCCGAAATGCCTGCCCATTCGCATATTAATTGGAAAAAGAGAGAGACAAGAACCCCGGGGGGGGGGGGGAGGAAAATAAAAGATTATCAAGTGACAGCAGACAACAAAACGTGAACTTGGTAGAGAAGAAAGGAGGCTGTTTAGACCACAGAACAGTAAATCACTGATATCATGTGGATATGGATAGCAGTATCCGGCTACATTACACTTTTATTACAGATAAAGGTTACTCTGCTGGCACTGATCTGTGGAAGGGAAGAGTGTTATGCTGGGAGGCTGGGTTATGAGTGTGTGTGTCTCTCTCTCTTTCTTCCTCTCTCTCTCCACCCCCCCTCTTCACTAGGGTAGAGCTGCATTGCACATCAATCCAACCAAATGAAACTGTTAGGACGAAATACCACCGAGATGCATTTGAAAGTGCAATTCCCAATTTCCCTGAAATAAGTATGTAACGTGATTAAAAAATCAAAGTACTAGTCAAAAGGTGACAAAGTATATTACATTATGATGAAAAAAGAGGTCATTTAAGAAAAAGCTGAAATAACACTTCTTTTTGAAATGGCATATGGAAGGCTTTCTAGCACTAAAAAAAACCCTGTCTTTTTCTTAATATTTGTCCGCTCACGAGCAGAAAGAAAATGTTTGGTGGAAAGGTTACTTTCCATCAGAGGCCATGGCTCATGTCCTCTCTGAGGCCGGACGCCCTCATCTCTCCCCTTCCTACCATGTACAATGCTAACTGTTCTGCCGTCCAACTCTCTCAGCTACTAGGACAACAGCCGACTGGACGTAACATTGGAGTCACGTCTAAGACATACCAGAAATCGTCTCTCCCAGCAAAAGCCACTTATTTCAAAGGATAAGAAGTGAAGAAACAGGTGGAAATTAAGTTAATTTTCAAATCTATTATTGTCTGCTTCTCTTTAGTCATAATGGAAATGGAGTGGGGGGGGGGGGGAATTACAGATTCAATAGCAAGCATTTTTTTTCCATTACGGAGAATGGCTAATTCAATCGATGAATCAGTAGAGAATGATCCCTCTAGTCTTACGGAATTCCAGGCGTGGAAACAAAAAAGAAAATTTAAGATATAAAATATACTATAAAATTGCTGGCAAAGTGAACTGCAGTCCCCAGTGAAGTAACCTCTGACAGCAATTAAGAGCCCATTTGTTGGAGCACGTACAGCCGCAGGCAAACTCAACACACCCTTTCCTGGCTGCTGGTAATGACAGATTTCTTAGGGAGTGTTATTTAATTAACTACAACGTGAAAGAGCAGCTCAGCTGAGATACAGCATTGACTCACTGGGAACACTAAGCAACGGTAAGTGAAAAGAACGTGCAATTTGTTAGCCTTCCCACGACCTGTTGTTTCTGAGATACAGAAGTAGCTGCGATGTATTTCCACGAGAAATCTTCAGCTCTCTCTAAGGCCAGCATGTCCAGTGAACTTCAGCTTTCACTACACAATGCAGCTAGGAGTCCTGTGCTGTCTGGTCTGTTCAGAAATCCCCCAGGGCCTCGCATGCTCAGGGACAGCATTCTTGTCCTTCCCCCTCTAGACAAGGGCCACTGCCAGCCCCCCTTCCTCATATACGCCAGGCTCCCTCCCAGCCCCATACATCATTTGCTGCTAATCACCTCACATAAGTGATGCCTTTTGTTGTCACCCACTTCCCAAGTGGCTTTAGGTTGCATGGGCAACGCGGTGGCTGGCTGGGTCTCACCCCACCCCCCATGCATTCTGACCCCACAGCACGAGGAGAGTGCCTCTGCCAGATGCAGGCGTCCGCCCTCAGCTGCTGGACTGAATGTCCCATGTCCAACGGCCTCCTCAGAGCTGAACGTAACTTGAATACCAGCTTCAAGCTGGCAAAGGGGGACAACTTGCAGCTGTTCTGACAGACAGTGGGCGCTGGCAGCAGGATGTGAGCTCCACAACTCAAATGACAAGCTCAGGGAAAGGTAAAAATAGTGCCCGCCATAGAAGAAGGAGAAAAGTAAGTTATAAAACTTTTTGTGCCATATGTTATTTCTAGGACATATATTCACAAAATTTGGTTTAAAATTGGTCTGGGACACGGAAAGACTATGTTGGAAAATGACTGTGTCAACTTAGTTGCTGTGAGCGACAAACAAAGCCAGCTAGGATAGTAATTTTAAATTATTGGGTATCTGTTAATTTGTAGTCACCAGTGGCCATTAAAATTCCTGCCAACAGAAAATCTTTATCTCGACTTGATTTATGATGAGCTTAGAAACGAACCATCCGTGTGGAACGTGGTCACTAAACAAAACAAATTCCTGTTCGTGGACTCTGAGGAGACTGGTCTGAAAACCCAGCCAGGGAGCCTGTGCTCACACTTGGGAGGCGACCCAGATGGGTGTGTCAGAGCCTTCCAGCCACCATGCATTAAGATTGATTGCAGGAGTGCAAGATTTTTACCTTTGATTCTTCTGAATCCAAAGTAGTTTTCACTCAAATGATATCAAAGGCATCTAATTAAACGCGTCTCCCCGCAGGGTTTTATCGCAGGGCATGCTTTATCACGTACAGTACAATCAGATTGATATACTACGCCATCACCCAGCGAATGTCTTGTTTTGAAAGAACTCATGGAAATAGATTTTATCCCTTTCTTTAATCCTAATTTGATGTTATTAACCAATTCCATTATTTAAATTGACTACTGAGATTGGAATCGGTTTGATTTATCAGAGTGTATTTCCTGGTAATAAGGCTTTCTTTTGAGCCTCCTTCATTTACTTTCAGGACTTTGAAGAGAAACATTTGCAAAATCTTTTTCCTTAACATGAATTAAAGAATGTAGACTGGTTCCTGTTAAACTATCTACAGCAGGGGTGCTCAATATGTCGATCGCGATCTACTACTAGTCGATCGCAAAGGAAGTGTGGGTAGATCGCATGACATTAAAAAGACATTTGTCTTTTGATTGGCATACAAGGTAGCCAATCTGACGTCTGAACTTTTGACACCCTACGCATTCGCGTTAAACCGCGATAACTTGTTCAGTTACATTGCTGCGTAGTTAGCCTTCAATTTATTTAAACTAAATACTACAAAGGGTATAAAAATGAGTGCCGTAGCTGGTACGAGTAAGAAGCTTAAAACCTACCACTTTCATAACAGAATGGGAGGGGATTTTTTTCACTATGTCATATTCTAAGTGCGTTTGCCTCATCTGTCTGTGTGCCATTGCTATTCCAAAGAAGGGAAATGAGGAGAGGCTTATTCAGACTGTTCATAAAAACTATGACATTGACTTTCCTCTGAAAAAAGAGCTGATAAGGAGAAAGGTGAAAGAAGAATACACAATATTAAATAGTAATAATAGTAACTTAAATAATGATAATATAGAAGAAATAAATTTATGTTTTGCATTTTTATTGTAGGTAGATCATTTTGACTTGGTCATCTTATAAGTAGCTTGCAAGCTGAAAAAGTGTGGGCACCCCTGATCTACAGCCTCACAGTCTAAGAACAAAAACTTGTGGAGTTTATATGGGTTTCTTTTCATGAGTCCTTCCTGCATAGGAAAGTTGAAAGCAATTATAGGAGAAAGTAATAATAAACTAAATTTTTCAAAAGCTACATAAGATCATTTTCTATTCCAAAGAAACTTGGTTCCTCTACATGCGGGAACGGGAACTGCTGATGCGGCTTTCCCTGGTGGCATCTGGGCACTCGGGGCACCACCCGGTGGCAGTAAACAAAGGAAGGGCTGGCCAGTGCAGAGCAAGGCGGCACGCCGTCTCTCCACAAAGCACAGCGAACGGGCCTATCTCACCACAGGTGTTACGTGGTCCCAATCAGCAGGCCATTTTTAAAAACTTTTCATTGATACTTTACAGCAAGTAAAAGGAGAAATAGACCCACACAGCAGCATCAACGGATTGCACATGGACCACTAAGTCTTATTTACCACTCTGTGCTTGTAAATCCAACATTTTCCCCAGGCAAAATGAGCAAAATGTGGTAAATGTGGCCTATAATGTAAAGTTGTCATTTGAAAAGATCAGTTTACAGGGTTTTTAAGAGATCGGAAGCCCCTTTGGCTCCGTGGCCCACCTTCAGCAGACCTGTCCTGAAGGCAGCCAGGCACCTCTTCCTGGGCAGTCAGTCTCCTGCTGTCTTCACCCCCTGCCCGAGAAGGGTCGGAGAGCTCTTCATCTCCACGAGCAGCCTGTCCCAGTTTATTATACACGTCACTGGCGGAACAGCCATCCCTGTGTAAAACTCAGCTGCTACTGTTGAAGGCCATGTTCCCCGCTCCTGATTCCTGGGAGTCATCCGTCTTCAGTGAAGAGGAATTTTAAAATTTGGATGTCTTTATTAAGCTGAACCTTAACTTTTCTTTAAGCCTTAATGATTCCTCTACTGGGCCTCTGCAGAGCGTATCTTTAGGGCCCTGTGGACTCCTCTATACCTGCTTCAAACTGCCATCCTGACCCCCCTAGAAATTGACAAAGCTCTGGTGAGGACACCAGTCCAACCGGGTGCTTCTTCAGAGTCCTACTCTGTCCCCATTGCCATATAAGAGCCACAATCCCCTTGAAATGAGATTCTACTATTGAATCATTGTTCACTTTTTATTTCATTTGACTCTATTCCAACCTTGATTAAATTCCTGCTTGGTGCCAACACTGTGCTAATTCTGAAGGTACAGAGGTGACGGTCACTGCCCTGAGACAACACACAGGCCAGTGGAGAAAGGAGACCATGAGGGCATGGGGACACAACCCTCACTCCTGGTAACTCGGAAGTGCTTCCTGGAAGAGACTGCTAAGCAGAGCCTGGGAAAGGCGGTCATGTCTGAACGCAATATCGTCCGTGGTTTAGGGGAGCAGGGACAGACGAGGCTAGAATGGGAAGAAGGAGCCAGATCATGCAGGGCCATGAGTACCTGGTCATGGAGTTTACATTGTATCAGTTAAGAAATGAGGTGCCATTAAATTTCCAAATGTTACTAGATTTTATTTCATTCCTCATTGCTCTGTCTACATTCTAGTATTTCTCCCAAGAGCCACATGTGTAAGACAAGCCATCACTTTAATTTGTTCCATTTTGGTAAAATCTCAATGTGGAGTGATGACATTAGGTATCCTTAACATTATGAATGATTATGAAACACTTGATACAGATTTACTCCTATAAAGTGTTACTTGCCATTCATTGCACTAAAGTACAAAATGACCCATTTATAACAACTCTCCAGGACTTTGATACTGAACAACTAAATATATTCTAAACACTTCAGTCCAGCAGTCTTCAAAGTCCCAATGGTTTTGCCTGGCATCCCTCATTATTCTCCTGCATGGACCCCTTCCCCCAGATGGCCCTTTGCATCCTACATCTGCAGCTTTGCACTTGCATTTTCTTTCATTTGAAATGCCCTTCTCGCTATCCTTAAGATGTAGTTCACAGGCTATGGTGAAACCTTTCCTCCCTGACAGAAATAATTTATCCATTTTCTGACCTGGTCTAACATTTGTTTTTAGGAGTTTTGTGATCCTTATCACAAACAGATCTGTGTGACTGTCAGCTGTGTACAAGGTCCATGCTGCAGTTGTTCCTGAAGAAGAATCCCAGTTCACCCACTTCCTTATTATGTAGCATCTGCCAATAGCTGTGGTGTAAATACTCACATCACAATTTCAAGGACAACTCAAGGAAGAGATGTAAAATTGGCTCTCATAAGAGCACACCAGCATATTACTCTTAATTTGTTTCTTTGTAAACTGGAAAATGAATACTTTTTCATGGAATTCTTGTAAAAAATCAAATGACAAAGTAAATGCTAATTACTTAACACAACCAGCATAACATTAGCACTCCATGCGATGGCTTCTGCTATGATTACTTCTATTATTCCTGCTGCTGCTACAACATTATTGCCTTTGCTACTTATGACATTCTGCCTACGCCTACTCCTACTCCTACTCCTTTCTACGCTAGTATTAATGGTAATATCTCCCTCTAAACTGTAAATTCCTTGAAGGAGGGAAAGGGAACTATTATTAAGCACCTACTATTTTTCAAACTCAAGGTTTTGCCAAACACTGAGCTAAGAGCTTCGTATATATTTTCTCACTTAATTCTGACAATCATCCTAGAAGATTGTATAATTTCCTCCACTTTAGAGATAACAGACAGAGACTGAAGCAGTTCAAGTCTCTTGCTCAAGACTGCACAGATGAGGGCTGAAACTGAAACCCAAGTTGTTTGGCTTTACAAACCATTCTCTGAGTAAACACAGTTGGTACTCAAATATTTATCAAATTAATAAATTAAGTCTTCATTTTATATAGCAAACGCTTACCCAAAACACTTTTTCCTGTGGATTAATTTTTATGGTCCAGGGGAGGCGATGGAACTGTGCACCTTCCTCAAGCTCTGTACAAAGGCAAAGTTGTAAGAGAAAACACCGAGTATCAATTAGCTGCAAGCTCTTACTGAAGAAAAAGTTTAGCTAAAAATTCACCTTTAAAATACATGCTTTTTAAAATGAACAAGCGCAAATGTAATGCAATGATAAATGTCGTGTAAATGCCACCTAAGACTCAGCATTAGTGAGCCTGTGAAACAACCCGGGAAAACCGGTTGATCATTCCTGTCTAACTCTAGTTCGGGTAACTGCCCACAGACTGAGCTGCAGGTTCATCAGTTTTGATTAAAAGTGAAAACAGAACGAAGGGTAGAGTAGTTCAAGAACTTCCTGACTCCTTTAGGATTAAAACATTCCCCGGATACTAAATTCGTGTGAAAGGCTCCATGAGGATCTGTTTCCCACCCTTGGAGGATAGGGAAAGAAAGACAGGGCACCCTTCACTGGAAAAATCAATTATAACGAGAATGAAAAGCAAAGAGGAGTTGGGCATGAACGCTAAAGAAGGACTTCTGGAGTGAAAAGGCCTTTATCTGTGACCTGAGCAGGGGCCACAGAGCTTAGAGCCTGCGCAGGACGCACACAGCAGGTTTTACGCAGGACTGACCCAGTTTTTCAAAGCCAGCTCTAAATTACATAATTCAAGCTTTCTTCCATTTCTTTTTTCTTCCACTCCTCTCGACCACACGTGGACACACACATACATCTATCTACAAATAAAACCAAATACTGTTCCTCAGCTCTTCACCTAAACCAGCCTGCGCCTCACTCTCTGCCACACCAACCCCACAGCTCTGTCTCTGAGCCGCACAGGTGGCCGCCCTCTCTGGGACCTGGGGGTTGTGAGAGAAACAGGAGAGCAGGAGACTGATGGCAAGGAAGGGAAGAGCTCGGGGACTGATTCTAGCATCACTGAACACTGCACAAGCTGAGGCTTTAGGCTCAGAATTTGCACACTTTCTGAGGAACTTATAATTCACAGAAATAAAAACAAACAAAATTAGAATAAGCAAGTGATGACTCGCATGTCATCACTAAACAATCTCCATGGAAATTTAGTATTCTTTGTTTTCCTGTTCAAAATATTTTTTAAGCTAATACTGGCCCTGGCCGGTTGGTTCAGTGGTAGAGTGTCGGTCAGCGTGTGGAAGTCCTGAGTTCAATTCCCGACCAGGGCACACAGGAGAAGCGTCCATTTGCTTCTCCACCCTTCCCCCCTCTCCTTTCTCTCTATCTCTCTCTTCCCCTTCCTGCAGCCAAGGCTCCATTGGAGCAAAGTTGACCTGGGTGCTGAAGAAGGCTCCATGGCCTCCACCTCAGGCGCTAGAATGACTCTGGTTGCATCAGAGCAACCTACCAGATGGGCAGAGCATCGCCCCCATGGTGGGCATGCCGGGTGGATCCCAGTCGGGCGCATGCAGGAATCTGTCTGACTTCCCGCTTCTAACTTTGGAAAAATACAACAACAACAAAAAGCTAATACTGCCTGACCAGTCAGTGGCACAGTGGATAGAGCAACAGCCTGGAACAAGGACCCAAGTTCAAAACCCTGAGGGTGTCGGCTTGAGCACAGGCTCACCAGCTTGGGTGTGGGATCGCCAGCTTGAGCATGTGATCATAGACAAGACCCATGGTCTCTGGCTTGAGCCCAAAGGTCACTGGCTTGAAGCCCAAGGTTGCTAGCTTGAGCTAGGGGTCACTGGGCTCAGTTAGAGCCCCCCAGTCAAGGCACATATGAAAAAGCAATCAATGAACAACTAAGGAGCTGCAATAAAGAACTGATACTTCTCATTTCTCTCCCTTTCTGTCTGTCCCTGTCTCTCTCGCTCTCTCTTTCTCTCCCCCACTAGCCAAAGGAAAAAAAAATAGAAAGCTAATACTATAATTCCTCAATTCTAGTCCCACTATCAATTTACTTGCAGCCTCTTGGAGGGGTTGGGGAAGGAAATAGGACCACATTAAATGTGAGCACTGACTTGAAGGATACCCCATTTCAAAAATGTTAACTTTGGGGATGGGGGCGAGGTCATGGCAGGTTAGACGTGGAGGAGGAGTGGGAGAGGAGCATAACCCAGATGCAGGAGGTCCAGTACCTAGACCTCTCCAGGCGCTGTTAGGAGCTGGTCGCCTCCGTAGATGGCAGGTGCTGCGTAGGCTGGTGAGCTAGCAGCCATGAAAGAGGGATAAAGCATCTACCACACGGAAAGTCTGCAGTAACTGAAAGAGACTGTGAAATCAGAGAACTGGCTCACTGTTGAGCATACAAGACCGTACTACACTCCTTCCTGAAACAGATCCCCAGTGCAGATTCAGGTTAGTCACACAGACACATCCAGCTTCAGAGTGTTGGAAGTTTTTTCAAAGAAGCACTGAGAAAATTTTCTTGATGGGATTCCATAGTGGAGAGCTCTTATTTGTGAACTCTATCAACTCAAAGACATCGCCCTCATACGATTTCCCACTGCACTTTATACCCACACCTGCTTTATTCTCTGTGGGTTCTCTATTCTGAAGGATTCTGGCTCCTGCATGCATGTGTCTGTATCTGTCAAGAAAGACCCCTGATTGAGCAGCAGGTAACACAGTGACAGGAAGTTTGGTTCTGACTTAATGCTGATGTGCCACACAGTTCACTGTCAGGTTTCACTGAACCTCTAGAGCAGGGGTCCCCAAACTACGGCCCGTGGGCTGCATGCGGCCCCCCGAGGCCATTTATCCAGCCCTGACTGCACTTCCAGAAGTGCACCTCTTTCATTGGTGGTCAGTGAGAGGAGCACAGGATGCATCCGCACCCATAGTTCCCATTGAAATACTGGTCAGTTTGTTGATTTAAATTTACTTGTTCTTTATTTTAAATATTGTATTTGTTCCCGTTCTGTTTTTCTACTTTAAAATATGTGCAGTGTGCATAGAGATTTGTTCATAGTATTTTTTATAGTCCGGCCCTCTAACAGTCTGAGGGACAGTGAACTGGTCCCCTGTGTATAAAGTTTGGGGACCCCTGCTCTAGAGTCTTCACAAAGTTTCTTTTTTCTTTTTAAGGGCATTTTTGAGGCTCTTTCTATATTAGCTGTGTAAAACCACAACACCACTGCCCACGTTTACCCGTAAGAAGGCATGAGGCCATGTCAGAAAACCAACCCCACCCCCATCATAGCACACCAGGAGCAGAGGCAGCTGAGTTTCTGCTGCCAGGGGGGCTGGCGTTGGAGCTGATGAAGTCGTACTTCCATTAACCATGAAAAGCTCGGCAAAACGGGAATAATAAAGAAAGAAATCAGAGAGAGACCATAAAAGCCCACTGCATTTCAGTAAGATAGCAGTAACCAACCTTTCCCCCTATGCTAAATATCGCAACGAATCCAAGTAACAAAATAAACAATTCACTGAGAGCACACTTTATATACAACTTTAATTTCTTCCTACTGTGTTCATTACCAAGCTATTTACTTTCTTCAGGCAGGATAGGGGAAAAACTTTAAAAAGTCTCATTTAACACAGAAGTCAATTTCCACTATTGCAGCCTTGGTGTGGCATATATGGTCCTCTAAAGCTGATCTGTACACACAAATACACTGCATTAGCCTCTTCTTTCATAAGAACAATAGAAATTAGCTCATTTTCAAACACACCATCCTTATTCTTGTCCCGCGGGGAAATCCATGAATATGAAAACCATATTATTTACAATAATTGCAAACTGGTTGGTAGGTCTGATAGAAATGATTTTTTCCTTCACTTGTACAAAAAACAACTCTAATGGTGAAAAGAATAATGTAATGATGGTATAACCCAGATTTTACTTTTCAAGTTAGGCAGGGAGTATTTTCCATGCACTCTGCCATGAGAAAGCAGGAAGAAAAGGTTTTCCATGACTGCAGCCATCAAGTTACTTAACGCGGAAAGAGTTTACAGGCACTGCATCCTTCAGATTTGGAAAAGGGGACAGGAGAGGCACTCACGGGCCACCAGAGATTTTACAGAGTCACCGAGGGCTCCACAGTCCTAAACACCCAGAAGCCACTGTGAATGTGCCCATCGAGAGGGAGGAACACAAGGCTCTGCACTGGTGTACAGGAGCCAAAGCAGACAGGAGAGAGGGATGAAGGCTGGGGGGACCAATCCACCTGCAGAGTACCCAGCACAGAAATTCCCAAGGTCACCTTCTTTTCCCGTGAGCTCTTCAAATGACACCTACAGGTAAACGTGGGGCTTTAAATTTTTTTCTATGTATTGACTTGAGAGAGAGACATCGATGTACTGTTCCACCCACCCATGCATTCACTGGTTGGTTCTTGTATGTGCCACACCCAGGGGTCAAACCCACAACCTTGGCATACTGTTGGATGGAACTCTTACCAACTGAGCCACCAGGCCAGGGTTATGATGGGAGTTTTAATTGGCAAGAATGCATGTCCACTTTGTAAGAGATGGGAGACTATAAGGGGCGGCATTTAAAATCCCTCAAAATGTCCTCAAATCCCATTCTTCCCATAATGTTTAGTCAGTGGAAACACGATGGGGCCCTCAGCACATGCTGCCCACATACAAGCACTTGTGCACTTTGAATCCAAAGCAAAATGCTAAAACTAACCAGAAAAAAATCATCAAAATAATAAAAAATAATTCTTAGGCAAAATGTAAACATGTGAAACACAAACCTTAAAGGAAATATATTAGAATATATTTGTATATATAGTTCTATGATTAATTAATGCAATCCAAAACAGAATTTTCTCTAGTCTACTGACTTTTTAAATTGCCCATCCTTCATTAAGTTTCCTCATACGGAAGAGCACTATTTGGTTATAGACTCAGGCTGGGCCAGAACCCACTACCCAGCAGAACTTATCACAGATGTAGAAGTCTGTAAAATGACATCTATACCTTAGCCTTTCAGAATTTTGGTCCATGAAACTACCCAGGAACCATGTTTCAGGTTCAGCTTCACTACTGTACACATGAGCTTGGTCATTCCTCCTTGTGTTACTGTTCAAATGTCAGTGAGCACCTCAGAGCACATTCACATTTTCAGAGCACATTCACCTCCATTATCCCAATGGGTCCTCGTGGCAGCCCTGTGACGTAGGGGAGAGAAGTGTCATCCCTGCTTATCTGGTGAGGAACAAAAGTGCATTACAGTAAACAAATCAGAGGCAGTGGAGACAGAACCAGGAGCTACAGTGACTGACTGTTAGTCTAGTGCTCCCCGGGGAAATGACAGATGGGCTTCTGTCTCACAGCAAATGGAATGTTCCCTTGATGGTCACCAATCCCAGGATTCTGGCAACAGCCTTTTCTTTTCTGTTCTGGCAATGTCCTTTAGTCCACATTCTAAAACAACATAGTCATTTCTCACCATTCTGTGTCATTAATTGATCTCCTGGGTTAAGTTTCCTTCTTCCAGAACATCTTCCTACAGGGATCAGAGAAACAAGAGCTGGGTTTCTATCTACTGGTCCAAGGAGGAAGATGGCTAATGCTTGGTAACCCGCCCATCCAACATACCATTGTTCCTTATTAACAAACACATCACCCTAAATAAGGCACACCCGGCTTGCTGTGACTTAGCACTCAGTCCGCCTTTGGAACTAGAACTCGGGACAGGCACAGCCCCCATTCTGTTACATAAACTCTAGTGTCCCTCATCTTTCCCCTCTTTACCAGTTTTTACTGAAGTGCTTTCTTGGACATTAAATGGCATATTGTATAAAATGATTACAAAATATCTTTTAATTCTTTCGTTCACATCAATAATGAGTATTTGAGAGGAAAGCTAAAACGAGGACTGGGGGAGGGTGACTGAGCTGGCATCGATGCATTCATTGTAAACGACTTGTAGAAACAGAACGTTATTAGCGACCCAGGTCTGAAATCCCAGGGCCACACGTTTGTTCTGAGAAGATGGCAGCAGTGATCCACGTTAACAACGGAAATACTAAGCCCACAGAAGACATTCTGGCTGTTTTTGACAGCAGCTTCAGTGCTATGCCACCTCAGGAAGCCCAAGTGAAGAAAAGGTTGAAGAGGTCATAGTGCAGGAGTGAGGTGGCCAGCTAGCTAATCTGGCTTCATAGCACAAAAGAAGTCTGACTGATGACAAGTGTCCCCTTTGCTAAAATGAGTCTTCCAGATCGGGGGGCAGGGGGGGGACGAAATTTCGCAGGCTAGACTCTGCATGCCCACCACAGCATGTGACTTATAGCACTTTACAGTCCCTTGTGAATAATATAACGATTAATAGGCTGTTCAGATCCTAGAAAGGGCACATTAACAGCCCCTATCTGCTTCAGAGCCAGAGCAGTAAGGTGTGAAACTCGAATTCCACTATGAGCTCAGGGAATGATCCAAGTCATAAGTGATCCACAGCTGCTTATAAATGAAGCCCAAGATTCCTAATATTATCAATAACATGGGGTAGGCACAAGATAATTGTGGGTGGCAAAAAAGATACTTAGATCTTGCTTTTAGATTTTAATGAGCCAAGAAAAGCAGCTGAGTTAATAAAATATTAGTTATTTGCTGTAAATTTTGTAAATGAATGCCATTTTTAAGAGTTTAGAAGGCTGTCAGATCATAAATATTTCAAAGTACACACTGTTAATTCAAGCCAATCAGACACAAAGTATAACCCTCCAGCTACACTACCAATGAGAAGAAATTTATTCACTAGTTTTATTCCCACTGAAATCCATATCCAAAGATTTGGAATTGATTATAGCAAGAAAAATAGTAGTCTTTTTATCAAAATAAGTATTTATTACACATTTCTAAAGCAATAACATGTGATGACTCTTTAATTCGTTGAATAGGAAACAGAGTACTAACAGTTCTTGAAAACTTGCTGCAAGCCCACAGAAAAGAATTTGACATCATTACACTGTGTTTCCCTTGACAGGAAGTCAACTTCAAGCAGATTGACTTGAACTGGGATCTCATCTAGGAAGCTTAAGTATCCAATAGACTGCATCACCATCATCGTCATCATCATCATCATCATTGGAGAACACTCGAGTTCCAGTGGCTTGCCGTCCTGTCCTGACTTTCTGGAGCCCTGGCAAGTGGCAAGCCCACGTGGACTTCTGGTAGAATGAGCGATGCAAAGCGCTGGCTGGGACTTGGCATGTCCTTGTACCTCTGGGGCCTGCTGGACCTTATGACTACCGTTCTCTCGAGCACACCAACGCCGCCCCGCAACTTAGAAGCACTCCTGTCAGACAAGCCAGGGTCACACTCGCGGACAAAGAGGAGCTGGGTTTGGAACCAGTTTTTTGTTCTGGAAGAGTACACTGGAACCGACCCTTTGTATGTCGGCAAGGTAAGAGCTGCCTGAGAGAAAGATAAATGATCAGGATGTGGAATACTATAATTAAGTGTGAACTGAATACGAAAGCTTGCCTTGCCTGTGTGTAAAGACTGACAACAATTTTAACAAGCAGTGTGTTTGTTACCTGACAGCTAGGTGGATCTAGTTTTTGCTTTGTTGGATGACCAGTCAGAAAGGGAAAATTTCTCTCTTGTTCATACTTCTCCTCTGAGCAGGGGGAGGAAGTAGGAACTGGATTTAGGAGGGAGAGCCTGGGCCCTGTAGAGCCATGCAGATCCCAGAGGAAGCAGTGGCCTTGGGAACAAGGAGGAAAGAAAGGAACAGAGGGACAGGGGACGCAAACGGGAAGCAGAAGGCTTTTCCTCTTTTCCTCCCCAAAGCATTTCCACAAGTATTGCCTGAGACCCAAATTTAATGGGGGGAAAAAAGAAAAAAACCCTCTTCATTTCAGAAGATCCGAGCCAGTGCTCTACCCAAACAGATAGCTACAGACAATCAATGAATATCCCTATAAACTTTATATTCAAATTCCCTTGATATAGCTATCATTTCATTCTAATCCAGGCTTTCTCCTATGTTTACATTATTTGGTTGTTAATCAGAGACCATTTTATGAAAGCCAATCAAGTGAGAGAAAATGGGAAACAAGGAACTAATTAGCAAATAAATAATTCATTCAAGTGATAAACACTTGTTTAGCACAAAGGCTAGGAGTTTCACAGTCAAACACACGTGGGTTCAAATCCCTGCTCCTCCAGCTGCTTACAGATCACTTAGCTTCATTAGTCTCTGTTTCTTCAAATGTCTAAGAGGGATAATTAGAGAGCTATAACTTCTCCAACGCTGTCTTGTCTATATAAACTCTCTCAACTCCTACCCACCTCTTACCATCATTACCTGACTTCTATTCCCACCACCGCACTGAAGTGTGTGCTTTGTGCTCCTGAGGACCACCCACTACCAAAGCCAATGGTTTCACTTTATGGAACCCCCCAAAAGGGACCTGGGACACTGCTGACAAGTCTGCCCTTCTTGACTCACTGTGTCTCCACTACATAACCTCCACAATCGTGTCTTTCCTGCCTCTCAGTCCCTTTCCGGTCCTCTCCCTCTCCCCGACCCCAGACCCAGGAGGTAGCACAAGCTCCACCCTGGCCTCTGCTCTGCCCACACCCACTCCCCGGGTGGGCTGTACACCACTGAGACCAGGACTGCTCTGCCCACACCCACTCCCCGGGTGGGCTGTACACCACTGAGACCAGGACTGCTCTGCCCACACCCACTACCCGGGTGGGCTGTACACCACTGAGACCAGGACTGCTCTGCCCACACCCACTACCTGGGTGGGCTGTACACCACTGAGACCAGGAATGCTCTACCCACACCCACTCCCCGGGTGGGCTGTACACCACTGAGACCAGGACTGCTCTGCCTACACCCACTACCCGGGTGGGCTGTACACCACTGAGATCAGGACCCCCTCCGGCTCAGACCACGCATCCGAGCTGCAGACTCATACACCTCCTGCATCTGTGATAGCTCCAAACATAGTACACAAAGTCCTCCCAAATGCAGTGTGTTCAGTAAGGAACTCTTATTTTCCTCCCCGACCCAGCGTGCTCCCTGGCCTCTTAAGTCACGTGCCACTCTCCCCCCTGCCCGGTGTCCCAGGGACTCTGCCTGTGCTGGTTCCTACAACTTGCCCAGCTGTGCCTCATGTTAGCTCATAACAAAATGCCCTTCCCCCGTTGCTCTCAGGGCTGTTCCCTCCTCGTTGGATCTGGGTATTCCTGGACCACCCCTAAGGGAGGCCCTTGTTAGACCCTCTTACTACCATTGTTTCCCCAGCTTTAATCACAACCTGCAGGATCTAGTTGACATATTTACTGACACGTGTATTGTCTGAAGCCCCAGAATGGACTAGACGCTCAATGAGGCAAGGCCACTGCTCCCACTTTAGCCTCCAGGCCCAGCACAGCACCCAGCACACAGAAGAGGCTCCAAACAAGGAACAGTGCAATAAGAATGAACTAGGCTCACACACACAAAGCACTGAGCACAGCACCACCTGGCTCAGAGGAAAGTCTTCACAGTCGTAGCCCCTCGTGGCCGTCATGGTGACAGTGGTCGTGGTCACAACAGTGACAGTGGGAGCCTCCATTCCCTTCTCCTTTCTCCATGCACCACATCACCACATCTGGTCCATACTCCTGTTCTCAGACTCACCTCACCCTCTCCAGGCTGCCATCAATCACTGTGGCCCCTGTTCCTCACGATCAGATAAACCAAGCAGCCGCCGCCTGCCCCCCTGCAGAGAGCCACCCCCTGCTCTTCCGGGGCTCAGGCCTTCCACCTCCTCAGAGCACCCTTTCTGTCCGGCGCTCCTCTGAGTAGGAAAGCACTGGGCCTGTCCAGTGCTCAGCCCAGGGCCGAGCTCTCATCCACGGCTTTCAGAAATGCCTCTTCTTCCCTTACCCAGCCTCCCCCCGCAGTTTCTCAACCCTAGTACCAGTCCTGCTGAGTTGGGTCTCTTCACTGGCCCTCACACATACATCTGTCCCTACGCCAGATATATGTCCATGTTACTGTCCTGCCCAAGACATGCTGTCGCCTGCTCTCCATTAAGTCACATCCGAACTCCTCAGCGTCCAGGTGATGTGTCCGTGGGGACACATCTTCCATCACTCAGAATTCCAAAGACTTCCAACTACCCAATAGTTAGTTATAAAATGTTCCTACAACTAGACACACATGGCTACTGTTAAAATTAAGAACACACATACCTATTCAGGAATTGCTTTATATGCATGAACAGTCTGGAGCCCTCTTCCACCCTCCCAAGGGCAGAAACAGGTGCCACCCATAGCCTTCCCTACACCTCCCAACACTGAAAACCCAGCATAAAACTGGACACACCAAAATGCAGAAAAGCAAGGGTCCCTCACATTCTACTGGGCCACCACAGTACCGTGCATCGGTCACATTCACACAGAGGTCAGTTCTCACCGTCAGAATGCTGGGAGGGACTATGGGCAAGACACCACAGCCTGAAGAACCTGGCTCACAGAGGTTATAGTCATTGCCCAAAGCTACACAAAAGGTAATAGTAAGAGCCAAGATCAAAATATACACCAAAATCTGACACTGAAGCAATGGGCCTCATTAATGTCACCCTGCATGAGGTCCTCCTGACTTTAGACCTATCCCTGAAAGAGACATAGAAGAGTCAATGGTGCTAGGATGGGACCAGGAATCCAACCAAACCTGACTGCTTCCTGAAGCCAGGAGCACTTAGCTGTGTAACACCTGCTATACTCACAATTATTGCTTACTGTGTCCTAATCACCTCGACCCATGACACAGGACACCCTGTGCATCCCAAAAGTTATGTCTAGCCAACACACCAGCACCCAGTGAAAATTTCTACCCTGCACTGGGCGTGCTACCTCCACATGAAAAGATAATTATCTATTCACTTACACAGGCACTTTACCCCTTAACTCTCTTTTAAGAGAATTCATCCAGCTTCATTCCCTTTACACCGCAGGGGCCCCAGCTGTCACCCTGAGCTCTGGAAGATGTCTGTTTAGAAAGCCCGCCAGAATTGTTTGCTTATTTCAGAAAGGAGTACAGCAACAATTACCTGCTGTAATTGGTATGGCCTTACACCATCCACACTGGGCTTCCCAGAGACACGCAGTGTGGAGTTAAAGCTAGATTCTATCGACATATGCAAAGAGGGGATGCAGAGAGCTTGTGTTTGTGCACGGCTCTGTGCTTCCAAGTCACGCTGAGGTTAACAACTACACGGAAGCTGTCTGACCATAAACTGGAGCCCTTACTGCATTACTGGAATCACGCTAGGCATTACAAAAGCAGGCCAGAGGACTGAACCTCACCCTTGTGTTTAAAATCCTAGATCAATTAAGATTTTCCATAATCTGTGTGTTCTTCCCATCATTCCGTACTCCTTTGGCTGAAGATCATATAGACTAAAAAATTATTAGGATATGCAGAATATCCACACATCTTATTCTGTCTAGAAGATTGGGGGTGAGGGGAGTTTTCCCACTGTAGCATCTCCCTGCCCTCCGCCAAAGGCCTGGTGCTCAGGCAGTGTCAGCTGAATTAAACAGGGACGCATATAAAACATTTTTATTCCTGTGCCAATTTGCTGAGTGACTTAGAGAAAAGTTAAGGTCTCTTCTTTGCAATCTACACAGGCAAACGTGCACTCCACGGCCAGTGAGCCTTCATACGAAATACACAGCTCTGTGCTGGTTATTAGGCTCTGCATCCACGCTTCCCTTCTCAACTTGGCGACACTGGTGCTGGGACTCGACAGGCCACAATTTCTCCTTTCCCAACCAGCTCCCTGGTGAGGTCCTGAGGGCAGAATGTTCTAGAGGGAGAACCACAGGAAGCAGGAGGAGGGGGAAGGGGCTTGCTCCTTGTACCCAGCCAGCAAGTATTCCTCCCACATACCGAGGTGTGGGAGAAGGGGTGCTGGGGACGCCTCCCCAAAACCTCGAGTCCCCAGCAGCCCTCCCTACCCCGAGCTCTTAGGCCTAGCCTCCTCCAAACACTTGGATTCTAAGAGCCCTAACCTCTGACCCTGCTGCCCCAGCCATAGGGTACTGGCTGTGGCCTGGAGTCACCATCCCTCCCACACCTCAAGGTTCCCTTTGTGCCTTTTCATGTTCATTCTGCGCTAGAATAACTGGAGTTGGATGTGTTCCCTGAATGGATCCTGACTGATACAATCATGTTCCCCAGAAACCAGACCCTGGCCCCTCCCATAGCTGTGCTCTGCCTAGTCATGAGAGGCCCCTCCCCTCTCTCCATTGATGTCCCTGGCTCCTCCCTACTCCCTCACTCTCCTTCCCTTCCCTCTCTCACACAGACCCACTAGCAAACACACACTCAGAAGCTACTTGAAAGATTCTTGCTAGCTCTTTTCAAACAAAGGTAAAATAATTTCACAAAAAGCTTTAACCCTAGTCTTACACCATTCTTTCAATAAACTTTCTGAGTATTTACTACATGGAGGACCCACACTAAGATGAAAGTCACACGGTTCCTCACTTGAAGGAACTCACAGTCTAGAGAGTTCTTCAAATTCTTCCAGTTCCTCTGCATTAGATGAAAACAAAGATAACAGCTCTAAGGTTCAGCCAGACGGCTCCTGAGGAACCACAACTTCCACCACCGTGGCAGAGATGTTTGGCCTTCGGTTCTTATCACGCTCTCTCCGTGGGCAGAGCACTCAAACTTGGCCTATGGTAAGCACAAGTATGCTTAGCTTTGTGAAGGCTCATAGAACAAAACTGTTTAGATGACAAACAGAAAATCTCAAAACACGCCTGGTTCTTTCTTTATGTCAGCTTCCATTCTTTCTTTTTCCCCTAAATAATCTGCCAACCCCTGAATTAACCTGTTCATTCTACGTCTAAATCCTATGCCATATACCTTTAAATTATTTACAGTTTATATTTATGGATATACATATATGTAAACACATACATGCATATATATTTTTTAATTTAAAAAATTCTGAGGTGCTCGCTTCGGCAGCACATATACTAAAAAAAATCCTGAGATCCTTGCCCTCCCTTCCTCTCCTGACTCCATTCCTCTGCCTGGAACACAGTTCACATGGAATGGATTTTCATTTCTTTGTGGCCAGGTCTGAACAAAATGGCTTTCTATTCTACACAGTAACAGCTGGGCACCTCTGCTTTTTTAACTGCATAAATAGAAGATTGTGGAAAATTATGAACTGTATATGGAATGAGGAAATATGAGCACTTTGTATTCTAAACAGAATTCTTTAAGTAGAAAGAGACCCACAGCTATTTTCGGTCAATTTTGTTCTCTTATTTCCTTCAATGGGTAAGACACAGCTGAACTCCTCCAGGCAGCCAGATTGCTCTGCCTGCGTAATCTGGCCACAAGTCAGTCCAAGGTCAGCTCAAAGCCAGCCACAGCCTCCCAACTATCCTCGTCTGAGGACGCTGTGAATCCATTTTCAGGTGTCCTCTTGGTATCTCTGCCACTTAATCCTCAGCGTCACACAGTCCCAACAATGCTTCAGGCAGCCTTCTGCAGCTCTTGCCAGTGGACTATGCATTTTAAAAAGCCAACAGGTGTTTCTGCTGTCTCAGCTAAATGCCTGAAGGTTTGAAGGGAGCAGAGACGAGCTGGGCATGTTAACACCCTCATCTCTATGTACATGTATCATCCTCATAATTGCCATCATTTATAGGGTTCTTATTATGGAAAATGCTGTGCTAGGTGCTTTACATCCATTAATTTCTAATGATCCCAATAGCTCTTCAAAGTAAGTATTCATTAAACTGTTTTTTTTAAATTGAGAGACAGGGACACAGCAAGACAGACTCCTGCATGTACCCCGACTGGGATCCACCCAGCAAGCCCTCTACTGGGCCATGCTCTGTTCATCTGGGGCCGCTGCTCTGTTGCTTGACAACCAAGCTATTTTAGTGCCTGAAGTGAGGCCATGGAACCATCCTCAGCTCCTGGGGCCAACCTGCTCAAACCATTTGAGCCATAGCTGCCGGAGGAGAAAAGAGAGAGAGAAGGGCAGGAGGAGGGGTGGAGAAGCAGATGTTCACTTCTCCTGTGTGCTCTGACCAGGAATTGAACCTAGGACTTCCACACACCAGGCTGACGTCTACCTCTGAGCCAAGTGGCCAGGACCTCATTAATTTCTAATGATACCAACAACCCTGCAAATAAGTATTCACATTGTTCTCTACATTTATGTCTAATATGAGAACTTTAAGAGTTATAAACAATTATTTGTCAAAGGGTACTCAATTTATAACTGACATATATTTTCCTCTCTGGCCTAAGCCTCACACTGGTTGTGTTTTATAAACTAAATCTCATAAACTTCTCCAAACTACTCAAAGTGCTAACGACCCCAGCAACAACAGAGTTAGTGGTAACTGACTATAAAGATAACTAATTTTTTGTTGCCCCCTTTAGAGAGAGACTGATAATTATACACAGTACAAAATTCCAGGGTTCTTGCCACCTATATACATTGTCTATAATTAGAGATGCAGAAATTTATTTCTAGGTTTAATATGGAAACAGTGCTCCTGGACTCCTTTCAAGAGTCATTACAAAGTCATTTGGAAAGACATTAAGTTGCAGGAGCCCATAAAAGCATATCCCTAATGCAACCATCCACTTACAGACTTGAGTGATCCAGTTACCAGGGCAGGAACTGGTCCCACTGAAGAAAGAGAAGCACTGATGCATTACCGTCCACTTGGGCAGCTGGAGTACCAGAGGGCACAGTCTGCCGTGAAAAAGTGCAGAACAGGAGCCCAGACTCGGGCACTGCAGACCCTGGAAGTCAGACAGCATCCAGGGCGGCAGCCACAGCCTGTTTCCAGTCATTTCATCAGCTTTTCAGCCAACTTAAAATTGTCATAGTTTCTGAAACTCCAAATCCTAAGTTACATCAACACTATTTTTATTTTAAAATGTTCAGGACTCTCCATTAAAAAAAAATATTAATGGAAAGGCTGGTTCTGCCTATTCCCCTTGTTCCTCTTCTCACGTTGGGGACCCTACACTTTCCGGAGTTCCTCCCTATTTTCTCTATTTCTCAGGGAGAGAGAATTAATAAAACCAGTAGTAAGATCGGGTGCTGAATGTGATGTGGAAAACTTTACTTATTCCTCAACTTTTATTTGCTCTATGATGCAATTAGGTTCGATGAATGTTAGTTCTTTGTCAACAGACATTTTAAACATTTGAATTAAAAATTCTTCCTGTTTGAAAAGAGAGCATATGTTAGGGGCAAACTAAAAATCAATTTCTTTCTGACACCCTGTTCGTTATCCCTAATGAGATTTCGGTGCTTTTTTCCCCCAGCTTCATTCAGACATGGACAGGGGGGATGGATCCATCAAATACATCCTCTCAGGAGAAGGCGCAGGCGTCGTGTTTACCATCGACGACACCACAGGGGATATACATGCCATTCAGAGGCTCGACCGAGAGGAAAGGGCCCAGTACACGCTAAGGGCGCAAGCCCTGGACAGGCGGACAGGCAGGCCGATGGAGCCGGAGTCAGAGTTCATCATTAAAATCCAGGACATCAATGACAATGAGCCCAAGTTTCTGGATGGACCTTACGTGGCCACTGTGCCAGAAATGTCACCAGTGGGTAAGGTGGAGATTCGGTGATTCTCATACAGAGTGACTCCTCTATAGACAGTCCTCCTGTCCAAACGTGGAAAAGGAGAGAATGTGAAGAACAGCTAATAAATTATAAAACTGAACCAAAAGTGACAACCAAATCCTTAGGCAGTAAACTACAGAAACACTGAAATCAACCACAGTAAGAAATAATAATATTAATAATAAGCCTGGAGTTGTTATTCAGTTCTAGTTCTTTAAAGAAAAACAATGGATGGATGGATGGATGGATAATGTTTGATTCATAAAGGAGAAGCATTTTGGTAAAATTAAGAGCAATGAAGAGCCAAAAATTGTGTTGTCTTTACTGGTTATTAAGAATTTAAAACATAATTCCCACCCCCGCTTTCTAAAGAGGTACAAGATATGAGTTATAGATGCCTGACCTAGGAAGGGGCCCTTCCAAGAAAGCAAACATAGCATTTGCAAGCCTTCAGATTGCCCATGTAGGATTGAGCTCAGCCTTTAGCAATTCACCTTAACCAGGCTTCCACCATCTCTCTTCCTCAGGGACCTCTGTCATCCAGGTGACGGCCACAGATGCTGATGACCCAACCTATGGCAACAGTGCCCGGGTAGTGTACAGCATTCTCCAAGGCCAACCGTACTTTTCTGTGGACTCCAAAACAGGTATTTGATGCAACAGTTGTATCAGGGGTGTTTGCTTTATCCCCTAATCATTTATAACTGCGACTGTGACAGAGCCAACTCTCCTTTCCAAGGACCCTCCTGGGAATGTATTCACCAGGGAAAATTAGTATAAGCTTGGGCATGAAGAAGGCAAACCAGCACTGCCCTGGTGAGTAAGAGCAGGGCAGTACTGTGTATGGACAGGGTAGGACTGGAGAGGCCCAAAGGCCTGCCTTCACAGAAGTGCTTCATCCTTAGCCTGCAAAATATCCTATGGCTGTATTTATCCCCAGGGATTAAGGTCTTTTATAACTCTAAGAAGACCTGAGAGGACTGATATTAACCCGGCTCAATATAGAACTAGAATCATTGATTTTGAAACTAGAAAGAGCCTTATAGAAATCACACAATCCCTCACCATTCAATTAATAGGTAAGGAAATTAGAAACTGAGACCTGAAAAGGTGATTCTCATTATAGAGATGTCCCCTGATGAGTGGGCTGATGTTCTTTACCCCCTGTACCAAGTAGAAGAAAATGCCGGAATGAATGGATGCTGGCACAGACAGGATTCGATAGGAAAAGAGAACAGAGCATGGGATGTGCCCCCCAAAGGCAGATGTTGAGCGGGAGGCTCTAAAAGGGGGACAGCAGAGAACTGATGGGTAGGAGCAACGTGGCAGAAAAGGACAAATCAATGGAAGCTCATTTCATTTTGTTTCAGTTTTACCTGAGAGCTTTACGTTCAGTACTTGTTTTATCTGTGAAGAATTTCCTTGAACACTTTTAAGTTTGGCAGAGTAATAATTGCATCATTACCTGGCACATGTGCCAGACTTTCTCCCTCTTAAAATACTTCTATGCAAATTACCATATTTGATCCTAGAAATACTGTGAACTTGTGATGGAAGTATCATTATTCCCATTTGACATACAGGAGAATTGAAGACCTAAGAGTAATTAGCAAGTACCCAAAGTAAAGAAACTTACAGCCACAGAGGTAGAGTCAATGATGCATGCTCAAAGTCATCTCTTTATTTGAAAGAGAAAAGAAATGCATTTCTTTTAGCAACCTGATAGATTTTTTTCCCCCATAAGTCCTAAGGGGAAACAGGCATTCAGCAAATTGTATCATAAAGGTAAAAAGTGAAGGAGTGTAAATTAGTAGGAGGAAGGAAAAAAAAAAGACTGTAGTTAGGGCGTTCTATAAAACAGTGACTTTAACAATTCTAAAAATGGGGAGGATATGAAGGTGCCCACAGGGAGGAAAAGTGCAGACAGGAAGAGGATAATGTGTCCTTTAAGTCCTGAGAAACCTTACACTATTTTGACAGCTCCCAGAGGTATCTTTAGTGTTGAAGTCAAAAACACATGAAACGATTATTATTGCTGTGCCATAGGGCATTTTGAAAAAAAAAACCCTGCATATTTCACTTTAGAATGTTGTTACTAAAATGCAGTATATACATTGTAAGGGTTAAACTGGAGATCGTTTGTGGTGCCCAACCACCGTCCCTTGGCATGTAAAGGTTTAGCCAAGGGGCACGTTGTAAACTTGCAGTAAACAAGTCTTTAATCTTTGCCTAGAATGTATGGAAGTCAACGTAAAAGGTTAAGCGGCAGATAAAACATGACCACACATCCCCGGCATAGTCAAAACACACTTTGCTTCATTTTGATTCCGACCCCTCTTACTGAAGCCGTATTAGCACACTGCCACACTGCCCCCACCGTCTGGGGAAGTGTGTTTCTTATGCGTGTTCAGAATAACTCAGAGCACCTTTCATGTCCTAGCTCACAGAGCTCAGTGAAGCACCATCGTTACTAGAACGTAACAACACAGAATATAACAAAAGGAAAAGCCAATGAGGAGTCCAACCCTGCTGATAGGCACTGGGGAGGCAGAAAAAAGCAGACTAGGGGTGAGTCTCTTCAAGGAGAGTCATTCACACTGCAGGGGTTCTAGGGGCTAACTAACGGGAAAAAGAGCTGAAGAAGAATCGAGCTAAAATGATAAGTTTGCAGACACAGGAAGCTGTTTTCTGGGCCCGTAGCCCCAGTTTACTTTAGTGAGACAGAACTGCCTGGTATCTGACATCACCAGGACCACTGTCCCAAGTCTGTTAGAGGGCCGCTGCTGCCCCCTCCTGCACTGCCTCGGTAATGCAACCAGAGGCAGCCCTCTGCGCTTCCCAAGAGAACGCATTTACTCACCAACTGCTCCAGCACGGCACTTCTCTGAGGCTGGGACTTGGACCTCAAATTTGATAAAGTACAGGTGACGTGTGTGTGTCTTGACTCTAGATATTAACAGTGCACAAGGGAGAAACCTAGAACTCAATCTTAAAAATTGGACGGTTGGTTTTGTTTTTAAAAGCAAAGTCGATTCTATCCTGCAGGTGTAATTAGGACGGCACTCATGAACATGGACCGAGAAGCCAAAGAATACTATGAAGTGATTATCCAAGCCAAGGACATGGGAGGACAGCTTGGAGGGTTGTCTGGGACAACAACGGTCAACATCACCCTCTCCGATGTCAACGATAACCCACCCCGGTTTCCCCAAAGTGAGTATCTAACCAGTGAGGTCGAGGTGTCAGACCAGAGGGGTACAGCTTTACAGAGTGAAAGAGGAAGACCGGGGTTTTTTTTAAGTTCATTCATTCAGGATTCCTTTCCTCCGTTATCATGAAAATCTCACATAACCATTTCCCTTAGCCCACAGCATAAACCAGGGTTTCTTATATTTTTCATTGTCGCCCCCTACGAGCCCTTTTAGACCTTTTTTCCTTATTGCCATAACTTGCCCCTTTTCATAAAGTTAAATGCTAAGGAATAAGGTTTTGTTGGGTCAAGTTGAACCTCAGAGAGCCACCAACCATTGAGTATCTAAGGTTTCTTCATCTCTCCCAGCAAGAACCAAGTTTTGGCCCCTGTTGAGAATGTACACAGGGAAACGCCACATAATCAAAAGTTAAAGGCTTAATTAACCAAGAAGCAGCATTTGCCATACCCATTGGTTAATGCAGAATGAAGCCTTCACAATAAACTAAGATGAATGAGAGCTTCATAAAAGGATGAGACTTCAACAAGGGGCTGAAGAACATAAAGGATTTAAATAGGCAGAAAGGAAAACATTCCAGAAAGAGGAAGCCATTCATTCATTCAAAAATTATTTGTTTTAGCCTGACCAGGCAGTGTCGCAGTGGTTCGAGACCCCGAGGTCACCAGCTTGAGCGCGGGCCCATCTGGTTTGAGCAAAAGAGCAAAAGCTCACCAGCATGAGTCCAAGGTCACTGGCTCCAGCAAGGGGTTATTCAGTCTGCTGAAGGCCCGCAGTCAAGGCACATATGAGAAAGCAATCAATGAACAACTATGGTGTTGCAACGAAAAATTGATGATTGATGCTTTCCATCTTTCTTCGTTCCTATCTGTCCCTATCTATCCCTTCTCTGTCCCTGTAAAAAAAAAGAAAGAAAAAAATTTGTTTTATGCACCATTCTAGGTATGAGATATAGGACATTATACCAAATAAAGGAAATCTCGGCTCTCCTAGAGCTCATTCAAGTAGAACACCTCAATGTAAGGGGAGAAAATTACATGTGTGTGTGCACACGCATATGTGTGTATATACACACACCTGGAAATAGAGTTGCAAGTGTAATTTTATGTTTAATGAAATGGAGACCTGTCTTTGGTGTTTTGAATGTGTTTTTGTCTAGTGAAAGTCACAGAAAAGTTTTTGAGCAAGGGACAGACACAAAAGAAGGCCTAATTAGAGAGCCATGCACAGAATGGGTTAGCCAGGCTGGAGACAAGAAGCATGAAAGTCTGTTAGAAGACTCTTGGAGAGTGGTCCAGATTCAAACTAATAAGGACTTAAGGAAGTGTCAGGAGTGGACTGAGACATGTGAAAACGTGGATTTCTGCCTACTGATTTCATGGCTAAAGGAACTAGGCAGAGGGTGAAATCAAAGCTGACAATGACTGGGTGACACAGGGAAACTGTACTAGTGATAGAAATAGAGGATGCATAATAATGGAACTAGAGTCAGGGAATGAGGAAGACATATATAGATTTAAATATGAAGTAGCAGCAGGACAATCAGATTAAATGTCCTCAGGCAAAATGGAAGCACAGGGCTATGATGTGGAATGGAGCCCAGCAATGGGGACTGGAAGTTGAAAAGCAGATACTTAGAGGGAGTAGCTGGAGAAGTTGAGAGCAGCAGACACAATTCCAGGGAGAAAGACTTGAGCAGGGAAATTGGGTTGAATAACCACTGAACTAAAAACAAAGAATCAAGCCTGGCTATCAGTTGAATAGCTACAGTTTGAGTCAGCCAGACCAAGTGTACCACCTATTTTATCAATGCAAATACAGCAAAAGCTCAAATATCTAGATACAACTAGTACACGCAAAGTCCCCATGAGATTTCATGAAACAAAAAGGCAGGATACCAGATAAGAAAATACATGTTTTTAAAAAAAAAAAAAAACACAGAACACACAGCTTTCCTGGTGTGCAGAAAACTGCAGACAGAATCTTGTTTGTGTTTCCCGAAAAGTTATGCAACAGCACAGTCTAATCCAGTGGTAGTCAACCTGGTTTGTACCTCCCACTAGTGGGCGTTCCAGCTTTCATGGTGGATGGTAGTGGAGCAGCCAAACAGCGCCGCGATTAAATAGTAAGTTGTTTCATCAATATTTATTCTGCCAAATTTAGCAAAAATCTGACATAAAGTACTTGGTAAGTAATTATTATTATATGCTTTAACATGCTGTAACTCTGCTTTATAAATTTTATAAAGTAAAGTTACTTCCCTATTTTTTTTATTAACTTTAATGGGGTGACACCAATAAATCAGGGTACATATGTACAATGAAAACATCTCCAGATTATCTTATCATTCAATTGTGTTGCATACCCATCACCCAAAGTCAAATTGTCCTCTGTCACCTTCTATCTGGTTTTCCCTGTGCCCCTCCCCTTCTCCCTTTCCCACCCTCCCTTCCCTCCCCCCACCCCGTAACCACCACACTCTTGTCCATGTCTTGTCCAGTCTCACTTTTATGTCCCACCTATGTATGAAATCATGCTGTTCTCAGTTTTTTTTTCTGATTTACTTATTTCACTCCGTATAATGTTATTAAGGTACAACCATTTTGTTGTACATGATCCGATGTCATCATTTCTTATGGCCCAGTAGTATACCATAGTATATATGTACCAAAGCTTTTTAATCCACTCGTCTTCTGACGGACACTTGGGCTGGTTCCAGATCTTCGCTATTGTGAACAATGCTGCCAAAAACATGGGGGCGCATTTCTTTTTTTCGAACAGTGCTATGGTGTTCTTAGGGTATATTCCTAAAAGTGGGATAGCTGGGTCAAAAGGCAGTTCGACTTTTAATTTTCTGAGGAATCTCCAAACTGTTTTCCACAGTGGCTGCACCAGTCTGCATTCCCACCAGCAGTGCAGAAGGGTTCCCTTTTCTCCGCATCCTCGCCAGCACTTATTCTGTGTTGTTTTGCTGATGAGCGCCATTCTGACTGGTGTGAGGTGATACCTCATTGTGGTTTTATGCATTTCTCTAATGATTAGTGATGTTGAGCATTTTTTCATATGTCTTTTGGCCATCTGTATGTCTTCTTTGGAGAAATTTCTATTCATTTCTTTTGCCCATTTTTTGATTGGATTGTTTGTCTTCCTGGTGTTGAGTTTTATAAGTTCTTTATAAATTTTGGTTATTAACCCCTTATCAGATGTGCTGTCAAATATGTTCTCCCATTGTGTGGTTTGTCTTTTTATTCTGTTCTTATTGTCTTTAGCTGTGCAAAAACTTTTTAGCTTGATATAGTCCCATTTGTTTATCTTGCCTTTTATTTCATTTGCCCCTGGAGATAAATCGGCAAATATATTGCTGCTACAGATGTCAGAGATCTTGCTGCCTATGTTTTCTTCTAAGATGCTTATGGTTTCACGGCTTACATTTAAGTCTTTTATCCATTTTGAGTTTGTTTTTGTGAATAGTGTGAGTTGATGGTCTAGTTTCATTTTTTTGCAGGTAGATGTCCAATTTTCCCAGCACCATTTGTTAAAGAGGCTGTCTTTACTCCATTGTATGTTCTTTCCTCCTTTGTCAAATATCAGTTGTCCATAAAGCTGTGGGTTTATTTCTGGGTTCTCTGTTCGATTCCATTGATCAATGTGTCTGTTCTTATGCCAGTACCAGGCTGTCTTAAGTATAATGGCCTTGTAGTAAACCTTGATATCCAGAAGAGTGATACCTCCTGCTTTATTTTTTCTTTTTAAGATTGCTGAGGCTATGCGTGTTCTTTTTCGGTTCCATATAAATTTTTGGAATATGTTTTCTATATCTTTGAAGTATGTCATTGGTATTTTAATTGGTATTGCATTCAATTTATAAATTGCTTTGGGTAGTATAGACATTTTAATGATGTTTATTCTTCCTAGCCATGAGCACGGTATATGCTTCCACTTGTTTGTATCTTCCCTGATTTCTTTTATCAATATTTTGTAATTTTCTGAGTACAAGTCCTTAACCTCCTTGGTTAAATTTACTCCTAGGTATTTTATTTTTTTGCTGCAATAGTGAAGGGGATTGTTTCTTTAATTTCTTTTGCTGACAATTCATTGTTGGTATATAGAAATGCCTCTGATTTCTGAGTATTAATTTTATATCCTGCCACCTTGCTGAATTCATTTATAATGTCCAGTAGTTTTTTGACTGAGACTTTAGGGTTTTCTATATACAATATCATATCATCTGCAAATAGTGACAGTTTTACTTCTTCTTTTCCAATTTGGATGCCTTTTATTTCTTCTTCTTGTCTGATTGCTATAGCTAGGACTTCCAGAACTATATTGAATAAGAGTGGTGAAAGTGGGCAACCCTGCCTGGTTCCTGATCTTAAGGGGATTGCTTTTAATTTTTGTCCATTTAGTATGATGTTTGCTGTGGGTTTGTCGTAGATGGCCTTTATCATGTTAAGGAATGTTCCTTGTATTCTCACTTTACTGAGAGTTTTGAGCATGAATGGGTGCTAGATTTTATCAAATGCCTTTTCTGCATCTATTGAAAATATTATGTGATTTTTGTCCTTCCTTTTGTTTATGTGATGAATCACATTGATTGATTTGTGAATATTGAACCAGCCTTGCTTTTCCAGAATAAATCCCACTTGATCATGGTGTATGATTTTTTTCATATATTGCTGGATCCGGTTGGCTAATATTTTGTTGAAAATTTCAGCGTCTAAATTCATCAGGGATATAGGCCTATACTTTTCTTTCTTTGTGTTGTCTTTGCCCGGTTTTGGGATCAGAATTATGCTCGCCTCATAAAAGGAGTTTGGAAGTTTTCCTTCCTCTTGAATTTTTTGAAATAGCTTGAGGAGGATAGAAGTTAGTTCTTCTTTGAATTTTTGATAGAATTCACTTGTGAAGCCATCAGGCCCAGGACTTTTCTTTGTTGAGAGTTTTTTGATAACTGTTTCTATCTCATTTGTTGTAATTGGTCTGTTTAGGTGTTCTGATTCTTCCAGATGGATTTTTGGAAGTTTATATGATTCAAGAAATTTGTCCATTTCATCTAGATTGTCTAATTTTTTGGTATAGAGTTCTTTATAGTATTTTCTTACAATGCTTTGTATTTCTGTTGTATCAGTTGTTATTTCTCCACTGTCCTTTTTAATTTTATTTATTTGAGACCTCTCTCTTTTTTTCTTGGTGAGTCTAGTTAAAGGTTCATCAATCCTGTTTACCTTTTCAAAGAACCAGCTTCTGGTTTCATTGATCCTCTGTATTGTTTCCTTAGCCTCTATGTCATTTATTTCTGCTCTGATCTTTATTATTTCCTTCCTTCTACTTGTCCTGGGTTTTACTTGTTCTTGTTTTTCTAGTTCTTTTAGCTGCAGGGTCAGGGTGCTTATTTGAGCTTTTTCTAGCTTCTTATGATATGCCTGTAGTGCAATGAACTTCCCTCTCAAAACTGCTTTTGCTGTGTCCCATAAATTTTGAGTTGATGTATGCTCATTATAATTTGTTTCTAGCAACTTTATTTCTTCTTTGATCTCATTGTTAATCCATTCATTATTTAATATCATGCTATTTAGTGTCCAAGTGTTTGAGTATTTTTCAGTTTTTCTTTTGTGGTTAATTTCTAGTTTCATGGCATTGTGATCAGAGAAAATGCTTGATATGATTTCAATCTTCTTAAATTTATTGAGAACATTTTTGTGTCCTAACATGTGGTCTATTCTAGAAAACGTACCATGAGCGCTTGAGAAGAATGTATATTCTACTGCTTTAGGGTGAAAAGTTCTGAAGATATCTTTAAATCAAGTTGATCTAGTGTCTCCTTTAAGTCTGCTGTTTCTTTATTAATTTTCTTTCTTGTGGATCTATCCAGTGTTGTTAGTGGAGTATTGAAATCCCCTACTATGATAGTATTGCTGTTAATCTCGCCCTTTATATCCATCAAAGTCTGCTTTATGTATATCGGGGCTCCTATATTTGGTGCGTAGATATTTATAATAGTTATATCTTCCTGTTGAATTGTTCCCTTTATCATTATGTAGTGTCCTTCTTTATCTCTTACTACAGCCTTTGTTTTAAAGTCCATTTTGTCAGCTATAAGTACTGCTACCCCGGCTTTTTTTTTCATTTCCATTTGCATGAAATATTTTTTCCATCCTTTTACCTTCAGTCTATGTGCATCTTTTGTTTTAAGGTGTGTCTCTTGTAGACAGCATATGTATGGGTCCTGTTTCTTTATCCACGCAGCTACCCTATGTCTTTTGATTGGATCATTTAATCCATTTACATTTAAGGTTATTATTGATATGTAGTTGTTTATTGCCATTTCATTCTTTAAAGCTATATTCTTCTTTTGCTATATTCTTTCCTCCCTTTGAACTGTTCACAAGAGGCCCCTTAGTATCTCTTGCAGAATTGGTTTGGTTTTAATGAATTCCTTGTGGCTTTCTTTGTCTGGAAAGCTCTTTATTTCTCCTTCAATTTTAAACGTTAGCCTTGCTGGATAGAGTAGTCTTGGTTGTAGGTTCTTGTTCTGCATTACTTTGATTATATCTTGCCATTCCCTTCTGGCCTCAATTTTTTCTGTTGAGAAGTCCAATGTTATCCTTATGGGGGCTCCTTTGTAGGTGATAGCCTTTTTTTCTCTAGCAGCTTTTAAGATTTTTTCTTTATCCATTAGCTTTGGTATTTTAACTATGATGTGTCTTGGTGTAGATCATTTTGGGTTTCTCTTTAATGGAGTTCTGTGTGCTTCTTGAACATGTGGATGTTTCCCAGCCTTAATTTAGGGAAGTTTTCTGCTATGATTTGATTGAACAAAGTTTCCATTTCCTGTCCTCTCTCCTCTTCTTCAGGCACCCCTATGATGCGAATGTTGTTTCTCTTCAGGTTGTCACAGAGCTCCCTTAGAGTTTCCTCACATTTTTTGAGTCTCTTTTCCTTTTATTTCTCTGCTTCTGTGCCTTTGTTTATTGTGTCCTCTAACTCGCTGATTCGATCATCAGCGTAATTCATCCTGCTTTTAATTCCTTCCATTGTGGAATACAGTTCTGATACTGTATTTGTCATTTCTGTCTGATTCTTTTTTATTATTTCAATTTTGATTTTTATACTTGTTATCTCTTTATTTAGGTGTTCATAGTGACTATCCATTGTTGCTCTAATTTCTTTGAACATTCTAACTATCATTATTCTAAATTCTGCTTCTGGTAGTTTGGTTATATCTGGTTCATTCAGGTCCTTCTCTGGGTATTTTTCTTGATTCATTTGGTTTGCATTCCTCTGCCTGCCCATTTTACCTGTGTATAGGCAAGTTGTGGCCACTGGAGTCCTGTAGGTGTTGCCTTTGTGTTCTCTAAGTGTGGTCTGTCTGCAGGCCTACCACCCCCTCTGCCGCTGTCTAGGGTGGTTCGGTATGGGCGTTGCCAGTGACAGCCTACTGCGGCTGTTGCTGTGAATTTCTGCTTCTCCTCCGCGGGAGAGGCCGTCACTCAAGCCACTAGCCTCAGCACCAAGGGCAGAGGTGAGCCCCTTTGCTCAGCTGCGAACCCAGCCTGTTTCCGGAAGGCTTACGCCCAGCCCCCGCAGTCAGAGCCTGCTCACCACAGTTTTGCGGGTTGGGCGGGGTTTTTGACATGCTCTCAGCTGTGAGCCTTTGCCCGTCCAGAATTTAGCCCCACCCTCGAGGCCAGGGCCCTCCTGCACAGGGTAGCAAACCGCAGTTTATTGGGCCGGGTGTGTTTGCTGGCGTGAGCTCAGCTGCCAGCTTCCGGACTCTACCACGCCCCCACGTTCGGAGCCAGCTCGCGTAGGTAGGATGGCAAACCACCAGGATTTCTCTGGCCGGGTGGGGCTAGTAGCGTGAGCTCAGCCACGAAAGCCAGCTCGCGCCCGCACGTAGGATGGCAAACCACCGGGGTTTCTCTGGCCAAGCGGGGCTAGTAGCGTGAGCTCAGCCACAAACTTCCGCTCATCTCGGGGTCTACCCCTTCTCCGCGTTAGGAGCTCACTTGCACAAAGTATGGCAAACCGCGGTTTCTCCGTCTGGGCAGGGCTAGTAGCATGAGCTCAGCCGCAACCTTCTGCTGGTCTCAGGGTGTACCCCGTCCCTGCGTTAGGAGCCCACTCGCGCCCACAGGATGGTGAACCACGGTTTCTCCATCCGGGCGGGGTTGGCAGCGTGAGCTCAGCCGTGAGCCCCTCACTCGTCCCTGGTCCTAGCCCTGTCCCTGCGGTCAGGGCTGGCTTGTGCAGGGTCGCAGAGCAGATCTCTGCCCGTATTTTTCCCCAACAGTGGGGTCACAGGCGGGCCCGCAGCTGCCAGACCGCTTTCGCGCGTCCCCTCCACCCCTGCTGAGCTAGACTGAGCTCACATCGGTTGTGCCTCCGCCCACGCCGACAGGACCGCGTTTCAGCGTCCTGCCGCCACCATCCCTTCAGCAACCCTCACGATGGCAGTGCCCTAAGTCTCCACACTGTAGGCTTGGGAGCTCCCTCCCTCTAAGCAGCTCTGCTTTAATTGCCACGGAAGAGCTTGTTTGGCTAGTGTCCTGTCTCCCTTTGCTGGTATTGCTAGTTCCAGGGGAAATATTCGTTTTCGATTAGGGAAATGACTTAGCCCAGGGGTCAGGGTGGCTGTCCCTCAGAGTGTCCCGGTGCCTTCAGTCCACTCTCTGTTCCCGCTGCTCTGTTCTTCTCCTCTGTCCCCGTTCCCCGGAGCCCCGGGTGTGTGGTTGTGAGAGAGGTTTTCTGCGCTGTCTCTTTGAAAAGATTCTTGGGTCTGAGAAAACTCTCTTTTTCACAAACAGTATCCTCACTTGTTTCACAGCTCAATACTGTCCATACGCCTCTTCTAGGCTCTGGGACTGCAAGCTGGGGCTTGGTTCCTGGGACGCAGGTCCCTCCCTCTCTGCTAAACTCTCCTCCCGCCACGCGGGTCTCTCCGGGCTGCCGTTTGCTCCGGGGAGCTGGGCACCCCTCTTTGCGTTTTTCGCTATTCCTACCAGTCTCAATGTGGCTTCTGCAGTGTTCCTTGGTTGAAGAGTCCACTTAGTTTAGTTCAAAGTTGGTTTATCCAGATGATGGTTCTTAAAATTGAGTTATAATCCACTTTGGTTCTGGGAGTTGGAAGTTGGTACGTCCGCCTACTCCATTGCCATCTTCCCTCCTCTACTTCCCTATTTAAAAATCACCATTACTGTGGAACCGGTGGACTGTTAAAAAATTTTACTACTAACAGATACAAAAGTGGGCAGTAGGTATAAAAAGGTTGACTACCCCTGGTCTAATCCATCAACAACTATGGAAGTGAATGGAAAGAGATCATGAAATCCGAATGCCTGCCAGCTTGGTATAGACATTGGCAATTTCCTGGCTCATACTGGCATGGGTCAGACACCACTTCTCCTGTGCAAGGGAGGGTGCTACAGGCTGGCTGGGTGCTGTCCGCCTCCCCAGATTTTTGTGAAATCAAGCCCTCACATCCCAGGCTTCCCTGTAGCTGGCAATGCATATTAGACAGGAGAGATCATGTACATATTGAAAATGTGATTGTGTGATTTTTCCTGTTAGTCATGTTAAGATTGACAAAATGATGAAGAATGTGAAAAAGCTGAGCCCTGGAGAAGGTAAGTTAGTAAGGCTATAATCCATGGAGACAAAAATAAACTGCATCATGAATCCAGGGTATCAGGTTGAAAAGGAGAACGTTACAAGCCCTGAGCTTCTTACGTGAGAACTTTGGGGGGGGTTCTATGCTAACACAAGAACACGACACCTCAGAGGTCTGTCCAGGAAGAGGCCATCCATGAGCAGTCCCAGGTGCAGGAACACACAGACGGACAACACACGGAGCTAGTGGAGCCCGCTCTTGATCACCGTTCCTCCTTTACAGATCGCTGGTCACCAGTAAAGTGGGCACGGGCAGTTGCTCAGAGATGGATACTCAGTACACTGGCCAGGCCACAAAAGAAAACGTGGGCATTTGAAATGTGAACAGAATAAAATGCATTGAGTAACCTCAGTGTTTTTTCTTCCTCAGAAGGAATTAACATTTGGGGAAAGTTCATTAGGAAGGACTGAAAGATTGAAAAAAAAAGGTCCTCCCTGCCACCCTGAAGGCAGATGCACTGAGATAAGAAATATTGTTGCTTGTGTCCTGTCCTACTCTTAGGATTACGGTCAAGCTGCTTTGGCCCCCCTTTACCGAACCTCCAGTACAGTCTAAACCCCAACAACATTGCCTCCTCAGACCCCGGTTTCCATCTGTAATACTCAAATTTTAATTCTTGAACCAGGACAAAGATGTTTTACACAGCATGCCTGATATGATGTGATACTGATAAGGCACTTTCGATAGCAGCAGATGACAGGGCCGCATGCTCTGACCTTTCTCCACAGAACACTACCAGATGAGTGTACTGGAATCAGCACCCGTCAGCTCCACCGTGGGGAGAGTGTTTGCCAAGGACTTGGATGAAGGAGTCAACGCAGAGATGAAGTACACTATTGTGGATGGAGATGGTGCAGACGCCTTCGACATTAACACAGACCCCAATTTCCAAGTTGGCATCATAACTGTGAAGAAGGTAATCCAAATTATTTCAATGGAGTCTTTGAACGATATGAGATGTCAATATGGGCTGTTGCACTACTGGCATGTACTGCTTCAAATCTTCTAATAAGCATACTTTGCTATTATTTTAAAAACTCTTAATCTTTTTGCTTACCTGTAAACACTGTGTCATAATTTTACAGAGAGGGTAGCAGATCATGATAAAAATACATTACAAAGACATCATTTCTCCCAGCTCACTACTTAGCCACTTAAAAAACGGTTATAGCTTAATTCCCTAATAATGTTAATGACTTAATCAATATTTGCACTTGAATAACTCATTTTTTACCACAGTATACCATATATAACAATAACATAAGCTATAATAATATTTATAAATGAGTAAATAACAAGGATTTTTAAATTGCTACTTACAGATCCATAGATGCTAATTAGACCTGGAAAAGCTTTATCAAACATAGCTGTTAGGTGAGAATATCACTTGAAAATCCTTTGCTTCATGTTATGTTACCAAGTTTTCTGAATATAAACGTTTGTTTGGTTTTTGATGGTATAAAGCATTCAGGTGAAAAAATAAAACCCTTTAAAAATTAAAGTTTTAACATCTTAGTAAATACATATCTGAGGAAATACACTCAAAAACTCATTGGTGGCCTGACCTGAGGTGGCGCAGTGGATAAAGCGTCGACCTGGGAACACTGAGGTCGCCGGTTCAAAACCCTGCACTGGTCTGGTCAAGGCACATATGGGTATTAATGCTTCCAGCTCCTCCCTCCTTTCTCTCTTTCTCTCCCTCTCTCTCTCTCTCTCTCTCTCTCACTCTGTGTCTCTTCTCTAAAATGAATAAAATAAAATAAAAAATAAAAAAAACAAAAACTCATTGGTTTAATCTTCCTCTTCTGTTTTAAATACATTTGAAAACCCAAGATATCTTAAATTAGTTACTGAACAAATATTTGTTGAGTGTCTACCTACGTGCCAGGTATTACTCTAGACAGTTAATGTAGACAGTAAATAAAATAGCCAAACATCTCTTCCCTCATGGAGCTTACATTCTAGTAGAGGAAAAAGACAATCGAAGTTACAAGTCAGTCAATAAAATAACAGAGTAGGAACTGGTAAGTACAATGAGGAATGAATAAAATAGAATAAATTGGTATCAGAAGAGCTGAAAGGACTACATTTAAATTGGGTGGTTGAGTTTGGCCTTCCAGAGAAGTGATGTTTTATACAGACTTACATTAGGGGCAGAGTTGTAGCACCAAGTTGAGCAGGTTGACAATATACGACCCTTGGAGGTGTCCTATAAATGACTTTTGATAAGAACTGTACCTGGCAGCCAGGGGACAAATAAATGGGCATGGAGACATTGAGGAAAGGGACAATCAGTGCAAAAGTCCTGAGGCATTACTTTGCTTGGTTTATTTCAAGAACAAGAGAGATATAAGACTGAGTGGAGAGAAAGACTAGTAGATGAAAATTTCAGAAAAGTAGCAAGAGGGCCAGATTGTGTAAGACTTTATAGGCTGATGTAAAGACTTTCGGTCTCACTCTAAGAAAAGTGGAGAACTTTAACAAATATGTGTCATGACTGAACTTTCATTATAAAATAATTACCATGTAGGTCCTGTTGAGAAAACACCATCGTGACAAGGATGGGAATAGAGACCAAGCTGAAAGGTTACCGCAATAATACATGTAGGAGATGGCGGTGGCTTGGCCTAGGGTAGTAGGAACAAAGGTGGTGAGAAGCGGTCAGAATCTGGTTATATTTTGAAGGTAGAGCCAAGAGGATTTCCTAACAGACCAGATGTGGCTATGAAAGAAAGAGTCAATCGAGGAACAAGAAGAATCAAGCTGCCATTAACTGAGATGGGAAGTCTGCAAGCAGAGGAGGCAGCAGGGGTGACAAAGACTGGGATTAAGTTCTGCACATGTGACATCTGCTGAGTCTATTACATACCCACGTGGAGATCTGCAGTGTGAAGATTCCTGGGCTGGAAATATAAATGAGAGTCATAAGGACACAGATGGTACTTAAAGAAAATAAAACAGGATGCTATTCCAAGGAACTGAGCGTACAGGGAGAAGGCAGTGACATGAACCCCGCAGCATCCCTGCGTGATGAGGTCAGGGAGCGTGCAGGGAGGAAGGAGGGGAATCAAGGGAGTGTGGTGCCCTGGAAGGCAGGAAGAAACACCTTCGAGAGAAGGGAATGACCGACTGTGACAAATGCTGCTGTGGGTCGTGTGAGAACACTAAAAATTACCCACAGACATGAGGAACATGGAAGACCTTGATGAAAGTAACAAAGTTGTAACGTAGAATGTGGCCCAAGCTAATGCATTTAATGACTTGATTCTGTGGTGTTCCACAGGGTTGAACTAACACTGCTTTAGAAGAGAAGAGCTCGTGTCTCTCCTGTTTCACTTAAGGTGCAAATTCAGCAGAAGAACGAATACCCCAGCATCCCACCAACCAGGAATCCTTATAACCAGTGCACGATGACCTCAAAACAGTGCAGAATGCTGAGATTCATTTCGAGGTCATCCAATAAGTCTGGATGCAATTTAAATATTTCAGTTCCTTATTTTCTTCTCATTCTTTGAGAATTAGTAACACACGGATTTATAAGAGATAAATAGAAATAATAAAATTTAGTGTATGGCATAGGATTAAGAACATTCCTCTATTACAGTCTGGCTTAAGTTAATAGTTAATACCTTGCTTATCATGACCAGTAATTGTAAACAGGGAAATGCTCAAACTTTTGAGTAACTGTGGATTCTTTCATGAAAAAAATCCCTTTAAAAAGTTAAGCAATCAAAAAAAGAGCTTTGAGAATTCTCAACATGTTTCAAATTTTATATCTTAAAATAATATATAATTCTAAATAATAATGTAATATTAATTTGTCAAACTATTAGGATATAATAAGGAGGCAGAGTCGTAGCACCAAATATCTGAAAGGAACTTCAAAATGTCATTTCTCCAGCTCCCACACCTTGGGAAAGATTAAACCTCAAAAGACAGAACACAGTCCTTCATTGTCATTACTAAAACTACATCCATGTTTAATCAAAATAGGTGTCAGTTTTGGCAGGGTCATTTGTATTTCTCTTCTGAACTTACAAGGTGAAAGAAAATTGAATTAAGAAAGAGGTCAATAAGTTGGGTAGATGGGCGAGTCAAATATAATAAATACTTCAAAGGCCACTGACTGCTCAATTCATGTGTTTGGAACAGCATTCACTCAGATGCCTGATCCACACCCATCTTCCTACTTTGTATTACTGATGTAAAAATGGAAACAAAGTTCTGCTTTTGATTTATTTCCCTAAGGTCTATTATTCATCTATAAAGCACATACTTTTTCAAAAAGAGAAATTAAGTTGAATTGATAGAACTGGGTCTTCATAAAGCCACACTGATTACTATCCAGTACCTTGGGTCTTTTTGGCTTTTAAGGAATCAATCAATTGATTCTCAGTCTCGTAAATGCCTGAAAGATAACTTGAAATATACATTTTTCAGAACAGTCTTCATTCTGTGAGCGTGCTGCTATGCCATTCTCTGTCTTCAGAGTGTCCTCCATCTCCCAGTGCACAGTAAACAAGAGTTCTGAGTCCATTATCCTCTTAAGCAGGCCACAAAGAGCTAAGTCCTGTATTTCACCAAACCTAAGATATCCACGAAATGTAAATCCCATCCTTGTTTATATACTACTTAAAAATACAACAAAAAAAAACCCTGCCAATTTAAGTGATGCAATGTTTTCTTGCTCCTATGCTTACAGTTTTTTGAAAAATCTCTTGTAGACACATTTGCTTCAATAACATCAGAATGACTCCCTGCTGTTGTTTATATACCATGTCTGCCTACACTTTTGTTTCAATATTGAATCATAAAATAAACTTTTTGAAGACATTTTAGAAGGCAATCAAGTTTAACATGTATAATACCAACAATGTGCAGAATTCAACTGAACTACACACAACATGAACAACTTTGATCAGATCTGACTTGCACAAATAAAAACAAATGCACCCTATTTCCTACTGGGCCTAAAACTAACTAGAGAATCAACCCTATTTCCAAAATGTCAAAGTATGAAAAAATGTATACCTTAGAATCATTGAAATATGGTAATATATATATATATATATATATATATATATATATATATATATATAAAATCACTCAACCAGTACTTGTTAATACTCATGTTAAAAAACTTTTTTGTACTATTTAATATAACAACAATATTTTTGCTGGTTTTTTAGTTTTAGGCCCTCACTAGGCACTGGGGAGTAAAAATCTGACTAAGTAATGGCCTTTGCCCTTGAAGGACTGTAGAAAAATATTCGTAATATAAAATAAGAAGAGCCATAATGAAATTATGAAAAAGTGCTATGGGAACAGAGGAAGAAATAATTTAATTCTGCTTAGGAGATTTGCATTACTATTTTGAGCCATAATTTTCATAATTCAGTTTTTAAGAATATAATGACACTTCTTTTTGTGTCCCAGCTCTAAGAAACTTCTTGAATTTGGAACTTGGGTGCTCAGACATTACAACTCTGTAATTTACTATTATGAATAGGAAATAAACAATTCTATTATGTTAAAAAACAAGAACAAAAACTTTTTGAAAGAAAAGGTCAAACTCATATTTTTGTGGGCAATATAAAATTTTAGGGTATTTAGGGAAATGTCTTCTTTCAATTTTAAATAATAAAATTATTCAAGTGAAGGAAACAATAATGTAATGATCACTAGAAAACTTCTTTTTCTTGTGACAGTGACAGAGAGGTACAGATAGGGACAGACAGGGAGAGAGATGAGAAGCATCAATTCTTCATTGTGGCTCCTTAGTTGTTCATTGATTGATTTCTCATATGTGCCTTGGCTGGGGGGGCTACAGCAGACCTAGTGACCCCTTCCTCAAGCCAGCAACCTTGGGCTCAAGCCAGTGACCATAGGGTCATGTCTATGATCCCATGCTCAACCCAGCGACCCTGCACTCAAACTAGTGAGCCCGTGCTCAAACTGGATGAGCCCACGCTCAAGGTGACAACCTTGGGGTTTCAAACCTAGGTCCTCTGCATCCCAGTCTGATGCTCTATCCACTGCACCACTACCTGGTCAGGCACTAGGAAACTTATTTTAAAAGCAATTTTAACAATAATTAAAAACTCACTTTAATCTAACAGATGGTGCTGGAACAATTGTATATCCATATTTTAAAAAAGAAAAAAGAAATTCAATTTATACTTCACAAAAATAAACTTAAAATGGGTCACATACGTAAATGCAAAAATGCTCAAACTATAAAATTTCTAGAAGGAAATATAGAAGAAAATCTTTGTGACCCACTCAGATTAGGCAAAGATTTCTTAGATATAACACCAAAATTCCAATTTACAAAAGAATCAGTGATAAATAAGACTTTATCAAATTAAGAGTTTCTGCTAACCTTCAAGGACGTTAAAAGAATAAAAAGACAAATCACAAATTGCAAGAAAATACTTGCAAATCACATGTCTGATAAAGGATTTGAATACAGAATATATAAAGATGTCTTCCGAAGACTTATAAAAATGTTCACCATGATTTAGTATTAGGGTAATGCAACCCAAAACCACAAGATACCATATTACATGCACTAGGATGCTAAAATCAAAAACACTGATAAAACCAAATAATGACAAGAATGTGAAGCAACTAGAACTTTCATACATTCTTGGTGGGAATGCAAAATGGTACAGCCACTTTAAAAACTGGTTTGGAAATTTCTTATAAAGTATTTAACCTTATAATCCTGCAATCCCACTCCCAGGTATTTACCCAAGTGAAAAGAAAACCTATGTTTACACAAAAACCTGAATGTAAATGTCCACAATGGCTTTCTTCAAAGCCATCAGAAATTGGAAATAACCCAAATGTACCTCTAGTGGAGAATGAATAAATAGTGTTACATCTATACAATGAAATACTATTTGGGAATAAAAAGTAATAAACAACTCATTTGCACATGTATGAATCTCAAATGTATCATGCTAAATGTAAAAAATCAGACTCAAAAGCGTGTACACTAAGCAACTCCATCGATATGATATTCTTGCAGTAGGAATAGAGCATAGATCAGGGGTTGCCAGTAGGGAGCGGTTTCCCACAATGGAGCACAGGGCAGAGAACAGGGGTGATGGTGTATCAGTTCTGAATCTTCTGGAAGTGGAGTTTCTGTATGGTGTCATATAAAAAGCATTTTATTGGACCTGCAGTTGGAGAACTTAGACTTTTGCAGTGAAATTTATTCAAGGTTGAAACAGAAGGTTGCTTACTGGTATTCAATGTCTCCTTTCCGTCCTGTCTTCATTAAACCCAGTATAAAAACCAAACTCCAGATATCCTGCACCATGGCTTAGCCCATATCATAGCTCATTCCAGGTCAAGCACTGATTAGAACCTATACTTGGGAGACCATTCAACTGCCAGCCTATGCGGCATGGCTGCTGCTTGCAGACCCCGCAAACAGATGAGCAGGACAAGCTCGTTTCCAAGCAGGAAAGCGAACTTTGCTAAGCCTGTGTTTCTGTTTTCAGGCTGGGAAGAACTAGCATTCCTTAAGCTAATCAATCAGTTTCTTAAAAAAATTGTGGGCTTGCATTTGTTCCTCCTGCTAATCAATTAGATCCTTTTAGGCTGGACCGACAAGACTCTGTGGTCACTGTTCTGGCCTCCTGTGCACAGGTCTTACAGTGGAAGCACAGAAACACCTTCCCCCAGATGTGTCTTGGGAGATTCCTCACAAACCTGAGTCTGGAGGACTGAGGCAAAAGGGACTCTGAGGGTAAAACGGAGCCCTGAAATGTGCAGTTAATTAAGCTACATGGGATGATGCAGCTTCCTACTCAAGTAGGCTTTCCAAGTTCTATAGAATAGAATGTCCAACTCCCTTGAGGAGTCCAGCTCTCTTTCCCCATCAATATCTAGCTAGCTACCTGCCCACATGAACAATGGAATCACTCTCTATCTTGATTATCATGGTGGAAACATGGATGCATCTGTCAAAACCTACAAAACTTGACACTGAGATTAATTTTAATGTATGTAAATTACATCTTTAGTAACAGCTTTGCTATTCTCTGCAATTACTTTACAAGACTGACTTTCCATGATATTTTTATTATTGACGATGTTTTGAAGTAATTGTTGCTTAAAACATTTAAACATTATATTAGTGAAAAATAAATAAATAAATAAATGGATTATTCTTCAAAGATAGCATTCACATTCGGTCCTGAAGTGTTTTATTTCTTTTGATATAAAACATTCTGAAGGTAGGGCTAGATCAAACAAAGAACCATATACACAAAAATAAATTTATGCCATAAAATTTTATTTTGTGGGTGAGCACTAAATGGGACATCTAAAAGTCTAGACAAGCATTTCTACTCTGACTCTGTAACTAACCATGTCAGCTTGGTTCAGTCTTTGAGGTCTCTGAGTCTGTTTATTCAACTGTAAAATAAGACATTAGATTAGATTGTTAAAAGAGATTTATTTAAAAGATCATCTACGATACAAACCAAATACACAAATACTGATCTGACACCGTACCCTGAGAACTCTTGGGAAGGGTGCTTATGATAGTTTCTTGGAAAAAGTCACCATTTCCTTTGTACTTAAGAATTTTTTTAAGGAACAAAAAAGCCTAGGCCCCAGTTATATAGGTATTCTGAAACAGAACTTGAACTTTCTTAATTATCATGACATCTTTTCAAATGAGCAAACATCTCTAAAGGCAAGATGACCATGCTGATCAAAGAGCAGCCATATTAGAGTCAGCCGTGCCCAGAGTCCAGTGGCTCTACTCACCATCTCTGAAGCCTCTAGAACCTTCCTTACTTTCTTTACCCAAGTTGTTGAAACTGACATTAAGGCCAAGAACTACAGAACAAGAGAAATTCCCCTTATTTTTCCCCGTATCTTTCTATCATTTTAATGAATTGAGGGATCTGCCCACTAGCCATCAATGTCAGTCATCCTTTGGAACCCTGACATACATGCTATTGGCTAATCAACTTTCCTGCCATTACTTTTCAGCCCCTGAGTTTTGAAAGCAAGAAAAGCTACACCTTAAAAGTGGAGGGAGCCAATCCTCACCTAGAGATGCGTTTTCTGAACCTGGGCCCCTTTCAGGACACAACCACAGTGCACATCAGTGTGGAAGATGTGGATGAGCCCCCTGTATTTGAACCTCGCTTTTATTTTGTGGAGGTACCTGAAGATGTGACAATTGGAACAACCATACAGATCATTTCTGCCAAGGACCCAGATGTGACCAACAACTCAATCAGGTTTTTCCACTGATTTCACCTTTTCGTTATGTCATGGAGTCTTCCCTTCCCTTGCATCAAATTTTCTAGCACTTTTTCCCTTTGCTTCTTCTATCTCTGGAGATTCTCCTGCTTTTTAAAATTCTTTCTATTTAAGTAGCATGGCCCATTCAAAATAGTTAGAAGTGAAGTACCATTATGTCTACAACTTACTGCCAACTGGTTCAGCAACAAACACACATACACACACACACACACACACACACACACACACACACACCCGTTAGTTCTAATCCCAGCCCTACTGACATTTGGGGATGGATAATTCTTTGTTGTGGGGGTTTTCCAGTGCATTACACAATGTTTAACAGCATCTCTGGCCTCCGACCATTAAATGCCAATAGCATCCCAAACTGTAATAACTTAAAATGTCCCCAGATATTGCCAGAAGTCCCTGAAGAGGGTGGGGTGTGAAAGTATTCCCACCTAAGAACCACTAATTTAGATAAACAGATACATAGATGTCAAAATGTTAAAAATTATTGAATCTTAGAGGTAAATATAAAAGTGATCATTGCATATTTGTTGATTGTTATGAACCTTTGACTTTTTTACTTTAAAAAATGGGGGGAAACATGACATATATATATTTCCATACACCATAGAAAGAACAGACACAGAAACTACTCATGTTGCCAATGGCTTCAATGCCATGTAGACTGGTCAGACAGGGCTTTCTACTGCCAGCCTACGAATCAGTCTCCCCAAAATGTGTTAACTTACAGATCCCACCAAGATGTCCCCTCAAGATGGGGGAGGAGAGCTGCTCTTACAGCCACAGCCACTTCCCATCAACTCTGGAACCGAAGTGCAAACAGCTGGTGGACAGATTGACACCTCAACCTTCCAGAGCAACTGCCAAGCCTCTGAAGCTTGACACAAAAGATCAGGGGTCCAAGGTTGTTTGCAGCCATCTGTCACGTTAAATGTTGCAAGTCACACAAATAGATCTAAGGCTTGAGTGCAGCTGACACATTTTAAACACACTGCAATTTATTGAGTGCCTGTTTTGTCAGCTACTTCCCTCAACCTGGTGCTATTTTGTGTGTAATGAAAATGTGCTCTTACAATTTAACAAAGGAGCTCCTCTCCTGAGAATAACTACACTGGAGAAAATCTGCTTCCTCTGACCAAATCGTAACCATTTCACATTTTCAGGCATTTAAAATGGGTAAAACTGATTTTGTTTGAATTCTGGTCTTTGATATTTAGAAGTCAACTAATCTTTATGAGTTATAACAACTTTATAGGAGTAATATTTCTACCTTAAACTGTTTAAATGTATAACAAAATACTCAGTGGATACTTCCACATCTTTCCAGATTGACTCTGGAAAGCACTGAAAATACGATTTTGTTAGGAGTCACATTGCTAAATGACAATCAAAACAGGCTGAATGCAGTCAGGAAACACACATACCACTCCACTTCCCCCACCCTAAGTGAATGCGTTTTTCAGGACTAAAGTTGTTGTCTCAAGACATAGCTAGAAAGGAAGAAGTGACACCAGCAGGCCTAGCTCCACTACCGCATGAAACGAAATGAGGGACACAAATGGAGGAACCCTGTCTTGCTAACAGCAAGTGCTGCTCACCTCAGGGTTCCCTGAAAGCCACCAGCTGGCCAGCATGACACACAGTTAGCACCACAGAAGTCCATATGAAATGCCCGTCTCCTTCAATAGGGGAATCCAAGAGTGAACAGGTTGGAGGCACAGAGCAGGGCCCACTGGGCTTATTCTGGGGGATGGGGGCAGGGGGGATGACGACTCTGGGTTCTGAGAGAGAAACTGGCAAGAACAAGGCAACAGCCACGGGCCTGGTGGCAACAAAGGGCTCGGACACAGTAGCAAAGCAGAATCCTGCTTATCAGAACTGAGGATAATTCTCCCTCCACATTTGGCTGTAAAGAAGGATAATTCATAATGCTAGATATGGGGTCCCTCTTTGTACTGTCCCCTGGGAACAAAGAATGGTCCCGAAATCACAGAGGGAAAAGCACCTGGAAGTCAAGTTTCTGGCTATCATTTAATAAACCCATTTGGGAATTACTCTGTTATCTTTCCCCAAATTTATCCTTATTTTTCCTATAAAAGTTATTTTCTCTTGAAATAATTTCCCTTTGTTATATGCTGCTTGGCTATTTTTTTTATCTTCCACATTTTTATTACAAATAAATTAGATTTATATTCCTAAAAAGAAAATACATATTAAATTACCCAAAAACCAACATGTTACCTAAAGTTTAAATGTTAGGAAAAAATAACCATTTAACTTTTTAAAAAGATTATTAGGACTTTTATCATCTCTTTAAGTTTATGGTGTGTCCAGGCATTAGAAACGGGTCGTTCTGTACTAGCAAATCCCAAAACTAGTCTCCAGATTTAGTTGTATACAGAAAAAATACAATGTTTGGATCTCCTAAAATTTTAGTAAACGCTCTAGGAAATTCTGGCAAGCGGGGAACTGAACCACCTGGCAAGTGAAGTCGCTCATACTGAGTGAAACAGCCAGCCCCACTGCACCGTACAGGCGTATGTGTGGGTTAGCGAGCCTGCCATGACCCTCCCTCCACACTGCTCCGAATTCACAGGCTGTCCTGAGCCAAGCGAGTGAGCAGGGAGCCCAAAGTACAGCAGCCACGGCTCGCTCGAGGGAGTTGTGTGTGTGTCCACGGGGCCTGTCCTGCCCGCAGAATAGGATGGTTGGAGAAAGGAAAACCACCCACATAACTCACTGGTGTGTCCCAGTCTCCTTATTTTCTATCTGTACGGACACCTTTAGTTTGTGCTCCTGCCTGCTGAGGTTTGGTTCAGTGTCCCACTCGGAGTTCTGCATGCTGTAACCACCTCTGTCCAGGCCCTGAGTGGAAGTGGAAAAGGGTCCCACCTAATGAAGCCGTGCTTCTCGGAGGCTTTCAGTAGCCATTTCTGCCACTCCGTCTCCCACGCCACCTGTGACAGTGCCATGGCGTCATCAGTCTGAGTGCAGGAAGCCAGTTCGTCAGAGCGGCCCCCCTCTGCAGTAGGCCTGCAGCTGGAGAGCGGCCGTCAGGGTTACCAGCTCTGTGGGCTGAATGCGGGCTTTACTCATAGAGGGGGGGGCATGCTCAAAGAAAGACTCAGGAGCCACCCAGTATGTTTTTCCTAAGACAAATTCAACCCTTAATAGCCAGTAAGCTTTGAAACTAAATCACTAATTATACTTAGGGGAAAAGAATGCTCCAGTTAATTTCAAACGATCTCTGTAGGCATGTGTTTGTTCTTTATTAAAAACTCAACTGTTTGCTATCATGGCTTAATCTACCCTGGAGAAGAGGTCAGACACACAACACAATATATAGATGATGTATTATAAATTGTTCACCTGAAACCTATGTAATTTTATTAACCAGTTTCATCCCAATAAATTCAATGAAATTTTTTTAAAAAGATCAGGTTTTGTTTCCTTAAACAATCTCATTCGTTCTACGTGCCATAAGGCAGCTTGGCCTGGTAATCACGAACAGGAGCCTACAACCCAATGGCCTACTCCTGATTCCCAGCTGAGACCTTGGACAAGTGACTTAGCCTCTTCGCACCTCAGTTTTCTCACCTGTAAAATGGAGATAACAGTACCTATTGTGAGAATTAAATGAGTAAGGTGTATATATCAGGACCTGACAGCAGTAGTGGTCACGAAATAGGATCAAAACCAGAAACAGACATTAATCTGCTTCCTTGAATTTCCCAACTCTTGGAGAGGTGTCACTGAAGTGATTCCAACTTCTCTAGCCCTTGGTGGTCACCTTTCTCTTTAATTCATAATTCTCTGAACAGACATCCTGAATCTCTGCAGGAAAAAATAAATATTTGAACAAAACATATTACCAAATAATACACATATGTGCACATACTATATATATATATATACATACATATATTTGAGACAGAAGTTTCACCAACACTGGCAGTAAGCTGCATGGGACAATCTGATACAGGCATGTTATTTTATTTCATTTTCTTTCAACGCTAGTCAGAACCCACTGCAGCAATTTAACTAACCCACAGTTTGAAAAGCAATGTACTAAAGAAACTGCTTAGTCCCACCAAATAGCAGTTTCCTAGTTTCCCTATTGCTGGCAACTTGAAATAAAATTTTGAACTCAATACATCAGAGTAAGAGTTTGTGTGTGTGTTCAAATCTTACTTTAGCAAATTATTAACTGTGCAACCGTTTAAAAGTGACCTAAGTCTTAGTTTGTTCTGATAATTGAGATAATACCAACCTCCTAGAGCTGCTGTAAGAATTTAAAAAGAAGCTAAAAAATGCCTAGTATTCAATAATGACAGATATTATAAATTACTGGTCATTACCAAGGACTACATAACCTTCTCAAGAATGGCTCTCAACCATCACTATATATAAAACCCCCTATGGAGGGTTTTCAACATAAATTCCCTCCACACTTACTAAATCTCCCAAGATGGGAACCAAGCAAGTTGACACAGATGAGATAACACAAAGGGTCGGACTGTCAAATCATATTCAAGAGGAATTATAGATCTTTCCCAATACCAAGGTAAATAATGGCTCAAAGTATACAGACAATAGCAAAGTACAAGCCAAGTATTCTTTCCTTGGAAAAGTCTGAAACTATCAGGCACAAGTGCTCTTAATATCCTTATTTTCCTGCTCAAGGACGCACACTTTTACAGTCCACAGTGCACATAAAAATATAAGCAATGGATGTTGGTATTCAGTGCCTTGCCTGAACAGAAGGAGCTGTTGTGGTTCTGAAACATCTGTTTTTCATAATACATTAATTACACAGCTCACATGACATTTTCCAGCAAGCTGTGCCTCATAAATTCATAAGTTCCAGGCTTATTTACAATAAGCAACCTCGACAGACCTGGGCCACCCTGTTAGAAAGATTCCATAGATAAGCACTCTGCAGCGACTGAACTCATTATTGTATTTGCAGACAGGTCAGTCATTAGCACATTTACAAAGGACCTGATGCAAATCTCTTCTTCTCAGTAATTAATATTAATTATGGGAACCAGAATCATTGAACTGTATGTTTTCTGGTTCCAATTTAGCATTTCAGAAATTATTTGAATAAAATTCATTTTGAACAAAGTTATGTACGGCTTGATAGTCAATGTGTCCCAAACACCTTGGGCAGTTTTAAGCTTTAAATAGCTAAAATTGATCTTTAAATGCCCTAAGGTTTATTTTGTGAAATCAGGAAATTAATGTAGTAATAGTTCGTTGTTGGTTTTATGGGGGTTATGGGAGGGTGAACATAATAAAACAGTAAATTCAGTCTTCCAAGAGTCCATAGCTTGGAACTAGTGAAGTCCTGTTTCACATGGTCTGCACTCAGAGCTCTCATGAAATATGCTGCAGTATGTTTACCCAGATGAAACGATGTGTTTAATCGGTGTTTTTTGCAGATATTCCATTGACAGAAGCAGTGACCCTGGAAGATTCTTCTATGTCGACATTACCACAGGTGCCCTAATGACTGCAAGACCCCTTGACCGGGAAGAATTTTCTTGGCATAACATCACTATCCTTGCTATGGAAATGAGTAAGTAACACAATAAATTGGTCTTTATATAGTATGGAACAAGAACTGTATTCTTCACAGGAAGAAACAATAATCATAGTCATGTAGGTAAGTGTATTTAGTTCAAATACTTATTAAGCATCTGCTGTATAGTTAGTCCCATACTAGAGATAAAGCATGCAAAAGCTGTAAAAAAAAATATATAGCATCCTTAAACCAAGAAGCTAGACTTTTACATGAGGAAAAAGGACAGTTCCGGAGAAATCTAAGAGACTTTCAATCTTTGACAAGATTGGGAATGCGCAAGTAGTTTAAAACATTATCACTGGATGAAAGGGAGCACTTCATCCAGTGATAATGTGTGCAATAAGGGACATGTGACCCTTATTGAACACATATATGCATACAAGAACTTCAGACACCTTAAAATAAAATGCAGATTTATTAACATAAACTTAAAAATGGAATAGAAGACCCTGGCCGGTTGGTTCAGAGATAGAACGTCAGCCTGGTGTACTGAAGTCCCAGGTTTGATTCCCGGCCAGGGCACACAGAAGCACCCATCTGCTTCTTCACCCTTCTCCCTCTCCTTTCTCTCTCTCTTCTCCTCGCGCAGCCAAGGCTCCACTGGAGCAAAGCTAGCCTGGGCACTGAGGACAGTTCCATGGCCTCTGCCTCAGGCGCTAGAATGGCTCTGGCTGCAATAGAGCAACAGCCCAGGTGTGCAGAGCATCACCCCCTAGTGGGCATGCTGGGTGGATCCCATTCCAGCCTATGCCAGAGTCTGTCTCTCTGCCTCCCCGCTTCTCACTTCAGAAAAATAAAAAAATTTTTAAAAAGGAATAAAAAAGTAACAAAATTGAGATTAGCATGTTTATTATAAACTTAATAAAACTTAGATTATTTACTACTGCATTTCCTTTTTTTTTAATAATACCCAGTGACAGTAGAGATTTGGAGAAAAGCTGAAAGTACTGGCAGAAGTACGCAGAGCCATTCAGGAGGGCCCTGGGCAGTTAATCTTCTGTATTAAGACTCCCCAATGCCTGACCAGGCAGTGGTGCAATGGAAAGAGCATCGGACTGGGATGCCAAAGGACCCATGTTCGAGACCCCGAGGTCGCCAGCTTGAGCATAGGCTCATCTGGTTTGAGCAAAAGGTCACCAGCTTGGACCCAAGGTCGCTGGCTCGAGCAAGGGGTTACTCAGTCTGCTGAAGGCCCATGCTCAAGGCACATATGAAAAAGCAATCAATGAACAACTAAGGTGGCACAACGAAAAACTGATGATTGATGCTTCTCATCTCTCTCTGTTCCTGTATGTCTGTCCCTATCTATCCCTCTCTCTGACTCTCTCTGTCTCTGTAAAGAAAAAAAAACTTTCCAAAATAACTATACTCTTCTCAAGAATTCTGCTTCTAATAATAATCTTAAGGAAATAATTATACATATTAACCAAGATTTATATACCAAAATGTCTACTGCAGTATTATTTAATAATGGGAATTATCTAAATGTCTAATAATGAGTTTGACTAAATAAGTTATGGTACAGTCAGTACAATAAGACTGCCCTTCAGACATTAATGCCTGAACTTTCAAAGCATATTTCAGTGGCACAAGACAATCTTGTCCTAAAATACTAAAGTCTTGAATCCAGCTTTTTTATTTAGCTTAACTGGTGTGTGTGTGTGTGTGTGTGTGTGTGTGTGTGTGTGTAGCTCCGCATTTTTGGACACATATGCAATATTACATACATCCTATAATGAACAAGGCTGATAGGACTGTGGTTCATATTTATCCTGTTTGTCTGAAATTTTCATTATTCATCTTATAAACAAGTTCCACCATTATAATAAAGAAAATGTAAATATGTGAGTATTTTTGGCTAAGCCATAGAAATCATTAGGGGGCAGAACACAGTAGAGCATAAGTATTCTTGAGAAAGAAAAATGCACCAAAAGAATAAAGCATTCTGAGATTTAATAAAATTATTTACTAAGAATAATTGCAAAAAAGAAAAAATTAGCCTGACCAGGTGGTGGCACAGTGGATAGAGCGTCAGACTGGGATGCGGAGGACCCAAGTTCGAAATCCCGAGCTCGCTAGCTTGAGCGTGGGCCCATCTGGCTTGAGCAAAAGCTCGTCAGCTTGGACCCAAGGTCGCTGACTCCAGCAAGGGTTGCTCAGTCTGCTGAAGGCCCGCGGTCAAGGCACATGTGAGAAAGCAATCAATGAACAACTAAGGTGTTGCAACAGCAACAAAAAACTAATGATTGATGCTTCTCATCTCTCTCCGTTCCTGTCTGTGTGTCCCTATCTATCCCTCTCTCTTACTCTCTCTCTGTCCCTGTAAAAATAAAATAAAATAAAATAAAAAGAATAATTGCTGTATCTTATAATATCTATTTTGTCTTCTTGGGAGGATGGCCCAAACAGAAAAAGACAGGAAGGGAACTACTGGGCTGTGAAATTGTGGGTGGTAATGCCAAGCAAAAGACCAACCAAAAAGATATTTCCCCATGAGTGACGATGAGTAACTTCTCCTGCCCCAGCCAAAGACAGGGATTTGCATGTGTTTGATCCTGTAATATCCCCTGGGTCCCTTAGCACAAATAAACGTGCAGTGTTATCTGTATTCCTGTGGATAACTTGAAGCCTTCTGAAATATAATTCAAAGAACGGATTATTTCACTAGAATAAAGCCAAGTCACATAGTATACATCTGATTAGAAATGGGCTACTTTCAAGCCCAGCATCTAGAACTGAACCCCTTGAATTCCAGAACCTGAAGTATGAGCCAAGTGAGGGGTTTAAAACCTCCTTTAAAGACATGTTTTGTGACACCTGCTCCCCCTTGAGCCTGGCCCTTCTCCTCGCTCGCCCTGAGAGCAGGCACACACTTTTGCCCATGCTTCTGTGCTCTGGCCACACTCTCACCAGGTGATGTATGCTCCAATGCTTGGGCTGCCATTTTCAGTGCTTTAGCCAGTCCTTTGAAATCCAGGCTGAAAGGGAATCACCCAAGTGTCAAGAGTGGCTTTCCTGCACTACTGAACCCTCACCTTTGCCTTCCTTTGTGCTTCCTCTAGACAATCCCTCCCAGGTTGGAAGTGCTTCTGTCACAATCAAAATCTTAGACGTGAATGACAATGCCCCAGAGTTCCCCAGGTTCTATGAAGCTTTTGTCTGTGAGAACGCCAAATCCGGGCAGGTAAGCGGGCCTGTGAGGCATGCACCTTGGTTAACTCCCCAAACGTTGAAATGATGGTGACAGAGAACCAAATCTGCCATCAGAGAAATTCAGACTCCAGAGTCCCCAACTTCTCTAGATCACACTGCACCAGTGTATCGGGAGTCTCCATTATATTTTATGATCTAAAGGGTGCTTTGTGATGGTTTGACTCAGTGGCTAGCCTGTAATAAGTTACTTACCCACCGTGTCACTGAACTGTATAGAACCAACTGGAATGGCGAGTGCTCTGGGGGCCGGAAGTGAGCGGTCATGAAGACCAGAAGAAAAAAGAGTCTTCCTGTTTCCTTAGCTCAACACTCATCTCTGGCGATACTTACGGCAGGGAAAGTTTCTTTTCTCGATATTCCCATCCCCTTTAACTTTGGCTGCAGGACCCTTGTTTCGGGACTGCCTGCCAGGTTCTCAGGATGCTGTGTGACCTGCTTACCTATCCCCTCTCCACCCTCAATCCCTCAATTAAAACACCCATTTCCTTAGTGCTGCTCATGTCACGTAAGTTTTGAAAGAAATTAATCTAAAAGAACAAATTTCTACTTCTTAGAAATAACTCTAGTTCCGTAACCTTCAGAAGAAAACTGTATTCTTTAAAGTCTGCTTTTAAACTTCAATGAATATTTGGTTGATCAAATTCCAAGTGGCATGACTGAGAAACATCCAAAACTCTGCTTGGAGTGGCCAAGTATTAATGTGGGTGTAGAGTAAGTAGCCCACCCTCGACGCCCCAGATCACAGGCATCAGCCTCTGCTGCACCTGCCCTGTAAGACGCTTTCCCCTCTACCGATGGCCCAATAGATGTTCTGTTCCCCCAGAGTATGCTCTGTGGCCCTACAGACGCTGCCGGTGGGGTGCGAATGGGTCAGGACAGTTTCAATGTGAAAGTCAGGAGTTTGTGGCATGTGTGTCTACAAGGCGAGGACTCCTGCTTTGGCCAGTCAGGCCTTCCGACTAGAGCACGGTTTTGTTCGCACCTCTCCCTCACCTGCATCAGCGCCCCGCCGTCCTGCTGTACATACCACATCTGTACAACCCCAACTTCTACCAATGTCCTGAACTCACCAAAGACTGACGCGACACATCGTACCGCTGTACTGAAGCAGAGCAGGAAGTCATTCCCATGCCCGGGGAGAAATACAAATCCTGTAGTGATTCTGATCTAAATTATCTCATCTAGTGAGTCTTGAAACTCTGTGCAATGGTCTATAGCACTCCTAAAACTATTTTAGCAAGTCTAGGATAATTGTATTTCCACTTCTATTGAATTTCTAGTCAAAAAAGACCTGAAGTATTACACAACTAATAAAACTTACAATGAAGACTTTATAGCATAAGAAATGATCCGTGTAATTATAAGTAGAGAGAGGAGGTTTAAAAACTACACGTACATGCTTGAAGTTATGTAAAATTATGTCTGGCTCTGAACAAAGATTGAGGGACAAAGTAACAAAAATAGCAGTAGTCACTATGCATAGATGGGTTTTGAGTGCAGGGGTTTAGACCTTTAATTTTCATAATCCTTGTTTTCTGTTATGAATATTACAAGAAATACTATATATAAAATTTTGTTTTAAAAGATATTATAATATGACAAATATAATACTTTATATTACAACACAAGAAACTAATTTTAATCTATAATACAAAGAGAGTGACAAGTAGCATAATAAATTAAACCCCCCTTCCCCAAAAAGAAACATTCCCTCTCTTCAAGGGCTTCCCAATAAAAGTTGCATTCTGCCAGGTTGATAGCACTTCAACCACCTCTCTCATTTTTGGAGCACATAAACATATCTCCTATTTCCACACCTCTAAACATAGCTTTTAATGGTCTAGCATAAAGTCTTTTGGAGCAGTTTATCTGTGACTTAAAATTCAGGTCATGAGCCACAACTCTGTCATATCTGTCATCTTAGTCCAAGATAATGAAATCCTACCCTTTGATTTTAGCTCTGGGACATGTCTGAAGATTTTCAAGAGTATGCTGGTCAGGAGATACGTCCAATTTATAAAGCCAAGCCTCCTGGGTTAGGCTTGTTGTACACTGTCATCACCTCTGCCTCTGCCACATTGGGACAAGTGCATCTCTCAGGGAGCAGCCATGAGGGGAGCCCATAAGGAAATCAGATGACACCCTTGGTGAGGGCTGAGAGCAGAATGAAATCTGCTGAGCAGAACATCACATGGCTAGGAAGCCGAGGATAAAACCTGACCCTACAGGAGAGCAGAGGGCAGGAGAGCAGCGTGATGCCCCAACTCACAATCAGCAAGGCTGCGTCTTTGCTCATTCACCCTTTAAAGCCCTGCCACCAACCAGTCCCATGCCTCAGGCCCCCACCTCACCAATACATATACAGTTTCACAGGCCAGATTATCTGAAATGACTTTTCAACTACGTTAACAAGTTATCCATAACCACCTATTTATAGCACGTATCAATGAATATGCTACGTCTTCATGTATTCGCACTACAGGTGTAACGGCGTGTATAAGATCTGTCCTGGCAGGGACAAGCAGTAGGGTGACCCTCATGTGAGCGGCACCAATAGCAGGCTGACTGGGGCACGTTTATCTTCAGGGCTCTCCTGACCCCTCTCCTCTGCAGCACCGTCTCCCAGGTTTCAGATCCAGCAGAGACCAGCTGCCAGCTGGGCTCGCCAGGAGGCCCACTGGTGAGCTGGTGTTTAGTCTAAGATGTTGATCAAGGACAGCCTCTGGGCCAAAGCCCGTGGAGGGGTAGGGCCCCCACAGGACTGGGCAAAGGGAGGAGTCCAGCACAGTGCAGAGCCACCAACAGCCCTAATGATTTCATGGCGCTCTCGAACTAACGCTTCCCAAGTTGAGACAGGATGGCCAGGCCCTTACACAACTGCATCAGTCACCAGATGGTGCCCTGCCTTGGAAAACTGTGGTGATGGGGGGGGGGAGGCAGACGGGGGGGGGGGGGGGTGCAGGTGGCTCTCAGCTGAAGTAATCCCCAAAGAGACAGGTGAAGGCTGGGGCACAGCCCGTCCCTGAAGGGGGATCTGAGCAGCACACGGCCCACCGAAAGCACCCTTGCTGCAGCTTCCCCGTTGTCTAATCTTTAGCATCCTTTTGGGCAGCATGGCCTCCCTGAACTTACAAAGGAAGAAATAAAGACTGTGCCAACCCCCTGGACCCCCGCTGTCTGGTTTCCACCCTGGCAGAAACAGGACTGGCTTTTAGCAGCCAAGACATTGCATTGACATGCCAGGCCCAGGAGGGGTGGGAGGAGTCTGTGCTTCTGGTCCACAGAAAACTAACACAGAGGAGACATCCGTTCAACACCTTTTCTACATCCCCCAAGTTGGCCTGCCAGTGGCTCAGAGGCTGCTTCATCATCCCAGTGTTCAGAGCCATGGCGTTACTCACCACTTTGAAAAGCACGTGGGAAAGGCCAAGTTCTGGCCAAAGAACCCCAAAGGAGGCCAGCACACCTCTTCCTCTCCTTGGCCCACACCTAGCTTCTCATGCAACTCTGCTCCTCACATCCCACCCTGGGGTTCTCGTGTCCTCACAACAGAGTGACTGCCCTGTGACCCACTAACCAGACACAACCAATGTTTCTGTACCTGTTTACCTCCCTTCTGGGTATTGGTCACTTTTAAATAGGGACCTCTCAAAGAGAACAACTTGACCATGAAATAGTAACCCCAAAGTAGGTTAATGTCGGTGGGGTGAGAAAATGAGAAACAGAGACAAATAGAACATCATAGCATCCTAGAGTTCATTTACTCAAAATCTTCTATTTAGACAGACTAAAAGCAGCTGGCTTTGGAGTGAGAGCAGGTGATGTCGGAATCTAGCCTCTGAGGTAGCTGGGTAACATGCACCCTGTGATGGTAATGTACTGAGGCCCACAGTAAACCCAAACCCCATCCTCGTCAGTGTGACGGCATGGAGGTCTTCAGGTACGTGTCAGGATGTCGTTCTCATTAGGGAAAAGAATCTGCTACTGGATTTCAGGGCTGGGCTCTCCTGTGCCCTGCAGTGTTTTCTTTGGCTCCCACTCACCTGAGTTCCTGTCCCTCCCTCAGCTGATCCAGACAGTGAGTGCAGTGGACCACGATGACCCACACAACGGGCAGCACTTCTACTACAGCTTGGCTCCCGAGGCTGCTAACAACCCCAACTTCACTATGAGGGACAACCAAGGTAATCAGGCGGATAGCTGGCTCCTGGCGCTCTCTACAGCTGGGACTGGATACGCTGGGTTATACCACACAGAGTGTCAAAATCTACCCACTCCTTAGCAGGAACAGCATTAATGCTGATTTGTACTATCTTCCAAAGTCTTTTTCAAACATCCCTCTGCTGACTCCAAAACTCACTCGGTCAGTTCACAAACGTCTTCATGCTGGCTCTGCCCCAGACACTGCAAGCCCGTGGGAAAGCCTTCCCTCACCCAACAGACGGCAGCCTTGTTTATGCGTTCTGAACTATGGGGAGAATCTGAGAAAGGTGGTAGAAACGGAACTGGATAGCGAAACACTCAAGGGGACATTTCTAAGCAACAATCAAAGGGGGAACAGTAAAAAGCTCCCAGAACAAATGGGAGCAAGGTCTAAGTAACGGAGATTACTAAGGGCAAATACGGGGGCAATACGGGGACACAGAGAGTAGTTCTTACTTTAGAAGAACAAGCCAGGACTTCCTATCCCAGAAAGAGCTCCCACTACAGCTCTGCGGGAATGGAATTCTCGCCCTCCTTCTCCAATAAGCATCAGATCAGCTGCGGGCTCATAGAGCTGCCCACTCGCCCTTAGGCACACGTGGGAAACAAGGGACTTCTGCTCTCTAGCCAGCTCACTTTCAAAGACAGGTCAGAGCAAGTGAAAAAATAATTTAAGTCTGCCAAGGTGAACCCCTTCTGCTATCAATTAGTTGTCTGACCTTGATGAGGAAGGCCTGCAGTCGCCTCCCTTTCATTCTAATCCTAACATATAAATTGGTGCTTTACAACAATCTAAACAAAGGGAAACAAAATGTCATGACTAGGCATGCCTGGTCTTCGTCTCAAACATTAATTATGTGAGACTTAAAGTATTAACCCCACGGCGTGATATTCTGTCGTTAAAGGTTGAGAACATCAAACCTGTATTCTTCTAAATGGAAACCATTCTCCCAAGTCATCCCTTTTACCTTAACCTTCTACATGTTATCATAAAACCACTATGAGAATTGTGGGAGGAGAGATACTATAAATTTTAACAACAGAACTACTACAATTAAATACCCTGCTATTTTTATTGGGTCAAATTTTAAACTGTTCACTTATATGCTTTATAGGGAAACCCTTCCTGCCAAAAGTGGTTAGGCCCTCTTAGGATTGGTTTCACAGTGGAGACCATAGGGGGGAAATAACACATTATACTGTTTCTTCAAATGTTCAACTGTCACTCCATTCCTTTACTCTGGTATTCATTAGAATCAATACAGAAATAACTTTCTTAAACATGACTTTGGGCACAATTCACGAAACCAATACCTTAAAAAGATAGGCCACTAGAGCAGGACTATAAAATGAAGTGACTCATCTCTTGAAAGGTTTTCCAAAACAGATGTTAGCACATCCTCAATAGAAAGAAAAAACTCTCAACCTCCTCATGACAATTCACCCCACGGGTCTCCTTTATTGAGGTTCAGTAAAAGTCTGACCTACATCTGATCTGGTAGATCTGCTGTCAAGCCCCAACTTCCATGCCCAATACACGGTATCCTTTCACAAACACAAAAGAGCACTATCTCCAATAAAGCCTTATATTTTTTAATCCCCAAAGCATTATGAAAAATATCATGTGTATCCAGCACTTTACAATTTCAAATGCATTTTTCCATACTTTGCTTTAATCGATATTTATAATACTACTATAAGGTTTGAAAAACGTTACAAATTCCTTTGATTTTCACTGTTCCATTTGCTATATAAGGAAAGAAACCAAAGGTCCCAAATCAGCAAGTAAACATTAGGATGAGGACTGGAAGTTGGAATCTGTTTTAGCCCCACACCCCCAAAAAGGTTTTGTGTCACTATAGAAACAAATACTTTTCCAAATGGGTTGCTGAAGCCCTAGTTAACATATCCAACAAAATGTCTACAGGTGGCTCTTAAATCAGACCCCTTCCAGGACTAGACTCAGCAATGTGATACTCTGCTCTTTATTATTATTATTTTTTTAATTTTAAACAACTCTGAGATCAAGGAACACATGATGTGTAGTAGGCATGCTGTGACCCTTCTATGAAATTCAGCTCTGGTCAGGCCTTCCTATGACATACACTCAGTTAATAACTGAAAAATAAAAAAGGTTTCTGTTTCAGGAAACTTGGTTTCTGAAAAATTAAAACTGTGAAACAGAACTCACATATTCAGCAATTAACTCTGGACAACAGAAAAGTGGGTGGGTTGTGTGGCAGATGGAACAGAACATATTCCTAGGTTGGCAACCAATTGCTGTCTCTATCGAGAGATAAAGGAAAGGCCCAGAGCAAGGCAGGAAGAGATTTCAAGTAGCTGAAGAATTTTCATCATGTCAATGAACTAAATAAGCTTTTACATAATACAATGGAAGGACTGGAGTCAGAGAGACCAGAGTTCAAATCCCAGCTCCACTACTAAGGTAGTAACTTTGACCAAATTATATCCTGTCTCTAGAACTTAACTCTCTCACTATAAAAGGGTGACATTATCAGCCCTGGCCGGTTGGCTCAGCGGTAGAGCGTCGGCACAGCGTTTGGAAGTTCCAGTTTTAATTCCCAGTCAGGGCGCACAGGAGCACCCATCTGCTTCTCCCCTCTTCTCCCTCTCCTTCCTCTCTATCTCTCTCTTCCCCTCCCACAGCCAAGGCTCCACTGGAGCAAAATTAGCCCCAGGCGCTGAGGATGGCTCCATGGCCACTGCCTCAGGTGCTAGAATGGCTCTGGTTGCAGCAGAGCAACGCCCCAGATGGACAGAGCATCACCCCCTGGTGGGCGTGCCATGTGGATCCCTGTTGGGCACATGCAGGAGTCTGTCTGCCTCCCCACCTCAAACTTTAGAAAAATACAAAAAAAAAAAAAAGTGGTATTATTACTATCACCAAATATCTGTAAGATTAAATGAGATGCTACCTGTAAAGTCAAACTACCTGACACAAGCACTTAATGAGCAACAGACGCTACCGTGAAACAGTAGGGGGAGGGGAAGGTGGGAAACAATTACAACGGAACATGTTAGTTGGTATAGGCAAGGTTAAGCTATACCAAAATCTCAATAACTTAACACAACTAAAGTTAATTTCTTGCTCATATAGAGCTGACTGCCAGTCTGAGTGACCAAAGATAGCTGTCCCTGTGCAGCTCAGTGACCCCGGCTGCCGGGATCTGCATCTCAAACATTCCTTCATAATGCCGCACCAAGGCAAAGCACAGAGAATCACATGCCAGCTGTTACATGTTCCTGCCTGCAAGTGACACGAATGACTTTTTGTTCATTTTTCATCATCTAAACATACCCAAATTCAAATACTGTATTACATCCAAGAAGGAAAAGAAAATCAGAAATAATGACATTGATATTAATAATGTTTACTTTGGTTAGGCTCTCAGAATTTTCTGCGAAGTTTGACTCTTCCCTGTGAAATGTGAAATATCCAGAGGACCGTCCATGTTGATATCGGCTTTGGGTCTTTGTATGTCTTACTACATCTCTCAAACTCTTCCCCTGCTGAAAATGATCTGAGCTTTGCAAAAACATATCTGATTTACAACTCAGACCCACTCAAGAAAACTGTAAAACACAGATTAAAAAAAATTAAAGATCCTGAACATCACATCAGGCAAATATAATAAAAGGACACACACATACCAGCTTTGTAGAAATGCAGCAAATAATTTTGCTAATCCCTTTTAAAACTAGAGGGGAAAAAAAACTGCTGATCAGGAACAAATCTTCACCAAGTTCACGTTAATTATTTACACTTAGGCCACTGAGTCAGGAGAAAGAACAGGGTGTGTCATTTACTGAAGGGATTTCAAATAAGCTTCTGCTAAATGAGCAGGTTCCTCAGAAAGCTAGGAGGAGCTGGTGATGCACTTCAGAGGCATAAAAGAAAATAGCAAAAGACAGGCGTTCCAGCCAGAGTGGCAAAAATAAGCAATCTGCCACTACCACATAGGTTCTCAGCATTCTATTCCTGAAGGCAGGGAGCAGCACGTGGCCTTGGAGAGCTGCTGAGGGCCACAAGTCACTGAGGGCCACAAGTCACCAGTGATTGTTCATTTCTGTCAAGCTTTCCCAGGAACATTTCAGTTAGATCTGAAGTCTGACAGTTTGCCCTGGGCATTTTATGTCACAAAGGCTAAGACATAATCTCAAAAAGGGTTTCTCTCCTAGGCCTCGGGGTTTTGCCTAGAACAGTGGTTCTTAACCTGGGTTCTATCAAACCCTAGGGGTTCGATGAGTCGGTCTCAGGGGTTCTGAGAAGCCTCTGCCGCGGAAGCCAGAATAAAGTAATACCGTAATTTGTTGTGAGTTCATGCACCTTGTTGGTTTTGTTCTTTGAGCAAGGTGATGTTCATGCACGGCTCATTTTGTGCACCAGTAAAAAAACATATACCTATGTCTTGAATTTGGGGAAAAAATCATATTTTATTTAACACTAAAGAAGGGTTAGGTGAATGCGCATATGAAACTGGTGGGTTCGGTACCTCAAAAAAGGGTAAGAACCACTGGCCTAGAAGCAAGCAAAAATCTTGGTTTCTGCATCCAAACACTGATCCCACGGAACTGCAGCTGCACGACTGCAGGGAGTGTTGGGGACCCTTCTGTCCTTCCCACACCCCATCCTGCCTCCTCAGCTTCCTCAGTCTGAAAGACTAACTCACCTGCTGGTTCTTCCCACTTCTTCTGCCCTCACATTTTCCCTCTCCCCCTTTCAACCTGTCTCCCCCTGTCCTCCTCAGATAACACGGCCCGCATCCTCACTCGGAGGGCTGGCTTCCGGCAGCAGGAGCAGAGCGTCTTCTACCTGCCCATCCTAGTATCGGACAGCGGGCAGCCGGTGCTGAGCAGCACAGGCACGCTGACCATCCAGGTATGCAGCTGTGACGACAGCGGCCACATCCTGTCCTGCAGCCCCGAGGCCTACATGCTCCCAGTCACTCTGAGCCGGGGTGCCCTCATCGCCATCCTGGCCTGCATCTTTGTCCTCTTAGGTAAGTGGCTCCCTTCCAGTCTGTGGGGGCCTGCGAATGCTTACTGAGGTGTCCCTCAGTTATTATCCCAACACAGCTGTTCAGAACTGGCTTTCCGGGCCACGTTTATTGAAAAAAGGGGAGAGGAAGGCTTAGAAAACGCAAAGAAACTGAAGCCAACCCTTTCCTGGGTGCCAGGGACTCACCAGGCATCTGCGGTAGGTCAGGGCACTGCTGTCGGCATCAGAATTAGTAAGACAGTCAGGCCCCAGCCCTCACAGAGCTTACTTCTGAACAAAGCGTTCATTCTGACATCACAGAGCCAAAATGACAATTCTGGACAGCATATGATGATCACCTCTTCCAACCCCTTCATTGCAGATAAGTATTAGGCAAAGCTCAAAGAAGTAGCGACAGGCCCACAGCCAAACGTCGCAGACAGGACCACCAAGGCGGAAATGTAGGCTGGCCCTACCCTGTGCACGTCTGTGTCTGAGACGTAAGGCTCTCCTCCTAAACCAGTGGTTCTTAACCTGGGTTCTATCGAACCCTAGGGGTTCGATGAGTTGGTCTCAGGGGTTCGAGAAGCCTCTGCTACGGAGGCCAGAATAAAGTAATACCGTAATTTGTTGTGAGTTCATGCACTTTGCTGGTTTTGTTCTTCGAGCAAGGTGATGTTCATGCACGGCTCATTTTGTGCACCAGTAAAAAAACATATACCAATGTCTTGAATTCGGGAAAAAAAATAATATTTTATTTATCACTAAAGAAGGGTTCGGTGAATGCGCATATGAAACTGGTGGGTTCGGCACCTCAAAAAAGGTTAAGAACCACTGTCCTAAACATTCGCCCATATTCTGGGGGTGCTAAGTGTTACAGAGAAAGGGAGAGGGACAGGGCCGTTTTAAATAGGCTGGTGTGGGAGAATTCCCCAATTAGGAGACCTTCGAATGGAGATCCAAAAGGAATGACAGGGTGAACCACACGGATAGCTGGGAAAATGAGATATCTACTCTGGGGCATTAGCTCCCTTCCGGGGGACTATGGCCATCTAACAGGGAGCAGTGACTCAACGGCATCAGCTGGCCTCTGCAGATGAAATGACAATAAGTGTTGACAGACCCATGGGAGATCACAACTGGGGTACGGGGTCCTTTCTTCCTCAGCTCAAGTCACACCACAAGGGAGCTACCCAGCTCCCCTGCACAGAAGGCTGTTCATGTCATTGGTTTTGAACTCCCCACTCAAAACAAGCAATGAAACTCCTAAACCAATTCTTGAAGCCAAGAAAATATCTGTACATACATCCCAACTCTTCTCACTGAATTCACAGCATACATATTTTGCTTAGAGAAAGAGAGACTTAACAGACAGTAATATTATTCAATATGAAAGAAACCGTAGCATCCTATGAGAGGAAGAAATAAAGCACTGGGGATTTAACTTAGAATAGACACACAGATACCCACATACCCCATGACCCCAGGCTTACCTCCACACCAAGAGACTCCAGTCAGACCAAAGAAAGAAGGTCCTGACTGCAAATCTTGATTGCATTTTAGGTAGATTTGTGGAATATGCTTCTCAAAAAAAGAAAAAACTTTAAATACAGCATGTGGTTTAATTTTGTTGTTTTAGTTCAATGTTACATGAAGGGAGACGTATATAATAAGTAACCATTCTAAGGCCTTGGAGCCCTGAATCAGAGAATTGTCATTTTGGTCTTCTTTGGTATTGACAAATAAAACCTTCCTGCAATTCCCCAGGTGTCCATAAGGTGGCATAAGGAGTCCTTGAGTACATAACAAGATAACCTTCAAGAGGCCTTTGTTGAAACTGGCTCTTAGAAATTTCCAGGCTATCCTTAGCTCTATCTTTGGAAAATGTCTATGTTTTAAGTTCACCCTGGCCCACAAAGAGTAGAAGTGCCATCATTAAAGAAACACTGATTTAAAGAGCCTGGTGTGGAAGAGCTCTCAAAAGTGGTATGCGAGAAGAGTTTACTGTGCCTCCCAAACCCTTATGCCCTGTCCTTTGAATTGTACAGAATAAATAGATTGTCAGGAGCTAAACCCAGCAGAGCTGTCATAAAATCCTCATAGTTTTAGGCACTCTTATTTCTAAGAGTGCACATCCTACATTAAATATAATTCTTAAAAGTAAGATTAAATTGCAGTTGATTTATCAACAGCCATATTTTGTGGATAATAAATAAACAATAATTTTGACTTTGTGGGATGTTTTTATTTCACATCTCAAATATGTATCCATTTCCTGGAAAAACCTCACAGGCTCTATATGCTGTGCCTAGAGCACCTAAAGAATGAACACCCAGAGCACTCACTCTTCTGTGAGGAAGCCTTTAGGCTAAATGAGGCCATTTTCCCCAAAACCTGGTTTTGCAATAACTGTTGTTTAAATCAGATTACCTAAAAACTAAATATGTAGCCATCTTTATTTTTCAAGATAGGGACCAGTTCCATGAACTAATTCTTTATCAGAATTCTTTCCTGCCTAACCTGTGGTGGCGCAGTGGATAAAGCGCAGACCTGGGAACACTGAGGTCGCCAGTTCAAAACCCTGCACTGATCTGGTCAAGGCACATATGGGAGTTGATGCTTCCAGCTCCTCCCTTCTTTCCCTCTTTCTCTCTCTCTCTCTCACTTTGTGTCTCCTCTCTAAAAATGAATAAAATAAAAAGAAGTTTTGAAGAAAAAAAAAAGAATTCTTTCCTGCAGATACTCATAGACTCTTTGAATTTTGCTTCCTAAAATACTGACCAAGTGTCCCCTATGTGAAGGTTGTCCCCATACCCTTAGGGAGAACTGGCCAGCCCTGCCTCTACATTCTCTTTGCAACACGTGTAACCCTATGATAGACCTTACTGCTGCCAGATTTGTGTTAATCACAGGTGTCTATAAACTCCTCAGACTGCAAGTTTACAAGAGCATAACATTGTTTCCTCATGGATTAGCACAGTGCCTAAAAAATATTTAGAGTCAGTGAGTATTTACTGGATCCCACAAACAGCATGTTTAGTTAGAATCCCATTTCTTCTATCTGCATCCATCCAAACTACAGCCCAGCCTCCCACAGTCAGGCCTCTGCTTCTTAGAACCCTGTAGGTCCATTGCTCTGAAATCCCACAGTCCTGTAGTTATGAGTTACATGTACTTCTTGCACACAGAGAAAATATACGAGAGTATATAACTGTTTTCTATATGTGCTTTTGTCACTCAAGCTATTTGGGAAAATATTACGTATTAACACAATTAATTGCAATATACAAAAAGCACATTCTACATTCGGATTTTGAAAAGCATTATATTAAGTGTTTTGAGTCCATTATCTCACTGAACACATGACTATACTTTTTCTTACCCCCCTTGGATACACTGGGGTCGTACTTTGCAGCATTTTCAAGCTGTTCCCATTCACCAGAGGTGACAACACATGCCAGAAAAATAATCAATAGCAGGTCTGCAGCTAAAACTCCAACACACTTCCCAGAAAACATTTCCAGTCACAGAGATAAACAGTTCAATAAAATTCTGTCTTTCCCTTAAACCTCAGTGAACACATCTGGGAAAAATACATATTTGTCAGAACAAAACTGTACCCACAACCACAAGCACACATCTAACAGCAGGGTGCTTCTTTGATAACGTGATGAATCATATAAAATGTTACTGCCCATCTCTTCCCTTCTACCACCAAGCATCCAGAAAATCACCACCGCCTCTCCAATCACAAAAGGCTTTTGCGAGGAATTAAGTTGACTGGACACCAGTGGTCCCTTATACTCTCTATTCTGAAGGAGGCATAAAAAGACTGAGGCTTTGGCTGAGACATAGTACGTGGGTCTCTATACACACGCGTTAATAACACGATATTGACAGAGCAGGCTCACATTAAGCTGCCCAAGTAAAACATCTACCAAGTAAACAGTAAGATATCTACATTTTAACAGAAGTGCACAGCTGTGCCCACACAGTCAGGCGGCGTGACCTGACCCTCCCCAGGTCCTGTGTGCCTTGCTGACCGGATTTTACCTGGGGTGGCTGGGTGATCCCACCCGCATGCAATTTCACAGATGCAGGGTGATGCACAGCGACTTTACGTGCACCTTCCAATGCAACCACCGGGACAAAACCTAGGGCTTCATTTGTCTGCACCCTCAATCTAACTGGGGGAGAGCCAGGCGAGCCCTGTGGTTTAGAACAGCAGTAATACTAATAGTGTAGGGACAAGAAGAGAGAGACTACACATGATCTTGGCCAGGCAGAGATGATGTGTTATAGACATGGACACCAGGAACCCACATAACTTCATTAACCAATGTCACCCCAATAAATCCAATTAAAATGTACACGCATGTACTCAGACACGGGCACATGCACACCCCAGGGCCGTCCCCGCTCACCACTCAGACGCGCCCCACCTGCGGCACAGGTCCACGCATGCGCCCTTGCCCCCCCCCGCCCCCCCTTGACTCTTCTAACCCTTCTCTCCGCAGTGCTGGTGCTGCTCTTCCTGTCCCTGCGGCGGCACCGTAAGCAGCCGTATGTCATCAACGATGAGGAGAACATCCATGAGAACATCGTCCGCTATGACGACGAGGGCGGCGGCGAGGAGGACACCGAGGCCTTCGACATCGCGGCCCTGTGGAACCCGCGGGAGGCGCAGGTGGCCAGCGCGCCCAAGACGCGGCAGGACATGCTGCCGGAAATCGAGAGCCTGTCCCGCTACGTGCCTCAGACCTGCGCGGTCAGCAGCACCGTCCACAGCTATGTGCTAGCCAAGCTCTACGAGGCCGACATGGACCTGTGGGCCCCGCCCTTCGACTCCCTCCAGACCTACATGTTTGAGGGGGATGGCTCAGTGGCCAGCTCACTCAGCACCCTGCAGTCGGCCACATCAGACTCAGAGCAGAGCTTCGACTTCCTGACGGACTGGGGGCCGCGCTTCCGGAAGTTGGCCGAGCTATACGGAGTGTCGGAGACTCCTGCACCCCTGTGGTGACGGAAGCCCGCATGCACCCAAACCCTGAGTGTGTGTGTGTGAGGCGCGTGCTTCGCGGACCAGGTGCCGCCAACCACACGAGCAATACTGTGCTGGAGAGCGAGAAGCGGGGAAGCAGGGGAACAGCGTTCTCTCTGGATCAGCTTTACTACTTGGCTAAGTTTAAATAATCATGAGGAAACACATGAAAAAGGGGGCAGAATCGCCACGTATCTTTTTTTTTTCTTCTTTTTAACTTTTGGGGCACAGTCTTCAAAGGCTTGTAGTCCAAGGTTAAGTATGAGAAGCTTGGCTTTTCTTTGCCTTTCACCAAGGCCTTTGCCACTTTGCCACCCCAAGGAGGCTCTGATCTTAGGGGGTGGCAATTTAAAGCAGACAGGAAGTTCTACTCTCACATTCTTTTTTTATTTTCTTCTCCAATTCAGAGTTTTGTTGGCTCATCAAACTTCACAAACCAACACCACACGAAAGAACACTGAAGGAAATGTTACTTGGTGACATTAACCTACTTGTCCTGGGGATGGATGGAATTTCTTTTAACCCTTTTGAGACAAGGTGAAGGTAAATCGGCCTTGCATGGAGGATGGGTGGGGTGGGAGAAAGAAGAGGCAATCTGACTTTGTGCCCAAGGTTACTGGCTGAACCAAGAGTTGTTGGCTTTGCAACTAACTAAACTCTGTCAAGTTCTAGTGCGCTTGCTCTCTCAACACTTTCACTATGCCCCTACAAAATTGTTTGGAACGAAACCAGAAAAATCTGCCTCTTTTGCACTGTAGATATCTCTTCCATGTGCCAAATGTGAAGATTAGATGCTACACATGAAAGCCAAATAAAAAAAGAAGTATCTGATAAAAGCATGGGTTAGAGGGCTTTCCTAATCTATGTGAGGTCAATCCAAGGGATGTTTACATACTGTAGATAACCTACTTGAACAAAAATCAGTATTATAGAAAACAAATGGATGTAAGAGAATTACATGTATAAGTTTTGTATATTTGTTAATAATTTTGGTAATAAATATGATGTACTGCATCTCAGTACCTTAGTGCTTCTTTTAATAAAAGTTAAAGAGAAGGGAAAGCCTATCGTTAATTTGTTTCATTGCTGAGCAGATTCAAGATGGTGTGGTGATCCTGTCCTGGCCTGGGGGTCTTGGGGCTGGGGCTGATGCATAAAGCAAAGCCAACAGCCAAGTATGAGGCTGTGCATTCTGTGAACAGATGAACAACTGTGGTTCAAACTGTTAAGCTTTCCATGATCACTCTTCCCCCATCTCTGAAAAGAGCAAAAGCTAGTTTGAGAACATCAACAAAACAATTGTGAATTTTGCCCCTATTTTTAACTTTGTGAGAGGTTTTACACATAGCCACCAAGAAGATAGAACACTACTATCATCTCTGTTCTATTGGCAAATCAAATATGTACAAATGTGTGCCAAATACGTACAGCTCATCAACACTGGATGAACTCACAGAAGGCTGGGACCATGTATTATCCATCTTTCCTTTCCCCACAGTAGCTAGTACAGTCCTTTGCATACAGTAGATGGTTAACAAGTGCGCGATGGGTACATGATAAAGGGATCTCTTTCTTTGACATCCTATCACTAAAAGATATTTTGTACAGTGTCCTTAAAATTGAGGACAAATTGTGAACAAAACTGTTTTCTGCATGTCATGGCTCTAGAAGTGGGTTTCTAACAAATGTATGGGTGACGCTGATCTACTGGTCTAGGGACCACACTTTGAGAACTCCTGTGTATAGCTGCCCGCTTACACTGGGGCCTACCCACCCATAGAGTGGTATTGTGAATCTCTTTTCCAATACAAAGGACAGTTTGGCAGAAGTGTGTGAAAAATGAGAATCTGAGAGCCAGAAGAATATGCTTTATGCTTTTCACATAATATACTAACAGCCGGGCTAATTCTCGACTTCAATTTGAGCATACTAATGTTTTCATCCCATGAAAGGCAGTTCTTACATATCATCTTTAAGGGTAAGGTGTGATGTAAAAATAAACATAGCAAAACAAAAGCATGAACTTGAATTTAAACAAAGCTCTAAAACTAAGTTATTTGAATGTGGGCAAATCAACCCCTATAATATTCTTCCTTTCTGTTACTAGCCCTGAGGATAATTTTGTGACTATTTCATTTTGTGTTGCATGTGTTAAAAACTGGGAACAGTTATTCTAACCACAGGGGGTTATCATGCACCACATCCAGCAAGTGTGGTACCCATGATACTGGGCATTAAGTGACTAAACAGAACCTCCTGGAGCTCTGGTCCCCTGGAGGATGCTTAATGGTGTGGTATGGGAAGTGAGAGAGAAATACAGAATAGGAGATGTTTCAGCTCACATGCAGCTGAGAAAGACTCTTCCTCCAAATGAGGTTTTCAGTTCCCTCTCCACCACCGCGTTTACCACAAATGCTGGTCCTTCTGAAAAGCAAATGCCATCCTCGCCAGACAGAATGCAGGATGTGATCTGGTTAGGCAAGAGAGCTGCAAAATTGATTCAGCCATTCCTTTGCTAACGGGTAAAGCACCAGCCTCTAATATATATGTCGGAGGGAAACAGGAGCATCTGTAGAAAACAATTAAGAGTCTGTCTAAAACTGCATTCTGGACAAGAACACAAGGAAAGATAAAAATTGGCAATGAATTTCCTGAATCAAAAAAGGAGACTACCCCAACATGGCAGATAGCAAAGGCAAATCATAGTAGTTCACACAGGAAAGAATCTATATATAAATACTGAAAACAAAATTCAAACAAACAAAAATCAGCGCAGGCAAATTGCTTGAGGGTTGTTACTGGATCACTTAGTGATCCAGAACTAGACCTTGATGTCAGAATTCACAGCATGTTGTTCTTTACTGTGCTGGGGCCACATGACCATAGTATACCCTTAAGAAGTAGTTCTTGTTGCAGATGGACTCATTCTCAAATCTATTTGTCATCTCCATAACAGAGTTAAAGAACTTCCAGGACATTTTTATGCATAAATACCTGGCTTTGGGAGGATTCTACTTGATTTTAAAGGTCATGGTTCTGGTATTTGGAATGGAAAAAATTAGATCAAGGTATCCTCTTTTTAAAGTGATCTACTAATAAGACATAGCTGCCTCTTGAAATTTGTGTTATGACAAAACCATGAGTATTAATTTATAGTATATGTAATTAACTTTAACAACCCAAAACACAATTTTTCTTAAGCCTTTCTTCCTGGGACAGGAAGCTGGCAATCCTGCCCATGTGTTAGCCAAAAGTCTTGGCTTTGTAAGGACTGTCCGATGGCTGATGATGAGGGAGTTTCTTCCACTGAATATTTTAGCTACTGTGGTCAGTCAGCTTTCTGGTACCCATGATGACAAGAGCAACTGCCCATTCCGGAAAGCCTTAGGCAACTTCTCTGACAACTTCACTCTCAAAAGCCACTGAAACTACCTATAAATCTTTTTGAATTGTTCAGAAGATCTGGATCCTGGCTTTTCTTTCGTTACTTGTATTTCTTCCCCCTTCCTTCCTATCACCTGTTATGTTATCGTTGCTGCATAAAAAGACATTTCAAACTTAGTGGTGTAAAAGGACAACCACTTTATTGTGCTCACAGATTCTGTGGGTCAGGAAATTCAGGAAGGATACATCAATGACATCTCCTTCTGAGCTCCATAATGTCAGGACCTTAGTTGGGTGACTCGAGGCTAGAGTTGACTCATCCAAAGGTTGGTTGATACTGGCTATCAAGCAAAAAGTCAGATGGAGCTGTCAACAAGACCTCTTCGTGGATATTTGGGCTTCTTCCCATCATGGGAGCAGAGTTTCAAAAGTGAGCATCAGCAGAAAACCAGGTAGAAGCTGAATCAACCTTTTTTAACTTCAGGAATCTAATATCACTATGTCCACGATCACAAGCTGCCCCATATGAAAGATGAAGAGAAACAGGCTCCACCTCTCAATGGGAAAAGTGTCAGAGCCACATTGTAAGAAGAACCGATGTGCCCATTGTTGGAAAATACAATCAACCACATCATCTTTCCCTTTTTCCTACACTCCCTCCTCCCTCTAGTCCAGAAATGACTTTTGTTCTCATTCACCATTTCCTATCTCTTTCCCACCACTTCTCCTCTCTATGGGATACCTCCTTGTTTTACAGGTACATTCTTCTTCTCTGAAATTCAGTTTTCTCCCTACCACACAGTAGTCTCAGAAGTAAATGAATATTTCATGAAAGCACCTAGCAAAATATCTGACCTGTAACAGGTATATTATATTTTTATAGAGATGCAATCAACATACAATAAACTTCACATATTTAAAGTACACAATTGAAGGTTTTGACATATGTACACCCAAGAAGCCATCCCCACAATCAAGATAGTGAATATGTCACCCCCAAAAGTTTTCTTGTAATACCCCTTTGTAATACCTCCCTCCCATCCCTGCCTGCCCCTCTCCAACTTCAAGCAACTACCGCTGTGCTTCCTATAAATTAGTTTGCATTTTCTAAAGTTTTATATAAATGGAATCATATAACATGTACTCCTTTTGTGGAGGTGGGGAAGATCTGGCTTTTTTTGCTTGACACTATTTTGAGATTTATTCATGTCATTGTGTATATCAATAGCTCACTAAGGAACAATTTTTTTCATTTTCTGTTGCATGAGGTTTTAGAACTTTTTCCATATATTTCTGCATCACTGATTACAAAGCTGAAATCTGTTTTCTTGTGCATGCTCTAGTTTTTATGCAATTTTAATTTCTTTTTGTTATAGTTAATGGCATGCATTGGTTTTTAAATTGGAGTTAAAGGGCAACGACTCTTGGATTGAACATAACCACAAGGCAATTGATGTTTTACAAACATCACTTTTACATAATTGTAGTTTTTAAATGTAAAATATTATTATCTGATAAAAACACCCTCTTATTTTGTTTTAAGAGTGAATCATGGCTTCTTCCAGTAGGCGTAAATGTAAGAATAGTCCTGACACCGTCTGTTATATATGCAGCTGTTACACACTTCAACATCAAAGGAGCAATATTTCATCATTTGTGATACATGCATATATTGCCTATTTTCAAGTTCCCCTTGGCAATCAAGACAAGAATTGGTTTCCTCATATCATGTGTCATAATTGTTAGGAAATGTTTCATGACTGGACAAAAGGAATGCCTTTTGGTATTCTCATGGTTTGGCGTGAACCTAAGGACCACAGCAGTGACTGTTATTTCTGTCTTATCCATACAAAGGACATCAGCAAGAAAAAACGGCATATGATTGCATATCTTAATATTCCTTCAGCAATATGACCTATCCCACACTCTGAGGCACTTGCGGTTCCAGTTTTCAATGGTTTTATTTCTTCTAAGGACGAAGAAAGTGAACATGGTGATCAAGTGTATTTTAATAAGATGCATGAGGAAATGGTTGTAGAATCTGAAGGCTCTTCTTCTGATGACAAGCAGTCATTAACCCCTCAGCAGTTTAGCCAACCTGAATTGAATGACTTAGTAAGAGATTTGGGCCTATCAAAGAAAGCAGCTGAGTTATTAGCCTCCAGGCTTCAAGAAAAGAATGTACTTCACCATTCTGCTAAGGCAGGGGTGCCCACACTTTTGCAGCTTGCGAGCTACTTATAAGATGACCAAGTCAAAATGATCTACCTACAATAAAAATGCAAAACAAATTTATTTCTTCTATATTATTATTATTTTACTATTATTACTATTTAATATTGTGTATTCTTCTTTCACCTTTCTCCTTCTCAGCTTTCTTTCCGAAGGAAAGTCAATGTCATAGTTTTTATGAACAGTCCGAAAAAGCCTCTCCACATTTTCCTTCTTTGGAATAGCAATGGCACACAGACAGATGAGGCAAACGCACTTAAAATATGACATAGTGAAAAAAATCCCCTCCCATTCTGTATGAAAGTGGTAGGTTTTAGGCTTCTTACTCGGACAAGCTACGACACTCATTTTTATACCCTTTGTTGTATTTAGTTTAAATAAATTGAAGGCTAGCTACACAGCAATGTAACTGAACAAGTTAGCGCGATTTAACGCGCATGTGTAGGGTGTCAAAAGTTCAGACGTCAGATTGGCTACCCTGTATGCCAATCAAAAGACAAATGTCTTTTTAATGTCATGCAATATATCCACACTTCCTTCACGATCGACATATTGAGCACCCCTGAGTATCCCATTTCAGGAAGTGTGAACAAATTTTTGTGGACATTTTTCTTAAGACAAACACTTTGTTTACTGTCATGATATCAGAAAAACTAATGTCAGATTTGAGATCAGCACACTCGAGTTCTCAGCCAGATAGGTATTACCACTTACAGTCCAACAGAATGGCGGCTATTTCTTTACAGCTCTAAACACAGTCTGAAATATGTTCTCCTACACAACGGTAATGTTTATGCAGCGGTTCCAATTGGTTATGCAACTTATCTGCGAGAAGATTAGAATGACATAAAAATTGTCCTCGACTTTCTGAAGTATGAGGAGCATAACTGGATCATTTGTGTGGACATTAAAATGGTAAATTTCCTGCTAGGACAACAGAGAGGTTTCACGAAGTATCCTTGCTTTCTGTGTTTGTGGGACAGCCGAGCTCGAGAGAAACACTGGACACAGAAGGAGTGGCTGAAACGGGAAGCTCTAGAAGTAGGGTTGCAAAATATTGTGAATGAACCTGCAATTAATTGAGACAGGATCATTTTTCCCCCACTTCCCATCACACTTGGCTTCATGAAGCAGTTTGTTCAGGCTATGAATAGAGAAAGTGAATGCTTTCAACATATTATTTCTTCTTTTCCTGCCTTGTCTTTCAAGAAGATAAAAGCAGGTGTATTCGATGGACCTCAAATTATTATATTTTCACAAAGATGATGTCCAAGAAGACATTCTACTTCATTATGCATTAAGATTCACTTCCTGAACAGTCACCTTGATAAGTTTCCCAAAAATCTTGGAGCTGTTAGTGATGAGTGGGAAGAATGCTTTCATCAAGATCTGAAAATGATGGAAAAGCATTATTGGGGCGATGCGACAGAAATACTATGGCAGAATACTGCTGGAGCATCAAACAAGATTGTCCTCAACAAGTACACAAACGCAAGAGCTACAAACGCAAATTTTTCCTGAATAAAATTTAAATAAATTTTGCGCAAATTTTATGATTACAATAAGTGTTTTAATATGTCCTATTTCAAAATTGTAGACAAATTCTGATGCAATCATATTTTAGTATATTAGTGTATTTACTGCATTATATAAATTATTATATTTTCACAAAGATGATGCCCAAGAAGACATTCTACTTTATTATGTTAAACTAAATGTAGAAAATTTTACAATAAGATAAAAACCTAAAATCTTGAATTGCAAAAAACCTGTAGCTTACAGAGAAAAACTAATGTCAGATTTGAGATCAGCGCACTCGAGTTAGGTTCGAACAAGATTTTTTTGTGGATGCAACAAAAATTTTGTTCTCCGGTGTAGTTCATTGCTTTTTGTTGAGCAGTAGTATTCTATTGTATTGATATACCAGTTTGGTTATTCATTCACCTATTATTCTGCTCAGACTGTCATAACAAAATATCATAGACTGGGTGGCTTAAACAACAGAAATTAAGTTTCTCACAATTCTGGAGGCTGCAAGTTCAAGATCAGGGTGCTGGCAGGGTCAGGTTCTGATGAAGACTCTTCCAGGTTTGCAGATGGCTCTTTCTCCTTGTGTCTTCACATTTTGGAGGACACAGTGAGTTCTCCACTATCTCTTCTCATAAAGATACAAATCCTGTCACATTAGGGCCCCTTATAACCTCACTTAAGCTTACTCACATCCTTATTCCAAACAGTAAATGTTAGGGCTTCAACATGTGAATTTGGGAGAGACATAATTCAGTAGATAGCAATTCATATGTTAATGGACATTTGGGCTGTTTGCAGCTTTGGGCTATTACAAGTTAAACTGCTAATAACATTTGTGTATGAGTCTTTGTAAAGATATATATTTTCTTTCCTCTTGAGTATGTGAGAGTGGAATAGCTGGAATCACATGGTAGAGATATGTGGTTCTTTATCCTAAACTGCTAAACTATTTTCCAAAGTCTTTTTACTATTCTACATTCCCACCAGTCACTGACCCTAGATAGGGTCAGTTTTGTTCATCTTAGTCATTGCAACAGGAGTGTCATAGTCTCTCACTGTGGTTTTAGTTTGTAATAAATACCTTAATGACCAATAATGTTGAGCATCTTTTCATGTGCTTATTTGCTATTCACATATCTTATTTGGTGGAGTATCCAAAAATATTTGCCCATTTTTGAATTGAGTTTTCTTTTTATTTCTAGATACAAGTCCTTTAACAGGAATAAAGCCTTACAAAGATTTTTCCCCCCGTCTGTGGCTTATCTTTTCATTTTCTTAACAATGTCTCTTGAAGGGCAAGAGGTTTTTATTTTGATGAAATCCAATTCATCAATTTGTTCTCTCATAGATTTTGCTTTTGGTGTCATTTCTAAAGAATCTCTGCTGACTCAAGGTCACAAAGATTTTCTTCCATGTTTTCTTCTAAAAGTTTTATAGTTTTAAGGTTTTACATTTAGATCTAGAATTCATTTAAGGTTTATTTTTGTAGATTATTTGGTATGAATTGAGGCTGTGTTTCTTTCTCTTTTCGTTATCTTTTATTGGCATACGGATCTCCAACTATTCTAGTATTTACTGAAAAAGGCTATTCTTTGTCTTTTTATTAACTGCATCATCTTTGAGCCTTCTTGTGAGTTAAACTGTGTCAGCCAAAAAAGACACCTTCAAATCCTAACCCTGAGTCCCTGTGACTATAACCTTGTTTGGCTACAAGGTCTTTGTAGATGTAATTAAGTTGAGATGAGGTCATACTGGATAAGGGTGGGTCCTGATACAATGACGAGTGTCTTTGTAAGAAAAGGGAAATTTGGAAACAGAAACAAAGACACAGAGACGAGACGAGAACACCATGTGAAAACGCGGCAGAAACTGGAGAGATGCAGCTATAAGCCAAGAAGCACCAGGGGTGGCCGCCCAACCAGGGGCTGGAAAGAGAGGACCCGACGCACTGCCTTCAGCATCTCCGGAAGGGGCCCTGCCCACACCGGCTCTCAGACTCCCAGAACTGAACCGGGAGGGAATAAACTTCCGTGGTTCAAAACGACCCAGTCTGTGGTAAGGTGCTGTGGCAGCCCTTGGAAACCAACCTTGTATATAGTACATTTTCAAAGGTCTGCTAAGCCTTTGTGTGCCCATCAGTTTGGCTGGATCTACAAGACATGCACACATGAATGAATGAATGAATGAATGAACTAATCAGTGTGTTCATCTTGTGGGACTGTGTTTGTGTTTTGGAACAGCCGTTCCCATGTTTCATGTGTGTAGCTGCCTCTGAGATGCCCGTCATCTGGCTGGTCATGGGCAGCGTCTGCCCCTCCTGCTGGCACAGCCCCTAGGAGCCGCTCCCTCAGTCCAGGCAAGGGGAGGGTGGGACGACCAGCAGGTGGCTGAGCAGACATATCCATGCACACAACCCCACTGACGTGGGTGGTGCAGAGGAGGGGGCAGAGAATGGAGCGGAGTGTGTGCATGCTGGGAACAGTACCAAGTGCCCCTGGGTGCCCAGGCTCTACAGCCAAAGGCCAGCGTCCCGTGTTGGTGCCCATGCCGGTGAAGTCCTCCTTCCTGTGGGCGCAGGGCTGCCTTGCAGAGTGGAGGGACTGCCCTTCAAAGAGCAGGCTGTGTGGCTTCCTTTTGCCTCTGGCAATTGACAGTCCCAGCTGTCCCCGGGCCCTGCCTCAGTCCTCTGGGCCCCTGCCAGGGCCACGTGCAGGGAAATCCAGGCATCCTAATTGCTATTCTTCACTGGCCCGCTGAGGGGCACTCCCTGTCTGACCTGGCATTTACCTCCAGGATTAACTTCATCAGCCTCACATTTTTATATTTGCCAGTGACTTCTTGGGACTTTGACTGCTGGATTATCTAATGGTGCAAAATGAGATTCTCAGATGAGGGGCATTACCTGAGGATGAGTGTTAATTACACCCCAGAGGGGACACAGGGCCTCATCGGCCTGTGGCAGGCTGACATCGCTGCAGGAAGGGAGAAGAAGGCTGCCAACAATTGAGCACCTACCGTGTGCAGGCGCTGTGCTAGGTGCTTCCACACAGAGTATTTCACACACACTGAGCCATAAGCAAAGCACAGAGCCATGTGCAGTGTTCGTGCCACTGGCTCATCCAGTGAGCACTGCTGATTGTTCATACCCCTCCCCTACCTTGCACCCAGAGGGGCAAAGGCTGGCCTGTACAGGGGACAGAGAAGCCGGGTGGAGACAGCTGACGTGAGCTGTCTGAGAAAGAGGGTTGGTCATGCTTTCAAAGTTTCAGTCTGACAGTCTTTCTGAAAATTATAATTTCACGATATCTGTAAGGATTGTGTAAAAATAGGTGTCATTGGACAGGACTTCACTATCAGGACCCTTACGTAACCCGAGGTAATCTCCTATCAAAGGGTCAGAGTCTATTTCCAAGGACAATGGCACACTGCTGGAATTATAGCATGCCCCTTACCTACAGACTGGATACAAATGCTCTGTAAACTCAAGGCCAATTACCACATCCGGGCTCCCACATGGACCTAAGCATAGGCCATGTACACCACGGGCACACCGGGCCAAACGGTTATTTATGGGGCTTGGCAGAGAAGTCTTTTTCAGGGTGTTTAGTCACTGTCTCAGTGACAGCACCCACTGTGACAGTGAGCAGGAAAGTGAATAATCACATACCCGACTTGGAAGGTCAATTCCTGCTCATAATTCTAATTATTAAGCACACCGTTGCCGAGGCCTCTCCGCGGCTGGGCTCCCCACAGTGAAGGTAGGCTGCTCATTATTCAGAGTTGCTCCTTTGTTACAGACGGGCAGCAGCACAAGCAGGAACCGCCCTAGCCCTCGTGCGGTCCCTCTATTCTGAGGAAGAACAGATGAGGGCTTCTTCTGCTCCTTGAAATGGGAGGCTTGTGCTTATTTCTCCCTCTTCATCCCATGGGCCCCCTCACTGTTAAGTGCATGGGTCAATCTTGGGGTTCCATAAAATGCAGATTACTTAGGATCACCCCTGAGCATCACCGTAGTTGGTTTGTTTCCCTACCAACTAAATACTTTCTTGTGAGGAAAAAAAACGATGGGACCCTCCCATTTTATCTCAAAGAGAAAAAACGAAAAGACACTTGCGGTTGAGGAAATAGGAACTCACAGCACAGAAGTCTCCGTAGGCTCCTTCTAGCCAAAGATACACAAAAATTAAAAATGCCAATACAGGAAGAATGCGACCATCTCAAAGAGGGTCGCATCAAGTGAATTACTTAGCCATTGTTGGCACGGTTTTCCAATGAATAAACAAGATAGACAAATAGCAAGCTGAAGTAGACAGATTGTTTTTGTATTGTCTGTATTAACTAGCACACTTGGTCATCTAAATTATTGGCTACTAATCATAAGGCTGTTCGAGGGATGACCCGTACGTAGCCTTATTCTTTCCAAGTCTTTGCTTCTAACTGGCGTGACTGCACGTGGCCGCGTTCTAAGAGTTGGCCCAGCGTTGTCTTCAGTCGTTGGGCCGAAGTTTCACTGTGCAGAGCAGGGTTCTTCTCCCTCTCCAAACTGAAACGTACAGTGAGGTCCACGTGTAGTAACCCTGGAGCTGAAGAAATCCACATCTCAACCAGGTGGATGTTAGGGCTGCTCACTAACATGCCCGTTCTCCCCCTCCCAGGCACACAGTAAGACACAGGTGAGTAAGACTCTGCAGTTCTCTACCCTACTATAGTTAGGTGCGCCCACATGACTGCCTAGAGCCAATCAAACACAATCCAGGACCTTTACAGCCAAAGCAGAATTTGCCAGTCCCCTGCTCCCTGCTGCAGTGATCTTTAAAGTCGGTGCAAGACAGCCCGACCTGTGGTGACGCAGTGGATAAAGCATGGACCTGGAAAGCTGAGGTCGCTGGTTCAAAACCCCAGGCTTTCCCGGTCAAGGCACATACAAGAAGCAACTCGTACGAGTTGATGCTTCCTACTCCTGCCCCCTTCTCTCTTTCTTTCTCTCCTCTCTCTAAAATCAATAAATAAAAAAATCTTAAAGTCAGTGCAAGATGGAGCCCCTGTCCGCTTAGGTCTCTCAGTGACTACTAAGCAGGGCCCTCCCACTGGCCTGGAGCCTGAACCAGAGCTGGTATCCAATAGAGACAGCAACCTTCCCAGTGTAAAAGCCAGTGAGATTTTGAAGTTACTTGTTATGGCAGTATAATTTAGCCTGACTAATGCAAGACCAAAACTTAACTCCTCTTAAAAAGAGAAACTAAGTAGCCCTGGCTGGGTAGCTCAGTTAGTTAGGTTGTCACCCCAATACACCAAGGTTGCAGGTTTGTTCCCCAGTCAAGGATCAACCAGGAAATGCATGGTTGGGCAGAGCAGCAAATCAGTGTTTCTCCCTTTCTTGTTCCCTTTCTCTCTTTCTCTCTAAAAATCAATCAATCAATTAAAAAAAAAAAAACAGAGAAACTAACTAACTGGTATGAATAGAATGATGACAACTGATGCCTCATCAAAAATGCATGTTCTCTGTTCTTTTGTTTTTCCATGGTCAAGAATGGATTTCATTTGACCACTTCATTTCACTTTCTTCCATTTCTCTTTAAAATCAACAGCACACAATTCCAAGATTAGAGACACAAAATAGCACTGCATCCAAAGATGGACAGACATACGGGAAGTGAGGCCATGTGGCAATGGACACAGACCGGAGTCATGCAGCTGCAAGCCAAGTGACACCAAGGAAGCCAGCACCCCCCAAAAGCTGGGTCAGAAGCACAAGTAGAACCCTCTAAATCCCCAAGATGGAGTCAATCCTGCTGACACCTTGATTTTGGACTTCTGGCCTCCAGAGCTCTGTAAGAATAAATTATTGATGTTTATGCCATTCAGTTTTGAGCACTTTGTTACAGATGTGCTAGGAAATTAACACATTGACTTTAAACATTTTCTACCACTCCTCTGCCTGACTGGCATTTTTATACAATGAGTTCTTACTCAATGATTCATTACACATTGGTCCTGTACATCCTTGTATCTTAAACTTTAATGATTTCCAGGCTTCTTCCTGAATTGAGTAAATCAGGGTATGAGTCCAAACTCTTCTTACGCCAAATATACCCCATCAAGATCAGAAGCAATGTCTTGTTTTTTAACCCCTCTTCCAATATCTTCTGAGACCTAGTGCAGTGCCTGGTCCACAGCAGGGCCTCTGAAATATTGACTAAGAAAACTATAGAAGGCACAGTGGCCACTACTCCTATTCTTTGTATACTTCTCATCTTATAGTAAACGGTGATTTAGGACAACTGATTTACTAAGTCTGTTAGTGTTGGCTCCCTTCATGGCCAATTACCAAACAATAAACTGGGCCCCTTTGGCAGCCAATCTAAATTGGTCCATCCATAGATGAATGCCAAATATTCCATGGTCCATTACTGCCATTCCCATCCATGAATATATCAGGGCAAGGAAAGGGGCAGCCAACCACCAGAGCCAGGCTTGGAGTGTTTGAACTAATGGGAACATCATTAATCACTGAGGGCAAAACAAGAAACCTAAGACTTAAGAGGCAAAAGTAAAGTTAGTCTGATAAAACAAGACACCGTGTGCATACAGCCCTGTCACTGATGACTGTGTATGAGAACCACATCCCTCAATAGAAGTTCTGTTTACTCATTTGTTATTGGTCTTAATGAGTTGGCTCACAGGTGCGCAATCTGTTGGCTTCCATATACACTTGACTTTCTTTCCAAGTGTAAGGCAAAGCCAATTTCTCTTTTCGGTTTGGAAGGAGTCCTAATGACCTGAGAACCAGCACATTTCAATTTCATGAGGACTAAAATTCGCTGTATTAAAATGCAACCAACCTGCAAATTTCAGTCTCACACACAAAGAAAGCCAACTCAAGGTCTTCTCCCAAACTACTGAATGCCTACAAGCTTCTCAAATCAAATTCATCATCTGAAATCACAGCCCTTACAGGCAAACAGACAGTCTTTGAAGCATCGCTTGCACCATTAATCTTCCCAATCCATGGCATTTGGGAGATGTTTTAATTAGCTCGGCTGTTTTATCATTCCTTGAAGTATTTCAAAGTATCTGCTGGCTTCCTACAGGTCTCAAGAAGATGCCCCCTTCCTGAGAGGTGGCTAGGACATCTGTATTTGCCTTCAAAGTTCTATGACTTTCTGAGACAAGCAGTTCAGCTTCATATTTCCTTTCCACCACTAATTGTTACATTTGAAGGGCTTGGCAAATTCTGGGACCATAATCACAGTAAATCTGAAACAAGAGAAAGTCAGCTGACAACGAGACCATGAAGGCTTCTGTGCTCGTTTCGGGATGGACAGGTCGCAGTAGTTGACTGTCCACCTTGAGTCCCAGAAAGGGTCTCAGAATTCTCACCATTTCCCCCACAGATCAACTCTGAAAATGCAAATAGCCCAAAGGAGACAAATTCTCTTCTTCAAGATATTTTGATCCATTGCAGTGTTGATCGGGGCATGAAAGTCATGGCAACTTTGTAGAGCCAGGAAGAAAAAGGCTTTGACGGTGCCCGGGTAGCTCAGAATACAGATCCAGAGAGGACCCAGAGATGGGGAGGACAGAACCCTCTGTCTCCAATAAGACAAATCATCATCACCCCCATTGCGGAAAGAAGACATCTGAGTCCCTTATATTCAAGAAGAGTATCCTATTAAAAAGAGCAAGAAGGCACCAGGTACTGGAATGTTTGTGTCAGTAGAGGAAAAGAAAGGGGGTGTGGGGACAGTAACTGAGCTGGCTCCTGCACAATCGTGCACAGAATTGCCTCCACTGTGTGCGGATGCCAGCCCTGCGTGTGAAGACACCCCATTAAGCCACCATCCATTGGGGTTCTGAAGAAGGAGGACATGGAAGAGGGGGTCTGCATGAGGGAAGCGTGCCTGGCCTGGGATGCTCTGACGGGATGAGGGACAGAGAACAGAGTCAGGGACACCGGGGGCCCTGGCAAGCTGGGAGAGGGAGCTGAGACATGGGGAACAGGAGACCATGCTCACCTCCTTACTGCTGGGAACTGGCGCTGATCCTATTGCTGCGTTCAAGACATCTCATTGACAAGCAGCCAGGGGAGTGACCAGACGGAAGTCAAAGCAGGGCAGAAAAGGAGCAAAGCCATAGATTTTCTGCATAAAGCCCACTGTTTCAAAACCTCTCCAGTTTCATACCAAGTCAAAGGTCCCGACTGCAGCCTGCACCTGCCCTGCACTGGGGTGGACACGGCCAGGTACCAGTTAGAAGTATCTGTCTGAGTTACAGAAAAGGATATAAACAGTGGCCTGGGGAAAGATGTCTTGTTCTCACAAACAAGATTTCTCATGTTGCCTTGGTGACTCAGTGGTGTCAGGGCCAATGCTGCTGCAATTCTCAAGTTATAAGATGGCACCTTTGGCTCCAACGACCAGATCTCACACTGCATTTAAAGGCAGGAAACCGAAGATAGGGCTCGGACAGGTTCTCCTCTGGACCTTCCTCTTACCGGACAGGAAAACCTCTCCAGGAAGGCCCCTGCAGACTTCTTCCATTCCTGTTAATCTAGTTCACATCCCTGCCCTTAGACCAGGGACCATGAACAAATTCCCTCACATGAATAGATCCCCAGTTGATGCCTATCCAAGATGGGTTACCCTTGCTCCTTCCTACGTGCATGGAAGATGGGGCAGTGCCTTCAGAGGGCTCTACTTGTATTTCTGCTGAGATCCAAGGGCAGACCAAGCACTGCTGGCACCCAGTGGAGCCATCAAGATCAACACAAGCAGGAGACAGCTGGGCCTGCCAGTAGAGAGAAGAGCCTCCGTCCCACGCAGGCATCGTCTCCAAATTTAGAAGCAAGAACCAGCCTTCCCAGAGGCTCCTTTGAAACTGTTAGGAAATCATAATTAGACTTTGCGCTTCTGCTCAGCCTCTCGTAGCGGGAGCTCAGGGCGCTTACTCGCACCATCTCATTAATCTTCACCCCACCATTCGAGGCAGCCGGCATCTACTGTCACCTTTATTTTCGGGATGAAGGAGCTGAGATGTAGGTGCAGGTTAATGTCTTGCCTGATGTCATTTGCTCAGTGAGTCACCAGCCATCTGGGGATGGGACCACAATTGACAGATGAAAATAACTGCCTCAGTTCACTGAAGCCCCTGGACAAGTACATGGAGGTCATTTATTTACCCAGATGTCATAAGCCCTGAAAGGTGACTTCATGGACGGATGGATGTCAGGGCTCTGAACAAAGAGGCGAGAGGAGCAGAAGGAGAATGGTGATTCCCTGCCCGGGCACCCTGGGTGACTAGCACCTTCTGAATACTTCCTGATTAATAAAAAGAAGAAGAAGAAGAACACCTACCTTCCCACCAGGTGAGGTCATACCAAGAAGATACCTTCTGTGAACCTGGAAGGCGGTCCTCATCAGACATTGAATCTGCTGGGACCCTGAACTTGGACCTCCAGCCTCCAAACCTTACCTGCTACACCCTGGGTAGAAAATAGGAGTTTGTCGAAAGAATGATTGAGTCTGATCTGACTGTCCAAAGCACCTGAAAGAAGCATGTACATGTTTGGATATTTTTTTAAATGGTAGTATCTACCCCCATCTAATTCACTCAGCTGATTCAAAGACAAAAGGAACATGTCCAATGAAACAACACGAACTAGGACATTTTGTAAAATCTGTCCATTGAGGGAGTTGGTGAAACCAACAATTAAAATCAGCCTGCTGCTCTGGGCTCACAAGGACAATCCTAAACTGCTAGCAGAGGGTGTATAGGGCTCTGACCAAATGACCTCAAAGTTCCTTTCTGCTCTTCAGTGTGCCGTGAGCCTATTTTCAGCACATACTCTATGTATGGGACATGCTACGCAAAACGCAGATCTAACTGGGATGTGACCCGCCTCACATCATACAGCCGGAGGAGAAGGCAGACAAATGAACTGTGTATTTCATTGGAAGGCAAAGTACATAAAACCAGACTTATAATAGCCAAGGAAGCCAAAGGGGGAGAAAGGGTAACGGTGGGTTTTGAGTCAGCCAGTGGGCTGGGTGGGGGGAGGCAAGTGAGGAGAGAGGAGCAGTGCACACAAGCTGAAACAGGAGAAACCCTCAGCTTTTCCTTTCCTTCCCAGGGGCCCACCGTCCTCCCTTCTGAGCAGAGAGAAGCCGAGGTGATAGATAGAGCAGCAGAGGCTGAAGCTGGGTTTGCTTTGTTTCCCTCTGTGGGCTGGGACGCTCCCGGTGGCAATATCTTGGGGCAATCCTTTCTCTGCAGGCAGTCCTACTTTCGGCCCTCCGAAGGGCGCCTGTCCTCCTCCGCCAGTCCCTGCGTTGCAGCCAGGGCCGCCCCGCCCCCAAGTGGCATCTGTGGGCGGGGGCGGGGCGCGGGGAGCCTCCAACACCTGTGACCCGGGAGAGCTGCCCGACAGCTGGGGGATCTGGAAGACTGGGTCACAGGCATGCCCAGCTTCCAACACTGTCTTTTATTTTTTAAGCGAACCGGGAGAGATGTCAAAAACAATTACTCTCCCATCAACAAGGTACTCGATGAGGACAAGGAACTCTACAGGATTCTCAGGTAGCTATTGGGGGGCTGTCCATCCGAGAGGAGGCAGCTCAGATGCATTAGGAGGTGGAAGCGGAAATAGTTTCTCTGGGCCTGGCAGCGCGGTTTCCCAGATCCCAGACTTAAAATAGGGTGATACCCAACCGAAGTGTGGCAGAACACTGTCCCTTCTCAGTGGCATGCAGTGTGGGCTAAGGGAGCCCAACCAGGGAGAAGAGAGGGACTACCAGATCACGGACAGGACCAGAGATGGAAGGCAGTCATCTTTCCTTTATTATTCTGTTAACAGTCGTTAAAATGCCTGAAGAAGAGAAACTCTGCTGGCTGGCTCAGCACCAGACAAGAATTTCTAAATTGCCCTAACTCGGCTGCTGCCCAAGTCCCTTTGTGCTCTCCACACCCTATTGAGAGCATACCCAGCCACCATGACCCTGAACGATGTGTCTCCACAGAGTTAAAAAGAAGGTGTTCAGATAAGTCAGGATGAAGCCTGGGCAGTCAATCAGAAGACTTGCACCTCCTCAGAGTTAATGGAGGACTGTTTGTTTGTTTGTTTGTTTTTACCTCCTAAGAGTAATTAATTCCATGATACTGGGTTAGTCATTGGATTAAAGTGGTTTGGGGATGGGTTTTTTTTTTAGGTAAAGAAAAAGAGTAAGCTTTCTTAAACTTTGAGATGAACAAGAATTATCATAGTATGTAAAAACCAAAATTACAGCATGCTAAAATTATTCCCTTCTCATAATGAAAAGGAAAAAAAAACTTAAACAGTCTAAAATGACACACTAACACCCAAAATAGATCTTAAATAATCTGAGAGATGCTTGAGCTAAAACCCCGTAACTTGCTCCAGAATATCTGTCACGCTGCATACCCCAAATGGACTGTATATGGTCACAGGTTCTGTCATCATCATCCTCAGTACATCGATCAGATGCTGGCTCAGATAAAGCCCATTGTAAAAGGGTTCTAATCTTAATTTTCTACCTTTATTTGCCGAGTCTGGGTCCTATTGCTTGGTACACTTGCTGGGTCATGGACTGACTCAGCATTACTGTAAGCATGACAGAAAACCTCTCCCCAGTTTTCCCCCACCCCCGCCATAGCATAACACTATGGATTAAATCTGAATCAGAGTATAAATGAAACGGTGTTCTCATCTATAAAACTGGGACATGTCTATGGATGCTATGGGTAGCATGAGAAATAGTGACTCGGTAGCTCCTCAGTGCCCACATCATCATGATAAGGTTTATGTTTCTGAAATCACACCAACTACTCACTCCAAGGATATTTGAAGACAGAGACAGTAAAGTGAATAAGATTAGAGAATAAAAATAATGGGATGGTTAATTTTACGTGTCAACTTGGTTAAGCAATGATGTTCCCAGTTGTTTGGTCAAACACAAGTCTCAATGCTGCTGTAAGAGTGGGTTGTAGACGTGATCACGATTTATAACCAGGTGATTTTGAGTTAAGGGCACTGCTCTTGTTAATGCAGGTGGACCTCATCAAATCAGAGCCAATTTCTTAAAATAATTCTCGTTATTTGGGGTGTGTGTGTTTGTATATACTATTAGTTTTATTTCTCCAGAGAACCCAGGCTGATACAGGTTTCAACTGAATCTATCTTTTATGCTACCTAAAATAAAACAATGAAGAGACCTCCAGCAATGCTATTTGGCACATTATACATAGTGTGAACTTCTCATTTTGTTTGGGTACCTTGCCCCTCACCAGCAACCCAACCCTTTCACTGGAAGCTGACCTGCCACCCAGCTTTCAGAGTAGTCCAACAGGCCTGAGGGTGTGCTGTCCACTTGCCAATGATTGGCTTAGGAGAGGTCATGTGACTTAGGGCCCATGAGATCTGAGAAGAGATTTGTAGTGGACTTCTAGGATGGTGCGTCCTCATTCTTCTGAGAAGCTTTACAGAAGCAGCACACTCACTGGGGTGGAGGAGAAGAAAGCAGCAGCCCTAGATTGGTACCGGATACTGCCTTTTGCTGGGAAATAACCTGGGTCCCTGATGATGCGGTTGAGCTGGTTGGATCAGCCAGTTCTAAAGCCCGCACTGGCCCTGCGCTTCCTTTACAGTAACCAAAACACTTTTTTATTGTGCATGCCAGGTTGAGCCTGACTCCTTGTCAGCTGCAGCCAAAGATACAAGTTTCTTCCTGCCCTTAGTTTCTCACCTATATGCTAGGAGGGTGGAGCAAGGTCATCTGAGGTCCCCTCGAGCTCACAATAGGTGTGAATTGCACATTTAGGCACTGTCGCTAACTGTACTTGTCAATTACTGCTTAGAGACCCTATAGTATAGGTTTTTTTCTTTAAAATATCTTTATTTTTAGAAACAGTAACATAACATGTGAATTTTAAGTCCTTTAAGTGTAATTTCATATATGTATATTTTTGCAGTGGTCTTAACCCTAGTCAGCCATTGTCAGCAATAACGTTCACTAATTTTTTAATATATAAAAAGTTCTAAGAAATGAACAATAACCAGAAAAGCAGTCTGGTAGGGTAATGGGGAAGGATAGGAACAGTTTTCAGCAAAAGGAAATACCAAGGAATATTAAACCTATGAAGAAATGCTTGACATTATCAGAGAGAGAGAGAAGAAAATTAAAATGACAGCGAGTTTTTCACCTAAAAGACTGGCAAATTATCAAAAAGTTTAATAACACACTTTGAAGAAGAATAGGAAAATATCAACATTCATACCAATAATGAAGATAATTAATGAAGACCTGTATAGAAATGGTACAACTTTCAGCTATATATTCTTTTAATTTTTGTTTTTATTCATTTTAGGGGAGAAAAAGAAACATCGATTTGTTGTCCCACTTACTTATACATTCATTGGTTAATTCTCACATGTGCCCTGACCAGGTATCAAACCCACAATTTTGGCATAATGGGATGATGTTCTAACCAATTGAGCTACCCAGCCAGGGCCAAAATGTTGCAACTTTGAAGCAAAGCTATTTGGCATTGACTGTCAAAATTACAAAGGTTTTTTATCCTTTGATCGAACCACTCCCCTGCTAGAACTTTATGCTAGAGTTACATTTGTGCATGTATAAAATGATGTTATTTGTAACTGCAATAATTGCAAACAACTTAAATATGTATCAGTAGAGAAAAGATTAAATTATCATAGATGTATACAGTGGAATAATTCCCAGCTGTTAAATAAATGAGGCATCTCTCTATGCAGTAAAGTGAACTAATCTCTAAGTTACGCATTAAATAAAAAAAGAGCAAGATGGAGAATAATGAGTATTGTATGCTACTATTTATTTTTTTAAAAGAAGAAATAGCTAGCCCTGGCTGAGTAGCTCAGTTGATTAGAGTGTCATCCTTCTACATCAAGGTGGCGGGTTCAATCCCCAGTCGGGCACATAAGAGAAACAACCAATGAATGCATAAATCAGTGGAATGACAAATCAGTGTTTTCCTAACTCTGTGTGTGTGTCTCTCCCCCCCATCTCTAAAAAATCAATTTAAAATTTTAATTAAAAAAATAGCTAAATATATGTTTATGTATAAATGAACTAGGAGACTACATATAAAACCTGGTTATATTGTGCTTCTATCTAGGGATTAAAACCAAGGACCTAGAGAAAGAGGCTAGAGAGAAAGGTTAACTTTTCACTAAATAGATTTTTTAAACTTTTACAAATAAATGTATATCATTTATTTTTAAATTAATAAATTTGGGGGGAAGTTTTATTATAAATACATTTCCCGATGTGCTATAATGACAGCAATTCTAACGGTAAATTAATCCTTATATTTTAGATAAATTATAATTAATGATCAGATAGAAAACAATGATTTGGTTCATTTGTTTTCATTTTCCTTTCTGTCTAAAGGAGGGCAACAGAAAAAGGATCTGGAATTTAAGAGAGGAAATGAAATTTACCTCTAACATTTAAAAAAATGGTTTGGGTGTGGTAGACATTTGGCTTTTTCATGCATTCCAACCATAAATGTCTTTCCTAGCTGTCTTCTAGGCCAGTGTGCTAGTTCATTCCACCCACTCCCACTCAGTCAAGTGGAAGTGACTGAGTGCTCTTGGCTGGCAGACACTGGGCTGCACAGGCTGGTCAGACCCAGCCCACACCATCTTCCTGAGCTCAGTCTTTCCACTGTTGTTACCTTACAAGCCAGATGGAGAGAGCACTATAATCAATAAACTGAGAGCTGCAGGACCTAAAATACCAAGACCCCACCAACCGAACAGACCACCAGCTGGGAGAGAAGATGGTGAGACTTCTACGGATCCCCAGAAATCCACTCCAGAATGAACCTCTTTCTTTCTGGGGTTTCAATGTCCCAATAAATGCTTATTTTGGAAGAAAAATAAGAAAGAAGGGAGGGAGGGGGGAAAAAAAGCAAAGAAAAGAATGGAACCAGCTGACAAAAATAATCCAGGAGAAATAACCTCTGAATTTGGGATTAATACAGTCATTGATTCACCTGCTTTTTAACAGATGTTTACTGAGCGCTTTGTTCATGCCAGGCGCTGATGTAAGAGTCAGCTCCTGCCCTTGAGAAGCTAACGTGCAAGAGAGATAGATGCCAAATGACTAAATGTGCGTGTTGACCGGGTAGCTCGGTTGCTTAGAGAGTCATCCCAACACGCCAGGGTTGCGGGTTTGATCCCTGGTCGGGGCACATACAAAAGTCAATCAATGAATGCATGAATGTGTGGAACAACAAGCTGATGTTTCAGTCTCTCACAAATCAATAAATTAAATAATTAAAGTTAAAGAAAAAAAGAAGTGGCCTGAAATTACATCATTAAAAGTTTTAAAAAAATAATAACTAAATGTACAATGCACTGGCCAGTGGTAGCAAGTGCTGTAAATAAAGTAAAGCAGGGGGAGGAGGCAGAGCAGACAGCACTGCCACTTAAGGTGGGTGGTGAGGGACGTTCTCTGAGGAGATGTTGTCTGAGCAGGGATGTGAAGGGAGTGAGGGAGTCACATGGCTACCCAGGAGAAGAGCTTTCTGGACAGAGGAAGAAACTCTGCACTGGAAGGTATGAGAGAGTTGAAGATTCAGGAGATCAAGGGGAGGGGATGTCGTTACAGAGTTTTGGAAAATGCAGCTGAGGACCAATGTCAGTGTTTCCTGCAGAAAACACACCCAACAGCGATGTCACTCCACATACAGTCGTGGATCTTTAAAAGCAGAAACAAAATCTTACATAGAAATGGGGTAGGAGTCTACTCATGTTGCTGCTCTCAGTGATGCTCATGAAATTGCCCTCTGACCAAGAAATTCTGTCCTGCCCGGTACTCACTGATCCTTGGGTTTCCTTCCATAGAAAGCAGTACTTTGCTGTCCATATGTTGAGGTGAGCTTCAAATTTTTAAATGTCTTGGAAAGATAATATGTAGATTGCAATTCATACCAAGGTAAAATAATAATAATAACCATTTTCTTATACTGCAGTAAGCAGGGTCTGAATCCAGGGGAGCACAGGGCATTGAAAAAATTAAACATGCCTGGCCTGTGGTGGTACAGTGGATAAAGCATCAACCTGGAATGCTGAGATCACCAGTTCGAATCCCTGGGCTTGCCCAGTCCAGGCACATACAGGAAGCAACTACTATGAGTTGATTCTTCCTGCTTCTCCCCTATCCTCACATTCTCTCTCTCAAACAATCAATAAATAAAATCAAAAAAGAAAAAATTAAACACAACATAAAGGCTGCTAGCCCCAAGTCAAGCTTCAGCTGCGGTGCTATTTTCTCTCAATCGCCAAACAGAAATAGTCTTCCTCCCTAGAGAGAGAGAAAAAAGAAAAAAAAAAAAAGGTATTTCTGTTAAGCTGCCATTGCTTGTTAGAAATGTCCCTTAGGAACACACAACTCCCCCTGGAGTCTCATTATATATTCGCTTAGTGATGTTCTCCTCTGTCTTTAGCTACCTGGGACCCACCCAGAAAGAGGGCTAACAGCCAAGCTAGGCAACTACACGTTACATGTTAATCGGTGTATCCTGTTCTGCAGAATTCCAACTCTGATGAATTTTGTAAGTGCAATAGAGCCAAAGACCCAGATCTGAAACAACCTCATCAACAGATGGAAGCATTGCTGGGGTTCTGATCTGAGCATTCCTTGCTTGCATCTCACTATTCTAGACCTTTCCAGATTTGACAACTAAGGGAAATCACTTCCTGGTTATAGACCAAAGGAGGAAGAATCCAGTCATTTCCCCAAATAAGGGTAAGCAGGAGTTCTGTGCTAGATGCAGTACTTCTAAGGACAAACAGGATCTGCCTTTGTTCACATGAGGCCACCCACCACCCACAGTGAGGCAGGGTGGGACCAAGACCCCAAGTCTGAGATAACGCTCATGACCAGAGTTACATCTTCTCAAAAAAACTGCTACTTGGTGTCACTCATAGAGCTTGGATTCTGGAACTTTAGAGCTGACCTCTTTGTTCTAAATAAGTCCCTGGAGTGGCCCTTTAGTGACTTAACTATAAACCCGATAACCCCTCTCCATTTTACACTGAGGGTGGGAGTTTTGCATAGGAGCATGGGGCTCTTGGGAGGAAAGAAATGGAGACCTCTATCCCTTCTCTTGAAGGTTCAAACTGGTGACTGGCATTCGGGGTCCCCCACCTGAGGCCAATGAGTGAGTAGGGGGAGAGATAGGAGGAAAAGTGGGGGGAGAGAGATTGGCCCAAAAGAGCTCCTCACTAAGGACTTTGGGCCTCAGGTCCCCTGACAAAGCAGATCATGAGGATGCTCCCATTTTATCCACTGCCTGTGGTGGTGCAGTGGATAAAGCATCAACCTGGAACACTGAGGTTGCCGGTTCAAAACCCTGGGCTTGCCTGGGTCAAGGTACATAACAACTAGCAACCAATGAACAATTAAAGCAAAGCAACTGTGAGCTGATACTTCTCTCTCTCTCTACCTTCTCTCCTCTCTCTTTAAAATTAATAAATAAAACATTTTAAAAAGATGCCCAAAGTTACCACTGCAATATCAGCAGCCATGTGTATAAAGAAACCATCGAGAATCATGTCAGCATCTCAGAGTCATTCAACTGCCCCACCCCCCATGCAAATGTCAGCCACACCCCATATCGGTACGAGGCTTCACCCTCCAATGTTCCCTCCATGAAAGATTCCCACAAGCCACTGGAGCAGAGGCACTAACCCAGTGGTTCTTAACCTTTTTTGAAGTACCGAACCCACCAGTTTCATATGCGCATTCACCGAACCCTTTTCTAGTGATAAATAAAATATGATTTTTTTTCCAAATTCAAGACATAGGTATATGTTTTTTTACTGGTGCACAAAATGAGCCGTGCATGAACACCACCTTGCTCAAAGAACAAAACCAACAAAGTGCATGAACTCACAACAAATTATGGTATTACTTTATTCTGGTCTCCGTGGCAGAGGCTTCTCCGAACCCCTGAGACCGACTCATCGAACCCCTAGGGTTCGATAGAACCCAGGTTAAGAACCACTGCAACCTAAGCAAAGGGATGCAGGGTAGCACAAATGCTCCGCAGGATGTCTGAACAACTGGGCATGGACAATGGTCAGGAACCCAGGAAGGCTAGGCAGCAGGGAGTCTGGCACCAGGACAGGGCTGCTGGCACAGTCACTACTGGACATGCCAGGCCAAGGGGACACTGTTTATCAGCTGACCCTGCCTCTCTGCATCACGCCCTGAAGAACCAGTCCCAGGCCTGGAGGGTCAGCCTGACAGAGGCGGAGCCCTGTCCCTCAGGCTGGCTCCCAAGGGGCAGGGAGGGGGCTCTCCAAACCTTATGCTCAGTGGCAGGAGGAGGACCCTGCCTCTCAACCGCAGAGTCCACACAGGCAGCACAAGGACAAGTCTCTGGAAAGAGGAGGTGAATGTAGTGTGGGGCAGTCACAAATGACATCTGAATGACAAGTCAAGCTGAAGTCAGACAGAGAGGCAACTAAAAGGCACAAGAGGGACAGACTCGGCGGACAGCTGATCTCAAAACCCACACAGTTCATACAGGGTTTGTCTTTAAATTTGTAAAAGTCTGTGATAAAAGGAATGACTCCAACTTTGAGTGCAACTGGGAGGAACACTATCTCCCTGGTTAACTACATGAGACACCGCCATAGTTAAAAACCAAAACGTCAGTTCCACCTGCCCTTAACAATGCTATTGAGAAATTGTGAGCAGTAGGTTGTTCAAAGCACACCGCAAAGGCACCTCAGAATTATAAGTCAAACAAATGTTATGTTAATTATATGTTTAGCACAGCTAACATATTAGAAATAAGTCAAGTTTATGATATAGTAAAGTTATATTTTTAACATAACATAGTTATGTTCTGTAATAGATTGTGCCTATTTTATAGTCAACATACACAGTGCGTTTGTGTCTATTTTATGACCTTATTGCTTCTCAGCCTTTTGACTAAGATCAAGTGTCTTTTATGACCTTGAATGTAATTTTATTATTAATATGATTATAAAAGTTTATAGAGGTAGTGGTTTTACATGAATTATACATTCTTAGTCTGGTCCATAATTCCTTTAAAACAGGAAAGGAACCTTCAAATCACTTAAGATTGACGCTGTCTTCTGCAATAACCTGCTTTATAGCACAGTTTCCAGGGACACAGTCAGAGCGAAAACTGAGGCCTGCCCATTTGCTGTCCTTTTGTTTGAAACTTGTTTTAAATATCTTAATAAAATATGTAGGTTTGGGGCTGGGTTTCCCCTGGCCCTATCACTTGACAAAATCACACACATCTTTTGGATGTTCTCTAAAGTTCGCACTTTCCCAAAATATTATGTTCTATTAATGTTTTGGGCTATGATGGGCATTTCTACTGGCCAACATAGGGAAAGGCTATAAGGAGTGTGCACAGAAAGAGGAGGCGAGTGGAGAACACACCTGATGCTCCACCACTCACCTGGGTTCGCAGCTTAGAGCGAAGCTGGTGGAAATGGAGCATTTCGGGATTGGCCTTTCGCAGCCTCTCTCGCCCACGACGCTGCCCCCTAACGCCTACCTCCTGAGAGTACTCTACCAGTGTGATGCTCTGCTCAGCTTTTGGAATGAGCTGATGATATATGTGACTGGAGTATATAAATTGTTCTGAAATATACATCAAATTTGCTATAGAAAAACACACTTGGCATTTTCATGATTGCAACCATCTAAAGGTATCTATCCTGGTGTTGTGGGCTGAAGTATGTACCCCAAATTCATACATTAAAGAGCTAGCCCCCATGTCCTCAGAAAGTCAAAAGTCACTATGTTTGGAGATAGTCTTTAACATGGAAATTAAATATAAAGAAGCTTATCTGGATGGTTCCTAATCCAAGATAAGAACTAATCAGGACATAGACATGGCAGCGGGAAGACCATGTGAAGCCACAGAGAGGTGACCATCTCTGAGCCAAGGAGAGAGGTCTCAGTTCAGAAATCAACCCTGCCGACACCTTGACCTTAGACTTCTAGCCTCCAAATTTGTAAAAAAGGTGATTCCCATTGTTGAAGCTACCCAATCTATGGGACCTTGTCATGGCAGCCCTAGCTAATCGATATATTTGGATAAACTTGAATAAATCGATACTCGTCACTAGCACCGGGTCCAGGACCGCCCCAGTCCTCCCAGGTCTCCCCTGCACATAAGCACTTGAGCTGGACCAAGCCCTTCATCTTCCCTGCCTCCAAAAGTGGACGGGCCCCTTCGAGCCCACACTTCCCCATTTTTCCACATCTAATGATTCAGGGAGTCGGGCTCTTTCTATGCTACGGCCCCGTCATCCTCTAGACCTTGAGGTTCTTGTTTTGATCAAGTAAACAGGAGAGAGTGGATGGAGAAGACTTAGTCCCTTCCACTCATATTCCACTGCTAAGAACTGTCCTGCAGTCCCACCTGGACACCAGAGGAGCTGGGCAGCCACCTCCCATCAATCCTACTCCATGGAGGGGACACCACTCTATGCTGGCCAGCTGGCTGCCTTTGCCACATTCCTTTTACACCTGACCAAACTGTCACCAGCAACATGTCCATGAGCACGTCCTATTCTGACACTACCCCTCCTAGGACCATCGAATCTTCAGGATTCACCAGCTTGCTACCATATTCAAGGATGTTATCAATGTCTTCCCTTCTTGCAAATGAACCTTATAAATTCTACTTCTGAATTCTGAAACCCCCAGGAGTGTGTCACCATGAGTCCCCTAAAGGCCTCATGGGAATGATGGAGCTGAGGAGCAGAAGAGGCCACGGGTCTGTATTTGTCACTCAGGGGGTTTGGGGCAGGGCTTCCCTCAGGAGGAGCCTGCAGCTCCAGATGGCCTTGACTCACACACCTGGATTAACACCACTCTCTGTGGGCTGGTGCCCAGACCACAAAGGAGAGGACTCTGTGCTTTGAGGAGCTCCTCCTCCAATGGGGAAGATGGACTTTTACACACAATCACAGGGCCGTGTAAAACACACTGAGATGGAGGTGTAGAGAGGCTTGAGGAGCTGGAGCTGTAGGGGAGGCAGGTCTAACTCCGCCCAGAGCATTGCAAGGCTTCTTCTAGGGGAAAACGCTGGAGATGCCCAGAGGACGGGGGAAGGGTGTGCATTCCAACCAAGGGAACAGCTGTCAAGACATGATGGTGTGAAGAGCCGAAAGCTGCTGACAGCCAAAGTGTCCATCAACCATCAGTGGATGAATGGACAAATACAAGGGGGTCTAGACACACGGTGGAATATTCCTCAGCCTAAAAGGGAAGGAAATTCTGACACATGTTACAACAGGGATGAACCTTGGAAAGATTAAGCTGAGTGAAATAAGCCAGACACGGAGGACTTATATAGGGACAGGCGAAAGGAGGCTTACTGTTGTGAGTATACACAATGGAGTATGTTTTTGTGTACTTATTATTGTATGAATTACTGGTGTTACAACTAGATCGTACAATTTCACTTACATGAAATATCTAGAACAGGCAAAGCCATAGAGACAGAAAGTAGAGTCAAGATTATCAGGACCCAGAGGCAGAGAGAAGGAGGAATTATTATTTAACGGGCACCGAGCTTCTGTTTGGGCGGATGCAAAGTTTTGAAAACAGCAAGTGTTCATGGTAGCACAGCACTCTGAACGTAATTAATGTCACGAAACTGTTCTCTGTAAAATGTCTGAAGCGGCAAGATTCAGGGTCTTGTTATATGTCACCACATTTTGTTAAAAAACAAAACAGTAAAACTGTGTGAAAGAGGAAAAGAAAAGGGAAGGAGTTTCTTAATGAGCTCTATTTTAAAACATTGAAAAATCTAATTAAAGATCAATTTTGTTCCTGGCTATCGCCTGAAGCTTTCTTTCTTTTTCTTTTTTACATTAAAAAAGGGAAGAACTGAACAAGATCAGAAAGGAAGCTACTCTCAGAAATCCAACTGCAGGGATCTCCATTGAGATTTCTTTTTCAGTGGATGAACCACTGCTAAGTAGAGAAAAGCCGTGTGCTTCCACTAGGACTGTCTTCCCAGTGGTCTTTATACTAGGTAGTAGTCCATTAAATTAGATTAAATTAAAAGTGATTCAATCGATGGCCTAAACTTGCATAGTCAGTCTCCCCAAAGACACCATAGCTTTGTGCTGTTGATCCAAAAACCCCTCACAGTTTCGTAAAATAATTTATTGCCTTGGTAAAAGCAAGGAATACTGTCAACCTACAGAAACATGGCATCAGCCACCGCTGCAGAGAGCAGAGGTTCTTAACTGGGATTAAATCAGCTGTTCAGTGGCCGGCCGGTGCGTCACAAATGGAGATGATGTGCACAAATCAAGGGGTCGAACTAAAAAAGCCAACTCCGTTTTGATTGCATTGTGGACGGTAGAAATGGGATTTCACTCTGCCGAGGTTATCACAAGAAAATTTTAAAAAAAGAAAAAGAAATGCAAAACATCCCTTCTTTTAGAAATAATAAATGGCATAAATCATCGTGACAGCTGACCATTACACTATAACATTCAGTGAGTTTTGCACTAATAAGAAGCTGAATTAGATTAATAACTGTGCATTCTCCTACACATTTCAAGGAAATTAATTTAGCTCTCCACGTGTCTGAGCAAAATGCTTTGGAAACGTTAACTACCTGATTCTTATCACCAGAAAAACATTCTCTTGACACCTATTTGCAACTAGGACTTTGCTAAGCACTTTCTGAGCAATTCAAACGGATGGATTATATAATCTAAAAATGCAGTTTTCCTATTTAAAAGACAACCTGGAACTTCTTTAGTTGAGTGCTATGTGGCACTGACTTTTTTCTTTTTAAGTTGGATTCTTTCTGGTGGTAAAAATGTGGGAGGTTTTATTTTATACAAAGGATGCATCTCACAAGACCTTGTGTAAGCAGAACTTGCATAACTCAGGAACGATTATCTCAAGGGAATAAATATAAAATAAGACACATATCCTCAGAGCACATTTACAAGTTGTAATATATTTTTGCTTGAAAGCCGCTTTTCCTGTTCCTGCCATTGTATCTAATATTTCACAGAGTGTCGTCTCCCATATGAACTGCTCTGTGTGCTACCCTGGCTGCTTTGCCCTTCTTCTTGGCATCTTATCACATTTAACTTTCTGTCAAAAGCTGTTGATTTGGGGCACATTTTTCCAGCATGGGCACATGCAGTGCTGTTGGATGAATCCCACCACCCTCTTATCTCTAGGGGTTTATGTTCTAGGACAACCAGGGGATGCCTGAAAGCACAGGAAGTACCCTATCTCTCCATAAACTAAGTTTTGTACTAAACATTCATACACTTTCAGGCTTCTCTTTGGCATATCCAAAGTGCCAGCATCACTACTCTTGCCCATTGGGGCTATTATTAAATAAGGTGATTTGAACACTAGCATCGCAATCCCCAACAGTCAATCGGAGAACACGGAGGACTATTAAGTGACCTACAGGCAGGGAGGAGAAGGTTCATGTCCCAGGTGGGAGGGAGCCCGATAGTGTGGGTTTCATCACATCACTCAGATGACACGCCATTTTGCCTAGCATTAAAGCCATGGCGGCCAAAGGACAGACAGGTTCAGAAGATAGAAGAGACCCATGTCATCCCGTATGATGTCCACAGGCAGGCATTGCAGGGCTCACATTCTCCAGAAAATAAGGATTACTCACAGTCTGTGTTCACCCAGAACCGTTATCCTCCCTTGCCTCTAAGAGGGGGTGTGGGTTTAGGGTGGAGAAAGGGTTCTGGGTTTTAGCCCTGGCTTGGTTATGCTGCCCTGCTGAGGGGTGTTAGCGCCCTCCATCTGAGCCCAAGCTTTTGCATCTGTGAGGGATGCTGCCAACCTCTACCAAGCTCCCCTTCCTGGGTGAATTCAAATGAACTAATTATAGCCATACTCAGCACAGGGAAGGAAGCACACCAATCCAGGTGTTAGGAGACCAGTGCAGCCTAAAAAGCACTTGAAATTCTTTCTTAAAGAGAAGAACAAAGATGGAGTTACCACTAGAACTGGAAATGGACTAGCTCATTTTAAATACACATGCAGAAACTGTGAAAAATTCCAAAGAGCATGAAAAAAAAAAAAGGCAAATAATTCATTACTCCATTACTAAGTGTAGGCCCAGTAGTCCATTAGATTCGGACAGACGGCAAAGAAACTGCGGAGCCAAAAACTGGTGGGTCATTCCTTTATTCTAGCCTTGCACCTGGCCGGCGAGTAAACACACACAGAGGGAAAACACTTCCTTGTCACTCAGGGCTCCCAAAGCCACTCACACATTCTCTGGTTCCACAACCAGGAGAATCTTCCCCAGGTTTTCCTAGAATAAAAGGCCCCCACCAGCCTCAGTGGAGCTCCCAACATGGCTTCTCGTTCCTTCCCTTCCATCTTGGCTTCCTTCTCATTCTCCTTCTTCCTCCTTCTTCACAAACTTTTCTTGGCATGATAACCCCTCCTTCAGCACACATTAGCTTAACAAAGTCCCTTTCCAAACAGGAAGGTAATTAGCAGTTTCACCTGGGCAGTGGCCATTTTTTTTTAATTATTCATTTTTTAGAGAGGAGACACAGAGTGTGTGTGTGTGTGTGTGAGAGAGAGAGAGAGAGAGAGAGAGAGATAGAGAGAGAGAGAGAGAGAGAAAGGGGGGAGGAACTGGAAGCATCAACTTCCATATGTGCCTTGACCAGACCAGTGCAGGGTTTTAAACTGGTGACCTCAGTGTTCCCAGGTCGATGCTTTATCCACTGCGCCACCACAGGTCAGTCTACCTGGGCAGCGGCCATTTTTAACAATAAAAAGTGAGCAAACCCAAACAACACAAATCTAACAAACTTATTTGCCCAACACTAAGAACTCAACTGTCTGAAATTATCATGCACTTCCCCTCTTCCTATACCTGTGCCTTTATTTTTTTCATTACTATTATGACATATATATGATTTTTTATTCTATTATTTTAAACTTATTCTGGGGAATTTTCATGTCATTATAAAATATAACATAACATAACATAATTTCACGGAACAGTAATTGGCACAACTGATCACTCCTAACTTTTAAAACACTTCTTTAGCTGGTCTTCTATAATATTATTCTCTCTTGACTTCACTTACCTCACCAATGCTCCATGTCAGTATCTAACATTCCAATCTTTATCCACCTTCATTTTCTAGGTGACTCATCTTGTTACATGGTCTCAAATGCATTCTATTTTGACAACCCTCAAATTTATATCTTCAGCCCAGACCTCTGAATTCCATACATGCATTTCCAATGGCCCATATGCTATCTCCACTTGGACGTGGAGGTTGATTGATTAGCATTCAATTCACACCCTTGGCCACGTGACTTCTATATTTTGTCTTCCTGAAGAGACGTGGTCTACTCTTCCTGCCACCCCTGATGAATGTGGGCTTAGCCATGTCACCTGCTTTACCAATAGGATGAGGCAGAATTCATAGTGTGTACATTTCAAGTCTACTCCTCAAGAGTGTGTGTTCCACTTACTGTCTCTTGTGATTCTGTCACTTTACAAAAAGGACAAGACCAGACCAGCCTTCTGGTATCAAGAGGAAGATGAGAGACTTAAACCAATTTCCCTGTGAAGGGATCTCAGGAAAGGCAGACTAGAGTGGCTTACCTATAAACTAGACTAGTGTACCAGTAGACAGGTAACTGGCAGATAGGTAATGAGAACAACTGTGTGTAGCCTAAAGCAGCTGGACTCCATTAACCCCCAGCACTATAATAAATAATTATGGCTTTAAGCAATTGAGGTTTTATTAAAAAATAATTTTAGATTTAATTTGTATAGTATATATTTCATATCTTAAAAGGGTATACTTCAAAGCATTTTGATTGTGTATACACTGGAGGTCTAAAACACTTAGCATTGTCAATCTTTTTCATTTAAGCCATTCTGATAGGTAGGTAGGGGTATCTCATTGTGTTTGTAATTTCATTTCCCTAATGACTAATGATGTTGAATATCTTTTCTTGTGCTCACTGGTGATTTGTTTATCTTCTGTTGTGCCATCCAAATTGTTTTCTCCTTTCAAAATTGTGTATTGGTCTTCAGACCTTTGAGTTGTAAGAGTTCCTTATACATTTTAGATATACTATTTGTTAGAGATATGTGTTGTAAATAGTTTCTCCTGTGGTGCATTTTGGTTTCAAAATAGCAAAAGTTTTTCATTGTCATAATGTCAAATTTTCCTAGTTTGGATTTTTTTGTGCCTTTCCCACAGCCCCTGAGACTGGAAATAAGGGAAATGAGAATGCCAGGGGAGGTATACCAGATGCCTATTGAACCATATGACCATAAACCCAATCTCCTCTGGCCAGAGAAGAACCCTTTTAGAGAATGGGCTCTAGTTAAAGCTTGTTGCAAACAGAAAGTATTTATTTGATTCAGCAACTGTGTTTTCTCTGTGGCAAGAAAATAAGATATTAAACTGCAGAAGCTAAAGTAATGATTGACCCAAAGCTCCTTGCCCACCCATATTCTTCCAGCATTCTTCTACTAGAGAGGTGAAAGGGGGGGAAGGTGACATTGACCACATTTCCCTGAGACCTGTCAGCAAACCAGGATGGCTTGGATTGATTGGCACTGGCTCAGAGGGATTAAAAAACATACCCAAGGTCATCTAGTTAATAAAGGGCAAAACCAGAGCACAGACCAAGGACTATTTCCAAAGCCCATGTTCATTCACTAAATGACCCTATCAGCCTGCCAAAGTGGACATCAGAAAATAGACACCATTCAAAGGTACAGGGCATAACCAATTCATCTGTAAAAATTCTTCTAAGGGGAAGAAAGGGGGAAGGGTGGTGGGGATCAATAACAGCACATTATATTTCTAGCAATGGGCAGTGGGAACAGACACTACAGTTTATAGAGAAGGAAGGGGGATTTGTATTCCCTGGGGCTAGAAGGTTATTGGACATAAATCGCAAGAAAATTGTTAGGGAGCTGACAAAAGGAAAAGAAAATGTCCTTGTTTTCTCCCCTGCACAACAAACAAGCAAACAAAAAACAAAACCCCTCCCTACAGGAAAAGTGGGCGAGAACACAGGATGGGAAGGTGAAGCTGGTCTGGGACAGAAGAAAACACAGGAGGGGATTCTGAGAAAGTCTGGGAGGAAAACATGATGACATAAGAGCACTTTAGAACAGAAAGAAAAAATGAGCTTATCTGTTGTAAGAAGAACAGGGCAGTTAATTAACAAGGGGCATAAAGATGGCCTGTGGGTAATATTTATCACCCTCCCCATTGCCCTGGGGCCTTTATTCCTGCCCATCTGTCAGCTCCCTCTTTTCCCAGTGTCTGCTGTCACAAAAACAGGTCATTAATTTATTGAAACTATCACACTGAAATTAGATTGCTTCTGGCTTTCCTATGTTTTTTTTCAGGGACAGAGGAGTCAGAGAGAGGGATAGAGAGGGACAGACAAACAGAAACGAGAGAGGTGAGAAGCATCAATCATTAGTTTTTCATTGCCATCGCAACACCTTAGTTGTTCATTGATTGCTTTCTCACACGTGCCTTGACCGCAGGCCTTCAGCAGACCGAGCAACCCCTTGCTGGAGCCAGCGACCTTGGGTCCAAGCTGACGAGCTTTTGCTCAAACCAGATGGGCCCTGCGCTCAAGCTGGCAAGCTCCGGGTCTTGAACCTCGGTCTTTCTCATCCCAGTCTGACGCTCTATCCACTGCGCCACCACCAGGCCAGGCTTTCCTATGGTTTTTAATTTAAAAAAATTTGTGTGTGTGTTTGTTTCCCTGTTTGTTTTTCTTGGCAGGTGGTGGGGGTGGGAGGGGGTATTTCCTGGCTGGAAAACAGAGTCTTTCCAACCCAGAACAAAGTAAGAAGAGCACAGGAACCGGTCCTGCACGTCAGAAGCCCTCCATCTACATTTGCAAAACAATTTTGTCAAATGTGCCCGTGCACACCTCCCTTTTCCCCTCCGGTGAGAATTCTCAATCTGGAACATTTGGTCAAAAGCAGAAATCAATGGCAATGTGGCATGCATTCACCTTAGCAAAGATCATAACTAGGTGGTTAGGTAGCTCTTATCACCAACACATCCAGTTTACATTTAGAAAATAATAATCCATTAGAGTCTACCCTAAGAAATCAGCAGGTGGTACATTTCGATTACACCCATTTATATTTCAAAAACCAGAATAAAGAGCCTTCCTGTCAACTCTGCTACAAACTAGCAAAAGAATATAATTGTGACATTTTTTAATGTCACCATAATCAGATTTTTACATCAGCAACCGAGTGTATATTTTCAGAGTCGTGAAAACAAATAAACAATCTCTGCAAAGGGCCTCAGGCTTTGATTTGATTTCTTCGGCTTCCCAAGGTTGCCCCCCAAAAGCAGACAGGACACTCAATTCTTCCAGCTCATCAGACCCGTCCCCGCCCCAGGAGCAGTATATAAGCCTTCACTGCAAGGGTCCCACCAGGCTGGTTGGCTGCAAACATGAGCTGCTTATTCTTTCTCCTTATCTCCCAGGAAGCCTGGGAGAAAGAGCTCGGTGCCTGCCACTGCCACCCACCCCTCATAACCCCCCCCACTACACCCCCACCCCTGCCATTCCCTGCCCCATCCCCTCCCCTTCTTGCGCTGAGCAACCTTTTAACCTGCTCCTCACCTCTGGGCACCTGAGGGAGGAGGCTTGGTGTGCAGGACAGAGGGGAGCAAAGGCCAGACTGGGGAAGCAAACCAAAAAATGAGCTTTTCTCTCCACCTATCTTAGCTTCATTGGCTGGGACCCTCGAATCAAATGATAAAAGACAAATTAACAAGAAAAAATAAAACAGATTTAATTATGTGTGTGTATCCATAGGAACTGCACAAAGGTAGCAGCCAGACTATGGCACCTAAGATACCATCTTAGGCTAAACAAAGGAGAAAGGTCTTGTGGGCTTTGGGGCTTCCGGGCAGAGCAGATGCTGTGAGGGGGGGTGGCAGTTATGGGAAAGTGACAAGTAAAAGTGGGAGACAAGGGTTGTTTAGTGAAGTTTGTTATCCAGAGTTAAGTAAGTTTCTTCTGCCTAGATGAGAGTTGTTAAGGATCTTCCTTGTCCCAGTAGAACCCAAGCTCTACTACATCGATCAGGCATCCCTGGTTTTCAACTTCCCCGACTTCCCCCTGTAGTGGGATGCTCCTGCTTATCAGCAGGCTGGCAGCCTCTTCAAGACTACTCTTGAGGCGGCTGTGAGGATGCTACTGATAAGTGCCGACACTAACCGCCACCGGAGGAAAGACACAACTGACACACAAGTTAGTCGCAAGAATCACACAGGCAGTTTATTACTCACAAATCCTTTTGAGATGCCTGTGTGCAGCTTAAGGGGGCCCATGGGCATGCTCCTCTCAGCTGTCTTTGGTCAGAGCTCAGAGAGGTGTGGAGACAGTTCACGGTGACATGGGTGTCTGGGCGACTGCCATAGCAAGGGGTCCCTCAGTTTTAGTACCTTTTCTAGTCAACACCTTCTAACGGTTGTCAATCTACAGGATTATCACCTCAAACCACCTTTTTGGGAGTTCCTCACAAGGAATCCCTTTTATGTTAATCTACTAAAATGTTACATCAAACCACTTTTTAAGATGTTCTTATTTACAATAATTTACAAAGTTATGACATCAAGCCACTCTTATCTATGTATAACTTCACATGACTATATTAATTCCTATCCAGACGGCATAACTTTATTTAATTTCCTTAATTAATTTTAATATTATATCTTAATTACATTATATATCTCCCATATTTCTGTTTTTTATATTTCTATATATTTAATTATTATAACATTATATTACTACAACATTACTGTACTGGAAGGGGAGATACCTTTTCAAGTGAAAATGTCTTTTTGTTGTTGTTCTGTTTTTTCTTTTGTTATTTTCTACCTATTTTCTTTTTTTGTCCAATCACCTTTTAAGTATACTCAGATGAGTTCAGTTTAACTATCTTAAAAACAACAACAACAAAAATCACCCACATCTTGAATTCTCTGGATTTCCTAGTTCCAATTTCTTGCTTTTCTTCAAGTCACTGAGCTCACTGGAGTCTTTCTTGGAATGCTAGCCCAAAGCGTGAAGATTCAACCCTGTCCCTGGAAAGTGTCTGTATAAATGTAAATTGCCTTTACAAGAGGATAATTTGTTCCTTGTTTTCAAAGTTTCCTTGCACCTCCTGGTTCCCAATAGACTTTAACTCAAAATAGTTTATTTGCCAAAGAGAGCTATTTGGGGACAGCATAGTCTGGTGTCCTTCAACTTGCTTTTGCCTGAAAACGAATATTTGAGGGAGGAGGAAAAAAATGTTTTAAAGCCTGAAGGACTGGATGGACGTTAAGCCAAGTGTTGCCACAAACTAAAAAAAAGTATGTATCAGTAGGGGTTCAGAATGAATCACCCCAAGATATGTCTCTATGGTATATCAGTAGTTTTGAGCTAAGTGCAACTTCAGCTGCAGGTTTAAAAGAAACTTCTGCCCCTCCCCTTAATGACCTAAAATAATTTGAATTAGGAGCTTTCCTTGCAATAAAAGATGATCACAGATAATCAATTTTGACCTATCTCTAGGGCAGAACAAACTTCCGATTACTAAACATCCGCTCTTCTTGTCATCCTGCAATGACCCTCTGAAATCTCCAAGGCACCTCACCACATCCTTAGCTCAGAATGTCACATATACTGCAGTTTCCTTCTCTGTCTTTGAACCTCTCACGTATCTGGGATCTCTGAACCTCTCATGTATATGGAGTTCCCATATGTATATGTGTAATTAAATGTGGTTGTTTTTCTCTTGTTAATCTATTTAATTATTAGACCAGCTGATAGAGCCCTGAGGGTAGAGAAGAGCTTCTTCCTCCCCCACATATCTCAATTATAAAAGTTTTAAAAAAAATGAAGTGGCAGAGGTACCCTGGTGGATTAAGGGTGGACTGGTCCCCAAACATCAGCCGACACTCCAAAGTTTTAGAACAAACTTTATAAATGAGGGGGAAGATCATCAAAGTGTGACCAACTCCCCCCAAATGTTCCTCAAGCTTACTTCAAAGATTCTGTTCCCTTTGTGTGTTAAAGACCTGTTGATGACTGTAAAGCCAGTAGCCATGGCCACCATCACAGACGCCTGGCCCGTGCAGGTTCATATTTGATTCGGACAGTTGGTAATGAAACAACAGAACCAAGAACTGGTGGGCCATTAGATTTAATCCTAGCTTGCACCCAGTGGGCAAGAAATACACTGGGCGCCAAAACCCACTTATTCAGTGCTCACAAAGCTACTAACTTATCCGGGTTTCCTAGAATCAAAGGTTTATAGCTCACCGGACTTATTCACCTCTGTTCCCCATCTCCTCTCTGCACAAACTGGCTTCTTCCTCAGCACTCCGCCATCTTGGCTGCTTCTCCTGGCCTCCACGTGGCCTTACTCTGCTCTCTTACAGCATAAACTCCTCCTAGAATGCAATCACTCTTCTCCCAAACAACGTGATCTCTCCTTTTAAAACCTTTTGGCGCCAGAGCCCTCTGCCAACACACATTAACATAATCACACCCATCCAAGCAAGAAGGGCAACTAATATCACCTGGGTGATGGGCTTCCATGTGGGCAGCGCCATCTTTAACAAAGTGAGCATAATACATTTTATCTGCCCAACAATGACCCTCTAATCGGAATACCCAGTAACATGGTGTTTACCTGGTGGCACCGGCTAACCTGTTTCAAGGCACACAGAGAACTAATGTCAGGCGATGCCACTCCAAAACATGCCTCTCTGGCGTAAGGATTACTTTGAGTCTTTTATTTAAGACTCAGCAGTCACAAGGGAGGCTCTACAGACAGACCATAAGCTTCCCTTTTGTAAAAAAAAATTTACATTTATGAAAAACATCTCCATTTGTACAAGTGTCTCCATCTTTGTATCAGGAAGAGGAGGATGACTCTTAATCACAAGAGACTCATCAATATAACAGGCACTGACTTAAACCTGTATAACAAAACTGGTCAGTTTTCCATAATCTCCTGACCATTTTCAGGAACTCTCCTCCTTCACCCAGAAGCCCCCAAACCCCTTTTCTTTTTTTGGTACTTTAACCTGTGGACAAAAAAAAGGGGGCATGGGTGTAATAAAACTGCCAGGTCCAGTGAAGGAATGTAACCTTACAGGGTGATCTGATCACGAATTCCTAACTGGGCAGGTCACGGCGGGGAGTCACGCCGCAGGCATATCACTTTTTTTGTTGTTTTTAATTTTGAGAGTTTATTAAAGCTGGAGATGCTGAAATAAGGAAGGGCCTATGATACAAGCAGCAACAGGAGAGAGGCGAGGTGGAGCTTCCCTGGCTCTCTAGAAATGTTACGGGAAAGAAGTGAAGGAAAGTGGGGGTGCTGTTCTCTCACTGAGATGTCAGAGAAAAGGGGGTCTGGGAGGAAGGTTCAGGAGGTCAGTGCAGTGCCCCCCTGGTTGCAAGTCTCCTGGTGACTCTGAAAGTTCAGGAGAAAAAAAAAATCACTCGAACAGGAGTTTCAAGTGGGTGTACCCCAATTAGGATGCACCCAGGCATATAGCTTTTTAGTAAAAGGTTTACCTTTGCCTTATATAAGCCCTGTGCCTGGTTCTTGTGCACCTAGGTCAACACATCTTTGAAAGGCCACTGATGGGCTTAGCTAGAAGGAGTGTTTTGCTTTGAACCAGTCCTTCTGGTAGAGCCCAGGTCTCAACCTGGCTGCAGATTAGGATTCTCTGGGGAACTTAAAATATGTCTTCAGCCCATTCAAGGGGAAACTAATCCAAATACCTGGGGAAGGGGTCCAGACACTCCTTTTCTTTACTTTGTTAAACTCCCAAGATAATTCTAATACACAGCCAGCTCTAGGGCCACTCTGGCATCTAGGTTACCCCGGGGCAGGACGAGTACCCTCCCAGCCTTCAGCAATGTCCCCCCTGAAACTCTGTTGAGTGGAGTGTCCTAAACAGACATGAAGTCATGCTGCAAAGGGAATGATGACATTTCCTTTGTTTACTAGAAGTGGAGGTAGGCCTTGTCTCCTTGAAAACATAATGGTTCCATTAATAAGCCTGACCTTTGGGTTTCACAATGCTAGCTCACCAGCCTTCTGACCCTTGGAACTGCAAACACACATTTCCCATATTAACTCAAGAGTCTCTTGGGAGGAGTACAAGAAATGAACACAAGGTCCCTCTATTTTTCTCTGGAGAAGACAAAAGAAGTTCTACTTGGTCCTTCTCTTCCATTCCTCTATAAATTAGTATGGAATTCCATGCAGGCCGAGTCATCTCTCCCAGTTTGCCTGCATTCCTGCCCTCTGATACACATACTGAAAAAAAATAAAGTGCGTTCTCTCTGCAGCCTCTCTGCTGGTATAAAGTGATCTACAGACCCAAGACTGAAGTACAAACTCCTGATCAGCACTGGGCATCAGAAACCAGGAGGAGGAAGAAGAGTTAGACAAGGAGTTAGAGAGAAATTATTAAGAGAAATAGAGAATCAGGACCTTGCAGGGTTATAATATGTTTAAGATCAGTATGTTAATTTCTTAGGGCTGCCATCACAAAATGCCATAATCCAGATGACTTGAAACAGCAGAAATTAATTGTTTTCAGTGTTCCAGGGGCTACATAAAATATATTATGCTCACTTTGTTAAAGATGGCATTGCCCACGTGGAAGGACATCACCCAGGTGATAATATTAATTTCCCTTCTTGCTTGGGATGGGCATGATTATATTAATGTGTGCTAGGGGAGGGCTTTCATGCCAAAAGGTTGTTTTTTTTTTAATTTTTTTTTTATTCATTTTAGAGAGGAGACACAGAGTGTGTGTGTGTGTGTGTGAGAGAGAGAGAGAGAGAGAGAGAAAGGGGGGAGGAGCTGGAAGCATCAACTCCCATATGTGCCTTGACCAGACCAGTGCAGGGTTTTGAACTGGCGACCTCAGTGTTCCCAGGTCGACGCTTTATCCACTGCGCCACCACAGGTCAGGCCACGCCAAAAGGTTTTAAAAGGAGAGATCATGTTGTTCTGGGAAAGAGGGATTATGTTCTAGGAGGAGAGCAGAGAGGAGAACAGATAAAGGTCATGTGGAAGAGAGGAAAAGTAGCCAAGATGGTGGAGTGCTGAAGGAGAAGCCAGTTTGTGCAGAGAGAAGCAGATGGGGAACAGGTGAATAAGGCTGGTGAACTAGAAACCTTTGATGCTAGGAAACTCAGATAAGTCAGTGGCTTTGGGAGCTCTGAATGGAAAGGGAAGTGTTTTCCCACTCTGTGTATTTCTTGCCCGCCAGGTGCAAGCTAGGATTAAAGCTAATGGCCCACCAGTTCTTGGCTCCATTGTTTCATTACCGGCTGTCTGAATCTAATGCGAACCTGCATGAGCCAGGCGGCTGCGATGGTGGCTGTGGCTACTGGCTTTACATTAGGCATAGTCTGTGGCAGGATTTGATACAGTTTGGTATGGAGCCACCACCACCTTTGAGTGGTGGAGTAGAGGACTGGCTGCTGTTATGGTTCCCCTTGGCTGTCCTTTTGGGGGCCATAGTCTGGCTGACGTTTACAGCCGTGCGTGAGGAAACCAAGAGCTCTGTGGAAGAGGCTGCCCGGGACCTGCAAACTGAGCAGTGGAAGGAGCTGGAGCAAATGCAGGAGAAAGAGATGCTGGCCCTGGAGCTGGAGCAAGCACCTGAGAAGGAGGCCAACCTGGTTTATGAGATTTGCTTGAAAATACAGCAGCTGCTGGAGGAGGAATCACATGTGTGTGAGTTGCAGATTGCTCTGGACATTGTGGAGAGCCAACAGCAGTGGGAAACTAAGGCCAGAGCTGGGGCTACAAGGCTGACAGAGCAGAAGGTGGCAGCAGCCTGGGGCTCAAGCCTGGAGGTGGAAGCTGGTGTATTCAGTTCCTCTTTGGAAGATGAGGAGAATCAGTCTGGAGTTGCGATCCACAATCTCCAGAAGGTGAGAGCCCAGCAGCAAAGAGTACCTGCTATGCCCCTGGTAGGTCTGCAATTTGGGGACATAGGGGTGAATGCAATCATGCTCTCCAGAGAAGAGATAGAAATGCTGACTGCCATTGCCATGTGCTCCTCCTTGGGACAGTGTAAGACCTGCCAGGATGGCAGGGATGAGGGGGTGGCTGAGGCCCCATGTGCTTGGACTGATTTCTGGACTACAATTGGAGTGGGCACTGGCTTCTTTGTTGGATGGATTTACAGATTTTGGACAATGTAAAATACCCTGATGGGGGTGGGGTCGGCTTTGCTGGAGACCCTTCCACTGCCCCGAGAAGCTTTTCAAATGGCTAGAAGGAAGGCCAAGGACATTTTGTGCTTTTGGCAAAGTGCTCAGAGACTGGTGAAATGTACCTTTGTAATTGTTGAAAGGTACATGTGCTGTTCTTATAATTTGTGTAATGTTCTTAATTTCCTTGTACTAGAATACCTGTGCTTTAGATTGTAAGGGAGCAAAAGGGGTGGAATGTCGGTCAAATAAGTTTATAAATATGATATATATGTTTGCTTGCTTATAGTTTGTATTGGGTGTGGGGAACACGCTGTAAGCAGGCAGGGTTGTCATAACCTAAGGCTTAGTTTTAAGAGTAAGCTTTTCCCCACACCCTTGACTAATTGCATGATGTGGGGTGGTACACTCTCATGGGAAATCCCATTATGCCTCAGACAAGTGACTCTGTATCAGAGATTTCCTTGTTTGTATATTGAATTAAAGGTTTTGATTTCCACACTATAAAATGGGGCAGACCAGGAGCTTTCTCTCTCTTGGTTCCTGAGATTAGCATTGGAAAGGAGAGCAGAGAAACGCCACGTGGAGGAGGACAGGAGAAGCAGCCAAGATGGTGAAGTGCTGAAGGAGAAGCCAGTTTGTGCAGAGAGAAGCAGATGGGGAACAGAGGTGAATAAGGCTGGTGAGGTAGAAACCTTTGATTCTAGGGAACTCGGATAGGTCAGCGGCTTTGGGAGCCCTGAATGGAAAGGGAAGTGTTTTCCCACTGTGTGTATTTCTTGCCCACTGGGTGCAAGCTAGGATTAAAGCTAATGGCTCACCAGTTCTTGGCTCCATTGTTTCATTACTGTCTGTCCAAATCAAATACGAACCTGCGTGGGCCAGGCGGTTGTTATAGTGGCCGTGGCTACTGGCTTTACAGTCCCCAATCAAGGTGTTGGCAGGGTCACACTTCCTCTGAAGCCTAGTAGAGAGAACACTTCCTTGGCTGCTGGTTGCCAGCCATCCTTGACTGGTAGCTACATCACACCAACCTGTCCCCACTGTCACATGGCCATCTTTTCTCTGTGTTTTTCCCTTTTTTTCTATAACAATCAGATTGTATTAAGACCCAGCTTAATGAGCTCAGCTTAATTTGATCACATCTACAATAACCTGATTTCAAAATAAGGTCATGTTCACAGGTATGAGGGGTTAGGACTTCATTTATTTTTTGAAAAGACACAGTTCAATCTGTAATAATTAGCAGTCTCAAAGAAGAAGAGAGTGATTGGCCTTACAGGCTTTTTGAGGAGGCTGGGACTGAGAGAGGGTGGTTTTTAAGAGCTCAGGAGTGACTATTTCAATAAATGTTGGTGGTGAGGAAAGTCAGCTTTCAGGAGATGAACAGAAAGTAGAAGGCAGTGAGAAGAGCCCGCCATTTTGGATGTGGTTGGTGACAGTGTGGACAGGGCTAGCAGCATGACCTGGTCTTCGCTTGGATGCCGCTGAGGCGCTGACTACAGCAGCTCCCTTACCTGGATCCCTCCCGCAGTGCTCTGTCATTTTTCTGCTTCGAAGTCTCTGCATTCTCAGGGGCCACCCACCAACATCCTCTTTCCTGTCTAAAGGATACCATGGCTCATCTGCGGGGGAGAAATAATGGATATGCCAGTGAATGATGAGCAGGGGACCCAGCTACCTCCTTTTCCTTTCTGGTGCCTCACTGCTCTGGTATTCCCAAAGAAAGTGGGATGATTTTCCTATTATTAAATTATATTATTAAGGTTTACATATGAGAACTACATAACTAAGGGTATGGACTTGTAAACAATAGCACGATTTAACCCCACAATTCCTACAGAGCATGCAAGGAAAGCTGGTCAGACATATAAGCCCAAGCAGAGTGGCTTAGCAGGCCCCTAGGCCCAGACCAGGGAGAAGTAGGAGCCTGAGTATGTAGACAACTGCAACATTCAGGTGAGAAAGGTGGGCCCCCCCCCATTGGTGCAGATGCTCTCCACCAATGGCCTTCCTCCAACATCAGAGGGCGGGTTCCAGATTCAGTCTTTGGACAGTCTGTCCTCTGTCCTACCTTTCCTCCTCTGTGACCTGATTTGCTATACATTTTCCTTACTCTTAAAGGACAGCCCCATTGAACACTGGTCCCAAAGTGTGTGCTTATTCTCTCCGTGTAACATAAATGTGGATTAACAAGGCACATATAGGCGGAATATGCAGAAGATGCAGAAGATGCAGAAGGCATGGGCTCTGACCGCATCAAACCCTACAGCCCTCTAGGTCCTGAAGGGTTCAAGAACCCCTTGGAGCTGAAGGCATTTGAGCTCCTGCAGTCCCTTATCTGCCTGAAAGCAGAGCCTCCCATAAGAAACCAATTGTCCTAATTCCCTCCCCAGAGCTATGCTAATCTCTTCTTAGAAGGAAGTTGGCACCACACCCAAAAAGACAGTGTCCCCAGACTATCCTATTTCCCATATATTCTCCAAGGGCTTATTTATTTATCTTGGAAATAACATCTTCCTCCTCTTCTTCCTCATCCTCCTTTTCCTCATCCTCCTTCTCCTTCTTGTCTCTTTCTGGTCCTACACAACTTACCTTTCATCCTTTCATGTGCAAGAGAGAAAAAAACCAATGTCCCACCTGGTGGAGCATAAGGGTAGCACCACAAGGACAAGAGAGAGTCAGAGACAGCTGCCTTCAGAATCCTCTGCACCCAGGGGATGCAATGATGAGTAATTAAGGGCTTGCTGGTGAACGTTCTGGCTCATGAGTGAAACTTTGGCAGGTTTGCTTCATCAGTTAGCATCTTAAATGCCGTGTTCTATAACATTCATAAAGAGGAATGCCACTCGGACCTTGCCAGGACCTCTTCTAAGAAAGCTGTACAGGTCTTAGGTGTTTGGAAAAGGATTCCCCCACATTTCCAGATAGAACAAGCTGAAGAAAAGAAATGATTGCCTTCCTGCTGTTATGGTTTCTAGTCACACTTTCTGGACTTATGAGTTTGTGTAGAGGAGCCAAGAGTTAATATTTTAGAAGAGTGCCTGGTCCAGATTAGCACAGATTAAATGTTAGTTGTTGTTAGTTTTATTATTATTATCAATTACTATTTTTCTCTAGTGATTCTGAATGAGCTTAGTAATTACTTCCTCCTTTCTAAAAGGGTCTTCATGAATGTCAGGAAGTTGGGAGACACACAAAGTTCTAACTGAGCTTTGCTTCTCTTGGGAACTGACTCCTGCTTCAAGTACAACTTTCTACATGTGCATCCTGCATTAAATGGGACTGTCTTTCCTTTTGCCATCCACCTGAGTACGAGTGAAATAAATCGGCTGCCCTATCAGAAATATGTAAACTGACCTTGGCCACGGATTATTCCAGACTCTTCCAAGTTACCTGCCTTGTCTAGAGGCAAATGCAAAGGGTGGGTTCTAAGTGCAGAGACAAATATAATGGAGATTTTGGAAATCTGTCCCCAAATCCTAAAGGGAAAGCTTAAAGGGACATGTCCTCCCCTTGCTGCATCCCGAATTCAGAATCATGAGCTGTACCAAGGTTGTGGGTTCAATCCCTGTTCAGGGTATATACAAGAATCAACCCAGGAATGCATTAGTGAAACGTCAAATCGATGTTTCTCTCTCTCTCTTTCTTCCTTGCTCTCTCTAAATCCATGAAGAAAAAAATGAAAAAAGAAACATGGGGATGAAAATCCTACTAGCCTGGCCTCACACATGGGGCTTGACCTCATACCTGGTCATGTCCCATCCCTTTACAGTCCACCCACTACCTCCTGCTGGCCCTCAATATCTCAGGCTCCTCCCTCTCTCCATACCCTCCCTTCCACAGGAGCCCTCCCAAGTCCACGTCCACGTCTGCCTCCGCCTCCACCACAGGGTTCTCTGTGCCTTGCCCATTTTCCTCTGAATAGGGGCCTTAAAAAAAGGAAAACATTGCTACATGTAAAGCCAATAGCCAGGGCCACCTTCATAGCTGCCTGACCCGTGCAGGTTCGCATTAGATTCAAACAGATGGCAATGAAACACGGGAGCCAAGAACTGGTGAGCCATCAGCTTTAATTCTAGCTTGCACCCGGCGGGCAAGCAAAAACACACACTGGGCTCCAAAACCCACACATTCAGTGCTCACAAAGCTACTGACTTATCCGAGTTCCCTAGCATCAAAGATTTCCAGCTCACCAGACTTATTCACCTCTGTTTCCCATCTCCTCCTGCACAAACTCTTAACAAACTGGCTTCTTCCTCAGCATTCAGCCATCTCGGCTGCTTCTCCTGGCCTTCACGTGGCCTTACTCTGCTCTCCTCTCTAATACTAATCTCAGGAACCCAGGAACCGAGAGAGAGAGCAAGCTCCCGGACTGCCCCAGTTCATAGCATAGAAAATCCAAACCTTTAATCCAATTATACATAAAGAAAGTCTCTGATACAAAGCCACCCATCTGAGGCATAATGGGATTCCTCAGGAGAGTGCACCACCCTACATCATCCAATCAGTCAAGGGTGTGGAGAAGAGCTTAGTCTTAAAACTAAGCCTTAGGCTATAATGACCCGGCCTGCCCACAGCCTGTTCCAGAACACACATTAATATCAACGAACTTCCATGTGGGCAGTGCCATCTTTAACAAAGTGAGCATAATATATTTTATCTGCCCAACACTACACACTTGGGATTTATTTCTGCTAACTACACATGTATTTAAGTGAATAAAATCAAGGCAGGGAATACCATTACAAAGAAGGACTTCAAAGTAAACTGCATTATCTTCTATGTCTCAAATTAACTTAGAAACAATAAAGAAACAAAGTAGCCCGTGTTTTTTATCCTTCCATCCTTATTTACCTGGGTGTGTCTAACAGCCGGCAAATGTCTAATGTGGAATTTTAATGCACACAGGCCATTTTGTGTTATTAAAGGAGCTAAAATTTCTGTGCAAAGGCGAGAGCCTCAGCAGTCAGCGTTTTCCCAGCCTCATTCAATTTCAGCGGCCTTTTCCTTGGAGGCTCTGATCAAGGCCAGCACTCCAGCCCGGAAACTAATGTCAGCTCATGATCTATCCCAGCAACTATCGCTGTATTTCCAGAGCACACCAATGGGAGCTATTACTCCTATTTCCAGGAAACCATATTTTTCTGGGAATATATCTATTTTCTCCCTTAAAGATAATGAAAATCAATCCTGAGTGAAGAAGTGACCATTACCTTTCATTCTGTATCCCCCACTTGTTGCCGCGCATACTTCACTCACGCGTGACCATGACAACACTGTTTCCAGATTTGTAGAATGCACAGTTGAATACTGGCCATAACTTTAAAGGGGGAGAAAACTAGATATGAGACATAGAAACAACCAATCACTGAACTGGCCATCCACCACTCCAAGACAGGGCTATACCAGTGCAAAGTATTTATAGTACTTGGTCCCCACCAAGACGTTAGAAGGCTACCTGGTTTGAACCAGCCCTCTCCCACTCCAGTGTCTAAATCTCTTCTCTGAATATGTAAGTTATTTATTAATAATGGAGCAAGCTGAATAAGCTTTCCTTAAGTCTAATTTAAGGAACGCAGAAGATAAATGAGGTATATCCTTGGATTTTATGTCTAGTTGAATAAATAAACATGTACAAATCTTTAGGTATAACATTAAAAATAAGAATGAATACACATTTCCGAGAAAGATTCGTGGTTGTCCTTGACAGTTGTCTAAAAACATTATGAACATACATCTAATTCCAAGACTCACCTGTCTTGAATAATTTAGCTCAGTAAACCTTTATCAATCATCTATGAGGTACAAGTGACTGGGCTTGTCATTTCAGCAAGCATTAAGATGAATAAGACATGGTACCTACACCGGAAGCACTTATTCATTTCTTATCCATTAAGGTATTGACACCTTGTTAGTACCCAATTTCATTTCCTGTTTACAACAAAATTTGCATTAGAAAGAATCAAAGCATGTCCTGCCCCTTGTGGCATGTACTGAATCTACAGAGAAAACACCAATGCTGAAATAAAGAAGGAAGAAAATATTAACAAATTTTTCTAGAAAATCAGTTTGTGTTGATTGGCAACTGTTTTTCTTAAAGCATTCTTTTTCCAAAAAAAAATCTTAGATTAGCTCTCAAATATTTGTTCTCAGTATAATTTTGTTTCTGGTTTGTTCTAATACAGATAGGGAGAGTTTTATGCTTTATTACACAAAAGCAAGGAAATCTAGCTACCCTCTCCTCAGCAAAACACAAAAATAGTGAGGTAAGTGTTGAAAGAATCATGTTTTGTGCAACTTGGAGAGCTCCTCTTAAACTGAGATTCTGGACACAGACAAAATGTTGAATAGGTAATGCCCAGAGACAACCAATTTTAATAAGTCTTAAGGAATTACAGTGTTTGAATTTGAGTCAGCAGTGTGAAATAAAGAATATTCTCCCCATATCAGAAGGTTTGGGATCAGAACAAGCAGCAATCTAAGTCCTTTGCCTGTCCTGTCCAATGGTCAGCCTAAGGCACTGTCATATGAGAAAATGTTCTAGCCTGAGTTTGGGCTTGCTTGAAGGCTACATAAATCTCAGCAAAGTTGTTGAAGGTATCGGGGAGAAAAATAATTTTCCTTCCATATTTCTTCATTTTCAGCTGGGGTCCTTATAACCAAAGACAGAGTAACAGGAAGAAAACAAGTTTAGTAACATTTATAACTCACGTATGCTTCAGAGACACTTGGGGGGAAAATAAGTAACTCAAAGAGGTGGCTTAGAACTCCAGCTTAAATACTATTTACAGTTAAAGACAAAAGCAGAAAGGTGTGGTGAAGGGAAGTCCAGTTAAGGAGAGGTTACCAGGAAATGTATGGTAAATAAGGTAAGGTGTTTTAATTCAGATTTAAGTCAATGCCTTCATTAATGATAAGATTCTGTTGTGATATAGATTCAGCCTTCTCTTATTGATAGAGTGAGAAATACCTCTAAAATGGAGATTTACTTTATAAATGTAAATTTCCCTTACAGAAAGGCAACTTTTACTATATTTTCAAGGTTTTAAAAAAATTACCTACTGATAATGTTGATGATGGTTAAAATGATGACAACTATGAGAAAAATACTGTCATGATAGAAATCCCTTGCTAATATGTTACATTGATATACCTGATGCTAATGTGTGCATGTGTGGGTGCTTCCATGGACAACTCAGCACTGTCAAGACTTTAGAGGACTTCTCTCTGATTTCATGATTGCATGAAAGCTATTTTACAACCCTGTGAATTGTATATAACTAATAGCAATGAGAAATAATTCTTTGCTTTAAACATGTTAATTTTGTCCTATCCCTAGAGGTTCCATTAACTTCCCTCTCTTAATGTAAAGGCTAGACTGGGGTGATTTTGCACATTCATCTCAACATTCCTGTACTTCATAGATTATTATTATTATTATTATCTTTCTACATTCCATTGAACTGGTTGTAACACCTCACCAGTATGAGTTAAATAAAATCTTTAGCATGTGTTCATTTTTATACCCACACAAGATATATGATTTTACCCTTTTTTGATAATTCTTTTTATTTTAATTTTTTATTGATTGATTTAGAGCAGTGGTTCTTAACCTGGGTTCTATCGAACCCTAGGGGTTCGATGAGTTGGTCTCAGGGGTTCGGAGAAGCCTCTGCCACGGAGGCCAGAATAAAGTAATACCATAATTTGTTGTGAGTTCATGCACTTTGTTGGTTTTGTTCTTTGAGCAAGGTGGTGTTCATGCACGGCTCATTTTGTGCACCAGTAAAAAAACATATACCTATGTCTTTAATTTGGAAAAAAAATCATATTTTATTTATCACTAAAGAAGGGTTCAGTGAATGTGCATATGAAACTGGTGGGTTTGGTACCTCAAAAACTGTTAAGAACCACTGATTTAGAGTGTGTGTGAGACAGAGAAACATCTATTCATTGTTCCACTTATTTATGTATTCATTGGTTGATTCTTGTTTGTGCCCTGCCTGGGGATTGAACCCACAACCTTGGCATATAGGATCAATGCTTTTACCAGCTGAACTATTCGGCCACGGTGAGAAATTATTCTAAAAGATTCCAGAGTGAGAACCTGCCTGAATCCTTTCCTCTGATCCAGCCACAGGCACCCAAAATATGACAACAGGGTAGGGAAACCAAAGCTGAGAACTAAAAGCTCACACCTGCACATGGTACATTAGCATAATAATAGATGTTTCTCTTTGGAGGCCCTGGCTGGTCTCCTTTCTTCTCCCAGGGCTCCTTAGAGGTGAAACCATTTTACCCCAGGGAGGGTATTTTAATTCACATCTAAGTAACTAGACCACAAGCTGGGTCTGCATCCTCAATCCACTGGAGCCTGGATTCATTTGCAAGTAAATAAAATTTAACTTTCTTTTTCTAATAGCCCTAATGTCAGCTACAAGAAGCTACTGTGAAATTTTCATAAATAAAGGGCAAGCTTTGGCTTCAAATGCTAAGTAAGGCTCCTTAAAGATCAAAATCAAAATCTTGGCCCTCTTGTTATGGAACTCTTCATTCTTCCTCTCCGCCTTCCTGCTTCCCTCCATTGGAAGACACAATATTCTTTGTCTATCCACCAAATGTATTTACTACCAAAACAGACCATACCACTGCCAGGAGTCCTAACCTGTTGGAGCTAGCTCGTGAGTCCTGGGTTTTGGGGGGTTTTTTTGCTGAAACTCAGTGTAAGGTATTTTTCCCCTGCCGAGGAAGAAGGAAGGGAATAGCCACGAAGTGTGGAATGGTAAAAGCTTTATTCAGTAGAGCGCTTCCCAGACAATGTTCTCTGGTCCCAGGGGACAGAGGTCAGAGAAGTCACATGGACGAAACTGCATGGGGGATATTTAAAGGGTCGTCTAGGGTGGAGGCAAGTTGATATGACGTGGCAAAATCTCACTGGCTGACGGACAGTTGCTCTTTTCCAATGGACTCCTGGGAAGTTTCTTTTGGCACGCATGGGTGTAGGCAGTTCCAGCCAGAGTTCCCAGGTCTGGTTCCTCACATAACCTTCCCCATTGCCCACCGACCTTACACTCAGCAACTCAGGGAAGATAATATAATGGATAAGTGGAAGACAAAGATAGAAAATTAATGGTTCCAAACTCATTGTTTTTATTTCTATCATGACCTGACCCTAGGGCAGTGGTATTCAAAAGTAAAGGGTAGGAAGCTATTATATAAATTTGCTTCAAGTTATTTTTCTTCATTTTTAATTTTATATTTTAAAATTTTAGGTATTTTTGAATATTTTGTATATATCTTACAATATAGTAAGAATATAGTTTATGTATATACTTTATAAATAAATATATGTCAGGGATATAAACTCAAAATATGAATGGTAAGAATGATCAATCAAAATTATTTAGAGGCCCTTTTTTAAATTAAACTTTAAGCCTTGTGTTTAATAAAAGAAGGGATGGTAGAGAAATTCTCTCTCTCCATTTTGTGTTCCCATAAAACACAAAAGACCACCAAGGTAAGACACACCTCTGCCTTTCTTCAATAAATTAGGAGCAATAAAATAATGGGTAAAAAAAAAAAAATTAGAAAACTAGAACAATGAAAGGCCTGTTCTGAGATGATAAGAGCTGGTTGACCCTTATAATTGACTTATTGTTACAAACTGAATTGTTACCCCCACAATTTATACACTGAAGCTCTCATCCCCAACGTGGCTGTATTTAGAGATAGATACTTTAGGGAAGTCATTAGGGTTAAATGAAGTTATAAAGGTGGGTCCTTAATCCTAAAGGACTAAGAAGAAACACCAGAGATCTCTCTTCTCCCCACCCCCTCTGCACATGCAAGTAGTACAGAAGAAAAAGGGGTCATCTTCAAGCCAGGAAGAGAGGTCTCACTGGAAACCACCCTAAGGATACCTTGATCTCGGACTTCCAGCCTTCAGAACTGTGAGACAATAAATTTATGTTGTTGAAGCCACCCAGTCTCTGTGGAATCATTTTTATAGCAGCCCAGATAAACCAAGCCAGCCCAATACTTAATACACATATACACTATAGGAATTAGAGGGCAGTCAAGAAAGGCTTGATGAAGTGGGATTTGAAGTATGGATACTAAGGCAAGATAGTTGGGGACATTATAAAAAGGTATCTTGGCGGAGAAGTCCAAGATCAAGGCCCCTCGCATGGTCATGATCAGGTAAAGAATTTTCAGGCTCATAGGCAGTGCCTTTGTCCCGTGTCTTCACATGGTGAAACAGGCTAGGGGTCTCTATTAATCCTCTTGTATAAGGCACTAATCCCAATCATGAGGTCTCCACTCTCATGAGTTAAACTCCCGCCAAAGGCCACCACCTCCTAGTGCTATCATCTTGGGGGTTAGGATTTCAACATGTGAATTATGAGGAGACACAAAGGCTTCCCATTGGCTTCATGGTTCCAAATAGAATCATTGAAAACTAGAGAGGAAGTATCCTCTGATGGCCCAGACAAGCATGCTTAGACCAATGACTATATTGCCCCGAGGTTGGGAAGGACTATGTTCCTGAGTGACAAGAACTGTGAGGAGGTGCGGGTATAAGGGTAAGGGGATGACCCTCAGACACAATCAGTCCATCTTCAAACCCGGCCTCACTCCTCTGGTTACCTTACTTTCAAGGATGGTTTGATGTTCATGTTCACAACACACAGAACATTAATCTGGGACTCCTTTCTTGTCGCACTTCTTATGTCGTTATGAGCTCAACATTCATAATATCTCATCCTTTGAGTTAAATTTTCCTGTATGTCCTGAAGAGAGTTTCTATCACCAGTATAAAGTACCAGGGTTGAGGGAAGGGCCCACCCAGTCTAGAAAGATGGTGATGTGATCAGCTAAAATCTAAAATGAGAACAAGATATCTTGCCTGTCTTGACGGAATCACAACCAACTCATATAACCAAGCGGCCTTTCAATCTTCTTATCCTTAAGAAGGGCACCTTCACCCTTGAACTGGATGGATTTTATAGGCATGAGTTTGCAAAGCCAATCTGAAAGGGCTATTAATCACCCCCTGCATACCTCGGTGTCCAGGTGCATGTTAGTGCTTGCCTGTGGCTTGCATACAATTCATAGGCAGTGCCTTTTCCCTGTGTCTCAGGAGCCCGGCTTTTCATAGCCATTGTTAACTGAACTGAAAAGACCACCTCGTTGGACCTATGAGTTCTGCATTGACTTCTGAGCTTCTGAAATAGAAGTTGAGAAACTGATGGTGAAAAATTACTTAAGGTAGTCTCAAGAATTGCCATGCCAGGTTTGCAGGAGACTTGAAAGAGAGAACTGCCACCTGTGTTATTCAGTCTTCCTCCAACCCCCCACCCCCCGGAGATGAGTTGCGAAACGGCCTGTGCTGAAGCCAGGCTACCACAAAATGCTGCTGCTGCAACTGCCATGACCTTAATTTAGCCTATTATTCAAAAACACCGATTGAGTCATGGTCCCACAGCAAATTGGACTTAACGTGCTGTTTTACTGCTTGCTCAGGCACGGCAAATAAAAAATAATAGCAGTTGTAATTAACTCAGAACCAGCCCTGTAACCTGCCCCTCCGCCCGTGAAGGGTAAAAGTTCAATTAAAAAGTAAAGTTATTAACAGAGTAAGGTGTGGACACACATCTGTCATACAGCGCATGACAGGACACAAAAATTACCCCATACCACCAGAGAATCACTAGGGGGCCTGTACTAACTTTATTTTGGGGCCTTTAAAGATAAATAGCTTCATATATTAAGCAATTAAAATTACTCCATCTAGAGAGTCATATGATTAGTTACTTGCTTAAGAAGTCTAACTAGAAGTGTTTATTTTAGAGTCATGGAAGGTACAACAGTAGCAAACAACTAAACTCAAAGCAAGAAAAGAGTGAAGCAATGCTAAGAATGTAAGAGGCTTGCAGAAATGTCTGCACAGTACCCAAAAGGTTGGTTTTGTTATTCAAAACCTTCGAAAAGACATTGGACATGATGAGACACTGCTCACGCCCACTGGGATGGCTATAGTCAAACAGCAAGACAATAACCAGAACTGACAAGGATGCAGGAATATAAAATGGAACAGCCTCTTGGGAAACAGTTTAGTGGCCTCTAAAGATTTACAGAGTATCCAAGTGGCCTAGCATTTCCACTCCTAGGTGTACAGTCAAGATGATTAAAAACATACGTCCTCACAAAAACTGTACACAAACATTTATAGCAGCGTTATTCTTAATAGCCCCAGAGCAAAAACAGCCCAATAGCCGTTGATTGATGGATGGATAAATCAAATGTGGTTTATCCATACAATGGAATATTACTCAGCCATAAAAAGAATGAAGCACTGATAATATTTGACAACATGGATGAATCTTGAAAACATTATGCTCAGTGGAAGAAGCCAGACACAAAAGGTCACGTATCATCCTATGATTCTATTTTGATGAAAATACCAGACTTGGCCAATCTACAAAGCCAGAAAGTAGATTAGCGGTTGCCAGGGCTGAGAGATGGGGATGTAGCAGAGGGAAAATCTTTTTCATGGGTTGGACCCACAAATTATATCAATAAGAGCTAGATTAACAAAACAAAACATTAATTCCATATTAATGCTCAGAAATGATTCTCAAGGAGTCAGCCAAGTGACTGGAGCTTGTGTGCCATCTTAGGCTAAACAAAGGAAGAGGGGCTTGGGTTTCTGGGAGGGGGAGGCAAGTTCCAGAAGGGAAGGGGAGGGGTGAAAATGATGGCAAATAAGGGATGTCTTACTGTGCCGATAAGTCTCTCAGACGGTGCGTTGTCTGTGAGAGGAGCTCTGCTCCTGGCTTAGAAGCACCTTTACAAACATGTCTTTCCTTTACAAGAGGAGAAATTTAGTAAAGCGCTCTTTTTGCTGGCTCTCAATTGTCTTCCACGCAAAATAATCTTTGTGCCAGTGGATGTTATCATTAGTGGACTTACTCTTCTGTTAACCCAATGACCTCTTTCCACACTTCTCTCTCTCACAAAGACAGCTACTGCCTTCAGGAAGTGGTGGACACTAGCAAAGCAAATAACTGAGGTCAAAGAAACACCTAGAAGTGGAAACAAAATTGATGTAGGTATGGTCCTTGAGGGCTTTGCCTGGGTGTTTGTATTGTAACGGGATTGCAAACTTTAGCCCACATTGAGGGGAAATGTCATGTTGGTTTTTTTCGTTCATAAGTAATCCGGCCTCCTTCCCATGATTTTCTTTTGATTTATAAATTTTTAACTAAAGTCCAAACCAGTTTAAAACTAAACCCAATCTGGTAATGTGGGTGCCACTTTAGGAAGTGTCTGCTATATCGTGGATAAAGGTGCTCAGTGCTTGGATAGCTTCAACGCCCCCAGCCTGTCCTGTCCTGTCCTGTCCTGCCCTGTGGACAAGGCCTGCACAATTGGACCGAGGGTTGCTTGCTCTGCCAGCATCCTTGGGTGAATTCTTCAAACAGTGTCAATTATGATCTGTTCTTTCCTGATTTGGGCACTGCTCTTGTGGTAGCCTCTGGCTTCCCCCGCCCTGCCAACTACTCAGTCCTCACTCGCTTTTATAGACCCTGAATCTCTGGTCCTTGTCCGGCCAGCCATCTGGGAGGTCTTCAGCACTTACAGACCTCCATCGATCCCAGCCTCACCTCTGATGTCCTTTCCCCTCCATGGCAGGCCTGGGAAAGGTCTAGGCTCTTAGCTCAGCATGCTGCCAAGTGGGATCCCAGGCAGCCTGCCTCCCCGGGCCTTCCTCTCCAACATAATTGGCACAGTGGCCTCCCAGGTGGAGCCGGACCAGCCTGAGAATTCATGCAGAGAGATTTGCAGGGTCCTAATGAGCTTCTTGATTCGACAGAGCCTTTCTTCGTCTCTTGGCTTGTCTCTCTTCTTACTTGAGCCAAAGCCAAGTAAGGCAAGAGTGGAGGCACACACAGTGTACCCTTGGGCTCTTACTCCCTTCCCAGGCCCCTTCACAGTGCCCCGGGGCTGGAAGAACCAGGCTTTCCAGCTTTCACCACCTGGCAATAAGTCTCACTCTCGCATCAGGTCTAGCCTGCACAGCAAACTCTACAGGCTGGGTTGTCCCGGATCAGCCCTTGCGTTGTTAAAGGGGAGAGGGGTTTGAGAAGTGGGGTGAACTGGGAAAATGTCTTCATTCTCCTTTGAGTCGGAAGCCCCGTGCCATCTCCATCTCTCCCTGCGTTCACCCCGTGACACCCTCTGCCTTGACCCAAGGCCAATGAACGCTCGGGGCCACCGAGGCTGAAGCTTGGTGCTCGAAAAGGAAAAAGAAATACACGTGAATACCTTCCCCTTTGCCATATACGTACACACTATTGGACGGGGCTGTTCAGCCGATAAGGCCATTAGGGAATCCTGGGATAGTTTCTCCTCCTCAAGGCCTGCTCTGGGCAGGTCCAAGCCAAAGAGAAAGACCTGCACGAGGTCACTGTGCCCAGACAACATTAAGGTGTCCTCTCTAAGGGAAATCCTCGCTTAGCCAGAGTAATAGAGCTTCCCAGACGCCACCCCACCTGAAACGTCACCCCAGATGGCATGTGTGTCCTTTGCCACCGTGTTTAGTCAATGCGCTTCAGCTCCGCCCACAGCTCTGTTTGTGCTTCCCAAGGTCATCGGCTCTTCCCAATTGTGTGCACAGCCAGAGACTGAGTCCTTCCACCGATGAAACACCAGGGGGCAGTAGCGGCACTTGGGCTTTAAGGTGATGGGGCTCAAAACTTGAGCCCTAAAAAGGAAGGAAAAATAAAACGATGGAAGAAAAGGGAGGAAGGAAGAGAAAAAGAAACAGGGAGAGGAAGGAAGGAAAAGGCATGCAGTGTGGGAAGAGCTCAAGACAAATTGTCATGTTTTCACCCAGGTCCTTGCTCCCTTCTCAACGTCAGGCAAAGCGTGGGGCTAATCCCGGAGTGCACGTGGAGAGGTAGGCCTGACGCTGAGAGAGGAGTGCAAGCCACTGAGGCTAGAGCCGCGCCTAGGAGGCTGGCTGAGCACCCTGTGGGAAGGCTCCCCCAAGCTCATGCCGCGGGGGACCCAGACCAGTCCCTTGCAAACTCCGCTCTTCCTTCCCACGGCCCGGGGATGTGGCCAGCCTCCCGGTCCTGCCTGAAGCTGCCATCAGCCGCGTGGCAGCCTCAGAGGTCCCCTCCTCTCTGAGCCAGCTGGAGAGTGCCGGCCACGACCCGGCTCCCACTCCCGGCCTAGCCCCGAGTAAACCACGGTCCATTTTCTTTATATAAGAGATTTACTACCAGGAAACAGATAAAGGGTAACAAAAATAAGCAGAGAGGGAATTACAAAGATAAAAGCAATCTTTTACAGCTCAGGTGGTGAACCTCTGGTTAATTTCTTCTCAAAACTGGATTGAATCAAAGCTTTGCTTTCTCTGAGACAGTGAAGGTGACCAAAGTGCCAGGTTTGCCCAGGGCAGGCGGAGGGCGTCCTGAGACAGGAGACTCAGTGCTGGACAAACAGGGAAGAACTAGTCACCCTGCAGGGGGCTCTGACATGCCCCCTCCTTGCCTGCAGACAAAGCCCCCCAACTTAAACTTGTGGGAGGATCCCTGGTCAGGACCCAACAGAAGTGGGGGTTCTGGCTCCTCTGGCTGCCTATGGCCTCAAGTGGACAATGCCCACTGCTCCAGACCACCACTAAGGACACTCTGCAGGCAACTGTCCCTAGGACTTCTCAGGTAGATGGGAAGGAGAGGCAGTACAGGTTGGGGTGCTCACCTGGCCATTTTTAAGAGAATGGTTATTTCTCAAACCCAGGAAACCCTCTCACCTCTGCCCCCCCCCCCAGGACATTTTGCAAAGTGCTACTTCCTGGAAGACTATCTTATATTTTTTTAAAAGATATTTTATTGATTAATTTTAGAGAGAGGAGAGAGAGACAAGATGGGGTGGGAACAGGAAGCATCAACTTGCTTCTTGTATGTGCCTTAACCAGGTAAGTCCAGAGTCTCAAATCATCAACTTCAGCCTTCCAGGTTGATGCTTTATCCACTGCGCCACCACAGGCCAGGCAAGACTATCTTATAAAGCATCTCAAAGTTAAACCAGTTTTTATTTTTGTTTCTTTTTTGTCTTCAGGATTTCCAATGTGGACATATGCTAGCACATACCATGAATTTCTTAGAGGGACACAAGCATGTGCCCCCCCCCCAATGATTAGACTATGGACTTTCCCCATCTTTTCTTCAGGGAGTAACTCTAATAGCCTTCAGAACCTGTGCCCAGAAGAGCATGGGACTCTAGAGCTGTGGTGTAACCCCACCTGAGCAGCTTTGGTCCTCTCCTAGTGACACCAGCATGACCAGAACGAACCTTCCCAACACGTGCTACTTCGCCATGTGGGTTATTTTGAGCTGAAGGCAATCAAGACACAGCAAACTCAAGGAAAACTTTATCTCTCCCTTAATTACATAAAGGAATTTAGGTAGGGAACCTAGTCTAGAAAAAGAGCCATTACAAAAGATAATGTTTTCCCTGAATAATCTATCTGTATGGCTGAACAAACATCTAATTACTGAACATCTGCTCTCCGTGTTATCCTGTGGATTACCCTCTTCCGCCTAAAGCCCCAGAGCCTGTCCCCTTCCCGAGCTCAGAATGGCAGATAACAGGCCTCAACAGCCTGACTTGTCCTGGGGTCTCATTGTCCTCGTATGCATGTAATTAAATTTGTGTTTCTCCTATGAACCTCTCTTATGGAAATCTGATTCTTAGAACAGCCAAAAAACCTAGAAGAATAGAGGGAGTATTTTTCTTCCTTACTATTTCTCTATGGAGGAATAGTTCATAACATTGAGAGAATTTCACTAAGGTAGACCCGCTACCCACCAAGCAGAATTCAGAGAGAGAGAGTGTGCATGCTCATGGGCTGTGTGCCCTACTCAGTTCTCTGGCCCTCAACCCAAGGTGCATATGCCGTCTCTGCTAGCTCAGGGAGGGTTCTCTAAAGGCAGCTGTATTTGCATGACTTATTATCTGTACTTCCTGAAAACTGTGTTGTTAAGTTGGTGCAAATTCCAGCTGAGAGAGCTCCTGAATCCTCCTCTCTTGTGTCAACATGCATAGGATTCATGCAAGTCACTGTAAACAGATGCTAATTTTGGTATGTTTTTGTTTAAATGTGCTATTATATATAAACATTCTATGTTTCCTAGCAGCACTGAAGACTGTTGAATTGAGAATGATTAGAAGCAACACATATGCAATCATTTTCTTTCCCCTGAGACCGGACATCTTTTTCACTATTTTCCTACATTTTGTTTTTGCAATTTTCTGAATGGCAAAAAAGAAAAAAAAAGGCAAGAAAACCAACAAGGGCTGATTATTACTGAAAACTGGCTCTCAGAAGTAAGTTGGGAAATGGAGCCTGCACTCATTCATTTATTTTCCCCTCGAGCTGACATGGCTTGTTTGTTATCTGAACTTGAGTGCTGATGCTAAGAAAAGGGGGTGCCCTCTTGCAGGACAAGTGTCACCTGTAAACTTCCATGTGAAGTCGTGTGTCCAATCTCTCTGACTCCCTCTTCTCAGGGAGCACTGGTTGCCACTCAGTGACTCTGGAGACCAGTGGGTCTGCAGGTTCACAGAAGTGAGTTTGGCGGACTCTACAGCAGCTCACACCCTCTCCTCATGCCGGTTTGGTGGGGCAGACATTGTCCCAAACCAATCCAAGTTGCTTAATTAAAAGACTGCCAGCTCCTTGTTCCCTAATGAAACAGAACAGTGTCCCCGCTGTAATGTAAAGAATGGGATCAGTCTTGCCTCCGACACCCTGAGGAGGGAAGTCACTCTCTAGGGAAGTCACTCTCTGAAGTTGTCAGTCTTTTCCTTTGGCCTCAGAGTTGATTTCTGGCAAGAGCCATTAGTGAGTATGTGTGTGTGTGTGTGTGTGTGTGTGTGTGTGTGTGTGTGTGTGTGCGCGCATGCTCATGGGCATGCTCATTTGACTAAGTGGCAAGAGCCACTTAGTCAAAAGAAGCCAAAGGTTTAAATGGAGTTTAAACAAACAGGTCTTTCACTCTCCTCTTCCCAACCCACAACCTTCAGCACAAACTTCTCTGAGTTTTGTTTGGATTTTTAAACGTTGACAACACCCTTGAATAAATTCCCTCTTTCTGAACCAACTGGTCTCTGCTGGCATTAAAAATGCCAAAATGCCACTGAGAAGGCTAAAGCTGTCTAAGTGGCCGTTTCCTCCGAAAAATTAACCTTCCCTTGGTTTCTCCCCGGGTTTCAGACCAACTGAGGTCACCTTTCAAAGAACAGCCTGCCCACTCTTTCCACCTGCAGATTAGGGTGGTTCCTACCAACAGCTCACGTTCCTGACACAGCAGCAAGCTCAGGGGCCTGAGTGCTCTGCTGGCCCCAGGAAGGCTGACCAAGGGAAGGCTGGCCAGGGAAGGCTGACCAGGGAAGGCTGGCCCCATGAACGCTGACCAGGGAAGGCTGACCAGGAAGGCTGACCAGGGAAGGCTGGCCCCGGGAAGGCTGACCAGGAAAGACTGGCCCCGGGAAGGCTGACCAGGGAAGACTGGCCCCGGGAAGGCTGACCAGGGAAGACTGGCCCCGGGAAGGCTGACCAGGGAAGGCTGACCAGGGAAGGCTGACCAGGAAAGGCTGGCCCTGGAAGGCTGACCAGGGAAGACTGACCAGGGAAGGCTGACCAGGGAAGGCTGGCCCCGGAAGGCTGACCAGGGAAGGCTGATCAGGGAAGGCTGGCCAGGGAAGGCTGACCCTGGGAAGGCTGACCAGGGAAGGCTGACCAGGGAAGGCTGAGTTTAAATGTTGAGAATGTGACGGTTAGAAGGGAGGAGATGCACTCCTAAATTTTACTGAAGGGGAAGCTAAAGCTCAAGGCTATAGAGCTGGCAGGGTGTGTGTGTGTGTGTGTGTGTGTGTGTGCGCGCGCGTGCACGTTTGTGTGCGCATGCACATGTGTGTGTGCCTTTGTGTGTGTGTGTGTGTGCGTGTGTGTGTATGTGTGTGTGTGTGTGTGGCTGGGGGTAAGGAAGCAAAGTGGCTGCTTATTCCTGCCAACCCTTCTCTCGACCACTAGCCTTCCCCCTCTCCCACAGCTCCCAGCTTGGATGTCTTTTCTGGGGACACAGAAGGGATGGGTCATGGAAAGGAAGTCAGAGTGCTACGGAGGACAAACCAGTCTTCCAAGGAGCAGCGAGCCCCACAGGGGAGGACAGGCAGGACCGGAACTGGCTGCTGGCATAAAAATGTGTGTTCTCTGCCTTCCCTTCTAGTTTATTTTATTTTAGCTTTTTGGGATTTATGTGCCAAGTTTTCAGTTAATTATGCTCCTCAGTTCATGGTACTTCATCACCTTTGTCCTCGCAATGGCCCTCTGTGGCTTTATTTATTCTCTTTATCTCCAAATCCTTTTCATTCTCCCTCATTGACAACCATTTTAATCTGCTTAATGTCTGTCTTTTTATTTGCATGTGTTCTAGAAAAATGATATTTCTGTGTGGAATGTAGGGGTGGATGGATGGATGGATGGATGGAGAGAATTAAATTTATATGTCTATATGAATATGTGAGCTTTATATTTTGGAACATTTATGGACACAAGAAGTTTTTTTAAAAAATAGTAAGAAGCCTGACCTGTGGTGGCGCAGTGGATAAAGCATTGACCTGGGAACACTGAGGTCGCCAGTTCAAAACCCTGCACTGGTCTGGTCAAGGCACATATGGGAGTTGATGCTTCCAGCTCCTCCCCCTTTCTTTCTCTCTCTCTCTCTCTCTCTCTCTCTCTGTCTCCTCTCTAAAATGAATAAATAAATTTAAAAAAAAATTTAAAAATAGTAAGAGAGGCACATGAAAAGGTGCTCAACATCATTACTCTTTAAAGAAATGCAAATCAAAATCACAATGAGATACCATGCCATGCCCACTACAATGTTTATTATTAAAAACAAAGAAAAAATACAGAAAATAACAAGGGTTGGTAGGTCTACTGTTTCTCCAATACAGCCCAAGTATTCCTGTGTCCTCACATGCCAGCCAACACTTGGCACTATCGACTTTCTAATGTTGGCATCTCTAACCAGAGTCAAGTGTTTTAATTTGCATTTTTCTAATTGCTAATGGTTTTGATCGTATCTCCATAAATTTACTTGCTTTTTGAAATTGTTCCTGTGTAATGGGTTGAACTGAGTCCCCCCACCCACCACTGCAAAAGACATTGAGATCTTAGCCCCCAGTATCTAGTATCTGAGGATGTGGTCTTATAGGAAATAGAGTCTTACAGGTATATTTGTTTAAATGAGGTCATTAGAGTTGGACACTAATATGATTGGTGTCCTCATAAAGCGAGGCAATTTGTACACATAAAATAGACATGCTCACAGAAAGAGGTATAGGGGAAAAGCTATATGGAGATTGGAGTGATGCTGCCACAAGCCAAGGAATGCTGGGGACACCAGAACTGGAAGATGCCAGGAAGAATTCTTCTGCTACTGGTGCCAGAGAGAGCCTGGCCCTGCTGACACCTTGACTTCAGGCTTCCGGCTTCCTGAACTTGAGACAACAGATTTATGTTGTTCTATGCCAACAGTTTGGGGTATTTTGTCACGGCAGGAAATAAATGAACATGCTCTGTGAACTGCCCATTTTTCAGGGGTCTCTCACTTTCTCCTATGAGCGTGCAGAAGTTCCCTGTCTTCTCCGGAATCACCTTCATTTTTGCCTTCTCCCCCCCTTCATCACCCCTGCCTGCCCCCCTACCCCAGCCCTGGGGCTGCTTTGAGAGCAGAGCTTCAAGCAGAAGGGAAGAGGGACCTAGGCAGCCAGGGGCGATAGGGAGCAAGGGGACCAGGGCTTCTTCAGGCAGAGGCAGCTCTGTGCTGCCCCCAGACAGATGGAGGAAGGAAGTCCTGATAAGGGAGAGGGTCAGCCTGGAGAGAAGGAGAATTCCGTCATACTCTAAGTGTCGCAACCCTTTCGTCCCCAAGTCTCTGAAGCCCACTGAGGGCTAAGATATGTACCTCTCAGCTAGATGCCCAAACCATTTTTGGACAAGGTTTACAGGTCATTCAGCCACCCATGCCCACCGTCCAGGATGCTGGCAGTCTGCCTCCTGCCCCCACACACAGGGTCTAGGAGTACCGGGTCCCAGTGAAGAAATCACGCAGAGGCCGTAGTAGGTCTGCTGAAACCCTGTCTCCTCACTGGGTATCTTTAAGCCCTTCAGAATATCCAAGGAGGAAGGCCATGAAATATTCAAAAGGTCTGTGCTTTAAAGAGGCACTTTGGTTGCCTGAGCTAGGTGACACCGAGGGGAAGTGCAGGCCTGCCTGCTGGCAGAAGGCAGCTTTCTCAAGAGAGGGCAGGGCCAGGGCTGCAGAAGCAAATGCAGGGAAGTGTGACTCCGTCCAGGACGGGGGTTCCAAAATGACTCAGTTTCAGCCATCATCCACGTCCACTTCCCTGGCCTGTGTCTTTGCTTTGTGTTCTGGTGGTACCTTCCCCCAGGGGCCTCTATGAGTCCCCAGACAGGCACCTGGGGCTCTAGGCCACACGGCTGGGAATACTCACTAGACAAGCCCCATCCTGGACGTGGGGTGGGAGGTGAAACAAAAGTGACGTCTACTTCACACCAAGAACAGCAAGTAGAGAGACGCCTGTGGTATACCCTCTGCACATAGGATTTTCAAAAAGCTGTTCTAAAAGGTCTCTCTCTTGAAAAGATCAAAGGACATGACAGAACACTTACAGCACTATTGCATGTCTGGAGAAAATCTGTTGTAAATGTTTTGTCAAATAAACCTTTTAAAATATGTCATTCAATAGTTTAACAAGTATGCATTACTATTAATTCAAGGTGCTCTGTGGCTGTCTTTTTTTTTTTTAATTGATTTGAGAGAGGGAGCGAGAGAAACATCAATTTGTTGTTCCACCCATTCATGCTATTATTGGTTGACTCTTGTATGTGCCCGACTGGAGATCAAACCTGCAACCTTGATGTATGGGGATGGTGCTTTAACCAACTGAGCTACCTGGCTTATTTATCTTTTAAATAAAATATCACAACTGAGCTAGACTTAGTCATCCCTATATACATGAAATTTAAGGTCCTGTATTAGGTTTTATAATCCTGGGGTTTATAATCCTGAGGAGGGCAACTTCACAAACAAGACGCAAAATTCAGAAGCCATAAGGGGGAAAAATATGCAGATTATATAATAATAATTATTTTTAAAGCTTCTGCCAGGTGACAACAAATATGAGGCAAATCAAATAAAAAGACCAGAGGCAGACCTGAAAACAGGTGTGCAAGACATTAGGTCACTGGCCCTATTATTCACAAGCCTTGTACAAACCTCAGAAAAGACCAAACACCAACAGGGGAAAAGCGACTGTGACCAGACCTGGGAGAGCAGCATTGGCTGCAGACACAGAGACAAACTAGACATTTCAACAGAGAGAGCCAATGAGCAAAATGAATGTCGAGAAGCTACGAATGAAAAAAAAAAAGAAAGGCAGTGTTCAAGATAATTTTGGGGAAAAAAATAAGAAAGGTAAAATTATCATTCAGAAGATATAAAATGAACACATGTTAAAGATTTTATTTTATTCATAAATAAGGAACCAAGCAGATGTTTTAAGTGCTTCAGGGGAGAAGTTGAAAATAAAAAAGCGCCGCATTTAGAGATGAGGCCCATTGAAATGAATGAGCGCATGGAGGCACAGCTATCTACCTCCTGGTTGGGCGGGGCATGCGGCTGAACCTCGGAAAGGCGGAACAGAACTTGCACATCCAAAGCTAAGAAGCATTTTGCGTTACATCAGTTACCACGATTTACAGAGTTATGCAAAAGCGCCCGTGGCATCCGACTCCTGTGGGTGACACGTCCTTTCTGACGGGACCACAAAGTTTTTCTTTGCAGCAGGATGGGTGAGTCTGTGATGCCGGACTTGGACACCCCGGGGAAGGTTGGGGCGTTCACTACATAGGGAATGGGGGAACAGAGGAGGTTCTACGGGGCTGGAAGTGAGGAGGGGGTAGTGAAGCGACTGATTTACATCGCAGTAGCTGACACTTCCTCCTGATGCAGGCGTGGGCGGACAAGTATCTGAAGATGCTAAAGAAACGCTTTCCTCTCAAAGTGAGATGCTATTCAAGGAAGGAAGGGGCTAAACCGTATCAGCACGAACGGACAAATGTCTAAGGACGCCTGCCCCACCTTGGATAGATTTGGTTCTACTTTAATTTCTGGGACAAAGCGCCTCAGGTTCTGTGGCTTCGGTGTTTGGGGAGGCATTGCTTTAAGAGTCTCCCCTGCTCTCAGCCACGTTTGACATCTGTCGGGCACATTTTACAGAGGGTTCTGTGCGCAGCGCTATGGTGTGTTCCAAACAGATCTTGCCCGGAAGGAACTTCTGTGTGGCTATTTGAAAGCTGGAATGCAGTAGGAAAAAAAATGTCCCCCAGGTGGCCACTTTCCCGAACCAATAACAATGCTCTTTTTTTAAAAGACTCCCCAATACAGGGATTGCTTTCCAAATGAAAAAGTGGAAAGTGTGAAGTACAGAGCATTGTCTTTAATTTGTCCAGGTATAGGAAAGGACATATAAATATTTTTTTAAATTAAGTTGGTTTTAGGACTCCCATGTATTGAAAACAATAGTTAAGTGCAGCTTGGGGCTGCCCTGGGCATTTCAGATTATGTGGTTAGTAGATGCAGGATGCAGTTTGAATAGCAGGTAACGGATTTTTTGTATTTTACTAAGTAAAGCAAGATGGCATTCTAGCAGTAATCATCTACAACTAGACCACAGGAGGATGAGGAGCGAGGAACACAATTGCTTGTGCAGATTCTGGAAGGAATTCTGGGTTTCTTGGCCTCTGTTTTTCTCCATTCTCAGAGCAAGAGACACCTGACCTTTACCAGCAGCCCTGTCCAAACTCCAACCTCGGAAGCTGTTAAATAAAGGTGTTGGGGTGCTTCTAGGCATACATGATAGGCTGCCACACACACACTTGAGTTTCAGGGGACCTGTAGTTCAAGGTCTGTAAACAGTCCCACCCCCAAATCCAGACATCAGAACCCTGTTCCCTGATGATGCCAGTCTTGCTGGACTTTGAGTATCATCCCTTCCACATTCACAGCGGTCATGGTCTGCCCGTCCTGACCTCTGGGGATGCCACCCACTCCCCCCATGCTGAGTGCCCCCAGGACTCTGTCTCACACTCATTGTCTCCTCAAGGCATGCTGCCCTGGCCTCCACACTAGCTCTCAGGCCACCACCAAACAGCACTGCTGCCCCAGTGGTAGGTCCCATGCCCGGACCTGTCCAGCTGTGTCTGTCCACACATCACTAGGCCATGTCTGTCTGAACTCTGGAAATCCAGGTAGTGGCCTGATTGCTGCACTGTCTAAATTTACATCAGAACTGAGTCTGCCTTTCCTCATCGATTCATCTAGTACAGAAGCATCAAGGGACCCTGAGAGCTCCTGGTTCAAGTTCGCTTGCTCATTACCCAGTCATCCCTTCTGACAAACGGAATGTTTAGTCTCTAGGAATTCTTTCTTTTTTTTCTTTAATTTTTGTGACAGAGGCAGAGAGAGGGACAAATAGGAACAGACAGACAGGAAGGGAGAAGAGGTCAGAAGCATCAACTCTTCATTGTGGCACCTTAGTTGTTCATTTATTGCTCTTCTCATATGTGCCTTGACCAGGGGGCTACAGCAGAGCTAGTGACCCTTTGCTCAAGCCAGCGACCTTAGGCTCAAGCTTGTGAGCCTTGCTCAAACCACATGAGCCCACACTCAAGCCAGCAACCTTGAGGTTTCGAACCTGGGTTCTCTACATTCCAGTCCAACGTTCTATCCACTGCACCACTGCCTGGTCAGGCTCTAGGAATTCTTATACAGCCTGATTCCCTCTCCAGCTTATACTCTGAAGACCCCTGCTCTCTTCAACGTATCCCCAACGTCAAAAACCTTGCTATGTTTCCTTCCCCAGTCTGTGTTTTATAGAAGATGTATTGTTTAGCTTTGTAAAAATAATTTTAGACCAAGTATTAAGCCTTCTCTTCTCCAATATTAAAAATCACTATCCCCTGGGTACAAATGTGTGTGTGTGTGCATGCATGCTGAAATAAATGACATTGGAGGTGTAGTACAGCTTCCCTTGGTCTGTCTTCCCTCACCATCACTTATACTGTGCTAAGGGCCTTACATATACTCTCATTCAATCCTCCCAACAGTCTTATGACATAGGCCCTCTGATTAGCCCACACTGTTGGACGAGAAAAGTTTCAAGCTTTACAAGGAGCATGGTGCTGAGCAAGACCTGAATCCAAGCTGGCAGACACAGGATGCTGTGATCTCAGCATCATCTCTGCATGCCAGTCCATGGCACAGTGCCAGGCACACCGCGGGCCTTCAGCAGGTGGCTGGTGAGTGAATGCATGCTTAATCCCTCCCTTATTTAGGGTTCAGCACCCACTCACACATTGTTCATCTACTTTTTCCAGCCACTGTGCATGGAGCAGTAATTAATGGTTCATCTAAGATAATTATCATGATTACAAATTTAAAAAATAATTATTATACAGCAGAAGCAAGTCTAGAACAGACTCTTTATACACACACACACACACACACACACACATACATATATATATATATATTTATATATATATATAAAACTGTATCGTGGACTCTTACTTGTATCAGCCATGATGACTCCATTTTCCTTAGAGAACAAGATTCCTTTTTTCATGTAATGGAGGAAAACTGAAAAGAAAAGGAAAACTGAGGAGGGTGTGTGTAACCCATAGGATGTTAGACCTGGAAGGAATTCAATTCGTCTGGAGTTCCCAGGAAGAAGTCACTTTTCCCCCTCCAGTGGTTTACAGTGTCCCTCCCCTTGGCAAAGCAGAAGGTGATCCCAGGTCACACCATGGAGCAGCCACCACGAAGAACTGCAGCCCAGGGGACACGGGTCACCAGGAGTCTCCCTCAGCCGCCCAAGGCCATGGCCAAGAGTTCTGACTTTGAAATCAGCCCCACTTGGCTTCAGACACCATCTCTACCGCTCACTGCCCACGTGACTGGAGGAAGGACAATGCCAATCACCTTCTGGGGCTATTTCTAAAATGCAGTCAGCATCGTTTCCTGGCATTCAATGTATAGTAGCTATTACATTGGTTATTAATTATGATTACCAACTAACAAAGCCTACAGTAAAGTTTCCAGAGAATTTTGAAAATAAAGCCTCCTATGAAAGTCACTTGGCAAAGACCCATTATGCAAAGTGTACTTGACATGTTTGCAGAAGCAAAGAAAAAGGAATCAAGCCTATGAAGTCTAAAACCAAGAAATGGATATCCCTACCCAGATATCCTGGGGCAAGCCAATATGGTACGACCAATCAGACAGACAAAAATATCCCCAGACCTGGAGGAGAAGCAAACTCCAGACCAGAACTGTTTCCTTGTTGTCACTAATTAAGAGTTGAAGCCACATCCTTGGTAAGGGGAGTTGAGATCTGCAACAGAACTCATTTAATATTTCTAATCATTCATCACATATAATATAAAACCTTGTAAGTAAGCACTATTACAGAGTGAGGCTTTAGTCACTCTGAAATTATTTCATTGTTTGCATAAGATCTGAAGTTGAAAAAAACCCTCTGGGTATTTATTTGGCTAGGGAACCCTCCTGTGGAGTCCAGTTGCCTCTCCCAGTCAACGTCCTAGAACCGAGTGGAAAAACTAGCTCAGCTTATTTCTGACTAGGCGGGGACAAGCAGCACAGTCCTAGGAGAAAGGTCACCTGATGTGAAATTCACGAAGCAGTCAGGCATAAACCAGAGGGAAAAGAGCTATTTTTTATATCCTGCTCTCTGTGGTTTCCCTTTCCCACGTATCACCAGGTCCTGTCCATTCCCCCATCAAGCCAGAACCCAAATGTTCCACCCTCCTCCTTCCTTGCTCCAATTTTTATGGTCAACACCTCAACTCTCTTGGTCCCGTCAGATCCATTCTCCATTCAACAGCCAGAATGATCATTTTAAACCTCAACTCAACTCCCTGCACTGCTCGGCTCCAAACCCTCAATCGGCAGAACCCCCAGATCATGTAGGGCCATGTGGCTCCTGCTCACTCCTATCGGCCACTGTCGACTTCGTTCAGCTTCCCAAACAGGCCGCTCCCTCCAGCGACCTCCTTACAGCTGGTTCCCTCTCCTTGGGATTCTTTTTCCGGCTTTCTAGGCGTTATCTATCCTCGGGCCTCAGCCCCAAAATCACTCCGTTAGGAAGGCCATTCCACGCCACCCAGTTTCAGTTTAATCTCTCATTTCTTTTCCTCCCTATCATTTATCACAGTTTGTAGTTTATTCATGTGTGTGCATATCTATATGTGCACGTGGATCTATACAACGTGCGTATATGTCCATACAAACGTTTTTAAAGTACCTGTCTCTGCTTCAAGACTGTACACTCTACGGGGGTAGGAACAGTCCTGTGGTTACCAGCATGTGCCCAGCGCCTAGCGGAGCTTATGACATGAAGGGAGCCAATGGTAGGAGCCGAACATTTGAATATATTAATGCGCACAGCTGACTTGAAAGGGAGAGAGGAGGGGGCAGAGATGAAAAGTTCCCAGCATGCACCACCCAGGTGCTGAATGCCCGAGGAGGGGAGATGCTGTTTAACCAGGTATCAAAAGATGCGGAAGAACTGGAAACCAATTATTTGTATTTAAAACAGAAATTCTACAGACTTCCGTTAGCTGTTTCCTATATTACAACAGAGAGTTCAAAAGAACAGTTAAATGAAGGCGTGTCATCTCAGTTCAGAGGTGAAAATCCCTTCTGTGCACATGTCTTATGCTTGTAAATCCCAAAGAGAAGAGGGTTTGATGATCAGAACAAAGACGTTTCTACTGAGGACAGTCTTGTGCTATTGATTTGTGTTTCCTGGGCCTTCTCAGGAGCAAGAGGCTATGTGGGCCTGAACTAACCTCCCTCCCTAGATCCCATGTCTTTTTCTTATTATTATTTTTTTCATTTTTAAAAAGTTATTGATTTTAGAGAGAGAAAGAAAAACACTGGTTTCTTGTTCTACGTATTTAGGCATTCATCGGTTGATTCTCGTATGTGCCCTGACCAGGGACCAAACCTGCAGCCTTGGGGTATCGGGAGCTACCCAGCCAGTGCAGGTCTTACTTCTTTTAATGGTCAGTTTGGTGGCTGGTTTGCTTTTCACCCCTTCGACAGACAGACTCGAAGTCAGCAGCGGTAAGTTCAGGCAATGTTCAGGACGTGGGAGTCAGGCACTTCTTCCAAGGAGAAGTTTAGGAGAGGGAGACTTCCTTCCAAAATCCCTGCCCAGTTGTTCCATATTCCAGAAGCTATTAATTTTCTCTGCTTCCACCACAGGAAAATGTTTGGTCTCAAGGGAAACAAGCCAATTAAATGGTTGCTTAAGGGTGAAACCAAAATAAGTTAGGAAATTTTAATGGAGCCCATAACTGTTCCTCCCCAATTCTAATGAGGACAACATCCCGATTGAAATTTGGTAGAGAGATACCATCGGTGTCAGCATGGAATGCAGTGACATACTGCCTTTGCAGCAGCCTAAGGCCAGGAGAGGACGTTGCTCTTTGGGGGGCAGAAGCTAGACAATGCCTTCAATTACAGAGGTCATGTTAGGTAAACAGTGAGCCCCTGGGCTGCTGGAATCCCAAATCCATCGTCTGCTGTCTCCTGCACATAATGGGATTGCACAAGGGACGGGCTCTGGCCCACTTCTGCTTGATGGAACGTTTTCTGGTTGCCGGACCTCTCTCAATGTCCTTATGGTGTCCCCGAAAGTCCAGTGCTGCCCAGGCTCTGCAGGGGTAAGGATCCAAGGGGGAGGGCATGTGCAGAATGCGCCGTAATAAAAGCAGTGCAGCTTCCCGATATGTTCCAGTGAGATGGAAAAGCATATTAAAAATGTAAGCCTCTTAAAATGCAAATGGCATCAGCGTGCCTTGCAATTTAAAGACTCTTGCCCATTAAAAAGAAAAAGAAAGAAAGAAGAGAAAGAAACCCTGAAAACTGAGATGAAGTACTGAGAGAGACACTTAAAAAATCGTGATTCTGACTCAGCAGCTCACACCACGACCCTGGGCTCCACTGTCCTCATGGAGGGTGTAGCATCACCATCTCTACCTATCCCATAAGGTTGGTTTGAGTACAAATCATGCTGATGACCATACAACTCTCTTGTAAGGATAAGAAGTACCTCTGTAAGTGTCAAATATTATTACATGGGGTCCTTGGGTTACGAGACAGTTCATTTCTACAACAGTGACATAACCTGAATTTTTCTATTAGTTGAAACACACCCTAGCCTAAGTCACTTACCTACCCTAACACACTTGTAAAATCATAATCTAGAACATAAAAACACAAGTAAGCCACAGAAAAAGGAAAAGGGCATAAATACACTTTACTGTACACTGTACCGCGTATTCTTCCACCGTGCTCAGCCAAACTAGTTCGCCCACGGAGTCTGTAAGTACAACCGAACCACACAAGCTGTAACACTCACACCTCAATTTTATTTATTTGTTTGTTTGTTTGTTTGTTTATTTTTACAGGGACAGAGAGAGAGAGTCAGAGAGAGGGATAGATAGGGACAGACAGACAGGAACGGAGAGAGATGAGAAGCATCAATCATCACTTTTTCGTTGCTGTTGCAACACCTTAGTTGTACATTAATGGCTTTCTCATACGTGCCTTGACCACGGGCCTTCAGCAGACTGAGTAACCCCTTGCTCGAGGCAGCAACCTTGGGTCCAAGCTGGTGAGATTTTTTTTTTAAATCCCTTTATCTAGGGATTTCTTTCTTTCTTTCTTTTTTTTACAGGGACAGAGAGAGAGTCAGAGAGAGGGATAGATAGGGACAGACAGACAGAAATGGAGAGAGGTGAGAAGCATCAATCATCAGTTTTTCATTGAGACACCATAGTTGTTCATTGATTGCTTTCTCACATGTGCCTTGACCGCGGGCCTTCAGCAGACTGAGCAACCCCTTGCTGGAGCCAGCAACCTTGGGTCCAAGCTGGCGAGCTTCTGCTCAAGCCAGATGGGCCTGCGCTCAAGCTGGCAAACTCGGGGTCTCGAACCTAGGTCCTCCGCATCCCGGTCTGACGCTCTATCCACTGCACCACTGCCTGGTCAGGCTCAAACCACCTCAATTTTTAAAACTTTTTATAAGAGTGATGTTTGTAAACTGGAAACACATGTTGAGACTGTCCTAACCTGAGGATCCCCTGTAGTTTACTCAATTAGCTTTCTACCGAAAATGGAGGGAGAGGATGCAGTCCTTTCTGCAGAGTGGAGGAGTTCAGGGCGCCTTCACCTGTGCACCCCCCCACACACACACACACAAACACAGACAGACATACCCTCATCTTTCTCTCTGGAGTGAAAAGGAAAACTCCTACTACTGGGTCACTTTCCTTGGTTGATGGCCACAGGTTTTGCCAGCCTTGACTCAGTGCTTCTCTCTTGTTCTCGTCAATCTTTGGTGCTCAGGCTGTGCCATGATTTTACCCTGCATGAAGTAGGAGCTCCCCACCACCAACGTGACCCCAGAAATCATTCAAGACACAGCTCAAGGGTTCCACTTTCCCGTGGCCACATCAGAATTAAATGCTTCTGATGCAGTCCCGAGCCTGAACATCTCTTCAGAGTGTCATTTGTCATGCCCTGTGCATGTGTGGGTCCTGTTAGGCTGGAGGACCCTGGGCACCCAAGATGATGTCATTCTGACTTCATTTCCCTCCATCTGACCCACCCAGTACCTGGCATAGAGTAGGAACTTGATCAAATTTTCCCTTAAACATCATTGTTCTGTTTGTTTGTTTGTTTCAAACACATAACTCTTTTCAGTTCTGGCATAACAGCTCAAAGCAATGTTTTGCTGCTTCACAGCTAGAAAACTGGAAATCTGCCACTGAGGTGAGCAGAAATCTCCACAGGGCTGTTTTTCTTCCTTGATATCAGGAAAGCCATGTTTCCTGACAAAATACTATCCTCCTGTGTGATGAGAGAATTGGGGTGCTGGGGCAGGATGGTGTGGAGGACAAACATTCATTACTGTGACTCAACACAAATCAAAAGAACTTTCCCAGCCTCTCTAACCCAGGTGGCTTTCAGCGGCTCACATAACTCAGCCGTGAGCAAACCCAAAATGTAGTCGCTTAGCCTTCTCATGTTCATTCAATATTTACATCATTTCAGAAGTTGTTATTCACTGAGAAATAATGAACTGTTAATGAAAGTCTAAGGTAAAAATGAGATTGTAGGGCACATGTAATAGCATTTGCTTGTTTATGAATAGGAAAGGTTTGGAAATGTATCAGCTATCAATTAGGTGGGAAGAGGAAGGGGAGAGGATGCTAGATAAATTTTGCTTTCTGATTTATCATGTTTTCTGCTTAATGATATTGAAAAATAAAATTATTAAGGATATAATATGTGCTAGACATAGTTTTAAGTGTTTTATAAATATGGACTCTATGAGTTAGGGTTTTTATTTTTGGTCCCCATTTTATAAATGAGGAAACAAAGGCAGAAAGATGGTGGGAACTGGTGAAGGTCACCTAGCAGTAATGGTAAGACCCTCACTCCAGTCTGATTTCAGAATCCATACTCTTAATTAACCATTATGCTCTTTTGATTTGTATTCTGCGCCAATCATTAAAGGCTATGAAGAGTGACTGGATCTTAATAATTTAAATACTTTGGTTGAGTCATGTGGCCTTGGTTGAGTCATTCAGCTTCTTGGGACAATGTCGTGAAAAAAATGTTTCAATTTTTTTAACCCAGAAAGAGGTTGGGACTTTGCCCTCAGCTTCTAGGAGGTGATCCTGATAGGGACGATTTTGGTTAGAGTGCGGGAAGGCCATGCCAGAAAGACCAATGATGTAATTTAGGGTTGGGACTTTATGTTACACCCAGAGGGGCTGGGGACAGGAGACTGGAGACTGAGATCCACCACACAGGCTCTGGCCTGTGTAATAAAGCCCCAGTAGAAACTCTGACCCCCAAGATCTGGGTTAACATCCCTGGATGGCAGTGTGTTGTCACCCGTCAATGTCAGGACATGGATGTGTCCTGACCCCATGGGGAGAGAAAACAGAAACTTTGCATTTGAAACCCTCCCGGGCTCTGTCTCTTCCTTTAACCAGTATATCTATCTGATCTGTAGCCTTACTCTATAATAAGCCAAAAGCATGAGTATAACAGCTTTCAGTGAGTTCTGTAAGATTTACTAGCAAATTACCTAACCGGAGGGCAGTCTGGGAGCCCCCTGAACAAGCCAGGGAAGGCAGGCGACTCTAGAAGTTGGAAAAGGCAAGGAACAGATGATTCTGTAGAGTCTCCAGAAAAATATGCAACCCTGCTAACACCTCAATTTTAGAACTCCAGAACTTAAGCCACAGGGTGTCTGGTCATTGGTAATCATAGTAAGGCAAAACGAATACACTCAGCTATTAAGCAGTGGTTGATTGGGGGGTCTGAACTCAAACAGACTGCCCCCAAAGACCAGTTCTTACCTGGTCAGTATCTTCATCTCAAGTCATGAGCCCCATCAGATCTGGAATCCCCACTATTGATATTTTCAACATCCAGTGGTCATAGCTTCTCTCCATTACAGGTTACAGGGAGACACACAGAGGTGTGGAGCCCTGCAGGTGACATACAGATTAAGCACTGGGCAGTGTTAAGTCTGGCCACATACACAGTGCTGCTGAACCTCAGTGTCCTCGCTTATAAAGAGGGGACCATGATGGTACAGGCCTCATGAGGATTTTGAAAGGATTCAATGAAATGATCCAAGTAAATCACTGAATGCAATGTCTGGCACAGAAAAGAACACAATGAAATTATTTGCCCAAAACTTTATTGAGTGCTTATTATTGCCTTCTAGTCTTTTGCTGGGGAGTTTTAACTTCAGAATTTCAGGTTTGCAATAGACCATCACAAGGTTTCACAAATAGAAGAACAGTATTTCCCCTTCTGTTTAATATAATGCTTTAGATTTAGTGTCCAGTTATTAGCTACTATTTCTGGATAAATGATGTAGTGGATTGAATAATGTTTCTCCACCATTCATGTCCACTCAAAATCTCAGAATGTGACCTCGCTTGGAAATAGGGTCTTTGTATGTATAATGAAGATAAAGATTGAAAGGATATCATCCTGGATGCGGGTAGGTTCTAAATCCAAAGAGCATGTTCATATGTGTTGGGCAGATAAAATATATTATGCTCACTTTGTTAAAGATGGCAATGCCCACGTGGAAGTCCGTTAATATTAATGTGTGTTGGGGAACAGGCTATGGGCAGGTCGGGTCGTTATAGCCTAAGGCTTAGTTTTAAGAATAAGTTTTTCCCCACACCCTTGACTCATTGGATGGTGTGGGGTGGTGCACTCTCATGAGGAATCCTCCCATTATGCCTCGGATGGGTGACTTTGTATCAGAGACTTCCTTATTTGTAGATTGGATTAAAGGTTTGGATTTCTACACTATAAAGTGGAACAGGCTGGAAGCTTGCTCTCTCTCGGTTCCTGAGATTAGCAGTAGAGAAGAGAGCAGAGAAAGGCCATGTGGAAGAGGCCAGGAGAAGCAGCTAAGATGGCAGAGTGCTGAGGGAGAAGCCAGTTTGTGCAGAGTTTGTGTAGAGAGAAGGAGATGGGGAACAGAGGTGAATAAGACTGGTGAGCTAGAAACCTTTGATTCTAGGAAACTCGGATAAGTCAGTAGCTTTGTGAGCACTGAATGAGTGGGTTTTGGAGCCCAGTGTGTGTTTTTGCTTGCCCGCCGGGTGCAAGCTAGGATTAAAGATGATGGCTCACCAGTTCTTGGCTCCATTGTTTCATTACTGACTGTCCGAATCTAATGTGAACCTGCACGGGCCAGGCGGCTGTGATGGTGACCCTGGGCACTGGCTTTACAATATGAGAGACAGAAAGTACACACAGAGACACACAGGGAGAATACCACATGACAAGTGAAGCAGAGACTAGACTAATGCAACTGTTACACGCCAAGGGACACGAAACTGCAGCGACCACCAGAAGCTGGAAGAGGCCAGAAAGCATTCTGCCCTGGAGGCATCAGACATTTTGATTTCAGATTCGGAGCCTACTGAACTGTGAGAAAGTAAATCTCTGTTGTTTGAGGCTACCCGGTTTGCAGTAACTTGAAAAACTAATACACATGGTGACTTTTGGTGCCCCTCAAGTCACCCCGCCGGTGGGAGGGACAGCTTTATCTAGTCCTCCAGGCTCCTGCACAGGGGAGGAACACCGTAGGCTAAGAGGATAGTTCTTCCTCATCTCCACCCTGCAGCATATGGGCTACAGCAAGAATACAGGGAAAGCAACAGAAAGTCAGAGAGGATTACTTAGCCAGGGTATAAAGCCTTCTGCTCGGCAGAAGAGTAGCGGCCATGCTTCTCTGCTACTAATTAGCTGTGTGACCTTGAGGGTTGGTTTCAACCTTTGAGGCTTCCTCTTCCCCAAAGTGAACTAGTGAAACAAAAAAATATCATCAAATTGGTTAGCAAACAACGGCTTTGAGATGAAAGGAAAGACAAAGAGAAGATTATAAAAAAGCTTTTGGAGCCTTGCATACATCCTCCCCAAGAGAGATCAGCTCCTGTAAATGCTTAAAACCCACCTAGGGTGTTAGTCACACTATGATTTTGTGCCTGCACCTGTCTACCTTGCATTCCTGCTATAGTACATGGGTTCAGGCGGCAGAGTGTCCATTTAAATGCATGCACTCCTGTTAACTTGGTAGACTGCAATTATTCGTAGGAGTATTCACATCAATACCAGCATTTCTGGGGGAAAGTGCACGTGGTGTGTCTCACTCTCTGTCCCTGTTGACTGGTATAAACATGCAGCCCTTGTTTCAGTAACTCTTGCTGCAAATCACGATCACACAGGTCTCTCCTACCCTCCCTGGGAATCTACTCCACACAGCTAGTTGGATCTTGCCTATTCATCTTGCAGGCACTAGACTCCAGGTTAGAGAAGATTTAATTGGAGAGAAAATATAATCTCTTTCAATCTTTAGATTGCATATCCAAGATCAGAGTCTTCAAAAAAACTCTCAATGGCTATTTGCAACTTTCCATAAACTCATTGGCGGTAGGGAAGAAACCAAGGTCAGAAAGAGGCAGCTTAGATTCTAGGTCACATTAATGTTTCTCTCCCGCTCGGCCCAAGACCTTTTAGCCTGTTGAGTTCTTGCGTGGCCACAAAATGACTCCCTTTTCCCCAGGTCTCTCCTGTTCACAGCAGCCGGTGTGTTGTGACTTTGTTTTGTTTATATTCTTTCTCAGCCTGACAATGTTATATCCATTTACACATTGCCATGTGAAGGATCAGTTGAAATCACCAGCATGTTTCTTCCTTGTAGATCTTTTAAATTTTTTTCAACCATATTTTGCTACTGAAGGGAAACAATCAGCAAGTGTGTTTGCTTACGTGGAAGGATACAGACAGTTCCCGGTGGGCCAGGGTGGAAACCTGGAGACTCTGGAAAACCACACTGAGGAAGACTTGGGAAAGGGATTCAACTGTGAATATTAATTCCTTGAATTTTTAAAAATTTTTTTGTTTGTTTTAGTGAGAGTGAGAACAGATAGAGGGACAGGCAGGAACAGGCAGGCAGGAACAGAGAGAGGTGAGAAGCATCAACTCATAGTTGCATCACTTTAGTTGCTCATTGGTTGCTTTCTCATATGTGCCTTGACTGGGGGGATTCCAGTCGAGCCAGTGACTTTGGACTCAAGCCAGCAACCTTGGGCTTCAAGCCAGTGACCTTTGGGCTCATGCCAGCAACCCTCAGGCTTTTGCTCATGATCCCACGCTCAGGCCGGCAACCCTGTGCTCAAGCTGGTGAGCCCAAGCTCAAGCCAGCAACCTCGGGGTTTCAAACCTGATTCCTCAGTATCCCAGTTCAATGCTCTATTCACTGTGCCACTGCCTGGCCAGGCTAATTCCTTCAATTTATTAACCAACAGATTAAAACTAAAAATAGACTAATATAAAAGAAACATATAAAAATAAATTATGTAACAAAACCACTTCAGAAAAAGATGTATACAGTGAGTAGAAAAGTGACAAATACTTCCAAGTAAGGATGGGGATGGGAGAAGTTTGGGGATAGAAAGTGCCAACTATAAGGAAGGGGAGAAGAAACAGCTAGAGAAGTCATGATGTCTTGTACAACATTCACCTAGTGAACAGGGATGACCATACCATATCCTTTCTGGGAGCAGCAAGAGCCCCACTGATGCGTGGGGTGCCCCAAACAGCTTCCCTCAGCCCCTCGAGACATCCATCTCAGGTAGAATGTGGAACCACTGCACTAGCCTACTAACAGCTCAGAAGGAAGCCCAGGTGACATGAAGACTTCTTCAGCTCTGAAGTCAGATGCCAAAGTAGGCCAGCCAGCAGCCAGCAAAACCTGCTGACTAACTTATCAGTGCTTGGAGGATTATTTCTGAAGGTATAAATGAATGTCATTCCTGGAGCCTCAGAACACAGCTCACCAAATATGAATCATTGTGTTAATCCCACACAGGATTTTGTATGGTGTGGGCAATATTATTTGTCCTGAGCTTCAGGGAGAAAGCCATGATATATTTAAAACAGGGTGCTTTCAGAGAGAGCATTAACACTGTGAATTACATGGAAAATGCAAATGAAAGAGCAGTGAAAGTGACCTTGAATTCTACAGTTCAAACAAGTCCCCTGTTAGCTAATAGCCAAGCTGATTGAGAGAGAACATCAGGAGCAGAGGGTACAGATGTTCTGTTTACCAAACAGAAAACATTAACAAGTTGGTTGTACATTGAAACACACCAAGACATGAAAATAAGCACAAGGCAAAGGGCAAAAGTTCAGTGAATTTCTCTGAGTGTATTTTTTTTTTCAAGTGTCACCTCTGCCCTAGCATTTTTTTCAAATATAAGTCAAAGAAGAATTCATAGGAGGTCTTTTTTAAGAGCTGTTTTTGGCCCAGTTGGGTCGATAATTTTAATGCAATCCGAAACTGCCTGTTGAAATATAAAGCTATAGGTCACATCTTGGAGTAAGATGGTAGTGCATTTCATCCTTTGGGGAACAGCAGAAATGGAGACTATTTGAGTTCCTGGGGATAGTTCTGTTTTATAGGAAAATAATGGGAAAAGTAAAAACTCTCATGTCTTGCAGCCATGAGCTGTCACTCATCACCCTCTTAAGTCTTGGGCTGGGTGTAGATAAAATGGAAGACTGTCACTGTAGAGTTACCTCAGAGTAACTATAAGCACGCTATACTAATTAAGTCCCAACTTCTGACAAACATGGCTCCCAGCCAAAGTCCTTCCTGCTGGCGGGACTGAAGTGTTATCCACACAGGTGATGAAAAGCCCCCACAGGCCCTGAATCCACCCACAGCTGCCAGCAGAACTCTGCCCTATCCCCACCCCCACCTCTAAGTCTGATCTATAACAATTTTGTCTGCTTTGAGAATGGGCTCAGCGAAGTGCCCAAACCACCTCCAGTGTGGCTCCCTGAGTTCCTTGTCCTCTAGGGAGACCCTCTTTCCCTCTCTCTGTGGGGTGAAACCCACTTGGCACACTGCTCACCATGGGCATTTTAGATAAGGTGGGCAACCTCTAGCCATGACTATTCAAGATGAATTAAAGCACAACTTTGGCCCTGTGGGTATCCATACTCTATCAGTGAGAGATAGAAATCGGGCTGCCCAGTGGCCTGGAGCGACACCTCATCGATGTCGACAAAAGCTTTTTCTCCCTGATGGTCATGGTTCTACAGAAGGGACTGAAGAGATTTAGAAATGCTGACAACATTTTGGGGAGTGCACTGTTGACTCAGGTCAGAAGAGAGACCTGAGTCTGAGTCTACCCTTCATACACACAAAAACCATTGCTACAGTTGAGCCAAGAAGAAAATTCTAAAAATTAAAAATGACCCACCATCTTCCCAGAGATGGTGACCTGGAGAAACCAATGCCAAGGAAGGCAGGATCCAGAAAGGTGATGACCTTCGGAGCAACAAGCACGGATAGTGTTAAGAGGGTTTCCTGGGGGCTGGATGCCTTCCCTTTAAGCCCAGTCTGGATGTGGAGATTCTGGGTGTGTCAGACATGTGGCTGCCCTCAGACTGCCCTCGGAAAGGAAGGGGACTAGGCCTGGAGCACAATGGGCCCACAAGTTCCGTTCACAATGGTTTCAAGCCATTGTGCCTTTGTGGTGACAGAAAAAAAGAGATTTTATTCCTATGCCTTTAGGGAAGGAAATTTTATAGCATCCCACACGTTGTTACTACTCATTAGTAACCAAGAGAGGGAAAAATTAGGGAGAGATTCCCCCCCCCCCCCCCCGCAGACCTAAGCCACTTGCCAGTGCTCCCATAGGGGGGCACTAGGAACCGGGAGACTTGGATTATACTCCCAGGTCTGCTTCTGAGACGCTACATGAGTTTAGGCAAGTCCTGAAGCCTCAGTTGTCTCATTTATGAAGAGAGACTATTTACCTTCTTACTTATCTCACAGGCTAGTGCAAGGCTCACAAGATACCTTGATGTGTCCACATCTTGAAAAGTTCCGTTAACAAGAGAAAGACTTCTCTTAATGACAGGTTACCTTTCCTCCCTCTCCTGGTGAGTCTGTGGCTTCCACTGGCTCTCTGGAGTCAGCAGGATTATCATTCCTCTCTCTGGGACCCGCCAGCTCCTAGCAGCTCAGGGGTCCAAGGAACTCAAGCAGCTCCTGAGCCAAGAAAGTGTGGCTGCAGGAAGACCTCTCCTTAGCTATACACATTCAGAAGCCCTGGGCAGAAGTCCTTCCTAGAAGCTGTGATGAAAGGTATTCCTGGGGAGCAGGAATACCTTTCTTTTCATGAAAAGGCAACTTACTGTGACCTGAAGATCTACATGGATCTCAAAAGAGGACTCACTGTTCTCCTTATGTGCCTGCTGATTCAACCTCCGAATTTCCACACAGATCAGATGGGTCAGCTTTTTGAAAACAGGACTGTGGCTCGTGCAAAAATCAGCTCAACACGTAGCAAGCACAGCCAATCGTGGAGACCTTCACCCAGCCTGCATTCAGCCATGTCATGATACTGAGTGGGTACAACCTGATCCGTTCCTGGACTTAGACTCACACTACCCTCTTACAGGAAGCTAGCTCACAGCTTGGAGTATGTAAAGCCAGTAGTCAGGGCCACCATCACAGCAGCCTGACCCATGCAGGTTCGCATTAGATTCAAACAGTCGGTAATGAAACAATGGAGCCAAAAACTAGTGAGCCATCAGCTTTAATTCTAGCTTGCACCCGGCGGGCAAGCAAAAACACACACTGGGCTCCAAAACCCACACATTCAGTGCTCACAAAGCTACTGACTTATCCGAGTTTCCTAGCATCAAAGCTTTCCAGCTCACCAGACTTATTCACCTCTGTTTCCCATCTCCTTCTCTCTACACAAACTCTACACAAACTGGCTTCTTCCTCAGCACTCTGCCATCTCGGCTGCTTCTCCTGGCCTTCACGTGGCCTACTCTGCTCTCCTTTCTAATACTAACCTCAGGAAATCAGGAACCAAGAGAGCGAGATCAAGCTACTGCTCTCTCCCATTTTATAGCATAGACTCAAAACCTTTAATCCAATTATACAAACAAGGAAGTCTCTGATACAAAGTCACCCATCTGAGGCATAATGGGATTCCTCCCTACATCACCACCCTACATCATCCAATCAGTCAAGGGTGTGGAGAAGAGCTTACTCTTAAAACAAAACCTTAAGCTATAACGACCCGGTCTGCTTACATTACAACTTTTCCCCCACAGCCATCACAAGCATAAGGGCAAATAATATCATCTGGGTGACAGGCTTCCATGTGGGCAGCACCATCTTTAACAAAGTGAGCATAATATATTTTATCTGCCCAACAGAGTATTTCCCCCTTTATCCAGCCTACTGCTGACCTCCATAGTGAGACCGTGAACCAGACAACAGGGAGCTGGGTAGTGGAGAGCATCCCTTTCCCAGAGGAAATTGAATGGCTTGGTTAGTAAGAGACTAGCAGCAATTTGGAGAGTCTGAGTCCAAAGGAAGAAGATTCCACGCTTGCACTGGCTGCAGCTGCTTAGTGGAGAACGAAGGGAAGATGGCTCAGAGTCTCTGAATCCTGCCCCGCCGCAGTCACGAGTTCCTGAAGGACATGTGCAGAGGTGACATGCAAACAATCCACACACTGTTATCGGCTAAGATTTTGCCATAAATCCTCAGCTGGCTCGGACCTTGTGAGCTGGCTGGGACTGCACGTGAGCAAGAAGGCCCTCCTGTGTGGATCACATGAAGGTTAAACAGCCTTCTCCTGCACCCCCTCACCTGGACACCCGCCTGAGGACTTTTAGGGCAGAGGGCTCCTCCCGAGTACAGGGAGTCCTAAGCCCAGCACAGAATTAAGACAAAGAAGGGCATAGAGGTAGAGATAAAGACACAGAGAGAGACAGAATGCAGAAGAAAACAATATGTGCATTTCAAAGAGTCTAATTCCCAAAAGAGGACATCCTAAAAAGAGCCTTAGCCTTGTTCCTCTCTGTGGCTGCTCGCACCGCAACACCACAGTCTAATTGTGTCCTGCCTTGGAGCTCTGAGTCAGGGAATTGCGCAGAGGTGGAGGGGTTGTGGGGTTCACAAAGCCTGTGAGACCCTAACACCTGGCCCAAGAGCTGATGATGGAGGAGCCTGCCCCCCACCTCACCATGCTGCCCCCACTGTAGAATCGGACAGCAATCTGGGCCTGTCTAGCAAAGCCAGGGCATATGATCTGACGTGCACTAATGAGAGTCTACCCCACAATTTCTTCTTTTTTTCTTTTTAATTGAATCTATTGAGGTTACATTAGTTAATAAATTATACAGGTTTCAGGGGTACAGTTCTATAATACATCATCTGCAATATATGTTCACCACTCCAGGTCAGGTGTCTCTCCATCAGCATTTACCCCTATTTACCCTTTACTGCCTCCCACCCCCTTTTCTCTGGTAATTACCATACTAGAAAACCTGTATTCTCATAGCTGTCTTCTTTACTTTTAAGGATCATCTGGGCTTAGGAAACAACCACTGCTTTCTAAAAAATAAACTTTGAAGTGCTACAATTTATGTACAATAAAATGCATCTATTTAAAGTGTACAATTTGATGAGCACATTCACCTGTGAAACTACTACCACAGTAGCTACAGAACTCTTCCATCCTCCCAGAAAGCTTCCTTGGTCCCTTTGCAGTCCATCCTTTCCTCCACCCCTGGGCTCTGATGATCACTGATCTGCTTTCTTTCTCTATAGATCAGTTCACATTTTCTTTACATAAATGGAATCAAATACTGTATTGGCTTCCTAAGGCTGCCGTAACAAACAACCACAAGCTGGATGGCTTATAATAGCAGAAATTTACTCTCTCACAGTTCTGGAGACTGGAAGTCTAAAATCAAGGGGTTAGCAGGATCTCACTCTCTCCAAAGATTCTAGGGGAGAATCTTTTTGCCTCTTTCAGCTTCCAGTGGCTCCGGGTATTCTTGGCTTGTGGCCGCATCACTCCAATCCCTGCCTCTGTCTTTACAAAGCCTTCTTCTCTGTGTCTTTTTTCTTATAAGGATAGCAGTCATCTGATTAAGGGCTCACCCTAACTCCAAGGTGATGTCATCTTGAGTCCTTTAACTTAATTATATCTGTAAAGACCCTCTTTCCAAATGAGGCCACTGCATAAGAAAAACCCAATTCTCTTCCTGGTTTCCCCTTACCTCTCACATCACGGACACATTCACAACCCTTTGGACATCAGATGTGTGGGGTTTTCCCCAGGACAAGTAATTCTCTGCAACACCAGCTGGGTGTCAATTTAACTCTATTCTAACACTATGGATCTGGAGATAATGTCAGATCCTACAGGCTCAGGGCTCAGTCCTACACAACTGCTCCCATCCCACCCACTGACGTTAACTTCAAGTCCAGGTTACCACCTGTGCTTTTGACAGATGGGCTATAAATTGGAGCTTCCCATGGCACCCAGCTTGAGTGTGATTAATCTGTTAGAGCGGCTCACAGAACTCAAGAACACTGTTCACTGATTGCTCACCAGTTTATTCTAAAAGGATATGATAAAGGATACAAAGGCTATGGTGAGCATCCCAACAGAGTCGCTGTGCAAGGCCAGGTATGTGGGAAGGGGCGCAAAGCTCCCATGCCTCCAAATGCACCCCTCTCCCTACCTCCATGTGTTCACCCACCTGGAAGCTCTCTGAACCCCATACTTGTAGGACTTTTATGGAAGCTTCATCAAGCAGGCATGGTGGGTCATTAACCCCACTTCCTGCCCCTCTCCCCTCTCGGGAGACTGGGCATGGAGCTGAAAATCCCAAACTGCTAACCATGGCTTAGTTTCTCTGGTGACCAGCCCCAGTCCAGAAGCCTGCCAAGAGTCACCTCATTAGAAGGACAAAAAGACAGTCCTATCACCCAGGAAATTTCAAAGGATTTGGGAGCTCAGTGTCAGGAACCAGGATGAAAGACCAAATATTAGAACAAAAGGCGCTCCTAGTGCTGATCGCTTAGAAAATGACCATGGTTTCAGGAGCTCTGTGCCAGGAATCAGGGGAAGAGACCAAGATGTGTTCTTTCCATTATCTCACAGTCATGTTCACAGTACCAGAGGTTGGGACACAGACATAGCCTTGCATGGATATACCACAATCTAATTATCTATTCATCTGCAGATGGATACTTGGAGCCTTTGCAGGTTTTCACTATTACAAATGAAACTGCCATGATCGTTTTTGGACAAACCTTTAATTGTACACACACTGTCATTCCTCTTAGGTAAATGTGCTGAACTCAAGTGTGTACCTAACTTGGTATAAAACCACGAAGAAATATCTTAAGTGATTGTACTAGTTTCCTTCCAGGAGCAGGTATGAGAATTCTACTTGTCCCACATCTGGCCTAAACCTGGTGTTTGCAATGTCAGTCTTTTTTTATTTTTTTAACTTATTTATTGAGTTTAGAGAGACAGACAGACAGACAGAAACACCAGTCTGTTCCTGTATGTGCCACAACCAGGAATTGGCATTTTGGGACGATGCTCTAACCAACCAAGCCATCTGGCTAGGACTGTGATGTCAGTCTTTTTTAATTTAAGCTATTTCAGTGGGCATGTAATGTTATCTTATTGTGTTTTTATTTGCATTCCCCTGATAACTAATGATGATGAATATCTTCTCATGAACTTATCGACTATTCACATTTTTCTTTTCTTTTGTATATTTCTTAAAATTTTATTTATTGATTCTCTTTTAGGGAGAAATATCAATTTGTTGTTCCACTTATTTATGCATTCATTGGTTGATTCTTGTATGTGCCCTGACAGGATCGAACCCACAACCTTAGCATATCAGGATGACACTCTAACCAACTGAGCTACCCTGAGTAGCCAGGGCTACTCAAATATTTTTTTTTGTGAAGTGTCTGTTTAAATCTTTGGCCCATTATTAATCAGGTTGTTTTGTCTTCTTGTTACAGTAGACATTATTTTTTGAGAGCTTTTTATTTTCCTAAGAAGCACTAACAAAACTATTTTGAATTTGGGGCTTCGAACAATGCAGCAGAGACCCTTTGCAATCTGGGTCCAAAATTCGGTCCTGAACAGCACTGTAAAGAGAAAATCTGCCCCTCAGTGACCAGAAAGAGCTGGCAGATAGGAGCTGTGCTGGCACCCTTGACCTCCACAACCCCACACAGGTCACAGACCTCTGTGGAGCTCCATTTCTTCCTTTATAAAGGGAGGGGACTACATCAAAGTAACCAAGCATCCCTCAACTTCCAACTTGTATGTAGTTCCTTCTTATAAACCGTTAAGAAAGCCACAAAGATCTTTCAAAATATACCACATTTGGATGCACAAACAACTGTTGTTGTTGGTTTTTTTTCATTCACTTGGGCTCCTGAAGTCTGGCAGATATCAAACTCAAGCAAGATGAAAGAGCTGTCTGTGAGGGATGGCAGATAGCAACGTGTTCAGACAGTCTTCTGGGAGGTTCTCTAATGAATGGCCTCCTATCAGTGGAAGCTTCGGCCTACAGTTACAGTTCTCCCACAGCACCATTGTGATTACAGCACAGCCATGCTCATTGCCAAGTCACTTTACACACAATACCCCAAATAATAGCAGCGGCATCTTTCAACATGAGAATAGATGAATATATACAACCAATGAACATGCCTGCCAGTTCAATATTTCTATTTGTATGGAAGCCTTCCTGTGGGTAATATTTCTGAGTTCTTTCAATAATACTGTCGACTTTCAAAGCATTTTATTAAAACAGTCTCCTTCTAAAAGGAAAATTGTTTACCAACCCAGATGAACTCATACACACCTGGGAGGTTAATCCTATCAAACATCATCTATGGCTGTAAGTCAATTTCCCAAAAGTGGGGTAGTGTGGTATATATTGCTATCAAGTTTACCTTACACAAAAGTGGTGATAAGTATGTTCGAGATAAACTTGCTCTCTGTTCCCCTTTGTCACAAAGGGCACTGTTGCCAACAGTAACTCAAGGATTAGTGCTGTTGGAGTCATTGGATATTGGTTTTATAGGAAGCAGCTGATCTGTGTAATGATTGGACCCATAATTCTGATATCAACTCAGAGTTACACTACTTTGGGCTAAAGGCCACTTGGTCAACTCTCCTCAGATTTCATTAACACCACGCTTTAGTCATTAGAACTTGCCAACTGAAACTACAAAGTTAGATATTATGTGATGATAAAGTAGTTTATTTAAAATACATTTTCCTTGATCAGCACATTGGGAATTTGACCTACTGCTGCGGCAATTAGAATTGATAGTGCTTCCTTGTTGAATGACTTGGGAACTTCTAGTTCTGAGCTGAATTTAGCCCTTGTCTTAATTTCTAGGTTTAATGAAGAGCAAGTGCCAAAAGTGGGCAAGACCATGTGTACCTATAGCTGTAAGAATAAAGCATCAACTTCAGTCTTTGGAGGTAAAATTCCAAAAGTTCACACATAGATGTTCTGCAAGAAAATCTGAGTGATAGTGTCTTCTCTGAGCTTTGCTTTGATGGTCAAGTTCAGGTCTAGAGGTATTGTTTCCTCCATCTCGGTCCTTATCACCACAATGCTTATTCTCCCCCAACATTGTACTATGGAAGCTTTCAAACACACAGTAAAGTTGAAAGGATCCTAGTGAGCATACCCATACTCCCCAACTAGATTATTTTGCTCTGTTGCTTTATCACATAGCTATCCATTCCCCTATGTATTCTTTGTATTTTTAAATACATCTCAAAGTAAATTGAAGACATCAGTCCATAATTCTCATCTTTAACTCTTCTTTTGTTCTTCCCTGTCAAGTTTCTGATGGTTTTTATTGAAGAGTTCTTTTTTATGAATAATTTTTAAAATGTATTTACACAGATGTCCAGAGGTTGAAAGTTCTGTTCATACCAATACACATACCCCAATTCTGAGTACATGTTTTTGCCACATATTTTCTCCCCTTTTTCTCTCATCCAAATAAGCTAAGTTTTCCATCACAGGGACACTTCAACACTTAGATTTTCCAAAAAACTAGAAAGCTGAATAACCTTCAAAAGAAAATAAAGTCCCCCATCTGTCCTTGGTATTAAAGATCTATTTATATATCTAAGAACATTCCTCATGAAACAATAGCATTCTGTTCCTCTCTTTATTATTTTTTCCTAGCTTTTGGATACTTTCCATACCACCTCATTGCCAACACCAATTTTGACATAGAATTAGAGTGTTAGACTCTAGAAGGTTCAGAATTCTATATCAATGTGCTAGACAGAAAACCAAAACATGTCTGTGTTTTCCTAAAATATCATTCATGTATAAATAAAGAAATAAAATAAAGATATAAAATCAGAAGGACAAAAAGAACAAGAACAGGGATAAAAACCAACAGTATATGTCACCACGTCTGAGAAGATTAAAAATGAACAGAGGTGTGAAGCTCATTTAGCCAAATAGAGAAAGCATAAATAAATCCACCTGCCATGATAGGAGGCAAAGTCAGTTGCTGATGAGAAACAAGGCAGTTTGTTCTGCAAAACTCAGGGAAGACTCAGGGCTTAGATATAGAGGGCATCACAGAAGACTGAGGAGTGGCCTAGGGCTCAAGACCCAAGGGTAAACTGAAAGATGACATCTGAGCATGCCAGCCCATCCCCTTTCCTCACCACAGGAGATTACAGACTTACTATCTCAAGAAAATGAAACGTAATGTCACCTCTTCGGGGGGAGGGGGCATACCAAGCACAATGGAAAGAAAGTATGAGGCATGATTCTGCAAATAGGGGCATTTGATGAATGTCCATATAGTGAGAAATGAAATTTCATTCCTCTCTTTCTCTGCCTGCTCTCACAATGCCTGTAGCTACTAATGTTTCAGGGATGTTTTTTCTGAAGAAATCACAGTACCAGAGAGAAAAGATGGTTGGATGCTGACATCTGTGGTTTCCCCAAAGAAAAGATCCAAGTCTCTGTCAAATCATTTTATGTACAGCCCACCTGTCAACAACACAAAATGAGAATACACCACACACAAACACATATACCCCCTCCGGTCGGCTTTTTATTGCGACTCCTCAATATGAACTGAGAGCCAACGATCAGCAGATAACTGAAGAAAGTCTGCAGCAGGAAAGGCAGAAAACAGATGAAGAGGAGCACAAAGGACGCATAAATTAGAAGAGACAGAGAATACGTCCCCAAAAGTCTACCATTAATATAGTCAGGTAAGAAAAGACAGTACACTCATAACAAAAGAACAGGAAGCAGCATAAAAGAAATAATCAGAGACTAAGAGGGTCTATAGGTCATAGAAAATATGATACCTGAGATGACAGATTTAATAGACTCATTGGAAAATAAAAACAGAAAAACAAATCAATAGAAAATAAGAAAATAGATAATGAAATTAAAGGATCAATCCAGAAAGCCTAGCATCTAAATAATAAGAGTTCCAGAAAGAGAAACCATGGAAAATAGAAAGAAGAAAATTATATAAAAAAGAAAAAGAAAAAATTCCACATGATAGAAGGCTCAAGATTGAAAGAACCTACCAGGTGTACAAGTCAATAATAGAAGAAAAAGATCCAATCCAATAATTTAGATAAAAAGAGGCTAGTAAGAGCTTCTACAGAGAGAAAGATTGAGCCAAACACAGAACAAAGGGCACCAGAATGGTACTAGACTCTTCAGTAGTAATATTGGATACTAGAAGAGAGAGGGACAAGGACATCCAAATTACAAGGGAAAATTACTTCAACCTCGCTTTATACATCTAGCCAACCAGATCAGCTATGTAATTCGTGAGGCCCAGTGCAAAACTAAAATGTGGGGTTCCTCGTTCAACAATGAAGAATTTTAAGATGGCACCAACAGAGCACTAAACTAAGTATGGGGCTCCTCTAAGTGGGAGGGCCCATGTGTACACCTAGGAAGCTGGTCCTGCTGCTTAATTACCAATCATATGCAAGGGACGACACTTAGTATTAATTCCCTGTTCTGTCAAGATGTGCTTCATTGGGATAAGGGGGTAGATTGAGAAAGAGGAAGGGTAGATTGAGAAAGAGGAAGACAGGACCCAGGAGAGAAGGGCAGCAAGCTATGCTAATAAAACAAACATGCACAGCCTAGAGAGCCATCAGTCCAGATGGGGACAGGGAGATGGAGAGGTTTCGAACGGCAGTTCTGTAGATGTGGGAAGAGTGGGTAGACCTGGATTTATATAGGATTTGAGATGACACTTGAATATTTGAGAAATTTTTCAATAGTTGTGTGATATCTGGTAAAGTATCTGGAAAAGACAACAACATGGTAATATGCACATAGAAAACTCAGCAAATAAATGCAAAATCAAAAGTAATGCCAGGAAAAACAAAAAGTTATGTGAGACGGGAACTAGACTAGTATATAACTTCTAGTAGTAAAAGTGTCTGTTTTGTTTGATAGTAACATACATTCTTCCTATTGATTTGTATCTAAATTTTTGATAGAAAATTATAATCAAAAGAAGAAAGAAGAGAAACAAGTAGAAATGTGCAAGAAACAATATTCTTAAGAAAATGTAGATAATATGCAAAGTTGATCTTGATAAATAGATAATAGCATGCTATCTATCAAGAAACATATTATTGATTCATATTAATTGGAACTGTTTACCCCAGAAGAGAGGATATGTGTAGGGGGATAGGGGTAGCAAGAGTGAAGCAATGCTCTGATACATTTTCTTATAAGTTTTTACACCATTTTTTTTAAAAACCACACAGTGATGCTGTGACTACCCAATAGAAGGGCAGATATTTGCTTAAACACAATACTTATGGTAATTCTGTTCCATGTGAAAACAACCTTTATACAGCCTAGCGGAATAATGACCAAAATCAGGGAAAGTATGTTAACATCAATACACTGGCTCAGAATAATTCATAGGCAAGAACAGGTACCAGTGTGCTTGGAAGTCTCTCTGGAGCTATAGTTTCATCCATGTAGGTTGTCAACCCACAGATGTATTCCAAACAAACAAGAGCCTAAAATCAAGACATCATCTAAGTTGTGTTGGGTTTTGCATTGCTCAATTATCATCTGTGTGGACATTTGTGCTAGTTTTGAATTTTTAGAGTTCTATAGGTTGTTAAGCATGGGAAGTGACCAACAGTTCAACAATAAACATGGCATTCTGATGCGTCCCCTCCCCCAAAGAAAAACTACATGTGTATTACTTCAACCATTTTAAAAACCATCATTGATTGATATCATCCAAAATATAACAGCCATAAACTAGTTCCTCCTTCCTGCTTCCTCTTCTCATTCTCCTTTTTTCTAGAACCTTCTCATCAGTGACAATTCATTTGTTTAAATTATGACCTTTGCAACTGATCAGTGTCAGCACCTAACTTTTGTTTCCCTAAATTAAAAAACACAGTCCGATTATTGGGGGAAGGGTTGTTTGCAAGAAGTAGAAGCCGTTGAGAGAACCTTGGTAACCCTGTCCTTGCCTTGAAGGGCCCCTTTGAAAGTTGGCTTTTCAGTAAGGAATCTAGATTCCCCCTGCCCCACTTGTCCTAAAAGGTTTCCTCTGTTATGAGCAAACAGACTCAGTTTGTTTTCCCTGAATGGAAAAATATAACTAATAACACATTTCAAAGGAGTTGAGAGATTTTTTTTATTAAAAGAAAAAGAAAAATACTACCTAGTAAAAGAAACATATGCCCTAGTACCAAAAACTTAAGTGTTAAAAAAAAATTCTATTGCTGCTAAGGAGTCAAATAGAAGCATATGAAGTAAGACTTTTTACATAGGAGGAAGAAGTAAGGCTTGTGACTTCTGGCTTGTCTGTCCTCTGAACTGTGTATGTGTGTCCATATCACAGAGAAAGGATAGGTTTAAACCACTGGAGGTTGATTCCTGGCTTACACTACATGTCTACCACAAATTGGCTAAGGGCTCATGTCTCTACTCGGGACCCCAGCTGGTGGAAGAGCCACTACCTTAAACTTTAGAAGATAGAACATTAGTTTCTTACAGTACTAAGTGGTATACTATCACCAGACAAAGATGTATACTATAAACCCTAAAGCAAACAGTAAACTAACAACAACAAAAAAAGTTATAGCTGATAAACTTACGAAGAAATTAAAATAAAATTGTTAAAAAGTTCTATTAGTTCAAAAGAAGGCAGAAAAAGGGGGGAAGTGAACAAAAAACAAGGCATAAATAGAAAACAAATAATAAGACAGACAGAGTTAAACCCAACCCAACCACATCAATAGGTATATTAAATCTAAACAGTCTAAATATCCCAATTAAAAGGTGGAAATTATCAAACTGAATTTTAAAACATCAAGACTCTACTCTACGCTGCCTATAAGAAACACACTTCAAATATAAAGTAAAAGGATGGAAAAAACATCAGAAGAAAGCTGAATGGGCTGTTTTTTTTTTAACAGACAAGTGGATTTTGGAACAAACAACTTTACCAGAAATAAGAAAGGTCTTTTCACGACAATCAAGGGCTAAATTCACCAAGAGGATACAGGAATCCTAAATATTTATGCACTTCATAACAGAGTCCTAAAATAGTATAGGAAGTAAAATGGACAGAACTGCCAAAAGACACAGACAAAAATCTATAGGTCCAGCTGGAGTTTTCAAGGCAGACATGACTCCTGGTTCCGGAACTCTTCCTGCCTCTGGGAAGCCTACTCTTACACGCAAATATCCCGGAGAGACAACTCTTACTTAACACATTCATACCCTACATAGGTCTCAGAAGTGAAAGATCTGAAAGAGGGAACTTCAGAAAGGGCTGAACGAAGCACACTCACTTTTTCCTGAAGCTGCCTGTCAGACAAAACAAGAACAGAGGCTGAGGTCCCTCTCTGTGGAAGCACATGGCCAGGGAAATAAAGGTTCTCCCTTGCTGGTGACACTTTGTAGTGATGTTTTAAAATTCTGTGTGTAAATAACGACAGTTGGAAATAATGTGGTGTGTGTGTGTGTGTGTGTGTGTGTGTGTGTGTGTGTGTGTGTGTATGTAACTAGGACAATCAGACATTTATTGAACATCCACTGTGTGTTCAGGAATCTGCTCACCACTGTGAGGTAGAAGACTATTCAGATGAACAAATAGTGCTCTAGAAAGCTTATCTGGCATCTGGCACGGATTTTCAGCAACGCACTGCAAGGTAATAAAGCAATGAACGTATCAAGTAGTAGTTTTATAAATTTGGAACAAAAAACAGGTTTTTTTGTTTCCATTCCAGGGTGGAGTTTTGCTGATAACTGTCAGGAAAGTTTAAATTCGTGCCCAAGATCACTGTATTCAACAAAGGCAATAAGGTTGAAAGAAGTCATGAACCCGTTTTACACTCAGCTAACTCTACCTTTGCATTTAGTCACCACTCTGGATTCTTCTTATTTTTTTATTTTTTATTTTTAAGTGAGAGGAGGGTAAATAGAGAGACAGACTCCCTTCCGCATGCGCCCCTACTGGGATCTACCCGGCAACCCCATCAGGGGCTGATGCTCTGCCCATCTGTGGCCATGCTCACAAATGAGCTATTTTTAGCACTGAGGTAGAGGCTCCATGGAGCCGTCCTCAGTGCCTGGGGCCCGATGCACTCGAACCAATCGAGCCATGGCTTCAGGAGAGGAAAAGAGAGAGAGAGAGAATGAGAAGGAAAAGGGAAAGAGGTGGAGAAGTAGATGGTCACTTCTCCTATGTGCCCTGACCAGGAATCAAACCTGGAACATCCACACACCAGGCCAATGCTCTACTACTGAGCCAACTAGCCAGAACCTGGATTAACTTTTTAAAAATAAAATGTATTACCAGCCTAAAAATGTCCAGCTCAAATGACCCACTGCTGTCTCTACTCTCCTTGTTTAGCGTTCGACTTTAGTTTGCCTGGTGAAGTTTACACTAAAGAGTGTGAAAACAGCAATAATATTCTATTGGAAGAAACAAAGGAAAGAAAGAAAAGAAGCATTTAAGGCACATAGGGGGAAAATGACTTTTCTGCTTCAAATTGAAAAAAAAAATGTGTTAAGACTTGAAATAGTGTCTCCATTTCAAGCCCTGGTGGCTTCTGTAACTTGGGTGGATTCATTTACTGGGGGTGGTGTTCTAGTTTATCATCCATGGAGAGGTAATTTTAAAAATCTTTGACCTTGTCAGTTTGGGGGTTGCTTCAGGTTGGAAGTATTGTATCTGCTATGTCACCTCCAATTTTCAGGACTCTTTCTTGCCTCGAGATGTTGACCTTGCAGATTTTGTTTTTATAGCTGGTAGCTTTCTTTCTATTACAATTTTTCCATCCCTTTGAATCTTTCACCCATTATTTGCACTTGTGAAAGACATCTTATTTTCCAGTAAAGGGGCTTTGCTTTTGAAGGTGAGAGAGTATGCAGTGAAGAGGAAGGGAGTTAACATTCATTAGACTAAATGCATATTCAGCAATGCCCAGTTAGGCACTTAATACATGAGCTTGTTTGACACTGATAATAACCAAACATGCAGTATTAGTCCATCTTATAAATCAGCTTGGTTAAGAAATATACCCAAAGATACCCAGAATGGGGATTTAAGATCAGGACCTATGTCAAAGACTTTTTATTATAAAGGTGTTTTTTTTTAAATCTATACCACACTTGACATAAGAATATTTTCAAATTTAAAATCCTCATGATGATAGAATAAGATTTGACTTTGAGGGGTGGGCATGCAATACAATATACAGATCACATGTTATAGAATTGTACACTTGAAACCTACATAATCTTATTAACCAATGTCACCCCAATAAATTTAATAAAAATGACAATAAAAAATAAACTCCTCATATATAGCTGTACTAAAAATAGTTTAGCCTGACCTGTGGTAGCGCAGTGGATAAAGCGTCGACCTGGGAACACTGAGGTCGCCAGTTCAAAACCCTGTACTGGTCTGGTCAAGGCACATGTGGGAGTTGATGCTTCCAGCTCCTCCCCCCTTTCTCTCTTTCTCTCTCTCTCTCTCTCTCTATCTCTCACTCTGTGTCTCCTCTCTAAAATGAATAAAATAAAATAAAAATTTAAAAATAGTTTACACTCAGAGCAAGGTTCTCCCTGATTATTCTTCTAAAAAAAATTCTAAGAAACTGCCATGATGAGCACTGAACTACCTCCCTAGGAATTTAAATCTTAATTTCTCTTGATCCTTCAAACTGGGACATCCATTTCAGGGTCTACTATGGAATAAACTGTGTGCCCCGAAATTCATATGTTGAAGATTGAAACTTTTGGAGATCAGTTAGGTGAGATCATAGTGGGGCCTTCACGATGGGATTAGTGCCCTCGTGAGAAGAAACACCAGAGAGCTTGTGACATATGTGGACACAGTAAGACGGTGGCCATCTGCAAGGCAGGAAGAGAGTCCTCACCAGAACCTGACCCTGCTTATACCAGAACCTAAAACTTCTAGCCTCCAGATCAGTACAAAGATAAATTCTGTCCTTTCTGTCGCCCTATCAATGGTATTTTGTTATGTCAGCCTGAGCTAACTAAAGAGCGTCCTTAGAATTCAGTTTAGAGGACTGTACTCTTCAGACATGACTTGACTTGCTTAAATCCTTCAACATAGTGATTCTTAATGATCCTCTTGATGGGCCAAAGATAAACCAAAAATGCCAAGACTTTCTTTCAGATATTTTATGAGCAGTTAAGAGCTACTTACTAGTAAACTGCTGAGTAAAGAGTTACTGAGATCTGGTATTCATAAATTTAAATTGCTGCTTTAGTGTTTACTAGATATGCATAATAATGCCAATGGAATCCAGACAACAAAATTTGCAGGATGTGTATGTCCACACAGACACATAGAATCAAATATATTTTCAGAAATGACACTTCATTATAAGTTTTGAATCAGACATAGTTTTTAATTGTTGTTATTTTTATTTTAAAAATAATTTTATTTTGAAATACGTATAGGTTCTCAGATGGCTGCAAAGATAGTACAGAGAGGTTCTATGTACCCTTTAGCCAGTCTCCCCTTTGGTTACCTCTTACACAACTATAGCGCAGCTTCAGAGCAGGAAACTGACATTGGCATAATGTGTGCACAGAGTCTTAAGGTGTTTGATCACACATACATATCTGGGTAACCACTACTACTATGAAGATGCAGAATAAGCCCATCAATGAAAGATCTGCTCCTGCTTCCCCTTTAGAGTCCCATCCATGTCCTCCTCATCATCATCCCTGACCCCTAGGGACCGCACTAATCTGTTCTCAAGCTCTATAATTTTGTCATCTCAAGAATGCTATATAAATGGAATATACACTCGTGACCTTTGGAGACTGACGTTTCTCTCGGGGTAGTGCTCTTGAGGCCCACTCCAGTAGCTGTGGGCACCAGTTCCCTGTGCACTCGCTACATAACATATCACCCATCATTCCTACGTTGTGGCTTAAAACAACACAGATCTGTTATTGAATGTAAACATATCCATCCACACATGTATTTGATATGCATATGTGTATAGAAATGTATCCATCCATATGTGTATTTTATATATTTATACATACACACACACACACACACACATGATGCCCCCTCTGCACAAAATGTCCTTGTTCTAAAACATGTCATCATTACCAACTGTTTCTGTTTCTCCCAACTGCAGAAAGCAGAGTAGGCGTAGTCTCAGGAAAGGTAAGACTAGAGTGGAGGTGGAGGGACCCAGAACAGCCTCCCAGACAGAGCTTTCTCCATGGGCTGAGATTTGTCCCAGAGACTCCCTGGGCAGAGGTTAACCTCTGGTAAACTACGGCCATTTTTCTCAGAGTGCTTTCTCAGCTCTGAACTGTTACTTGTGAAGCTACTGTCCCAAGACTTTATCTTGAAATAATGGAGGTGGCACTTCAAAGCCTCACTAACAAGACTCTCAATGTTTCTCCCGGGAGCGAGAAAAGCCTGTTACCTCGGGCAGACTGAGTTTGCTCTGCCTGTCTCTGCTGTTCACTCAAGTGCATGACAGGGTTAACTTTGTACCTCTTTAACCACTCAGCACCGTCTATATACATGTCAGGGAGGAGAGTTCATTTTTAATATCCCACTTCTCTTAATCCACTATCCATGATAATCCTTTGTGTCCCGTAAACCGCTTTTAAAGATCAAATGGCTCTGTAATCCATTTACTTACAGCACCCTGAGTTACAGAAAGTCAGAAGTGTAAGTGGGCCACTATTCCGATTTTCTCATGGAGCCTGTCACCAAAGTACCAGTCGGCAATGGTGCAGATGCCAGGTGGGTCACAATGGAGCATGAATCACCCTGGTTGCTTGCTTTTCCCTGCGCTCTTCAGTCTCACTTAGCTCTCGTTGCCTGCTTGACCCGCCTGCCTTCCCAGGACCCCACCGATGAATTAACAAAACTTGGCCGGGCTCAGAGCTAACTGGACTTGAAACTTTCCATTGAGGGCACCATTAATTTTCATCGTCCCTTCTGCATCCGGTGAGCTGAAACATTTCAGGAAATCACCCTAGGTCTTTGAACTCTCTGAGAAGTAAAAAGGCAGTAATTTTTATTAAGCCAAAGCACCATGTTCAAGGCTAAGGGTCCATTTTTCCTTATTCATTATGTCCTCATTATTGAGAAATTGTATCAGATTACCCCAAAAATGGCCAGCGACACGGGTGGCCACTTGAAGCCGCTTACCTTCAAGAAAACCCCAAGGTCATTACTACAGCTCCTCTACATTTTTCAGTTACCCAGGTAAGGGCGGGTGGGGGGGTAGTCATTTCTGAACCACTCAATAAAAGAAATTGAGATTCTGTATGAACTAGAAATACTGCATTGGTAGCATCCTTTATAAGAGTTTTCCTTTGCCAGGGGAACTGGATTCACCTGAACATAGAAAAAACCCCGGCTCTTTAATTATTCATTATGTAGTAACTAAGTGCTCTTCGGTTAAGAAAAAAAGACCTCTTCTAAATAAAAACACATTCTCAGAATGGACAAAAAATCCTGCATGTTTTATGCCCTTCCTAAGTGTCTACTTAATTTAAGATGTCTTCATGTTCATGTTATATACAGTGTGTCTGTTAAGTCATGGTGCACTTTTGACCGGTCACAAGAAAGCAACAAAAGGTGATAGGAATGTGAAATGTGCACCAAATAAAAGGAAGACTCTCCCAGTTTCATACCTATTCAGTGCAGTTCGACGTAGGCTCCATTTGTTGCCCTACACACATCCAAACGATAGTGAAGTTCTTGCCACACACGGATAAGGACATCTGGTGTAACAGAATGAATAACGTCTGTGATTCTCTGTTTTAAGTGATTAATGTCATTGATACATTCAATTTACACATGTTGCTTCACATAACCCCAAAAGTAAAAGTCTAAGGGTGTGGGTGTCAGATCCGGGGGTCGTGGTGGCCATGGCTTGACAGAACCCCTGCCTATCCACTGCCAGGGGAATGTTCTATCCAGAAACTCACGAATAATGGTGGCGTAATGTGGAGGAGCATTGTCCTGTTGAAAGAAGGCACCTTCTGGAAATTGTGGCACTGCATACAATTCCAAAATGTCAAGATAGGTGTTTGCGTCACAGACTGCTCCGCGAAAAAAATGGGCCTATCACCTTATCATGCATCAGGCCACACCACATGTTCACTTTAGGGGTGTTACGTTTGTACTCAACGTAGGCATGAGGATGTTCAGCAGTCCATATTCGGACGTTATGGCAATAAACATGTCCACAGATATGGAAGGTTGCCTCATTGCTAAATACAATCTTCTGCAAAAATCTTGCATCATTGTAGATCTCATGAAGCATATCTGTAGCAAACGCACATCGTGTGGGTCTATCCGCCAGTTTGATAGTGTATAACAGCCTCAGTTTGTACCCCGTAAAACAGAGACATTTCTTTAACACCTTATGAACTGTAGTCTTGCTTAGGTGTAATTGTTGAGCACATGCACGCCTACAGACTTTATAGGGCTCCGTAGGTAGCTATCCCGTATAGCCTCTACAGACTCGTCACTGACTGATGGCCTACCAGAACGGGGTTTTTCCACCAAACTGCTGGTTTCCTTCAACTGCTTATCCCACCTAGTAATGTTATTCCTATGTGGTGGCGCTTCGTTATAAATGCGCCAATATTCCTGTTGCACTTTGGTCACAGATTCAAATTTAGCGAGCCACAGAACACACTGAGCTTTCCTCTGTACCGTCCATATCTCAACTGGCATGGCCGTGGGCTGCTCAGCTGTATACACGGTGTTACGTCATCATCTGTGCATGCGCACATGCTGCCACATCATCCTACAGAAACTGGGAGGGTTTTCCTTTTATTTGGTGCAGATTTCACATTTCTATCATCTTTTGTTGCTTTCCTGTGACCAGTCAAAAGTGCACTATGACTTTACGGACACACTATATATAGTACATTTATGATGGCTGAAACATCAATCAGGACACTGAAGAAAGACCAGAAACAATTAAATGGACCCAGGGACCCTATACATCAGGCCTGAGAAAGATAACGTTGATGACTCTTATGGACTGAATGTTTACATTCTCTCACATTCATTGGTGAAGCCTAATCTCCAATGTGATGGTATTTGGAGATGGGGCTTTTGGAAGGTCATTAAAGTAAGTGAGGTCATCTGGGTGGGGCCCTCACGAGGGGATTATTGGTTTTATCAGAAGAGACACCAGACAGCTTGCTCACTGTCTCTGCCATGTGAGGACACAGTGAGAAGGCAGCCTCTGCAATTCAGAAAGAGAGCTCCTGCCAGAAACTGAACCCTACCAGAACCTTGATCTTGGCCTTTCTAGCCTCCAGAACTGTGAGAGAACAGACTTGAGTTGTTTAAGCCACCTGTTCTATGTTATTTTGTTATGGCAGCCTAAACCAACTAAGACAATGACTCATTACTGAAAAGCATTCATGATAGAGGGGCCCTTGTGGCATTAGCGAAGCAGATAACCTTGGAAAGCAAGGCCACTGAATCATTCTATTCCCATCGTACACACATTCTAGCTAAAGAATAACTTTTATATTGGGCATATTCCTCATGTGTTTAAACTCCATTCCAAGGAGCAAGACTCGGTGAAAATGTCCAAAAGAGTAAAAGTCAAAGAGATGATGGTAAACCCTCAGGACGAGGAGGACAAGCCTGAGTTCATTTCACGACCTCAGTCACCATTCTTCCCTATTTCCACACGAGCTCCGAGCCCACAAGCTATCACGGTGCCATCCCTCACACGAGTCCCTCATATGCTCTCTGCTGGCCCTTACAGGGGGTCCTAACCACCCTTGTTCATTTTTCAGCTCTGCCACTGCAACATGGCCCACAACAGTGTCTCTCCATCACTCTGTGACTTACCAGGATCTCATATGGACCCTTGTCTCCCAGTTACTAGCAGTATAGCCTTGGGCAATGCGTAATGACATCAATTAGTAATATAGGCTGTAGTACCCTCTTCTTAGGCTTGAAGTAAGAATTTATGGCTATAACATGTAGGAGACAACTGGGGACCATGCTTGGTGAGATGCTCAGTTGATATCCCCGAAAGGAAGAGGACAGGGAATGGTCGGCATTACTGGGAGGTGGGCCTTCAGAGGGGTGGAGCAGAAGCTCTGGAAGAAAGTATAGAAGAGTCACTGGGCACCTCCCTCCTTCTGAGTGACACCTCAGCCTTGTCATCACGGCCATTCCTTGTGGAGCACAGCAGCCTCTCCAGCTGCCTGGAGCATGTCTGTTTCCACTCCTGATTAAACAGCCGAGAGAGGATATTCATGACAAGCATTTTCTAGTGTTTGCCTAAAAGCAACAATTTTTTATTATTGCTACTTCCCTTCCAATTGCTCGTGCTTTTAATGAAATGCACCTGTAATGTGGGTGATGGACCTCCACAACGGAATGGAATACTATCCCTGGATCCTATTTCTTTTATTAAAAAAACAAGTGGGACACGGGCCCATCTCATGAATGTTAATGTGATAAGATCATTGCCCACTGGAAAAATGTGTTCTAATTGAGTAGTGAGAAAGCAAGCCTCACCACATCAAACAAAAGGAAATCAATAGCCTTCAGAAGATTAGAGTTCCCAGAGATTGGGTGGGACAAAAGAAATAATACTATTTAATCAAAATAGTGTTTTAAATTAAAAAATATATATATTTCCTTTCCTGTATCAGACAGATTCAGCTGAGCATTTTATTTTTCTTGTCAATGACGTGTCAAAGTGATTTGACCAAAATGTTGAGTGAACACTCCCCTTTGGTCTCATTGCACACACTCCGTAAACTTGCTTAATGATCACTAGGTATTTCCTCAAAGACTTGGCATGTTTCTCAGTGGGAATCAGGCCATGGTATTTATTTAATCTTTATAGACTTAGAGAACTCCCATCCAACTCCTCTTCCCTCCCACCACCACCAAGTGACTCTGACACGCTTTGGTGCTCCATGCCCTTTGTCATAGATCCTCCCAAAGGACAATCAGGTCCCTGATTCTTTCCTCTGTCTTCTCATCTTAGCATCAATAAGAGATCTCTGCATTTTACCTTGATTACACAAAATGAGAATAGGCAAGGTCAAAGTGAGTCCCTAAATGCTCCCAACACACGACAGACAATACAGAAATGCTGACAACTGAGCGGGCCCTCGACCAGGATACAAAGCAAGGTACTCACACTGGGTTTACTGATGAGCATATCTTGTCTTCTGATGGAAACCAAGCAATAGCATTGTAGTGTGAAGAATCTTCTTTTTTCTAATTATTTTTTTTTAATTTAATGATTTTAGAGAAAGAAAGTGAAACATTAATTTGCTGCTCCACCCACTTATACATTCTTTGGTTGATCCTTGTATGTGCCCTGACCAGGGATCGAACCCATAACCTTGCCATATCGGGATGATGCTCTAACCAACTGAGCTAGCCAGCCAGGACTGCAGCATGCAGAATCTTAATGTTATATGTAAGTGGGTTGCTTTATTAGCCTTGGGCTTGTGACCCTAGGAGAGAAGCCAGTCAGATAGGACAGGACCGTTCACTTGCTCAGTCATGTATTAGTTGAGTGCTTCCAGATTTTCTAGAAGAATAAAACCAAGTCACCGCCTCCACTCTACAAGGACAAGCTCTTGTGAGCAAGACAATATTTATGTTCATTCCTCCTGACCACTAGACAATAAGGCACAAATTGCTAAAAGTTTTGTTGTTGAAGTGACTAAACCCAGGGTTAGAGGAAGGAATCCTTTTGTGCCATTGAGATGTCTGTGGCCAGATAGGAAGTCTTCCTTTATTATACATGTTTTAATTAATTATTAACACTGAACTACCCATTTCTCTGACACCCCCCAAAAACATTTCTAACTTGCATCCTGCTCATGGATAAAGGAAATAGATTTAAAACCCACCCAGAGACATGTCCACAACAATGACAAGAGACACATAAAGTTTCTATGGGCTGGAATTTTAAAACCATTCCCAAGCCCAGTCCCCTCGCCTTCCTCTACTATAGAGACTGGAAAGGTAAAAGATTTTGTTTCCTAGGCTTGCTGTGGCTAAAAGTGGCTATGCAATACAGTTCTAGCCAAGAAAAACAAATAAACAAAACAAAAATGAGGCAGAGCTTTCAAGGAAAGGGACATATTCAGCTAGCACAGTTCCTTATCCCATCGTTCTTCTGCCCCTCTTCCTCCCGATCCTTTACTTTCCTGAAACAGGTGTAATACCTGGGGGCACTACAGTCCTCCAGACCCTGAAAATGAAAGCCACTTGCTAAGGACAGAGAGGAGGAAGATAAACAGAACTGACTCCTTCGTGACACTTGGAATTGCTGTACTTGTCCAGGATCATTTACCCCCACACCTTCTATTGCATATGGCAAATAAACCCCTTCCCTGTTTAAGTCCTGTCAGTTAGGGGTTCTGCTACTTGCAGCCAAGTTCAGTCCCAATGGATACAGTGACTCCGAGCATTTGATGTGTGTTGGCTCAGCTCCACTCTGCCATTTATCTTAGTGACAGGCGTTTGTGACATTACCATTGCTTTAGTATTAGACAAAAGTCCGTCTTTTGCCAAAACTTCCCGAAAACAGTGAATTGCAATGATGATTCCAGCTTTGCTTGCACTTAAATTCTCCTAAAACCTCCATTTTTTACCATTTCTTAACTTGGTGAGAGACAGTTTGTGATTTTTTTCTGGGTTTATTCTAAATCTCCTTACCTTCCTAATACTCCACATCACTTTTGTAAACAAGGTTCTTACAGTTTCTACCTGGAAACTGCCACAGGGGCCAATCCACCCCCTCCTTCAATGACAAAGCTCAGGTATCTTTAAAGACCACTTTCTACACAGAACACTCTCTACAGGCAATAGTTTTCTTTCAGAACTCTCATAATGAACTCCGCAAGCCAGCCGAAGGAAAATAGCCCCTGCTAAATGCCCATTAATATTTGATGGTCCAATCTTAACTGTTCCTAAAGATGAAACCACTTTGAACAATATCAAATGGTCCCCATGGACACTTCTGTCTGAATTGTTGGCTCTGGCCACTTTACTTACTATTTGTGGCATCCCACCTTCCCTTGAGGAACCCAACTTCAATCAATAAGAGGCAATTTGTCAAACATAGAACATGCAGCTTATTTGTAATTATCTTGAAACCACAGTGTCCGTGTGCTATGCGTGTGAAAATGACTGAGAAGCACCGTGCCTTATGGCTGTAATGATATCTCAGAGAGAAGGCAGACATTGCCCTGTGCTGCTCTCACCCCTCCAGAAATAACATCAGCGAAGAGTAATAACAGCTAACACTTAAAACAGCCCAGGCTGCTTTGAGCACTTTAATATAACTAGTGTAAGGTAGGTACATTATTATCCTTGTTATACAAATGAAGAAACTGAGACACCTTTTAGTATATCTGAGCAAAGATACTAAACAATAGGGCTGAAATCCAAAATTGGGCAGACAATTCCAACATCCATATCTGTATTTTACTGCCTAGGTGGACAGATTCTAAGATGGGTTCCCATGGTCCTTGCCTCCTGGTGCTCAAGTCCTGTAGTAAGGTACTAAAAAGCTGAAAAATTAATATTGATATTCTAGAAGGAAAGGTCAGGCTTTCCTGTCCCATCCTTCCTTTGGGGAAGGGAGGGAGAAAAATATAGAAATTTCTGGCTTGCAAGAACAATGGGTCGTTTAGTTTTAAATCTAAAATAAAGGTTAACCAAGAAACTTCTTCTCTTCAATGGGAGACAAAATTTACATACCACCTTCCTGGAATCCTGAGAGTAACACATCCCTAGGCAAAGGAGGGAAGATGAACCCTAAAAGATTTGTAAACATCTTTGATTGTGTTACCTTGAAAGTCTTAATGTTTCTGTGTATCCCCTAAACAAATGTTGTAAGTTTGTGCCATGATGTCATGCTCTCCCCAACGTGTGTGATCAAGGGTATATAACCAGCTCCTGAAATATTTTGGGAGCACTAGACTGCCCCATGTCAGCTATATGCGGCTGGCATATTTAATAAATCTCCTCCTTTAATAAAACTCTTCAAAATTCATCTGGACTTGGTGTCTCTACATGAACCCACAGAAGTGGAGGTACAGTACCTTTCAGCATCTGGGGTACGGGTACTTTAAAACAGTCCTTAGATAAACAATCTCCTGTGAATGTGGACTGGACCTATGACTCAATTTAACCACTAGAATATGCCAAAGGTGACCAGATGTTGCTTCTAGTATAGTATTACAGAAGGAACTGAGAATAGCCTCAGGCCAGCCATCAGCAAGGAATTGAGGCCATCAATCCAACAACCCTCAAGGAACTGAATTCTGCTGACATCTTGTGACTTTGGAAGTGGACCCCCTTCCCTGGTCAGGTTTTCAGATGAGACAAAAGCCCTAGCCTTCCCACCTGTGAGTTTCTGAAGCAGAGGACCTAAGTCCAGGCCTGAACTCCTGACCCACAGAAACCATGAAAGAATCAGCAGATGTTATAAGTTATTATGCTTGTAGTAACGTGTTACATAGCAACAGAAAACACATACTGCCTCTCGCTGAAGGTAACTCTTACTTTGGAATATAAATCTGGAGACTCTGAAGCCATTGTGAAATGAGAAAAGGGTACCATTGTTTCTGTTTAAATGCCTGGGGGTGGAGGGTGGAGCAAAGGTAGTCTCAGTGGAACAGAATGAAATCAATGACAGGATCTCTGAGAAGAAGGTTGACTCCCAAACACAGCACATCCCCCAGACCTTGTTAATACCTGGCCTTGAGTCTATAGTGAAAACCACAGGAACAGAGCAGACCAGTTAAGAGATGTACCTCAGGTACTTTTGAAACAATTTGCAACATGTCAAACACTTTCTAAAAGCTTGATTTTTAAGAATTGTATGATTTTTGCTGTCCTATAATACTATGTCCTGTGAGTGAGCATCTGGGATCTAAGAGATAAGAAAATGCTGACAATCCTGTACAAGGGAGAAGCACAGGCGTAAGTAACTCCAGGCCCCGAGAGGTGCTGGCTGGGGCAAAAGCCAGCATCTGAAAGTAGGGCCTCAGGGCAGAGGTGCGGGGCTCAAGCCACACAATGGGTCAGGCAGGCATCAAAGGCTAGACTAAGTCATCGGTTCAAAATCCAGGGAGAAAGTCACTACTGGGGGACAGGAAGACAGAGTACCGACAAAGGCATGAACTGGTCAGAAACCCTGGGTGGTAAGCCCCCGAGCACCAGCAGAAGGAACGGCCTGGATGATCACAAGCTGCTCTTGGCCTCTGCCCCGTCAGTGGTCTTTGCTTTGGGCCACATCAGGGAACCGTTCTCAGGCAAGGCTGGCTGGGAGCCAGATGGGGAGAGGATGAGAGCCCCCAACTGGAGAAGAGAAGGTGAGGGGGATGGGAAAAAAGGGGGTGATTCAATTGTTGCTCTCTCACTCTGCTATGTCACTGAGTCACATGATGATCTTTCTGGACAGTTCTTCCCCAGGAAACGCAGGAAAGGAGTGGAAGAGCCCATCAGAGAGCCTAGAGCTGGAACAGGTCTGAGGGGTCATCTCACCCCCGCAGCTCACTTGGCATTCGGAGAGAAAACCAAAACCTAGACTAGATAGTGACATGTCCTAGTCAGGGTGAGAGGTGGGGCCTCAGCCTGGCAGTTCTGCCTCCACTCCTCCCTCGCCTATTAATCACCCAGGAAATGAGCCCTGGAGCACTCAGCGCCTTGCAGATGAGTGACAGTGTGTAGCTAAGTGCTAAATTGCACAGACGGGCTGTAGGATGGCACAGACTGGCTGCAGCACTAGAGGACTTCCGAAGATAAATGGAAGAGCCCCGGGGTAATTAGGGGAGACTCGTGGAGAGGGGTCAATGCAATCCAGGCCGTGGAGAACAGCAAGTGCCCCTATGTTTCTAAGGGAGGCTGCATTTAATCAGAATCTCTCATCTTCCCTCACCAAGATGAGGACCTTCAACACTTCAACACCCCAAAAATACTCATTTCTCATCTTCACACAGTCATCTAATATAATATGTACCAGAATTTTCCAATACAGGGAAAAAATTAGCTTATTATCTCGACAATCAGTCCAACACCTTTTAACAATGGAGTCACCATTGCTACTTTCCGACATCCATGCATTCAGCAATCCTGTGTGCCCACCAGGTCTACTTCCCCTTCAGTCCTGAACAAGGCTCTACCTGGGGAAAGGGCCGCACCTTTACTCGGAGTGCTGAAAAGGCTGCCACGGATCTGCCAGCCATTCTTTTTTTTTTTCTTTCTGAAGTTAGAAGCAGGGAGGCAGTCAGACTCCCGCAAGCGCCTGACCGGGGATCCACCCGGTGTGCCCACCAGGGGGCGATGCTCTACCCATCTGGGGCATTGCTCTGTTGCAACCAGAGCCATTCTAGCGCCTGAGGCGGAGGCCATGGAGCCATCCTCAGCGCCCGGGCCAATTCTGTTCCAATGGAGACTTGGTTGTGGGAGGGGAAGAGAGAGATAGAGAGAAAGGAGAGAGGGAATGATGGAGAAGCAGATGGGCACCTCTCCTGTGTGCCCTTGCCAGGAATTAAACCCAGGACTTCCACACGCCCGGCCGACACTATACTGCTGAGCCAACCGGCCAGGGCTCTGCCAGCCATTCTTCTGTGTGGTTCTGTGTGGCAAGGAGTTGAATGTTCAAACTACTAGGCACAGTTACAGAGTTCATGACACGAACAGACTCAAGGCTGCAATCATATGTAACTTCGTTATTGGCTTTCGGTCTGTACGTATATAAACATTCGTGTAAAGATCAGGCCAGCTCTGTGGCAGCACAGTGAACAAAACATACTTCTGCCCCCTCCAGCCCACCCTGTTCATGAAGTTTACAGCTGTTTTCCTCAATACCCCTACATTCCAGGCACTCAGAGGTGGATTAAGGTCGGTTGAGGCTCTGGGTGCAGAAGAAAATATTGGGCCCCTTAAAAAGAAAAGAGAGACAGGGAAAATAAAAATACATGTTCACCATATTTTTAAATAAATAAAAAATATTATGTACTATTAATGTTAAAATTGCACATATGAAACCAAACTTGGTGTCATTAGAAATAAAGGTAAGGTTGGGGTTTTGCGGGGCCCTTGAGAAGTCAGAGCCCAGGGCGCGTGCCCAGTTCACCCACCGTTAAATTCGTCTTTGTCCTTAGTATTTTTTAAGCATTTGCATTTAATCTCATTGCATGGAGAAAACCAAGCCTCATAGAGGTTAGGGCATTTGCTAAAGGTCTTACAGTATAGGGCAGAGCAAGGATTTCATCAAAAGTATGTCTGATCACCTTCCCTGCTCTCAGTCACTACGTTCTAACAACACAAATCTAAACTTGAAAATCATTTGCCTTCTATTCAGATATTTGGTTATTGGAGCTTCCATATAATTCTTAAATTATGTAGGAAGTTTATTGCAACTCTCCTTTTATAGACAGTACCATTAGTATGAAGAGAAAGATTTGTAATAAAAGCTGATCCAAGAAAGCATAGAAGTTTTGCAAGTGAGCATTTATGTTCCAAAGCTGTGAAAGCATGGCCATTAGTGTGATTTATCACACTCTTCTGGTCTGTGGAAGCTGGAGAATGAGGAGATGGAATCATTTTGAGAGCAAAGAACCCTGCCCTGAGTCAGTGCTGTGCTTGGTGTTTGGAAGCTCTGCCTCTCTATCCTCATGAGGTGATGGCATCCAGGAGGGGCATGAACACAAACAGGAAGGTTCTTCAAGGTGTTCAGAAACACTTCTGTATTCCACTGAAGTTCTCTTTAAAAAATAAGTCCCGCGGTGGGTAAGAGGGTTTTACTGCAGTGTTCATGTTGAGAGTAGAGACAGAGCCCGGGAGGGATATTAAAGGCAGCCACAGAATCGACGGCAAGATGGGGGCTGCTTTTCGTGTGGTTCCAGGAAGGCTTTCCCGAATCCCCACGTACAGAAGAACTTGTGTTCCCGTGGAAAGCTAGACTTTGTCTACAGCACGCCCTCCCCCACGATCGGATTCTGACTCCATGGAAAGCCTTTTACAACTGTGTCATGTATCGGTCACCAAGAACGGTGCCAGGTGATTCTCATCTGGGGACAGACATCCTCCCCCACTGTGGGAAAACTCATTCCGCCCCTGTCTGCGCATTCATTTCAACATGGCTTTACTCTTTTTATTTTATTCTTCATCTTATTCCTTACTGGTGATAACATCTGACTGCTTTTCTCGTGATGAGCAAAATAAAATCTGTAAAGTGTACTTATATTTCTACCCTTTTGAGGATACAGCCTCTTTATATCCTTTTGAATTTTTTTTATGACGAAGATCCCACCAGGGAGGCCCCGCCTCTGGGACTACCCTTTCCTCCTTGACCTAGGTCTGAACTGTGCTCCTCAGTGTGAAGTTCCCAAGTTCAAACTTTAGGTTTACAGTTCCTGAGCTTAGGGTGTCTCCCCGCCACACCCACGGGCTGACAAATGGTTCCCCTTTGACATTCTGTCCAAAAGCTGAGGTGTCTAATGATGTGCTGGAAGGCATGAGATTTTAATCAGCTTTATTAAAGTATAATTTATGTGCAATGAAATTCACCGTGTTAAGTGGGCTGTTTGATGAGTGTCCAGAAATGTGTATAAGTTGCCTGCCTACTATCACCACAATCAAGATGTACAACATTCCTATCCCCCCAAAGCCCCTTGGTGCGCCCTTTGCAGCCAATCCCCTCCCCCCACCAGCAGGCCCCAGCAGCCTCAGATTTGCTTCCTTCAACCATCAGGTTTGCCTTTCCTAGGACTTGATAGAAATAGGGTCGTGCAGCCTTCAGTCTTCCGCGTCTAACTTCTTTCAGATTTGGGATGCATCCATGTTGGTGTGGACATTAGTACTTTATTCATTTTTATCGTTGAGTAATATTCCATTGCATGGACTGAGCATAGTGCTTTTATCCATTCATCAGTTGATGGACGTTTGGATTGTTTTCAGTTTGGGGTTATTATGAATAATAACTAACGGAATTACTGGGTCATAAAGTAAGTATATATTTAAAATGAATTTCCACACTTTTCCAAAGTGGCTACATCATTTTACATTCCCACCAACAGTACGTGGGAGCTGCAATAGCTCTGAACCCTCGCCAACACCTGGCACAGTCAGTCTTTTTAATTTTAGTTTTTCTGGTGGGTGTGTGGTAATATCTCATTGTAGTTTTCATTTTATTTCCTTAATGATGAATGATGTTAGGTGTCTTTTCATGTATTTATTTGCCATCTGCACATCTTCTAGGGTGAGGTTTCTATTTAGACTTTCTGCCCATTTTAAAATCAGACTGTTTTTCTTCTCAGTATTGAGAGTTAAGAGGGCTTTACGTATTCTGAATACAAGCCCTTTGTGACATACATGTTTTGTGAATATTTTCTCTCAGTCTGTGGCATGAGAAAGCATTACATTTTGACAAATAAGAATTTTCTAATCCCGAATACCCGGGACAGCACGCCAGCGCACCATGCCTGTTGATGTCTGCAAAGCGGGACCAGCTGGCGGGGGAGGGAAATAAACAACAGGAAGTTCCAGAATGCGGCCTCAGCAGAAGCTGCTCCCTGCCTTCACCCCCATCTCTGGATCTCCTTGTGTTTTATTTATTCCAGGTATTTTCTCTCCTCTGCCCCTGCTTCCTGTAGCTATTGCAATTTTAGGCAGAAACGCGTATATGGAATGCCTGTCTCTCTCTTTCCTGATGCAAATAAACATCTTAGCTTTTCTGTATTTTTATCATGAGCCCAAAATATAGTCTCAAAAGCAACAAAGCCTCTCACGTGAACATTGTTCTTAATCGTTTCCAACTCAACCTCTGGATGTCACATTATCATATCTAACTCCTTCTACGGGACAGCCTCTGACTTCCTTGGTCTTTTGGGAAGACATGGAGGAAAAAGTCCCCTTCTAAAGGGAACATTATAATGTCCATTGTTTGATAAAACACTAACCCATAGCACATAATTTCTGCTGGACATGCAAGGCACGGACCAGCAGCACGTGCAGCCAAGCACCATGGAGAGACCGCAGGTTGGCACATGTATCTCATCACCTCTGTCTCCTCTCAGATATCCAGAGCAGGAGGAAACATGAATGGCTTTCTGGCAGCCCACCACAGCTGGGAGTGCTGGATGCCTGTGTAGGCAAGGCAATGCTTACTGTTTCTACTACTGTCCTGGGGTCTCTGGCTGGTGCCCTGCAAATTGAATGGGCAAAAGACACGGACAAGAGAAAAGCAGGCAAAGTCGTTTAATATTAAGTTTTACATGACAAGGAGCCTTCACAGGGAACTAGAAACCTGAAGAAACGGTTAACCCTGAGTGCTTTTATGTTGTATTTGACCAAGAGTGGAACGTTGTGGGAGAACGTGATAGAACAAAGGGCATGAGCTCAGGGTGGCAAACAGGGACTGGGCGGTTAGTTAGCAAGCCTCTTCTTTCCTATTCCCGTCTGTGTCCCTCAGTCTTCGGATGTGAGGGTGCTCCTTTCCCCAGGTACGATGAGGGCACCTCTCACATGAGGGCCTGGGACCTTCAGGGGAGAAAGGAAGGTCAGGGAGTCTTTGCTACCTCTGCCATGTCTCAAGTTCCTTCAGCTGAAAATACTCCATGTGCTAAAGTGTTCTGTTTGTGGGGAGTGTGTTCCGCACGCTGTGACCTACCAATACCTATTCTCCCATTGTTTCTTCTTAGAGAGGCCTCCTTTTACTCAGGGTAGTAATGCACCCCACTGAGGAAATGATAATTCCCAACCCCCCTCCCAGATTCGGTTGGCCAGGTGACGCAATTCCAGCAAATACAATTTAAGCAGAAGTTGTTGAAGGGGTTTTGGAGCCCTTACCAGCCTTTGAATCCCTCAGGTAGCTGATTCAAAGAGAATCTCATGCCACTTCTCAGAAGGGTCCAGCAGCACTGAGCACAGATGCTCGCAGCAGGGACCAGGGATGCGTCTCTGTTTGCCTCTGCCTATTCTGATGCCTTCCTCTGGCTCTCGCCCCCGCTCCCCGGTTACACCCACCCAAGTAAGTTACTAGTGGACTCTCTTAGGCAATTCTGGGCAAATCAAGCTAAGACAGAGGATGTTAAATAAACAAGGAAACAAATAATGTGGGTGTATATGTTTGTATGTATCATATTTTCACTCCATAAGATGCACCAGACCATAAGATACACCTAGGGTTTTAAGGAGGAAAATAAGAAAAAATAATATTCCGAACCAATGTATTAAAATATTTAATAAAATACTGTATTTTTCACTCCATAAGATGCACAGGCATTATCCCTACACTTTGGGGGTGGGGGTAAAATTGCGTCTTATGGAGTGAAAAATATGGTCTATATACATAGGATATTTTTCTCTACCCTCCGTCCTAGTCAACTACCTGCTACTGAACACTGTACCATCCCAGCTGGTATAATTGTTCCCTTCCAGATATACTGCTCACAAAAATGAGGGGATATTTCAAAATGAATATGAAGCGATAAAAAAAAGAGAAGCATTTGGGTTTTTTTTATTAAACAAGAACATCAGAAAAGCAAACAACAACGGAGGAACAAGATGGCGATGGAGTAGGCGGACATACCAACTTCCAACTCCCAGAACCAAAGTGGATTATAACTCAATTTTAAGAACCATCATCTGGATAAACCAACTTTGAACTAAACTAAGTGGACTCTTCAACCAAGGAACACTGCAGAAGCTGCATTGAGACTGGTAGGAATAGTGAAACACGAAGAGGGTTGCCAAGCTCCCCAGAGCGAATGGCAGTCCGGAGAGACCCGCATGGTGGAAGGAGAGTTTCGCGGAGAGGGAAGGACCTGGGTCCCAGGAACAAAGCCCCAACCTGCAGTGGCAGAGCCTAGAAGAGGCGTTTGGACAGTATTGAGCTGTGAAACAAGTGAGGATACTGTTTGTGAGAGAGAGACAGCTTTCTCAGACCCAAGATTCTTTTTAAAGGGACAGCGCAGAAAACCTTTCTCACAACCACTCACCCAGGGCTCCAGGGAACGGGAACAGAGGAGAGGAACAGAGCAGCGGGAAGAGAGTGTGGACTGAAGGCACGGGACAAACACTCTGAGGGACAGCCACCCTAACCCCTGGGCTAAGTCACTTCCCTAATCAAAAATGAATATTTCCCCTGGAACTAGCAATACCAGAAAAGACAGGACACCAGCCAAACAAGCTCTCCCGCAGCAATTAGAGCAGAGCTGCTTAGATGGAGGGAGCTCCCAGGTCTATAGTATGGAGTGTTAGGATCTGAACTGTGGGGCCCCTTCCTACTCTGCTGAGGGTTGCTGGAGGGATGGTGGCGGCGGGACGCTGAAACGTGGTTCTGTTGGCAGGGGCAGGGACGGAGTCCCAGCCGGTGTGAGCTCGGTCTAGCCCAGCAGGGGCGAAGGGGACGCACGAAAGCAGTACAGCAGCTGCGGGCCCACCTGTAACCCCACCTGCGGGGACAAAGCAGGAGGCCAGGAATGGGCAGAGATCAGCTCTGCAACCCTGCGCATGCCGGCCCGGACCGCGGGGAAGGGGCTAGGACCAGGGACGGGCGGAGGCTTGTAGCTAAGCTCACGCCAGCAGCCCCAACCGGGCAGAGAAACCGCGGTTTGCCATCCTGCGTGTGCGACTTGGCTCTGAATGCAGGGGCGGGGTAGAACCCGGGAAGAGTGGAAGTTCACAGCTGAGCTCATGCCAGCAGCCATGCCCGGCCCAATAAATCTTGGTTAGCGATCCTGCGCAGGAGGGCCCTGGCCTCGAGGGTGGGGCTAAAGCTCCCGACGGGCAAAGGCTCACTGATGAGAGCATGTCAGCAGCCCCATCCAACCCAAGAAACTGTGGTGAGTAGGCTCTGACTGCAGGGGCTGGGCATAAGCCTTCCAGAAAAAGGCTGGGTCCGCAGCTGAGCAAAGGTGCTCACCTCTACCCTTCGTGCTGAGGCTTGTGGCTTGAGTGACAGCCCCTCCCGTGGAGGAGAGGCGGAAATCACAGCAACAGCTGCAGTGGGCCGGCGCTGGCAACACCATACCCAACCGCCCTAGGCAGTGGCAGAGGGGGTGGCGGGCCTGCAACAGACCACACCTAGAGAACACAAAGGCAACACCTACCAGACTCCAGTGGCCACAACTTGCTTATACACAGACAAAATGAACAGGCAGAGAAATGCAAACCAAATGAATAAAGAGAAATCCCCAGAGAAGGACCTGAATGAACCAGATATAACCAAATTACCAGAAGCAGAATTTAGAATAATGGTAGTTAGGATGTTCAAAGAAATTAGAGCAACAATAGATAGTCACTATGAACACTGAAATAAAGAGATAACAAGTATAAAAAATGAAATTGAAATAATAAAAAAGAATCAGACAGAAATGACAAATACAGTATCAGAACTGAAGACCACAATAGAAGGAATTAAAAGCAGGATGGATGACGCTGAGGATAGAATCAGCAAGTTAGAGGACACAATAAACAAAGGCACAGAAGCAGAGAAGAAAAAGGAAAAGAGACTCAAAAAATGTGAGGAAACTCTAAGGGAGCTCTGTGACAACCTGAAGAGAAACAACATTCGCATCATAGGGGTGCCTGAAGAAGAGGAGAGAGGACAGGAAATGGAAACTTTGTTCAATCAAATCATAGCAGAAAACTTCCCTAAATTAAGGCTGGGGAACATTCCACACGTTCAAGAAGCACACAGAACTCCATTAAAGAGAAACCCAAATAAATCTACACCAAGACACATCATAGTTAAAATACCAAAGCTAAGGGATAAAGAAAAATTTTAAAAGCTGCTAGAAAAAAAAAGGCTATCACCTACAAAGGAGCCCCCATAACGATGACATCTGACTTCTCAACAGAAACACTTGAGGCCAGAAGGGAATGGCAAGAAATAATCAAAGTAATGCAGAACAAGAACCTACAACCAAGACTACTCTATCCAGCAAGGCTAACATTTAAAATTGAAGGAGAAATAAAGAGCTGCCCAGACAAAGAAAGCCTCAAGGAATTCATTAAAACCAAACCAATTCTGCAAGAGATACTAAGGGGCCTGTTGTGAACAGTTCAAAGGGAGGAAAAAATATAGCCAAGGAAGAATACAGCTTTAAAGAATAAAATGGCAATAAACAACTACATATCAATAATAACCTTAAATGTAAATGGATTAAATGATCCAATCAAAAGACATAGGGTAGCTGCGTGGATAAAGAAACAGGACCCATACATATGCTGTCTACAAGAGACACACCTTAAAACAAAAGATGCACATAGACTGAAGGTAAAAGGATGGAAAAAATATTTCATCCAAATGGAAATGAAAGAAAAGCCGGGGTAGCAATACTTATATCTGACAAAATGGACTTTAAAACAAAGGCTGTAGTAAGAGATAAAGAAGGACACTACATAATGATAAAGGGAACAATTCAACAGGAAGATATAACTATTATAAATATCTACGCACCAAATATAGGAGCCCAGACATACATAAAGCAGACTTTGATTGATATAAAGGGCGAGATTAACAGAAATACTATAATACTAGGGGATTTCAATACCCCACTAACAACACTGGATAGATCCTCAAGAAAGAAAATTAATAAAGAAACAGCAAACTTAAAGGATACACTAAATCAACTCGATTTAGTAGATATCTTCAGAACTTTTCACCCTAAAGCAGTAGAATATACATTCTTCTCAAGCGCTCATGGTACATTTTCTAGGATAGACCACATGTTAGGACACAAAAATGGTCTCAATAAATTTAAGAGGATTGAAATCATATCAAGCATTTTCTCTGATCACAATGCCATGAAACTAGAAACTAACCACAAAAGAAAAACTGAAAAATACTCAAACACTTGGAAACTAAATAGCATGTTATTAAATAATGAATGGATTAACAATGAGATCACAGAAGAAATAAAAAAGTTTCTAGAAACAAATGATAATGAGCATACATCAACTCAAAATTTATGGGACACAGCAAAATCAGTACTGAGAGGGAAGTTCATAGCACTACAGGCATACCAAAAGAAGCTAGAAAAAGCTCAAATAAGCAACCTGACCCTGCATCTAAAAGAACTACAAAAACAACAGCAAATAAAGCCCAGGACCAGTAGACGGAAGGAAATAATAAAGATCAGAGCAGAAATAAATGACATAGAGGCTAAGGAAATAATACAGAGGATCAGTGAAACCAGGAGCTGGTTCTTTGAAAAGGTAAACAAGATTGATGAACCTTTAACTAGACTCACCAAGAAAAAAAGATAGAGGACCCAAATAAATAAAATTAGAAATGACAGTGGAGAAATAACAATTGACACAACAGAAATACAAGCATTGTAGGAAAATACTATGAAGAACTCTATGCCAAAAAATTAGACAACCTAGGTGAAATGGGCAAATGTCTTGAATCATATAATTTTCCAAAAATCAATCTGGGAGAATCAGAAAACCTAAACAGACCAATTACAACAAATGAGATCAAAACAGTTATCAAAAAAGTCCAAAAAAAGAAAAGTCCTGGGCCTGATGGCTTCACTAGTGAATTCTACCAAAAATTCAAAGAAGAACTAACTCCTATCCTCCTCAAGTTATTTCAAAAAATTCAAGAGGAAGGAATACTTCCAAACTTCTTTTATGAGGCGAGCATAATTCTGATCCCCAAACCGGGCAAAGATAACACAAAGAAAGAAAATTATAGGCCTATATCTATGATGAATTTAGACGCTAAAATTCTCAACAAAATATTAGCTAACCGGATCCAGCAATATATGAAAAAAATCATACACCATGATCAAGTGGGATTTATTCTGGAGAGCAAGGCTGGTTCAATATACACAAATCAATCAATGTGATTCATCACGTAAACAAAAGGAAGGACAAAAATCACATGATAATTTCAATAGATGCAGAAAAGGCATTTGATAAAATCTAGCACCCATTCATGCTCAAAACTCTCAGTAAAGTGGGAATACTGGGAACATTCCTTAACATGATAAACGCCATCTACGACAAACCCACAGCAATCATCATACTAAATAGGAAAAAATTAAAAGCAATTCCCTTAAGATCAGGAACCAGGCAGGGGTGCCCCCTTTCACCACTCTTATTCAACATAGTTCTGGAAGTCCTAGCTACAGCAATCAGACAAGAAGAAGAAATAAAAGGCATCCAAATTGGAAAAGAAGAAGTAAAACTGTCATTATATGCAGATGATATGATATTGTATATAGAAAACCCTAAAGTCTCTGTCAAAAAACTACTGGACCTTATAAATGAATTCAGCAAGGTGGCAGGATATAAAATTAATACTCAGAAATCAGAGGCATTTCTATATACCAACAATGAACTGTCAGCAAAAGAAATTAAGGAAACAATCCCCTTCATTATTGCAGCCAAAAAAATAAAGTACCTAGGAGTAAATTTAACCAAGGAGGTTAAGGACTTGTACTCGGAAAATTATAAAACATTGATAAAAGTAATCAAGGAAGATACAAACAAGTGGAAGCATATACCGTGCTCATGGCTAGGAAGAATAAACATCATTAAAATGTCTATATTACCCAAAGCAAAATATAAATTCAATGCAATACCAATTAAAATACCAATGACATACTTCAAAGATATAGAACACATATTCCAAAAATTTATATGGAACCGAAAAAGAACACGAATAGCCTCAGCAATCTTAAAAAGAAAAAATAAAGCAGGAGGTATCACTCTTCCGGATATCAAGGTATATTACAAGGCCATTATACTCAAGACAGCCTTGTACTGGCATAAGAACAGGCACATAGATCAATGGAACAGAACAGAGAACCTAGAAATAAACCCACACCTTTATGAACAACTGATATTTGACAAAGGAGGAAAGAACATACAATGGAGTAAAGACAGCCTCTTTAACAAATGGTGTTGGGAAAATTGGACATCTACCTGCAAAAAAGTGAAACTAGACCATCAACTTACACTATTCACAAAAACAAACTCAAAATGAATAAAAGACTTAAAGGTAAGCCGTGAAACCATAAGCATCTTAGAAGAAAACATAGGCAGCAAGATCTCTGACATCTGTAGCAGCAATATATTTGCCGATTTATCTCCAGGGGCAAATGAAATAAAAGGCAAGATAAACAAATGGGACTATAACAAACTAAAAAGTTTTTACACAGCTAAAGACGATAAGAACAGAATAAAAAGACAAACCACACAATGGGAGAACATATTCGACAGCACATCTGATAAGGGGTTAATAATCAAAATATATAAAGAACTTATAAAACTCAACACCAGGAAGACAAACAACCCAATCAAAAAATGGGCAAAAGAAATGAATAGAAATTTTTCCAAAGAGGACATACAGATGGCAAATAGGCATATGAAAAAATGCTCAACATCACGAATCATTAGAGAAATGCAAATTAAAACCACAATGAGATATCACCTTACACCAGTCAGAATGGTGCTCATCAGCAAAACAACACAGAATAAGTGCTGGCGAGGATGTGGAGAAAAGGGAACCCTCCTGCACTGCTGGTGGGAATGCAGACTGGTGCAGCCACTGTGGAAAACAGTATGGAGATTCCTCAGAAAATTAAAAATGGAACTGCCTTATGACCCAGCTATCCCACTTATAGGAATATACCCTAAGAACACCATAGCACTGTTCGAAAAGAAGAAATGCACCCCATGTTCGTGGCAGTATTGTTCACAATAGCGGAGATCTGGAAACAGCCCAAGTGTCCGTCAGAGGACGAGTGGATTAAAAAGCTTTGGTACATATATACTATGGAATACTACTCAGCCATAAGAAATGATGACATTGGATCATTTACAACAAAATGGATGGACCTTGATAACATTATACGGAGTGAAATAAGTAAATCAGAAAAAAACTGAGAACAGCATGATTTTATACATAGGTGGGACATAAACGTGAGACTATGAGACATGGACTAGAGATACGGGGTGGGGGGAGGGAAGAGAAGGTGGGATAGCGAGGAGGGGAGGGGCACAGGGAAAACCAGACAGAAGGTGACAGAGGACAATTTGACTTTGGGTGATGGGTATGCAACATAATTGAATGATAAGATAACCTGGAGATGTTTTCTTTGAACATATGTACCCTGATTTATTGGTGTCACCCCATTAAAATTAATAAAAAAAAAAGAAAAGCAAACAACAAATCCAAAAAAGTTGTTTGATTATGCAAATGAGATGCAAAACCAACTTTTATTTTATTGGTGAAAACACACTATACAAAAGGCTGGAAGTACAGGAGTATCTGCACATTCCCTGATCTCCTAATTTCTGTGAGCAGTGTAGTTCTGCACACTCCAATTTTGCATATGTCAAAATTACAGCTGAGCCACCACTCTAGGTTTTAAAGGTGCAAAACCTGTAGCAGGAAAATTTATGTGTATTGTATTTAAGATAGTTTTTTATGGTGGAAGTACCTACAATGGTTCTCATGCAAGGGAATAAGAACTCTGGCCTCTTCCTAGGGGTTAGCATCTTATTTTATACTCTGAATCAATGGTCTAAGGTTTACAGATGGCCCTCCTCTCTTGTTCTCTCCTGGTGGCTTCTGGGACAAGATTGGGAGGTAAAGATGCAGATGCCCAGAAACAGCATGAACTGCTGCTGCGGGGAGCAACCCCACAGGAGCCCACAAACCCGTATGTCAAAGCCTTTTCCGGGGACGCTGCCACCTCCCGTGAGACCTTGCTTCATGGCATTAGTCTGTGCTCCCGCTTAATGTGTGTTTTCATGCGCAACACGACCTTTTCCAGGTCTCTAACATGCTATCAGCACCTTCTGGAACAATTTGTGCAGGTCAGATTAGCATTAGTCACGCTGTGGGACCTGGCGAGCAGCTGTCCCCGGTCACGAGGGACGCTGGGAGCCTTGATTTGAGTCTTACCTCACCTTTCTCTGCACCACCGGAAAGGACTGGAAGTTTTTTGTTCCTAGGAGTTTTCTGATATTAATGAATGGCCATATGAAAAAGCACCCATGAGCCTGTTTATTTTTAACTATCACATTAAACATTCCAGCAGAAAAAAAAATACAAGATCAAAGACCCTAAAGGTTGTATGCCTGCTTCCTGGCTGGAGTTTCAGAACTGCTTAGAAGTTTAAAGCTGCCAAATCCCAAGGCATTAATATCCTAGGAAAGCATGGAGGATGCCAGTCCCGTGGGGAGCCTTCCTGGGTCTGAAGGCCTTCTGCACTCTATCAGGCAAGAGGAAAGACACATTAGCCAAATACAGGCCGACTGCTCAGATGCTGTTACAGATTCCCCATAGAGCTCCTTAAAGCTTCTCTGACTGATCTTCGGCTTCAAGGTTATGGCGAAGCAAATTGCACTGGAAGCTGATGTGTTCAAACAGGCCGACAGCTCACTAGAATCAAACCCGTCCAGACCTCCAACAAATCTCTTCTGCAGGCTGACAGGTGAATCACAGGGCTCGGGCTTGCAGTGTCTAAATCCTGCATGGACTCCTGGAACCCCCACCTGAGTCAGGGGCCCAGGGATGAACTGTGAGGGGTAGAAGGGGCTGATTTTCCCTCTGCCGATTGTCAAACTGCTACCTCCTGATATAAGCTAAACACATCAAGCCCAGATTTAAGGAAAAATGAGCATTAAAAGAAAAGGATGAGATTCCGTTGATATACCTGGGAAGGTCATTACTAAAGAGGACACAATGCCCTGTCCCACTAGTTCATCTTGAGGTCTACAGGCTCCTGATGCATTGTGTGTGTGTGTATATATATATATTCTTGCCTTAGAATAACTTTACATTGAGTGGGATCTGGGCTCACGGAGAGCCCACAGAAAGAACCCCTTTTCTCCCTCCCACACCAGGTACAGATGGAGAGCTGTCAGCAGTTCCTGAAAACCTCTGTCCCAAGGGACGTCACACAGAAACAGAAAAGCTAAGGGACTTTGGACAGTTTTACCGGCAGAAGTCTGGGCAATGACCAGGTCAGGTGTTTGCTGAGCTATTTAATGAGGTTGCATAAGCAGTAAGAGGAGGCTGGTAGACCTTAGTGTCACCGAGGGTTCCAGGGAGAGGTAAGGAAGGCGGTGAAGTAAGAAGAGAGTAGATTTAAAAATTAACCTGTGTGTGAATGTACTATGTTCGGAACAGGGACTGAAAAGCAAACAAGGACTAAGCGACCCTTCCCCCCCTCCCCAAAGCAGGACTCGGGCATTTCAGGAGCGAAATTGATTGGCTGAGAATACACTCTGTTGGGTAATTAAACAAGGAGGCCGATCAATACTTGGTCGCTGGGATTTAGACACCCATTGACAAGTTAACAGAGGAATCCAGAAGGGAACTGAATTGCCGTTTGGTTCAGACAATATTGGGACTTAGGTTTCTGAGTTTAAAAAAAAAACAACAACAAAACAGTGCCTTGCTTTTCTCTCCTCTCTCTTTAAATACTCCTTTGATTCAGTATTAATCTCCCCACCCCCAAATAAGGATCCCCACTCAGAGCATCTCCTTCCATGGCAGGGGACGGAGATTAAGGGCAAATTTGTGATTGCCTGGTTCACTTATGCAACTGCTATTAAGCTGTTAAATAAAAATATTACAACCAAGTTACTCATTAGCTACACTGAACCTGTCTCCCTAAGAGCCAGAGGGTTGGCGGGAGAGCCAATTTGCCAACGTACTGTCATGATCCGCACTGCTATCAACCATGGTTGATAAACCAGACCGGTCATGAATGAGCGTCCTGTGTGTGGCTGAACAACCAGAGCAGCCCAGACAGGGCTCACGGCTCATCAGATAGATTAGCAGGGCCCACCAGCTACCGCCCAAAACACCCAGCTCCGAATCAGAGAGACCTGATGGCACTTCCCTCCTAATTAGTAGTGGGCCCTGGGCCCTTCTCTTCAGCACCCACCAGATGAAGGTGGGACATATCTAGCAACGGACACAGAAGCATTAAGGACCTTCCTTGCAAGCACGTGGAGGAAAAGCCCTGCTATGGGGAGGGTTGGGGGCAAAGAGATTGCCAAGGCTGTTTGGTCTGCTGTTGCCTGGCCCCGGGATTCTCCTGGAAAGAGGCGGAATGGAAGGGAACCCGGGGGTAACAGCTTACAGCTATCCCCGTGAGCATGACCGCTTCAGGCCCTCATTCAGGATTTCCTCGATTTCTGGGCCTTCCAGGAAGAACCAGTGTCTTCCTCATCTTGCTCGTAAACCCACAGATCTCTCTAGATTAAGGTGACCAGATTTTAAAATTGGTAAAGCGGGACACCATTTTTACGGGGGGGTTCTTGATTAAAAATTTGGTCTATATGGAGCAAAAAAAATTTTTTCATAGAATGCAAAAATATATTGTAATATATATTTTTAAATCGGGACTTTTTAAAAACGCTGTGGGATGCGGGACAAATTGTTAAAAAGCGGGACGTCTGGTCATCTTACTCTAGATACATGAACAGTTTGACTTTCTGGCTGGGAAAACTCAGGGCGAGGAAGACTTTATAGCAGAGCCCATGGAGACATAAATGGCTAAAATCCAGGAAAACACACAAGAGAAGAGAACAGGTTTTTATCCGAGGAGAGAGAGGAATTTATAGAGCATAAGCAAGTCATCTGTAACCTGGAGGACCCATAGTATAAAATTCTGGAGTCATTCATAGAGACAGAAAGTAGAGCGGCAGTTTCCAGGACTGGAGATGGTGGGGGAAGGGGAGTTAGTGTCTGATGGGCACAGAGTTCCAGTGTGGGGAGATGAAAAGGTTCTGAAGACGGACAGTGGTGATGCTTGCACAACTATGTCAATGTACTCATCACCACTGAACTGCGCGCTTAAGAAATGGCTAAAACGGTCAAGTCTGAAGTTACATATATTTAACCATAATGAAACATACTAGAGTCAGTGATGACAATGTCATATCCTGTATCATGCACAGAAACATACCAGTAAAGTTTCTCCATGTTTTAAAGAAACACTGCTGAAGAACAGCAAAAAGATAAAGATTTCAAGGTATTGGAGATGAGCCTGTATCCATTCAAGCTCAAGGTGCTCACATGAAACATTTCCCAAAGAACGTGTCAGCCTGGGTCCCCGTGTCCTCAGCCTGCTGTGTGTGTATCTGCCTCTGTGTCCTGTAACCTCCCCATGTTGCTGGAGAGCCAGAGTTTGTCTTCTTGGCTTCCGACTACTACCCCGTCTGCTCTTCTTATCCAGTCATTCTCTTGTCCTCTCCTGATTTCGGGAAACGATCTAATATACTCATTCCCACTGAGACACAAGGGTCTGAGAAGATTTATGCAGCCCACGTAGGAACAGCTACATCCTGCTCAGAAGCTAAGCTTGAGAAAGAAGAATTGTAATACAGCAGCGGGAATAGAATTCACAACCACTCCAACTCATCCCCCCAAGCTGTGTTGTTTATGCCTCAGCATCAGATTCCACCTCCACCTCTCAGATAATCTCATGGATTTCCTTCCCCAAGTCTCTTTCCCTGATCTGTTTCTTCCTCATGAACTACTTTCAGAAGCCCAGACCGTGCTCTCACGCACCTGCCCTCTTGACCACAGCCCCACGCCAAGAGAAGTTGCTCAATGAACACAGAAATGTTTCCCAGGCACCGTCTAAATCAGTCAAGGTCAATTTAGAAGCCCAGGCGGAAGCCAAATGGAAAAGTTGGGGCGCACTCGTGAACAGAGCTAGCCTCAGCCTGAAGGCAATTTGTTTCTAATGTGGTGAGTGGCTCAACCAAACAAGACCACATAGATGTTGGCAAAAAGCACAAGGAACGTTCTATCTTCACTCAAGCCAGCAGCCCGTCCTAGAACAAAGGAGCAAAGGTTCCTTAAACATAAACACAGCTGACTCTCTGGAGGGAGAGACAGTCTCTCCTTTATATCTGCAACACCAGAACCAGCAAGGGCCAGGCCCAAGAAATCTGTGTTTTTCAAAGGCCCCCCGGGAGAGTCAAGGGTCTAAATTAAAGTGATGACGAATAAAAAAATCACAAAGTAGGGTGCTTTGTGTTAGCTTTTGTTCTATGGGGTTGCGAACATCAACAGTCAAAAATGTGATATTTAACTTACTTATTTACTCATTTTTTTTAAACAGCAGGAACATGCTGTACTAGGAGGTTGTGCTCAACAAGGCAGCTCTAAATGACCACAAAGGACCTGTTGTTTCACACTCAGAGTCACCAACTGTCAACAGTGCCTAGTCCTATGAAAATATGTTCTATGGCTTTGGGTTCCTTCCTCCCCCGCCCCTTAATGCATGGAAAACGCTTTTACCCAGGCTAAGTTGTAGGGTAGAAGGCCCCTTCTGTTGCTGATTAGGGGAGAATTTGGAGGGGGAGAGGTAAGACAGAGGGCCCCAAGCGGAAGGAAGGATCCAAAGACGTCTGAAACCTGGAGAGTGAATTTTAGGGACCCCTTGGAATCCTACACAGAAGTGTCCTTAGTTCAGGGAAGACACTGCCTCTGAGTAGACAGGGAAGCTGTACCCGTCCCTCTTATGGGCGAAGTCCATGCCCACACCTGTCTTAGTACGTTCGGCTGCTATAGCAGAACTCACAGACTGGCAGCTTATAAGCAACAGATCTACTGCTCACAGTTCTGGGGGCTGGAAGTCTGAGATCAGGGTGTTGACCTAGTTGGGGGAGGGCCCTCTTCTAGGTTGTAGATTCTCGTATCTTCACATGGTGGGAGGGGCAAGATTGTCCTCTAGAGGCTTTTTTTTGGGGGGGGGGCTTCTTTATTTTTAGTTTTTTTTGAGAGAGAGAAGAAGGGAGAGAGTCTCCAGAGTCTTTTATAAGGGCACTAATCCCATTCATGAGGGCTGCATCCTCATGAGCTCATCACCCCCCATAGGCCCCACCTCCTAATACCGTCACCTTTGGGGGTTAGAATTTCAACATACCAATTTGGAAGCATCACAAACATTGAAACCATAGCAGCACCCACCGCATGGGTGCAAGCCCCCACTATGAGGGACGAATCCATCCTCTGTCTGCGGGTCACCACCCCACTGTCATTCACAGCCTGCTCTCACCACCACCCCATTTTCCCTTTATCTCATCCTGTTTGCTTTCTCCCCTGGCTTCCTGTGCCTCCCAGTCATCCAACCTCACAACCTTTGAGTCAATGAGGTCAAATGAAAAAAGAAATTGACTTGGGTCTGAAACCCTGAGTCTGGATCCCAGCACCATGACTTCCTATTCATGTGACTTTGGGCAAGTCACTGATACTTTGACACCCTGTGTTTCAGTTCCTAATAACTGCCCAGGCCACCCCCCTGGGCTACGGGGAGAGCCAAATGAGCTAAATGAGATGCACTCTGTGTATCTCTATGTACACATGGTCTTGTTATTTACACACCCGCTCAACTGCCACCACATTTCATCAGTCACCAAATCCCGCTGGGTCTGATCTCCAATGGGTCCCTCCCACACATTTTCATTTTTATTGCTACCACTGCCCTCCGAAACTACTGGTTCAGGTTGACCTGAACTCCTGCTAGGTTCTCAGCCTTCTGGCAACCTTCAGTGGTTAGAGGGAGTGAAGGCCATACATCCCCCACCACCTCTCAGCCAGGTGGCCTGTTACAATAAAAGCAAGTTTCAGATCAAATTCTGACACGCAGAGATGCTTATCAGCCAGCAGCAACAAACATCAGACCACCTGGTTTGTACATCGGCAAAGTCCCTGCTCTCCACCCTTTCACTCAAAACAGATGTCACAAGAAGCTAGCAGCAAAATTCAGTTAATTGGTCAGATGACAGAATTCTCCTGAAGCAGACAGACACAGGCTCTAGTGGAATTCTAAGACCCGGAGGCCATTCTCAAAGGTATGAGCTCCTTCTCCCCTGCTCATGCAAAGGCAAGGGAGCCTGCACAACCTGTCTGACCAGTCCCACCAACAGCACCAATTTCACGATTTCACCGATGAAAAAGCAAAGTCTAACACCCACCATGCTAATTAATACACCTTCTGATGTTTACTGGGAATGATTTCACCAAAGCGTTAGTCAGCCTCTGGAATATAATAGATACTATAGGTATTCCTAAATAACCTCTAAATAACCCAAGAGTACTAGGAAACTTCAAATGTTAAATAACTATGCCTAAGGTAGCAATTAAAACTCAAATACACATCATCATCATGTGTTTAAACAGGGTTCTTTTTTCATATTTCCACTGATTTGAGAAAGAGAGAGGAATGAGGTTGGAAGAGGAAGGGAGGAGAAGAGAGAGAGAGAGAGAGAAATGCATCAACTCACTGTTCCACTCAGTTGTTTTGTTTAGTTGAGCACTCATTGATTCCTTCTCATACGTGCCTGACCGGGGATTGAACCTGCGACTTCGATGTGCAGGGATGATGCTTTATCCACTGAGCCACCTGGCCAGAGCCAGGGATCTTTTTTAAAAATTGTAGCTAATACAATGCCAGGCATTGAGTTTCACTTCTCCTTGTCAAAATGTCCTTTGCTCCCCTTTGAACGCATCCTGCCAGCATTAGCGCATTCTTCCTTTTCCTCGGACTTGAAGTAAGGCCCGATGATTGTAAGGACCCTAATATTAACTTTCCTTTCACTTACTCAGCAAACACTTGAAACTGTGACACAATAATGAATCAGGCATGCCCGAAGGGGAGGGGCTAAGTCAAACCGAGGCGTGACATCAGGGGACTCTCCGTCAGATGAAGAGGCAGACACAGGAATGGACAATAGTAACACAAGGCAGTAAGTGCAGGAGACGGCACAGGTTACAATGGACGCACAGAGGAGGCGCTCATGAGCGGGATAGTGTCTGAGAAGCAGGCTGAGCCTTCGAGAAGGCATGGAGGGTGGAGGGTTAGGCTGTGCATTCAAAGCTGAGGAGGCAGATACATATATTATACCTAAACTCTGAAAGTCCCGCTCTATTGAACTCCAGTCACTTTTCTGGGCATGTCACTCTTATAAATTCATTTGTTCCTCAGAATAACACCTGAGGACAGCACTACTGCCTCCATTGTACAGATGAAAACCCGAGGCTTAGAGCATTTTAATCCCTTGCCCACCGAAGTCAGTAAGTGGCAGAGCTGGGATTCGAACCGGGGGTTTTCTGACTCCTAAGGCGTTATCATGCTACACTCTCTATTCAGGAACTACAAACAAGGCACTGAGTGCGCCTCAATCTGCAGTTCAAGGCCAAATGCTACGATCTGGTTGCTGGGGCAGGTCAGCCAGAAAAGGGGCTCATGGCTCATTTTTCTCATGGAGAGTGTAACTTCCTCAGTTAGTTACATTTCTCTCTTTCTGCCCCAGAGTTAAACATACAGTAGGGGCTCATAGACTTGAGTGACTGAACTGAGAGAGAAAGAACTTCCAGAATGGGTGGCCGCACCAACCACCAAGTAGTGAGTCACACCTCCTTTACAAAATGAGCTAGTTAAAAAAAAAAAAATTGAGCTTCCAACATGCCCAAAATCGACAGAGATTTGAGTGTCTTTTGCACTGAAATTAACAGTGGGAATTCAGCTGGGAGTGAAATAGACAAGGTTCCTTCTGTTAGAGAGCTTAACATCACCATCTCCTAATTTGACCTCACAGGTTCCTGAAACATGCCAGGGAAATACCAACCAGCCACCGCAGCGGCTCTGACAGTGGGCATCTGCTGACTCTGGCCCCACCCCTGCGTGGTCTCAGCTTCCTGACCCAGGCTGACCACGTGACCACCACCAGTCTGCCCCACCCTACCGTCCAGCAGGGACTGAGGATCCCAAAGGTCACCAAGCACTTGTCCAGGGGACATCCTAGACAAAGGGGCCCAGCCAGATAGCACCTGCTGACTGGCACTTCCGCCCAGGGAACTGTATGCTTTGGCCGAAGAGCTCAGCCCTGGGCTGGGCAGTGTGATTTTCCCCTAAGAAGAATGCACCTCTCTTCAAACTCCACTCTGCAGGGAGGCCCGAGATGCCAGAAAGGAATAGGAAGAAAAGGATCCCAAACAGAGCCTGTGGATGTGGAGTCTGGTTGTCAGATCTCACAGTCCTCTTTGCTCTGAGCCACAAACTGGCCGCTTTGGAGACTAGAACCATCCCATGTGTGGGAACAGACCTGGCTGGACCTGGACAGGGAAGAGGCTGGCAGCCAGGGGTTCTCTTTCTTCCCAGGAGCAGGGCGGGGCCATGTGAGGAGGGAATCATGAACCCAGAGTTCAGACAGCTGGCAGGGCAAAGGCCCCGAGTGGGGCATGTGGGGCATTTGGGGCATGGTGTAAGACCACATTGACACGGAGCTCTGGTTTTTGTAGGAAGGGCCTACCCTAGGCCCACCATGGGGGTCAGCTTGCTGAGCTGGCTGAGGCCTCAGCCCCTACATGGGGCTCCCCTCAGAGTCTCCTCCCATCTGCAGGGCCTTACAGATGGTGATCTTGTCCCCAAGTGCCCCACGCCTGCTTCACCCACAGGCAGAGCCAATCATCCCTGCCAGAGGCCGCCCCCGGGATTGCTGCGGGCCGGGAAGGTTAGTTCTATGGGACTCCAGCATCTCCCAGCCTCAGCGCTAAGACCAAGACTCCCTGTCCTCCATGGGTTCTGCTCTGCGGGGCCACAGTTAGGATGACTCAATCCTGAGACCTTGCTTGGACCAGACATGCGCCCGGTTTGGAGCGCAGCATCCCTGTGGGGAATCCCCTCACGTGGAGCTACCTGGCACTTGTGCCTCCCTCACAGCTGTGTCCTATGTCCCACTCCCTCCCACACGGTGGATCTGACGACAAACTTCCTGTACAGTCAGACAGTCAATATTTTAGGCTTTGTTGGCCTCATACAATCTGTCACTTAGTATTTGGTTTTTAAGGGTGTTTTGTTTTGTTTTGTTCTTTAAAAACATAAACCATTCTCGGCATGGCCACGGGCCAGAGCTGACCTGTTGTTAGCCGACATCTCGGCCTTGCTCAGGTACAACATAAGCAGAGTATGACCTGCTCAGGAAGTTTCCTGGCATTCAAACCAGCTTCCCAGTGGTGGCCCTGCCTGGGTTATAACAATACCATCATTCAACAAGCAAATACCTATGATCTTCATGAACAAAGGAGACGCTTAACCAGGATGGAGGGGACTCTCCACCCAGTCTTCTTTGTGAAAACAGAATCCCTTATCAAAATACACAAGCTTGGCGATTTAAAAAATAATGGTATTCAAGGACACTCATCTTGGTTACCAATTGCTGAGGAACTACGAGGTACCAAATTCTGTGGGCTGTGATTCACGTGCGTTTTCTGTTGGGTCCTGCAGCAGTGCAGGCCACCGTAGACACCAATGCAATCCAGGGGTTGGCTGAGGTCACTGTGTCATTCGAGACTGGATATAAAATGGGCTGAAGGCCTCTATCTTAAGTTCTATGAAAGGCCAAGATTCTATGAAGTTCCAGCAAATTCCCAAGGCATGTCTGGTTCCACATGTCCCCTCTGTCCCCTCCCACAGCTGTCCTCTTGCCCCCTGTCTGCTGTGGCCTGAGACCTGGAGCGTGGCTCTTTCCTGTGATTTCCTTCCGAATACATCCACCCAGTAGCTCTGGGTTGGAGTCAGCTGTACTGAAGGTTTAACACAATGGAGAGGCTGGGCCTCAAAGCAGCTCTATGTCAAAATTACCAGTACCCACAAAATCAAGTACGAGTCACCCCATTTTCCAAGTCTGTCAGCCACCCCACCACATATCAGGGGTTTCGCACCAGCCACACTGCTCCGGAGTCCCGTCCCTCCCAGGACTCTCTTATTCCTTCCTGTTGCATCATCTTCTGGGACCACCTACATCCTTCCTCCCAGACTCAACGAAACTTATGCTCTGCTTTGGACTCGTCTTGTCTGTCCATGACAGTCTCTGGAAGAGACTTTGAAATTTCCATCTTTCCCTTCTTTCTCCAGCATGGTTGATGAAATGGAGAGGTCTAGAGAACGTTTTTGTTCTTGATAGGACTATAATGTCTGCTTTGAAAAGCAGAAGAGGTTCTAGGCAATTCTCAGTTTACTACCATATGCTTATTTCTTGTTCAGCATACACTCCCTACTTTACAATGAGGAAATGGAGGCTGACCCTCAGTAGCCTGGGATCACTGGCCAAAAGTGACAGATCTACAGTTAAAACCCGGGCCTGCCCCACTCTGGTCCCCTGCCCCAGAGATTCCCCAACAGCACGTTCCTGCACCTGGAGGGCTCATTAGAATACAGGCCGTCTGTCTCCACCCTCTCCAAGTCTCTGATGCAGCGGGTCCAGGTTGGTCAAGAGTGGAACCCAGAGCCCTAGAACGTGCATGTCTAACAAGTTCCCAGCGATACTGGTCCACGACTCAGACTTGGAGAACCAGTGCAGTGGACCATCCACATTTTTAAGTCACAATGTGTGTCGGGGGAGGGGATGTGGGTGTGAGTGGTAAATGTTGGCATTTTCTTCCCCAAACACTGCACACGTTTCTTAAAAGGAATCCCGGCGGGACTTGGGTCTGGTGGCCTTTTGTTGCTTCACACTGGTTTACTATCTCACCAGGGGTTGGCAAACTCCCACCCGGTCCAGCCCACTGCCTGTTTTTTTGGTACAGCCATGAGCTAAGAATGGTTTTCACATTCTTAAGTGGCTGGGAGAAAAAGAGGGAAGAATATTATCTTTGATGCAAGAAAATTGTAGGAAATTCAAATTTCACAATCAGCCAAGTCTTATTGGGACACAGTCACATCTATTCACTGACGTACTGCCTGTCGCTGCTTTTCTGCCACTACAGTAAATTGAGTAGTTGAGACAGAGACCCTGTGACCCACCAAGTCTACAATATTTAGCATCATCTAGCGTTTCCTTACAGAAAAGATTGCTGATGGCTGTTCTGTCCTCTCCTGCTTCCTACTCTCTGACCTCCCTAATACGATAGCTAACTCCCTGGGGTTTTGTTCAGTCCTATGGCTCTTCATGTTTCTATTTCACCTTCATCCTTTAGCACAGCTGCTTGGCCGTCCCCCACCCACACTGGCACATCTTTGCTGACCCTGGAGTGTCTCTAGTAGGCGTTAGGGCACACTCGTCTACCATTTCCTCACTTAGAACTTGCCCGGCCTGTACACAAGCTTGGAAAGCAGACCTTTTGATTTCCTTGTTCTTGTTCAAACTGAAATGGGATACAATCCTTCCTTTGACAACCTGAAACCTTTCACACAGATTCTAGGTTCAGAAACAATTTCTTCAGAAGCACCTGTATCTCTTCCTGGATAAAGAATTTTAACTTATAAATGTGAATACACACACACACACACACACACCACATATAACCATTGTCTCCAAATAGACATGCACAGTGCTTTTCAGACCGTTCATACCTCCTCAACCAGAGCAGAACCTAACAGAAGTTCAGAACAGAATATCAAAACTTCTAGGGAGCCTGGAACAGCTGCAGGAAATGTTCAGAGTTCATGCTCTTCTGGTTCCAACTCAAGAAAGCATGTCCGCCAATGTGTCTCCTCACTGGAGAGCACGCTGGGTTCCACCCAGAGGACAGAGAGCCTTCCTGGCCTTCCGGGCAGATTATTTCAAAGGGCCACTTAACAGCCCACACTGAGGCACAGACGTTTTGCAAAGCCCAGACAATAGCCAGTTTTTTGTTTGTTTGTTTTTTTCTGAATAGAAAACCAATTTCTTTGCCAGAGTAATAATTTTGTAGCTTCTGTCTTCACATTCCAAGACTACCCACGGTTTTGGCACCAGGGACAGCAAGAGCCATCTGGCCCTCTTGTGCTCTTTGGCTTGAGTTCCCAGGGCCATTGTTCCTCTATTTTGAGGGGCCATGCAAAGGCATTCCCCAGCAAAAGAGAACAATGGCAGGCAGGTACTAAGCCGGAGTTGGAATGCGAGGAAACGAGTGAGCATTCAAAACCCTCCCTTTGAATGATGACCACGGCTGGACAACCACAGTGCCAGGATATGTGGAAGGCTGGGATGTAGGAAATCTGGTCATTGTTTTACGGTGGGGAACAGCAGTGTTTATATAAAGATTACTCTATCGTGTGCTCTCTTAATGGATGGTGTTGGGCTCACACGGAAGGTCTGTGAGCCATATTTAAAGGGGCAACTATTTTCCCAAGAGAAAAAAGAAAATAAATTTCTATGAGAAAGGGCAGCTTTGGAATAAAGGCTTTGGAGAAGTTAGATACTCAGAGGCAAGTGTCTACAACTAATTGGTGTAGTGCTTTGGTTGGTGATTAGCCACTTCAGGAAAACTGCGACAGAGGATGACATTGCACAGCACACGTGAGCGTTATTGTTTCTAGATGACAATTCTGTTTTTTTTCCTTTAACCCTGTAAACCCGCTGTGTTTCTTCACAGCCTGGGTCCCAGCAGGGGAGGGATGAACATCCCCTTCCAGGAGCCCCTGGAGTTCTCAGAAAGTGGTGTGGACTCCCTTTTTATTTTCTTTGGTGAGGTTTGCCTGTCTGTGTGCTTGGCCAGTGCAGCCAGGGTTGGGCCAGGAGTGGACTCGTTGTTACAGGCAAAATGCAAGAGCAAGCCAATCGCATCGGCTGTAATCCTGAGGTTCCAGTGGACCCTCCTGATTCAAACCCTAGACAGGGAGCCGGGCGCCTTCGTGAGTGCCACCCCCTGCCACCTGCTGCAGCCTCTTCCTTCATCAAAGAGCAATGAGCAGAGAGGAACATTCGCCATCTGAGGACACAGCTCTGAACCACAGGTCTCTAACTCAGTGCTTCTGAGCTTCCATGACCTACTGGCTAACTTTACTTGGGAAATCTTATCACTGGCATTTCCTTCCTCCATGCTCATTGACTGTACGGCTAAGACAATCGTCTCTGTGGAGCTATTGTCACCGTGAGAACCCTGACGCAGCTGTAGTAACAGTCCCGGCTGGTACACAGGTCGGGAAAGCCAGGCATGGGCACATATCTCTGTATCCAGTCTGCCAGGCTGGTTCTTCATGAGCATGGTGTAATCGAGACCTCAGCATACACTGCTCCCCATCCCCCATCAACCCAGGCACAAGTTCAAGGACACCCTGGAATGAGGATTGAGGATACACAATTCCAGTCTCCTTTTTGGGCAAATAAAAAAGATGTGCCTCCCCCAAGTTTACTGTAAAAGCCATTATCAGCCCCCTCCCATTCTCAGAAAGGTGAGAATGAAGAAAGAGGAGGAAGAACAAATATTTTCAGTCACAGAAAGAACTTCCTTAAGTGGTGCTTAGCGTGTGTAGAACCCGGGGCTGAGGATCAAACCGGACTGTCCTTCTGACAAGGATGACTTCTGCTGCTTGCCAATAGCAGCTTTAAAAGCAGTAAATGAAGGCAAATTGTAAAGCGTGAACTGAAATAAACCCACATCACCTTAAGTCCTCACAATGTGCTCCGCACGACTCTAAGCTCTCCACGTTATGAACTCATTTCACCTTCACAAAAATCCTACGAGGTAAGTATCCTGCGTAGTCCGATTTTAGAGGTGAGGAAACTGAGGCTAGAGAGGATTCGTCAGCTGCCGGAAGTCATAAGGCCAGTGAGCAGCACAGCCGGGATGCAAACCCAGTCTGGCTGCAAGGTCAGTAGGTACTCTTAGTAACTACACTATTTTGTCCCTCTAAATTGACACTATAAAAGCAACACAAAGCTCTCAACAGGCCTGACTAAACAAGGAGCGGCAGCTTCTGCCTTATGCACCTTCCCATCCTGTCACGACCGAGGAAAACTACGGTGACTGCTGTCAGCACCAGGTGACACGTGAGACCTAGGCCTCATTATAACAAAATACATGGTTTCAACCCAGCACACACTTCTCTTTGCAGGGTTCTAGTAAATTAAACAAGGAGGCCATTAGACTGATACGGCCTAATGCTATGTACCATATTTCTCCATGTATAAGACGCTCCCAGGTATAAGATACACCTTAATTTTGGGGCCCAAAATTTGAAAAAAAATGTATTCCATAAAGTAATTGAGCTCAAGTGTTATTCATCATAAAATTTATACAACTCGTCATCATGGTCAAAACTCCCATCCGTTAGCTTGTTGACATCTGTGTCTGATGATGAATCACTGTCTTCATAGATTGCCTCTTCCTCAGTTCCAACTATGGCATTTGAAATACCACAACCATTGTGTAAGATGCACCCAGTTTTTAGACACCAAATTTTTCGAAAAAGGGTGCGTCTTATACATAGGAAAATATGGTACTTATGTAAGTAAACCTAAGCCTATTCCTGCTTCAAGGTTAAGACATCGGAACCTAAGGACAACCAATCACAGCCAACTAGGCTTTCAGGTCCTAGCCAATTAAATAACAAAGATCATTTGGTCTCTGCCCCTCCTAACCACTTTCAGCGTGGTGCTGCCGGATTCTAATTGAGTTTTTGTTCAAATAAATTTTTAAAATATTTAATATGTGTGAGTTTACCTTTTAACTGTCCTATATATATCCAAGCAAAGGTTTGCATTTTAGTTGGCAATAACCCAGAGGCCAAGCAACTGTTACAAGTCACGTGAATGGGGCCAGTGTCTCCTACTCCATTTCCTCGGCTTTCCTTTTATAAAGGAACAGGGGACACTCCTGAGGTCAAACATTTGAATAAATCTTGATGATGTTTGAGCATTGCCTCTTGTCAAGGGGACGATGCCAAACGAAGCATGGAGTGTCCCCAGTCATGTGCCCAGCGCCAGCAACAGCCCTTGGCATCCCATCAAGACTTGCTCTGGAAATGAAGTCTCACTTGCCAGATGCCACACTAACGGGGAGTCGGGCCATGAGAGTGAAGAGGTAACAGGCAGCCAGACACACAGAGGGACTCTCAAAATGTGCTCAGGGAACATCTGGTACATGCCCACTCTGACATCCCTGTAATACACAGTGATCTTCCCCTCTTTCTTTCTTGAGCAGGGAAGTAGGTTTGAGGAACCAGGGACAGGTCCTGGGCAGAGGAGGTCGGTGGGGCTGCCAGTTTTTCCTCTCTTCCTTGTTGATAGGGACTGAACATTTGACAAAATTCAAATGTCGAAACATAAACCCCATGTGATGGTATTTGGAGGTGGGGACTTTGGGAAGTGATGAGGTCATGAAGGTGGGGCCCTCATAAATGGAATCTGTGCCCTTATAAGACAGTCCCTGCCCTGGCCAGTTGGCTCAGTGGTAGTGTGTCAGCCTGGCATGTGCCTGTCCTGGGTTCTATTGCCAGTCAGGGCACACAGGAGAAGCATGGAGGCTCAGGGAGCGGTCTGTTTCACTGATGAGTGACAGAATCATACATGTAGGAGAGGTCCTTGCTGAACCCCTTTCAGACACATCCACAGGGCAAGATTGAGGGGACATGACTGGGGGTGAGAAACCAGGCTGGGAGGGATCTGAGAGTGACAGGGCTGGCTCTGAGGTGGCAGGAGAAAGGCGACACAGACATGACCCCCTGCAGTCTTCCAGGATAGATCCATCAGGGTCACTGGGCTGAAACCCTTAGAACAGTGGTTCTTAACCTTTTTTGAGGTACCGAACCCACCAGTTTCATATGTGCATTTACCGAATCCTTCTTTAGTGATAAATAAAATATGATTTTTTTATTTTCCAAATTCAAGACATAGGTATATGTTTTTTTACTGGTACACAAAATGAGCCGTGCATGAACATCACCTTGCTCAAAGAACAAAACCAACAAGGTGCATGAACTCACAACAAATTACGGTATGACTTTATTCTGGCCTCCACGGCAGAGGCTTCTCCGAACCCCTGAGACTGACTCATCGAACCCCTAGGCTTCGATAGAACCCAGGTTAAGAACCACTGCCTTAGAAGAACCCAGACTGACCAGGCACAGCGTCGGGCAGGAAGCCAGTCAACCCAGGGACAGAACCTGTAAGGAAATGATTCCAGTGTTCAGCCAGTCCTGGCTCTCCGCCCTGCCCCCCTCCCTGGTCCCCTGTCACTGCTCCACCATTGCTCGGGTCTCAGTTAACCTAGAACTTGTAGAAGGTAGATCCAGCCCCCACAGAAACCACACGATGCTGCCGCGTGCGCTCGGCTACATTTATAAGGAAGCCCCACACCTAGCAAGAGCACTGTTTCCACAGCCTGGTGTCATCTCCTAGTGCTGCCATAATGGAGCGCCACACGCTGGGTGGCTTAGAATAACAGGAATCACTGTCTCACAGTTCTGGAGGCCAGATGTTTCCAATCAAGGTGGCACCAAGGTTGGTTTATCCTGGAAGGCCTTGCCACTCTTCCCACTCCTGGGGCGGCGGGCCATCTGCAGCATTCTTGGCCTGTAAATGCATCATTTTAGCCTCTGCCTGCACCTCCAGTTCCTATCTCCCCTGGGTCTGTGTCTGGTCTCTTGTCCTCTTCTCACATGACACCAGTCATACTGGCATAAGGACCCACCCTACTCTCCAGTAGGACCTCATCTTAACTCGATTACATCCAGAAAGACCCGATTTCCAAACAAGGTTACGTTTGCAGGTACCAAAGGTTAGGACCTGATCATATCTTTTTAGGGGGACATTATTTAACCTACAATGTCCGGTACACAGACTCAATTCCCCTCCCTGGACGGCAAGCAGCTTTCTCACTTAGAAAGGAAGGAGGTGGGTTAGACAGTCTCCTTCGGGCAGAAAGGTTGTGAATCTTTTTTTCTCCTGTGATAGTGCCTCTGCTTCCTTCCCCAGTTCCAGACCAGGAGCCAGTGCTCACATCAGCCCTCCCTTACCCTGGTCAGCTGGCGGGTCTTCCGGCTGGCAAGGATGTCGTTGGACGGTCCAGGTCACACCCTGAGCTTCTGGGTAATGACACGCTACACGATCACTGTGTGCACACAAAACTCAGCTTGCTCCTGGCCTGGCGGCCACTTCCCAGCTAACTGCCTCTTGCCTCCCATCAATCCGGTTCTTGCCAGACCAGCATGTCTCCCTGCTTCTTTGAATCACCTCTTGTCTCACTCCCTTATCTCACCTGTCTCCCCACAAACACCTTTGTTTACACAAAACACCCAGTGTCTGGCATCTTGTCTATAGACAACAGGGAAGGCTGCAGGGGTCGTGGAGTGGGGCAGGCTCCCTGCAGAGACAGGAGGGCCAGTTTCAGCAAGATGTGCTGCTGCTAGCCTGCAGCGACTGTCCCCTTCCTCGTGCCTCAGTTTCTCCTGTGGATAATGAAGAAGTGGGACTCAATCAGAGTAACTCTGTGGGAGTAACGGGCTCCAAACAAGCAAACGCAGCTGAGCAGGGGACATCAGATAGACCCTCTGCTCACCTCGTGTTAACACACTCACTCCCAAATAATGGGCACACCACACCTGTCACTCCAGGAATTGTGAGGAGGGGCCCCAGGAAAGCTACTCAGTCTAGTTCCTCACCACAACTAGGGAAAGCCCTTGGCGACCGGGGCTCTGAGGAAGCCGTTTCCTGCAGGGGAAGCAGAGTGCCAACCACTCATTCTGACCCTGAACTTGAGCAGGTTCTGTGAGCTGCCCTGGGCACTGCCCGAGACAGCTCTGTGCCCGGGAAACCAAACAGGCGCAGGCAAGATTTCTAGGCAGAGGCGCCGTGGACCCTTGTTACATGGGCAAAAGGTCAACGAAAATGGAAGTCCCTCCAGAGCCTGACAAGCAAGGCGAGAGTCAGGAAGGGGAGGTGGCAAGTTCTGACCACCTTTCCAGCCAAGGTGACCATGAAAGGAGGAAACCCTGGTTATCATCATGCCGAGGTCTTATTCTGCCCTTAGATGCACGATGTCATTTCAATTTCCTAACTCTTGCAGGCATTATTATAGCTGTTTTATTTGTTTTGGTTTTAGCTGAAGGGAGAAAGGGTGGATCACTTCCCCAGAGACAGCTGAAGAGGAAGCGAAGGTCTGAACCAGACTCCGGCCTGTGCTTTTCCCGATGTACCTTGCTCTCTGCATGGTGTGAGGGAAAGGACAGCAGTATAGACATCTTGAAGAGGTAACAAGTCTCACTGAATGACTGTCTTCATGTTAGGACAGAGTCTGTTTGTTGGGGAGGAAAAGGAGCAAGAGGAAGAGAAAGAGGAGAGACTCCAGGACCAGAAGGTAGGCTCTTCTTTGCCTGAGCTAAGGGGGGGGGGGGGGAATGGGAGAGAGGCACAGGAACCAAAATCTTTCTTTATCCAGAATGGTCCACGAAAAGCCTCACACCAGATCCCTCCCTGGGCCTCAGGCTGGCCTCTTCTCTAACAGGTGTTGACCTAGGATCTTTTCTCTAGCTTCTCCGCTGAGTCATGGCCAAGTTTGCCTAGCACAGGTCAGTTGCTACTGACTCAATGCCCCTGTCTTTCTCCCTCCCACCACCCAGCTTTGCTACCCTAAATGAAACGTCTGCAAGAAAAGTCAAGTTCAGCACAAAAGAGTTGGGAAAACGTTGCATTTGCTTTTTTGATTTTTCTGCCATCAGTGATTCTTGATCATCGTTTCAGAACCTCAGAGCCTGGAGATGACACCTTTTATTACTAAGTCTCCAAACACATCACTAGAAGAACCTGGCTGATATTATCAGCTCCACTTCAGAGGTGAGAAAACTGAGTCAGGGGAGTGAACACCAGACATGTCTGAGCTCTCTGGAGACAAAGAGGCAGAATTAAAAAACAGCATCGGAAAAAAAGCTGAAGTTCAGTCTTCCAGCAATGGGCTAAGTGTATTATTTTGTCTAGGGCAATAAAAAAATTAGGATTTTATAGTGTATTCCCTTCCCTGGAGGGCTTAAGAACTATTTCTTCCTGCCTTTTATGACTCTGGTGTTGCCTGTAGAAGTAAGTGGCACTATAAATCCCAAATGGCTTCCTACCTATGGTGCTTCCCCGCTGAGACTTGAAGTGATTACTAGATATGGTTTCAGGCTCTGCAGAATGATAAGAAAACTTAGTGAATTTGCTTTCTGCTCAGATTTACCAGGGAGAGAGGGTTATTTAAGTGGCATTTTTGTAGGGTGGTTAGCAATGGGGGATGGTTGTGTGAGGAACTCAGACCCCGGACTTGGCTAGGGCCGCCCACACAACCAAGCGCCCCAAAACTAAACGTCCCAGAGAACATTGGAAGAAGATTGCTGTCCATCAGCCAGTGAGATTTCACCACGTTATAATTGCTCGCCCACCCTAGAGGATCCCTTTAAATACCTCTCACACAGTCTAATTGGCACGACTCCTCCAGCCTCTGAACCCCGGGACCGGAGGACCTCATCAGGCAGGATGTGCAGTACATAATAAAGCCTTTTATTATTCCATATTTTGTGGCTTTTGGCCCTCCCTTCCTTCTTTTTCGGCAGGGAAAAATACCTTATAATTTTATTATCTCCAAAGAGGTGGCAGCAAATATGTCCTGTTACGGAGAACAGACACTTAACTAATTTCTGCTACTGGAGATCTTTCTACTGCAATTAGAGTAGAACTCCCGAGTTCGAACAATGTGCCTTTCTGGATTAGACACTCCTGTACTAAATTGTCGCTCTTTAAGACCACCTGCAGTCGGACATCCTTGTTCCTTTCAACAACAAGTGGAGGTAGAGAAGAAAGGAATTCAGCCTCTTATCTGCCCAAATTCCGATGTGGCCCCACTCATGCTAGATTGAGGAGGGCGGCCTCCCCCTTCAGACAGGAACAAATTGGTTCACAGGCTGCAAGTTGACTTTTTTTCTTGGGGGGGGTAACATTGGTTTATAACATCATACAAGTTTCAGGTGTACAACTTAATAACTCAACATCTGTGTACACTATAGTGTTCTCACCACTAAAGATCTCGTTTCCCTCTCTCATCATGTATTTAACCCCCTTTACCCAGTTCACCCCCCCCCCTTTCCCTCTGGTAACCAGCAGTCTATACTTATGTTTGTTCTTGTTTTGTTTTTTTCTTTCTTTGTTTTATATTCCACATAGAGTGAAATCATACCATTTTTGTCCTTTTCCATCTAACTTATTTCACTTAGTGTAATACCTTCAAGGTCCATTCATGTTGTTACAAATGATAATAGTTCATCTTATTTATGGCCGAGTAGTGTTCCATTCTATATACACCACATCTTCTTCATCCATTCATCAGTCGAAAGACACTTAAGCTGTTTTCATATCTTGGCTATTGTAAATAATTCTGTAATGAACATAGAAGTGCATATATCTTTTCAAATTAGTGTTTTCCTGTTCTTCAGCTATATACCCAGAAGTGGACTAGCTGGATTATATGGTAGCTGAGGAACCTCCATACTCTTTTCCATAGTGGCTGCATCAATTTACAGTCCCACCAACGGTATACAAGGGTTCCCTTTTCTCCACATCCTGTCCAATATTCAAGTTGTCTTTTAAAGAAGGCACTACCTGCCCTGGGTCCCAAGTTATTGAGAAGTCCACATTAAGCCAGAATTTCATTATAGCTGTCAGAATTACAATGATTGACAGCCAGGAAAACTCATTATGCCTTTCCGCAGGATTACAGCAAAGCTTTGATTAGTATTTAGGTGTTTACACTTGCGGATGCAACATTTTTCTTTGCTCTTAAGAATATTTGATAACATTGAGGCCCAGCACAGAGTCTCTACAATGTGTTGAGGATGAGGCCAGCACCTTACAAAGCTAAGATATATTTTGTTTCTCCTTAATTTCATCTAGGCCCATGCTGGTCTTCCTTCTCTTGGAATAAAAAGATGCTGAACAGAAGTTATTCAGCCTGCAGTTTGTCCCAGGATATAACAGATTTGCTCTTGGCCTTTGGAAAAGATTTCTAAATTCTTATCTCTAATAGGAATGAATGACCAAGCAGGCAGTTTTAAGATAAATAAACCAAAGCACCATCTTTATTTGCAACCAAGAAAGGTCATATGTATAAATCTGGTTAAATAAAACTATTCCATAGTTACAAAAAAATAGCATGTGGTCAATAAAAATATTTTCACAGCATCTTGACTTAATGTTTAAAGTCATTGGTGACTAAGGGTGAAAAATGCCCCATTCCCCCCAATCCCAAAAAAACCTACTGTGGCAGAACATATGGTGCTATCGTATTATAGGGCCCTGAGTTGCACTCATTGGAAGAGGCTTTGGAAATAGTGATTGTGTTGATTATTAAGTTATTGCTTCTCTGCTCCAAATCCACTGTTCTAAATTCTGCTTTGTGATCTTGGGGCTGGGATACATCAAACCCCATTTATTCTTTTTTCTACTTTTTAAAAATAGCCTTGGCCCTGGCTGGTCGGCTCAGTGGTAGAGCATTGGCCTGGCGTGTTGGCCTGGCGTGTGGATGTCCCAGGTTCATTTCCCAGTCAGGGCACACAGGAAAAGCAACCACCTGCTTTTCCATTCCTCCCCCTTCTCCTTCTCTCTCTTCCCCTCCTGTTGCCATGGCATGACTGGTTCAAGTGCATCAGTCCAAAGTGCTGAGGATGATCTCTGTGGAGCCTCAGCCTCAGGAGCTGAAAATAGCTCAGTTGCAAGCATCATCCCAGATGGGCAGAGCATTGGTCCCAGATGAGGGTTGCAGGGTAGATCCCAGTCAGGGCATATGTGGGGGTCTGTCTCTCTATTTCCCCTCCTCTCACTTGGAAAAGAAGGAAAAAATGATAATTTTTAAAATAGCCTTTAACTTATACAGAGAGTTTTATTTTACTAATACCTATTTCAATTTTTAAAAACATTTTTGATGTTTACTATTTATAGTGCTTCATTCCCATCAAAATTCTTCCAAATGGGCATTTTATGGAACTAGAATGCTTAATGAAGCCTTTAGGGTCCAGGACTGCTTTGGGTTAGGCTCCCACTACTAATAAGGAGCACAAAGTAGATATGAATGTAGTAGTTCTATTGAGAAAGTCCTGTTCATTCCACTTATATCATGGTAAATATCAATAGATCACTACAGAAAATTACTATAAATCTCCAAGGCTACATACAACTATCTGCTTTCTGCAATGGCCACATGCTCTTAAATTTGTGTCCCCCCAAAATTCACATTGAAATCCTAACCCAAACAGAATGGTGTTAGGTGGTAGGGCCTTTGGGAGGTGACCAGGTTATGAAGCAAGGATGGTACCCTCATGAATAAGATTAATGCCCTCATAAAAGAGCTCTTGATAGCCCCCATGACTAACATAGTTTCTGGGATGTAATGGGTGTTCCAGAAATGTTTGGTGACTGACTAGTAACTGATTGACTGAAGGAATGAATGCCTTCCATGATTTATTGGAATGTCCCGACAGCATATCTGTGGTGAAACAATTTATGTAGCTCTGAAAGGAACCCACGTCAGGGGAGAAGCAAGCCAGGATTGGGAAGGATCTGAGCCATTTGAAGTCTTAGATTGCGCTGTAACTCATTTAAATGTGATCCTTCTCTGGAGAAGCTGTAAGAATGTCCAAGGAATTAAATCATTCATCATGAATCTTTCTGACAAGAACGAGTGTGAGGAAAAAGCATGCTGGCTGCAGCAGCTGTGTGACAGCTGAAGAAACTGAGGCACAGGCGACTTACCCTGATCGGCTGGGTACTCAGGCCTGGGGACTAGCAGACACCTGTCTATTGGTTCTAAGTAGCCAAAGTGCATTTCTGCTGGCAGCCCATTTGCTAACTTCTTCCTCCCTTCTGGAAAGGGAGAAAAGAACCTGACAATGGCCACTGACTCCTGATATGAACTTCCTGGCCATGGAATTTGCTCGGTGAATACAGGGAAGGTTCTAGCTTTTCCGTAAAACATGCTATATATTTAGATAAAATCAGGCATGAAGATCATTTGACCAGAAACCACTTCATTCTCTCATCAATATCCATGGCCTCAGTTCTGTGTTTCTAAAAAAAACAAGACCCCATAGCTTAGAACTTGCAGAGGAAAGGGGAAATTCTGCTTGTTGCTGACTGCCCCCCCAAAGGTTCCCCAGCTCTGTCCCCCTACCATGTACAAATCTATTACAAGCCAGATGAATTTCCCAGGAGCTATCTGTGAAAATTTCCAGGAATCCAAAGATTTTTTTCTGTTGCTTAATGTGCTGGGCATTACACTTAAATGTTAGGTAAAGCTATAAACAAAACTGAAGGTGGTATTATTCCTTCTGAATCTCCTTATTAAAACACCAAACATGACAATCTCCATAGGAGCACCTCTTCTAAGGGTACAAAGGGCCACTTAACAAATGGGAGAAGAGGACTATGGGAGGGGCAGAAGGAAGGAGCAGTCAGGGTGCATCAGTACCAGTATGAGGTTTATAGAGTCTAATACACACCCAGGGGTTAACTATTTAGCGGACCAGCACCAATCTGTGGACCAGAGAATGAAAACCACTGGGCTACATTATCGAAGGTGACCAGCCCCTTTGGAAAAGGAGCTCAGAGGTCTTCTTGGGACAGGGCAACAAATAACAGAAATTTATGGTTAATTAATATTTATCACTTGCTCTACCATTGTCTTAGTCCATTCGAGCTGCTGTAACAAAAATACCATATGCCCTGGCCGGATGGCTTGGTTGGTTAGAGCATGGTCCCAAAATGCAGAGGTTGCCAATTTGATCCCCAGTCAAGGCACATACAGGAACAGATCAATGTTCCTATCTCTCTCTCTCCCTTTCACTCTCACTAAAATCAATTAAAAAAAATAATAACATAGATTGGGTGGCTGAAATCCAAAATTAAGGACTCAGCAAGCACACTGGGTATGGTGAGAGCCCGCTTCCTGGTTTGCAGATGGCCATCTTCTCGTTGTGTCCTCATGTGAATATAGGAGTGAGAGAGCTCACTGGGGTCTGCTATATAAAAGACATGGGTCCCATTCATGAGAGTTCCACCCTCAGGACCTAATCAGCTCCCAAAGGCCCACCCTACAAATATTGGATTTCATCATACACATTTGGGGGGGGAGGGAGACACACTCATTCAGTCCATAGCCACCATCTTTTCAGGACTGCCCCATTGCTAATCAATTTCCTTGGCCTTTCTAGGTCTAGGTGTCTCCTTCAGCCTTTCCTAGGCAGGACACCAAGTGGATGCCGCGGAGTGCCGCAGAGCCCAGTGGCAACGTTTGCTAACTGTGGGAATGTCAGGACTCTTCTTCATCTTCTTGAACTTCATTTTCTCACCTTCAAATAAACATAATAACAACCGCCTGCAAAGCTCAAGGGTCCAAGGAAGTCGCTACCATAGTTTGTAGCACTCAGACACTCAATTTGAATAGGGAAAAAATAAAAAAACCTCTTGGAAAAGTGGTATGTTCCAGCAACCTCCTACTGCTGTGGGACTGACAGCTGTCAGAATCTGTGACACACTTGAGATGAGTGGGAAGAAGGGTGGCTCAGAAGTGTTAAAAAATAGGGATCATTGCAGGAGAGTATCTATCATCGAAATACCCACACAGCACCACAGTTATTTATTGCTCGGTGAGAATTAGTGTTTTCCTACCTCAATTACAGCAAATGATTTTTGTCAACTCTGACTTTTTAGGGTCACAGCGTGGTGATTCAATGGGGCAAAAGACTCACAGGCACACAAAAGCCCCATCTCTCCCGCAATGATTCAGACCAAAACCCACCCAGTTTCCTCTAGGATAGACAAATAAAAGAAATATGCAAAAGAAGCCTCTCTAATCAGTATGCTCATTGCTTATTTAAATGATCTCGGTGGTCAGTTTAGAAGGACCAAGGAAGCACATCAAGGATCTGACAAGGTGGTGGGACCATCCTTCTGTGGGACGCACCACTCAAGGGAGTGGAACGGCAGGATGCACATGCGCACTGGAGACCGGCAACCAGGTTCCCCATCTGGCCGTGTTTTCACTGGTTGTACCACTGGAGGCAGGCTCCCGAACCTTATCTCGGTTTCTCAGTTTCTATCTCTGCAGAATGGGGCCATTAATGTATGCTTTTCAAGGTTGTGGAGAAAATTAAATGAAATGAGACCCACTGAGCCCCTGTCCCACAAATTTTTCCGTCCTCTTTAATTCTTCTTATAATGGTCTAAGACAGGCTTATGCCATGTCATCAATCATTCGCTTATCCCATGTGGGCTAATGTAGGCTGACGACATGTCTTTTACTTCGGGGCAATGCATATTATTATGCAATAAGTAAATTGTCCAAGAGAATGAAAGGAACTACAGTGCTGGTTACATAGCAGTGTTCAGTAAGTATTTGTGGGAACTGGTCAGTTTGTCCCACAACATTCAGATCTTCCATTGTATTAGTTCTATGTGGCATCCCCAAAAGAAGTTCTAACAGGCCTCAATATTTATTAAACACACCTTGTTCAGTGGTTCCCACTTTGAGTTTTTCAACTCCTGGGTATTCAAAGGGACCTACAGAGGCAAGAAATTTGGGGAACATGCTGTCATTCGTTTGTCCTTTTACATTTCTTTCCCCTCGCTGGGCAGAGCAGTGAGTGGAGTCCCCGGATGGCGTCCTAGCATCCCGGCCCCGCCACCTCCACCTGTGGAACCGGGCACATACATCATCCTCTCGTCAAACCCAGATTACTGTTCTGCTCTTATCCAAACTCACTGAACCAAAACAAAAGGGCTGACTCGACTATTCCAGGGACAATTGGAGTAGTTGCTGCTTCTGGTTGCATTCAGTCTGGCAAACCATTTCTAAGCATAGGTTACAAAGGCAGTGGATACAGGTCTTTGAAATGTTTCCTTCAACCCAGCTCACAAAGGAACACGTCCTTATTCTCTTGAGCTTGCCCTGGCCTCTAACATCCCCTGCACTACCCTGGCCAGATAGCTCAGCTGGTTAGGGCATCCTCCGGAAATGCATATGTTGCAGGTTTGACTTTGACACACACACACACACACACACACACACACACACACACACAAACACACACACATGGTGAGTCAGGGCAATGCAGAAACTAATCAATGTTTCTGTCTGTTTATGTCTCTCTCTCTCTCTCAAATCAATTTTTAAAAAATGAAAGAAATCTCCTGCACTAGGTCTGAAGAGACATTGCCTGTGCAGTTTTACAGAGATTTCTCCTCCCGGGTAAGGCACTATCTACTTGCCATCCTCCCACTCAATGTCAACAGTCAGTCTCTTGACTTAGAAGCGTCCATAACCATGCACTAAAGATCTTCCTTCAAGTCTTTGAAGGCACTGGGCACCTTTTGGTCTACCAGACTCTCACCTTCTCTCTCTCTACCTGGAAAACTACTTCCTGCCCATCATAACCGCTGTTATCACTTCCTTTCCATGCTGCCCAGTGACTCCTACTTCTTATCCTATAGGTCCCCTCTAGGACTCCAGAATGCCCTCCCTGCCTTCCAATGTGTTTTCATGGACTGGTTTGTTTTCCCATCACAGTCAATTAATATGCAATGAAATCAGGGCTATTTTTGACTGTGCATGCTCCATTACACTCTAAGTCTCATGGAATCAGGGACATATCAATCTTATCAGTCATTGTTTCTCCAGTACCTGCTGTGACCCCACTTACCATTCATACCAGCCACACCCACCAAACAAATTTCCCAAACAAATTGCATATATAAATAAAAATTTCTTTTGCTGTTTGTATTAACCAATGACATTAATAAATGTACATCAACCTCCCATCAGCACAAACCAGGTTCCTTTGGTTATAAACAATAGAAACTATGATCTATAAAAAAAAAAAAAGAAAAAGATCCTTCCCAGTCTTTTAAAACCCTTTATAAATGAGACAATGGCTCATCAAAGGGTTAAACGTAGACTCACCATGTGATTCTGCCATGCTGCTGCTAAGCAGAGTAGACTCGAAAAGGTACCAAAGACTTGAAAGCTCCGACTCAAACAGATGATCGGCAAACACCAATGACATTCACGAGAGCCAAAGAGTAGAAAAAACCCCAAGTATCCAGGCAACAGATGAATGCACAGACAAAATGTGGTACATGTGTACAGTGGAATATTATTCATCATAAAAAGAAATGGATTTCTGATACATGCAACAACAACATAAATGACCCTGAAGCCACTATGCTCAGTGAAAGAAGCCAGACACAAAAGGATAAATATTATATGATCCCACCTGTATAAGGTACCTAGAAGAGTCAAGTTCACAGAGACGGTTACCAGGGACTGATGGGAGGAGAGTGGGGAGTTAGTGCTTAACAGGCATAGACTTTCTGTTGGAATGATAAAAGAAAATTCTGGAATTAGATTGTGGTGATGGTTGCAAAGCACCGTAGATATACCTAACGCCCAAGAATTATATCCTTAAAAATAATTGGAATGGTAAATTTTATGTTATATTATATTTTACCACAATAATAAGACAATGAAGGTCTGGGCACGAGAAGCCCCACTATTTCCGTTGGATTCTAAATTCTGTAAGTATGGAAATTGCTACTATGATGAAATTATTTTGGTTGATTAACTCTAAAGATAAATTTACAAATTCTAATGGAAATAAAAAGAAATGGAAACTACCCATCCATCAAATTCCCCTCAACCTTAAAAGGGAGAGGAGGGAGATGAAGTCAGATGACCGAGGCCAGAATCATTCTTATGCTCGAAACCGTAGCTGCCAGGGAGCACTTTAATTTATTCGTTTATTGACCTTGAAAGCCAGGGCTGAGTGTCTGAGGTGCAACTCCTCATCCAGAAAGTTCAATTACGTGGCATGATGCAATGAAGGGAAGCGAGGGTTTTGGCTGGGAAAACCATAGCAGGGGAATCAAGTTCTCAGTGGGTTTGGGGAAGTGAGATGTATAGGCTGGAAAACCCAGAATGCCACCTCGCGTCGGGGGATGAAGCGGCCGTTTTCTTTTTCAGGAAATTCCAGGAGATGCTGGCCATGAGGTCCCAGGAATTCGGCTAACCATGAGACCTGAGATTTTCTGGCCTGGCTCCCCGGGAGTTTTAACTGGTGAAGTTTTCACCAGTCTCATTTCAAAACCTAAGCATGTTTAAGGCCACGGATTACGGATTTTGTGAAATGTTGCACCTCCAACTCCTCCAAGCAAAAGCCAGTTTAGAAGAGGTGGTTCTCGGGAATAAAATGGGCCACAGGGCGTAAGGCAAGTAGGAAAGACAGGTTTCCAAGCACCATACAGAACAAGGATAGAAGCAAGGGTGAGGTTTCTAGCAAGCACACCACATCAGGAACCTCTGCTTCTCGCTGAGTTCCGATGCCCCCAATCTTCTCTGTTCAGCTGTCCTCTATCCCAGCTCACTCCTGAAAGATGCAGTTCTGGGGAGAGGTTCTCTTCTAAGTGAATAATGCCGACTGTCCTTGTCTGAAAGTAGGGGACACATGCATGGACTGAACAGCCCCATCTGCGGAGAGCAGCCTCTCTGGACGGTAGGGGGATTCTGTCCCTGTGCAGCGTCAGCTGGGCTGTTCTGAGGCTGGTTCCGCCACCTCACCCCACGTCCACAGCGCTGTTCACCAACCCGACTGCCCTGGACCCCCTTCCCTACTTCCACCTCCTCACCCACAGACCATGCTCTATCCTATTCATTCTGGCCATGGGTTCTCCTCTGGTTGGGGCTACACGTGTCTTTTGGGACAAAAAATGACCTCCATTTTCCCTAACCCTGTCTTCTCTCACCCTTGGGAATATGTGCCCTGCAGTGGCTACAGTGCTGGTAACTAAGGTGACCAAGCCTGGCCTCCCCTGCTATCTGAGAAGAGGCCCAACCCCAGGACATCCCTATCTCAATGTTCTCCAGTGGACTCAGCTGTTAACACAACATGGGGACACAAGTGTGAAACGAGAGAGTTGGATTTGAAGTCCCATCCCATCATCTACTACCTGTCTCAACCATGCTACTGAAGCTCTCTGAGATTCATTATTCATTTTCTATAAAATAGGGTAATAAGACATATCCCAAAAGATCCCGGAAAGAATTTAATAATATGATGCCTTAAATGCCAACAATAGATTAACACACAAATGGCAGGTCGAGCTCTCATCAGTCAAAGCCCTTCAGTACATTGCTGGCCTTGACAGTTAATTGATTTCATGTTTGCTGTTTGTGCTTTTTTGTTTGTTTGTTGCTTTGATAAATGTTGGCACCACCTTATTTTCCCACCAGCAATTCCAGCAATGCCCCACATTTTTGCCAACATTAGTATTGTCATTCCCCCAACCCCAATTTTAGCCATTCTAATAGATGTACAGTGGTATCTCATTTTGGTTTTAATTTGCATTTCACAGATGACTAATGGAGGCAGCCTCTAAGATGGCCTCCAATGTCCCCCACCTCCTCGTAGTCACTCCCTCATGTAATGGACCGAACTTAATGACTTGCTTCTAATGGACAGACTACTACAAAACTGATAGGAGATCACTTTTGCAAGTAGGTTACAAAACCCCCCACAAACCTGTGGTTTTCACCTTGGGCTGCCCCTCTCTGCCATGGAACATTCTCAGGTATTATCTTTCTATGTATTTCGTCAGTCCACCCTTTTTTCCTCCCATCTCCCTTTCTAGCACTCAGAAGAGACGTATATTAAGAGCTTCTTACTCCAGTTTCTGTGTCTCTTCACTTCTTTTCAATGTTTTCTGTCTCTTCTTTCTCTCTACTGCACTTTAGATCATTTCTGTGAAACTATCTTCCTGTTCATAGGTCCCTCTTCAGTTGTGTTTATGCTATGAATGTTACATTGATTCTAATTATGAGAACTTTCATTTCCAAAGTTCAGCTGGTTCTTTTTCATTTTAAATTTCTTGCACTTTGTGCATGCTTTCCATTCTTTTTATTTCTTTAAACATTCAGTGTATTTATTTTCTGTATCTGGTCATTCTAATATCTGAAGTAGTTTTGTATCTGCTTCCACAATGTTATTTCTGCTATCGTGCATTGCTGTGCTTTGTTTCCTTGTTATTCGGTAACTATTGACTGTTTAGTCATATTCCTCAGAATTTCAACTTTGGTAATTCTTTGAGGCCTGTATAGAAGATGGTCTCCAGAGAATTTCTATTTCCTTTTTCTTTAATTTTAAAAAATGTTTTATTGATTGATTTCAGACAGAGAGGAAAGAAGGAAGAGAGAGAGAGAGAAAGAGAGAGAGAGAGAGACATCAGTCTGTTCTTGTGTGTGCTCTGACCAGGGATCGAACCAGCCACCTCTGCTTCTCAGGATGAAGGTCCAACCAACTGAGCGAGAGGATTTCTATTTCTTTGGTCAGATGCTTGTAGCACCAATTCATCCTGCAGCTTCTTTAATGTCTTCCTGCCTCAAGATTTTAGGAATCACCAGGTACTGTAAATTTTGGCAACAAATATTTATGAAGATAAGTTTATAATTTTGAATTCTCAAGAAAGATTTGTTTTGTTTGACTCACTCTAAAATCCAAAGAGACAGTTTCCTATAGTCCCTCCCCCATCCTTAAACCCGAGTGTGGATTTATTTCCAATTCATCATTACCCTCAGGACATAACACTTTGAGTCTCAACTTTATTCATGGGACATCTAATCAGACACTCCATGGCTGGGTCCTGGCCTTTGTTAATGTTTCCACAGGGCTCAAAAACTAAGCTCAACTTCCCTGGGTTTTAGTAAAGACACTCAAGGCAAAAGGCTGATTCGATGTTCCACCTCCTTCTATAGGTTAAAGCTTCTCTTTGGTGTTGGCACTGGAGTATCCCTACCTTCTTGCTAGCTCAGTGATGCATTTGAAAATAATTTTTAAATAGTTTCAGAGGCAGAGTCAGTATGGTATCAAGTCCAACTGCTGCCAGAAATATAAAGGTTCCTTTATTTTTTGCAGGTTTCTAATGAAGAGCAATTAACTTGGCAATGTTCAATCACATACCTTGTAAAAAATTCCCCGGGCTTTGCCTTAGTCACTTCATGCTGCTATAACAGAATATTACAGACTTGGTGGCTTAACCAACAGAAATGTTACTTCTCACAGTTTGGGAGGCTGGGAAGTCCAAGGTAAAGGCACTGGCAGACTCCAGGGAAGATCGTATCTCTTGTGAGAGCTCTCTTCCTGGTTTGCAGATGGCCGTCTTCTTGCCATGTCCTCACATGGCAGAGAGCAGAGAACACCATCTCTCACAACCTTCTTCTCTTAAGAGCACTAATCCTATTAATGTGGACTCCACCCTCACAACCTAATTTGCTCCCAACAGCCCCACCTCCTAATATGATCACAATGGGGATTAAAACTTCACATATGAATTTTGCAGAAACATAGACATTTAGTTCATAGCAGGCTTACTGATTTTCAGTAATCTTTATATGGCTTGATCTCAATTAGTTGAATGTGTAGCTCTAAATCAAAAAGATTGAACAGGTAGAAGGGAAGTTGATTATGGTTTCTTGTCATCTTAAATAAAATTTTCAGGAAGATATCATCTCTACTCAACACCATCCTATATCCAACCCCAAACAGATGGACTATTAAAATATTTTCAGACATCCCTAACTTGGATGGAATGACCCTGAATCCTTCTGCTTTGCTAAAAATGAATCTAGGAAAATATAAACATATCAGTCTAAACATCTTTAGACAGCTTTTCAAGAAACCTGGTTATCAGAATTCTCTAAAATCCCACTTAGCTTATTGTATCCTGAAAGTTAAGAGTTGGAGGTCATTGCGCCAACATCTGACATCAGCTGGGACCAGTCCTGTACCTTGTGCCTCATGCAGTTCATAGGAAACAACTGGGTTCTAGTCAAGTGGCCTAAATCCCACCCCTATTCTCTTCATCAAGCCCCACTGCTAAAAGCACTATTCACACAACCCAGGGCTCACTCTCTGAAATGACCTTAGGGGTTCTGTAGCACAACATCCTCCCACCCCTCAGAAATACTTTCCACAGCTCAATGAAACACACAAAAATTTTGTTCATTGACGATTTAAAGTGAATTTCAGCTTCTTTTTTAGATCACATCTTTGATTTGGCCATTTATAATTTTTATGTGCTATTTTTGCACTTTATAGCCCATTGAAAGCCTGTTGTATAATATGCACAGTGCGTTTATGACCAATTTATAGGCCCTACTATTTGAATTAACTGAAAAGGTTAATAGCTTGTATATTTGATTTTATGGCACATATTTCACATACCTATTACTTATTTTGTATTGCACTCTTGATCAGAAATGTAACCCCCCATTATTATATGGTCCCCATGGGAAAATATAGCTTGCTTAATGATGGTCACTTTATCATAAGAACTTCTAGAAATGAATTACGGTCTACTAATAATTTGTAGTAAAGAGTTTATGGGTAATGGGATTGCAACATGAGGCACAGTGTCAATAGCACCAGAATTTTGACAATTTTCTATGGGAAAACCAAGATTTCATGATCCTTTGGTGGAAGAGAGGGGATTGGAAATAAAGCATTTAAAGGAAGATTATATGTGATTAACTAGTGTGCTATAAAATTACCTCCTCCCACTAATAAAGAACGCTGAATTTGTTATTTTATAGTAGGCTGTTTGTCTGAGGGAAGAGCAACATGGTAATTTTTTTTTTCATGGGGAGGGACAAAAAATTTTGCTTAATTTTACAATTTACAAAGCAATTTCAGAAAAGGAATAATGACAGATGTGGATCGATTTTAAAGTGGAGAAGGTACATTTGAGATTTTGGATGCTGAAAAATGTCAAACAGATGATGCCATGGGAAAGGAGGCTATGTGAAAACAAGGAGAATCATCATTTGTTCAAAGGAATTAAGTCAAACCTTGACTTAGCTTTGAATACTTCCAGAGGTTTATACTTGGTTTGGCATCTTTTGTTGTATCCATAATCCTAGCAAAGGCTCCTGTCACCATTTAATGTTAACAAATTATTGAACAAATATAGTGACCTGTTACGGTAATCCATGTATGCTTAGAGTTAAAGTTCTTAAAGGTATCATCTCCAGGACTAAGTGGACTTGACCTCCAATAGTGATAGATAATCTGGTAATATTGGAAAATGGTCACCATCACAACACGAATAATTAAAACCCATTCTGACCACCTAATTATCAATTAATCTGATTATTACTGCTCAACCACATTCCTAAAATAAGTATTATGAGACTTCCTCATTTAAGCCTAGTTGAGAGCTAACTTAACATTATCGTAAGGTGGCCAAGAAGATTTGTCTGCTTCTTTGAGACCATGAGCTGCTCAATAATGGGGGTATTCGAGAAGGACCTGGAGGACCGCTAGGATTACTTTCGAAACTATACTTCTTATTCTTGGAAGGAAGGTCTACAAGACAATAAGCCAGAGTTGGAGATGCTCATAGGACACAAACAGCAATCAGAGTTGTGAATCTCCACTTCAAGTAGAAACAAATCCAGCTCGCAATTGCTGATACCACCAGTAAAATATTCACCCACGCAGGATAAGGAGAAAAGCACTGGTCCGAAAGTCAGAGTTCTAAGTTTAAGTCCCAGCTCTGCCAGTAAATAGTCGTAGGCACTTAAGCAAGTGTCTTCACCTTCCTGGGCTGACTTGGGACTTGAACATTCTTTCCAGCCTCAGCTCTTTGCCCTCGGCTTGCCATTTCCCATTTCCCATTGAGGGGACATGTGTTCACATTATGGCTCACTATCTCAGCTCTCCGGGGTATAGCAGATAACGCAGGGCAGGTCAAGAGATAGACCGTCTGCTCTTACAGACTTTACCATCTAATCCATAGAGCAGATGGTGCTCACCCACAGAAAGTAAGAGCTCACCTGTACCATGTTAAGTATAAACAGTCCAGGGTACCTTTCCCCTAAAATTCAGTGCATACTTTTCAGTCCTTACCTGGAGAGACCACTGATCTGCAGATTATCCTGTGGATGTCCTTCTCCTCTAAAGTACTTGTCTCTCTTTTGTCACAGCAGACTCGAGGTTTGTCTGCTACCTCTCGTCAAGCTCCAACCCCCTCCCCCCTTCAGGCTTCCTCCTGGCCACTCTTCTGTGTGCCCAAGCGCCATGGGGGCGGGGAGAAGGCAGGTACACCCTGGCTTCTCTTGCATTCTCATGCTGGGCACTTTCTGAGTGATTGCATCCAGGTTCTGGGCGCGGTCACCACCATATGCTGACAATGCCAAGGTCAACATCTACCCCAGCACTCTCACCTTAAACACACACCCACAGTCCCCGGCCCTGTGGACAGCTCCACTTGGAGGTTCCACTAACCCAACACGTTCAAACCCAAGTCCGCAGCGTTAGCCGAAAACACCTTTGCCGCACACCCTTTGTCTGTATGGCTAAGTGGCCGTAAAACGATTTTGCCGTAAGAAATAAAATAACAGATTGCTAGTTCGGCTTACGTTTGGCAGACGTAATGTAGTTTGTCAGTTTGGTTTCATTTCTGCATTGATAAAAGTTCCTCCGGTGCTTGCCTTTTTTGTATTAGGTAAACCACCCTTCTCATGATGGTCTGCACAGTGAGCGGCTGGCGTGGAGTCCCTACAATAGTGGGTGACAGCAACGACACGTGAAGCCAGACTGCACAGCGTCTGGCGCCTACTAAAAACTGACCAGGTAGCAGTCTGAAAATCCTTCCTACCTGTCCAGACCAAAAGTTTACCAAGCTACGGCAAATATAAAAGAGGTGGCTACTAATTCAGGTACTCAAGAGCATTAATTATCAATGTTTTAGTTAGTCACTGGTACCTTTTTTAATGAATAAAGAAAAAATGGGACACCAAACGAGACAAGGAGAAGCAAGATGGCAACGGAGTAGGCGGACGTACCAACTTCCAAGTCCCAGAAGCAAAGTGGATTATAACTCAATTTAAAGAACCATCATCTGGATAAACCAACTATGAACTAAACTAAGTGGACTCTTCAACCAAGGAACACAGAAGAAGCCACATTGAGACTGGTAGGAATAGTGAAAATGCGAAGAGGGCTGCCCAGCTCCCCGGAAACGGCAGCCTGGAGAGACCCGCGGGGCGGGAGGAAAGTTTGGCGAAGAGGGAGGGACCTGGGTCCCAGGAACCAAGCCCCAGCCTGCAGTCTCAGAGCCTAGAAGAGGCATTTGGACAGTTTTGAGCTGTGAAACAAGTGAGGGAGCTCCCAGGCCTACAGTGTGAAGTATTAGGTCCCTTCCTACTCTGCTGAGGGCTGCTTAAGGGTTTGGGGCAACAGGACGCTGAAAGCGGTTCTGTCGGCTTGGGCAGAGGCCAAGTCGGTGGGAGCTCGGTCTAGCCCAGAGGGTCAGAGGGGACGCGCGAGAGCGGACCGGCAGCTGCGGGCCCGCCTTTAACCCCACTTATGGGGACAAAGCGGGAGGCCAGGAACGGGCAGAAATCTGCTCTACGACCCTGTGCAGGCCGGCCCTGACCGCGGGGACCGGGCTAGGACCAGGGACGGGAAGGGGCTCGCGGCTGAGCTCACGCTACCAGCCCCCACCCACGCCGAGAAACCGCGGTTGGCCAGTATTCGTGCGCGAGCTGGCTCGGAGCGCGGGAACGGGCTAGAACCCGAGACAAGTGGAAGCTCACAGTTGAGCTCACGCTACTATCCCGCCTGGCTGAAGAAACCGCGAATTGCATTCATACGTGCACGAGCGGGCTCCGAACACGGGGGCGGGGTAGAGTCTGGGACGAGCAAAAGTACGCAGCTGAGCGGAAGCCATCAAACACGCCCGCCCCAATTAACCTTGATTTCCTACCCTGCGCAGAAGGGCCCTGGCCTTGAGGGCGGGGCAAAATCTCCAGACGGGCAAACGCTCACAGCAGAGAGCACGTCAAAAGCCCCGCCCAACCGGCGAAACTGTGGCGAGCAGGCTCTGACTGAGGGTTCTGGGCAGAAGTCCGGAAATAGGCTGGGTCCGCAGCTGAGGAAAGGTGCTCACCTCTACCTTTTGTGCTAAGACTTGTGGCTTCAGTGACAGCCCCTCCCACGGAGGAGAGGCAGAAAGCACAGCAAAAGCCACAGTGGGCCGGCGCTGGTAACGTTCATACCCAACCACCCTAGGCACCGGCAGAGGGGGTGAGGGGCCTGGAGACAGACCACACCTAGAGAACACAAAGGCAACACCTACTGGACTCCAGTGGCCACAACTTGCTTATACACAGAAAAAATGGGCAGGCAGAGGAATGCAAACCAAATGAATCAAGAGAAATCCCCAGAGAAGGACCTGAATGAACCAGATATAACCAAATTACCAGAAGCAGAATTTAGAATAATGATAGTTAGGATGTTCAAAGAAATTAGAGCAACAATGGATAGTCATTATGAACACCTAAATAAAGAGATAACAAGTATAAAAAACGAAATTGAAATAATAAAAAAGAATCAGACAGAAATGACAAATACAATATCAGAACTGAAGACCACAATGGAAGGAATTAAAAGCAGGATGAATCCAGCTGAGGATCGAATCAGCGAGTTAGAGGACACAATAAACAAAGGCACAGAAGCAGAGAAGAAAGAGGAAAAGAGACTTAAAAAATGTGAGGAAACTCTAAGGGAGCTTTGTGACAACATGAAGAGAAACAACATTTGCATCATACGGGTGCCTGAAGAAGAGGAGAGAGGACAGGAAATGGAAACTTTGTTCAATCAAATCATAGCAGAAAACTTTCCTAAATTAAGGCTGGGAAACACTCCACACATTCAAGAAGCACACAGAACTTCATTAAAGAGAAACCCAAAATGATCTACACCGAGACACATCATAGTTAAAATACCAAAGCTAATGGATAAAGAAAAAATTTTAAAAGCTGCTAGAGAAAAAAAGGCTATCACCTACAAAGGAGCCCCCATAAGAATGACATCTGACTTCTCAACAGAAACACTTGAGGCCAGAAGGGAATGGCAAGATATAATCAAAGTAATGCAGAACAAGAACCTACAACCAAGTTTACTTTATCCAGCAAGGCTAACATTTAAAATTGAAGGAGAAATAAAGAGCTTCCCAGAAAAAGAAAGCCTCAAGGAATTCATAAAAACCAAACCAATTCTGCAAGAGATACTAAGGGGCCTCTTGTGAACAGTTTAAAGGGAGGAATGAATAGAGCAAAAGAAGAATACAGCTTTAAAGAATAAAATGGCAATAAACAACTACATATCAATAATAACCTTAAATGTAAATGGATTAAATGATCCAATCAAAAGACATAGGGTAGCTGCATGGATAAAGAAACAGGACCCATACATATGCTGTCTACAAGAGAAACACCTTAAAACAAAAGATGCTCATAGACTGAAGGTAAAAGGATGGAAAAAAATATTTCATGCAAATGGAAATGAAAAAAAAGCAGGGGTAGCAATACTTATATCACACAAAATGGACTTTAAAACAAAGGCTGTAGTAAGAGATAAAGAAGGACACTACATTATGATAAAGGGAACAATTCAACAGGAAGATATAACTATTATAAATATCTATGCACCAAATATAGGAGCCCCGACATACATAAAGCAGACTTTGATGTACATAAAGGGCGAGATTAACAGCAATACTATCATAGTAGGGGATTTCAATACCCCTCTAACAACACTGGATAGATCCTCAAGAAAGAAAATTAATAAAGAAACAGCAGACTTAAAGGAGACACTAGATCAACTTGATTTAATAGATATCTTCAGAAATTTTCACCCTAAAGCAGTAGAATATACATTCTTCTCAAGCGCTCATGGTACGTTTTCTAGGATAGATCACATGTTAGGACACAGAAATGGTCTCAATAAATTTAAGAAGATTGAAATCATATCAAGCATTTTCTCTGATCACAATGCCATGAAACTAGAAACTAACCACAAAAGAAAAACTGAAAAATACTCAAACACTTGGAAACTAAATAGCATGTTATTAAATAATGAATGGATTAACAATGAGATCAAAGAAGAAATAAAAAAGTTTCTAGAAACAAATGATAATGAGCATACATCAACTCAAAATTTATGGGACACAGCAAAAGCAGTTCTGAGAGGGAAGTTTATTGCACTACAGGCATATCATAAGAAGCTAGAAAAAGCTCAAATAAGCAACCTGACCCTGCATCTAAAAGAACTAGAAAAACAACAACAAATAAAACCCAAAACACATAGAAGGAAGGAAATAATAAAGATCAGAGCAGAAATAAATGACATAGAGGCTAAGGAAACAATACAGAGGATCAATGAAACCAGATGCTGGTTCTTTGAAAAGGTAAACAAGATTGATGAACCTTTAACTAGACTCACCAAGAAAAAAAGAGAGAGGTCTCAAATAAATAAAATTAGAAAAGACAGTGGAGAAATAACAACTGACACAACAGAAATACAAAGCATTGTAAGAAAATACTATGAAGAACTATATGCCAAAAAATTAGACAATCTTGGTGAAATGGACATATTTCTTGAATCATATAACCTTCCAAAAATCAATCTGGAAGAATCAGAACACCTAAACAGACCAATTACAGCAAATGAGATCCAAACAGTTATCAAAAAACTCCCAAAAATGAAAAGTCCTGGGCCTGATGGCTTCACAAGTGAATTCTATCAAAAATTCAAAGAAGAACTAACTCCTATCCTCCTCAAGCTATTTCAAAAAATTCAAGAGGAAGGAAGACTTCCAAACTCCTTTTATGAGGCAAGTATAATTCTGATCCCAAAACCGGGCAAAGACAACACAAAGAAAGAAAATTATAGGCCTATATCCTTGATGAATTTAGACGCTAAAATTCTCAACAAAATATTAGCCAACCGGATCCAGCAATATATGAAAAAAATCATACACCACGATCAAGTGGGATTTATTCTGGAGAGGCAAGGCTGGTTCAATATTCGCAAATCAATCAATGTGATTCATCACATAAACAAAAGGAAGGACAAAAATCACATGATAATTTCAATAGATGCAGAAAAGGCATTTGATAAAATCCAGCACCCATTCATGCTCAAAACTCTCAGTAAAGTGGGAATACAGGGATCATTCCTTAACATGATAAAGGCCATCTACGATAAACCGACAGCAAACATCATACTAAATGAACAAAGATTAAAAGCAATCCCCTTAAGATCAGGAACCAGGCAGGGTTTCCCACTTTCACCACTCTTATTCAACATAGTTCTGGAAGTCCTAGCTACAGCAATCAGACAAGAAGAAGAAATAAAAGGCATACAAATTGGAAAAGAAGAAGTAAAACTGTCACTATTTGCAGATGATATGATATTGTATATTGAAAACCCTAAAGTCTCAGTCAAAAAACTACTGGACCTTATAAATGAATTCAGCAAGGTGGCAGGATATAAAATTAATACTCAGAAATCAGAGGCATTTCTATATACCAACAATGAACTGTCAGCAAAAGAAATTAAGGAAACAATCCCCTTCACTATTGCAGCCAAAAAGATAAAGTACCTAGGAGTAAATTTAACCAAGGAGGTTAAGGACTTGTACTCGGAAAATTATAGAACATTGATAAAAGAAATCAAGGAAGATACAAACAAGTGGAAGCATATACCGTACTCATGGCTAGGAAGAATAAACATCATTAAAATGTTTATACTACCCAAAGCAATTTATAAATTCAATGCAATACCAATTAAAATACCAATGACATACTTCAAAGATATAGAAAACATATTCCAAAAATTTATATGGAACCAAAAAAGAACTCGGATAGCCTCAGCAATCCTAAAAAGAAAAAATAAAGCAGGAGGTATCACTCTTCCAGATATCAAGGTTTACTATAAGGCCATTATACTCAAGACAGCCTGGTACTGGCATAAGAACAGGCACATAGATCAATGGAACAGAACAGAAGACCCAGAAATAAACCCACAGCTTTATGGACAACTGATATTTGACAAAGGAGGAAAGAACATACAATGGAGTAAAGACAGCCTCTTTAACAAATGGTGTTGGGAAAATTGGACATCTACCTGCAAAAAAATGAAACTAGACCATCAACTTACACCATTCACAAAAACAAACTCAAAATGGATAAAAGACTTAAATGTAAGCCGTGAAACCATAAGCATTTTAGAAGAAAACATAGGCAGCAGGCTCTCCGACATCTGGAGCAGCAGTATTTTTGCCGATTTATCTCTTTGGGCAACTGAAATAAAAGGCAAGATAAACAAATGGGACTATATCAAACTAAAAAGTTTTTGCACAGCTAAAGACAATAGGAACAGAATAAAAAGACAAACCACACAATGGGAGAACATATTCGACAGCACATCTGATAAGGGGTTAATAACCAAAATTTATAAAGAACTTATAAAACTCAACACCAGGAAGACAAACAATCCAATCAAAAAATGGGCAAAAGAAATGAATAGAAATTTCTCCAGAGAGGGCATACAGATGGCCAATAGGCATATGAAAAAATGCTCAACATCACTAATCATTAGAGAAATGCAAATTAAAACCACAATGAGATATCACCTCACACAGTCAGAATGGCACTCATCAGCAAAACAACACAGAATAAGTGCTGGCGAGGATGTGGAGAAAAGGGAACCCTTCTGCATTGCTAGTGGGAATGCAGACTGGTGCAGCCACTGTGGAAAACAGTTTGGAGATTCCTCAGAAAATTAAAAATCGAACTGCCTTTTGACCCATCTATCCCACTTTTAGGAATGTACCCTAAGGACACCATAGCACTGTTCGAAAAGAAGAAATGCCCCCCCATGTTCATGGCAGCATTGTTCACAATAGCGAAGATCTGGAACCAGCCCAAGTGTCCGTCAGAAGACGAGTGGATTAAAAAGCTATGGTACATATATACTATGGAATACTACTCAGCCATAAGAAACGATGACATCAGATCATTTATAGCAAAATGGATGTACCTTGATAACATTATACGGAGTGAAATAAGTAAATCAGAAAAAAAGAAAAACTGAGAACAGCATGATTCCATACATAGGTGGGACATAAAAGTGAGAATATGAGACATGGACAAGAGAGTGGTGGATATGGGATGGGGGGAGGGAGGGAAGAGTGAGACAGGGAGGAGGGGAGGGACACAGGGAAAACCAGATCGAAGGTGACAGAGGACAATTTGACTTTTGGTGATGGGTATGCAACACAATTGAATGATAAGATAACCTGGAGATGTTTTCATTGTACATATGTACCCTGATTTATTGGTGTCACCCCATTAGAATTAATAATAATAAAATATATATATAAAAAAATAAAAATAAATTAAAAAAAAAACGAGACAAAACAAGCAAAAAAAAAAAGGTCTAACATTATGCATGAAGACTGCTGAAATGATGGCTTTTCATTTTTGCAATAAAACCTTTGTATTAATTTTTCCATATTTCATTATGTCCTTTATAATGTCTCTCTTATAGTTTCCAGCCAATAAGTTATGCAATGAAAATGCCTGAGACACATTTGCTTTGTGGAAAAAATGTTTACTGTGAAACTACCTACAGCTGTTCACATTTGAACTCGTAGCCCCTCCCACACATGCACACACACCCCAGCTCTTTCTCTAATACACACTTTGTTAAAATGGCAGAATTACCATTAAATACCCAAACCAGAAAGATCTCATCATCTTTCACTTCTTTGTCTCTTTCATGCCCATTTCCCATCAGTTATAATCAAGTTGATTTACCTCATGGGGGAACTTGGAAAATCCTCATGCTGGCCAGTGCCCCTGAGAAGCTTCATGATGCTCTGCTCATGCGAGAGGCCCCCGGTAAGCTTAACAGTGTGTCAAAGGGAGCGTTTTATTGGTGATATGACCTGTGTATTAAGAAAGAGGATTTGAATATTCAGATGACTGACATTCATTGGTAATAAATGTTTGGGGATCATGTAGTAGCCTAATATTGACTGTGTGCTCTTGAAAGGCTGCTTTTTAAACATTTGAATCGTATTTCTTTTAAAAGCATGTATTTCATATTGGCAAATGTGATAAGTTCCTTCCAGAAGCCCTGGGAACAACATCTGTTGTTAGATGATAAACCATCAGTTTTAATGCCCCAGAGCCCTAATATGTCACAAACAGGTGGTCAGCTGGAGTTTGCAGGGAAGGGCTGGGGGATGGAGCCCCTGTTGGAGGCTTACCCAGATTTTCCAAGCCTTGTTAAAGCTCAAATTCTTGGCTCACTCACGTCGGGTTGGGAGTTGTATCCCCCTACCCTCTAAGACCCTCCTTCCCAGACTACTTGGAGAAAAGATACCATGTAGTAGGTGATAGCAATGACATTCCTGACAGCAAAACAATACGGTTGGATACTGAATTGTCTTCGCTGTGACCAAAACTGCTTCAAGGGTGTTGTAGATTGAACTGTGTCCTCAGAAAGGTACGCTCAATCCTAACCCCTGGTATGTATGAATATGACCTTACTTAGAAATGGGTCTTTGCAAATATAATCAAGTTAAGATGAGATCATACTGGAGTTGAATGGGTCCTAACCTAAAGACTGGTGTCCTTATAAGAATGGATTTGGACACGAGACACAGGGAAGAATGCCAGGTGAAGACAGAGGCAGAGAATGGCGTGATGTGTCTGGAAGTCAGGGAACACTCAGGATTGCCCTCAGGTGCCAGAAACTCAGAGGGACACATGGAAGAGTATCCTCCTTAAAACCTCAGAGGAAGCCTTCATTCTGGACTTCTGGCCTCTGGCGCTGTGAGAAAATGCATTTCTGTCGTTTTGAGTCACTCTTTTTGTGACACTTTGTCCAAGTAGCCTTAGGAAGTGAAAACAATGCAGTACTCCTAGATGGGACAGAAACAGGAGCCAAAGGGAGCCACCAAAACCCCCACCACAGATTTAAGGGGCAGACTAACCAATGCATTGTATCTTAAGAGGCTCTCAGTTTCATCCAGTTCTCCCATCTAGGCCTTCATGCCATCTTGGCTAGATTTCATATTGGTCTAATGGGTCCTTCTACTCCAGTCTTACACCAAGGCACAGGGGCAACCCTGCCAGTAATAATAGTCACATTTATTGAGAACTGTGTCCCTGACACTGTCCGAAGTAATTCCCAGAGTGTGTATAAGTACCAGCAGAATTGTAATGAAGATCCAAATCCCCCTTTTACTTAATTTTTGCAACAATCCTAATGACTTCAGGGCATTTGGGGCATGGGGAGACTGCGGCCCAGGGAAGTTGAGTAATTAGACTAAGGTCACACAGCTAGAATTGGAACGCAGGCCCAGTTAACTCACTCACTCTCTGTGGTGATACTGGATTGCAGAGGTGAGGTTGTGGGACCCCAGTCGGGGGCTTGAAGGAGCATGCAGAGCCCCTAAAAGAAAGGGAGCACACTTCTTTTTTTGGGGGGGAGCACACTTCTTGAACATTTGTTTGACACTGGTGAGAGGCACCACCCGTATTTCTCAATGGAGGTGCTAACATCTGAGATGTGCCTCAGGTCCCAGTGTGAGTCAGAACTTGGACCAGAAACACCACCTTCTCCATGGTCCCTCCTCCAGTTGGGCTGCATGTAGAGCCTGAAGCATCCCAGAGCCCCAGCCAGCTGCTGACAAAGCAAATCGCCTGGGATGACCCAAGGCAAAAGCTTGCTGGCTCACACTCAACAGCATGTGGCAGTCACTGTCCCCAAGAGTGAGAGTGAATGTTTATAAAGTACTCGGAGAGCCTCTGATCAGAGTCATAGAATGGCATTAATAGGGTCCACTCTGCAGAGCCCACATCTCATTTGGGCTTGATGGATCCATGCCCCTCTTGTGCAGCAGGTAGACTCCTTGCTTCAGAAGAATTGAGCTCATTAATTAGGATTCTGCCTGCAGCTTATTGTGAAAGATGCTCAGTTATTACCATAATTAGGACCCTGAGCCAACCCCCAGCCTATCTCCCTGTAAACATATGGCGGGAGGAGGCGGGTCTCCTTGAACCCATTGTGCTCCTAGTTGCTAAATTCAAGCCCATTATCTTGCACAGACAGGCGGCTGAGGCTCTAATAAAATAAGTAGATTGCTGATTTCAACAGAGCTTTCTTAGACAACTGGTGTTATGAGCACAATGGTGATGAATGCATTGCTTAATAGTGCTTCCCTGTTTTCAGACATGAGCTCAATTCTGGACCTGCAACACCTCTATACATCATTTCCACTCAACATCAAATAGACGTTTTAAAGCAACACCAAGCTTCTTCACCCATTTGCCACCATGGGGCTACTTCCACTAGCCAGGAGAGCTGCAGTACCTGGAAGGCAATCCTTCACAATACTGACTACACATTAGAAGCCTCTAGGGAGCTTTTAAAAATCAGGATGCCCAGAACTCAGCCTCAGGAATTTCTGACTCATTTGTTCTAGGGACCAGGCATCAGTACATCAGTATTTGTGCATCTGCATTTTTTGTGTGTGCGCGTATGTGTGTGTGTGTGTGTGCGTGCGTGCGTATGTGTGTGTGTTGGCACCTTATGTCTGTCTATCTTGCTTTTAATTAATAGACTATATTTTTAGAGTGGTCTTAGGTGTATAGAAAAACTGAGCAGAGTCCAGAGTGTCCCCATATACCCATACCCATATACCACATAGAATATATATATTTTTAAATGCCCTAAGTGATTCAGTTGTGTAGGCAGGCCTAAGAATTCAGTTTTACTGCAATCATTACTGCTGGAATTCAACAGCCTTTTATTAAATCATTTCTGATCAAACCACAGCCCCAATTCTTCCAGGTTTTCTCAATGCTTTTCCCTAATGTAGCAGCCTGAGGTTGAGAATCTGACTGGCACTCATTCAGGTGAAGGTGACTGCTCACCATCGCGGTCTGTGCCTTCAGATTGCATAGTGGACATCCTTATTGGTTATTACAGGTCTTGGAGGGTCTTCTTACTCGTTAGACTAAAAGGAGTATAAACAGAGATAATATAAGCAGTGGCAATGTAGAACCCTTTGAAATGGTAGGTGATTTGAAGATTTTAAGGAAAATTAACATATTAATTCTAAAAAGGTGTTATTTGAACATTTTAACATTAGTAGTCATGCTGGAAAAATAATTAAGTAGAATGAAGGCAGCAATCCATTTGATAAAGAATAGAGAATACAAAGAAATGCTTTACAGAACCCAAAAAAGAACTACAAACTTAGCCAAGTATTTTGGGTCCAAAGTCCTTCATTCATTCATTTAAAAAATATTTATTGAGCACTTACTACACTTCAGGTTCTAACTGCAGTGGGTAAACAATGTATCAAACAAGCAATAGAGCTGCTCTTATAGTTTATATTCTGATAGTATATGTAAAAATAATATAAACAGAGCCACTTCAAAATGAAGTTGGGTCCTGGCCAGTTAGCTCAGTTGTTTTATACATTCTCCCAATATGCCAAGGTTGCAGGTTCAATCCCAGGTCAGAGCAGATACAAGAGTCAATCGATATATGCATAAATGAGTAGAGCAACAAACAGATGTTTGTTTGTCTCTCTCTCACTTCCTCTCTCACTAAAATCAATAAAAATTAATAAAAGTTAAAATTAAAAAATGGAGCCAGAGTTACCATATAAGAAGAACAGCCTTGCACATCTTATACCTCAGACCTTGGAATGCCAAGCCCAAGCCAAAATATAATCTTTTGAATGGGCCTAAGCAACCTTGTTTCCCAAAGAACTGTTTGCAAAGATAACAAGAATGCAGTAATTATGACTACTGGGCTGATCATTAGAAACATTGACATCACTATGTGTTATGTTACCTACATCAGTAGAAATGCCTTCCTTCCATTGGATGTCATTCTTCTCCTTCCCTTTCTCATAAATACCTATGGCCTGTGTCTCCTATTCCAAACATGACTGGGGCTTCTGCCTGAATTAATGATTCCGGAATAGCTATTCTTATCTCAATAAGCCCTTGTTGGCATCTCACTTTGAAAGCATTTTTATTTTAGCACGTATATGAATAAATATTTCTCCAGTTATCCAAATACTGTTAAAATTGTCTGATTAACAACAGTTGGATATTTTAGGAAATGGGAAATGTTATGTAAATTCTACACATTATTAATATTCACATCAGTTTGGCCTCTTTATCACACTGACATCAAGAGAGAAAAAATAAAAAACACTACAATGCACTATGGAATATTCTTAGTTTGACATTAGAGAAAGTTAATATGCTCTGATTTTGGTGTATTGTAACAATTGGCTTGTTGAAGTATAAATCATAAATCATATAAAAGAATAGAAATGGAATGAATTCAAGTTCACTCATAAGGTCAATAGCTTATGGGTATGTTGGGTCTATTTAAGTTGCTAGAGTTAGAATCTTGTTAGCATGATTTATTGAAGGGCACTGGTTTGGTTAGTTATGCTACATAACAAACTTTCCTGAAATGAAGTAGCTTAAAACAACCACCATTTTACTTCGCTCACAATTCTGTGAGTCTGCTGGGAGTTCCTTGTAGAGTGGTTCAGCTGACCTCTGTTGGGCACCATCACGTGCAGTGGTCCACTGGTAAGAAGGCCTCACTCCCATGATTGGAGGTTGGCAGAGTGTTTGGTTCAGAGTCTTCCAGCTGGCTGATCCATCTCCTCTCCATGTGGCCTCTCGTCCATCAGTCAGCTATCCTGGGCTTCTCACATGGTAGTCTCAGGGTTTCAAAAATCAGCAAGAGCAAGTCCCAATGTTCAGCAAGTCTGATCTGCAACACCATTTAAAGCAACTCATATGGCCACGCCCACAGTCGATGTGGGAGGGGACTAAGGCAAGGCAGAGAAGCCAATTACGGTGGCCATTTGTGTAAGCAATCTACTCCAATGTACCATTGCTAGGGTCCAGGTTTTTAGGGGAGACGCTCTCTGAAATTTCTAGTTTTTAAAAGTTTCCCTTTGGCCCCGGGCTCCATGAGCTACACTCAGCTCTCGTTGTTCACAGTGAAGGCAGCCCAGGTAGACAGCCCGTCCCTGTGCCACCACCCCTGGCGCAGTTCTGGCGTCTGGTGGCCCAGCCTCCTCCCTCCCCTGGACTGTGCTAACTTCCAGGACCGCAGGCCATGCTTTCCTGCCTACAGTGGCCTCCTAAATTTCATGGATAGCCTTAATCTCCACGGGGACTAAACCCCCGCTTCTTTAAGAGCAGAGAAAGATGTTTGCGACACTGCTATGAATACTTCCCTCCTCGGATTCAAGCCCAAACGACCATCCTCTTCAATAACCCGAAACTAGGATTGAATTATTGTTAGAACTATAGTAGGGGAGTGGACACTCGGAATTCATGGGCCAGGTCTGCAAAGAGGCTCAGGAAAGACACAAGAACAGGAGACAGGAGAGAGTGACCTTAGTAGGACAAAGCCCAAGGGTTCTTGCTACCATCCGCATCTCCTTATTTAGAACTTGATGACATTTATTTTTAAAATCTTATTTTATCTGGGCTCTGTATGTTGTGTTTGAACATAATTGCCTTGAGTAACTCACTATCCTTGTGCAGAAGGTAGTATAGTCCAGTAGTTAGGTGAGAAGATTTCTCTCAGATCCTGCTTCCACCACCTGTTACCTGTGTAACCTTGGACAAATTGGCCTAGTAAGCCCCTCTTCTCCCAGAGAAACAGAACCAAGAGATAGGAATATGGATACAGATATAGAAACAGATATCATCTCTATGCACAGGGATGGGCAAAAATAGGTTTATAGTTATAATACAAATAATACAAAAATAAACTTTTGCATAGTTATAACTGTAAACCTACTTCTGCCCACCCCGTGTGTGTGTGTGTGTGTGTGTGTGTGTATACACATGCATATATATACACATATATATCTATACATACACACACACACACACACACACATATATGAGAAGGAGAGAGGGATTAAGTTTCAGAAATTAGTTTGTGCAGTTGCAGCAGCTGGCAGGTCTGAAATCTGTAGGACAGGCAGAAATTCCGATAAAAATGGATGTTGCGCCTGACCAGGCGGTGGTGCAGTGGATAGAGCATCGGACTGGGATGAGGAGGACCCCGGTTCAAGACCCTGAGCTCGCCAGCTTGAGCGTGGGCCCATCTGGCTTGAGCGAAGGCTCACTAGCTTGGACCCAAGGTTGCTGGCTCCAGCAGGGGGTTGCTTTGTTCTGCTGAAGGCCTGCGGTCAAGGCACATATGAGAAAGCAATCAATGAACATCTAAGGTGTCGCAATGACAACGAAAAACTAATGATTGATGCTTCTCACCTCTCTCCATTCCTGTCTGTCTGTCCCTATCTGTCCCTGTCTCTGACACTCTCTCTGTCCCTGTTAAAAAATAAATAAAATAAAATAAAAATGGATGTTGCAGCTTGGAGTCAGAGCTCCACAAAGCAGCAGACTGGATTCCTAGGCAGTTTTTACACTGTGCTCTTGAGAGTAATCACTTCTTCGGGGGGGGGGGGGGGGGAGGGTCAATCTCTGCTCTTCGGGCTTCAACTGATTGGACGGGGGACCCACCCACATTATGGCAAGTAGGTCACTTTGCTCAAAGGGTACTGATTTAAACCTGGATCACATTTAAAAAAGATACTTTCACTGCAACACCTAGATGAATGCTTCAGCAAAGAGCTGGGCACCAGAGCCCAGCCAAGTTGACACATAAAATTAACTATCACACCATCCATTGAAGGGAAGTAAAATAGTACATGCATCATATAATGGTAATTCCAGGAAGCATGCAAAGCAGTAAGAACAGCTGCTGGTGTTCATCGAGGTGGTCATTCTTCTCGCCAGTTCCCTACAAATACAATAAACGCTGGCCATTGTGTATTTCAGGGCTCTCTAGCTTGGGTAGCAGAAGGTTTGGTGGATTTAAGGCAGGCAGATTGTTTCACTCCTAAAACCAGAGCAGGGCCATTTGGGGTTAGTTTTAAATTGATGTTTGCTTTCAAAAGAAAAGGAATTTACAAAGAGCTCTGATCCTTTAAGACCGAACTATTGCTTTGGAGGCCCATCGCCTAGCAACAGGAAGATAATACCTTCTCTCCTCCAACAGGTAAACTGCTGGTTTATCTAATTGAAATTTCAGGCTTCCTGCCACACTCCTGAAAAACTATCACTTTAAAGGGATCAAACCGTACAAGCCAAACAAAGTCACATTTGAATGTGCTACTTTTGAAATGGCAGGCTAATGAGATTTTCATTGGGAGAAGAGATTTGAAGCTTTACAGCTCATCATTTAAGTAGCTTTGTTCCATTTGCATTCACCGAATGTCACAAAAGGAAAAAAAAGTGTTTGCAGTAAAATTCCTTTTTTGACTCCTGTCTGGGGATCAAAGATAAGTGTTAGAAGCAGAAACAACGTGTGAATTTGTAAGAAAATGAAGAATTACCTAGACTTTTCACCCGGTTATCTTTCATTCTTCCTTCCCTATGCTCTGACCTTCCCCTCCCATATTCATTACTGTGCTAATCATTCTACTCATGAAATGACTGCTCATGTCAGGTTTTTTCAATTCTATTTACACTGTCCTTTTCAGGGTTCTTAATTGACCTCCCTGAGTTATCTTTAATCTAATCGGATCTTCATACATTTGGCCAGTTTATTGATTTTAAGACATAGCCTTTCCTTATTCTAATTTTCTGTGCTCTCAAGCTTCAATAGTTACCATTGTTTTTTTCCAACAAAGTTCAAACTCCTTTGCCTGGAACGTAAGACCTTCTGTGATCTGATCTCAAATTTTCTTAGTAAACTTATTTCCATTCTTTCCATCCACCAATTCTTGCCAAACCCAAATTTTTTCTCTTCTGTTTACATGCCCTGTGCCCTTTTAACTCCACCCTGTGTATATTAGAATCTCCTCCAATGCCCTCCTCTTGAACTCTACTAAGTCATCTAGGCCAGGGTGCTCAATACGTTGATCGCGATCTACTGGTCGATCGCGAACAAAGTGTGAGTAGATCGCATGACATTAAAAAGACATTAGTCTTTTGATTGGCATACAGGGTAGCCAATCTGACATCTGAACTTTTGACACCCTACGCATGCGCGTTAAACCGCGCTAACTTGTTCAGTTTCATTGCTGCGTAGTTAGCCTTCAATTTATTTAAACTAAATACAACAAAGGGTATAAAAATGAGTGCCATAGCTCGTCCGAGTAAGAAGCCTAAAACCTACCACTTTCATACAGAATGGGAGGGGATTTTTTTCACTATGTCATATTCTAAGTGCGTTTGCCTCATCTGTCTGTGTGCCATTGCTATTCCAAAGAAGAGAAATGTGGAGCAGCTTTTTTGGACTGTTCATAAAAACTATGACATTGACTTTCCTTCAAAAAGAGAGCTGAGAAGGAGAAAGGTGAAAGAAGAATACACAATATTAAATAGTAATAATAGTAACTTAAATAATGATAATATAGAAGAAATAAATTTATGTTTAGCATTTTTATTGTAGGTAGATCATTTTGACTTGGTCATCTTATAAGTAGCTCGCAAGCTGAAAAAGTGTGGGCACCCCTGATCTAGGCCCAGGTCAAATGCCACTTCCTCCAAGAAGCCTTTCTTGATTTCCCTCCTCCTAAGTAAAAGTAAACTCTTGCCTTTCAGTTACAGCAATCCCTCTAACCATGAATAGTCCTGGTCCCTGGGCAGCAAGCAGTATGTATTTATGAGCAAGGACTTATTTTCATAAATTATTTAGATTGTTTAAGTATATAATGATATATATAATATATGAACGTTCCTTTTCTTCAAACTTCCTCCACTATAAAAGCCACATGGGTACAATCTGGAGTAATCCCAGCCAGTCCCACTTCCCACAGCTGCTGCCAGGTATTAAAACTCTAAAAATAAAAATTCGAATCCAAAATCACATTCATCATGGACTTCCCTGGGCACCATTGGAAACCCCATTACATAAGACCTCTTCACTGGGCCTTATTTTCCACATGACCCTAGCTGTCCTCTAGAGGTATGACCTATACCTGTTGTTTTTGTAATCTGGAACAGGTTGTTATATCTCTATCACCTTACGAAAGATAACACACAATAAGCACCGGAAGTGGGGTAGACACAGTTAGGTGTACCACAGGTATGAAGAGCCGCCAGGGGAGGGGCTGGGGGCAGGGCAAAGGGCCACCGCAGAGGTGAGGTAGAGGGAGGCTAACATGTATACCAGACGTGAGAACACAAAAGTGCATGGGGGCCCAGCAGACAATGTGAGCAAGTGAGACTTGGGTGGCTTGGAAACGTGCCCAGTCCAGGCAGGCAGGCGCTGTCCCTCCACAACCCATGAGCATGGGACCTGTGTTACTGGTTTGCAAAACAAGTTACAACTCCAGATATTGGTAAGACAGAACCAGATTTTTTTTTTTTTTAATATTGGCAACTAACATTCACACTGTTGTGGGTCAGATAATACCGTTTCTGGCTGGACTGGCCTGGCGCTTTGCAACTCTTACCAGTGTGGTGCTCAGAGTGAAAAAATTCTTCTCGCTGAAGCCTTTGCATGCTGAATGACTCTGGTTTAAATGTATGCAGAATATTTTAACCCCAGCTAACTTGGTATTAGATATAGTGCATTGACTTTACATAGTCCCTTGCTTTTGAAGAGGAAATTCCAGCTATTCCTCCTCCCCAGCACACCCCGCCCTACAAGTCATTTTGCTGTGTCAGCAGTGAGGGTCCTCAGCTGCTCCCATGCTGGGGAGAGCCGGTGATGGGGGGCTGGCCGTGATTCATTCAACTCTATTTGCTGAGAGCAAATGGCAGAGCCCTCAGTCAGGCTTCACAGGAGAAAGCTGTTGTCTGTGAGGATAAAACTGCGCCCCGATAGCAGTCCTGACCCCATTTACTGTTTACTTTTTTTTTATTGTGGTAAAAAGATACATACTTTCACCATCTCAACCATTTTATAGCATTAAGTACACTGATAATGTTGTGTTACCCTCAGCACTATGCATTTTCAAATCTTTTTTCATCATCCCCAGCAGAAAGCACAAACCTACTAAACAACAACTCCCAGTTCCTCCCCTGTCCTCGTCCCTGGTGACCCCTACCCAACTTCCCGTCTCTTTGAATTTGCCTCTTCTAGGTCCCTCATATAGGCAGAGTCATACAGTATTTGTCTTCCTGTGTCTGCCTTTGTCACTCAGCATAATGCTTTCAAGGGCCATCCGTGTTGTAGTGAATATCCTATTTTTATTTTGTTCCTTTCTCCATGTTTCCTTCACCCCGGTCTTGACGTTGGTAGTTAATATATACAAAAGGGTAGTGCTTTTAGCATAGAAACCACCCACGTATATATCATTCAGAGCTTTAGTTCTCTTAAAGAGAAAGGATCCCACTTCATCCAAATCTATGATTTTCCGACTGCCTGGACTTGAACCCTGGTACCACCTTTAACTTCTTGTACAGCTCTAGGAATGTTATTAAACCCTACTGGGCCTTAGAATCTGCACCTGACAAACCAGGATAATAACAATACACATGTATGCTAATACCCAATGTTGTATATAACATTTATTCAGAAAATTTTAGAAACTTAAACAGTTAAGTTGCAAGAAAAGGAAATTACTAAAGGTTTATACTTAATATGAATATATAGATAGATAATATCATTACATATTTAAATAATCTAAATAATTTATGAAAATAACTCCTTGTTTGTAAATACGTAGTACCTGCCACCCGAGGACTGTTGAGGGACCAAGACTACTCATGGTTAGAAAGACTGCCACCACAGCCCATGCATGACTCCATGCGAGATGCATGTGGTGGGGGGCCCATCCCTAGTCTTCACACTGAAGTTTGAGAACAGGCGGAGGACACACAGTAAAATGGGATCATGGTGAAAACTTTCCATAGGGAAGTTGACAAATATTTAGAAGGAAAGGAAGAAAGAACAGAGGGAGGAAGTGAAATAAAAGGAGAAATCCAGTCCATTTAATGGGCAGTCCATGTAGGACACAAATCCTAACACGCCTTTTATTAAACCCTGAGGGTGTCACTGTATCAACATGCAAACACTGTGCGAGGAGTCCAGGAAGAACACTCTCTAGCCCCTCTGCAGAGGGACATGGGTACGAGCCCTCTGCAGACAGACCACAGTTCCGTAGCGGCGAGGTATGTACTCCCATGCGTCCTACAGAGAGTAACGCGCAAGAAGAGAAGTAGGTAAGACACCAGGTACCACAGAGGAGGGACTGATGAACCCCCTCTTTGGGTCAGAAAAGCTTCCTGGCAAGTACCACATCTCCACTGGAAAACTGAATAGAGTTTCCCCATCAGACCAGACAGACGGAGGAGGAGCCAATGAACAAACAGCTGCATTCAGGGAACATTAAAAATCTTTGATCCGCACTGGAGCTGATAAACAAGTCGCAGAGACCAGTAGGGGGAGGAAGGAGGAAGCTGGTGTGAGCCCCTAAAGGACCTGGCCACTGGTCTTACTGATGACATGTAGCCAGTGAAGAGGGTTTAATCAGGAGAGGGGTGGGCTCAGAGGTCTGGCGTCAGAAAAAACACACATTATTAGTGAGGAGAATGAAAGGCGGGTAATGGACACAGAGCAGAGGGCAGGGACATCAGCCAGGAGTCCATTGAAATCTCCTGCTGAGCATCTAAACCAGGACAGCAGCCAAAAGAATATAGAAGAAACAAAAATGCAGTTTTTCTTTAATTATCCCCTACTGTCTTTACAGTTCTTCATTTAACACATATTTAATGAGCATTCACTGGTAACCAAAGCATTTTATTTATACATATGTTTAAGCTTCTGGAAACACTTTCACAAGTTTTGTTATCTTGCTTGATCCCCAGAGTAACTATGCAAGATAGGAAGAATAAGTTCTATCACCCCATTTTACAGATGAAGAAACTGAGGTCCAGAGAGCTGAACTCATTTTCCCCAAAGTTATGGACAGGTAACAAGTTGCAAAGCCTGAGCTTAGACCCAGATGTTACCTGATGGAGGTGTACCCTGCACCTCCAGCCTATGACATCACAATTTGAAACAACTTCCCTACGTCTGCATCCCCAGGAAATGAAAGCTGGTTGGCCATGGGTTATCGGTCAGGGAAATGGAAATTTGAAAGAAAGCCCAAACGTTTAGCAAGGTGTAGAATTCTCAGAGTCACTGATCTAAACACAAATGGCCCAGCAAATGGGAAGGAATGCAGGACTGTTTCTGGCCTGCTTTTTCAACTTATCCGCACAAGCAGATCAGGCACAATTAGTAACGAGGATTTATGAGGTGGCATATAGGGTGCCTACTTCCAGCTGCCAGGGTAGAATCCTCAAAACCCCTGCATTGGGTGGGAAGGCAAGTCGGCATGAGGATCTGTCCTGATCACCAAGGAAAACCAAAAAGCATGTTGTGACGCTTTTAGGCGTCATTGATTTTAGGCTCCTCTGCTGCCCTCGGGAGCTGGGAGGTGAGCTTTGCTCTGCCCATTTGTAAAGCCAGTAGCCACAGCCACCATCACAGCCCCCTGGCCCATGCAGGTTCGCATTTGATTTGGACAGACGGTAATGGAACAACGAAGCCAAGAACTGGTGGGCCATTAGCTTTAATCCTAGCTTGCACCCGGCGGGCAAGAAATACACACAGTGGGAAAACACTTCCCTTTCCATTCAGGGCTCCCCAAACCACTGGCTTATCCAAGTTTCCTAGAATCAAAGGTTTCTAGATCACCAGCCTTATTCACCTCTGTTCCCCATCTCCTTCTCTCTGCACAAACTCCGCACAAACTGGCTTCTTTCTCAGCACTCCACCATCTTGGCAGCTACTCCTCTCCTCCATGTGGCCTTTGTCTGCTCTCCTCAGCCCCCTGGTCTTTCTCCATTTTATAGGTTAGAAATCCAAACCTTTAATCCAATATACAAATAAGGAAGTCTCTGATACAAAGTCACTTATCTGAGGCATAATGGGATTCCTCATAAAAGTGCACTACCCCATATCATGCAATAGTCAAGGGTGTGGTGAAAAGCTTAGTCTTAAAACTAAGCCTTATCTTAGGCTATAACGATCCTGCCTGCTTACAGCCTGTCCCCAACACCCAATACAAACTATAAGTGAGCAAACATATATATCATATTTACAAATTTATTTGACCAACACCATTTATTCCCAGCAATTTTGGTATCTCCATTCACCTGTGTCCCAAAGGCAAGGGATCTTCAAAAATGGAAGGTCCGGTCCTCCACCTCTTGCTCCGCCGTCATTTACTTGTGACTCCCAGACCTACAGTTTTCCTGGCTGCCGTGTAAGAGTTGAATCAGGCGGGTCCGGCCACTGCAGCTGCGCGAGGGGTCTGCGGTTTACTGCTGAATTCACAGAAAGATTAGTCGTGCTGTCATAGCAATTCCCACTTAGCACTTTGGGCAGAGAGGCCCATCCAAAGCCCCCGCGTTCAGAGGCTGCTTTTCTAAAATCAGCCACACGACTCCCTCGAACTTTGTGAAAATGACAAGTGGTCTCCGGATGCTGCCCCCACAATGACATTGGCAGTTTGTTTCCTGAACCTCCATGGGAGAAGTTGCCAAAACCTCAGGTTTAGACCCCAATGGGAGTCAGCCCTATTATCGGGTGGGGGTGGGGGGTGGGGGGTGAGGGAAACACTGACCAGAGAAAATATAGGGTAGAACTGGGAAGCACCTTACGAATCACCAGGCAGAGTGAATGTCGAGTTTATTTTTTCCCATAGAGCTCCTTTGACCAGACAAAATAAATGCTGGCTAATTGACATGGTCTTGGTCACCCCAGCATCTCCCCCACTTCCTCCACAGGTGGTCCCTGGGCTCCCAGGGAGCATTCTTTGGGAACTGCACTGGCAGGCCAACTTCCTCTTTTTCTTTTCTTTTTTTTCCAGATAAGGGCAAAGTGGTTCGGAGAGGCCGACAGCATGTTACAGAGACAGAGCTGTGTCCCCACAGGTCTCCTCAGCTGAGATGGGCCTGCAAAGGAGGAATAGGGGTGCCAGTCTGGTTCCTCTTTGATCCTTTTGATGTTCATGGTTTTCTCTGGGAACCTTCAGAAGATTGTCAGCTTGGTTTCTCTTGAATTTGTTATGCTCTGGTTTGCTTCCCTCGGTTACTGGGATTAGCGTCCCTTTTTTGTCCTCCTTGATTACAGGTTGAAACTACTAGAGACCCTTCCAGGACCCACAGAATCAACCACCCCAAAGCCTTCTCTTTTGTGAATAACAAAATGAGTAGACCTCCAAAGGACCGAACCCAGGCCTTTACAGATGGTTGGGGGGCACCACTCACCTCTGTCCCCCCCCACCCTGCATGGGGCTTCTCTCTATCCCCATTCCACCCTCTCCCAGGGACTCCTCTTGTACATGCCAAATAAAAGGCAATCAGCATGAATCTAGAATGTCAGGATCCAAGAAAATTGGAAGACCAGCCTGCTTCAAAAAAGCATTTCTAGAGCAGAAGAGTCCTTTGCACAAATGTTTTTAAACCGACTGTTCACTCTCCATCCATCACCAGTCCCGGCTGCCTAGCAGGTCATTTATATGTGCCTGGAATCCCTGGGTAATGGGCATGCTGTAAAAATAAATGGAATAAATAAATTAGGGCTTGAACTTCTCAAATAAATCCAGTTGAATTAGACTCACCTAAAGTCGCTCAGTTTTGAAGAGTGAAGTGGAGACGGTAATGAAATAAGAAATGGGCTCTTTGTTTTGGAAAAAGCGAAATGAGGGAAAAAACTCGCTCAAGAGGTGTGAAAAAAAATTCAAGAAATATAGGGAATTGTATTTGCACAGTTAGCCATTGTTACTCTTGAGGCGCTGTCTTCCAACTGCTTTGTTCTATAGCCTCAATTTACCTTCTATGTCTAGAATACTCCTTTGAGACTTGAATTCAGGTCTTTTCACAAGCGGAGTCAGGGATGGATACTTGACAATTATTGTATGTTCCCCAAGAGAAGGTAAGGTTGCACCTCAAACAATTACCCCTCAGAAAGGGGGAAGTAGCCCAAATTTTTGCATGCTTACCATCTTTCCTAATATAAGGCTCATATGTTATTCATATTCACTTTGAATAACAAAGTTCTATTTTGGCTAGACAAATGAGCTAAACACACACACACACACACACACACACACACACGTAGCCACCCTTAGTTGAGATCCTACAATATACTGAGCACTGTCCTAAGTCCTATGTTTGTGTTAACTGTTTTAATCCTCACAAAAAACCACTACATCGCTTCTCGGCCTTTTGGCTAAGATCAAGTGTAGTATCTGTTCTTATCAGTTTAAAAACCCACTACATCATGTACTGTTATTAATATCTCCACTGTAATATAAAGAAACTGCTAATTTTAGATTCTTATAAAAGTCACCTGATAAAACTGTCTTTGAAGAGGCAAAGAGAGAAAAATTATATAATATTTGAATTGCATTAGACAATTAAGGTAGAGTATATTTAAAGCTGACATTTGACATCTACCCCTGTATAAATTTATATACTCACGTTGGACTAGATCACATTATTCTTTTCTAGATCATTCAACTGGGAAGATGAAGGATGACTTTGTAATTTGGATACTCTTCTACTTGGGCATGGCCAGTGATTGCTGAGCACCTACTGTGTGTGGAAGATGGCCTTAGTAGCTGTTGGGAAAACCAGAGATTGGGGTTTTACCTCCAATCTGGTCAAGGTCAAGTATCGGGGTCTTATCTCCAATCTGGTCAAGGTCAAGATGAACACATACATTCACACTCACACTCACACGCTCATGCTCACACTTACTCGCCATTGCAGGGACTGTGGTGAGGGGTCAGGCCTCTCAGACAGTGAGTGCCTCCTAGATGCCTCATCCTAATCCAGATCCTGTCTCCTCCCTCCTAAACACACATGATATACCACAATTAAATAAAGCAAAACAGTGTGCTCATGGATTCTGATGAACAGACTAGCATCTATAGGTGGTGAAAGGGAGAGGGTCGGTATAGACTCATGAGTGAATTCTGATTAATAAGCAAAGTTGCCAATCAAGTGAGCCCACAGCATGAACATTTTGAGGAAGAGGAAATTACTTCACTGCAGGAAAACAGCTGAACAGGAAGAGCTCATTAAACTGGGTTTGATGGGCAGGAAGAAGAAAGAGCAAGAATCTAAGGGCAGAAAGTGATGAGCTCTGCAAAGAAGAGAGCCCTAACCACCCAGGTATTCCAGAACTGTCAGTGCCTCTGAAGTCTGATGCTCTGCCGTTATCTCAGCAGACAACGTGGCTCAGGCACTCACTCATTCAGCAAATCTTCCCAGAGCATCAATCACTCTATCCAGCGCTGGGGGTGCAGGGATGTGTCCCAACCTTGCAATTTGAAATCTCTTCTAGGAAGTCTTTCCCCATTTAACCCCACATTCACTGATGCTGTTTCTCTTCAAAATTTACATATGCAGTCTGTCCTTTTTTTAAAATAATTATTTATTAACTTTTAGAAGAGAGAGGAAGGAAGAGATAGAAACATCAATTTATTGTTCCACTTATTTATGCTTTCCTTGGTTGATTCTTGAATGGGCCCTGACTGGGAATTGAACCTACAACCTTGGCAATGTTGGGAAGATGCTCTAACCAAGTGAGCTACCAAGCCAGGGCCTATCTTTTTTAAAATTTTTCTCTTAAGGCAAAAAAACCCCATTTGCCAAGATTCTATAAACTGAAGTCATGCTGAAATTAATAGTGTTCTCCATAAAAATAAAAACCTCAACCCTGGCCGGATAGCTCGGTCGGTTAGAGCATCATCCTAGTATGCAAAGAGGTGACTGGTTTCATCTCGGGTCAGGGCACATACAGGAACAGATCGATGTTTCTATCTCCCTCTCTCTCCCTTCCTCTTTGTCTAAAATCAATAAATTTAAGAAAGTAGAAAATAAATAAAAACCAACAACTATCTGCCTTGGGAAAGGCTAAAGCAGCTGGGTTGAAACTTCAGGAGGGACAAACACTGTACTTTGAAATCAACGTTGCCATTCCTGAATGTTGGAGGATGAGGGAGACTGCACCAGATGAGATCGAGGCCATTTCTTGGTTGCCCCACAGGAAATGAAGAAGAAGATCAGCTTTGTCCTGAATGGTGGGGACAGGGAAATATAATTTAACAGGAAACTTAACTGTGCAATAGGGATTTGTGTTTAAAATACATAAAAACTGATGGAAACTCATGAAATGCAGATAGTCCTTATGTAACCTATACAGTGAGTACTTACAACTTACAGTTGTAAGTAAATTATTACAACTATTGATTTTATTCCCTGAAATTTATATTTCTATGAAAGTGATGCTCTGTGAAATGGAAAAATAAGTTATTTTTAATTTATGGGTTTTTGCCCATGTTTGTAAATTCCTTTGTTTGCCTGGACCTGCAGGAGTGGTTCTCAAAGTACTGCCCCTCTGGGGGGACAACAAGTCTTCCTCATGAGTGCCCTCACTCCAATCCCTGAACTTTTCTTATGTGCCCGAATGAGGTGAACTCATTGATAATAACTGCCTACGTATGTTTTGCTAAACTTGGTATTTTTAGACTAACATGAATGCTTTTTAGAGTTTAGGCATGGCTCCAATTCAGTATTTTACTAATTCAGTATGTTACCAACATTGCATGACTCCTGCCTCAGTGCACAAGCGCATAGCTGAACCCCTATATTTGGAGCAGGGATAGATTCATCCTCAGCCCTGCCTTGAATGATCATGTTTTTTTAATTGCTGCTCTTCTTGCTTCTTTTTTTCTTCTTCTTGCTTCTTAATAGCAAATTACTGTTAGTTTCTCTTGTCATTATCAATTTAGTTTGTTGTGGATTGTTTTTAAACCCACAGTATGTACTAATGAATATTTATAAATTTTTAGGTTATAATTTTCCCAAACTACTCTACTATGTATGCACTGTACTCAAGTCTGACTCACCCACACCCTTATGACTAAAGCAGATGTATACATATAACCCCCCATAATTTGCTCATGGGGAACATTTTACTAGTAGTGTGTGCAGTGCATGGAATTTTGGCATGCAATTTACTTACAATCCACCATCAAGGTAAAAATAACACAAGTACTACGTTATTTTACATTTGTACAATAATGTTTTAAAATTTAAAAATGAACATATGAGCTAATGGGTTAATTTTATAAAATAAATTATAAGCTTCATGCATTTTTTTTTTGCCAGATTTCGGTGATCTGGCATAAGACAAAACTGTGAATCATTATTCAAGGTCAGTAGTCCTCAGACTGTGTTCTTCCAGATGTTAACAGGTGTCCTGCAAATAAATAATGGATTCTTTACTCAGGGAAGTTGGGAGAAAGAGGTATGTGTTGTGTTCCCCTTGTAGAGATCTGCAAGGATCTTTAGCATATCGTGATAGTTAATTTTATGTGTCCACTGGGTTAGGTCACCATACCCAGATATTTGGCCAAACACTAGTCTGGATGTTGCTGTGAAGGAGATTAATACTGAAATCAGTAGACTCTGAGTAAAGTAGACTATTCTCCATTGTGTTCAGTCCATTGCAGGTCCTAAGAGAAAAATCTGACTTCCACAGAGGAAAGGGATGCAGCCACAGACCGCCTACAGATGTCAACTACAACATCGTCCTTCTCTGGGTCTGCATCCTATGGGCCCACTGCAGAAATGTTGCATTTACCCACCTCTACAAATATGTGAGGCCATTCCTTAAAATAAAGCTCTCTGTGGATAATAGAGACATAATACATAGATAGATACAGAGATATATAGATACACAGATACATAGCTATAAATATAGACTATGTATGATATATGTATATATTATAAAATACAAGATATATACTCTATATTAGATCTCATGTATATATAAGAGGACACACACACACACACACACACACACATCCTATCAGTTCTGTTTCTCTAGAATTTATACACATGTCAAAGCCCTGAAAAGTTCTGCAATTTAAAACACTACCTGAACTAAGTATTTCCCCACAATGTGAGAATGTGTTTTATTACCCACAAAACCTGAGACAGAGTTACCTGCACCCTATGTCAGCCATATCAGACTCTAGGTCCACCTGAGTCAGAAATTGACAGCCTAAGTTTTGGAACAAAATGTTCCACGTGTCCTTTTCTTTGCACATGGCATAAGCAGAGGAAAATAGCCCCATGTTATGCAAGTACAATGGACTGGAATGGTCATTGTGGCGCTGGCCTCACATGTAGTGATGTCTAATGAAAATATGCTCCAGTGAAATAGACCCCGCACTGTGCTTTTGTGAAATGCTCCTTTGTGGATATTCTTGGGGACTGGAGAGACATACTGAAATGTCACCCACTGCTGTGGAACAAAGCACAAGGCAATGCACGGATGGCAGAGAGCCCAACAAGAAAGGCTGGCTCTGTCTCCTAAAAGACCCCATGCCTCCTTTGTCTCTTATTGTCCCTTCTCGAATATGTTTCTTCAGATGGTCCTCACTGGTCCCAGTTCATCCATCAGTTTTCATCCCAGAAGCCACTTCCTCCAGAAAGCCTTTCTGACTACATTGCCCATCCTGAGCCCACTGGTCCGCCCACCTGTTTCCTGTTCAGGGCATCCAAACACCACGCCCCCCTCTCTGCATGGGACGTAAACATAGTTTGTCCCCTTCAAGACTGGGAGGCCATGAGAACAGGGGGCATTCCCCCTTCTTAGTCTCTGCAGCCCTCCTGCCTGGCGGTCAGTGGAAACTCCGAGGAATTGAGGGGAACTTCCTTCTCCCTAATTTTCCTTATGATTTTATGTAAATTATCCTTTCTTTGTAGCCAAATCCAGGTCCTTTTCTCTACTCTGATCTCTAAAGATCTTCACTCATTCAACTTTAAGAAAAATCTGTGCCAAGTGTCTGTAAAATGTTCATGTGTATGTGTATACATATGTGTGTACGTACACACATACATGCATGCGCACACAAACACATGTATCTATACATTCACTTACTCTTGCAAAATAATAATAAAAACAACCATTTATTGAGCGCAATAATGTGAAGAGAGGTGAGGAAGACAGGGGGCCCTCAGTATGTGGAATGGAAGAGACGGATTCCAATTACTGTTGTATCATTTTGGGGGTCAAGGAAAAACGTGCACAAGTTACAAACCTATAAAAAGGAAAGAGAGGCTCAGCCTAATTCTCGGATCGGTTCCTCTCTCCAGGTGCCATGAACCCAGCCCTGGTACTATATTTCCATGTGGACACTGAAAATGGGTTTCTCTTCCAAAAACTATCACTGCAAACAAGAGTATCAAGAAAAATAACACATTGGGAGATAGGCAGGCTTTCGTTTCAGACAATTTGGCCAAGTACTTGGAGGGGGGTGTGTATGTAAGGACTGAAGGTGAGGGTAGCACCCCATGGACGTGGGGCCGGGCCCCATCCCCTCTGTATGCACTCTGCAAGGTCCCTGCTGGACCCTCAGCTACTCCCAGTTGATCTGCCTCTGCAGGGAGGGCTTAGACCAGTGGTTCTCAGTGTGCACCCTAGAAGATTTCCAAGTGTACCCTATGGTATTCCAGAGAAATATGTGCCTGTTGGGGACCAAAAACCAATGGGGTTTTTGGAGTTTAAGTTTTGGGGGACAAAGGTGTGGGGAATTGGCTGTAAACTGACAGTCTGCCCAACCCCTCAACTCATATGCCTGATTAGGTTGCAAAAGGCTGTTAAGCTGTGGTGCTGGATTGTTTACACTACCCCCATGTTCCCCGGAAAGACTGGAGAAAGGTTTCTTCTATCCTTTGGTGTAAAGTTAAGATGATATGTATGGTGGGGGTTTTCTGTACTCAACACAATTAAGAGTAAAAAGAGAGGAATTCTTCAATGTATTGACGAGGAAATGAGAATTTGCTTTTCAAATATATGCCCAAATACTGAAGAAATCACTAGGACACATCAGGCTCATGTTTCTCATAAACACAAGAATGAAAATACTTAACACATTCGCGCCAGGACCTGCCAAATTTACTAAATCTTACTAAGAATGTATCTATCTATATATATATATAAAGATAACATTTTTGTCTTTTTAAAATCTTTAACCCCTCTTTTATACAAATTCTAAAAAGCGTAACTCAAAAAATGTAACATAAAAATGTTTTTTAATGCCAAAATTAATTTAATTTTGTCATATTTATTTTAATTACCATAAAAGCACGCTTGGACTTTATTTTTTTTAATATGTGACTTAATTATTCTAACATATTTCTCAGTAATTTGTATATAGTGCACCTACAATTATTTGTAGGATTTTAAATGCGCCCAACTTCAAAGTTTGAGAACCACTGGCTTAGAAAGACAAGGTCGTGGAGCCCACATGCTCAGCTTCTCCTCCCACTTCACTCCTAGAGGCAGAAAACCGGTGCCATCCGAAGAGTGCCATCTGAAGAAGCTGCCCAAGTGGGTTATTGCCAGATAAGACACACATGTAGGATTCTGTCACAATCCCCTCTCCTTGGCCCTGGTCCCCGTTACATCTACAGAGAGAAGTCCCCTCCAATCCAGTCCTGGCAGGGAAGACCTAAGTCCTGGAGAAGCTAAGGCATCTCTAGCTGATAGGAAAGCTCCCACATGAGCAAGCAGTTCTCGAACAGTAAGAGGATCTTGACCCCTGCCCCCACTCTACTTGGGACCAAGGAGATCTAGACCAAAACTTCTAAAATATGCTAAATACAGGTTTACACCTTCAAAAATCTGGGCTCCCAATCACAAAGCTTCATTTTGGGCATAAGAATTGGGTATTAAATCATAGTAACCAGTCACTTTTTAAACTATGGGGACTATGTTTTAATTTCCCAGAGAGCCAGAGGATGCTTAGCCCAGCGCCACACATATTATATCATTGACAACCCCTTTGTTAGAATTAAGCCTCCTGCTAAACTGAATGGCTCTTCCTTGGCATGATCCAGTTACTGAAAGACAGGATGCTTTATATCAAAAATGGTTCTTCTGTGTCCCATTGATGAAAAGTTACTGAAGGGCACCTTTCCAGACAGAGCCGAGGCAGGTCACACTGCCTATCACTACCCACGCATCAAGTTATTCTCCACTCCATACAACAATGGTTCATCTGGGGCCGGACACATATTGTATCATTTCTAAACAGCAGAAGATAAAGCTTGGACCACTAGAAGCCACAAAATACCCAAGTTGCAAAACCATGCTTGGGCTTAGTCATTATATATGCATTCTTTGACTTTTCAGAGAAGCTACTTGAAGGTCACCTCAACTTAAAATCTTTGGCTTGGGAGCTCCTTGTTGCTTTATTACCCTAGCTTAGTCTAGTAAAAATTCTAAGAGTAGCTGATAGTGAAAATTCCAGCTCTTTTTTTTTTTTTTAATCTCCATGGAGGGGAAAAGAAAACCCAATGCATGAGTCTGTTTGAAATAATTTTATGAATTTTAATCATAGCAAATGTGTTTTAACAGTAGTCATAAAATCAACATTACCACATGTACAAAGGACAAGACACCAGTTTGGCATACAAAAATACCATATATTAAAAGTGGGTTCATTGGAAAAACTCAGGACTTGCTAAGACACCATCTACAACAGAGAGAACAAGCAAGAATGCTGTTAAGACATTCAGATGTATCCACAGCAGCACAAGATCCCCCTTATGAAGTCAGTATTTGGCAACATCGGGACAATATTTCCTACACAGCCCGGCAGCTCATTTATATCTGTCGGGCAATTCAGCCCTGTAAAAGAAAAGCTCCTAAAATAAATAATCCACATAATTGTAAATAAAACATGTCAAAGACTTAAGTCAACAGCCTCCAAGCAGCATTAATCCAGCCATTTGACTGGTGTATTCATTATCAGGGCCAGGGAACCTGCCAGTGAAGCCTTCATGGCAGGCACCCCCAGTAGCAGCTGCATGGCTTATGTTGGGAGTTCAAACCACCCCACACTGAAACTAACCCCTCCACCTGCAGCTGTGCAGCGAGGCAAACAGGAACCAAAAAATAATAATACATGACAACCACCAGGATAGAAACGAAAATATTCTCAAATGAGTCTTCCCAGGAATACCAACTCTACTAGAGTCAGCGTCCATCCATAGGTACTGGCATTGCATTCCACGATTAAGAGGATGTCATTGGAGTCTGTCTATGACTCGGCAACCAGCACTAGAGCAAGCTCTGAAACTGCCCAGTGTGCTGACAACCCGGGGGGACGCCTTTGGATCCTCTCATCAGCTGAGCACATTGCCTATAGGTCTTCAACATCAACATCCTGCCTTGACTTTGGTAGGCCACTCTGGAATGACAAATGGGGCTTGGCCATCATTCCCGACTGGTGTGTCTCTTTTCCCAGCTGGCCTCTGCTATGACTGACCTCCAGCTCCACCCCAGTTTGTTTTGGAACTCTAATCTCATGACAGGTTTCCTTCCCTTTTCTGCCACTATTTTCTCAGTCTCGGGCAGATCCGTCCACCGTTTACTATGGACCCAAGGACACATCTCCACCTCTCCCACACAGGATCTACTTAATTGTTGGGTTGTCTCTCTGCCAGGAAAACCCGAGCAGGAACTGTCTGAAGCAAGGGTAAGATCCCGGCTACCACACCCTCCCCCAATGTAAACAGAAACAACAGACATGCCAGCTCATGCCCTTTAAGGGGCATTTGCGTTGGTTTCACCTCTTGCCTTCCTCACCCCCAGACCCCTTCCCCACCACTGAAAATTCTGCATTCTCACAAAGCAAGTGTCAAATTAAAAACTGAGCATACCTTTGGAAAGCTTGTGTTAGACTAGCCCAATAGTTCACACTCCAGGGAGACCAGAGGACTGTCACAAAGGTGACAGGCCTTACATTCTGCCAACAATAATTTCAGAGCAGTGTTCTAGGACAGGAACAGCTATAGAAAACACCCCAGGAAAGCGAAGATAATGCATGCTGTTGCAGACTTCAAGAAACCCCTCCCCCAGGACTTTGCCACAAAGATTACTGATTGTCCCTAAAAAGACCACAGTATGAATAGTATCAAAAACCTTAGACTAGAATAATAAAGTCTAGCTAACGAGATGAGTGTTTTCAAGCACCACTATACCATAAGAGAGATATACACAGTGGGATACCCCAGGCAGTGAATCCTGGAAAAAAAAAAGTCATTGGCTCGACTGTGCAAGGAAACTTGTGCAGAAAAATCAGAGCCATGTTCTAAGAGTTCAGAAAAAAATGGTGCTCTACCCATGACCCCTAGGGCAGAGGCCAAACAGGAAGCCATCTTTGGAAGACAGAAATGCCTCACCTGCTTACGTTCTTCAATCATCAATAGCTTTCCAATAAGATGTATGCAGAACCCACCTCTTCATATATTTGAAAAGTCTTGAGTTTAGTTATATAGACATTCACAAAGGTGGATGGTTTGACATAATGTATGCAGCCAATAGAATTTGTTAAGCTATTAACATCTACACTCAATATTATATAACCCACAAATTGGAAAACGGGACGAACAACATTTTCACTCAATTTTTTAAAAACTCATCGTACTGCTAACTCATGTATCTACATCTATAGCTATACCTATATGTGAATCAATTGTTTGGGGGGGGGGGAACAACAGCTTGAATATCCTACTTATTTTTAAGAAGTGTTTCATGGTTAATAAAATTCAGCAACTAATGAGATCACTTTTGAAATAGACTATTTTCAAAAATGGTTACTGAAGTCTCCGAACCGTCTCATTCTTCTTGGGAGTTTTGTTTTCAACAATGATTTCATGGGTGATATTTTACTGAAAATGGTAAGGAACAGATCCTTTCTTCTAGGTCAAGGATGACAGAGCAACTGACTGATGACTCCTCCTATATGGAAACAAATGCTGATGGTTATAGTGCCCTTCCCCTCCAAGAAGACAGAAACTCAAATCTTTTGCATATCATTCCTCTCACACCAACAACTCTGGACCCCTAACTTTCTTGTAAGTCTAAAGAAAAACTATCATTTTGGCAAAAAAAATTTTTTAGTAATTTTTAAAAATAAGCTAATAAAGAACAGTCAGTGCTCATTGGCAAGTTCCAAGGGAGGGGAAATCAACCCAGTTCTGCTATCGGAAGCACATGCACTTGGTGTATGTCATGTTACAAAACAATGAAGGCCAGACGAAACAACTTTGACAAAGCACAGGTTTTCAAATAAAGCTATGGGAACTCTTTTAACTCAAAATCCAGCCTGGAATAACTTCAGTACTATCAGGAAGAGTCTGATCTTTCTTAGTAAAACTGAATTTTCTGCTTCCATTGACTTGGTTAAAAAGCAATTTTAGTAACTTCCATGGGCAATGTTTTTTAATGTAAAAAAAGAAGTGTCTTTGTGTCATGCTGCTAAGAAAACCAAATAAGACTAAACTAATGTCAAATCTGTCTCTAAAAACAGCACCCATGTTTTAGTCTGGCAGATGAAAGATGACGCCCAACTGCCCACACCCCACACAACGACAAGCTAGCAGACTTCCAGGGCAAACGGAAGCACCCTCTGTGAGCACTGATAAACGTGTGCTCATACACCTCACGCCTTGCTAAAGCTAATGCTGACATATGCAGCAGTGATGTCCGGGTAAGACGTTGGAAGTGAAGAGGGGATTTCATTACGTTTTTTTTTTCTGTAACATTTAAATTTTGGCCACAACACCCTAAACACATTTTCACTGTTACAGGTCATGCGTAACTTGCAAGTCAAACGTTTTACAGCTACTGTCTAACTATTATTTTTGGACAAATAGGTTCACATGCAGCTAATGACCCCAGAGAAGGGGCTTTGTTAAGCCCTCTTTAAGCTTTACTGATCACTCCTTGACCCAAAGTATCTAAATGACGACCCACAGAGGGCAATCAATGAACTTTTACTGTCATACTTGAGATCATATGCTTTTTAAGCCCAGAAAGGTTTATTTTAGCCAACTGCATGTTACAACTACTAAACCACAAGCTGCCTTCTCAGCCTCACCCACTGTTACTCCTAACACTTTGACACTAGACAATATTCACTGCATACCATCCAGAATTGTGCTGTCCAACATTAACCACTAGCCATGAGTGACTAAGTTTAAATAACTTAAAATTAAATAATAAAACATAAAATCCAGTTCCTCAGGCCAACTATCTGCATTTTAACTGCCCAACAGCCAATGTGGCTAGTGGTTAGTGTACTGGACCACAGAGGTTACAGAGCATCTCCATCATCACAGAAATCGCTATCGAACAATGCCAACCTAGAAGATCCGCAGGGCTGCACCCGCCCTGGCTTAGCCCTCTAGGGAGCCACCTTCAGTCCTGCTCAAGATTAAACTTCATTATACAGTTAGAGAAAATACCTTAGAGCCTTGTAATCATAAAGTATGACGGGAGCTGAGAACTGATTGCCTCTTCGTCACAACTTATGCCCCAGGTCATTGTACAAAAAATTTTTTCAAAGACAATGCTTTTGATAGCTGACTTGACTCTACTTAACACAGTAAGCATTCTCTTACTTATGTCAAGATCATTAGTAAAGAAAAAAGTCATGCTTTTTAATAGTTTACTATTTACATAACACTCATTGTCCCGTACACAAAAGGGGGGCAATTAAAAAAATTCAAATCACATGGTTTTCTTTAAATGTCCATACTCATCCCTAATCAACCCTCCTTTCATTTCCCAGAGAGGTAGATGCCAACTAAAATGAATATATAAACCTACCAAAAAAAAAAAAGGAAACCTCAAAGCAAGAGTTGAGTCAGTCAAGGGTCTCCATCTACCCGGAAAAAGATCACACACAGCCCAACAGAGATGTCAGCTGGCCTGGAAAGGAGACAAGAAGACCGCAGGGCCCAGTTCGAACCTCCCTTTTGCTGCAGAATTCGAAGCAGCTTTGGACCTCAACAGACTCTCTACAAAACAAAGTCACCAGAGGTTGCTTTCAACTCTCAACTTTCTGTGCTTTCAGTTGTGGTTTTTTGTTTGTTTTCCCATGGATGTGCCATTGTAAATTCTGGCCGACTGTGTCACTGGACTTGGGTCACACAGGGTGGATGAGTTGTTAGCACTGTGGGTCAATGCCAGAAGAGGCCCAAGCAAGGGGACGCACCAAATGCCATTGAAGCATCAAGTCTATGAAAATTCTGTCTGGCAGTCTGAGACATCTCTCTCTCTCTCTCTCTCTCTCTCTCTCTCTCACACACACACACACACACACACACACACACACACACGAGTGCACACCCTAACAAACTCAAACAGTGCTTCTTATGTCAGTAAGATTCTCACCGAAAACTCTGCTTTTGGTTATCATTGTTACCCTAAATTGCAAAGTCAAGAATCTACTATGGAGCTGATTAATTTTGCACTGCTTAATTGCAGCTCTAACATCGGATTGTTTCTAAGTAAAAGTTACATGAATATTTTTACTCACTTATTTTTACACCAAGAAACACAGGCTGCTGTACTGTCACACACATTAGTGTCTGTATATAACCTACTTAACACATAGAAGTCTATCAAATACTACACTACACAGCCAGTCACTTTTTTACTGTACATACACATATGTAAATTAACTGGAACATGGCATGGCTTAAAATTGCAAGGGTAAAGTCCATTTGAAACCTAGTGTTCTTAATGCAACATTTCTGTGGGGTTTCCCCCTACCCCCACCAGGAATAGGAATTAGGTCAGACATGCATTACCAGCAGCCTGGTTAAGTTCGAGAAACTGACACTAACCCAACAGTATATTATGTTACATAATAGAGGATAGCATTCAGCTAATATGCTACCTAAATTATTAATACCAAATAAATCCTAGATTTGTTGTATAATGCCCAATAGCTTACACAATAAAATGGCATTTTAACCTAATTTCTAGTTTGAGCTTTCAAATACATTTCCTAAAGGTCTTATGAAAAATTTGCAAGATTTGAAAAAAACCAGTTTGTAGTTTTATATTGAATCCTCAACACCCATGAATAGTGTTAGCTTTGGATTGTAGTCATTATATTGTCAGTTTATCTTATGTAATTTCCATCACTTTAAGGTGCATATTTTGTGCTGCTTGAAGGTGAGAGTTAGCATGTAAGTAAATTAAATTGTCTCCATCTTATAGGGTTATTTCAAAGCTTGCTTTTTTGGAACGAGTACTGCTTCTCTCTCTCTCTCTCCCCCCTATTTTCAGGGATTCAATGGAACAAAACATATATATTTATGAGAGGAGTTCCTGTCACACACCACTTGCTTCAGGAATTCCATAAAAGAATTTAAAACTGTACAGCTCACAGCTATTTCTGCATGCAGCACATCCAGGAATAGAGATTTATCATTTAATACCAGCAGATCCTTCTCCAAGAGCATCTACAGACCACTGCACACTTAAGAATACTTGAGAATCTGGGATGAACTGGTCCGTTGGAATTAAGAAGATGCGTTTCCGGTTTACCTCGCCACTTTTCTCAGTATAAACAAACCTCAAAATACAAGAGATACTTTTATGTCTACAAGAAAAGGAAACTGCAATTCTGAATGATTTGACTCTCAGGGAACAATAATACTACCTTTTGAAAAAATAACCAGGGACTGTCTATCAAAGTGGCAGTCCAGGTTCGCCACCAGTTAACAACACTCCTGGCTATTACGTGACCCCAAAACTTGGAGAAAAGACACGATTCTGTTCACTTCCACTTATGCCACACAGGATACAGGACTTGAATACACAGAAGAGGAGCAAGTGTCAGAAGTGACGAGCGTGTGACATCTTACCAGGTGGGTCCCGGTGCCCACATGTGGCCACCATTTCAGACCCTGAACTCTTTCATGCCCACCACATATAACTACCAGGATTCTTCTGAATAGATTCAAAACCTGAGGTAAATCAAATTGCGTGCACACACACAAATACACACTATTTACATTTAAAATTCTTCTTTTGTGAGATGGCTTGAGAAAAATTGGCATGTAGTTTTTTCTGTGGGATTAGGCATCTCTCATTCATTACTCAGTTTATTGCCCTGCCTGTTGGGTTTTCAATTTAATAAACACATATTGAGCTCTAATTATAAGGGAAGGAACGTGAAGGAACATGGAAACACACAACACATTGGAAACACTTGTTCAAATAGCTTCTTCTTCCAAAAAAACAGACGGTCCACTGAACTTATCTTAATTCGGCTACCACTTAAAAAGTATAAAAAGCCTTAGCAACTGAATGAAGACTGGGTCCTCTTTTAAAAATGAAAAGAAGCCAGCATGGCGGGTCGTGGCTGACTTTGTACATGGATTCTCAGGTTGAATTCTACTCATATACATAGCATTTCTGTTTTAATCTACCACATTTGGAGAAGATCACGTTGTATGCACTGGCACAGCTCGACATCTAAGTAGAAGAGGTCTATTGTGTTGCGTGATTTCGAAAACTCATAAATTACAGTCCATTTAGTAAATGACGATGAGGGTGCATGCAACTGTCTTTGAAGCTGCCGCTATCGGTCCTCAGGGCGATCTGCGCGGCATCTGTCCAAGACCTTGCCTCCTACCCTCCGTGTGTTTGTCCTGGGTTCATCAAGAGGCAGCCCAGAGGCCAGCCCTCGGCACCAAATGATCAGCTTCAGTCCCATCTTCTCACCTCAGTCCTGTCACCAACACCTGCTCAGCCCCGAGTTGGCACCCATGAGAGATGTCCCTGCAGGGCTCCTCAGCCGCAGGATATCACAGTGAAGCGCTTCGAGATGCAGGACATGTTGTGAAGCACGATGCCCAGGAGAAAGACCAGGACGCAGGCCACCAAGATCACAGTGCACACCCCGGACCAGGTGGAGCTCTTCACGACACCCCGCCTGTCTTGCTCCTCCTCGGCCACCTCCTGGGGAGCCCCGCCATGCAGGGGCTGCTGCTCCGGAGGGATGGTCACCACGGTGACAGACTTCTGCTGGCTCCCAGGCAGCAGGCGACAGCCCATGTCGCCAGGCAGCAGCGCCCGCTCCTTGGAGATGGGTAGGGGCAGCATGTAGCACCCGTTGCTGGGAAGTTTGATGAAGACCGGGGTGTGCTCAGAGGCATGCGGGATGGCGATGACAGCGAGGACCTCAGGGTCGTCAGGAAGCTGTGACACAGAGAAGCCCGGGGGCAGCTTGGTGATGCCACGGCACCAGGGGCACCTCACATCCTTCTGGCTTGTCCTCATCTGCTGCAGGCACACTGAGCAGCAGGTGTGTTTGCAGTCCAGCAGCTTGGGCCTCCGACGGGGGCTGTAGTAATTGAAACAGATCTGACATTCCAGCAGAGAATCTTGGGAGAGCGTCTCCATCGTGGACCAGGAGCAGGAAGGTCAAGGCCAGGTGGAGGAAACTTGTCCACAGCGGCCACCACTCTGGCTTCTTCCTTCTTCAAGTCTTTCCAAAGGCGAGAGAGGTGACCAGGGAGCTCACAGGCATCTAACATACTCAGGTGTGTTCATCTCTGAAGGAGACAAAAAAGGCATACAACGTTAATTACTGCCAACAAGCTGAGATGTCAGCATGTATGATGGATTTGTGCCACTGCTCAAAAGTTTGGACAATAGGTCAAAAACAAAAATGTCCCACTCATGTAACTATAGGGTTCCCATAATGTCCAGTGGCAGGTGAATGACTCATCTCAGACAGCTTGTCATTATGAATACTTGGCTCATTTCTAAAGAAATCAAAACTTCTGCAGAACACAATGCCCCCGTATTTTGTAAAAGGAACGTGGGTTATTCTTGTAATACACTGGAGAAATTTTCTTGCTTCTCGTAGGTTTGTAGCATTTTCTAAAAGTTAATTTCCTTCCTTCGGTCTTCTGACCTTCTTTTCCTTACTCTACTTAACCTCTAGTCGCTGTTCATTGCCAAATGAAGGCAACGTTATGATCTAGGTGCTTCGTGTAACTAACTTGCCACTGTGTATGGGTCAGGACTGTTCCTCTCCCATAGGTCATCTCGCATAGGTCATTAGGGTGACGCCAAGAAATCACAAGCAGGCATCTATTACCTTTTCCCCCAAATCATTTGAACCAAGATAATTCTTGTCAATTGGTTTTAAAAGAGACAAAAACAAGACATGACACAAAATAAGACAACACCAACATCACACCAAAACCACCAGTGGCAATAAACCTTCAGGCTCTAGGGGTCACAAAGGCACACGGGATCACAAATATTTTTCAGGCAGTTCTATCAGTTTCATTCCTATGTAGGCTTGAACCAAGTAGCCAGGCCAAAAGCAAAAACCTATTAATTAACTGATCCTAATCAAGTACTATACAGTGAAATGTTATTAAGAAGACTAGCCGGCAGCCTTCACGATAAAACAAACGAACAAACAAAAAAACCAGCATAGCTTCCTGGCCTGGAGGGAAGGCAGGGTAATGCGGCACAGCTTTATGGGGACTGGAGGAAGCCCTCAGGGCCCCAGCAGTGTTGATAAAGGCTGCCCAACTCAGTTTCCTGCTGAAAGCATCCAAATTATATATATCTGGATGGAACCCTGAGGACCTGGGAAAGAACTATTCAACCACAGATTGTAGAAATAATTGCCAGTCCTACAACCCTATCTATACCCAGAGACAGGATCTAATGACACAAAAAAAGCTCTTTCATATTTTTCTTAAAAAGCGAACTTTCTTTTTCTAACTTCCTTTGTGAAATAAATAATGCATCCCGCCCTTCACTTTCTTTGTGAAATTAAGAATGCATGCAACGTACAGTGTGTCAAAATTAATAACGCAGAAAAAGTTTAAAGTAAAAAGAAATCACTGATAATAATTAACAGCCACAAGCAAGAGAGTCACATGTTTTGGAAATATTTTAGCTGTAGTAAGAGCACCTAAATTAAATTTATTAAAAGTAAAATAAAGTAATACAGCATTCAGAAAGTTTATTATCATAATCAACTGTTCATCCACTAATTTAAGAAATATTTATTGAATAGTTAAAATCTGGCCCTGGCCAGTTTGCTCAGTGGATAGAGTGCCAGTCCGCACGCAGACATCCTGGGTGTAATCCCTGGTCAGGGCACACACAAGAAGCAACCATCTGCTTATCCTCCCCTCCCTCTCCCTCTCTCATAGCCAGTGGCTAGACTGGTTTGAGCATCAGCCCTGGGCACTTAGGATAGCTTGGTTGATTCAAGCATCAGTGTCAGAAGGGGGTTGCCAGGTGGATCCCGGTAGGTTGGTTGGTTGGGGTGCATGCAGGAGTCTGTCTCTCTATCTCCCCTCCTATCACTTTAAAAAAACAAACAAACAAATAAATAAGAGAGATGCTAGATGTGTAATCAGCTAGCTGGGGGTCCCTTCACAATGTATACATTTACCAAATTACTACAATGTACACTTTAAATATCTCATCATTGTATGTGTCAATTATGTTTCAACAAAGCTGAATAAAATATAAAAAAAATAAAGTACCTATTGGGTATCTATGACACACAAACCCAGCTACTGTAGGATAGGAAGAAGACTCCTACTCTTAAGCAATGGAAAGTTAGGTAAGAACGAATGTGTCTTTCTTTCCTCCCCCATTCATTTATTCACTCAAATTTTTATTGAATAGCTACCATGTGTCAAGCATGATGGTGTTTATTTTTGTTCCTTGCAGCTAAGACCTTGTTGCTGCCCATAAGAAACTCCCAGCCTAGAAGGGCTCACACGATTTTAAATACAAAGTGATACATGCCACAAAGGATCTGGAACCACAATGGCTCAGGGACAGACCTGGATGGCAGACAGGATGAGACCTGTGAAATCAGAGGACAGGTGCTTTTCAGGTCAGAAATCAGCCTGAGAGAGGAAGGGGAAGCAGTTACAGACCTGCGTCTGCACTGCAGCTGCAACACTGATGGGAGGACATTGTCTAACAAGAGTACTTAGAGATCCCACCTCTAAGAGTTTTATAGTTTCAGCTCTTACGTTTAGGTTTTTAATCCAGATAGCTGTTATAGAAACACAGTTCTTACAGAACCTGCAAGCACCTTCCCATAGGTCCAGCCAGGGACAGCAGGTCCTACAGGGAGGCGAGAGATGAGCATAACCAGGCACAGATCAACAGCCAAAGGTCACTGACTGAGGACAGCCTCGAGGGCCAGGCTGAGGACATGGGACCACCTCCTGAGCCATGGGAAAACACCAGAAAGGTTAGGAGCATGAGAATGACTCGCCAGGTAGCTATAATGAGGACAGATTCAACAGATGTGCTGGGGAGTTTGAATGATATCAGACAAGAGTAACGAGTAGCTGAAACAAACGGACAATGAGCACAATGAGATTCAAACTGCCGAGAGGTCTCGTGGAAGCCGAGTGGGATCTGCTGTGCATTCCAATGGGGCTGGAAGAGGGAAGAAGTCAAGCGAAGTGTGGAGAGGAGGGCGCTGTCATCAAGAGATGGGGAACACCGAGAAGGACGATGTGTTCTACACTGGCCATCTTCCTTCCACGTGAAGCGCTCAAAGATGAAAGTAGTACATTATTCAGGGAGATGTTAAAGAGTCAGCCAGCTGCTGAAAACGGGGGGCTGATATAACAGAAAGGAGGCATCAGCCAGAGACAGGCAAATCAGAACAGAGAAGACCCTCAGGAGCACCTGTCTGTAAGTCCAGTTAAAAGGACAAATGAGGTCCATTAGGACGAAACTCATCGATGTATCCCAGGTAGAGCGTTCCAAGCAGCATAAGGTTTTGAAGAGTGAACACTGAGGAAAGACTTCAGGCTAGGGCTGGGTGACCAAGAGGTTGGCTAGTACAGCTGACTGGTTTCCACTGGTCTGACGGAGCATGGGGGCTGCTAGAATATGAGAATGAGAGCCCCTGGTGATGCAGTGTGAGGCACAGGGGTAGCTCAGAGGAAGGACAACCCAGGAACGTTTCTTTTTCTTTGCAGAATAAAGAAATTTGAGCCAAGAGGGGCCAAGGAGGCAGGCTGGGGTGCTCAGAGCCCGATGGTCTGGTGTGTGTCATCCAGGGCAATGACTACCGGCCCCAGGAACCAGCGAAGGTAGCGAGTGGAGCTTAGAAATGGGAAAAGTGTGTGGGGAATGTGGAACGGAACAGGAGTCCCCAATGTGTTAGTGACTAGGGTAGAATGCTTCCAACTTTACACCCCAGGTACTGAATTTGTTTTTTCTGAACAGAAACATGGGTTTGCTGATAAATATTGGCAAATTCTCTTACCTATTCTTACTGTTTAAGCCCATGGACAGAGATCAGGCCATGGTATTATAGACCACGGGGAGAGGGGGAGTTTTTGGGCAGAAAAGGATTAATCACGGAGGTATGGTGGCAGAAATGACGACGTTGGGGAGGGGTAGGGAATATAAAAAGCACAGATTGCTGCAACTTCATGGATTTGGAGAGCATTCCTTGACAATGGCCCTCAGGACAATCACCTCTAACACAAGTCACCTTCAACATATACTGGGAACAATGTTTCATGACACCAAATTTCTTTCTTAACCTTCCTTCTTTCCACATGATTTACTTTCCTTTCTTATAAAGATGTGGGAAGAAAGGGCTTTGTCCTCAAAGCATCTTGGGCCAAATCCTTGCTCTGTCACTAACAGCTTTGACACAGAAGCAAGTCACTTAACCTCTGAGGAGCTGCCTCCTCACTGGCCAAGGAGGGACGGGGGTTGTGGCTGAAGGTCAACTGAGTTCAGAGTCCACGGATAGCCAGGTAGTGAAGGATTCCGTGCCAGTTCTCCCCTTTCTACCGACTCTCCTTACAACGCTGTGTGTGACCTGCCCAGAGGCATTTCCCGGCTCTCAAAGAACTGCCTTTCTGAACAGCTTGAGAGGAACACAAGCTTTCTCCTTGGCCCTGCCCCAAGACCTGCCACACCATTCTTTTCTCCCCAACTAAACCAACATGCAATTTACTCATGAATTTATGCTTCAGGTAATGTTCATTTAATTGCTGTTGAGCTATTAAAATTAGATTATACGACTCAACTTTCCAACTGCATCCAAGTAAGCTCGAGGGCTTACCATACAGGCTGAGCACAAAAGCAGAAGGGTGGAACAGTTCCTTCCCTGCCGCCCGGGCCACTCGGACTGCAGCCCTCTGATGTATACATCGACCCCTTCTACATTAAGCCAGCCTGTCCTGCATCCCCGTTTACGTTCTGGAGCATACCTAGTAATGATGATGATTAGTTAGGGAAACAGAAGAAAATTTACAAGGCTGTGGACCAAAGCTAATGAACAATCATTCTTTCTCCCTTCCATCGCAGACTCACAAGAGGTGAGCCAGCTATCAAAGAAAAAGAAATAAATGGAGACGCAGTCCACGTTTGCGAGAGAAGAAACTCAGAGCCCCTGGCCAAACAAATACGCATACACTGCTTTAGGGACCCGTGCCCGGCGAGACGCGACTTACAAATACTCCTTCAACTGAAAAGGAAAGGACCCTTGGCTGGAATCCATAAGAACAAGGATATACCGAAATACTCCGGAACAATATTTAAATGTCACCACACTTCAGTTTGAAGGAACCTAAAGTCAAGATCAAAGAGAAAAGCAGACCACAAAAAAGGGGGCCATTCATAAAATAATTAGAGTTTATAGGATAGAACTTAGGTTCAAACCTGGCTTCATAAAAGGGTACTTAGTGTTATGTAGATGATCAATTGTAGCACAGGCAGATAAAAGGCCTTGAATAACCATTGAGCGTGATACTAATGAAAGCCGTGGCTTTCAAATACTTTAAAAAAGCAAATGGAGACTGACCTATGGTGGTGCAGTGGATAAAGCGTCGACCTGGAACACTGAGGCTGCCAGTTTGAAACCCTGGGTTTGCCTGGTCAAGGCACATATGGGAGTTGATGCTTCCTGCTCTTTTCCCCTCCTCCCTCCCTTTCTCTCTCTCTCTCTTATCTAAAAAAATAGAATGAATAAAGTCTTAAAAAATTTTTTTAAAAAGCGAATGGAGATATATGTACAAGGGGTTAGAGCCGTGATGGCGAACCTATGACACGCGTGTCAGTGCTGACACACATAGCCATTTTTGATGACACAATGTGGCCACATAACAGAGAAGTATGGGGCGCATGCCGAGAAGAACGTTTCACCCTCTGCTCCTGCACGGCCAGGTGCAGTAGCCGAGGATAAAACATTTGCTGTAGTGTAGACACTCTGTGCTGGAGGTCTGTAAGGCCAAAACAACAGAACTCCGGCACAGAGTGGCTAGTTCTGGGACTTCCAGTTAGGCCATTTTTCTCAAAGTGATACATGACCCGAGTTATGCTCAGTTTTTTGGCAAATTTTGACACACCAAGCTCAAAAGATTGCCCATCACTGGGTTAGAGTGATTCGGGGAACAAACTGTCAAAAGCTGAAGGGGTCTGTGTGTCGCTACCGCGGCCCGGGGCAGTAGATGTCAGGCACTTTATAACATTAGATATTTTCACAAAATAAAATTTCTTCTTTTTAATAAAAAAACAACTGTAATTTTAAGCATCATTACAAAAGGTGCGGGTATGATAAAGTATTCTCACAACTTGAGTAGCTGGTAAAAATCTCAAAGGTCTCCCCCACTGGATTTTTATCATCTCAGTTGCTTTTAGAAGTCCAGGCATGAGGATAAAAAAAAAAAGCCGATGAAATAAATAATCCAGATAGTTTTATAACCTTTCACTCTTCTATCCTTGAAGACATTTCATACATCCTGATTTAGATTTGCGGTGGCGGCATTAATGAGGGGCCTCTCAACTACTGCAGGAACCGATACTGACGCCACAGGGCTGACCTTGAACTGTGCCATCGCACGGTCTACACGAGGACCTGAAAGTCCACGGCTGTATTGAAAAATAACCTCAGCCAGGGAGGAAACCAGACACTCTTCTCTCGTTCTGTTGAAATAGCACGTCTTTCAGATGCTGCCCATTTCCTTAATTATTTGAGAAAATGTGAATGTTTGATGTGAGCTTAAACAAAATAACGACAATTCCACTTAATCTGGTGCTTCTGCTGGCAAGACCGCTGAGTTATATCAGACCTTAGCAAACAGTGTGATGAGTGGCATGAAAGCGAGTAGCCTGGCAGTGACAGATGTCACTGACTTCTGGTCCTGTGGTAGCAGAGAGCAACCCGTTCCAGGACACAATCGTCTAATACACACGGGGACCCACTGGTGTGCCCACTGCCTTGGTTTTAACTGAAAGGCAGCAAATGCCAACAAATCTTAAATGAGAATTCCATCAGCCAGTCTCTAACATTTGTATCCAGGTTTTCTGTATTCGATGGCACAAAGGATCAAGAAAGTAAAACCATCACTTAAAAGTCTTGGGTGACTGTGGGGGCTGGGATCGGGGATGGAGACTGTGCTGAAGACATGACCCTGGCAGCCAGACACACAGCAGTGGGACACAGGCAGCAGCAGATCAGCCAGACTGCCAAGGTCAGTCGAAGGACTTGCTACACTACTCAGGCCTGGCCCTGCCAGCACTGCCCCCTGGGACAGCAGCGGGCCCAATGGACCTGACCATAGTGTAGCTGACACCCCGTCTGCACGCGCCGATTCTGTTGCTGCAAAGACACAGCTAACTAGGCCACTGAAACCAAACCACGGTCTCCAGAAATGTATTTACTCACAACCAGGAGGAAAGATGAATGGATATGAGCCAACCACAGTATAGTGACATATATTTAAAAATCAAAGACTATTGGAATGAAGACATCCTAAGGAATTAAAGATACATTTCAGCTTTGCCACGTGTGATGATAACCACTCGTTTTTGTTGGTTTGTAAGTTTTACTATCTATCAGATAATTGCTACTATCAGGGATCCGAAGATGAGGATTTTAGCTCTAATTCTGCCCTTAGGTGCATGGATTACCTTAAGCAAGTCACCTCTCCATGCACCCCAGTGTCCTCACCTGCGAGGACATGACTGGATGACCCCTAGCGTACCTTCTAGTAAGCGTAATCCATGACCTAAGTAATTGTTAAACGCACTCATGGGTTTCTGACAGCAAGACAAGAGCTGTCCAGCTGTTTGTTCTACACTTACTATTTCTGATTAACAGTTTATAAATACTATCTGTTAATGATTTCAGAGTGCACATTTAAAAGAATTCACTGCTAATGGGAATGTAAACTGGTACAGCCACTATGAAAAACAGTACACAGAGGTTCCTCAAAAAATTAAGAATAGAGTCACCATATGACCCAGCAATCCCTCTTCTGGGAACCTTCCTGAAAAATTTGAAAATGTTTATTTGCAAAGATATATGCATCCCTATGTTCACTGCAACATTTTCCACAATGGCCAAGACATAGAAACAACTGAAGTGTCCTTCGATAGAGGACTGGATAAGAAAGAGGTGGTACATACATACAATGGAACACCACTTGACCATAAGAAAAGGTGAAATACTGCAATTTGCAACAACATGGATGGACCTTGAGAATTTTAAGCTAAGTGAAATAAGTCAGTCAGAAAAAGCTAAGAACTAGATGGTGTCACTTATGTGTGGGATATAAAACTGAGACTCATGGACAAAGTATGATGGTTACCAGAGAGAAGGAGCTGAGGTAGAGGGTAAAGGGGACCAAATCTGGGGTGACAAAAGATGGTTTGACTTCGGGTGGTAGGCACACAATGCAATGTGCATATCATGTATCATAGAGATGTACTCCTGAAACTTCTATGATCCTGTTAACTGACGTCACCCCATTAAATTTTATTTAAAAGGAATCGAACGAAATGTACATTTACATGAGATATCGGGCATCTAAACAAGTGATAGACAACTAACACCAGAAGTTTCTTCCTTCTGCCTGTGGTTTAATGAAGGAATTTAGCACTGACACCCTAATAGAAACAGCCACAACTCGGATTGTAGCAACCATCAAAAGGATAACTACATTATGCCTAATCAATAACCTTCTCAGATAAAGTAAGATATCCCCCTTCTCTAAATATGTTATAGGTTGTCCCAACTCTCTGCCGAAAGGGAGCCGGCACGCTGCCCAGCTCCTCTGGAGGCCAAAGTTAACAGAGGCATTTAATCAGACACCTGCTTCATTCACCTTCACTGGCTTGGATCACCCAGTGATGGTGAGGAAGAGGTGTGGACAGCCATGAAAGCAGGGAAGAGACATAAAAGACTGTCAGGAGACCCGCAGGATCCCTGGAGAGAAGGGATGATTAAAGAAGCCTGCCGCAAACCAGCGCAGCTAATAATTCCAGGTCTTGAGTGGGAATAGTGTGGAATTAAGAAAAATAGGCTTAAAGAGAAAAAGTATGGGCTCCGAAGGTCTCTTTACAATGCAAGAGATAGCTTGCAAAAAGCAAGTCTCCACCCCCCTACCTGCTTTATTTATAGGGCAAAGTGAGACCATTAGCAAATCAAAGAGATCATTAAAACACAGTTACATTTCCAAAGCATCCCAAGAATTTTACCAAGTGAAGAAAAACCCCATCATATTTAACATCTTAACTTCACAAAACAAAGGATTGCCTCTAGTCTTTCTGAGGGACATGGGGGGGATAGGAGGAGTGTAAACAATCCAGCCCCATAGCTAGCCTAATAGTGTGGGAAAAAATAGCCTTTAGCAACTTCACAGAACAAGTGAGGTGGGGGGTTGGGCAGACTGTCAGCTTATTGCCAGTTCCCCACACCTCTGTCCCCCCAAAATCTAAACTGCAAAGACCCTGTTGGCTTTCGGTCCCCAACACATGCCATCAGACAGGCTGGGCAAAGGGGAAATGATCAATTACCCCAACTCTTAAGAGTAGGAGGAGAGGTGAGGGAACCAACGAGTCAAGCACACAAAGTAAAGCCAAAGAAACGGGAGACAATAAAAAGTCCCAAGTCTTCCCAATAGTTGGACATCTACCAAGGCAAAATACATAATAGGAGGAAAACAAATATTTCCTGGGAACCCGCTGTGTGTGGAGCATTGCTCAAGGCCCTGGAGACGCCAGGGTCAAACTAACATCCGACCTCAGGGAGCCTGGATATGCATCTGCCTAAAGAGAACCCCCGGGAAGGAGGAAGTAGACAGTGCTGAAGGCATCCCTTCTTCGAGTGATCATATCTTTTCCACTGAACCTGCATAGGGCTTAAGACAATGCCAAGAACAGTCACTGCCTGTTAGAGCTGGAATAGGCATTGGAACCCAGGGAGCTCACAAGCTGGTCCACTGCAATTTCCATTCCAGAGACACTGGATTGCAAGAAAGGACACCGAAACTTCCTTTGTTTGAGTAAGCATCACATCTGAGCCATGTCGGCACCATCCCGGGCAGCAATGTGGGCCCTGAGCCACAAGACACCTGAGATGTTTCAGCTGGTATCTCAAGGCAGTCCAAAGACAGCCAGCCCAATGGCAGGGACACACAGGAAGTCACTGCTGGTGGGAGGCGTTTGGGAGCTTGGAGCTATGTGTTGAGGCGGTGAGACTCTCCCAGTAGGCAAGCTCCTTGGGAAGCAGACCTTTCTCTGCTGCCATTTTCCCCCGCCCTGCCCTGCTCTCCAGGTGCAGGGTACAGAGGACCTCTGAAGGTCCCTTCCCATGTCAGTATTTGCATTTTCATACTACGAACTACACATGTGCAATCCCCGCTCCTATGTCTTATCCCACCACAAATTCCAGCACAAACTGAAACCTTAAGGCAATCTGCTTCTCAATGTTTTCCCCTTACACTTTTATCTACATCAGGGACCCACATCCCTTTCTATAAAGTGGCAAGTAGTAAGTGTTTTAGGCTTTGACCATACTCTTTGCCATCAAAATATGAAATCAGTCACAGACAATAGACACATGTCAAAGACCAGGAGAGCTTATCTCAATAAAACTGCCTTTACAAAAACAGGCCACAGTTGAATTTGGCCAAGAGGCCATCGTTTGCTGACCCCAGATCTACATAATATCTCATCAGCCCTGCCCATAACTCCCTAAATTCAGGATGTTATCCTGGAGAAACCAAGCCTCAAATTAGCGTATTGCTCTAACATTAGTTATTTCACCTGGATTTCTTGTCAAATGACAGAATGTAAAACATCTGCACAGTTATTTGGGGGAGACAACAGAAAATAGCAGCTTTACAGAGAGGCAACGTCCTTTGAAATGACCGTTTCCAAACAATTGGAGCAAAAAGATGAGCAGAAAACATTGACAATGACCCTCATTTGCCTGTTCCCCCCACAGCGGGGGCTAAGACCATTTAGTAAGAATTACGGGTAAGAGTTCCAAACCCCCTTCATGCTTAGGAAATTTCAACAAAGTGAGTCCTGCCTCTAGGGTCCATTATGACAGCCCCAGACTGAAAGCAGCCCTCCATGTGAGGTTCACTTCAGGGACATAGTGACCATCTGAACTGCAGATACCACTCCTGTGTCCATTTGCATATACAGCAGGGCACAAAGCAGTTGAACAAAGAAAAATTTAAACTTCGCCAGGTTGATCCCCACTCTACACAGCAGCCTGCACCTTCAGGTGGCTCACCTTGACCCAGAAGGGACATCAGGTAAGTCCCCCCACACCCGCCCCATCCACGGAACATTCCTTCAAAGTGCCATTGAACACGTATTTTTTTTTCTTAAGATTTCTTCAAATTACCCGGAGAACATATATATTCAACACTTGAAAAGCCTCGCACATTAAAAACCTGGTGGGTTTTACAGAGACTTCTTTAAATAAGTCTATTCAAAAGCCATTCATAAGATTATTCTCTTTGAGCAGAGTGTTTATTGCTGCACCCTCCACTCCCTCCCCCCAAAATCCATGATTCATCGCAGGAGTTGAGCCTCTAACTGAAGTTGCAAAGATTTCCTAAAGGCATCGGCACTAAAATTAAGCACCATGGGGAGTCAGCTGTCAGTCTGCTCATTACTTCTGCTTTTTCTCCCTTCCAGCTGCAATAACTCAATAAGGGTTGATTTTCCATTTAGGCAAGGTAAGAAGAAAATAAAGAAAGTACAAAACCCTGAACTCAATATCGAGCAGTGGCGCGACTCTACGCCATTCGTCATTAATCCATCTTTCCTAACCAAACAATAAATCCCAAAGACTTCTCTATTTAAGTCCACTCTGAGATGAAATTGACTAACAATCAAATGCACATTCTTTTAAAGGGACTGTTCAGTGGGTGTTGACAAGTGCACACAGCTGTGCAACCACACACCAATCAAGCTCTTTCCATAACCCCAAAAGGTCCCTTTGTGCCTCATCTGGTCCAATCTGCTGACACCCGCCCCTCCCCCATCTGCTTTCCAGCTCTTAATTTGTTTGTGTATTGAAAATCCTACCTACCTATGGGTTTTAGTAATACTCTGCGTGTACTGTCAGGTGACCTAGGACAGCGATTCTGGAAAGAAGCTGTTCATTCAACTTCAGATTCGTATTTCCCAAAAACGCTACCATGACAAATCCTACTAGGAATGCACTTATTCGAGTATGTATGGGGTACAAGGCACTATTCGAGGTTTGGGGGAATCTAAAGAGAAAATGATGGGCCCTTCCCCTGCACAGACAGCCATGCTAATAACTGTCGCACAGGGTGGTCTGGGCTTAAGATGCGGACCAGGTAGAAACGGTCAGAGGAAAGTGCATATGTGTCTGTCTGGAGAACCAGGGAAAGATTGCTCAGGAAACGGCGGCATTTTCACTTCAAGGACGAGGACACAGCAGACACAAAGGCACAGCGGCCAGGGTGAGGGAGCGTGAATGTGGGTAGGAGCAGGGACCGGGGCCTGTGACCTCCAGCAAATGACTCAGATATCCCTCGAGTGGCGCTAACTGCACCTACCTCATAGGTCATTCAGAGTGACGTGCGTTAAGATGTGCAAAGCACTTAGAACGGTACCTGGCACCCGGCTGGCTCTTCCTGGCATGACCCGCAAGGTAGGAAATGAAGGCCAAACCATCCGCGCAGGGCGGTGGGGTTGGAGCCATTCTGACTCATTAGCCAATGAAGCACGATCCTTCCCTCGGAGATCCGGGCCTGGCACAGAAGTCGGTGAGGAAACAGGTGGAGGGTAAACCACGGCCTCGGCCTTGTTCCAAAGGGAGACGGGAGGGAACAGCGGGGTCCCAAAACCGAAATGCCACTTCCTCCTCCTCCTGGTCCTAATGAACAGAACAGCTGTCCCTGCGGGCTGGGAAAGGCCGGGTCACTAGGTGGCAGCAGGGGCAGAGAGCAAACCCTGACCCCCAGGAGTGTGGATAGGCCTGGGAGGAAGAAAAGATAGGGGAGGCGGGTAATGGGGGAGAGGGAGGATGCAAGGCAAAGCAGGACCCTTCCTCCCCTCCCCTTCCACCCTTCGTGAGGGTATTGAGCAAGGCTGAGGCCCTGGGAGAGGGCAGAAGCAGTTGTTCTTATCCCGCGGGAAGAGGTGAGAACCAAAAAACAGTGAGAGAAGCCTCTCCCCTTCCTCCTGGGCACAGTTTAGATTGCACCCCATAAGCAGGAGCAGCTGTCAATCTCACCTGCATTATCACTACATTTTTAAAACCATTTAGAGTAGACCATGTGAAAGTGTCCAAATCAGTGGCATTAAGTACATGTTGTGACCATCACCACTATTTCCAGAACTTTTTCATCATCCCAAACGGAAACTCTGAACCCATTCAACAGTAACCCTCGCTTCCCCCCCTCCGGTCTTCACTCTGCTTTTCCTCTCTATGAATTTGCCAATCCTAGGTGCCTGGCATCAATGGGAGCAGGTAATGGCTATCCTTCTGCATCTGGCCTAGTTTGCTAAGCATGTTCTCAAGGTTGATCCAGGTTGACACATGGATCAGAATGCCATCCCTTTTTATGGCTCCGTAATATTCCACCGTGCATACTTTATGAAAGCTCCTCTGGCCAGTAGAGCAGAGACTGAATTGGCAGGAGGTTCAACTGAAAGGGGGAAAGGGGGAAATAAAGGTGGGAAATAAAGGCAGGGGGACGAGGGGAGGGAGCAAAAATAGTAGGAATGAGGAATAGATCTTCAGGTCTCTGGTTCAGGCAGCTGGATAGAGGTGACATGTCTGAGGAGTGCTGTTTTTATTTTTTTTCTTTTCTCTTTCTTCCCTACAGGGACAGAGAGAGAGTCAGAGAGAGAGATAGATAGGGACAGACAGACAGGAACGGAGAGAGGTGAGAAGCATCAATCATCAGTTTTTCGTTGTGACACCTTAGTTGTTTATTGATTGCTTTCTCATATGTGCCTTGACTGCGGGCCTTCAGCAGACCGAGCAACCCCTTGCTGGAGCCAGCGATCTTGGGTCCAAGCTGGTGAGCTTTTTGCTCAAGCCAGATGGGCCCACGCTCAAGCTGGCGACCTCGGGGTCTCGAACCCGGGTCTTCCGCACCCCAGTTCGACGCTCTATCCACTACGCCACGGCCTCCTCAGGCAGGAGGAGTGCTGTTTTGATGAAACTCAGCAAGGGGTCTGAAGATCACAGAGCTGGCAAAACAATCCAAATCCTGACATTTTCTATGTCCTCAAGTCCTGACTTATATGTGGAATTTAGATAACTATTGGAAACTAGCTTTCCCGCATAATTTTATTTACATGAAGTTATATTTCACCAATCCATTATCACACAACAAAGTACCAGATACTTTCATTAATAGGCCTTCTAGAATAAAACAGGAAAGGGGAGGAGACGGAATCACAAATGTTTATAGAGATAGACTTTAACGGTGTTCAAATTCTTCTCACATCTGGACAGTTACAGTACAACAGTCACAAGAGGTTCTGAGGAGCCATGCGATAGCTGGTCACATTGTCCAATAACGACTGTTCCTAGGCTCTCGGCCATTTCTAGCCTTGTAAATTCCTTCCTCTCTGAACACTGGGCTTTGATTACAGAGTCAATGAGGGAAAATGCCAGATTCACCCTCTTTCCCTTTGTTCCTCATTCAGTTTGAGTTCCTGCCTTCTCTTTATTCAGACACACCTTTACAGAGTAATGATGTTGTGAGCAGGATAGGTAGCACATGGTGGGCACTCTTTATCCAACAACACTCGGACAGAAGCGCATGCCTGCCACCCGCTCTTCAGACCTCGATCACAAGAACACTCAGCTTTCCAATAGTGAGAGGTGAGGTTATGGATGACCCGAATGTTTACACCCAAGACTATACACAAGTATCTAAGCTGCAAGAGAAAAAGACTGAGCAATTTAGGACACAGTGCTCACCCCCTTATTCCCGACAAGTTCCCATAAAGCAAAATAACACCGTAAAAGTACTATTTTTATGTCAGATAGCAGTGATTCATTTTATTAAAGAACTTTACATGTAAATGACTTCTATAACAAAAAAAAATCAGTTTTCCTGTTACATGCTGAAGCTCAAAGGTCTCCTCTTCAAACAAAAACCAATTTACTTCCAAAATATCTTATTTAATTATGTAACCTTTTAGAGTATAAATACATATTCTAAGTATAGTACTGTGGGGATATATATGTGTTATGACCTATAAGTATATTTGTACATGTAGGTCACATAAAATCCAATTCATTTTCTTTTAAACTAAAAGAAACAGACAATTCTGTTTTAAACTAGTTCTGTTATGGAGTTATTTCAATTATTCTTCATAACATCATCACATATTTTCAATTTTAAGGAAGTACTGTATTTTTGCTCCATAAGACAAACTTTTTTTCCCCCCAAAAGTGGAGTGGAAAATGCCCATGCATCTTATGGAGTGAAAAATACAGTATTTTATTAAATATTTTAACACACCATTTGGTTCAGAATATTTTTTTTCCTATTTTCGGCCTTAAAACCCTAGGAGTGTCTTATGGTCAGTTGCGTCTTATGGAGCAAAAAATACAGTAAATTGTGTAAGTCATATTTTTAAACAATTGAGAATCACTTAAATATCAGAATTAATCAGTAATGATGAGCCCAATCGTAATTTCTATCAATGCAAAAGGTTTTGGTTGGGGTAAAGTCATTCTAAAACATTTTGAATCTGAATAAGAAGGAAAGTCTGTACTGTTATTTATGGATATTTTAAATTTTTGTATGAATATTTTATTTTGTGTTAAGTACACACACACACACACACACACACACACATATATACATACCACCTAAAAGATGGTATTATTTGTGCTCAGCTAGTAGTTTCAGTTAAATAAAATAGTTGATAATTATTTGGTGAAAATTGGTATTCCAATTCAGTAAGGTAATAGTATTTCCCAAATAGCCTTGTACTAACCTCTATTAAAGTAGACTTGTTTAATCTACCAATATTTTTTTTTTTTTAGTGAGAAGGGGACAGACAGGGCCAGAAAGACAGAAAGGGAGATAGATGAGAAGCATCAATTCTTTATTGCAGCACCTTAGTTGTTCATTGATTGCTTTCTCATATGTGCCTTGACCCAGGGGGCTACAGCAGAGTGAGTGTCTTCTTGCTCAAGCCAGCAACCTTGGGGTCATGTCTATTATCCCATGCTAAAGATGGCAACCCCACGCTCAAGCCGATGACCTCAGGGTTTCAAACCTGGGTCCTCAGCATCCCAGACCAATGCTCTATCCACTGTACCACCGCCTGGTCAGGCTACTAATAAGGTATTGCTTCAGCTTTCATTTTATTTGTGGAAAAAATTTTTCTAATAACTTATCTTTCTTAGAACAGTCACAAAATGTCTAAAACAGAGTACGTTACCTATCTGAATGCTGCCTTTGAATTTAAAAGTCCGTTTTAACCAGCATGCATTTTTGTAAGTAGAAAATAAAAGTCTTTTAAGCCAGCAAATAAAACTGATAGGATTTTACAAACCACCCCCAATACAGAGCCCACCTGTATTAGGCCTTGCCTGATACGAAGAATGTGTTTTCAACCACCAAACGGAAATTTGCTATCGCTGACACTGCTGAGTTTTTGTAAGTCTGTCCTCGTTTTCTGAGTACCAATCCTAACACAGCAAATCTATACATATCTGCTCATTCAAAATTTGTATCAAAGCAGGAGAAATGGGGAAGCATCTCAGGTCACTATGGCTGTTCAACGAAGGCAGTGAGCTTCCATCCACTCCTGACTCTTTCGACTGAAATTCACTGATGTTTCCCAACAGAGAAAATAGCCATGCCCTTGCTTTCTGCATATTCTAGCGCTTCCCATAGAGACAGAGCAATAATAGGAGTAAAACGGCAAATGCTCATTTGAATGAAAATAGATTTCTCACAAAGCATTAACTGATGTAGGTCACAGGAATCAGATTAAATTGGTTTATTGAGACGGCCAGTCTATTTCAGAAAATAATTCTCTGATGCTCTCAGTTAAAACAAGGTCATAATTTAACCTACTTTAAAAGGAGAAGAGAGGTAGCAAAGCCTCAAAGAAATTCAAATCTACAGTGATTCCCAGTGCCCCACTTGCTATGCCTGTCCTTCAAGTGATGGCTTTAGTTGTCACAACTCCATGTCCCCCTCTGATGGAATAGCAGCAAGACCACAGAACCACAGACACACACCAATGCAATTTCCTGAGGAAGTGATTCTAGAGCTAACATCGCTGAACGTGGGCATCTGTTACCTCATTTGTTTGTTTTTCTTGAACCGAAGTGAAACAGACCTACAGCTCTAAGGGCCAAAGGGACAACACACTTTTAAAATGCCATCTACCCCAACTGGATTATAATAAGCAGATCAAGAGACAGAAACATTGCGACAACAATTTAAAGAGCTTTTTCTTCTTCCTGTCCACCAGTCCAGAAGGGGCAATACGTCACCTGGGTGACCCTTCTCAGTTATGGCTACTTTCCTAATCTGATTGCCATTTGCATTTAAAAACTCAGTTTTATAACAAGATAAAGTATCACAGGAAACACTACAATAGACAGGGAACACTAGCTCCTTTTATTGTGAGTGTGGGTAGCAAACTGCTCTGTCCCACAAACCCGCACATCGTCACTCAGGCAAGCAACCCTCCGACGCCATCCAATGATTTACTGAGTGCCTGCTATGCCCTAGGCATTGGACAAATAATGTCCAATCTTCTTTTTGTCATACCCTGGCTCGAATCCCACACTTCAGCTGCTCTGAGCAATGTGAGTGTCTCCAAAAGCAACACAACATACATCTCGCCTCTAAGCCTTTGCATACACATCGTTCTCTGGGCTTGAAATGCTGTCCCTCCCTTTCTGACCTGGAAAACTTCAGACCAGATGTCCATCAACAACTCCAAGAAGTTTCCCCTTACTGCTCTAGCTGGGTTAGACAGCATTCCTAGGGGTTCTGGGGACCCTTTTCTATAATGACCACATTCTGTTTACCTGTGTTTCCCCTACTGGAAACTGAGTCCTTAAGGGAAGGAACCTACACACACACACACACACACACACACACACACACACACACACACACACACACAGCATTTGGCCAACTGAGCGGTTCAGTGGACTACTGTTCCCCTGCCTCTCCCTCAACTAGAATAAAGACCCTAAGGGCAGGGGCCTGACTGAGCTTGTACTTTTTTCTTCAATATGTCGGCAATGGCAGGCTCTCAGGAAGTGCTCAGTATATGTTCATAGAATGACTGAAAACCAATTACTGTCAGGCCATTTTTGTCAAATTAAGGCTATGCGGTCACCAGTATTTGCAGACACTTCAGCAGTCATGAGCATGATAAGCTTCAGGCATTACTGACCTCCTTCTAGAATGGTAAGTTTGTTAAAGAGAAGAGTTACTGGGTAGGTAACTAAACTTAAATGTTAAACTAGTACCTCTACAGAATAACGTGAATCCGTGTCGCACCATGTCCACTGGAGACCAAATAAATCAGTGCCTGGGGTGCAGTCCCAACATACACTTCTGCAGAAAGCTCCTTGGGTGACTGTGATGACAGCTGGGGGTTGAGGGCCACCAAAAATCCCTCACTCTAACTAAAAGGGTTCTACCAATCTACCTCCAGACAGATACTCTCAAATATTGTTCTTGGCAGGACAAAACGACAGGAAGAAAATGTGTCATTATATAATGAAACTATGGATGACTTTACCTGTTGACCCAGCAGTGCCATTTCCAAGTATTCACTAGGGAAATATGCCCCCCATAAATACAAAATATCATATTCACAAGGTAATTCATTTTGCCATCATTTGCAATAACAATTATGCTGGAGTTAAAAATAGAAATCTCAATTCCCCTCCACGGAAACCAAGAGCTGTCCATCCACATGACCGAGTAGTTAAATCCAGTGGCACAAAAGAATGAAAGTGTCTGTGAACTGCTTTGGAATGACAGCTGGGTAACATGGTTAAGAGAAAGAAAAAACAAGGTGAAGGAAAGAAGGGAAGTAAGAATCTATGTTTCCTTATTTATACAAAAGATTCAGAGGACAAACCAATTAATGTAAATGGTCACCAGGAAGGGGGTGGGTGGGAACAGTTGGGAAGGACATGGGAGTCAGACCTCTCTCAGTATATCTGGCATACTTGATGGCTTTTGAGTCATGTAAACAATTTACATATTCAAAAAAGGCCAACTAAATCCAAAAGGATGAACAAAAATCAAACGCTCAAATCAAATAGAAACAAGTGAACCGAACTCAAGTTGTCAACACAACCGTACTCATATAACATTTGTGCAGAAACACTGTGCACGCTTGCTAGAACCTGTTCTTTAATGGTAATCAGATCAAAAGCCTCCAAGCAGTCTTGAATCTCAGTTGGTTTGTTGTTGGTATTGGAGCTGGTTTAGTAGTAATTCTTTGGATTCTAAAACTCTTTTGTATATACTGTATGCTAAAACAAATAAATTGATGTTGACAGGAAACAAGCCTTTCTGCTGTGGGAGAAGGAAAATAAAAATACGGGAAGGAGAGAAGGAACTTAGTGCATTATGATCAAATTGGAACCATCAGAATATAATCACGATGTAAAATGAGACCTTTCTTTCTAAGCTCTGCCCGCTGTAAAGGCCGGCAAACAGGGACTGTCCGGCAATAACAAACATGCTTAGTTCCTAGACCGTGGCTTCTGAATATCATTTCTCATTGAAAAGACACTGAAATCTTTGGGGAATGACTGATTCCCATGGTCTAGGGCAGGAAAAAACACAACATGAGCCTGGCTCATTCTAGAGTGTCACCAAGTGAGAATGATGGGGACACGCCAAATGGCTGTGGGAGTCAGCTTGAAGTTGCTGGAACTGTACTTGGCCAAATGTGGTCACATTTGATCAAAGGAAAAAAATGATGGTGGAATATTTGTGTACCTCCAAACTCTGTATGTTGAAGCCCCAACCCCCGTTGTGATGGTATTTGGAGGTGGGGTCTTGGAGAAGTAACTAAGTTTACATGAGGTCATGATGGTGAAGCCCTTATGACAAGATCAGCCCCTTATAA